>OY728161.1:1603468810-1608468810 GCA_963277665.1 Viscum album
AAACCGAGAGGCTCGGGGTGACCATTACCAACACATGTCACAGCAAACCAACACAAGGAAAATCACTTCCTAAAGATGTGGGGAGAACACTGGAGGGTTCTCCCCACCATAAGAATTCACTAATACGGAATCCCACGAAACAAGAACACACCACCCCAGGGGGGAAACGTGGGAACTCACAAGACAAACTCATTCATTTTCCACACATGGACCAAACAACACACATGATTCATTGTCAGAAAGTTGTCTACGAAACAACCCAGCAACTTAAGGATGAATAATTAACTCAATACCTCCCATAAATTTCACGAAACAAACATCCCCCCTGGCGAACACCGTTGAGACCAACTCAAATCATTACTAGTTAGTTTATTCACGATCCCACATCATTCAAAGACAACGAACAATATAAAAACCACACTGAGAGCATATAAGACCGCTTGGGTTGTGGGGAAATGGGAACATCACGCCACCACAACAAGGATGATCTTACGACAGTGATGAGAATAGAAGAAGGGAAATTTTGGATATTTACATTCTAAAGACGAAGACATTATCTAGACCGAGGTTCAACACACCCTCGGCAACTCCTGACTGTGTGTGAGCTTCACCCCAAGACCTATGGTTGAGCCCCTGAAGGCTGAAGCGTCTCCTGCCTCACAGTCAGACATTTTTATCTTTTGGTCTCTAACTCCTTCTGTTCAATGTTTCCAACAACCACGATGGTCATACCTTTTCAAAGGGATGCAATATGACGATTTAGAATGTTCAGACATGCCATGCTAGTGGCGCACAAGAGAGCGGTCTGACAAACTATGAGCTGGTACCGACGAGGATTGTTTGTCGGAGATAGGTTCCACTGGCCATCACTCATTTCCAGATGGGGAACCTTCACAGAAGTCGACCACCATTAATCACAGCCAAAACACCAACGATGATGATACATATCATCTTTAATAGTCCAAAACTGAACCCTAAAATAGATCAAGGGAGGTACGAACCTTAACTATCCTAGGAGTTCCCAATAACCACAAGACACACTAAATTTCAGTATGATACCACTACCTCTAACAAACTTCGATTACCTCGAAAATTGAGCAACACACAAAAGGAACTGAGAAATTAGCATAAATCAATAAAAAAATTAGAGGCTTTCTGGGAAGCATACTCATGACAACACGAAAATACCATCAAAACCGGCGTAAAGACAAAACTCAATCAAAGCAACAACACAATCCAAGGACAATTGTCCCATAAGACAAACATATACAATACATGGAGAAATCACTATTCTAAAACCATTATTTCATTACAATTTTTAAAAACACATTCATCAAACCTTATGAACCGTCACATGTGCGTTTATTCAATCCCACTCACCTCATCTGGGAACAAGTTCCCCGACACACTTTCTATACATACCCACGCATGTGTGACCCTCCATAAAGAGTGTTAAGGTTCAAGCACTTCTTTTTCTTACCCAATCCAAACTCTTACCAGGTTATTTTTTGAAACTGATACATCATCACTTTAAATCCCAACATTAGTAATTAAAAAAAATTTGTAAGAAACACTATTACATTTAAAACCAATTTAACATTTAACGTACGCTCAAATCAACTGGGACTAAAACAAAACACAAGAATTAATAACCCACTGGATTGAGGAACTAGTGCATATGTCTAATCCAGTGACATGGTGGTGAGACATACCCCATGAAAAGCATAACACTAAGAGGACCTTAAACCGGACACTTGGACTCCACATGGGTCACCACCCCATGTGAGGCCACAATGTGATCCAATTCGCCTCCATTTTCATCCCTCAATCGGAAATGACCAAGGTCAAGTGACTCAAATCTCAGACTAACTCTGGTAACTCATGTATCGTCATGAGCGGTGGTGATCAGGCACTGAACCATAACCTACCTCTTGAGCTCCGACAGTACTAATCACCATCTACCAGACGTCCCAAATAACAAAGGGTGCTCTGAAAAGAAAGGTCCGCTAAGGGCCAACCTCCCTCTGACACCATTTTGTCACAAACTAACCCGGGTCGACCCAGACCCAGTCACCCAAGCCAGTCCGTGACATGACCCGAAGGGCGTTCCTGATCCACACGGGCTGGAAACCAATGTCGGGTATCAAAATTTAAATAATGGGAACAATTTGGGCCATGGGAAAAAGATAAACCGATAAACCAAACTAACGATAAAGATAAAAACTGGCAGCAGAAAGAGAATAAAAGCAAATATACCTCCTTGTGACCTACTAGGTCACCAAAAAACTCAATACCATGCTACTCCATCATTGAGCAGCTAAACCGGGAACATGTATGAGAAACATAACATGTAACTGGAAAGATATAATAGGCATGAGCACTAAGATGCTCAGTAGGGATACCAAGAATAAACCACAGAATCAAAAAAGTCTCTTTTCCAAAACAGTCCACTGACACTATATTGAAATATAGATATGAAAGTAGGGTTTTCACATTTTAAACTTTGCAACATGTTTTTTTCATTTAAAAACAAAACACATGATACACACCATCTCCAAAATCATTTGTCATTTTATAAATGAAATCCTAAATAGAAAAATACCAAAGCTAGGCTAGAGTAAAACAAGTAAAAGTGCCATTGAAAATAAACCTGTGCAATGAAAAGTAAACAAGCAATGTAAATGATTCAGTAACCATGGGTGATCCTAAATATCCCTAGAATACCCCTGGACGTACTCGGTTTTGGAACCACCTACCAGCATATGGTGAAGCTCTTATGTCTATAACCAACTAGCCGCCCTAACTGACCAATCCAGGGGTAAATCCCACATTGCCTAACAACAAATCTAGGGGGTACCAAACCATCTAGTCGGGGATGGTCAGCAACAGTCACTTGATCATCTAAAAGACGCCTAGGAACCGATGGTGGTTATAATTATAGTATTGTGTAAGTAGGAAGGCCCTCACACACATGACTCATCTCACCGCACATGCTTACCCCAAACACGGATGCTTCTTATACGTTCTCCCATGAAGGGTTACCCTAGATAGGAGTGCCGTATATACTTATATATATGAATACATGTCAAATATACAGAGTTCCAATAGGGACATCACATCATTCAGTTATCAAAACAGCTTTATCAAACACTTAGAGTTGTAAATCTGGCCTCTAGTATTAGATAATCAATGCCTTTATGAAAACATAAAAAAATCTCTTCCACAACAACCCAAAACACCACTTTGGTATTTAAAAATCCAAAATGGTCTCTTAGGTTCCATGTTTCAAGGCATTGCAATAAAATTCTATAGTGATACCCTATTCAATTTGTAAAAACAAACCCAAGCATTGTCTTACTCCACACACTCATCAAAAGATATACATGAATAGCCAAACTGGCATATATGCATGGATTTCTCTTCAATCCAATTTAAACAACCACACAAAGATACCCACATCATTTAGAAAACAAGAACCGCTTATAAAACATGGATTCGAGAAAAAAAACAAATTCAAAGAGATGCAAAATCATTTCTTCAAAAGAATTAAGTCCCATGAAATCAACCAACACATGATAAACATGTTTCATAAAATGTTTCTACCAGAAAACACCACTCAAAACATTAAACAATACCATTTTCATATAAAGGCAGTTAGTTCCAACCAAGTTGTCAAGGCATAAACATGTGCGTAAATAGAGGATCATCCAAAAATCCATTTTTAATCAAATATTTTAATATTAAAATTGTACCATAAGTTAACTTTAAAAATAATATAGGTGAGAAACATAATATAGAAATTAAATTAAGAAAGAGAAAGCAACAAATTGATTAAAATTGGGGGGAAAGGCATGGAAACACCTACACATAACCAAGGGACTATTTCAATGCTGTTTTCAACACATTTAACCCTTAAATAAACACTGAAATTAATAAACTATCAAGATTATAAGGGTGATAATAAAATTTATAAACTAAATGAAACCATGCAAGTGCCTATGGAAAACTTCAGAAAGAGAGAAGTGATGGAAATGCATACATCGAACAATGGTCACACCAAGATTTCTAACTCAAGCAGCAGCTCACTCGCACGCATGAACTTATATAAATATATATATACATATCCTTAAACTGATACACGGGTTCCCTGCGCCATGAGAGAACATGCACACAGAAGATACATATATCTACACATTTCCATACCTGGGAAAATGCATGCATGCCTTTGAAACCGACTGCAACTCCCAACGATAATTCCACAGGACTCAATCACACCAAAATTCCCTAAAATAAAATTAATCCAAACAAAGGAATCAAGATACAATTCAAAAACCAACTCTATGCAAATCACCAAGTTCACAGGAAAAACTCAAATCACACTTTAAATATTTTTTATAAAACAAAACTAAAGACAATACTTCCCAAATCACATAAACTAACATTAGCTTAAACATAATTAAACAATCACAATAAAGACTAATTTAAACCAATTCCACCAATTCCACGTCATCACAAAAGATGTAAAAGTATACCATAGGGATGCGAATCATATTAAAAATTTTTATCAAATCACGATTTGGCACTTAAACAAGAATATCTACACAGACACAAGAAGACATAAACCAAGATCTAACTTAAACATATTTTTAACAACATAAAATATATTCAAGAACACTATTGCAGGATAATTAAGGGAATAAAAAATATGAAAAACCAAACAACATGCATAAAACTATACCTTGGATGTCAGTGATGGACCGAAACTGCCTCGCCTTTGGTAGCGATTTCCAGAACACACACCAATGTGTTTCGAGTGGCCCTTTCCGCAAAATCGGAATTCTGAAGAGAATCTGACCACATGGAGGGGGATTCGAAGGGGGGATGGTCGGGTGATGGTTCAATGGTATAGTGGATGGATAGCGGTCAGAAGCGCACCGAACTGCTGGCAATGAGAAGGGGTCACAGGATGGGGAGGGCGCATCTTCACTGGACCGAGGAGGGAGAAGGTGTGGCTTTGCCGGACAGAGGAAGAGGAGGTCGTGGTGTCACGAGGAAGAGGAGGGAGAGCCGATGGGGAAACTCACTGGGGAAGGAGACCTCCAGGAAGGGGGGATGGCAGTGTCGCGTAGGCTGAACAGGGGGGTGGGGGGGGTTTCATCGAACCGGGAGAAGGAGGTGGGAGGCGAGGGCCAGGGCTCGTGGCGGTGCAGATTTATTGGACCAAGAGAGAGTAGGGCACAGGCTTTCCTGAGCGAGGTCGGATAGCAGGTTGGGGGCCGAGCGCTGCGGTTAGGGAGCCAAGGGGAGGGGGACGCAGTCGCGGCGCAGAGTAGGGTGATGGGGGGTGACGAAATAGAGTAGGGTTTAGGTTATTTTTTTTATTTTTTTCATTTTTTTAAATTCAGAAGAGTTATAATAATAAAACAAATAATAATTATAATCATAATAATTATAATATTATTATTATTTTTAATAACTTACAAATAATAATTATAATAATAACAACACTAGAAATAAAACAAAATTTTTTCTCAATATTAATAATAAAATTATTAATAATAAAAAAGATGATTATAATATTAATATTATTAATAACAACAAAATAGTACTAATATAAAGTAAATGGTATTTAAAATGAAATCTTGTCTCATTTAATTTTGAATATTGATAATAATCGGCCAACCGCACAGTCTCCAAGACAGAACGCATGATCGTTGCTAGCGGTGCGGTGACTGCGCATCGGCCCAAGACCCACCAAAAAAATATCAAAGTATGGAAAAGTTAAAACAAGGAACCAAATAAACCTCATCAAAAGGACTCAAGATCGATAAAAGAATAAAATAACTAGTGCTTGTAGTTGGGGTGTGACACATTTTGTTCATGTTATGATTACATATTTCCTTTATTTTCCCTTACTAGGCATATGATCACACCCGTTTCTCATGATTCCATTACATTGGTTATCAAGAATGGTTTTAGGTAGATATAATAATGGTGGATATATTTAAGGTGGATGTAGAAGATATTCCACCAGGATATATGTTTTTCAATTTTCCAAAGATATTAAAATATTATTGTCCAAGGGAATTTTTTTTCATGTATTGAATATTCATCTAAAATGATGTAATATACTGGAATGCTAATCCCAGGTTAGTATAGTTGGTATCAATGGAATGGTTTAGACATCCTTTGGATTCTATAATGGTAAAACATTAGTGATATCCCTAGGTATGTTTATAAGGATATTTATAAGGATGTGTCTAAGGATATTTATGAGGATGAGTAAACATTTAGTAAAATTTCTTATAATTTTGGTAATGGATAGAGTGAGTGGTTTCATAGAAATATATCCATGTCTAGATACTACATGTGATTGGGGATTTGGTATAGATGTACCTAAGAATCACCACTTTGATAGGGTGTTTCAGGCTGAACTCGGTGTAATCAAATACACGACAATGTGCCTTTATTCACTGCATGTTTAACAACCTTGGAGAATATGATATAGAAATTAAAAAACTTTTCACGAAACATTATTTAGAATTTAAATAGAATATGGCTATTAAAATCCAAGCATAAACCTAATGTCGATGGATTAAAAAGTCGGTGTTAAGATTTAGACATCTTATAAGTAATGTTTTATGATTATGTACCTTTCTTATATGATATGTGTTTCTCATCTTATTCTTTCTTTTTTTAAACTGAGATAACTATAAGGAAAATTATTAACAAATAATGACTAAAATGTGTAAAGTATTGGATTTATGAAAACAGATTTCCAAACTGAAAATATCATTAACTATATTTAAATGGTGGTATGAGTATTGGTTATACTTATTAATATAAAGATAATGAAAATGAAATTTGAAATGTTTGTGATTTTCTTCTAGTATTGTTTACATTTACTATAAGAATCATGATTAGTTTCATGTTTTCGATCATTAAAAAATGATTCATATTTCATATTATAGGAAATAGGTATCAAGAAATAAGTTATTTAAGACTGAGTAATGGTTTATGATTAATGTTTAATTAATTAAGCATTTATGTTTTGGAAATAGAATATTTTTTTATATGAATCATGGGATGTATAAGTATTTTTAGTATAATTATTCATTAAGGATATAAATGGACGCGTTGGATGGTGCTATAGACATAGAAAATATATTTAATGGAAATGTGATATTTTGATTATGGGAATTTAATTCATAATTAATTCCTGAAATTGAGATTATAATATTTGGATAATGGTATATTGTATATGAATAAGTAAATTGGATGGTATAGATTACCCTGGAACTAATTTTTCAAAAAATGATATATTTCAACAAGGATGAGTTTTATGTCTTCTTGGATTTAAATAATATATACACTTATCATTTGAATAAGGTAGAATTCATGTTTTTTCCAAAGGATTTATGGTAATTGAGGTTATTACTTAATTTAAATGGAATATAAGAATAGGTTATTCACATGTTTGGAATGTGTGAACCAACTTGTACAATGTGTTATATGGGGGAACCAATGTTATGATGAATTTGTGGATTTATTTCTAATGTTTTGGATTTTCATCTTTAAGAAGTGATATAAGGATAATGATTGTTGAAATGATTAATTTAAACATTTGAGGAAGTATTTATGTGGGGGGATTGTTTTGAAAACTATAGGCTATTTAGTGATTCGCCTTATTTTATGGTTGTCACTCATATTTTGAATATTATATTAGTATGGCTCATGAAAAGGAATTCTGGTATGTAGGGTGACAACTAATCATGTGTTTAATGGTCATTGGACATTAACCCATGACCATATGTTGATAAGGCTTTCATGCATACCACCAGCCTACGTTGTTTCCAAGTTAATGTTTAATTATTTTTTATGTATAATTATTTATTATAAAATTTTAGTGTTACTTTTTATGTTTACGGATTAATGTATTAACAATTTTTATTATCAAGAGTAGTTGCAGATAAAAATTTATAATTTTCATTAATATATGGGCCTTAAGATCTTCTAAATGTATTCTAGCTCTTCTTGCATCAAATTTAACATATGGACATCCATTACATAGTGTAATGGATGAATTATGAATTGATAAAATCCCCATTAAAGAATAAAATTTCAATTATAGAATTATATAATGTATTTATATTTCATTATATTATCATCTAATAAAATAATTACTCAATGTTAGGATAATGATCAAAATAAAATTTTCTATCCTGATAACTTATTTTTTAACTGGTGTCCTATTAAAACATCGTATATTTATGATACTGTGGCCCTTAAAATTTCTTTAATCGTTCTCTTATTTTGCGATTGAGGACATTAATGAATCCCATTAAAAATTTATTCATTTCCTCCATGTCTAATATTCACTCCAAGCCTATTTTCTTCAATGTGTAAACCTAGTTATATATTACTTTGGATAACATTTATGGTTCAATCTTTCCATTTTACGGGGGGTTTTAGAATCCTTTTTTATGATGTGGGTTTCTATGAATGAATTGTTCATGTATTTAACCTTAGACAACCGAAAATATTTCTTTGGGAGAAATTAATTTTAATGTGGGTATAATGTAACACCCCATTATTTTTTAATTTATTTATTTTTAATTCATTATTCTTTTTGATATTTTTCATTTAACGAAACAATCCAAATATTTTATATTATATCAAATCCTCATGTTTTTATTTAATTATAGGAAACACCATGTTAATCATAAAATAAATTCAATATAAATTTTATCTTTCTCTACACAGTACACCGAGGTTTTCTTTCATTAAACAAAAAAATTACATCACTCAATGCATTGTGCATCACGCATGACCAATTTTTACTAAATAATAGTATATCATTACAATGATACTATATAAAGTAATAAGATATAGAGTATCCATTAAATAATTTGTTATGAATATTATTGTCTAATTTATGAAAATATTAGGATTGCGAAAATATAATATGAATTCTTAGGTTACCAATTAATTATAAATGAATATGAAAATTGATTGAATGTAAATGAAACTACTATTATTTTCAAAAAGATGTTTTAAAGTAATTAATTAAATTAATTAATTTTAGTATGTGATATTAATATAATATATATTTTATATATTCAATCAAATAAATCTTATATTCATCCAATATATTTGATAGACATAATATAAGATGAAACTCAATTTTATGCAAATAAACCTATATTTATATAAAGGTTCTTTTTACCAAATTTTAATGGAGAACCCATTTTAATTCCAAATTTTTACAATTTTATTTATTTTATATGTAAAAATAAACTTCATATTTGGTATAGAAACATAAAAATTAGGTTAGTATAAACTCATCGTATTTTTCTCAAGGATTTCATTTTAAAATGAATAGATAAAAATATTGGATTCTAATTCAAAACATGGTTTTCATTTAATTTATCTATAAGGTAGAAGTATATTTTCAAATGGTTTAAAAGATTTATTATATTATAATTTTGTCAATTAATCCAATTTGGGTCGTTGGAACCAATTTTACATTAAAATTGGATATAAAATCTTACCAAAGAGTTGAACATTTTTACTATAAAAACTTCTAGTGTAGTCCCATCAGCGAGATTAATTTTATATTAATTTTTACACCTTATTTATTAGAATTTTGAAAAATTGATTAATATTTTTATTCAAAATAATTTATAATTTCTAATAAGTTCCACCTTTTTTACCAAAACAATTAGTGAAAGTGATTAAAATTAATTACAACAGTTGAGAGAAATATTAGGTTAATATAGTACTAAAACTCTTATTTAAGAGCCATAATGACTTATAAACATTCACAAAAACAATTTTCTATAAATTATAAAATAACTAACATTTATATATTGAGTTTTTTAGATTTTTTAAGAATTTATTTTTGGTAAAAACATTGGTAAATGTTACTAGATTTCAAAAATGTTGACTGTCTCATTTCCTTTTCATTTAAATGGCCACCATCTCTTCCTCTTATCCACCCCTATAAAACCACCTAGTTTATACCAAAATATACCTAAAAAACTTAATAGCATCAATACATTAATCATTTAAGACTTCATTTTGTAATAATGTTATCCATGTATTCATTTCGCACAAACCAAATGGAGTTCCCTGGTTAAGAGGTAATATCTTCCCTCAAGCTAATTTATTTTTTCTCTTTCTCCATGAATCCAATATCATTATTCCATGATTTTATAAAAAACTAGTATAATATATATACTAGGGTATTTTTATGATAATTTTTTGTCCTAATGTTACAAACACATCCATCAAATGGGTAACGAACACACAGTTTATGTGTACTGCAAACTACCACATCTCAAGACAATAATTGAATATTTTCCATTTACCACCTCTAATGGTGTAAATTATGATGGAAAATAAATTAATATCTGTTATATATTATATTAATTATGTATTTAATCTTTTTATTTACTTTTCATCCCATTTCTATGTACATTTTATTTTGTGGTAATACACTAATTTCATTTGAGGAAATCTAGACTACTTCCCCCATGAAACAATGTGATTCCTTCATCAACCGGATGGAATGTATTAAAGATGTGTTTTCTGAATATTATATATATATATATATATATATATTATAATAAATCTAATAAATTACGGATATTTATATATATATAAATATATGTATTTTACATTCTTTATTTCAACACAAAAATTAAACAGAAATAACATTCTTGCGTACATATGTCTAACCATCTCTAGGAACTATGTATTCTGTTACATAATTATATATTATAAGGATTTTTAAAATAAAAATATACTTAATAAAAATTATATTTTAATCAAGTTTTATATTTTGGAAATCATGATATAAGTATAAGGGCCAAATATTTAAAACATTATGCCCCATGTGGAAAACATAGCAGCTATTACCCGAAGAGAAACATTAACATATAATTGTTAATAACAAGGTATGAAAAATCCATAATAAAACATATATGGTATTATAAGTACAAATATGATACAATGATATATTTATTATAAATTTATATTTTTTATACAAGAGTTTTAAAAGAGTATTATGAGAGTTATGACAAAAGTTATGGGAATCTCATCTCATTTTTCATTTTCATGAGATACATGTGTTATTAACCACTAATTCCTTTTGACTGGTGTTTATAATTTCTATGTATGAATCATATGATTCTTGTAGCTATTTTAATTTGTATTTACATATCCCTTTTCTCATCATTACTCCATGGTTTTATGTATCAAATGTTACCAAATTTGTAAAGTTGTTTTGTCTCAATTTGTATTCTTTGAGTCACAAGACATGTTATGAACCCATATTTTTCCATGAGCTATATATACTGCCTATGAAATGTTATATCTTGAATATAATTATTTTAATGATATTCTAATCCTGTTGAAATTTTAATTTCTTAAATGGAGATTATGATCCCATGTTACTAAGTGATAATAGTTTGTTCAAAAAAATTCACCGCTTTTCAAAATTGTTAATTATTATACTTATTTGATGAAATATTATGATATATATATCAAGAACACTAATGAGATTTTTTATACACTATTTATTCAACATATAATCATTTATTATTTCTATTTTACACTCTTTTGTACTAAATATATTTAAGAAAATATTATTATAAAAATTTGATGATATTTCTCAATTTGGTCGAAAATCTGTTTTACTACAAAAACCATGTTTTCCAAAAGTTATAAAAAAAATTATTCAATTGACCCTTGATGATATTTTTAAAGAAAAATAGATTTTAAAAATGGTTTATTGAATTCCAATATTCCTTCATAATTTTTCAATGCTATTTTTAATGATTTTTTTAAATGTTTTGAATCTTATTTCATATGTTTTCAATTAAAATGGTTTTAAAATAATGTTAATTATTTAATTATATGTTTTAAAATTATTCTCATTGAAATTGTTTTCATGATATTGTTTAATATTTATATTAATTATGTCAATTTTTTTTCAAATATATTTTCTAAAATTATTTGAATCTTATTTTATATTTTTTCATGTAAAAAGATTTAAAAAATGATTTCAAGTCTTGATTATACGTTTTCAAGGATATTTCTAAGAAAATGATTTCAAAAATAGTTTTATGTAATAAAGGGCCTTTATAAATGTATAACAGATACTTTCTTCATGAAATGGTTTTGAAAGAAATTCCAAATTTATTTTTCATCTAAGAGAAAATTAATTGATGTTACTCATGCCTCTATATAAAATAATATAATGTTTCTATTTATATTATTTCTTTAATTTTTTCTCTTTTTTGGAATTTTACTTAAGACTCTCATTTCACATACAGTGGTTATAATAATTTTAAACATACTTCTTTTCAGGTGTAATGGTTTCATGATGGTATTGTGAAACAGATCGCATTTCATAGGTTATGATGTGATGAAATGATAATGATACCCATTTTATTTAATGTGTTATGAAATGATTCATTATGATTATATGGCCTCGGTATGTAACATTTCATTATGAGATTAGTTAGACCTATATATTCCTCTAATTCATTGGGTAATGATAAATCTTTTAGGACATAATGGTGTAAAGGGGAGGGTATCCCATGCCTGAAACAATAGGTTATATGGAAGGGAATCCCAAGAACGTAATAGGAGGGTATACAAAAAGATATATCAGGCCCGAAATAAGAGTTTACACAAGGAGACATCCCAAGCCATAAACAATAGGGTAATGTGAAGACATCCATAGCCCGAAATAAGACGGTACATATTAGGGAATCCCATGAAAAAATTAGGTACACATGTTATTATCTCAAGCCTTACATGTTACAATTGCCTTATTAGGATTCCTTGACATAGGGTTTCTATATATTTTTGTGTTGCTAATATTCCATGTTTTATTCTTATATTACACTTTCATAGAATATATTCATTATTTAGTTATTATTCAATAATTATGAACTAACATAATTTATTATTATCTTTGATATGGAGGGTATGATCTTAAAATATGATTCTCAAGTTTCATACCATTTTTTCATGTTATTCTTATTCATTTCCTTTTATTACCCATACTGGGAATCTATCTTCATCCCTTTCACATATTTCTATTCCCGTAGTTATGAATACGTTTTTCAGGTATAAGTGTTGATGTTGGAGATTATTCTGGGAGATTTTTAAGATCTTCCACAAGGATAGATTATTATGTATTCATGTTTTCATTGACACTAAACAATTATGGTCCTCATGCATGCATATTTTTAATGTATTGAATACTCAACTAAAATGATGTATTATTCATGTATTTTATGCCTGGATCACTGTATTTTCACATGTTAAGTGAAAAATGTTGGAGTCATGCAAATTATTATTAATCAAAAAATATAAGGAAATCATTATGCATGTGCATATTTAATTTATTGGGATCTAGGAGTGGGAGAAGGAGTCATGGGATGATTATTATTTGTGAAGAATAAATCTTTTGTTAGGATTATGATAGACTATAGATGACTTTTATATGGATTTATTTTAATTTATTCTTGAACATTCAATATGATTTATATTTCCCCCAATATACTCATTTTACTTATTTTTATATATTTTGTAGCTTCTAATATTACATTTTATATTTAGTCTTCCAATTGATATCATGTTTTCATATTGTTATTTATATTTTTGGTTTATGGATATATAAATGAGAGAGTACACTATCCCCATAGATATAATTCAGACCCTCAATACATGTTGTTAGCTTATTGTATATAGAGAGGCATCCATAGGGTCTTGTGGAACTTCATCTCAGACCTGATGGTTTAGGTTGGGGTGTTACAAAATGTAGTGATATAACTATTTTCTACATTTAATTTTGAATATCCTAGGACATGTTAGAATGAGTATACTCTATGTGTTTCTTGATTAAGGGAGTTTCCTTGTTCCTAGAAATATCATATATAAAATTTCTAAGTGTATCCTTTGACAATATTTCTATTATTATTTTATTGGATTTGGGTGCATTCAAGAATCAAGTGTATAAACATATGATCACATTACATATATATAATTTTTTTATTATTTAATTATCCTTTAATTAAATTCATTGATTGTGATATCATTTTAGGGTAGACTTTTATTCTTTTATTAAGTTATATAACTATTTTCAATGTTGTAGTTAAATATCTATATGAATTAATTAGTTAAAATTGTGCATTATATTATGTTTTTTAAAATTTATCTTTTATTGATTGACATAAATTGATGGAGGCCTTGAAAAATATACAGAGGTAGAGACCATGGGTTATGGACAGAATTCTAGGATAACCTCTACATCATCACACATTTTGAATATGATCATCTCTATGACTTCAGTTTTTCCAAATATTTCTTATACATTTCAGAAGATGACTCCTTCAAGGATAATGGAGAAACCACTAACTGATATCATATGGGACACTCCTTCAATAAAATAATCATTTATCCCACAATATCGAATTGAAGAGGGTAAAATAAATCATGTTACACTACTTAATTCGGTGATGTATACAGTGGGCCCACCTCAAATGGGGGTCCGTCTAATTGTTCATACCTATAAAAAATTGACATGTGGCCCAAAATAGAATACATTACAGACTTTTAGATAAATTACCCACTAACCATTCAAATAACTATATGGCTGTATTATATAGTTGATGGAGATTTATAATCGAGGGTGTCTTTTACCCCATTGATATACCTGATTATGTTGAGGTGAATATAGAACTATTCAATGTTATATGGAACCACCATTGGATGGTGAGGCATGATGGGAAAGACTGAAAAACATTATGGTAGCACTTGAGTGGATTTATAGGTATTCTTATTAGTGGAATTATTTCCTAATACACTGAAGCTATACTAACAACATGAATCCTTGGAACTACAATAGGGGTCCATAAATGAATTTTGATAATCCTATTTTTTTAAAAAGATACTACATTTTTCTCCCCTCATGGTTGTAGATAAGTTATGGAATACCAGGAAGATTGAAACCAGTCGTCATTCTCACACCAAAGGAAAGGTTAGGATTTTACTATTGATGAAATACATATAGGATCTACATATGAAAATGACTATCAATAATGTCCCATAGGCGTGTTGAGCTGTTTTACTTCTTCAAACCATCAGTACTCAGGTTAGTGAACCTCCTACGATTTAAATGAGTTACAAAGATGGTAACATGAATATGATGACATGGGATTTGTAGTTGGTTTAGATTATAATGGAGGACCATTGTATATTTCATAATACCCCTCGAGAGGATATCCATATTTATTCAACTATGGTTAGGTCATACATTATAGAATGTCTTATACAACACAACATGTCACGTTTTAACATAATTGAAAAATGTTGAATCGACAATATTTTTTCTTCATATAATTGTGGATAATTTCTCATAGTGGCTGACAAAAAACATGATCTAAGACCCATGGTCCTAGCCAAAAACATTTTTAAAAAGATTATATGATTAATAATTAGGTTAGTTTAACATTTTTTGAAATATGGTTGTGAATGAAAGGAAATATGTGTTTATGTAGTGGATCAGACTGTATTAGATGGTGATGATGGACTTTCTACTTTTCAATTCATGACCTTGATCTCCTAAACAGTATCTACCATTTTTTTATACTATTTATTATAGTTACTTAATATCCTCATGTGTTATTTGTGGAATTGACTTATTTATCATGTTGTCTGGTGAGATGATTTCTCTTGATTCACCAATGTTCATGAAGTTGTATCATCTTCAATGATTCCCATAGTTTCCAATTTTCTTTAATGATTATGGATATATGTGGGACATTATGATTTGTTGGATCATGAAATTATATGTGATTAGTTTCATGGATTTTAATATATGCTTTCGTTCTCACATTGATCGATATACTATATAGTTATATTTTAATTCAACAAAGATATAAAATTTTGTGGTGCTCGATGAGTGGGAATTGGGACCAAGAATATTTGGACAAAAAATGGGATAGTATGGGAGACCGAAATTGTATATTTAAGGCTTGTATATTTATGAAAGATCATCGGGAACCCTTTTATCATTTCATATACTTGTGTATATCTATTATGATATCATTATAGTTGACTTCACTGGCCTTCCTCTGGATAGAGCAATTGATTCCGAGAAAGAACTCATACAATGTTCATAACCCACTTCCATACACCTTATCATATATCAATGAATGAGTGTAAAAAATCCCCACATTTAGATGGAGGACATATTATTGAATGGATTTATTAAGAAGAGTACATAATAAAGGGGGTTCAACTATTTAGTTCACCAAGAAAGAGGATAATAACATTAAGTGATGCATAGATTAATTGATTCTAAATTCAGTGATGGTTAAGAATATGTATCAAATTCCCTAGATCTATGAACTCTTTAATAAGTTTTGATCATCCTAATGGTTCTCCATGATTTATCTTCATTCAAGTAATCACCATTTATGGGTTAGAGAGAAGGATATCAGGAAGAAGACTTTTTAGAGTTGGTATAGATTATACGAGTACTTGGTGATCCCACGTTGAATGATTAATTTAAAAAACTGTTTATAAATCTCATTAATAAGATGATCTTCCCATATAGTGAGTCATTCATTATGTTTCCCATTGATGATATACTTGATTATGCACTAACCACAGACCACCATTCTATAAATAATGAGATATTACTAAGTATATTTTGAGAATATATGATTTATTACAATTATAGAAGATTATCATTTGGATTTAGAAGGTGAAAATATTTGGTAACAATTTTTATAACTCTATAATATTCATGGACACAAAGAATGTCGAGTCGTTAACATCTTAGATACATCACTAGATTATGTTCAAGACCATGAGTATTCTATTTTTAGTGGGATACTATAAAATTTTCATCTAGAACGTAACTAAATTATAAATACCCATGAATATATAGATGAATAAATGGATGAAGTTCAAGTGGTTGGGCTAGTGTGGCGAGGTTTTTCATAACAGATTGAGGAGTTTGACTACATCTCTAGTGTTGATAGTTCCTGATTTAAGGATAAGTTATAAAATATATTTCAATGCATCAATAACTATTTTTGGAGAAGTGATGATGTAGATGGAGTGGGTAGTAACTTATGGGTCATAAAATATGTGACCCAATGAGAATATATATCCTACATATGTCATGGATCTAGATTCCATGATATACTATTTGAGGTGTTGGTGATACTACATCTTCTATGAGAGGTTTTTTTCTACACCTGACATGAGATAATTCACTATTTCTTTAAATAGAGATACTAATCATAAGTATGAGTCAATTGATACAATAGTATATGAAATTTGACATTGAGGTAGCTTATTCACCATGTAATAGAAACATCATTGCAGATCTTCTAACCTATAAGATGTTGGAACAATGGTTCTTCCTGAGATTTTTAGTTTTCTGTATGATGGAAGGTTTTAAGGATTAATTTTTTATCTAATTTTGTCCATTAATGATCACATATTATTTATTATACAATTTCAAGTATTGTCATGAAAAAAACCAATAGTATGGAGTGATATGGGAACAACTTATATATGGTGAACTGATACATTGGTGGTCCTTGGCTGGGGATGATGTGGTCCTAATACATAATAGAGTTTCATTACCTAATCCATCTAGAAAATATATGATGTATTTAATCAATGAATCTATGTATTAAGTGCATCCTAGAATAATAAAAATGTACCAAGACACAAGGTGTTGGTTTTTGTGGCTATGGATGAAGAGGGGCATTAATAGACAGAGGATAAAGGCCAACAACTAGTACCCTAGTGGTTTCCTCCCAGAACATCCAATGCCAAAATAGAAGTGTTAGGTTGTCAAAATTTATATGATAATATGTTTTTCTAGGACCTCAAGGATATTTTATGATATTTGGGTGATTTTTGAATGGAAAATGAAAGATTATCATTTTTAAATAATCCTCATTTCTCACTTAATAGATGGGTTAATAAATTCATATGTCCAGGATATAGAATATTTAACTGAAGTTACCATGAATAATATAACTTAAATATAGTCACATTTTACATCATTTTTTATGGATTATATAAGTCCTTAAATACTCATCTGATATTGAGCACAATGTAAAATCCCTGTTAAAAAAATAGTCAGAGTGAATGATTGACATATTGGATGACATTTTATAATATTGAGATCTATACTTTTTTGTAGATTGGGAAGACCACTTGTCCATCATTGAGTTTTTAGAAAACAATAGTTTCTATACATTTATTTATATGGATCCATATGTGATCTATATAGTAGTTCATGTCATTCATTGGTTTGTCGACATGTGCCTTGTGAGGTAATAGTTGTGAGATATAGTAGGAATCATGAATGATTTGAGAGAGTTTCACTAATTTAAAAGAGGTTGATCATAACTCCAAACACACATAATTCATATTCCAACAACAAGAAGATACCTTTGGTGTTATCTATATATGATTACACGCACTATGTTTGACCCTTTGTGATCAATAAGATGATTTGAGTAGTAGAGTACCATATAGATATTCTTTCACACTCTCATGGTATGCATGATTTGGTTTGTGTGTCTCAACTTTAGATATAAGTTCCAAGTACCTAGAATTTTATTTTCTATTATTATTTTGATATGATTCTGGATGCATAATACATGGAGGTATTTATGTGGATTTTAGATCAAAGAGAGGATATCATTCGAGGGTTGACAATATCGTAAGTCACTATTATATGGTGTCATGGATATATATAGGAGGTGATTCTTGGAAATGATGTTGATTTTATGGATCAATATCCCTAGTTGATTGAGAAGAATGTTTTAAGTTACCTGTCATACACAATAAATCATCATAGGGGTTAATTATAACATCCCTACATTAGATAAATTCATGAGGTGTTTTGTTTATAAAATTATCTATTCTATATTTTTTATTCACTACATTGAATTTTTAGATGTATTTTTTATGATATAAGTTTCCATGAACTACTTTTTAGACTGAAGAGTGGAGGCTTTGCATTTTGGTGGCTACAATGGATATATCTTCTAGTCAGTGGAGTTACTGTTATTTTGAACACAAATTCCATTCCTTAGAAGCTAGCATGGCACTAGACACCAGCCCTCCAATGAGACCCACCAAGTCACCAGTGCACACAGGATGAGGGTGAATTAAATTCACCTTATATATATATATATATTAATTTTACAAGCCATGATACCATTTTAATTAAACAATAATGAACATAAGTTGCATATTGTGAATTTTTTTCCTCCCCTCTTACCTCTAGATCTCCCATAATATTCTCTATTTGGAACATCTTTGTTCAATTAATCTAGTTATTCTAGAATGGTATGATCTACCTTGATCTAAATTTTTTTCCACTTCCTTCATGAGAAATGATCATAGATCTATAATCGATCTATTATTTCAACATGGATCCAATGATGAATTCTTATTTCGTCCACAGATCAGTGATGAATCCTTTTTTTGATGATTTCTCTTGATCAAATCAAGAACTACAATTGATTATATACTAATTATGTTACATGTTTATGATTTATCATCCATGACATCTTATTGAGATTGGTGATAAAACAATAATTTATTTGGTATCATTTGGTATATTAGTAGTGGATTCATCTTGTCAACGACATATCTAGATTGAAACAAAATTAATATTAAATAGTGGATGTTTTTTTGTAAGTTCCCTTGGTTTGATCTTTTTTATGTCTTATTATTCATTAATCTCGCCTTATTTTTATTTTCCATTTTTATATTGATAAATTGATAATCGCTAGATATACATTTTTTTCTTCTAGAATTTTATGTTGAATTCATGAATTATTCATTAATGGAAAATTTCTCCATTGAATTGTTAACCTATCTTTCAACATACCATAGAACTTGTTCTGTTGGAGATCACTATGTGGTATGTGATTTTATAAACACCCTTCATTTATTAGAATCTTGTATGGTCTTCATTCTAATCGTCTTTCATAATAAATAATAACTAGATTTTTTCATCTAATATATGAATGCTTGTTCTCCATGAGTGTGAAAAATGGTTTGAACTTTCATCCTTTTATGAAATTTGGATTACTTCATCAAAAACCTAATTGTAGAAAGTCACATAGCTTTAATTCGCTTGTATACTATTGTTTCATGTAGTCGAATTGTGATTTTATAGATTTTTATCCCATTTCAGGGTTGTTCCCATATGGTTTGGTGAATCCTTGATACCCACATATAATCCTTGATTCATTTAGTATTTTTCTGAAGCATGATATTTATCACATGTTATTATATAGTGTTTTTGTATTCTTGTGATAATTTTTATGCATGTATAAATATTTTATATCATATTGTTTCTATATACCATGACTCATTGGTCTTATATTTGATTTCAAAATAGCTGGACTATCCAGGTATGATTACCCCTTGGAGTAGAAGTGTGAAAAATATGGGGAGATGTTGATGGTGGACCCCTATATAGGGTTGGATCATGATATCCTTATTGAAATTCCCTAAACATGATGCATTGGGGATACTGTGTTATGATATAGAACTCAATGGATTGTGGATATTGAGTTTTATGTTCACTTTTCCCCTTGAGGATTCAAAGTAACATGTTGTCATCATTAGGAATGAATCATTGTCACTTCTGACATATTTGATCAACCTTCTAGTATGCTAATGAAGTAAGCTTTAAGAGGGATTATGGTTACCGGGTTATTACATGAGTTCGTGAAATATGTTATTTTATACTTGCATTATCATTTATTATTTTCATGGAATATAACTTTTAAACATGTTTACATGTATTAAAGATTCATTGGTGGTGTCCCATTATGTTTTACTATTATATCCTTTATGGGAATCTCGATGCATTTGACAACTTCATGTATGGGGATCTAATAAAGGGAAAGGAAAAAATGAATGTTAATTGAGTTGTGAAGTATGGATATGTTTGTGAGTACATGCTATATTTTTGATGATTTTCACATAGTTTTATTTACTTTTCAACTTACACTTATACTTTCTTTTGGGTTTCCAAATTTGAATCCCATTTTATATTTTTTGGTTGACGGGTGTTCCATACAATTTTAAGTATCATATTCAGTATTATTCATTATATTCTGATTTTTATATTTCTATTAATATTTTTATTGTATGGATATGAATAAAAGTTGTTATAGTCTCCCAAATGATGGTGTTCATTCCCTCAATGCTATTTTTAAGAATCTTGCATATAAGGTGGATTTCATATAATCAAATGACTCTTCAGCTTAGATATTATTGTTAGGGTTGGGGCATAATTTATTTGTTCACATTTTTATAGGGGTTTGATTGATTCTATACATTCTTATACGATTATTTGTGGATATAATTTTGAATATTTATGTTCACATATTGATGTGGGGTGTGATTTATACTAGTTATGATCATTAGTTTATACATGGGTTTTATTTTTAATATCTATGATAACAATATAATGATTTCATATGCTTAATAATTTACATGAATATGTTATGACTCTAAAATGATGATTACTACTTTGGAACTCTTATTGATAATGTTTCTAGGTATGAATTGATGTTGAATTTTAGGATCTATTTTTTGTATGAATATTTATCCTTAATAACATTCACATGATTATGTTATCATACACTTATTATTATATTATGATTTATTATGATTGAAATCATACATGTTTACCTTGAATATGTATATGATCTCAAATTTTATTATGTTTTCCTTACACATGTTTTTATGGTAGTTTCTAACTATGATATGTATATAGGGGTACTAACATGAAGATATTTGAGGGATGTATTGAAGATATTATCATAAGTAAGATGATTATATATCATGTCTTTACAAATACTAAACCTTTATGATCATTGGGAGTGTAAAATTAGTATATGTGTTGATGTTTATCTATAATGATGTAATAATATTTTATTTTATGATTGTCTTTTTAGTATGTTTTCCTATGAAGCTATGTTTTTGTTGGCGTGTCAAATTTTTAGGCTCAATGGGAAAATCTTGGTACTAATATAGGAACATAATTTAATTATTTGAAAATTATTTTCATCTGAAAAATTCATTTTTATATATTATATTTCTTCTATAAAAAAACTAATATTCTTTTGTTTCAGTAGAAATATGGTTTTCATTAGCCACATTTCCATTCTTATAAATAAATATTTTATTAATATTAAATGGAAATTTCATAATTAATATGTAGTGAGTTCTTAATAATTATGGGGTGATTCATTATTGTAAGGGTATCCACATGAGGTATGTTGTATCGATGTATGGATCTGTTGTATAGTATAGTTATTCTATGAATAAATGTTAGATAAGTCTGTTGATTATTTTAAATGATTTGGTTACTCATGTAGTAATCAACTATGGTGGGGAGTTCCAACATTTATTGAAGCGAGATATCGTCTGGTGCAGTCTGTCTCATTTTTTTTGAATTATAATGGTTTTAAAAGATGAATAATAAAATATAAAAAAATAATGATTCCAAACAAAAAACCTTTTTTAATTTTCTTGAATAAAGAATTTAATATTAGTGACCATGGGCTTTCCATTGTTTCAAATCATTATGGAATGAATAATTGAAACACCCATCTTTTATATTTTTATGTATATTTTATTATAATAATATAATGGGTACAAAGATAGATAAAACCATAAAAATTTTATAATTATTTTCAATAATATTATATGTTCTATATTATTATACATTATATGACCCCCATCATGTCACTCATATGTAATTGTTTTTATTTTTATTTTTTTTTATTTTTTTATTATCTAGTACTATATAGATGTTATTGTAGATTTTGGGGAAAATAAAACTAAGGGCACTGTTAGTTCATGGTTAGTACTAACTATGCAATTCGGTATGTAAACTGGGGTTTGGTTGACACAATTCCATTTTTCATAGTTGGAAAATAGTTGTTAGGTCTTGGAGTGCTGATTACAAATGATATGATGGATGTGAATTTCCTTTCATTAAATAATTAATCAATGTTTAAAATGTATGGGTTGAAATTTATCTTTCCAAATATTAAACAATTAAATCATTCATATATATGAAAAATGAAAGAAAGTAAAACACAAGAATGTAAAATATGGAACCTAGAAATTTTTATTTGTAGTTCATATTTAAATGATCCTTTGTCTACACTTCACACACCAATGCAATGTATGGAATCCATTATGTTATACCACTTGAGAAGGGGAGTGATAACTCTAATAATCTATGATTTTTTCATATATGGAGGATTAATCCAAATCCATTATTTTCTATGGGAATATAAAATAAACCAACCTTTTATAGGAGAATAAAAAAACTATACTTTTACCACTACAATCCTAACTTCTTGACTACTGTAGGGTAAGGAGAAAACCAAACATTTTTTGGGGGAAACCTTAACCTAGGGTTTTATAGGTTAATACCCGACATATAAATTATCAAATAAGTCTAAACATATTCTATGTTTCAGACCAAATGAAATCATGTCTTCTATGGGAACATATTAAACCTAGACATGCATTTTGATTTTTTAGAGTAAGCATGTGTAAGATGCACTAATCAAGTCGATAAAACCCACAAAATTATAGAATAAATAATGAATAAAATAAATTAACTCATTCAATGATAAATGTTAGGGATACTAGAGATCCTATTAAATTTTTATCTACACCTTTAAGATGTTGAAATATTAAAACTCATGAATCCGCTAGATTACTTTAGTAGGAAGATAAACAATGAAGCTTCAAGACTCAGTCCTGAACTATGAAGCATTAATGAGTAAAAGAATAGGCATGTCAGTTTTTTCAATACAAGAATCCGTATTTTTAAATAAAAAATAGTTATATTCTTCTCTTAAAATCCCATAATTCTTCTTCACAAATTCCCATAATCATGTACTCACATGTGAGAATCTATTATCAAGATTTTATATTCTATAAAAATGAACACATGTTGTACAAAAACATCTATTAGAAGAATAAAAATGTACTATAGTTGTGAATACATCTTTAAATTTTTATAATAAATTCATTAGAATTATCTAAAAACTAATGAGATACTAATTCATCATAATATAAAACAATTATAACATGAAAATCTCCCTTTTAATACATTTGTTCTTCTCTTACTAATTTCCTAGATAAATAGGGAAATTAAATATCATTTGGATACTTCTCTCGATATCATGTTATAAAAAATTATTAACATAGTTATTAACATGAATTAATATCCTTGGAATATTCCCTATTAATAATCAATATATACCCTTTATATTTCAATGAATTAAAATTTGGATATTTCAATTCCCAAAAATTTATGTATGAATTTAAAAACATGCTTAAACATGGGTAGATAGTATTTAATTCATTTTTAAACAACATAAATCCTATTCTCAAGAATTATATATAATAAATGAGTAATTAGAGATCTAAAAAAACACTAATAATATAAAAAATAAACATTATATGAATTGAAATGTGAAAAATTACATAAAATAGAGCACATTTCTAGGTTTAAAATGATCCCATAAAAAATAAATCAAAATGATCCAAATCCATTATAGTGATTTTCATGTAACCATTTTTCTACAAATAATAAGATTCACACATCCAAATATATGTAGCTAATTCACGTAATGAAATATATTTATCCAAATCAATGTAAAAAATTTCCATAATGGACATTGTGTAGCTTCCTCACATAAGAAAGTTGACATAACATTTTTCCACTATGTATCCAATTCTCTCACATAAGAAATACATTTCAAAGATATAATTATATATGTGTCTATTTTTCATGTAAGATAAATACATGTGTAAGTGAAAATAGGTAATTGATTCTAGGAATTTGAATAATATTTTGACTTAAAAAATTTAAGACCATAAACAGGCATTCAAAATGGAATAATTTGATTTTTTAGTTGTATTGTATTTATATAATTTCATTATCTGTTTGTAGAATCAATAACCAACTTAATCGATGTTATTTAATCTATATTATGATCAAAATAAAACAGAAAAATTGTTCTGAAAACTCTGTATTTTAGATTGAAAATATAATGAAAATTATGAACTGTTTTAGTGCACGATTTAAATTCATTTATGAAAAAATTTATTCTAATGAAATGTATAAAATATTATTAATAT
This sequence comes from Viscum album, assembly GCA_963277665.1. NCBI lineage: Eukaryota > Viridiplantae > Streptophyta > Magnoliopsida > Santalales > Viscaceae > Viscum > Viscum album. Next base: position 1,603,494,062 of record OY728161.1, read on the forward strand.
TTTTACATCCCAATAATAATCACTCAATTTTTAATTTTTTTGCCCTTGTTAGGTTCAAAATACATAAGGTATCTAATTCTAGAAAATCGGTTATGTGGTTCATAAATCGGCTATGGGGATTTCAGTTTGCCTATGTAAATATAAATTTTCATATATGTTAAATAGTAAAAGGGACATGTTGGATTCATAAAAAACATTTTAAAATATTACTTAATCGTATTAAATGACTTATTTAGCCTAGGAAATCAATGTGAAACAAGTATAATTATTTAAAAAAATCAAAACAACAAATTGATTGTTATTTTATAAAAGGAAATATTATGATCTAATCAAAGATATGAATATTTTATTAGATAAATATGATCAAAAACTAAGGAAGATATTATTTTAATGAAAATAATTCAAGTAAAGTTATGAAAGTATTAAGACTTATAAATAATATAAATAATAACAAACTAATAGTGATACATAGTTTACTTTTAAAAATGATTATAAATAATTAAACAATAATTGAATCTATAAAAAGTTGAAGTGGATAAAGGAGACACTTAATATTCTTCCCCTTTTTTATAAATAAAAAACATTTATAAATTTAAAACATCTAAAACATTTTGAATTTATCAAAAAGAATTTTTTTATAGAAATGTTCTCTCCTTAATATGATAATGTTTCTTATTTTATGTTTTTAAGATATTATATTTCATAAGAATTAATATAAAAGTGGAATTTTTATTTCTAAATATTTATATTTTAAATCATGTGGGTAGGAGACATGACACATCATGTGGAAATTTAAATGTTTTTTGTGAACAATATTGGGAAACCCATCATAAACTAATATTTTACAAAAACTAATAGTTTATAAATTATGTTAACATCATATAATATGTATGATATAGATTAAGATAGTAATATATTGTGAAATTTTTTATAGAAATTAAAAACATATTAAACTGAAATTCAATTTCTAGATTTTTCAGATGTAATTGTAAAACTAGAATTTTTGAATATAAATGTACTCAAACTCCTCCAGAATAAAATATTTAATCTAAATACTTTTATTTATAATATAATAAAAACATTTTAAATGATGAAGCTAAATTTCTTCCACATACATAATATGAAATAATTGATAATATCTATATAATACTAAATTTCTCGGAAAATTTGTAGAATTGAAATTATTTTTTCTCCCACTTAATTGATGAATCATAAAAATATATTAGTTGAAAAAATTTAATTCTAAATGAAAGGATGCTCTGCAATTCCATATTAAATAATCTTCAATAAATATAACAATATTTTACATAAATTGAATTTCATATTAGATAAACATTAGAATACATAATAAAACTAATAATATTTAATTTCTTTGTGTATTTTAATCTTGGAATTAAGTTAGATACTTTAAAATACCTCAAAATTAAACTAAAAAAACGTAATAAATTAAATTAAAATTTTTTTAATTGAAAATTGTAAATGTTTTTCAATTAAAAAATGTATTTAAAATAATAAATAGGAGTTTCAGTCCGTTTATTTTCAGATTCATTTTTCATAAAAAATAAATAGATCATGTATATCAATATTAAAAAAACTAATATATATATATATATATATATTAAAAAATATTAGTATTAAAAAAACATTTGAACTATGTATTAAATACGTCAATAGATAAAAAATCCAATATGAATTCATATTTAAGAATAGGAGTAACTCCCAATAAACTTATTATTTTCATTCGAAATAACAAAATAAAAATAGTATAAATATAATTTTAATACCAGACATGAAAACTTCTCCAAAAATTTAATTTAATGTCACAATTTTCCATGAAACATGTTATACTATACTCAATTATGTTTTAGAGTAACCAAGTGATATAAGACTAAGGATATGCCTATTAAAACATATTTATGTTTATTTCATCCAATACAAACAAAAGAAGACAATTTTAATAATAGGAAAAAGTTAATTCTTGAAGTACAATGTGACATCCCAAAATTATACAACGTATTAATGCTTTTCAAAAACTAAATACTAAGGATTATAAGGACTATGTCGATATTACTAAAATAAAATTTTAATTATATGCATGTTCTATATAAGAATTATAAATTAAATATTACCTTGGTATATAGAATGGATTTATTTAACAGGAATTAGAATACATACCACTAGGAACCCAAATAGTAGATGGTTTGACAAAAATCATTTTTTAATTCATATTAAAAATAACAATCCTTTTGAGACAAAAGTATCGAGAAAGTATCAAATTACAATCTCAAGAATAAGACCATAATATCCACATTTAATGTGATTAATCAAAGATATTCTAGTTATCCTTTATTCCATTTATTAATAAACTCAATAGGAACAATATATTCAAAACTAAGTCCATTCTTTTTATCATTGCATTTATTAAAATAAGAACCCTTTCCAGTGTTTTTTTTTAAGCAAATAGCTTATAAATATGATTTTTCAAATAACCATATTCATTTATAAATTTATCAAATTAATTTTTCTTCCATTAACATTCTTTATGATAAAACTTCATATGATCCAAAACTTTTTCATCTATGGAAGAAGCTTAATTTTTAACATTTAATTCAACATATCATTTTATTCCTTAGACTTGAAAATTCTTGAACAAATATTCATTAATTTTAGGGAAAAAATATTTTTATTTTCATGAACCCTTTTTATTTTCATTTCTGTAAAATATGTATAGAATTCAACTATTTTCATTTATCATCATATTAATAACTAATTTTTTTATATCATTAATACTCATATAATCATTTAATGAATGGATAGATGCATGATAATTAGAAATAAAATCACTATATTTAGTTAAAATTTTCAAATATATATTTACATATTTTCAAGAATATGAAAATTAAATTCTTGAACCTGAATGTTGGGTGATATTTTTACTTAGAATATTATTCAAGAAATACAACATTACCAGATTAATTGGGATTTTCCACCTAATTATATGAACTTTCATAATCAGTCCCATTAGTCATAAATTTATTTTATTTATTATTACCCTTGTATTGATTTTTCAGCATCGAATAACTGGAATTCATTTGTCCTCTCAAATGAAACCATAAAAATTAATATTGGAATAATTCAAATTCAAATTTGAATTACATTTAGTGATATCTCATTTAATAAAATTGAGTTTTTCATTTTCATTTCATAGAACTCAATTGTTATGTGTCTATATTTTAAAAGGGTAATGCGGATATATTTTATTAAATCATCCTATTTATATGTAGTAGTTCTGAGCTATTTACGAACATCATAATCAGTACTACATTTATAAATTTATAATTTTTTTACAAAATAACATTATTAATGTCTATTCATTACATAATAGTTAATATTATATAGATAAAATTTTATCATTTAAAATAAATCATTTTAAATTTTTGTAAAAGATAAAATTTATACAAAATATAAAAAATTAGAATTATAATACTCTTTATATGAGATTATATTAGTATTACTTACTAGGGATATATAATATGATTGAAATGTGGTGGAATGTTTTGATTGATAACATTTTTATTCATTTTGTTTCACATCACTGAAAATTATCATTCCCTTTGTCGTATTTAGGAATAGGGTAAAAAGTTTGAAAATTAATTTAAGTAATAAAATTAATCAGAATATATCCTTCAAATAATAATTAAATTATAAAAAATTTTATGTATCCAAAATTATCAATCTAAATTATACTAAATCGATCCCACTATGAATGAACATTAGGTAACAGGATGATCAATTCACTAAATTTTCTATCATAAAAGCTAAGCACTAATACTAACCATTGGGTCCCTGTGGGGTGATAGATATGGAGAAGAGGAGGGGGTATTTTCCTTCATTAAAAATAATAAAATTTTAAGCAATATGAGTAGAAATAGATTGGATTAAATAATAGAAAATTCAAACACACATATATCACTGCAAAAAACAGAAGATTTGATGCAGTTTTTTAGAGGGGGTGTAACGCCCCCACCCTAGTTATCGAGAGTCTTTGCATTATTACATAACATTGGCATGACCCCAAGGGATTAAATCCTGAAAGACCGATCAGTTTAGTAGTCTTGGAAATACTATAAACATTAATATGTTTTACATTACATTATAAAATGAAAACTAAAACAACATAGTCTCCATAGGCCACATTCATATCCCTTAGACTATCCCTGCAGGTCATTCATAATACACTTTTTCGCATCCTGGAAAAGATAAAACATAGAAAATGGTGAGCATAGATGCTTAGTAAGGATAACAATATAGTAGAAAAATAAAATAATATGCTTAAACATTTAAGGAATTGTAATTGTAAATGAACGCCTTTTAAAACAAGAACTTAAAAATAATATGGAAAAGTGAAAAGAAAATAATTCCATTTACTTATTCAACTAGATATTCTACTAGTCGAATAATCAAATGCAATATCAATAGCCACTTTTATAACGATGGAATGCATTATTCCAGAATTCATAACCATATATTCAAGTCCTTTTTCCAAGAATACAAATAAGATTTTTTCAAGGCCTTGTTCCAAGACACTAGTTTGTCTCATTAGACCTACCGACGCATCAGAGAGCTATAGCGGGCTCCACCCATCACTTACCATGTCCAATGCATTGCTCATATGGAAAGGTTTAAACATAACATAATTTTTTTTTAAAACTAGCATATGAAATGTCAATGATTTATCCAAAAACCATCAATGGTGTAAAAATAACATATCCATAGTCAAACATATCACAATAACTTCAATACAATAAGGATGTTTTGTATCATAATAAATCTACTTCAAATAAGCTTAAAAATCAATCAAAGGATGAAATCAAAACTTTTTTTTAGAGAAATATCTCTTTCAATTTTGAAATCATTTGAAAGTTATATAATTATAAAAGAAAAAATTTATTTTTAAAATATTCCTATAATCTTGTATGGGAAGAATCATTGATGTTATAATGGAATATAATATCCACACCCACCGTATAAGTTGAAAAAACTTTCTTACCTTATTTTTGTTGAAAAGGTCATGATGTACCGTGTTTGGAAAACGACCGAAAGATTCCATTCAAACCATTTTAAAAAATTCAAAAAATGGTATAAATGAATTTAACCCATAGTCTAGAAAATAGTGAAAATGTTTTGGAATTCATTTATAAGAAATATAGATGTGGATGATAATGAGGTCCCAGTAGATACTTACGTAAAATCACCCTCGGATAATAAAGAGACTGTGGAATTAACCCTTACCTAGTACTTTTCCTTGGTCGAGGGTATGATGACCTCCTCTATAATGGTGAAATAATTTTTAATTAATTACAAATGAACCATATACATTAATATTATATCTTATATGATCTTCTAATATAGAATTTATAATGTTATTTTAGTTGTATCGTCGTTTTGTGTGTTAACTGATTCGTTTTCCTTTATATACTTGGTTACATAAGCCATATTTGTCATGGATAGGATATATTTTATTTATATAAATAATGACATTATGTTCATAAAAATTATTTTTATTCATAAAATGAAAATTATTCTTGAATGATTACGATGAGGAATGAATCTCATTGCGTTAATGGAGACAGTAATCCGTACGTACGTACGGGCGATAATATCATTATATTGATATTAAAATCATATATAATTGAATGTTATATCATATATACAGAATAATTATCATGTTATAGTTATTATTGACATCATTTATATTCATTATTATACCCATCCAAATGATGAATTGTTTGAATAACAAACTATACCACGACGTGGAGATGGTAATATGTAATTACACACGTATGGTGACATTGTGTTTTATAAGACAGATAGAATAATTAATATGGTTTTTTATTTATATAATAACATCATAGTATATATGAGATACTTGAGTTATTATTTTAGAATGGAAACAACAATTAAAGAGGAAGTGGGAGAAAAAAAGAACTTGAAATGGGTGATTAAATATTTACCTCTTCTTCGGGTTCTTCCTTTTGAATGGATCAAAAGGGCTCCATAGGTTGGCTACATAACTCATGAAAGGACTCTAGGATAAAGTGAGGATAGTTTAAATGATATTTTTACAGGGGTTTACAGAGAAAAATGTCTTTCAATATGTGAATTTGATAGAAGGGGAGGTTCCCTTTTATAAATGAGTTGAGGGTCACTTTAGAAAAAGTTTGAAATATTATTTTATAATAAAATCCATTTTAGTTTCTAATGGATCAAAAATGAATTAATTATAGGATAAGGTGATTATGGGTCAAAATCCTTTCAACCAACAGGTTTTAGAGATGTTTAGGTCATCATATTAACCTTATCCTTTAAATTTAACTCTTAGATAAATAGTTTGTCATTTACCATGTGTCTTTGAGTATTTATATTGTATTATTAATTAAATTACTATAAACTTACAAGAGAACCTAAAGTGGTTAATTAATTATATATATAACATTATTTATGTATTTTGGATGATTCTTAGATTTTTAATAATATAATATCAATTAATAATATAATATATTTTTTAAAACTCTTTTATGTCACTTTTGAAACTTATTGGTCTTTTTTTGTTAAATTCATAAAAAAATTATTACATCAATCAAAAATCATTTAATCAACCGTAACATATCATATTAAACTATAAAATAAATTTAATTCATTAAAAGTCTCAAATTAGTTTTATTTGGATATTTACAATATCAATTATTTTAATATTGAATTAATAAGGTAATTACTGCATCATCATTATGTCATAAATAGTTTTAATTATTTACTGTATAAAAATTAAAAATAAAATACGATTATTTAGGAATTATTTTTATATTTATATTGAATATTTATATTCAAATTTATCTTAATTATAACCCAATATTAAAAATGGTTTAGTTATTAAACATTGATTTTAACTATTTTAACACATTTTTAAATAAAATAATAATAAATTTCCTAATCAAATCCAAGTGGACCAAAAGGATAAAATTTTATTCCTAAGGTTATTTTTGGTCGAATTACACTTATCCAATATAATTAAGACATGTTTAATGGTAATTGTGATATTATTTTTACCCTTAATTACCCAATTTAATTATAATCGTGGTAAATAAACGTAAAATGATACTATTCACCAAAAAAAAAATTATCTATTTGAACCACATTTTTCATATGGATATTAACCATGTCTCTCGGATTTTTGAAATTCAACTCATAGAAGTGATTAAATTACGTTTTATAAAAATCTGTTGATGCTCCTAGGTGGTGGTTAAAAGACGGTAAATAGTTCGATAAAATTTAATATATCTAAACTTATTATAAAATGACTCCAATGATTTTCGTTGAACATAAATAAGAATTATGTATCTATTTTTACATTAAATAAATTCAAATAAAATAACTAATTATTTAAATAAAAATTTGGTTTTAACCAATAACGTAGTGTGCTTTCACTATTAATCCAAAATTGAATGTTTTCAAAAAAATATCAAAAAATCACCCTAAGATAATTTCGATATTTTGAATACAAAATTGAAGTCCATTTTTAATGATAAATGTTATAAAATTTCAAAAAGTGGGTATAACTGTTCATAACGGCTAGTTTCATTGGTCTTAGTGTGTTAGAATCTCAAAGATACGTACAATACCAGCTATTGCATTATTCAGAGAAAAATGTACCGTGGAAGCTTGGGGTGTTACATTCTTCACTCCTCTAAATATTTTCATCCTCTAAATTTCTATAATAATACCGCACAATAAAATTTGGCTGCTTCTTCATCATTTGTTCCTCTGGTTCCCATGTTTCCTATTCTATCATATGGTTTTTGCATAGAACTTTAACCAGACGCGTCATCCGATTTCTCAGCACTTGTTCTCTTGTATCATGAATTTTTTCATGATATTCACAATAATACAGATCCGGTTCCAATTCAATTTCCTAATCAGTGAGTACATGTGTTGGTTCTGGCATGTATTTTCTCAATAGTGATATGTGAAACCCATCATGATCTTTGGAGAGGCTTGGAGGCATTTCCAAATGATAAGCTACAACTCCAATTCGTTCTAGAATTTCAAAACCTCTGATGTACCTGGGACACAATTCACCCTTCTTACTAAAATGTAAAAAACCCTTCCATAGATATACCTTATAGAAGGCGTGGTCTCATACTTGAAATTCCAAATCCTTCCTTCGGTTATCGGCATATCTCTTTTACCTACATTGTGCTACTTTTATGTGGGTTTGGATTTTATTCACCATTTCCATTGATTCCTCAACATGTTCTGGGCCTACGAGTTTTCTTTCACCATCCTTATCCCAACAAGTAGGTGTGTGACATCTCTTAAATATAACGCTTCATATGGTGCCATCAGAATACATTATTGGAAGCAATTGTTATAGTAAAATTATACTAGAGGTAAATATTGATCATACGTACCTTGGAAGTCATGTGAGAAAGATCTCAACATGACTTCTAAGGTTTGAATAGTCTGTTCTAGTTGTATAACAATTTGAGTGTGGTAGGCAATGCTCAAACGATTTTTAGTATAGAAAGATTTTTGAATACCTTTCAATAATCCTGATGTAAAACAATGATCACGATCTTAAACAATCGATAGGGGTACTCCATGAAGTCATACCCATATTGCATCATTCCTTCTAGGAATCATTGATATCTCTATGACAGAGTCTTTAGTAATATTATCTCATATCCACTCAGGTATGGGAAGAGGTTGCATGACTCCTCCAGGTCGTTGCCTTCATGCTTTCACTTTTTGACAAACCATACAACTTGACAAAAAATCAGCAATATCTCTCTTCATGTTGTCCCCCAAAAAATGATCCATTGAATATCTACACATATTAGTGCTACAAGGGTTTATAGAAAAATTGGATTTATGATAATCATCCAATAATACCCTTTTTAGATCTATTATATCAGGACCACAATGTCTCCTCCCAAATTTCAAAATCTCATCTTCATATATGAAGTCACTCAATCACCAATCACTTACAGCATTAATCTTCTTTTGAAACTCCTCATCATCATCCTGAGAAATTTTTATCCATTCTAGTAATGATGTTTTGTAAACCATTTGAAAAGTTATTGATGTTTCACCTTCCATTGAATATTCCTCTATATATTTTTACTAGATCCATGAAAATGGGATCAATTTAAAATCTCATCATGTTCAAAACTCCATGATCCATTCTATTCAAAGCATATACCACCTTGTTTTCCGTCCATGAGTGGTAGTGTATTGTGCAATCATAATCCTTGAGTAGTTCAAGCCATCACATTTGCCTCATGTTGAGTTCTTTTGGTGACAAAAATATACTTCAATCACTTGTGATCAGTATAAATAATACATTTTTCACCATAGAGATTGTGTCTCAATATTTTTAGATCAATGATTACAGATTCTAACTAATGATCATGAGTAGGATATTTATGCTTATAAATTTTTTTTTGTCTTGATTAATAGGCAATAACTCTATCATTCTGCATAAGGACTCAACCATGTCCTTTATTTGAAACATTTCTATAAACAAAAATGCCATTATTCCTCGATGGTAGATTAAATATAGAATCATTGAATAATATTATCATCAATTATTCAAAACATTCTTCACATTCTTTTGTAAAAAAAATTAACACCGTTACATGTTATCTTGGTTAATGGGTAATCCAATCTGGAAAAATTCTTCCCAAAACTCCAATAATAACTTTATAATCCAATAAAACTGCATACCTCAGTTATTCTCAATAGTGATGATCATTCTTGGATTTCCTCGGTCATTGAAGGATCAACATATAATCCATTCACATAGAAAATAAGGAAAAGAAAATGAATCTCTTGAAACCATAATTCACACTATCTAAACTTCCCGTACAACTCATTTCATCTAAGGGTTTTCAGAATGGTGTGAAATTGATTTTCATGATCTTCATAGATTTTGGAGTAGACAAAGATTTCATAAATTAATAACACTACAAAGTCATCAAGATATTCCATGAAAACTCTATTCATTAGATCCATGAAAACAGAGGGTGCATTAGAAAGACCAAAAGGCATTATAGTAAATTCACAATTCCCAAACCTGATTTGAAATGTTGTTTTTGAAATGTCTTCCTTTTTCAAACACAACTGAGAATATCCAGATCGATGGTCAATAATTGAAAAATATTAAGCTCCATGAAGTTGTTCGCATAAATCATCAATGAGAGGTATGGGATACTTGTTCTTTATTGTTATAGTATTGATCTCTCTATAGTCAATGCACAACCTCATAGATCTGTCTTTCTTCATAACAAAAAGGATAGGGGATTCCGTTGGAGAAACACTAGGGAAAATAAATTTCTAATTAGTCAATTAATCTAGTTGTTTCTTTAGTTCTACTAGTTTTACAGTGGCGATTCTATAAGGTTTCTTTCGATATGGGCCTTCAACCAGGAACTAAATCAATGGAAAACACAATTTCTCATTCTGGTGGACATCCAAGTAAATCCTCTGAAAACACGTCAACTTATTTTTACACAATAGGTACATATTCTATTCGAAAATTCATTTCCTATTCAATAATTATTTCAATATCATCCTCCCAAATAATTGAATTTAGTAGATCTACTAGGGGTGGACATATATAAGAATCTGGTGGTGACGTTTCTGCTCTAAAGATAAGGTACTCATTATCATCATCGAAAATTGTAACCTCCTTCTTCTTACAATAAATTTTCGAATCATAGTCTGAATGCCAACCCATAATGAGTATTGTATAAAATTAATTAATGGGTTTGATGATGAGATCAACAGATAATGAACATTTATATTCCCTAATTGGAACTGATTTATAAAGCATTGTTGAGATGATACTTCAAATAGGTGTTTTCACTAACAACTCCCTCGTTAAACCAAATTAAAAGTATATAATTTTCTTAGAAAACTGTGAAGATATGAAACAATGCGATGATCCAGAATCAAATAAGTCATTTTCTAAACTTCAGAAAACCATTAAATTACCTTCCAACACGTCTTTCGGAGCTTCTACCTCAACAGTAGTGATTGCATAAGCATGGCCTTGATCCATTTTTCTTTTCTGAAAATGTTTCCCGGGATCTTAGGAAATTCATTTGCATAATTCCCACTCTCTCTACAATTGTAGCATTCAACATTGACAACCACTTTTTTCCCCTTGCAATCACGATATTGGTGGCATTTCTCACCACACTTGTAACTGAATCCAATTCCATTCCGGAAATTACAGGGGTGTTTCATCCCACATTTACTACCATATGGATATTCAACATTTCTCTCCATCCCCTTATTACCATTTTTGGTGTTTTTAGATGATATATTCTCCTATTTCTTTTCATTAATGTTGTAAAACATATAGAATTACTTTTATGTCTTGATAGAACATGAGACAATATCTTCTTACAATGAGAAGGATTGTGACAGTAGTGCTCGATGGAGAAATGGTTCTAACCCATCAAAGAAATGATCAATCTTACTTCCTGGGTTACATATATAATTTGTATCACGCCTTTCTAACCTATAATTGTTAGCCACATATTTTGCGACATTCTCATCATCTTTTTTCCTCAGTCTCAAAAAATTTCTTTCTATATCTGATAGATCGTCATGAGGAATGTTTCTTTCTAAGAAATTATGTTTAAAATCCCTCCATTCCATATTTGAAAATTCATCATCTTCCTATGTGTTTTGAATTAATTACCACCATTAATCTACATCTATCGTGAGGCGAAAAAGTGCCATGAAAACTTTTTCCTTTTCACAACACCCCAAAGAAAGAAATATTTTCTCTAAAGAATATATCCATTAGTCAGCTACTAATGTATTTGTACTCTCCATACGGGTAATATTATTAATCATAACCTGAGTGAGTTGTCCTAGTATGGTGATAAGATAATCAACACCGATTTATTCACCAACTCCAATATAATTTTCTTGAGTATGAGGGTAATCCCAACATATATTACATACATTGATACGATTTATGTTCCTTCCACTAGGCGCCATTTCTAAACAATAGAATACATTAGATTAGTTTATGAATCGCAATACATAAATCCAAACATGGAAAACCCTTAACATAAATTGAATAGTTTATGGATATAATATATAATCATTAAAATGTTTTCTTTGTGATGTATTTTATCATAAAACATTCATAATGGATTGTAATGAAAATTAGAACTATCCTAAGCATTTCCCCTGGAGTGTCATTACAAAGAGTGCAGCATGGCCCATTGTTGTTCACTAGTTCCTGTTTGAGTCTAGCTAAAAGTGGGTTTTTAAGGTTTTATCTCTACGTACATTTGTGCCAATGCTTCCTCTATCTACTCATATCCAGGCCGGGATTTATTGCTTGGAAAACTCCCAAAATCGCAATAATACAAAAATTCAAGGAAATTTTTCTATAATAATCCTAAAAGACTATCATAGGGTAATGTTATCTAATAATATTTTCTCTAAATCAATATTCCAAGGATTTTACTAAACATCCTCTGATACAAAATGTAAATTCTGACCCCAGTTATCTAGAGTTGGTGCATTATTACATAACATCGACATGATCAGAAGGGATCAAATCCTGAAATACTGATCAGTTTAGTAGTCTTGGAAAAACTAGATACATTCATAAGTTTTATATTACATTATAAAATGAAAAACTAAAACAACATAGTCTCTATAGGCCACACTCATATCCTTTGGACTATACTTGAAGGTCAGTCATAATATACTTCTTCCTATCCTGGGAAAATTAAAAAATAAAAATTCATGAGCTCAGATTCTCAGTAAAGATAAAAATATAGGGGAAACATCCATAAATATGCATAAACATTTAATGAAATGTAAGACTAAAATTAAAGAATTTTAAATGTGTACTTCAGCATATTATATAAAAGATAAAATCAAATAATTCCATTTAATTCTTCACTTAGATATTCTACTAGTCGAATAATCACATGAAATATCAATTGCCACTTTCATAATGATGGAATGCATAATGCCAGACTTCATAACCAAATATTCAAGGACTTGTTCCAAGAATACAAATAAGATTTTGTCAAGGCCCTGTGCCGAGACACTAGTTTGTCTCATGAGACCAACTGATGCATCAAGAAGCAATAGCGGGCTCCACCCGTCACATACTAAGTCCAATTCATTCCTCATATGAAAAGTTTAAAACATAACATAAACATTTGTATTAAAACTAGCATATGAAATGTCAATAGTTTATCCATAACCCATTAATGGGGTAAAAATAACACATCCACTGTCAAACATATCACTATAACTTCCAAACAATATAGATGTTTTGTATCATAATAAACCAACTTCAAATAAGCTTAAAAATATATCAAAGGTTGAAATCAATACTTTTTTTAGAGAAATATATCGTTCATTTTTAAAATAATTTTAAACTCATATAATTATGAAATATTACATTTATTTTGAAAACATGTATACAATCTTGTAAGGGAAGCTTTGACGATGCTATAATGACGTAAAATAGCCACACATTCCATATATGTTATAAAAAACATTCTTCCCTTAATTTTGTTGAAAATGTCATAAAGTACCTTGTTTGGAAAATGATGGAATGATTCCTTTAAAAACATTTTATAAAAAGTCAAAAAAAATTATAAATGACTTTAACACCTAGACTAGTATATAGTGAAAAATATTTTGGAATACATTTTTAAGAAACATGTATTTGGATGATAAAGAGGTCCCAGTAGATACTTACGTAAAAACTATCTCAGATAATAACAATATTGTGGAATTAACCCTTACCTTGTACTTTTACTTGGTCGAGGGTAGGATACACTCCTATATAATGGTGAAATATTTGTTATTAAATTATAAAATATCCATATAAATTAATATGATATCATATATGATATTATGATATATAATTGTTAATGATATTTTAGTAGTATCATCGTTTTGGGTGTTAACTAATTCATTTTCCTTTATATGCTTGGTTATGTAAGCCATGTTTGTTATAGATAGGATGTATTTAATTAATATACAGAATGATATTATTTTCATAAACATTATTATTAATAATAAAATTAAAATTATTCTGGAATGATTACGATGGGTATTGAATCCAATCACGTTCGTGGCGATTGTAATCTGTACATACGCACGAGAAACAATATCATTTGTTGTTATTTTAATCATACTTAATTGGATGTTATATCATTTATAAAGAATAATTATAATTTTATATTTATTATTTACATCATTTATACTCATTATTATACCCATCTAAATGATGATGTGTTTCAATAATAAACTACACCACGATGTGGAGATGGTAGTCCGTACGTACACACATTTGGTGACTTTGTCATTTATAGGATGGATAAAATAATGAATATGGTTGTAAAATTATTGTAATAAAAACATACTATATAGAAGATACTCGAGTTTTATTTTTAGAATGGAAAAAACAATAAAATAGGAAGTAGAAGAAGAAAAGGACTTGAAATACGTGATGAAATATTTACCTCTTCTTTGAGTTCTTCCTTTTGATTTTCCCAAAAGGTATTCTTATATTGGATTTCTGACTAATGGAAGGCCTCTAGAATCAAGGGAAAACAGTTTTGTGGATATTTGGGAAGGGGTTGTCCATGGAAAAACTAATTGAATGTGTGAATTTGAGAGAAGGGGAGGTTCCCGTTTATAAAAGATGTGAGGGTCACATTTGGAAAAGCTTGAAATATTATTTTTTAATAAAATCATTCCAGTTACTAATGACTCCAAAATAAATTATTTAGAGTTTATGGTGGGGATGGGTCAAAAACCTCTCAAATAATAGGTTTTATATAGGTTTAGTACATAATATTAACATTATCTTTTAGATTCAACTCTTAGTTAAATAGTTTTATATTTTCTATGTATATTTTTATTTTTATATTATATGGTTAGTTTATATACTATAAACATCCATAAGAACCTCAAGTGGTTAATTATTGACATATATAATATTATCCAAGCCCTTTGGATGAACCATATACTTTTAGGAAAAGAATACCAATTAATAATATAATATTTGTTTTAAAAACTCTTTTATGTCAATTTTGAAACTATTTGATATTTTGTATTTGTTAAATTCATAACATCATTATTTATTTGAAATACAATTTGTTAATCAACCCTAACATGTCATATTAACCTAGAAAATTAATGGAATTCATTAAAAGTCTCAATTTATATTTATTTGGATATTGATAATATCAATTATTTTAATCATTCATTAATAAGGAAATTCCTGCATCATCACTGTGTCATAAATAAATTTAATTATTTAATGTCTAAAAATTATAAATAAAATTTCTTTATGAATTTAATCTCATTAGATTTATAACGCATATTTATAGTCCATTTTATCTTATGTGTAACCCTATATTAAAAATGGTTTTTTTATTAAAAAATGATTTTAACTCTTTTAACTCTTCTTTATATAAAATAATAATAAATGTCCTAATCTAATCCATGTGGACCTAAAGCATCATATTTTATTCCTAAGTTATTTTTTGATCTAATTAAACTTATCCATTGGAATTATGATATTAATTAGTGTAATTATGATATCATTTTTATGCTTAATTACCCTATTTACTTTAAACCGTGGTCAATAAAACTAAAAAGTTACTATTCACCAAAAATTATTTTCACCTAATTGAACTAAATTTTACATAGTGATATTAATAGTGTCTGTCATATTTTGGAAATTCAGCTCAGAGAAGCAGAAAAATTAATATTTATATAATTTTTTAAATTCTCTTAGGAGGTGGGTAAAAGATGGTAAATAGTTCGATAAACTGCATTATATATGTAAACATATTATAAAATGACTACAATGGTTTAAGGTTAACATATATATGTATTATGTATATATGTAGACCTAAAATAAATTAAAATAATATAACTAATTAGTTATATAAAAAGTAACTTTTAACAAACAACAAAGTGTTTTTTCATTATTCATAAAAATTGAATGTTTTTCGTAAAATATAAAAAATTCACCCTAAGATAATTTCAATATTTAAAATCCAAATAAGATTTCCATTTTTGAAGATAAAATTTAAAAAAATTCAAAAAGTGGGTACTATTATTGATAACGGCTTGTTTGATTGGTTGTAGTGTGTTAGAATCTCGAAGTTATGTACAATGCAAAATATATCATTATTCAAAGGGAAATGCACTGTGGAAGCATGGGGTGTTACAGGGGATTTTGGAAAATCGTCTCAAAATTAAATTTCTTCACAATTAGATGGAGATATGTACAACAACCTATAATCATCAAAATTTGAATGGGTTACGACCCCTATAAATTCATTTTTTGTTTACATTATAGGGGGTTATGTGATAATATTTCTAATCATCTAATTTAATGTTGGTTATGAACCCCCTATGATTTCATAAATTTAATGTGGTTTTAAACCCCCTCTAAATTTTTTACCATTATTTTTTTAATAACTGAATGGATTTTTGAGGGTGATGATAACTCACTCTAATTTAAGAAAATAGATGGGGATCATAACCACTACTAATCAATGAGATTAGTTGTGGTTCACATCCCCCTTTAATGTATTAAATTACAGGGGGTTCCAAACCCCCTCTAATGTTGTTGATTATAGGGGGTTCAAAACCCCCTCTAATGGTATAAATTTGAGGGAGTTTAAAACCTGCTCTAATGTCTTAAATTATAGGGGGTTCAAAACCCCCTCTAATGACTTAAATTATAGGGGGTTCAAACCCACCTCTAATTTCATTAAATTAGAGGGGGTTGTGAACCCCCAATATTTAAAATAACAAATTTCATAATATATATATAATTAAAACACTATATATAGAGTTATTTAAATACATTATATGTACATATTATTAAAAATTAATAATGTTATTGTATTTAATTTTATTTATATGTATACATAAATATAATTTTATAATATTA
This sequence comes from Viscum album, assembly GCA_963277665.1. NCBI lineage: Eukaryota > Viridiplantae > Streptophyta > Magnoliopsida > Santalales > Viscaceae > Viscum > Viscum album. Next base: position 1,603,511,091 of record OY728161.1, read on the forward strand.
TTAACATTAATATGTATTCATTTTTATAAATTTTATATCATATAATATTAATTATCAATAATATACAACCCTAATCATATTATATAAATACAATTTATTTAAAAAATATGTCATATAACAACTCATGATTGTTGTTTCTATAATTCCTTATATAATAATAATAAATATTTATTTTAAATAATATTTTTATGGTTTTATGTTATATTTAAGTAATATTATATGATTTACAATTTATAAAAATAAATACATATTAATGTACACAAAATTATACAATTATAATTATTGAAATACATATATATTAATGTATTAAATAATAAATATATGTATTGAAATGCATTATATAAATATTTTTATTCACTGTATTTCATATAATATTAATTATATATAACATATATATTAATTATATATACATTATTATATAAATAATTGTATAAATTGTATTCTATGTATACGTATTTCATATAATATTAATTTTATATATTATTATACAATAAATAAAAATAAAAATATATTAATGTAATAAGTATAAATATTTGTATTGAAATACATTATACAAATAATTTTTTGATCCATTAGATAAATATATTTAATAAATATTAATATATATATTACATAAATAAGAATGTATATAATATATAAATATGTATTTAAGTAGAAAAATATTGCACTTAAAGAAATATATAAATATATGTGTATATAACTAACATAAATAGTATTATAAAATATATTTACATAAATGTATGTAAATACACATATAAAATATATAGTTTATATAAATGTATACATTAAATATCTTATAAATGTATTATAATATAAATATATAAAAACAAAATATAAAAAATGTATATATTATTTCATTTTAAAAATATATATAGGTTATATGTATATATGTATTTACACATTTATTCAAATATTATTTACTTAAATAATCTTCAATATATATATAAATAACATAACTTGTATTATAATTAACCAAATGATCTTTCCATAGTGGTTTATGTGTTATGTACAGACTCGGTAGGGGTCGAGTTTGAAACCCATAGGGTGATTTTTTATGAATTTGTAGTAACAAAGTTCGGGAATTGCAGTTGGGGGGATGACATGAACTCTTGAGCTTTAGTGGGATGGTGGGAGAGCTGGCCATTAGAATTGGACTGGATTGCGGAATTGGATGCACAAGTGAGATCGAGGGAGGTAGGGGTCGGAACTGGACAATGAAGAGTGAGGGGGGTGGTCTGAGGCATATGGGAGGAGTAGGAGTCGAAGGGAACTCGACTAACGTGTGGGTCGAGAAACTAGAGGAGGGTTGGTATTTAAAGGTATAGGACAGAGGGAATTATGAAAAATCTATAAATTTAAAAAAAACACTAGAGGTGTTTCATAAAATAACCTATATTAATGGTGTCAATTAAAAGGTGTTAAAAAACCCTCTAATATTGGTTTCATTTGGAGGTGGTTTAAAAAATGCCCCTAATATGAATCATAAAACTCCATTAGAGGCGGTTTAAAACAACCTAAAAAATGAAGTCTATATTACAGGGTTTTAATACCCACTCTGGTTTTTCATTATACAATGAAATTAGAGGGGGATAAATCCCCCTCTAATATAGCCGCCTCAAATTACAAACATGTTTACCAATGCATAGAAAGAACAGCGACTAATAAAATTTGGCGGTAACATTAGTGGTGGTTATGGGTAACCTCCACTAATGTGTTTAAAGGGGGTACCCTTATAATATAAAAAACAACACCTTCTTATCAGGTATTATTTGGTAGTGTATATGAAATAATAGAGAATAGAATATAGATTAATTTAAAAGATGAACACTATAAATAATTATAGTAGTTCATATCAAATTGAATCTATATATACTCTTCACACACTAACCTTGTGTTTTGAACACACCACTATATATCTCTTTTGAAGGATAGTGAAATATTCTTTTATCCATTTATAACACTAAGAGGTTGAACCGAAAATCCCTATCTTTTATATGTTCATGAAATAAAAAATTTCTAAAGACTGATTGATATCCACTATTAATTTTTAGATTTAGATTGAACCCATTAATTTATGGGAAAAATATAGACGAATGTTTTACCGGTTGAAACCCAACATAGATTTCCTAAGGCTTCGTTGTATCATCTTCTATGTTATGGTTCAAAAGTAACATAGTTTTCTAACGTAACATATTTATCCTATATGTACCTTTTATTTGGGTACTACAATCTGTTGTAAGAAACATTGAGTGAGACAATATAGCACATTAATATAAAATAGGCAAATTGAATAAAACAAATTATCCTAGGAAATGATCTGTAATAAAGATTCTCTCACTTGTATAATATAGTGTTTATGCACTTCAAGATGTTTAAATAATAAATCTTAGGTGACTAGTAGTTTAATTTATCATGTAGATGAACAATAGAACTTATAGACATACATGAATGAGTAAAAGAATAGTAACGTGAATTTTTTATTCACTTCATTCATTTTTTGTTTTATGTGGAAATTAAAATTTGTAATTTTCTTATTTTATAACCCCACAACTCTATTCACAAGTTCTCATTATAAAGTCTTTACATGGGATTATCTTTTGACATGCTTCGATATAACATAAAATGGAAAAAATTATACACACAAACATTTATTAAAAGAATAAAAAATTAATATAGTAGTGAATATATATATATATATAAATGATAATAATAAATTCATTGGAATACTCCCAATATCCATGAAAGGATAACTGTTGAAATTAAAACACAATTCTAGAAATAACATTTCACTTAAATTAATATTACTCATGATTATTTACTAGATAAATATAAATAAATAACATCTATGCGTTCATTCTATTGATTTCATTTTTTTTGAAATTAATATCGTCGTCTATATAAATAATTAATTTCAATGGAATTATCTCTAGAAATAATTAATATTGATCCTTCTTATTTTAACCAATATGAATTTTTATATTTCAATTCAAAAAAAATTAACATGAAAATCAAAATAAGATTAATCCAATTTTAGTCATATTTTATTAATCCTTGAACAAATTAAAATCTTTTCTAATTTATTGTATATAATTAAGGAGTAATTATAGAAAATTAAAAAACAAATTATATCTATAATAATCATTCCAAATATTAAATATTGAAATATACGTAAAACTATGAATATTTCATGGTTTTATAAGATCTTTTAAAAATTAACCAAAAAATATATAAAAATATATATAGGGGATTTTTTAAATCCTATTTTCTCCATGAAAGTGAATCGATGAATCAAAATCTACATAGTTTATTCACATAATGGAATTCATGTTGTTGAACCTACATAAGAAATTCATATAAGGGAATTCAAAATGTAGTTTCATTTAATAAAATTCATATAACCATTTTTCACTGGGTATACAATTTATTTAAATAATAAATAATTTTTACATAGTTGAAAAACTATGAATTTTTTCCCCGGTAAACAAATTTATCAAATAGGAAAATTCACGTTACAGACTTCTGATGTTTGAAAATCTTATCGACTTATAAAATTTTGTAGCTAAAATAGTTCTTCTAAATGGATGAATTGTCTTTTACTTATTTGAATTATATTTAATTAATTTCATTTTCTTTCCTAATAATCAAGAACCAAATTAATCCTAGATCATTAGCCAATGTTTTCATTAAAATATAGTAGATAAACAGTTCTAAAAACTGTATATTTTACACTAAAAATATATAGTAAATTCAAACCAAATTTAGAAAATGATAAAGATTGATGTAGACCATTATGTCTCATAATTAAATGTTTATAATTTTGTTATATTTTTAAATAATAAATATTCACTCAATTTGAAATTATTTACCAAAATTTATAGTCAAAATATTTAAGTTAACCGATTCATGAAATTCAACTTCATGATTCACAAATTTGCAATGTGGATTTCAGTTTTCCTATTTGAATATGAACATTCCAACATATTAAAAATTAAAAATGGTACATGGGAATAGTAAAAACGATTGTAAAAGATATTTAATTCTCTTAAATTAATTGTTTACACATGTATCTCAATATGAAACTTCTAGAACATTTTTTGAATAATCAAAACATGAAATATTAAAATATTTTATGAAAATGAGCATTATGATCTAATGAATGATAGGAATAATTCATTAAAAACCTAACATAATTAAATATATATATAAATATGTCTTAGAAAATAAAATGAGTAAATTTATCAATGTAATAATTCTTATAAATAATACAAAAAATAATAAATAAATGAAAATTCTTAGTAATGTTCTGCAGAATTATAATAATTTATGATATGAAATTTTGTAATCACAAAAACATATAGTGGTTCATGGGGACACTCAATAATAGTAATTATGACTTTGTGAGATACATATGTAACCATTTATCCATGTTTTCGGTTTTGGCTGACTAATAAATTTGAAGCCTGGATTTCATAGAAATGATCTTGAAGTTGTCCATCCCAAAAAATTTAAATAAAATTGTGAAATTACATACATACAACTTTTGAATTTAACATTTTCTGTACCACATTTTTACATATTAAAATGATCTATATTGATTCTTGATGATTGATTTATTATTCATTTCGGACTTTGTGATTCCATAACAATGTTGTAATATTTTCTTAAGGCAAGCCTTCATTTATCTGGGATTCCTCCCCTATTCCGCATCTATTTTTCCTTGTACTTACTTTCACATTGAGTCATAGAACTCTAACATCCCATGATGGAAAATCCTAAGGTTTTATGTTGAGGGTGAATAAACTTTCATGGTTTTATTAGGATCTTAAAAATCCATTTCATACATTTCTATTGATTTTATATGAATGTTACAATGCTTCAAGAGATCTTAGGTAGGTTTTTCTAAAAAATCGCCTTTCCCTTAGGGAACCATAGGTTTGTGGATTTATTTTCATTAAAACTGATTAATCATGATTGATACTATTTATTAAAGGATTTTATTATATGTTTCATTGTGATTACAAGACTATTTTTAGAATAACGATGTTTTAAAAATAATTTCCTTCAAAAATAAGTTGTATGCCCAAAATGTGTCTGAAAAATTATTTTAATGGGGTTTGTAAATCCAAAGTGATATTAAATGATGATTTCAATTGGTTACATCCTTTCCTTGGTTCATTATTGACTATGGTCAAGAGAGAGGATGAGATTATTTTTATGTCACCTATGAGGTAATTGTTTGATTCATATGGGTTACTATTAGTGAGTTTGTAAACTAGGCTAAAGTAGTTCTAGTGTGTATTGTGTGGAAGATTAAAAAATTTTCCCAAATAGACCAATTATTCTAATGGGATTGAGTATATTTTCCATATACAATGTATTATATTTTTTTATTCATTAAATAGAAACTAGTATGATAAAATGTTATTGTTTTTTATCTAGAGATCCTATTTAAATTCAATGATTGTTTATACCCATAGATTGGCGCTAATGATAATTGTATGTTTTTTTATTGGGATTTGATATTACTTATATCCCTTTTCATTTTTTGATTTGATGTTATTCAAACAATGTATTGATTTATTAAATTTTGATTTCATATTTCATATTACCTTTTTAATTTGGTTAATTTTTATGAAACTAAATGTTTTAAATCCAAATTTTTAATTTGAGATGTATTTAAATATTATTTTAAACAATATTTAATTGTTTTCATGGTTATATACATTTTTTAGATTCAGGGTTTTATCCTACTAAGGTTTTCCACAGATCATGCATATACGCATGGGTATATAATAACATGGATTTACATGATACATGTAGAAGAATGTGTCCCATCCATTTTATAAGATCTTACTGATTCTCATTATCATTCATTTATTTTATAATGGTGTTTTATGGGGATCATGATGAGTTTGATATAATGATTGGAATTTCTGGATTCTTATAAATGATTTGGATATTTTGTGTCATCCACTTCATCATTGACAATGTTTTTCAATATTTTAATTTTACATTTCTTTATTAATTTTTTATTCTCAAGTTTTGATGGTTATGAGTAATGGTTTATTATTATTTCATGTTATGATATATTTATTTGTCCTATTATATTGAACAAAATTTGTTTATATTCATGGGAATCAATATTTTAAATTATTTATGTGATATTTTTATGTCTAATCCATGTAATTTTTATCATAATTTTTTCTTAAAACTATTAATAAACATATCATTTTGATATCCTACTTAACTTCCCTAACTAATGGTGGTATATATTTTAGTATAAGCCTTCTAAGAAACCTGGTCGAGTGGAATATCCAGACAACCTAGGATGATTCATTTGAAAATGGCACCGAATTCATATTTTTATTACGGGAGTAAATGTATTGTTGAGATAAGATAGTTAGAACATAATAGGTAGCCAACAAGAATTTCCAAGCCATATATTTTTTTCATTTAACTGTATTTTGTATTGAATTGAAGATCAATATTTATTTTTTATGAGATTTGATATTTTACTCAATTTATTGTTGGTTTTAGTGAAACCCCATGTGTGGTTTTGTGAAATTTATAATTTTATGATCGAATACGGAAGAAAACCATATTAAAATTAATATGCACATATTTAGGATAAATAATGTGGTAACCATATGGAACCCATTTAACATGGTAAAGAAAATATTTATGTAGGATTTTTATTGATGGAACATAGTTTCCTAACCACATAATCAATGCTTGTATTGTGAGTAAATGATTATATTTTTATTATTTCCGCCTATTTATTATTTGGAATTTTGGTGATTATTGAATATAATAAATTTAGAGTAATTTAGTGGGTTTTTGGGATTCCATTGTGGTTTTGGACTCAATTTTCGGTTTTTTTTGTTTTAAGACCTTATTTTTGTAGATCTCATATCACAAAAAGTCACTAATGTACAAATGAGAGGGAAAATAGATAATTAAACATAGTATCTCCCTCTAGTAAAACATATTATATTTGAATTAGTTATAAAATCTATTCCTTATTTAGTTTTAGAGGTTTCAAGGAATGAATCATGAAGAGTATAACTTGATCATGTGTTTACTATGAAACATTCACTAATCTTTCATGGTGATAAAGGGACTTAAGATAGTGAAGAGTGAATGGAAATATCATGAACATTTTATATTACATCATGACCCTAGAAACATTTTATGTTATTTTTATCCCCAATATGATGTAAGGTACCCGTAGGAAGTGGTGGGAGTCTCATGAAAGATAATTTTCAAGAGGATACCACATGGGTTATGTTCTACAAAATATTCAACAAAAAATCACAGGGACTTTATGGGTGGAAAAAGATTGGTATTTCATAATAATTGATTAATAGAATCACTCCATGATAGAGTATTCCACTAATTTTTTTGAATTGTTTAATCTATCCTTCATGATTATGACAGATGATTATCTCAAGTCTGGATGATTCAATATGGGGTTTAATTTGATGATTTAATAAAGGTTCACTCTATTTTTTTACCAACATATACATAGGTGGGGGAGAAAACCATTATTGGATATACATATTTAGTTATACTGATATGAAACTTGGGTAACCCTTCAACAATGAGTAATATTCAGTGTTGATAATTCTTCTAGAAGGATAAGTTTGAGGATTTTCTTCTACATTATATTGGGGGAACTCACTATTCATCATATCATTTTCAATAAGAATCCATAGGGAAAAAAGAAATTTCCTGATTTCAATGTGAAAATTTAGGCAAAAATATACAACATTATTAGAAGGAATCTAATATTTCCCACAGATGTAGGAATCTCTGAAATATCTTGTTTTTATGGGAGTTCATAGAAAATTAATTGAGCTAGAACATTGTTTACTCAAGGATATCATGTTCAATTTTATGTATCTAAGGATGTGAGACCCTATTATAAAAAAAATATATTATTATACTGCTAATAAGACAAATATTTAGACTCAGTCAAGAATTTTTTATGTGGATAATCATATTTCATTAGAAATTGAAGATTGAATGAATACAATAATATTTAAAATATTTAAATATTCTTCAATGGATTTGTTATTGTTTGAAAAAGATTCATATCATTAGTTTATATCATCTATAATTATTGATTCTATAGTATTGTGACCATAATTAATTCCATTTATGATTAATATTACCACTCTATTTGGAAAGTGGATTTGGGGGATGGATGTTCGTAGAGTGGAATGTTCTGATTTTATTTATTTTGATATCATGTTGGATTTCATATTTCTTGACCAGTATGATTTTTATATCATCGCGATTATAGATTAGATGATTAGTTTTAAATAAAAAATTGAATGAAATCATTGATGAGTTCATTTAATTTATCCTAATTAGAAAACCTACACCTTACAAGGTGACTGGGAATCTAGTTTAGTGAGATTGGTTTCAATTTTCATGGATATCATATTGATCCCATGAATGATTTTACTCTTCATTTTGATCCAATGGAATAGTGTTTTGTTGATTATCTTCAAGTGATGGTATAGTGGAATATTTTTTGTCTTTTTAGATGATTTTTATAGATAAATATCTATATTTAGGTTGAATTTTCAATCATTTTACTTTTAAATAAGATCCTCATATAAATTTCAACATACTAGAAGGATTATATTAAACTAAAGGAGTTGAAATTCTAGTTAGTTTATAATGAGTTTAATGGATTTATTGAACTAAGTGTGTTTCCATGACCATCACCAATTATCATTTAAAAAAGGAATAAATAATCATTTGACATTGATTCAACCACCAAAAACACAACTAGGTGACCATTATTATATTTATCATAGGATAGATGCCATATTTTATCAACATAGTTTAGAATGACGGTTCATAATGATTCATTTGATATCGGGATACCATGAATTGAGAGTGTTGTATTAAAATGTCTCTAAAACATATTTTAGGAGAATTTATAGGCACTATGAGTAATAATTTTTGATTTTTTTTTCCATTATGTATCTCACTTTCTTTTCATTGATTTTATGAGTCATATTTTCCACCTCTATCATTCCACCTTCATGGTAGTATTTCTGGATGATATTCTGGTGTACTCTAAGTAAAAGGAGGAATATAAAGACCTTCTAAATGTTTAATTATTGACTTCAAAAGAGAAAATTATATATTACATAATATCAAAATTCCATATTAAATTTTGAGAGAGAATTTTTTAGAACATTTTATATCTCAAAATGGCATCATAGGGGATGGTATGAATAACCCTAATGTTATATACTCGAATTTTTTCAAGAATGTGAGTTTTATTTGGAAATTCATATGATTAAATTGGTATTACATGTAATTAAATCCATAATTATTTGTTGTTTCATCATCCATTATTTCCTTGTCCAAAAAAAGTATGATGTAATATTTTAATGATAATTTTTATAATTATTTTGAAGAGGTGAACTTAATCCTTAAATTCACTCTATTCATGGAATCATCTAGATCCTAGTAAGCATTAATCTATGTATTTTGATACCTTGGATTATGTATTGGGGTGTGTTACTATGTAGGTTGGGTATATAATGACTTATTGATATCCCTAGTCACACATTCATCATATTAGTCATCCCACTCATGACTTCAAATTTGTAGTGAAAACACATGATTTTAAAACATATTTCCACAATTTTTTAAGGACTGGTTCATAGTGTACATTGATCCCAATATTCTAAAGTATATTTTAACCTATAATTAAATTAATATTCAAAAGTTAAAATATGTATAATATCTATATAATTTTGAATTATATATATATTATTCCTTTACAATGGGTAATGTAGTGTTTGATACCTTGAGCAGGAAACTATTGACCTGGGAATAAATGAAATAGTGGGTGAATGGTTCATGATGTTCTTATTTGTAAAGTTGAATTTTGGATGTGGAAGAGTAATATGATTTGATGTTCATGAATTGACTATATATGACATCCAACAATAATGAACAAATTCATCTCGAGGGGGAAATAAATCATTAATGTTGGTATCGTCGAAGAATTATAAATAGATGGGAGACAACAACTGATATGTCTAGGTCTCATAATGGTTCACTTTTTTAAGGAGGCTCACCATCCTATTAACCTTGAGGTAAGAGGTTACGAAATGGGGTAATAGGTTTATTTTATTTTTTATCACAAGGGATATCAAGATGTTTTATGGTATGAAATTCCAATATTGGTTTCCCCAGATAAGATGGCCAGTTGCTTATTTGGTATTTCAGTGTCTCATTTATCTGAGGATCAAAGATAATAATAGGAAATATAATATTTTATTTAAACCCCAATTTAATTTTTTAAGGAAAATTTATTGTCTTTCCATGGATATTGGGAACTTGTTTCATTAGAATTTGATATTTCCATTAGAGTGGAAGAGCTCTACAAAATTTATATATGATACATTTTAATAATTCACGACATGAATTAAAATTTTATTAATAATTGATACACTCACTTCAGTTGTGGGATTTTGATTAGTCTTCATTATTTGATGAGTACTCATATAAATTTGAACATGGTGTGTCACCCTCAGATAGATTGTCAAACTATATAGTTCATCTACTTACTTAAGGATGTTCTTTTAGAATACCAGAATTATTTACATTTTTCATTGTATAAAAATATTTTAGTTGTTAATTTTATTATATTAATATTTTTTTAATCTTTAATTAATATGGATCCCTTTGTATCAGCCTACCAATAAACATGTTGACCACTTTTCTATTAGATAGAGTTGGGTGAACCCCCTTTGTTGGGGCCACGATTCATCCAATAGACGATAAAGAAGTTGTAGTTTATCAAAAAAAAAATTATCTGAGATATATTATATTCATTTGAATAATTGCATAACTGTCATTTGAATGTGCTATAATATAATTCCGGTAATCACACGTTTCTAGAAATTTCTCATTGGATTAGACATCATTGTTTCGAAAGATAGAAGTAGTTGGAAATGATAAATGTTGGTTCATTTGAGGTAGTGGATCACCATAAAATGTTTTCATAATATTTATCACTTCCATACCATATGAATTCAATTTAAAACCTAATTTTATTATATTATACGAAAACATATGATCCACACCCGTACTAGGTGGTTGAGTGGGAGGATTTGGTGGTTCAATCTAACATAGTAGTTGTTGAGAAGATTGATCTTATCATGAACTGTCATAATTAGGTGTATACATTTAAATCGATTTATATGGTCCATGTTATATTTTAGTTCTCTCAAGAAAACCATGATCCTTTGGAGACTGAGGCATGGGTGGGGGAGCAATGTCTACATCCATTCTCATATTTGGAAAATGTAGGACATTCAGGGTGAATAATGGAGAATTGTGAGGGAACTTTTTACCTCTAATGGATCACTATTATGAAATTAATTTTCCTTTTTTTCTATTTTTTAAATTTTTCTAAGTGTTGGATGTTTGAATTTCATAGTTTTGAGAGTACATGCCTATGTTCATGGTTACATCATAGATAGTACTAAAATTTTTCCCATTTAATAAAAATTGTTGAGGATAGAATAATTAATTTTGTTCATAGTTAGTGTATAAATTTTTCCGAATATATGAGATCTATAGGATACCATGTTGAATAGTTTTGGCCTTTGGGGTACCCCCAAAATCGGTGCATTATTTTCCTTATTTTTCTAGTTTATATAAAAGTAAACAATTATTTTATAACCCCATTTTGAGTTACCACTTTCTCCTCCCATATTATCCCTATTCACATGATCTGGACCCCCTCAAGAAAAGACCCATCTTATCTATTTAATTATTTCAAATTTCCCATCAATAATTTTGAAATTCTGGGAAGGTAAGGTTTCATTTCTAATGGAATCCCCAGCCCTTCTTATTCACATTCCATAATCATCTTTTAAAATGAGGTATTATTACACAAATATCCTATTGGGGAAGAATCTAGTGCTTAATGTTGAGTTTTTTTTGGGAAAAATCCATATGGGTGACATTGCATCAATTTTTGGGTTGGTTGTGTTTGGTGACAATTTAGGTTCTCATTATAAATTTTAGATCTCCATAGATGTTTTTGAAAATTAATGTTAACAAAGAACCATGAAAAATAAATGGATAATATGGATATTGAACAAAACGAATATATTCATGGTTGTTCCATTTTCCAGTGTTTGAAAAAAATTTGGGTTCCAAAATTTAGAGTTTTGGGAGCATTGGGAAATGTGGATTACCGTGAAGATATCATCGAAATATTAAAAATTTGTTTTTTTCACAATGATAGGATTCATGATGTGGATTTCACGATGACATGAAGAATGATTATTTTGTTCTTCACGATTACGACGAGCATTGCAAACAGTAGAGGTAAAGTGCACTGAGGTGAATATTTACATTGGTGGAATGAAAGAATTGACGAAATTCTCCATGATTAATATGGGATCTTCAATCCCAAAATTCTCATGGTGCTTCGTGATAATGATATAATATCGGCATTTATTTCAGAACGTCATGGTTTGAGATGACGTGGGGCTAACATCGTGCGGAAGGTTCTCATGTCAGTGGAAAATGCCTATAAAACCCCCCTACATTGTCGATAGAAGTAGAAAGATTAGATGAAAAACCAAAAGCACTATAATTCTGAAGGATATTAGTGTAGAATGGTGCATTGTGACAGAAAAGAAGATATGCAGAGGAATTTGAGCTCTGCGAAAGTTTAATGTTCCGTGAAGGACAGTTTGACATTGTAGAGGATGTAAACTTCGTGAAGGTTTTTATATCATTGAGAAATCGCAAAGACCTATATGAGCTCGATGAAAAATTGAGATCTGTGATCTTGTGATCCTTGTGAAGCTATGATCTTCATGAATAGGTTGGGGAATTGTGAAGTCTTGTTTGAGAATTGCAAAATTGGGATCTTCGTGAAGTACGGAGCATGGCCAAGGTATTTCCAAAGGGTATTGAACAATGATTAGTGGAAAAATATTATTCATCTCTGGATGATATTTGGACATCAATATAGCTTCTATCTATATCTAATAATGTATTTATTAGTGATAATGAAGATACCTATAGGTATATAAACTCTGAGTGGATACCTTCCAAGAGTAGTGATCCAAGGAAGTGAAATAAGGTAATATTTTATACCTGTAGTGATCCAGTGAGAGAGAGATACAGAGTGACACATGGGAAATTAGTGAGATGAGCCTAAATATTGTAAAGGCAGTGATCGTTGACATAGAATGGTTATATCCCGAACATTATTGGCATTATTATTTAGTGGATTCAGTATCGTGGCACGTCGCTATTGTGTTCTCCTTGGTCGTAGCCCAATCAGGGTGAACCATGTAAAAATATAGGTGTTTGCCTTTGGATTCACTACATTGCATCCAAAGATAAATCATTAGATAAATAAAGAATGAACAAGTTCTATGTTAATACATACATTCCCATAATGTGACACCTATAATATCGAGGTCATGATCTCATGGCGCATTATCAATTTTGGAATAGAATATCTATAGCATGATACACCCCTTCTAAGGGTATCATCTCCCATTGTGGTCCTAACAATTGGAATCACATGGAAGGATTCTTTTATCATATTCGTTTGATCTTACTTGGTTCATTAGATTTCTCAAATTATCGATTTCATAAACTATTGTCTTAGTGTGCCACATAAAATGGTACATCTTCAAAGAAGAAGCAAAAGTCAAGTGGTATCCCTTATTGTGGAAGTGTCTATAGAGACAGTGTGATTCAGTTAAAGGAATCAAGTAGTGAAAAAATTATGATTTGGATAAATCTTACAGTGAATATTCATACTCATTCAATGATGGTGAAATAATTTGTTAAGAACCTAATATTTCGTGTGATGATAGAAATACTGATGATGAAGATGTTTCAAGAACGCCAAAAGAGGACTTTTTCCATAATTAAAAAGAAATTAATCATAAATTTACTCATGAAATTAAATCTAAAGATATTATGATCCAAGCACAAGAAATTGAGATCAATAATATAAGAGGTTTGAATCAATGTCTTATTGACATGCCTTGTGATCTGATGGAGAATAATGATTCCCATGATAATGAAGACAAAAAGTTGCCTATAAAGAGATAAAATCTCAAAGATGGTGTTAAGGGAATGAATAAAAAATCATGAAAAAATCTAGAATGTGAAATCCAGAAATGATGATCTTGCAATACAACGGTCTGAAATAGTTCAGAAGATTCAAAGGCTACGATAAGGGAATGCATGTTTTTATGATTCTGTTTCCCAAGAAACATTGAAATTAAAAGAGCTAAGTGACATGGTGGATATGCTAACACATGAATTGGAAAATGATATGAGTAGAGGTAATCTTATCAAGAGATTAATGGATTCCCAACTTGATTAAATTGATATGAAGATTCAAAATTTAGAAGAAGAGATAGAATCAGTAAAGAATAAATTGGATAAATTCAATGCTTAAGGAAATCATCAAATGAAGGCTTTCATGCACTTACTATTTGATTATCCTTCTACAATAGATAATGAAATAAAAATAAAATATTCTATTTCATAAGATAAACAACAACATAATTTCATAACTCAAAGACCTTACATTTAAAAAAACTAGCATTCGATTTGACAAATCCCCTTCCATTCATGATAAGAAGTGGCCTATGAACAGTTCAAAAAAATATAAAAAGTCGTGTAGTTTATAAATACAGAGCAAAAATTTCTTTTACAGGAACTAATGATATCATGTTCTATCCTTGTGGGATTCATGGTCATATATAAACTTTTTTAGAGGCTTATGAATTCATCTCATGCTTTGAAGATAGAATATTTTCTAAATCTGTGAATAAGACGCCACATCATGAGAAATATGAAAGAGGTGTCTCTCATAAGAAAGCATCTACGATGTTCTTCTATTGTGGAAGAATAGGACACGCCATGAGTATGTTTCAGGAATCCCAGGTGCTCAATTTCATAAAATGATCATTAGAAGAATCAATATCTCAGTAACGAAATGATTAAATGAGGAAACACGTTAATGGAAGATGTCTCAAATGCTAGGATCATGGGAATTTTCATAAATATTGTACCAAGCAGAACGTGGGGATGGAAAAGAAACCTAGAAGGATATCCCTATAACCGGAAGTGCACAACAAAAAATCTAACACGAGAATACAACATGGTAAGATAGATAATAGGTTTACATATATTGGGAAATCACTAGGTGCTCAATGAAAGGTGTATCAATAACCTCCTATGATACAATCACAACATATTTCTAGTTATAATGTCAATAAAACTAGAAGAATAAGGGATGATCAACTCCAATTGTGATTAAGAAGAATGTGAAATCAGTGGAAGTTTCAGACCCAACAAGAATGGGTGGCATGACTCGGACAATTGGCCAACGAAAAATTAATAATGAATGTCGTAAAAAATTCATATTCTGTGATAAACTGTGATAAGTGATGGCAATTAAAATATCCCTTCAATGGAAAAATAAGAAAGGGTAGATAGATACTCGAGGGATTACCGCTCAGAGAAATAATAGTGAGAGATTGAAATCAGGTGGACCCTCAGGGAATTAAACTTTTACTTGTGGGTATAAACCAAAAATTGTTAAGAAGGGAAAACCCACAAAACATAAATATCAGAAGAAGACTCAGAATATGGGTAAAGAATTCTTAGTCATTTGGCCATAATAGTTGATGTTTTCTAGGCAGTTGGAGTAAGAAAGGTAAGAGTTTGATCCATTGAAAGAAAGAATCATTGGGTTGACCCATCTGGATCAACCACAACCCATTTCTTGATCATTCCAAAAAAACCCTCACCCTATGAAAATAAATTTTTCATAACTTAAGATTCAAATGTTTTAGGTTTTAGGAAGATAAAATATAAGGGGATATGTAATCTAAATATGAAAATTGATGAATTGATATGGTTCTGTGTTTCAATTGATAAAAATTAGGTACCTGGTATGAAGAAGAAAGGTATAAATTGTGCACAATAGAAAGTGTTGGTGATATTAACTTTATCTCTTGTAACATACACTGAGTTCCTACTCAGTATTCTTGGAGATTTAGTTTATGGATCAACGCCAAGTTCTAGATGAGAATAAATGATGCTGGAAGAGAATAATTTTTAAGATTATAAATAATTCTCCTGATAATAAGAAGATTTGGACATCATAGGAGGAGATTGTTTCGAGGCCTGCAGATAATAATGTCATCTGGACGAAATGGGTCTATCGTAACAAGATAAATGAACATGGAATACTAATTCGAAACAAAGAATGAATAGTGTGCAAAGGATACTCCCATATTGAAGGAATATATGTTGATGAGACATTTTTTCCAGTTGACAGGCTAGAGACAATCAGATAATTCTTATCCATTTTCGTGCCACAAATGTTTGAAGCATTCTAGATGGATGTAAAATCATAATTTTTGAATGGGGTTCTAAAGGTAAGAGTGCATATCAAGTAGCCTGATTTCTTTTCACATTTATAAGGATGAGAAAAATGTTTTTCAGATGAAGAAGGAATTATATGGGATGAATGAAGCACCAATATCATGGTTCTCAACGCTTGATTAGTATTTGAAGACGCTCAGTTTCCCATTTTGTGTAGTTTATTACAATATCTATTTCAACAATGGATGAAATCAAAGGATGATGGAGCTGGTTTATGTTGATGACATAATATTTTTTTAGATTAGATGAATCTCAGTGTAATCAGTTTTCGGAAATCATTAAATATTAGTTCGAAATGTCAATGATTGGAGAGGTGATGTTTTCCTTGGTTTACAGGTATCACAAGGAATGAATGGTACATTCATTTCTAAATCCAAATAAGACAAGGAGGTTCTTAGAAGATTTGGAATGGAAAATTACAAGGCTATGAGGACTCTGGTTGTTACTCAAATGAAATTATTGATAGATGGTGATGGCATGGCTATTAATATCACATAATACATCAGATTGTTGGAAGTTTACTATACCCAACATTGAAGAGACATGATATTGTTTTCACCACATGACAAGAAGCGTGATATCAAAGCAATACCAAGGAGTGACACATGCTTACATTGAAAATAATACATTGGTGTATCAAAGGAATTGTGGATTTTTGATTGATGTATAATGAAAAATTTCTGCAAGTGCTATTGGGATATACTGATGCAGATTGGGCCGATTCAGCAGATGCTAGAAAATCATTTTTTAGAGGTGTTTCTATCATTGTATATTGTATATTTCATATCTAATCAAGAATAAAGATTGCCTTTCATTGAGAACTATAGATGTATAGTATATTTATGCCACTTAGGAATACACACAATTATTTTGAATGATGTAGCATCTTGATGATATGGGAGTTGAAGTGAAGTATTCAATTGAATCAAATGTGATAACTCAAGTTATATAAATCTCATCAAAAATCTCATTCATCATTCATGGAACGATTACATTGAGATAAAGTATCATATTACCAATGATAATGTTTATATAGGAATTGTGATGTTGGAGTATATACCATCATAAATACATGTTATAGACATTCTGACAAAGGCCTTACCTAAGGATGATTTTGGGAGGGGTTGACTAGCTCTGGGAGTTTCTCCAACTACCCGCACTAGAATAAGTGTGGATTTGAGAACCCCCTCTCCCCAATATATGGTGTGTTTTCCCAAATGTGATGATATGTGTACTCTACTATGTTACAGAACAAAAAGGATAGAACTTTGGGTTCATTGAAAAACAGGGAGAAATTTTGAAAGTGACTCCTTAATGGGAAGAAACCTTTGCTTTGTTATAGAGAAAATGTATTAGTAAAAGGCATAGGGAGAAGATGACAGGAGGAAAAACAAGAAAGTAGTATATAAATGAAATAGATGGAGTGTATTAAATTCTGGAGATGCATTATGTGATCGATCCATGATTAGATATCATAACAGTTGGGGTTCGTGATGAAAGCAGTATATTGGTATCAGTATGGTATGAAAAATTGGTGTCTAGAAATGAAGTTAATAATTTAAGAAATATTCATTTACTCTGGTTTCTCACACCATGTTTTTCTTATGTGGGATTAGAGTCTCCGATGATTGAATCATTCATCTCTTTCTGAATAGCAAGAGGCGAATGTTGGTTGCTTATGGAAAAAGGTTCAGTGTGATATCAAAGTGGAAAAAAAATTTATGAGAACAGTTGTCAACCAACCCAAAGGGGGATATTGTTGGGAAAAAAACCATCTAGGTAACATTGAATTATTTTTGAGTTGGTTATGTTTATTTACAATACAGGATTCCTTAGTGAATTATCGAGATCCAGTGTAACATCCCGGTTCCGGGTGCCTCCCAATGGTACCTTGTACCCGGTAGATCACATGGGCACAAGCACATTTCCCCAAATTCCAGAGGCTACCGAATATTAGTGTGGGCCTTGGTTGTGATAGTTGGGAAATAATTCCCTCGTTGGCTGAATAATGTAGTGGAAGTAAACAGATAACAATAGTGGATAAAGTAACAAAAATAAATAATTATATAACTGAAGAATGAAAGTAATAAATAAATGGGGGACATATTTATGTGATGCATGATACATATGTATAGGAAAGCATCCAAACAACTCATAATTATGGAATACAATACTAAAAAATGTACAAAGAAAACAGATAAACAACTCTAGAAGCATTGTAAGCCTCAACTTGGTCCTATGCTCTCCTTCCCCATAATAATAAAGTACCTCAAATAAAAGAGAAATTTCATTTAACTATGCTGGCATAAATATAATATTTTTGGGCCCAAAATCATGACCCAAACAGTGTATGAGATGAATCCCAGAAAGAAACAACCCAAGGATAAGTTTCTAATAGTCAGTGAATATATAACAAAAGAAATTAGGAAAATAAAGAAGTAAACTATGATGTTATCAAAAGTAAACAATCCATTAAATTCAATTTCATTCAATTTCATAAATCTAGTAAGCAGATAATTATTCAAAATAAGTAACCCTTTGCGAATTACTCACATCCTAATCCCTCTGGTTCAACTAATCAATTAATATCATCCCTTTGAAAAGTTCTCACCGACTAGCCCCTCTGGTTCAGCTTTAGCAAAGACTCTCTCAGGAAACACTCACTGTTAATTCTCTATGTGGTCTGGAATCGGTAACTATAGACACAAAGTAGAAGCACTCAATGTCCAATTCCCCATGTGGTCTCGCAATGTGGAATTATAGACACTCCAAAAAAGAACAAAGTCCACCCCCATGTGGTCTTCCTTAATAATAGTAAACATAAAACGCTGGAGAGACCCTCAATGTCCATTCACCCTATGGTCAACTACAATAGGTTCCCATAGCCCTATGTAAGACAATCGTTCCCAAATATTTTCAACATACAAATTAAACCTTAATAACTACTTGGATAATAGATTTCAAGACCACCAAGGTTAAATAACCACATGAATATAACAACATCAGATAATATCACTCCATCCTAACAACAGTAGGCATGGAAAACAAGCAGCCTAATTGGAAAGGCTAGACCCAATGGTCAATATCAAAACTAACATGGGACACACATAAATAACATGGAAAATAACCCTATTAACAATCAAACTGCCACTACATAGGTATACAATACATATCAGGTATTAATAGGGCAAAAATCACTAAACACACAATACCTCGTTCTAGGGTATTGGGCTCTTTTTCATATAATATAAATAGACTAAATAAGAAACGGAAAAAACCACCTACCTCGGCATTGTACAATCGATATACTTCAACATAGTCCCTTGAATTGACCTAGAATTTGTTAGATCTAAAAAATAATTAAAAAACAATCAACAATGGAAATCTCACAAAATAGGATACAATAAGAGGAGAGGACCTAGAATAAAGAATAAATAACTCTGGGGATTCTAATTCAATTGGGTGTTATTGATTCAGAGAACAGATGGATGGTTAGTGTATCGAATAAGTATTATTGATCTGAGTGATTCCTTGGTGAGATGGGATTTGAAGAACATGAATATGGGGATGAGACACAACCCCAGTCTGTTTAAATAAATAAAATAAAAATACACAACATGTCTTTTAAAAGTACACGCCGTGAATATTACGTTTCTGAGCCCCACTTTAGTTGGTCTCTAGGTAATGCCACACGGCCAAGTACTCAGCCATTACATGACCTGTACACGGTCACATGCGGAAACCGAGTACACAACATGTACTTTAATGTACATGGAGTGTACACATGAAATTTCAAAAAACTACTCTTTTACTCAAAAAAAACTAGAAATGAATACTGATACCTGAAAATAAAAACTGGGTTCTTACAAACTTCCTCCCATAACAAAATTCATCCTTGTATTTCCATATCAAGAAAATATAGAGGAAGAAGAATCCTCAAACATCTCCATCCACTAAGACCATATGCCAGTCTCCTTGTACCAAGTATCATCATGTACTCACCTATGCTACCATAGTACTTGTACTAGATGATCATACCATCCATGATTAATCTTTTCACTATGATCAAAAATCTGGATAGGATGCTCCACTAACGATGTGTCCTCATCTAGGTTTACCTCCTCGGGTTTAAAAATATGATATGGCTCTAAAAAGTAACATCACAGCTGTGATCCATGTAGAACGTCTTGTATAGCCCAGTACCTATAGGGTAATATGAACTGATTGAGAACTGGCCCGACTCTCTCCAAAACCACAAAAAGTCCGACAGATCCGGTTGAAAAGCTTTTCATGTCTCCTAATCCTCATGTGTCCAAACCTCAGTGTGAAATAAAGGAAAACCTGATCGCTGACCTGGAACTCCTTAAGCTGTATCCTTCAATTATCATAAGACTTCTATCATGATTTTGGAGTATCCATACTCTTCCAAATCAACTATATATACTCTAAGGTCTCATCGACAAGACGAGTTCCCGACATAGCTGCCTCTCCTACCTCCAGCCAACATAGGGGTGACCGGCATGGCCTACCCTATAAAGACAAGTAAGGTTACATCTGAATAGCTCGTGAAACTATTATTGTAGGAAATCTCAACAAGATGTATGTTCTTCTACCAAGAACCTCATAAATCTTGGACGCATGCTCAAAGTTAGTCCTCTAGAACTTGAATAGTACGCTCGGACTGGCCATCTGTCTGGGTGTGGTATGTTGTACTCAGAAGTATCTAAGTACCCAAATCCCTCTGTAATCTATGATCTACCCAAGAAGTTAAACGTGTCTCCTAGTCTGAAATAATGGAGTAGGGAAACACATGTAGAAAGACAATCTATTGGATGTACACCCTTCCCAACACATCAACACTAAAAGACTCCTTGATTGGAAATTAGTGTTAAACCTTCGTAATTATATCTATGACAAACCACACTACTACATTCCCACAAGGTGATCTCGGAAAACTTGTCACGAATTCCATCTCGATATCATTCCACAGTCAATTTTGAATGGGTAAGTTCTATAAAATCCCAGCTGGTCGCTGATGCTCCACCTTCACTTGAAGACAGGTGGAACACCTCATGACAAACCTAAAAACATCTCCCATTATACATGTCCACCAATACTGATGGTGTAGATCTCTATACATCTTCGTGGCACCAGGATGAACATCACAAACTGAGGAAAGAAATTCCCACATCCACAACTCACGTATGTCTATTGATACCCATACTCGTCCTTAAAAGTGAAAGATTTCATCCTTTCCTATGATCCATCCAAGAATATTGTCTCTCTCCTAAAAAACTGTCTCATATGTATTGGCCTTCAGAATCATATAGTTGTCTTATTCGACCTCGATCTAGTAGAGTAAATATTACATCTATAAAATAATGAAATGACCACCCATGTCTATCATGCACCTCAAAATGCATCTCAAATAATAGAGCTACAACCTGTCACTCACTTTTGGGATCCTAAACTACATGTATCTGAGTCCTCCTTTCCAATGCATCATCCACTACGTTTCCTTTACCAAGCATATAGGCAATCTCAAAATCAAGGGACTGAAGGTATTAAATCCACTTTTTCTGTCTCAAATTCAGATTGCGCTATGTGAAGATATATTTGATACTTTTGTGATCAGTGAAGACCAAAAAATGCTCTTCCAAAAGATAATGTCTCAAATAGTTTAAGGCAAGATAAAATGCAGCCAAATCAAGATCATACATCATGAAATTATTCTCATGTGGCCTTATCTTCCAAGACCCATACGCAAATACTCCTTATCCTTGCATAAGAGCTACTCCTATCCTGATATCTGATGCATCACAATAAACTGTATAACTCTTGTATGGATTTGGAAAAACTAGTATTGGTGCGAAAGTCACCCTCCCTTTAGCCCTAAAAGGCTCAAATGTAAGAGTCTTTCCATAGGAACTTCGCACCCTTCTTAGGGAGGAACATTGTTTGGGATTCTAAGTGTGAGTAGTCTAGTGTAAAACATCTTTAGTAACCATCCATCACCAGAAAACATTGTACCTCAAAAAAATTATTCGGCTTCTCCCAGGAAAATACTTCTCTCACCTACTCTGGGTCTAGTGATACTCTTTTCCCTAAGATAACATTACCCACTATGTGAATCTAGATCATCCAAAAGTGTCTTTTTGAATGATTAGCATATAAATGATGCTTAATCAGTGTACTAAAAACGATATCAATATGTTTGGAATGGTTATTTTGAGTGTGAGAGTACACCAAGATATCATCCCAAAAGCCACCAACAAAAGAATCCAAGTACATATGGAATAATCAGTTCATTAGTTCCAGGAAAACAACAGGCACTTTTGTGTGGCCAAACGGCATAACCATGTACTCATATAGACCATACCTACACTGAAAGGTTCTAAGAGATATATCAGATGGTCTAACTCACACCATGTGATAACCAAATCTCCAGTCAATCATTGAGGACACCCAGGATTTCCAAATATGATCTAATAGTTCATCAAACCTTGTAAAGGGTTATCGGTTCTTGACCGTCAATATGTTAAACATCCGATAATACTCAAAAATTATAAGATTATCATCCTCCATCTTCACAAAAACTATAGGCGAACCCCAAGGAGAAATAATTGGTTGAATAAAACCATTTGACTGCAACTCCTCCACCTACACCTTGAGCTCATGTTACTCTAGTGTCAATAACCTAAAAGAGGGAATGGTCACTGGTGTCGCTCTTGGAACAAGATCAATGAAAAATTGCACATCTGGTTCAAGTGGAAAACCTTAAAATTCATCTAGAATGTCATCTCTAAAATGGTCAACCACTAGTGGAAAGTTCAGTTGTTAAGTTCCAACGTCATCTAGATATAGACTAGAAATCTAGGTTGTAACTCTCCCCAACCCATGATACTTGGGTCCTACTCTGCTCGCATGAACATCCCATTAGCCATTGTATGAAAAGGTTACTCCCAATGGTAACATAAAACTCACCCTAAGGAGATTTAAATCAACAATAGACTGGAAGGGAACTTATAGGGCCATCCAAAGAATGAGTTCATAGAATGTCATCTCTAGGACATAGAGGTTCCATAAGAAGTGACACCCACAAAAATAAAGATGGAACTACCGAAATTTTCATACACTATCCATTCTAGACCCCAAGGAAGTGTCTAGAATAAAGACATTGGTTGAAGAAATGATATAGATCCCAAGTCTCTCCCAAACAGTAATTGATATGATTCTTTGGGAAGCCCCTATATCAAAATGTGAATAATATGGAACTATGAAACCAGAATCAGGCTTTGAAATGTAGAGGGTTCAGGATCCTACTCTTGATGGGTCTGCTCCAATGAAAATTTATCGCATGTACCATGGCCCTGTGACCCTACTTGACCACCCTTTGCTGATCTACTCTATTATCACCAATAGCCTGCTGACTGTCTACTATGGCAGCGACCCCCACCTCATCTAGAATGGCTGAAAAAACAGCAGTTCCTATACTGATGAGAAACTGTCGGTAATGCTCCTAAACGTGGAGTCCTAGATGAACCCATTTCACCAGCTACATGTGATAAAAACTGACATAACTACTGATGATGACCAATCATGCTACAATACATGCACTCCACTAGGTCCCTCAGTAAATTTGGCCTCGTATTCTCACTCTTCCCGCACGGGTAGCATACCACACAGGTACCAAAATAAGTATCTCGCTTCCTCAGGTCTCCACGCGTAGACTCCCTGTGGCTCTTCTTGATGTCAGTAAGAGGGATAATAACTCCCAATGTCGATACATCTTGGATCAAAGCTCTAGAATACCTTAGATTGTGTTATGTGATCCGTGATTGTTAGACTATAGAGTTGACGGAAGTCAACCTGAATATGTACACCTAAGATCAGATTTCATGTATAAGACCATCCTCAAACATCCTCACCAAGAATAACTCATCACCTCTTAGAATATATGTGAAGCGATGTCGTCCTGTGAATTGAATATAATACAACTTGACTAAGAGAGTACCTATCTACAAAAGCATGAACTCTTGGGCTCGATCTACCCTAAAAGTCACTCGGTAGTAGTAATCATAGAAGGCATGCTTGAAGTCATCTCAATCCATCACTGACTTTCGTCCCCCTGTGAGATCACATCCCACCATCTCTTGGATGAATCTGACATCATGTGAATAGAGATATTCACCCTCCTCTCTGGAGTCATCTCTAGAAGATAAATGATTTATAACATGGATTTAACCATGATTCTACATCCTGATGTCCTCCTTTTTCAAAGAATGTGGGATGATGCTACTGTTGAAAAATCTGCATCAATTCTACCATAGAGGGGGCATGATGCGTTACTCTCTGGAACATCTGCATAAACTTCAAGATTCCTTCACGGAATTGTGCATCATAACCTATATCTAGAATAATGGTTGGTTCCATGACAGACAGGATTGGAGGATCTGGATGTGGTCCCTCATCATCCATACATGATGTCTAATCACAACCTTGTATCTGGCATACAATTGGAGGATGTCTCGGTGGCAAGACTTTTCGAGGTCAAATGCACACCTTACATCAATATTAACAAGCACTAAAATTTTAAGTTCATGAAATGAATAGGAAAAGGAATTCGTTCATGTTTTCCAAAATTTGGATACACTGTGTGTATGAACCCTACATGGCGTGTTCTTTTAAGTCTTCACATGGCCATGTACTCCTGCCAAACCGATTTATGCTACACTCAATACACTTGGTGTATTTTCCCATGAAATAGCATGTACTTGGATCATTTTTTCCTGCTCGATTTCTTCTACATGATTAACCGACACAGTTCTCCAATGGATAGGACTACACAACGTATTTGTACTAGACATGGTGTGTACTAGAATAATTTCACTGACCAGTATTTTTAGTCACACGAATGGTTGCATGACCGACTCTACTGGGTGTGGTTATTCCAGAAATGATGTTTACTAACTAACTCTAATCCACCCATGTCATTGGTCACAATGCTAGAAAAATGGTCTACAGACACGATGTGTATGACATGTACATGTTGTGTTCCAACAATGGTTTCCCAACCACATGTCTCTTCCCACACATCGAGTGACACTGTTAGAGACTACACGGCGTGTACATTGAGTACACGACTTGTACTTATGAAAAATATTTCCTTCTAGAGAAGAAGCATACATGGAGTGTATACACCAATATATGTTGTGTATTCTAGGTTTTTCCAAACAATAAGTCTCAAAAAATACTCCGGGTCCCAGAAAAACACTGTAAAATACAATAATGTTCCAAATTCCGATCCTTGAGGGACCATACACTACACGAATCATAGTTTGGAATCTTATAAACAATATATACAATGAGTAATAATGAAATGATCCACCAAATTTGGATCCATGAAGGCCCACAACACCTCAAGAACAAAAGTTTGGAATTCACTCAAACAAAACCTTATAAAATCCAATACCCTATAAAATAGAAGATATTCTATCAAGGAATCTTTCATGACCACATGCTTATCTAGAACAACGTTTATCACAAAAACATGAAATCAGTAATGCACCATATTTGGCATGGAAAGAATTCATGACATGTGATCTGTAGTTAGGGCCTATATGATGCATGATATGGAATACCCTCATCTCATTGGGTTTTAATAAAAATAGAATGACGATGATATCAACAACAACAACACAAAATGTGTGCATCACCAAATGATAAGATCAAATCTACAATAACAATTTAAAACCCATAAAAATTGAAAAAAAGAGGTAAATTGGATTTTCCCAATACCAGAGTTAGCTACTCCCAGGCATATCTTATTACCAAGTAGCTATTCCATTTTCTCTATGACTATAGGCTCCTAACAGTAAGTCAAGAAAAAATGAATCCCTTTGATAAAACTTTGTAATTTCCTGGTTCATGGTGCCTCCCAGTGGTTCCCCATACCCAGTTGGTTACATGGCATCAAGAACAATTCCCCGAATGCCAGAGGTTACTGAATAGTAGTGAGGTACTTGGTGAGATAGTTGGGAGACTATTCCCTCATTCGTAGATTAATGCAGAGGAAAATAAATAGATGACAACAGCGTAACAAGTAACCACATGCAATAATTAAATAGTGAATGACCGAAAGTTATAAAAAACTGGAGCACATATATAAGTGATGCATGATACGTATTTCTAGAAAATCATAAAAAAGTCACAATGATGTAATACAGTACTAAATCAATTTACAATGAAAATAGATAAACACATCCAGTAGCATTGCAGGCCTCTTCTTGGTCCCATACATTCAAACTCCAAAACAATCAATTACCTAATGTAAAATATTTCCTATCATTATCTATACCTGCTGAAATATAATCTATTTCAGACAAAAACATCACCCAAACAAATTTTATGATGAATCCCAGTTGGATTCCACCCAATGATTTGTGCCTAAAAGTCAGTGAATATATATATAATACAATATACAAATGAATCAGTTAAGAAGAAAGTTCTCAAAAGTACAAAATCCAATAGTTTCAATTGAATTTATTTTCATATATCAAGTAAGCAGCTAATCCAAAAAACATGTAACCCTTTAGGAAGTACTCAGAGACTATTCCCTCTGTTTCAACCTATCAAACACAAGAAACCCTCTCATAAGTACCCACAAACTAACCCCTCTAGTTCATATTTATCATAGACTCTCTATGGAAGCATTCACCATCAAATCCTCATGTGGCCTTATATCGGTAACTATTGACAGTATGAGGAAGCACTTAATGTCCAATTATCCATGTGGTCTCACAACGTGGAACTACACACACTCTGAGGGTGAATAAATTCCATCCCCCTATGGTCTCACATCATAAATGTAAACATACACTCTGGAGAATCCCTCATCATCCATTCCCCATATGGTCAACTACAACAGGTTCCCACAACCCTATGTATGTCAATCGTGCACAACGATGTTCAAAATACAATGTAAACCTTAATAAGTACATTGATAATATCAAGAACTACATGGATGAATAGATATAATCATATAAACATCAGATAATATCACTCCATCCTAGCAACACTAGTCATGGAAAACATTCAGCCTAATCAGCAAAGCATGACCCAACAGTCAATATCAAAACAAACATGGGAAACACATCCATAACCTGGTAAATAACACTATTCACAATCAAACAACCCTTACTCAGGTAAAAAAGTCACAACATGCATTAACAGGTCTAAAATAATTAAACACGCAAAACCCCATTCTTGTGTATTGGGAACTTCTTCACATAATATTCAAAGAATAACTACGGAAAGGCACAAAGAACCTACCTCAATGTTGTATGATTAATATAATCTGGCTTCAGCCCATGAATAAACATAGAAATAAGTATATATACAAAAAAAATATGTAATAAACACTCAAACAAGGATACCTCATGAAAGAGGAGAAAACAAGTGGATATTCTCTAGAAGAATTACAAACTCACAATGGAAATTCCAATGCAATTGACGAGAGATGATTCAGATCAAAGACGATGGGATAGTGGCTCAGAGAAGAATCATTCATCCTGGTCATTCATGGAGGAGACGAGATTAAAAGAAGATGAATCATGATATGATACATGACCCCTATCTATTTAATTAATTAAAATAAAAATTTCATGGGGTTTCTTTTAAAAGTACAAGTCGTGTATAAGCAATTTCTAGGACACTCTTTAGGCTGTCTCCAGGTCACCCCACACGACCTTGTACTTGGCCATAACTCATCAAGTACACTATCACCCATAGAAACTGGGTACAAGACGTTTAATTTAATGTACATGGAATGTACTCCATTAATTTCTAGAAACTTTTCTTTTCCTAAAAAACACTCGAAAAAAACACTCATACCTGAGAAGAATGTACAGGTTCATATAAACTTCCCCCTTAAAGAAATTTATTAAAAAAATTTCCAAGTATGGCGATGTAGAATAAAAATAATCCTCGAACAAATCTTGACACTCTGATCATACGTCCATATCCCTCTCCCATGTCTCATCCTTTACTTTCCCATGCTGCGACAACACCCGTACTAGAGGAACATACCATCCATAGAGAATCTTCGCATTGAGATCAACAATCCAAGTATAATGATCCACGAATGATGTGTCCACCTCTATATCATCCTCCTCATGTTAAAAAACATGATATAAATCTGATATGTAAGGTCTTAGCTGATAAATGTGGAAGAAGTCATGCATAGACCAGTACCTTTGAGGTAACAACAACTGATAGGCAACCAGCCCAACTCTCCCTAAAACATCAAATGGTCCAACATATCTCAGCGAATGATTTCCATGTCTCCAAATCCTCCTATGTCCCAACCTTAGTGTTACAGTTAAGAAAACATGATCTTTGACCGCGAAATCTAGAATACATCTTCGTCGATCATCATAATACTTCTATCGTGACTGTGCAGTAATCATAATCTTCTGAATCAACTATATCTGCAATATGGTCTCATGGACTAGACAAGGTCCCATCATACCTTCCTATCCTACCTACAACCAACATATTGGTAATAGGCAGGACTACTATAAAAATTAGTAGAAGGTTCCATATGAAGAGTTTTGTAAAAACAATTTTTGTAGGAAAAATCCTACTGAGGTATGTTCTCCCAAAGACCTCCAAAATCTTGGACGCATGCTCAAAGCATGTCCTCCAGCACCTGAATAGTATGCTAGGACTGGACATCTATCTGGGGGGGGTATGATGTACAAAAAAGTACATGTATATAAATATCACTCTATAATTCTTGTCAGCCCTAAGAAGTAAAATGTGCATACTTATCTGAATCAATGGATTGGGGAAGTCCATGTGGATGTAAAATATCTGGGTTGTAAATCCTTCCTAGATCATTAACAGTGAGAGTCTCCTGGATCAGTATAAAGTGTGAATCCTTCTTGAGTATCTCAATGACAACCCACACAACATAATTCCCTTGAAGTGGTCTCAAGAAACTGGTAACAAATTCCATCGTGACATCATTTCATTTCCACTCATGAATGGGTAATAATAGTAAATGCCCTTCTGGTTATTGATGCTTTGCCTTCATCTACAAATAGGTGGAACACCTCATGACAAAACAAGAAACATTTCTCTTCATTCATGGAAACCAATAATGACCATTTAGATCTTTATACATATTTTTGAGGCTAGGATGAACTATAAAAACTATAGAATTAATGTCCCGCATTATCTCCTTAGGTATGTATTCTTATAGCCATACTCGTCCATGAAAGCACAAGGTTTCATCCTCACCCACGGTATATCAAGGAATAGGGTCCTCTCCTTACACAGTATCCCATTTTACAAGGACTTCATAATTAGATAAATGTATCATTTTTGCATGGTAGTGTATAGTATATGTCACATCTATAGAGGAATTAAATGCCTTCCCCTTTCTATCATGAACCACCAAAAGCCTCATAGAGAATAAAGCCACATGCTTCCACTCACTACTGACCTCCTGAACTGCCTGTATCTGGGTACTCCTTCTCAATGTATCATCCACTACATTTCCATTCCCATGTGTATAGGCATGCACAAAATCATAGGAATGAATGTATTGAACCCACTATTGCTGTCTAAAATTCAAATCATGTTGTGTGAAGATATATTTAAGAAAACTGTGATTCGTGAAAACCATAAAATTCTCTCCCATAATATAATGTCTCCAAAACGTAAAGCATGAACCACTGTAGGCAACTCGATTTCATGCGTCAGGTAATTCTTCTCATGTGGCTTTAACTAATAACACCTGTACATAATGACTCCTTCTACTGCATAAGCACTTCTCCAAGACCAATTCTTGATGAATCACGGTAAACTTTATTACTCATGAACATCTCTAGAAAAACTATTATCGGTGCTGAAGTAAACCTCCCTTTTAGAATATAAATGGATGATATGTTGGAATTTGTCCATAGGTACTTCAAAACCTTCTTAGTCAGGCCCTTCAGTGGCGCTGCTAATCATGAGATGTCTTGTATGAAACATCTATAATAACTAGCCAGCCATAGAACACTCTTTACCTTAAAGAAATTCATCAGATGCTCCAACGAAACTACTTATCTCACCTTCTATGGGTCTAAAAATAGTATTTTCCCTAAGATAACATGACACAAAAAATGAATTTGGTCCATGGAAAAGAGGAATTTTGATATCATAACATATAACTGATGTACTCTTAGTGTACTCCAAATTATCTCAAGATGTTTGGCATGGTCGTGTCGAGTGTGAGAGTACACCAAAATATCATCCAGAAAATGAACACCATAAAAGAATCCATGTTTGGATGGAACACTTGTTTCATCAATTCCATGAAAACATCAAGCACGTTCATGAGACCAAACAGAATTACCACATTCTCGTATAGACCATACGTACTCTAAAAGGCTGTTAGAGGTATATCAAATTGTATAATGTGCAACTGATGATAAACAGGACTCAATCAAATCTTTAAAAACACCTGATCCCAATGAATCTGATCAAAGATATCATCAACCCTTGGCATTGGATACTAGTTCTTGACCATCAACTGTTTCAAATTTCGATAATCCACACAAAGACTCAGGGTACCGTCCACCTTCTTCTCAAAAAAGATAGGATAACCCCAAAGAGAATTATTGGGTCTGATGAAACCCATTCATTGATACTCCTACAACAGATTATTGAGATCCTATATCTTTGGTTTTTCCACCCTATAAGGAGTAATAGACACTGGTGCCACTCCAATCACAAGATCAATAGAAAAGTGAACCTCTCAATCCGGAGGCAAACATGAAAATTATTCTTGAAATATACCCTTGAATCAATCGGCAACTAGAGGAATGTACAATTGTTAAGTTCCCATGTCAACCAGAAATAGACTAGAAATATGGGCTTTTACTCCTCCTAACCCATGATTCTTAGGTCTTTCTCTTCTCACCTGAACATCCCATTCTCCCTTATGTAAAAAGGCACTGCCCTCTAGTGGTGTAAAACTCACCCTACGATGATAGAAATCAGTTACATCCTGGAAGATAACTAAATGGTAAATCCCTATAATGATGTATTATCATATCATATCTATGACATAGAGGACCCATAATAAATGAAAATCACCATCCTCTAGAGGGCACTCCTGCACTGTCATACACTAGCAGTTTTAGTCACCAACGAAGTGT
Organism: Viscum album; assembly: GCA_963277665.1. NCBI lineage: Eukaryota > Viridiplantae > Streptophyta > Magnoliopsida > Santalales > Viscaceae > Viscum > Viscum album. The sequence continues at coordinate 1,603,542,782 of OY728161.1, forward strand.
CTAGTGTCAATAAATCTACAGAAAAAAATATACAGAACCCATGGATATCCAAAATAATAATAGATATGAAGCTATTGGAATATTCTATATCAAAAATTGTAGAAGCTAGAACTTAGGCAACTAGAATAATACCTAAATCAATTGAGTGATCATGATCGTACTTCTGTTGGGGCTGTAACACTAAAATGGTCGGGCCTGTACTATGGCCATGTGACCCTGCCAGACCACCCTATGTTGATCCACTCTATTATCGCTCAAATCCTTTTGACTGGATACTAAAATCGCAACCTCCACCTCAGATTGAATGATCTGATGTACTCAAATTCCTAGACTGATGAAATTGTTTTGGAGGTTCTTCTGAATTAGGAGTCATAGAAGAACCCATATCTCCATCTTCCAATGATAAAAACTGATAGAGACATTTATGACGGCCCCACGTGCTCTAATACCATAACTACACTAGGTCCCTTGGGAAATGTGGCCACATATTCCTGCTCTTACCACACTGGTAGCACCCCACTAGTCTACCAAAAAAATTATCAAGCTTCATCGGGTCTCCACACAGAGACACTCTATGGCACATCTTGTGGTCAGTAGAAGGGATACCAACTACGGATGTCGAGCCACCATGGCTCACATATCTATAATTCCTTTGATTACATTTCGTGATCACCACATATTTGACTATAGAGTTGATAGAAGTCAACCTGAAGATGTTCACCTAAGATTGGATGTCTTGTTTAAGATCATCCTTAAACATCCTCTCATGTAATAAATCAATTCCTCTTGGTATGGGTGTGAAACAATGCATCTTTGTTTAGAAAGAAGAATACTACATGAATAATAGAGTTCCATTCTCCAAAATCATGAACTCTCATCCCCGATCGACCATCAAAATCTTTGAGTATAAGTCATCATAGAAAAATCATTGGAACTCATCCCATGCTATCACCTACTTTCATCTCGCCCATGAGATCCCATCCCACCATATCTTGTTGGAATCTTGTATCATGTATGTATCGAGCTTCACCCTTTTCTTTAGAGGAATCTCCAGATTCTCAATGATCGATATCATGTATTCAAACAATGATTCTACGGCCTGAGGTCCTCTTTCCCTTGAAAAAAAGGGGGAACACAATTCAAATCTTCCATAGACAAGGTAGGATGTGGTTCTCCCTGTAAGGTCTGCATAAAACTCATGAAAACATTTCTGAACTGTGAATCAGCACTTGTGTATTGAATAACAGCTGGGTCCATGATGGGAAAGACTAGAGGATCTGCTGGTGGTATCTAATCAACCATTCCCATTGTCTGATCACAACCTTGTTTCTGGAATATATCTAGAGGACGTCTTAGTGGAATGACTCTGCAAGGTTAGACACACACCATATATCATGTTTAACAAGGACTGAAATTTAGAATTTCATGAAAGGAAAAAGGGAAGTAATTCATTCATGTTTTTCCAAATATGGGTACACGACTTGTATGACCCCTGCTGAACATGTTCCTTTAAGTCTTCACATGGACATGTACTCCTGCCAACCCCAGTCATGTAACACTTCATACACACGACGTGTTTTCCCAAGACACAGTGTGTACTCAGATTATTTTCCCTTGCTTGAGTTCTTTTTCATAACTAACCCACACTGTTCTCCTAGGATGAGACTACATATTGTGTTAGTTTGAGAAACGACGTGTACTAGACAAATTTCACCAACCTGTTTTGTTAGTCACATGGAAGGTTACATTGCTGACTCTACATGACATGTTTGTTCCAAACACAACATGTACTAACTACCCATAATACACCTTTTTTGTTGGTCACACGGATGGACACAAGATCTATACACATGGCATGTACGTCCTGTACACGGAGTGTTCAACTAAATATTTCCCAACCCTGAATCTCTGCTCACATAGCTAGTAACATTGTTAGAGAATACATTTCATGTAAATTTAGTACATAGCGTGTACTGAACGAAAATTGTTCCTTCCTGAACAAAACGATAAAAGGCACGTATAAAAAAATAAATGCCTTGTATTCATAATATTTCTAGACATTAATCATCATAAACTACTCTGGAAAGGAGAAAAACACTAAAATGAACATTAATTATCTGAAATCCTATCTATGGGTTCCCATACTCCTCATGAATCAAAGCTTGAAATCTTATACAACTCATATAATTTGAATGACAATGCAATGATCCGCCAAATTTCATTCCATGAAGTCCCACAAAACCTCAAGAACCAATGTTTGGAGTTCACTTAAACAAACTCTTACACAATCCAATACCCTATAAAATAGCATGTATTCTATCAAGGCATCTATCACAAATTGCATGCATATCTAGAACAACATTTGTCACAACAACATGAAATAAATAGTTCACCCTAAACAGCATGGAATGAATTCATTACATGTACTCTCTAGCAAGTGCATATATGATACATGATTTAGAATACCCTCATCTTATCAGGTTGCTACAGAAATAGAACAAAAATGATATCAACGATAATAGCACACAACATCTGAATTTCCCAATGGTTAAATCAAATCATCTGTAATAATTGAAAAACTAGAAAAACTGCAATAAACATGGTAATTTGGATTTTCCATATACATGGGTTAGCTACTTCCGAGAGAAGCTTATTACAATGTACATATTATGTCTTATCCATAACTATTGGATCTAAATAGTAATCCATAAAGAAAAGAATCCCTATGATACAACATTGTAACGTCTCGGTTCTAGGTGCCACCTAGAGATGCCCCATACCTTGATGGTCACATTGAATCAAGCGTATTTCACAAAATTCCAAAGGATTATTACTAGCAGCGAGGGCCATGGTTATGATGGTGGAGAAATGCTACCCTCATTGGTAGAGTAATGTTGTGGAAATAAATAGATTACAACAGCAGAAGCTATAAAAACAATGAATAAGTAAATAACAGAAGACTAAAAGTAATGTAAAACTGGGGCACATATATAAGTGAGGCATGATACATATGTCTAGAAAATCATCCCAAAAAGTCACAATGCTAGAATACATTACAACACCAATGTACAATGAAAAACAGATAAACAACCGCATCATCATCGTAAGCCTCGACTTAGTCCAATGCTCTCCAGCTTCATAGAAATCATGTACCTGATGTAGAATGGAAGTTAAAATATGTATACAGGCTGCAATATAATCTATTTGTGCACAAAATGATAATTTAACTATGGTGTGAGATGATTACCTATAGCAAACTACACAAAGAACTGTGCCTATCAGTTAGTGAATATATATGGCAGGCAATAAGAAAAATGTAGTAAACAAAGAAGTGCTCAAAAGTAAACAATACAACAGTTTCAATTGTATTGATTTTTATATATTATGTAAGAATATAATTAAAAAATACAAGTATCCCTACGGGATGTACACACAGCCAAACCCCTCTGGTTGAATTAGTCCAACAAAAGCAACCCTCTAGGATGTTCTTAAAGGCTAACCCCTCTGGTTTATCTTTAGCAAAGAATATAAAAGGAATCACTAACCATAAACTCCACTTGTGGTCTCGTATTTGTTACTATACACACTCTGATGAAGTACTCAATGTCATATTCCCCCTGTGGTCTCACAAAGTGGAACTACAAACACTCTGAGGGATCACAATGTCTACCCCTTAAGGTCTCGCTATGTAAAAGTAAATAGACACTCTAGAGAATCTATCAATGTCCATTCCCCCTATGGAATACTATATAAGGTTCCCACATCCATTTGTATGTAAAACGTGCAAAATGATGTTCAATAGACAAAGTAAACATTACGAACTACTTGGCTAACGGCTTTAAAGAACTGCACCTCTAAATAGCATCAAGTATATAACAACATCAGATAATATCACTCCATCCTAAAAACACTAGGCCTAGAAAACAAGAAGCATAATCAGAAAAGCTAGTCCCAACGGTCATTATCAAAACAAACATGGGATACACATCCATATCATATAAATTATCCTTATTCAAAATAAAAAACCACTACTCAGGCACACAAGAAAAAGCAGACATTAACAATGCAAGAATCCCTAAACATGCAATACCCCATTCTAGGTTATTTGGAACTTTTGCACATAATATTCAATGAATCACTATGAAAAGTCCCAAACAACCTAAATTGGAATTGTACGGTCGATATACTCTAGTGTCGGACCATAAATAAACCTTGAATGTAGTAGATCTAAAAAAACATTCGAAACACTAAACTAGGGATATCTCATGAAAGAGGAGAAAAGTAGAGGGTAGGCTCTAGAAGAAGGAAGAACTCATCATGGTGATTAAAATTTAGTCAATGATGATTGATTCAGAGAACGGATAGTGGGTCAGTGATTTGGAGAATAATCGCCACTGTAGCTCGTTCATGGAAGAGACCGGATTAGAATTAGATGAATATGGGGATGAGAGGTGACCCGGTCTGTTTAATGAAATAAATGAAAAGGCCCATGGAATTTCTTTGAAAAGTACATAGCGTGTATATGCCTTATCATGCCTGCACATTAGGGGGTCTCCAGGTCACCCCAAAAAAACCATGTACTCGGCCATTACATGGCCAGTACATGGACATTTACGACAACTAGGTACCTGATGGGTACATTAATGTACACGTCGTGTAGTCCTTAAATTTCCAAAACACCTATTTTCATCAAAAACACTAGAAACGAATACCCATAACTGAAAAAAAAGTTTTGGGTACTTACATCCACATATTTATTTCACAATTAATGTAGAAAAAGATCCATGATGTAGATTTTGAGAAGACATGAAGTATGTTGATGGGGTTTTCGCGATTACGAGGAGCTTTGAAAACTGCATATGTGAAGAGCATTACGGTGAATATTTGCGGCGGTGGTGGGAAGGAATTGATAGAATTCTCGATGATTATGATGATCTCGGCAATCATAAAATATTTATTGTACATTGATAAATAGAGAGAATCTCAACATAAATTTCATAGCTTCACGGTTTGAGGTGATGTGGCGCTGACGTCACGGGGAAGGTTCACAAGTCGGTGGAAAACACATATAAATATTCCCTTACCCCTAGATATAATTAGGGAGATGAAAAAACCTTAGGCTATATAATTGCGAGGCAGATTCATTGATAAGGGTGATTCGGGAAAGCAATGGGAAGTCGTAGAGGCATTTGAGCTCTGCGAAATGAAGGCTAGTTTGGCATTGTGGAAGATGTTCACATCATGAAGGTTTGTTTAGCATTGAAAAATAGAAAATACTGGTTTGAGGTCTGTGATGCTGTGAGCTATGTGATCTAGAGATCTCTTTGATCTTCTGGGATTTGTGAATCTGTGAGCTCTGGGAAGAGGTTGGAGAATTGACAAGGCTTGTTTGATCTTCACAAAATTGGTATCTTCGTGATGTAGGGAGATTTGCGAATGTATTTCCAAAGTTTGTCGCTAGTGATCAGTGGAAAAAGAGTATTCATTTGTGGTTAAAATTAGAAAATTAATAGACAATATATCTATACCTGAGTATGTACTTATTTTGGATAATAAAGATACCTTCATGTCTATAAACTGTGAGTGGATCCTTTCCATGAGAATTAAGAAAATGAGGAAGAAGGCAATACATTCTACCAAAAGTTTCCAGTGAGATAGAGACATGGAGGGACCCTTGGGAAAGTAGTGAGATGACCCCAGTCATTGGTAAGGTTGTGATCCTAATTATAGAAATCTTATACCCGAACATTATTGGTAGTGAGAATTAGTGGATTTGGTATTATAGAACATTGGTGTTGTATGCTCCTTGACCATAATCTAGTGAGGGTGAACAAGTAAAAATATATGTCTTAGCATGTTTTCATCCTTACATTTCTTCCAAAGAATAATAATCATATTGGAAAGGGCAAGATCAAATTTAAAAAATATGTTCAAACAAAGTAGACCCTATAATATTCAGGTCATGATATATTGGGGCAGTAAGAATTTTGAAATAAGATACACATACCCCGATTCACCCCCCCACCCTCACAGAATCTTGGCCTATTTTTGTCCTAAAAATTGATAACAAAGGGAAGGGTTATTTTATCATCTTTATTTACTCTTACATGGTTCCGTAGATTTCTCAAATTACATATTCATTCTACTCTTATCTTAGTATTCCATTTAAAAGTTTTGAACATCAATGAAGAAGAAGAAGCCAAGTAGTATCCCTTCGTGTGGATGTGTATTTGGAGACAATGTGATTTAGATAAAGGATTCAAGTATTGAATATGTGATGATTTGGATAAATATTATAGTGAAAATTCATACGCATTCAGTCATGTTGAAAGAATGAGTGAATAAGATGATATTCCAAGTGATGATGGAACTAATGATGATGAAGAAGATTCAAGAATAAGTAATATGGATGCTATCCACAATGAAAAGGAATTGGAAAATAAATTTTCTAAAGAAATTTAATCTAATGATTTTTGGATCCAAGCACTTGAAACTAAGATCAACCAACTAAGATGCTTGAATCCAAGGATTATTGATGTGCCTAATAATCTGGGAAAGAAAAATGATTCCCAAGATGAAGAAATATAAAGGATGTCTATAACGGGAGAAATGATCAAAGCTGGTGTTGAGGGGAATAATATGATCTCAGATGAAATTCATAATTTAAAATTCAGATGATGATCATTCTACAAAGCTATCGAAAATAGTTCAAAAGTATAAAAGGATAAAAGAAGAGAATTTATGTTTTTCTGATTTGGTTGCACATGAAAAATTAAAAGTAATGGAGAAAAGTTACATGGTGGATAAGTAGAGACATGAATTGGAATATGAGATGAGTATAGAGAATCAACTCAAGAGAGAAATCAACATCCAAATTGAATAAAGAGGTATGAATATAAAAAAATTTGAAGAAGAGATAGAATTATGTAAAGAATGAAGGGAGAAATCCAATGCTAGAGGAAAACCTAAAATGAAGGATTCCTTGAACATACTATTTGATTATCCATTGGCAAGAGATTATGAAATGAAATGAAAATATTCTATTTCTAAAGAGAAATAACCAAAAAAATTCTCAGCTCAAAGGCCACACAATTTGTTGAAGAATGGTATTGGATTTGATGAATCCCCTCCCATTCATGATTGGAAGGAGCTATGAACAATTCTAGAAATAGAAAAAGTCTTGTAGTTTCTAAACACATTCCTAAAAATATTTTTATAATAAGTAATGATATCATGTAATTTTTTTGCGGTATTCTTGGTCATATAACAATATTTTGTTTTGAGGCCCATGAATTCATCTCAGGCCTTGAAGATAAACAAATTAAATTTGAGAATAAGAAGAAGCATCATGAGTAATATGAAAGAAGATTATATCCGAAGAAAGTCTCAATGAAGTGATTCTATTGTGGAAGAATGGGAAACATAATGAGTATGTGTCAAGAATCCTAGGAGCTCAATTTCATAAGAGGAACACAAGTATAATCAATATCTCAAGTAAGAAATGATGAAATGAGGTATGCCTTTAATGTAAGATGTTTCATATGTTCTGATCATGGGAATTTGGCTAGACAATGAAGCAAGAAGAAAGCAGGGAAGGAAAATGAAAAATGAAGGATATCCCTACAATATGTCGTGTACAACGAACAATCCTATACTGAAATATAATATGGTAAGGTGAAAAATAGGTTTACATCCTTAAGTAAATAACAAGAAACTCGATAAAAGTTGTATCAATCACCTCCTATGATACAATCACAATAGATTTCATAGTGAGAATGTGAAAAAACCTATATGAACAAGGGAAGATGAAATCCAATTGTGATTAAGAAGACTGTGAAATCAGTGGATGATTTCAACCCAACAAGAAAGGGTAGAATGACTCAGACAATTGACAAATTAAAAATTAATAAAGAATGTCATCAAAAATTTACATGACATGATACATGGTGGAAAGTGACGAAAATAGAATGATCCCTCCAATGGAGGAATAAGAAAGAGAATATGGCTAGTGGAGAGTTTCTCACTCAGAGAAAGAATCATGAGAAATGGAATTCAGGTGGAACCTAGAGGAAAAAAAATATTACTTGTGGGTATAAACCCCAAATTGCGAAGAAGGCCAAACCTAGAGAACCTAAATATCAAAAGAAGACTCTTAATGTGGTTAAAGAATTCCAAGTCATATGGCCATAGTAGATGAAGTTGGTAATGAAGTTGTAGCATGATATAAAAGTGTGTGATGCTTTGCAAGAAAGAATCAATGGGATGGCCCATCTAGATTAACCCCAATCCATTTCTTGAGGATTCAAACAAAACCATCTCCCAATGTAAAAAAAAGGCTAATAACATATGATTCAAGTGTTTCATGTTTTAGAGAGATACTATCCAAGGGTAAGTTTCATCTACATATGAAAAGTAATGATTTGATATGCATCAGTTTTTAAATAGATTAAAATCATGTTCCATAGTATAATAAGAATGGGAGAAATTGGGCACAATATAAAGTTATTGTGTTATTAACTTTATCACTTGTAACCTACACCGAGATCCAACTCAGTAGGCTCGGAGATTGTTTTTCTGTCTCAACACCATGTTATAGATGATAATAAATTGTGAAGAAAGAGATTAATGTTTATAGGATTAAATGGTGGACCCGATAATAAGAAGTGTTGAAAATCATATGGGAGATTGTTTCGAGGCCAACATATAAGAATTTCATTGGGACTAAATGGGTCTTTCGCAACAAGATGAATGAATATGGAATATTAATTCATAAAAAGGCATGCCTAGTGTGAAAAATATACACCTAGATATAGGTAATGTTTGTTGATGATACATTTTCACCAGGTGAAAGTCAGGAGACAATCAGATTATTCATAGCCATTGTCGTGCAATGGATGTTCAATGTGTTATAGATGGATGTTAAATCACCATTTTTGAATGGGGTTCTGGAGAAAGAAGTATACATCTTGTATCGTGACGTTTTTCTCATTAATGATTATTATTACAAGGATTTTGGGCTGAAAAAGTAATTATATGGGCGGAAACAAACAGCAAGTTCATGGTACACAAGGCTTGATTAGTATTAGAAGAAGCCCAGTTTCCAGCGTGTTGGAGTTGATTACAATCCCTATTTCAACAATGGTAGTAATCAAAGGATGATGATGATAGTTTATGTCGATGACATAATATTTGGCAGTTCAGATGAAACTCAGTACAGACAGTTTTGGAATTCAATACAAGTTAGTTTAAAATGTCAATGATTGGAGGGAAGATGTTTTCACTTTGTTTACAGTTGTCACATGGAATGAATGGAACATCCACTTATCAATCCAAATATGCAAAGGATGTTATGAGATCATTATGAATGGAATATTCCATGGATATGAAGTCACTAGTTGTTACCAAAAAAATTTATCAAAATATGTTGATGGAAGTGTAGTTAATATCACAGAATACAGGAAGATTATTGGATGTTTTGGGTACCTAATAGTGATGAGACCTGATATGTTTTTCGAGACATACAAAGCAAGGTGATATCAAAGAAATACCAAGTAAAGACATATTATTTCAGTGAAAATAATACTTCGGTATTTCAAAGGTCCTAGGGATTTTGTGTTTATGTATAATGACAAATTTTAGCAAGATTTGATGGGATATATAGATGCAAATTGGTCGAGTTCAGCGGATGACATGAAATCAATATTTGGAGGTGTTTTCTATCATGGTTAATTGTTTATTTCTTTTCTATGAAATACGAAAGATTTCATTTCATTTAACAATGTAAAGGATGATTATATTTCCGCCACTCAATAATGCACACAATTTTTGTGGATGAAGAAGCATTTTGATTATATGATAGTTAATTTGACGTATCCAATTTGATCCAGTGTGTTAACTCAAGTGATGTAAATCATATAAAATCCCATATATCATTCAATGAAAAATATCATTATGATAAAGTATCCTTTTATATAGGTGAAGCTTGAGCTGGGAATTGTGATGTTGGAGTATGTCCCTATAGAACTACAGGATGCAGACATTCTGACTAAGGACTTACCGAATGAAGCTTTTTAGAGCCATTGACTGGCTTTGGGAGTTTAGTTGACTCCCCGCACTTGAAAAAGTGTGGATGTGGGAACCCACTCTCCCCGAGGTACGGTGTGTTGTTCTCTAATCTTCTAGTTTGTGTTCTCTAATATATTACAGACCACAAAAAAGTGACATTCATGTTTATTGAAAAAGGGGGAGAAATAGTGAATGTTAATCCTAAAGGGGGATAATCAATGGATAAGAAGGGGGAGAATGTATTATTAAAAGACACGGGGAGAAGCTGACTGATGTAGTAGAGAGATATGGGAGTGTAATGAAATATGGGGAGAGTACTTAAATCAGAAGATGCTTGAAAATCAGTTTTTTAGTATCAGTATGGTATCAACAATTGGTATTCAGAGATGAAGATAATTATTGATAAACTTTTCATTTAATCTTGTTTCTCATGCCGATCATTTCTCTTGTGGGATTAGAGTATGTGGTGAGAGAATCATATGTCGCTATCTGAATTGTACATAGTGAATTGTGGTAGCTGATGTAAGGAGCTTCAGATAGGTATCAATGTGTATAAAATCAGTATGATAGGAGTTGTAAACAAAGCCAAAGGGAGAGATTGTTTGGAAAAATCCCTCAAGGTAACATTGTAGCTTTTTTGGTTTGGTTATGTTTGTTGATAATGCAGGTCTCCATGGTGAATCATTGAGCTGTAAAGATGTTTTAGACAGCTTATGTTTGTAATGAACTAGGAATAAATAATGGATAATCCAGAGGCAGTAAAAAAAGAAAAGATAAAAAGTCGTGTTGTTTTCAAGTGTTTGCGAAATGTTTTGGGGTCCAAAATTTGGAGTTTGCTGAGCATCGCAAAAAGTGGATTTTATTAATGAATTCATCAAAATATTACAATATAACGAGTTTCGAAATGATGGGATTCATGATGTGGATTCAACAAAGACATGAAGATATTTTATGGTGTTCATCGCGATTATGATGAGCATCATGGATATCAGAGGTGAAGATCATTGTAGTGAAGATTTGTTGTGACGGTTTGAATTAATTGACGGAATGCCTCGTGATTACAACGAACTCTTCAATCTGAAAATTTCCACGGTTCATCATAATATAGAGAGAATATTGGCATAAACATCGAAGCATCGTGATATGACTTGAAGTGAAGCTGACTTTTCCTAGAAGTTTCTTGAGTCGATAGGAAATTCCTATAAATAGGCCCCTTCCCCCTCAAGAGAATTAGAGAGATCAAACAAGAAACCATATGATCTCGAATTTTGAAGGATATTCACAGCACAAGGTGATTCGTGAAAGAAAAGGGGATTTGCAGAGGCATTTGGGCTCTGTGAAATGGAAGCTCACCGTAAAGGATAGTTTGGTTTTTCAGAGGTTGTGTGCTTCGCTAAGGATTATTTAGCTTTGTGAAATTTCAAAGACTAGTATGTGCTCTTCGATGGATTGAGTTCTGTGATCTAGGGTGATCTAGGATATAGTGAGATTTTCGAACCTGTGTTCTTTGAAAACCATTGATCTTAACGAAGAGTTTGGAGAATTATGAAGGCTTTTTTGAGCATTTCACAATTGGGAGCTTTGAGAAGATGGGTTATATGAGAATGTATTTCCAAAGGATGTTTCCCAGTGATATGTAGAAAATATGTATTCATTAAGGGATAAAATTTGGAATTTAATAGAGCATTTATCTATAACTGAGGATGTATTTATTAGTGATAATGAAGAGTCCTACAAGTATATAAATTATGAGTGGGTCCTGTCCAAGGGCAGTGAGCAATGGAAGAGGATTAAGGTAATCCTTTCTATAGATAGTGTTCTAGTGAGAGGGTTATAGGGTGTGACCATTGGTAAAGAAGTGAGCTAACCCTATACATTGTAAAGGTAATGAGCCTAGGCATAGAAGTGTTCTAGCCAAAAAATTATTGGCAGTGAGCTTTAATGGATTTGGTATAGAGACACATCACCATTTTATGATCTATGGACGTAGCCCAGTGAGTCTGAGCCTAGTAAAAATCTATGTCTATTTCTATTTGGTTCCCTACATTACTTCTAAAGCATCATCAGAAGATAAATAATGGAATAACAAGAATAATGTTAACATAAATGTGAAAAAGTGATCCCTATATTATTGTGGTCAAATCCAGTGGGGCATGATGAATTTTGAAATAGAATATTCATTCCCTGATTTCCCACCCCCCCCCCTATCATGGTATCATGGCCCCTATTTGTCCTAATAGTTTTGAAGTATTTATTTTTATATTAGGTACTTTAGTTTTCTCTTCGTTCATTTCTAATGTTTATTGATGAAGGTGATATGGATTCACTAGATATGATGTAGTTTTCTCTTACTAAAAAACTTTTTTCATAAAATAACATAGGTTCTAAAATTACCATTGGACTATATTTATTAATTATAACTAATAAATGTTTTTTACGTATACTGTTTTATATTTTAGTGTGATTATAGACTTGTTTTTTCTAAAATGGAGTTTTCAAATGAATTTCCATTCAAAATCTGTTTTACATCGAAAATGTGTTTTATAAATTGTTTCAATGGGATCCTTGACTCCAATGTTATTTCATAGGATTCTTTTAATAGGGGTTTTATTTGTTTTATTCATTATTAACTATTCTTATGGCTGATTATTTAATTGTTTTTATTATACCTAGAAATTAAATTATTGATGCACGTGGGATACATTGGGATAATTATTAAATAAAAAGAAGTAACCTATGTATATATTATGAACTATCTAGGGAATGTTTCACAGTTAGACCAAATGATCTAAATGAATTTATTGTGTTTCCTAATGAGGATAGATTATACAACCTGACTGATCCAGTAAGGGATACTGGGATGATAAGATGTTCATGTATGCTTCTTGGAGTTCCTAAAATGAGTCCTAGTGAAATTAAGACAATATTTTTGATTCCATGATGCATGAATAATTTTTTTTGAGATATGATACTTTTTATCAACCTTTTCATAATTGGATTTGATTTTTTTCAGTCCATGTTTCCCTAGATTTATTTATAGGTAAATAATCATTACATTCCTTATAAAATGTATTATTTTCTTTGATGAAAAGATGTTTAAATAAATTTTTTCAATAACATATATATAATTATTATTTTTAAAAAAGAGATAAAAGTTTTGGGGTGAAATAAACTTTATAGATTCGTGTTGGTATTAGTCAATGCATTGAATCACACATCTCATATAACTATGTGGTATATACAGACTTGGTTTTACTGGATACTGGTGAAGGAAAGGGTTCCATTTAGTTTGGTGGCTCTTTCTGATATCCATCATCATTCCTTGATTTCATTATAGTGGTGGTTGAGATTCCAGATGAATTTGGGCTCATGAGGATCAATTTAGGCTCCTCAAGGGGGTTTGTTATATTTATTTATCATACAAATCATACTTGAATTTTCTTATCTTATTTTGGATGTTTTTTATCGATGTTGATACCCATAGTATTATTGTTATAATTTATGGTTTACTATTTCATTTCAATATTTTATTTTATTTTTTTTTAATTATTAATTTACATAAATGGGAATAATCCTTATGGATGGGTCATTCAAGAATTATATAATATATATTTTTATAGGTTTTTTTAATTACTAGTGAAAAACATTCAAAATGATTGTAGTTTGATACCCTAATAGTTTTCATAATCCCATAGTTATTGGGAACACGCTTCAAGACTTGTGGAATGCGGTTTTAAGTGACATATTGTTTTTACATGGGCCAATTCATTAAACTAGGAAATTTTCTAGCGAGGATAAGGATGAAGTATCACTTACACGATCATATACCAATCCCACTGACCATGTATGCATGTCGGGTATCCATCAGTATTGACATGGACCTGATTTTATGCATTCCAAATTCCCAATAACCTATGTATTTTAATTATATATCATTGTAAATTTATATTTATTACTTTTTTATGGTTATGAATTTTATGTAAATCATTTTTAATATGTTAAATTTATGTATATATTGAATAAAATAAACATTTTTTAGATATTTCATGTGTCGTGATTAATTTTAGATTATTTTTATTATTTAATATGTAACATAAGTGAGAATTTAGAACATGGTGTTTAAATTTATATCTTTTCAAAAGCTTCAGAGGTAAAATGTGTTTAATGTTGTAAATGAATTTTAATAAATTGATTTCTTAAATAAAATAATCATTCATATTATTATATCATCATCATAATCTTCATCATCATTATTTTAATACTAATTATTTTTTAAACTGAATTATTTTGAAGATCAATATATTGGAATATATTTGTTTTAAGGATTCTAGAGAATTAAACAGTAACTAAGTGGGTTATTATAATTTTATTATTAGTTTTTTATTTTGATTATTTTTATTATCAGATATTACTTAAGATATGGGTATTACTTCAATCCCCTCTTCTGGGGAATTCACATAATGAAGGGGTATGAACCCACTCATTTCTTTCACTCCACATCATCTTTCTCTCTCTCTCAATGAGCTCCCTCCATATATGTAATATATATTCATGTTTGTATTTTATATTCCTTCGATTTATTACTTACTCTCATGCATTCCCTTACTCTTCTTATTCGTATCATGATATATGGTTTTCCCTATGGTTGGGGATTTCCATGTCATGGAAACCCACCCATTTTAATTATAAGTTTTTGTATTATATAATATATCATCATAGATGACCCAAATGTAACATCTTTTGACGAAGTTGAAGAGACTTCAACATATCCAGGAAGATGATTTAATATTTCCTCCTTTATTTAGTAAATAAATTCATGATTGTGTGTTTAAATAATTTCATATCAATAAAATTCTTCTATAAATTTCTATTTAATGATTTTTGATATTATTTCATACATTCCATGTTGATTAAATGTTATAGTAATTGTTTTTACTAATTTCATTTTATAAAATTTCCTTACAAAATTACTATGTATACAAAGTGTGTGAATAAATGTATGCAATGGTTTTATTATGAAATTATTAAAGACCCTATTTTTTTAATTATCTATTTTTATTTATAATGGTTTACTGAAATCATTTTTATAATTTTTAATTGAATAAATGATATTTAGTTTCATAAGGGGGAAATTTCTCATAAAATAACAATTTCATTTTAACCTCAATAAATGAACTCTAAAATATTATTTAATGTTAATAAAATTTTTATTTCACAACATTTTATAGGTTTTTTAAAAATGGAAATAAATTTATTTTTAATTATTATTATATTCTCATTAGTTGTTGAATTTATTTTCAATAAAAAATTATTTAGGGAAATTTTTTATGGAATTAAAGTAATTAAGTATTATTTAAATTACTAAACCTTTTTATTTTAAAATTATTTGGGCTTAAGTTAATTAGGTTACTCACTTTAACTAAATTCCCTTTTGATGAATGAATCATATGATTTTATGATAAAATTATATTGAACTTCAACATTTTTTGAGACTCATGGGAATCCTTGGGTAAAGTGGTGAGGGTGAATGTGACTCATAGAACACTATTCCTAGAGGTTGTGACCTTCATAATGAATAAATTTTTCTCTACATGATATGGGTTGAAAACAAGTTTATAAAAAGAAGGTAAGCTGATACCTATATCATTATAGTCTTCTGGGACATAGTTTCAAACTCAAGATTAATTAGACTCTTTTGGATGGGTATTTCATGCATTGGAATATATCTCTAGGGTTCCTCCAGGTTTCTCTACCCTTCAACACACTATATTTCATCCCTGATAGGGTGGAAATTCTCTAGACATACTTACATACTTTACTTGTTTTTTCATTTCTAAATTTTTATTTGTTATAAATGACGTTAAACATTGTTATTTATTTTAATTAAAATAAAAATAACAATTTCATATTTTATATTTAAAACTAAAATGTAATGATTTTTAAAGAAATTTATTTTATAATATATTATCTGGGATCCTACTGGGATTTATCTCACTACCTACACAAACACAGACAGAGACACACACACACACACACTTAGGTGTGTATATATCCCTACATTTTTTCATGGACAATTTTTATGTATGATAGATGATTCAGATTTTATTGTGGGGATATTGGTTTTTCATTAGAGATATAGAAAATGTGCCATACATGTTGTTCATCTAACAATTGGTGGTAGTGACTTATTTTTATTTTTGATTATAATGTACTGATAATATATGGATTTTTTATTGTATATTGTAATGATTTGATCATTTATTTGATGTGTTGCATTGTATTGTACTTGATACATTTATTTATTATTTGGTAATAAAGGGTAAATAATTTCTATTTGTCATATAAAACCCCTTTCTACATTTTTTATATCATGGAGTAATTAATAATTTCTCCCTAGAATTGTTATAAGACAACTTTAGATTTGCAGCTAGATATCCGAGTGGATTCATGAATCCTATTTATTGAATATATATTCTTTTTTCTACTAAAAAAGAAGTGATTTAGATTTCTATGAAAACTATATTATCAAGATATCATGATATATTGGTTAAAAAAGTATACTATCCCAAAATATATAATCGTTGTTGGTATAATAATTTTGTGTTTTTCGTTATTCTATTAAAATATAAAATTTACCCATTGTGTTTATGTATATTATAAATAGAGTGTGTTGACACTATATTGATAATTTTTTGGTTGTCTTCATCAATTTTATTTTAGATTAATCAAATATATAGAATGGTCCTATATAGAATATAAGGATGATTTTGAAGTATATTAGAGAGAATCCATTGAATGAAAATATTTATATGTATTACAATTGGATATTTGATGTACATTTTTGGATCATGATATTTTAAATCATATTTTAATGTACACTAATTAATACTGAAACTATCATTGAATGTAATTCATTAAATAAAGTTTCTAATGTATGGAGTTTCACAGGAAGGGATAATTATCATACAATTTTTTTCACTTGAGTTATCATTTTTCTAACACATTGTTATATTTTAATAAAAAAGATAATTTTATTATTGATCCTTCTTAATATAGTAGATTATTTTCTAGTGATATTCATGGATGATTTCTCAATGTGATGTTTTCTATTTGAATATTACAAAAAAATATTAACATGGCTCTTGAAACAACCATTGATTTAATGATTTTTTTTTTCAAAAAAATATATTTTCATTGATGGAAGACATTACCCCCAACACAGCGTTTAACAAAACAAGACATTGAATTGAAATATTAATATTTTATATGATAAGTAACACCTAGATTTACAATTATGGGAATGAATGTTGCTAAAAAAATTATTATAACATATGTTTTACACATCAATATAAAAATAATTATTTTTTACCAGTTAATTATATATGAAAATAATAACCATTTGAAAATAAATTCATTTTATGAAAAAATATTTTTATGCGCACAAACATGTTTTAAATAAATACATTTAAAAAAAATTAAAGTGAATAATTAAAATAAAATTTGAATAATATTATGTAAATAATTTTTTTCAACATCCACAATATGTGTTTTCTTGACATGAGATAATAATACATCAAATTTTACTCTTACATGCTTTATTATCCTAAAAAGTTTTTTTCTCGCATTTTGAGCAATTATTTTAAAATTAATTTTTTAATATTTTATGAAGGTGATAAAATTAAATTATTTTTTTAAATAAATATTCCAAAAGTTTATTATATTTTATTTTTGGTAATTTTATGAAAATATATATTTTTTAATCAGTAATGAAAAATACTTTTATTTAGTATGAATTCAATAATTTTTAAAGAAGTTAAAAACATAAATATTTGTTTAATATGGGTTTAAAAGAAACAAATATCAGATATATTTTTATCGATACAATTTACATCATTTCAATAAATTTCATGTTGAGTTTATATACAAAATATTGTAAATGTACTACAGCTTTTTCATTGGAAACCTGTATTTCCACCAAATTTATGGGTTTAATCTTAAATAAAATTATCTAACTTCTATGAGTTTAGTTTTATAAAATGTGTTAAATATTTTTAATAAAAATATTTAATATATTATAATAATTAAAACTCATTTTTCAACAATAATAAATTTCAATAACAAAGAAAAATTAATTATTACGGTATAATTGAAAATGGGTTTACCATGTGTCAAACTATAATGAAAAGGATTAAAATGAACTAAATTTTTTCAATTAATATTTTATGGATATATATATTTATATATCATATATCATGATAGGTTCAATTTTTTTTATGATCCTTGTTTCGTTTGAAAAATGTGGTTATTATTTATTTTGTTCAAAAATTCCTCGTATGTCCTCTTCCCCACATATAAATGGTTACACCACTCCTGAAGTCATCATAAATCCAAATATCTTTTCACAAATAAATAACATAATTAATTTATTAATTAAATCCCCAAAAATATATATATTCATATTTTAATCATAAATCCATCATATGAGGGATTTTGTGGACATTCATTAGAGGTAGTCCGAAGATGAGGTGTCATTATTAACCATGTTTTTCTGTTTTATTTATTCCTACTCCACCTACAAATATTCTAAAAATATGATGAAATTATAAAAAAAAAATATTACATATTCTGATTTTTTATTATATTAATTCAATTTTTTAAAATACATCACCTTTTTATCAAATGGGTAACGTTACGATTGATCATGTTTACATTGGACTATTGTATCGCGAACGGATGTGGTTCATTTTCATTAATAACCTCTTAGAGATTTTTATTAAGATGTATTTAAAGTATATATATAAATATATATGATATTATTATAATAAATTTTCTTCTATAATCATTATATAATTAATAATAATTTAGTTTTCATTCTGTGGGGAAACAATATCATTGATGTTGTGCAGAATTGATTGCCGCCTCACAGAGAAATGTTACTCTTTTTTCCCTAATTCATTACATGTATGGATTTATTGATAATTTTATTAAATATATGTTATATATATATGTGAAATAATAATTATTATTTATTGTTTATTTATTTTTTACGAATCTTTTTTCCATTGATTAAAAATATAGAAACATCATTTTTGTGTACACACAACCTATTGTCTCCATGAATGGAGTAATCCATTTTTTTCCTCTATCCTCTTTGGGTGAGAGTAAATATGTATATAATAAACATATATTATATTAATATCATGATTTAAATAATTTATATTTTTTAAAATTAATCATATTACGAGGAACAAAACAATTGAATCAAAACATTCGGGAAAAATGATGCAGATATCACTAAAATAGCGATTTTAAGAAAAATTGTTATTAGTAGGATGATAAAAGGGATATATGTAAAAATATATATAGATTAATATATATTATTATTGGTTTTTAAACTATATATAATAAATTTATATGTATTATACATTAGTCTAGTGATCTTTCAAGGAAAGTTGAATTTGATTTAAGGGATTTTCATCTCACTTTTAATGATGT
Organism: Viscum album; assembly: GCA_963277665.1. Taxonomy (NCBI): domain Eukaryota; kingdom Viridiplantae; phylum Streptophyta; class Magnoliopsida; order Santalales; family Viscaceae; genus Viscum; species Viscum album. The sequence continues at coordinate 1,603,562,342 of OY728161.1, forward strand.
GAGACACATAACATATTAAAAACGTATTTATTAATGTAATGTATAGAATAAATATCAATTTATTTTTTTCTATTATAGTTATGGGTATTTACCTATCCATTTTAGGATCTTACTTTCATTTGTTTTATTATTAAAAATTTACCAATGTGGTATGTGTTTTATGTTACAGACTCACTTTTTATCAGGATTGTCTATGATTATGTTTTAGAATATGAAATAATTATATATTATTATCAATAAAATCATCTATTTTATTATCATTTGGTTATTTCTTGGCAATTAACTTTTTTATTTCAATTCCTCAATTTTTGTAATCTATCGGTCAAAATGGGGTTTAAATGGAAAATTAACTTTATCTCTCTAATGAGTTGAAAATACTTTCTAATAAATATCTATATTTTCTAAAATTATTATAATTATTTATTTTTAAAAATATAGTATGATTTTTTATAATTTTTTTATCAATGTTTTACTTTCAAAAAATAAAATGTAATCATCATTTTTTTCCAAATGATGTTCTTTTGAACTTTTTACAAAAATTGTGAAAGAAATGGTTGTTTTATCATATATGAAATGGATATAATTTTCCATCGAATCAACTACAACATTTTTAATAATAAATGAATTAAATTTTATTATATTTCGTTTAATATAATATTTCATCTACACTATTTAATTTATAAAATTTTGGCAATATATTTATTTTAAATGATATTCTCAATGTAGAAATGATATTTTCCTCATGAAAATATATCAATATCACATTCCATAAAAGATGATATCCTTTTCTATTACATAAGATTTAATAGGGATATTATGTGAGGATTATAATATTATTGTTTCATTGTACAGTTTATTATTTTGAGGAAATGTTTTTTATTGAACTTGTTTCCTCTTTCATGGTTTTTGTAATGATGAAAGTATGAAATGTTTATGAAACCAATTTTTTAAAGGTTTTGATATTATTAATTGTTTATAAATCCCATTGATTTTAATGGGTTATATTATGATGAAGGTTTATGATATTGTGGAATAAATATGTATTGTTTTATTTAAGTGATAGTGGTAACATTATAACCACGATTTGTGGGGAATATATTACCTTCCAATACATTGGTTATATCACTATTTCCTATATAATAATGATGTGAAACAATTTATTGAGAATGGTGAAATATGGGAAACAATACTTTGGTCATGATCATCTATGGGAAGTAGTTGGTAAGGGATGATCCATTATGTTTGATGTTGTTGGTAGTTAATCAGGAAAAATTAAATGTTTTTTTATCTATATTGGGGAAACACTATTATGATGTGAACCCACGGATTATTAATTATGATGATTTCACACTCTTATGAGTCATTTTTTTAGGAATATAATTCATGGGAAATTTCTGATTTTTAAAATCATTGATTGGTTGATTATAAACATTTTAAGACACATTCATGATTTCATAGCCTTAATATTATCTTAATATCTCATATGATCATTAGTTGATATCTCTCATTGTTACCATTATTGAGAAATTGAGATTACTCATTATTACGTTTCATATCCTGGGGTTATGAAGAAATATATTTTGTGTTTTGTTTCTAATAATGGTTCTAGTTATGAATTATATAGTGGGAGATGGACTGGTTCACGTATGAAGAATATTATTTTATCTCCATGATTAAAAATAAAATAAACCATTATTATCCTTGGTCATTTATTTTTGTAATATTATTAATATTAAACTAAAATGATGTAATATCTATGTTTGAAAAGCCTAGGTAGCTATAATAGGTGTCAAATGATGGGTTTAGCTAACCATATGAAACTAGGATAAGAAAACATAATGTGATTTACAGGGATAATCCTATGAATTGGATAACATACTGATGCTTTTGTAATTAAGGTGTTATCTAGTTTTCCTAACAATAGATCCCTATCAGGATAGTACAAGTGAATCTGATTTTGGAATAGAATCTCATTGGGGATACAACCCTGAAAAGTTTTCATTATGAATATATTGACCATAATTATGGTGAATAATGAGTGTAACCTTACTATAGGCCTATTTGAACACTCATGGGGGACATTATTTGATTAATTCACATTTTAATTACAAAAAATACTGAAATATTTGAATTCATATTGATCATAAATGACCTAGGTTAAATAAAAGGCATTGTATATTTCAAATACGATTTATTCATTTTGATATCCTATAAATGATTCTTCCTGAATAATTGATTCCCACTATGATTAGTGTTTCCCATTCTATGATTTATTGTTTCATTAAATGGATAGAACTTAAAGGAACATTGATATTGCTAAATGTGGTGGAAAATATAATGATTCTCTACATGGTGAACCAAATACTATGGGAGATGGGATGCATAAAATTGTTTCTATCATCTTACAAGTTCCTCAATCCATTAATTATGTCAAGCCTCAAAAAATGAGGGAACAAATTTAGATCGAATACATCATGAGATATCGCCCACCATTTTTTGTTGGTGCTTTTGATATTCTAGTGGATAATCGATGGATTGACACCATATAGAATATTTTTTCTTCTATTCTCTAGTCCTCGTGAAATTATTATGTCATCTTATAATTTTATCTTTTAGAATGTGAAGGGGTAAAATGGTGGAACCTTATTAAGAATACAATGCATGATGAAAAAAATGACTATATGCTATTAGAAGAGTTTAAGAGGATATATTTTGGTATGTACATGCATCGTATTCTATGTCTAAAAAATGAGAAGGAATTCAGAAAACTTATTCAAAAGGATTATGAATATACTCATACCTATGAGATAAATTTTACTAATGTTTTATGGTATGCATATTTTTTAATTATCCACCATGAATGGAATAATTGATCGATTATTTAGTGGCCTAAAAATGACTCTAATATATATATATATAAGAGGCTTCAGTGGTGAAGAATAAATTCTCAAATATCAACTTGAATATGAAATGAAAATTTGAGATTCACATCATTATAATGGTTTCTAAAAGAGAATAGAGCTCAAGTATCATGAAAATTGAAATAATTAAAGTGGTTGAATGAAATTCCAACCAACATAATTCTAGAAATTTTGGAAGAAACATTAAGTGAATTTTGTCAATATAATTCATAGGTTATTTAAATTTGTAATGGTAGGTCATTAACAAGATGCATGTTTATATGAAATTTATGATCCATTTAAGGAAATGGAGGATTAGAGTATTGCGACTGATGAACTACCCAATATCCAAATATTCGAATGTTTTGTTTGTGGGAATTATGCTAACTAATTCCTCAATTCCATGGTTTTTCATGATTAGTGTCAAGAACCTCCAAAACTAAATTACAAAGAGAAATCACATATAATAATTACTATTATATATGAGAATGATTTAGTGAATGTAAATTTATCATCCAATATATAATGGATAAGGTATAATTTTATTCTATCTCTAAACACTATTTTATTTCTGTGGAATTTTTAAAGGGTATTTCATTTTTAATTCAATGATTGGATGTTTGTTTGTGGTATGAACTCCCATTGTAATGATAGCCTCATCATATGTATATAGTTCCACTCTTATATATGTTTTTGGATATGTTATTCCTAAAATTCTACTGATTTTTCCATTAATTAAATTTTATGAAATTCTGTCATGTATTTTATTTATTTATATGTATCCCATATTAATTTATATGTATGGAATGTAAAATTTCCTATTATGAATGAATCCAGGATCAGTTATTGGTGTGTTGTAGAATACAAAAATAAAATTGAAATAAAATATATCTTTTGGGTATTAATACCTATCAATGAAGGTTGAGTTTGGGAATAAATTCAACATTGATGAAATTCTTGTAGTTTGAGAGTTTGTTAATTCCTTTATTGGGGAGTTACCTAGTCTTCCTATGAATTTTTAAACTGAATTCCCAACAGAACACCAAAAAACTTCTTCTATTATTTCGAATACTCTATATAGGGTGGCCACAATTTAGTTCAAGAATTTAAGAAGACAGTCTAGGAAGATCTTAATAAAGGATTTATACACCATTGTGTCCCACGCTTGGGTGTATTTATTCTATTTTCCCTAAATAAATACAGTCCAATGTGTATCATCATTGATTATTGGGAATAAAAAAAGATATCAATCAATAAAAACTATCACTTACCCTCTATTAATTTTTTTTTAAATTATGAATATATCATTACGTGTACATGATTTATCTTTGTTATGGGTATAATCAATAGAGGGTCAATTAGGAATAAATTCCTAATAAAACCTTCTAAATGAGGTATGTACATTAAGAAATTATAGTGAATCCATTTGTTCTTAAAAAATCCCTTCATATCTTTAAGTATTTTATTTATAGAGTCCTTAGAGCTATACATGATCAGTTTTTAGTAGTATTTATAGATTACATGATTATATGTTCAATGGTAAATGAAGACCATTATTATTACATGATATTTTTTCTAAAGACCACATGGAAGTAGAAAATTTACGAAAATTTTCAATTTTTTTATTTTTTACACAAATGGTTTCATTTTTCAGCCATATAATCGCATGAGATGATATATAAATAAAACCATAATTGAAGGATGTTATTGAATTTTGGACCAAAATAAACACATTGACTCATATCCACATCATTCATGGTTTGGATGGATATTATCAAATATTTTTCGAGAACATATTAGAACTATACAATCCACTCACGATGTTAACTAAAAATCGATCCATGTTCATTAGGATAGGTGAATGTTAAGAGAATTTCAAGGATTTAAACTAAAGGTTTTTTATCTCATATCCATTTACATTACCCTACAATAGATAAGGTTATGTAATATATAGTGATGGATCAATGAATGGCTCAGGAAGGATTCTCATCAATAATGAGATGGTTATAGCTTAAGCCTCATGAAAAGTGAAGGTCCGTCTACAAAATTTCACAAATCATGATTTGGAGAAAGCTATAGTAATTTTTTCATCAAATATATTAAGGTATTATATTTATTTACAAGTGTAGGATATATATATATATGAATAATAAATGTTTGAAATTTATAGTCACAAATAAAAAGTATAATATCTACCAAATAAGAATGTGAGTCCTTTTTAATTATTATTTCCCCTTAATACATTTCAACCTTGGGAAGGAGAATATGGTGGACGAATCTTTGAGTGAAAAGAGTATTGATATCTTATAAATGATGTGGATTGAAAAGAGCTAATATTTATGGGTTTGAAAAGGATAGATCAATATATCTATATAGATGGGTTGGAATCATTTATTTCTTAGATGGGTGTTCAACCATCTATCCAATTAATGATTAAAGTGGTGTAAAAGGATTATGATGAATTATAGAAGAAGGTGAGAAATATTATTGAGGATAATAATAATTGTGATTTAATGATATGTTTTAGAAATCATGTAACTATTCCATCCATAATCAATTTGAATAAGTACATGGTAGAGGGAGCTCATAATTCTTCATTCTCTATTCATCATAGAAGTAAAAAAATATTGATAAATAATTGGAAGAGTATTTATGGTTGGGTGGAATAAATAGAGATATTGAATAATTTTATATTGATGACTATTTTTTCATCATGTTATCTGTGAGAGAAAAATTCAAAGTGGAAGTTACAACCATTACCCAAAACATAATAAAAATGGGGAATCATTCATCATGGATTTTTTCATTGGGATCCTCAAAACATCTAATGGATATAATTATATATATATTTTTAGATACTATCCTCAAAAAGTCTATAAAATATATTATTGTTGGAGATTATTTCCTTATGCATCATTTTTCTAGGATATACATTGTGGAAGAGAAAAGGTATAACGATGTACTAAATCTATTGTTTCTGATTGGGATCTAAGGTTTTTTATGTTCTGGTGATTTATTCCTTTTGATCTTGATACATAGATGAGTTTTATTACTAAGTATGATCCTAGGATAGATGGTATGTCTAAGAGAAAAATTAAAACTCTAGAGGTAATGTTAATATCATGTTATATGGGCTTCAAAATTTTATGAAATCAACAACATCATCTTGTTTACTTTTCATACAATACCAAACTTCACTCAAACATTTAAATTGATCATTTTGAATCCCACTATAGAAATAATTTTATAATTACAATGTTATGAATTAAATTTATAGAAATAAATAATCAGTACATGATCTAACTAAGTAAATCAAAAATAATATCATGTCTATCCGGTAGCATAATAAGGAATCTAATTGTCGACATTAAAGGTATTCTGAAAATCATCATCATGATCTGAAATTTGATGTTATTGAAAAGTTATTTCGATAAAACACTATATGGGATTAGTTATATGATTTGGGAAAAAATTGTATATTATCCCTAGTTATATTTTTCCTTATTATTTTCTTGATCATGTAGAGATGATTATTTATTTATTGATGCTTCCCTTGATACTCTCATGTTCATTATTAATTCCATGTATCTCACATAAGAACGTTGATACATGGCCCTTCACATTTACTAAACTTCAATTTCATACCACCTAAAAAATATCATTTTTATTATAATAATCCAATATATAATTTGGATCATAGAGACCTATTGTTTCGATGCAAGACCAGTCACATTTACAATGTTTTGTGGCGAAACCGCCAGCTCGAGGAAGCTATATAGGAACTTGATAATATAATGTAGCTGATGTATCCTTAGTTTGTTCGTATCATCAAGAAAAAATTTTGAGGTAGAAATTCATTTTATGGGGTAAGAATGTAACACCACAAGATTTTATGAATTTTTCAAATAAATATAATATCATCAACATCTTTGATTGAATATAACACTAAGTATTAATGAAAGATGACATAATATTAAAATATTATTATATAATATGATTGTTATTATTAGGAGTTTGGAATGGACGTTATGAATACAACTTGTTAAAAGGTGAAATAGTTTTTTACACATAAATTTAGAAATAATTTTTTGGTTAATAATTAATTATATATGAAAATAAAAACCATTTTAAAATAAAATAAAACTTATTCTGAAAAAACAGTTTTATGCAACAATTATGTTTTATCTCCATTAATTAAATAAATATATTTTTTAATTATTATTTTTTATATTTATATATAATATTTTTAATTAAATGATTTATAATTCATCTTATATATTTTTTATACTTGAGATGAGATCAAATCCAATATTACGCTTAATCAATATTTTTCAAAAAAAGTAGTTCGATCATTTTTTCACAATTATTCTAATATTATAATTTTACAGTTTTAAAAAATTTATCTCAAAAAATAAAATTTATTTTTTAAATAAATCCTTCTAAATTATCATTTTTTATTTTTTTAATTTTTTTAAATAGATAATTTTTTATGGGATTTTGAAAATTATTGGTTCGTATTAAAAAATTTCATTTCCATTAGCGAATTTAAAACCATTAAAATTGATTTAGATTATTTTAAAAGAAAAATTAGTTCAATAATATTATTAATAATACATTTTATTTCTTTTTAATCAAATAATTATTTACTTTTTAAATAATAACTTTCAAAGCATATGATAATATTTTCTCTGTAAAATCATTTTTTCATTGCATTTGTGGGTATAATATGAAATTAAATTTATTCCACTAATTTTAGTTGAATTTGATAAAATTGATTCTATAATTTTAATTATTATAGTTAATATTATCTTATTATTTCCACTTAATTATTAAGAAATATTGATTAGTAAATATTGTAAAAATTATTTATCACGGTGAAAGAGAAAATGGGTTTACTAGGGGATAAATAAAACAAATGGGTAAAATGACCTAAAAATTTTTTAATTAATATTTCTATCCATATTACGACCTTATATATTTTAAGGATCAGTAATTAGGAAATTTGGATCCTTTTAGTATGTGAAAAACTCCGGTATAACTTATTCTTTTTTAACTTCCAACTACTTCCTCTCCCCCACTTATAAAAGACCACCCCCCTACACTCCTCTCCAAAATTCTAAATTAATTTGCATAAGCCAGTACATACAAAAATCACATCATTATTTCCCACAAAAAATTACAATTTCTCTATCTTGATCAAAAATCCATCTAAAGTAGATTTTTGGTGTTAAAAAATAGAGGTTGTCTTAAAATGTGGTATTGTTATTAACCGAGAGTTTCTATTTTTTTATTCTTAACAATCATTAAAATATTCTCCAAATAGTCTTAAATAATATCAAGAGTATCTTAAATATATTTGTATGTAATTATTTTAAAATTATTAATCTAAATCATTCTCCACCTCTATCAAATGTGAAACAAAACCGTTGATCGGGTATACAATGGACCACTGCCTCACAAACCGATGTAGTTTGTTTTCCAGCACTACCTCCCATGGATTATTACAGTGATAGATTTATAGTATATATAAATTTGATATTTTTAACATTGGTTTTCTTCTGGGGCCTTCATATCACATATTCCTTCTTACCTTCCAATCCATGATAATATAATAACATCGTTCATGTGTACGGCGGACTAGCATCTCGAGAAGCGATCTATCTCATTTTTACTAAATATTTAAATGGAATATAATAAGGAAGAATTTAATTAAAATATGTGATATATATGAAATAATAATGATTATTTAATTTTGATTTTATTAATTTCTTGTGTTCCAGCTATTAGAATAATGGAATCATCGGTCAGGTGCATGTATGACCTACCATCTCTATGAGTGTTTTAATCAATTTTATATCTCTATCCTTATGAATGACTATAAAATTATATATAAATGAATATATGACATTAATATTGTGTTTTAAAACATGTATATTATGGAAAAATGATAAATATAGTTATTTTAAAATAGCCAAATCAATGCGTACATGGAAAATAAATAAGATATCATCAAAAAATTATTTTAATATAGAATTGTAAATAAATTGGAATTAAAATTTTTATAGGTATGTAATATAAAGGTTTATATATATATTAATATGGTTTTTCAATATATTTGTAAACATTATATACTTATTATATAGGATTATATATTTCTTTTGAAATTTGAAAAACTAGTCGTAAAGGATTTTCCTCTCACTTTTTTTTTTCAGGAAAATTCATATTTCACAGCTGGTTTCTTTTATGTGGTGTATTAACAACAAATGAATATATTATATCATTATTCTTTTGAAAAATATTTTTATTTTAATATCTATTTTATTATTTTTATTTCATGGGGTTTATAATTCAAAAGTTACCATAGTTGTAAGTGTTTTATATTGTAATCCCATTGATTATCCGGATTTTCTATCATTATGTTTCTAATTATTAAATATTATGTTCTATATCTTCAGAATATAATTTATTTTCCTATCAAATATTTATATCTATGTAATAAATATTTTCCTTTTATTTTTATATCTTTATTTACTAAGGTTAAGACAAATATTATTTAAGGAATTTGGATGTTTTATCTCTATTCGGTTGAAAATGTTTTTTATCCCCTTTCAAGGTTTAAAAAAAAGTAAATATTTTAAATAAAAAATATCATATTATTATTAAAATAAATTTTATACATGATTCTATTCATAAAAAAATTAATAAGAGGAATCTTCTTTTCATTTTCAAAACTATGTTATTTTTACCTTTTTACCACAAATGTGAAATAATTATTAGTTTCAATGTATATTACATGTGCAGAGTTTTCCATCATCTCTAATATTACATGTTTTAAAAAATTCCTTTATATTTTAAATTTTGTTTCAAATAAATTATTTTTACCCATTATTTCTGGGAATATTCTTATTTAAATAGATCTTTTAAACATAGAAATGTCATTTTCATTAGGAAAATATTTCAAAATAATTTCCATTCTAAGATTACATCCTTTAATTATACTTATTTCTAATGGGGGATATTATCTATTGATAAAATTATTATACTTTTTTATTAATGTTTTTTTATTATGATGGAAACATGTTTAGGGGACTGGTTTCTTAATCCATGGTTATTTGAACATCAAATAACGAAATATTTATAGAACCCTTTTTTCCACATATTATGCTATATTGAAATGTTAATGAAGACCATTTCATTTCATGGGTTCTGATATGGTTAATATTTTATGATATTATGGAACACATATGTTTTGTTTCTATTTGGAGATAGTTTTGTTTATAAACCAGATGGGTGAGACCAATATCTCACTATAATGAATTGTGGAAACATTTATATCTAATGAGATAATGATGGGACGCAAGTCGATTGGATTGATCTAATATGGGATATATGAAAATTTTCTTGATGCACTAAAGAAGACAAGTGATGACACATGATCAACTATATTTGATGGTCATGGTAGTTAACATTGACAAATTAAAATGTTTATATAACAATTTTGGTTCCAAACTAGTATGAAATGATCATATGGTTAATAAATTATGATGATTTTATACTCTTACCAAAATTATCATTTATAATGATAAATCTTTGTGTCATGAGTCATATTTATTATATATGATAGGCTAGCAATGAACATTTTATGTTATTTTAATGATCTCACAACCATATGTTTATCTTATTATTTCATATGATCCTATATTAATATCACCCTTGTTTACCCCTATTGAGCATCTGAGGTCACCTTTTCTTAAGCTTTTGTTACCCATGTTATAAAGAAATATCTTATATATGATATTTGAAATAAGTATGGTAGTTTTGAGGATCATATTGAGTGATGATATGGTTCACTTATGAATCAGTTTTATATGTGTCCATGATTCCAAATACACAACAATATTTGGGTCCTTCAGTGTATATTTTTGTAATTTAATGAATATTCATAAAAAAGATGTAATATCTATATATGAAAATCATGGGTTTCTATAGACCTCAAAAACTATATTTTTGTTTACATAATAATGGAATGTAATACCTCAATATAAAGTAAGGTAGTATTCTTTTTCACAAGACATATACATAGGATAATGAATTGGATCTTTTAAAATGTAAATTCAATAAATAATTTACTTATACATATTTATTAAAATCAATAATATGATTTCATTGATATACGAGTTTATATTTTAGATTTGTATAAGACTTCAAAAATATTTCTATCTCACTTACAAATTTCTTATTGAATGGTTATAAATTTTTATGTATAGATATTAATAATAAACCTTTAAAGTCATTAAAAATAAATTTGTTTCCTCCCTAATAGTAATATCTCCCAATCATGAAGATACATTCAAAAAAAATATTTTATGTGAGTGACAACATAATGGTGGAATCTCATGAAGAAAGGGTTTATCACTTCATTGAGCCATTATACTATAGAAGTAAAAAATGTATAGATTCCCTATAGTGTCATCGACCCCAATTTCCCAAATAATATTTTTGATTTATGACACTAGAATAAGATACAGGGAATCATATCATGAATTATTGAATAGTATAGTAATCATTGTAAAGTATATAATTACCGGAAATTAAAATTCTATTTTAAAACATAAAATTAACTATGTATTTTCTATGATAATAAAATTATTCCATATAGTGTATCCTATCACATCAATCACAAAGAACATCTTTGTATTGTGGTTAAATTAAAACATTAGAAACGAGAGACCCAAAATTCTTAGTATGGGAATGTGTAAAACTGAATCTATAACTGAATAAGGTATAAAAAAATGGAAATGTATATGAATAAAACAGATTCTATTTAATCTATAACTTGAGTATAATACCCATAAATTCAGGACACATGCATGCATTCTCTCAAGAAATTTTTTTAATTAAAAAGTAAAGCAAACTGTACATAGTCAAAGAGGTTGTCTACAAAGGAGAGTGTAAATATTCACATGACCATGAAAATAACAAAATTCATATTCTAACTAATCATATAAACACATGGAATACCAATAACTGAATAAAAATAAACGAATGAATAATTATAGAAATATAATACATTGCATTGATCCATATTCCAAGATATCTAATATTTTTCTGTCTCTATGCCAATACATCAATATAAATCAGTAATCCATTGACCAAAATGCAATCTAGTTTATCTCGTGAGACCTAATAACATTTTTTGATTATATATAGTGCCCCTCCAGTCACTTACAATTTCCAATGAATACTACATATTAATGGTGTAAAACATAATCAAAATAATAATTATTATTAAAAATCAAGAATATTTTTTTAAAAAAAATTACCCCAATAAATAAACATAATTATAAACCATCCTCAGTAAAATTAATGGTATCAATAAAATACATCCATAGTATAACTAATCAGAAATAATTTTATAAAATATTATAGATGTAATAATTAGATTATATCCACATTAATGTGTAAATAACATAATATTATGTCTTATTTGGTGGGAAATTATTTGAAATTTGACTTGGAATTTTGCATGAGGAAAATTAAATTCATTCTTGAAATATTATTTTTTTGTTAGACATAAAAAATTCAAAAATTATTTTGAAAATTCATTTCTTTCAATAGAACTATTAAAAATTTATAATTCATATATTATTAACAAAAATGTTTTTTGACCGAAGAGAAAAAAATGGATTTTCTTAAAAACGTTCTCTTTATCGTTTTAAGAACCAGAGGGAGAAAAAGGGTATTATTACTTGAAATATTTTATTAATAACCATAATAGATTAAAATATATTAATATTAATATATAAATGCACATAATTCACCCAATGTATACTTATAGTAAAAAATACCAAATAATGATGAAATTATGAATAAAAACCCTACAACTTCGGTATCCTCTAGATTATAATCTCCAGAGAATAAAGAATCAAAAAATGGACGATTAAATACCATTAGAATAACTTTAATCATGATATAACTTATGAAAAGGTTATGTATATACCCACACAAAGAAACAAGCGGTGAATATGGTGTATATCTCATGGATGTAAACAAGAGACAAGAAACCCTTACAATTATCCTGACTCATCATGTACACTATTTTTCTTCATAAAAAACTTAAATTAATAATATAAATACATAAAAAATATGAGTTTATTATAAATTTAATTTCACTTATTACCACGTCTTATATGGTTACATAATCAATTATTATTATATTTGATATTTCGATGATATACAAATTATTTGACAAAAATTACTTTTGTAGGTTGAATATGGTCATAATGGTCATTATTAAGACATATAAAGAAATATAATCCTGAAATAGATATCATATTTATATATAAATTATAAATATTAAACCAAAATAATTAAATATGGTTGTAAAAAATGAACTGCATTACCATCATGAAGATTATAAGTCATTCGTACGCATGAGTAACATTTTCATTTTCCATTGATCACTATAGAAAAAATTTAGATATTATTTTATCTTAAAAAATTATTATAATATAGTACTAACCATTTTATTTCATCAAAATTACACACACATATATATATATATCATCGATTTGGTGTGCTGATGAAAATAGATTCACGCGGATCCGTACAGGCGGTAGTCCCCAAATACATGAATAAAGTTATCATTTTTTAGTATAAGAAACAAACTAGTATATTATATTTCAATAATGATAAATATGTCATGAATGTAATTAATTTCAGGATTATTTCATTTATATTATATATATTCATTAAAATTATCCTTATTACTTTCCATTTTAATCGTTAGTGATAATAGAATCTGATCTCTTTGTAAGGTGGTACTCAGTCGTACACAAGAGCAATGTTATCGTATCCTCAACTGAATTTAATGTAAAAAAGGTATATGTCATATAATGAATCTATATGTTTATTTATTTAATAAATACCATATATATAAATATTATCATTTGATTCGTCATCATACGAAATCATGAGAGGTGGAAATGGAAAACAAAAGATAATGGTTTGTATTGTTATAGTCCTCCATAAACATGAATGATGATTTCATAACGCTTTTAATATAATTAGGGATGGTATTATGTAATTCCATTAACCTAAAAACACAATAGTATATGGATGATACATAGTTTATTTTATCATCACGGTTTAACTTGAATTGAATGGGGTGGAGTATGAAATAAAATAAAAACGTTCATCAATGAACATTAAATTTTTTAGAGGATACTCGTTATGTTATCAAAAAAATAATTCCTAGGATGAATTTATTTTCCCAAGAAATACATCTAGGATTGGGGTATGGATGTTTGGAATTTATTTTCATAGGTTTTTCCTGAATGAAAATGGTTTCAATGTGTGAATTGGAGACAATAGTGGTGGAATTTTATAATTGAGTAGAGATGAACACTTGTAATGGAATGAAAAATGTGTGACCAAGTATTTAAAATTCCATAAAGGATATAGTGTGACTAAAACACCTTTTAGAATAGTACATTTTATCAAATAAAATTATTTTTCTTTCAAATAGTTTGAATATTAACTATAATCAATATATAAAAATTTAATCTCATTTATTCTTTTTTAAACCATATAAGTATCATAATTCAATTAGTAATATTTATAAATTACAATTTAACATCTATTTTATAATGATAATGTTTAAATAATATTCCCCTAAAAGTGTATCATGATTCTTTCAAACCCAGTGTCATGTGACTTTTAATATATTAAAGAGATGAGGAAAATAAAATGGTTTTAATGGAATCATATAAAACTAGGATTTTAATTTGGTGAAAATTTGTGTAAATTTTAGATATGGATATTGAAGGGGAGAATAAATTATTATAGAGAGTCATAAATTTCAATCATCAATAGATAATTAATGATCAATATAATGATAAAGAGCTCAAAACAATAAATATTTGATTATTTGAAAAACCGTATGATTCGTGTAATATAAAGATAATAGGATAACATTTAGATTTTGAGATAATTTTCATAAATTTTATTAATTCATTTACTATCTTTGAATAAAGGGTAATATAAATAATTGATAAATTTCTATTTTATAAGAATAATTTAATCTGTTGGCTGTACTACAATAAATATCTAGTTCATCACTAACACTAAATGATTTTTCCTAAATGATTTTTTTCTTGAACCACTAAAATTCACTATTACCATATTATAAGATCCATAATAGAATGATAATTCATTCATTTGATCTCTAGTTATTTTTATAACCAAATCGATTGTATATTTCATTCAATGTGAATAAATATTCATATAGTGAGGTAATACATTAATCTCCAAATCCTCATCCAAAGATAAACATAAACCATTTCATTAATGGATAAAATTATAACCCTTAAATAATATTTAAATCTAAAACATTAAATGGAAGGTTGATTAATTTCAAAAATGAACATATCATCAATCCCCCAAATAATATGATGTATCCCTTAATAGTCACAGACCAAACATGTGAATTCCTTCATCATTAATTCTCTTGAAACATGGTAATAACCTAAATTATCATAAATCCATATTTAAAACGTGAATTATTATTTCATACTTAAATAAAATAAATATTATTGGATATATTAGTTAAATCTAAAAATTATATTATCACCATAAATGATAATATAAACCACATTGTCAAAAAACTATTGTTCTGTTCTAGGATAGTCAATTTTACCCAATTTACTTCATCTATATCATTCATATATTTACCCCAATATTAATATATAAAAATCATGTACTTATTAAGGGTTATATTTCCCTCAATCATGTGTTTTTCAGTATTTTCAACATTCCATTGATTTTTTTCCCTCGGTACTGTTCAATATACGATTTCAAATCCTTAATGAAAAATTATCATAGTGAAATACTTATAAATTTCAAAATTCTTATCACAAGGATATCATTGATAAAATAATCAACCGAAATAATTCTATAATACAAAAATAATAACATTAACCATTTTACATACATTTTAGTAATAGAATAATATTTTCTATAATCCATTTGCTAATTTTGAGGAATATTCCTTTGAATCATAGGGAATTCATTTAGGCAGTGCCCCATATCCTTTCACTTGATGTATTGAACATATGAAGCCTTTTTCATTCCCTTCAAATAATAAGAATGGATTCTTTTATCATAAAATTTTTTACCAACCCCTATTCCCTTAATGTATGTACTATGTTGTTTCATTCCATAATTATCACATGTGGAAAAATAATCCATTCCCTTACACCTTGTATCCTTTATTTTCTTAGGCATAAACTTCATCTCTTTCTTCCCGTAAAATCCATAATACAGAGAGAATTATTTCATGGTGTTGATGGAACATGATATTCTGTCCTCTTGCAATGAGAAATTTTGGGATACTTGTTCCCCTAAAAAAATTTACATAATCCCATCAAAGAGATGATCATTCATAGTACTTTTTTTAAATTTCATTATTCACTTTATAATATCCCCACATACCTATTAGAAAACACTTCTTGTATTATCATTAAAATAAAACATAATAATTTATTATGCATAGATACTTTTGAAGGGTAATTATACAATATAATCATATAATAAATAAGGTATAATCAATATAGAAATGTAAAGGTCTAAACCAGTTTTCATTTAATCAAAAACATGATAATGATATGGAATGAATAAATTATGATCAAATATCTAATTGTACATAATCACATGATCAGGAAAATAAATTAATGGATATTCTTAATAATTTAATAATCACATGGAATATAAATAACTGAGTTTTTAATTAACGAATTCATAATATTGGAAATCAAAAACATAATTTTGAGTTCGTGCTACAAGACTTAAAATACCCTAGTGGCCTTTTTTCTATTCATGTATATAAATGGGTAATACCTCGGCCAAAATCTAATCTAGTTTTTCTAATGAGACCTACTGATGCATTAAGGGGCTATATCTGGCATCCCCCATAACAGAATAATTCTAATCCATTCATCATGTTAAATGGGTGAAGCATAATCTATATAAATATTCATATTGAAAAACATTCATATGAAATGTTAATAATTTCCCTAATCAATAAAAATTATTATAAACCCTCTAGTGTAAAATGAATGGCATCAACATAGTACATCCCCATTAAAACTAATCATAAACAGTATGAATAAATAACAAGGATTGTATATTTTGATTAGATCCCCATTAATGAATTAGTTACATCAATGTATATCTTCTTTATATGGTGGTCCTATTGTTGATCCATATACCAAGATCTGGAAGAAGATAGGTCATCCTGGTGACACAATCACATAACATAGAGACTCTCCCATAATAAATGTTTAACTACATCATTATAGATGAGTTTAAACCATCTATGTTATGTTCATTACATATCCAAGTGCTTCTAGTGCTCTACCTATGAAACATGTCAATTATAGAGTATGTTTCATTGTTCACCAACATGTTATGGAACTACATAAACATGGTTCATGATGCATACATTTGTCCATATACCTTCATTAATGTTCTTCAGAAAGATAGTCCAACTCGAGTTGCATCTCTTTATTTCCCTTACTATGATAGGGTGCAAGGGAATTCTTTAGTTGTGGAAATATTAATAGCTATGTAGACATTGTTAGTCTATATTGGTTGTGGGAACCCATGAGTTGATACATTAATAGTGTATGGTTGGAATCATAATCAGTGATCATGGAACATGATGTATTTCTGGAGAAAATTAATGATATATGGTCTACCACCCATGGTTCTCAGGATGGATCCAGCTCGCTTAGAGAAATACATGATACTCTTTTGATGGGTGAGTGTATACTATATCATATTGTTTTACTTTTCTGGTAGTTGGAATAGATATTTTTGATAAACCCCATAGATAGGGGAAATGGATAGAGTATTGAGGTTTGTAGGGTGGTAAACATGGCATAAGAGGAAGGAAATAAGTGGAAGGTGGAAAAATGTTTGATCCATTTACACCACCACCCCCAGATGTTCCACACTAGGATTAAGAATCTATGTGTATAGAATGTATGTATCTTCATGAAAGGGAGGTCAATTTTCTAGAGTAATCTATGATAATTCCTTTTAGGATCTGTGTCTTCTGTATATTATCTATAGTATTTATTGACAAATGTGTAAGACACACTTTCCCCGAAACATTCAATATTCAAGATTGTGTATTCCAATGCAGCTTCTATGTTAACCCTTAAATTTGGTGTCTATTATTGGAAGAGATTAGGTGATCACACCCTTCATCCAATAAAGTGACCTAAATATTAGATAGAGATTCTTGAGGGGTATTTTTATAGTTGTGATGATGTATTATGACATTATTCATGGAATATAATGGATCTCCAAAACCCATACATAGATTTAATATTTTAATGGTATGATGATGTATGTCTGAGTTAATGGGATAATATATTACATCATTGGAGAGAATAGAAACTTAGAAGAGTATGATGAGATCATAAGTTTTAGAACATAACAAATTATTCATCAGTTGGAATGTATTACCCTTGAAGTAATTGATATTATAAGCTTCCAATTTTATATAGTAGTGGAGATGGAAACATGCCTATCATAGGGTATGTAAAAAGAGTATTTCTATTTTTTCATAATATAGCACAATGGATTACTAGGTTCGTCTCATTGGAGGATCATTTTATATTGTTCCATCAATAATATAATTCACCAAAACAAATTATTTTTGTATGTTTTAATTTAATCTAGGTAATTGATTGAATTTAAATGAAATAAAACATATAAGTATCATGTAATGAAAAAATATAATTATTCAAGAAAGAAAATGTCCTTTATAGGTTTCTTTTTGAGTTCCATAATTTCCCTTGTTGGTGTTTAAATTTAAGATTGATAATTCAATTATAAGATCTCATTAATTAAACTAAATTCTTCAATTTAGTGTTGTGAAATATCAAATTCAATTATAAATCTTAATTCCCCTTCGATCTATAATCAATGATGATCAAACACCCTGATCAAGAGTGTGCCCTCACCTAGGACCTGGCTACATCGTGTGCCATTTCATCCACTGAAAGGCACAAATCCATCATATTATGATTTTATATCCATTAGAAGAGAGGTAAAATATTTAATAAAATAATAAAAATGAGTTTGAGATTAGTTTCAGGGTTTATGATCACCACGCCAATGCACATAACTCTTCCTCATCACAAACAAAATAAAACCAAAGAATTTAATTGAAAAATGAATGGAATTTTCAATTACCTCCACCAGTCCAAGCTTCATATTAGCACATATTTTCTATGGGAATGTGGTCACAGTGGATGTAAGGAAAATAAAATAGGATAATAAAATAAAAAAGAATGATGATGGGGGAATAAAAAATAAGAAGAACATGGTAGAACAATGTTAATAATGCATTAATTTATTAGAAATATAAATTACCTATGAAAATTTAAAAAAATAAAAAATAAATAAATAAATAAATAAAAGGGGATGATTTTTTACAAGACTCCCTTGGGGGAGATCTCCACCTTGGTTCCTCATATGGAATAGAACTGAAGGGAATGAATGATTTGTAAAGGAGGATCTATACTCCATTAATAGGTCATAATCTATTATTTAATGGTTTTTTCATTTTATAGACTATGAAATGGATGATTAACAAGTTCCAACCTTCCTAAAATTTGTTGAAAAATATATTTTTCATTCAGACTCAAAATTTCTGTTTAATTGGACACCAGACGAAGGAGTTGTGGATTTCTAGGTAACTTTGACATTTCTGGCTAATATTTCAAGGAATATTTCTTCATTGTATATCATTCAATTTCCATATTAATGTATTCCAATATCTATGAAATTAAATTGGGGAATGCGTATAGGAGTTATATTATTATACAGGAGGAATAACCTAATATTTAGGTATATATCCAAAATTATGATTCAGTTATGTAGGTGGGGTCCTTGATATTTTCTTGAAATATTTTCTAACATCAATGATTTTTTGGGCCTCTTGATTTTCTAATAAAGTAATTATCTTAATGAAAAAATTGAAGAAAATAAATATAGGAATAATTAAAAATATATTCACACAAATTGGATTAAAATTGTAAATATTGTTCCCAAAATACCCTTTTGATAAAATTCTATCAAAAATCCATATTTAACCAAATTTTACTTTTTTCTCAAAAAACAACCTAAATCAATAATTGATTAATATTATACCATATCGATAAATTGGGAGGGTTTATGTAATTTAAATGAAAATTTAAAATGAGGGAAATATTATCTCTATCAAATACCACACACTTAAACCATGCTTGTCTTCAAATATAAAATATGATTATGGAAATCATAGGACACCAATGTTTCCAATATTTAAATTCCAATGTAATAAAATAAACAAAAATTAAATAAAGCAATAAAAATTCATATAAAATATCAATTTAATTTCACATTTTTCAGATAAACAATAAATTTATGTGTTTTACTATTCCCCTTGAAAAATATATTGATCATCTCCTTCCATTAATTCAAGCTCCTAATTTCATTATTATTAAACATGACATGTCATTATTTATGTCACTTTAATTTTTTTCCCTCATACCTCAGATAGTATTTAGGTGGAGTTTTGATAATATAATTATAACATTATCCTTATACACAGGCTTGTAAATGAACTACTTTCTCAACTATTTAAAGAAAAAACCCATATAAAATCATGAGGAATTTTCAATAAATTTTCAAATGAATCAAAGGCTAATGGTTGGTCGAATTTAATGCTTTAAAAATTATTTCTCAAGGATGAGTTTTATATCTTTAGTAAAATTTATTATATCCAAAAGTTTAATGATATTCTCCTATTCAATATAGAATCTCCATCTTCCCCAAAAACTCAAATTATGGTCATGAATAATTAAAAGAATAATGAATGATTTGTGCACACTCCTGGGGTTTGTCTACTAATAATTTTTTATTTTTTTGAAATTTATGATTGAAAAATACCTCACATATAGTAACTAACCCCATATGATAAAAATCATCTCTCTAATAATGTCGATTTTTGGATTTCATAAATCACTACCGATTTTTATTATTTTTTTATTTTTTTATTATTTATTTTTTATTCAAGAGGGTAGAAGTAATGTGTACAATGAATTAATCAAATAACCATTCTAATTACCCAATATATAACCCCCACACTTCTACCTTACAATGTATACTATCCCTTCTACCATGATTGCCTTTTCCCCCACACTTCAACTTTAAAATATCTTGAAAGTACTAAGAGTTGGATAGTAATTTATAAAAATGGCATGAAATATATCATATTCATATAAAAGTCATTCATGGTATCTATGGTATAAATAAGGAATTATGTAATTATGGTGTTTATGGATAAGGGATTTTAAAATGATGTCTCAATAATTTTAATGATATTTTTTCACAGTTATAACTTTCAAATGTTCAAATTCATGTTTTAGAAAGTGGCATCTCCTAGTATTACTCAAGAAATATTCTCAAGATATAGTTAGAAGTAATTGGTCTGGAAATCCTATCAGGAATGGTAATATGTTATTTTACAATCAATCAAGATGTTATTAACCATATAAAATAAATTCGCATGAATTTAAAAAATTAAAATCATGAAAAATGGTTTCCAAATTATATTCACTAGATTCAATTAATTCCTTCAAATAACGAGTCATCATTTCAGTACCCACACCTCACTTCAAAAATTAGGTTTTCCATTTTACTCATTAAATTTCCTTAAAAATGAAATCTAAAACCTGGAATCACTATATTATTATGAAAATAAAGTCTCATAGATAATAAAATTATTAATTAAGGTGTGGGAATGCAATTTTTTCATTAAATTTCATAACATGTTTTTGGAATAAAATTAAAAGAATTTTAAATTTAGACACTAAAATTGAATTCCCATTATGAAATTAGTGTTATTCCTCTTCCTTCAGAATTAAAGGATTCTTTCTTCCATTATAAACCTATAAAATAAAATTACACAATTAAGCCCTAGGATCGCGTCTTTTATGACAAATAATAGAGATATAGGTGTGGCATGATGAACTACTTACTAAGACTAAAATAAAAATATAAAATTCTAGAAATTATTTATAGGATAAGTCCTAGTATTCTCCCCCATGTTGTCCCAAAAATTTTATGACCTATAAAGAGCAATACCTGATGTTATCCAAAATCTTATAGTGGATGATGCTTCTTTGATTTGAACCCCCAAATGTGGAAGTTTCTTGATTGTGATTTATAATTTTTTCATGAGGAAACATCAATGGATAAAGTACCACATATACCTACCCTTAAAAATTAAGTGAAAAAATCATGGTGGAGGTAGGATGAAGTATGAGTCATCCCTTTTTTATTAGGTACTTTTACAATGTTTGGTTTCTCTTCCAGTGTTGGCTCAACCTTGGTTGTTGAATTTTAATTTCAATAGGAGGGTTGTAATGGATTTTTTTATAAAATATAAACATGAAGAATTTAAATCAAAGTTCCCCCTTTTAGATTGACCAGCTTCTATATCAATTTCCACGGTTTCAACTATTGGAATTTATTAATGGGATTAAACAAATTTATGTTCATTAAAATCAGGGAGCTCTGTAACACCCCGAGATTATATGTAAAATATTATATTAATTTCATTAATGTCTTGTGTTGTACGCTACACCAAAAATATCTTGAAAAACATGCATCCTTGACTTTCCTTGTATTACACGCAATCGCGAACTTCCTCGATAGGATGTGTAGTACGCAATAACGAGTTTCACTAAACAACAATATGCTATTAAAATATTATTAAAACTAGCCGTTATGAATAGTAATAACCACTTTTTGAAATTTTGTAAATTTTATTTTTCAAAATGGACTTCATTTTTGGATTTGGAGTATCTAATTTAGTCTAAGGTGAAATTTTGGTAATTTTCGGATAACTTTAATATTTTGATGAATAGTGAAAATTACTAAATTTTAATTAAAAACAACTTTTTCAATAGAAATAATTAATAGTGATAAATTATTAATTTAAGTGGATTTAAATTATATTTAGAATATATTTTTACAATTTAATACAATGTTGGTCCTTGGATGTAATTTCACATTTCAACCAGACATAAACAAGTGTCAATCTTTTGATAGTCATTATCTCTTAAGAACACGCTATTTGGTTTGACGACGGGAATTAATTTTTAAATTAATTATTGTAACTGATATGTTTTGAATTTGGTATAATAGGCATCATTTTTGAGTTCATAATATAAAATATATCTTAGGCCTAATTTTTGGTATTTTTCTGGAAACATTCATTTTTGATGAATAGTGAAACCACTAAGTGGTAGTTAAAAAAATGAATTTTTCATAAAACTTAATTTTACCGCTTCTGTGAGTGGAATTTCAAAAATCGGAGAGACATGGTTGATTTCAGTATGTAAAATGTTGTTCAATGAGATGAAAATAATTTTTGGTGAATAGTAACTTTTTACTTTTTTTACAATGGTTAAAAGTAAATAGGGTAATTAAGGGTAAAAATGATATTATTATTACCCTAAAACATGTGAAAATTCTATTGGATAAGTGTAATTAGACCCAAAACAATCTTAGGAATACAATATGACCATTTAGGCCAACTTGGATTAGATTAGGACATTTATTATTAATTTATTTAAAGAAGGGTTAAAATAGTTAAAATCAAAGTTTAATAAGTATATCATTTTTAATATAGGGTTATACATAAGATAAATTCGACTATAAATATTCATTATAAAGATAAAAAGATTTCCTACATAATGGTATTTTATTTGTAATTTTTATACATTAAATAATTTACTTTAATTATGACACAAAGATGATGTAGTAATTGTCTTATTAATTAAATATTTACATAATTGATGTTATAAATGCCCAAATAAATGTAATTTGATACTTTTTATGACTTAAATTAATTTTATTGGCTAATATGACATGTTATTGTTGATATAAGTAACTTGGTTCTAACTTATCATTCTGTTATGAATTTCATAAAAATCATGTACCAAATAGTGTCAAAATTGACATAAATTAGTTTTTAAAACAAATATTATATTATTAATTGTTATTTAATTCCTAAAAATATAAGGTTCTTCCAAATGACTTAGATAAGGTTATATATATTAATAATAAAGAACTTGGGGTTAGTTTTTCTTGTTATAGTATGTTTATTAACCATATAGTGTAAGAAAAAAAAAGACACGGTAAAAGTTAAATTATTTAACTTAGAGTTAAATCTAATTGATAAGGTTAAAATTGGAACCTAAACTTGTCTAAATTATATTGGATGAGAGGATTGCGACCCATCCCCACCTTATCCTCGAAATAAATCAATTTTGAGCTATTTAAAACCGAACATGACTTTATAATAAAATAATATTTTTAGTTATTCCAAAGGTTCCCCTCTCCTCCCTTATAAAAGGGAACATCCTCCCTCTCTTCCTCACACCACTTTGAGCCTTCAAGATCGGACAAATCCTACAAATTTATTCTCTACACTTCCCTAGAAACATCCTAGTGGTTTTGGTCTTCATCAAAGACCCATTTTAGTTCCCTAAAAGGAGGTCTCAAAGAAGCACTTCAAAGAAGACGACGTTCGGACACTTACGAAGCAAATCGGACCTAAGGTAAGGGAAATATCACAATCTCATTTTTATCTGAGATTTCTTATATTTTGGTATTTAATGGAGTTTATTTTATCATCCACATACATGTTCCCTAAATATTTAATATTATTTCCATCCACTTACAATTTTTTAAATCCAATTTTACCCTTCGGTGAGTTTTCAGTAAAAGATATGAAAGGAATCTTTTGTCGTTTTTCGTACGAGGTACTTTTTGACTTTTCCGACAAAAGTACGTGAAGAATGTTTTTCTTAACATATACGGAATGAATGGATTTTTAAAAAATTATTTCCAAGAAGCTTCCTTTACAAGTTTTCAAGTTTATTTTTAATCAACTTCTTTTAGTTTAAAATTGTATGACATGTTAAGAAAGGAAAAAAGTTTTTGAAGTAGAAAGGATATTTTCCTCAAGAATGGAGTTCAAGGGTTTTATCAAAATTATTTTCCATCTAAGATAAAATAGGGTTCTATTTCTATCCCTATTATTACATTGATTTGAATATGTTGTGATGGAATTAGTTTTATGAATTCCTTTATCTTATATGAATTGTTTGATGATGTCATGATCTTTAAGATTCCCATTTTTATTACATGGGTTATGAAATGATGTATGATTTATGATTTTGTGGAACACATAAGAATGGTATCATTATGAGATGGGTGGGACCTATATATCCCTCCAATGCATTGGGTAAAGATTTTACATCTCATGAGATAGACATGGCTGGAACGGTAGGTTATACCGGTTCAGTGAAACAAGACTGAAACGAGGGTGACTCGGTTCACAATTGGACTTTGTCCACTAAGATAGTCTTGGTAATGAGTCTTGACTAATAAGAAATTATTCTCTATGATTATGTGTGAATGCCACAATGTTTCTTGTTTTAATTTATAATTATTAGGATTACATTTCACTACTATGATTTATCCCATGTTATGATATTATGATCTCTTTTGCAGGTTAAGAATTCCAAAATGTTATGTTCTTATGAATATGATGTGATTGATATTTCTTTTGTTTACCCTTACTGAGCATTTGAGCTCACCCTTTTATATTTTCTTTTCCCCAGGATATAAAGAAAGGTTTTAGGTAATAAAAAAGATCTTTATGGGAGATGTTGAAGATCTTTCACCACGATTAGAAGATTATATTCTGAGTTTCCAAAGACACTAAACTTTTACGGTCTTTGTGTGTGTATTTTTGTTATGTACTAAGTATTACTCAAAAGTAATGTAATGTCCATGTTTGTCAGGATTTGGGTCTCTACAGTTGGTATCAGAGGAAAGGTTTAGTCAACCTTTGGAAACTAGGATGTGAGAACGTTAGTGAGATCCCTAGAGATATTTATAAGGTATGTCTAGGGATGTCTCTAAAGATAAGTATACGTATAGGTTATAGTCCTAGAATTGCACTAACGATCTGAGAATTTAACCTAAGATGTTAGATATTGAGGGTACTCCCCGTTTACTTTGTTTTTTATCTCTAGCATGATGTTTGCCTCTCACAGAATTCTTTTTGTGTTTTAGTAAATGGAGGGAACCAGAAGGAATTCGATTAACATTGAATCCAATGAACAAATTGGTGACTATGAGTAAAAAAATTGTGTAATTCCTAGAGAGAAATATATTGTGATTATGCTGAATCAGCCATCGCGATATATGATTAACAAGGTGAAATTTAGTGGTATGCCTAATTCGTCAAAGAAGAGGAAGATAAACTATTATGCATGTTCGCATGTTGAGAAGCATAAAGAAAGGAAGATTTATATTTCTAAAGAATGGAAGAAGAACCTTGAGGAATACCTCAAATGGAGGGACTGATGTTATCTGTGTGGAGAAAAGGGTCATAGAGTGACAGACTGTTATGGAGTTCAATGTCTTATTTGTGGAGAAAATGGGCATTACCCAATTCAATGACCTGACCTAAAAAGTTACTTCTAAATAAAGGAAGGACTTATTCCAGGACAATCATTGTAGTGGATGGACTGAAGTGTTTATGTATTGGTATTCAAGAATAATGTTGTTGAGGTAATTTTATGGTGTATTGGAATATTTATGTATTGGTCTATTGTGGTTTTCAATAATTTTATGGTACCGGTAACCATGAAAAGTGATTCAAATATTTTGGAAAGTAGATGATATGCGCATAATGAAGGGATAAGTATAAAATGAGATTTTTGACAGTATTCCTGAGCTCATGATTGATATAAGGACTAAGTGATATCATGGTTTGAGTATATAGAATTTTGAGGATTTTGGTATGTGGAAAGTGTTAACATTTAACTGCATTCATGTTTTCAATAAGGTTCAATGGGTATTCAAGAGAATACATGATTAAGGCCTTTGAATGTTTAGAATGTGACCAACAAGACATATCTTATGATATATGGGGATCAACGATGGTATTAAATCTCTGGTAATCGTTTTCACTATATTATGAGAGTGGACTGAAGTATTATGGATACGCCAAAAGATTGGAATGGATTATGTTGGACATAATATAGTATTGTTTAAGAATAGATGTTTTTTCGATATTATTTATGGGATGTAATAGTAATATAGTTTTAGAAAAAGGACAACTTGCAGGACGAGCGACAGCCCATCGCTTCGGACAAGGCTGTGGGAAACGAACCCACAACCGAAGTGCGACTGGCCTTTATCGCCTACCACTGGCCTACAGGAAGTCCCTGTTTAGTAGAAACTAGTTTCATTATATTAAGCAGTATGATATGCGATGTATAAGTACATTTTAGGAACCATATATGATTAATCTCACTATAGATCGACTTATGTATATTTAATAACTTTTTCTAACCTTTTGTTTGAGACAGATTGAATGACCCGTCATTCTATCACATGATCTGATAACACTTCACGAATAACAAATTCAACATCATTTATTTAAGAGATGAAGTGGAAATTGTTCAAGGCACGAACAACAGTGAGATTGTACCAAAATAAAGTAAGTATTTATTCTAATTCAAATTCTTCAACT
Organism: Viscum album; assembly: GCA_963277665.1. Lineage (NCBI taxonomy): Eukaryota > Viridiplantae > Streptophyta > Magnoliopsida > Santalales > Viscaceae > Viscum > Viscum album. The sequence goes on from OY728161.1 coordinate 1,603,589,918, forward strand.
TTAGGGAAATGATCTTGAAAACAAAAAATGTTTTCCTAGTGCCCTTATATCCATTGAATCAGATGGTATCCCAGATTGTCACAAATTTATGGCTTTGTGATTGCTGGCTTTTCCATAGCCATGTTCTCTACCACTCTCCATCAGAACATGATGGTTAGATTTCTCTTACAAATCCATATTTTCACCTATGTGGAAACCCAGTGATTAGTTTATTTGGGTAACCGTTATGTTTCATACTTTTGTTTTTAAATATTGTTTTTCATATTACTTTTTACGATGTTGGTTTCTATTAAAGAAACTTTTTAATAGTATATCATTTATAACCCCGACGAATTTCGAGGGCGAAATTCATTTTAAGGGGGGTAGAATGTAACACCCCGAGATTATATGTAAAATATTCTTTTAATTTAATTAATGTATTGTGTTGTACGCTACACCAAAAGGAGCTTTCACAACACACATCCTTGACTTTCCTTGTATTACACGCAATTGCGGCCTTCCTCGATAGCCTGTGTAGTACGCAATAACGAGTTTCACTAAACAACAATATGCTATTAAAATATTTTTAAAACTAGCCATTATGAATAGTAATAACAACTTTTGGAAATTTTGTAAATTTTATTTTTCAAAATGGACTTCATTTTTGGATTCGGAGTATCGAATTTAGTCTAAGGTGAAATTTTGGTAATTTTCGGATAACTTTCATATTTTGATGAATAGTGAATATTACTAAATTTTAATTAAAAACATCTTTTTCAATCGAAATAATTAATAGTGATAAATTATTAATTTGAGTGGTTTTAAAGTATATTTAGAATATATTTTTACAATTTAATACAATGTTGGTCATTGGATGTAATTTCACATTTAAACCAGACATAAACAAGTGTCAATCTTTTGATAGTTATTATCTCTTAAGAACACGCTATTTGTTTTGACGACGGGAATTAATTTTTGAATTAATTAATGCAACTGATATGTTTTGAATTTGGTAAAATAGACATCATTTTTGAGTTCATAATATCAAATATATCTTAGCCCTAATTTTTGGTATTTTTCTTGAAACTTTCATTTTTGATGAATAGTGAAACAACTAAGTGGTAGTTAAAAAAAATGAATTTTTCAAAAAACATAATTTTACCGCTTCTATGAGTGGAATTTAAAAAATATGAGAGACACGGTTGATGTCAGTAAGTAAAATGTGGTTCAATGAGATGAAAATAATTTTTGGTGAATAGTAACATTTTACTTTTTTTTACCACGGTTAAAAGTAAATAGGGTAATTAAGGGTAAAAATGATATTATTATTACCCTAAAACATGTACTAATTCTATTTGATAAGTTTAATTAGACCCAAAACAACCATAGGAATAAAATACGACCATTTAGGCCCACTTGGATTAGATTAGGACATTTATTATTAATTTATTTAAAGAAGGGTTAAAATAGTTAAAATCAAAGTTTAATAAGTATATAATTTTTAATATAGGGTTATACATAATATAAATTCGACTATAAATATTAATTAGAAACCTAAAATTATTTCCTACATAATGGTAATTTATTTGTAATTTTTAGACATTAAATAATTTAATTTATTTATGACACAAAGATGATGCAGTAATTCTCTTATTAATGATATATTTACATAATTGATGTTATAAATGCCCAAATAAATGTAATTTGAGACTTTTTATGACTTACATTAATTTTCTAGGTTAATATGACATGTTATTGGTGATATAAGTAACTTTTTTAGAACTTATCATTCTGTTATAATTTTCATACAAATCATGTACCAAATAGTGTCAAAATTGACATAAATTAGTTATTAAAACCAATATTATATTATTAATTGTTATTTTATTTCTAAAAATCTAAGGTTCGGCCAAATGAATTAGATAAGGTTATATATATTAATAATAAACAACTTGGAGTTCTTTTGTCTTGTTATAGTAAGTTTATTAACCATATAGTGCAAGAAAACAAAAAGACACGGTCAAAGTTAAATTATTTAACTTAGAGTTAAATCTAATTGATAAGGTTAAAATAGGAACCTAAACATGTATAAATTCTATTGGATGAGAGGATTTCGACCCATCCCCACCTTAGCCTTGAAATAAATCAATTTGGAGCTATTTAAAACCGAACTTGACTTTATAATAAAATAATAATTTTAGTTATTCCAAAGGTGCCCCTCTCCTCCCTTATAAAAGGGCACATCCTCCCTCTCTTCCTCACACCACTTGAGCCTTCAAACTCGTCCAAACCCTGCCAATTTATTCTCTCCACTTCCCTAGAAACATCCTAGAGATTCTGGTCTTCTTCAAAGACCCATTTTAGTGCCCTAAAAGGAGGTCACAAAGAAGCACTTCAAAGAAGGGGAGGTTCGGACACTTATGAAGCAAATCGGACCTAAGGTAAGGGAAATATCACAATCTCATTTTTATCCGAGATTGCTTATACGTTGGTATTTACTGGGGTATATTTTATCATCCACATCCATGTTCCCTCAATATGTAATATTATTTCCATCCACCTATAATTGTTTAAATCCAATTTTACCCTTCGGTGAGTTTTTAGTAAAAGATATGAAAGGAATCTTTTGTCGTTTTTCGTATGAGGTACTTCTTGACTTTTCCGACAAAAGTACGTAAAGAATGTTTTTTTAACATATACCACATGAATGTACTTTTAAAACATTATTTCCAAGAAGTATCCTTTACATGTTTTCAAGTTTATTTTTAATAAACTTCTTTTAGTTTAAAATTGTATGACATGTTAAGAAAGGAAAAATGTTTTTGAAGTAGAAAGGATATTTTCCACAAAAATGGAGTTCAAGGGTTTTATCAAAATTATATTCCATCTAAGATAATATAGGGTTATGTTTATATCCTTATTATTACATTGATTTGATTATTTTGTTATGGAATTATTTTTATGAATTCTTATATCTTATATGAATTGTTTGATGATGTCACGATGTTTAAGATTCCCATTTTTATTACATGGGTTATGCAATGATGTATGATTTATGATTTTGTGGAACACATAAGAATGGTATCATTATGAGATGGGTGAGACCTATATCTCACTCCAATGCATTGGGTACAGATTTTATATCTCATGATATAGACATGGCTGGAACGGTAGGTTATACCGGTTCAGTGAAACAGGACTCAAACGAGGGTGACTCGGTTCAGAAATGGACTTTTTCCACTAAGATAGTCTTGGAAATGAGTCTTGACTAATAAGAAATGATTCTCTATGATTATGTGTGTATGCCACAAAGTTTCATGTTTTAAATTATAATTATTGGGATTACATTTCACTACTATGATTTATCCCATGTTATGATATTATGATCTCTTTTCCAGGTTAAGAATTCAAAAAATTTATGTTCTTATGAATATGATGTGATTGATATTTCTTTTGTTTACCCTTACTGGGAATTTGAGCTCACCCTTTTATGTTTTTTTCCCCAGGATATAAATAAAGGTTGTAGGTATTTAAAAAAAATATCTTTATGGGATATGTTGAAGATCTTTCACCACGATTAGAAGATTATATTCCGAGTTTCCAAAGACACTAAACTTTTACGGTCCTTGTGTGTGTGTTTTTGTTATATACTATGTATTCCGCAAAAGTAATGTAATGTCCATGTACGTCAGGCTTCAGGTCTCTACAAGCTCCATGTGTTTCTTAAAAGGTGTGGGTGTTTTTTCTTCACCTTCCATAATGATAAAGAATAAGATTCCAAAATTACTAAATTAAAAACCAATAAATTGATATTCAAATCAGGTTAAATGAAATCAGAAAAGATAGTGTTCAATAAAGGATGAACTCCCACATTTTGGATTGGATCAATCAGTTCTTTAGTGATATGTTCCCATTGAATGTGAGAAATATTGGATGATATTAGGTAGTAAAAAACATACATCTTTTCTTTAAATCACATCACTATTATGTCTTCCTCCTCTTCCAAGGCTAAACAACACTACTGGAAAATAGACCTATACCCACGGTTTTGGGAAAAACCGTGGGTATAGGGGTGCTCTATACCCACGGTTTAAGAAAACCGTGGGTATATGTATAGTGGGGGAACCTATACCCACGGTTCTGGAAAACCGTGGGTATAGGTCACCTATACCAACGGTTTTTCTAAAACCGTGGGGATAGAGTGATTTTCGAAGGCCTATACCCACAGTTTTGTAAAACCGTGGGTATAGGTATTAATTTCAAGGCCTATCCCCACGGTTTTTGAAAAACCGTGGGGAAAAATTTTTTTATAAGGACTATACCCACGGTTTTGTAAAACCGTGGGGATAGCCTATGGAGGCAAAAAAAAAGACGCGGGAAAATAGAAAAAATTTGGCGGGAAAATTTATACCCACAATTTGAATTAATATATATATATAAGATTATAGAAATTTATAAGCAAAATAAATTTGCAGCTTGGTTGGTTAGAGTGTTCTGTGTGTATGGTGGAGGTTTCTGTTTCGAATCTCTTCGGTCGAATGTTTTTAATATACAGCGCGTAATTTATATTAATATAAGTATCATAATATATATTATAAAAACAATTGTGAAGTGCGGCTCAGTTGGTTTGGATATGCCGCTCCTCCGCGATTCCTTAAGGAGACGCGGGTTCGAATCCCGCCGTTGTTTTTTAAAAATTAAATACTTTATATTAATATATATATCTTAATATATGTATATATAACAGAATAGTTGAATGGCTTAGTTGGTGTAGTTTGCGGGATATCACGCAGCGAAGCGCGGCGGCTGGGTTCGATACCCAGGGGGCGAATTTTTTGGTTATTAATTCCCCACGGTTTGAGAACCGTGGGGTCAATGCTTTGCCAGCGTGGCCATGCACTTGCCACGCTGTCTCAAATCTATCCCCACGGTTTCTCTAAACCGTGGGTATAGGGTGACCCCCCTATCCCGACGCCGTTCCATCCCACGGTTCCCAAAACCGTGGGTATAGCCTATACCCACGGTTTTGGGGGCTATACCCACGGTTTTGAACCGTGGGTATAGGTCAATTTTCCAGTAGTGCAAACATGAAATTGTATTGGATCATCTAATTTATAGGTATCAGGTAGAACATGTTGTACCTCATTCTCAATATATATTTCATCCAAATCTTGTTGATATCCCATATGTGGCTTATTAGTCAATTCTTAATCTTCATGAATCCACACTATTTCATAATGGTCAACGTGTATTTGGTTCCTAAAATGGTTTTGTTGTTGATATTCCTTGAGTTTGGCTTCATCATATTGTATGTCTTTAGTAAAAATGGGGAAAACCAGTTTCACTTCCTTCTTGGCATTGAATAATTGTATATTAGTTCAGATTTAATCATCCATGGACATCAAATCCTCAGGTGAGATCCATGTTTATATAACTCTTTGATTCATTTTGACCATTATCATAAGAGAATCATACCTTCTTTGGAGGTCCTCCTATGTATAATTAATTTCTTCTCCTTTAATTTGTGAATAATTATTCAATTTATTGAAGGAATGATAACTTGAAAACATCAATGAAAATATTTTATAGGTTTTTTTTCTAATTTTGGAATCCATATAAAATGCTAAAATAGATTAAGTAATGTAAATTACTGATTATTTCCAAAGAAATCGTGCCCGTTTTTTACACATGTCTATCATAGGGTATGTAAAATGAGTATTTTTATGTTTTTATAATGTAACACAGTGGCTGAACAAGTTCTTTCCACTTGAGTGTAGGTTTTTTAGTTTTTCACTCACATAATCTAGTTCACCTAAAATAATTATTCTTTTGTATATTTAATCATGGGATGTAATTCAATTTAAATTAAATAAATGATGCAACAAATATTCAATGAAAAAAAGTAATTAGTGAACAATGAACATGGCCTTTATTGGTTGGTTTGTGGGTTATATCCTTCCCCTTGTTGGTGTTTAAATTATTATTGATAATTCTATTCTTAGATCTCATTCCTGAATTAGTATTCATTTATTTAGTGGTGTGAAATATATAATTCATTTATCAATCTTAATTCAACCTCTACCTATAATCATGTTTGATGGAAAACCATGATCAAGAGTGTGTATATCCCAGGACCTGGCTCTATCTTATTCCATTTCATCCACTGAATGGATCTACTCCATCGTATAAAGATATTGTATATAGAATAAGGGGGTAAAATATTTAATAAAAAATATAAATGACTTTGAGATTATTTTTTTGGTGTACGATGGCCACACCTGTGCACATCACTCTCTCATAGTAAACACATAATAAAACATCTGAATTCAAGCACATAATGAATAGAATTACGACTTACCTACCCCCAGACAAGCCTCAAATTATCCCATCCTTTCTAAGGTTAAAAAGTCAAATAGTGTTATAATGGAAAGATAATATGAGAATAAAATAAAAGTAATAAATATGGGGAAAGAATAAGAAGAATAAGAACACAGTAGAACAATTTTAACAATGCATAAATTTATAAGAAATATAAATTTCAATTTAAAACTAAAACAAAAATAAAGAATTCAAATTAATTATGAAGAAAAAGTGAATATTTGTGGTTGGCCTCCCTTAGTGGAGTTCTCCCCCTTAGTGCCTCAGATGGAATGCAACAGAATAATTTTTGAAGGAGGATATCTCCTCCTTTTATAGGCCAAAATATGTTCTCTGATAGTTTTCACATTTTTGGCCTTTTAAATGTACTATACAAAAATTCTATCCTTCATAAACTTTCTTTATAAATTTATTTCAAGTTTAACTTCAAAATTTCATCTAAATTTTCCTTATACAGAGAGAGTTATGTATTTTTGAGTGACTATGATGTTTTCTAGCTGATATTTTGAGGAATCTTTCTTTAATGTATACTGTTGAATCCAACCATAATATATTCCAAACATCATATAATTTAACGGGGGAATGTTTATTGGAGTTTTATTTCATATATAGGTGAACAAACCTCAATAGGGAGTGTGTATCCCAAATTATGCTTCTTTTATAGATGTGGGGGTCCAAAAAATTTGATTAAAATATTTTCCATCATCAATGATTTTTTCGGGCCTCTATATATTCAAATCAGCTATTGGACGAGATGATACAGTTGAATAAAATATATAAATGAATACTATACAAAAAAATAACTCAAATAGTATTACAATTGTAAATTTTATTCCCAATATACTATTGTGATAAAAATTTATCAAAAATACATATTTAACCAATTTTTAAATTTTTGACCAAACACATCCTAAATCATGAATTGATCCATAAAAGATCAAATTTATATATTGGGAGGGTTAAAATACTTTAACTCAATATATAATATGAAGAAAATATTATATCCATCAAAGAGTATGAGGACATATTCTTTGAGGCCATTCTTGGATTACCTATCTACTGAGAGATCTATTTTTTCATATACATTTACATATTTGTTGCTCTAATATCTATTACATCATATCAGATGGTGTCTATAGAGATTCAATAGAAGAAGATATAGAAGGTGTAATTTTATTGAAATGGGTTTTTGGTACCCATTGTATCCCCTGGGTATCTAGTTTTATTCCAAGATGATGAATGAGAGATTTATGTTTTGTGTGGATTATTATTTCATGAACTTGGTGACCTTCAAGACTAAGTATCAAATTCTAGGAATCAATGACCTCTTCGACCATCTGAAGGGGTGAGGTGGTTATAAAATTTTGTTCTATGGTCATTTTATCACATCTTCCATGTTTGAGAGTAGGATATGAATATTGTTGAATATTAATGGTTCTATTGTCACCTAAAGTATTTGGTGATGTCCTTCATCATGAATAACACCAAAGAATTTTTCATGAGACTCATGAACTAGATCATTTTTCCCATATGAAATGATTTGGGATAGTCTTTATCAATGAAATACTTATGTACTTAATTTCATTGGAGGAGAGCGCAATACATTTGAGGGCAGTTCTAGATGTACTATGATATCCCCAACATTATAGGATGCTCTCAAGTTTCAATTCTGGATTCAACAGGTCCACTACTTATGATACATCATCTCAAAGGATGGTGGAGAAGTGGACTAAGAAAAGTTTTATGCATTTCTATCTTGGAAGATACCCATATATTGAATGAGGTGGGACAATTCATTAAGTTTATTAGATACAATTGAATAATTTTGTCTAATTTATCAGAGTATTTTAGATCTCTTAATGTCCTGGAACCAAAAGATGCATCCATTCATCTTGATTAAGAGGTTCTCGTATGAATTTTATAAGTTGTACCAGAGGTTGTTGAGTGTCCCCATCTTGAGACATCGAAAAGTGGGTGTCGATTATATAGAGTTTTAATAATATTCCTAAATTGTGATTGTATATATTCAGATGTAGAGGATGGAGGTAAATAATTATGGTAATAGTGAGTTTAGAACCCATGATAAAAATTTAGTGTTCCCTAAATAGATCTGAAAACAGTTGTATTAAACAAAAATAGTAGAGAAATTTTTTTTGTGGAGAGAATTTTCATCTCTATGTAACAAAGGAGTTTCAAAATATTCTTTTGAACGAATGTTCATAACATGAGGTAAAGATAATGGATAGAGTTCCTTTTGGATTATGACTATGAGAAACTCTAAAAACTTAGAAAGGTGAATGTGGTGGATGATTCTCTTAGTAGGATATCATATTATTAGTTTCTATGTATGGACTTAGAGTACTTTTTATAATTCAAGTTATCCTTAGTAGATGAGGATAGTGTAGAAAACCTCCAATAAATTGTTGCTAACCCATCACTTCTTCATCATGTTAGGGAGGCATAGATTATAGATAATAATTGAGAGGCCATGCATGGGTATATATACGTTGTACAAGATCCTGATGTATTTTCCAAAGGTGTGGATAACATCATCATTTTATAAGGATATATGATGGTACTAGTCATGATACGAGAGGATGTGATGTAGAAGTTTCATATATCCACCTTAGCATAACATATGTGAGGGGGAAAGATATTCCAGGACAATTAGTGTCAGTTTTGGGGGCAATGGATGAATATGTTTCTTATATGTTTATATCTTGATGTCAAACATTTTATCAAGTGATTGATGGGAACAAAGCTCCTGTATGATTATATAAACCCACTGAGGTTCTGTAGTGTATGTAGGATGTTTTATCTATGGACATCATGATAGTACTTCATCTATCCACTAGAGGTCACAATTCTCTTTGGGTGATCATAGACCATCTAACCAAGATAACCCACATCCTAGTCATAAAAAAGTAAAACATAGAATAGATCTTGGGAAAAAATGCCATGAAAAAATGAGTGCTCGAATTACAAGAGTTCCCAGAACATAATTTTACAATGTAATTATCAATTCATGTATGGATTATAGTGAAGATATTTTGTGTTATTTGGGACTTAGTTTCAGTTGATAAAAACATTTCACCCCTAGACTTATGGTCATATATGGAAGATCGTTTACATTCTCATGGATATGTTTTTATATTTTATAGTATACATTACACATAACTAGGAGGATAATTAATTTGTTTTGGTATTTTGGGTAAATATAGTTATTACTCCCTCAGTGGAAAGAAACTAGTCAAGGCCTTGTATGGGAGACACTGTTGGTCACCACTCTACTAGACTGATCTAGGGGAGTCAAAACACAATGGATAACAGTTTGTGTGTGTGGTGATAAAGAAGTTTAATATTATAAATGAGTTAGTGAATCCCACATAGATCTATTACGTATTTTATAAATAATAAAAATTATGTTTTTGGAGTTTAAAAAGTGATAACATGAGTTCCTGATTGTCTCAAATTGGAGAGGATTATAGATATTTCGATGTGGGAAAAGATTCTGCAGATATCCATCACCCTTCCCCGATACTGTGTAGGGTTTATCTGATTGCATACAACCTATCCCTACCACAAAACATAGAATAAATTAACATTACATTCCATGTTTCACATCTAATGTGGTATGTGAATGATCAACACACATTTTCAACATGGGGGAGATGGATATCAAGGATGCATCTATCTTTACAGTGTATTGGGAAATGATCATGGATCGATAGGATAATTTCATGCATGGGTGATTGATTCATAGGGTGTGCATATAGTGGAAGCATGGGTACCTCTAAGATACCTCATAGTATGGGGGAAGCTGACAGAAAATTAGTACAATCATTATATTGGGTATAATTTTTTATTTTAGAGATATAATTCATAGTTATGTGGAGAGTGTAAAAACTAAAATTTTTTATTTTAACTATTTTGAATATTTCTAATAATATTTTATGATTTATGAATAGATTAATCATGTAATTCTGGGTCCCATTCATCATTAGTGTTGATATAATAAAAATATTAAATAAATTATATCACATAAGAATATTTATTTTGAAAATAATTATATCACTCTCGAATGGTGTATCATATAGGAAAACTAAAACCTCCATTAAATCAAAATTATTTGTTTTATAATAAGTACAATAGATCATTCGAATATGTTAGGTTTTTTAAAAAATATTCATGGATGGAATAATAAAAATAAATTAAATAAACAAATTATTTGCGATTAAATGTTTATAACTTGATCCATATACAATTTAAATGCATTTTTTGCCAAAACCCATGGTTAGATACATAACCCTAAGTATAGGGTAATGGTTTGGATGATTTATTTGGTGGAAAAAAATGGGGTCCCATATTGATGATTATTTTACCACGGAATGTTTCATTAATGGTCATTGTGGATCTCACTATTAATAAAGATGCAAAAAACCACTATTCATCAATGATTGTACTGATTATGAGTTTTGATGATTGATTTGTTGGTTTAATCACCATTTTTGGATTATTATAATTAACATGACTCAATTATTTTGGAGATTAATTCATAGATTATATTTTATAATTTGAGTTATATAAAAAATTTCTAGAAATTAGGAATTGATAATGATTTGTTAATTCTTGAATATTCTTTTCCCACCCTTTATTTTACCTTTCAATGGTTTGAGGGGAACACCAAAAATGGAAAATATTAGTTTCCTTATTTTTTTGATTCATTTTTTTCTCCCATACATCTTCAGCAATTCGTTATTGGTTTTTCATTTTATCATGTAAATGTCAACACATGAAAACATATTATTATTTAATAGACCATTGGTAGAGCATATCATTATTGAGTTTGTAAAACTCATGGTCAACGAAATGATCTTTATACAATAAATATAATGGATTATTGATAGTTATATCATTATTTTTCAGTAATGGATTTTTTTTGGTTATGTGGTCTAATATGGGTCATTTGTTTGAAAAATATGGAGGCTATGTCTCTTTTATTAAAATAAAATAAAAGATAGTAACCAAGGGGTTGGGGGATTGGGAAAACAAGGAAACCCCATAACAAAATAAACTATATACTTATCTTCTTCAGATGTCTCTTGGTTAGCCTTCCTTCTTCATCTCTAATTGCATCCAACTCCACTCTTCGAGGCCCACGACCCTGACCTATCGATCTCCCTCTACTAGTACGTTCCCTGCTCGAGAGCTCTTGTAGTCTTCCATAAATTGTCCCAGCATAAATGCTCTCAGAACCCGAGATGTCCTCTGTTTCTTCCTTTCATTTATCAAGAGAAACATCTTTTGTCACTGACGTCTTCATTTCTTCTACAATAGGTATCTCAAATTAAAATATGATATCTATAACTGATTCTATGATGGATTTTTTGTAAGTACTGTAATGAAATAATGGTCATTATATTATCTTACATATATTTAATACCCAACATACATATCATATATTTTGGTACAACAAAAGAATTATGGACCCTTTATCATAGTGGATTTGGATTATATTCAGGAGTGAATGTCATACACCATGTTATTGTAGATACACCCCATTTGATTATTGAACTGTATCTTGGTTTAGACCCTAAGGATACATGGGAAGATAAATGGATAGTTGCAATGGACATGTGAAGCGTACCCATGCATTAAAAATTTACACGAGCACAACTTGAGCACACGAGCATGGGGGGAAGGTCAAGGGAATGGGGAAAATGATAATAGAATGGGAGTGAAATAAGTTAGGTCCTTACATATAATGACATGTTGTGTATACCCTATTTGGATTTTTACCCCTCCCATGAAGGTTATATACCATGTTCTCTGTAGTCTAGGTGAATATATATACATATGTGATACATTCCCCTAGACCATCCCTATAAGGTTATTTGAGGCATACTTTCTCAATAATTGGATGAGTGATCACCTCAATAGGTCAATCCTATAATGATTTATCCCTCTTTATGATAGGGTATATGATCCTTAATCATTCTTCCCAAGGTTTGGTATTGTGTCCCACTACCAACTTCCAAGGTATTCCAACCCGATTCTATTCGAATATCCAAAATAGGGTTTTTTGTCCGCCATAGGCCCATTCAATTATCAATTATATGTTAATCATAATCTTTTTAGTTTTTGTGTGTAAACATTCATGGAGAGACCTAATTCGGATGATAACTCAAATGATCCCAATTAGTGTTAGAAATACCCAATGGTAAAATTCTCTTAGATTATTGTTACCTTGGAGCATCGAGTAGAATCATAGGCATGTATTGGGGACCTGGACATACATTAAGACTTAGGGTATATCATTAGTATATATGGGGTACTTTTTGTTTTTTTTATCTATTTCTGACTGACTATACATTGGGATTTTGTGTTGAATCTACTCTAAAACTTTATGTTTGTTGATTTCGTGATGTCCTATAGAATATGTTCATACTCACCCCTAAATGGTTTCTTTCCACACATATCATGTATTATGTTGGTACAAGACATTTCAATGGATTCCTATGAGTATAAGGATTAGTTGGATCTTAGTAGTACTAGTCAGACCATAGGCAGGTCCATGATTTGTGCTTTGACCAGAGTATCCACTTTACTAGTAGGTTCAACACTTTAAAATTTTTTGGGACTGTATTTAGCACTTTTACATATTTTTACTTGTGTTATAATCAGAGGTGAAACTATTTTTATTCACGCATTCTTGGTTTTAGTTATATCATTCATCTCAAATTTTCATTGGTGTTTAGAGATGCATGTGTGTAAATATGCATTGGGATAAGGCCACCCAAGTATGGGATATGCTTACTCGATACTGGTTTCAAATCCAATCCCTATTATATTCTGGATTGTGGTTTTACACATTTCTTACTATAATATATAAAGGCCTTGTTGGGTCAAGTCATGATTAGTGATTACGTGTTTTTAATTTATAGATATAAACAACAAATGAATTAATGTTAATTGTTGAGTATGATCTAATTCCTTAATGTTAGGTATAAACATTCATTCTTATAAAATTAAAATTCTTTTTCATTGATGATGTAATGATGTTGTATATTAATCTACTGTTTGTGACCAATTAAAAGTTCTATAAGGATTGGGGTGTCTATATGGATGATAAACACCAATAAAAATGATGATACACATAAAAAATATAGTATTACTTGATGTTAGTATTGAGAAATGGTTTTTTCAACATGAAACAGATTACTATTAATGATATTAGAACCTAATTTGTGTATCTTTCTTTTAAATTAACATTATATGGATTTATATGGTTTGATAGAGTGTTGTATAGTTTATCATTATTTGTATTTAATAACCTTTCAGAGATGTTTTGGGATAGATAATAGGTTTTTATTATAATATATTCTAAGGGGAAATATATTCATTATTAAATAATTTTACATGGGAAAGGGTTTTTGTTACATTATTATTTCATTAATTGGACTGTAGTGGGAGTGTAATGGTAAAAATGGATTGAAACCCATGAATAGCTGTATTATGATATATGGTCCATATTTTTTTTATAACAATGAATTTTGTGTATAGTATAATATATTGTTCTTTTCACCTTTGACAATATTACTTTCAAGGGATTTACCTAGTCATGTTAATATTGGTGGGGAAAAAATAATTGGTCTTAAAGAACATATCACTTTTAATTAGGTTTCTTTATATAAATTATTTCATTTTTTCTTGAAATATGTTAGTCATATGAGTTTCTGAATATTGAACAATTTAAATAGGACGATCCCTTCCCTCTTTTTTATAAATACAATGGTTAATGTAGATGGTAATATAACATAGTGTGAGACCTTAATTTTAAATAGATTTATATATTAAATGTGATTATTTTAAATTTTTTTCCAGTTAAATAAAATAAATGATACATTGTTTTAGGTTTACTATTTACATAATTATCCAAGCTATTCAATATAATCTTTTAGGGATTGGATTTTTTCTACAGAAAATGTGAGCACAATTTCGAGTAACTATCATATAAACTTCATAGGTTAATGTGTTTTGGTAATCCAAATCACTAACATGTTATAAATGGTAACTAATATTAAATTTGGATGACTTTACTTTCTATCCATTCTAGAATTGAAATAATGTTGAGTGTTTTTAATATTTTTGTGTGACAATATATGGTATAGGATTATAAGAAATAGAATTCTACAACATGGAGGATAAATCCAACTAGTGAAATGTTTGTGGAAATACTCATAAAACCAATAGAGCCTATGAGGTAAAAAATTTATTATGGAAGCAATGGTAAAGTGAATTTTCTATGAATGAATTTACACTACACACCATAAATAATTTCAATGTTGTTATCAATTCATTTGTTCTTTCATAGGGATTTAACTATCGTTTCCTCATAGTTAACCCCAAATTAGATAACTATTATTAAATAGGTAAATGTATTAATTATCAAATGATGAATAATCAAAAATATGGATTTCAATTTACATAAAAAATACTATATCTCAACTGCATATCCACCACATGAATGTTTATCCATGAAAACTATATTCAATGAAAAATTTGGGATGAAATAAGATGATTCTTATTAATATAACTTCCCCATAATGAACCCTTATATCCATTTTCTATAACCCAACATCTAGGGGATGGATGAATAGATTATGTTGATGGTTATTGTATTGTTTTTGGTGATTATAAATAGTGTTAAAGGTGATAAATGGAATTATGTAATAGAATGGAACTTGGAATCACTTCCTCAGTGGATAAATTGTCGTATATTATTGGATATATTACGATTTTCCCTTAAAGGATAATTCCCTCTAAAAATCAATTTTTACTAGATTTCCCCACAATGATTGATCTCTTAAATTCTAGAAAGGTTAAAACATATTTTAATTCCCTTACATTGAGTGAAAGAATTTGTGGTTGTGGAAATACATATAAATCATATATTCTACATATATTCTTCATAATTTCTTAAAAAATATCAAGAAATAATAATTTATGAAGATTCATCACCTTATTTAGGTTGACCATATATCCATCAATCGATATCCATAGCTCAGATCAATTTTTATGGTCCCCATTTATTTTTTTAATTTACAACAAAATTAGTTCCTTGTAATTTGATATGGGGCATATCGAGACTGATATTAAATTAGGAAACCATTAGGAGGTGTTAGAGATCTAAATGATGTTGTTAAAGCCTAAAGATATAATGGACCTTCATTTGATCTTGATGGGACTTGAGGATACATAGTCCAATGAAATGGAATTGGAATCCCTTTAAAAACATTAAAACATGTGAGTGGATTGAGTAATCCAATTATTGATTTATACATCTAGATAACATTGAGAAAACATAGCAACATTATTCCCCATGAGATCATGTCATAGAGACATTTATGGGTGTTGGGCCGGTGGATTATATTGGCAATGACTGAATATATTTGGGTTGGGTTTTAGTTTACTGTTACATGACATCCCACACATCTAGTTTTTCTTTCACACAGTCATTGTCAATCATTAGTCACCACAAATGCTCCCTTAGTCCATTAAATATCTCAATAATTTCACTCCATAAACTGTAATTTGAGGAAACAATCTCTTATACAAGGAAAATATTATATAGAAACATTTTAAATCCAAGTAAAATAAAAACCAATATTAATTATGTTAAATCCAATAAAATAAAAAAACTCATTTTATGTTCCCAAAATTGTATCTCAAATAGATTACGAATAAACCCTCGTTATCGACTAATTAAATACAAAAACTTTTAATAAATATTTTATTATTATAAAACAAAAAAATCATAAAAATTAAAACAATTAATTAAAATTACCACCCCAATGAACAAAATTTTTTATATAATATAACTAAAAGAAAATAAATATATGCATTAACCATAATCCCCCCCAAAAAATAATTACCTTACCTAAAATAAGTTCCTTAAAAAATTAACTGATCAAGAATATGTTTTATTTCATGTTAAAGGAATAATTCATTAAAATTTAACTTCTAATGACATTTTTTGATCTAAATGTGAACAGGAAGAACTAGTTTAATTCTCCCTCTCTAAATTTCATTATATCACTTCACAATTTTCCAAAATAAATAATCTATAACTATGCAATGACCATATAACACTTTTATCCTTGTTTACATGAGCTCAACATTCACCATCGCCTTCAAATATCTTAATAACATTCAACAATATTTAAATTTTTTATACATGATATGTTCAATGAACTTATTCATGAATTGTGTATGATCCACCTAGAACTAAACCATCCCTTACACTATCAATATCTTATGATTAATTTTAATAGTAAAGAAATAAAGTAGGGTAAGGGAATACAAATCTCAATTATTAATTTTACTATAATTAAATGGATTCTAATATTTTAATTAAAGATCCTTACTATAATACAAATCATGAAAATCCAATTATGATCATTTTATTTCCTATGTTTTTTTAGTTTTTATTTAGGCTGAACCATTATAGTGTTACTTATGTTTAGAGAAAATAAATCACAAAGATAAAATTCATCATGAGAATTAAATCTTGTTATATTTAATCACATATGTCTAATCATATTAAATTCTCTATTACCACGTCCCTTAAAAAATATAATCATTTTTTAAATGGGATTTAACTTTTAAAGTAATAATGAATGGATTTTTCTGATATTACTTATTCTAAAATCACAACAAACACTAAAAATATTTCAATTCCACCATATATTAATTTTAATGTATAAAAAATGGATTCACATGAACATATATCAAATTAAGATTAAAAATAATGAATTCTAAAATATTGAATAAAAAATAAGATAAATTATAATATTAGCCCTTATATTGTAGTTCTTTCCTCGGTAGTGTGATTTGAATACTTTCTAATATTATTTGTCATTATTTTCCATGTGGGTCCTAAAAAATAATATAAATAACATATTATGGTTGATATATATTCATTAAAATAAATATAAAATTAACATAATTAAAATACTAAAAAGGAAATACCTAATTCATGGATTACCCCCTTTGAAGCACCTATTTTAAACAATCAACCTGACTATTCCTCTCAAAGAACATCCATGAGTCCAATGAATTTTTTTCTTATTAAATGGGAACCCATGTTGATACTCTATAATTTATTTTTCATTGATTTATATACTGTTTAACTCATTTATTGTTTGATTACATATGTCATCTTGCATATCCACTTTATTTTCAAGAATGATGCATCCCTATTAAATATTATTATCTTTATCTTGTACAGCATAAATTAGTAACCAAGTATTTATTTTTTCTAAATGTTTTTATATTTTCCCACGTAGATTATTTCAAATTGGAAATATTGTTTCTCTCAGCATTGGATTTTGATCAGTAGAATGTCAAATTTTTCAATTTGTTCTCCCTCATTATTAACCCTTAATTCCAAATTTTTTGACATTTTTTCATTTATTAAAATATTTAATTTTTATTATAAGACTATTTAATATTGTATACCCACTAACAAGATCCTTTTCAGTCTTTAAATGATAAGGACAAATTAATATAGCTCCCCTTCGAAAAAATAAAACTCATCCCATGAAAATTTTCCCTTATTGTTTTCTTATTTATTCCCATGGAGCTTAGGTTCTATAGGATGGTTCATATCTAATCCAAAAAACTCTTAATACATTTTATACTCAAGGGATAATTTATTATCCAATTACATATTAGTGTCATATTCTAATTTTGGCACCCCATTATCAATTTCATTTATTTTTTCACAAAAATTAAAATTTATATTTAGTGGTATGTTTCCACAACCAATAAATTAACATAGGTTATTTATCTATAAATAGTAAAACAAATATTAAATTGTGTTTTTAAATTCATCAGACATTTCATATGTTATAACTATATCAATGACACACTCTCTAGGATACATTTCATTAAGAATATGTTGCAGACATTGGTATTTATAACTACTCTTCCAAGAAAGAAATTCTATTGGATATTTCAATACATTGATATAATATGTGGTTAACATAGTGGATTAAAAACATGTATATAATGATGTCTCATGAAAGGTAAGTAATTTTTTTCTTAGTAAGGTGGAGTAAGAAATTATTTTACCATCAAAATCAGATTATGAAGTAATTTTAATTGAATCCAATAGATTAATCATCATATATATAATAGTTAAATAGTATACATTAGATTTTTTAGTTTAATAATGTGATAAAACAAAAATAAAAAGGTTTCATTCTTCCCCCTGATTAATTCTATTTTAGTAATATAGTTTATATAAATAATTATTTTAGAATATTATCATAGAGGAGTGGTGGTGGATGATCTATCCAAGTACGTTGACTAGGGATATTGTTTGATAGACCGATATAGATTATGTTGTAGACTCACAAAAGAATGGGGAGACCTCATCAGGTGAATAGGTCGTTATATCAATTGGTTTAGGAAAATATATTCATAATTGTTTATACATCAAAGGAAGATTAGACCAATGTACGAACTAATATGGAATGTACTATTTTAAATATGCCAAAAAATGTCTACATTGATTTATTTTATAGATTTTTATTCATTTATCTATGAATGATATGTTGATAAATTAGAGTTTAATGTGTAGTTGATTCCATATTCAATGTAAAATGATATTATATGTGGTTAAAATATTGAAAAAATATCTTAGGGTCCATTATGTTTGATAATGACTGGTATCTTTGATATTTTTAGGACACCATATCTCTTGATATGAAAAAAATGACATAATCATTTAGATGGATTTGTTGAGAGGGTTTAAGTCTTAAATTGACTACTATATAAGAAAATATAGTATTTGGTTCTTCCATATTGGATTATCCACACTCTAAATGGATAATAGGATATTCAATGAAGTGTATAGGTTCTTAAATGAAATAAAATGAAAAAAATGTCTTATTATTTTTTTGGGTTAGTACATGTATAAAATGGATGAAAAGAAACTATCTTCACTTATTGTCATGCGGGATTGGTATCTAGTTGTTCTAGTATAAAATATTGTATAAATTAACACTAAATAGGGATACATAAATTTATTATAATCTAGTTCTAACTTGGAAACCTGATTTCATACCATTAAATTTGATAAAACATCTTTAATTAAGGTAATTTACATTACAAGTTCATATAATAATGAAAAGGGGATCTATTAAACATAGTGATTCTTTTTAGAAAAAAATTGTCCGTATTTACTCTATTATTCAATAAGGATGATAGTATTTTTATTAAATAAATCTTTTATTTGAAGATAAATTAGGTTATAGTAAATAAAAATATACACACTAATAAACATTAATTACATGTTCAACCATCTGAACATAGAACCATGGTTTTCCAAAGATCAGCCATAATTCTGGTTATCATTAGTTATGGGTAATGGAGAAATATTGAAAATGTAATTATAATATAGATATGATCATTTTGATTTTATTTACATGACTTTTATTGTAACCAATTCACTTGTTATGTGTCATGGAATATCCCCAATGAAATCTCTCATGGGTCTATATAGAGGATAACGGTGACCCTCAAATCCCACCTGCAATAGGCCATGATTTGGCAATAATAACCAAGGGTGAAAACTCATATTATGGGAGGCAATGTACTTTTTATTATATAATAAAATAATAAATTAAATACCAATAAATTTTGATAAATAATTTTAATAAACAACTCTTATAATGAATATTTTACTATAATATCATGTATCAAATAAAAAATATGTATGATATTCACAAAAACCTCCCAATACTTCAAATAATCCACCAATGTCTACTCCACCAACCTTAAAATCAATTCTTTATTTCCATTATACCCCCATATAAAACAATAATGAATATAACAATGGAGGGTATAACACTTTTGAGGACCCAGTGGGATAATATTTTTAAAAATTAATGAACATATGTTATTGATATCTAAGTGTATCCATGTTTGAAATCAACAAAAAGTAGAAATAAAAATTTGATAATTTGTATACATTCATAGAAATTATATCCTCCACCATGGTATTCACAAACATCCCCACTTATTCCACTACCTTCATCAATATCATCCAAAAACAATCATTGAATACACCCCCATAACTACCACAGAATCAATAAACCCCCATTAAAACCCCTATAACATATCTTACTTAAGAATGATAGTGATAATAATTCCATATGTCAATAAAAATAAATAATATAAACCAAAAAGTATATTAGCATACTCTAAAGCCCTATGGTTTGAAATATTATATAAAAAACAGAGAAAAAAGGAAATATTTTCAAAACACTACAAAAACCACTGAAGAATATAAAAGGCCCCAAGTAATTGGGAAATTTATCTACACACATAAATGTTAGTTCAAAAGACACTCAATAACATCATAGATTTTAAACCCATGTTAGTTCAACCCCTAAATATCATTCCAAGAGAAAAATCACTTAATAATAGTAATATCACCTTACAACATATTCTCACCATAAACAATCTTCCATAGTACACAAAATAACTACATCACATTTCCATCTAATTCAAACCTCCATATGATGCATTCCACAATACTACCACTTCAATATAGACCACAGTGTATTAACATAAAAATATAACCACACCAAAGTCAAAATTCCCCATGCAACAAATTTTCTGCAAATCATCTCCTCTAAAAAGCCAGTACATAACTATATTACATTTCTACAACACATTCTCTTCAGTAATTACAAAATCATTATAAAACCAATTTCCTGGCATGAAAAAACTATATGACATATATTTAATGGAATAAAATAATAATCCCATTTTAACCACCACTTCTATAATAAAATAAATTAAAAAACAAAAAAAAAACAAGAATCCTTTTCCAAAACAATATCCCTATCATGGGTCATATAAATATCCAAAAAAAAGAATAAGTAGCACCCCATTAACTTATAAAAATATCCATAATCTATACCAATGGGCTTTATCACCAAATAATTGACTAAAAAATATCTTATGAAATTTTAAAAACAATCGAACACAAGAACATACAACAACAATCCCCAAACATTTCACCTCCCATACCAAACTAAAAAAACTAAAAATAAATATTTTATTTTCATTAACCTCACATGATGTAATTAAATATAAAAACATGAAATTTTTTTACAAATTTAATACAAGTATAGATATATTTTTATATATTAATCTTCAGACACAACCCCTTGAAAATATAATTCAAATCATCCAGAAAATATCTATCAAATTTATTTCACCAATATTTACCACTAATTTATGCTCAATTTCAATACAAAAAACCCTATAGAACAAGTCATACAAATCCTGATAAAATAATATATTCTCAAACATCAAGACCAATATAAAGAAATCTATTCTAAATAACTATTGTAGGAACTCTATGAATCACTAGACAATCCACAGCCAACTAAACCATAAAAACATGAGAATAGATTATAAAAAAAATTAATAAATAAATTATAATTAATAATTTATTAATTAAAAAAACTGTAAATGAATGAATTTTACAAGGTAACCCTTTGAATAAAACATTGAAAATAAATAATGAAAATATATTTCCAATTATTGATGAAAAAGAACAGGTGTCTTCTACCTCAAATCAATGTCTGAATTCACTACCAAATACATGTAAATATATGGATAAAAAATTCATTATTAATAACTCCATGAATTCAATCACTGTCAAAAATAAATTTGATATCAAAAAAAGATAAATAACTAAGTAACCCTATAACTATATCATATCCCTCTTGAGTTGTATTATATATCTCAAGGATAAGATAAATATTAAAAATCAAATGAAAATCCACAATCCCATAGATTTTTGTTAATATTTTATCCTCCGAAATAATTATGTGATACTAAGTGTTTTGGTGTAATGGGGTTTGATCAATCGTGCCTATAAAATCATAGTGTCCTCCTACCCCATTTCTGTGGCCAATAATCATTTAATTTTAAATAGGTTAAGAAATATTATTCTTCAATGGTCATCATTATAGTGCAATGGGTGTCCTCTTAAAATTCATGAGAAAAATAGAGATTCACCTCCATATATCAGATATCCACTAATCAAAATCACGATGTAATCAAAACCATCACAAAGAAACCCCATCATTGAAAGAAATAATAATAATTACAACTACGATAATTAGGGGAAATATTACCCTATATGTATTAACAAAAAAAATAATGGTGAAATAGTAATATGATAGAACTTATTGGTATCATCTATCTAAACACACTACAACACAACATACCAAAGAATAACAACAAACCATTGTGGTATAATTCATTCAATTGTAATATGTTTATATCCAAATCAACTACCCATCCTATATTCACCTCAATATTACTACCAAGACCATTAAATCATAAAATAAAAAAGTGAATTCCTAGGTAAATTTGGGTCCCCAAAATAAAAAAGCTCAGGAAATTCCCACACTATATAATAAAAAAAACTATATCCTAAATAATATAAATAAATAAAATTAGTATGGTCGATACCTTTGAAGTAGAACTATCAAGTAATACTGACACTCTATGATCCCAAAAAAATTATCGCCAATAGAATCAACAACATACTATTCTCCAATACAATACACAATAACCATATCACAACAGTAGAGAAGTACTAATAAAACACCCCAAATAAATTTCCATTTGAGATACCATTATTAAAATATTCTCCTCACTAAAAGAAACTCAAACCCCGTAGAGGAGGAAAAGAAATTATCCTATCTTAACTCTTATGTCGCAAAATTATCTATTTCCCTTCCTTCAACTAAAATTTATTTTTTGATCAATGTCAAAAAAATTAAAGACATGAATTTCCATTTAAAAAAAATTAAAACAATAAAAAAAACACTAACCAACCAGGATCAACATAATTAATTAAGTATATACGATACATAAAAAACACTCCCGCAATCTATAAAAATGTAACAATTCTTATGCACAAAAAACATCAACATTTAAATTTTTATAAAAATATATCAAATTCATAATTTCAAAACATAACTTGAAATATAAAAACACATTAAATTAAAAATCATGATTTATTTAAGGATTAATGTGAAGAAACAAACAAGATTGTTTCCCTTGGATAAATATCAATCCACGGCTAACTACCCATGATAATTCAGAGGCACGCCAATCCTCAGGATATTATTATGTGTGATAATATTCTATGTTACAACATAATGATATAAACTAAAAAAATATTAAAAATATTGATCTATTCTACAATATAGATCTATTACATGTTAAAATTATATTATATAGGATAAATATCTACATCGTTGATCCTCAAATCCCATAACAAATATCATTCACCTCAACCCTACCAATTAATAGATAGATATCTCAACTAGACAATTATTCCATGGAAAAATGATTCTCCATAACCTCTAAGAGAATTATTACCTCTTTTAATTAGTTTAGAAACAAGTAAACAATTTATTTTTGATTATTTTATATCATAGAGAACTCAAAATTCTATGATAATTCCTCTTCATTTTCTAGAAAATATGGAAAATACACAATAAAAAATGTGAAATTAGTTCAAAATTTATTCACGTAATCTATTATATACAACATATAATTGAAATAGTTAATATTATAACACAATAAAACAATAGAAATATACTATTTCATTAATGAATCAAGAAACCCTTTCAATAATATTCTATCTGTGTCACCATTCTCTAGTGTACACCATCCTAAGTCTAATTTCTATTACAAACATATATCTAGAGAATAGAAACTATTTTAATGGGTTATCACTAATTAAAATTAATTCTTACTCTCCTACAACCAGTACTCAATTTCATAAATTGATTATCATACAATTTATTTTGATACCCCTTTCCACATATGCTTTAATATTAGTTTATCACGTTATCTCTCGTCATTTTTTCATACCCTTCATCCAAATTAATTTTGAATGATTTATATTCATATAAAATTAAGTACCCAAATATTTTAAATAATATTAACCATAAATTAACAGTAATAAAACCACTATGATAAAGTCATTCCATTCATATAAATGACACCACTCTTTTCCCCCAACCCATACTTATAAAACTTTTTTCCACTTTATATCTAGAACATTTCCCCCATAACCAATCAAAAAACATCTACCACATAAAATCATTATATATGATCTTAAATTCCCCTATTGATATCATCCACTATATGAATGAAAAATATAATTTCACCATGGAAAAACTAAAATAATCTTTTCAAAATATAAACAATTTAAAAAATTTATCTCAAAATTATAAATCATTCAAAAATCAATTTCATTATTTTTAGTGACCAAAACAATGGTGCACACTTTACCATTACTACCATGATATTATACATGAATAAATTTAATAAATTATAGTTGAATAATAATGATCATCATAATACATGATGAAGACAAATTTATTAAGTCCATGTGTCATATTACTAACCACACATCAAGCGATATAAATCCTTTGAAAACAATCCCAAATATGGTGACATTGTGTGAAAAACCACATACCTGGAGAAGGATATGGATTTAATCTATTATTACAAAAAAGGATTATGTTGTATTAACATCCACATTAAAATCAATTATAATCATTATTTGTCGTTGAAAGGTACTTTTTATGGGTAAACTCCTCACCTAACAACCTACCTCTTCTAACAATATTAAATTTTATAGCTTAGTAAACCAAAAAGTATGTTTCAAATTTTATTTTCTTTTGTTGTTTAACTTATATAGAAATTTTTTTGTTTACACACCAACAACATGACAATGTACATGTACATTCCCTATTTAGTCCATCCCCTGGTTTACACACCATGTCTTTTAAACCTAGTCATGCACCCAAAACCATCTCACCTTGATAGAATTTAGACTATTGTTGTGAATATAATCTACCTCCATGTTTTTAGTTTCCATATGACTAGATGAATAAATTACCATGCTAAAAAAATCCTTCAGCATTCCCTCTTAAAACACTATATATATACCTTAATTATTCCCTATGAATTCCCATAAAAATATGTCTCATTTGGATGCCATAAAAAGGTTCTCCAAATGGTTATAGGGGAATTATACATAAATTTATTAAACTAGGTCAATTTTTACCTATAAAATAATCCAAATGGGATTTCTATCTTATCCATACACTTTCACCATTTACCCAAGTAAAAATAATTTAGTTACACATGATTCTTTTTGGGCATGGCCAAATAGGATTTGAGGGATGATACCAAAAACCCCAACCATTATCCAATGAATATAATTATTAGATAAACTTTTAATAGTACCATCCAACACGTCATGATAATATTTTCATGAAGGTTTCATCAAACATATTGAGTTCAGATATATTTAATGGTTTCCTCAAATACCTTTAGTCGATGTCACTTTTTTTTGTCACGTACCTCTATTCTAAATCCACTACATGGTCACCTAAAATTATTTTTGGAGAGATTATCCTATTTATTAAAAAAACATACTTCAACTAAAACATTTTATAGGTTAAACCTGAAATATGATATTTTTTCTACGTATTTTACCAAAAAATTTCTAGGTATCTTTATGATATTAGTACACTCATTGGGAATAAAAAAATAACAAAGAGGTCAGTAATGAAAAAATATAAAAGTTACCATAATGTTTCTTATCACAATTCCACAAAATTAATAATGAGACTTGTTAAATTACACTGAACTATGAGATTTATAATTTTCATCATAGGGATAAAAATTAAACACCATTCATGTGCCCGATCCCAAAATGACAAAACCTTCCACCTCATTTAAATGGATCTTAATACCCCTAGAGATTGTGATAAAATCAATAGTTTTTTTAAGTGGGTTTAAACTATAATATTAGTAATTATATAGATAAAACGAGAGAAAATACAGTTCACATGTGTATTTCCATATTAAATTGATCTAATCAATCTATCAATTTCATTGAATTGTAAAAATTTTTGTTTGATGGTAATGATTTCAAGAACATGTCTGGAATTTCATACAGATTTAAGAAGAAGAAAATAAAACAAAAATTAGGATGAGATGATTTCTTATCCTGTATAATGAAAAAATGAATATTAACATCACCTAATTCCTCCCATCATTAAAATGTGAGATAGTAATGCGAGACTCAAAAAAGGCCAATAAGAATGAAAATATTGGAAAACAAATAGTGAAACAAAAATTATTTAAATTACCCATGAAATAAGTAGATTGTAAATATATACCTATTTGTGATACTAATCTAATGGGTTTATATTTTACCTCTATAATCCAAATTCAATACCTTATGAATATTCATGTATGTGCCAACCCCATAATCTGTCTATGAAGAAAACATATAAAATGAAGTTTTTAATGAATTTCCATCTAAAAGAACCTCGGTAACCTTCCTCAATCATTGATAAAATTACCTCAATTCCTTGTAAACAATGATTTATGTCAAAACTCCTACACATACAACACTATATATTTAATCCAATAGTATAGGGATACCTCTATAAATGGATGATACAAATACTAAAAACATATGAATTTTTGAAAGGGTTTAAACGATAAATGATATCCAAAAATTGAAAAATCATAATGGGTTAGACCTCCCATATCTGTAATAACTAAAACTTGCGGATAGCACAATCCATACACTTACATCACTATATATTAAATGCAATGGACTAGGGATACTTCTATGATGGGACTATTCTTACCCATGAAATGATTTATGATTTTTTTAAAGGGTTTACAGAATTTATGATAGCGATAAATTAATAATTAAATAGGATTATACTTACAATATCTTTAACTTCGTTTCCCAAGTGATAGAACTTACACATTTAACTAACATGGATGTCAGGTTTGGGCCCACCGGGTAACACTAGTTTCCCTACAAACATTCTGTTTGTTCCATTTGGACAACCCACATTTCTAAATGGGTCATCAAGATAATGAATTTTCCCATAAGCCAACACATGTTCTATCCATTATGTTTTCTCCTCTCTTGTACAAACCATAAGGAACATCCAATAAAGTCACCCATCTTGATCACTACTTTAGTCTAATCACACTTATCTATGGTGTTATTATCATGTAGGGTTCGGATTAGAAATATTTACCTTGATAACATGCATAATATCATTTTATTAATTTGAATCTTTATCATTATATAGTGTTACATTTAAACCATCATCCCCAGAACACACATCATTAATTTAGGACCCTACCACTCAACCAGTAGGATGTGACACCACACATAAGGTTGTGTTCCTCCTCTGATACTAATTAATCAACTATTCTCTAATAATATAAATGATGCCCTCAATTAACTTGGTCATCAGGTCCTAGCACAACATGTACCACTAGATTCCCCACAAAATTGTCCCCCCACCACCTTAGGCACACGCGCATGCTTGAATGGGTCATTAGCTGGAAGACTTTTCCCACAGGCTAACACATGTTCTCTCTAATATGAATTGCCTTCATTTTCACACACCACATGGGACTTTCTGAAAGGTCGCCTATCCTAATCAGTACTCCAGGAAAATCATACATTATTATAGAGTTCCAATCAAGAAGGATTCCAAAAATAATATCGAACCTTGTTTACATGATTCTTATCCTTTCATTCATTTTTCATTTTACCATTCTGGTTTATTAAAATATCTATACATAAAACATATTTGGGATTCACTCCACAAATAATTCTAATTCCTGCCTTCCTTTCGTGGAAGTGATTAAATATGAACTATATTATTTCCATGCTATTACACTAGAGATTAAAAATAGTGATTTAACTAATCGGGTATTTCATTTCCAATATCACATGACCTAAAATCTATAATTAGTAACAGAGGATGAAATTCCATCCTCTGTATTCATAAATATGGTATCTAGAAGTAATTTTATCTAGTACAATGTATCCCCTCAATGTAAGTAGCTGATGAACACATCTTTCTCTGTTACAATCCCTCTAAATCACTATTCCAATATCCAGAAAATACCATAGTGATAATTTAAGATTTACATTATCTAGAACCCTCAAAAATATTCAATTCTGGCCATCTTGAAGACTTAAATAGAAACATCACCAACGAGGTACAATATTAACCCCCATGGATGTCCTTCCAATGATATCCCAATAAATTTTAAAACCAATAGAATACATACTTGAATGTTATGTATTGTTGTTGCTACTATAACAATACTATAAGGGAAACCCCAGCTCATCGATATGGTTTCATATTTAACCACAAAACATCTCTAGTACCAATCATTATACTAGAAAATACCTAAAATTTTATATAACTCCACCAAGGATTTTTTTATAACCACAAGTTTCCTATTAGTAAATGACTTCATAGTTTTCCGAAATAAAGATAAAAAACAAATATTATTTAAAAATATGACATGTATGAAAAAATTAAAGAGATTTTCACTCATATATAGGAAGGAAAAAAATATTTTTTACCTTAAATAAAAGGAAATATAGTGAATTGGGATTTTATAATATTATTCCATTAACTACAACATGATGGTATAGTGCCTAGGGAAAAATAAATGGAGGAGGTATTGTTCGTAGTTAAGAAACCACTAAATGAGGGTGATATTGAATCAATAGAATATAATTTGTCATATTTCAATGAAAAAATATCATGTTGTTAAATTAAATTTTAAATTTATTACGGAATGAAAAACTACTAAGAATAATTATTTCGATAAATTTTTCATGTCTCATTCAACTAACCAACTTCATTAGGAGGATATTTCTCGACCTAAAAAGTAAGAATTAATAGACCCTCATCAACATGTGATTGAGTCAATATGATCATTTGACTATATAAGTAATTGATTATCCTGAGTTCCCTATAACATTGAAATATTTACTAGTAATCCAGGAAATTCATTTAAGGATAAATAATGTGATTAACTAACTACAAGTTAAAACAAGTGAGTAATACCAAAACTGGGATGATATTCTGACTCAAAAATCATCTTCTGTAGTTATATAAATAAAATTATTGGATTCCCTTAATACATGGATAGTGGAAATGGATTGTTGGAACACACTGTTATAACCAAATAGAAATAAAAATATTTATGGGTTATATTTAAATCCTTCTCTTCCCAACTATGGGAACCTCTATTTCTTAACCATAAATAGAATGAGAGACTTAGAGAAACAACTCAATAAATTTTACTCCCTATGTGGTCTGATTTTTGGTACTATAGAATAACATGTGGTGTCCCTGAAAGAAAAAATTTAGGTAGATAGTTGAATGTCTTGTAATTATTTGGTAGAAAACCCAAACTACTACATCAATAACCAGTTAGAATAATCTTTTTTAGAAACTTCTCTCGTAGTTCAGATCGATATTTCATATGAAAACCATTCATGTTGTTTATAAATAAATGAATTTGGAATTGATAGATTCATTAATTTATTTGATTTATATAAATTTATGATATTATCATCTCTAATATAAACTGAATAAAATAAACATTGAGAGATCAATGTGGAGAACCCACATGTTGTGTTTTTTAGGGGATTGTTAATTCAATCACATACATTCATATATTTTTTTAAAAACATTACAATTATCTCATATTGATTCATATTAACATGATTTTTTTTAGTTTTCTATATGATTATTAATTTTTTTTGTTTTTTCTATTAAACTAATTATATCCATACAATTCTCGTAAATTTTTAAATCATAGTTATAGTTTGTTGATTAAATTTATTGTATGATACTATTTTAATAATCCTATTATATTGTACTATATAAATTTCTTTCAACTAAACCAGTTTTTTTTAATATAACCATTTATGTTTATTGAAAATGTTTCTTTTAATTAGACCATGGATTTAGAGAATAGAGAATATAAAATCAATGAAATATACTTTTAATTATATGGCAAGTGTTTATGTAACATCTCACTTTTCATGAGTTCCATGATTTTATTTATTTTTAGTTCTTTCTCTGATATCTAACAATTTTTGATGTTTTATTATAAAGATCTTATTTTTTACTTTTCTCTTTTATAATACAAATCATAGTGATTAGTGATATTAAAATGATTACTTTTCTTCTTTTAATCATTTTCATGTAATTTTTTTTGGGGAAATGAAAATATAACTTCATAAATAAAATTTTCAATAATGTAAAATGTAATTTGACTTACATACAATTAATGATGTAAAATAGGTGTGGTGGTATAGTGATATAATTTTTTACAGTATCTATAAAATATGTTCTAAGTTCATAATTTATTTTTTACAACTAAATTACTTAAATAGTTATGGTATTTCAAAATTATTCATTCCATCGATCTAGTTTACTAATAAATTTATCACTTCTTGTAAATGTTGACACATCAAGGGAGTGGATTTTTTTTAATATAATATCCTTTTTATAAATATTTGGGTTGGAATCCAATACATAGTGTATCATTTCATTTAATTGTCAAATTTCATTTGGTTTACCTATTTATATTCATTATAATTTTATTGACTTCTAAATATTTTATTTCTCATTAATAATATACAGATTACTTTTATTTATAACTTTTAATTTTAATTTAATTATAACATATATCTCCCAAAAAAATAATAATTGAGTGTGTTAAGAATTACATGTTTTATTTTCCTTATAATATAACCCTGTCATATTTTATCATATCATTTACATCAGAAATAACATTTGGTATTAGGGAAATTATCTTGATATTTGAGTGTGAATCTACATTTGAGATTATCTGAAATTTGACATATTCGATTTTATTTAATTTTTAAGTTTCCTTAAAATAACAGAAAAATATATAACATATATTAATTTTAGTTATATAAGGTTCAATTATTTTCAAAATTTTGGACAATATGAATCAAAATCAACCACAAAATTTTCGATGGAAATAATAGTCAATCATAGCATGATTTTATATGATATATATTATTAATACCAATATTGAAACAAATTTTATTATTAGATTTAGTTAAATGATGCCTAAGAATGAAGATTTAACTTTTACTCATGTGGGAAAAAAATTCCAACTTAATTTTCATGTATAAAATATTATTTTATGTTTTATTTAGAGAAACATTTTCATTCAGGTTTATTTATGTATAATAGTAAATAGGAAATTGAATAAGGTAGATGTTACTTATTTTAATTACATCAAAAATTCTCAAAACAAAGAGAGTACTAGTGAGAGGGGATTAATAGTGTTCTTTATTTCCTACATAGTGTGATGGTTTCACAAATGAATTTTAGAATTATGATGATAGTAAATAATTTACAGTCACTGAGTGAGAGATAATTAGTAGATCATTAAATTATTGAAAAATTTATTGAAATTATAAATAAATAGTGGGAGTTGAAATGAAAAATTATTCCTGATACTAAAGACATAACACAGTTAATATGATAACATTTTTTTGAAACTCTAATGATATATGATAATCAATAGAATATGGATACCAGAAAATAAAGTAAAATAGAATTTCCTTTCCTTCAATTTCAATAGTGTAAAATTATGAAACTCATACATTAAAATAGAGTACATATAAATGAAATTCAAGATTAAAGTAACATAATAGTTGTAAAAAATTAGTTAATGTGTGATTTACTAATATATTAGATGTGTTATAAAATATAGACAAAAAACTAATTCCAAAGGGATAATAATAAGAATTGATATAAATAAATGATAATAAATATTATATATAACATAACTACTATGAATATATAATTCTGATAAACATTTAACATTAATATTTGAGACTTAAGAAGAACAGTATTAGTATTTATTAAAGCGAAAAGGTAGAATGGTGATTAAATATATAAATAACACCTGGATTAATAGTAAATATATAATTTTAGATGTTAGTAGTGGACACGAATATGATGTTAACTATAAAAATAACATTTTTTAGATAAATACAACAAATAGTGAGTTATACATTATAGGAAATAAGTTGTTTTAATCCTTCATGAATTTATCTATATATTGTGCTTATTGTTTCATCAAAAGATCGTTATGATAATAATTAGGGTGATACAACACCTCTTAAAAAATGAACAACTCTATAATAAACTTGGAGAAAAGAAATAATAGAATAAATAAAGACTTAGATTGTGCCAAAGATGATCATGAAAAACATATGATTTATTAATCTAATTTTGAATAATATATTGTGGAAAATAAAGATGATGTTTGTTTGTATAAAAAAGTCAATATGGTAATAAAAATACAAAAGAAATACTATTTTTATGAATATGTTAAAATGTAAAAAAATTGGTAATGAAGATGACTAAGGATTAAATTATGATGAAATTTTTATAAAAAATACTAATGGAAGGAAATTTTTCAAAATAATATAGATAGTTTATAAAATATAGGAAGGATTCCTAAATTAGAAGTAAATATCTGAGATCGTGTCACAATATAAATAATTATTTTCTCCTAATAAGTGTACCATTATTTATAAAAAACCAGAGATATACACATGGGAAGAATAATTTTTCAATAAATAAGGATTATTTCTTTGTAACTGACTAATTTTATATCATAATAAATATTAATGAAACGTAATATATAAAATTTGTAAATATTTGGGCACCAAAATTGTTATTTGTGAACACTAATAGATATAATTAGGTCAAGATTCAATGATATTAATTTTTTATTAAGTAAATTATTTTATGCAATATCAACTAAACTACAATATTTGGTACCTATTAGCATTAATTTTCACTTGAATAATTTAATTTTATGTTTTGTAAGTTACTGTTAGAATTTTCTATGTTACATTGATTTTTTCTATGTTAATCATAAATTTTCCTTAAAATATTATAATTAATATTAATATATATTGATATTATACTATTATATTTTCATCTTGATACTTATATAAGGTTTTACTTATTTTTACATAATTTTTTATAATTTAAATACATATATTTAGATTTATACTTCTTACTTGAGGGATTGTTTTGGAAAACATTAATGCATAATTGAATTTATATACCATCATTTTCTTTAGAAAATACAAATTTGATATAAGAATAAATTATATAATCATATTCTATGACATAATATTAGGTTATAATATTAGATGAAAAATTATTGGATGTTCAATTCAACTCATATCTTATAAAAATTATTACAATTGGACAATGTATATTAACATGAATACTTTGGTAAATTCCAGTATATTTTTGTTTTATTTGGGGAAATTAATTTTCTAGATGGTAATAATAACTAATATTATTAAATTTTAAATATATTATTTTAAGATATTTGGAATTTTAATCTCTTTTGGAAATTAGTATTTTTATACTAACTATCAAATCAAATCAACTCACTCACTCAAAATTAAATAATTATATTGAAACATAGGACAAATGACCATTTGAAAAATGATCAAGGTGGATTAATTTTATGTAGCCTCATAACAACCAATTTATAAAAAAAACTATAGTATGTGGTTGGGATTTAGTATATATTTAATTTTTAATAGTTTCCTTTGTATTTCGCTTCAAATATTGGATGTCATCTTCTCTATTACCCTCACACAGATTGAGAGAAACATCTATTTACTATGTAATGAAAAACATGTTGGAGTCAATGGGTTAGACAAAATACTAATATGGATTCATATTACTCTTGAAGTAGCATTATGTGATAGTAGAATTGGTTTCTGCATTCGTTATCTTGATATTGTAGTGACCACACAAGTCGAGACCACATTTAATCACTATGAATTCTATTGTAGGAGAATAAAATCCTTATAAAAGTAAAAAAAATCTATCACCACTAATCCAAAAAATTCCTTAACAATACCACCCCCTCATGAAGTTATGGTCATTGGATCCCTAATTTTTAATGTTACATTTAGTGGGTGTCACAAAATTTTAAAATTGTGCACCTAATACCACTTTAATATGAAATACAAAAACATTATTTTAGTTTGATTAAAAAAGATAATCACTTTGTTTTTCTAACTATGTACCTTATGTTTTTAAGGGATGAGAGAGTTCACTAATTTTTAATGCATCGTTTCTATACAGATGTCGAAACATGAACATAATAAATGTAGGGAGTGGCACATGCATAGTGTGAGTCACACGGTTTGCACACAATTAGTTAATCATAGAACAATTTTTTTCCAATTAAAAAGTGTTATTAATGAAATTCTTATCTAATCACATTAACACTTAAGCTATCTATTCCCCCCCCCCCCTCAATTGCACAGTAACCCCCATGTTTTAGATATATCCATATTAGACTCTATATTCATTGGGATATCTTCCTTATTTGAGATCTGTTCCACCATTATTCATCACATTGGATATAAAATGGTATGTCTATTATTCCTATTACTTATTATCTCATTTTCTATCCCATTTTTTGATTCAATTTCCATGAATGATCTTCTGCCCTATATTTATGTTATTTTATAGTTTTTGACTTTATCTCATTCTATATCGAATCAGAGACTGATATTTGATGAAGATTATACTTCCATTATAATGTAGGTGGTCTAGTTCATTTCCCTAACATTTTTTATGTTTATAATAAGAATCAGTGTGTCATGTTTTGGAACATCCATGATACACCTCTAAAAGAAAATATTTTATTTTAATAAATTTCTAGCATATTGAATTGGCTACCTTGGGATGTAATCCTATTATAAAAGGTTATATACCATGACACAAATTTTAACTTATGGTGAGTTGATTTAAATTCATATTAATGTTCTACCTTGTTGTTTATTTAAACCACACTCAGATGTGTGTTGAATTGCACCTCATAAATGAGATTAACTAATTTAATTTACTAAAAAATATTAAATTAATTCACATCTAATGTAGTGTTTAGATGGTGTATATTAGAGTAATTGTTGGATGGAAATAATAAAATGGTATGATGCCACAAACTTTTCCTGAAATTTTTATATTTAATTGAATAATAATCGGAGGTGAGTAGATGCGTCTTTTGTAAATTAAATATCTAAATTGTAAAAATGGAAGGTCAGTGGTATGCAAATGTCACTTATCTCTTGTAATACTATGAATTACGATTATGGATATCATTATAATTATTTAAACATGATTATTTTTAAAAATCCATGGGACTCATTACTGTGAAATTGTAAAAGTAATGTAAATTAGACATGAATGGATTGACTAGGTCATATATCCTAATTAAATTGTGAATTATTCTCATGAAAAGATAATATTATGTGAAGGTTTAAATTGATTAATTTATTTCATTTGATTATGCTAAAATATTAATGAGGTATTTTTTCATTAAAATTGGACATAGTGATCCTCATTTGTAATGTTGGTAATGGTTGGACAAGACACTCCACACAAACTTATTTCATGATACTGGAAATCTTTGTCCTTGTCATTTATTTATTTATATAGTTAGACAAGATACTCATTATTATTTAATGGAATTGTTGGACATAGTTCTCTTTATGTTATCATGGGAATTTTTGGACATGAAACCGAATTCTCCCATGGTTAAGGATGATCAACACGGTGCTCAGAATCATTGATTGAGTTATAGAACATTCCATTCAATTTTACTAGTTTGGATACATGAGCCAATTCCCCTGATTTAAAACATGATACCCTTATTGAATTACAAAATGATTTTCTGATTAAATATGTTTGGTCATGAGCTTGTGAATTAAAATATTAAATGTGAAATACATTGAGACATTATTAATTATCCTGAAGTTGGAAATATCAGATGAGTATCACATGAATAATTGGGATGACATGTTATATTAATGTTACAAACATATTAATTATGATTATTTATTTATCATGTTATATTCACATACTGGATACCTTTATACACAATTTTGGTGTCCTACTTAGTTTTAATCACACCCTATTTGGGATATCAATTGGCACCTATAACCTCTTAACAACATGTTATAATATTTATTAATCCTCTTTTTTATTTCTTAATATGGCATTGGTAATGATTATTGAGTTTTTGATTGGGAATGTACATTTTATTTCTTTATGACATTAAGTATTTATTGATTATTTTAGTTATTTTTATTGCATAATTTTCGAAACTATATGATATATGTGGAATGCCTTATATTTTTGGAAACCATGTTCATGAATGGTTGGATTTATTTAGATTTTTTGAGTTACCTTTTTATATTGTTTTTTAAGTTATAATTATGTCTTTATCAACAAATTTTTCATTTATGCATCCTCTATATATAGTAACTAATGATGATATAATATTCTTCACACTGTATATCCTTTAGACCCTTTTAAGTATTCAGTAGCCTCAAGTGATTGGGGAGGAATTCGTGAGGCCATGTGGCCACTATATATCCTGAAAATTATTTTTTATTAAAGAAAACACATTTGCGGAAAAAGTGAGGAACCAAAAGGTCTAGCAAAACAACCAAACAACCCTGAAAAAAAACCTGGAAAGAAACAGAAACTACCTCATACACGCAACAACAAAAACCACCATCCCTATGTGGGACACTCGACAATCCCATGCAATCATGGTCCCTCCCTGTTTCCATCTCTCCAAATCAGCCATATCCCAAATGTCCTTCAAAGGTTATTGCAGAGTGCTCTAGCCCAACAAGGATGTCCAGACTGCACTTCCCAAATCAGACCGGGGGCGAAGCCTCATAAGAAAATGAAATGTTACCAAAACATAGCCTTAGCCTATTATTTTTTTCTTCTCTGTAGAGATTCCAATGCATTAGTGTGTTATACATTCATAGGGTATAGTCTGTCCTTTAATTGTGCATGTTACATATCTTACTTTTAATGAGGTATTCCTTCGATGGTCATAGCCTAGGTTAAAGGTCATGTGTAATAACACGAATTTTGGTTCAAATTTTTGGATACGTTATCACAAATAAAATATTATAGATGTCATAAATATTGTGAACACTAAGAGATTGGTTATTCCTATTTTATTTCTCAAAATATTGGGGAAGTGACCATCATGTTATGTCGAGCTATGTGAGTGAATAAATGATTTAATGATCCATGCATGTTTTTTGGGATAGTCATTTAAGTCATGAATATGCTGGAGCCATTTGATCATTGAAATCAATAGTGAGTGTTTTTTTTACAATTTCTGGGTGATTGGTTATAAAATCATGAACTATAATACTATGATTCATCTCAAAATTAGAGTGACACAAAAATTAATGTATCATTATGATCCATGTGTCTTTGAGGTGATGGATTGAAGTATGAGTTTTCCCCATTTTTTGGGATATCTATGTAAAATTAATCATGTGATACAACACAACCAACCCAATTTAGTTTTTGATTTAAGGAATAATGTTGATGACATGAGTTAACATGATTTAGAAGGACCACCATATGTGCATCTAGAAAATAGATCTGTTCTAGTTACTATTATAATAAGTCGTTTCTTATTATTAAGACTTGATATTTGTGTGTTATCCCATTCCCATGAAATAGGTTCTATGATAATTGGTGTGTCTATCATATGATATGTTCCTTTATCTAGAGATTATGTGATGGGGACACACCAAAAGTGGGGATCATCACGTTAGTCATCGTGAGTGTTTACTTAAATCATAAAAGAACATGACTATGAAAAATTTTTGTAATGGAAAAGATTGATTCAGAAATCTTATGAGCCTATTTTACAATTGAGTTTATACCAATTCATTGTAGGTTCTCATGTTTTAGGAATGATGCAACTTATTTCTGAGGAACAATCTATGGTGTTTGATTATTCGAACTACTTTTGGAGGGGTAGAATATTCATGTTCGTGGACATATTTAATAGTGGGTGTGATTATAGATTCATAGTTTGAGAATATATAACTCTCACTATTGAGATGATGTTGTGTGATGGATGGTTGTAGAATAAAACATTATATGGGTGAGGTTCCCAATTTGGCAAATTATTTTCAATGGAACTTCTGGTGTAAAGAGATTTATGTCCTGTGTAGAATGATTATAATATTGTTAAGGTCGGATAACTTATGAGAGAATGATTCGAGTTATATAACAAGTAGTATGGGGTTCTACAACATTATTATATGGTAAAGATAAAGAGTATGTGTTATTTCCACATAGTAATAATAAATTATTGATCAGTTGGTAGACATGCATTAGATGAGGAACAATGGTTTTAATAAAATCTTGTGTTATTAATTTCCTAAAAGTTGTGATGGAATTAGTGAAGTCCATCCATGGTAGAGAGAACATAAATTTTTTTTTGGGAGGGGTGACATGATAAATTTGGTTTGTTCTTACTTATGTATCAATGAGACAATGATCATGGCTCTTCTGGAGGGACACATGTTATATAATAATGTATTCTAAAGGAATTATTAGAGATGATGGACCCCTTGGGAGTCACACTCAAGGAGTGATGTAAGGAAATCAATATGGTTTTGATTCAAAAAACAGGATGTTTGGAGAAATATTTTTTGTTAGAATGGTGTTTGGATTGGATAGGGTGATCATTGGACATTGATTTTGTTTCTCTAATACTATTAGATAAATAGAACCAAGTACAACCAGATTTCATGGTAAATTATAGGTACAGGGTCAGATATGGACATCAGTGGATGTACAACTGTATGAATTAGACCCTGAATAGTTTTTGGCGATCCATGGATATTGGATCATGAATTCATTAGTGTTCATACCATATAAGAATAATATTAATGAATGGAGATGGTTCTTCTTGGAGATGTCACTATCTGTCAAGTGCCTGATTTTTTGAGCATGATCAAAACAATCATGGTGTGCCTTGGATTAAATATGTCAAAATATAGTTATTAACGTGTCATCTATAGAGGTATAGTGTTTTTAGAAATATATGTCCAAAGGAAATATAAATCTTTTTATTTCAAAAAGGTTTTATACAGTCTATGGCAGACCACATCAAGCACCACATTGGAATAGGATGAGTGTAGTTCAATGTTCGGTGAGTGAATTTCAAGGATATGTCATAATGGTATGGTTAAATTTTTTTTTGGAATATGAAAATTTTCTATTAAATCAAAGGATAAGAGTGGGTTTCTCTCATGTGAATAGGTTTCGTAATATTTGAATTCTTCCAGGACAATTGATTGGATGTTAAGGGCTTGCTCTAATATGTAATTTTGACTATAGAGGTATCATTTCTTGGAATCAGCTAATGAAGATAAGAACCATTAGTTGAGATTTCTATAAGATAGTTTATGGAAGATACATGAATTTGATTGCGTCTTTGTTAATATAGTCTTTTATATGATATGTGTTTTTTAGTCATTGGTAGTTCAAGGATTGACTCGATTTTGGGAATGTCAAGACCCATAAGCTAAGGTGGTTCATGGGGGAAAATTGAGAATTTTAAGATGCAACGTAGTTGTTTGAGTGGGAATTCCGGACCTTGGAAGTTTTGGTAGTTGATTTGGATTTTCAAATAGGATTCTTGGGGATGATAATTTCTATGGTTTTGAGGTCGTATGATCCCATCAACTCAAATAAGAATTAATCCTTTTATATTTCATCATTTTATATTTTATTAATCTTAAAAAAAGTGTCTCAAGGATTTAAAAAAGATTATGGAGTCCATGAGGATCATTTAGAGCCTGAAGCACTACTTTTTAGATAAATTACTAAGGATCATAGTAGGTGAATTGTTAGTACAAACCATCTTGACCTATGCGGAATTAAAATCTTTTTTTATAAATCAAATAGGAAATTTTAGATGAACATTTGAGGATTAGAGGGTTTCATTTGTTTTGTGAAACTATGCACCTGAGGAATCAAAACCTATAAAACCCTATAATTTAATATAGGTGGGGTTTGCATTGGATTTGTAAGGTTTTTAAAACAATGCACCTATCCATACAAGGTGGTGAGATATTTTTGTCAGTTCTAATTCCACCATTTGTGCATGATTTTTTTAATTTTAAAATAAACCATACAGAGAGTGGATCATATGTAGTTTGAGCAGCATGGTTAGTTCATTGTAAATTAATAGTGCAACCAAACCATTATTCCCCAATAAAAGATTCAATTAATTATTTTCCCCATTTCCTATCTAACCCTTAAGAAACCTCTTCTCCAACCTTAGATGCACAATAGCCCCCACATGTGGGAGATCTTATTCTTCTCATCCATAGATTTATTGATATCATCTTCATCTAAGATTACTTTTAACGCCAAATCATCACGTTGGATATCAAATAATAATTCTATAATTTATCATTATTCTTATCCCATTGTTTGTTGTTGTTTTTAATGGCATTTCAATGATATGTTTAAATACCCTATTTTCAAGGAAGTTTGTTTCTATTTTCTCTCATTCTAGAACTAATTTGAGTCTGATACTAAATGGGGTGTCTACTACCAAAATAAGGTTGGTAGCTCATTTACCTAATGTTTTTTAATTGTATATCTTCCACAATTTTGTCATGCATCATACATTCCATGTGATACTTCATAAATGAAATGTTAAATTTGGTTTAATTTATATCATCATTTATTGGTTGCCCTTATGACTCAATTCTATCATTTTAGGTTATCTACCTTCACTCAAATAACACCTTTTGGTGAGTTGATTTAATTTCATATGAATGTTATTTTTTGTATGTATTTAAACCACCAAATGAGCTATGTTGAATTATAACACATAAATGATATGTCAAAATTGTATTTCATAAAATGGTATGTATTTTACCCACATTTTGAGGTATTTTTAGTTGATCATCATTTATGTAAAGAGTAGATGGAATTAATGAAATGGGATGACACCACACATGGCCCATATACATTGGCGTAACTGAACCATCTTCTAAGGTGGGTTGTTCTGTCATTTATAAATGAAATTGATAAATGATTTCCATGAATGGTGAGTATTATGACCATGTCACCTATACATGATTAGATTCTGAAAAATGATCATGGATATCATTATTAATATGAAAACATGATTATTATTATTATTATTATAACAACCCAAATTTTTTAATAATATTTTTTCCTAAATTTGTGTGTTATTTCATTTTATACTCCGCAAAACTATATCTTTTAATTAAGGGTGTGATACTGTTGTGTTTAAAATATTATATAACTATTGGCCAATATGACCAT
Organism: Viscum album; assembly: GCA_963277665.1. Taxonomy (NCBI): domain Eukaryota; kingdom Viridiplantae; phylum Streptophyta; class Magnoliopsida; order Santalales; family Viscaceae; genus Viscum; species Viscum album. The sequence continues at coordinate 1,603,631,485 of OY728161.1, forward strand.
CAGCCAATAAACACATATTGTTACATTTATTGTTTTTAAATACATGTGATCTTGGTTAATTAATACATAAAGATGTGTTGATGGCAATATCTAGTATACTCGGGTCTTTCGAAGCCCGTCTATCAAATCTTGAGAAGGAGGAAACATATATGGGATTTTCTCTTGACCAATCACATGCTGAGCTTCAACATGGAAAGATTAAATGGAATTAGGTAAGGGAGAAGTACAAGATGATAGAAATGACTACTCTGGAAATTTTTTCTAGGTAGTCCAAAGAATCTATCACCATAACACACCTTACACTTAGGTAATATGCAGGTCATATAATGGGATATGGAATGAGACCTTTGTTACATTTTGTAATCCATTTTTATAAATAAAATTTTTATTTATTATTATATTAAATTTTTTAATTTTAAATTTCTGGATAAATTTAGGATGAAGTTCCATATTATTGATGTATTTTTAAAAAAATGGGAATTTTAAAATATTTTTTATACTTTAAAAAATTAATATTGTGAAATGATTCTCAGAAAATATTCTTCTATAACCATGATAACTATGAAATTTAGAATCAAATAAGATCAACTTGATTTTTAGTTAATTGTTATATATGAATACTAGCATACTTTATGAATATTAATGAATAGTAAATTGGCCAAAAAATTGAATCTTCATCCATGAATGTATAAATACAATTTTGACATCTTAAAAGTGAAAAAAACTTTGTATAACTTTTGATATTTATGTATGACATAAATACTTTATTTACAATTATATAATTAATTTAGTAATTTAGAATGAAAATTCATTTTCAAAATATTTAATCACAAAGTGTTACATTATTGTTTTATTGTTATACAATAATTTTAGGGGATCGTGATTTCGTTTTAAAGGTGTCACAATAAAAGTTATATTTTTAGAGTTGTTATTTTGAATAAATAATGATTTACATAATCATTAAATGAAAAAAATATATAATATTATTTTTAAAAAATGGAGTTCATTTTTGAATTCTGAACATCGATATTATGTTAGAGTGAATTTTTAGTATTTTTCTGAAATAGTTGACGTTTCGGTGAATAGTAAAAATACAGTTTGGAGTTCCCGGTGTTTAATCATATCATTGATGATGTAATTATGTTTTAATAAATCTGTTCGACTTGAGTATAATATGATATGTTATGAGGTGTCCCAATTTTACAATACCATAAGAGAATACCATGGGAAAGCCCATGGTTTTGCACATACAACCAATGAGTTGTCCCTTGAAAATTAATTTAATATTCCCTCACATTTTCTATAAATACCATGTCATTCTCTCATTCAATTCATTCCAAAATCCACATAAACTAATCTATATTCTTTCTACCTCCCATGGAGTACTCCCAATGTTCCCTCAATCAACCCAATGTCCCAACCTTTATTCATTCGATGTTACTATTCAAGGAAAGGGAACCTTCCACCCTCTTCTTTTAAGTCACAACTTCCTTTATGTTGATTATTCTAGTTTCCATCAAATTATTTTGGGGTATGTTATTAAATATTCATATTTCTGTCAATTTTATTTCCAAATTCTGAGACAACCCTTCTAATATCATCATCTTAATTTCTTAATTTTAATTGATGTCGCGAGGCTGTCGAATTTTCCTAAAAAATCACATCTACTCTTTTCATTCGAGTTTCAATTTCATATGTTATTTTATTCAAATATCTATACTAGGATATTATTTCATTTTTTATTATCCAATAATTTATTATGTGTTTTATTATTAGTGGGTTACTTTTGTCCCTTCTCATTTTCTACATTTTCTAAAACAATGTTATATCATCGTTATCTGCAAAATTTTCATCTCAAAACCTCTCTCTCTATCTTTCTCAAAAAAAATATTATTTTATTTTTTTAATACCCAAAACCAATTTCATTTCTATGGGTATTCATAAATACCTAATATTGATCATTTCTATTCTAGAATTTACCTATATTTAACCATCGTTCCATTTCCAAGGGTTATATATGACATAATAATATTATTTTTAAGAAATTTTAAAACGTCACGATTTTGAAACGAAACCCATTTATTTTATTATCTATGGGTTATTTAAGAGATGTTTGATATTGATCTATGTGGATCACATAAAAATAAATAAATATTAATGGTGTGCCCTGGCATCACTCCATTGCATTGGGTAGCAAAGTTAATATCTCAAGATGACACGTTCACTTTACCTTTGTGATTCTCCTTGGTAATTGTTATGAAACATTTGGGATGAACCTTGGTGATATGTTCATGAATGTACAAATTAAATGTTTTATCCACATATTCATGTTATGGTTCATGTTCTTTTAATAATGTTATGCCTCTAATTTTATTGCTCATGTCATTATGTTTTTCATCAAGTTCTTATTGATATCACAAGTAAATAGATTCCATTTCCTTTCTTACTTGGCATTCTCCTCACCATTTCCATTGATGTATGTCTATATGTTATGAGATGAAAAATATGCACATAAGAGGAATTTATGATGAATCCATACAAGTGGATTATAAGAATGTTTTAGTTTTTCATGTTATATGTTTTTGATTTCCATAACACCAGACTATATAGACCCTATGCAAGTAAAATATATTGAATAGTTATGAAATAAAAAGGAGGGATTCCATAATTATTTGGCCATTATATGGGTTATTTTCATAGGGTCAAAGGAATTGAAATGGTTCATTAATATAAATACTTTTCCACCTTCCCTCAATAACTTTTGAATTACCCCCATGACTAAATGACATTAAGTGAGAGGTGAAATATTTTTTTTTTGATTTCCTTAGATTAAGTTAAAATGTTAAGTGAAGTATTTTATCATTATTAGTAGAGATGGTTCTCCAGATCATAATGTTGGTAATAGCTGGAATTGAAGATCCATACTCCTTTTCTTTAGGATGTTGGACATGGTGATCTTCACCACTTATTTATTTATATTTTTTCATATTATCGACCTCATTTTTTGACTAAATTGATCGATATGGTTATCCCTATTATTTATTGATATTTTTTGTACATGAATATTCATGTACCCCTTGGTTTTAGAAGTTTACATGCCACTCTACATCATTGAATGAGATTTCAAACATTGCCTTCAATATTTTGAGCTTAAAAGCATTGTTATATGCCCCTTATATAAAACATGAGATACTTATAACATTATAAATTGAAATAATGGTTAAATAACATAGGTACTAGACTTATTAAAAGATTGAAATGTAATATACATTGATACATTACAACTTTGGAATAAGTGGTCAGTATTGGAAAGGTAACCCAAAAGAAATCGACTCAACATTGTTTATTTATTTTACTATATTTTTCGTTATTCCAGAACACATATCATGCTATATACACTAGATATATTATTTTAGACACTGTTTTTGGTGGACTATTATGTTTTATTCACATCCAATTTAGGTCGATAATGGGGACATGAATAGATCAATTGAGTGAATGTTTAGAATTAGATTGTGTATATTGTTTGATGATTACTTTGGTTTGGGATATAGAATGGGAGTTACAGTCATAATCTACATGGGATTCCTTCCAAGGTTGGAGTATTTATTAATTATTTCATTCCTTTATTATCCCTATTGAAGTAATTTTTTATATTGAATACCTTGTATTTTGGGAATAGCATGTTGATGCGTGGTTGGATTTTATTTGAAGTTATTAGTTACCATTTTATATTATATGTAAGTAATTGTTATGTCTAAGGCTACTCTTTATTTATTTATACTTATGTTGTATATAGTAACTATTCTTGATGGTATAGTCTCCCCACTATATCACCTTTAGAACCTTTCTATTATTTGGTATACTCTGGCATATAGGAATGACTGCATGAGGCCGTGTGAGCTCTAGATCAAGATACATATGACTGAGCTTGGTCTTGTTTATCCAATTAATGTTTATGTCCATACCATGGGATCTCTATAAAATATATTGATCCTAAGAAGTCATTATTTCACACATAAATCTCAATAGATGATAAAGACACTTAATAGATGATTACACCTATATCATTAGCGGATCCCCCAGTGCATCTATAAGGGATCAGACCTTGACCATTAAGAAAGATGAAAAATAGATCCAATTTTCATACTTATAGACACATGATTCTCCCAAATGATCTAATATCATGTAATGATGGATGTACACAGATTCATCCATTTACAATACTAGTTTTGATGACTTCTTATTTAAATGTATATATATCCAAACAGAGTTGTAATTTTTTTCTATAATGCACCCACTATTTATCTCAAAACATATCTTACATAATACTCATGAAGTTTTCAATACCATTATCAAATAGTCTATTGAATTTTCGACAATGGGATATTATTCATGAAAGGTTTATTGACACTAAGTGGTATGTCTAGCATGAATATTTATTAAATAGATTTATTCAATTTCAAGGTCGAGAATTAGTTACTCTACATTGTGAATAATATATATTCTATTATATATATATATATATATATATCGTGAATGTTACTGTATGAAAAAAATATATGAATCAGATGATGTAAAGAAGATTAATTTCATCATTCCAAATAATGAATTTAACTTTAAGAAAATGGATTTTGATGAGGCAACTAGTCTACCACTAGAGGGAGAAGCCATAGTAATTCCACCAAACCTATCAAATGTTTTTAGAGGTATCCTAAAAATAGAGTTGAGGAAACCATATTCACAGTGATGGAGTGATTTAACAATTCAGTTCACTTAGATCCAAAATATGTGATTGTATTTCATTGGATCCATAGTTTTATTCACCCAAATAATTGTGATAAAGATATTATAAAGATCCAAAATTTAAATTCCTTCTATTTGTTTTGAAGTATAAGGAAGTAAAATATTAAAAATATCATTTGGGTCAACATTTTTGTTCTTTGTTTTAGAATAATTAATCATAATATCATTACATATTTATGGGTTCTGAACTGGATTAGAGTAAATATATTGGATAATGAAAATTAAAAAATAATTTTGGATATATAAAGGGTCAATGAAAATCTTTTGAACTCATAATTAGTAGATATAATGAATCTCGTCTATGATATATATAACAAGATGTTTATAGGAAGTAACAAATTCAGTGGTTGAGGATAAGAAGACCAATGGGAATAATATAAATCACCAAAATATGTTTTGGAAAATAAATATTCAATAAATAAAAATAAAATAATTATTGATATAAAATTTGAAATATTTTATAAGCAATATAGAGATGTTTAGAATATAAATTCTAAATAATTTAGAATTAATATTTAAGAATAATAGTCATGGAAAACATATATCAGTTTATCTAATTTGAAGTAAATAAAATTTGGTAATGTGAATTTCAACATATAAATGAATTGAAATCGAAGAAATTTTATTTGAAAATTATGATTTGATAGACTATACTTAAATATTTCTCCATAAAAGTTACTAAAATTTGGTTTCAAGAACTATTAGAAAGTGGTTTAAATTATTTATATAACAATATATTAAATGTTAAGTTAAACAAATAAAATCTAATTAATCAAATTTAAAATACATTCTAGCACTAATTACCGATATACTTATAATTTGAGGAAAATTTGAAAAGGAATATGAAATTAATTTAAGCACCCTTAGACCCTCACCTTCTTATAAAGAACAATTTTCAGCCATATATGAATTAACATATAGATTGTATTTTGGTTTATAAATGTCAATTGTTTCATCTAAACATGAATCTCAGATGATATACACATCTTTATTTGATGAAGCACAAAATTCAATGAAATATTCTTTAGAGGATTTTCCAAGACATGATAAGTTAGTGGATACTCTAATAGGTAAAAAAGATTATAAATTACATCAGGTGAAATAGAATCAATGTTTGTAAAATCAAATATATATATTGAACATCTATCTTAAATATATAGTATATCCACAAGGTTCAATGGCTTTTTAGGATTCTAGCTCTGAGATAGATAGTTTTTTAAAGTTTATCTCTAATAAAGATGATTCAAGGATAAATCTTATTGAAAAATAATAATCAATGAGGTTGTATAATTTCATATATTTTCAAATAAAATTTAATTCTTACCTCATATTTAGTCAATAGTATTATTTATATAGATAATAAAATGGATTTTCAAGTCTCATTGACATTAAAAAATATGATATATCTATAATTGGAGCCGAAAGCTAACTCATGATTTTTTAAAGAAGATTATATGATGAAAATTTGGAATATATAAAGAATAATGAAGTATGATAAGAACTAGGACCAAGAAATTATTTTTTTTACTAATTGAAAATATTTATTTATGGAAAAATTTTAATAAACCCAGCATTCACTTCTTTCATCAAGACTATGAGTTAGTTGAGAACGAATGTAATTTAATGTAATATATGATAATGATAGAACAATGAAATATATAATTATGGGATGTTATAAAATTATCAAAATATCGTAATAAGAGAATGGAGAATCTTGAAAATCAAATGGTAGGATCAGTAATAAAAGAAAAAAACATCAAATTTATTTTTTTCTTTTAATTTTCAAAAACAATAATTGATTTTAAAATTTAATTTTTATAAATTATTTTATTATTTTATTATAATTTTAAATTAAATTTATATTTTTTTAATGAATATTCTAATGTTAATAATTTCTTTAAAAAGTGATTATAGTTTCATTATTTTTCATGGATTATTTGAGATAGAGAAAAAGTATCAGAAATTTATGAGAATGAAATTTGTATCTATTATTTCATTGAAAATCATAAAGGGAGGTTTATAACACAATGGATGAATTATAAAATTAAATTTATATCTCTATTTATATATTAATAAATTTTGTAACATTTTCATAATTTTTCCCATTATGTTGCCATATTTTAAAAATCATAAATTGCTAAAAATTTAAATATTAGAGACAAAAATTCTATAAAGTGGGAAACATTGTTTTTATAATGTTTTTTTTATCTAGAGTATATTATGGGGTGTAAATTAATTTTTTTATTTGTTTTATGTTGAGATTCTAAAGGGGAGATATATGAAATTCATATGAAGGATAAATATAGAAAATACTAACAACCACAGGTTTCATTGAGAGTTTCATTGTCTAGTCGATATGATAAATCATTCAATCCTTTCCCAACTAATGGATGAGGGCCTTGAAGTCTACTTTCACAGATTATTTCCATTCATTTATCTAGATGTAATTTAGTCATTACTTGATATTTATGTCTACATAAAGGTTCTTATAATCCTTCATGTACACAAATTGTTATTATTTCTCCAATGGATTTATTTAAACCACCTTACCCTCATACTTTTTATGTTAAATAAATTAAGAAATAAAAGGCCCTTAGTATACGACTTTAACAGGCGTGCTAATGAATATTTGTTATTGAAAGAACACACTATTTTTTCCAAATTAATCCTATCTATATTCTAATTCTTTTTTAACGAAACGAAAATTTGGTATGATTTTGGCCAATATATTATCAATATTTCAATTAATTAATATTATTTCTCATTTAATGGTATTTATATTTAATCATGCACTATGAGGAAATATCTATTATGATTTGTATTCTGTATGCTTATTTACTTTTTCTATTCCAAAAACCTTTTATTCTTTATCATTTGGGTAATTTCATGGGTCATTTCTATTTTTCTGAACAAAGGACTAATATTCTCTTGCACACCGTTTATCTTCAAATTTTCATGTAATTAAACCACATGAATACATCATGTGAAATCGTCTATATAGAAATACAATGTGAATATAGTCATATGAAATTCAAGATACATGAATCTTTCATTGAGTTTTATATATATCATGTCAAGTAAATCAGACTATTTTTAATAACTAAATTAAATATTAGGTTGTATATGATGTAAAGAATCAAAAACTATTTCCAACTAATAATAACAAGTTTATATTGGTTGTAGATGGTGATCATCCAATAGTAGTGATATTTAATATTTACACATCCTCTAAAAAAACATGACTTGATTTGTCCAATTAATGTGGTTTAGAGACTATTGGAATCAGAAAAGGAATTTCTATTTAGTGTGTCACATTTTCATGTAATTGTGCTAAAAACATTTAATGTTCTAAGGGACTTGTTCCTCATGCCAAAAACTAAATATAATAACCAAAAAAATGTGTGTTGAAGCATCGTTTTGGCTGAAATGAGACTATCCTAGTTATGTGAATCCCTATAGTGGTTGAAACATAGGAAATAATGGATGATGTGTATAATACACTCCCAATGATACCAAAGGACATCGATTAAGACCATATTATCCACTTTATTTTCATAGTTTCTGAAGTGTAGAAGTAAAAAATCAAGAGTAAATTAGCATAATCATTACAAAATTTTTGATATATTATTGTTGAATTATTGTAAATAATATGGGATATAAGATGTAGTTTCTAGGTATAATAGAAGTATTTTATTTAAAATAGTTTAAATAGTATATTTTAGTGAATTTTGATTGAAAATAATCTTGGAGACTATTTGAGAAATTAAATGGAGATTATATCTGATCCCATGGTCACCCTGACTATGAAATGGATACTTATGTAGATGTTTATTTTCACAATGCTATTAAAAAGAGGAATGAATTTGTTTTTGATTTATGGTAGTACTCTATCAATAATGGGAGAAAGAAAAGGTAGCATATATAATAATCAAGATTTCACAAACGGATGACAACAAAATTCAGAGGTATGTTTTTTAAATCTAAATTGAATTAAAAATTACCAAAAAAAGATACATATGAAAACATACCTTTGTAAAACGGAGGTGTAAATGTAATAATGAAATATGTATTAACTAATCCATAATCCTAACCAAGTCTTTTTACATGTCAGATAAACCCCAATTAGAGGAAAAATAGTTAACCCATGCAAAAGAGGGTCCTGTGGACGTAAAAAATTCATTGTAAAATCAAATCCGTCCTAAAAACATTAGGGAGGCAAGAAAAAAAGTGATATCAAGAGCATACCCAAATTCTAATACAGTTATTCTCTTGCACTATATGGAAACAATGGTTCATTAATGTGACCCAAGATTAACATCCATTAATATCACCTCAATTCCTTGATTTAAATTTCATATCTCATAAATAGTTGCACAAATTGAGGACCTAAAGCATTAATGACACAATTATTGGAAACATAATCATATTATTCTAAAACACTTGAAAACATAAATCCTTAATGACACTCATCTATAATCTTCTCTAGACATCTCAAATGTTATTATTATATTCATAACATAGGGAGAGAAAAAAATATGAAATTTGTGAGTTTAAGGGCCCTACAGGGGAAAGATTCGATGTAATGATTCAAATTAGAAATATGATGGAGAACATGAGGATATAAAAAATATATTATAAAATTATTATGTTACCATATATGATATTCAAAAAAATTTAGATAAATATATGATCATAAAATTATTATTAAGAATCTATAAAATTAATGATATTAATCAAAATACAACTAAATAATCATAAAAATATGAGAATGAAATAAGAGTGAAAAATATTTTAAAAATAAAATGTTAAATGAAAAAAAGGTCATATCATTAAAATTAAATGAATCATGGAAAAATCTAATAACATGTTAAATAAATTGAATGTATGGAACAACCATAATTAAAGGAAACCTATATGACAAGACTCATTATACACACTCCTATGTGAAAATACTCATTATATCAACATGTTAAAATGTGGAAAATACTCATAATTCATATAATTGGGTAATAAAATGATTATATCCATTCTAGACTATATCATGAGATATTATCATAAACCATTATAATGGATGGTGGTATAGAACCCACACATAATTATCCTTACACATTTATTCAATTTAAAATCAATATTTATCATATCTCAAAGAACACATTAACATAGGAAATTATTTACATAATATTTTCAAAAACATCACATGGCATGGCCTTATGAAATCATAGTATATGATGATTTATTTTTAAAAAAAAAATCATATTATAAAAAATAATGTTGGTGGTCAAATTGTATCTTTATGAGAAATAAAACATATTGGAAAATATCAATGTTAAAATAAAAAATTAATCACAATACTTTTTAAACATTATTACAAAAGATAATTTTAAATTTACATTTAAAAAAATAGGAAATGAAAAGATGTATTTAGAAATAATTTTTATAAATAGTATCACATAAAAGAGCTTTGAAAAGAAAGAAAATTGCAGATAATAAATCAAGAGTGGTATATAATGAAAAAAAACATTATTAGATTTTTAGGAACTTTTCAATAATATTATAATAGTAGACATTGAAATAATTTCATTTACAAATTTTTTTTATGGAAATCCTGAAAATTAATAAAGGCAAATAAAATTCATATTTCATTTAAGAAAAAATCAATTGTTGAAAAAAAGATAAATAAAAAATCATTATCATGAATGTGAGTTATTTATTCCAAAATTTTACATTTTATTTGGAAACTATTTATCAAAGAAGTGGATATTGATTATGAGAATTAATAGAAAAAAAATTATTATATATATATAAATAGGATATTATAATGAAAAAATAGTTATTGTAATATATATTCAATTTAAAAAGTCAAAGTCCCTATGATTTTGAAATTAAGATGATGAAACTATTTTATTGAATTACTTCTTAGTTGATCACACTTTTAGTTATTAAATTTTTTAATATCATGTGTGAGTTATCTGGATCTTTTTAAAATATTTTAATAGTAGTGGTGTTATTATTCATCATCCTCCAAAGATAATAATTTCATTAAAATAAAATTTACAAAAAAATTATTTTTAATTAATATTTATAAACTTATAATTTCATTCTATTTTTTAGTTACGGTTTATATACATGAAATTGGTGACAAGAACACTCCTATCATTTTTGAAAAATAAATGGTTCAATCTTAATTAATGAGGTTAAAATTAATGTTTCCATTAAACATCAAATATGAAATAATTATTTAATTATTAATATCACATATTATTTTTATATAATATTGCATATTCATCAATTATATTATTTTAAATAATTGTCTAAGTTGGTGTTTTGATTTACCCAATATGAACATACCATAATTAATGGATAACTGTGGTTTTGAAAGTGGTTTTTCCAAAATATCCTTATTATATAATAATAATTATACTATTTTTATATTTTTATATTTTTTTATCATATTTTATGTGATTTTACAAAATAAGAAATAAACTTGACAAAAAATGAGTTAATTTAATTTGTGGAGTTGGTTTTCTCCACACCCATTTAATATTTATTATTTTCATAATAGAATGGGTTATATGTGTTAACCATTATTATATTTTCATAGTAAAATTTTAATGAAAAAATACACATTATAATAATTAGGAGTGAGAAAATTATATTTTGGGATGCATGAAAGAAAATAATAGAAGTTAGGGAAAAAATGTTCTCATGTTTTGGACTAGGGGTTTTCCATAGAATACCCCTTATAAATGGATGTCATAGTACAATATATTATGTAGAGAGGATCAAGGAAATGAAATATAATTTTGGGGGATAAAAATGTAATATTATTTTTGGCTTACTGAAGTTTTTTGGTTGTATTTAATGGGTGGGGAGAGGCCCATTTTTATGAAGTGAGAATGAGATTTTTGTAAATATTTCAACTTAATATAATTAGAGCATGTGTTTATCATTTCATTAAGACATTAAAATAAATAATAATATAGTATCAGATTAGGTATGTCTGGAAATCCCATAAACATTAATTTTTATATATATTTTAAATAGGTTTTTCATTTATTTACTCTTTTAATTTTCACTTATACTATTTATGGTTTTACTAATGTAAACAGTTTTTACATCACTAATTTTATTTTTATTCTGGAAAATAAAATGGAACTTATCAAATAATTTCCACCTACAAATTCTAATTATTAAATAAAAATATCCAGTTAAAATTTATACGTCTACGAAATATAAACTACAATGTTAGTTCATGTAACACATAAGTATCTATATTAGAATAAGGTATATTTTTTAGATTAAGATTTTTATATAGGATTAAAATATAAATGTATTTGAATTTTTTGATATAAATATTTTATTAAAAAAATATCTGCCATTGAAACCAATTCAATATATAATTTTTCAAATTAATATTTAATTTAAAATAAATAACCAAGAATAGTTATTTTAGTGGAAAATATTATTTATGTCAATTAAATTTCGAACATTGTTTTATAAATTGATAGTGGTATATAAAAATTCATATTCTTACTGAAAAAATATATATTTTATCATGAAAATAATTTTATAAGTATCTAATTAATACCCACTTTTTTATAGTGTTATTAATTCTATGGTTTTGCTAAAAATATATATTTTTCACTATTTTTAAAATAAATTATTTTTGGAGAATTTCCAAAATTCATAATAAGTACATTAAAAATTTATAAATTAAAAAAAACATTTAAATATAGTTATAATTATGAAATTTATAAATATTGTTTTTAAATAATATATAATATATAAAGAAATATTCTTTTATTAAAAATTAAGACTTTAAGCATTAATAGTTCTTAATAGAATTTTTTTTCATTTCTAATTTATTACTATCATTATATTTCATAGTTTGTTGTGAAATAATTTTTTATCACCATATTTATTTGAGAATAAATATTAACAAAAAACATAAGTCATTGATTAAGGCTCAAGATATTATTTTGATAAGTGGATTTATGGATGGTAATATCAATATAGGTGGTTACATTAAGACCTAAGAAAAGATAAAATCCTTTCATGAGGATATAATTCACATGGAATTGGTGTGATTTTTTTATGTTGAATAGAAAGGGTGAAAATTTAGAACTGTTTAATGTTTTCGTGGAGTGGTATAGTGGTTCCAATTATAAGTAAATTTATTTCATGTAGTCATATTTTTTCAGTTCCCATTTGACCCTTAAAAGTTTCTCATATAAAATATATATAATATATTTGAAGTGAGTGACAGATGATAACATTTTGGGGGATATTCATTCAAAACATAAATGAGGTATTTATTTATTATTTCCATCAAACATCCATTTGTATTTATTGTTTTTTGATTATTAAAAATGGTATTTATTTGGGATATTTTTAAATTTTTTATGACTATTTTTTCCATATATTATTATTAAATTATTTTGAAAATATTTTTAAAGTCAGGAAATAAGTCAATAAATAAATTCAGTACCTAGGGATCCTCAGTGTGGTGATATTAAAGATCATAATTATATTTTATCATGTGCACATATTATTTCTAGATTTTTGTTATTACACCAAAATGGAGTCTCAAATCGGAAATTTCAGACCATGTTGAGACATGAATTTATGTTTTACCCTATGTGTGACATAAAGTGTGTCGATGTTGGGAAACCAGTCAGAGGTGATAAAATGTAGGGTGACAAATGATGGAGACTTTTTAACTCAAGAAATATAATTAATAAAATTACTAAACTAACCCACCATGTTTCCAAGTACTATAGAGGGAGATGGATCCCTTGGTGTGATAGATGAATCAAGGAAGGACTAAAAATTGGAAGGGCTTCTGAACTCTAACCCTAATGACGAGCACTCATGAATCATGTTGTAGTGGATTCTGGATAGGGATCTTGACTTGAATCTTTATCATCTCCATATAAGATAGGATGATTTTTGTGTTTTATTTCATGATGGCTATATCAATAGTGTAAATACAGGTTTTAATGTCATCGTAATAACATTGTTTTTTTAAAAACTGACGCAAATATTATGTGCGGGAAATTTATGGTGTCGGTTTTATCTAAAACCCATGCCAAAAACTGGTTGGACGGAGTTTTGGCATCGATTTTACTGAAAACCGACGTCGAAGACCCAATTTTCAGCGTTCGTTTTAGAGAAAACCAATGCTGAAAATCCGGTCAACTCAGTTTTCGGTGTCAGTATTATAAAAACAGGATGCTAAAAATCATGTCTAAATGACGTTTCGGCGTCGGTTTTATAGAAAACTTTTGTCGAAAGTCATCAGTAAATTATTTTGGGTGTCAGTTTTTGAGAAACCGACGCCGAAAATAAAAAAAAATGAAAAAAATGTGTCGGTTTTTTGGAAAACTGATGCCATAAGATATATTTTCTGTGTCGGTTTCCTCTAAAACTGATGCGAACAGTCTTTTAAAATTATTTGGGGACCGAAACCCTCATTTTTTCGATCATCGAAATCGACTTCTGCTGCAGCACTTTGGACTCCTGACGACTTTCGAACATGATTTTCAATCTTGGACGGCCATTGTTGTTGTTTTTTTGCCGTTTCCACGATTTCGGGTATGCGTTCTTCCTCTTTATCTCTTGTTTCATCTCCCATTGTTTATTTCTTCTTCAAGAACCCTATTTTGCACGATTTTCATTATTGGTTCAATTTTAGTTGTAGTTTATCATTATTTTTTGTTTGTATTATCATTGTTGGTATAGATTTTATAGTGTTTGTTTTCTGAAGTCATTATACCGGTCGCAGTTTGGATTTATCATCTCAATTCGGGTTGAACTTCAAATTTTTTGTTTTCATTATCATTATTTCAGTTTAAAATGATGTTTCATTACAGTATGAAGTACTATATTTTTAATTCCATTTCCATTTTAATTACTTCTTATTCAAAAAAATAATTCTATTGTGTTATTTATTGATGAACTTAGTGTGGTTTGGTTTTAGTTTGTCTTGTTTTTTTGTATCTATATTTATCATTTAGATCGTTCTCTGTTATCTGGGATTAACATGTGAATATTTTATTTCATCAGTGACTTTTAATTAAATGTGATTAAGGTTATAAAATTACATTACACCCATTTTGATTGATATTTTACATTTTAAAACAACCAATTATATTTTTTACTTTCAATAAATAATTGAGATTTATTAATAATTAACAACCCATGTCTGTGGCTTGCATTTCACACCAACATTTATTAATTCTTTGTTGGTTTATTTTATTCTATACATTTTATGAATTTATTTTTTTAGAAAACGGTTTTTTGTATTCCAACATGATTTGACATTATAAGTACTCAAATTAAAGAAACATTGATTCCTTTGACTATATATCTAGAACGTTAAAATTGATATTTAATTAATCATATAATTAAATAAGAAAATGATAAAAATAGTAAATTTTTAATTATTGTAAGAGCTATTTCGATGGATTTAGTAGAATCTATTATGTATTCTATAGGATGTTCATTCTATATAATAGTGTAACCACTATATTGATTCTCTGCTACATAGTTGCCTCTATGGTAGCTCGATTGGCTATAGCTCGTATCCTTTTTGATCATTCTCTCCCAGGAAAATTACCCCATCCCGACCCTCCTCCCTAATCCCACCTATCCACCTATCCATACTCTCTACCTCACCACCTCTCTACCTCTCCCTCCCAATCCCTTTCCGAGCCTCTCCACTATATACCCACCTCCCACTGGGAATCTACCTTCCCCCAACCAACCATTAACTCAACATTCATGTTTCTGCCTTCATTCCCATTGCCACCTTCATTTCCATAATTGAATTAATTACCGTGTTCCTTTTAGATCTACCTCCCAATTTCTCATTCTCATTTTTTCTGCAATGTCCATCCATCCTCTCGAATAACATCATCTGCATCACTAAACCCTATAATGGGTTCATCCTCTATCTTGAAATGCTACTATATTCACCATAATATTAATATCGATACATGTATTTGTTAGTACATAGGTATAGATCATACCACAAAATCGTCAATAATTTATACATATTTCTATGTACTCCCACATTTGACTTATTGCTTCCTTTAAATTAATGTACTCTTCAATATTTTTGACACATGCAACATTGAAAGATTGAAAATATGTAATATGAACTAATAAATTTTAAAAGAATGATATTCTAATTAAATTACAATATCAATATAAGACACATGTATATAATATGAAAATAAACTATTTACTCTATTTGTAAACGTGTTTCATATCTGATGTCTTTTATCTGATTATCATTAGTTTTTATTTAATATGATTTTGTTTACAATTTATCTGATAGATATTTAAATGTTTATATGTTTTAATATATTCATCAATTATATTGTGATATCAAGTATTAATGGATCATAATTGGATTTATTTACAAAGAACCACTAGTTAATATGAAAAAGGAGTTGATAATTTTTTGGAATTTTCTAAACGACATCTTCCAAATATTGATTTGATTTTCTATCCATGTTTTAAGTGTGTAAATATGAGAAAGATAAACTCCAGAGAAATCAAGGATCATCTCATTGGTTATGGTTTTAGCCTTAATTATACACGTTGGATCTTTCATGGTGAATGAACAGAAAATTCATCGTCCAGTGTTGATGATGATATTAATAATGAGGCAGAGGATCGTCTTGAAGAATTAATTCATGATTTAGTTATTGAAACCATTGAAAAAACACCAACTATTGAACGATTATATGGAGATTTTGAGAAACCATTATTCCCAAGTTACGGTAAATATACAGTGTTATCAGCAGTTTTGAGAGTAGTTGACTTAAAAGAAAAAAATGGGTGGAGTGATAAAAGTTTTTCCAAATTAATTGAGCTTTTAAAAGGGCTACTTCTAGAAGTAAATGGGCTTCCAGATTTCAATTATGAGGCGAAGAAAATATTATGCCCAATGGGATTTAGGTATAAAAAGATACATGCTTTCCCCAATCATTTTGTACTGTATAGGAAAGAAAATGAACATTTATCAAGTTGTCCTACATGTGGGACATCGCGCAATAAGATGGATGAGAAATTCAACTCAGATTCATTCTTAGGTGATGTCATGTAACGTTATGAAAAATCATTTTTTTACATTCCAATGATATCATCAAATATTTTTTTCATACAATTCTAATAATTCAATTCTGATTTATTTTTAGGTACCATAATCAAAACTCCAGCTAAAGCAATTTGGTACCTACCAATAATTCCTCATTTGAAGCATCTGTTTGCAAATTAAATTAATGAAAAAAGGTTAAAATGGAATTTAGATGAGTGAATCCCTGATGGTAACTTATTTCACCCTACCGATTCACAACAATGGAAGAGTTTTGATAAAAAATTTCATGATTTTGGAAGTGATTTTAGAAATCTCAGAATGGGATTCTGTACTGATGGAATTAATCCATATCAGAGCCTTAGTAGACAATATAGTTCATGGCCTATTTTTCTGGTACTTTACAACTTGTCCCCACATCTATGTGTATAGAAGAAATATGTTATGATGAGCATGATGATTTTTGGACCAAAACAACTGAGAAATGATATTTATGTGTATCTTACACCATTGATTGATGATTTGAAACTGCTATGGGAGGAAGGTATTAAAGTTTTCTATGCATACAATAAAGAGTATTTTCTTTTGCGTGCTGTGATAATGTTCACTATAAACGACTTTCCTGCATATGGAAACATATCTGGATATAGTGTTATGGTATATAAAGCATGTCCAATTTGTGATGAACAATCTTCATATTATCAATTGTAGAATGGATGAAAGACAGTGTACATGGGACATTGAATATTTTTGTGAATTGATAATCCTTATCGTAGATTGAAAAAAGAATTTAATGGTTTACAAGATTACAAGATCCCCCTCGACCATTGTCAGTTGAAGAGTATTATGACCGAGTGAATGATATTGATTTGACATTTGGAAAGAGAAAATTTTCTGGTTTACAAAAACATATCTGGAAGAAGGAGTCTATTTTTTTAAACTTCCTTATTGGAGATTTTTAGAGATAAAAAATAACATTGATGTTATGCATGTTGAGAAAAACATATGTGATAGCTTGATTGGATCTTTTTTAGACATAAAAGGAAAGCCAAAAGACGGATTACATGCTAGATTGGATTTTATATTAATGAGAATACCTTTGGAGTAAGCTCCCGCTGTGAAAGGAAATAGAATATATTTACCTCTGGCTTGTCACACATTAAGAAATATTGAAAACATGAATTTTTGTCAGTGTCTTTATAGTATTAAAGTATCCATCGGTTTTCATAAAATGTGAATAATTTTGTGCCATTGAAGGATTTTCAATTAATAGTTATGAAATCACATGATTTTCATGTGTTGATGCATCAAATTCTACCAGTAGTAGTGCGTTTTATATTACCGAATGTTGTCAGAAAGGCAATCATCAGGTTATGTAATTTATTTAAATCCATTTGTAGAAAATTCTTTGATCCAAATTTTTTATATGTGTTGGATAATGAAGCAACTCTAATTCTTTGTCAACTAGAAATGTATTTCCCACCCACATTTTTTGATATAATGGTTCATCTATTGATTAATTTGGTGCGTGATAGAAGAATATGTGGGCCTCTTTATTTAAGATGGATGTATCCTTTTGAAAGATATATGAAAATCTTGAAAGGATATTTTAACAATCCTTATCGACCAGAGGCCTCTATTGTTCAAAAATATGTATCAAAAGTGGTTATTGAGTTCTGTACTGATTATTTGAATGAGGTGGAGCATATTGGTCTCCCTGTATCTCGACATATGACCGTTGATAGAGAAGGTAGAGGGGTTTGAGGCTTAAAGGTAAAGTTCATTACACGTGATGAAGTGATGCAAGCACATTTAAACATTTTGAACAACACAGATGAGGTTAAACCATATATATCCTCACATATTGTTGAATTAATGTTACGATATTAGAAAAGAAATGAAAAGTGGTTGATGATTGAGCATAAGAATAAATTTGATTCATGGTTTAAAGATAAATTCAACCCAGATATATTTGTATCAGAAACATTGAAGTGGTTAGAAGGGGGGACCATCTCTTAATGTGATCACTTGGTCTGGTTTTGATATCAATGGCTACACATTTTACACAAAAATCCACGATGACAAGAGTACCGTTCAGAATACTAGTGTGATGGTATTCACTGAAGCAGTGCATTTTTCGAGTTCCAAAGATAAAACCCCAATTTCTGCATCAACATCATATTTTGGATTTATTGATGACATGTGGGAAATTGAATATATTAAATTTCGAGTCACTGTTTCTAAGTGTAAATGGGTTGATAGTAATATTGGCGTGAAACATGATGAATATGGGTTTAAACTGGTTTATTGGAAAAGATTTAATCATAATGTGGAACCATTTGTGATGGAGACACATGAAAAACAATTATTTTATGTCATTGATCCGTCGAATGATCAGTGGTCAGTTGTTTTGAAAGGGAAAAGATACCATTTGGGTGATAAGAATGATTTTGATGATGCTAGTGATTTACATGAGCCTTATTCATCTATTACGCAATTTTCAGATGATTACAATAAATATAAGATAGACATAGTGCATGCAGTACATACTGATCATGACGAAGGCATGTGAAAAAACACTAAATTAGTCTCCTAATTTTTCTAGTAAATATTTATATTTTGTGTCTATTTTTAAAACTTACAAATGCATGCCTCTATTTTTACATATTTATTTTTGTCTTCCTTGATTCTAATTATTCAGTTTTCTAATGATATGCAGGTACACAAAATTTCATTACACATTCTAGTAGCAATGTCAGATACAGATAGAGAGGAGCATTTATCGAGGTATATCTATTTTGACATATTATTAAATATTCAGTAATATACTTATTTAATTAAAATAAAACTGTTAATTTACAAAACAAAATTTGGAGGACTACTGATGCGTCCTCGGCGGAGGAGACTTCTCCAGTTACTACTCAAAAATCAAGTTCTCTAGTTGGTAAATGTGGTATTACACGTTTACCAAAACTATCACTTTCTCGTGATTATAACAAAGTACACATCTCTTTTGATTATAATAATAATTCTTTTGGCCCAAATGTTGTTCAGTTTGTAAGTTATATAGCGATGCAGAGCCATTGCCGGATTAGTATTTTATATACTGATTAGAAGTCAGTGGATAGGACGGTGAAGCAACAGCTTTGGGAGGTTGTGAAGGTAAAATATATTTATTAATTTATTTTATATCATTTGTTAATATTATATAGTTTAAATGACATATTTAATTTTTTCAATTACAGATGACATTCAATTTTGAGGAAACCAAACAAATTAGTAAAAGACATTTCTCTTTATAGGCGGTTTGATGAAGAGATTTTAAAACCAAACTGAAAAAAAATTATGTTTTTGGAATTAGAAGGTTTGAAAGCCCATGTCTTAAGTATCCATATATAGATGAAGAAACAAGGAACCGATTTGTTGACAATCGTCATGAAGTGAAATTTCTGGTATTGTAATTGTTTTTTATTTTAAAATTTATGCTATATTTTCCTTATTACTTAGTAGTTTATTTTTATGTAATAAGCCTCCAGGTGATCTCATCAGGAGATCCAGTTGCAAAACGTATACCCTAATACTTTATCACGTAGAGGGTACTCGTATTTGGAGCATAAAATGATTGAAGAAAAAGTTGAAGCTTTAAGAGGTCGATCAAGTAGTGGTTCATAAGAGGTCCAGTATGGTCCTCCATCTCCTCCCACTCGCCATGAGAAATGGAAATGAGCAAGAAGAAAAAAAAATGAAAAATATCTTAGAGAGTAATTTCATCAAGTGGATGCTATAATTGTAAGTAAATATTATTTATTTGTTAACAATTTTTCTTTCTTATAATTTATAAACACTAATATAACTTTTATATTTTTCATTTCTGGATGAACTTCAGAAGAAAGAGACACATGGCTATTTTATCCCCAAGGGAAGGATAGATATCCTAGCCACTGCTTTGGGAATGGCAGAACACCCTGGCCGTGTTAGAAGATATTAGGCGGGTATTAGTATTCAGAAGGTTTTTGATATGAGTAACCAATCAAGAGACCCAGAAATCAAATCCTCAAAAGAAGAGATGCAGGATATGAAATAGTATATGGGTCATCAAATTCAAGCAGCTGTACAAAAGGCTTTATTAGAACACTTGGTAAGACAGTCACAGTCTTCGCAGGCTTCTGAGGTATATTATTTACTTGTCATCAATTTTTCTTTTTTATAAATTATAAACACAGATATAACTTTTTCATTTTTCAACATTCTCACCCTACTCACACGGACTACCCTGCCTCATCTGCTTACCCACTCCTATCTGGGTAGCCTTCCGAGGTATATTATTTACTTGTCATTAATTATTCTATTTTATAAATTATAAACACTAATATAACTTTTTCATTTTTCAACATTCTCAACCTACTCACCCGGACTACCCTGCCCCATCTGCTTACCCTGCCCCGTCTGCGCAACCTTTGGATGTATATTATTTTATTTTATTTTTAATCAATTTTTTATGGTATAAATTTTAAACACTAATATACACTTTTCATTTTTCTGCCTTCTCAGCCTGCTCGCCCGGACTACCCTGCCACACCTGCTAACTTTGAGCCTCCACCTCATCCCTCGGATCAAGCCTTATTTTGTGAGTTGTTCGCGGGATATCCTCATGTACATATTGTTGCATTAGGACAGGTCTATTTTTTGGGGGACTCGGTACATCATCAGCCTATGCAGATGGGTCAGGTTAGAGTATCAGTACATGTTATTATAAATCCTACTGCTCTACTACCATATCCTTCTATGGAGATCACCAGTGTTGGGGAATGTACGGGCCATTTTTTACTTTGGAAAACGGCCCTTCTTCGTTATATTTCACATGAGGTATGTGTTTTTTTAAAATATAAATTACATATGATTCCAAATTACTTATAATTTTTTCTGAAATTTAACTTATATAAGATTATCTAAAAGCAAAAGAAACTGTAAAAATGCAACAAAATGTTCAGAAACAGTCAGCTTTAGAAACTTCTAATATTTATTATGGCTTGAAAATATTATCTGAGTCCTCTTATTCCTTGAATATTATCTATGAGTTTCAGATGACGCCCAATATATATGGAAGAAATTATCAATTGAGAATATTGAAAGAAGATATCATGAATTTAGTTAATTTTGAATAGATCGGGCTGAATGTGGTGCAATTGTTTTCCTTGTATGTAAATTGACGTCTGAATTGCTCTTTCTTTAATAAATGATTGTTATGTCATTGACTAACTATATTTTCTTTTTAAATTAGGTATCTATACAGGATTATTTTACAAAATGAAACTACAAGAATTTAAAATGATATTGATCTAGAGTACATTTCCCTGGAAGTCAAACATGTGAAGAATGATGAAAGAGTTCAATATATATCTGAGATATTATCACAAAAAAAGATTCAGTGATGGGTTTTTCCATTTCATGATATGTTTGAAAATCAACATAATTTTGAACTAATGATCATTATAATGACATTAATTGTGTATTTTTGTATTGTATGGGGAATTGGATGTTAGGCGTATTTTGCCCAAATGAATGCTCCTTATATTGGTTTTTCTCTTTATTAGGAAAAGTGTGTAAACCATTTTCCAACTTATTAAACAGGTATGTAGTTTTTTATTTTTATAAGTTTGTTATGTTTAATTTTCATTGTTTGCACAAGTTTTGTTAGTTCTTATATAAAAAAATGAAAGTCATGGAAACATTTTACAAAGGAAAAGAAACCAACGAAAATCAAATATGTGGACCTACAGGTAATTAGTTTTTATATTTTTGTTATATATTGGTTTTTATTATTAGTTAAATTTTTTATAACTGCAGTTTCATCATCAAAATGGACATGTTGAATGTGGTTATTATATTCTATGATTCATGTATGAGATAATCACAACTAGGGAAACTACTGATTTTCATAAGGTTAGTTATATTAATCATTTTATATATTTTATGCCACATTTTTCTATTTATTAATTTCATATCATTCAATATTATTGTAGGTATTCAATGATTCAGTGTCTTATTCCAAATCTGATATGATCTATATTCAATCCACTTTTTCAATCTTTTTGTTAATTCTGATTAATATTTAAGGTATGGATATTCTATTATTAATAAATAATAATACATATGGGTTGAAAAAACTAACTTTTATGACATATTAGGTGTTTGAACCTACTAATAATTAAATGAATGCTTCAATAATAACAAAAAATGGGCATTCCATATATTTTAGGTATGTGTATTTTAATTATACTTTACTTTGAGTTCACTAAAGTTCCTCTGTGAAAACTGTTTGATTGTTTTTTGTATACTGTGTTTTTTTTCAGGGGCTTCAATTTTTTTGGAAGTGAAATTGTAATTGTTTTTAAAAAAAATTATTTATGGCGTTGGATATTTTAAAAACTGACACTGAATGTTTTTTTTAAAAAAATGACTTATGGAATCTATTTTATCTAAAACTGACCCCGAAAACTAGTTGGACGGAGTTTCGGCGTCGGTTATCCTGAAAACCGATGCCGATGACCCGATTTTTAGCGTCGGTTTTATATAAAACCCATGCCGAAAATCATGTCTAAATGAATTTTCAGTGTCATTTTTCTATAAAACTGATGCCGAAACTCATAAGAAAATTATTTTTGGTGATTGTTTTTGAAAAAATTTCGTGAAAACTATATTTTTAACGTCACCTTTAAGACGTTGGTTTATAACCGATGTCAAAAATAAATAGAAACTAACGTTAATAAGTGTTTTTTCACTAGTGTACATGGATTATTTTAAGGTTGTAGTTCTCTTATGTAGGTTCTAGATATCTCATGAGGGTTTATATGTTTGTAATTAGTGAATATTTAGGGTTTTAGGAAGATTGTTTTGATTTATGGATTGAAAATAATGATCAATAAAATCCAGAGGTGTATAATGAGCACTCATGAATCACGGTGTAGTGGGTTCGGGATAAGGATCTGGACTTGAATCATTAGCATCTACCCAAGATATAGGATGATTTTTGTGTTTAATGTCTTGATTTCTATATATGGATTAATTTATGGTTTTATTTCTCTTGTGCGGCTTTTAGAGATCTCGTAAGGGTTGATATGTGTGTAATTAGTGAACATTGAGGGTTTGGGGAGGATTGTGGTGATTTATGGTTTCGCAATCATGATAAAAAAATCAGGAGGTGTTTGTTCACATGAAAATGCAGAGGCAGAAAAGATCACCATCTACAAGGTTACTTGGAATGGTACACAGGAAATGTTTTTTTACATCGGAACAACCAGGGACATAGTTCTATGATAAGGACAAGAATAACATTTCATATACTACATGTTCTTGGCATGTATGACTACATGTTTAGCCAGCTCATGTGGGAGCAATGAAACACCCATGTGATCAGGTGAGGTTACACCATATGTACAAGTGGTGGACATGTAGAGTACTACCATCAAATACATCTCCCTTATGTATCTTTGTCTACATTACTTTGATAGAGTCCCATGGGTAGATGATCTTTTGTGGTTTTTATCATAGAATGTAATGGTGGTTATGGTTTTAGTAATAAAAATGCAATGTTAAGTAATGCTCATGTAAATATTATAATAGAGACCCATAGATTAGTATTAGTTCTTTACCATGGTCTTCCCCCTAACGGTATATTTGTACATTACATCTTGAGAATAATATTTTCATTCCCTCTATAGGATTACTATCGATTGAGATCATATATTTTGTATGGGAATCCTGAGGATAGATTCTTCTTTGTATCGCCTTCCCAAGGATAGGTTTGAGGCATCAGCATGACCTACTTATAAAATCAATGATCCCATGTATAGATGGTGTTTTATATAGGGTTCTAGGAAACCCCTAGTGATCTTGTAAGTTATACCCTATATATATATCATGATTATGTGCCTCATATTGGGTTTTTTGGTGTCTTCCAATGGTGTTATGTTTGATCCTATATTTGAGTGATGAGAAATTCTGAGTTTTTGTAGGTTTTATGGTTTCCCCCATGAGGCATAGGTGTGATCCCCTATACAAGTATCTAAATCTGCTAGGTTCGATCATGAATTTCTTTGTGTAAAGACACAAGGAGTGTGTGCTCTCAGATGACTTCCATTAGGGATTGAAGGGATGTTCCATTGTCTTAGTGATACATGATGAGTGATCTCTATGATACCTTTGGTGGGGGATGGAAGTTCACATAGAGGGAGTATTCTCGTATGAGTGATACCATTGATCCCTTAGTAGAATCTAGTGGCTGGATGTATGGTTGAAACTATGATATTTTTAGTCTTTTATGAGTATATATAGGTTATTCCTAGAGTCATTATGGATATCTCTCTTATTTTAATTGACATACCATATGGTGATAATCTTACTATTATTGTATTGATGAGATATGGAAATGGGGATTCAGGTTATCTCTCTCATGTATATTCATTTAACTCTCACTATGAGTTAAGAGAACTCCTAACATTCAGTTTCATACATCTATTTTGGGATTTAGCGGTACGTTTTGGGTATTTCTATACCAACACAGTGATGGAATCATCCCTCACATGTCATGTATGATGAAGAAAATAGATCATTTTATGGATTCCTAGGAGGAATATTAGTAGGTGGAGAATAGTGATCTAGACCATCCAAGATTTGTATTGGTGGATACATTTTATAGTTGTCCCATACTTATTAGAGGGTTATACAGTTTTTCTATTTTTATTGTTCTTATATTTTTTCCTTATGATTTTGAGTAGTCTGATTGTGGTTTATAGCTGTAGGCATGAATTTATTGACAGTTGTATTTTTATATCTAAACCAATTCATTGAGATGGATGTGTGTGTGTATAAGTAATTTAGGATAATGCATCCAATGTGTTTTTTATGCCTCCTAAGTGCTGGTCAACATCCATTATAATATTGAAGGTGTGAATGGGGTATTTTAACTTGGATTATCAATATCCAGGTGGGGCTTTTTGTGATATGGAGTTACAAAGTTGTATCATATCGTGGATTTTCCTTATGACCATTCTTTTGAGTTGACTAGTTATGAGTCCATATTTTGGATTTATGTAAACATTGTTAAAATGTATTGGGATAACCTTTTAGGATAGGGACTACAGTTTTATTGTATAGGAATAAGTATCCATTCACTAGGATTTTGACAACATGCTTATTGACCGACATATATAAGAACTAAATAGAGTGAAATTTAATATACATGCATTATATAGGACTAGGTTCTTGGTTTTAATTTACATATTTATTTATCTCACAAAACAAACTATTTGATCATAGAATATCCTGATTATTTTAGGATTCCTTCTTGATGACATCTGACTAATATTTAATGGTGGAATTGTGATAATGAACCTCCTAAAGATGAGGCATTATTGAATGGGTCTGTATATGAGGTGGTACCTCCTGTTGGATTACATATTTCTTCCCCACCTATTGAGTATTATGTGTCACAATTATGTTAATAGGTTTATTAAACTCCAATATTTTAATAGATATATACCTCTATGTTCATTGGGTGAGCTACCCCCCTGGAATCTCTTGATTGACTTTGGACAATCTCACACATTTTTTCCCTCGTGAGGCTTCCTCCCGATCATATGGTGGTCTTAGCAATTAATATTTTTAGGGATTAATGAGGTGATGGTTTAGCCTTATATCACATAAAAATTAAAATGTGATGCTCAATTTTATATTGTTTGAGTGTCTCTTTGTGGAAGAGTATTATCCTACCACACTACGAGTGATGCATATCCAAATGATTCTATAGCTTCGGTGTGTTTGTGTGACATTTGAAGATTATTTAGATTGGTTCACTATCCTTTGAAGATATTATATGGATATATTTTTATTCCATTTTTTATATTGTATACATTTTAATTGGGAGAATTCCAAGATACCTAGGTGATAGTGATATCCCTTTTCATTCTCACATATGATAGAGTTCTTCAGTGGGCCTCGGTAGTAGGGAGATATATTTCCAAAAAAACACTAAATATTGTGGATGGTAGTGGAAAAAATGATTTTATACCATATAACATGGTATATTATGGAAGTATAAAGAATCAATTTAGGAATGACCCATCAGGAGATGATCCTGGGATGGAGACTCAATGATTTTGGGCTCTTAGGATGGTTCTACTTAGTAGATAGTGTAATGGTGACCAACTTGTTATTTTCAGGGACATATCACATGGGATTGAAGAGGACACCATTTTCATAAAAATTGAATGGTATATGGACCACCCTATCATAGGAAATAACAACAATAAGGAGTCTTTCATGATATTTTATGTGGATGAGTAGTGGGGAGAGCCGTAGGAGGTGGTGGAGGGAACGATATATAGCCACCACCAACCTAGGCAAGTCCACACTAAGAATAGGGAGAAGAGGAAAAGGTTAGGGTAAATTGTAGACTATAATTTCTTAAACACTAGAGTCTCAAAGGATTATAATAGGTATGATCTATTTATTTTCTACTTATTTAGTAGTGATGATACACACTGGTGAAAGATACACTTTCCATTCCACTTTTTGATCGAGGCCTTTCCAGGGAGATGTGGGGTATTATTAGTTCTTTGTGATGGTGATGTTTGACATGGATTAGGATACTCAATGAGAGATGATTACCCCATATATATTTTCCTTTGACATGTGTGTTTAGTGTAGTTTGGTTATGAGGAATCACATGAAATGATATACACTAGAATTGTTCTTGATGTATTTCATTTAGGTTGGGGGTATTTCACACTTTTTAGAACTAATGATGACACCAATAATGCTATGAGATGCGGTAATGAGGATGTCGTTTCCCACAATAGTACTTCCAAGAGTTTGGAGATTGTGTTGTAATATTTTGGAATTAGAGTTTGTTTCCAATGAGGTGGTGGATTATTTCAACATTTGGTTTATAATGTTTCTCATTTTTGTAGGTGGAGATCAATTTTCACAGATGGTGGTGGAAATGGTGTGTCATCTTTGTAGTTTTTATGATGGTTCTTCCATGATCTTTGTGAGTTCATGACACAATTAGAGTGATCATAAATAAACCTTCTATGTAGGGACACATCCTACCCATCCATGGAAAGTAATTTTTAAAGATATAGGAATTCATGTGAAGGAAGGATGGTTTGGGGATTTGTTTTGGTTGATCATAGCATTTTTACCCAAGACTGATGTCTAGTTAAAGATGACTATTCTGGTTCTGGACAACATCCTCTAATTGTTTATGTTGGTTTTGGTCCATAGATGTGAGGATAACCTAACCTCGATGGATTTACATGCCACAATAGATTCTACCCCACCATTAATATAGGACCATTTGATCCCATGTTTGTGAAATCCTTCATGTCACCATTGTACCGACTAGAGCTAATAGGGTACTATGATTGTTGGCATACTATTAGTTATTGTGATGGTTGTTAGGGAGAAGTTCATCAATTGGTGGATGATGAAGGGTGTGGATTTTTTTTTTGATTTAATAATAACCTTTTATTCATTAAATCATTCTACATTTAGTATGCGGGTAAGTGGGGTTGTGTATTATGTGATCCAATGATCTCAGTTAAATAGGGTGCATGGTTATTCTATGTTTTATATGTGTGGAGACATGTGCATGACTCATTTCATGATATTTACATATTTGAGTTGGTAATTGGGGGGAGGATTCTTTTTTTCAAGGTAATTTCAACACCCTGAGAGTTTTTGAAAAAATTAAAATTTATTTATTCTTTTGGATATTTTTCATGTCATGCAATACTGAAAAAAGGTATTCAATATATGTTTTAATTAAATTATACAAAATTCCTTGTTACACAAGAACTAAATAAAATATAAATGATACATTTATATATATATATATATATATATATAACTCTGAGTTATTCTTACATTTCTTGCAAGACTAACATTGCCCAATGGCGTGCGTAACACAGAAGACCGAGTGTTACCGAACAATAATATATTATTAAAAATATTATTATAAAACTATATAACCAATCCATAAAATTAGATTCTATGAATATTACTAACATAATTATGAAAATTATATTCCCAAAAATTCTAAAATTAATTAATTAGTTAAAATTTACTATGAATATAAAAACTAATTGAATATAAAGAGTGTGTTTTTATAAAAAACTATTCTTATACTCAAAAAGTTTTTAATCCTAATAAATTAAATTAGTTACAAATATAAATTAATATTAATTTAATATATATTTTATATATCCAAGGAAATATATTTAATATTCATCCAATAGTTTTTATTGTTATAAAATAATAATAAATATAATTTAACACATAAAACCCATTATTTTTATTATGTTAATTTTATCTTCATTTTATGGAGAATCTATTTTAAATCATAATTTTTGAACTTATATATATATTATATATCGAAAAAGACATAAAAATTAAAATATAATCATAAAAATTATATTAGGATGAATTTTTGGTATTTTTCTTTGAAGTTTTAATTTTGAATGAATAATTAAAAATACTAATTTTTAACAAAAAACTCTTTTTTCATATTCTTTATTTATAAAGATAAATTATATTTCTAGTTTTTTTTAAACTCTAATTAGATTGAAATTTTATCAATAAATTAAATTTAGGTAAGTTAATAGTTTTCATTGTTAAATTTACTATAGAAAACGTTGAAAACTTTGGAACATTTTTACTTTAAAACCCCACATTTTCGTCATGTATGTGGTATTATATTAAATTTAAATACAACAATTTTTTTTAATTTGGAAAATTTGATTAAATATTTGTAATAATCATAATTTATAATTTTTTTTATTACAAAAATTAATAGTGATAAAAATAAAATCTATTAAATTAATTAATGTTAAATTTAGCTTAATAAGAGACTAAACCATAAATATAAGGCCCAAAAAACCATTAAAATTTTAGAAATTATTTTTTTTTGGAAATATATAAACACTATTTTACATTGTATCTAAATTTTACTTTTATTGGATCCACATTCAATAAAAAACATGGGTGTCATTTCCCTTTTCCGAAATATTACATGACTATCACTCCTCCTCCATTATAAAAGTTCTCCTCTACTCACACTTCCTTACACCTATAGAAACACATTTTCTCCACCAAAAACTACCCAAATATCTCACCAAAATATATAAATTCATCATTATATCATTACTTTGGAATAAATAATTCCATGGAATCACATTGGTGCAAACCCAAAGGAGTTACCTGATTAATAGGTAACACCCTCCCTCAAATTACTTCCTTTTATTTTCTTTTTCCACTCCATAAATCACCATATCATGATTATTTTATAAAAATAGTATCCTAAATATATTTAAATATTATTATACTACTCTGCTAACCTACACTTTCACAAACTTCCATCTAATGGGTAACAGATATAGTGATTATGTGTACAGTGATCTACCACCTCACAAAATGATGATTTTTCATTATTCCTTTACTGTCTATCATGGTAGTAATTAAGGTGGAATATAAATTTATATATGTTATATATTAAAATTATTATGTAGTTATTATTTTTTAATCCTTTTAAAACACATATATTTACACATTCCATTTTCTGTAAATAAGATAATTTCATTTGAGGATGTGTGGACAACCCCGCCCCCCTGCAAAGCAGTGTGATTCTTTCACATACTACGTAGAATGTATAGATGATGGTTTTAATTACAAATAAGTGAAATTAAAAAATATAGTATATTAATTACATAATTTACCTTATTTAAATATAATATATATCATTTTCATTATTACCCATTCACACACTTATAAAGTGTTAACATTGTCTGTGGACATGTAGACTACTTCCTCCTCAACACAATGTGATTTCTTTTAACTAAAAATATTTATATATATATATATATAATTATATTTGATTAAATAAAATGGTATTTATGATTTAAATATAAATATGGATTGATTAATTTTACTTACATTCATTATATAATGATTATTGAGAAATTGGAATGTAACTCATGTGTATTTACGACCTATCATCTTCATGATTGTAAGGTTGATTCATTTTTCACAACTATATATTATTATTTTTTTAGAAGTATAAATAATTTCTAAATATGAAAATTATTTCTCCATTATTATTTTTTATAAGTTTATATAATGACCACTTTCACAATAGTTGACCAACCAAAGTCGTTTTTAACACATAAATTTTTTTTTTTCAAAACACATGACATAAACATAATTGTTTAAGTAGTTGTATTCAACAAGATAATAAGTGAATTAAAACTAATAATAAACATGAAAATGTTTTTAAATAATGTAATTAATTAATAATATTTTATTATTCTAGAATATAATAACACATGAGGCAGGTAAGACTCAAGGTAAGGGAATTTCAACTCACTCTCTATTCCCCTGAGATACATGCATTCTTCACCACAAACGTTTTTTGTGGTGTATATACAACCCATTAATGAATTATATTACTTATATAATTAAATATAGAGTTATACAAATAAAAATTTTATGATCTCTCTATCCTAGGATTTATGTTTCAAAAGTTACCAAATCGTTAATGTAATTTTGTCATAACTTTAATTTTTTGATGTGCATATCATGTTATACACCTATATTTTTATATTAGGTTTATAAAAAAACTTCTACATGTTATAACATTAATATATATATTTTCATCATACTATATTTCTTCATGTAATTTATTTTTCCTACATCTGAAGTGTGATTCAAATTACCTTGTGGTAAGAGTTTATTGATACAATCTATTAGATTATCGTGATTGTTTATAATCACATTTTCATTAATGTATTATTATGATATTTATTACATGAAAACTCATTACTTTTATTATCCTATGGTTATTCTTGATGTATTAATGTTTTAGTACCATTTTTTAACTCTTTGGTACTTAACATAATTAATACATATTTTTAAGAATATATTGTCACGACCCGTCCTCGGGGCCCGTGCCGTGACTACCCCAAGACCACCTTCTATAGGCATGGGGCTGGCGACTAGCACCAAGGCCTAAATCCCAGTAAAAAGGGAAGGCATTGCCTTTGTAAAGTAAACAAACACCACAGAGCAATCAAGCAGTAGAAGTAAACACTAAGTAAAAATAGAGTACAACTGTAAGTGCAGAAAGTAAGTGGGCCAGTATAAAAACCCAAACTGAAAGTAAAGTACAACTCGAAATGTAAAATAGCAACTGAAAGGTAATCCGCAATGACGAGATATCCACTGAGAATCCCACCTAAAGGGTGGGTACAGAAAATCCTCCACTGCTCCTCGGGTCCATCCTACCGCTCCGAGTACATCCCGCCCAGTGGTCCACCTCGAGGTATCGTCCTGCTTCACAAGCCTCCACCAAGATCAGCATTGTCCGTCATCTGCAACCAACACAACGTAGTGTGGGCATAGCCCGTGCAGGGGTGAGTATATGCTACTCAGTAGGGACCCTGAAACCCCTGAAGGTCTCCCAAAATCCACAAAGGATAAACCACAAAATAAAGATACAATCACAAAGTAACATCCGACACTGCTTAGGTATATGCCCATACATATACCTAAGTCATCAATTCTCATTCGGATCCAAAATCTGAGGCCAAGTACAACCCATTCCACACAGGAAAGCAAACATATTCCACACAGGAAGCAAAATGTAATCCACACCGGATATCACAACACAATCCACATAGGAAAGAAAAATGTAAATCCACACAGGATAACACAACACAGACCACACAGGAAAGTAAAACAGGATTTAGCTCACACAGGTATACTTCTTCGAAAGACGATAGAGATGATCACTAATCCATCTAAGTCGTCAGACCCACAATGGATCGATACGTACTAACCCCCGTAATGACCCACATAGGATCGATAGGAAACTAACACCTGTAATGACCCACACAGGATCGGACCCACACAGGATCTGTAGGCGTAGGCTCACTCAGAACCGCTGAGTGCTGACCCACACAGGATTGGACACACACAGGATCGGTAGCACTGATCCACATAGGATCGCTGAGTGCTGAATTCGTCGTCGTCGAATCCACTGAGGATCTCTCCACAGTCGTCGTCGCAGTCATAGTAGCAGTCGCAGCCAGCTCTAGGGTTCCCGCACACAGCAAGCTCGTTCGGGAGGGTCCGCTCCACGAGCCAAGAGGATGATATATTAACTGACACATAGTCCATAGTTGATTTATCCAAAAGTTATGTATCGTTAACAGGAAATCAACATCGCAGATGGCGCGTCATTTGAATGCTTGGTCTGAGAGTTATTGTCTTTTCCGTCCGAGGGTCTGGTTGATTTTTAAGGAAAAACCAACCCAACCATACTCCACCTATGTCCAAACCTCGGGTGGAGTAATCCAAAATATCAGTCTCACTTAGAGGAATCCAACAAAGTCGACAGCATGTCAATCGGACGTCTGAAGCTCAAGATATGAGCATATCCGCTCCGAGGGCCCGGTTGGTTTCGTATACGAACCAACCCGGCTGAACTCAAAGTAATCCAAAACCTTAAATGCGATATACCGAAATGACCACATCGATTCAAGTATCACATCTCAACTGAAGGTTTGTTGATTGGAGGGTTGTAGCCCATGTTATGGGCAAAGGAACGTAGATGGTACGAAAATGGGGGTTTCGGGCCCGGACCGACCCGGCCCGACACCCCCCGGTCGGCCCGAACCGGGTCGAACCGCCCCGGGTCCGGGTCCGCCCGGCCCAGCATGCTGGCCATTTCGGCCAACGGCCGAGCCATTTTGGCAAGGGGGGTGCCTGCCCACCCCCCCCCCCCCCCAGTGTAACCGCGAACACCCAATTAAGGGGGCCGTTTTGTAAAGCCGACGAGGGGAATTAATTCCCCCAGCACCCCTTTGTCTGGCCGGCCTGCACCGGCTGGCCAGTTCTGCCGACAAGGACTGGCGACGGCCGGTTCTTCCTCCATCGCTGACACCGGCGGCCCGAAACCGGCCGCCGGTCACCCTGCTCCGCTGCGGCCCGGAACCTGCCGCGGCTGGGTTCGTCCGGCGCGGTGCAATGGCATCGCTCTGGCCGCGGCGTCTTCGGTTTTCTTCGACGCGGCGCGACGGCGTCGCGTCCTTATTCATCTTCACGGCGCGGCGTGATGGCGTCGTGCATTACTTGTCGTGTGTTTCCCGCGTGGTGCGACGGCACCACGCCACTCCGTCCCAAACACAAAGAATCAAACAAGTATAAAGGAGGAGGGTCGGCCGTGTTTGTGCGGTCTGGCCCCCTCTCGTTAATCGGTATCATTTGGTCATATATCCACGAAGAACGAAAAACTAGAAATCACGAACGAAAGTAATTAAATAAATATAAACCCCTACCTTGATAAAAGAGATGACGAACGTCGGCGTCGCGAAGCGAGGATTCGAAGACGTTGACAGAGATTTCCTCGCGGAAAACCGTTGCGAGAAGAGATGTCGCAGAAGAAAAACATTGTGGAAGAAGACGTCGCGCCGCGGGTCGGTGTCGCGGAAGATGGTCATCGAGGGCTCGGCGCTCCACGTCGGAGATCGTTCGTTCTTCACGTTCTTCGTCAAAGGAAATGAAGAACTCAAGACTTCCTTAACTTTTTCTCCAAAAGCTCTCAAACAACTAAACACCGACCCAAATAAAATAAGCTCTAAACTTATTTTATTAACACAACAAGGCTTTTGAAATTCAAGTGTTTGAATTCCACATCAACTCACCTCATTAACTCCATAAGTTATTAAACATAAGTTGACAAAATTTAATGGGATTTGAGGGAGGTTAGAGGATATGAAGGGTTGGGGTTCGTGTGGTCACCACCACCCTCATAACCTCCCAAGGGAGGTTGGGTGGTTACCCAACTTCCATCCAAGGATTAAACACTTAGAGTAAAAATAAATATTGTTGTTAAATTTTTATTTTTTACTTCCACAATTTTTATTAACTTCTCTCGTGTAAACGCAACTCTGGATTAAGCGTTCATAAGTAATTACCGGTGCTACGATTCCATTGGTGCCCTCAGAATTCGATTCCGAGCACCGGTTCAAAAGATAGGAATTCACGCTCGTTCGTTCACTGAACGTACCCGAGCTAAACTTTGGATAGAAATTCCGGGCACACCGGGCCTCAGAATCATGTTCCTTCTGAAACTGCATTCTTGTAATATCCCAAAGAAAATTAAGAAAAAAAAATTCCCTTAAATTTTACGGGTCTTTACATTACTCCCACCTCAGGGATTTACGTCCCCGTAAAGATACATCGAAAACTAGGGAAACAAAAGTGGGTACTAAGGAAGCATCTGAGCCTCCCGCTCCCAAATGCTCTCTTGGAGGTTCACGTGCTGCCATCTGATGCGCACTAGAGGAATCGACCATCCACGTAGGACCCGCTCCTGTTGATCCTCAATCTCCACTGGGACCTCCACAAAAGTCTCCCCATCATCAACGTCTAGATCCTTATCGTCAATGATGTGCGTTGGGTCGCGCACGTATCTCCTCAGCTGAGATACGTGGAAGACATCGTGCACCCGGTGCAACTGAGGTGGTACAGCCCGACGATAAGCCACCTTGCCAATCTTGCTGAGGACCTGGAAGGGTCTGATGAAGCATGGAGACAACTTACCGCCTCGGCCAAATCTCCGAAATCCACATCGAGGAGAGACATGCAAGAAGACGTGGTCGCCATCCTCGAACTCTAGTGGCCTCCTCCTCCTGTCAGTATAAGACTTCTGCTAGCTCTAAGCTATCCTCATCCACTCCTGGATGACCTAGACCTTCTCTGTCGTGGCCTGGACCATCTTCGGTCCCACAAGTGCTGACTCCCTAGGGTCTGTCCAGCACAAAGGATATCTTCACGGTCGGTCGTACAATTCCTCGTATGGTGCCATCCCGATGGTGGAGTGGTAGCTATTGTTGTATGTGAACTCCACCAACAGTATGTGGTCCTCCCAGATGCGACCAAATTCAAGAACACATGAGCAGAGCATGTCCTCGAGAGTCTGAATGGTCCTCTCCATCTGACCATCTGTATTAGGGTGAAAGGCAGTGCTTAGACGTAGCTGCGTCCCGAACGCCTCCTGCAACCCCATCCAAAGCTGGGATGTAAAGCGAGCATCTCGATCGGAGATGATAGATGATGGCACACCATGAAGCCGTACAATCTCCTGAACGTAGAGACGCCCCAATCTCTCCGCTAAGACATGCTCTCTGATGGGTAGAAAGTGCGCCGACTTGGTGATTCGGTCGACATTCACCCAGATGGAGTCGTGACCTCGGGAAGTGTGTGGAAGTACAGTCACTAAGTCCATATATATCTCGTCCCACTTCCAATCTAAGACCTCTAAGGGATGTACCAAGACTGCTGGTACCTGGTGCTCAGCCTTCACCTGCTGGAAGGTGAGGCATCGGGAAACGAACTCTTCCACAACCTTCTTCATGCCCGGCCACCAGTGCCGCCGTCTGAGATCCTGGTACATCTTCGCCACTCCAGGATGTACCGCCAAGGGAGCGGTGTGAAACTCTCTCAGCACCTCCTCCCGTAAAGCAACTGGTACCAAGGTACGTCCTCTGAAAAGGATGTCGTGCTCTGCTCCAAAGGAGAAACCATCAGGTTCCTGTCCTGAGGATATATGTGCACTCCACATCTCACAGTCAGCGTCCCTATACTATGCCTCTTTGACCCGCTGCAGTAGTGGAGGGGTGACTGTGAGAGACTGAAGGAAGGTTGCTCAATCATTATCCACTCGTCTAGGGTGCTGGTCAAACTGTGTCTCAGCTCCTGGAAGCTCTGTTGACATCTGTCTGACCACACAAAGTGTTTCCCCTTCCTCCTTAACGTTCTGCAAAGCTGTAATGATTTCTCCTTTGCCGAAAAGGGAAATCTGTTCTCATCCCCTGGTTGAACCATGTTCCTTGCCTAATACAGTCAATCTCGTCATGATTAGTTAATTCATGGCATGGATGACGTCGTAAGGCCTCAACGCTGCTACCCAGAGATCCAACCGTTACTCTCTCCCTCAAGGGTTGAGTCACACTTTCGGCCAGGGGAATTAATTCCCCCGGCTCCCCTTTGTCCAGACAGCCCGCACTGGCCGGCCGGTTCAACCGACAAGGACCGGTGATGGCCATTCCTTCCTCCATCGCCGACACCGGCGGCCCGGAACCGGCCGCCGGTCACCCTGCTCCGCCGCGGCCCAGAACCGGCCGCGGATTGGTTTGTCTGGCGAGGTGCGACAACACCACGCCCCTCCACCGCGGCCCCACTCCGGCCGCGGAATCTTCGGTTTTCTTCGACGCGGTGCGACGGCGTCGCGTCCTTGTTCATCTTCACGGCGCGGCGCGAATGCGCCGCGCATTACTTGTCGTGTGTTTCCCACGTGGTGCGACGACACCACCCTATTGCATCCCAAACACAAAGAATCAAACAAGGATAAAGGAGGAGGGTCGACCGTGTTTGTGTGGTCCGGCCCTCTCCCATTAATCTGTATCATTTGGTCGTATATCCACGAAGAATGACAAACTAGAAATCACGAATGAAAATAATTAAATAAATATAAACCCCTACCTTGATAAAAGAGATGACGAACTTCGGTGTCGCGAAGCGCGGATTCGAAGACGTTGACAGAGATTTCGTCGCGGAAAACTGTTGCGAGAATAGAAGTCATTGAAGAAAAACGTCATGGAAGAAGATGTCGCGTCGCAGGTCGGTGTCGAGGAAGACGGTCTCTGAGGGCTCGGCGCTCCACGTCGGAGATCGTTCGTTCTTCGCGTTCTTCGTCAAAGGAAATGAAGAACTCAAGACTTCCATATATTTTTCTCCAAAATCTCTCAAACAACTAAACACAAACCCAAATAAAATAAGTACTCAACTTATTTTAGTAACACAACAAGGCTTTTGAAATTCATGTTTTTGAATTCCACATCAACTCACCTCATTAACTCTATAAGTTATTGAACTTAAGTTAACAAAATTTAATTGGAGTTGATGGGGGTTAGAGGATATGAAGGGTTGGGGTTCGTGTGGGCCCCCCACCCTCATAACCTCCCAAGGGAGGTTGGGTGGTTACCCAACATCCATCAAAGGATTAAACACTTAGAGTAAAAATAAAAATTGTTGTTAAATTTTTATTTTTAACATCCACAATTTTTATTAACTTCTAACGTGTAAACACAACTCCGGATTAAGCATTCCTAAGAAATTACTGTCGCTACGGTTCCATCGGTGCCCTCAGAATTCGATTCCGAGCACCGATTCAATAGATAGGAATTCTCGCTCATTCGTTCACTAAACGTACCTGAGCTAAACTTCGGATTGAAATTCCGGGCACACCAGGCCTCAGAATAAAGTGCCTTCTAAAACTGAATTCTTGTAAAATACCAAAGAAAATTAATAAAAAAAATTTCCTTGAATTTTACGGGTCTTTACATATATGATGCTACATCTCTTTTCTGTCAGAAATCTGTTCTCCTTCAAAACCATGTTTTCTAGAAATTATTACAAGAATATTATAATATTATTATATGATCATTAAATGAAATGGTTACCCTTGTTTTAAATTTTAATCAAAATGGGTTTTTAAAAAATCTTTTTATTGTTTTCCAGCCAACAATATTTTCTAAACAATTTACCATGGAAAAGGAATATTCTTTATCACTCATATGGAATGTAGGAATTTACCATTCATCATTTCATTTATGATTTCATTACATATTGAAATGAAAATTTTTGAGAAAAAAAATTAAAATTGATTTAAAAATAAACGGTTTTCAAAAGGTCTACAATCTCCATTATAAGTTTTTTAAAAAAAGTTATTCGAAATTTTTTCAAGCATCCACTATACATTATCAAGTATATTTTCAAATAATAATGTTCTAACATGGTTTTAGGTCTTAAAAATAGTTTTTAATTGAAGAAAGATATTTTCATCAAGAAATGTTTTCAAAATATCATTAATAATTATTTCTCAGGTAAGATAACATCTGTTGCTATTACTCATGACCTTATGAGGAAAATATTCAATATTTATATTTATATTATTTCTATGAATGGATTATGATTTTATGTAATGAGGTTTATGAGGCCTTTTTATCATTCATGGGTTATATTATTTTGAAACTCACTTGTTTTCATAAGTTCTATTTATAATGAAATTATTATGAACCTTATTTTTTCAAAGGTTATGATATTTGTACATGTTTGTAATACCCATTTCATTTCATCGTTTCTAATGTGATTATTTATGATCTTGTGGAACATGTACATATAATTTATATATGAGATTGGTGGGACCCCTATCTCCCTCAAATGCATTGGGTTAGTATTTATATCTCATGAGATAGGAATGTTTAGAATGAGGAGTGAACTCGATTTAGTATTATATAGTTGGAATGAGGAGTGAATTCGGTTTAGTAATATATTGATGGAACAGGGAGTGAACCCAATTTAGTAAAAGAAATTATATAATATGATGGCCATGGAATCTATGCCTTTAGAACTATGGAAATCAATATATATTCTTAGGTGTTTTAAAAAATTTCATGTTTTATTCCTATGTTATGATTTCATGACTTATGTAATTTATTTTATTATGATTCATGTCTTATAAACTACCAATAATTATTCCATGATTCATATTTGTGATCTTTGATACTCAGGGTATGGTATTTTGTTTTCATGATCATTTTATTATACCCATATTCTCTTGTTCATTCTTAAGTGTATCCTTTCTTTACCCTTACTGATCATATGATATCACCCCTTTTTATGTTTCATTCCCCATGTTATGAAGATATGTATTATGTTTTATGTGTCTATGAATGGTTCTAATAAACAAGAAACTATTGTGAGATAATTATTCTCACCTACGTAGCAGTGTTCATTTTCCTATGATTCTAAAGTCACTAGACTAATATGGTATTTGGGTGTCTTTTTTTGGTGATGAATTTAGTATTATGAAAAAGTGATATAATGTAAATGTATGTCATTACTTGTTCAGTAGAGTTGGTATCATAGTGAAGTTTTAGGTTACCTCTATAGAAAATAATGAGAAACCATTAGGGGGGTCTTTGAGGAATTGTCTAATGATAGATGTAAGGATAACAAAACTATAGGAACATGTCATGTAATTCTGGAAAAGGTTAGAGTGAGTGGATTCCAATCAATACATCTATTTCTGGATACTAAAAATGTATGTGGATCTAGAATATATGTAACTAGGGGTAACAACTTCAACAATATATCTTGGGCCTCACATAGGGTGATCTAGTAAATGACTATGTGCCTTACTGCAATCCCAGTTTGGCACTCCTAGGGATGATATGTTGTATATTTACAAACTCTTCATGAACCATCTTAAAGGAATTAAATATATGTTGACTATGAATAACCTTGGATAAACATAAGGTGTCATATATTATGGATGGTGTTATAACATAGACATAATATGAGTGACATTTCATGATTATGTGATTCCTCACTATGATAATCATTTCTTATTGAATGATTTCTGGTTTTACCCAATTTAGGGAATTAGATGGAATAGAATTAGAATTTAATTTGATATAAAATACTACGATGAAAATTATAATGATATGACCACTGGGTTGAATGTTGTTTTGATCATTTATAATCATATTTCAAGGAACATGATCAACAAAATGTACCCTAACCAACTCTCAACTCAACTAAGAAGATAATAAAGGAGTTCGCTGAGAGTTTAGGAAATGAATACAAAGATGGAATGAAGATTTGGTGGCCATTGTGTCAATAATGTGTAAATAACACCATTAAGATAATTTATTAGAGGAATAATAAGGTGTCCTCACGGTGCAAAAGAAGGAAACAAACCAAGTAAAATCAAAGTAAAAAATTCATGGTTTTTGTTAACCAAATGGATAGTAATGCTGGAATCCTTAAAAAATAATCAAATTTTAATTTCATTAAGGGTGTAATAAATGGTAATTATGAAAATATGTGTCCTAATATGAATAATTCTGAAGAGAATAAGAATTTTAGTATGAGTAATGGTTATATTTTTTATGTTGATGAGACTATATAGGAAATATAAAAGGAAAGAGGTATTAGGTAATAAGATGAGTATCATTCTTATGAATTATGAATGAAGTAAAATAAATAATGTTTCTATGTATTTGGATGCAATAATTATGTATCTTTATTGGTAAAATATGAATGTGTTGGTTAGTTTATGTTTTTCACTAAGGGTTAACAAGATTATGTTGAATGTTTCCAATGGACTATAAAAGTTATTTCATTAAAATTTGATATTTTTTAAAAGTGAATATAACCCTTGAAATTTAAATTATTTTAAGATAATGTTGTTTGGATAAATATATTTTGTATAGGAATAAGTAAATTGGATAGTACATATTACATTGGAACTAATTAGGGACTTGTTAAAAAGTGTTTTATGCTATAATGATTAAAACGTTATTTGAATTTAATGAATATATCCAACATATTATTAAATAAGGATAAATGCATGATTTAATAAGGATTTATTGTAACTAATGTTACTACCACAATTATAGGGAATATATGATGATGGTATTCAAATGTTTTAAATGTGACAAACAAGACCTAATTTTTTTATATGGTAGATCAATGTTAATAAGATTTTGTGACATTATTTCTAATGTTTTGGATCTTCATATTTTGGAAGGGTTATACAGATATCTGTTGAGGGAATGATTATGTTAATATTTGTATGGTGTTTTTAAAAATAATGTATTATATCACCACAAGATTATTTATGTATATTTTATAACCTATTACAAAAACCTGGTATTGATGATAAATCATGATAGATGGGATGGAATATCATGAATCTCATGATCTGTTGATGCTTAGGGAATAAAAAATAACATTCATTTTTTAGATAAATAGGAGAGTGGTTCATGGAACAAAAAATGGTGAGGCCTTCCGGAAATTATACAATTATATCTTTTCATGAAAATTCATTATCTTTATGAAAGGGGATCTTGAATCCCCAAAACAATTTCCTTGTTCCTCCATTTCTGATTAATCATAAAGTCCCTTAGTTCATAATATATTTATGGATCTGTGACTGTTAACATTCTCCTAAACTTCTTCTATATCTACATCCATCAAATCATAATATTTATATTTCCACATCATCTCCGTGTTTTCACTTCCCAAATATGTTATTTTGTGTGGAAAATGAGTTTTGTTTTTCATTGGGTAACTATAATGTTTCCAACATTCCTTTCTATAATGTTGTTTTAGTATTAATTTTTATGCTGTGGGTTTCTAAGAAGGTAACATTCAAGTATTAAACTTTTAATAATAAAAATTAATTTTAGAGGATATGTTCATTTTAAGGGGGGTACAATGTAACACCCAGAAATTTTCTGAAAAAAATCAAAATAATTTAATCATTTTGAATTTTTTAATTTCACAATACAATGAATATAGTTATTTTATATATCATGGTATTGTGTTATTTACAATTCCATGTTAATCTTGTTTAATGTGAAATATAAGGTTTTTTATTTCTCTATATGGATCACTATGGTAAGCATATGATTTATGTCAAACTAACTTCCCATGATGTTGTGTGAAACATGAAATATCGAGTATTACAAAACAATCATATATTATTAAAAATATTATTATAATAATATATAACATAGCTATTTAATTATATTTTAGGAATATTATTAACAAAATATTAAAAAAAATTGGTTTTAAGAAATTATAAAATGAAATAATTAGTTTCCTATTTTATTAATACAAGATTCAATTGAATATAATGTGATTTTTATAGGAAACTATTCTTATGCTCTTAAAGTTATATAAATTATAATAAATTAGATTAATTAATACATGAAAGTTATTTTGTTTAATATATATTTCATATATCCAAGGAATTATTTTTTTATATTCATCTAATAGTTTTTAAAGGCATAAAATCTGAACAAACCCAATTTAACACAAAAACCCTAATATTTTTATTAAGTCAATTTTACTGCATATTAGTGAGGAAACTACTTTAAATATAAATTTATGAAATTTTATAAATATTATATATCAAAATATTCTTCATATTTAAAAGACAGTAAAAAAAATCGGGCGATTTTTTTTGGTATTTTTCAATGATATTTATTTTTTAATGGAAAATAAGAAATACTAAATTTTAACTCAAAACATATTTGCCTTATAATTTATTTATCCAGTTAAATTATTTTTTTATTTTGTATAAATTTAAAATTATATTATATTTTTATAATTAATTCAAATTTAGTTCATTTCAATCAAGTGTATTTTAAAATTCCTTATAAAAACATAGAAAAACTTTTGAACATTTTTACATTAAAAACTTGTATTGTCGTCTCATCCCAGGGATTGTATTTAAATTAATAACTTCAAATTATGTTATTTTAATTCAAAAAAATTTATTCTATATTTTTAATCAGCATAATTAGAAATTTATAATATGTTCTACTTATTTTTTTACAGAAAATATTGTTGAGTGTAATTAAAATTAATTACAACGATTAAAGATAAATTATGCTTAATAAGAGTCTAAACCATAACCTTATTGAACAAAAAGGCCAATAAATATGTCCAAAATACATTTTATGTCTATATATAGACCCTATCATCCATTTTATCTACGTATTACCATTATTGGATCCACTTTCAACAAAAAAAACATCGTTGGGTTTTCCCTTTTCATAAATATTAGCAGAATGACACTCTTCCCCTATTATAAAAGGCCTACTATCCTCCCAATTACTAACACATATCAAGACACTTTATCACAACCAAATTTATTCATATATAATCCCAAATTCCATAAATTCCTCATATAATTCTCCTTTTGGATGAAACTATACCAAGGAACCCCTTTGGTTCAAACCAAAAGAAGGTACCCCTTTTAGAGGTAACGCCCTCCTTCAAAACTTTTATTTTATTTTCCATATCAACTACCTCAAATATCCTTATTTTGGGATCATATAATAGCACCATTATCCTAAATATTATTAAATATTATTAAAATATGTGGTTTACCTATACAATCACACTATCTTATCTAATTTTTAACAATCATAGGGTTTACATGTATAGAGAATTACCACGTCACAAAATGATAACTCTCTATTTTTCCATTACCGCCTCTCATGGTAATCATTATAATGGAAACACAATTTATATTTGTTATATATTATAATTATTATGTATTTAATCTATTTCAATACTTTTAAAATGCATATCTTTATATTTTTTTATTTGGGTAAAATAAGATAAATATATTTTAGGAAGTGTGGACTACCACCCCCTCATAGCGATGTGATTCTTTCACACACTACGTGGAATGCTTAAAGAATCATTTTAATAAAAAATATGTGGCATAAAAATATCTATATTAATGTAATAAAATTATTCATTTTTTAGATATATAATATATACCATTTTCTTTATTACCATTTCACACACTTATAATGTGATAACAACGTTTGTGGACATGTGGAATTTGGACTCCTCGACATAATGTGGTTCATTTTACATCACAAAAATTATATAAATCAGTATATATGATTAAATAATATGGTATTTTTGATATAACTATCATTCTGTATTGATTAATGCTATGTAACATCATTCCGTAATGATCATTGAGAAAATTGGAACATTACTCAAACATACATATGGAATACTGTCTCCATGATTATAATATTGATTAATTTTTTTAGAAAATATTTAATTATTGGTTTTAAATGTATTATTAA
The DNA here is from genome assembly GCA_963277665.1 of Viscum album. Lineage (NCBI taxonomy): Eukaryota > Viridiplantae > Streptophyta > Magnoliopsida > Santalales > Viscaceae > Viscum > Viscum album. The sequence goes on from OY728161.1 coordinate 1,603,676,200, forward strand.
GGTATAAACATGAAAATTATTTCACTATTATTAATTTTTATATGTTTATATAATGACCTTTTGGACCATATCAAACAAAGTAATTTTTAACACATGAACCGAATTTTGTCATAACACCTGACATAAAATAAATAGATTATGTAATTTTAAAAAATAAGTTAATAAGTTAAGTAAAGGTAATATTAAACCTTAAAAATTTTCAGAATAAAGTGATTAATTAACACATTTTTATAATTCTATATTATAAATACAATCGAGACATGTCAGACTAAATGTAATGGAATATCATCTCACTCTTTTTTTCTATGATATACATGACTTATTCACCACTCACATAATTTTTATAGTGTATATAATACCCATAAATGTGTTATATTCATCTTATAATTAAATATATTGATATTTAAATAACAATTTTATAATATTTCTATCATGGGATAAAATATTCAAAAGCTACCAAATCTGTAAATTAATTTTTCCCAATTTTCATTCATTGATAAAAAAATACATGTTATACACCAATAATATTTTATGTGGTTTCATAAATAACCTTTTAAATGTAAAAAAATGAATATAATTATTTTCATGTCATTTTAAATCTCCATGTAATTTCATTTTCCTACATGGTAGTGTGATTCAATGTAACCCTGTGGTAAGAGTTTACTAAAACAATATCATAGTTTATCGAGATTGTTTAAGATCGTGTTTTCATTAAATAAATTTTATTATCGATATCTCATGAACAATCATTAATTTTATTATCCTCTAGTTATTCATGATTTCTTCATTTATTATTACCATTTTTACTACTCTTTTATATATATTATAATTAATAAAAAAATTTTGGAAAATATCCTCCCACATAACTCTTTGGTCAGAAATATGTTTTCCTTAAAAACAATGTTTGCTAAAAAGGTTTCCAAGAATATTATAATATTATCCTATGATTATTAAAAGAAATTTTTACCCATGTTTTACCTTATATTAAAATTGTATAAAAAATAATTTTCTTGTCATTTTCAATCAAGGAACTTTTCTAATCTTTTTACCATGAAAAAATAATTTTTTTCCTCATATGAAATGTACTTATTTACCCGCCATCATTTCATTGAAGCTTAATTTCCATGTTTAACATGATATTTTTTATAAAATATTTTACAAATCATTTTTCAATGAAATTATTTTCCAAAGGTCTTTAATCTCCTTTACATGTTTTCAAGGATGAAGGATTTTAAACTATTTTAAAGCTTCCTTTATAAATTTTAATGTTTATTTTCAAAAGAAAATTGATTTCATATTGCATTACATTTTAAAAATTATTTTTAAAAAGAATATGGATCTTTTCCTTAAATATTTAAATATCATTAAAAAAATTTCACATCTAATAACACATATCATGGTTTTATTCAAGCCTTTTAAAAGAAAAGTTTCAATGCTTACATTCATATTATATGAATGGTATATTTTCTGATGGCATGATGTTTATGAATCCCATTTATATTTCATGAGTTATATGTTTTTTAGACTTACTTAATTTCATGGATTATGTTTATGATGAAATGATTATGAAAAATGTCGTTTTCCATAGGTTATGATATGAATACATGTTTATATTACCCATTTCATTTCATATACTGTGATATGAATATTTATGGTCTTGTTTAACAAGTTTGTATTTTTTTCATTTTGAGATGGTTGGCTACTATATATCCCTCCATGGCATTGTGTGCTTATTTATATCTCATTAGATAATCATGGATAGAATTAGGGGTGAACGTGGTTTAGTATTAATGGGATTGAACAAGGAGTGAACTCGGCTAAGTAATATAGGGCTAGAATGGGGAGAGAATCCGGTTCAGTAATGGAATTTTTCTACTATACTGGCCTTCAATGCTTTTCCATGACTACGACATAAATCATTGTATATGGTTATTTTCATTATAAAATTCCTTATTTTATTCCAATATTATGATTTCCTTGATTTTGTTGCTTATTTTTATATGATTCGTGTCTTTTTAAATTCCAATCATTTTTCCATGATTCTTATTTATGCTATATGATATGCAGGTATGATCTTTTATTTTCATGATCATGTTCTCATACCCCTATGCTCATGGTTTTGATTAAATTTATCTCTTTTTAACAATTACTAACCATATGATCTCACCAATTTTTATGTTTTATTCCACAGGTTATGATGATATGTATTATGTTTTATGGGTCTTATAAGTGTACTTGTCAAGATGAACCTAGTGGGGGATAATGTATCTCACATATGAACCAGTGCTCTTGTTTTAAATAATCCAAAGGAAATAGAAAAATAGTCTTTGGGCATCAATTTTTGTAATTTTTTATGTATTCCCAAAAAGTTATGTAATGTATTTTTGTGTCAAGAATGGGTCATTATAGTAATGTGTATATTTTTTGACCTAACTAGATAAGACCCTTTTTTTAAATTTATTACTCTAGGTTTGTGTTTGTTGATAGCATGGGAACATTATATAGAGCTCACTATGGTGGGAAACCCAGTTGAGGTCTCAGTGTTCTTCCTTGTGAGTCATCAATTTATATTTGGGGTGGAATGATTTCAATTTGGCGAGAGTTTAATGAATCTAAATTTTCTATGTAAGGATTTTTAATATTTATAGGAATATTATGAAGATAGACACAGAGTAGGAGTGAAAATAAAGGGCACGGGGAGCCTCAGTTTGGTAATATTAAAAATATTAAATACATTTTATCAGTAACAAAATGTTTTTATAGAATTTTTTAATAACTCCACAATAGAGTCTCAGATTATATATATAATATCATATTAGAGATAAGAAAACAGGTTCTATCATAGGTTTGACATAATTTTTTCGACTGCTGGCACTCGGTCTAAGGTAATAGTTTTTGGGGAATTAAATGATGGAGAATTATTAATTTATTTATGTTAATTAATATTACTAATAACTAAAAACCATCTCCTTTTAGCTTAAATTTATGAGATAGGGACAACTCAACCCTTATGTGATTGATTAAATGAGGGGGTACCGAGGAGAGGAAGCGTCGTTATACTCTGATCATGAAGATGATTATTCCCAGATCATGGATCAAGGGATTTAGGGCATGCGCATGCAATCAATACCATGATGTTCCTCCATGAGGTATTTTGATTTATTTGTTTTATGTCATGATCCCTTATATGTGCTTGTTAATTTTTTTATATACCTTATCTAATAGCTAGAGATCCCATAAGGGATGTTCTGTGGGTAATTTATGAAAATTGAGTTTTTCGGGAGGATCATAGAGATTTACATAATTGAAATCCTAATCATAGATTGTGTAGTGAAAGAGAACATGTATTGTGTTCTTATCATTTGAGGATGATGAGATATTTGAACTAAAACTCATATAATGGGGTTATAAGCCATGTAGGGGGACTCAGATATTTGGACGAGCACATAAAAAGATACACTATTTTAGGATGACATGGCCAGGTGTAGGTCCATAGACACAAGAATATTCACAAACAGATATCATGGATAAGTACACAAGCACGGGGCATGGTAAATGGGCATGAGCCATTATACATGGGCATGTCCAATGAAACAAGTCATGGATAGGACCAAGGGTAACATTCAATGTACTACATATAAACAATGTGTAAGATTACAAATATATCTAGGAAATGGGCATGTGAGGACACACACATGTGATCAGGTGAGGTTACACACCATGTGTTCTAGGAGGGAACATAGTTTACACCCATTTAATACTTCTCCCTTGTGCATATCAATCATTATGACTTGTATTATGGCTCATTGTTAGCCTATAAAAATCAATATTTTATATTGAACATGACGGTGGATATGGTTTTGGTGTTAGATATGCGATGCAAGGTGATGCAGGTAAGACATTTATAATATAGATGTGTATATTGGTACCAGTTTGGTGATTTCCCATTGCATGTCCCCCTATTTGAACTGTTTCACATTACACATAGACTATTGTATTATGAAAACCTCTTCAGATAGATTTCATATAACCCTCTAAGGAACCAAGGGTGGGATCTTATATCATATCTTTTTATCCACGTGAAGTTTGGGTTATTGGAGGCACCAAATTATATAGGCACATATCATCTACATAGTGGGTGTTTCAGATGTGGTTTTTTTGTCCCCTAGTAGTCCTAGTAGTGATCCCCTATATATGTATCATTATTATACATCTCATATAGGATTCATGGTGTCCCCTAGTGGTCTGGGATGTGATATCATATCAGACTTTTCAGATATTCTGAGTTAAAATATGGTTTGTGGAGTCCTTCACGAGGCATGGGTGTAATGCACCATATGAGTACTGATATATGCTATGTTTCAGTGTGATTTTCAAAATGGAAGGGCCCAATGAGCATGTTCCCTCATCTAAATTCCATCAGGGATGATAGTAATGTGTTACTAGATTTATGACACTCGATGTGTATTCTCTCAGATGAGTTTCATTTAGGATGGAAGGGATCATGAATTTAGTACATTCAGGTTAGATATTCCTTTGATCCTCGAGTATAATCATGTGGATTATTATATGGTTAAGACCATGAGACATATATTTTGTGATGATAATATATGGATTATTCAAGGAGTCCTTGCTGATATGTCTAATATTTTCATTGACATAAAATGTGGTGATGAGATGAACAGTCTTGTATAGCTAGGATATAGAGATGTATATGCCTGTTCCATCTTCTTGAATTTTATAAAACCTCTATGTAGTTATTTATCATAATTCTTACTTTTATTTACATTCATTTTTTTGGATTTGGTGGTGACTACTAGGTATTATTAAACACAACCTTGTATAGAACTGTCAAGAGTAGAAAGTTGGGAAAAAACTAAAATAATTGATTTTAATCATAGGAAACTAACGTAGAATTTAATGTTATGTGACATTGAAAATAATGATAATTTTTTTAAACTGATTTGGTTTTATTTTTCTTCATCTCCACCTTAGAGAATAATCTGACAATGTTTCTAGGAATAAAGAATATTGAAGATGCATGGTATAATGATCACATGAATTATTTTCCTTATCCACATATGTTTGTCCAAAAAATAAAACAATTACATGTATTTAATGATTTAATACATAATATGGTAAATGATGATATTTAAAAAATGAATTGACCTGAGTCACAAGTGAAATTTGTATTTTTAATTATTCCAAAAGAAAAAAATTGGAAAAGAACTCATATTAGAACTCACATTTGATTTATTACTATATGATATTTACAAGAGTGAATTATGTGCATTACATCATTAGTGAATGAATTCATCAACTAGTTGTGACTTAAATTCCCATATAAAATTTTATTGTAGAACCTTCAACTTATCAGCCTCCTAATATCCTATGAAATCAACATAGGTGAGAAATAAACAAGAAGTGTCCTCATATATTTTAAAACCAATCCAAAATATCATGGTCAAAATTCCATCATACATTAAAGAATAAAGAATATACTATCTAATGATATCCAATTCTCACAAGGATCATCAATAGTTACTGCCACACCCAATGAGCTACTCTTCTAAAATGAAAATCTCAAATAGGTACTGTCCAACCAAATAAAAAGCTATTTTAATAATGATATCCACTTCTCCTATGTCAATGTTTCCCAATTGATGGAATACCACACTATAAAAGATGTGTATTATAGAATTAGATCCCCAATTTCCATCATCATGGTATCAATCATATCATATGAACATTCATATAGTTCTTCTGAGTTTACTATGGATAGATATGAACAAAGTCTTATATAATTTTATAAATCTCAAAATGTTTTTCATTCCACTACTGATGAATTTGATGAAGAATATCTTAGTGATGACACACCTACTTATAATAAAGTCATCTCTATCAATATTGATACCTCATTTCACAATTTTATTGTTATGTCTCCCTCCCAATATCCACCCAATGATATTGGGAACCTCTCTATTGATGAATAGATTACCTAGTTTCAATATGAAAATAAATGTATTTAAAAAATAATTATAGTATTACTTGGGAAATAATTTCTGTTCAAGATTATTTTTATGTTAATCCTACAAATTCAATACCTAGACCCGTATAATATAACCCCATTCCACTAAAAAATCTATTGTGGATTATTAAGTGTATTTTACACAATGTTAATTCCTAGATTTTGGTTGTAATGGTTTTCCATGTAGTAATGATCCCCAACCCGAAAAGATGTGTCTGTGGGGGTTTATATTTTTCACCCCCACATATGATTCACTCTGAACATTATCCAATATCTTTTTTCATTACGTATCACCCAAATCTGTTAGTGTTCTCCATCTATAACACCCCAATCTTTAATGGTTTACTTCTCATTAAATAATTTAATAGCTTACACAAAATGAAACACTGAGTTTTTTCACACCATGACCTATAATACTAGTCGTTTAAAAATATTTTAATAATATGATTAACCAAATTATGAAATTTATTATTAATAAAATTTTTTACATATATCAAAATGATTTTATATGCATAAGAAAAAATTAATCCAATCTTACACATTAGCAGGTTTCAAATCAAATTATCACCTATTAATGGAGAACTCATTTTAAATACAATATTGGATATATTAAAATATTAAATTTCAAACAATAAACTAATTATATTGAATTTGGACATCAAAATTTACTTTGGATAAATTTTTTATGTATTTCAGATAACTATCCTATTTAAACGAACAGTGTAAAATACTACATTTTAATTCAAATTATCCATTTTTATATAACATAATTATGTTATTATATTATCTATTAAATTGGTTTCAAATTATAATTATATCAATTTATTAATATTTAATCAAATCTTGGTCATTGGATATAATTTCACATTGAAATTTGATATAACAACACGTCAATCTTTTGATTGTTTTACTTTTTAATAACTAGTTTGTTAATTTTTTCAACCGGAATAATTTTTAAATTAACTATTTTACCTTTTATATTTCAAAATTTTAAAAATATATTCCATATCTAAAATCCTTGTGTCTAAATTACGTTGATATATTAATTTTATTTTTTGGATATTATGAATTGTTACTTAACTAATTTTTTATTACCATGGTTAATGGAAAGAAATGTAACTAAAGGTACAAATAATATTAGAAAATTTCATTATCATCTATATAAATACTATTTTAAAAATAAATTATTCCCTTATCATCTATGGTTCTTACTGAACTCATTTATTGGACACTTTTCTATGAATATGACAAGAATATTATTAAAATCAATGAATGTGAAAAAATATCGAACTCTCATTTATTATAAGTATAATAAATTTAATATGTTTATAACTAGAATATAAACTCAATATTTAATATTATATATAAATATAAAATAATTATATATATTATAGTAATTTATTTATAATTTTTAGAGAGAAAATAATTACCATTAATTATGACAAAATAGTAATGTAGAAAATTATTTTATTAATTGAAATATCAAAGAATAATATTAAGAGTATAAAAATCAATTCAATTTTACATAATAAACAACATAAGAAATTTTAAAGATAATATAGACATGTTATTGAAATATTAAATGTATTGTTTCAATGTTGTCATGTTGGTGTTATATTTTAAAAAATGAAAAAATTGAATAGTATCAAAATTGATATAAATAATACATTAAAAAAATATTATAATAAATTATATAAAAGTTATAATAAATATATTTTTCAATTAAATAACATTAATATTTTTAAATATATCATAAATTATTTAATTGGGGTTATTTTGGAATTTTATACTAACTATTTAAAACCTATATTATAAAAACACATGTAAACACAGTAAGAGTTAAATTGTTTAACTAAGTGTTAAATCCAAAGTATACAGTACATTTTATGACCTAAACATGTCTAAAAATAATTGGATGATAGTATTGTTTTCCATCCTAATATTATTCAAGAAATAACTTAGATTTTAGATATTTGAAATAAAAATTTATTTTATTTTAAATAATTTTTTTTGAGTTCCATAATGTGCCCCTCCCCTCTCTTATAAATGGGAACTTATCCTTATTTTTTATTCACTAATAGAATTACCTTTTAATCTATTAACATCTTCCCAACTCTGCTAAAAAATTCCATTAATACATACTAGAGTCCATAATTTGTGAATAAATTTGTCCTAAATATTCATTTTGTTCAAATTGAAAGAAGATACTCGAAAAAGAGGTAATTGTTTAATATACTCTTTCAAAGTCCTTTTCTTCCTCTACTTCCTATTTCTAAGTTGTTTCCCAAAAAAATTAATAAATAAATTTTCATATAAATTATAATATTTTATTATAAATATTAGACAAAAATATTCTTTCTTTAATCCATCATATGAATAACAACAACACCATAAGTGTGTATGTACGGCTTTTCATCTACACGTTGTGGTGTAATTTATTGTTCAACAATACTGTATTTGGATGTATATAATTATGAGAGTAATGGACGTAAATAATGAATATAAAATGATAAATATTTATCATAATTAATATACCATCCAATTACATACGTTTTTACAATCAAGGGAATGATACTCTCACTCGTGAGTGCGTACGACCTACCATCTCCACGACACGGTGAGATTAATTCTCCATGTCAGCCATTCAATAATGATTATAAAATTTATAATAGAAGTAAATATAATATTTAAGAACATAATATCATTTTGTATATGTATATAAAATATCATATTCATATGAAACATTACTTACATAACAAAATTTTGTATAATAAAATGAAGGAGTAAACACCTGAAAATTGTTAATACTGAAATATTATTAACTAGGAAAAACGTACCTAATAATGAATTTGAGGATATGTATAGAATAACATCCACAAATTTTAGTGATATAGTGATTATGGGGGTATTCTAAAAAATAAATCCATGTTTGAATGCTAAAAGTGAACGTGGTTCTGGCACAAGTTTACATAGGAGTAACAACATTGAAAAGGTTTTTTGGGCCTACCTCGAGGTAACTTGGAAAAATACAATGTTCCTTACTTCATACCTTGATTAACACTCCCTTATTATATTATTTGAATAATTCACATTTTCATTACAAATATTTTTTATGGATTTGAATTTAAATATTTCTCCAATGAAACCGTTTTTATTATTATGAGATTAGATATGCAAAATTTATACAATTTTGTTAGGAATTTAATTAGTTTGGAATTATGAATTATGATTCATAACTTTTTCTAATGTATTGTATTGTTTAAAAACTTCCAATTTGGAATTAATTTAAACTATATCAATGCAAAAAATCAATGAATTGATTTCCCTCCTATGAAAGATGGTGATATTTTATTTTGATACAATTTGTGTTTAACAATGTATAACTATACAGGGATAGATGACTCAAGATATAAACAATAACTTTATCTGTATAGAGAATCCTGATCCCCAACATGGAAGATCAATTTTAGAGCACTTCATTGGTAAAAACCCTCCAACATTCATTGGGACTACAAAAAAAATTAAACAGAAAAATAGATAAGTTCCTTAGAGAAAACATTTCTTGATTTTGGGAGTAATTAAAGGGAAAACGATTTCAGGCACGTTTATCATCTCTCAAGAGATGAAGATAAATGGTTTTAATTAATTCAAAAAATAATAGATTTTTTAAGAATTATAAAATATGTAATGGTGGGAGTTTAAAGAACTTTTCATTGAAAAATACATTCCCAATGATCTTCAAGAGGATATGGAGTGGTAATTTATGAGTTTGAGGTAGAAGTAAGATGAGCTTGTTTTAATGTATGATGATAAAATCACAAGGTTATTAAGGCATGCTCCAAACTACAACCCTATCATAATAAGTAATATTGATTGATTATTTTATGGGTTATGATCATTCCTTTTATGGGAAATTTTCTCCTAATCTTTCTCATCATAGGAACCTATAGTCTCATGTGCTATCAAGAAAGAAAAGTAATTCCCTAAGTCATAAGAATTTAAATGAAATAAAAAGCAAGAGAAAGTTTTCAAATACACTAGATAATAAAATAAGAGGAAAAGGGAAAATCTAACATTGTACCCTATAGTAATTTTGGGATGAAACACCTTAGTACTTGCCTCAAGATAATAGGAGTTTGTTAAAAATGTGGGGAAAAGGCCACCAAGATCCTTCTTTTATGGGGAAAAATGAATCTTTCATTGTTCAATTCTACAACTATAAAGAAATCAGATATTATGAAAATTACATTCCTAAATGTCAATGAATGTTTATCTAAAAAATGCCAAGGGAGAAGCTCCACGATTATGGGATCACAATAGCTGAGGTTGAAACACACGATGAAATGTTTTAAGGAAATATAATATTATCTTCAAATTTAGACAAATATTTATTTTATTATGGATCACATCATTAATTTTTATCTTCCATGTTTTATTTAAAATTTAGATATTTCAAATTTGATTTAATAAGGGAGTAATTAGCCAAAACCCATAAGAGATGTCTCATTGAGAAGATGGTGTGATAGGTGGTTCCAATTATAAAATATAATCATGATTTATCTATTGAAATTGTCATCATATCTATGGTCGACTTCGATAAAATCATCTATATAAATTGTGCATCAAAATATGATGCAAAATAAATATTTCTAGAAGAAGGAAGTTATGATTTTTCATGAATATATAGAGTAAATTCTTTTTAGAGAAGAAACATCATCATCTAATTCTTATCTATATCCATGCCCAATATATCATCTTAATAATATTCATGGAGAGGAAGATAAAACATAATCCATGGGTAAATAAAGTAATAATAAAATTTAGGATGTATTTTATTGTATAAGATTACATAGATATTATCTTACAGATTAGGATATTTATTTTTCTATTGATGTAATCTCTAATGCAATGCAAATATCAAAGCCTTCATATAGAATTACCACTATGTAATTATTATAACTGAAGAAACAACTAGAGGAGTTGATTAATTAGGGATATTTTCACCTTAGTATTTATCCATGGTGAGAACTGGTTCTTTTTATTAAAAATATGAATGGATAAGTGAGACTATACATTGACTATAGAGAAATCAATTTTTTTAAAATAAAGAACAAGTATCATGCTCCTCGGATAGATGATTTGATTGACCAATATCATAGAGCTTAATATTTTTTGAATATTTTCCTTTATTATAGATATAATAAATTATGTGTAATGAAGGAATATATTCTAAATAATGCTTTTTGGAAGATTTATGGTCAATATGAATTTATAGTAAGGCCATTTGGATTGAATAATGCACCCACTATTTTCATGGATCTAAAAAACATATTTTTCAAGGAATATCTTCATAATTTTTTTCATAGTATTTATTAATTATATCTTAGTATAATCTGAAATCTATGAATACAAAAAGAACCAGTTTTTGGTAGTTTTTAATTCTCTTAGAAGAAATGAATTATATGGGATTTTTTGCAAATGTGAATTCTAGATTCAGGAAATCTCTTTTCTTGTCCATATTATCTCAATGTATGGTATCTAAGTTGATCCTGCAATGGAAAATGAAATCGATGAATGGATAGAACCGATGAGTATAATTGAGGTATGTAGTTTTACTAGTTATCTGGTTACTATTGGCATTTTGGCCATAATTTCTCCTCATTGACTAACCCATTAACCAAGCTCACACGTAAAGCGGTTAAATTCATTTGGATAGAATAATGTGTAGAATGTTTTGATGTTGTGAATATAATATTAGTCAATTATTCTATCTTGAATTTAACATATAGTGATGATGGATTTGTGATTTATAGTAACGCATCATGAAAAAGATAGGGTTTTGTCCTTATAGTGAATGAATGAGTTTTTTTCATTTAAAACAAAGAAATTAAAATTTCATGAACAAAACTACCAAACACCGGATATTGAGTTAGATGTAAAAATATTTTCCCCAACTATTTATATACACTATCTATATAGTGAATATTGTGAGATATATACTTATCACAATATTTTGATATATATTTTCTCTTGGAGATAACTAATCGTGAGACAAATAAGATGTATTGAGTACCACAAGGATTATGACTGCATAATAAACTACCACCCAGAGAAGTTAAATAAGGTAGGGGATGATTAATGTTGGAAGAGTCATGTAATTATGAACAATATGATAGTTGAAATGGATCCAATGATTATAGATATAGTAAATATGGATATAGGAATTGTCATGGAAGTTAAAACATCACTACCTTTTCAAATTTTTGAAATTCCATCATTACTATAGAATATAAAACGTTCTCAGTATGATGAGGAGGAGTCTCAAAATAAAATTAAAGATTTGTATGATGAGATATTAATTAGTTTTGTATTTCAAGATATAATATTGTAATTTGGGAAGAGGCTTTATAGTCCCTCTAATCCTGAACTAAAAATGGAATTATTGGATTATTCTCATAACTCCAATTTCTCAATTTTCCCTAGTATAACTAAGATGTATAGAGATTTGACATAAAATTTTTTGTTGGAAAATATGAAGAGGGAAATTTCTAATTATGTGTCAAGATGTTTGGTTTTTCAATAGGTGAAGTCTGGAAGACAGCCTTCTAAAAGATTCATGCAAAATCATCCTATAGTAGGGTGGAAATGGGATGATATTACAATGTAATTTTTCATAGGGATACCAAAGAATCCCAGAAAAAATAATGTGATATGGGTTTTTGTTGATCATATTACAAAATCACCACCTTTTCATTACATAAGTGAATATTTACCACTTGAACACCTAGAATGAATTTACATTAATTATGTTAGAAGACTTCATGATGTACCCCTATTGACTGTTTTTGACCATGATCCCCATTTTAAATCACCATTCTAGAAATTTCTTCTTAAATCTCTACATACTGAGCATAGTTTTAGCCGTGCCTACCACCTTCAAACTGATGGAAAATTAGAAAGGTTAATTCAAACATTATAAGGCTCGTTGAGATCTTTCTCACATGACTTTCATGGTATGTGTGATCAGTATTTTCCTCATGTAGTATCTTCTTATAATATATTCCAATCAAGTATTCATATAGAACAATATGAAGTTTTTTATGGAAAGAGATGTTTTACACATACTTTTTGGGATTATGATTATACAATAAAACACAAAGTCTTGTAATTTTTTGAGGGACAAATGGAAATAGTGAAAATAATTCTAACCCATATCTATAATACTCAATGTTTTTAAAAGATCTATGCCAATAAAAAAATGTAGGATTTTGAATTTAAAGTAGTAAGTTACGTTTTTCATGATTCTATCTTCATGGAAGTGTGTTATAATATTTGATTAAAAGGGTAAATTATGAACCAAGTACATCATAACTTTTGAAATTTTATAATGAATTTGAATTGTAGCTTACCATGTGGCAATGCCACCATGCCTCTCCAAAGCACATGATGTGTTCCACATATCACTATTAAAGAAATACATGCCAAACCCAATGCACGTACTCCCCTTTGAATAAATAGAACAATATCCTAAGATTTATTATTGTGAAGATCCTATTAATATTCTTGATACCAATAACCTTGAGTCAAAAAATGGGGTGACCCTTATCCTAAAAGTTATTTGGGGAAACAATAAAATTAGAGGAGATATGGGAACCTGAAGTACTTATGATGAAGAACCCCCGTATATTTTTATGAAGTGATATTTTAGAAATTTTGAGGATGAAATTATTTTATAAAGGTGATAATTTAACACCCCAATCTAGCATAATATTATTATCTTTAAATAATTCAATAGCTTACACTACACGCATCACCGAGTTTGAGCACACCATGACCTATCAAATTGGCCATTTAAAAAGTGGTTATGAATAGTATTAACCATATTATGATGTTTATAATTAATAAAAAATATTACATTTATCCAAATGAATTTTTAGTCATAAGATAAGAAATAATCCAATCTTACACATTAAAAGGATATTTATTCTAAAACAAATTGACAACATTTTAATAGATAACCCATTATAAATAAAATATCTGACACTATTATATATTCAATTTGACAAAATAAACTATATCTCTGGAAGAGTGACATCCGAATTTACTTTGGAAAAATATTTGGTGTTTTTCAGATAACAATGATTTTTAATGAATAGTTAAAACTACTGCATTTTAATTCAAAACTCCTTTTTTCAAGTTTATTTATAATATCATATTATCAATAAAATTGGCTTAAAAATATATTTATATTTTTTTTAATATTCAAAACAATTTTTTTCATTGGATGTAATTTAACAATGATATTTGATATATACACATGTCAATATTTTGAAGGTTATTACTTTTTAAACACTTTTTCTCTAGATTTGTCAACGTGGAATAAATTTATGTTAATTATTTTAACTTATATGTTTCAAATTTTGAATAATGGATTCCTTATTTGTATTCAGTGGGTCTAAATTATTTTAATAGGTTAATTTTATTTTTTCAGATATTATGAATGGAAATATTAGTAATTTTTTATTACCACAGTTAAGGGTAAATCGGGTAATTATTGGTAAATGTTTTTTTATAGAATTACCGTAAAACATATAAAATATCTATTTCATAAATAAATTATATTCTAATTACCTAATGTTCGAAATGAAATCATTTAATGGACACATTTTCTGGAATATACGAGAACATTATTAATATCAATGATTTTGAAAATGCCACACTCTCGTTTCTTATAATTATAATAATTTTAATGTGGATATCACTAAGAGATATCATTTTACATAATTATTATATCTCAATATAATGTAATTATCCACATAATTGTAATTTATTTACATTTTTTATAGTTCATATAATTACCACTAATGAGGACATAATAGTGTAGTAGAAAAATATTTTATTAATAATATAAGATAATTATATTAAAAATATTTAAATAAAATAAATATAACTTAATAAATGACATCCATGAATTTTAAAGATAACTTATACATGTTAGGCACATATTTATAGTATTTTTTTAATATTTTATGGTGTTTTAATATTTTTAAAAATTAAAATATTGAATAGTATCAAAATTGACATAAATGATACTTTAAAATAAATAATATTTTAATAAAGGATATAAAAGCCATAAATATATTTGGTTTTTCCAAAGAACATGGATATTATAAAATATTTTATAAATTATCATATTGGGTTTGTTTTGTAATTTTATAGTCAATATATTATCCAAATATTATAAAAAACAAGTAAACATGGTAAGAGATAAACTATCTAACTAAGGTATAAATATAAAGGATATGGTTACTTTTGTGACTTAAACATGTCTAAAAAACTAGTTTATTGAATTTAGTCCCATACTCATCTTTTCCTCTAAAAAAATCACTTTTTATATATTTGAAATGAAAATAATTTTATTTTAAATTAATAGTTTTGGGGTTTTAAAAAGTCCCCCCCCCCATATGATATAAAAGGGAACCTCTCCTTCTCTTATAGTCACACCTGTAAATCTATTCAGATCAACCAAATTCTACCCCCACATCCTCCCAACATCCCCAACTTCATTCTAGATCCCATAACTTTGGTATAAATCCAAAAAAATGAGTCATTTTGTTCAAAGAAAAAGGTGATACCTGAAAATGATGCATTTGTTTTGTCAACTCTTTGAAAGTCCTTTTCTTATTCTACTTCCACATACCATGTTGTTTCCATACCAAATTAATAACTCTAGTATAATATACATTCTGATATGTTATTATTATTATGGTATAACAATATTCCTCCTTTTATCCATCATATGAATAACAATAATATTGCCATTTGTGCGTACGTATGGCTTACCGTCTCTATGTCATGGTGTAATATATTATTCCACACTAATTTATGTGGAAGGACATAATGATGATTATAATGGATATAAATAGTGAAAATTTAATGATAATTATTGTGTAGTTTTAATATACCATTCAATTCCATACCATTTAACCGTCAGGGGAATGATACCGCTGCTCATGCATACGTACGGCCTACCGCATTCACGATGTAGTGAGATTCATTCTCCAAGTTAAAAATTCATTAATGATTATAATATATATAATATTAGTAAAAATATATATTTAAAAACATTATATAATTCTATATAATTATAAAATATATACCATATATCAGAAACATGACTTACATAACAAATCATTTATAATAAAACATAGCAGTTAACAAACATAGAAATGGTAATACTGCAATATAAATCAAAAATAATATAAAAGGATCATATATGATATAATAAAGAAAGTATATAGTCCTGGTAGAATGTAATAACATGATTTAACATTTATATAGGTGGTTAATGCTCCCTCGACTAAAGTAATATACATGGTAAGGGTTAATATTAGAATCACATTATTATCTAATGTTGTTTATATCTAAGTATCTACTAGGACACATTTATCATCCATGTCCATCTCTCATAAAAATATATTACAAAATATTATCAAATAATATTTAGAGTAATTTTAAAAAAAAAAAATATTATAAAAAGTTTTTAAAGGAATATATCAATCTTTTTTCAATTGAGGTAATTAATAATCTTTTAAACAAATTAATGAATGAATGTTTTTTAACTTATACAGAATGAGTTTATATTTCCACTATCATTATGCCTTAAAATTTCTAATTTTACCTTATAATATTTATGTTTATATTTCAAATATTTTTTTTAAATAATTTTGTCTCTTTTAAATGATTTCAATGTGAAACATGGTTATTTTACTTGAAGTTTTTAATGATTTTATTAGATTATTTTCATCTATGACAAAATCCATTGTCGTATTTCATTCATAATAGTGGTTGATTTATTATGATACAATCTCTCATATTTAATTGAATGGATTATGATATTTTTTACTATGGATGTTCTATTTTGATAAAATTCGTGGATTATGGTTAATGTATTACCATTTTGTATGGTAGTTTTAATATAAATATTTATAATTGTTAATTTTTACTCTTTTCATATGATGAATGCATTGGACTTAGTATGTGACTGGTTTGGGACATCATAATTATATATCAATGCATTAGGGACTCGTGAATAAAAGGTCATTAATGTATCATTAGTTTTCAAGATACAATCTATTTTTGGTTTTGACTAATGTATTACCAGATAAAGAATGGTCTTAGAAAAAGGCCTTGACATTGTGGTTATGATGAGTGACATTAATAATTCTATAATTATGATATTAGTTAAAAATAATATATGTTATTATTAGACTGGTAGAATATCCATATTTAAATTTCAATTGAATTATTTTATTTATTCTTTCAATATTATGCTCAAGATTATATTTAAAATGCATGTGTTTTTATTTTATACTTTTCCTTTATGGATTAAGATTGATTATGATATATTCCACTATATTGATTACCCTTAATAAGCATCAATGGTAATTGTTTTATTATTTTTAATTTTTCATTAGGATTAAAAGAAGAATATTAGAATTGAACTGTAGAGATAGTCTAAGGGATATGAGTGTTTTCAATGGAGAAAAAATGTTTTTTTTCATATTAATATATAATGTAAAACTTATATTTTATCTATAAATTTAAAGGATAATAAACTAATTATAATTTCATGATTTTCTTTCTTGTGATCATTTCAATGTATTAAAATTATTCACTGATTATGGGAAACTAGGGGTGGGTCGTTACACCAACCATAGGGAAGCCACATCAGTTTCCTTATTATCAAAATATTTTTTGTCTACCGCTAAATTGATCAAGATAAAAACTACCTATCATATCCCTAATTTATCCATTTTATAATTTCAACAAAGGATTAAATGGAATTATTTGGAAATAATGTTAAAAACCAAATAATAGTAGATATAATGGGGAATATTCTTTCAAACCAAATAAAGTTCTAAAATATTTCACCCTATATTTGGAGAATAATTTGGTCAGGCATAGATGGATTATGATACCTAAATAGGTAAATATTTAGAAACATCACAGCCACTATTCCAATAGAGAAAGTGGTGATGGAGTCAGTGACACACAAGAATTTAATTTATCTATGTGTCCACCTAGAGAATAACATAAAATGTGTACAGTGGAATCATAGTAATATTCCAAAAAAATTACTTATAAAAAAGGATTATTTCATTCATAATGAACATGTGGCTATAAAATTTATCTATTAATAAGAGAATAAATTTATTATGTTTTCTAGAGTTAAGACACCTAGTTTGGATGTTGTTAAATTTAATCGTAATTGTTGTCCCTATAGAAACTCAGTTTTTCACTCTGATATGGATCCTTTAAATTTCAATCTATTTATTTATTTTCGACATAATACAGATTTCTAATGAGTTAGAAATTGTCCCGAGGGTTACTAAGACTTTTTCAAGAAACAAAATCCATATTTTTTGTGGGAAATATTTGTGTTTCTTGGAAGGTTAATTGTGTAGGTATGGAAAAAAATTAGATCTAATTTTACGGATGGTCATAAATTTTTAAGTAGTGCCATCTCGAATGGTTGGCATATGGTTTCCCTAACAATGCATCCTAACCATGTAGAACCTCAAATTATCTAGGAACTCATGCATGGTTTGCACATGATTTGGAAAACTATATAGGAAAACCTTGAAGAGGCTAAATGTTGGGTAATTTTACTTCTTTTCCTCAAGGATCTAATTAATCCCATCCTTCTTCCCTAATACTATTTATAGTATAATAAGACTCCTTTTCTCTCATTCGGGTGCCTTTTGAAGTCCTAATCTAGGGATCAAGATATATCCTTCATCGTGGATCTATTCTAACTTCCATTTGTCATGTTGTATGGATAATAGTATGTATTCATGTTCATTTGATCCATTCATCGCCTCTCTTTCTATCAACATAGTTATCAAGGATTCCATTTTTTTACCTTTTTCTCCGATTTACTCAGATTCAATTTAAAATAGAGTCCAATACTTTAGGAGTTGATTCATACAAGCCTATGTTGGGTGGTGTATAACTCATCCATCATGTTTTTTGATTTTTTTAATTGTAGTGTGTGACTACTGATTTCATCATGTTATATTCCATGTGAATAATCATTAGAATTGTATGGATATGATGTTTTCAAATATGTGATTAGTTTTTAGTGTTTAAACCAACAACTCCATCCATCCCAGGTAGGGTTTTATTACATAATTTTCCTTTTAGTGTTCGGACACGTTTGATCGGCCATTCAGGTGTGCCTTGGCATGACCTCTCTTATGGTAATCATTTCTATATATAATGGCTGGATTTATATTTTCAATTTAAAATAAGAAAGTAACATGTATTCTCACCACTTGACCTTCCTATGGTAAGTGCTCCAATTTATAGCCAAATGTTAATTTGAAATTGGCATGTATGATATGTATATTACTTGACTTTTTTAAATGTAATTGAATGGTAGGATTCAAATCTATAAAACCCTTTACCATTTTGATGGAAGGTAGTGGAGGGATCCATGATTATTAAAATTTCATAAATGTATTAGATGTGTGGTAGAAATATAATTAGCCTTGTCACACTGATGAATGGAATGTCTTGAACCAAACTGACTTATTGATTAATTATGACTTGATTAATGGTTTCATGCTACAAGGACTTGTAACACAAATTAAATACAGGGCTTAAACTATAAGGATTATTATATGACTTCATTGGAAAATAGGAGTGGACTAACTCGATATATCCTTGGATTCCTTGGGTATTTCCTTTAGCATTTGAGGACCCCATTCTAAATTCAAGTATATTGATTTCTTATGTTGACACCCACCAAGAACCCAATATTTTTCTATCATTTGATGCATTTAATGACCCCTTATGATCCATCATGTAGTACTACGTGATACCTTGATACAATCCTTTGTTCCGACATTTAAAATTAGGTTCCATGGTTAATGATCATCAGGCCTGGTCATTGCTTAGCCATGTATTACATTGGATGAACTCCTTGGACTCAGTGGGAATCTTATTGTATAATTCCATATAATATTTACCTTAGATTACACTCTTACCCTTTCCAGGATATAGTAATTACCAAGTTGTTTTCCCTTGAGTTCTACGTTTCCTTTCTTATTACCTTGGATATGAATTACATAATATCATTTCAAGTCTCCATGTAACATCATGGAACCTTCACAATTACAAATGTGTGAATCTTTTATAAACTGGTAACATTCAATTAAAAAATTGGATACATGTTCTTAAATTATTTGAGGGATGAAGAAGGTACTTGGGAAATTAGTAACATTGTACTGATTTATATTATACATGCATGCTTTCACACTGTTACATTTCTATTACATGGGTTGTGTGTTTTAGACACCATTGGTGGTGGCCCACTGGGATATATCTCATAACCTCTCTGGGTTACATTTGGTACTTGGGGATGATTAAATGAATACAGGTGTTGATACTGTGAAACATGCATTGTTTAACACTTAATTGATTTCCCTTTAGGATGGAGCTTGGTATGAGAGGACCGAG
Source organism: Viscum album (assembly GCA_963277665.1). Classification (NCBI taxonomy): domain Eukaryota; kingdom Viridiplantae; phylum Streptophyta; class Magnoliopsida; order Santalales; family Viscaceae; genus Viscum; species Viscum album. The sequence continues at coordinate 1,603,696,751 of OY728161.1, forward strand.
TCGGAGCTCTAGATTATTGGGATAGACTGTTGATTTCCATTATACTTTAGTGGACCATGTTAATCCTCCATTCCTGTATCCATGTTATCTAGATTTCTAGTGTCATGAAATATCATCATCAGTTATTCCAATTGATACAATTATTATTATCCTTTTTGATATAATACTTTTTATTACATTCTATATTTAATTATATAGTTTCCAATCATTAAAATTAATTATATTTATCATATGTGCTGCACTTTTTTAGTGAGGGAATTGTCTCTCCCTGGACACACCCTTGGACTTCACTGATAGTCGGCAGCCTCTAGAATTTTCCACGATGTGCTTGAGGCTATGGGGCCCAATGTACATAGTGCACATATTAATTCACCATTGGGTGATCCAAATTTTTTGAGGTTTTTTTATTATTATTATAATTTAGATTCAATTTTATCCTTATCCCAATGAGATGAGGACATGGAACATTATTACATTCATCATATAAGCACATACAATTTGCATGTCATCCATGTTGCCATGCCATATCGGTGAATTTGACTACTTTCATTGCCTCCTCTTCCAATGATTATTGAGTGATGTTGTGATGGTTAAAATTTTAATGTTTATATTACTTGGTTGTTATTGAGTGATTTTCTATTTCAATTCCTGAGGTGTGTGGTCCTTAGGGATTGAGATGATTAATTTACTGAGTCGATCCATTGGGATACAAATAAATGTGTGTCATTTTTATTTATGAGGTGTATGGAAAATGATTCAATGGTAATGGATATACATTATAAATTAAATAATGTCTAATAATATGAAATTGTTTCACACCATTATCTCTCCTTTTCATATTTATGAAAGATAATTGGGAAAACCTAGTAATTTGACAAAAAATGAAATGAAACTTATACTCAAGAAGTTACCAATACTAGGCCATCTAAGTTGGTATTTGGTGTAGAATTCCTTGGGTAGTGATTTTACATACATTTACCTTTTGAGATTAATCTAATATATCTTTATAAGTCTTGTTCTATAGTTTTTTTCTTGATATTTGTAGACAAATTCTAAGACATCATCTGTGTATCATATGCCAAGTTGTTAATTACGACCATGCTCTATAAATGGTGGGCCCTGAGTTGAAAGTCTTACCTTTTAGAGTTCCACTTGAGGCACCACCTATTCAACAAATTTTGGTATCTGATTCCCATGTTCATGAAGGTTTCCAAAATAAAATTTATCCCATGTAAGGTTTTCTGTAGATTTCACAAACGATGGATGATCCAACCCATGAGTTCTAGAAGAAGCATCATCCAACATTCTTAGGGGATGGTTGTCCACAAGATACTGATTCCTTCCTTGAGAAAATCATGTAAATCTTAATTTATCTATAAATTCCTATAGATTGGAGGGGTAGGATTGTTACATTTTTGGTTCGGGATTTGGCCAAGCATTGGTCGGATGTGGTTTCCCAGGTTGATCGCCATCATGACATGATATGAGATCACTTCAAGACTTTTTTATATTATTATTTCTTTCCAAAAATGAAAAGATATGATAGAGAAGGAGTGTTCATACATCTAGATTAGGGTTTTGTGTCAGTTATGGAATATTCAATGTGTTTCATGGTGTTTCAAATCATTTCAAAGCATTTAGCCAGTGATTATATTTTGCGTGGTAGATGCTTTGAGGATGGGATTAAGTACACCATCTATACATTGGTGAATGTATTTAACCTACTTAAATTTTCTAAAATATTAAATCAAGATATTATCACTGAGTGAAACCTGTGGGATGGAAATATCATTGCGAATAAAGATCAGTGTCATTGAATTCCAGTAGTTCTATTGTTTGTAGGAAAAGATCCATCTAGGTTTCTCATCAGGTAAGTGATAATTAGAATACCCATTTCAATATCTTCATTGTGTGTCATCCATATGGATGTTGGGAGAACCTGAAGCCTCATTATTATAGATACAAAAAAGTAGTTTTTGACTTGTGTTCATTTAGGTAATCTACAACATCTCAATAGGACCATTCATCTAGCTTCAAGTGGAAAAGGATATGTACCATCTCCGCCTTTAAGAGTGGGTAGAGTCTTTCTGCCTCAGGTAAGGATTTGGAATGTCTCAAGTAGGATTGTCCAAGAATAACATTGTTCATATAATAGTCAGACTTATAATCACCAGTAGAACTAGTAGAGTAGTTTTTATTGTGGTAGTCTTGTTGTTTCATAGTTCCCTGGACCATGTGAGTTTCACTCTCTACAAACAATACATAATGATCAAGATTTGGGGGCATCAATTGTAATAGGTATTGTTCTAGTGGAATCTACTACCATATCTTCATTTTTTATATTAGTGATTCAAACAATTTTATGATTGTATCTATCATGGATAGTATTGGAATGAAGATACAATATTACTATGGAGTAATGACACTAGATACACCATTTGGAATATGGTAAAAGGGAATATAAAAATGTAGGGACTATCCCCTTGAGGAAGGAATTTTTCCTTTCTTATAGAACATCTTTTTTATGAATATTAAATGCTTCGATGTTATTCTCTAGATAGACTCTATGGTTTAGTATCATTATTTTCGATACTTCTCTCACCGTAGTGTATCCATTACACCATCATAGGGTAGTAGTTATCTACATAAGGGGGAGTGGGATGTCTATAATGGTAGAACTGGACAAAAGCATCTTGGGGTAAGTGGAGTGACTATCCAGATGGAAAATATCTTCTTTGTGGATCTTCGATTAGGTCAAGATGAATTTTCTACAATAGTAGATCTTTTTAGGGATATTTTTTCAAATGATTTTTCTAGCTTACCTCCTAGGAGGGATATATATTTTATGGTAGACCTTTTTCCAAGAGCATATCCAGTGTCTATTTCTCTATATAGGATGGAACCTACTAAGATCATTGAGCTCAAGTGGATGTTTGATGAACTAGATGCCAAGGGCTTTATACGGCCCAGTACATCCTCTAGGGGTTCGCACATTATTTTCACAATAAAGGGGAATCAGACCTTACATCTATGTGTGGATTGAAAACAGTTGAACAAACATATAGTGATGAACCATAATCCACTACCTAGAATTGAGGATCTCATAGAACATCTCTGAGGTGGTAAGATCTTCTTTATGATCGAAATGAGATCGGGATATCATAAAGTGTGAGTAATGACATAATACATACCTCACATAAATTTCCATAATTGGTATGTTCTGTATGAGTATCATATTATGTATTACAGTCTTATAAAATCACCTTGAATTTTCATGGCTCTGATGAATAGGATGTTTCACCTTTATTTGTATTCATTTTTCCTGACCTTTGTGGATGGAATATTGGTGTATTCTCATACTCGTTACGACCATTCCAGTCATCTTTAGATCATTATAAGTACACTAAGAGAGCATCATCTTTATTAAAATAATTCTTAGTGCCACATTTATATAAAAAAATTCACTTGTAGGGTTATATCATATAATAATATACTTTATCATTTTAAAGTTAAATTTTCAGTTTGTTTGTTTCCTTGGAGAATCCCAAGAACGTGTTCAAGATATGAAGTTTATTGTGGTTGGCTGGATAATACAGTCATTTCATAAAAGACTTATTCTGTCTCTATTCTCTTATTACTAGCCTTACAAAGTATGGAGATAAGTTCTTCTGGTTAGGAGTGAGAATGAAATCCATTCCGGAGCTAAAAGGGAGGTTTTTATCATCACCTATTCTGATCCATCTAGATCCATGTAGAGGTTATAACATCTTCTATGATGAATCAAGTATTCACCTATGAGGAGTAAGGATGGAATGTTGGCACCAAAAAACGCATCCCCAAAATTTTCCAAATTCGTCCATACATGATACATGATCGTAGTCTATTTTGAAAGCTTTGATTTGGTAGGTTGTGGGGAAAAAATGAAGCTTCAGATTTGGAGTTATGGGAATTTGAAGTTGGGCCGGAAAACCGGTTCGCAAATCCCATTTGTGAAGATCCATCCATGATCGTGGAGCGCCACCGTGGAGGAATGAGGTGGGATGCTTCGTGAACCCGTCTGATGTTCGCAACACGCCGTGAAGACTTACCATGAAGCAGAGGAGGTGGGAAGCTCTGCATATGGATTTGACGTTCGCTAACCCGCCACGAAGCATAGGAGGTAGGATTCTCCACATCCGAATTTGACATTCGTGAACCTGCCTCGAAGCACCGGAGGTGGGATGCTCCATGACCGCATTTGACATTCGCGATCCGCCATAGAGAAAGCTCTGTCTTCGCATCGAGCGAGCTTTTCTTCACGGCGCCCCTTGAATATAAATACCCATCTCTCCCCCTCTTCGACGGATAACCACTTCGCCGCTTGGAGGGCCACTTCGCCCCTTGGGCATCCAATCTCCCGGTTCACGGAGCTCCCCTTTCCTTCACAAAGTGGCTCCGCGAGACCATACTCTGCGAGCAGCTTCCTTCGTGTTGCTGCTCCGCGAGTCCCTACGCCGCGAGCAACTTCCTTCACGTTGCTGCTCTATGAGCCCATGCTCTGCGAGCCCATGCTCCGCGAGTCAATGATCCGTGATGATGCACCATGATTCCATGCAATGTGATGCTGCTCCTCGAGTCAATCCTCCTCAAGGCTATTCTTTGCGAGACCCCATGCTCCGCGAGGGTCGCACCGCGAGCTTTTCGGGCCAGGATGTTGGGATTTTCCATTGCGCCCTCATGCGCTCCCACCATCCACCTATGTAATACCATGATTTGAGATACTCCTCCACACACCATTAAACACCTTGAGTCGACATATTCCTCTCGGTTTCATTCCCATGTTATGATTTGAGATTCTCATCATCAATTCCCCGAGTAACATGAGTCGAACCATTCATCAGGAAACTCCTCCTAACCCTATCACTTGGTTCTTATGCCAGGTTGATCCAGAAAGGGCCGCCCTTGCATAAGTCCCAGCACCATCCATTTCATGCCACCTTATGCCAACAATCCTCTCTACATGACTATAAACCGTAGTGTACCGTATGATCCAAACATAGGACACCTCTTGCTCCAAACAGGGGATGCCTTATGCTCCAAGAATGAGATGTCAATAGTCCTATATACACGACTATAAATTGTAGTTCTTCCTATGTTCCGAACATAGGATGCCTCTTGCTCCAATCAAGAGATGCCTCATGCTCCAAGAATTAGATGCCTAATAGTCCTCTCTACACGACTTTAAACTATAGTAATCCTATTGTTCCTAACATAAGATTCCTCTTTCTCTAATAAGAGATGCCTTATGCTCCGAGCTTGAGATTCCCGTAGTCCTATCTAAAAGACTCTAAACTGTAGTATGCCCTATGTTCCAAACATAGGATGCCTCTTGCTCCAAATAAGAGATGCCTTATTCTCCATGCATGATATTCCAATAGTCCTATCTACATGACAATAAACTATAGTAGTACATATGCGCCTAACATAGGATTGCTCTTTCCCAATATGAGAGATGCCTTATGCTCCTAGCATGAGATGCCAATAGTCCTCTCTACATGACTATAAAAATTAGTGCTCCCTATGTTGCAAACATAGGATGTATCTTGCCCAATACAAGAGATGCCTTATGCTCCAAGCATGAGATGCCTACAGTCCTTTCTATATGACTCTAAATTGTAGCATAGCCTATGTGTCAATCATAGGATGCCTATTGTACTAAACAATAGAAGCCTTATGCTCCAAGAATAAGATGCCTAATTCTATGATTGCATTGGTATGATCCTAATGCCCCTGGGCATTATACCGCTTGTGCGCTAGCGCATAGGTGAAGGCCTCAAACCACCAGAGAGTTGGTATGACCTCATGGCCAGACATGAAGAAGACATCATGCGCAACATCCTTGCGTAAGCCCCATTCAATGGTGCCGCTCCATAGTGGCACCCTGGTATCATTCTTGTGTAAGCCCCATTCACCAATGCCACTCCATAGCGGTAGCCTGGAAACATGCTTGTGTAAGCCCCATTCACCAATGTCACTCCATAGCAGCACCCTGGAAGCATCCTTGCGTAAGCCCCATTCACCAGTGGTGCTCCATAGCGGTACCCAGGAAGCATCCTTGCATAATCCCCATTCACCAGTGCCGCTCCATAGCGGCGCCCGGGCAGTATTCTTGGGTAAGCCCCATTAACTAGTGCCTCTCCATAGTGGCACCCGCGCATCATTATTGTGTAAGCCCCATTCACCAGTGTCGCTCCATAGCGGCACCCAGGCAACATCCTTTCGTAAGCCCCATTCACCAGTGTTGCTCCATAGTGGCACCTAGGCAACATCCGTGCATAAGCCCAATTCACCAGTGTCGCTCCATAGAAACATCTGGGCCGCATCCTTGTGTAAGCCTCGTTCACCAGTGTTGCTCAATAGCAGCACCTGGGATGCTACCTTGCGTAAGACCCATTCACCAGTGTCGCTCCATAGTGGAACCCAGGCAGTATCCTTGCGTAAGCCCCATTCACCAGTGTCGCTCCATAGCGGCACCCAGACAGTATCCTTGTGTAAACCCCATTCACCAATGTTGCTCCATAGCGGCACCCGGGCAGCATCCTTCTATAAGCCCCATTCACAATTTTCGCTCCATAGCGGCACCCGGACAGCTTCCTTGCGTAAGCCCCATTCACGAGTGTCACTCTATAGCGGCACCCAGGCAGCATCCTTGAGTAATCCCCATTCACCAGTGTTGCTCCATAGCGGCACCCAGGCAGCATCCTTTTGTAAGCCCCACTCACCAGTGTCGCTCCATAACGGCACCAGGGCAGATTCCTTGCGTAAGAGCCATTCACCAGTGCCACTCCATTGTGTAACCCAGGTAGCTTCATTACGTAAGCCACGTCCTCTATTGTCACTCCATCCAATGGTACGACTTTGCGAACCAATTCAGCGGTAAGCCATTGACATCCTTATCCAGAGGTAAGTCGTTGTGACCCAATCCAGTGGTAAGCCGTTATGACCCAATCCAGCATTAAACCATTGAAACACCCATTCGGCGGTAAGCCGTCATCAGGAGAACTATGTGGACTTTGATTCCATGCCACAAGGATACGTAGGAAGCCACATAAAGGCTTAAGCCAGAAACCATTTTCATCCTCACGATGGTTCAATCCCATTCACCACACATCATGGATACAGCCTTGCATCATGATCGCCAGGTCCTCGCTGCCTCTTGTTTGTCACACTGAGCATGACTCGTGTGGGCTTAGTGAAAGCACCGACCATGATAAGAACCACCTTGGGCCGCCTCATAGTGTAAGCCCCGAAATTCCCTCGTCCCGCATGACGCTAAACAGAACACCTGAACTACGAGGACATTGATCCATGTCAACGCACGGTACATAAGAATCCTCCATGAGGATCAAGCCCACCACCAGTAGACCCCTGGTTTCACCATAAAGTCGTTTCTCTGACGAAACCCTTCTCGAACTACGTGGAATTTGATCCATGCCAAGTCATGGTACGTAAAAAGATTCTATAAGGTTTATGCCCGACAATCACTAGCCACGATCGTCTCCTTATCAGTGTTCCAAGCCCCCATTTAACCTGAACTACGAGTCTTTGATCCATTTCAGGGCATTGTACGTAGGAATCCTCACGATGTTCAAGCCCACCACCCAGTCGTTTCGACCATCATTCACGTTGTTTCACAAATACCTTGGGAGACCTAGAGTGTAAGCCCTACACCATTATGAACTATGTGGTATTTGATCTATTTCAAGGCATGGTACGTAGGAATCCTCCTTGAGGTTCACGCCCACCATCCACCTAGACCAAGGTCCTTATTCATGTCAGTTCTCCGACATGACCTTTTCTAAAATACATGGTCTTTGATCCATGTCAAGGCATGGTACGTAGGAAGCCTCACTATGTTCAAGCCCCCCACCCAGTAGTTCCGAACTCATTCACGTCGATTCACCCCTATCCCGCATGACGTTAAACTATACACCACCCGAACTACAAGGACTTTGATCCATTCCAAGGCATGGTACGTAGGATGCCTCACGAGGTTCACCACCAACACCCATCATACCATGGTCCATCTTCACGTCGGTACTCCGGCATTCATTCTGAACTACGTGGTCTTTGATCCGTGCTAAGGCATGGTACGTAGGAAGCCTCCATGAGGTTCAAGCCCACCTAGACCCATGGTCCCTTCACATCATTTCACTGATCCCATATCCTTGGGCCCCCTAAGAATGTATGCCACATTCCATACCGAACAACACATACATTGATTCCCTCCCACAGGGATACGTAGGAATCCTCTATAAGGCTCATACACGTCACTCATGTATCATCCTGATCTATCCCTCGAGATTTTGTGTCTCGGGAAGGTCATGCCCCAACACAGAGGTTCTGATTCCCCTGGGTCCCATCCATGCATCCATTTTCATGGGCCACCTCCTCAGGTGTCTCATCGTATCATCGAACTACATGGTCATTGATTCCCTACCATGGGGATACGTAGAAAGTCTCTTCGAGGCTCAAGACCAACACTACCATCACCATCACGACGGTCCCATTTCATTCCAACTCCACTCCATGAAATTCTCCATCATCCATTCGGATTCCAACCCGAGCCTCCACATACTGGTGGGATCATCTCATCCACACTCCTCGTTTTTCCTAGAAGTAATAGGGCCGCTATCCATGCGTAAGCCCCATCATGTATCTCGGTCATTGTCCTCTGTGTACGCCCTGATTCATCACCCCTTTTAACTACGTGGGTTTTCATCCATGTTGTCTACACAGGGTATATAAGAAAACTCCTTGTTTTCAATCCTAGCCAATGGTAAACCATGGTGTCCCCCATCATGTGGTGCACTCTCCTTGATCCTCCCTTAGTGGTGTTCAGATTAAGCATTACGGTGTGACATCTTCCCTCCATAGAGAACACCACCTTGGGTCCATCCTCATTGGGCGTTCCGATCCATCCACTCAATAAACCATATAGGTGTTCCCTCCTAGGTATGTACCAATCTGATCCGTCTCTATGGGATGTTTTGATCTCTCTCATTTCATCTTTGTAAGACATTAAACTCGCGTCCTACCTCGTGATAAACAAGAGATGCATGCGGAAAACCTCAAGAGACACGCCTTTGGCGTAACTGTCTTCGCAGGACGTTAAAGATGTTGCATACCTTGGGTTACATATGGGAAACCGATGAAACCCTAAGATTCATGCCTATGGCATATGATTCTCCGCATTTGATGTGGGATGCCTTGGGTTATGCACCCTGGAGATACCCTCTTAGGAGGAAGATTACAGGTTCCCCAATGTCCACGCACCTAGAGATGCCCTAAGATGCCTAATGTTGTCATCTACTCTGACTGATGGTCGCTACCATGTCAAGACCCCAGGGAATGTCTTGACTGAAGAAGTTTAATTAACCGATGTCCATGAATATATGGCACCGGGAACGAGATTCACGAACCATGACTTAAATCTATGAGGGAGACCCGGACTAGGTGACGAGTTCTGAGGAGGGATCCACAAAATGAAGAATCGACATCCCATCATCCTGTTTCGATCATGGAGATGATGTCCCAGAACAAGGAGAAAATGCCGCCCTCCTTTGGAAAGTGGAAATGCGGGGTAATAACTGTGCATCCTCACGGACGGATGCATGTTCCCCGACGAAGGAGTCGGAAACATGGAAGAAAATAGATTCACTTTCTACATATCTCAATAATTGATTCCTCATGAGGGAAACTAGCCGATAAATGACCTTGATATTGCAGATGTTTTCGATGCCTTATGTTTGTTGAGACATAATCAATAGGGTGAGGGATTTGTGGTGTACAAAGATCATATGTTCCCTGAAAATATCTTTACATACCATGAATTCATCCTCAAATAGAATATATGGGTCCAATATCTACTGTCCATTGATATTGAGCTTACTTGTATGCCTAGAAATGAAAATGTAGTTGTTGATGCACAAAGATATAAAACTAAAATACTGTTGGTATTAGAACCTAGTTATTAATGGAAATTAATGGACCACTTCTCTAATATGAATCTAGATTTTCAAGAGAGTCATGAGTGGTCTTAACCCATATCTTTGACATTTACCACTTCCATCATTGAGAATGTGAAGGGAGGAAAATTTTTGGATCATGAGGGCTTGATTCTCCATGAGACAATATCAGGAGAAAGCTCGCCTTTGGATTGTACTACACACAAACAAAACATCATTTGTGTTCATGGATGCCTATGGGTTCATACAGATATTAGAGAGGATTTAATAAAATAGATTCATGTTTCTTAGTGGCATGTCCAACAATGTATCTCCTAGATTTTTCAAGACGTGTGATGCCAATATTGGTGTATTGAGATGAAATGCCTGATTGAAGAAATTATATCTAGGTGTTCCACCTATCAACATGTGAAGGCAGAGAAGGAGAGACCTACAAGTATGTTACAACAGCTTCCAGTCCTGAAATGGAAATGGGAAGATATTAATGTGGATTTCTTAGTCGAGTTTCCTAGGTCTATGATGGGTATTGATGTTTTATGGGTAGTTGTTGACTGAATATCAAAATTAGACCACATTATTCCTATTAAACATACCTTTTCAATTGATGGGCTTGGATGACTGTATATCCATGAGATCAAATGAGTACATAGGGTACCTTGTACTATAATTTTAGATAGGGATGATCATTTGACATCATGGTTATAGAATTGATTTTATTAGGCTATAGGGACACATGAACATCTATGAAAAAATTTCCACCCTCACATTTATTGAAAATAAAAACAAATAATACAGGTCGAAGTGGATATGCTCTGAGTAAGTATCATCGATTTCAATGGTTCTTGGGAGAAGTATATAACTCTATTTGAGTTCACCGATAATAAAATATTTCAATTGATGATTCAGATGGATCTTTTGAGGATTTTTTAGGGTAGATTGTTTTGTTCTCCAATGTGTTGGTTAGCAGTAAGTGAGGCAGCATTGCTAGGTCATCCTTTCATTTAAGAGACTTCAGAATAGGTTCAACTGGTCATAAAGATTATGACTACTTCTAAATATTGATAAAAATATTATGTTCATCATTGATGGGGAACATTTTTCCATCAATTATAACCCAGGATTGGGAATAGACGGTTACAGAAGGTAGGGAAAATATCACCTCATTCTTTAGGACTGTACGAGATTATAATGAGATTCAGGCTGGTAGCCTATCCATTGACACTATCTCAAAAGTATAGATTCATGCATGACGTATTTCATGTTTTACAGCTTCTCCAATATCATATCGAACTATATCATATATTTGATCTCAGGGAAGTTGAGTTAGATACTATTTCTACCTTGGAGGAGTATCCATAATGCATCATTGACAGGAGCATGATGGCTCTTAAAGGACGATCTATCACTCTAGTATGGGTTCTATGGAACAAAGATTACATGACAGATGAGACATGGTAGTGGGAGGCTGAAATATGTTCTCAGTGGCTAAATTTTCACTCATATAGTATTTCTCCATGCTTGGAAGGTGAACTTGGGGATGTGTTCATTTTTGGGAGGATGACTATAAGAAACCAATTTTTCACTCAGATATGGATCCATTACATTTAGGTATATTATTGTATTTTGGATCAAATATGGATGACTAATGAGTTAGTAGAGATCATGAAGGTGTCTAGAGCCTGTTCAGATCATGAAACCCATTGTTTTGATAAAAATATCCCTCTCACACTTTTAGAGTAAGTCGTGCCGGTAGGTAACATAGTTAGATCTAATCGTATAGATGGTTTTCATTTTGTAGAAGATTCATCCCGTATGGTTGGATCACGGTTTCCCAATCCATGTCACCTAACAATGTGGTATGACCCTTTATATAGGTACTTGGGTGAGGATTTCACATTGTTTGAAAACCCATGTGGGAAAAATGTGCATAGAATAAATTTTGGTTAATTACACCTTTTTCAATTAATGATATAAATAATCCCCTCTTTCTTCTATATTACAATTTCCCAAAAGATTAGCCTCATTTTCTATCATTTTTGAGATTTTTGATGGACTGCTCTCAAGATAAATATATCTCCTTCATCTAGGAACTGTCTAAGCTTCTGTTAATCAGGTTGGATGTGCAATAATAACTACTTGTGTTTGTTTGAGCTGTTCTTCATCTCTCATTCTCTCAACCTAGTTATCAAGTCGTGATCATATTTACCTTTTTCATTGATCAACATTAGTCCATTGAAATTCAGAGACAATACTATAGTTGGAGATTCGTATGATCCTGAGGTGAGTGTTCAATAACTCATCAATAGATTTTACTGATTATTTTAATTATCTTGTGGGGTCCGCGAATTTCATTAGGTATCATTTATTGAATTTATTTTACATGTGTATAATCATTAAAACCATATAGTTATTCTCTTTCCATATATGTTTTTAGTTGTTAGTGGTTACACACATACCTACATTCATCAAATGTATAATGTTATGAAATAATTTTTGTTTTAGGGTTTTGGAAAGTTTGAGATGTTGTTCAGGTTTACCCTATCTTGACCTTTCTAAGGGTATGATTTTCTATATTAAATGGGTTGATTTATACAGGGGATCTCATAATGGAATATACCATGTATGCTCACCACTTGACCTGACTAATGTAACTAATTCAATTGATAATTAAATGTTAATGGAAAATTGGAATGTATGATAAGTGTATGAATTTAAATTTTTTAAATGAATTTGAAAAATATATTTCGTTTTTATTGAACCCCTTACCATGACTATGGAATGTAGCAGAGTGAAATTTGATTATAAAAATTTCATAAGTGGATTAAATGTATGGTTACAAGATACATGGCCTTGTCACACTGATTACTGGGAAGCCATGAACCAAATGGACTTATTGATTAATTATGATTTTATTAAAGTTTTACATTATACATTGCCTTGTAACTCTAAATAAAAGAAAATTATTGAACCAAATGTATAATTATATAACAAAATTATCAAAAATGAGTGTCATATCTAGAGCTCACCTTGGATTCGTTACGAAATTCCTTGGGCACCCAAGGACCCCATTCTGAATTCTAGGATACTTATTTCATCATTTGAGACACACCTATAACTGGATCTTTTTCTATCATTAGATTCATTATATGACATTGTGTGATCCCTCATGTAGTAAAACATGATTCAATGGATATACTCTTTGGATCCTACATTGAAAAGTAGGTTCCATGGTTGAATCTCATCAGGATCGGTCATTTCCTAGCCCCGTTATACCATGGATGAACTCTATAGAATAGGTAAGTGTCTTATCATGGAATTACATGGAAAATGATGCTTGGGTTAAACTCTTAACCTAGATAGGCTACATTCATTACATGTTGGAGACCCTTGAGTTATATGTTTCTTTAGTTGTTACCATGGACCTTAATTACTTAATATCATTACATATTGCCTTGTTATATCTTATAACCTTCTCTATTCATAACATGTTAATCATTTATAAACCGGTAACACTAAAATAATAAAATGGATACATGTTCAAACACCATCCAAAATCTGATGTAGGAACTAGGGTACTTGGTTACATTATACTGCATTACATTATATATGAATACTTGAACACTTAAATTTCTATTACAAAGGCTAGATGTTATAGACATTGTTGGTTGTGGCCCACTGAGATTTATCTCACACCCTCTTTCGGCATTCTTTGGTAGAGAGGTCATATTAAATGAATGCAGGTTTTGATAAAGGGAATCATATGGCTTCGAACACTTAATTGCATCCTTATTATAATGGATCTTGATAAAAGATTACTAATCCAGAGTGTAGGATTCTTGGTAATGTATTTTCATTTCCTTTATAATTTTATAGAACATTTTATTTTTGTCGTCTTATACCCATGTTTTCCAATTTTCTAGTGACAATGTATATCATCATTAGTTATCCTAATTGATATATTTATTTTTATCCTTTTTTATCTTTTACATTTATCTTATTTTGTGGTTTACTATCACTTTTGTTATTTACCATCATATATATTTATCAGATGTGATACACACTGGTAATGAGGAAATAGTATCCTCGTGAACCCTCCCTAGGCCCTTTCGACTATTCATTATCCTAGGGGATTCAAGGAGACACACTTGATTCTATGTGGCCCTCTGGGATCGGGGCACCAAATATGTGTCATCTGGGTCTAGGACATGACATCCCCATCCACCAAATATTGTGAAAATTTTCAAATAAATCTTTTTACGTAATCATTAGGACTAAAATGATGTATAAAAAAATTATTGAGTTAAAAAATCTCATGAAACAAGAAACATGAATTTGAGTAATCTTGGCTCAAATAGAAAAGAATCAAGACTGATAATTCGAATAAAATTCCAAGGATATTACTTTATAACATTAAATAGTATGACCTGATTAATAGTCTTAAGAAACTAAATTTTATGACCCTTTTCATTTATCCAAGGCCCTAAATTGGGTATTGAATATTCCATCTCATATTTTCATAAACTAAATTGGGTTTTTAATCATAATTGATCCCAAAATATGTTCCCCAAATTTCCATAACAGACCAATCTACACATCCCATCTAATAGTCTTTAGGATGGATAATATCGATGATGAAATTTAGTTTTATATTATAAATTATAGATTTCATATAACCAAAGAATAGGACTCCCCCATTACGTCTTGATACATCATTCTATTTCATATTATGATCAATTTTAGGTACATCATAAGTGAACACAAATATTGTGAACATCCTTACCTATAATATATTTTTATATAATATTTATCATTAAAAATAAATTCATTTTATGTAACAACAATTTACATCCCCAATTTAATGGTTCACCCAAATAATAAAGAAAATATCCTTTTCTAAAACAATAAATTTATTAAATCCTATTATCATAGAATATATAGTAATGCCTAAATGAAATATCTTTAGAAAAGATAGGAAATAAACTTACCTAATATTCCTCCACACTACCACAATATATATGTTATCCAATTCACTTCATGTTTCCTCTAGTATTCCTAAACTATGAAAAAACTCTAACATCCCATGATTTTACCTTGTAATTTTTTATTTTCAATAAAAATCATTATTGAATAGATTGTCTCACACAAAAAAATAAACAAAAAGAGACCATGATATAATTTATTTAGATAAAATATTCCAATTTCATAAAAAATTAATAAGTTATCATAATAAAATATGAAACCACATTAAAAACTATATGAGGATTAAAACAAAATGTAATAAAATATAAAATCAAAAATGATTTATCCTTATTGTTTTCTAGGAATATTATTACCCAAATTTGAACCATAGAAATTATGTAAATAACTATAAACATAATATACGTGATATATTATAAATGAATCTAACAATGTATATATGTCTATATATAGAATTGAAATCTGACTGTTATATAGAGTTGTTGGGAATATGGCCATTGAATATATAATTTTTGTAAATATGGTCATTTGGTATATCCAGAAAGTATGTTTTGTACTTGAATGTAAATATAATTAAAACCAATAAATAATGATATAAAAATAGTATATTTAATTAAAATATATCATTATAAATATATATGTTTTATGAGATACATAATAAAATTAAAATTAGTATTAATGAATTGTTTGATTCTTTGTCCATACTTTTATTTCCCCTCTATTCCCATACATTTATTTTTTATGGAAATCCTTAAAAATGATTCAATTACTTGTAAAGTATTTTTCAATGTATATTACTTTATTTACAAAAATATTAACTTTTTAACAATTTAATTATGGTTTCTTTCTAATGAATTCCACTCTTTACTAATGTGTGAAAAGAGTCTTACATTTTCCATTCTTCCTATGTGGAATTTTTTTTTCATTTCTAATGGTTTTTTTAAATGATTCTTCTTCTACATGTATTCATGTTTTTGGAGATAAATGTTTATTATTATGTTTTTTGTTTTTTGTTTTAAAAAAGAATTTATCAAAATAAAATTACATTTTATTTTCCAGATAAATTTTATAATTCTCTTATAAAATAGGTTTTGATCTATATTGAAATCCATTAATATTTCTTATGATTCACTAGGGATATTTCCAAATAATTTAATCCATTTTATTATTCTATATGGATTATGATCATTTTGTGTTAGGTTTTTAAAGATACCCATTATTTTCAATTATAAAATTATTCTATGATGGAATTATGAATGTTTCCAAATTCATGTGGCACAAATATGTATGATTTTTTTATTATGAAATAGATACTCAATGAATTATTCATCCCTATAATGCGTTGGGAAATTAATAATCTCATGAGTTGACCTTGAATATGGATCGAACCCAAACACTTAAATAAATATTCCAACTAAGTGATTGGATGACCTGGAACTATACAACCTTCCAATTCATTGGGTAATGATTTATATTTCATAATATAGCATGTCAGGTATTGCAGAGAAAATACAATCCACAATGGGAATTTGTTAAATATTTTTTGATTGTCTTGGAAGTGTTCCTAAAAAAGGTATTATTTTTTATTATTATGTGTATTAAAAATTATTATGATAATATGAAAATTATGCGGAATCAGGTGTGACATGTCGGAACATGAAACTGAACATTATAAAATATATAAGATGGATCATACCAGTTAATTCATGGATCTAGGAAAATATAGATGGAGTTGCTTCTGGAACATCATGACCCTTGGTCTATGAAGGTGTTTTTTGAACTGATCATGTATTTTTTAAGGGGTACTTTTACCATTACATTGGAATTGGCATGGCCCATGAAGTCGAGTTATGGGCCATTGTGTATTCAGTCCGGTATGCCATTCAATTTAAGTGGAACTTCTTATGGATTGAGTTTAACCCAAAAATTACTATCAATAATTTTCAATTAAGAATAAGGAATGTTCCATGAATGATTCTTCCTCATTAGATTGAATCTCCCAAGACAATCACTTGACTAAATTTTGTTATTTTATAAGCATGTAGGGAGAAAAATGAAGTTGCATAAGTATTATTGAAGAAGTTGGTCACAAAGATGACTATGATGTGGTTCTTTAGAGATCCTAACTATTGTGTACCAATGTTGATGTTAGATATTAAGGGTTTAATACACACCTGTTTTTTAATTATATATTGTATCACATAACTCTCCTTGCGACTTTAATATATTTTTTAGGACCAGTTTCAATTGGATCCATGTATTTTTTTTAATGTTTTAATGTCTCATTATTATTGAATCATGATTCCACAATCTTATTTCTCAGTAATTATATTACACAAAAATACTTAGATTGTGACCCATTATTAATGAAATATGTTTTATTGGGTATGATTATTATGTTATGTGCATTCATACTGATTATATTCTCACACCTATATTTTTATCTTATTGAAACATATGATACTCAATTGATATATCTTACATTTACATTAACTAATCATCTCATATCACCGTAGATTATGTTTCCATTCCATAGGATACAAATAACAGTATTATATATTATATGTCAAAAATGTAATCATTAAAGAAGAGTATTTTTGGGAATTGTTGAATAACATTTAAAATAAGTTGGTGTTGTATTTTATCTCCAAATACACTAAACCATTTGGTTATGGGGAGTGATTTATTATGATTTGATATTTAAATTCCTATGAAATTCTGTAATATGCATATATTTAATTATTATTTTTCATAAATCCATGATATATTAGAAAATATATATGGACTGATTCATGTAGTTATAGTATTTGTACTAACTTTTGGATCTTTTATCCCAAGTCGTGTTGTAAAATTCCCTCCCATTGAATTCTCAATTCAATCATGGTGTTTAGATCGTATATATTAAGTTATGCTTTTACCTCTAACCTCCCACCATGGTAACTCTTCTTTATATACATTTTATTTTATTTATAAGATTTATCTATATAGAAGGAGCCTTATAACCTAATTTTGTCATATTTATTAGACTACGAAAATGATAAATAATCTTTTCAAGTTGTTATGGCCTTAAACTACATTCAAAATCCCTATATAAGATTTATTACACTGGAATCAGTCACATTGAGTTATTTCATTCTCTTTATCTAGATTAGAATATTCCCCTTTGATCAGATAAAATCAATCATGAAAACGCTATATGACCATAAACCTTATACAATTTTGGTCTTATTTGTATATACATAAATATTATCCAAGAAATTTAATTCCAAGTATTATGATCGTAAACATAAAATGCAAGTGACCCCAATATGATTTTTGATAAAACCCATAATGACACTCATGATAAAAAGAATATTTTCCACTCTCTACTCCAACTTTTTATAGTGTTTATAAAATATATATATATTTAAAATAAATATAATAAAAATAGATTCAATGGATTATCAAGATGCAATCCAGTATTGTGAATCTATTGAAACATTTTATTCTTTTATATTCAAGCCTAATTTTTGAAAAGCAAAAGAAAAATATAGTGTATAAAAATGGAAAGAATAAAAAAGTCACAACAAGTCATTGGGAATAAAACACAAAAAAACTGATAAAAATTCCAGTGTCATGTCATTATTACTTTACATTTATTTCTTAGGAAAACAATATATAACTAAATAAAAATAGCTCCAATGGTCTTAGATTACAAGAATTAACCTTATAAAAAGTAACATTATGCTATATCAACTAACTAATCTTGGAAAAATTAAGAGAAAACCCAACTCACTCAATGAATGTAAGATAAATTTATTCACTAATTATTTATTATTTGTTATAAGTCCATATATTCCTATTTATAAGGACACTCTTCATGTCATCATATTTTAAAATATATTCATGTCATATTAATTTTCCTAGAGAATGTGTTTAGCATTGAGCAATAGAATCGCTAGGGTACTCAAACTTTCTTTTTCATCCTTTTCTCCATGAATTCACTTAACATCATTTATGAATAGGTAATATTGAACAAAAAAATCATTGAGTTAATATTTTACTCTTAGAAACACAAAAAATAATTATATTTTCTTCTTTATTAACTCTTTCATAACAATTTGTAACATTTTTACTGATTGATCTAAATAGTCCCCATTATGAATTATTAATATCATTGTTCCATTTGATCCACTAAGTTAATCCTAGGTAATTATGTTTTTCATAGAAGAATGGTTCCCCTTAATACCAATGTGTTATTTTCTTAAGGTGTAAATTTGGTAACTATATTACCAATGTTTGACCTCTTCCTATCAGTCATCATTTTCCATAGATTCATAATATTATATTTTTATTTATACTCTATATAAATAAATAGTTCATGTGGATTCAAATATCATTTATTTTAAATTTCCAAGAATCATAAGCATTATCAATGTATGTGATGGCCTTATAAAATTGACTTAGAGTGATATTACCCTGAGAGGGCGGGGAATCATCGTATGCATAAATAATGCCAATTAAAACACATTATTCATTAAAGAATCACATTATCTAAATGATCTTGACCTTTCAAACTTAAGGGTCACTTTATATGATGAAAATTTAGATATTATTTATATTATATCATCTCTTTTGGTTTGTATGAATAAATTAATTATGGAAATGTATATTTTTTTCTTTCACTGTCAATAGGATATGTCCAAGGATCATGCATTATTGTTGCATCAGGTAATAAAATCCATTTAAAAAATCCATGCTTACACATGTTTGGGATAAGTCACTGTAAATGTTATGCTCAATTGCTTATAGGTTTAGGGACATTCCACAGATTCCAAATAGTTAATCTCTCGAATCATCCTTTGATAGATCATTACCAATAGAATGAACAACCTCCCACTTTATTTTCTCACATCCCTAGAATGGATCCACACACACTTTATAGACATGTAACTTCATTTTAGTACAAACTCACAATCTATTAAAATAACGTGATGAAGCACTTCCACTTTCCATGATACATGGAACAATTCTACTTTTTGTAGGAACAAAAATTAATATCCTTCTTTGGTTGTTTCAATTTTTTCAAGAATAATAGCTTCTCATATGGAAAAAATTATTCTTCTTCTCTTAATGCAATTAAGATATTTTAGAAAATCATATATTCCTAATTTTTCTATATTATATTGATATACAAGATATCCATAGAGATCCACTCCTCTTTTCTATTCTGATCATTATCTACTTCAAAACCTTATCTATCCTACATAGTATTAATAAATAATTAAGAAATAAAGTGATATGCAATCTCTATCAACTATTCCATAATTTCACTCTTAAAACTATTCATAAAGGCCCATGAATTTTTCTATAAATTCTATGAAGTAATCTCTCAAGAAAACCTAAAAAACACATTATTGGTACATGTTCTGAAGGTGTAAAGTGTAGCATTTAAATTTTTTTGGAAGGTATTGTATACTATAGTGATTCCTTAAACACTTCAAATTATGCTACTATGTATTCTTCATATTACAGAATGGAATCATTGATATGATGCATCCACCAACAATATAACATAGAGTAAAAAATTTGACTATATCCACTTTTCTCTCACACATAACTATTTCTCTATCTCCCTGCATGATCTACATGGATCTTATCAAAACACTTATCACATATTACTAGATTTTTCATGGGTAACACCTTTTTGGCCTAGATTCCAATTAGGTATAAGAGAACCAAAAATATTTACTTCAAAAAAATTATGACAATCCACATCACATGATATAGCTATAGTTTTTAATCCTTATCATCTGATGGGTGTGTAGTTTAGCCTTTATTGATATGGCATGGAAGCCTTCACACCTAATGGGGTTGCAACATATCATGTGTACTACTACATGGAGCTCTTCAATTTAAAATTCACTATAATCCAATATCATTTTTTCTTGGAGTAACTCACTATGGAAAATCTAAAAACACCTTGTGCCACATCATACATTCATCGGGAAATCTTGTGGCTTATATACCTCTCTATTCTGCTTCACCCTTGAATAATTAGCATGGTTCAACAATCACAACACCATTGAAACTCATTATTTATGGATAGAACCATAAATATACTTTCATAACTACCCATCCAATTTGCCTTCACCCACTAACATTCTCTTATAAGACCAATGTATACCACCAATACATTGCCTTCCCTACACTCCTTAGTTTTTCCATGGCTTGCTCGCCAATTTTGGCCTCATTTTTTAGCACCAAAACTAGGGTATAATGCAATCCTTATATTATGGGTTCACCTATCATGTGCAGTATTCTTCCTTCATAATGGTTTAATAAGGGATTTGATATAGACTAAGTACTAAACATGCATTTTCAGTATATTCATTGGGACTATAGTTTGGTCTTTCCTCAATATGAACATGTATACTACAACTATGGCATGGTATTCCTAAATATGGAGACTCTCTAGTGTTTCCATTTCTCACCTGCCCTGTTTGCCTCATTTTTTAGCAAAAAAACTGTTCTACGATGTCATACATAGATTATGGTGTAGCATATCATGTGTATTATTCTTTCTCTATAATGATTTCCGGATGGATTCAATATAGAAAAACTCATAATCATACCTTTGCAGTATATACATAAGGACTAGAGTGTGATGTTTTTTAATATAACTAATGAGATTTTAAGATTTGGTGTCATAGAACTAACAAGTTGTACGTTGATTACTTGAATATTTAATATATTTAAGTATTAAACTTCTTATTACATATTTTTCATTTTTCTACATGACTATAGTGTAATGATGTCATGGGGTATTTGTCGCATCAACAAGGTCATAACATTTCTCCTATGTGATGAGAACCTTGAAGTGCTATGAAAATATTCTTAAATATAGTTCTACTATTAGATGAAATACTATAATGGGACACATAGTAAACTGACCATCAGGTACGAGTACTCTTAAGCAGATAATAATTTCTGTCATGAAGATTCTACTTGGTAATCCTCAATACAGGAGATTATGAGAACTGACCCGCTAGTATGAATTCCTCGTGTTTTGGTGTCATTGGGTATTTCTTTTTCCAAACATGTATAATGATCCTTAGACATTAAGATTATCATTAGTAAATGTCATAACTTTATCAATTTTATTTACTGATGAAAATAGTCATGAAGATAGTTGGTTGGATGTAAGGTAAATTTGGTGCGTCACGTGTGGCATGTTATTAATGGATCAGTTGAGAAAGGATTGTTCCCTTACATTTATGGAGTTTGATATCATGGACCTTTTATTGAAATAGAACTGTCACACAAAAATCCATTTCCATGGCGTAATAATGAGTTTATTTCATGTAGTCAAAGAAAAATATATCAAGCATAGAGGTTGATTAAACTATCATGAAACCATCTTGATGGGATTTTATAAATAATGGATTATTATATATTTTGGGTGTTCTTATGTGGATGTCATTGTTGCAGATTTATGTTCATTCTCTTGGGTTACTGGACCCATTTCCAGACATTACTCTTGTACATTAGGCAGGCCCACTAAATTATAATGAGAAATAATTCTACAGGGTCAAACAATAAGAGTTTCTGGTGGTCTTAGTTAAAATATATTTGAATTTAATTAATAAAATAAATATTATTCTCAAGACAGTGGAATAATTTTATTCATGTTTAATTGATGGAATAAATAAAATAAATATTTATTCACTGAATTGTGGAAAAAAAATTTATTTATTTTAATGAACTTTTAAAAAATATTTATTTATTAGTTTCTAAATAAAATATTTATTTAAGAGAATAAATTATTTTTTTATTTATTCATGTGTTCAATAAATGAAAGTGAAGTTCAAGTGAACCAAGACCGGTCCAGTAGTAAAATAATTATTTCCAATTTGGTAAATAATTATTTAACAAGTTTTCAAAATTTAAAATAATAGTAACGCTGATATTATTTTATAATACAAAATTTTATTTTTAATTCCGTTTTTCACAAGTTGGGGAACCATAAATAATGACGTGGTATTGTTATTAAAATAATGGGGTTTCTCTATGGTTATGAATATTTAATTATTGTTATGCAATTAAATATTATAACTGAAGCCCCATATCTATAAATAGACATGTATTTTATTATGCCCTATAGTGAATTGCATGCCCGATGAACTGATAACTTTTGATATAAAAAATTTCACTCTCGAATCCTCTTCCCACCCCTATCAAGAATTAATGACATTATTCAAGCCTGAAGAACAAGCGATCTAGAACAATCAACAGAAGATACTCAATTTTCCACACAAGAACCCAGAGAATGAGTCAGTTCTATTGGATTCCATCATAGCAAGTTTGCATCATCGCTAGAGGGATTCTAGTTTGGATCCACGCAAGCACATTGACATAATTCAGAAGGTTCATTCCAGATGATCAATATCATCATCAAAATAATACAAAATATCAAGGTATTTTTTTATGAAATCAATTAAATTAATTATAAACATGATGTAAAATATCCTCTCTAAATGTTTTAGGAATATTTTTTATTTATATAAATCATTGATTCTATTCTGTGGAGACTAGTGTTCATCATTGTATGGATCTTGGAATAATCTTTAATCAAGTTAAAACCTAAAGTAGGGTGTTTTTCCAACCGCATATCCACTATACTCGGAACCAATATGTGGTATCAAATAGGTTACATCATTGTTTATAATTATTTAAATATTTCACTGATGATTAATGCATTTAATATTTTATTTATTTCAATTCATGTTATTCATTATGAAAATATGAATCTCATGTTATCTCCCTCCTCTTTTGTTTCTCGTTCACCTTAAAGATACAATATTTTCATTTAATTTTGATTAAAATAATAGGAAGGATCTCATCTGAATGTTCCAATGGTTCCTGGTTGTACCGCACTCGAACACACAATGCGTATTCGACAGTACACTTCATGTAGTCATGGTTCAATACACATGGTCTGGTTTGCCAATCCTAGCTGTGTCATTGGAGTTTTTCCATGTATTGATGACTCTTTGTGTCAACCAGGATAATGTATCATGTGGTATCTAGATTTAATGTCATGTGACACACTGGACATAGCGTGTAGTCTCTTTAGGATAGGTATGGATCATGTTCACCATACATCACATTCCTGACTGGAGACCATGTCATGCAGATAATACACTGCTTGTGGCCCACAATATATACCGTGTACTGTGATGATTTCTGAAGAAAACACATATTTCATATCCTTATGAATGTACTTGGTATGGATGGTGAACAATTATACACACTGTGTAGTTGGAAATACTCATTGTGTACCCATGCAAATTATATAGATTTATATAAATTTATTATTATATTATATAAACCCATGAGATATTTAACATGGTTCCAGTGTAAAGCTAAGGTACAACACTTGGTGGGTGTTATATATATATGTTTAATTTAACATATTTGTATTGTTCTTTTCTACTCAATGGGTAGTGATGAAAAGGAATTCACTAGGATTACACCGAGGTTAAAGTTTCCTACAACAATAATTTTTAATGTATTTTTTTATGTAAATTTATAATGGCTGAGAATATCAATGAAATTCAGAAAATGTTTTATAATAAAAGTATTTATCAACTCAAGATGATAATTAATTGATTCAATTTTTCCCTATCTTAAACAATAATGATTAAAGAATTTAATGCTAGTTTTATTTATGCGTAATTGTCATTGAGTGTATGGATTATCATGAGCTAGACCAAGACCTTTTTATGTAGATGTTTTCTTTTAATTTATTTTTTAAAATTAAATTTTTTAGCATGTGAGCCTTATCCTTATTAATATGTTGGTCCTACATGCATAAGGTTTCTTTTAGGTAAAACCCTGTTTTACCCATCACCTACATGTGAGTTTAAAATCATATGTAATGAATGGAACTCAATAGCTAGTAGAGATGGTTCAAGATGGAGTTGAGATGAATCTAATCCCAGGAGAAACAGAGTTGGATAGGAGGAAAGATGTAAACATGAATGTAACTGGTTCAAGGTGTTTCTCCCTAAGGCCAGAGTTAGTTTACCGTCCAATAGAAAAACATACCATTAGAAAATCTCATGATCATGCCCTTATCATTATTTTTTCTATTATTTTCAAGTTTTATCATTATGGATGTGTTGTCGTAATCACATAAATTATTAATTAAACAAACATGAAATATGGAACTAATATATTGAAGGATTTTGTGTAAATATTATCAAGACATGGTTAGTAACTTTAGTAAGTTCCATATAATATTACGAATCATGAAATAATGATAATAAAAAATTCATGCATATGAGACAAAAATCCCTAAAATAAAATGTTATGTCAGACCAAGCCTTATGTTACTTGATTGAGGGAAACACCCAACAAAAATAAATGTATGAAAAACTCTTTTTGGGATGCTTACTTTTATACAGGAATCCCTTAAAGGATTCGGGTTGACATGACCATATTACATCAAGATTTGTATCTCATTCCAGACTTGGTGTGATATTGGAGGCAAGAGTTGAGGAAATCCAAGGTCATGATTTTGGGATTGGGGAGTATACTGAACAGATGAAGGAGACATAAGCTCTAAGTTGGCAACGACCTACCTTCCCAAATACCTTCAAAAATCATGACTAACACTTATTTGGGTTATTAGAAGGGGAATATGGATCCTTTTCACAAGAATTTCATGGAAACTAGATATTCTGAGTTCAATGGTGAGGGTAATTAGGACATGATAAAATAGTGGGAGACTTTATAATGTTAATTTATTATTTCAAATAAAATGTAATCAAGAATGTACTTGTTTTCTACTCCTTTAATTGTAGAATAAAAATGACAAGCTCATCAACCACACTTTCCTTGCAATAAATTTAGAAAAAATACGAAATCCTCATAGACAGTAACTTCATGGAATAGTTTAGACTCTGTAGGGTTATCCTACACCATGAATGAAATTATTATGTATTGGAGTCAACATTACCTGATCCTCCTACCAAAGAGGTGAGTGATGAGGATTTCCTATTCTATGAGAAACATAATAATGTTGAAGTCGATGTTCGATGTTTGAGTCTATCATCAATGACTAATTAGTTCGTGAAGTCTCACAAAATCATGGATTTAAATAACATGCTTGGGCACCTCAATGGTCTTTACCATGATAGATAAACACATTAATGGTTGGAGATATCCATGGAACTATTTCAGAGTAACCTTAAAGTGGGTTCCCTAGAAGGTCCACATTTAGTCAAGATCATTGGCTACATTCAGCACCAAGAGGATCTATTCTTTAAACACCTCGAAGAACTGGTCACTAATCACA
Organism: Viscum album; assembly: GCA_963277665.1. Taxonomy (NCBI): domain Eukaryota; kingdom Viridiplantae; phylum Streptophyta; class Magnoliopsida; order Santalales; family Viscaceae; genus Viscum; species Viscum album. The sequence goes on from OY728161.1 coordinate 1,603,723,076, forward strand.
TTATCACATTAATTACTTAGTAATTATCTAGTATTTTTGTTAATTTTAATATGAACAACATTGAGTGTCAACTATCTAATCTTCTTATCATCATTTTCCAAGTGACAAAAAATATATGAAGCGCGACAAGCCTTCAATACTTATGGTGAATATAATGAAAGGGCAGTCAAAGAGATTTAATCCCAAATCCTCTTCACACCCTTCATAAAAAAATTAGATCAAAGGGGGGGCAGGGGAACATGAGGTTGTTGTTTTTCATGTGGCAAGAAGGTACACTATATAAAAAACTATACCCAACCTATAAAACAAAGGGATGATTTAGTTGCATTTTTTTCGAATTAAATCTATCTGTTTCTACAAATTGGCTATCAGATCAAGCTTGTGTTTCTCACTTATCTATCAAAATATAAGAATCATGTAGATTCGGAAAGATTGGTAAAGGGGAGCTCGACCTATGAGTAGCCAACAGATTGAGACCTATTGTTGTATCTGTTGGGGATATCCACCTCACATAGCCAACTAGGACGATCTTGGTGTAAAAGGGTTTTTATTATGTTCTATATGTTACTAAAAACATTATTTATATATCCAAATTAGATACAGATGGATTTTTTTTCATGTTTGGAAATGAATGTGTCTTATTTTAAAAAGATATAATTTGTTTTTAGGGAACATTTATAAAATAGTCTTTATTTATTGGATTACACAATCCATGTAATGGAAATCAAAAACAAGGATACTTCAAATGACTAATTACACACCCAACATTTTCATCACTAGCTGTGTCATGTAAACAAGAAACGCATGAGAATGTTACATCATGATGGATATTTAGATTATTTCTAACAAAAACCACTTGGGGTATGTCATTCATGTTTGGAAGGAAAAATGGACCAAGACTTATTTATTTGGAAATGTGAAAGGGATAATGATCTTCTTGAATTGTTTCAAACCGATGTGTTTGGACCATTTCCAATTGAAGAAAGGGGAGAGTACTCTTACTACATAACATTAACTCCATATTTTATTAGATATGGATATATATATAGTTAATGAGGTATAAGATAATTTTTTTGATAAGTTCAATGAATATACGAATAAAGTTGAGAACAATTTTTGTTAGAGGATTAAGAAGCTCTGCTCAGACTGAGGTGCATAATATCTTAATTAGGAATTCATTTCTTACTTATGGGATTTTGGGATACTATCCAAACTCACTCATTTTTACATGACCCAGGGGAATGGTGCGAGTGAAAGGAGGAACGACACCTTGTTGGAATTGGTGAGATCAATGATGAGTCATTCGAGTATTCCATTATCCTTTTTGGTAAATGGGATACAAATGGTGGTTCACATACTAAACCAAGTACCTAATAAATTGATAAATTGTATTCCATATGTGATTTCGAGTGGAAATAAATCAGTGTTATCAAATTTACATGTGTATGGAAGTGATGTGTTTGTTCAGGCTTCTTTATGTAACAAACATGGACCCCGAGGCATAAAGGGTACCTTTATAGAATTTCCCAAGGCATAATGTAGATATTACCTATGAAACCCCTTTGAAAAAATAGTTATAGTGGAAATACATGCCCCATTACATTACAGGGATCACATCTTCAAAACCGTTAGTGGGAGTGGGATATACTTTGATGAAGTTGAGGCTCAAAGTACCCAAGAGTTGGTACAAGAATATATTCCACAAAGCCCTGTCAAAGAAGGAACTATTCCAGAGTCACAAGAACTATGATGGAGTTCAAGAGATGTTATAGAATCGGAACGTTATTGTATTCATGTTACCAAAGATGGTGAATCATTATTAGTTGATAAAAAATGATCCTCTAACATATAAGGAAGCAGTAATAGGCACAGATGTTTCCATGTGGAAAGAAGCCATGAATACTAATATTTATTCCATCTACTAAAACAATGTCTTGATTTCACTAGATCCTCTAGTTGATGAAAAGCATGTTGGCTTCAAATCGGTATTCAAGAAGAATCTGGAAACATAAGGATAAATCAATACCTATAAGGAATGAGTGGTTTCAAAAGTGTTCAAGGAGCGTTAAGGCAGTAACTTTGACAAAAACATTTTACTATTTTCAATTTTGAAATACATCATAATTATATTCGCCATTACTTTTGTACATTACTATGATATTTGGAAAATGGATTTCAAAACAACCTCCCATAATTAGAACCTTCACGAAGATGTCTACATGAATCAAACTGAATGGTTTATGAATCCAATGATTTCCAATAAGGTATGCAAGTTGCCGAAATATGTTAATTTATTAAAGAAGGCATCCAGGTCATCCAACATTCATTTCGATGAATCCGTAAGAAAATTTCATTTTATCATGAATTATGGTGAGCTTTGTGTCTATAAATTGGTTAGAGGAAGTAAAGTCGTTTTCTTAATAGTATATGTTGATGTCATATTACTTATAGTAAAAGTGATATAAATATTATAGTCTATTAAGGCATGGTTGAATCAATGCTTCTCCATGAAAGACATGGGCGAGGTAGCATATATTCTTGGGATCAGGATCCATTGTGATAGATACTGGAGATTGACAGGCCTATGTCAATGTACATACATTAATAAGATACTGAAGAGATTTAGTATATAACAATCAAAGAGGTTCTTTTTTCCAACGTTTCATGGAATTAATTTTTTCATGAAAATGTTTCCTCAATAATATCATGAAATAACGATTATGGAATGTAATCTATTCACATCATCGATAGGGTCAGTCATGTATGCTATTCATTGTACTAGGATAGATGTGGTATATGCATGGGGTGTGATAGGAACATATTAAGCTCACCTAGGTGACTACCATTGTATGGAAGTCGGGACTATCCTAAAGTATCAGAGATGTACTAAGGATATGTTCCTGGTTTATGAAGGATATGAGGAACTATTCATCATTGGATATACAGATGCTAGTTTTCAGACTGATCAAGATGACATGAATTCACAAATGGGATATATCTTCACATTGAACAGAGGTGCAGTGAGAACGATGAGCTCAATGTAGAGTATGTTCGTAGATTCTACTGCAGAGTCTGAGTATATCGCAGCATCTGAGGTAGCTAAAGAAGCAGTTTTGATGAAAAACTTCATCCAATAGATGTATGTGATACCTAGCAGTAAATATCCCATCACACTATACTATGATAATACTGTAGTAATGGATCTCACAAAAGATCCAATGTAACATCAGTAGACGAAGGACATACTTTATAAGTATCATCAAATTAGGGACGTTCTCAGAGATGTGAATTTGTAGTGAGCAGTATTTTCACAAAAGTCTCTGGGGAAGACCCCTTCACTAAATCCTTGACTCAATAGAAACATCATCACCATGTAATGTTTAGTAGTCTAAAAGTCGTAGGAAGTTAACTCTAAACTAAGTTGGATATTGATTGCGTTGGTTTATAGAAACAACTAGTTATACTTTTATTACATTAATATTTAATATATTTAAATATTAAACATCTTATTTCATCTTGTTCAATCTTCTGCATGGCTATAGTGTAATAATATCCTGGAGTATCTGTTGCATTGACAATGTTTTAAAAGTTCCCCACTATGATGATAACCTTGAAGTGATATGATAATATTCATAAATACAGTTCTATGGTTAGATGACATACTATAATGGGACACATTGTATACAGACTGTTAGGTGCAAGTACTAATAATCAGATGAGACATCCTTATATTATGTTCATACCTGGTAATCCACATGATGGGAGATTATGATAATGGAATCACCTGTAAATATTCTTCATGTTTTGGTGTCATTAAATATTTTTATCTAAGATAATGTGTAATTATCCATAGAAATTAAAATTATCCTTAATACATGTCATTACTCGCACACTATGATTTACTGAACTAAAAATTGCACATATATTTGGTGGGAGGTACGGTATAATGGGTGTGTCATGAGTGGAATTTAATTAATTGAAATGACAAGAAGGATTTTTACCTTCCATTTGTAGATGTTGATGTCTCATCCCATTGATTAAAATAGAACCGTCATTCAAAATTCCAGGACCATGGTAAAATGTAGAGTTTATATTAGGTATTAAAATAATGATGTATCATGAATAAATGTTTATGACACAATCATGAAACCATCTTGATTAGATATTGAGATAAAGGGATTATATTACATAGTGAGTGTTTGTATGTGGATGCCATTATTATGGAATTAAGTTCTTTCTATTGGGTTCCTTGACACTTTTCTAGACATTACTCTTAGACTTTAGGCAAGCCCAAATAATTCCGATGATAACTAATCCAAGAGGGTGACACACTATGTGTTCCTGGTGGTCTCAGTTAATTCGATTTGAATTAAATTAATTAATTAAATATTATTCTCAATGTATTGGAATAATTTTATTCAAGTTTAATTGATCTCATAAATTCAATAAATATTAATTAAATAGATTTACGGTAAAATATATTTATTTATTATTTTGAACATTTGATAAATATTTATTTACATGTTTGTAAATAAAATATTTATTTAAAAGAATAAATTGTTTATTTTTTTATTCGGGTGAACAAATAAATAGAAGTGGAATTTGAGTAGACCAAGGAAGGTCTGGTAGAAAAATAATTATTTACACGATGGTATATAATTATTTAACTAGTTGTCATAAGTTAAAATAAAAATAATTATTCAATTATTTTGTGATACCAAATTTTATTTATAATTAAATTTTGTGAAAGTTGATGCACCATAAATAATGACGTGGTATTATTATTAAAATTATCGGTTATACCTAAAGTTATTAATCTACTTAATTGTTGTTACGTAATTTAATATTGTATCTAAATCCCTATATCGATAAATAGACTTGTACATCTATTGTTTCATGTACCTAACTACACACCCGGTGAATTGAGAATTGTTGAGATAAAAAATTTCTCTTTCAAATATCATTCCCACCAATATCAATAATGAGAGACATTATTCTTTGCCGAAGAACAGGAAATCAAGAATGAAGGACACAAGACAATCACTTCACCATGCTAGCACCCAGAGAATGAGTTGTTTCGATCTGAGGCCATTAGAGCATGTTTGGATCAATGTTGTAGGGATTATAGTTTGGATCCTTGCATGCTCTACAATATAATCTAGAAGGGTGATTCAGGAAGATCAACATCATCAATGAAAAAATTACCAATGATCAAGGTATTCGTTTCTTATATAATTAATTAACATAATTGTTAAGATGATGTGAAAGACCCTTTCTAAAGGTTTCAGTCCTCATCCTTCTCTATATAAATCGTTGATTCTATTTCTTGGATACTAGAGTTCATCATCATATTGATCCCGGAATAATCATCGATCATATGAAAAATTAAATTTGGGTGTCAGCCCAACAATTCTTCTTCTACGCTCGTAACCTTCAGAGACTACCATTATATCATGGTTTTTCACTTGTATAACATACTCTATAGGCATTTCTACTAGAATATCTCCAGATACTTCAACTTATCTAATTTTCACTTTTTGAACACTTCAATATATATTTATCTATGAAACATCATTTCAACAACATACCTTGTCTAACTATAATGGGGATCTATAAATCACCCGTGTATCTCTTCAATAATTTGGACAACATCACCATGTATTGCCAATAATGGTATTGTCAAATAAATAAAAATTTCTTTATTTAAAAGGAAAAACGTCATATTTATTTTGGTTATTGTCTTTCCCATATATTGGTCAAAAAATACAACATGAATCCTTATGGATTACTAAAAAACTCCCCCTTTGGATTTAGTTAACAATATCCGCAAGAAAATATCACCTTACGATCAAGTGAACAAAACATCATTTTCACTTCTCCCAAATCTCCTTGACAATATAACATTGTCATAAAGCGAAACAAATAAAAATTCTTTTTCACATCTACCCCTTGATTTTCAATTCAATACATAGGGGTTTGGTTATGTTCTACTACATCAAAAATATTTTTTCATTTCATAATAATCCGTCCATTAATTCAAGAATGTTATCTCTATATGAAAAAAAAATTCTCCCCCTTTAAAATTGAAATAACCCCCTGATGTGTGGGAAGAATACATGAAATCTCAGTAACAAATTTCATTTCCTAGTGAATTTTCACGTCAAATTCCTATAGTTAATTTACCACATGCACTTAGTTTCTCTTTAAATTCTATAAACCAACTTACCCATTTCATGGTGATGGAAATAAGAGTTTTTATATACAATCAACAAGTAATTCCATGTCACTCATGAATTCTAAGAAATACAAATAAATTAATTAGTTTTTTATTCATAAAAATATCACACATGAACATTATCACTTCAAAACAAATAATTAGTACATAAAATTATATTAATTTTTTTTAAAAACATGCCACATGATTATGTAAATGATACAACAAGATAATAATTTGACATGAACTATAGAAATACTGGGTCAATTTATAACAAATAGTAAATTTCAACCCCATTAATATTATATCATCAAAGGCATAATTCAAAAATTTAAAAAGGCTTAGTATCCTTTTATTCTCATCACAACTACCCCAGAGTCTTTCACTCTCGACGCCACTTATTTATACCACTTATTAGTATATAATTATATAGGAAATACATGTTTGGGAAAATCATTATTCATCAGATTTTTGAATCCTATAAAATAAGACAGTTGATACCAAATTAAAACCACATATAGGAAAAACATATATATATATATATATATAATTCATTTTTTTGGATTCTACTATTTCACATTCAATTATATTTAATAGAAATTATACCATTTTATTTTTGGCCTGATTCAGACCCATATCCTATAGAAAATTATTATTATACTATCTATGCTTGATTTTCATGTATTTTAGGGGTGTATATATATCTATAAGTATTCCATTATATACATATTTTCTATTTTACAAATATACAGTAGTTTCAATCCATGGACTTTCATTCATTTTATAAAATTTTAGACACATTTATATATTTTCTCTTTTCAGTCACATTCACCCATATTCATCTCAAGAAAAACCATATCATGAATCATATATCCCGATTAATACTAAAAATATTCAATAAAAAATAGAAAATATTAATCATATACGGATATGGTTACCTCTAAGATTCACATATTGAGTAATAAGACTGGTCAATAAGAACCAACCTCTCATCAGTCATAATTCCTTTTGACATTTTCATATTTTAAGAAAGGAATTAAATAATCTCTACTAACTCTTTGTCATCTCTTAAATCTCGACAACAAGACCTATTTTTTATTGATATAACTTGCATGATTTAACATGTATAATTATTTTAATGAATGCCAATATTTTCAACCTTCATTGTCTTAGGAATTTCTATAATTTGGGATTCCAATATTATTGAACAAGTACCTTTTGTTGTTTAAAAACTAGTGGTTATCATCTTCATGTTTATTTTCCATTTCTTCATCATATTTTACCATTGATTGGCATGAATAGGAAAACCTTGAAAGACCTCTTCCTTTATGGTGATGTATTCCATATTAGAATACAAATTATTTGTTCAAGTGAACATCACACTCTTTTCTAACTTCTCCATAGATGGAACAACCACATGTTTCTTGTTTTATCCTTTCTTCTACTGTTTCCAAGAGAGTTTTTGTGATTAATCATATTTTTTTACTGGATACACACGTTGTTAATATTCCTTTTCAACCCCTAAAATATTGATCCTTTTTTTCTTACATAATAGGTATTTTCTCGGATTGTAATTCTAAATGTATGTCAAATGAGTGGAGTTCCGTTATATTGTTTTATTATACATCTATACATTCCTCTAATTTCAATAAAATTCCATGTGACTGAGGTTAGTGTGAATTAAAAATATTCAAAAAGAATCATACCTCATTTAGTTTGTCTTCAAATGGTATATCAGTAATATTGTACCTCTTCTCACTTATTTTAACTTGTTTATTTCAAATAACATTCCCATGATGTGTTAAAATCATTGAAAATAAATGAATATTGGGGATTTATTCATTTTTTTAACTAGACGTCAAGATTTTCCAAGAAAAACTATTATATTGCAGATTTTGTAAATGGATAACTATTAATAGTTTCATAAGTATAGATAGATTTTGGATAGTTATTTACCTTCTCTATTGATGATTTCAACCTCTAATTATTGTATATTACCCTCTTATTCTTCTATAGTAGATATATAGATAGCTTATTCCGATCTATACTAATATCTCTTGGAGATTATTTCCTTTCTGTAGATTGTATTCTTTCTAAACAAACACTAGATTTAAATTCCTTTTATTTGACATTTTTTTTGACTTATTGGTAAATATATTCAATTATATGGTTTTTTTATTTCATATTTTTTTGAATTTCTTCATGCTAAAATTCATGGACACTTATTTATTTTTCAAATTTAGGGTTTCCAAGTATCGATCCTCTATTATTGAGTTGTATACACCATGGATGATAATCTATTTATTTTGATTATCATTTCATGATATATACTTGGAATAGAAAACTGAATTTCCTTTTATTTCATCATCATAATAAAATTTTCATTTCTAATCCATGATATATTTTAAAACATTGCATCATTTCTCAATAAGAGTGTTATAATAATAATTGTAAGGTTCAAATTTCACCTTTGCTGGAAAGCATGAATTCACTGATGAAATATTCATATTGTTATTATTATTAACCTTTTTCAAAGGAATTTTTCACTTGGATTTTCTCCTTTTCATAAGATTAATATTATAGTTTCATGCACATGACTTTAGATTAATTTTGACGATTTATTTATTTTTGAAATTATTCCTTGAGGGCCTCCATTAGTGCCTCTTATATGGAAGGATAAATTGAAATATTTATTTTATCTATTTCAAATAAAACATCATGTATTCTCAATAGAATAATTAATTCTTTTTCAAAATCTTGAGAACATACATGAGAAAATTATATAAATTTGATGAACTCCTTTGGATAAATTTTAAAATTATTCTCTTCCAAGAAAAGATCATTCACTATTGATTTCATCTTGAAAACAATGTCATACCCATTCAAAGAAATAAAGAACATAAATTGAACCCACCCTCTCATACCACTTCTTAGACAAATACATGGGATATAATGTGATCTTACACTAGGGGTGAATCAAGTTATACACCAAAAATTTCAATAGGAACTCTTTATTTTTATGGTATCACTTTCCCATTGAAATATTATCATTCAGGGTCTCCATTTATTATCATTTTTTATATATTCTTTATATATCATGATTTTTTTGTTAATCATACATATTTTTAATTGTTATATGATTATTTACATGGTTCCCCATCACTTGGATATGTCCAATGAGAATGAATCATTTCTATTATATGACCCAATATCCACAATGAGTCTCACTTTTTACACATTTTTAGGATTAGACACTCTAATTACCATGTTTACTTCCTTGAAGTTTAGTTAAACCTCACTACTTCCAAAGGTTCAATCCATCAAACCATCATTTGATAGTTTATTTCTAGTAGAATTAATCACATTCCTTCATCCTCACTACTCCATAAAGGATCATTACATAGTTTATGGATATGTAGGTCAATTTTTCTACTTCCTAATGATATGTTAAAATATCATGATGAAACACTTAATTTTTCCATAATACCTAGAATAATTATATTTTTCTAAATTCTAAACAAAAAATATTATTCTTTAGATATTTATATTTTATTCGTATATTCATCCCCTCATCTAGAATGACACTATCTTCTTCTCTTCATGAAATTTTAAACATTTAATAAAGTCTATGTTCCTCTATGTTTCTTTATTTTTGGATATGTAGTATTTTCATAATGATTATCCATTCAATTATCTTATGATATTTTTATTATTCATTTATTTTTGGACTTCATGATATTATCAGATAAATTGGAAATTATTTTCCATCCAATATCCACTTGTTTCACCATTATTATTCACAAAAAAAACCACCTATAAAGACAACGAATTTCTCAATAAATGATGAAAATTAATCGATAATGGACACCAAGGAAACGATATTTATATGTAATTATCTAAATATAGATGGAATTTAATTTAATCATATGTATTTTTGTATATTCTACCACATTTCTACAACTAAATATTAATATTTCATTAAAGGGTAGTCTAGTTCACTATTTTGTGGATTCTTTGCTAGGGTGTAGCCACCATCACTGTAATGTGGAGTCACATAATTTACAATACTTAATTTTCCTTCATAAATAACCCATTATCTTACTCCACAAAATATATGTAATGATCATATTAATCCTCTTCTCATACAAGACTAGTTGTAGCATTGAGATAACTATTGTGGCATATATTCCAATAGTATTAGTGAACTTGAGATCTCCACTTATTCAAAATTCAGACCCACCACAGACAATCCAAATATGGGGAATGAAACATTTCAAATCTAACGAGTATTATAGTGTGTCCTTTAAAAATATGACATGGATTCTGTCCTAATGAAGGAAGAAATTGAGTTTTTTGTGTGTTGTGGCATGGATTTCTTCTGTTGAAATAGTAATGTAATACAATTTTGGAACTTTATGTCATGGTGACCCTCACTACAGTGTATCCATAAAACCAATAGTATTACTAAGTAATTTTGTCAATATATCTCATGGATTATATACATATTCTATTATCTTCACCCATGAGCTGATATCGTGGTTTGGCACATGAAAATCCATTCACACACTAGATTCATGGTCTGTAACTCACCTACACTTTCCCACCTCCCTATCCTATGTACTCTCACCTGAGTGAATTATCCTATAGACCCAATGCTGCCAATATATTATTAGAATTATATGTTACCCAAGGTGAAACTATATCTAGTTGGCCCAGTTGGCCACTTTTTGTGCCGCGTTTAACAAGGTTATGACACAGTCATATGATTATGGGAATTCCTATCCTATACTGTCCTCCACTTCCATGGCGAAGGCTTTAGGGAGGTAGTGTAGATGAACTCTCTGATCAACCATTGTGGCATAGCCATAAAGACTATGGTGTGGTCTCTCCTCAACATGACCATTGTGACAGTGACTATGGTTCGGTCTTTCACATGTGAAACACAATCCACTTAATTTTCTTATGGAATGTCTCTAGATAGTTTCACATGTCCAATCATCACTTTGTAAAAACTTTAACATGTCTAGATATGAATCAGAATGGCCAAAACATACACGGACCAAGAAAATTTGGGATCTATCAATTACCCAAAAATTAGTTCAATACATTGGATGTCATCAAAATCTTTTGTAAACAATGTAATTTTCATAAAATCTAACATACTTCATTGAGATGTCAATTTTACTGAACATACCTAGCACTCTATCTGAACAGGAACCCTACCCAATTCACCACAATTCATAAAGGGAATTCATGAACCCCATGGGACGGAGGTAAGCTCCTAGTAATCACAAGAACTCCTCTAGGAATGGTTTATCACAAAACAATGACACAGCATTGGAATAAATGAATTTAATAGAAAAAATAAATTAAAAAGAAAATATAGAAGAAAATATTACTATAAAAGAATTTCTCCAACAATAAATGAAATACACTAACCTCAACATTACCTCACAGGTCACCACCACCCAACTCACCCAATGACTATAAAGTACAAAAGGATACCAACAGAGAACATAAAACCTGAAATGATTATGCATGACCTAAAAATCATGGTACTCTATGAAAACCCACTAAAACTATGAAATATGTTTCCTAAGGAAATAAATTAGGTCATGTTTGAAAATAAATTGATAAAGATAGATTTTACAATATAATCTATTGAAAATATAAAAATCTATAAAATTTCACCAAAGTGCTTCATGTTTTTCCAATACCGAAGACAGATGTTTTTAAAACAAAAACACCACCATGGGCCATATCAAAACCACACACATGGTTGGAATTTCTAAATACAATAAACTTTTTTTATCTAAATGAAAATTATTACTTTAAAAAAAATTCCCAACATGGCTCAAATAAACAGCCAAGGTCACCTAGGCACTACAAGATTAATTATATAAACAATTTAGAATAAAGTAGAGTATAACATCATCATGTAATAAATAGTCAAAACATGGATAATATATCCCCGCATAATAATAATAGATATAGAATATTTCATAAGATTACGATTGACTCAATATGAGTAAGTTCAATTAGGGATATAACCACAATGATCTAATTGTGTGAGTCTAAACATATATTCTTGTCATTTAAGAAATTTAAAAACACTCATGGTCTTCCTCAGGCCCAATTACTAGAGATCACATGGTATCATGAGAAGCAACATGGATGATCTCATTTTATTACTACCCAAATACTATCATGATCTCATGGAATCGTTAATGGATTATATAATGGTCTTCTAACCTGAATTCTCTCACAGTCCATCAGAAAATACATTTCCCACACCCAAATTATCCCATGTACTACTCTATTCCAACATAATCACTAAAAGTTCCAAACTATGAAAATCCGTTTAATAAGTTAATTTCAAAAAAAATTACCATTTAATAAAAAACATTCCCAAGGTCAAAAAATTTCTAAAAAAATTATAAATCCTCGTAAAACCATTAAACCTAATTAAACGATTTTATAAAACACAAGATGTTAAAATGTGCCACTCCCTTGGGGAAATCCCTCCTGAAAAAGCTAAATTGATAATAAAATCCTAAAATTACATCCCTAGCATTGGTCACATAGAAAACATAAACATCATCTACCAACATTATGGCTCAATAAGGGAACAATCAACAACCAAAAAATTTGAAATTACCAACCATTCCTTTAACACCAAAACACATCTTGAGTTATTAATCAATTTACATATTCTTAAAACTTTGTTCCAAACACAACTTGAAAGAAAATGTGGAAATAAACCATAGGTTGAAAATATTTAAAAATAACCCCTCTAAAAGGGTCTTTTCCATGAAATGAAAATAAGTCTAGAAACTACCCATTTCTATAAACCTCTTCAAAGAATTAAATCATTGATTTCTTCAAGGGGTAAACCATAGAAAATTTTAAAATAATCATTTATATATATTATAAAACCCTATTTTAGATCACATTGAGGTCAACACCCGAATACTGTTTAATTACCTTTTCAGAAATAGGTTTTCCCCTTCTAAAAAAAACACCTGAAAACCCTTTTCCTAATCTAAAAACCATTTCAAACATCCCAAAAGGAATTTAATAAAATCTTTTTATAATTAAAAATGACAATTTTATACCAAAAATTTGGGTTTCACCAGAAAATTCATTTATTACAAGCTGCAAATACAAAAAATGGTTCGAAAATAACACAAGGATATCATATATGCATAAAAATTCATATAATGGAATTTAGAGAGAACCATTACAATTTAATTTAAATAGGAAGTAATTCTGTTGTAACACCTACCTCAAAACATGTTGCAATTAATTATGGCCACTATAAGCCTTCCTTTTATTATTACTTGCATATGAACCATCACATATATATTTATTCTATTCAAACCCATGTATAAATTCGTCTCACCATGAGAGAATATGAAAAATAAGGAATATATTTGTGGTATTACCTATTCATACCCATGAATGTTGACTTTAGGGGTCTGTAAGACCTCATAAACAACAAAGTGATAACAACAATCACCATAAAAATAAATTGATATTTTTTCAATCAAAAAGCGAAAGAAAACATACCTCAAATGGTGGATAGAAAATAAAAATGTTATTACTTATATGTAAAATCCTAAAACACAAAAAAATTGATCCTAATATGCTATTAACATTCCCTAAAATGGATGACAGTAAAAAATATAATGTCAACCCACACAATAGGGTTAGTCTGAATAAAGACGGGTTATTGGAGAGGAAAAATCACTTGAACAATGAGAAATGAGGGATAGGGATATGTTACCTTTATGTTTCAACCAATAATATAGAAAAAAAATCAGGTGGAATCACCATAGAGAGGGAGCCCATCAAAGGGGCGGTGGAATGCACTTGGCTGGAGAGGAGGGGGATATCACATGATACCAAGGGGGTGGGAAAAAATATGGCGAGAGGAAACAAAACAAATATATATTTTTTTCTAAACATGATGAATTTTTTAGGCATGATATTTTCCAAATGGTATGCCAACAATTCTATCCCCATAGGACAAGAATAATGTACCCACACATTTACCCTTAGGATGCCACACTATTTATAAAAATTATGGGCCTCCCTCTAGACACAACCATGAATGAACATGTCCCCTGGCAAGATCCACACAGTTTTTAATCCGATTTAGAAGTTCTGAAAATTTCTATATCTGAAAGTCCATACCACCCTCATGGGAACTGTATAGTATAAAAACACATGGGGTTTTAATTTTCACTACCAAAATTCGTCCAAAAAATATAAATTTTTTCCCACTATGAACCAAATACCTACAATATTGAAGGAATATAAAAATAATATCAAACTAAAAATATTTTGATATCATGGGTATTACAAATTACCCACTCTACCACATTCTTCCCCTAGAATGTCTCAATTGAAAAGAAGTTACATAGAGAGAAGAAATATCCAATAATAATATAACCATTTAAACCACCCAGTGTGGATCAACCTCAAAACCATTTACTATAATCTTAAAAAACAATTGAATTGATCAACCAAAATTCTTCAGTGTCTCAATACACAACCAAAATATAACATCAAGCTAGAATCCCTATGATGAACAAGAGACCTAACATAGTATCCCCACCATTAAGAGTTATTCTAAAAATAGTCTCTCCACTATTTGAAGTTCCTATAAAATCGAGGAACAAATGATAACAATTTTGATTCACATCCTCTAGAAACAAATATAACATGATAGCAGGAACAACCATTAGAAAACTCTAGGAAGGACATGAGCTATCACCTCGCATCACTACACAAACAGATAACCTAGGATCAACCACTGGGTCACCCTTAAATGGACCACCACAAAAAAACCACAATAAAACAATAGATAGTATAACAAACACAACTAGTAAACTAGACACCCTAGTTACCCAACCATGTACCAGAGGTAGAAATCATAAATAAATAACCTGCACCAAAATGGATTGTCAATATAAAGGGTGAAAACAGAATTCTTTACAAAGGTCCACCAAAACAATGAGGCTCACTAAAAAGGACCTCACAGCCAACGACAAAAAATTAGCTGCCAAGAAAACCTCAAAATCTACTAAAAATGGAAGTATGGAGGGGATAATTATACAAGAACAACTAACTGGACTAGAAACTCAATACAAAGGTGTCCATAAGAAACATCCCAAATAGGAACCCTCGACATGATCTCATCAACCACAACATCAATAACTCCAAAATTAAGATCATAATCCCAAAAATAAAATAATTATAAAATAAATTATACCAAAATATCTCTTAACATAAACCCTGCAAAAATTAATAAAGAACTAAATATTCTTATAAAAAAATATAAAATTGGCATGATAAATCTCAACAAATCTCACTACCTATCGTAAGGAGGGTCCAATGCCTACCACTCCACTCAGAGTCTAGGTTGGCATCAAAACTAAGTGAACTATTTCAAACATTTATGGGAATAGAAAGAATGGAACAAAACATGGCCATATCGAATATGTTCACCAAAACACTACAAAAATTATTCATATAAAAGACAAAACCCAAATCATAACATCATGAAACAGTGATTCTCACTTCAAGAACCAAAATTATACAAATAACAATCACATCAAAAGAAATTTTTTCTTTTAAACCAACACATTCACTAAGGAAATTTTATATAACATCCACTAATGAATTTACTAAAATAATATAATGATAACATTTAAAAAAAACTCTCTTTGTAGAATACATCCTATAAAACATGTATTTCCACCAAAAATCCCATTTAAAATAACATTTACTTTTTAGAACCCAATTTTCAATGAAAATATAATCTGAAAACTCATTTTTCAATTTTATAAAATAAATCATTATGGAAGAAACCGCTTAATAAATTACTTTAATACCAAGTTATAAATAAGAAATTTCTTAAAAATACCTCATTTTTTCCAAAATAAGGTATTAAACTAGGAGTAACAAATCAATATATAAGTATCAATAAATTATCACAAAAAAATATCCTTAAAGGGGAAACAAAAAAAATCCTCACTTTATATCCAATATGTAATTTTTTTTTCCGGAATAGCTTGAAATAAGTGGAGTCCAAAAACCCCCACTATGGATAAAATAATATTGTGCATGCATAGGAAACATTCCTATATGACCATTTTCTAATCATGAAAAACACATTATAAAGAAGATATAATTACCCACATGGAGCCCATGTAGTTTCTAAGGTCATGTGAGGTACCCATGAAGATCATGTTCTCCCATATCCCACCCTGAACACACAAGTGACACCAATATCATCCACATTATCAGTGCGGATAAAAACATAAATCACATGAAGCTAAAAAACCAAAAAACCTAACCTCTCTAGGGGATTGTGGATCAAGACAAGAACGATCTACCTAGACTCTCCATGCTCATACCACTAAATCTCTAGTAACCTTAGCCTCCTATATACCCTAACAGCATTAAATAACATGGTTGATACAAGAAGGTCAGGCTCTTAGTCAAGGAACAACCAAAGATATTATGATTCTATTTTGTAATAAAGCAGCTCGAGCTTCCATCTAACCAAGAACCTGTCTAGATTTGGCACAATTACCGATTAGATTTTTTGAACCCCATGTTCTTGAAATAAGAATCAAGGCCTCATAAGAACTCATTTTGGAAGATATTTTCCTAAACTAGTGACACAATAGAAGTATAAATTAATTTAATAGAAAAAATAATATAATTATCCATAACATAAGAAAATATGACTCTAATGGAATAGCTAAAACATGAAATGAAATATAATTTATCCTCTATGTGACCTCATGGGTCACCACCACCCAACTCACCCTATGGATAAGAAAATCAAATGAGAATTAATAGAGAGAATGAAACCCAATATTATACTAAGAATAGATAACAATTTTATTAGGTCACCACAACCTGTTGAAACCAAGAAATATCTTTCTTAAGGAAATTGAATAGTTAAAGTTATAAAATAAAGCTAATAATTAATATTTTAATAGTTGATATATGTAAAACAAACAATTCTTTACACTTTCACCAAAACAACCCAATTATTTTCCAAAAATGAACACACATGTTTTGAAAAAAAAAATCCACTAACCTAATCCATTTCAAAATCTCACTCACCATTGAAATTGACCAAAATAAATAAACAAGATTTATCTAAATGAAAATGTTTTCATTGAAATATTTATTAATGTGGCTCAAATAAACACCCAAGGCATCCTAGGAATAACATGACCAATTGTTTAAAAAAAGAATAAAAATGGTGACCATAACATCATCATGTGCTCAATAATCAAAATGGGAATAAAAAATCCCATCACAAGAGTAATTTCACTAATATAATTAATATTCATGCAACCAACCTGTCATAAGTTAGTTCACATAGGGATCCAATCATAAGGATCTAATGTGAGTGAGTATAAACACAAATACTAGCTGGCTAAGCAATGTAGAATCTCTCACAGTCTTCCCTATGGATAACTCCATGATCTCAGATGTACTCTTGGTAATTAAATTTAATTCTTCCACTATATTCCAACCTCAAGGGACACATCATCCCTTGGAAACCAAAATGGAAACTCTCATGGTCGCCCTATCTAAAGGCTTTCTTGTTCCATTGGTCTACCTGATTCCCACAGCTGGGTTAACCCATGTGCTAAACTATGAAAACATACTCACAATATGTTCTAAATTATGAAAATATATTAAAAAAGTAAATTTCATAAACAAACATTCCCAATTAATAATAAAATATCTCCTATGTTCATTCAATTTGTAAAACAATTTAAAAAACATTTAAATCCATTGTTCCTCATTGGACCATTTTATCAACTACATATAGTGAAAATATCTTTTGGAGAAACAACATTAAAAAGATAAATTTCTATGTCAATCCCAAAAACATGTCACCAATATTTATTAGATGTATATCATAAACACCATCAACCAAAAAGACAGATCAACAAGGGTCTAATTAATAATCATCATATTATAAAATATCAACATGTCATTTAACACCAAAACACATATTGAGATTCCAAGCCTTAACCCTTCTATTAAAACCCATTTAAAACATAATTTGTATAAGAAACAATGGAAATCACCCACCCATTTAAAAAATTTCAAAATCACCCTTTGATAGGGATATTCACCATGAAAAACAAAATAATTCCAAAGGCAACCAATTTCCATCAACCACTTCAAAGAAACCAAAAAATCATTTATATAAAGGGTAAACCACACATACTTTTTAAATAATTATTTGAAACCAAATTATGGAACAACTTTTTTAAATCAATTTGACATTAATAACTGACAAAAAAATTAAATTCCCTTTAAAATATATGTTTCACTTCTTGAAACCAAAACCAGGTCAAAACCCATTTTCTAAACACAAAAACATATAAAAATACCCAAAGTTGTTTCATAAAATCAGTTCATAATTAAATGTTCCAATTATGTACACAAAACATGGTTTTTACAATAAAATTTTCTTTTTCCAAACTCAACATACCAAGAAATTGATTTAAAATTATAGAAGGCTATCAAATATGTTTAAACGCACATAAAATGGAATTTAGGGAGAAAATCACATTATAATTACAAAGGAAAACAATTTCATAGTGAAAACTACCTAAAAACATATGTCTTTTAATGATGGTCACTCAGATCCACACCTTTAGGGTTATATGGATATGCACCTTCACATATATATTTATATACTTTGACCCCATGTATATATTACCCACTATATGAGGGAATATGTACAGTGTGAATATATATGTATACATATTTTTGTACCTATGAATACATGTTACTGTCACAATTAGGGGTCCAGAATACCTCATAAATAACCAACTAGAAAACAACAATAATAGAAACCCCTAAATTAAAATTAGGAAAATAATATGGGAAATTAAAACTTACCTCCAATAATGGTGGATGAAATTAATTTTTGCGCCTTGTATAGCAGATGTTGAAACACACCCAAATCCATTCAAAGAGGCCCTTACATGCAATATCTGTGAATGAAAATACCAATAATTAGTTAAAACATTACCCTAGGGTTTGGAACAATGTATAGTGGCAATGGGGTAGGAATGATTATCAAAAGAAGGATGAACAAGGTAAATAGATACCTTAGCTTCAGGTGTCGACCAAAACTCCCAAAGTCATCAGTCAGAATAATCATTGAGAGGGAGAACATCAGAGAGTGGGTAAACCACACAAATCTATATAAGAGGGGGGTTATCATGTGATACCCATGTGAAAGGGGAAAAATAATAAGGTGTAATGAAAAATAATAATAATCTATTTCACTTATGAACACATCATATGGTTTAGGAACACTATTTATCAAATCTTTCACCAACAGTATTTTCCACAGTATGCATGCAATGGGCACCCAAATGGTTATTTTTAGGAGGCCACATGGTTTAGAAAATACATACACATCACTCTATACACACCCAAGACCCCACATGGTATTTGGGAAAATTTCCATGGTTTGAAAACCATTCCTTGCAAAATGGATCTATGTAATAGACAGGTCAACATGTATGGATACCATATGGCATGAAAAACAATTTGGGCTAATCATGCAATGCCAAAATTACCTCCAAAAACATGAATTTTTTCCCTCCATGAATCAAAATTCGACACCACTCATGGCATGATAAAATAAGATGAGAATAAAAATATGCTGACACTTGGGTTGTTACACTAAGAATAATATTCAAATTTCGCATTAATATTAACAAATATTATTTTAAATATATCATATATCTGTACTCATGGATTTCTAATAGAATTATTATGGCATCCCTCTCTTTTATCATTACATTCTTGTGTAAAAATCATTATGAAGAAAAATGCCTTGAGTAAAGATTATCCACATTGAAAACCCAAATCCTTGAGTAATTATTTTCCTCATGTAATGAAAAAATTTATGAGTTGAAATATTCATTTGGTAATCCCAAAATAATTTAGTTGATACTCTACACTAGGATAAATCATATTGGGTGAATAGTCCTTGTTTAACCACCCTAAACTACACGACATAATGGTCTATCTTATAAGAACATAAAATATATGAATTGATATATTCTATAGGACCTGATTCCCTTATATTATATATATATATATATCATAGTTCATTGGGTACATGTTTAATAATTTTTATAGGGTCGTCTCGAACTTCCATGTACTAATATGGAACCATTTTATTTTCTCCTATGTAAGATCTAGGCTTACACAGTGCCATTTTTTTCAGTAACTATGTGTGTTTTTGTTAATTTTTTAACATGATATATACTAATTTCAAGATCAGTAATCATAAAATGAATATAAATTTCACTTTTATCAAAATCTATAAATGTATGTCCTCCATATTGAATCTAGTTCATTCATATCGACCACACACATAGACACCATATAATTAGACCTAGATCACATACATTGGGTGTATTCATAAAGATTATATCTCATTATGATCCTATTACTTAATGACAAGACCCTTATAAAAACTAAATATTCTTATACTATTTTTTACCTAGTATATATAGTGAATTATGGGTCCCCTAATATGGTATTAGTTATAATTTATTACTTTCTCCCCATCTCTTATCCTATCCGGGTGGCAGGAGTCCTCATCTATGTCAAGTTTGGATCCATTTGTCCCCTCACCATGATGAGTATTTAACCGATCTTCATTGTCCACTACACCATATCATGGTAAATTAAAATTCCTAATAAAATGATCTATATACAACCTGATTCTTATTATCACATTATAAGATGAATGCTTGGATCGCATATCCAAGATATAGCCAAAAATTTCATTTTAATTACATTCTCATACCCACCTTCGTATATGGGATCATCATTTCAGGTTGAATTTTGTTTAATTAAACATATTCTATGACAAAAAATCTTGATTCATGAAACTCCTCTAACAAAATCATTTAGTTGATATGCCCCCTAAGAAACCGAAAAGTCCTTGTGACATGATAATATTATTGGTACTAAAAAAACACATTGAGTCAATATTCTCATCTTGGTTAATTGTTCCAAAATACATATAAAGGAAATAACGACAACTTGATTGAATAATAACTTGTCGGTGTTGAACATCATTGAGTTGATATCCTCATTATAGTGAACATCCACATGATGATCTGACTACATGTTCCTTCATGGTATTCATGGATTTTGGAAATTATCATTATCTTTCCTTAGAGTAAAATTCATTTTATTCCAAAAATATAAAATTATAATAGGGTGAATATTTTGGAGCCTAAAAATTTATATTATAATACATCCTGTTGATTATGATATGACGAACAATCAAATTAAATTAAGTGTAATTAATGATGAGGAGTATAAAACTCCATGATGAAGACACACATGATACATTCATGTGTAATATGACTAATCACAAAATAGAGGATTTATAACATTGAAAATTTAAGGAATGTATAGGGATGTGATGCTAATAACCTCCCACTTTGAGTATGTCATTTATTACACCTATTTTTTTGGAAAAAAATAATATTTATATACACTAATGATCAATATCTAAATCAACATTTAAACACATATTTATTTATAAAGTACCATCTTTCAGTAAACTATACATTATAGAGAATAATTAATTTCATAGGAATTTATTTGAAAACTTATGTAGCTAATAAATAAATTAATGTTTAAAGATATGTTAATTTTATATTAAACATATATACATATATTTCCACTTACCTAACCCATGCATTATGGGTGGACTTAAAGCATCATTCCATCTTGACCACAGGGAGGAGCCTCAGTCTTTTATCACACACCTCAAGCCATGTGCACATTCTCATATATCCATTCACCAAACAAATCGGGGTGGGGTTAAAGCATCAGTCCAAACCTGACCCATGTGATGATCATTAGTCCTTAATCCCACCCCACACATACCCTTTCAATACTAACCAAAACCCATAAATAAAACTATAATACCATAAAAAACATACATAATGAATATCAATGGTAATAACAATACACAACAATCAAAATGTGAATTAATACAATGCCATAACCCATTGAAACATTTTCTATTTAAAGTTCAAGTCTAAATTATCTGAATTCAAATTCTCATTCCATAAATCTTTAATCATATTCAAAAATTTATATAAATTATCCAATTTATCATATTTACCATTTCATTTGTATATACCCACTAATAAATTTCACGTTTAGTTCTTTTCTCCCAAAGCACAACCAATTCAATATATTCAACCATTTAGGTACAACCAATTATTAAATTGTGTTTACCCATTCAACATATTTTTTTATTCCCTTATTAAATATCATTTAACATATTTCCCATTTTCTATCCCATTAACCAATTAAAAGTTCATAATTTCATATGCACTAACCCTCTTAGGAAATTCATTCAAAATTCATTAAAAATATAATATAATATCATATAACCTATTTTACATATTATTGAATCATTCCATGAAATCCATTATAACCTCATCACCATAGGTACAACTATTTTTATTCCATTTTCAACTCAATAATCCATTTCACATGTTCTTCATGGCCTTCGCATTACAACTTGGCAACCCTTCACTTAATCCTACCAATATCTAGGTTCGTGATTACCAACACACCCCATGGGTGGCCCTAAAATGGTCAAATCATCCTCTACTCATCCCCCTAGGATCATGAAGGATTATTTTGGTGACATAGACACCCTTTTCACACACTAACTATAAGAAACAAGAACAAGATTTGAAAAAAACAGAAGACTTCATGCACAAATTTGAAAATAAAAACTATGGGATAATACATGTAGACAACCTACCTCGAATCCGATGATGAAATCACTCTTAATCGCGGCCATGGATATGGATTAAAATAACAATTAAATCCCTGACCAATGTTTCATCAAAAAAAGAGGGTTTTATAGATTCAAAAGGATATAGAATAAACTTCAAACCCCAATCTCAAAAATAGAATCAAGATATGAATTATACTTACATGGGGATTCGATATGAGTCCAATGATGCTCTAAATGACAATGAATCAAAGGATAAAAAACCCTGGTAAGCATGGGTCTTCGAAACTCATCACTACGTTTATAGGGGTTCAAATGGAGGGGAGTCAACTATTGGGGTTTAAAATCCCACAATAGAATCTTTTTTGTAATTTTCTCGACTTTACTAGGCCTCACGGTTTACCCACAAAATTTTACAAACCATAAGAAAAATGTACAAGAGCCACTATCCCAAAATCACCCATATTACTGATTTTCTAGTAATTCTACATGATTATCATAACCATTTGATAAATTTATGCAAGCCTCTATCTACGGCTTCACTGTTACCTAAGATGCTCATCACAGTTTTCACTAACCATGTGTAAATTATGCAACATGACCAAAATACTCATTTTCCTCCTTTTTCATCTCTGAATCCCCTAGAACATCCACAAGGCTTCTCATGGAATTTATGAACTCTTTTTTTACAAAAATAAGGGACTTAATCATAAACATATATAAAAACATACCTTACAAAAATTCAAGATCTTCAGCCTCACATCCTTATAATATCTCATACTCGAACCGATCATCCCAACCATCCCAAAGCTTCCATAATAAGAGTTCCTGACACCAGGCTCATCCTCGAACCGATCTTCCCCCCCATATATCATCACCATGACCCAAACCCCCTTTATATGATCTGAGTTATTAATCAGAATACCTAAACCCACATGGGTCACCAAACCCATAACAACACCCATATATAATGAAACTACAACCAACACACTAATTATATTTTCCATTGTACAATCCATGTAGTTAAAACCAACAAGGATTACTACTTTCACATTACCAAATATCACCTTAAGACCTCAAAGCCACCACCTAACTAAATAAACAATGAGGAACACCCGAAGTTTCTTACATTAGAAAATAATACATAACCAAATTTCTCAAAATCCATACTCACAAATATTCATATTCCCCAAACATTTCAATGAAGAAATGTCTCAAAGGAAGACCAATAAATATAGACTACAATAAGACAATACAATACCTCCTATACTTAGGCCACTAAACATGCAATATTCCAATGGATGTGTTTACACCCCTACCACTACCCTCAACTCTTCATACCATATTTCATGGTCACCATGGGGAAACGAAAATTAAATAATCACAGACCAATTCATAAACATCTCATTAAACCATTTCCTCCCATACACATGAATCTTTTCCCTTATGAACATTTCTCATATAAAAACATGTTACAACTATAATTTTAACTCATTTACTACTTCCATTAGGAAATTTTCCTGAACTATTTCACATGAACTTAAGAAAATACTTTTCATTTAAACACCATTCAATCTTTACAATTTACCAAAACCTAAAATTTTAACATGGTCATACTGTTTATTTATACGCAATATTAATTAAATAATCATTTAATTATTTCAAAAAACCCTCATTAATTTCCCTTAGTAGGCACCATTTTCTCTATATATTCTAAATATGTCAACTGTATATTACACTATATATCCCAAACTACCATCTCATGTGTTCATATTATGATTCATGCAACCTATATCATTAGGTCCCTAAAATAATGCATGAATTCACAACCTAATTCCATTCTATACATGTGAAAGGTTTCATAAAATAGTCACATCACACAACCTGTGCATCACCCAATTGTTAAATACCATTAAATTGTAACAAAACACATCAATAACAACAATTCCCACCTGGGTGACTTGGGATATTTTCCTCATACATTGGTTAGCTACCCCCATGAATGATCTCATTACCAAGGCCCCACACTTCCTAGCCTCTAATATACCATCCCAGAATAGTATGAAAAATTAAATATAAAGGAAATTCCTCTGAGGAATCTTTTTTACATCATAGAACTGAAAGCCACTAATCTAGTGTCGAAGCTGAGTCATCACAAGACTTCAAGCCTACCTCCCCATATAGAAGAGGTTCCTGACTATCAGTGAGGGTCTAATAAGTCATGTGGGGAGTCTACACCCTCATTACCAGAGTAGGATATAGAAAAAAAATTAAAAAAATGTAAACTGAAATAACCAATAAACATGGAAAACAATATATCTCTAAATAGTACAAATAAAAAATCAAATTCAACCATTCCATGCAATATTATTAGTGTCACAACTAAATAAAATCCAAAATAAAGGCGAACAGACAAACCCACAAGTAGGTCTTGACCCCATGCCGATATCATCATCCATATGTTTCCCACTCCCATCTAATCATCATCGCATAGGGCCTTTCCCCTTCCCTCGACTTGCAACATTAAAATTTACATTGGTGACCAATGGTCACTTGAGCAGTGTTTGAGTAAAACTTATTAGCGCAGCACCAATGGAGTCTACAAAATATCCAGTATAAATGATAGTGAATGAAAGTGTGAAGTAGAAG
This sequence comes from Viscum album, assembly GCA_963277665.1. NCBI lineage: Eukaryota > Viridiplantae > Streptophyta > Magnoliopsida > Santalales > Viscaceae > Viscum > Viscum album. Next base: position 1,603,748,788 of record OY728161.1, read on the forward strand.
TTAAGAAAAAAAGGATAAATATGGTTCCCATAATTAACCAAGTAAATTTACTCCTTTTTATCATTAATAACCATCTTTATCATTTATACCAACATCATTACTTAATACATTTTTATCATGTGTTCTAATGAGTGGCACTTAGATCATGTACTCACAATTCTAAGGCAACCAGTCACTATACATAATGGATGAATTCAATTCCCTACCTCACTAGGGATGAAGACATCACATTAAGAAATTATCTTCACCTCGATGCCTCAGTCCAGGTTGAATGAAATGGTTTGGGGAATAGAGATCTATAACCTTAACTAACTTCTGCATTATGGGTGGAGTTATAGCATCAGTCCAACTCAACCCATTGGAGGATCTTTAATCCATTATCCCTCTCCTCAAGCCATGTGCACTTTCTTATATATCCATTCACAACATAAATTAGGGTAAGGATAGAGCATCAGTCCAAACCTAACTCATTGGAGGAGATTTATTCATTAATCCCACCACACAATTAAACTTTTTTAACATTCCACAACCAATAAATATAAAAAAATACCATAACAAAATAGACATAAACAATATCAATGTTAATAAATATACACCAAAATCAACATAGGAATTTGTACAATGCCATAACCCATTGATACATTTACCATTTACATTTCATAGCCCAATTAACCCAATTCACATTCCCTTGCCTTAACCCATTTTGAATATTAAAAAATTCCAATACATTATCCAATTTATCGCATTTACCATTTCATAAGTATTTACCCAGTTATTCATTTTAAGTACAATTATTTTCTCTCAAGTAAGAACCACTTCATTACATTCATCCATTTAGTAATACCCCATAATTCCCTTGAATTTACAAATTTAATATATTCATCTAAACCCTTACAAAATATCATTTAACATATTTCCCCATTTTTCCATTCCATTAACCAATTAATAGTTCACCATTTCATATGTATTAACCTTCTTTTATAATTTCATACAAAATTCATTAAGCATTCAAAATAATCACATATGGAACATTTTACCTATTTCATTGTCATTACAACAATCCCTTATACCTTTATGTCATGAACCGCCTTCGGAAATATGATGGAAGGGGCGGAAAAGGTCCCTACCCTTCCTTTCTCAAGTTGAAGACGAGATAATGACCCCTGAGTCCCGCCTCCATTTGGTCCCGGAGGGGTGACAAGCACCAAGGGGGTACCATTTTCACAATATGGGAGGAATTACCCTTTTTAGTTAACCAATATTGGGAGAAAGAATGAGTCAACACCAAACACCACCATGTATAGAAAAAAGAATAGAAAACCAAACTACATGCATGTATTAATAATAAAACTGAACAAAGTAGAAGAACTCCAATGAAAAAACCAACAGGAAAAGAAAAGGCGATGATGAAAACAACAGCGACCAACTGTAACTCCAACATCCAGAAAAGTAAGGTCCCGTACAGCCTCCAAAGTCCTCCTGGAAACCTGAAAGTAAACAAAGGGTGAGCAGACATTGTATACTCAGTAGGAAAAACCTATAGATTTCATGCACAAGTGGGGAGACGTACTAAAGACTCGTGAGAAATAGAACAGCCAACATCTATCAGGACGTCTATTCATCCAACCTCACCAGCCACGCTAACCAAATAACATAAGCAGTAAGGTAATAGTAAAGAACAAAACATTTGGGTACCCTGCAACACCATTTCCCCCACTAGCTAGCAGCTAATCCCTAAAGGCAAACGTCCTGACGCTACCACGTTCTTCCTTCTCACACAAACCTGGGCCTTACAACCATCCACATCCCTACTCGCACACAATTGGGCCTCACAACAACCCTGCCCGCACACACCTTGGCATCATAACCATCCATCCCTTCCCGCACACACCTGGGCCTCATCTCAAGACACCTAGGAAAACAAACCATAACCAGAACCCATGTCTGAAAACACCTAGGCCTCATCCCGAAGATTCATGGGTAAACAACCTGCTCGAAGAGTCTTGGGCTAAAAACACACCAATCGAAACCTACTTGAAGAATCTTGGGTGTAAGGTTTCCTTCATCCATCATAGCTGAGGGAAGAGGGAGCAGTAAGTAGAGTAACTAGGGGGAAACACCCTTCCCCATGAAATGGGGTGTCCGACACTAAGTTCCCAATTCGGATGTGGTGTGACTAAACGCAAAAAATATAGTTACACATATATATACCAACACACAGCCCAACCTATGGCTCTATAAACATATAAAAGTAGGTACACAAGCACTACTACCTCAAAAAATATGCACACAAAAAACCATTCCCAGTTTCCCTGTTCAAGTTATCATTTCATAATAGTTTCATATGAGTTAATCCCTTCACTATTAGGAAACTAATAGCTACATTCATAGATGAAACAACCATAAAGCAGAAAGGAATTCCATCGGGTAATCTAAGCATTCACACACGGTTTTCATGTGAAGTCACGACAACTAGGGATTTAGTGTGATCCCTCGAAGTACTGGAAACAAAACAAACCCCAAGACGTAGTCCCATGTCCCAAAAATCACGGAGCCAATGGTTTCTCAACCACAGAGGATTCCACCCCAATTCGTGATATAATCAGAGTAACCACACTGCTTCAGACTCACAACCAGCGAAAGAATAACAACAAGGGATCCCATCCTCAGCCATATCACCCCACCAATCTAAGCCCCCATCCAAGAAAACCATAAAGTCACCTGAAATCGGCTCGTTAAGGAAAAAAACCTAACCACTACCACCAACACAAGGAAGGCCCATGTAGGTATTTTCGGATTTAAAAATATTAACACACTCCATGGTTTCAATTCCACTTTGCTTTATCCAGGGTTATCACAGAAAAGGGTTGATCCTGGGGCTTTCAATTTATTTAACCGAGTATACGTAATTAACCAATTCCATGTTGTGGTTATATAAACATCCAAGAGAACCATGGTTCATTAGTTCATAGAGAAATACCACCAATGACCCTAATTTTTAGTGAGCATAGGACTGTACAATTAACAACACATATCAACATAAAAGAGGACATCAGAACATCGATCACACACCCTTTCATTCTTTAATGGTCAGTTCATTATCTTCATTATGTTCGGTTTCATCAATTTCCATAGAGACAAAAGCATTCCCACCTCGCATGATGCACATAAAAGAGAGATGAAGGTAAGAACCCTACCTGATTGATCAAGGATCAACATTTAAGTCCTCGTGTGGAAACTGGAAACTGGAGTAGCAGGAACTCCACAGAACGCGATAAAGGAAAACCTCGCGAAGGTACAACTCGTCCCAAGGAAGGGTATTCCAAGCATAGGGTGATAGAGAAAAAGAAATGTAGGGGGAAGAGAAGCCTTTAGGTTAATAATCTGAGATACAGTGTCTTATGATATGGAGAAAAACTCAAAACCGCGGAAGAATATGGGTCGTGGCTTGACCACCTAGCTGGGCCACCCCACATGTCCAACTTAAAAGGTCCCCACCCTTCATGGTGGTTTAAACCAACGCACAGGATGCAGTAGAGGAATTTATGAAAACACGATTATAGGCATGACCAAAACGCATGGTTTTCAATTAAGAAGGGTACCTCACCAATCATTTAATTAAATTCCATTTATGGGCTTTAAAGGGGTTAGAACATGGTTGAAAACCCAATTTGTGCAAAAAGGAGGCACTTTTGAAAAAACACGTGGGGGTCACTGGTAGTCTAGGTCTACTGGTAGACCAAGCTACCGGTTGGCTGAGGCTACCAGTAGGCTGGGGAAACTGGTAGGCTGAGCTACCATTATTCCGAGCTACCAGTAGGCTGAGGCCACTGATAGGCCGTGGAAACCTATTGGTCGAGCTACAGGTAGGCCGAGGCCACTGTTAGGCCACTACTGCCAGTAGGCCGAGCTACCGGTAGGACGAGAAATTGGTAGGCTGAGCTACCGGTAGGCCGAGCCACAGGTAGGCCGAGCAATCGGTTGGATGAGGTACCGGTAGGCCGAGTGACCGGTATGCCAAGTTTCTTGTAGGCCAAGCCACCAGTAGGACGAGCTACCCATAGGATGAGGCTACGTGTAGGATGAGGCTACCGGTAAGCCGAGATACCGGTAGGCCGAGCTACCTGTAGGTCGAGTTATAGGTATGTCGAGGCTACCGATAGGCCGACGCCACCGGTAGGCCGAGCTACTGGTATGCTGATGCTACGAGTAGGCCGAGGCCACAATTAGGAGTCTTAAGCTTCACCGAGAAGCTAGGATGGCTTCCCAGACTACCCAGAAGACCCCAAACATCATATTTTCACCAAGTAATGGACCCCAAACCCCGGATCCATTACATCAGATACTTCTCAAACTATTCTCATCCCTGAGAATATAAGAACAAACTAGAAAGAAGAAAATAGGGGTTTAAACAACCACCCTCTAAAGATACTTCTCAAGGGAAAACCCCTGAGTAGTTGGAAAGCTGGAACAGAACCCCCTTACATTCAAGAATATACCAACAATAGTTATCAACCCCAATCATCCAGAATAAGAACAAGGATCACATTGTCCAACACATGAGTCATAAAATCCCTTCCTACCTGTCAGGATATTATCTGCTTTGGGCGGCACTGACTCGCCCGCAAGGGTTTAATCGCATCCACATTAATATGTCCTGATTAGCAGCCAGGTTTTCCCGTCATCACATAAGGAATAGAGAACATATCATCTAATAGCTATGAAAAACAAGCTTTTCATATTTTAAATCATAAGGTAAAACATCTCAACATAGCTCAGAACAAAAAAACAAGAAATTCAAAACAGATCTGGGTACTAAACACGTAACTGGGCCTCCCGCTCCCAAGTGTTCTCTTCCAGGCCACCATTCCTCCACAACACATGAACCAAGGAGATGGTTTGTCCATGAAGCACTTTCTATTTACGATCATCGATCTTGATCAGTAATTCTAGAAAGGTCGAATCGTCTTCCACATATAATTCTCCCCAATCGATGATGTGAGAGTCGTCATATAGATATCGATGAAGCTAGGAGACGTGAAAGATGTTGTGAACTATATCCAACTGAGGTGGCAAAGCCAGCTGATACACCACCTCACCAACTCATCTCAACACCTGGAAAGGTCTCATGAACCTTGGGGAGAGCTTACTCTCTTTCCCAAACCTTTTCTACCCACGTCGAGGCGAAACCTTAAAGAACACATGATTTTCATCCTCAAACTTCAAGGGCCTCCTCCTACGTTCGGCATAAGACTTCCGCCAGTCCTGGGCTGCCATCATCCTCTCACGCACAAGTTAAACCTTCTTAGTGGTTCTCTGCACCACTTCGGTCCCCAGAACAGTAACTTCCCCAATCTCTGTCTTGAAAACAGGTGAACGACATGGACTTCCATAAAAGGCATCAAATGGTGTCATACAATTAGTGGAGTGGAAGCTATTGTTATATGAAAACTCCACTAGAAGAAAGTGTCATACCCATGATCCCCCAAAATCCATGAACACATGCCCGAAACATGTCTTCCAACGTCTGGATTGTTTGTTCTATTTTCCCATCTTTCTGAGGGTGGAATGAATTGCTATGGAATATCTGGGTGCCAAAGGCATGTTGTAATCCTCTCCAGACTCGTGAGGTAAACCATGTGTCTCAATCGGAGACAATAGATCTTAGAATCACGTGAAACTGCACTACATCATCGAGGTACCTCTGGGCTAAGGTGCTCACCAGGCTCGACTCCTTCATCTTTAGGAAGTGTGCCGATTTCATCAACTGATCCACCACTACCCAGATGGAATCATAGCCTCCCTAATCCATGGGTATCCTTGTGACTAAGACCATCAATATGTCATCCCACTTCCACTTGGTAACATCTAACGGCTGTAACAACCCTCCTGGAAAATGGTGTTCAGACATCACTTTCTGACACACCAGACACATAGCCACAAACTCTCCCACCGCCCGCTTTACCTCGGGACACCAAAACTGTCCCCTCAACCCTTGGTACATCTTTGAGACACTAGGATGTACTTCTAAAGATTATCCATGGAACTCACAGAGAAAACCTTTACACATCATCTTTGAAACAAAAAGCCTTCCATTGAAAATCACCTGATGCTGACCATCCTTGGACCATCCCTTTGGAGCATTTCCATGATAAACACGACCCCGCAACACTTCCACCTCTGAGTCCCCCTATGAAACTCTTCCACCTGCACCAATAATGAGGAAACTACAGTCATCTGAAATAGACAACCTCTTCCACCTTCCACCCTTTCATCCAAATGCAAGGCCGCTAACTCTTCCATCGCTCTCCAAGCATCTGTAGATTCCTGAACTACTTCCTTATATGATTTCCTGCTCAGGTCATTAGCCAAAAAATTTCAATTTCCATCAGTATAAGAGATCATGAAGTCATAATCTTGGAGGAACATAACCCATCTCTGCTGCTGCATGTTAAGATCTCACTGGGAAAAGACATAACGCAAGATCTTGTGATCTGAGAAGACCACAAAGCGCTCTCTGATGAGATAATGTCGCCACAAAATCAATGTGAACACCACAACTACAAGCTCCAGATCTTGGGTGGCATAGGTACATTTATGAAGACATAACTGCCTAGACCCATAAGAGATAACTCCTCACTGCTACATCAACACACTTCCCAACCCAAGGACAGAAGCATCACAAAACACTTAAAACAACACCCCTTCCTCTGGTAATCTGAGCTCTGGAGCACTAACCATCTTCTCCTTTAGGTATCCAAAAGATATCTGGCACCGGTCCCTCCACACGAAGGTTTGGTCCTTCCTAGTCTATGTTGTCAGCAAAGCTGCAACTCGAGAGAATTATGGAACAAAACTCCAGTAATAGCGTGCTAAACCCATGAAACTATGATCTTATGCCACATTCTTGGGTGCTTCCCAAGAAATGACTGCCTTGACCTTCGACGGGTCTACTGCTATATCTATTCGAGAGACTATATTTGCAAGGAAATGTACCTCTCGCGTTAAAAATTTTCACTATGAATGTTTCCCATAAATATGGTTATGTCGAAGGACTCCATAAACTACCCTAAGATGTTCAACATGCTCTTCCTGTGATATTGAGTAGATAAGGATGTTGTTGATGAATATCACAACGAACTAGTCCAAAATATCTGAGAATACATAGTTCATGAGGTTCATGAACGTAACTGGTGTGTTTGTAATGCCAAACGGCATGACCACGAACTCATAGTGGCCATATCTGAACCAGAAATCCTTCTTCAGGATATCACTTTCTTTCACACTCAAATGGTGGTATCCAGACCGCAGATCGATCGTAGAAAACCAACCTCCTACCCTCAGCTATATGAAAACATAATCTATCTCGGGAGGGGGTAACGATATTTTATTGTAACTTGATTCAACCTCCGGTAGATTATGCACAATTGTAGACTACCATCCACCTTCTTTACGAACAAAACTGGAGCACCCCACGGTGACATGCTAGGACGAACAAAGCCCTTCTCCATCAAGTCATCAATCTAAGTACGCAACTCCCACAACTAATAAGGGTCCATCGGATAAGGTGCCATCGTTATCAGGAGGGCACTAGGTTATAAGTCTATCCAAAACACAACGTCGCGTTGAGGGGGTAGAGTCACAACCACATTGGGAAAGACATCAGGGAATTCTCTCAAGACCTCTGGGACATCTATCATTCCTACTTCTGCCGACACCACTGACATCCCATCCAGCATAGAAAGGAGTGGCTCCACATGTCGACTACCTTCCTGATAACTCTTCTCCCCAACAAAATCCACACGCTATCCATCCTCGTCGGAGAATTCAATCCTTCTATGATAGCAGTCGATAATGGAATGAATAAAGAATAACTAGATGATGCCTAGAATGACATCGTATTGTAGCATCTGCAATGAAATAAGGTATCCATTGGACTGATGCGGTCGAAAAATCAGTATATATCCCCATAAAAAGTAAGATAGGATGGTGTGACCCCCAACTGGTGTTCTCAACACTAGGGTCACAAAAAGTTTATCGGCATCTAGACCCAGGGCATGGGCTAATTCGGGTGTAACGAAGGAGTGTGAAGCTCCCAAATCAAACAAGGAAGAAACAAGAGTGGTGGATACACTGATCGTACCTTGAACGACATCTATTCCAATCGGAGCTACTATCTCTGTGGCGTGAAACTGTCCACACCCATCTCCTATGCCTCGATGTTTTCAACCACCTCCCCAACCAAGCGTTGGTCTAGGTCCCTGAGGATAACCCTGGTGTCGGTCTCCTCCTGCAAGGTCATCCCTCAGAGGGACAGGGGCCTGCTGCTGTGGCTGGAAAGGCCTCTCCTGCAATAGATGCTTCTGATGTGGGTGATGAAACTAACCACCTACACCATGTGGAGCTCCATTCAGACACCTGCTCTGGATGTGCCCGAAAACTCCATAAGAGAAACACTTCGGTTCTGGCCCTACGGAAAAGGGGCGAGGGCCAGAAGCTCGTAACTAGAACTGATGAGGCCTACTCCCTCCTGGTCAAAACCTGGAAGGCCCTGTGGCTAGAGAACTGTGACTAAATGGCTTCCCCTTTGATAAACTCTCTTTGGTCCCTTATCATGGTGTGCCTCCCTTCGGGCGCATCCTCTCTACTATCTCGGACATCCTCTGTACTTCTAGGTACGTCAGAAGAGTAAAGTGAGTGATAGCATACTGAAGAGAAGGACAGAGTGCCTCCTCTAACCTTTTTTCTTGAGACTCCCCATCTGAATAGAGATCCGGTGAAAATCTCAAGAGATCTTTGAACTTGATCCCCAACTCCCTCACTGACATGCTTCACTGTTGAAGGGAGAGAAACTACTGTCTCATCTCATCCTTCACCGTAGTGGAGAGGAACCCCACACGAAATTACTTCTCGAAACTGGCCCATGAAACCTCTGCCTCTGTCTTATCTCCCAGGAAAAGCGTCCACCACTAACACGCTGCTACTCTTAGCTGACTGGCGGCCAACGGAACCCAGTACTCCATCAGAGCACGGATAAAAGATAAGGTGATGGCTAGCTCCTCAATCCATCCATCCGTTACTGATTCATAAACGATGCCCTCATACCTCTCGAGGGTTTGTCGCTGGAAGGAGCGTAGAGTCCTCTGCCACAAGTCGTCCTCCTCATCTTGGTCAACTCTCTACTAGTCAACTGCCTCGATCCGCTAGGCCTAAACCACCCGAGTCACTCGTGGATAACGTTCGGGTTCCATAGTAGTAAGGTAAACCAATAATGCCTATGCCTGAGTAGCAAGGGAATTATTATTATTATTATTAAATTTTTCAACCCAAGGTGCCCTCAAATCAATTAAAATCACAATCAGTATGATTCATGTACCTTCCCTAGGGTCTATACCCTACAATAAATGTAGTCTCACTTGGTCTTTTGATAAGTTCAGGGTCCTTGCATCGGATCATGGGGGCCCCTAAAATCAAGTGTCCTAGCCGGTCATCCCTAGCCTATTTCACGAACTAAGATCACCTATCATCGTTACCCTACTATCCCATGCAATCCTCACTATGCCTACCTCCAGACTCCATCATATCCATAAACCTCACCTCTAATACCATTCTGTCACGACCCGCCTCCGGCAAGATGATTGAACGGGCGGGAAAGGTCCCCGCCCTTCCTTACTCAAGTCGATGATGAGATAATGACCCCTGAGTCCTGCCTCCAGTAGGCCCCAGAGTGGCGACTAGAACCAAGTGTGTAACATTTTCACAATATGGGTGGCATTACCCTTTTAATTAACCAAGATTGGGAGAACAAATGAGTCAACACCAAACACCACCATGTATAGAAAACTCAAAAGAAAACAAAACAGCATGCATGTTTTAACAATAAAATTGAACAAAGTATAGGATCTCCAAAGTACAAACCAACAAGAAAAGAAAAGGTGATGCAGAAAATAACCGCGACCAACAGCAACTCCAACGTCCAGAGTAGTAAGGTCCTACACAGCCTCCGATGTCCTCCTGGAAGCCTGAAATTAAACGTAAGTGTGAGCATACAAATTATACTCAGTAGGAAAAATCTATAGCTCTCATTCACAAGTGTGGAAACGTATTAAGTCCCATGAGAAGCAGAAGAACCAACATATAGCAAGGATTATATCCTTCCCACATCACCGGCCACGCTCACCAAATAACACAAGAAAGTTAATAGTAAAGAACAAAACATTTTGGTACCCTGCATCACCATTTCCCTCACTAGCTAGCTACTCATCCCTAACAACAAACGTCTTGATGCTACCACGCTCTTTCTTCCCTCACACACCTAGGCCTCACAACCATCCACATCCATGCCCGTACACACCTGGGCCTCACAAAAACCCTTCCCGCACACACTTGGTCCTCACAACCATCCATCCCTACCCGCACACACCTGGGCCTCATCACGAAGACACTTAGGAAAATAAACCATAACCAAAACCACTGCCCAAAAGGACATGGGCCACATCCCGAAGATTGTTGGTAAAACAACCTTCCCGAAGAGTCCTGGGAAAACAATACAACAATCTAAAACTACCCGAAGAATCATGGTTGTAAGGTCACCTCCAGCCATCACAGCCGAAGGAAGAGGGGGTATGAAGGAGGGTAACTAGGGGAAACACCCTTCTCCATGAAATGGGGTGTCCGACAATAAGTGGCCAACATGGGTGGGGTGCGACTAAACAAAAAACATATAGTCACACATATATGTACCAACACACATCCCAACCTATGGTCTTCAAACAGATACAAGAACGTACACAAGCACTCCTGCCCCAGAAAACAGGAACAGAACAAACCGTTTCCAGTTTCCCTGTTCAAGTTATCATTTCATAACAGTTCACTATGATTTAATCCCTTCACTACTGGGAAACTAACAGGGACATTCATAGATGAAACAAACATAAAGAAGAAAGGAAAACCATCGGGTAATCTAAGCATTCACACTTGGTTCTCTTGTGAAGTCACAACAACTAGGGATTAAGTGAGTTACCTCAAATTATTGGAAACAAAACAAACCCCGAGACACAGTCCCATGTCCCCAAAATCTAAGAGCCAACTGTTGTTCACAACAACAGAGGATTCCACCCCAATTCTTGATATAAGCAGAGTAACCACACAGCCTCAAACTCACAACCAGCGAAATTATAACAATAGGGGATCTTATCCCCACCCATATCACCCAAGAAATCTAAGACCCCATCCATTAAATCCATAAAGTCACCTGCAATCGGCCCATGATGAAAAAACAACCAATCCACTACCACCAACACAAGGCAGGACCATATAGGTATTTTCATATTTTATAAATTTAACATAGTCCATGGTTTCAATTCCACTGTGCATTATCCAGGGTTTTCAAAGAAAAGGGTTGATCCTGGAGCTTTAAATTTATTTAACTGAGCATAAGTAATTAACCAATTCCATGTTGCAGTTATTAAAACTTCCAGGAGCACTAAGGTTCATTAGTGCACATAAAAAGACCACCAACGGCCATGATTTTCAGTGAGCATAGGCTCGTACAATTCAAAACACATATCAACATAAAAGTGCACATCAGAACATCGATAACATCCCCTTTCATTATTTAAACATTCGTTTGTTTTCTTTATTAAGTTCGGTTTCATCAATTTCCACAGAGACAAAAGAATTTCTGCCCCACATGACACACAGAAAGGAGAGACGAAGGTAAGATCCCTACCTGATTGATCGAGGATCAACGTTTAAGTCCTCACAGGGAAACATGAAATAAGAGTAGCAGGAACTCCACAAAACACGATCAAGGAAAACTTTGCAGAGGTACAACTCATCTGGTGGAAGGGTATTCCGAGCACTGGTGATATAGAAAAAGAAACGTAGGGAGAAGAGAATCCTTTATGTTAACAAGCTGAGATACAATGTCTTAAGATATGGAGAATAACTAAAATCCACAGAAGAAGTGGGGTCGTGGGTTGACCATGCGTCTGGGCCACCCCACACGTCCAACATAAAAGGTCTCCGCCCTTCGGTGTTGTTAAAACCGACGCACATAATGTGGTAGAGGCATTTATGAAAATGTGGTTAAAGGCATGACCAAAACGCATGGTTTTCTATTAAGGAGGTTACCTCACAAAACATTTAATTAAATACCATTAATGGGCTTTAATGGGGTCATAACATGGTTTAAAAATAAATTTTCTCAAAAATGAGGCACTTAACGGTAGGCCGAGCCATCGGTAGGCCGAGCTACAGGTAGGCTGAGGCTACTGGTAGGCCGAGGCTACCGGTAGGATGAGCAACTAATAGGCCGAGATACCGGTATGCTGACGCTACCGGTAGGCTGAGGCTACCAGTAGGCTAAGCCCACCGGTAGGTCTAGCTACCGGTAGGCTGAGGCTACCGGTAGGCCAAGGCCACCGTTAGGAGTCTTAAGCTTCACCGATAAGTTGGGATGGCCTCCCAGACCACCTAGAACACCACAAACATCATATTTTCACCAAGTAATAGACCCAAAAAACATGGCCCATTACACTTTACCACATTATGTACAACTATTATTATTCCATTTTCGACTCAATAAAACATTACACATTATCTTCATGGGATTCACATTACAAATAATAAAAACATCACTTAACCCTACCACTCCCTCGGTTTGGGATTACTGATGCACCATATAGGTTTCCCTCATGTAGTAAAATCACCCTTTATGCATCCCTCAGTGATCGTGAGAGGTTATATGGGTAACCTTGACACCCATTTCATAAATCTTATAGAGGAAAAAGAACACAATTTGGAAAAAAAATTAATATTCCATGAAAAAATTTAAATAAAAACTATGGGATAATAATTATATACCACCTACCAAGAATCTGATGATTAAAGAACTATTAATCATGGACTTGGATCTAGATTCAAACCCCCATTAAAGCCCCAACCTAGGATTCAATATAGAAATAAGGTTTTAGGGATTTTCAATGATATGGAAGATACTATAACCAATAATACATAAAAGGGAAGAACGGGGAGTTTTAGACGTACCTAGGGAATCGATCTGAAACCAACAATGATTTGAATTACCATTAAATTAAAAATAACCACTCGTGGAATGCTTCGGTCATTGAAGATCTTCACTAGGGTTCGAAGGGGTCAAATGGAGGGTAATTATGAGTTGGGTTTAAAAATCCTATATTGTATGTTTGGTAAATTTCTAGACATTATAAGGTTAAACGTTTATGTGCACAGTTTCCCAAACCATGGGAAGACATTGTGTTAGACACATTCTAAAACTCACCCCTATATGGGGTTTCCTAAGAATTTTTCATGGTTTGCATAACCAAAAGATAACCATGTGCATGCCTTTGTCAATGGATGAGTGGTTACCTAGGATTCTCTACACGATTTTCACTAACATTGCGTAAACTATTCTACATGCCTAAAAAAATCCATTTCCACTTTTTCCATGTCTAGAACCACCAGAACAACTTTGGGTCATCTCAGGAACTTGGGGAACAATTTTTTTCCAAATATAAAGTACATAAAATTAAACATAAATAAAAGCATGCCTTATAAAACTTATGTATCAAACAAGTTTTTTTTGTTGTTCCCCCATAATTATTCTTTGATAAATATAAATTAATTTAATTGTAAATTAAATTGTATACATTTCTTTGTTGTTTTTAATGATATATGTTTTATTTTACATCAATTTTGGATTTTATGTTTATTTTGTAAAATTTTATTATCATCACCATTAATTGGAATTTCACCAATTATATCCTTATATAAAGGGCTTTTGTTTGATGAAAAAATTTGTGTTTCATGTAGTTCCCCATTAGTTATTTAGAAATTCATCCTTAGTATTTCTATTTGTAAATGATTTGAATATTACTCGGAACATAGTCATTGTGCAATCAATATTTTGTGAAATAGATTTTTTTAAGGTTATGTTTCTGGAGTTAGAGATATAAAGATTCATTTAGGAAATTAGAGGAATCAAATGGTTGTTTGGGTAATGGTTATTCCATGAGTTAGATCAATCAGGTATTTCTAAAGGGGTCACAATGAGTGATTTTTAATAAAATGGTAGTTAAATTCCTTCTATTAATGATGAAAATAGATCAATAAACATGGGTATACACATATTACCTAAGAGTCATTGATTAAACATATTATATTTTCGTATGGATTAAGATGTAGGGGGTTTTTTATATTCTAGGAAAATCGTGATCTACATGTAATGTAGTTTTGATAAACACATGTTATATAAAACCCTACATTAAACATTACAAATCATAATGTTTCTAAAATATGATTAAATTCATTAAAATCATTAAGATCTTATGAGGTTTATATATTTTTATAATTAGGTCATGAATATTTCATAACAACTGATATATTAATAAGTGGAAACTTCCACATAGTATCCATAGTTTCAACAATATAAAACATAAAAACCATGTTTTATTTTTAAGAATAATATTCATGAATTTAAAATTAAAATTTTATTTTTTTTTCATAAAAATATTTAATCTCTATTAAAAACATATTAAACCATGATATTATTACAAAATACTTAGTAAAGAACATAACAAAAATAAATAAAATTTTTTATCCATTATTACTTGGAGAAAGTTTCTTTTTCAATATAATAATTTCCCTAAAAATAATTAATTTATTCACCAAACAATCACCTTCCCTTCCAAAAAATTTTATAAAACATTTACTAAAACCACAAAAAGGGAAACGTATAACTCATAATTGTTTATTTACAAATATGATAAAATCATGCAATACATTTCAAATGTTATCTGTTTTACCCTAGAAAAGAAGAAAATACATTATTTTGATATTAATCATATTGATTACGATTTTTTCATCATAAAACTATCATATTAATCTATAGAATGTATAGATAAAACATATAATTATCTTGTTACATAAAAATTTATATCACTCTTAATATTATAATAACCATATGTTTGAATTTCATACCCAATGAATAAGAGGGATATCATATACACACCCATACTTAGTTTATAACATAACCACATATCCTTGGTTTATAACTCAACCACTCATCCTTATCTTATAACTAAAGAAGCCATATTTTATTTATAATAGAACAACCTATTATTATAAATACCTTTTAAGGTCTATAACAGTGTCATAACATATAAAATATTTAAATTTTCAAGATTACCCTTATAAAATATTCATTAATACTATAAGAAATCATTTTAATATATTGAAATTTATATTCCGTTTAAAACCCCATTTTCAATATCAAAATACCGAAAACATGATTTTTCTTTGAAGAAAACATTAAATATTGTAAAGATGTTTTAAAATAAAATATTATTTATGATGCTGGGAAAATTCATCATTACGATATATATTAAAATAGAACCATCATGTTCTATTTTTTGTAATGAATTCAAAAATTATATATATGAAATATGAAAAAATACTTCTTTTTAAATCCTTTGACTGAATGTTAAAAGAGATATAAAATTGCATTTATAATCCCTTAATATCCATATATACATATCTATAAAATAATTTTATGAATATGGATATTGATGAAAAAAATAGAAAATAAATAATTAAAACATTCTAAAACATTCATTTTCATGTAATGCGTCTGGTATGAAAAAAATGTGATTTTTTTTAAAAAATAAATAAATATAAGAAAATTACATTTATCATCCTTTTAAAAACAAATAATAATATTCATGAATAAATTTAGAAGAACATAGTGTAAAATATTATGAAAATAATTATTTAAAACTTTTAAAATGAGGTGTTTAGTAAAGGGCCCCTTACCTTTAATATGACTCATTTCTTATGTTCTTTATCATCCTCTTCTTTGGACCATCTATTTAGGATTATAAATCATGCCTTCAATGATTGGATTTATGATCAAAACAAGGCCTTTAATAAGTGGGGAGGAAATTAATTAAGGGGTTTGTGTATATATCATAAAATCCAAATGGTTTTTAATGTGTTAATAGGGGAGGAGAGGTAGGATATTCTATGTGTGGTGGAGACGACACACATTTAAATTTTTAAAATGAAAATTTGTACCCACATTTTCAACATTCTACAAAGGTCCAAAATAGACAATTCTTGGTCCTTAGATAATATAAGATTAAAATAAGATCATAAAATAGAATATAAAAATGTTTTTATATCATTTAGAACCTTATCATTTTGTTATAACCCCCTAGTAAACTCATTTTCACTTTAACCACAACAAAGGATTTTTACTATTTTAACTATTCATTAGAACAAAAAAAATTAGTTTAACATATAACATATTATAAATTATAAAAATTTAAAATAGTATTCCATTTTACCAAATCAAATTCACAAAAATGATATATTTTAATTTAAATTTAAACATGTAGACATGTTGAAAAATGTTTTTTTGAGAAATTTATTTTCCATGAATAAGATGTCTTTATATAAAATCGATAAATAAAAATAATCTCTATAGTATTTTCAATTAAAATTTATATGTATATATATTCAGTATATTTAAATTAAATCATTAATCATTATGTTTTATTTTAATTTATTAAAATATGGAGTCATTATATAATTTAAAACTATTTACAAAAAACTATGTTTTTTAAGACTAAAAATAAAATAATACTATAATTACATATAATGATTATTCAAATAAAATTCTTTAGATTAAAGATAAAAAAAATATTTTTGTTATTTTTATTCATATTCAAATCGTAATTTAAATTTTAAATAATTTAACTTTTTATAAATAATTTATATTTTTATAAAAATTGATATCATTAACTATTCATTAAAAATAAATAATTTCCAAAAAAAAAAAAAAATAAACCCCGATTTATTCTTGATATACCGATTCCAAAAATAGAATTTAAATTTTCAAATTCAAATTTTATAATTTTGAAATTATTATTTTAAATTTAAATCTTATATGAAAAGATTTTAATTAAAACTATTTCCTTCTTGATTTAGAAATTACATAATATTTTTATAATGAATAAAACTATCTGATTCATATTTATAAACACGAAATGGATTTATTCTATCATTACTGGGGATGTTACATTTCCCTTCTTTTTGTAAATATTTTCTTCTAAATTTTATTCACTTAATAAATTTGTGGGGTTATATTTTCCTCATAATATTTTCAGATTCCCATGATACATCTTCAACTATATGGCTTACCCAGAAAACCTAAACCTAGTGAATTACCATGTTATACAATACTTTTCTTCAATGTTCAATATTTTGAATATGTTTTTCTTCCTGTGAATGGTTCTCTTTCATCAAAAACACATTCGATCTCAAAACATGAGATGACTTCAAGTCATATTTTCTTAACATCTTGACCTAAAAAACATTTTTTATATAGTATAAACTCATTGGAAAAGACACATTTTATGAAATTGTTTCAACATTCTCCAAGATTTCATATAGTTTAATTAAAAATGGCCTTATTATTACCTTTTTACCAAAATAGAAAACAATTTTCAATGGAGATTCTAAGATAAATACAAGATCACATACCTGAAAAGATTTTTTCCCCAAATTATCCACATAACCATTACGAATTCTCAAAGGAAACCCCATATAATTTATATTTATCTTATCCTTCTCAACCATTTCATCTACGAATTCTGGTCCCAACAACATTATTTTACCTATTACATCCCATGAAGTATAATCTATCATTATTTTCCATATCAATCTTCATAACGTTCAATATATTTACTAGAATGAAAATTTATGTTATGAAAACAATCAAATAAAGAAAGATATTGATTCCAACTTCCCTAGTAATCCATAGAATAACAACTATATTTTTTTACAAGGAATAAATTTATCGCTTTGACTATCCATTATATTGAGGATGACAATCTATAAAATATTTTAATTTAGTAAAAATGATTTCTGAACTCTTTCAATGAAATTTTATTACCACCCGGTATCACTATCAAATATAATATAAGGTGACTCTATATAACCTGGTTATCTTTTTGTTGTATATTAAAGAAATTTGATCTAAATAAAATCTCTCTATAATATGAATTGAATGTATACATTCAGTTAATCAGTTATTAATAACCTAAATCTCCTTATTATGTTAAGATATATTTAGTAATCCCATCATGAAATCCATGGATATATTTTCCCATTTCCACTCTGGCATGGTAAAAGGATGAAGCCTCCCCTTTGGAAATTATTACTTCACAAATACCTGTTGAAAAGTCAAACATTTCGTGGTATTGTCAATGATATCACATTTCATACCATCCCTCTTAAAATCATTTTGATGTTCTTTGTATATCATTGTGTTGTCAGGATGATTAGAAAATGGAGAACTATGAGTTTCAATAATCAACTATCTCTTTAACTAGGAATCAAAATGCACACATAATCCTTTTCCAAATATGATAAACAATATTTATCAATATTAATCATAGGAAACCCTCCCTACTTAACAGATTCAACCATTTCCATAAAAACATGATCCTTCTTCTAAGCTGTCTTAATTTGGTCCAGTAATGTTGAATACAGTAAAACCTAAAAAAATAAAGGATGTTCTTATATGAATAGCTTCAAAGGTAAAATTCATAAATTATTATTGAAAATGTTCATATTCCAAAAATAAAATTTTTAATATAGATTAATTCTTGTAACTAAAATAATTGACAAATTTTTCACTTTTCTAGGACAGTAATGAGTCATGGAGTCATAATATTTAATAAGTTACACCCTTCTTCCCCATATCATTTCCAACTCTTTCTAGGAAAATATTTACTTAAATATTTAATTATAAATATATATTTCACAAAATGCTATATAACAGTGATGAATCCATCTTATTATATAAAAACCCATAATATCTAGTTTCATATCATGTGTGAGGTAATTTTACTCAAGAGGTTTCAGTTGTTGCAAAGAATAAGAAATAAATTTATCATTATGAATCTAGAAATAACCAATTCCTTTCTAATATACATCACCATAGATAGAACATTAACCATTTCTACTGTTCATTAATTTAAATAGATAATTCTCTAATATTATTTTCAATTCCTAAATAAATCAAAAAATTAATTTCACCAATAGATTGAGATCCTTTTATATAATGTTTTTATAGTGGGATAGAATCATGGGAGAATTTTTAAACAAATCACCAATAATATTTGAATAATATATGAAATATATGGATTTAGATAAAATATATAGATATTTTCAATGAGTCATCAAATTTAGTTTTTGTAGGATCAAAAATTATTCTCTATTTATAAATAATATTCCCTAATAATGAAATTTGTATCAACCAAAATTTAAACATGCAAAATTTTCCATAAATTTTATTTTCTTTTATAGTTTTAATGAAATTCCACATTTATATTTAATTGTACTAAATAAATTTATAATGTACCAATATATCATCAATAAACACAATAAAAAACCTATATAAATAGTCATGGAAAACATTATTCTTAATAATTATAAATACATTTGGAAAATTAGACAACCCAAAGAGAATAACAACAAACACATAATGCCTATTGGTAATCCAAAGCATTTTCATCAAAATTTCATCCTCCATCACCTTAAACTAATGGAAACCAAACCTCATACCGACATATGAAAATTATTTATATACCAAGTTATTAGAAAACATTTCATCGATATATGGTAACATATATTTATTCCTAGGAATAATATTATTCAAGGATCTATATTCAATAAAAAATATCATTGAGGAATACTTATTTCTTTAAAATAAACCCATGGTTAACTGCTAGAATGAATAATACCTATATTTTGAAATTTTTAAATTTTATATTTTAATTCCACTAGTTATACTTCATTAATATTTTATGGGGGTTAAGAAGTAGGAAGATAAATAGGAACCAAGTCAACAGTAAACTCATCCTTTTTATTATTAATAACACTATCTAAATATTCAGAAAAAACATACCTACATTTAGTTTATACAAGGAATTCACTGATATGTAAATTTTCATTATTTTCAAAAACAATATCTATGCACCTTTACCTACCATCTCCAGTGAATTTCTCTTTTTCATGGTATGTTATCAAATCTATTAAATCATTTAAATTAACTTTATTTGATTTTCAATATATCTTATCATTAAAATTGGAAATCCACTCCATACCCTTAATAGCATCATAATATATTATGGGTAGTTCAAATATATTTATAAACAATAAAATCCCACTAATAATACTATGATGGACACTATCAAACTTTTTCTACTTTAATATTTCAACCAGGAGATTTCTCCAAATGTATTATCATCTTTTCATTATATGATATTTATATTTTTCCTAAAAAATTAATAGAAATTAATTCATGAGAAGATCCATAGTAAAATATGTTATTGGAAAAAATCAAAAAACTAGAGATATACCTATATCTAATTTATTTGAAGGGAGAACATCAATCATAGTAGTAGATAATTAATTTTATCAAATTTTTTCATTTGATATTACTTATTTTCATCCTGAGTAACAATCTTTAGACACACAATGGCATAATAAAAATAAATCATTACAATTAAAACATCGTACCATTGGATTTTTATTACTTCTCTAATCATCTTACATGTTTTCACGAGCCATAGAACCATTCTTACCAGAATATAATTACATTTGAGACTTCATATAACATTCCCCATGACGATTTTTCCAAGCTTATTGCAAGATGAGTGATTTATTTTCTTAACTCAATACATATTTGATCCATTCAACCCATTTTCCAACCACCTATATATATTCATATACATGTTGTCATAAATTACCACATCGTATGTAAACTCCATTTTTACCACCTCATCACATCAAAAAACATTATCATGGGGTTTGAATTTATATGAATCCAATTCCCATTGATATCATGGATTCAAACTTGGGAATAAACGATTATATTCACAATAATTATCCTAGATAAATTTTGTTACATACCTTGTGAGTCTGGTAGAGTTTGATTCGTATACATCAAATATTTCTACTTAAGTCTAATTTCTATGAATTTTTTATCCATCCTAATTATAACAGTTCTAGTAAAATATTTCACTCATAAAATATATTAAAATCCACCCATTTCAAGGAATCATAATCTTTAGTTTTTTGATATTCCTATCCGTTAACAACCATTGTTTGGATTCACCTTCAAAATGATAAATGTAAATTGTTACCCTTTGGTGATCAGAACAACCCATGTCATAAAATATTATTTATAGGGATTTAATCTAGCCTTTAGATAACACTAGGTCAGAAAATCCCATGAATTTCATATGTTTTTATTTTATAAAATTCTCTACACTCAAAGTGTACTTCAATAATAGATTCAATATCACTATATAATGGATACCATTAAAATTTATAGCATGTATCAACAGATTCAACCCTTTAAAAAACTAGTTAATTCTAACACCAACCAACCCAGGATACGGATTTTAATGGATATCACCCTCTCGATTGCATCATACTATAGCTTCCAAGTTTCCTCTACAAAAAAACCATTCCACATTGAATTGGTTTAAATGATGAAACACAGTAATAATAAAAGGATATATATTTTTAAATTATCCACAAATCAATATATTTTAACGGTATTATATTAACATTTTCATAATTTCTAAAACTGTATAAAACATTAATCTAATACCTATATTAATTAACTAACATTTAACATTAAATATTATAGTTTCTATAGAAATTAATTCATCTTTTTCTAGTCTTAAGGATCTTTTTAAGTTTATATTTAAATATAACTAGGATATAACTCTTATATAAAAAATTACATACTATAAAGTGGATACATCTACTCACTATCCATTTTTTCCAAAATATAAAACACTTAAAAAGAAATATGTTTTCTTTTCCGGAAAAATCTATTGTACTTCCAACATGAATTCTAATTTATTTTTAACCATCCATAAACCCTATGAAAAAAAATAAAACTTAATATGATAACACAAATTTCTTCAAGGGACATAAAAGAAATGAATGATCCCAATTATTACATGATTACTTTTAAAAATTTATCTTTTCTAAGTATGAATTTTTCACCAAATAAACTTTTTCTATATAAAGAAATCAGCTTCTATACCCAAACATTTTAATTATAATAATAATAATACCTAAAGATTGAAAAATAAAACTGCATAAGTTTTCTTTATGAATATGATAAAATCAGGAAAATTATTTCAAAAAGATATAATTTTCAACCTTAATAATTAGGAAATACATTATATAGAAAATAAACTCCTTTCATACCAATTTAGTGGTCATAATGTTACCCAAAAAACCATATCAATAATAGATAATGCATATAAGTATATTGGGGAATCATTATCCATTTAACTCTTAAAAATGGAATAAATATACTTTTGAATGCCATGCCTAATGAATTAGGGGGAAATCACAGACCCCCCAGCCATTGGTTTATATAATAAATGCCCATCGTACGTTCATATAATAACCACCCATTATTATCTTATAATGGAACCACAAGTCCTTCGTCTAAAACAAAATAACCAGTCATTATAAATAAATTTAAAGGATAGTAAAAATTAATAACAAAAAAACATATAATTTTCAATAATACACTCATAAAATATTCTTTACATTAATAAGGAAACATTTCCACATATAGAAAAATATATTCCATTTAAAACCGCATTTTCAATAATCAATTACCCATTAAAAGGGAAAGAGGGAATTTCTTTGAAGAAAAATTGAAATATTGTATGGAATGAATAGAATAAAATATTGGTTATGGAAGTATAAAAATTCATTATAATGATATATATTAAAATAGAACATTAATTTTCCAAATTTAAATATATGCAAAATGTTTCATATAAAATACATAAATAGATTCATTTTTAAAACATTTGAAAAAAATCAAAAGGGACATAAAATATCCTTTTTAGTCCTTTAATATCCATTTTAATAAATATAGATAAAACTTTTATGAATATATATATGGAATAAAAATACATATAAAATTATTATTATCATTTTAAAATAAGGGTTTTCAGGTAAATTGTTCCTTATATAAAAAATGGATAATTGTAAATAAAGACCAATATGGTCAAAAATGACCTTTATAATCCATTGAAAAATATATATTGATTTACATGAAAACTTTATAACAACATATAATAAAATATTTAGAAAATAAATCATTAAAAATTATACAATAATGTTTTTAGTCAAAGGGTCCCTTAACCTTAGTCCGACTCATTGCATATGTTATTTTTATTCTTCTTCTTTGGACCACCTCTTTAAAAATGAACCTACATCCTTCCTAGATTTTATTTATGATGAAACAAAGTCTTAAAAGAAATTAAGAAGTAATTAAATATGGTATTTTTTTAGAACATGGTTGAGCCAAAATTCTTCGATAGTGTGAAGAGGGGAGGATAGGGTGAGACCTTTTATAAGTGGGGGAGAGGACTCGCTTGAAATATTTGATAAAAAATTATACCCAGGTTTTTCACCTTCAAAAAGGTTTAAAAATGCATAACTATCCGTAAATAGATGATAAAATTTCTAAATAAGAAAATCCATTATAATTTAGAAATGTTTTTTTGGTAATTTTAACACTAATAGTTTTAGTTTAACCCCCGATAAACCATTTTTCACCTCAATCATGGTAAAAAAGTTTTTATTTTTAACTTAAATTATAAAATTTTAAACATATAATATATTATAAATTATTATTATTAAAAATATGGAACATTTTTACAAAATTACATTCATATAATTGGTCTATTTTAATATAAAATTAACCCCATGAGCATGATGAAAACCGGTTTTTCAATAAATGTATTTGTTTATGTTTAGGATTATTTAATATCAACCATATAGAATTTTGTATTAATTAAATGAATTTAAATTAATATTTTAATATATATATATATAATTCATATAATTCCACAATAGTGGTTATTTTAAATTATTATAATATAGAATCATAATTCACATTAAAATAGTTTTTAGAAAATACTGTTTTAGGAGTAAAAAAATGATTTTACTAAAATACATATAAAGATGATTAAAATGTGTTGAATTGTATTAAATACAACTAAATAACACTTATGTTACATTAGATATGATTCAAATCATAATTGGTATTTTAAATTATTTTATTTATTGAAAAAAGTTCATAGTTTAACAGAAATTAGTAATTTTTTTCTATTCACTAAAAAATTAAAAAACTTTTATCCTATTTTAATTTTTATATAATAATTTAAAAAATGAAATGAAATTACTTAAAATTAATATTCTATTTTATATAAATTTTCTTTTTAAATAATAACCTTATAAGAAAAGAGTTTAATTATAATAATTTCCTTTTTGATTTGAAAATTACTTTATATTTATATGATGAATATAATTATTTATCTCATTATAATAACTTTAAAAAATTTCTATTTTCTCATCACATAGGTGTTTAGATGTTTTTCATATCATCTATTTGGAAACAAGGTTTTATACATAGTGTTAAATATCACACAACATGTGGGGGACCCACTTGTTGTGTGATGCTTAGTTGGCCAGCTAAATGTGTACATAGAGTACATGCCCGAGAAGTCATGTGAACCACATGGAATGTTTGTCGTTGAATACCCCTCATAAATTAATGAGTACATAGAAGGGATCATAAATACACATTCCCAATTACCAAGACTAACCTCTACAAATTATATGGCAGTACAACATGCCATGTATATGGATATGTATATTCAGTGTGAGATTGAGGGACATAGGTAGAGCACATGCTTAGTGAAACATTTCACGTACCTCTTTTAACATGAAATTTAATCCAATTAGGTTATGTTAGACCCACTTTTTCATTATTCTAACTTCATTATTATCAATGTTGAGTTCCCCCAATCTATTATAACATGTGTATCTTTCCCTAATCTATCCCTGTGATAGTATGGTGTGGTATCCCATAAAAATAATTAGATGAGTGATCCCCACATCAGGATAGTCCATAATAGAGTCATTTACCTCATGTAAGTCTTGGTGTGAGATCCTCTTTCTCATTCATTACTATGTAGGGTTATGTATCTCCAACCTGATATATAGATAATCTGATCACCTTTTTTAGTGGGTTTTTTGGTTGGGTCAGATATCCCCCATATACACTAGTTATAATCCCTATGTATAGACATATATATTATTTTAGATGACACCTATTTATTGTTTCTCACTTATAAATGTCAAATATTTTATATTATGACCTCTTGGATGAGAACCACTTGTATATCGAGACCCAATTAATAAGTTCTCTTAAATTATTGTAACCTTGAATCATCAAGCATAACCCTTGGGTAGAAGTGAGGATATATCTCATCACAATACATTGAGTCTTCCATTGTTAATTTATGTGACAACATTCATATCTTGTCATGTTTTTTTATATTTGGCTATTTCTTGATGCTTTGTTTTTTTTCTGATTTTGGGGTGTCCTAGTGGGTACTTTTATACTCACCCCTACATGGGATCTGTGGAAATATGTCATGTATTATATAGATGAAATGACATATAATGGGCTTTTAGGTGGATCAAAATTAGGTAGAGATTTTATCGTCTATAATGTAAATGGATTGATTTTGGAGTTATAGTTTCATAGTACTCCTCTTTTGATAGTTGATCTGACTGTTTTACAGTTTGGTGTCCCTGTATTTGGCCCCATTTTTATTTTTGTACTATTTATTAAAAGTATTACGTGGTATTATATGTTAATAAATAATTTCAATTACCATTTATTTACCTTCTGCATTATATTTTTGTATGGATAGGTGTTCATGTGTACATGTGCATTATGTTAAGGCCTCTCATGAGGGTGATATCCTACACCTTGCTAGTCTCCATCCCCTGGCCTATTAGAAGTGCGATTAAGTTGTCACACATAACTTACAATCATCATGGATGGACATTGTTGGTTGGGTCATGAAACAACAATATCATTGCATAGGTTGTCTTAGGACCAGATATTGAAGATAAACTAGCTATAAGGATCAGTTTGGGATCTATAGAAATAGTGATAAAGTGACTTCAGTATGAATCACATAATATGGAACCTGGTGATGCTATATAGGATGAATTATCCATTCACTAGGTCTCTAATAACCTAGTTTTCAACTTGGTACATGTTGGGACTAGTTGTAGGTTATACAATGGGACTTGCATAAAACCGTAATGTCTGATGATATCCAGGTTCTTCATGTACCAGCACCCCAAATATGCTCTTGGACCATGGTATATCCTCTTAATAAATGAGATTACACCGCATAGTAATCTAATTATGTTTCTATAGTATGATCATGATGGTTATTGGGTTACCAATGGGGCCACAGTTAAGGGGGCTATTTAGGATGAGTTTTTTATAGATTGGTAGCAAGATATGCTTCAACTCATTGAGAAACTGTAATACATGAAGATTTTCGGATTATGATGTGCATCAGTTGATCATGATTCATGAATTTAAGAGTAATATACCATCCATGTTCTTGTTAAATTTGGAACCTTGGGTAGCTGAGAACTATCTAGTGGTGATGGGGGAAGTGTTAGGCCATGTGGGTCCCCACTTTATTAGATTGTGGTCCCGAGAGCTAATATTCTTCAGTAAACATACTAAATTAGAAGATCCATGTTCTAGTGAGGTATGATGAGACTCTAGGCATGATAATAATTTGGACACATCACCATACAAAGATTTTTAATATAGTCACATGTTTTAATGATGTGAATGAATTTCAAGGCCTCAAAAGTAGAATAGTATTGAGGGGTGGTAGATGGGTTACATTTATTAGTAGGTTGGATGATATTTTAGGTGTAATAAGGTGTCATATAAAACTCTGATTATAAATAATTTTTTGGAACGGGAATGGATTACTTCATGCAATGAAGTTTTATAACCTGTAATATCTGAGTGTGATCTATGGTATAGTATGTTTCTTCTATTATTTAGCTACAAAATTGGTAGACACATTTGTGTGACACTCATTCATTTCCTCAAAACTTTTTTGTTACCATTATATTCCATTTGATACTTTTTCTTTAACCTTTTGATTATAGAATCCAAATAATGATGTTTTGATGACTGCACATTTCTTCAAGTGGTGTGATTTGAATCATAGATAATATATGTTTGTTTGGGGTCTCATAATAGTGTATGTGAGACACTATAATGCTTCTCTATGTATAGACTGGATGTCTTTGGTATATACTGATTTTTTATGTTGACATTGAGAGATTTAAGGTTTCATATTAAATGGGATTAGATATTATTTCATTTTTAAGACATAATATGAGGAAAATATTGAAGGTCTAGTAATAAAAAGATAAAATATATTTCTCATCAATTATCAAGTATGGCCCTCAGAGTAGTTGATGCTATGAAATTTCAATTTCCTTATTTGGTGGATTATGGGACATATTCGTTGAGGACATTTTAATCTTACTACCCCATTTATATATAAAAATATATATATACATTCTCCTAGGATCTACCATTATATCTTTTCTAGAAAATAGGATAACACATACAATTTTTCAAGAGCTAAACGTGTGGTTAGTGGATCTGTAGAGGAATGGATTTTTTAGACACAATGAGTCACCTTGGGTAGCCATGGTAATGATCACAAATAATTTCTATGGGAGCTTAAGGTTGTCCATAGATTATCTTAACTTTAATCATTTTAAAATTAAGAATAAGTTTCAAATTCCAAGAATCAATAACCTCTTGCACCAGCTAATAGGGTGGAAGTGGTTATCTGTGATTGACCTTATGTTGGATTATTTCTAACACTCATACTTAGAGGACGTTATGGAAATGAAAACCTTCTAGTGTAACTATGGTCACAATGTGTATATGGTAATTCCCATTGGTGTGATGAAAACACTAAAATTGTTCATGGAACAAATGAACTAGATCATTTATCTCATCTTATAAAAGATCATGTTTGTATTCTTAAATGAAATACTCATTTACTAGTCATTACAAGAGGAGAATATGTTAAATTTGATGATGGTCAGGGACACAATCAAAGGAAATCAACATAATATGAATCTCTCGAAGTATATGTTCTAGATTTGAGGGGTCCACTTCCAGGGACATGCCATAACATTGGAGGAAGTGATTGTTTACCCATCTTGGATCAAGGTATTACATATATATGAGCCACCCAAGAGAATGAATCATGTGTATAGACTCATTTGGATTCTAGGATATTATCTGATATGCATGACTAATTTCCCTATGATCATGAAATATCTAACTTCCTTGACAAAAAATTTGTATCTTTTTGTGGGAATGTATGTTATGATAGGATTTTTAAATGTTTCCAAATAGGTTTTTGAGATCCCGCATCTTGATACAACTAGAAGAGGGT
The DNA here is from genome assembly GCA_963277665.1 of Viscum album. Taxonomy (NCBI): domain Eukaryota; kingdom Viridiplantae; phylum Streptophyta; class Magnoliopsida; order Santalales; family Viscaceae; genus Viscum; species Viscum album. The sequence goes on from OY728161.1 coordinate 1,603,777,245, forward strand.
GTTGAGTATGTGATTTTTTTATTACCTATTGATCAAATCATGAAATGATTCTAATTTATAGACATGAAATGATTTATTATGGGTCCTAATTTCTAAGATCCCATGAGAATAATTATGTGACCCACAACATGAAGCTTGCAGGAGTAGTTTCCACGCTAAATACTTAGTGACGCTATCTTATGGGAGATATATTAATCATTTATTAGGAATATAAGAGTCTCAATTAAATATTCTCATAGAAATATATGAACATTATGTTTAGGTGATGGTTGTGGTTCCTATAATACTGTGATTTTGATATAGTATATAATCATGGGAAAGAGAACATGGTGGAAGTTTCACTCAATAAGAAACCTTGTACGTAGTTGTTGAGTGATGAACCAGAGTAGTTGTAATTATTTTTAGTAGTCCCTATTAGATAAGGGATGTCCACCATACCTCTATTCTAGGATTTTTAGAGCCTCTCTTATTCCGGTGATAGGGAGGTAAGACTTGATGATATCTATTTTGATGTCTTGAGGAACTATATTTCAATATAATATGATTCTAATGTATTTTCCAAATATTTGGGATAAAATAATCATTTTTCAAGGATGTGTTATAGCACAAATAATGATCTAGGAGGAGGTGTTTAGAGAGTTTCATATATCCTTCATACTAGTATTTTCATGAGTGGTAAAGACGTACAAGGACATTCAATGTTGTTTTTGGTTTCTAGGGATAGAGAGGTGTTTTTATTAGTTTATATCTTAACACCTCGTCTATCAACTGGTGAATAATGAACGTTGTATTACAGATCATTTAACCCAACCCCATGAGGTTCCTAAGTTGATGTGGGAAAATACCACCATGGATTTCATTATTGTACTTATGTGATTATCTATAGGTCAGAACGCCATCTGGGTGTTCTTATACGGACTCACCAAGTCTTCCCATTTCCAAGCCATTTGAGATCATGGTTAAATATAGAGTTTAGGATGCACACACATAGGTGATATTTTCCAGCATCATGGAGTTCCCTCAAATATTATTTCAGATCATGATTATTACTTAATTTCCTGATTGTGGAGATTATTATAGTACCATGTTAGAACTTATTTAAGGTTGAGAAAGAGGTTCAACCACAAAAAAATGATCAAACATAATGCACCGTTCAATTCCTATAGGAAACGTTGTGGGATTTATATAGTATTATAGAAATATATTTGATTATCTCCAACCATTAGTGGAGTTTTTTTATAAAAAAGGTACAATAGCACAATTGGTATAACATAATTTATGTCCTTGTATGAAAGACCATATATATCACCGCTATTCTTGATATAGCCATGCGATACAATGATTAAGGATATATAGTTAATGTAAGTGATTATATTTAAGGTTTATATCATCCAATAATAGATCAGGACTTCCTAGTTCCATCATACATCTTATAAAGATAGATAATTAACTCCTTTGGAGTTTGATGAAAAATAACATGTGTTCTTAAATGTCTCACACCAGATAATATTGTGGAGAATTTAACAAGGAATAAATTTATATCTAATGTTAATTTAACATTTCTAGATATTTTAAAGAGATATTGAGTTATATTACCACATGACCTTAACACCATAGTTTAACCATTTGAAAATCTTAATCTATTGTTTCAACTAAGGGTATATGTCAATGATCTATCACACATTATCGACTTGGTCAAGATGGAGATTAAGGATGGAGTGACTTTTTTTATTACCTATTTCCAATAGAGGATCAACAATAGTGTATCCTTTATGAGTGAATATTTTCCTATGTAAATATTTTTTGGTAGCACGGGAACCTCCAGAAGAGCTTATATGAATGGGATAAATTGTTTTGAAATCCGCACCTTCACATATTTGAGAAGGTTCCTTCATTTCAAGATGATAATCATATTAGGTGGATAAAACTAAGTGACTTCATATTTTTGGGTTCATACTTATGAAAATGATGAATATTACATTTTTTGTTTCGAAGCGAGTCTGGTTGATGTATTGAGCGCTGTGGAGGTTCATTATTGATATATTAAAATTATTAAATATATTTTTTTACATGCATTTAGTTGTTCATAAACAATAGAATATCACACTACTAGAGTCTAAAGTATTAAGAATAATACCACTACTTAATCGATAACATAGGGTTTACACTTTGTAGTGTATAATATTTGTTATCATTGGGAGTTTTGGAATAGTGAAAATGCTAGCAGAACATTACATAAAATAAATAAATTAAGTTATTTTATTTTTTAATTATAAAATAAATGGTCAAACATATCAGTGTTCCTATATAATTCTATTTAATGAATATCTTCATGGATAGACACATATACCTAATAGATTCATCATATTGAGAGTGCAATTATTATGAGTGACACGGTCGGAGGAATTGAGGACCAATGAACATGGAGAATTGTGAATCCAATCTCATCAATTTATTAAATGTGGCTATATGTTTTACCAATGATTGATTATAACCAAAGGTAGATTTGTTTATTGTTTGGACCACAATATTGATTCTGTGAGGAAAAATAATATATTTAATTTGAAATTAATTCATGGATCATTATTTTTTCCAATTGAATAGATCATTTTCTTAGAATTAGTGATTTGATTTTTTTGAAAAAAAATTTAGCCACCCCATTTTCCAATATTTTTTGATGTCGGAAAAATAATGACTACCATAATTTCATCATATCTTTTATTATTTCATTTATATCTCCCCCCATTATTCAAATGTTGACCAATGGTAATTTTATTGGAAAATTATTCGACTATACCCTAGAAACCTGTCATTTTGAAATCACTCGTTACTAAAACAGATTTTTGTTGTGGGTTTGTTTCTTTATGGGAGGTGCAAAGGAAGAGTAGAGCTCAAGAATGTAATCTGATAGTGGTATGAGGATAGTTTTTTTTTCAATACAGGTCAAGATGGTATTTTCAAAGGGATGAAAATGGTTGATTTCCAATCAAATGGTGGATGAAATCTAGCCATCGTGGATGATAAGGGATTCGTTAATTTGAGGGAACTCATCTAATCCAAGATAAATAGATAATGAATGAGACAAGGAATTATGGGAGAAAATTCATGAAGTTTTTTATATTAGAAAAAATACCAATCTACGAAACATATAGCTCAAATGAAAACTTGTGAGGCATCTCCATTTTGTGGTACTTATGTTTTATGTGAAGAGTGAAATATCACATGTCATGAGACCCTTATCCATCCAATTCATTGTGTGTGAAGTGAAAATTAATAAGAATCATTTAGACCCCACATTCCATATGTGTTAGGTAAAACCCATATACATTAAAATTTAAACAATCATTGGAAGATTACACTTATTTTACTACAAGGAAAAACCTCTACATTCCTTGTGTTGTAACAACATGGTGTGTATAAGGAGAAGGATGTATTATGTAAGATTGAAGGACATGTGTAAGACATATATTTAGATAAAAAACCATATAATCATTTGAACACATTGTATACTTAGTCTAGGGTGGGTTAGATCCTTTTTATCCAAAGTCAAACTTTGTTTTTATCACAGGAGAGTTCCCACATACAGTTTTAATATGGGTATGTTTCTTTTATCCATCCCAAAGAGGGTATAATGTTAAATTAACTCTTGATCATTAGATAACCAATCTCCTATATGGGTTACTCAAATATATATCTAGTTACCTATCCTAAATATATGTGTGTAACATTATATCTCATTCTTACCTATGTTGGGTTTGGTATCCTATATCTAAAAATAGTTTATGTGATCCCCTTCTTAGTGGGGTTTTCTAGTTATGGTCGGGAATCCCCCATAGGTCCTAGGTGTGATCCCCTATATATGTATTGATAAATGTTTTCTCATGAGATTTTTTAGACTAAATAATTTATTATCTTGGATAATACCTCTCAATTCATTCATAATTCATCGTGGAAAATTATTATGATAATTTTAGTCTTCCTATGAGCATATTTGGATTTACTTGTTTGTCCGCCCTGGTTTTTTTATTTAGAGATGACTACATGATGTTTTGTGTTTGGGGTTTTCAAGGTGTCCTAATGGTTATGTTTATACTCACACACTCATGGGTGATTCCAATATATTTCATGTATTGTGAAAATTATAGGAAATTTAATGGATTATTGGGTTGACTAATAGTAGGTAGAGATAATTTTTTCTAAATTGATTGCTAATAGATTCTGGAGTTGCATTTTGATATAAGAACATTTTTTTAGTATGTCTAACTCTTTCATAGTTTGGTGGTCTTGTATATGGACCTTTATTTCATTACCATATACTTTTTCTATTATCTACTTTGGGATTATATGTTAATTAAGAATTTACAGTATCAATTATTTACCTCCTTCTTTAAACATATGTATTGGAATGTGTATGTAGGTAATTTTGTACAAGGAATCTGATGTATATGATATTATTACACATTTCTACTCACCACCCCCTTTCCAATTTGAGGTTGTAATGGAGTGAAACTATTTGATTAATATAATAAATGAGGTACCAAGTGGTTTTCATTATGAAATCACACCCAATAAATGTTCACAAAACCAATTTTTCCACACTGAAACGATGTGATGCCATATAATTTTATTTAATTAACAATATTATTATATTATTTCACTCACAACACTAAACTAAAAGGAACCATGACATATATTATTGACATTAAATTTTATAATAAATGATAAACAGAAATGCATTATTTTAATGGAATATAAATAATCATTATAAAATTTACAAGAGGTTAGAAACCACTAGTGAATAAAATGACTATAAACATGAAATATTAATCATCATGTTCTTCATTAATGATAATAAACCAATTATTAAAATAGAATGAATCAAAAATATTAAAAATATAAGTGTCATTTTGAGAAAAAACTGAATATGTTGAATGAAATTCTAGTGAATATTGTAATTTAATATATATGAATGCAATATGATTGGTAGATATATAGTTATTTGATATATGGTCAATGGATATATAGTAGTTTGATATATTGTTTTTTTTTTGAAAGGTGGTTATTAAGTATACATGTATCCAATAGGTATATTGAGTATTTTTTTGAAATAAAAAAATAATTACACTATATATTTGACATTTTATAAACATGAAATAAATATCTTCTGTATAAAATAAAAAGATACTTATTCGGTTTTAAAAATAGATATTAATTTAAAGATAAACTCTATGGTATTTAATAGATTTAAATTCAATTTATTCCTCTTAGTGATTTATTTTATTAAAATAAATTTTTAAATTTCAAGGAATAACTAGTAAAAGAATTAAATAATTTATAATAAACATTTATAGAGTCATAATAAAAAATAATTTAACAATTCATGGAAATTAAAAAATGTTTTACTCAATAAAATAAATTTTAATATATAAAAAAATTTTAAATAAAAATTTACATTATAATAATTTTATCATAAAATTTAATGGAAATTAATTTTATGTAAAAAAATATTAACATTCATTTTTCGATCATTACTTGATTAAGAATAAGGGTAAAATAATTATTTTTCTTAAAATAAACTTTTCAAAAAAAATATTTTCATGAGTTTTTCTAATTTTAATTCAAATTATTTTTAATTAAATTTATAAATATAATTTAATAAAAAAGATCCCCTTTATAGAATCAGATCATCAAAATTTGTTAAGAGGGTGAACATGAATTTTTTGAACAAAATATGATACCGAGGTAAAAATTTAGTTACCATAGTAAAGGTAAAATAATGTATAAGGGTTACATTAATTGGTTAAGGCCATAAATATCTTTAATATTACCTATAATGTTTATGTAAAACGTTATGATTGACATATATTCAATATTTTACCGCTCTGGATCAACATTCCATGTAAAATTTGATTCGTTACACATTAAGGAACGAGTCTTTGAGAAAATGCCTCCAAAATTAACCTATTAAATTATGCCTCATGTTCCCACATCAAACTTATAATTCAATTTATTTCACATGTTAATCCCTATAAAAATAGCTATGTTATATTATTATTTTACATTTTTTACCTCAAATATCCATATGTATACCTAAATCCTTCTTTATTAATGAATTTATTTCAAGAAGAATCGAATGTGAATTCATCAAAGTATACAGTTATTCACAATATTTATCATTTATAATATCATATACACTCTTCATACATATCATTCACTACTGAAATAATGCAATATATAAATTGTTATTTTTATTTAATAAGTATATTACTATTATTTTATATTATTATTTAACACATTCATTAGTATAAAATGGACTATTTAAGGTCAATTCAACCATGTACAAAAATGATTCTTATTTATCTTCATTATATCAATCATCATTGAGTATCCAAACATTACTACTAAAAAACATATCTTAATTTTTAATCTATTTTATTAATATGGTTCAACAATATTGACACAATAACGAATTGTCTTTATAAAGTAATTCATTGTTATTAATAAAATACCTAAAACATGGTCATTATGAATTCTATATTCATAAAAAATGACCATGTCTTCCATAAAATTAACTAGATACTATATAAATCATTAAAACACAATTATACTAAAACATTTACTTATCTATGAATGAGGAATGTTTAATTAAATAACTATGATCAACGTCACTAGCATGAAACTTGTACAAAAGATTCAAAATCAAATACTTCTGATGAAGAAAATAAACAAAAAATAACTAATATATGTAATAAATTTACTAGATATAAAAATTAATGGTTATTATTAACGTTTATAAATAATTTAGTATGTATTTTATTTTTATTATAGTGGATGATAAATCATTTTAATGGCTATAAAAATTAAACATAATTTTTTATTTTAAAATATCACATTGAAATAAAGATTGTCTATGTCTAAATGACCTTTATAGGGAATTCTATGTTATATACCTCTAAAAACTCATATATTTTCTATTCCCTTTTTTTATTTACATTTTACTTACCATTTACCATCCCATTGGTTTATAAATCACATATAATGAATCATTTTAGTTGAGAATTACATATATTTTATTTCAGTTAATAATCATTTTATTCCATGTACCTGTAATTTATGGATGCCTTTATCCCTACTTCAATGATATATTAACATTACTTTCTATTGAATTTATTTTTATCTTATATAATTTTAAATGGAATCTTCTAACTATTTTTTTTATCATTTTTCACATGCATAATTTTTCATACCATTTTTGTTTCTTTTTATTAAAAAATTTTATTTCTATGTTTTTATGGTTCGCGAAAGTAATTTTAAGTTAATTTTTAATTAATATTGTAAAAAATAATTTTTAAATTATATCTATCTAAACTAAATGATATAAAAATTCAAAGGATATTTTTTAATATTTTAAAAATTAATTTCCAATGTTCATCAAATCTTTTTTTATATGTCACTATCCTTAAATGTTTATTAAGTTTCAACTAGGATATATATTTATGAACCAGAAAAATTTCATTCTCCTAATGTTTTTTATACCTTTTAGAAATTGTTATGAACCATATTTCATTCTCAAGGGTTTTCTATTGTATGTTTGATTAATGAATGTGTTAAAGTTTTATGGAAAACATTTGTGTGGTTTATCATTATATGGATGGGGTTTCTAATATTGTCCTACAATGCACCAGGTAAAGAATTATATATCTTTACATGCTATTTTATGAAATAATGTTGGTTATCCTTGACATTATGTTTTGGGCTTAGGTGCTTATCCTAGAATAGTATTATTTGAATGTATTTTTTGTTAAACATGACATAATTTATGATTTTCATGGATTATTCTTGAAAAAATATTATTTAAATATGACATCATGTGTTAAATTTGTTGATAACAAGTGTTGGATTTGCTGATAGTGAATTAAGGATGCCATAATAATACAGAGTGACATGGATAAATAATGGGATTTTTATCATAAACAATGAAACCAAATTTTCTTTTCTGTTGATTCATAAAAATAACCTATATAGAAATCGTGTTTGATAAATATCATTTAATATATTTTTACGAAGATTTGAATCCATGATTGTGGTTACATGAATGATATCAAGAATTATGGTTCCTTTACACTTATATATATCAAGTTCAATTCATGAGGATATTATGTTTTGGTGTGTGAAGGTATATCTAGATTTGGGAGGTAATAAATGAGATAATTCTAGAAACACATAAATTTTCAAGAGGTATTAGTTGGTGTGAATATGTTTAGAGAAACTCAGATGATGTTATTAACTATATCATTCTGAGAAGACTCTGTTTTAAATTTTTTAAAATATCTTGTACATAAGGGTTTAACCCTGTTATATATAAGGGTAACTAGTGATAAGAATATTATTGTCATTAATATAAAAAAGGTACCAAATATGTAATGTTTTCTCTTTGTGGAATATAAGAGTCATCTAGAAAATATGTTAATGTCATTTAAATGATACCTATAGGTCATATGGATGACTCATGGGGGCTTTTTGGCCCATGAATATAGGAAACAAACAATTTAATGGGTTACTTATATGATGAGTAAATGTCATTTGTATTATATGTAAAAGTCATTTACATGATACATACGGGTTATCTATATGATACATAAGAATAGTATAGACCTTGAATATGGTTATTTGGAAATGCATAAAGTCACTGTAATGCATAATGGTACTATAAAGTATATGTAAGGTTACTCAGAAAGATACATAAGTGTTTTTCTATGGAAATTTACGGTACTCAAAAGATTATATATAAGTGACTAAAATTTTAATTAGATGAGACAATATAGATATGTAAGGGACACTAGAAAATATATAAGGGGTTTTCAATCTATGTAGATTAAGAATTTAGAAATTTATTAGGTCACACCAATGGAGAAATAATATTTCCCAAGAGAGTAGAGTGATGTGTAATATAATAAGTGAGATTGCATTGAGATATATAAGAGTAACCAGCCCAAAAATCCAATATTTGAGGTTGATACCTTTTCTGCTATGAGAAGAAATATAGAGTACATCAACGGTTACACTATAAAGTTTTTTAGTGTATGAAATATTAATGATATTAACTAGTTAGTTTCAATGATTCAATTTGATATTAAACTACGAAGTATTTGTAAGAGTTTCATTAGGAAATAGTGATTCCATAAGGGATGATGTAATTTTGGATGGATATAAGAGATACTGGTTTTTTGAGTAAAATGTTTTTTCAATAATTAATCAGTATATCATTTTGTAATGGGTTTTAGGATCAATAAGAGTTAGAGGATAAAAAATTAATATTATAAGGAGTTAAATCAATATATTTTCTAAATTTTTATATCTATTTCTTAGATAAGAATCATCTGATTTTGATGGATATCATATCATGATTATGATGAGGAAGTAAAAAACTATTCTATAATACATTGAATCATGTTGTGATCTGGTTATTTAAATAATATATAGTATAATTGTATAAAAATAAAAATAAAGATGATATGAACATGATTTTTAGTAGTTCACTTGGTTTAATAATACCAACATGAACTCATTGAAATGTGTTGTCACCTGGAATAATCGTATAGGATTTTAAGATGAATTTTAAAAAAAAATATAATAGTTCCCAAAAGGAGCCTGAATGTATTAACAATTATAGTTTAAATAAAAAAAGTGGGGTCATCCAATTTGAATTTTCATGAGCACATCTAGTTCAATTATAGAATGTATTCTTTAAGAAATATTAGTAACATCTCCATATTCAGCTATTAAAGATTTATAAGAAAAAAAATATCCTATAATGGGTTAATATTTATCTAGAAGTGGGATTTATTTCTATCATTATTTTATAGATGGAAATGAATCCACCATCACATTGATTTTTTGATCTCATCATACTTTGTATATGGATGGAATAAAAAATTAAATCATTATATAGATTCAAAATGAAGGTAAATGTTGAAATGTTTTTCAAAAAACTATTTTGGTCTAGAAGAGAGCTTCACATTTATAAACTGAAAAATATAACCTCACATATCAAAAAATACCATTTCTACCCCAAAGAATTGAACAAATGATAATCCTTAGTGGTGACCCAAGGTTTAGCAAAGCATATCTCTTAAACCTTTATAAAAAATTTAATGAGATGTGTTATCTTCTATTATGTTTACCGCCATCAGTGTATACTCATTTGATCGTCCAATTATGGTTAACCATGTAGCATCCATATTTCCTATGTATTTTTTACATTAATAAACATTTTTTAAATTATTCAATGATAATTTTATCATGTGATTGAGAAATTAAATGTTTTCCTTCCTATATTGGAATAAGATATATATGTCATAGTTAACTATAAAGATATATAATTTATTAATATATGTGAAACATGGTTCACTATTTTCCCCTCTATAGGTTCTTGTATTCATCATGGTATCAAATTCATTCGAATGTTAATATTCCCATGATCATCATTGGTGTCCCATATTTCTATATTTATATAATCCATTATTATGTTATACCTTATTTATTATGTCATGATGCACCTTTTATGATCTATGTTTTATTTTATTTTATTTCATCAATTTATGGTTATATACCATTAATATGTTCTCATACCCAAATATACATCTTAGGATCACTAATGATAAACGTTATGTTAATACTGTTTTACTTTATTGATATCTCATATTTTTTCACTTATCTAGCATATAAGTTCAAACCATTCCTATATTTCCATTATAATGGTTACAAAGATATGTAAAATATGTCATATTTATAGAAAAAAAATTATGGTGTGATTAATTGATATATTTTATGGAAATTCATGTAAAATTATATATTAAGTAAGTATGTTATGTACAATTTCTCTCACTTGATATAATAATTAGTTTTAGTTAATTTTTGGCATTATTAAAAAGTTTATATAAGTTGAAATATCCTAGGTTATACTAAATTTTCTATTATATGAACCCAGATTTTCGTAATATGAATAAAAAATATTATATATTGAAATGAAGGTGTCATAATTAAAGACATATTGGGATTATTTTTCTTTATCATATTATAGTTTGTTATTTATATTATTTTTTAATACTCAAAATAACATTTTTTTATTTTATAAAATAGGATAAATAAGTTAGAAATAACTATATGATGAATGTGATGGAAAATAAACCAATTTTCATAATAATAAATCAAATGGGATAATATTTAGAGTAAAATATCAATTTTTATGCTCACCCAACTCTCATAGGATATGTGTAACAACATAAACCATGTAAAGAACCATAATTAATTAATAAAGAACAAATTTCCATTAATAAATTCATGTGACAACATCCACTATCATTTCAAGGGTCTTCTTATGCACTAATTTTTGAGTAGTACATAAACACAATAAAAAAGATATATATAGTTCCCCATTTCTCAAAGTATGATTTTTTTTTATTTTTTGGCTTTTGGAAGTTATGTATATAAATAGTGAACTATATTAAAAAAATTAAGGAAAAAGGTAGAAATTGACTACATGGATTGGGAGGTGTTTCCGATGATATTTTCCAATAAATATTTTCCATAAACTCTTTTTATTAGAATAGAGATATAATTATTCCTGTTAAAAATCATAGGATTAATACCTTGGTACATTTGATAAAAAATCAACGAGACTCACAAGTTATGCCTAAGGTTCTTCCATGGAACATAAAAAAAATCAGATTTTTATTTATAAATATAAAACCATGATTCTTATAAGAGATGGCTATAAGTGAAATTGGTAGCTATAAAAAAAATATTCAATAACCTCTTAATTTTGAAACGGATGTCTGCGACCCACCTACATGTTGTTTTGGGAATAAAAAAGAAACATTACGTTTCATGGGAAAATGTGATAAAATAATATTCATCCTCTTATATATTAAATATGTTGGAACATTAACGGGAGGAATTTTTTATTTGAATTTGGAAATGAATCATTTGTGGATAATAATTACATAATGCACATGAATTTTGAATATATATAAATAGTCCTACAAATACAATGTAATGGATAAAATTCCCACTTAGCACACCTCCAACAATTCACTCTATGTAAATAATTTAGACACTATGTAGATAAATATAAAAACATAATGGAAAATGAGTATTAATGTCATCTAAAACCTATAAGGCTAAGCGATAAATTAAATTCTTATGTTATCATTACCATTGAGGTGGATCAAAATAATGATGTGGTGAATGGTATATTCACTATTCACCCAAAACTAGAAATGATATTATTTTAATCAGGATCTAAACTTTACATTATGTGTATAAATTTTCATAAAATAATTAATTATCCTTTTCAATTGTAAAATATTGAATTGTCTGTGAAAAAACCAATTGTCATTATTATTTTATAGAATATCTATAACTCTTTTTTGATTAATTTAATGGGAATTTTCTTCAATTAAATAAAATTATTCTTCCTCTGGTCAAATTTTATGTGATTTTGTGTATGTATTATCTCCCTCAATATATAACCCATATAATATTTTAGGATTTAGAAATAAAATATCATTTCCCATGTCGTCTCATGATCAAATATCAATGTAAGGTTGATTTTGAACTCTGACAGGAAAAAAATTCTTGATTTGCGAACTGACACCCAATAATGAAGAATTTTATTCCCAATTCTATTTTCTAAAAATATATATTCATTATATTCTTATTGTGTGAGAATATGAAAATATATTTATAAAAAATATATCAAGCCTTTTCATAAATAATTTGGTTGATTTTTCAAATTATTTCATTTTTGGATAAATGACCATATCAATGTTCCAATATATATTGAACCCTACTAAATTTAAATAATTAATTAATTACCTATAAGAGAAACTAGAAAAAAAATATCCCCATGTGCATCACCAAGGAGGGAATAAGTCATCTTTGTTAAAAAAAAAAGGATGAATCAATGATTCGTTTCATTTATTATCTAGAACATTAAAATATCATGATAAAAAACATGTATCCTCTAACCCAAATTGATATTAGGTTGTATCAATTTCAATAAAAACAATATATTTTTAAAGATAAATATTTATTTAAAATATCATCAATTAAGGTTGATAAAAGATAATATTCCCAATAAAAGCTTCTAAATAAGATATTTACAGTATGTATTCATAGTGATGGATTTTAATCATATAAGTTACTCAACTATCTCCATTTATTAATTAGTAAAATCATTAAATATTTCCTTAAACATTTTTTTAGTATTTATTTATTTTATTCTATTTTATATTTAGATTAATTTTGATAAAACATATAATTTGTGGATTTTACTAATGACCATAATAAAGGAGAAACTATTAGTTAAAAATAGTTGGTATGAATTTTGAAAATATAAATTATAATTATTAGGTAATGTAATGAAAAGTGAGTTTATATTTTTGGATCCTTCAAAGAAAATATTTATTTCAGAAATGAATTTAACATAATATGTAACAAATAAATATTTTTTTCATTTAGTAGATGGATATTGTAGATATTATCAAAATAATATCATTATTTTCAAATACACGAGACTAGTTATCTGAAATGGTATTTGTGTTCATTTCTACAGAATAATGTAATGATAGATTCAAATATCTTAAAAGGAATCTTGTTCCTACACCTATACTCACACTGTCTAATAGTGAAAAATAATTTTAGATACATTAATATGTAATAAAGAATGGATCAGGTTGTATCAATTTGAAAAATGACATGGTGGTAGATTATTACTTACTTGAATTAGGGTTTAATGAGAAAAATTACTTGATCGTGATTTGAGAAAATTTTGATATCATTTTCATTAAAGTTATGGGAGAATTATATATATATTGAAATTATTGAAATATGTGATGATCATAATATATTTAATTGTATATTAAAATTCAAGGAGTTGAACATGTTCTAAATGGTATGGTTGGAGTGGATCAAGGAATTGAAATTCTTAATATAGTAACAGCCTGGGAAGGAAAACAAAGTTTTTGTTACTCGGTGTAAGAAGGTTATCCTACCTTATTTATGATAAATATTGAATGATACCTAATACTCATGTGTTTTTAATTAATGGACATGGAAATCATAATGTAATTGGATAAATACTATCTTTTTCTAAATGATTAATCAACCATCTATCCATGTGAAGATCACGGTGGAGTAGAAGGATGATATGTAACTATAGAATAAGGTATATAATTCTACTGATTTTAAAAATATGAGTGATGTATTTTTAAAATTTATGTATTGGAAATGTCTCCCATAAATATCAATATTTAGGAAGGAGTTGTTGGATGCTTCACATAACTCACAATTCCTTATATTTCATGGAAGCATAAATATCTATATAAATATCAAGAAACATATTTGGGTAAACAACATGAGTTAATATATTTCATAGTAAATATCTAATATATTGGTTTTAAATTAAGATAAGAATAAAAAATATAAGTAATATTGTATTATGAAACCATTAAGCATACTTTTATGGAAATGGGAGAAACCCACCATGTATTTTATCACAGGTCTTCTCAAGGACTTTAAAGGATATAATTTCAATTTGGTTTTGGTTAAACAACTTTTAAATTAAATAAATTTCAATTCTAATCAATAATAGTTCATACATGATAAAATATAATATATTTTCATAAATAAAGTGGTAGTAATGAATGTATTTCCACTTTAAATCATATATGATTGACATATTTGGTATATATTAAAGTTTTATAGATACTTTTAATAAACATTAAATATGAAAACAATATTAACCATTACTAATAATCATTAGATTTATGGTTATACTAAAAAGACCGTAAAAACAACGGAAGGTATATTTCTATAGTGTTCAATGGATTTCAGAAGAGGATGGGATCAACAACTTCCTCTAGTATAGTTCTCATATAATAACTATTTTTGTTCTATCATTTTAATAGAACCACATAAGGTTAATTATGGTAAATTGTGTATCATAATGTGTTGGTATGATCTCTAAGACAGGAATCTATTTATGATAGATCTTTCATAATAAATATTAGAGAATATTCAACCATTAAATCGCATATTAAAATATTAAAAATTTTATTGAAGACCCTAACTAATAATCATTTAAAATTTTTAGGGTTTTATGTTTAATATAATTTATTCCTTTGAATATTAACATGGAAGATGGTAATGAGTTTCTATAAGAATAGAAATTTGTTCCCAATATAAATTTTCCCATTCAAAATCCTTGATCTTATGGGTATCGTATCTCGTCACAATTCATATCAACCAAACCTCTCATAGGTGCATGATGTTGTTGCACTTGTAACTTTTTAGTAAGTACATAATTGATCCATTATATGTACATAACTCAAATGTTTTGAAATCAGATCATGATCTCTCATATAAGTAATAACCACTAGATATCATAGATAATAGAGGAAAATTGAAAAAAAAAATAAGGGAACGTACTTAGTCAATATACTTTGGTAAAATTATATTTTTAAGGAAAAAATATGGGAACATGAAGATGACATGACACAGAAGCACCCTAATATAATTTCATCTGAGTAATGAAATATCATCATAAGAAGTTATTTAGGTGGGAAAAAATGTTGTACCCAATATTTTTATTCCGTTAGGATTTTTATTTGATTATTTCACATAAAACACTATAATAAATTGAACGAAGATATTTATTATTGAGACAAAATATTAAAATAAAAGATAAATATTTATTCATTATAATAATGAAAAAGAGAAAATTATTATGAATATGACAATATGAATAAAACCAAATGTAAATGAAATAAATATAAACATAAAATATTCACCCTCTTAATATACTTTGGAGAACAAAACACTAATTATAATAATTAAAATAATGAAATACAATAAATATATAATATAAATTTTGAGAGAGAAATAAACGAATATGATGAATGAATTTCATTGAATCGTCTAAGGTAATTTTTAAAAATATAATACAACCATTACATATACAGCCATTAGATATATCAACTTTGGATATATGGTCATTAGATATATGGTATTTTTATGTGAGGTCATCAGGTATACATATACCCAATAGTTATATTTATTATTTATATCTAAAAACAAAAAAAATTGTTATACGTAATATATTTTAGATGTAATTAACTTAAAATAAATAATTTCTAATAAAATAAATAATGAAAAAAATATTCTTTTTAAAATTGCATTTTTTGATGAAATTAAATATATATATATAATCTAATTTATAAAAAAAATTCATGTTCATTAATAATATTTTTAATAAAATATATTTAAAAAATTCATTGAATGACAAGTAAAATAATTAAATAATATCTAATAAATATTTCAAGAGTTATAAGGAATATGAATTTCATAATTCATGGTTTGTGAGAATGGATTATTTAAAAAATCATTGTTACTATTTATGATATGTTTTTTTTTAATTCAAATTTTGATAGTTTTGGGTATAAAATTTAATGAAATTGTGAGGGTTTATCCCAATGAATATTTATAAATATGCCTCTAGATTTTCCTCAGAGTATGCAGGGTGGATTCGTGTAGTAGGGCCCTAAAATTAAAATATTTTAAATATTAATATATATATATATAAGCGTACACGTGAATACTTTTGGTTTAAGTAGTTTCTAGTTGATTAATACCTCCTATGGGATATCAAGGACCACATTTTATTCTAATATGTATGGTTTTCTCAAGGCATGGCTTAAATTTGGTAGGCGTTAGACGTTCTATGGAAGGAATGTGTAGGGAAGTTCATTAAGTGCATTATAAATTAATTTAAATAATTAATTTAATAACATAAAACAAAATCCCCCCTTATATGTAACCAATTATGTTAAATATATTGGTTTATGTAGAAAACTCTAGGGGGAATTTAGAGGACAAGTAAACATTTTTCAATGGTGTTGTAAATATTGGATCATGGATTCACAAAAATTATCAAGGATTGTCATGTAGATTATAAAAACATCAATATCATCTTCTTCATGATGGGTGAATGTGTTCTTTACCAATGATTGGTCTATCATAGAGGTTTGAGTCTTTATTTTGGTATTTTATTCCATTCGTTTATTTGATAATCATTGATTATTATATAATCTCCTCTTTGATGATTTTCTTTCGTCAAATGAGCTAAAATTCGACACATCTATTTGATTAATTTTTTTAGTTGTTTCAATTTTTTAAACCATTTGTTTACATATTTATATAATCATCATAAGAGAAACCATCATCCAATTATGGATTCAATTCATTATTGTGCTTTGGCTTACTATTCTCCATTTTTTCATTCTTATCCCACAATGTCATAGTTGAACATTGTTGGGGATTATTCGAGCTTCATAAAACTATTATATTCATGAATGATTCATCCCTAGAATACATATATGTTTTTAATGGATGTATCATGGTGTGATACTAGTTTTAGGTGTCTGTTTTTGGGAACATAGGTATGAATGAGGTCCTTCTATTGTGTGTTTTCTTGTTTAGAAGTGTGGTGTTAATGGGGATTGAACTAGAGATTTAGTGGCCATGATCTTTCTATAATAGTTTTATAATGCATGCTTGGCTTATATTATATTCTCTCAACATGATTTTGTGTATAAATGATGGTGGAGGTGCTGTGGGAGATATGGATGAAGTGTTGTTTTTATTTTAATAAAAACACGACAACACTTTCTGTGGTTCAAATGAACTCACATTTTGTAGTAACCATAGCTACATTGGATGATATTTTGGATGTGTTTAGGATAACACACCCTAATGGAGATATCACCCAATGTGGGACACTACTAGGTGGTAATTTCATGGCTACTGATACACACCATGGACCGCATTTGGTGAGACACTCTATTTCTCCTTAAAAATATTTTGGGTATGTGTTCATGGATAGCAGAGCTGTATTCTTGGTCTACACACCCAGTTCCCCATGTGGACATTTATTCTTTGTTCTTGTGATGATTTTTCATTTGGTATTCCATGGAATCTAAATCTGTATCCATGGGATAACATTCCCTGGGGAAGAGGTGAGATTATACATCAGGTAGGCCCAAGTATACGTATAGTACATCTTTTATAAACTTCTACATTATATATCCCCTTCTTGAGACATAGATCTGGGCTCTCTATTAGCATATACTTTGTAATTCTATACATAGGAGATGATGGTGATCTTTATTCAGGTATATTAGATTCAATGAAATGTTCTATGAGTGTGTAACTTCTATTAGTCACACTAGGCTAAGGGAAACCCCATAACATTCTAGGGAATGAATATTCTACCTACTAAGTGGATCCCTCTATCTCACCATGGTGTGAGTTCTCTAAATATGATTTTGTACCCACTTAATTTATTGGGGAATGGGTCCACTATCTATGAAGTGGAATCCAACTAACATACATTATTGTGGGTCCTAAATTAGTGATATTACCCCACTAGGTCATGGAGTTTAGTGTCATGGTGTAGTTCCTAAACATGGTTTTCTTGAGTGGTTATATATGGTTTTGGGAGCAATAGAATTACCATTGGAGTTGTAGGATGACTCGTTGTTCTTAGTTTTTCTATGGAGATAGAGATATCCTTTCTCTCTCTCCCTCCATATCCCATTGATTTTGTTAAGATAATATATGTCTTGGGATTAATTTCTTAGTATATTGTTTGTTAATCTGGTTATTGTATCTTTTTATTTCTCCCATTGTATTTTTTGAGGCATCCTATAGGGTATATATATACTCACCAAAACAAGGTTATTTTTCATGTGTCATGTCTTATGAAGATGAAATAAGGATCCTTGGTGACTTCAGTGGATCATAGTTGAACTT
Organism: Viscum album; assembly: GCA_963277665.1. NCBI lineage: Eukaryota > Viridiplantae > Streptophyta > Magnoliopsida > Santalales > Viscaceae > Viscum > Viscum album. Next base: position 1,603,796,118 of record OY728161.1, read on the forward strand.
GGGCATATTAATTGTATTTTGTTGTCTGACATGGATATTGTGGAGCTAATATCTCTTTAGTTATCATTTTTTTAATTTATTTTCAGTTTGGGACCACATATCAATGGGAGTGTTTATTTTCACCCTTTATGCTTTGGTTTTATATTTTTCTTACCTGACTAATTATCTATAGTTTATATAACATGTGGTTATACTCAATTGGTTACATTCTTTTACTTTACCTCTTCACTATTACATGGATATTGTTCTCTTCATGTTTATAATTAATTAGGGATAAGTCCAAACATTTTATTTTATGTCTACTCGATCATTATAGTTATCCCTTGGACAATTCAAAGTGGGATTGGGGTTTAAAAATCACTTAATCATTGTAAAATCAGGCCTTATTGTGTCGACTCATGATACAGTGGAACAAAAGATTGTTAATCCTTGAGTTGTATTTGGAGTTAGAACAATGGCTGGAATTGGTTTATAAATTTAGTGAAATGGTGTTAGACTGTCTCAAGTGCAGCTCATAGGATAGGGAACCCAATGTTGGTGGGTCAACTAGCATATCAATTAACTAAAACTCAAACTACCAATTGACCAAGTCTTCATACCAATTAATTAGTTGTGGGGAACAAATAGTTCGTGACTCATATAATATTGAGTCATTTAAAAAATCATTCTACTATTAAATACCCATATATATGATCATTTAACCATGGTACATCTTACTAACATAAAGGATTCCTCCACAATGACAGCCAGGTAGGATGGTGATACATGATCATGATGATGATTAGTTGATCATGATGCCACAGTTCATGGAACATCTCATCTCATGTTTCTTATAAGAGGGCATAGAGTTATGATACTACCTATTGAGAAAATGTCAATCAACTTATAGTGGTTTTAGTGGTGGGTAAATCATGGTTTGGGTAGCCGATAGTTTTCACAATACAGGGTGATGATATGCACAGGATTACATATTACATGAGTTCTAGAACGAGAGACTTCTGATATATCATGGAAATACATTCCCTCAGGAAACAAAGGATTGTCTTGAGTCAATGTTCAGAGTTTCTTAGATTACTCAAACCACTTTTAATATGATGATTATGCTTTTATCCGTCTTTCTTCTTAGAGTAACAGGGAACAGGTGGGGTTTCATCAAATAGAACCATGATTAGAAGATTATCACATGGTTATACTTATGAAATATATTTTATGACATGTATTACCCCTCTTGATTGATTTATATATGGTTTCATGATATTATCAAGATTCTATATGGTGATATGTTAGTTATTGAGTACACTGAATGGTTCACTGACCACCCGTATTACTCTCATTATATGGTGTAGGATGTTATCTCCCCTAATAGAATTTAAATAAGGGTCTACAAAGAGAAATTCATGAAATAATATTATCTTTATGGGTTACTACACATTCAATATTTTTGGAGAAGGATTTAGTTTTATAGATATTTCAACCAATGGTACATTGGACAGTGGGAGCTGGTAGTGGACATCGTTGGGATGGGTAATCTGCAGTAGCTAGCATCCATCATTAATCATGATATTGTAATAGAATACATCCACAATCCCAAGCATATAAACATCAGTCTATAGCATAGAGTTCAAATAGAGGGTCTAGTTTTCTAGGAGAGGTCATGCGTTATGATTATGAAGGGTGAGCTCACATTGATCATCATAGCCTAACCCAATGTGCAGAGAAGGATAGTAAAATGGTGGATGGACCACCGTGACCAAGGTAGATACATTATAAAGGATCTCCCAAGCATGGAATCTTAATTTATATATTATTCTTTCATATTTAGTGCATGAATAATCCTAGCGATGCATATTTGTAACAACACAATCCCTCTTTCCAAAGCTTGTGTCCCACACCATCGGGCCAGTTGATGTTGGATCCATGATCAAAACAATATGATTTTGTATCATTTACTTCTTCCATTGATTCCTCCATGGAGCTCACCACCATGTATGGGTATCCCTCATATATTTGAGTCATGTTTGTGGAACTCATCGCAGATTCCATCTCAAGATGGATGCTGAATAATTTTGTTCCTTATGACTCAATAGAGAATCAAAATTTTCTCAGAATAGGTGTTACCATTAGGCTTATCTATACATATTTGTACATTTGGTGTTTTGGGGACCTAAAAATTATTCTCCTTATAAAGTTTCAATCATCTCATATGTGAGTAATTTTTCATGTGGAAACTAATGTATCCTATGTTTTCCAAAAGGTACTTAACTCTAGTGGTGTCTGTCTTCCAAGTAATTTTACCTCAATCATCCAATTTTTATTTTATGGGTGTGTATTTTTGATCAGGTCATAAGTTTAACATCTTGTGATGTTTTAATATCTTTTAAGGTTTAATGATACACATGTTAAACATATTCATTCAAATTTTGGTCATAGGTTTTAACTATAATGGTGATATATGGGTCATCGGATTAACATCTCATGAGGATATATGGTTCATATGTTTAATTACTTGTAGGGAAATATGGGACATGACATTTATGTCTTCTAAGGAGATGTGGTTCTTAAAGAGTGTCTTTGGGGGGGATTTTTTACATTGGACTATAGAGTTTGTCCCCAAGGGAGATGATTTAACACATGGTATATTATTAATGGTGTCCCTAGGGGGGAATATTTTACACTTTGTATTTTGTGGAGTTTGTTCATAGGGGTAATATTTAACACATTATATTTGTTGGGGTGTTTCCCTAGGGGGATACATCACAAATGGGACTTGATGGTGATAGTGTGGGGTCCATATAGATCTTCATGGATTTTTCCTATATTACTTTTTTTAAGAGATAAGGATAACAACACATGTAGTTTTATGCCATAGTTTATGTTTGAATGATAGGACTAGTCCATGTAGTTTTTCATCATGTGGTAAGGATTATTATGTAGAGGAATAAATGTAAATGAAAAATTGTGCATGGATTATGCATATTAAGTATCAATTTTATTTAATGGGTTAGTGCTGATATTAATAGATATTATAAGTGGGAGCAACCCAATTACTATTAGGATTAGTGATAATGTGGTTGGGCCTTACACATTGGAGATACCTCAGATGATAGGAGTATCTCCTCAGGCATATAACATGAGGAATCTTGTGACTCTTGAATGAGGAATCCTCATCTTATTACACAGGGCATCCCATGTTTGTTACATAGGATAAGATTAATGATTAATTTCATGTAAAAGGACATGGCGTGATGGGATTTTTCATTGATTTGTGCACCATTTCATAATCATATTGGGACAAGAGGTCATCCCATGTTCCTATAATAGGGAACGATTATATTTTAACATCTTGTTAAAGGAAATGGTGTATGGTGCTTATGCATTGAGATGCCCATATTTTCATCTTTATGTTGGGTCAAGAGGGTATTATGAACTACCAGTGGGTTACAGAATATGATTGGAGTATACACCTAAGGAGGAGGCCCTTGGGGATGCATGGGAGAAACATGTATACATGTGGGTTGTACACTATAGGGAAACCCATTCTCCTTCCTCTAAATTATCGGTGAGGGAATCTGATCATTATGATGGATCGAGGGATATGATTTGGGATTAGACCTGAAATAGTGACCCATGGTGGGTGTTTGGTGGATATATCATTAACATTACATAAGTAATTTTATTCATAAAACATAAGGTATCTCATTCTTTTCACAGGAGGCATAATATTCTCATCATATAGGCAATAATATATTTTGAAGACATGTACTGAGGACTATAGGAATCATTTCATGATCATGGAATGAGGAATATTATTCAAGATATGTAATGTTTCACATCATTAAACATAATTCATCCTATATATTATAAATATGGTATACAATAGTTTAACACCGTGTATTGAGGACTTGTAGAAAGAAGATGCCACGAAAATGATGGTGTTATAGTTACCCAAGAGATAACCTTTCCGGTTTAACCTATCATTGGAGTTAGGTGATGGGGATTTATAAGTATCTTGAAAAGTGTTTTGACTCAATTTATTTTGGGAATCGAAGAGTTGAATCTCAACTCGTGATAGGAGAAAATTACCAAGAGGAGCTTATCAACTCAGATATTTCATTGATTATAGATGTGTATATAGACTCATTATATTAAGTGGGGTGTACATTGAGACTACATATTGAAAAACACAAAATTTCCACACCAGACCAAAAAATCTTATGGTGAGACTCCATATTTTACTTGGGGGTCAATGATGGTTTTGAAGTGATCATGATGGAGTCCCAAGATAAAAACCTATTATCAATCTAGATTGAGGATGTGAGGTTGATTCTCCCATGGTATAGACTAGAAGGAATGTGTCTAAATACTATTTCACAGAACATGGCACTAGGGAACACAACTATACACCGGTTCATTCAATATTTTACTATGTCTCACAACTCCTCAGTTCTTCCAAAAAAGGAGTTTGGATGAGTCATGTCCTTCAAGAGAAATTTTAGATAACACTATGTTTCACATGATTTTAGTTCTTTAAAAATATATTTTTCCATAAGAATTGAATTTTGACAAAAAATTTACCCAATGGATTACATTTCATGAAAATATCTATGTTGGAGCCCATGATTTAATGGATTTCACTATGGTAATTTCATGAAAGTTTGGGATGTGGGGGTTTCACAAAGAATGAAAAACCAAGTTATGTGAGTGAGATCTTCGACACTAAAATACTAGAGGTGTTCCTCAAAATGATGTATTGATTTCATATTTATTGGAATTTTTCACTGTGCCATGAAACATAGACTATGTCATGAAACATACTACTATGTCCCACAACAGTATGAGGATCCATGAAAATATAATTGTTTTTAGAGTTCAGATCACTTATGCATAGATATTATATATTTGATGTATCTCTTATCATAGAACATATTCATGTGACTCTGAAGGAGTTGTAAAAAAATTTGTAACATTCTACTTGGAAGTCTGTTTGGTTACCACGACAAGTAAAATTGATTCCTATGAAACAAAATACTCTCACAGATCCTGTACTTCAACAATATTCCATCATATTGAGCATTTTTTCAGCATTAATAGAATCCCCTAGAGAGGTGTAACTGGAAGATATGATTGTTGATCTCTAGAGGGAGGGGCTTCTAGTTGAGGGAGATACTAGGAGTTACTTCCCCAAAAAATCCTTGGTGGCCTACATCAGGCTCCAGGGTGTGAAATCGATGGTGTGGATATCTATAATATATGGTGATATATGAATGAGCATCTCACGATATTATTCATGGTATGATACGTATCATTTATACACATTCTATAATACTTATAGATAGGGGAATGAATCACTCCTTCATATCATTATCCCTTGTGTGAGAGATGGTGTTACCATTAGATTCTTTGTCATAGCAGCTATGTATCAAATTTTAAATAGGGATCTATTCGTATATATCTCGTATCCATCAGTTATGTGAGTTTTTTCTTGGTAGAAAGAGTTTATCATGGAACATATTTGTCATTTCAATGAAACATTATGAAAATATTTTGGTAATGGTTTGTTTGTTCATAGTGTGTGATCATATAGACTATCATCCTAGATGAGTTAGATGTTAATGTGTTGAAATTTTGCTTCTTGCATGAAAAAGATCTTAGGCCTGAGTGAGTAGTTCTAAAAAGAAAGAAGTTGTAACCTATCACCAATCACCTGGAGATTTTGTCCCTTGGTGGAGTGGGATCTGCATACATTTGGTTTCCAATAGTAGGTGTGTGTTATATGGATAACTTCCATGATGATGTTTTGTGACTACCTTTGTGGTGTGAGATTTAAATCTACATAGAATTTTAACATAGGAGAAATCTAATGTCTTCCATGGAATATCATATGGCCCTTAAAATGCATTAGGATATACTGTTGTAGTTTGAATACTTTCATGATAATAGACTTTCCGGATCAAGCTTCTCCCCTTGGGCAACTATAGTACTGTTCATGAAAATTTTTGATAGGATTTTGAGGTTTTGTGTGGATTATCTTCTCCAAAATAAGGTAATTATAAAGAATAAGTGTCTATTTCAAATTATTGATGACTTTTTCATCTAGTTGAGAATTTCGCATTTGTTCTTCAAGATTTATCTGTGGTCCAAAAATCATTAGTTGATTGATCATGAAGATGATAGTATGAATATGAAATTTCAATGTCTTAGCAAACAATATGGGTTCTTGCTGATTCATTCAATGTGACTAATCCCCCTATTATGATCATTGATTTTCGAAAACAAATCTTCCAACCATATTTGTACTGATTCATATATATATTCATTGATGAAATACCCATTTCCTTGGTATCAGAGGAGGACTATGCAGAGAATTTAGGGATTCTCCTAGACAAACTCTTGGATAATCATATTTTTGTTAATTTAAAAATGTGTTATTTATTGGTCCATGAGGTTCACTATATGGTAAACTTCATCTCTGATCGTGGTTTCTCATTCTTCATGGAAATTATTAATTTATTTATTTCTTGGGATCCACCCAAGAACTTTTTTGGGGTTCATAATTTCATTAGTCAAGCATGGAACTAAAGGATTTCATGGTAGAATTCTATTTGATTGTAACCCCTTTAATATATATATGGACAAAGGTTTTTCATTTACCTAGACAGATCATTTTCAGGTATCCATTATAGAGTTGAAGTTATTTTTGACATGTTCTCCTATGTTAATACTACCATAGCAGTGCATGATGTATATAATATTTTTTTATTCCTCTTGATTAGGGATAAGTTTCATGATCATCCAAAGGAATATATAGATCGCTTAAGGTTTGATGACGTTGAAGACCTATGATACTTACTAGATGAATTCTGACATAGAGTTGTAAATATTGGTCTTCACCTTAATGATGAGAAGGAACAGTCTTCTTGGAGATTGTTTTTTATATACTAAAACCACTAGTGTCTCAGGTACATCATCACTCCAAGTGATCTTAATCTAAGACCGAGGTGGTAGTTGGCGTTCATATAGTAATATGAATCTTAGATAGTCTATACTCAAATTAAGGGAAACATGATGTCTGATTTCCTTAGAAGGATGTTAGTCTCTCACTTGGTGAAGGAGGTTTTTGAGTAGTTAGACTATTTATAGATGACCATAGTATAGGATAGGGGTGTAATTTTTCTAAATTCAGTAGTGGTGACTCCTCCAATTATTCATCATGTGAGAGTGTCTTATTTAAGAAACATAGAATTTTGGCTTCTATATGATATGATATCCTAATGAGATGCACCTAATGGATTTTCCAATGTAAGGGTTCATGTTATCCTTTTTCAAGGACGGTTTGTGGTTCAAGCCCCATTATTTAAGAAGGTGTATAGGTAATTCAGTACTTCCCCTTGGTGGTACATACCAGTGTGGAAAATATAACCATGGATCTTTAGGATCATTTTTTGTGGGATAGAATGAGGCATAGAATAACTATGTTCATCTCATGGCGTCTCTCATGTTTTCAAGTAAAGGATAAACACCAAGTTCCAATTGTCTTAACATTCCCACATGTGGTTTTTTCATGATATTGGGATGATATATCAATGTATTTTTTGATGAGGCTTCCAAAAACTATGAGCTTTCATGAAACAATGTGCGAAATTCTTGACCATCTTATCAAGTCATCACACATCCTTTACATCAGGGAGAATAGCTCAGTTGAGTGTTAGAAGAAGTCATACATGTGGGAGATCATTCGAGATCAGGCGGTATCCATGTTGATCATATCCAAATATGGTGTATGGTTTGGGTCACAGTTTACGAGTGGTCTAAAAGAGATATTGGGGGCATAAAGATTCACCCCAAGATGAATAGATAGACCAGAAAAACTATCCCGGTGTTGGAGGATGTGCTTAGATCATGTGTGTTGGACATCAACCAAAGCTAGGAAGATCTCTTTATAATGGTGTACTTCTCTGATAATAGAATTTATTACACCACTATCTACATGGTACCTTTTTAGGATGTTTATAAAAGAATTTTTAGTTCAGCCCTATGATGGAATTATAATTAAGAGACTTCTCTTATTTGGATAGTGATAATGTAGGAAATGATACAGATGTTTTATCTGATCTACATAAATATATGGATGACTCATAGTTGGTATAAATATTATTTATATATATATGATGTTATAGGCCATTAGATTTTGAGTTGTGATAAAACATTTTCCTGAGAGTCTCTCAGAGAAAAAGACAATGAAGATTCTTCTGGGGAATAAACATATCCTTATGTTTTATTAGGACATTCAGAATTCTATAGAGGATTGGTGAGGTTGATTATCCTTTTTCATTACCCCATAGTGATACCGTGTGAATGGAATATTCGATGTGTCACAAATGAGGAAATACATGCATGACCCATCACACATCATTGACTAGGGTGATATATACATCAATGATAGATCCACCTTCACGTAGTACTAAATGGTGATCAAGGATCAATAGGAGAACATCCTTCATAGACAGAACTTTCTGTTGGTCTGAGTGACATGGTAATATGGGAGAACTATAGGGAGATTTGGGGATTCAGAGAGTGAGATCTGGTCCCATTATCCCACCTTTTTTCTGTAGATTATTCTTTTTAAAGTGAAAATCCTTAATGGATGGTTTAATGTAATGACACCGGTTTTGAGGGTCTAGACCAATTAATTTTTCTTTATAAGTCAACAAATTTTTCTTTATTGTTGTTGTAGTGGTTGGATGTCAGAAGACCCCTGAATTGAAATATTAAAAATATTAACACTACAACAAAATGTTCCATTTGAGGTTGTCCAAGTGGGATATTACCATTGGAGGTCTCTAATGGTTACCATTAGCGGCCGCCACTATGTTCGCTCACCGGAATTAAAAAGAGGAACATTCATGCCTCCCCCCCCCCACTCAATCATCATTGCACCCTAGCTAACCATCCTCCCCTGATTGATTCCCTTTATGTAGAGACCGGCAGTTTCTTCCCCTCCCTATAGTGTCTCCCATCACCACCTCCACACAAGGATCCTCTACCGCCACTACACCTAAAGCCTCTAAATACACCCATCCTCCCTCACCACTACCCATCCCTCTTTCCTCACTGGTCCTCTACCTCCACCCCTGACCTTGAATACACTACCTCTCGTGGAATCATTGTCGCCACCCATCCTCCATCACTTCCACCCCTCCCTCATGTATTTCACATCCTCTTCCTCCAACACTTCCCCACCCTCACCTCCAATATCTCACATCTACCGATGATGGTGTCCAAGGGTTTTACATTGTAATTGCTTCATCATCAGATAATATTCATTCCATTAATTTCATCATCATACAAATTTTCCTTCATTTATTATTCTTTCGTGAATCATTTCATCCCACAATTCAATATTTATTGAGATCTCATCTAATTTTTACCCTAGTTTAGTCATTCATATAATATAAAATTAACTCTCACAGTTTTTAATTTATTAATGTGATGTTAATCAGACTATTAACCCTCTTTTAAGTTCATATATTTTTATATTTTATATATAAAATTATTTTATATTATAATTGGATCTTATTATTGTTGAAATTGGTTTTATAGTTTATTCATGCAAGAAATCTAGATAGTATACAAGTATTTATTTTTATTTTTTGTATACATTTGATTTCATTGGTGACTATTAATTTTGAATAAAATTGTCTATTTTGGATGTATTTCTTGATACAACTTGTCTTGGATGTGTTTCTTGGTTAGTAATTCTATATTTTCCAAGGAAGCTATAAAGATGATGAGATAACATAGTTGTTCATATTTGATTAGGTGACATTAATACAATATAAAAACCTGTCAATTTAACATTGTCTACTGATATACACTATCTACTATTAGATACAGTCATTTTTTATGTCTACTATTATACGATGTCATATAATTTTGACTTTTGTTATACACTGACTTTTTTGAATGTCAGCTATCATACAATTTAATATAATACAATACTATTATACATTTTCTACAATTATAAACAATCCTTTTTAATGTCTATAGTTATACACATTCATTTAATATAGATTATAATTATATATGGTTATTAAATATCATTACTATTATACACTTCCAAATAAATGTTCTTTATATAGTACACACTATCATTATTTATATACTGGGTGTCATTGATATTTTATTAATTTCAATGGAGGACCTTCCGATTTATTTTTCAATATGTAATAGATAATAAATCATAATATCATTTATTCGATACATCATTTATTTGTTATCTATCCCATATACTAAAATGTATAAGAATAAGTCAAAATATATTCATCTATTAGTTTCCCCATATATTGTTGCATCTCACTGAAATTTCCAGGAATATATTACTATATACATTGTATCCCACATAGTGTGTTGTATCTCACTAAAATATATTGGAATATATTGTGTTCAATTCAATTTATTTACAAAAATATTGACTTCAATGAAACTTAATTATTTTGAATATTGAACTATTGAAATTGATATTTATTTGATATTGGCTATAAAGATACATAGAATCACGATTTTGGGTTAGTTCCCATTAAACTAAGGAGACAATATTTTAATGGAATAGTATTTTTTGTTGTTTCCAAAGATAAACTCAACTGTTATTTAAAAATAATAGCACCTGAAATGTTTCCCCCATTCAACAATTTTAAATGAAATTTTGTGTTATTTTTTATGCATAGTATAAGTATATCAATATCCTTTTAATATGTTATTTAGAAAAATTTTCTATAAAAATATTTCAGGCATTGAAATTTAATGTTTACCTTAAGGAACTATTCTCATACCCTTATACCTACCTATTCATTTATATAAAATATCACATATTGGATTTATTTATCCTCAATTTGTTATTTCTAATTTTCATCAAACTTTATCATATATGTTATAATCTAGATCTTTAATTTATTTGAAATTATACCTTCAAAAAAACTGTTGTGAATTTCGTACTCATGGAGCTTGATGAAACCTTCTATGATTTACAATGTTTTACTCTAAATAAGTGAACCTATTTTCTAGTATAATATTAATTCAGTAAACTATTTCATTATAGGTCATATGATTAAATGTTCTCCATGTTAATTTATTAAGTCTATTTTCGAAATGGTATCTTGGAAATTTCATGGTGTTAGAACATATAAATTATTTCCCACTTTAATGATACCCCTTGTTGTCACCTTTTGAGTTAGATATTGAGTCTATAGGAATCTTTTTTCTATAAAGTCCACAGATTTCTTGACTTTTCAATAAAAAACATCAATTTATTATTTATTTTGGTTCTTCACATTCTAATTTTTTTTATACAACTATTTATTTTTAAATTATTTATTTTTAATATAAATTTTAATTAAAATGTGAAGTATATTTAATTTATATTTTTTTGGGAAAAATAATGTTATTCTAAATTATTTCTCAAAAATACCTTTATCATTTACTGTTTACAATATTTCACATGGGATATGTCTTAATAAAATCATTCACATTATTTCTCTTAATGATTTATTTATGCCTTGTGTATATTTTCATTAATCCCATTTCATTATCGTTAGTTATTTATGTTATGTTTTATTTATTAATGTGATCATGTCTGTGGGGGAAATATATGTATGGTTTATAATTATGTGATTGGTGGGGTTGATATATCTTTATGTTAATTGGGTAAATATTAATATCGCATGAAATGTTATATTTTATAATGTATCCATTTCCATAATATATTATATTATTGAACATAGGTGGTTATCCTAGTCTGTCATGATGTGAGTTTATTGATGGTTAACCCTTAAATAAGTTATGATTTTCTAGAAGTTTTGTTTCTATCACTTTTCTATATTATATGTCCATGTTTAAAAATTAATATATCATTTTTCCACGTTGTTGTGATTTATTATTATGTTATGCTAATATAATTATATCATGATTCATCTTTTATGATCTATGCTTTAATTTTTATGATTTCTTTATGTTATGATCATAGACATTGATTATGTTCTCAAACCCATATGTTCGTCTTTTGATCACTTATAATATCTATTCTATTCATATATGTTGATTCAATTGATATCTCTTATATTAACCTTTTGCTAGGATCTATGATCACTCTATTATTTTGATTCCATTCCAAATGATATGAAGATGATTGTAACATATAATATGTCTAGAAATGGGTCCATGGTGTTGATCTAATTGGGAAATTTTAATGAGTTTTTGAAAAGAATATTTATATATTGAATCTAAAATACACTAAACCTATAGGCTCTAGGATATGATTTATTATGATATATATTTTATATTCATGTAAAATGATTTATTACATTTTTAATATATTTTTTGTTTTTCTTAGGTGAATCATTTTTCATGTCAAAATAATATCATGTATGTGGAAAGATGACGCCCTATATGAATGACCTATTATATTATCACACTCTCCTAGATTAGGTCATGTGTGACTAGTACCATACATGAGAATTAAAAATTATTATGATTAATTACTCCCCATTTTTGATTTCTTATACTGTGGTTTTCTTATAAAATCAACACCCACACACCTGACCATCCATTTTGATAACAAAAGTGAGAGAACAGACACCTACATCTCTAAAGTGCATTGAGAAAATCAAAAACTTCCAAAGCCTCCCAAAATACTCATTTTTCTAATCTCTAAATAATTATACTAGGATATGTAATAAAAAAATTATCATTCCATGGAAATTATGGGATATCATGGTTGAAACCTTTTGGTTCCCAATGAACATTAATTTGGAGACATTCCATGCCCAAGGAGTCCCACCTAACCTTTGGTGTAACGTAGAACACTTGTAGATTCTATAGGAATCTCATTCAACCAGGTCACATACATATGATACAAGATGAATAAAGATGGTCCACACCATGGTGTGTTAAACATTTTACACCATGTTAGGATCACTAATGTATTGCATCATCAATCCTTTTTCTAGATCCATCTATTTTCATTACAGACTCTGAAAAAATTAAAATTCAAACCATGAGATATAAAGTGGGTTCAAATGTTATATTGGTAATGAAAAAATAAAAATAAATATTGATCACATGAATAACTTTAGTTTGGATAATCTTATTGGTTTCATAAAACACCATTATTCATGATTCTCCTCATGATTTCCACAAACACCATGAGTTATGAATCTTTTAATGGTTTCTTAGATTCATTGATTCAATATCCTAATCTTTGTTTCTTTAATTACCATGAGTCATGATCATCTTAGTGGTTCCATAAATTTCCTGATTCAAGATTACCCACTTGGTTTTAAAATATTATTTACCAGACTCAATTCATATGTTAATCTAGAAATGGATGCTTCATTGTAAATATAACACAAAAACAAAACTAGGTACCTGTGACCTAGTAGTTATGTGACCATATTTGAGTAAACATAAAACGAACCACTCTGGTCCTTATCACATGACCATAAATGTTATAATGTCTCTCATTTAATGGAATTAAACTTCATGTGTTCTCATTCTCTCTACATTGAAATGTAGTAATTCCCTTTCATAAGCCAAATTGTATATCAACATCACCTCCCTTATCAATTCATAGGATCTAAATACCTCCTTAGAAGGAGACAAATTATAGAGTGTCATTTAATATGTATTTAAATGATAATGTAACCAAACAGTTGGATCAAATGAGAGGTAATATGTCTCCCTTGTATAGTATTATCTTAAGTAATAGTAGTTTCTCAATCAATTTCACCAAAAGGTAATATTTGTTGTTACTATAAGGATTTAAATATCATTTCTTCAATATATAAGAGATTTACTGATTAGAAAGAAAAACCTCTTATAGTATGAGTCAACCACCCATCATCTGGACTAGAAAAATTGATGCCAATGCTACTTCATTTTTCTTATATTAGTAAATAGAGAGATTCATGCATGAACCCAGACAATAAAAATGATCCTTCAAGAAATAAAATATCACAACCACTGTCTTTATAATTTTTTCCACACAAAATAAATTAAATAAAACATTTTTAGTGGAAATAAATTTATAACGAAATTTGGATTCAAAGTAAAATATTAATGCTAAGAAAACATGTTTCCAATTAGTTATAACAAAACATAGAAAAAATAAACAAAGAAATCACCAAATATTATATCATATCCCCATTTATCACTATATATAATATTTGTAATATACTTGTTTGGGAAACTAATTTGACCACACCATCAATGGATATCACAGTATTATTTATCTAAATGTTCTCACAATTATGTGTTGTGAAATTAATAAATAATTTAAATTTTGGCCTTTAAGTAGGGGATGTTTGAAAATTGTGATTTCCCTCAGAATTCAAGGGAATGAAAATTTCAAGATGGTGTTTTTTTATAGGAATTGAGGCTTGATAAATTTACCAGGTTCATATGATAGTGTTATAGTGGATTCCAGGGTACCACCCTCAATATACGATTTTCTTCTATAGGTAATCAGTAATTCCGTGTACCTTACATTATTTCATTGTAGAATTCAATGATTAGATCATAGATGGAAAATCGGGAACCAAATTATGGAGAATACTGAGGTTATTTAATGAGGCTCAAGACTTTCCCTGGTGATGGGTATCACATTTTGGCCCATACGAGTCCCTCTAAAACATTGTTTAGTAAGGGTATGGATACTTTTCCAATAGGTTGTCACACAATGATCAACTATGGGTCATTCCAAAGGGGAGGTTGTTCAAGGGCTGACCTTTTAGATAGGGAAATTATACTACAACCATTATGGGCTGTGACATGATAAATGAAATAAATGGTGTGGATCCATCTTATTTTGGTATGGCTGTACTATAACCCTTATAATCATGTCACAACTATGGGTGGTTTTTTTGAGAAAGGAAAACCAATAATTTTCAGGTTAGGCCCACGTAATTTTAGTGGAGTAGGGGCATCACTAATGGATAGATGACCACCAAGGCTTCTTGGGGATGAGTATTTCATTGGCGGGGTGTTTTAAAAGACCCACCTATATATAGGTTTCTAAAATGAAGTGGTAATTTATATTTTTTGTTCTATAGTAGGGTATGTTTAGAGAATTAGTATTTATATTGGATTTATTAGGGTTTTAAAAACTAAAGTAATTTTTTTCTATATATATATTAAAGCTTGGGAAGTGAATTATATTCTCAAGTGATATATTGAAGGGTTCGGAGTGAACCCATCCATTTTATTTCTTTTACTCCTTGTATCCAATAATTTCATGAACCTTAGGTCACAGAATAATGGTTAAATAGATGGATCATTTGAGTATGATAGGTGAGCATGTGTCATTACACCATAATGAATAGGGACATCATGTCATGAAGTCTGTAGCCTCACCTTATTAAAGGGAATAAATCTATAACCCATATGGGTCACACAATGATGATGGTTGGGGATGGGATGAACCTTCTAATTTGGAGTTCACACATAGAAATATGGGAGGGAAACAACATGAAGGATTTTGTATCACTATCAACTGCTCTATTTATAGTAGTTTCCCCCAACCCATTGTGGACTGACTATTATAAAGAAATGAAAGAGTGTCTGGCCCTGTACTTATGGGATGGTCATACCATAAACACAATGGAAACAAAAAGGCTAAACAATTCATTATTTTCATAAGGAAATACTTGTAATTTACTAGTATGTGACCCTTATATTTTAGAAGAGTATGGGTGTCATTAATGGGATTATTTGACGGGTTTTCTTCTCCTTCACCCCCTATTGATTCCCTATGTTTGGGAGATATTCCTCAAAAAAAGCTCATGGTTTTTAGGTATGGTTGTTCTATTTATTTCATATATTCCAGTTCTCCTCTATGATCATTAATTATATTTTTTTAGTTTTGGTTTTGAAGTGATTATTATAACATAGCATTGTGAAATCTACTCAAATGATATGACTTTTTATTTACTAGGATAGAGGATGTACCGAGTGGTTGATCACACATTATTTCTCTTATTTCATTTGAGTGTCATCCAATAGTGCATTAAATTAATGGTTTTTTTTATTTATGAAATTTGATATTTAATGAGTGCATAATGATAGTGATTTTACCCATGATGGTGTTTTGAGAATGACATGGACCTTTTATGTGTGGTTATAAACTATTTTTTAATAATGAGATGGATAAGTTTCTTTTTTTGTGAATTTTTTCATTTTAAAATAATTTAAAATATATTTATAAAAATGAAAATAATTAATTTGGATATTTTTTCATGATATAATAACTTGAGTGTTAAAATTATATTGGATGGCCTTGGGATGTGATGGTCGGGTTTTCATAAAAATAATAATGTAATATGAGGTAGGTTTTCCAATGAACACATCTCTATAGTTTATGCATATAATTATATAGTAGGGGATTTTAATTTTCTCCACATATGATAGATTGACAATAAATTAAATAAATTTTATTTTAATGCATATGAATTGGATAATGTTCTAAAATCCATTATGGACTCAAGGATACGGGTAGATTCATCAACCACTCATGAACAAGGACTTGATCATAAATGTGTATCATGTCACACAAATAATGGAATGGTATAGATTAAATGAAATGAATGGAATTTATTGGTCCCAATATAAGAACATTTATTACCATTGAATAATGAATATCCGTGTATTTGGAACATTTGACATTGGGATAAGTCATTTAAAGCCTAGATATACCGTATATTCTTGTGGAAGGTAGACCAGGAGGTAGAGAGAGTGTAATGTCCCACACTAGTTTATGAAAAACTAGGTGGTATTCTATAGGAATGCCTGAGGATTGGTTGGGTGCATGAGGACAAACATAGAATTACTAGGGATCAAGTATTAAGGGATTGTTATAGTTAGAACATTGAAGCAAGATAGGATTGTGTCACCTCTATAGTGTGACATAAGTATGTCATTGTATATGAGGATAAAAGGGCTATTATATGATTATAATTATGATGAGAGATGTGATCCCCAATATGTTATTGGATTTGTACCTTGTATTTCCGAATTATATATAGGATCCCATTTAGAGTTTCATTACTATTTTGTGTTCTAGGGAAAATCCTTAATAAGGACAATTTTATATTAACTCTGGAGAGGGCTAGTATATGGAATTATCTGTGTTCATTCTTTGTTGTCACCATAGAACATGAGGATTGGTAGTGATATCCTTTCAAATATATAACATCATGGATGAGCTTATGCGACTAGGGTGGTCTTTAGGGGAATCATTTAATGTGTTTGGTTGGATAAGGATATGTTCTTCTAGTTTTAAGGTAGGCGTTGAGTGATAAGTGAAGGTGGCATGATTGATGGGATGACCTAGGAAATGTGTGACAGTTTCAGGCATGGGGTGTACCCTTGTAATGTTAATATATTGAGGTATTATTCCTAGATAAATAATTCCCTAATATATAACAAGATTCAATCATGAGGAGAAAATTCCCTGTTATGATATCTATTTCTTAAAAGGGTACTGTTATGTCCAAGAGATTATGATGTCCTAACACATGTTTCTATATAGGGAGTTGGTATAAACATATATTTTATGAGGATATTGTATGTGATTCCTTGATATGGTGTGTGTGGTTAACTATATTATAGATAATATGAATTATGATTCTTGGTGGGGAGTGGTTATACCCCTATATTTCAAAATTTTTACAAGTATGTTTCTTGGTTGGGAGTGAGTATTCTTATGAATTTCATAATGATGTGTTACTCAAATTTAGTGTTGTGAAAGTATTACCACAATTTTCTCAATGATATGGATTATTTTTTTAAGGTAGGTAAAATATATATCCCAAGGTTCTTGATAATGGTATCTGGCTTATAGACAATTCGACTCTAGGAAAAGATGTTATGGTCAATCCTATGTGTCTACACATAACCAAAGGATTGAAAGGTTTATTTTTACTATCCTTATACATTATTTATTTTTATGATCATATTACACAAGGAATATATTATATTTATTGGTTGTGTTATGGTAATCATTGGTTGTGGCCAACTGAGTTTTACTCACACCCTTCTTGGGTGGACCTGACACTTATATAACCAAGCATAACTCATTGTAATTATATTTAGATAGGGGAGTTTCTTAGTTTTTCATGATAATTCTATAGTAGATCAATGAGGAATAGGAGGATGGGATATGATGATATCAGGGATGGAATTAGTACTTCCTTATAATATTATTATTATTTTTAATTATATATGTGATCTTCCTAATGAGCTGTTAGTTTGGATGTATGACTTTCTGCTTCCAAATAACATTTTTTGTAAAATTATTTTTTTACTAATTAGGAATAATTTAATTGTATTTTTAAATTTTATATTATATTTAAATTATTGGTTTAATATAATATGAGGTTATATCCTCGCCATGTTTATAATATCGACCCTCTCTTCTAGTTAGTAGCCCTTGACATATGAGAAGGCATGCCTAAGGTCATGTGACACCCATATCCCATGCATAGGGAAGTGGTAGAGGGACAACATGACATAACAATTTAAACCTAAACACTACCAATATAGTTTTAATGGTAATCCCAATAGGGAATGAATATTTAATTTTAAATAAAATAAATTAAAAAATTACAGTGAAAACAAAATAAAATGTATCAACACAAGAAACAGTTTGTGTGTAAGATCACGACCCTTCAAGAAGGTTCATTCTTATTTAGATTCTAATTTTCAGCCCTTGAAATGGTTTAATGAAATTTTAATTTAGAATATAATATGATTAATGGGTTTCCTTGGGGTTAGGAAACAAAATTGGTAAAAATTTGGCCTTACTATATAGGTATAATGGTTGTTTCACAGTTAGTACTAACCATGCACCTTTAATGTGATGCCCATAGGGGCAGGGTGCATGGTTGAAAAACTATAATGGGTGCCTAAAAACCATTTTCCTTTTTATATATCCATATTCATGGCCTCTACATGGTTTGTAAAGCTATATGATCTCCCAAGAAAACCACACGACATAAAAACTTATCTGATATATGGTTATGCATGGTTAGCACATGGTGTGGCCAATAGTATGGTCAAACTATTATCCACAATAATGTGGGGGGATTTTCTCATTTTTTCACATAAAAATTTAAGAGTTATTGAATAATCTTCTTCCCACTTCCTCCTTGATAACCTTAGTTGATGATCCAAATCCTCCTATGATTCCAAAGGGTTGTTATCCTTCAATTCTTGCTCCTTTGAATCCCCATTGGTTGAGAATCAAAGCTCTAAATAATTCTATCACACATTTCCTTATATTTTATGAATGAACCATGATGTGTTGATTCTTATACTTATAAACCCTCTCAATACTTTTTTAATAAGTGTAAAATATTATTTTCTTGAGGTTTTTTTGTTCAAGAATCAATTTTTTTTTTGGTAATTTGGTTTTCTATTAACTTGAGTTAGGTGGTCTACAATTTATAATACTTAGTATTGTTGATTATTTATGTGTATGTGGTTATGAACATGTGTCATTGTGGTTATCATTTAATTCCTTGGTATAAAATGATAAATTTGTTGCCAAAATAATGTGTTTCCCCTTTCATGGACCTTGTTTTATCCATTATTAAATAGTATACCAGGACTATGCTCACCCAATGGATGAGACACTCACTTAAGAAATGTAATTGAGTTATTAAATTATGAATTGAAGGGTTTGTAAGGTAAAATATATTTCCCTTTTTTTATATTTATAATTTATAATAATGTTTAGTTTGGATAAAATTCAATAAGTTAAATGAGTTTTGTATATTTAATGTGTAAATGCGATAAATTGTTTAAAGGGGGAATGTTAATGTAATAAAATGGTTGTGAATTTTGATTGATAGTTGTGGTTGTGAATAAATGGTAAAATAGGATAGTTATGGATTACAGTTCTTTATAATAAAATATATGAACCATAGAAATTTTGACAAATGGAATAGGTTCTCCCCATGATGTAATAATGTTTTAAAAGGGTTAAATGTGGAAAACCGTATACAGTTTTTGTTGATGAAGTGGATATGGATGTTGGTCATGCTAGTCAACACCAATGTATAGATTATGGTTGTATAATTATATATCAGGAATGCAGGTTATTCTTGGAATTCTTAACCATGACAATGGAATCGGTCACATGATTCCACCCAATGTAAATGATGTTGGTCAGGGTAGCCCACAATGGGAATTTGGATTTCTAATGGTGTTCCACAACATTTTTTGTGTACCTAAACTAGTTATCAAAGGTGCAATGATATATATGGTATAATTAATTCACTTGTGAAATAATTTTCTTAACACTTCATGGTATTATTATGGGACCTAGGAGCCATTGGGGATAATTGGAATCTATTTAATGATAAAAATAATTTTATTTTCCTACTATTTTTTATTTATATTTCTACCTAAACTATTTTAGATTGGATATTATTATAGAAATATTTGGTGGTGGCCTATATTGTTTTACTCTCACTATAACTTGACTATAAATGGTTACACTAGAAAAATTCTTGGTTGCAGGTTAGGATAAGGTAAAAGGCCTTTTGATTGATGGTTCATATGAGATTTTGGGATGGAGCATGGATGATGGGACATAGCCAATTTTGGTTCCCATTTTGGGGAATATCATTCAACATTTAATATTTTGTACGTTCTTAGGAAAACTTACACTATAAGAAACATGACATGCTTATTGTTCCATGTTGTGGGAATGTATCCGATTTGGGATATGTTATATGATGCGTGGTTGTTGTAGGTTATTGGTCGTTATTACATGGTTATTATTTATCTTATTTTTCATTGTCATATTACTCTGTTAAAGAGGGTATATTCTCCCCACTTGTTCTATTTGAAACTTATTTCTATTAGAATTCCCTCAGAATATAGGAAGGAATGGTTGAAGTCACATACTATAGCATCTATAGGAAAAGGTTATAGTGGTACTAGGGTCGAGGAGTTAAAACTAGTATTAGAGTCATTTTATTTTTTGTTCCATTACTATTTAGGAATGGTATATATAATATTATAATGTTTTGTGCCTTGGTAATGAACATTTTCATGGGAGTAACTAACACATGTGTGGGGGGAAATCTATGTATATAGGGTTGGATTGAAATTCTTGATGTTTTTTTATAGTTGGTTGTTTTTTCACCTTGGTTGATGAAAATATTGTGTAATTTTATTGTTTTATAATGTTTTATTTTTGGAACTACATAGAATATGGTTTATATTTATTCATTATTATAGGAACTTGGGATAAATATTGCACATATCATATTATTAACTGACCAAAAAGTAGGTTATGGTGGGTTGTCGGATTGAAATATTCTTTTTTGGTGTACTTAAACTTTTAAGAAAATGATGCCTAATTGATAACTATTTTTGTTGTTGGAGGTGAAAAGGTTGAATATTATTTTCAATGAATGTCTTCTAATGTTGTAAGTTTGGTTTACCCTATGTTATCCATGTATTATGATTATGATAGTTGAGAATAGTGATTTTGTATGGTTATAGAAATTGAGAGAGTGTATGTTGAGGGGAATGATTATGTCATATTTTGATCCTTATTTTTGTATGAATTTTTAAAACTATAATTTCTATGTTTTGAGGCATACTTTTATAAGTTTAGAGAGATTCTTCTAAAATTATGTTTATTTATTGGGTTATAAGAGAAAATCATTTTGAATTAACTTCCAGTAGTGGGATAAGAACCTCCTTTGATTCTGACTAATAAAGGGGAAACAGTTCTGTAATAACATTCATTGTTTTATGTCATTTATAAAGAGATACCAAAGGTAAGAAAATTCATTATGTTTGACTATATGAGGGAGTTTTAGGTATATCATCCTCTAAAATTTTCCATAGTTATTTGACCTAAGGTAGGAGAGTTTTTTATTGAGTCTATCCATAATATTCTAGATCACAATGAGACCCCTCCTGAGAAGAGAGTTAGTCTATAAGTTTACATGCTATGAGTACAAATGAAGCACTGATTGGATATCTTGGCTCGGGATGAGAAGTTGGAGGGAATGGAATAGAAGTAATTATAGGATAATATCCTGGATCAATTTTACCTTAGACCATGAAGAATTGGAAATCATAAGATTTTATGCATCTGATATAATGAAGTGTGTAGATGATGGATATTTTTGGATTCTTTACAATGTTAAAGAATTTTACACCAACATTCTAGTGATATGAGGTATCTACAACTTAGTGTTTTTAAGATGAACGTATTTGTGAGATCAGTCCCAAATCAATATCATTCATTTAAAGATATTAGTGGAGGTAGTTGATCATGCTCTGATTTATGATCGGATCCATAAAAAGGCTTGTGGAGGTTGGAAGATAGTTTTAGTTAGGTGATATATTGGTATGTGTTGTTATATTAGGAAGATTTTTTATGAGAACCTGTACCAATGAGGTGGTGGAAAGAGTATCCAATGGATAGGATCTAACTCTCCTGAAGGTAGTTTAGTCATATTCTATCAGTGTAGCAGACCTATTTATGTACATGGTTAGTGCTCGGACAACCAAGGGCGTGCTAATATTTTGGTGGTATGGGTTATATTAAAATTTTCTAATGGAACACTCAATAGGTCCTCTGTGATATAGGATATAGACCAATATAGAGAACTAGATGGGGGTCAACTACACCATATAAGTACATTATTCGGAGTTTCCCTGGTTGAGCGAGTCAGGGTGAAGGATGTGGTAATTTATGAGTAGAGCTTCCATATGAGAAGGGAATTAATGTTATAGGGAATAAAAAAGGATAAATAGGGTATAGGAATAAAAAATGTTATTTCTATTTATACTACTCAAGTTGGTTCGAAGTTTGGACTATTTGCTTTTAAAGGTACAATATAGGTAGATTCTAAAAATGATGGAAATTAATTTGACATAGTATCCTGACATTATTTTATATATTCATTATTTTTATATGGGTTTGTTGTGTTAGTGGATTATATGTTTGGATTTATACTTATCGACACCCTGTTAGGTGTAAGATCTGTTTGAATCATCAATATAAGGAGTTTTCCATTGATATTGGTGGGTTCTATCTCCTTTGGTACTTGTATCTGCTTGAGATTGTAGGTTTTAACCTAACATTAGTGATGGAATTTTTTTTTATATACTAGTATCATATTTATTGATACCATATAAGAGTTATTTTTACATATCTATAGAGTGAAAATTATGTTCACCATAGGGAATGAGATATTCTAAAATGTATTACAAGGCCGGATCCTCTACCATTGGGTGAGATCATAGCCCATGTTTTAATAATTTTACTTATTGATGACGGATTGGATCATAATTTTTTCCCTCATATAGTGGATTAGTTTCAATACTTTTTATTGATAACATATCAAGGATTCCACATGAGACAAAATTTGATTTCATAATTGAGATGATACATGGGGATGAGCCTGCTTATATTCCACCATACCGAATGGTACTAGTAGAAATATTGAAATTTAAAACTCGGATAGAGGATTTAGAGGATAAAGGTTTTAACCATATGATTATGTCATCAGGGGGCTCACCATAATTGTTTTCCAATAATTTTAACCGATTATTTTATTTTTGTGTCTATTATCGGTTTTTTAATCAGATTACTGTTTAGAACTGATATCCTCTTATATTTATTGATGATATCGTTGACTACCTGAAGGTTTCATGTTTGTTCTCCAAAATTGATCTGTGTTAAGGGTATCATCATCTGAAGGTGAGGACATCCAATATAACAATGTTTTCATTCATAAGTAGGTGTGGTTTATATAAGTACGTTATGATGACCTTATATTTAATAAATGATCCTAATATGTTTATGGATTTGATGAATTAAATCATTCACCCATATTTGTATTAGTTTTTGCTTGTTTTTTAGATGAATTCTTGGGGTACTCCCAGAATCCTAAATACCCTTCCACACATCATGAATTTATTTTGAGTACACTGAGTGAACATAAAATTTATACCATGCTTCCAAAGATTCACTTTTGGATTAACAAGTTACATTTATTAGGTCACATCATATTAGAGGAAACAGTTTCAGTGTATCCAATAAAGGATCAAGTAGTTTTATCTTTGGATCAGAACATGAATTGTTTTATAATAAGAGTAATATGGTATTAGATGGTTATTTTTTATGTTTAATTAAGGGATCTTCATTCTTATCAACACCAATCGTGGTTTTTACCAATAAGGGTATAAGGTTTGAGTAGTCTAGAGAATTTAAGAATTCATTTTAGGATCTCAATAAACATTTGACCACTATACTGATTTTAATTTTAAATTATTCAGGTATAAAGTATACCGTGTTTTTTTTGATACATTTGGTAATTTACATGAGGAAGAGTTGATGCAGGGATATCAATTAATTGCATATGGATTAAAATAGTTGAGTCCAAATGAAGGGAACTATCCTATGCACAGTCATGAGTTGGATTTGGTGGTTTATTCTTTTAAATTTTAGTGGCATCATCTTTGGGGTGAGTAGTTTATCATTTATACTGACAACAAGGAGATAAATGAGATATATTCTAATCATGATTTTATGCTATCGTATTATATATCAATTAATTATACGAATTATTTTGAATTTTAGATAGCTTATACACCTAGGGGACGCAGTGTTGTAGATGTGTTGAGTTAGAAGACACAGACTCATAAAGTTCATGGATCTAGTTCCAAGTTTAAGATGATGAACTTGTTTATTGATATACCTATAGGTGTTTAGGAGGATCATGAGCTGATGAAACTCATGTCATTGTCTTTTGATCCATCTCTACAGAATCTTTTTAAGAGGATAATGTATGGTGATTTATAATTTATAGATTTGATAGATATTTTAGAAGGTGGGGAGTTTACATCTAATTTTAATATTGATGAGGATAAGATTATTTACATTTCATTCCATGTTGTTGTTCTAAATTTTATGTGGAAATATTTGATGCCAACATTTCATAACTCAAAGTGGAAATTGAATCCTTGTTTGAAAAAGATGTAAATAATTAATTAGATACAGTATTGGAAGTCTAGAATGAAAAATTATATTATAGTTTTTTTGAAATGATTTTATACAAATCTGTTGGTGATGGTTGAGCATTATCATCTTGGTGGTTTATTACAACCAATTCCTATTCTATAATGGAAATGGGATAATGTCACTATGGATTTTGGGGTAGTCCCTTGAGGATTCCTTGAAATAATGATCTTCTTTGGGTGACTTGTATTACTAGGATATAGTTTGTTTTTATGGTGTACTTTATAGTATTTTTTTTAATATTATGGCCCTATTTTTACATTACACTTATAGTAGGGGATGAAAAAGGTGATTGATACCAATTTTTTTAGTATATCTTTCCACCCATAGAAATATATGTTTTTGGAATATAGTATCCTGGTATTGGAGGAAATTTTGATAGAATGTGTCCTAGAGTTTAGTGGTTCTTGTGAGAAACACATTTCACATATTACTTTCTCCTATAACAATAGAATTCATTCTCTTATTCTGATGGTACCGTATGAGGAAATCTGTGGTTATCCATATAGATCTTCCTTATGTTGGATGGTTGTAGGGGAATCATAGTAGTTTTCATCAAGACTCATACAAAAGATTTTGGAGCATTTTCTATTGATTTGGAAGCATATGGTTATAACCTTGAGTATAAATAAGTCATATGATGATCAATATAGTCAACCTATTGAGTTTATTTTGGATGATTTTGTGTTCCTTCATGCATCTTCAAGATTTCAAAACCATTGGGTTTTGAGGTAATTCTAGGTGAAACCCAGGTATATGGGGTTATTTTAGATAGTTGAGTGGATTATACCAGTGGTATAATGATTTGATATTCTACTGTGTCATATTGGAATGCATTATTTTTCCAATTTGTCACTACATTGGAAGTATCACCCTGACCCAATTCATGTGATCGATGTTGAATATTTGAACTTGAGGATGATGTGTCCTTTAAAGACAATTTGGTTTGTATTGTGGATCATAGTTTGAAGACTTTTCAATGTAAAATATTTCCTTTATTGTGTGTATTTTGGAAGAATATGAAATTTTATGAGGTTATATAGGTGTGTGCGTCGGATGTCCGAGCATGGTGGCCCAATAATATTATCTTGGATACATAGTGAGGCTTGGAAGAGAAGCTAGTGGAAGAGGTATTATAAGGTGTGGAGGTTATAAGATCTCAACCCTTTGAGGAAGTACATTATTGTTAACATTTTTATTTTAACCCATTTTAATGTTTTAATCAAATGTTTCCCTAGAATATGACGAGACTCAAAGTTGTGTCGGGGGTTCATGACAAGAAATAGAAAGAAAATAGGCCATATTGCACACGGTGCATTGTTCACACATGGTTATCACTAATTGTGTGCCCTAACTGTGTAGACTATAGGGGGAGGGCGTGTGGTTGAAAAACTATGGAAGGGGATCCTTCAAACCATGAGTCATTGGATAAATCCATACACACAACCTATGAAGAGGTTAGAATACATTTAATCCTCTTAAGGAAACTATGTGACCCATACCAAATCTTGGATAGAGGGTGATTCATGGTTGGCGCATGGTTTGGAAAATCATGAACCCAAACCATGCTCGTCATTAATGTGAGTGTGTTTAACCATATTCTCTTAGGTATATGAGGTTTTATATCAGATCGTCTTCACATTCCTTACAAGGCCCCAACCTTAAACATTACATAATATTGAATTATGTTAATAATTCACATTGATTATCTTTTCAGGTTTACATCTTTTCATTATTAGGTCAAAACATATACCTAAAAATTTGGATATTGCATGTAGACACTTCTACTCTACCTATATATTTTTATAAAATAAATACTCTTATAAGAAAATAAACATGTTTAGATCCACGTTTTAATCATCATGATGTTTCCTTGATCTCATCCTTGACCCTATTCCACTTTATCTCTTCTAAAAAACATTTCAAGAACTTGGGATAAGTATAAAAATAATAGAAAGAGATACAAAAAGAAGGGAAACTCTTATTTTTCAAAATAACAAGTAAACCATTAATACATTATCATAAGTAAAACGTTTCACCTTTATGAAGTAGTAAATACTCTTCACTGAATAAAATCTCACTAATTACCATTTTTGTAACCAAAATATTACTATAAAACCCATAGAAAGCCCACATAACATATAAGGTTAACATGGGACATAAACAGACTTAAATGAAATAACCATATGATCTACTACCACACATTTCACTAAATGAAATATCCATGCGGATGACTTACACACCCAATGCATTTGAGGTAATAACGTGACCACCCATCCTTCGTTTATCACAGAACAACCCATCATTTGGTTTATCATGTAACCACCCGTCAAATTTCCAAGTACCATTTCATAATCATAACTCATAAAATATTGTTAATATCAGCATTTTAGAAATAACATTTAATTTGAAATCATAAGATGTAATTTTAAGATATTGAATTAGTCAATCCCTTTCAAAACCCTTTTTCAATACAAAAACACCAAAAAACTGAAAAGGGGTTTGTTTATCATTTTAAAAAAACATTATTCATTATAGAGGAATCTAAATAATGATCACTATGGTGGAGAGGTAATTATCACCACATACGTTAAAAAACATTCCCTTCATCTTTTAGTAAAATGCTTCATAGAAAAAATATTTCCTTTGAATGAAAATAAAAGTAAAATGGGTTTATTATACAGAATACTAAATAAATAGTTGTATAATATCATAACGTGACTTAATTAAATGATATTGAGACAAAGCCTCTTACCTCGAGTCCAACTAGACTCGTTTGTTCTTTAATTTCCTAAATAATAAACATAAGATAATTTCTACTTGCTTCAGGAAAATTTTCTATTTTATTATTACTTTTTTATCACTTATCACCTTTCGATAACAATTAGTTAATTTTTTGAGTTCATATCATATATTTTCTCGATGTTAGGAACATGACTAAAAAATGACCTTTTTATAATTACTAATTGACCAGGTGGTCAAAATTAAATTATATCCTGAATGATATTCATGATTTAGATTTCATATATATCATATACATCCATTATATATGTATTTATAATAGTCTATGACATTTTAATTTATGAAAGAAAATGCACCGTTCATGGAGACGTTAAGCTGTATGTACGCATAAACGCTACGTTGAATTCATTTTCATATTTAATGGAATGAAAAATAAATGATATATAGGTACATTATAATTACCGTACAATATATATGTTATATGTGTTAGAAAATTTCATTAAATACATAATTATACTTTCCATGCATAGCATGAACGAGTCATATCACTTTGTGGGGGAGGTAGTTCGTACTTCCTTAAATGAAATTATTGTATATATACGACATGAAAAGTATAATGGGATATTCTAAATGAGAATTATAGAATCATAGAGATAAAATAAAAATCATAAATTTCATATATAATTATAGTTCTATCATAATGGAAAATAGAAAAGGTGGTAAGAGATGATCGAACAATCATCGTTTCGTGAGGTAGTTTTTCACCATCCATAGAAATAGTATGTTATATACCCATTAGATGGTGGTTTATTTAAGTCTAGTTAGAATCCATTCCATAAAAATAACCTAGTATATTTGAGATACATTTGTTGTTATGTAATCAAATAATAATAATATAATAGGTAGTGGAGAAGTAATATAAATGAAAAAAACTTGAGAGGAGACGTTACCTTTAAATCGGGTAACTCTTTTTGGTTTGAACCAAAAAGGTTTTCTTGAATTAAAATATTCCTAGGGAAATGATTTTAGGTGGAATAGAGGTATTTTTGGACATTATTTGGGAAATGTTTGGGTGAGCCAGGGGGATTGAGAGGTGTGAGTAATTGGTTATAGGATGTGTCCTTTTGTAAGATCGTGGAGGGGATATTTAAGAATGTTTGAAATTATTATTTTATTATAAAATGATTTTTGGTTTTAAATGGTCCAAAATTATTAAATTAGAAGATTATATGAATATAATAAAAAATAAAATCATCCAATAAGAATTGGATAGGTTGTGAATATTTTTTAATCTTTATCTTTTTTATTTCACCCTTTATCAACGTATTTAACTTTTACCATGCCTTCTAGTATATTCATAATATATGGTTAATATATTTACACTAAAATTCCAAGAGACCCAAAATAGATCACTAATAATATTTTCGACAAAATATTTGTAATTTTTTGGAATATTTTTTATTACTATTTTATCATTTAATAAAATATTAATTGATTTAAAAACTCATTTATTTCAATTTTTATACTATTCATATCCAGAATTTATAAAAATCTATATCATCTTGATAAATTCTAAAAAACTTCTTTAATTCATACATATCATATCATAATAATCTATAAAATACATTTATGGCGTAACAATTTTAATAATAACTTTATTTTAATATTTAGAATCTCATTTATTTAAAATATTCAATAATGATGTAATCATTACATCCTCATTGTGTGATAAATAAATTTATTTATTTGATATCTAAAAATTAAAAATAAAATATCATGATTTTGGAAATATTTTTAGACTTATAATTAATATTTATTGTGAAATATATCAACTATATAACCCCACATTAAAATTGTTTAAGGAAAATAATACATGTTTATGATATTTTTATTTTTACTTTAACTTTAATGTGATAAAAGTAATTATATTTCCCAAGTGCCTTCTAAAGGACAAAATATATACCCAATGATTGTATTGGTTTCCCTAGACACATCCTATAAGATCATGAGAAGTGTTATGGTAATTTTATATTATTATAATATTATTTTTACCTTTAATTACCTTATTTACCATTAACTGCGGTCTTCAGAAAAATCTTTTCATCCTATTGAACCATATTTTACTTACTTTTTAAATCCATGTATGTTTTATTTTTGAAATAAAATTCATTGAATCAGTAAAATTGCATTTAAATAAAAAATTTGGTTTCTTAACTACTATGTAGTGTTTTCACTATTCATAAAAAATTAAATGTTTTTAAAAAAATACCCAATATTCACCCAAAGATAAATTTGATATTCAGAATTTAAAATTGATGTCCAATTTACTGAATAAAAAATATAAGATTAATTAATTAATTTAAATTTAATTTCTGTTGTTAAAACTAGAAAACAAGTTTTTAAGATGTAAAAACTACAAAAAGATTGACATGTGTTTATGTCCAATTTCAAAGTGAAATTACATTCAATGAAAAAAATTGGATTAAATGGTAAAACTATAATCCAATTAAACTTTAAAACCATTTAAAAAGATGATCGAACCATATAAATAAATCAGATGAATAGACAATTTTGACTTAAAATGGACTATTTTTCACTATTCATTAAAAATGAACTTTATCAGAAAAATACCAAAAATTAACCAAAAGTAAATATGGATATCCCACTCATAAAAAATATATTTATTTCTTAAAATAGAACTTATAATTATTAATGATACTAAATATAAAAGTGGTTCACAATCAAAAGGCATTAAAACATCCTTTTAAAAATCTTAGAGTATTAATGCTTAAAATCAGATTCACTCTTATTTTAAGACTCTAAAATTTATTGGATAAATGTTAAAAAAATATAAAAAACTATTAATCATAATATGGTTAGTTTTGAACATTACAACCAATAAAATAGATATGCATTAACTATCATTTTAAATAATTATATTATTATTATTTTCAGTGTGGCTCTGCATCATGTGCAACATAAGACTTTGGAGAAACCCATTGGTTTGTGTCAAGTACCCCATCAAAAATTTCATCCCCTTTAAAGTAAAATTAATATTTAATTCAAAAAATTTAATAAATATGAAAATTTCATATTCTTTGTTTACCTGAGATGTTACATCCTTCCCCCTTTTCGAAATTGTATCCTCCAATTTTAATTCACTTATCCATTAAGTGGGGGTATTTATCCCTCATATCAATTTCAGATTTCCATGTTGCCTCTTCAACCATGTGGTTTTTTTACAAAACCTATACCTATTAAATTACCCTATTCCGCAACACTAGCTATCTTTGGTCACGAATCTGGATTTGTTGTTCCTCATAAGAGACATTCTCTTCCAACTGAACTACCTCTGACTCAAAACATGAGATGGATCCTGCATATACTTTCACAACATTGAAACATGAAAAAATATTATTTACCTTGGATAAACATGGCAGTAAATCAACTCTATGGGAAACTGATCCTACTTTTTCTAGGATTTCATAGGTTCCAATGAACCTCAGACTCAACATTCCCTTATTACCAAAATGCATCACACATTTCCATGAAGAATCTTTGATAATGACTTGATCACCTACCTCCAAAGAAGTAATCTTCTTTTGCTTATGGACATAAATATTTATCCTACTCATAACTGTCCTCATGAGATTTTGTATCAACATAACATTATATTCTATCTCTTCTTACAATTCTAGTACCATCGGTTTCCTTTCACTTACTTCATCCCGACAAGATGGAGTTCAACACCTGGTTTCGCCCAAATTTAACCAAACTTTAAGGGTCAAGCGGTCGCTTGTAGTGTAGCTATTGTTGTCGAATCCTCAGACACCTAAGAAGAACCTTTAGACACTCAATAAAAAGAGATGCCTTTTTGGATATGAAGTGGCCAACTTGGGTTGATTTTAGATGGCTTTGAAAAAGCACTAAAAGATCTATGTGAATTCAAATTATGAGAAAATGAGTTGATCATAGCTTATTGCTCGGGGTGGATTGAATGAATTCCTTTTTTTATGATTTTAATTTCATTGACTCGAGAAGGATTCATGCAATGAATTCAAACTAACTTCATCACTTGCTGATTAAAGACCATAAAAACACATGATAATCACATATACACTTGTAGGATTATTTTCATGAGGACTCCAAGGTAAAATATGTAATTAGCACATGAAAGTTGGGTGAATAAATTCAATAAGGAAGAGGAAGAATAAAAATCATTGAATGAAAGAAACTCAATTAAAAGAAATTAATAACATTTAGGGAATGAGAA
This sequence comes from Viscum album, assembly GCA_963277665.1. Taxonomy (NCBI): domain Eukaryota; kingdom Viridiplantae; phylum Streptophyta; class Magnoliopsida; order Santalales; family Viscaceae; genus Viscum; species Viscum album. The sequence continues at coordinate 1,603,828,232 of OY728161.1, forward strand.
ATAACATTCAATCCAACAACTTGATACTCACTGGGATCAACCCATAAAAGAGCTAGCCCTCCATTGAGGACAAGTTCTCAACAGAAGTGGAAAGTAGACATACGAGTGTGTAATTGAATAGTAAAAACAACAAAAATAACGATCACTCCACCATTGTGTGAAAAAAAATCACAAGGTTTGGTGTAAATAAATTTACACCTTGAGGAAACAGTATCAAGGTTATAAGAGGAAGAACAGAACAAGATAAGAATAAGAACTTTTATTAAGAACTACGGTGATTCAAACAACATACATGGGAAGGAAAAATGCTACAAAGACAATTTGGCATAATAACATTACAATCAAAACAAAGATCCAAGATTCTCAACTCCTTCACCCCCACTACCTTAAATAGGCATTTTTGAGCCCTTGGGTCGAGCCTCCAATAGTCCATGTCTCCTCAATTAATTTTGGTAGGCCATAGGTGGGTGGAAAGTAAAGAAGATTTTATTTTTCCACCCTTGACCCAAGGTTGCAGCCAGCTTTCCTTCACCGAACAGGATCACTTGGATGTCCTTCTAGATGGCTGAATCCGAGTGGGACAAAGAAGAATAAAATGTATATACGGATGTCTTAGAACCTCCTGTAACATTTGGCCTCATTTGGAGTTTTGGATTCTGAGATATCATCATATTAGTGGGCTGTTTTTCTGGGCCGCAGAATCTGGCCCAAAAATTTATATCTAACTTGGGCCGCCTAAATTGACACCATGGAGGCCGAATAAGCAGTGGATCCTGAAGAGAGATTTGTTTCTATACATGTCTTATAGAATCCTATGAATCTTGGGAATATTTGGACCTGTATATTGGGTCCCATAGTCTCATCAGTGGGATGGTGTCCAATCTGACTTCTTCCGAATTGTTTCCTTTCATCACAAAATTTCCTCATCTTCTTCCATGAATTATCCATTGATCCCTGAATAAAACATGTTCATATTTAAGTGTATATCAATTTCCAAAAATATCAAATTAAAATAGATATAGTTAAATTCCTTAAAATCAGATGAATCATTGGGTACTTTAAATGATGTACAAAATTGTACCACATAATAGTGCATTTTAAGAAGCTATTACAATCATAATGTGAAATGATATTCAAATTGTAAATTTCACTAAAATAGTGTTTATTAATAATAAATACCATGAATATTATGTATATTAACAATGAATATTATCCTCATTTAGTGACTAATCACGCCCCCCAACTTCAGTTTTTCTAGTCCCGAGAAAAATATATCTCAACAATATGAAATTCGAATTCCCTTTTCCAAAAACATTTTAATACACAATGATCACCTAAAACCCTTATACCAAACAATAATGAAACCCATCAAAATATTTTAATACAATATAGTTTCATAAGCAGATCTCAATCCCAAGCCCATTCCTTTGTTCAAATTCATTTCCATATTTCATCCAATATCAATTAAGTATGAGGTTCTGTTGTACATCACAATAGACATGGGGGGTTCATCTTTATTCAAGGGGGAAATGACGAAAGTGCTAGGTGGAATCACATTTCAATATTTAGATGAGTATTCATTTTTTTATTGTATTATTTTTTTTGTTTTTTTGTTGTTGTTTTTTTGCAATTTTTCTATGGTAATTGAAGTTGCACTCAAAAGAGTCAACCCCTGTAGCGAGACTTTGTTGATGACTCCCAGGTTCAAAGAACATTGGGGACTAAGTGAAGCCCACATACTCAGGCATCATCTCGAGTTAACTCAGTCAAAAACAAATTCAAAATACCAAAAATAGAGATAACATTACTAACTCTGGTCCAGACAACTATGGAGTCACCATCCCTAAGTGCCGAAAGCCACTCATTAGGTCATTTCATTGCTCTACACGCAAATTTATTGTTTTTTTGAAAAAAAAATTGAATACTCATATTAAACTAAAATTATCACCAAACCTTTGATATTTATTTGGGGGACCTCATGAACATAAACTAATACCCCACTATCCAAAGGACGTGCATTGTGATCATTTTTTTGGATGAAAATATAAATGATGAAATATCACAATGGATAGCCACACTTTCCATAATCTATGCTCATGAAATTATACAATGATTAAAATCAGAATCAGGGCATGCTAAATTATTTGATATTCAGTTTCAAATTGTGCAATGTGTATTACCATGTTCAAAGTTAAAGGAATTTTTCCTTCCATTTACAAATTTTTTTCTTCTTCAAATCATTCATTTTTTTTGAAACGAAATCATTTTTTATTTTATCTCCCCCCCCCCCCCAAACATAAAATAACACTATCCTTAGTGTTTAAAGAAAAGAAAATTGAAATGGGGGTAGAGGAAAAAAAGTGGGTTCAATAAAGAAATTGAAATATTAGGATCATGGAATGAAGTCACCTGGTGGTTGAAATTTGAAGTTCTTGCTGCTCCAATTTAGTCCTTTGATTCCATGTCACTTTAAGTGTTCCCTAGTGGAAAAATGAAAACAAACAAACAAAAAAAGTGCATATATATATAAGTAAAATATATGATTATATATAAAATAAAATAAACTGATGATACATTGTCTTCTTTTTAAATTTCTGTGTAAGGTATTACATGAGGATCACACCACGTGACACGGATAAATATGGTGCTCCCCTTTCGTACCCATCCATACCCAGAATAGAAGAATAGGTCAACAGTATATATTTTTATTAAATATCAAAATTATTAATTAATCCTATTTAAAATATAATGTTTATTAAAACAACAAAATTATTGGAAACTTGAAAACCATGGGTTTCCCCCATGCAGCGCTTTGTTTAACTTCATTAGTCCGACATGGATCCCCTAACACACCCAATTCCAATATTCAATATTTTAAGGACCACATGTTTCACTACTTCTACTAGTTTGAAATTGATTCTATGTTTATAATTTGTTTCATGCAAAAACCTCTGTTCTAAAATGAGTAGATAAATCCCAGGAGTATCAGAAATGGTGGATTCAATTTCTTTTGTAGTATTTTATAATACATTAAGAATCATTACCTATTTATTGGTTTCAAGATAATAAATGGTGACAAATTGAATTTTTTGGATATCCCCAATGAATGGAAACTTGAGGGTGGATGGAAGGTCCTTTTGTTCAAGTTCAGTTAGGCTAAAACATTCAAACATAGGTTGGGACTTTGAATTGAACTCAGTTTCATTTTTAAAACTTCTCAACATAATTGGTTCTTTTTGAATAGAAGATTCAACCACCAAATTGGAAAGATCAATTTTAGGAATAGGTATGGACTCAATGTTTGTGATTTCTCTCAATGGTTCAATGGTTGGTTTTTATGAAAATTTATCAATGGAGTTATGCTTAGGAGACTCAATCCATGATGTCAAATTATCCTCTTTTGAATCTAAAAAGTCAATTTCCTCTTGATTTAAATACCCTTCAACAATTTCATGATATTCATCATCTATCCAAAATCCAAAGGTTGGTTCTTCAATAAATTCACGTGGGGTTTGTGGGAAACAAGAAACGTCACATAAGGTTATGGAAGGGACAGTTGGTGTAGGGATGTGTTCCTAATAAGTTTTAATGCTTTGTAGTTATAACCTCAATGATGAAACCTCAAAATCCTTTTTATCCATTTTTTGACACAATTTTTTATGTAATGGCTGTGGATCACGATGGGAAAGGGGTTGAGGAAGATGGTCTATACCAAGAGGATAATTAAGTTGTTGGAATTCTACATGAGGATGTTCTGATTGGCTTTGTTGGGATTGAAACTCGTTATATGATGGAATGTTTTGTGGATAATGGGAGTAAAAACATTGTGGCTCATTAGGTTGCTGATTATCCCACCAGTAGAAACTAGGATTGTCATTGTACATCACACTTGGCGTGGAGTGATCAATGTAAGGAGAGGTTCTCCATGTCGGGATTTGTTCAAAAGGGATTTCCATTGGTAGTAAAATAGTGGATGGGAATAGAAAATTGGGGTGATAAAAGGATTATAGTGTCTAATATAACTTACTTCGGTCCCCGTCAATGGCGCCAAAATTTGGTTTCACCCAAATTTACCCATGTTTTAAGGGTCAAGCGGTCGCTTGTAGTGTAGCTTGGGTTGTCGAATCATCAGAGACCTAAGAAGAACCTTTAGACAATCAATAAAAAGGGATGAATTATTGGCTATAAAGTGTCCAACTTGGGGTGATTTTAGATGGTTTTTAAAGATCACTAAAATATCTATGTGAATTCAAATTATGAGAAAATGATTTGATCCTAGGTTATTGCTCAGGGTGGATTGAATGAATTCCTTTTTTTATGATTTTAATTTCATTGACTCGAGAATTATTCATGAAATGAATTCAAACTAACCTCATCACATACATATTAAACACCTTAAAAACACATGATAATCACCTATACACTTGTAGGATCATTTTCATGAGCACTCTAAGGTAAAGGATGTAATTAGAACATGAAAGTGGGGTGAATAAATTCAATAAGGAAGAGGATGAATAAAAATCATTGAATGAAAGAAACTCAATTAAATTAAATTAATAACATTTAGTTAATGAGAAATAACTTTCAATCCAGCCACTTGCTACTCCTTTCGATCATCCCATAAAAGATCTTTCCCTCCATTGATGAAAAGGTCTCAACGGAAGTGAAAAGTAGACTTACGAGGGTGGAATTGAAGAAGTAAAAACAACAAAAATAACGATCACTCCACCGTTGTATGAACAGAATCACAAGGTTTGGTGTGAATAAATTCACACCTTCAGGCAACGGTATCAAGGTGATAAAAGGAAGAATAGAGCAAGATAACAATAAGAAATTTTATTAAAAACTAAGGTGATTCGATCAACTTACATGAGAAGGAAAAATGCTACAAAGACAATTTGGCATAATAACATTACAATCTAAAAAAAGATCCAAGATTCTCAAATCCATCACCACCACTAGGCATTTTTGAGCCCTTGGGTCGAGACTCCAACAGTCCATGTCTCCTCAATTAATTGTGGTAGGCCATAGGTGGGTGGAAAGTAAGGAAAAGTTGATTTTTTCACCCTTGACCCGAGGTGGCAGCCAACTTTCCTCCACCGAACATACGTGCTTGGAAGAACTTCTATATGGCCGAATTAGAGTGGTCCATAAAATATGAAAATGGATCTCCCAATGTCATCTAACCACCTGTAAATTTTTGTCTCATTTGGAGTTGTGTATTCCGAGATATGATCATATTAGTGGGATGTTTTTCTGGGCCGCAGAATCTGGCCAATAATTTTATCTCTAACATGGGCCGCCTAAATAGAAACCATTGAGGCTGAGTTAGCATTGGATTCTGCAGAGGGATTTGTTTCTATACATGTCTTCTAGCATCCAACGAAATTTGGGATAAATTGGACATGTATGATGGGCCCCATAGTCTCATTAGTGGGTTGGTGTCCAATCTGACTTCTTCAGAATTGTTTCCTTTCATCACAAAATATCCCCATCTTTTTCCATGAATTATCCATTGATCCCTGAATAAAACATGTTCATATATAAGTGCATATCAATTTCCAAAAATATAAAATTAAAATATTTATTATTATATTCCTTAAAATCAGATGAATCATTGGGTACTTTAAATGATGTTCAAAAATGTAGCACATAGTAGTGCATTTTAAGAAGGTATTACGATCATAATGTGAAATGATATTCAAAGTGTAAAACACACTAAAATGGTTTTTATTAATAATAAATCACATGAATATTATGTATATTAACAATGAATATTAGCCTCATTTTGTGACTAATCAATACCTATTCCCATATAAAGCCTCAAATGGATCTATCTGTATATTGGAATGAAAACTATTATTATAAGAAAACATGACCCAAAAAAGATGTTAGTCCCATAATCCCAGGTAATCCATTGAACTATCATGTAAAATAAATTCCATGGTCTAAATTGTTCATTCTCACTGCCCATCTGATTGCGGATGAAAAGTTGTTCAAAAATTTAATTCAATACCCATTGAATTCTAATGGATTTTCCCTAAATTAGAAGTGAATGTCAAATCATGATTAGATACAATGTAGAGGGGAACTCCATGTAACCTGACTATCTCTTTAATATACAATCGAGAAAGTTGATCTAGATGCAGAGTATCTTGAATAGGATGAAAATGTACAAATTTAGTCAATCGATCAACAATAACCCAGATTGCATTGTTACATTGAGAAGTATTTCGTAATAAAACTTTGAAATCCATGGACACATTTTCCCATTTCCACTATAGCATTGTTAAAGGTAGAAGCATCCCATTCAGTAACTACTGCTCTAATTTAACCAGTTGACAAGTTAAACACTTCACAGTAAAGTCAAATGTATCTATTTTTATTCCACCCCAACGGTAATGCTCCCAAACATCTCTATACATCTCAGTACAGCCAGGATGAACTAAAAATGGAGAACTATGATCTTCACATAAAAACTCTTTCTTCAATTGGTAATCACAAGGAACACATAATATCATCCAAAATCTCAAAATACAATCATTATAAATGTTAAATTCATGATTCTTACCCTTCTAAACCAACTCTACCTTTTTCTGCAACTCACTGTCTTCCTTCTGCACTTTCTTAATTATGTCTAAGAGAGATGATTTCACTGACACCAGAAATAATATAGTGGAATTTAATGCACCAAAATCTTCTATTCCAGTGTTCATAAAATCATAAATCAAGGGATCTTGTTCCAAACAAATCATTGTTAATGTAGAATTACTTTTTCGACTCAAGGCCTCAGCCACTTTATTTGTGTTTCCTAGATGGTAATGGATTGTGCAATCATAATCCATGATTAATTATAACCATCTACTCTGTCTCATTTTAAATTTATTCGGAGTGATTTTTTCGTTCTGTTTTTCAAACACAAAATGCCCAAAGGCTCTGTATCCAATGATTGATGAACCTACATTCCAAAGGCAGGCGTTCGCTGGATAGTCTGACCAGCGACTCTTACGAACTCACATTGGTCGAGAGGATTGGAATTTGAGCTCATATCACCCTTTTTGGGGGGAATTATTGAATGTTTCTGGAATCTCTTATAGAATTAAGACGTATTCATATGTTCGTGAATCTTTAGTTTATACCCAAACATAGTATCCACGGATTCAACCCTGGTGGGAACAGTCAACTGGATGCAGGGGTTCAGAATCATTTGTGCCCGAGGTTTACCATCCCTCATTAGATTAATGACCCCGAAGGGTTGGAACATGATTAAGGTAGCACTAGGAGTGGCATGGTGAACCTATGTGGAGATGATCGGATCGACCAGATGTTGGGCATGAACCTCAGGGAGGCTTCCTATGTACCCTGCTTAGGAAGTAGGGATCAAAGTCCACGTAGTTCAGATATACAGTTTAATGTCATGCTGGACGAGGGTAAAACTCGACATGAAGAAACGACCGAGTGGTGGGCATGAACCTCATGGAGGCTTCCTACGTACCCTTCCTAGAAGTCAGGGACCAAAGTCCACGTAGTTCTCATAAGTGTCGGAGAACCAACGTGAAGATGGACCAGGTGGTCCAATGGGTGGTGGGATTGAACATCATGGAGGCTTCCTACGTACCCTGTCTAAGAGGCAGGGATCAAATTCCATGTAGTTTGCATTGGAAGGGGGATTACGCTCTGGGGAAGCCCAGAATGATGGATTGGGACTTACACTCTGAGGAGGCCCATAGGAGGATGTCATGGTCGATGCATACTCTAAGCCCACGTGAGTCAGGCTCGGTGTGAGAAACAAGAGGCAGCAGGGACCAGAGGATCACGTCGTGAAAGGTGTGTCCTTAAGAAGCATAGTGGGGCTTACGCATTAGGGCTTCCCAGGGTGATGAATTGTGTCTTACACTCTGAAGAGGCCCATAAGTTCGGCACTTAATCCAAGATGGACGCCCGTGGTATGATGGATTGGGGCTTACACTCTAAGGAGGCCCATGGTTTCTTCCTCGTGTCTAGCCATGAGGTCATTCCAACCCATTGGTGGGATGAGGAATATAATAGGGGCTAACGCCTATGCGCAAGTGCACAAGAGGGATAACACCAAGGGTGTTGGAATCAGTGCAAACATAGGGAGATGAAAAGTGTGAATTACATTCCCGACATTTGGAACACAATGAGGGTGGCATGGTGATGGAGGATAACTGATGACCATGTTCGAAACATATCATACATATCACGTTATCCTGAAATGGGGACGAACAAATGAGGGTCAACTGCTGACCATGTTCGAAACATAGGACCGATCTCAAAGTGTTGTCCAAAGTCTTCCAGGGCGTTGGCCCAGGATGGTAGGTGAGCCGATGAGGCATGGGGCCAGACTGTTAGGGGGTCCCTTAAAACATGAAAGATGATGGAGATCTGAATGAAAGACACGCAAAGCGTGGGTAGGAGTGATGGAATGTTTGAACGGATTCTAGCGCTCTTGAAATTATGCCACTGTAAACATGGTATGAGGCATCTTATGCTTGGAGAATAATGCATATCTTTCATGCAGCAAGAGGCATCAAACTATTGAATGATGGGGAATTCTACAGTTTATCTTCATGTAGAGATGACTATTTCCATATAGTTTAATGTCATATGGATAGGACAAGGGCCATACAGTTTAACGTTATGTGGTCAGGACGACTAAGTGAGAGATACCTAGAAATGGTTGGTGTGGGACATACGCAAGGGCGGCCCATTCTGGATGAACCTTGCAAAAAGAGCTAGGAAATGTGGTTATAGGAGAGTCATGAGGAGTAGCTCGACTCATGGAATGCATAGGATGGATGTTGGAGCTGCACAAGGGTGTAATGTAAAATACTGTTGACCTGGATCAAAAAGGTCACCGTACAACTCTCCATTTTTCATGGGGGTCAGTGATGGTAGAGAAGGGACCAGCCCGGAGGTCCGGGGCCGCAACCTTGTAGTGACCCCGAGCGGGGGTGCGGGGGCGTATCCGACGCGGTATGGACCAGCGAGTGCATGGGGTTTTCCGCAAGGGGCGGGCCGCGAAGGAGCTGGCCGCGAGGTGCCAGCTGCAAGGGACTAGCCGTAGAGAAGATGTCCGCGAGGGACGGGCCGCAAGGGGTGTTGTCTGCGGTGGAGATAGCTGTCTGCGAAGGGTGTCTGTGGATGATATGGCCGCAAAGGAAGCTGTCCGCAAAGGAGTCTCTCCATGAAGGATGATTTCTGTGGAGGAGGATGTCCGCGAATGAGGTTGTCCACGGATGAGATGATCGTCCACAAAGGGTGTCTGCAAAGCGGGTGGCACCCTTCCTACTTCGCGCCCGCGGAGGGGTTCCCCCTCCATTTCGCGAATGTCACTAGTCTGTGGAAGGGGTGGTCGTGGAGGGACTATCCATGAAGGAAATGGCCGCTATAGGCTGGCCACGGAGGAGCTGGCCACATGTGGTTCGCGGAGTGGTTTCTCCTCTCTGCAGAAGAGTGCATCCGCAGATGATATGGGGTCTGCGGATGGTCGCAGACCACTGGGAGCGATTTCTCAAGTGTCTCCCCATGGGATTTCACCAGTACTTCCTCTCTTGTTTTTTGTGCCCCTCGATGATTATTTATAGAGCCACATATAGGATGGGAACACGGCCTTTGCAGAAGCCCATGAATGAATCCCAAGCCGCGGACGACTCGGTCAACCAGCTATTTTTGGAACCGAGATCCGCCGAATTGCTCCATGGCTGTGCACCACTCCACCTTTATTCTGCGAAGAATATTGGTCCGTGGAGGGGGCGGCTCGCAGCAGTGTACTGGCCTGATGTCCGTCCCGCTTCGCGGCCGCATAGGGGCTTCCGCCTCCATTTCGTTAACAATGGGGTTCACAGCTGCATACGGATTCCACCTTCGTTTAGAGAGGGATGAGGTTTTCGGCTCCATAGGTACTCCACCTCCATTTCAGGAACGACAACGTCTACAATAGGGCGGTTCTACGAACCAGATTCATACTGCTGCGAGGAGCTGGTACGCGGACCGGTTCGGTCCTTTTCCAAGTGTTGGGGTAATCAGATTTCCCCCTTTCAGAATTTTCAGGACCCTAAAGATGCCCCCCATTAGAATGGGACCGATCGGAACAAATAGGAGGCCATTCCGATGTCGAGTGGTCCTGAAAATCGATGAGAGATTGGACAATGCTATAAATGTTTCTTGATCCAAGTGACTCAGCTAGAACAGTTCGACTTTTTCTAGGGTTTTATAGAAAAAACCTATAATCTTTTGGTCTTTTTCTTCTTTAAATTCCCTAATCTTTCCTGGGCCCATTCGGTATGGACCCATTGGGTAAAACCCGGATTTTTCTTAGGTCGCCTTATTCAGGTTTTCGGCCTAACAGGCTTTGTGCCTCTCTCTTTTGTGAGCGTTTTATAGTCCCTCCAAAAAGACTATCATTACTGATGTTTTAGGTCGAATATATTTGACCAAATATGGTGAGGCGAGGTCCCCAATGGGGTTCAACTGATTGAAATATGCCTTAATACCCTTCAGACGCACGTGGGGGGAAACATGTTTGAATTTGAGCGGCATGCAGGGCATGTCTCAAGGCATGGGAGTCGTGTCGGTGTAGAGAGGCATGGAGATCATTTTCTAAGGAAATCATTCTTTTGGTAGATAGGCCAGGGGAAATGAATATGTAGATCTGCTGAGGGCATGGTATTCATAGTCATAAAACGGTATCCTTTAGTCAAAGTCTTATCCATTTCTGACGGCCAGTGGACTTCATGGAAGTCCGGCTTATGGAAACCATGATGGGTGGCATGGAAAATTATGAAAACCACTAGGGGTGGCTTAAAAGGGGTGTGTGACATCTAAAAGGGTTTTCGGAGCATCTGTATTAACCAGGAGTGTGGTCTAGAGACCACCTCCCTTCACATTTAGTTAGCGTAAGTGACGGTTGAGGCTTGACGTTGTTTAAAGTCATGCAGCTGGGACGTCATTTGAAATGGAACAACATCTCTTGGTTCTTGGTAATCTCGTCAAAGACGTTCTGCCGCATTTAGGTAGGATTATAGAAGAGGTTGGTAAACTGTAGCTCAGAGGGATTCCAAATCCTGGGATAGAAATGGGGGCTCAGAGGCCAAAAGGTGTACGGATAGAATCATTGCCTAAGGAAATCTTGCCTTTGGTAGACGGGCCAAGAGCGATCAATATGCAGAGCCACTGAGGGCATGGAATGCATAGTCATGCAAAGGTGTCATTAAGTCAAAGACTATCCACTTCCGATAGCCGAACACCTTCAGGGATGTTGAGATTTGGGACCACCAGGGGTGGCTTATGAGAGTTCGGCTTTTTCTGAGTACAGAGTATGGTTTACGAGGAGAGGGTGCCTGAATACGGGGGAGATATCTTGACTAAACTTCCGGAGAATAGGTGATGTAATTATTTTTCACGGCGGTGAGAGGTTGTGGTTTGTGTTGGTCTGACCCGTGCACTGAAAGATGAAGAAAAGCCTCCGTCTCACATTAAACCCATGACGAGCATGACTGTGTAGTTTACCGTCATGTGTTTGGGACATAATCCGTGCAGTTTAGCATCATGAGGTAAGGATGAGAGGCATTCTTAAAGGTTGATAAGTAGTTTAACATCATGCAGTGAGGACGGGGACATTCATGAAAGTTTCTATGAAGTTTAACGTCATGCAGTGAGGACGACCTCCATGAAATTTAACATCATGTGGTAAAGACATGGATATATTTAAAGGTTTTCGTGCAGTTTAACGTCATGCGGTGAGGATGGGACGCATTATTGTGAAGGCAGAACTTCATCAGAATATAACTGGTCTTGAATACCTAAACATTCCCTAGATGTGGAAGGGGGTTGATGGTGTAAATCATGGTTCTAGGGCGTCTTGGATCATGAAAGGTGATATGGGGGCTCTGAGGCTGGTAAGCGTACGGATCTATGAAGAGCATCGCCTGTGGAAATCTTGCCTTTGATGGACGAGCCAGGGGCTATCATTATGCAGAGCCACTGTGGGAATGGTATGTATAGTCCTAAAAAGGTGTCCACGGGTGGATGACCGTCCACTTATGATGGTCGTGAGTGGTCATGGTGATCCGCGATTGTCTGGGCCACGAAGTCTATCATCTGGTGAGGAAATATCCGTACATGTCGGGGATATTCGTACCTAGTTTCTATTAAAGCATAAAGATCCCCCATGCTCTGATTTATCTTGCTCGCGGGGGTGTGCCATCACTCTATGGAGTTTACTGTCGTGCGGTGAGGACGAAGTACTCCTAGTTTATTGGTCATAGAGCTTGGACCATTGGGTGACTATTGATGCAGTCACTCGAAGGATAATTGGGTCAAGATGTTCTGATATACATAGAACATGGCGGGGGATGAAGGTCGTAAACTACAACTTTGAGCTTTCCTAGATCAGGAGGCATGGTGTGGGTGCTCTAAGGCCGGTATGCGTACAGAGCTAGGAGAATTACCGCCCGAGGAAATCCTGCCTTTGATGGACGACCCAGAGGCTATCATTATGCAGAGCCGCTGAGGGCATGGCATGCATAGTCAAACAAAGGTGTCTCGGGTCGATAAACTTCCACTTCCGATGGCCATGAATGGTCATTAGAATCCTTGATTGGTCCCAGTGCAGAGTTTGGCATGTGGGAATAATGGTGTCTAGGTATACAAGAAACATCTTCACCACAATTGTCTGTTGAGTCAAAGTAGCCTAGTGTTGGATTGATTTTTATTGATGCAAGTCGCTATGTGAACCACCGACAGAAACATAGGCTAGCCAAATAAGGATACCCCGGAAACATTTAGATGTGAAAAGGGGAATGAACTTGTAAACCACTTTTCCATAAACTTCTGGATCAAGAGGTATGGTATGGGGGCTCTAAGGCCGGTAAGCGTACGGAGCTAGGAAGAGTGTCGCCTGTGGAAATCATGCCTTTGGTAGACGGGCAGGGGCTATCAATACGCAGAGCCGCTGAGGGTATGGTATGCATAGTTGTACAACGGTGTCCACGGGTCGATAACATTCCACCTCTAATGTCCATGAGTGGTTGTGAAGATCCAAAATTATCTGGGCCGGGGAGTCTGATGTATGGAAAGGATGTATCCAATTGTGCAAGGAGTATCTCCATATCGTATCGCCTTATGTCCTGGGTGGGTCACGACGAAGTCCGTGCAGTTTATTGTCATGCGGTGAGGACAAACTCCATGCAGTTTAATGTCATGTAGTTAGGAAAAACTCCATGCAGTTTAAAGTCATGCGGTAAGGTCAAACTCCATGTAGTTTAATGTCATTCGGTATGGAAGAAGATATGCACCCCATGCAGGTCTAGTCTGTACACGGGGGAAGGGGAATTTTTAACATCATTGTCTGTGCAGTTTAACGTCGTGACGTAAGCATGATAAGTACACCCCATGTAGGTCTGGTCCATTCTCGGGGGAAAGAAGGCACTTTTTTTGAAGGGCTGGGCCAAGATTGGGGATCCTGGCATCGCAACGTATCCTATGAGGGCAGGAATCAAGCCATACATAGTTCTTTAGAATCCGTGCAGTTTAAAGTCATGTGGAGATGATAGATTACATACAGTTTAAGCGTCATGTGATTAGGACGATGAGTACATCCCGTGTTGGTCAGGTCCATACACGGGGGGAGGGGCATTCTCAATTCTTCTTCATCTGTGTAGTTTATCATCGTGTGGCAAGGACGAACTCCAAGTAGTTTAACGTCATGTGGTGAGGACGTGAATATACCCCGTGCAAGTCTGGTCCGTACACAGGGGGATGGGCACTTTTATTTTTCTTTTTGAGGTGGATGTGCCAGGGTGTGGAATTTTGGTGTCACTACATATCCTGTGAGGGCAGGAATCAAGACTCACGTACTTCTTTGAAAGATGGTACACCCTGTGAAGGTCTGGTCCGTACACAGGGGAAGTGGGCATTTTTTTATGTGGTTGGTCCAGGATAGGGAATCCCGGCATTGCTACATATCTTTCAAGGGCAGAAATCAAGCCATACGTAGTTCTCTGTACATATGATACACCCCGTACAGGTCTGGTCCGTACACGGGGGAAAGGGGACAATTTTTTTTTTGAAGTGGCTGGGATAGGATAGGGAATCTTGGCATCGCTACATATCCTTCAAGGGCAGGAATCAAGCCATACATATTTCTGTGAAATCTATGCAGTTTAACAACATGAGGTGAGGACGAGGGGCATTATCAGATTTCGTGTAGTTTAACGATATGCTGTAAGGACGAGGTGCTTGGAAGTTTAATTTCAAACAGCTCGGATAATGTCTATATTGTTTAACGTCATGTGGTCAGGACAAGGGGGAATTATTAGATTGCATGCAGTTTTACGTCATGCGGTGAGGACGAGGTACTTGGCAGTTTAGTGACATACAGCTCGGATGATGTCCGTATAGTTTAACGTCTTGTGGTTAGGATGCGGTCCATACAGTTTAACGTCCTATGGTTAGGACAAGGGGGAATTATTAGATTCCGTGCAGTTTTACATCATGCGGTGAGGACGATGTCCATATCGTTTAACGTCATATATCTCGGATGATGTCCATACAGTTTAACGTCTTGTGGTTAGGACGAGGGCCACACAGTTTAACGTCTTCTATTTAGGATGAGGGCCATAAAGTTTAACGTCTTTTGGTTAGGATGAGGGGGAATTATTAGATTCTGTACAGTTTTACATCATGCGGTGAGGATGAGGTGCTTGGCAGTTTTGTGTCATACAGCTCGGACGATGTCCATATATTTTAACGTCTTGTGGTTAGGATGAAGGCCATACAGTTTAACGTCATGTGGTTAGGATGAGGGGGAATTGTTAGATTCCGTGCAATTTTACGTCATGCGGTGAGGACGAGGTGCTTGGTAGTTCAGTGTCATACAGCTCGGACGATGTCTACACAATTTAACATCTTTTGGTTAGGATGAGGGCCATACAGTTTAACATCTTGTGGTTAGGACGAGGTCCATACAGTTTCTATGTGAAATACTTCTTTAAGAATCTTACATTCGTAGGAGCCATGGTGGATTTTCCGTCCATGGAGATTAGGGCATATTCTCTGTTGGAGAGAGAGATCCTGACACGATCTTTTGCGAGTCCAGAGGCGAGGTTTCTTGGGAATCCTTGTTCGATTTTTCGTCCCCAGGTTGAGGGTTGGTAGGTGTTCCCGCGTTGTCGTGCTCGACCATTGTGGCTGAAGTCTTGAGGACACCTGATTGCATGTCTGGAATTAAACTCCTACTCTCAACATGGTTGATGGGCAGGACATAATCTCTGCCAAGCTGCCTAAGGGGGTCATCGGGGACAATTTCTAGGCCATTTGGAGCCGGGATCCGGTCGGCGCCGTCGAACAAAGGCTTATTCTTGTTTTTCTCATAGAACATGGCGTCTATGTAATGTGACTCAGAGAGCTCTAAAGGGGCCTTTTTGGCGTGCAACGTCCCTATTTGTCCATTGACGCAGTACTTGATACACTAGTTGTAGGATGAAGGAACGACCATGTGCTTATGGAGCCATGGCCTTCCCAATAGGGAATTGAATGTCGTGCTCTTCCGGACCACTTGGAATTCTATGTAGGCTACCAGGTCACCAAAATGGGTCTTTAGCTTAATCTTTCCCATTGGTTTCTTCTCACTCTTATCGTAACCTAACAAAGTTGTGGATGAGGGAATTAGATTGTCCTCGTTATAGCCCAACTTACAGAGTGTCCATAGGGGAAGGATGTTAACTCCAGAGCCATTTTCTATAATAAATTTTCAGATCTCAATACCATTCAGCATGCCTGACACATATAGTGGTCTGATGTGTCCTTGCATGATGGCATCTTCATCCTGATCGGTGAAGGAAATAACCTCATTGCATTCAGTCGGTCAAGTCTCCGTCTGGTAAATCCCAGCGGCAGCTACCTCGGCTTGGAATTCATGGGGGATGAACAAAGCATCGATAAGCGCCTCCCTAAGGTCGGCTGACAATCCCAGGGCATCCAGGATTGACTACTTGGCTGGAACTAACGCCAGCTACTTAAGGATGTCGTATTTTTTCTCCAGCGGTCGAAACTTCTCCGTTGGAGGGACAGTCTTAGCGGGTGCTTCGAAAGCTGGAGCATTTGACATGGAGGGACTGGCCACGGGGATAGATGTCGATGTTGTTCCCGCATTTTGAGGACATGGCCTGGCCGGTCTGTTTGTGCGCACTAGGTGACCAGACACTTACTCCTCCGGTGGGTATTGCAGAACAACAGGGCCAGAGTGGCTGCTTGTGGAGGTGGAGGGTCATTCCCTCTCTTGCTGAGTTCTCTATGGGGCTCTCCCACGTGTTTCCTCAATATTGACCGTCTGGGCCGGGGTCCAACCATAGGGTTGGTTTCGGCCGCGGCTTAGCCTCCCCTGGTATCCCCTGCCCCTGTGATTCCTCCTCCCGACTCCTCGTGCAGGAAACAAGGTTTCGTAATCATACCCTTAATCGGGGAATGATTCCATGAGATGGATGACGTTGATAGAACCAAAGATTGGATCTTCATCCTCTAACATGTCAACATGATCGATTGTCTCTGATGGTGCCGTTTGGTGGGTCAGTTCCCGTTGTGCCAAATTCGAGGGCATGAAATCCGCCAGGTTCGGGACTAACTTTGGACCCGTCATGGACTGTTCCTCTTGTGATTGCTTCTTCCTTTGACTCCATCCAGATGACCGACTTGTGGAGGGTTGTGAGGCCGACGCTATCAGCTCTGCGGCTCCAGGGGATGTTGTTGGCAACACCTGCTATTGTAGTTGAGCACAGAGTATGCCTTGGGCTCCGTTGATAGTCTTCTAAGTCATACAGTTGTAAAATTCTTGCCCCTTCTTGCGGGTGACTTTCTGCCACCCCTCCTCTTTGTCGGAGTCAGTGGTAGAGATACATGCCACATGTGCTGGGGGTGGTACCAGCTCGACTTGTCCGGAATCTACCATCTTCTGCAGGAGGTCTTTGAAGACGATGCACTCTCGGATACTGTGCCCCAACATCCAATGGTAGGGGCAGTAATCTGGCCTATCATCACGGCCGACTTCTTCATGTCTCCTCCGCTCCGGGAGGTGGAGCAAGTTGCAGTTCATGGCGGGAATGAAGTAGCCATGAACTTCATCATCTCAGAATGAGTATACATTTTGTCTTCTCTCCTCAAACTGGTTCCACTTCAGTCCACTCTGATCATCCCATTTTGGAGGGGGAGGATGTTGATAGGCATGGGGCCCTTGACAATTTGGTGGGGGCCTGAGCGGTAGAGCGAGCACAGGGGCCGGCTTGAGTGTGACAGTGGACGCTTCAGCTCTAGGGGCTCTTTTCACCAGAGCCTGTGAGGCTAATCGTGACATTGAATTTGTCCGCTATAGGGAGTCCTCAATTTTATGGGCAATGGCCGAGAGATGGGAGAATCTAGTGGTGCACTCCACCGGTATGAGTGGTGTTCGTAGATCATATCTGAGATTATCGATGCATATGGCTAGCATATAATCTTGAGGCATTGGCCTATTCAGAGAAGAGGTCATACCTTTCCATCTGGCGATGAAATCTGAGACCATATCTTTCTTCCTCTACTTGCAGTTCATAAGATCGCTGACTGTTGTTTTAGGTAGCATTGAGCTGAAATGGATCAGGAACTGCTACCGAAGGTCCTCCCATCTCTTTATCAACTGGGCCGGCAGACTCGTATACCAGACGAAGACGGATCCTTTCAAGGTTCGTATGAAGCATCTGAGTTTCACTACTTCTTTTTGTTCCAGGGTCCCAATCATAGGGTCGCAATAGGATGCATAGTGCATCAAATGCTGCTTCGGATCAGCTGATCCGTTGAATATAGGGAATACAGGGCTCCCAAAATTGGGTGGAGGTGGTGTGTTGGTCACCCAATATGGGTAGGGTTTCCAATATGGTTGTATCGGAGCACGTCGACCTTCCATATCTTTCAATCGAGTTGTTAATGCCTCGATGGTATTGGTGAGACCCTTGTTTACATCATGTTGGGCCCGGTCCTCAGTAGTCATAACCCGAGGCATTGCCTGAGGATCCGGATTGGCCAGCACCAAGGGTGCATATTCCGTTCGGCATACCCTCAGAGGGTTCGGGCGTACATTCTCCAGTTTCCTCCTAAGTGGAGGAAAACCCTGGTATTAATAATCCACGTTTAGGTAGTTGGAAAAACCAAGAACCTTATTGGGCAGGATCCCTAATCGTACATCGTTTTCCGGGGAAAGCCTTAGCCTTTGGGTGCACTTTCTAGGAGTGCATGATGTGGCTCTTCTTGGGATGAACTTTCAAAAAGGTGGTTCCTATGGAGTAGCTCGGCATTAAGCCACCTCAATTCTTTCATCTCTTCTTTCAGTCAAGTGAACCTCTCTTCGAGAATGAGTGGCTCGTTTTTATCGAGGGAAGGGGACGGGTTGAGGGTAACCATTCCTTTGTTCGTGTCCTTGTTGGAAGCTTGCTGGGCAAGCGGAGGGAGGTTAGCTTAATGGGTGGCCAAATTTAAGGTGGCCCTCTGGTTCCGGGTGTGCACAAATGGGGGTTCGTTGTGAGTCACAGCCCGACCGGAAACGTCATCTCCCAATCTGTCTGGAATTTCCTTTTCTCCAGTGTCACCTACAGGTTTAGCATCTATGGCATTTATGAACACATATTTTGAGGTGGAGGGGATGTCATCTTCTAAATAAGAAGAGGATCCCCCATGTCTTTAGTTGGCCTTTCCCTTTCATGACCCGGGATGGCCCTCAGACTTCTTGACGCAGGGTGACGCGGAGAGTTCTTTGATGCGACCTTACGGTATGCCTTCTTCTTGAAGGGGATGATGATTCGAATGACTGGATAGGATAGGAACCTCTTATTCTTACTCTCCTCCCTAGATGACAGAATACCGAATCTCATGGGGGAGGTTGTTGTTGAGGGGGTAATAATGCCCCCATCCCTGAGGGCTGGGGCTGGCTCTGTTCCCTAGACGTTGAGTCTCTTCCTAGTTTTATTGGTCTTAAGGGGGAATTTGTTGTTAAAAATGCCCCCAGCCCTGTAGGCTGGGGTTGACCCTGGATTGCGGCAGTGGCTGCGACTATTGTGACCTGCCTGATCTTGCGTGGCCCCATCCGGGGGTGAACCGGATCTGGTGATGAATTCACCTGCGGATCAGTCCCTTCTGGGCAGGCAGGCATAGATCATTGATTGGCCTCTCTTAGGCGATAGGCCTACTGTAATCTCTCGGTGGCCTGATTGAGGAGTTTTTTAATGGCCCGTTCCCGCCGGGCCTGACGCTTCTAGGACTTACTCGAGGCCCGACTCTGTTGGGTGTGTTGCCTTTCCTGAACAGGGGGTCCACCCGATTGATGTCTCGACGTGATGACGTTACACGATACCATGCTGAAAGGGTTATTCTGGGTTGGGAGCGGAGTGAAATTAAGAGCTCCGTGTTCCCCCCATCCCCTGATATGGATTCCCATCGGAGCATCACTGATGAGACGGCGTAGTTTGTGTAGTGCACGGAGGCAAGCTGCCTCCATATTCTCTTTGCGCCTCTCGGGGTGTTGTTGTCACGTCGAGTAAAGGGACTCCATGTTGATGTGACGCAGGAGGTCCCCTATCGTCCTGACGTGGTCTACATACCCGTTATAGGGCCGGAAGCTTAATTTCAGCCATCGGAGGGTAGTCTATATATTATGGCGGATGCTGTGCATGCATTCTTCCAAAAACTCCATGTGTATGTCGTACTGGGAGGTGGACGTGGTCCAAAACATGACCGGTATATCATTCATGGCCAGTCGTTTCCTCAGGTGCAGCATATCGGCATACTCCTCCGCCAGTGATTCCTCTAACTGGTCAACCCAACTAAGGCTGTCACTGTTGTCGGAGGCAGTGGGACCGGTAGGTATCGAATTGTCTTGTGGGCGATTCTGAGGTGGTTCAGAAAATGAACGTGGCCATAGAACGGTTCCTGGTCGAAGAAGGGCGTCATTAATGACATGCTTGGAATCTGACATGATCGATCCCCTCATTCTGAGTGCCTCGGCATACGAGGGCCTTTCAGTGCTTGATTCGGCAGGGTGAGGACCTTTCTGTCGATATAATATGTCATTACAGGGAGGACCTTCAGAATGACAGCCGTAATGGCGAGGACTACCATTACTGCCTGATGCTTCACTGCATGGAGGACTTTGGCAGTGCACACCCTGGGGAGGACCTCCAAGGCATGTTACAGCAAGGGGAGGACCTTCTGGCTGTGGGGTGTTGTTACAGGGAGGAACTTCGCAACAACTTTCATCATGGTAAGGATGACCATCATGGCTTGGCGTTCGATGTGCATTCTAGGGAGGACCTTCAGGACACACTGCGACAAGGGGAGGCCCTTCTTGTTTCTTGGGTCCATTGCGGGGAGGACCTTTGCAATGGCGGCCATGGTGGCGAGGACTACCATCACAGCTGCGGCAATGGCGAGGACTACCATTACTACTGCGCAAATGGCGAGGACTACCATTACTGTTGTCGTAGGGAGAATATATGCGGGATACATCCTGGGTAGGGCCTCAAGAATGTACCACAATGAGGGGAGGGCCTTCTCATTGCTAGATGTCTCTACGGGGAGGACCTCCGTTATCAGGGTGGAGAGGACTACCACCGTGACCTGATTCCTGGATGTGTGGAGTTCCATGGCAGTGTAACCCCTGGGGGGGACCTACAGGGCAGGCCATGACAAGGGGAGGCCCTTCTTGTCGTGATAAGATGTCACTATGGGGAGGACATCCGTAGTTGTGACTATGATAGCGAGGACTACCATCATAATCTATGGTCCCACTACATGAAGAGTGATTGCAGTGTATACCCCGAGGAGGACCTTTAGGGTGGACCACAGCAAGTGGAAGACCTTATTTCTCCTCGATCATCTGGTCATGTGGAGGGTTTCTATGACTCTCATCAGGAGAGAAGCTCTCGTGACCGATCGTTATATGCCCGCGGGGGAGGCCCCCATGGGTGCTCTAGGGAGGACGTTCAGAGTTGTTAGTAGTGACATTGCAGGGAGGACCTTCGCAACTTCTACTTCCACTCCCATAATATGGTAATGGTTGGGCAGGGTTTTGAGCCTTTAATGCGTGGTTAGAGGCGTCAGAAACCCCAGCTTCCAGCATAGCGGAGTCATGAACCCGCTCTTTATTTTCCGGTTGCCTTCGGCGCGTTCGAGGCGCTCATTTGCGGGTATTAAGGACCGTCTGTTGTTGACAATGGCCTTCACCTTTGGGTCCCATTCAAATTGGGTCCCATGATGCTACCAAGATATTCCAACAAACATCTTTACTTTTAGTAGGGATATATTCCTGCTCTGGAGCATCCACCGTGATGGACAGGTGTCCCCCAGTTGGAACGGGTGAAGCTGCTTGATCTCGTTGCCCTTGCATCGCAAAATATAGCCGGAAACCCTCCTAGGATGAAGCAGGGATGAAGATCTACTCCAAGGTGGATATCTCGTCTCTTAGATGAGTCATCTCAATTGGGGAGACGATATCATGGGCCCGATTACTTGTTGTTGCTGCCAATGCAATTACATGCTAGCAAGTCTGCAAGATATGATCTGGGATCGATACCTGCTCCTCTATCATTTCTAGCATATGTAGAGTGACATCTTTGCATATAACGGGTATTAAGGCCCATTCCGGTATTGGAGTAGGAATATCCTACTTCGGTCTTCTAGAGGTCAATGGGTACTGAAAATTATCGTATATCGGGGCAGGTGAACGAATCTGCCCATGTACCGGGATATGCTGGTTTCTCTCTCCATTTGCCGCCATATCAGGGTGGCGAACTTTACTTGCATCTACAGGAGGCTGGACCTGTATATATTTATTTCCAACCGTATCGAGTCGGTGACTTTTTTGGTGGGGAGACGTGCTCGCCTATGATTTTCCGCTGCATCTGGGTGGCGGGCTTTGTTGATCGCCACCATATCAGGATGGCGGGTGTCTGAAGAAACTTCCAGGAGCTCGTCCTGCAGGTGTCAGGTCTCTACCAAATCAAGCTGGTGGGCTTCACGACCCTGGGTAGGGAGAGGTGCCTTCCTGGTAAGTGTCATCCTGTGTGAGCTACGGGTTTGATGGAGCTCTGTGGGGATGAGCTCCAGCTCGTATGATGCCTCTATGTCTTGATGGAGGGCTTGGGTGGAGCGAACAGGTGTAGGTACCTATTCATTGTATGTCTCCGTGGATGGGAAGCGGAGCTCCTCCTTAGAGACCAAGGAGATGACAGGTCCTCGATTGTACATCTGCCTCCCTCATCGGGTGGTCCGAGGGGCCGGAGCTCGGGGAGCGTGGGCCTTAATCCTCAGGGAAACATCCTCCTCAGCACAGGGATGTTGAGTCACAGCGTGACCGCGACGATGCCATTCGGCGGGGGCCTTCGAGCGGAACCCTTGTTCGATAGGGATGACGTCCTCAATGTCGACCTCATCCACCTCCCTAAGGTAAGGGAGGTACGCATTGTCCTGCCTTGGGGATAGGCTCCCAAAACGGTTGGAGACTATGACAAGGGATTTCTGTTTCCGCCTTTGCGGTCGTTGCTAGGAAGGAGACTGGTGAATCTTGATGGATTGGAGGGCATGCATGTCCGCCTCCTCTGTTGGGAGAGTACCATTCATGTGGTAATCTTGGATAAGTGCATCCGAAACCCAGTGTTGAAGGCGCTGGGTGGGTGACGGGGTCCTCCGTTGTTGAGGAGGCCTCGTCCTTGTATTGTTGGAAGCATGCACTTGTGAGTTCCATTGCAATTCCATTGGATCGACAGGAGTTCTGAAAGTATTTCCTGTGAAACATTTTAGCAAATACAACTAGCAAACCCATCAAAGCAGCATCTCATAATCCCATGTGTAATTAAGGACCTTTCATGGCCCTCCTTTAGATCATAAAGGGGTAAAAGGGTGGGATTAATTTGAATTCGTCATGTTTGGGTAAAGATTCACGTCGGGTTCACCATTTTTTGTTTCGTTCTGGTTTTCGGCCACAAAACGCCAAACGGCTCCATATCCAATGATTGACGGAACTACTTCCCAAAGGCAGGCGTTCGCCAGATGGTCTGACCAGCGACTATTAAGAACTCACATTGGTAGAGAGGATGGGAATTCGGGCTCATCACACCCTTTTTGGGCAGAATTATTTCCTGTTACGGGACTCTCTTATAGATTTAATATGTATTCATATGTCCGTGAATCTTTGGTTTATACCCAAACATAGTATCCACGGATTCAACCCTGGTGGGAAACAGTCAACTGGAACCAGGGGTTTGGATTCAATTATGCCCGAGGTCTACCATCCCTCTTGGGTTTAATGACCCCGAAGGGTTGGAACTCGATTGAGGCAGCACTAGGAGTGGCATGGTGAACCGATGTGGAGATAATCGGATTGACTGGCTGTTGGGCTTGAACCTAAGGGAGGCTTCCTATGTACCCTTCTTAGGAAGCAGGGATCAAAGTCCACATAGTTCGGATATACAGTTTAACGTCATGCTAGACGAGGGTAGACCTCGACGTGAAGAAAGGACTGAGTGGTGGGCTTGAACCTCGTGGAGGCTTCCTACGTACCCTGTCTAGGAGGCAGGGATCAAAGTCCACATTTTTCGCATAAGTGTGGGAGAAACGACCTGAATATGGACCAGGTGGTCCGATGGGAGGTGGGCTAGAACCTCATGGAGGCTTCCTACGTACCCTGTCTAGGAGGCAGGGATCAAAGTCCACGTAGTTCTCTTTGGCTGGAGGCTTTCACTCTGGGCAGCCCAAAATGATGGATTGGGACTTACACTCTAGGGAGGCCCATAGGAGGATGTCATGGTTAAAACTAACTCTAATCCCACGTGAGTCATGCTCTATGTGAGAATCAAGAGGTAGAAGGGACTAGAGGATCATGTCGTGAAAGTTTCATCCTTGAGAAGCGGAGTGGGGCTTACGCATGAGGGCAGCCCAGGGTGATGAATTGAGACTTACAGTCTGAGGAGGCCCTGAAGGTCGGGGCTTACTCTGAGATGGATGCCCATCATATGATGGATTGGGGCTTACACTCTGAGGAGGCCCATGGTGTCTTCCTCATGTCTGTCCATGAGGTCATTCCAACCAATTGTTGGGTTGAGGAATATAATTTTGGCTAAAACCTATGCACAAGTGCACAAGCGGGATAACGCCAAGGGTGTTGGAATCAGTCCAAAAAAAGGCAGTTGAAAAGTTTGAATTACAAGCTCGACATTCGGAACACAATGAGGGTGGCATGGTGATGGAGGATAACTGTTGACCATGTTCGAAACACAGCATTCATATCACATTATCCTGAAATGGGGACGAACAAATGAGGGTCAACTACTGACCATGTTCGAATCACAGGACCTGTCTTGAAGTGTTTTCCAATGCCTTCTGGGGTGTTGGCCTAAGACGGTAGGTGAGCCGATGCAGCATGAGTCCAGGCCGTTAGGGGGTCCCTTCACAGATGAAAGAGGTAAAAGATCCGAATGAAGGACACACAATGTGTGGGGTGCAGTGCTGGAATGATTGAACGGATTCTAGCACTCATGAAATTATCCCACTCTAAACATGACATGACGCATCTTATGCTTGGAGTATAAGGAATATATTTCATGGAGAAAGTGGCATCCAACTATTGAATGATGGGGAGTGCTATAGTTTATAGTCATGTAGAGAGGACCATTTAAATATAGCTTAACGTCATATGGATAGGATGAGGGCCATACAGTTTAATGTCATGTGGTCAGGACGACTATGTAAAAGATACCTAGAAATGGTTGGGGTGGGACTTACGCAAGGGCAACCCTTTATAGATAAACCACGCAAAAAGATCTAGGAAATGGGGTTATAGGATAGTCATTAGGAGTAGCTCGACTCATGGAATGAATAATATGGATGTTGGAGCGGCCCAAGGGTGAAATGTAAAATACGATTGACCCGGCTCAAAAAGGTCACTGTGTGACTCTCCATTTATCATGGGGTCAGTGAGGGTAGCGAATGGACCGCCCATAGGGAAGCGGCCACAACCATGTAGTGACCCCGAGCAGGGGTTGGTGGGTGCATCCCCCGTGGTATGGATGGACGAGATCATGGGTTTTTCCACATGGGGCGGGCCGCGATGAAGCTGGCTGCGAGGTGCCGGCCATGAGGGACTGGTTGTGGAGGATCTGTCCATGAGGTACTGGCCGCAAGGGGTGCTGTCCGCGGTGGAGATGGCTATCCGCGAAGGGTTTCTGCAGATGATATGGCCATGAAGGAAGCTATCCGCGAAGGAGGCTCTCCGTGAAGGGTTATTTCCGCGGATAAGGCTGGCTGCGAAAGAGTTTGTTCGTGGATGAGATGGTCGTCCGCGAAGGGTGTCTGCAAAGGGGATGGTGCATGTCCAACTCCACGCCCACAGAGGGTTTCCGCCTCAATTTCGTGAATGACACTATTCTATGGAAGGGGTGGCCACAGAGGGACTATCCATGAAGGAAATAGCCGCTCTAGGCTGGTCACGGAGGATCTAGCCGCATGTGTGTTGCGGACTGGTTTCTCCTCTCCACGGAAGAGTGCATCCGCGGATGATTTGTGGTCCACGGATGGTCGCAGACCGCTGGGAGCGATTTCTTGAGTGTCTTCCCATGGGTTTTCACCGGTCCTTCCTCTCTTGTTTTTTGTGCCCCTCAATGATTATATATAAAGCCACATATTGGATTGGCACACGACCTTTGTGGAAGCCCATGAATGAATCCCCAGCTGCGGATGACTTGGTCAACCATCGATTTTTGGAACCGAGATCCACAGAATTACCCCATGTCCGTGCACCACTCCGCCTTTATTCCGTGAAGGATATCGGTCCGCGGAGTGGGTGGCTCGTGGTGGTGGACTGGCCGGATGTTTGTCCCGCTTCGCGGCAGTAGAGGGGCTTCTGCCTCAATTTCGCGAACGACGGGGTTCGTAGCCGCATACGGCTTCCGCCTTCATTTCACAAGGGACAAGGATCGCGGCTGTGTAGGTGCTCCGCCTACATTTCACAAACGGCATCATCTGCGGGAGGGCAGTTCGCCAAACTGGCTGCATACTACTGGTGGGAGACGGTACACAGACCATTTCGGTCCTTTTCTAAGTGTTAGGGTAATCGGATTTCCCCCTTGATTAATTTTCAGGACCCAACAAATGCCTCCCATCAGAATGGGGTCTGATCGAAATGAATAGGAGGCCATTCCGATGTATAGTGGTCTTGAAAATTAATGAGTGATTGAACAATGATCTAAATTTTTCCTAAGACAAGGGACTCAGCAAGAACAGTTCGACTTCTGCTAGGGTTTTACAGAAAAACCCTAAAAAATATGTCTTTTTCTTCTTTTAATGCCCTGATTTTGCATGGGGCCATTCGGTATGGACCCAGCAGGTAGAACGCAGCTTTTTCTTCAGTCGCCCTTTTCGGGTTTTCGGCCTAACAGGCTTTGTGTCTCTTTCTTTTGTGAGCGGTTTAATGTCTTGCCGACAAAACTATCATTACTAATGTTTTAGGTCAAACAACTTTGACCAAATATGGTGGGGCAAGGGCCCCAATGGGGTTCAACTGATTAAAAGATGTCTTAATACCATTCAGACGCATGTGGGGGAAACATTATTGAATTTGAGCGGCATGCATGGCATGTCTCAAGGCATGGGAGAAGTTTCAGCATACAGAGGCCGGAAGAGCATTGCCTAAGGAAAACATGCCTTTTGTAGATGGGCCAGGGGTAATCAATATGCAGAGCTGCTGAGGGCATGGTATGCATAGTCATACAAAGGTATCCTTAAGTCAAAGACTTATCCATTTCTGATGGCCAGGGGACTTCATGGAAGTCTGTCTTATGGATACCACGATGGGTGGCATGGAAAATTATGAAAACCACCAGGGGTGGCTCAGAAGGGGAGTGTGACATCTGAAAGGGTTTTGGGAGCATCCATATTAACTAGGAGAATGGTCTGGAGACCACCTCCCTACCAATTTTGTTAGCATAAGGGATGGTTGAGCCTTGATGCAGTTTAAAGTCATGCAGCTGGGACGTCATTTGAAATGGAATGACTACTCCTGGTTCTTGGTAATCTCGTCAAATACATTTCTCTGCATTTAGGTAGGATTGTGGAAGAGGTTGGTAAACTGTAGCTCAAAAGGTTTTCGAATCCTGGGATAGAAATGGGGGCTCAGAGGCCAAAAGGTGTACGGAGAGTAGCATTGCCTAAGGAAATCATGCCTTTTATAGATGGTCCAGGGGCGATCAATATGTAGTGCCGCTGAGGGCATGGTATGCATGGTCATGAAATTGTGTCCTTAAGTCAAAGACTATCCACTTCCAATAGCTGAACAACTTCAGGGAAGTTGAGATTTGGGACCACCAGGGGTGGCTTATGAGAGTTCGGCTTTTTCTGAGTACAGAGTATGGTTTATGAGGAGAGGGTGCCTGAATATAGGGGAGATATCTAGACTGAACTTCCTGAGAATGGGTGATGTAATTCTTTCTCACACTGGTGTGAGGTGGTGGTTTCTACAGATGTGACTCGTGCATTTAAAGATGATGAAAAGCCTCGGTCTCTCATTGAACCCATGATGATCTTGAACGTGTAGTTTACGGTCATGTGGTTGGGAGATAATCTGTGCAGTTTAGCGTCATGCGGCAAGAAAAAGAATCATTTTTAAAGGTTTCTATGTGGTTTATCATCATGCAGTGGGGACGGGGAAATTCTTGAAGGTTTCTGTGCAGTTTAACATCATGCAGCGAGGACGGATTCTATGCAGTTTAACGTCATGCGGTAAAGACATGGATATCAATAAAGGTTGTCGTGCAGTTTAACGTCATGCGGCGAGGAAGGGGGGCATTATTGAGAAGGATTCTCTTCATTAGAATATAACTGGGCTTGAATAAATCAACATGCCCTAGACGTGGAAGGGGGATTGATGGAGTAAATCATGGTTCTAGGGCTTCTTGGATCAGGAAAGGTGATATGGGGGCTCTGAGGCCGGTAAGCGTACGGAGCTAGGAAAAGCATCGCCTGTGTAAATCATGCCTTTGGTAGATGAGCCAGGGGCTATCATTATGCAGATCCACTGAGGTAATGGTATTCATATTCGTAAAAAGGTGTCCAAGGGTCGAGGACTTTCCACTTCCGATGGGCGTGAGTGGTCATGAGGATCTGCGATTGTCCGAGCCACGAAGTCTGCCATCTAAGGGGGAATTATCCAGAAATTTCGGGGATATTCATCCCTAGTTGCTATTAATGCTTAAAGAGCCCCCATGGGATGATTTATCTTGCTTTTGGGGGTGTTCCTTCACTCCATGCAGTTTAACGTCATGCGGCGAGGACAAAGTACTCCTAGTTTATTGATCATAGAGCTCGAACCATTGGGTGACTATTGCTGCAGTCACTCAAAGGAAAATTGGGTCAATATGTTCTGATATACATAGAATAAGGTGGGGGATTAAGGTTGTAAAATGCAGATTTGAGCTTTCCCGGATCAGGAGGCGTGGTGTGGGGGATCTGAGGACGATAAGCGTACGGAGCTAGGAGAAGTACCCCCTAAGGAAATATTGCCTTTGATGGATGAGCCAGGGGCTATCATTATGCATATCCGCTGAGGGCCTAGTATGAATAGTCTTAAAAAGGTGTCCCCGAGTCGATAACATTCCACTTTCGATGGCCATGAATAGTCATGATAATCCGTGATTGCATCCAGTGCAGAGTTCGGCATGCGGGGATAATGATATCCAGGTATACTAGAAGCATATTCAACACAATTGTCTGCTGAGTCAAAGTAGCCTTGTCCTGGCTTGATGTTTGATGATGCAGGTCTCTATGTGAACCACTGACAGACACATAGGCTAGCCAGATAAGGATACCCTGGAAACATCTGGATGTGAAAAGGGGAATGAAATTGTAAACCACTTCGCCATAAAATTCTGGATCAAGAGGTATGGTTTGGGGGCTCTGAGCCCGGTAAGCGTACGGAGCTAGGAAAAGTGTCGCCTGTGGAAATATTGCCTTTGGTAGACGGGACAGGGGCTATCAATATATAGAGCCACTGAGAGCATGGTATGCATAGTCGTACAAAGGTGTCCACAGGTAGATAAGTTTCCACCTCAGATGGCCATGAGTGGTTATGAGGATCCATAATTATCCGGGCTATGGATTCTAATGTATGGAAAGGATGTATACAAATGTGCAGGGAGTATCTCCATAACGTATCGCCATGTGCCCTTGCTGGGTCGCGATGAAGTCTGTGTAGTTTAACAACATGCGGTGAGGACAAACTCCATGCTGTTTAATGTCATGCGTTAAGGACATACTCCATACAGTTTAACTTTATGCGGTAAGGACAAACTCCATGTTGTTTAATGTCATGCGGTAAGGGAGAAGATATACACCTCATGCAGGTCTGGTCCATACACGAGGGATGGGTCATTTTCAACATCATTGTCTGTGTAGTTTAACGTCGTGCAGTAAGGATGAGAAGTACTCCCCGTGTAGGTCTGGTCCATACACGGGGGAATGAAGGAACTTTTTTTAAGGGATGGGCCAAGATTGGGGATCCTGGAATCGCTACGTATACTATGAGGAAAGGAATAAAGCCGTATGTAGTTCTCTAGAATCCATGCAGTTTAACATCATGCAGTGAGGACGGAGTCCATACAGTTTAATCATCATGTGATTTGGATGATAAGGACACCCCGTGTAGTTCTGGTCCATACACGGGGGGAGGGGCATTCTTAATTCTTCTTCATCTGCGCAGTTTATCGTCGTGTGGAAAGGATGAACTCCATGCAGTTTAACATCATGTGGTGAGGATGTGAATACACCCCATGCATGTCTGGTCCGTACACGGGGCGATGGGAACATTTGTTTTTCTTTTTGAGGTGGCTAGGCTAGGGTGTGGAATTCTTGCGTCACTACGTATCTTGCGAGTGCAGGAATCAACCCTCACGTAGTTCTCTGAAAGACGATACACCTTGTGCAGGTCTGGTCCGTAGACAGGGAAAGAGGGCATTTTTTTAAGTGGCTGGGCTAGGATAGAGAATCCCAGCGTCGCTACATATCCTGCAAGGGCAGGAATCAAGCCATATGTAGTTCTCTGTAAATATGATACACCCCGTGAAGTTCTGGTCCATAGACGGGGGAAAGGGGACATTTTTTTAAGTGGTTGGGCAAGGATAGGGAATCCCGACGTCGCTACATATCCTGCAAGAGCTGGAATCAATCCATACGTAGTTCTGTGAAATCTATGCAGTTTAATATCATGAAGTGAGGACGAGGGGCATTATCAGATTCTGTACAGTTTAACGTCATGCGGTGAGGACGATGTGCTTGGCAGTTTAATGTCATGCAGCTCAGATGATGTCCATATAGTTTAACATCATTTGGTCAGGATGAGGGGTGATTATTAGATTCTGTGCAGTTTTACGTCATGTGGTGAGGACGAGGTGCTTGGCAATTTTGTGTCATACAGCTCGGACGATGTCCATACAGTTTAAAGTCTTGGGGTTAGGATGAGGTCCATACAGTTTAACATCTTATGGTTAGGACGAGGGGGAATTATTAGATTTCGTGCAGTTTTACGTCATGCGGTGAGGACTATGGCCATACAGTTTAACGTCATACAGCTCGGACGATGTCCATACAGTTTAACGTCTTCTGGTTAGGATGAGGTCCATACAGTTTAACGTCATGTGGGTAGGAAGAGGGCCATACAGTTTATCCAATTGTGGTTAGGATGAGGGGGAATTATTATATTCCGTGCAGTTTTACGTCATGCGGTGAGGGCGAGGTGCTTGGCAGTTTAGTGTCATACAGCACTGACGATGTCCATACAGTTTGACATCTTGTGGTAAGGATGAGGGCCATACAGTTTAACGTCTTGTGGTTATTACGAGGGGGAATTATTAGATTCTATGGAGTTTTATGTCATGTGGTGAGGATGAGGTGCTTGGCAGTTTAGTGCCATACATCTCGGACGATGTCCATAGAGTTTAACGTCTTGTGGTTTGGACGAGGGCCATACAGTTTAACGTATTGTGGTTAGGATGAGGTCTAAACAGTTTCTATGCGAAATACTTCTTTAAGAATCTCGCATTCATACAAGCTCTGGGGAGTCCGGAGGCGAGGGGTCTTGGGTGTCCTTGTTCGCGTTTTTGTCCCACAGTTGATGGTTGGTAGATGTTCCCGCATTGTCATGCTCGGCCATTATGGCTGAAGTCATGAGGACATCTGAATGTGTGTTTGGACTTGAACTCCTACTCTCAACACGGTTGATGGGAAGGACATAATCTCTGCCAAGATACCTGATGGGGTCATCGGGGACCATTTCCGGGCCATTTGGAGCGGGGATCCAGTCAACGCAGTCGACCAAAGGCTTCTTCTTCTTTTTCTCATAGAACCCGACGTCGATGTAATGTGGCTCGGAGAGCTTAAAAGAGTCCTTGTCAGTGTGCAATGTCCCACTTTGTCCATTGACGCAGTACTTGATACACTGGTGGTAGGATGATGGAACAACCATGTGCTTATGGAGCCATTGCCTTCCCAGCAGGGCATTGAATGTCGTGCTCTTCCAGACCACCAGGAATTCTGTGTAGGCTACCAGGTCACTAAAATGGGTATTTAGCTTAATCTGTCCCATTGGTTTCTACTCACTCTTGTCGTAACCTAACAAAGTTGTGGCTGAGGGAATTAGATCATCCTCGCTGTAGCCCAACATACGGAGTGTCCATAGGGGAAGGAGGTTAACTCCAGAGCCATTGTCTATAAAGACTTTTCAGATCTCAATACCATTCAGCATGCCAGACACATATAGCAGTATGATGTGTCCTTGAATGATTGCATCTTCGTCCTGATCAGTGAAGGAAATCACCGCATTACATTCAGTCGGGCCAGTCTCCGTCCGGAAAATCTCAGTGTAAACTACCTCGTCTTAAAATTCCTGGGGGATGATCAAAGCTTCGATAAGCACCTCCCTAAGTTCAGCTGAAAAACCCAGGGAATCCAAGATTGACAGGTTGGCTGGTACTGATGACAGCTGCTTAAGGATGACGTATTTTTCCTCCAGTGGTCGACGCTTCTCTGTTGGTGGGAGAGTCTTAGCGGGTGCTTTGGGAGCTGGAGCATTTGACGAGGAGGGACAGGCTGCGGGGACGGATGTCGATGGTGTTCCCGTGTTTTGAGGACCTGGCCTGGACGGTCTATTTGTGCACACTATGAGACCAGAAACTTTCTCCTCCGGTGGGTATCGCAGAACAACAGGACCAGACTAGCTTCTTGTGGAGGTGGACAGGCATTCCCTTTCTTGCTGAGTGCGCTGAGGGTCTCTCCCACGGGTTTCCTTAATATTGATGGTTTGGTTCGGGGTCCAACTGTAGGGTTGGTTTCGGCCGTGGTTGCGCCTCCCCTGGTATCCCCTGCCCCTACGATTCCTCCCCCCAGCTCCTCATGTAGGACACTCGGGTTCGTAATCATACCCTTCGTCAGGTAATGATTACATGAGATGGATGTCATTGATAGAACCAATGATTGGATCTTAATCCTCTGACAGGTCAACCTGGTCGGTTGTCTCTGATGGTGTCGTTTGGTGGGTCGGTGCCCGTTGTGCCAAATTCGAGGGCATGAAATCTGTGAGGGTCGGGAATAACTTTGGCCTCGTCAGGGACTGCTCCTCTTGTGATTGATTCCTCCTTTGACTCCGTCCGGATGACCAGCTTGTGGAGGGGTGTGAGGCCGATTCTGTTAGCTCTACGGCTCTAGGGGATGCTGGTGGCAACACTGGCTGCTGTAGTTGAGCTCGGAGTATGCCCTAGGCTCGGTTGATAGTCTTTCAAGTCATCCAGTTGTCAAATTTCTTCCCCTTCTTGTTGGTGACTTTTTGCCACCCCTCCTCTTTGTTGGAGTCGGTGGTAGAGATACATGCCACATGTGCTGGGGGTGGTCTCAGCTCGACTTGTCCTGAATCTACCATCTTCTGAAGGAGGTCTTTGAAGACGAAGCACTCTCAGATACTGTTCCCCAACATCTTATGGTAGGGGAAGTAATCCGGCATGTCATCGTGGTCGACTTCATCAGGTCTCCTCGTCTCCGGGAGGCGGAGCAAGTTGCAGTTCATGGCGGCAATGAAGTAGCCACGAACTTGATCGTCTCTTAACGAGTATAATTTCTTTCTTTGCTCCTCAAAATAGTTCCCCTTTGGTCCTCTCTGATGGTCTCGTTTAGACGGGGGCGGTTGCTGATATGTATGGGGCCCTAGACGATTTGGTGGAGGCCTGAGCAGTGGAGCAGGGACAGGGGCTGGCTTGAGTGTGACAGCGGATGCTTCAGCTCTAGTGGCTTTTTTCACCAGATCCTACGATTCTATTCGTGACATTGAATTTGTCCGCTGTAGGGAGTCCTCCATTCTTTGGGCAATGTCCAAGAGATGGCGGAAGCCAGTGGTGCACTCCACCGGTATGAGCAGTGTTCGTAACTCATCTCTAAGATTATCGATGCATATGGATAGCATCTCATCTTGAGGCATTGTCCTATTCATAGAATAGGTCAGACCTTTCCATCTGGAAATGAAATCTAAGACCCTCTCGTTCTACCTCTTCTTGCAGTTCAAGAGATCGCTGACCGTTGTTTTAGGCAGCTTTGAGCTATAATGGAATAGGAACTGCTACCGGAGGTCCTTCGAGTTCTTTATCGACTGGGCCGATAGACTCGTATACCAGATGAAGGCAGATCCTTTTACGGTCCGTATGAAGCATCTGAGTTTCATTATTTATTGTTGTTCCGGGTTCCCCATCATATGGTCGCAACATGATGCGTAGTGCATCAAATGCTGCTCCGGATCGCCTGATCCATTGAATATGGGGAATACAGAGCTCCCAAAATTGGGTGGAGGTGGTGTGTTAGACACCCAATCTGGGTAGGGTTTCTTCTCTGGTTGTATCAAAGCACATCGACCTTCCATCACTTCCAATCGAGCTTTTAATGCCTCAGTCGTATTGGTGAGTCCCTGGTTTACATCCTTTTGGGCCCAGTCCTGGGCACGTGTAGCCCGAGGCATTTCCTGAGGATCTGGATTGGCCGTCACTAATGGTGCATATTCCGTTCGGGGTAACCTCGTAGGGTTCGGGCGTACTTTCTCTGGTTGCCTCTTAAGTGGAGAAAAATCCTGGTATTCATCATCCACATTTAGGTAGTTGGACGAACCAGGCGCCTTATTGGGCAGGAGACCTGATCGTGCTTCATTTTCCGGGGCAAGCCTTAGCCATTTGGGTTCACTTGCTGGGATTGCATGATGTGGCTCTTCTTGGGACGCACTTTCAATAAGGCGGTTCCTCTGGAGCAGCTCGACGTTAAGCCGCCTCAATTATTTCATCTCTTCTTCCTGTCGAGTGAACCTCTCTTCGAGTGTGAGTGGCCCGTTTTTATCGAGGGAAGGGGATGGGTTGAGGGTAACCCTTCCATTGTTATTGTCCTTGTTGGAAGCTCGTTGGGCGGGCAGAGAGAGGTTAGCTGAAGGGGCGTCCAAATTTAAGGCGGTCCTCTGGTTCCGGGTGTGCACCCCTAGGGGTTCATTGTGAGTCACAGCTTGACCGGAACCATCATCTCTCAATCCATCTGGATTTTTATTTTCTCCGGTGTCACCCATGAGGTTATCTTCTATGGTGTTGATGAATGCATATTACGGGGTGGAGGGGACGTCATCTTCCAAATAGGAAGAGGATCTCCCATGCATTCAGTTGTCCATCCCTTTCATGACTCGAGACTGCCCTCAGACTTCTTGACGCAGGGTGACACAGAGAGTTCATTGATGCGACCATACGGTGCTCCATTCTCTCGGAGTGGATACTGATTTGAATGACGGGATAGGAAGAGAACCTCCTCTTCTGACTGTCCTCCCTATATGAGAGAATACCGACTCTCGTGGGGGAGGTTGTTGTTGTGGGGGTAAAAATGCCCCCATCCCTGAGGGCTGGGCAGGCTCCGTTCCCTGGACGTTGAGTCTCTTCCTGGTATTATTGGTCTTACGGGGGCATTTGTTGTTAAAAATTCCCCATCCCTATAGGATGGGGTTGACCCTGGATTGCTGTAGTGGTTGTGGCTATCGCAACCTGCCTGATCTCGCGTGCCCCCATCCTGGGGTGAACCAGATCTGGTGCTGAATTCACTGCTGGACCAGTTCCTTCTAGGGAGGTGGTAAGAGATTTTTGATCGGCCTCTCATAGGCGAGAGCCCTACTGTAAGCTCTTAGTGGCCTGATTCAGGAGTTTTTGAATGGCCTGTTCCCGTTGGGCCTGACGCTTCTGGGACTTACTCGAGGCCCGACTTTGTTGGGTGTGTTTCCTTTCCTGAATAGGGGGTCCACCCAATTGCCGTCTCAACGTGACGACGTTACATGATACCATGCCGAACGTGTTTTTTTTGGGTGGCGAGTGGAGTGAAATGAAGAGCTCGGTGTTCTTCTCATCCCCTGATATGGACTCCCGTCGGAGCGTCACCGATGAGGCGGTGTAGTTCGTGCAGTGCATGGAGGCAAGCTGCCTCTTTATTCCCTTTGCGCCTCTCGGTGCGTTGTTGTCGCATTGAGGAATGGGCATCTAGGTCGATGTGACGGAGGAGGTCCTCTATCGTCCTGACGTGGTCTACATACCTGTCATAGGGAAGGAATCTTAATTTCAACTAGTGGATGATCGTCCATATATTATGGCTGATGTTGTGCATGCATTCTTCCGACAACTCCCTCGGTATGTCGTACTGAGAGGTGGTCGTGGGCCAAGACATGACTGGTATATCATTCCTGGCTAGTTGTTTCCTCAGGTTCAGCATATCGGCATACTACTCCGCCAGTGATTCCTCTACCTGGTCATCCCAACTAAGGCTCTCACTGTAGTTAGAGGCAGTGGGACTGGTAGGTATCAAATTGTCTTGTGGGCGATTCTGAGGTGGTTCAGAAGATGAACGCGGCCCTGGAACGGCTCCTGATCAAAGAAGGGCATCGTTAGAGACAAGATGGGAATCTGACATGCTCAATCCCCTCCTTCTGAGTGCCTCGGCATATGATCTCTTTTCGGTGCATGATTCGTCAGGAGGAGGACCTTCCTGTCGATATAATATGTCATCGCGGGGAGGACCTTCACAATGACGGTCGTAATGGAGAGGACTACCATTACTGCCTGATGCTTCACTGCATAGAGGAATTTTGCAGTGCACACCATGGGGAGGACATCCAAGGCATGTTGCAGCAAGGGGAGGACCTTCTGGCTGTGTGGCGTTGTTACGGGGAGGACCTTCGCAACAACTGCCATCATGGTGACGATGACCATCATGGCTTGGTGTTCGACTCACATCATGGGGAGGACCTTCAGGACACACCGCAACAAGGGGATGACATTCTTGTTGCTTGGGGCCATTGTGGGGAGGACCTTCACAATGGCAGCCATGGTGGCGAGGACTACCATCACAGCTGCAGTAATGGAGAGGATTACCATTACTGCTACGATAATGGCGAGGACTACTATTACTGCTGCCGCAGGGAGAATATATGCGAGATACTTCATGGGGAGGACCTCTAGAATGTACCGCAACGAGGGGAGGGCCTTCTCGTTGCTCGACGTCTCTACGGGGAGGTCCTCCGTTATTAGGGTGGTGAGGACTACCACCATGACCTGATGCCTGGCTGCGTGGAGTCCTATGGCAGCGTAACCCCTATTGAGGACCTTCAGGGCAGTCCACGACAAGGGGAGGGCCTTCTTGTCGTGATGATACATCAATACGGGGAGGACCTCCATATTTGCGACTATGATAGCGAGGACTACCATCATAATCTATGGTCCCACTGCATGGAGAGTGATTGCAGTGTATACCACGGGGAGGACCTTCAGTGTAGATCGAAACATGTGGAGGACCTTCTTGATGCTCAATCTTCTGTTCACGTGGAGGGTTTCTGTGACTCGAATCAGGAGAGAATATCTGATGACCGATCATTATATGTCTGCGGGGGAGGCCCCCACTGGTTCTCTGGGGAGGACCTTCAGAGATGCTGGTAGCGACATTGCAGGGAGGACCTTCACAAATGCTACTACCACTCCCATAATATGGTAATGGTTGGGCAGGGTTTCGAGCCTTTGATGCATGCTTAGTAGCGTCGGAAACCCTATCTCCCAGCAGAGCAGA
The DNA here is from genome assembly GCA_963277665.1 of Viscum album. Lineage (NCBI taxonomy): Eukaryota > Viridiplantae > Streptophyta > Magnoliopsida > Santalales > Viscaceae > Viscum > Viscum album. Next base: position 1,603,865,423 of record OY728161.1, read on the forward strand.
GTCATGAACCTTCTCTTTATTTTTTGGATTCCTTCGCAGGTTCGGGGCACTCTTTTGCAGGCAGTGGGGACCGTCTGCTGTTGACAACGGCATTCACCTTTGGGTCCCTATCTAATTGGGTCATGTGACATTCTCGGGATACGTCGACGAACATCTTGACTTTTAGTAGGGATATATGCCTGCTCTGTAGCATCCACCGTGATGGATGAGTGTCCCCCAGTTGGAACGAGTGAAACTACTTGATCCGGTTGCCCTTGCGTCGCGGAATATAGCCGGTGACCCTCATGGGTTGAAGTAGGGATGCAGATCTGCTCTTTGGAGGCTATCTCGTCTCTTAGATGAGTTGCCTCAATTGAGGAGACGAACTCACGGGGCCAAGTCCTTGTTGTTTCCGCCGATGCAATTACATGCTGGCATGTTTGGAAGATTTGATCTGGGATCGATACCTGCTCCTCCATCACTTCCAGGATATGTAGAGAGAAATCTTTGGCTGGAACGGGTATGAAGGACCATTTGGGTATCGGCGTAGTAATATCCTGCTCTGGTCCTCCAGTGGTCAGTGGGTACTAACAATTCTCTTGTATCAGGGCAGGTGAACGAATCTGCCACTGTACCGAGATACGTTGGTTTCTCTCTCCATTTTCCGCCACATCGAGGTGGCGGACATTACTTGCATCTGCAGGGGGATGGAACTGCATATATTGATTTCCCATCGTATCGACTCTGTGGCCTTTGTTGGCGGGGAGACGTGCCTACCTATGATTTTCCGCCACATCTGTGTGGCGGGCATTATTGATCGCCACCATATCAGGATGGAGGGCATCTGAAGCAACTGCCTGGAGTTGGTCCTGCAGGTGTCAGGTCACCACCACGTCCAGCTGGTGGGTTTCACAACCCTGGGCAGGGAGAGGTGCCTTCCTGGTAAGTGCCGTCATGCATGAGCTATGGGTTTGATGGAGCTCAGCGGGGATGCACGTCGGCTCGTTTGATGCCACCATGTCTGGATGGTGGGCTTGGGAGGAGCGAATAGGTGTAGGTGCTTGTTCATGGTACGTCTCTGTGGCTGGGCAGTGAAGCTCTTCCTCAAGGACCAGGGTGATGAACTTTCCCCGATTGTATGTTTGCCGCCCTCGTCGGGTGGTTCGAGGGGCCGAATCTCGGGGAGCATGGGCCTGAATCATTGGCGAAACATCCTCCTCGGGGCGAGGATTTTGATTCGTGGTGTGACTGCGACGACGCCTTTTGGCAGGGGCCTTGGAGAAGAACCCCCGTTCGATAGGGATGAAGTCCTCAACATCGAACTCATCCGCCTCCCTATGGTAATGGAGGTACGTATTGTCCCGTTCCGGGGATCGACTCCTGAAACGGTTGGAGAAGGAGGCATGTGATGTCTGGGTCCACCTTTCCGGTCGTTGCTGGGCAGGCGACCGGCGAATCTTGACTGATTGGAGGGCATGCATGGCCGCCTCCACCATTGGGAGAGTACCATTCACGTGGTACTCTTGGATCAGCGCATCTAAAACCCAGTGTTAAAGGCGTTGGGTGGGTGACAGGGTCTTTTGCTGTTGAGGAGGCCTCCTCCTTGGGTCGTAGGAAGCACGCACTTGTGAGTTCCTTTGTGATGCCATTGGATCAAGGGGAGTTCTGAAAGTAGTGCATGTGAAACATTTTAGCAAATACAAGCAACAAACCCATCAAAGCATCATCTCATAATCCCATGCACAATTAGTGACCTTGAATGGCCCTCCTTTAGATAATAAAGGGGGAACAGGGTGGGATTAAGTTTAATCCATCATGTTTGGATAAAGATTCACGTCGGGTTCACCGATTTTTGTTTCATTCTAGTTTTCGGCAACGAAACGCCCAATGTCTCCATATCCAATGATTGATGGACCTGCTTTCCAAAGGCAGGCGTTCACCGGATGGTCTGACCAGCGACTCTTAAGAACTCACATTGGTCGATAGGATGGGAATTTGGGCTCACCACACCCTTTTTGGGGATAATTATTGCATGTTACGGGACTCTCTTATAGATTTAAGATATATTCATATGTTCTTGAATCTTTGGTTTTTACCCAAACATAGTATCCACATATTCAACCATGGTGGGCTACATTAAAATGGACATAGGGGTTCAGAATCATTTATGCCTGAGGTTTACCATCCCTCGTTGAATTAATGACCCTGAATGATTGGAACTCGATTAAGGAAGCACTAGGAGTGGAGTGGTGAACCGATGTGAAGACGATTGGATCGACTGGATGTTGGGCTTCAACCTTAGGGAAGCTTCTTATGTACCCTACTTAGGAAGAAGGGATCAAAGTCCACGTAGTTTGGATATATAGTTTAACATCATGCTGTATAAGGGTAGAACTCGGCGTGAAGAAACGACCGAGTGGTGGGCCTGAACCTCGTGGAGTCTTTCTACATACCCTTTCTAGGAGGCACCGATCAAAGTCTATGTAGTTCGCATAAGTGTTGGAGAACCGACGTGAAGATGGACCAGTTGGTCTGATGGTTGGTGGGCTTGAACCTCATGGAGGCTTCCTAGGTACCCTGTCTAGGAGGCAGGGATCAAAGTCCACATAGTTCACTTTGTCTAGGGGATTACTGTAGATACCTGAAGCCTGACGTACATGGACATTACATTACTTTTGCGGAATACTTAGTACATAACAAAAACACACACACATGGACCATAATAGTTTAGTGTATTTTTAGAGTACACACATAATCACAGAGAATCATTTCTTATTAGTCAAGACTCATTGCCAAGACTATCATAGTGGACAAAGTCCATTTCTGAACCGAGTCACCCTCGTTTCAGTCCTGTTTCACTGAACCGGTATAACCTACCATTCCAGCCATGTATATCTCATGAGATATAAAATCTTTACCCAATGAATTGGTGGGAGATATAGGTCCCACCCATCTCATAATGATACCATTCTTATGTGTGCCACAAAATCATAAACCATACATCATTGCATAACCCATGTAATAAAAATGGGATTCTTAAACAACATGACATAATAAAACAATTCATATAAGATAAAGGATTTCATAAAAATAATTCCATCACAACATAATTAAATCAATTTAATAATAGAGATAGAAACAGAACCCTATATTATCTTAGATGGAAAATAATTTTGATAAAAACACTTGAACTACATTCATGAGGAAAATATCCTTTCTACTTCAAAAACATTTTTCCTTTCTTAACATGTCATACTATTTTAAACTAAAATAAGTTGATTAAAAATAAACTTGAAAACTTGTAAAGGAATCTTCTTGGAAATAATGTTTTAAAAATCCATTCATGTCGTATAAGTAAAAAACAACATTCTTCGTACATTTGTCGGAAAAGTCAGAAGTACCTCGTACGAAAAACAACAAAAGATTCCTTTCATATCCTTTACTAAAAACTCACCAAAGGGTAAAATTGGATATAAACTATTGTAGAAGGATATAAATATTACATATTGAGGAAACATGGAGGTCGATGATAATATACACCCCAGTAAATACCAAAGTATATACAATCTCGGATAAAAAAGAGATTGTGATATTTCCCTTACCTTAAGTCCAATTTGCTTCCTAAGTGTCCGAACCTCCTGTATAATAATTTAAATAATGTCATTGACTTATTCCAGAATCATACTAATTTTTTTTATATCATATATCGTTCACTTAGGACTTTATATTACCCGTTCTTTTGTAAATTCCAAGTTAAAGAGCGTTTTGGGTAAAATTGTTTCATTTGTCGTCCGTGTTTTGACTTGTAATTATTCATATGATTACTTAGATCATGATTAATTAATTCCAGAATATAAACCATGATTTATATATAATATATATTCAGAATATACATATATATAATAAATCAGTAAATGGAAAGAAATACACCATTCATGGAGACGGTAGGTCGTACGTACGCATTAACGCTGTTTTCGTTTCCTTATTGAGTTGAATGGAATTAAGTAGATGACATACATATATATATACACATAAATCCAGTATCATTATTATGTCATATATTTCATGATTACTTATTATATATACTTTATAATCATTCATGAATGGTTAAAGTGGAGAATGAATCTCATCGCGTCGTGGAGACGGTAGTCCGTACGTACGCACGAGCGATGATATCGTTCTCATGATCGTGGGACTGTATTGGAGTGTATGTATACTATTTCAGAATCAATATCACTTTAATTTAATCATATATAGTTATTATTTACACCATTATACCCATCCAAGTAAGGTGGTGGTGAAAAATAGATTTCACCACGGCGTGGAGATGGTATTCCGTACGTACACACGCGCGGTGATTTAGTTTTCCGTAGGATGGATAGAGAGTGAAATAGGGTTGATTAATACTTATAATAACATATTAGTATATGAGGGATACTGATGTTATTACTTCATAATGAAACAACCTAAGAAGAAGAATTGGAAGAAGAAATAAAGTTGAAAGAATCGGTAACGGACATTACCTCTTCTTTGGAGCACCTCTTTGAGATCTCCTTTTAGGGCACTAAAATTGGTCTTTGAGGAAGACCAGAACCTATAGTATGTTTCTAGGGAAGTGGAGAAGAGAATTTGGCAGGGTTTGGCCGAGCTTTAAGGCTCAAAGTTGTGTGAGGAAGAGAGGGAGGAGGTGCCCTTTTATAAGGGAGGAGAGGGGCTCCTTTGGAAACCTAAATATGTTTTTTATTATAAAGTCATATTCGGTTTTAAATATCTCCAAATTGATTTATTTCGAAGATAAGGTGGGGTGGAATCGAAATCCTCTCATCCAATAGAATTTAGACAGGTTTAGGTTCCTATTTTAACCTTATCATTTAGATTTAACATTAAGTTAAATAATTTTCCTTTTACCGTGACTTCTTGTGTTCTTACACTATAAGGTTAATAAACATACTATAAGGAGACAAAATAACCCCAAGTTGTTTATTATTAATATATATAGCCTTATCTAAGTCATTTGGCCGAACCGTAGATTTTTAGGAATAAAATAACAATTAATAATATAATATTTGTTTTAAAAACTATTTTATGTCAATTTTGACACTATTTATTAATTGATTTTTTGTGAATATCATAACAGAATGATTAGTTCGAAAAAAGTTAATTAAATCAATAATAACATGTCATATTAACCTAAAAAATTATTGGAATTCATAAAAAGTCTCAAATTATATTTATTTGGGTATTTATAATATCAATTATTATAATTTTTCACTATTATGGTAATTACTGCATCATCATTGTGTCATAAATAAATTAATTTATTTAATGTCTAAAAATTATAAATAAAATTTCATTATGTAGGAAATCTTATTATATTTCTAATGAATATTTAGAATCGAATTTATCTAATGTATAACCCTATATTAAAAATGTTTTAGTGAATAAACTTTGATTTTAACTCTTTTAACTCTTCTTTGAATTAAATAATAATAAATGTCCTAATATAATCCAAGTGGGCCTAAATGATCATATTTTATTCCTAAGGTTTTTTTGGTCGAATTAAACTTATCCAATAGAATTATGACATGTGTTACGGTAATAATAATAACATTTTTACCCTTAATTACCCAATTTACTTTTAACCATGGTTAAAAAAAGTAAAAAGTAACTATTCACCAAAAATTATTTTTATCTCATTGAACCACATTTTACTTACTGACATCAACCGTGTCTCTCAGATTTTTGAAATTCCACTCACAGAAGCGGTAAAATTAAGTTTTAGGAAAAATTCATTTTTTTAATACCACTTAGGGGTTTCACTATTCATCAAAAAATGAAAGTTTCTAGTAAAATACCAAAAATTAGGCCTAAGATATATTTGATATTATGAACTCAAAAATGATTTCTATTTTACCAAATTCAAAACATATCAGTTTCATTAATTAATTTAAAAATTAATTCCCGTCGTCAAAACAAATAGCGTGTTCTTAAGAGATAATCACTATCAAAAGATTGACACTTATTTATGTCTGGTTTAAATGTGAAATTACATCCAATGAACAACATTGTATTAAATTGTAAAAAATATATTGTAAATATAATTTAAAACCACTCAAATTAATAATTTATCACTATTAATTATTTCGATTGAAAAATTTGTTTTTAATTAAAATTTAGTAATTTTCACTATTCATCAAAATATGAAAGTTATCCAAAATTTACCAAACTTTCACCCAAAGCTAATTTTGATATTCCGAATCCAAAAATGAATTCCATTTTGAAAAATAAAATTTACAAAATTTCAAAAAGTGGTTATTACTATTCATAACAGCTAGTTTTAATAATATTTTAATAGCATACTGTTGTTTAGTGAAACTCGTTATTGCGTACTACACACGCTATCGAGGAAGGTCGCGATTTCGTGTAATTCAAGCCAGGTCAGAGATGCGTGTTGTGAAATATCCTTTTATTGTAGCGTATAACACAAGACATTAATGAAATTAAAAAGAATATTTTTCATAAAATCTTGGGGTGTTACATTCTACCCCCCTTAAAATGAATTTCGCCCTCGAAATTCGTCGGGGTTATAAATGGTTTACTATTAAAAAGTTTCTTTAATAGAGACCCACATCGTAAAAAGGAATACCAAAACAAATATTTAAAAACAAAAGTATGAAATGTAACGGTTACCAAAATAAACTAATCATTGAGTTTCCACATAGGTGAAAATATGGATATGGAAGAGAAATCTAACCATCATGTTCTGATGGAGTGTGGTAGAGAAAATGGCTATGGAAAAGCAAGCAATCACAAAGCCATAAATTTGTGACGATCTAAGGTACCATCTGATTCATCAGATATAAGAGCACTAGGACAACATTTTTTGTTTTTCAAGATCATTTCTCTAAAGTTGATGAAATTGGAATTAGAAGAAATACTTTCGTGATTTTGGTATAGTCTCACCGTTGGCCGTTCTTTGGACAATTTCCAATTTATCTCTTAAAGAAATGAAGTTAAATTTGTCATTCGTGATGTGTTAGCAGATCATGTGATAGAATGATGGGTCATTCCATCTGTCTCAAACAAAAGGTTAGAAAAGTTATCAAAAAATACATAAGTCCATCTATAGTGAGATTAATCATATATAGTTCCTAAAATGGACTTATACTTCATATATCATACTGCTTAATATAATAAAACTACTTTCTACTAAACAAGGACTTTCTGTAGGCTAGTGGTAGGCGATAAAGGCAAGTCACACTTCGGTTGTGGGTTCGATTCCCATAGCTATGTCCGACGTGATGGGTTGTCGCATGTCCTGCATGTTGTCCTTTTTCTAAAACTACATTACATAAATAATATTAAAAAAAAAGTTCTATCCTTAACCAATACTAACTTACGGTTAACATAATACATTCCAATCATTAGGCTTATCTAAAATACTTCGGTCCAAGCTCATAGTATAAAGAAAAGGATTACTTGAAATGTCGTCAACCAAGCATGTGAATACCATCATTTATCCCCCATATATCTTGTTGGTCACATTCCAATCATGTGAATACCTTAATCATGTATTCTCTTGAAAAATGAATACCTATTAAAACATAGTGAAAACATGAATGCTGTCAAAAGTTAACTCTTTCCACATACCAAAATCCAAAAATTCTATATACTCAAACCATTATATAACCTTCTCCTTATACCGGTCATGAGCTCATGAATACTATCAAACATTTAATTTTCTCCTTATCCCTTCATTATGCGCATATATTCCAAAAATATCTGAATAACCATTCATGGATACTGGTACCATTAATAATACATTTTCAAAACTCAAGGAAAGAAAACTGTGTAACAATCCTTAGATGTCTCTTTATTCCATATTACCATGAGATTACTTATACAACATTACACATGATAAACATGTAGTCATTCCACTACATTCTTAAACCATTGACCGAGCTTCAACAATTCTTTCATCTCACATATCATTTGTAGTCTCTTCATCATCATCAACATAAATACTACCCATATGACCATACTTATTCTCTTCATGAGACTTTCCCTTAGGGAATTGGTTTCCATAATGACCGTACATTCCACATTTAAAACATTTAACCATTGTTGATGTCGTAGGAATACCATTATCCTCATCCCTGGTGTTAACTGAACCTTTTCATTTGAACTTACTGGATTTGTGTCCTTCTTTTCTACACCCAAAGTATCTTCCAGTTCCTTTGAAACATTCTCCTTAATGCCTCTTCCCACATGATTTACATAGGGGGAATTGAACTTTCTTTCCTCTATGATCATCATGAAACTTTATCTTTCTTTTATTAGCCGAGTCAGGAAACTTACCAAATTTTACTTTATTGATCATATTATGAGATTGCTGATTCGGCATAAAAATGATGTTTGGACTTCCAAATCCCATTTCATTTGGTTACTCATGTAGAATATCATTCCATTGTCCATCATGTCGTCCATTATCGTGAATCATCTTGTTTCCAGCCATTTTCTAAAACCCAAAAAGAATAGTGTGAGAGGAAAAAATCATAATAAAGGGGGAGTAACTTCAATATATAACATCTTTGGTTTAATCTAATATCGTTACCATAGTTCTAGGACTATATCCTATACGTATACTTATCCTTAGGGACATCCCTAAACATACCTTAGAAATATCTCTAGGGATCTCACTAACGTTTTCGCATCCTATTTTCCAAAGGTTGACTAAACTTTTCCTCTAATACCAACTGTAGAGACCCAAAGCCTAAGGTACATGGACATTACATTACATTTGTGGAATACTTAGTACATAACAAAAACAAACACACAAGGACCGTAATAGTTTAGTGTCTTTGGAAACTCGGAACGTAATCTTCTAATCATGGTGAAAGATCTTCAACATCTCCCATAAAGATCTTCCCTTTTTTTCTTACCTAAAACCTTTCTTTATATCATGGGGAAAAGAAAACATAAAAGGGTGAGCTCAAATTCTCAGTAAGGGTAAACAAAAGAAATATCAATCACATCATATTCATAACATTTTGGAAATCTTAACCTGCAAAAGAGATCATAATATCATAAAATGGGATAAATCATAGTATTGAAATGTAATCACAATAATCATAACTTAAAACATGAATCTTTTTTGCGTACACACATAATCATAGAGAATCATTTCTTATTAGTCAAGACTCATTTCCAATACTATCTTAGTGGACAAAGTCCATTTCTGAACTGAGTCATGCTTGTTTCAGTCCTGTTTAACTGAACCGGTATAACCTACCGTTCCATCCATGTCTATATCATGAGATATAAAATCTTTACCCAATGCATTGGAGGGAGATATAGGTCCCACCCATCTCATAATGATACCATTCTTATGTGTGCCACAAAATCATAAACCATACATCATTGCATAACCCATGTAATAAAAATGGGATTCTTAAATAACATGACATCATAAAACAATTCATATAAGATAAAGGATTTCATAAAAATAATTTCATCACAACATAATCAAATCAATGTAATAATAGGGATATAAACAGAACCCTATATTATCTTATATGGAAAATAATTTTGATAAAACACTTGAACTCCATTCTTGAGGAAAATATCCTGTCTACTTCAAAAACATTTTTCATTTCTTAACATGTCATAAAATTTTAAACTAAAAGAATTTGATTAAAAATAAACTTTAAAACTTGTAAAGGAAGCTTCTTGGAAATAATGTTTTAAAAATCCATTCATGCCGTATATGTTAAAAAAAAATTCTTCGTACTTTTGTCGGAAAAGTCAAAAGTACCTCGTATGAAAAACGACAAAAGATTCCTTTCATATCCTTTACTAAAAACTCACCGAAGGGTAAAATTGGATATAAACTATTGTAGAAGGATATAAATATTACATATTGAGGAAACATGTATGTGGATGATAAAATACACCCTAGTAAATACCAAAGTATAAACAATCTTGAATAAAAATGAGATTGTGATTTTTCCCTTACCTTAGGTCCAATTTGCTTCGTAAGTGTCCGAAACTCCTGTATAATGATTTACATAATGTCATTGACTTATTCCAGAATAATACTCATTGTTTTTATATCATATATGGTTCACTTATGACTTTATATTACCCGTTCTTTTGTAAATTCCATGTTAAAGAGTGTTTTGGGTAAAATTGGTTCATTTGTCATCCGCGTTTTGACTTGTAATTATTCATATGATTACATAGATCATGATTACTTAAATACAGAATATACAACATTATTTATATATAATATAAATTCAGAATATACATATATATAATAAATCAGTAAATGGAAAGAAATACACTGTTCATGGAGACGGTAGGCCATACGTACGCATGAACGCTGTTTTCGTTTCCTTATTGAGTTGAATGGAATTAAGTAGATGACATAAATATATATACACATAAATCAAGTATAATAATAATGTCATATATTTCTTGATTACTTATTATATATACTTTATAATCATTCATGAATGGTTAAAGTGGAGAATGAATCTCATCGCGTCGTGGAGACGGTAGTCCGTACGTACGCACGAGCAATGATATCGTTCCCATGATTGTGGGACTGTATTGGAGTGTATGTATACTATTTCATAATCAATATAACTTTAAATTATTCATATATAGTTATTATTTACACCATTATACCCATCCAACTAAGGTGGTGGTGGAAAATAGATTTCACCACGGCGTGGAGACGGTATTCCGTACGTACGCACGCGCGGTGATTTCATTTTTCATAGGATGGATAGACGGTGAAATATGGATGTTTCATACTTATAATAACATATCAGTATATGAGTGATACTGATGTTATTACTTCATAATGAAACAACCTAATAAGAAGAATTGGAAGAAGAAATAAAGTTGAAAGAATCGGTAACGGACATTACCTCTTCTTTGAAGCGCCTCTTTGAGATTTCCTTTTAGGGCACTAAAATTGGTCTTTGAAGAAGACCAGAACCTCTAGGATGTTTCTAGGGAAGTGTAAAAGAGACTTTGGTAGGGTTTGGCCGAGCATTAAGGCGCAATGTTGTGTGAGGAAGAGAGGGAGGAGGTTCCCTTTTATAAGGGAGGAGAGGGGCTCCTTTGGAAAACTAAAAATATTATTTTATTATAAAGTCATATTCAGTTTTAAATAGATCCAAATTGATTTATTTCGAAGCTAATGTGGGGATGGATCGAAATACTCTCATACAATAGAATTTAGACAAGTTTAGGTTCCTATGTTAACCTTATCATTTAGATTTAACATTAAGTTAAATAATTTTACTTTTACCGTGTCTTCTTCTGTTCTTACACTATAAGGTTAATAAACATACTATAAGAAGCCAAACGAACCCCAAGTTGTTTATTATTAATATATATAACCTTATATAAGTAATTTGGCCAAATATTAGATTTTTAGGAATAAAATAACAATTAATAATATAATACTTGTTTTAAAAACTATTTTATGTCAATTTTGACACTATTTATTAATTGATTTTTGTGAAAATCATAACATAATGATTAGTTAGAAAAAAGTTAATTAAATTAATAATAACAAGTCATATTAACCTATACAATTAGTGTAATTCATAAAAAGTCTAAAATTATATTTATTTGGGTATTTATAATATCAATTATTATAATTTTTTACTATTATGGTAATTACTGCATCATCATTGTGTCATAAATAAATTAATTTATTTAATTTCTAAAAATTATAAATAAAATATAATTATGTAGGAAATATTATTATATTTCTAATGAATATTTACAATCGAATTTATCCTATGTATAACTCTATATTAAAAATGTTTTAGTAAATAAACTTTGATTTTAACTCTTTTAACTCTTCTTTGAATTAAATAATAATAAATGTCCTAATCTAATCCAAGTGGGAATAAATGATCATATTTTATTCCTAAGGTTGTTTTTGGTCGAATTAAACTTATCCAATAGAATTAGGACATGTGTTAGGGTAATAATAATAACATTTTTACCCTTAATTACCCTATTTACTTTTAACTGTGGTAAAAAAAAGTAAAAAGTTACTATTCACCAAAAATTATTTTCATCTCATTGAACCACATTTTATTTACTGACATCAACCGTGTCTCTCAGATTTTTGAAATTCCACTCACAGAAGCGGTAAAACTAAGTTTTATGAAAAATTCATTTTTTTTACTACCACTTAGTGGTTTCACTATTCATCAAAAAATGAAAGTTTCCAGAAAAATACCAAAAATTAGGCCTAAGCTATATTTGATATTATGAACTCAAAAATGATGTCTATTTTAAAAAATTCTAAACATATCAGTTGCATTAATTAATTTAAAAATTAATTCTCGTCGTCAAAACAAATAGCGTGTTCTTAAGAGATAATAACTATCAAAAGATTGACACTTATTTATGTCTGGTTTAAATGTGAAATTACATCCAATGAACAACATTGTATTAAATTGTTAAAATATATTCTAAATATACTTTTAAACCACTAAAATTAATAATTTATCACTATTAATTATTTCGATTGAAAAAGTTGTTTTTAATTAAAATTTAGTAATTTTCACTATTCATCAAAATATGAAAGTTATCCGAAATTTACCAAAATTTAACCCAAAGCTAATTTCAATATTCCAAATCCAAAAATGAAGTCCATTTTGAAAAATAAAATTTAAAAAATTTCAAAAAGTGGTTATTACTATTCATAACATCTAGTTTTAATAATATTTTAATAACATACTATTGTTTAGTGAAACTCGTTATTGCGTACTACACACGCTATCGAGGAAGGTCGCGATTGCGTGTAATTCAAGCCAGGTCAGAGATGCGTGTTGTGAAAGCTCCTTTTTCTGTAGTGTATAACACAAGACATTAATGAAATTAAAAAGAATGTTTTTCGTAAAATCTTGAGGTGTTACACTTACGCTCTAGGGAAGCCTAGAATGATGGATTGGGACTTACACTCTGAGGAGGCCCATAGGAGGATGTCATGGCCGATGCTTACTCTAATCCCACATGAGTCATGCTCGATGTGAGAATCAAGAGGCAGCAGGGACCAGAGGATCACATCGCGAAAGGTGCGTCCGTGAGAAGTGGAGTGGGGCTAACACATGAGGACGGCCCAAGGTGATGAATTAGGGCTTACACTCTGAGGAGGCCCAGATGGTCAGGGCTTACTCCGAGATGGACGGTCGTGGTATGATGGATTGGGGATTACACTCTAAGGAGGCTCATGGTGTCTTCCTCATGTCTGGCTATGAGGTCATTCCAATCCATTGGTGGGTTGAGGAATATAATGGGGGATAACGCCTATGCGCAAGTGCACAAGCCGGATATTTCCAAGGGTGTTGGAATTAGTCCAAAAAAGGGAGATGAAAAGTGTGAATTACATTCCTGATATTCGGAACACAATGAGGGTGACATGGTGATGGAGGATAACTGTTGACCATGTTCGAAAGACAGCATTCATATCATGTTAGCCTGAAATGGGGAAGAACAAATGAGGGTCCACTGCTGACCATGTTCGAAACACAGGACCTATCTCGAAGTGTTGTCCAAAGTCTTCAAAGGCGTTGGCCCAGGACGGTTGGTGAGCCGATGCGGCATGAGGCCAGGACGTTAGGGGGTCCCTTAAGACATGAAAGAGGATAAAGATCCGAATGAAGTTCACTCAAAGCGTGGGGTGGAGTGATGTAATGTTTGAATGGATTCCAGCGCTCTTGATATTATGCCACTGTAAACATGGCATGAGGCATCTTATGATTGGAGCATAATTCTTATCTTTCATGGAGCGAGAGGTATCCAACTATTGAATGGTGGGGAATGCTATAGTTTATATTCATGTAGAGAGAAATGCTTCCATATTGTTCAATGTCATATGGATAGGATGAGGGCCATACAGTTTAATGTCATGTGGTCAGGATGACTAGGTAGGAGATACCTAGCAATGGTTGGTGTGGGACTTACGCAATGGCGGCCCTTTCTGGATGAACCTAGAAAAAGGAGCTAGGAAATGGGGTTATAGGAGAGTCATGAGGAGTAGCTCAACTCATGGAATGCATCAGATGGATATTGGAGCGGCACAAGGGTGCAATGTAAAATACTGTTGACCCGGCTCAAAAATGTCATTGTGAGACTCTACATTTATCATGGGGGTCAGTGAGTTTAGTGAAGGTACCGGGCTGGAGGGCGGGGACCACAGCTGGGAAGTGACCCCGAGCGGGGGCGTGGGGGTGCAGCCCCCGCGGAATGGACCAACGAGTGCATGGGGTTTTCCGCATGGGGCAGGCCGTGAAAGAGCTAGCTGCGAGGTGTCGGCCGCGGGGGACTGCCCATGGAAGAGCTGTCCGTGAGTGACTGGCCGCTAGGGGTGCTGTCTGTAGTAAAGATGGCTGTCCGCGAAGGGTGTCTGCGGATGAGATGGCCGCGAAGGAAGCTGTCTACGAAGGAGGCTCTCTGTGAAGTATGATTTCCGCAGAGGAGGCTATTCGTGAAGGAGGTTTTCCGCGGATGAGATGGTCGTCCACGAAGGGTGTCTGCAAAGGGGATAGTGCCCGTCCTACTCCGCGCCCACGGAGGGGTTCTGCCTCCATTTCGTGAACGACACTAGTGAGTGGAAGGGGTGGTCGCGGAGGAACTATCCGAGAAGGAAATGGTTGCTATAGGCTGGCCGCGGAGGAGATGGTCGTATGTGATTCATAGACTGGTTTCTCCTCTCCGCGGAAGAGTGCATCCGCGGATGATATGTGGTCTGCGGATGGTCGCGGGCCGTTGGGAGTGATTTCTCTAGCATCTCTCCACGGGTTTTCACCCATCCATCCTCTCTTGATTTTGGTCCCCCTTGATGATTATTTATAGAGCCACGGATAGGATGGGCACACGGCCTTTGCGAAAGCCCATAAATTAATCCCCAGCCACAGACTACTAAGTCAACCAGCAATTTTTGGAAACGAGATCCGCAGAATTGATCTGTGGTCGTGCACCACTCCGCCTTTATTCCGAGAAGGATATCGGTCCGTGGAGGGGGCAACTCGCGGCGGTGGACCGGCCTGACGTCCATCCCGCTTCATGTCCACAGAGGGGCTTCCGCATCCATTTCGCGAATGACAGGGTTCGTTGCCGCATACAGCTTCCACCTTCGTTTCGTGAGGGATGAGGTTCGTGGCTGTGAAGGTGCTCCACCTCCATTTCGCAAACGACAACATCTGCGAGAGGGCGGTTAACCGAACCGGCTGCGTACTGCTGCTGGGAGCCGGTACGCAGACCGGTTCGATCCTTTTCCAAGTGTTGGGGTAATCGGATTTCTCCCTTGCGGAATTTTCTGGACCCTACTGTGATTATATAATTCAAACTTTTGTGATCAATATATATTCACACTTTCTGCCATACAAAAGATGTAACAAAAATTTTAAAGCAAAAAACAAGAGTATCCAATTCCAAATCACGTGTAGGGTAATTTAACTCATGAGTTTTCAACTATCTTGAAGCATAAGAAATTACTTGATCATTTTTCATTTGGAAACAACCAATTCCTTTCAATGAAGCATCACTATAGATAACAAAATCACCATTTCTAAAAGTTAATGCCAAAACTAGAGCATTCCCCAATACTCTTTTCAATTCCTGAAAACAATCATCACATTCTTTTGTCCAAATAAATTTAACACCTATTCGAGTTAACTTAATCAGTGGGATATATAAGCATGAAAAATTCTTCACAAACCTTATGTAATAGCCCGCCAAACTAAGAAAACTTTGAATCTCGATTATATTTTTAGATCTTGGCCATTCTATAGACAAAATTTGTTTTATCAGTATCAACAATTATTCCTTATTCTGAAATAACGTGACCAAAGAATGAAATTTGTTGTAACCAAAAATCACACTGGTTGAATTTACCATAAAATTTCTTTTCTTTTAATGTTTGATATACAACCCTTAAATATCTTTAATGCTCCACATTAATTTTATAATAAATTAAAATATCATCAATAAACACAACCACAATCTTATCCAAGAACTCATAGAAAATTCTATTCATTATATCCATGAATACAAAAGTTGCATTTGTTAACCCAAAAGGCATACCTAAAAAATTTATAATGGTCATATCCAGTTTGAAACGCAGCCTTTTGAATGTCTACTTCCTTTAGTCTCAAATGATGGAACCCCGACCTCATGTCAATATTTGAAAAATACTAAGCACTCTGGAGATGATCAAACAAATCATCGATATGAGGAAAATGATACTTGTTCTTAATAGTGATACTATTTATGGCTCTATAATCAATGAAAAGTCTCATTGAACCATCTTCTATTTTATCCAACATGACTGGAGCACCCTATTTTGATGTGCTAGGTTGAATGAAACCTTTATCAAACAACTCCAACAATTATTCATTTAATAATAAAAGTTCAATTTGATTCATTCGATAAGGGGGATTTGAAATTTTCTTAGCATCAAGAACTAAGTAAAATGTAAATTCAAATTCAAGATCTGGTATAATTTTAGGAAACTCATTTGAAAAAACAACAAGATACACATTTACTACTGGAACATCATTAATCTAAATAGTTCCTTTGTTTTCACCAAAATGTGAAAGGTAACATTCATTTAAATATTTCACTATTTTCTCATATTCCTAATATATTGTCGAAGATAAGGGTTCATTATTGTACACAAACTGAAATTTGATATAAAGAGAAACATATTTAGGTCTACAGTTAATCTTAGCATGGTAAATAGAATGCCAATCCATTCCCAACATAACATCAAACTCTACTAGAAAAAAAAAGGTTTGCATGTAAATTATTTCCACAAAAAAATGGATAGAAAGATTCTTATAATTTATTTTTTCCTCAACATTTCCCCCAATTTTTTTTACCCCCCAGTTCTGGACTCATATCTTGAGATTGAATTCCAAATTTTCAAAAAAATTTCTCAGAAATGAAAGAATGTGTGGACACTGAATCAAACAACACATTGGAATAATATAAAAAACAAAAAAGAACCTAACACAACTTCATTTGATGGTCCCACATAAATTATATTAATAGAATATGATTTTTTCCCATGCTTCTTATTTTGATATGTCTGATTTCTACCCTAGGTAATCAACTTTGGACATGCATTGGCATAATTCCCAAACTCATTACAACTAAAACATCTCACCCCTTGATTTTCATTGCATTCATGATCATCTTTCATACATTTACAAGAAATATAACCAGTATTACAACACCAGAAGAACTCCCCTAACTTTGATAATGATTCTCATGGATTCGTTTTACCACACTTCTTATAGGATGGAAATTCAATTTTCTTACCTCCATGATTCTTTGATGAATTCTTTCCTTTTCAATGCCAACTGTAACTCTTCTTTTTCATACTCTCTTAGAACACCTAGTCATCAGAAAACTCCATTTCTACATTCTCGTCACATATTACTTGTTTCCATAGATTTTTAATTCATGAGAGGCTAATGCTCTTCGATATCACGACTTTATTCTGGAGTAAAATCGATTTATCATACTATCAAGATCACAAATGAAATTTAAAGCAAACCTTTCCAGTCGAGTGAACATTTCTTCTTATACAGCCACTAAGTCATCCTCATACCTCAATTCTATGAATTTGTTTCCCATCCAAAGTCGAAATTCTATAGGAGAATATTTCTCAATGAACATATATTTGAAATATTCCCAACAGAGAGCATAAATCTCCTCACTATCTCAGATATTTTTAACCATTGACCACCACCGATCGACTTTTCCTTCAAAAATATAAACATAAATACTATCCTTTTAATTATATATATAACCCATGACATTAAAAATCTTTTCCATTGCATTGATCCAATCTCTATATTAAACATGGTTAGATGATCCTCTAAATGATGGGGTATGTTTCCTCATGAAATGATCCACTGTAGACATATTCCTCTTGTATTGATCTAGTTGATCTCATGCATGGATACCACCACTATTTGTATGTCGATTCAAATGTTCCATTACTACAACAAACTATTCTGTTCTGATTCCAACCATCTCAAGATGCTATTTTGGACTATTATTCTCCAATGTATGCCTTCCCAGCATTGCTACCTTGTTTCCTATGTGGAAAACCATTTTGAGCACAAACATATCTTAAGCAATGTAATATGGTAACCTTCAAATGGTATATTCTTTCATTATTATCCAAAAGTAAAAATAATTTATGTATATTAATTTAATAATATCCTAACTCACAATGTTGTTTAAAATGTACTCTTATACCATCTATAAGGTCCCATCCTTAAACATTTTATAATATTTAATTTTTTTAATAATTTCCATTGAGGATCTTTTCAGGTATAAAACATTAATGAATTAGGTAATAACATATACATGACAATTTGAATATTAAATGTAGACACTTTTACTCAGTATCCATTTTTTATAAAATATATACTTTTATTAGTAATGAAACTTGTTTAGTGCCTTGTTTTAATAATCATGACATTTCCTTGATCCCATCATTGACCCTATTCCTCTTTATGTCATGTGATTAACATCTCCAAAACTAGGGATAAATTTAAAAATCTTAGTAAGGGACACACAAAGAAGGACAACTATTAGTTTTTCAAAACAACATATAAACCAAGAATACTTTATAATAAGTTATACTTTTCTCCTTTATGAATCAGTAAATACTCTTTAATGAATAAATTATCTTTGCATACCCTTTTTAAACCAAATGAATACAATAAATCCCATAGAATGAACCCATAACATATAAATGTAACATGGGACATAAAAATACTTAAATGGAATAATTGTACTATCAAATTCCACACATATAACTAAATGGAATAGCCAAGAGGCCGACTTCCATACCAAATACATTGAAGGTTATAACTTAACCACCGATCGTTGGTTTATCACAGAATCACCTATCATTGGTTTTATCACATAACCACCTGTCAAATGTTTATTTACCATTACAGAATCATAACACATAAAATATTAAAAATATCAACATTTCATTAATAAAATTTAATTTGTAATCAAAATATATCATTTCAAGATATTGAAATTCTCAGTCTATTTCAAAAACCATTTTCCTTACCAAAACACCAAAAAATTTAATAAGGGGATTATTTTTCATTTAAAAACATTATGAATTATAGAGGAACCCAAATAACGATCATGGTGGTGGAGAGGCCATTGTAACCACATACGTTAAAAAACACTCTTTTTGTCATTTAGTAAAATGATTCTTAGAAAAATGATTCCCTTTGTATGAAAATATAATTAAAATGTGTTTATTATAAACTATTTAAAATAAGGATTTTTATATTATCAAGACATGCCTCAATGAAAGGATATTGAGACAAAGTCCCTTACCTCATGTCCGACATCACTCATTCGTTCTTTAATTTTTTGAATAATAAACATAATTTAATTTAAACATGATTCGAAAACTTTTTAAATTTTATTATTCCTTTTATATCACTTATCACCTTTCTATAAAAATTAATTAATTATTTGAGTTCATATTAGATATTGTTTCAATGTTCTCAATGTATATAAAAAAATAACTTTTTATAATTATGAATTTCCCATGTATTAAAAATTAAATTATCTCAAGAATAATATTCATGATTTAGATATCATATATATCATATATATCCATAATATATGTATTTATAATATTCTATTACATTTTAATATGTCAAATTAAATACATCGTTCATGGAGATTAAAATCTGTACGAACTCATTAATGCTACTTTAAATTCTATTCCATATTTACTAGAATGAAAAATAAATTATACATTGGAATATTATAATTATAGTACTATATATTTTTTATATATGTTTCAAAATATCATTAATTCCATCCTTTATATGATCTATTAATAGCACGAATGAGTCATATCACATTGAGGGGGTGGTAGTCCACACTACCTCAAATGAAATTATAATATATTTACAACATGAAAATCATAATGGGATATCCCAAAAGACAATTAAAAAAATCATATAGATAAAATATATATCATTAATATAATATATAATTATAGTTCCATCAAAATGGACAGCATTAGTGGTGGTAGGAAAATATTGAACAATCATATTTTTGTGAGGCAGTAGTTCGCCATCCATAGAAACAATATATTTTATACCCATTAGATGGAGGTGTGTGTAAGTGTAGTTCAAATAATTCACTTAAAAAAACCTAGTATATATTGGATACTGATGTTGTTATGTAATTAAGGAATAAAAATAGAATATGTAGTGGAGAAGTAAAATAATCGAAATGAACTTGAGAGGAGACGTTACCTTTAAATCAGGAAATTCTCATCGGTTTGAACCAAAAGGTTTCTTTAATTTCCTTATGTTGATGGGAACGCTTCTAGGAGAAATATTTGGGTGTTGGAAGATTATTTTGGTATCTATTAGATAATACAATGGGTTTTAGGGGTGTGATTAATGTGTTAGAGGTGGTTTCCTATTATAAGCGGGAGGAGGAATCTTTAGAAACTTTTAAAAGTATTATTTTATTATAAAAAGATTTTCAGTGTCAAAAAATCTAAAAGTAATTAAATTATAAGATAAGATTAATATAAATATAAATAAATTCATCCAATAATTATTGGATAGTTTTTATATATTTTTCAGTCCTTATATTTTTTTATTTAACTCTTTTTTAACTTATTTAAATTTTACCATGTCTTTTTGTATATTCATAATATATTTATAATTTGTCAACAATAAAATTTCAAGTGACCCAAAATGGATCATTAATGAAACTTTTAACATAATATATGTCATTGGGAATAATAATATATTATTACGACTATTATATCAATAAATAAAATATTAATTGATTTAAAAACTCAATATTGTCAATTTTTATACAGTATGTATCATGACTTTCTAAAAATACAAAACAACTTGATCAATTCAAACAAATATCATTAATTAAAATATAACAAGTCTTAAAAATCCCTAAAATTAGTTTATGTCATAAAAAGTTTCAAAATAAATTTAATTTAATATTTACAATCTCATTTATTTAAATCATTAAATAATGTGGTAATCATTACATCATCATTGTGTCCTAAATATTGTTATTTATATGATATCTATAAATTATAAATAAAATACCATGATGTATGAAATATATTATTCTTTCATATTAATATTTATAGTTGAATATATCAACTATATAACCCCACATTAAATTTTATTTAGTAAAACAATATATGTTTATGATATTTTTATTTTTACTTTAAATAAAATGATATTAATGTAATTATCTTACCCAGGTACCTTAAAATGGAAAAAACATTTAACCAATGATTTTATTGTTCATAAATGACTCATTAAATATATTTATGACACTTCTTAATATAATTTTATTTTATTATAATATTATTTTTACCATGAACTACACTATTTACCTTTAACTCCGATACATAAGAATCAAATGTTATTATTCATCTAAAATTATTTTTATCCTATTAAACAACATTTTACATAATTATTACAACCATTTATGCCATATTTTTTAAATTCAATTTAGAGAAGTGGAAAATTTTCAATTAAATGAAAAAGTTTGTTTTTTAACTACTATGAAGTGTTTTCAGTATTCATCAAAAAATAGAACGTCTACAGAAAAATCAAAAAAGATCACCCAAATATATTTTTTATATTATGAATTCAAAAATTATGTTTATTTTACCATATATAAAAATATAGTTTTTATTAATTAATTTAATGTTTATTGTTGTTGTC
Organism: Viscum album; assembly: GCA_963277665.1. Lineage (NCBI taxonomy): Eukaryota > Viridiplantae > Streptophyta > Magnoliopsida > Santalales > Viscaceae > Viscum > Viscum album. The sequence continues at coordinate 1,603,887,214 of OY728161.1, forward strand.
TAAACTAGAAAGTGTGTTTTTAAGAAGAAACAGCTACACATATTTTGTAATATGATTTTTCCAATTTCAAAGTGAAATTACATCCAATGATAAAAATTGGATTAAATGTAAAATATATAATATAATTAAACATTAAATCCATTTAATAAGATAATTTTACAATATAAATAAATCAGTTGAAAAATAGTTTTGACTTAAATTGCAGTATTTTTCATTATTCATTAAAAATTAACTTTATCAGAAAAATTAAAAAAAAATACCCAATATAAATTTTTATATGGAACCCATAAATAAAAAGTTTATTTTTTTCAAATGTAACATATAAAAGTGAAAAAAACTATATTTAAAACGGGTTCTTCCTCAAAATGTGGTAAAACTACCTTTTAAAAATATTTGAGTATTTATGCATAAAATCAGATTCACTCTTAATTTATGCCTCTAAAATATGTTGGATAAATTTAAAAACATTTTAAAAACATGATTATTCCTAATATGGTAAGTTATTTTCATTACCACCCATAAAAAGGATAGGCTCTAATAGCCATTTAATATAATTATATTACTATTAGTTTTCAGTATGACTCATCGTTTAGTGCAACATTGGACTTCGAAGAAACCCACTGTTGCATGTCGGGTATACCATCGATAGTATTATCCCTTTTAAAGTATAATAAATATTTAATTCACAATTATTAGAAAAATATAAAAATTTTATATTCTTTATTTACCTGGGATGTTACATTCCTCTTCCTATAGCCTTGTTTATGAACAAAATCCTACCAGGATTGCCAAGGGAGGTTCTCCTTCAATTCTGAGTCATTTACAGTAAATTAAGTTTAGAATAGATTTTCCTGGTATGTATATCACTCTATTTAATTTTATTTTATTGATGAACCATGGTGTATTTTTTCTTCTTATTTTGAATCCTCTAAACCTTTCCAAAAAATTATAATATTGGGTGTTTAGGGTTATTTTTTTGAATCAAGAGTCGTGTTTGACTGAGAGGTTATTTGTGAACATAAGGTATGTGGTTTGGATGTTTTATCACATAGTCATGATGTTTATTCATGAGAATCTGGTTGTAAAATTATACCATTTTTATCATTAAATTCCATTGAAAAAAATGATATATTGGTTGTCTAAATGATAATTTGTACCTTTCATGGACCTCATGGGATCTTTTGTGGAAGAGTGGACTAGGTCCATGGTCACCCAAGGGGTGATTAACTCACGTAAACAAGGGAATTGAATTATAAAATTATTAATTGAATGTCTTTTGTTATTAAACCATTTTTAATTATGTTTATCTAACTCATATTGAATAATAAAGTATTTGGACAAACATTAATAACATAAATTATTTATGGATTGTATGTGATTAAATGTAATAAATGGTTTAAGGATATGGTCATGTTATAAAATTTTTTTTTGAATGTTTATTTATAGTATTTGTGTCTAAATGATGAAATGAGATAGTTATAGATTTGGGTTAATTATAATAATACATATGACCCAATAAAATTGTGATAAATGTAAGAGGAGTTACACTTTATGTATTAATGTTGTAAAAAGGGATAATTGTGTCAAAACCTGAGCAGTGTTTTTTGATGAAATGGATATAGGTGTTGGTCATGGATATCCACACCAAGGAATAGATATTGTTCAGGGAGGTCCACATCCGGAATGGGGGACAGTCATGGTGTTATGACCCTTGGTAATGGTGTTTTTCATGTTGTTTCACACCATTGACATGATGTTGTCTATGGTAGTCCACATCAGAAATAGGTTTTTGTCATGGTGGTCCACACCAGAGTTCAGGTACATGAACTGGTTCTCAAAGGTAGAATGAATTATATTGTACAATTAATTCCTTTTTGATATAAATTTGTTATCCCTTCATATTATTGTTGGGGATCCAAGGATCCCTTGGGGCTAATTAGAAATTGATTAAATATTAAACCTGTCTTATTTTCAATTTTTCCAATCTTTTATTTATACTTCATCATACACTTTTATAGACTAGTTATTATTATAGACAACAATGGTGGTAAACTTTTAAAGGACCAAACTTATCATACGTAGATATTACACATCATAATAGATTAATAGTTAATAAATAAATAAACAATGCTACAATCATTTAGGCCCAGTGCCTTGAGAAACATTGAAACTTAAACAACTGGTCCATAAGTAAGTTATGACATCTCCAACTATGTTCTTCATAATTAGCACCATTCTTAGAAATATCATACATAATAAATTTTATTATATCCTGGGAAATTATATATAAGAAATGGTGATGTCGGATTCTTATAAATGGTAAACAAGGGAGATATAAATATAACATGTGCATATGGGTATGAGAAAATTAGAATAACATATGAAACTCATACCCTGCGTAACAGAGATCATAAAGATGAGTCATGGAATAAATATTGGTAGTTCATAATATATGACTCTTAATAAAATCATAGAACACGATCCATGATATTTTATCATTTTCATAAGATATATATTTTTTTCAAATACATAATCGTATGAAATCATATATCAGGGCTACCAACCAAAACATTTAAAACATGTTAAGATTGGATAACGAACCTTTTACCTACTTTGGGATTTATGTAACCTCCCTTGTACCCTCTTTCGGGATTGAGTTAACTTACCATGTTCCTATTTCAGGCTAGTGATATCCTCCCATGTACCCTTTTTCAGGCTTGGTATAACCTCCCATGTACCCTTTGAGGTTATATAACACTAAAAATTACCCAATACATTAAAGAGAGATATAGGTCCCACCCACAACATGTTTAAAATCATAAATACATGTGTCACAATGTCATAAAACATTCATAATATCAAATCTCAAGAAAATAAATGGTTTTCACAATAATTTTATCATTTACTCAAAGAAAACCCCACTGAAAAATTGGGTTCTATAAGTATTTTATCGTTGTATAACCCATGAAGGAGAAGCGGGATTCAAAAAAATATTTTCATCAAAAATATAAACCATATATATCAATATTAGTAGTGTAATAATTGGATCATATCCTCATTATATAGTAAGTAACATAAAATGGTGTCATCAAATATAGAAAATTATTTTGAAAGTAAAATAAATAGGAATGTTTCTTCAAGAAAACATCCTTCACAGAAAATCACTTTTTCTGAAATTAAAAATTCATAAAATATTTTGGAAATAGTTTCTTTCAAATAAATACTGATAACTAATAATTAAAACATCAAAAAAATTATTTACATGTTTCAATTAAATTTCCTTTCATAATATACAATTTAAAAAATTCCTTCCACATTTTTGTTGAAATCCAAATGGTCAATGTTTCTCAAATGAAAAAATGATACATGTAAAATAATTAAATATAAAAAATTGTTAAAAAATATGTTTAGAAATTATATAGTAACAATAAAAACTATTTTTGAAAATGTTTTTACAAATATGGACATGGTATATAATGGTTTTTTGACTTAAGAGATAAATAACGCCAGTTTTGGAAAAACAATATTTCATGACATGAGTGTATATAGAAAGTAAAATCATGGGAAAACACGTATAGTCTTGAAATAACCATAGTATAATAAAATTAAATATTTTATTTAAGATGGATCATAATAATTAATCATCATAATAATAAATATAAACTATCCCAATAAACAATGAGAATGTATCATAAATCCATTGCCTCTTTCGTAACATTGAATTGGATGCCCTTTAAAATAATAACATTTAATGAAAATTTAAATAATATGCTAATAAATAAATTCATAATATTATAATTCAATGGGTTATTCTATACACCTTATCAAAGAAGATAGGTTCATAAAAAAACATATCTCTCAACGAAGGCAAACAGACCCAAAATTCACTTACTGTATTAGTAATCTCTTGAGTCATAAATCCTATTAAATAATAAAGTAAAATGTAAAGTTTAGTATCATAAAAATAAAAAGATTCATAATATGTAATTTCAATGGATCAGTATATACACCACACAAAATAAACATGTGGTCAATATGGTATATGTCTCTCATAAATAAAATATAGACTAGACATCCCTTACATTAAGTATTGACTTCTTCATACATGTCCGAAACAATTTTATGATAAATATAAATTTATTATAAATATATTTAAGGACCATTATTATATATCTAAAAATATATATTAATTTTTATTTCATTATATTATCTATTTATTAACAATTCCATGTTAATTTCGTTTTTTAGTAATAACTATTTTCTTTTTCATGTAAGTTTTGATTTGGTATTTTCATTCATCCTATTCTGATCATGGATCCAAAATTTATAGAATTTTAACCATGATATAAGTAACATAAAAATTCATTATATATTTATTTATAGTGATCAGTAATATTTAGAGAAAGAAAGTGAAATACATCATTCATAGGAAAGGTAGGTCATATGTACACATTAACGTTTTTTCCATTTTCATGAAGGATTGAAGAAATAATGGTAAATAATATATTACAATTGAAAATAATTTTTATATCATATATATCACATATTTATTTTTAATCCTATTTTATTACCTTCCATGTAAATCCAATGTGAGTAATGAATCACATCACTTCGGGAGGTGACATTCTGCCATACACACGAATGACATTATCGTATTCCCATAGAATTGAAAGTATAAATTAGTATGTGATATCATATTTCCAGAAGAATATAAATATCTAAATATAATATATAAATAATAAATCCATCATTATATCCATCTTTTAGAGGTGTATATAGTAAACAAATTACATCAATTTGCGAGGTGATAGTCCACAGTACAAATGTATGAGGATTTTTAACCCATTTGATGGAGTAAAAGATGGATATTGGTCATTTTCTAATCCTAAAAACATGTAATTATCAGTATGATATTGATTTTATTATATCAAAATTGTTAATTTATAATTTAATGTGGTTATAGAATAAATAATACAAAAAATTTTGTTTAAGAATTTACCTCTTCTTCAGAGAGCCACATTAGGTTTATAAAAAATCTTCATTTATAGGTATCATTAAAAAAATAAGGACTAAATAATGATGGGAGGGAATTAAGGAATTTATATGGTAAGGTATTATTTTAACCAAATTGTTTTTAAGTGTTAATAAGATAGGAGTGGTGGTAGCCTTCTATAAGTGAAGTAAGTGGAACACTTTTAATTTTGGAAAAGAAAAGAATATCAAAAAAATTTAACATGAAATATGGCTCCAAAATGGTCCTTTATAAAATATAAAATATATAAAGTTTACATATTTCATTAGAATTGTTTTTTGATAAGTTTTGGGTAATTTTAAGCAAGTTCTTTTTAGTTTATCCCCCGATAAACTCATTTTTACATAAACGAGGTAAACAATTTTTACTATTTTCGATTATCATTATGTAAAAAAAATCAGTGACCATATTAGATAATATAAATTATTATTATTCTAAATATGGAATAAATTTTTTCATATTCCATTTAATGAACGAAAAATATTATATCTTAAATTAAACCCACAAACATGATGAAAAAGCTGGGTTTCAATGAGAAAAAGATAAAAAACAATGTTTTAATAAAAAATTTCAATATAAAATTGGTTGAAACGGCCAAAATTGAGTTTATAGATATATAATTGAACTTATTTTACTTTTAAATAAATGATAGAAAAATTAGATTTATTAAAATCCTTAAAATATTTGAATCCTCTTAATAAAAAAAAATATTTTTCTATATTCACTGAAAACATTATCATTTCATAAAATTTAAAAAAATTAAATCATAGATACTTTTTACATGTCGATTCAAAAAATGGTGTTTTTTTCAAATAAATTTAAAAAAATATTTATTAATTTTTTTCACAAAATTATATAAAAGTAATTTATGAGAGAAAAATATTTTTAAATCATATAAATAATTCACTAAAAATAATTTAATTTTTTATCAATATGTTTTATTTATATAAAAACATTATAAATGATATTTAAATATTATATATATTTTTTTAATTTGATAATTTTATTGGCTATTTAATAATGATCATGTTTAAATAATAATATTAATAATATATCATAGTTTGTTAAATCTTTGTGTCTTTTGTAATGTAAGGGAAAGTCATTGTTATCTATATAAAAATATTTACTTGGTGTTTTTTGTAACAAAAAATATTGAAAATATTAAATTTATTTTAAAAATATATTTCACAAAATATATGGTTGTTACATTCTACCCCATTAAATTGAATTTTAACCTCATAATTAATCACTCTGTTACCAACAACTAAGTATAATTCTACCTTATTATATCATAAGGTTCCCATGTAGCTTCCTGAATTGGTGGTTGTTCCATAATACATTGACCAAATGATTGGTATTGGATCATAGAACTTTCTATATATGATATAGAATATCCACCCATTTTCCTCATAAGAAAAATCCTTCTCTAGTTGTATGAACTCTAAAATCATTACATGTGATAGATCATGAATGTGCCTCCTTTGGAGAGATACATAGAACACATCACGAACCTAAGAGTCATTTGGTATAAGTCTATATCAATATGTTATGGTTTTAATGTGATCAATAATATCAATGGTAATGATATAAATTAGGATTAGTTTTTCCTTCTTTTTTTACATATAAATTCATAGACACACCTTCTCACCATCTTCAAATTCAATATCACACTGATGATTGTTAGCATAACTTTTCTGATACCTATGTGGTTCCTTTATGTGCTAGTTAAATGATAAAACCTTCTCTTCCATTTATTAAAATATCTCTAGTACGAATATCATTCATTTACTAACATTATCCGATTACATTGGATCTCTTCACATACTTCCAAAAAAGTCTTTATAAGGTGCAATTTAAATTCTCAATTGAAAGCTATTATATTATGAAATATCAATTAGAGGAAGTTGTGTATGCCAACCACATTTTAAATACATATAAAAATATTTCATCATATCCTCTAGGCTTTAAATTATTCTCTTAAACTGACCTACTTTCTGGGGATGACATTTGGTGTTGAAACTCAACTCTATATGAAGATCTTACTGAAAACATCACAAAAAAATCAAGGTAAACATTGTATTTTTATAAAAAAAACAACTGAATATGGTACTATATGTAACCTTACCACGTACATAATGTATATTCAAGATAGAAAATCAAGAGGGAAATCTTCTCTGCTAGAAATGATGTTTGTTGACTTCATAAGGTAATAAAAAACAACTAATCATTACCTCAACATAAATGATAAGATAAAACCTAAATGTTAACAATACCTTTAATCATATTTCCAAAATGTTTAAATGTATTCCTCCTAATTTAATTTTTTCACTTAAACATATACAAATCCAAAGGGATGTATTCCCATAAATATCTTTTAAAATATCCTTAACATAGATAAAATACGATAACCTAAAACCTCAAAAGGGGTTTCAATAACATTTAACTTATAATTGAAAATAATCTCATAAACTGATAATAGTATCAATAAATCTTATGTTATTATTAAATTGAAACATATACACTTAATATAATTAATTCACTGTTTATTTCTTTTATATGATCATATCTTATACAAAAACATTTTCACTGGAATCTTGGGATCATCATTATACTCATATAATATCAAATGTGATTTCACTACTCTAAAATCTATATTGGGGGAGATAATAAATTATCAAAATCACATAAAATATCACTAAAAGTGGGACAATAATATTTTCTTAGGGATTATTCGTTCAAAATTAAAAAAAAAATTCCCAAATAAAGAGGGGAGGATAATGTCCGTTAATCATCATGGTTTAATTTATAAATTTTGATTACATAAGATTTCAGTTTTTCCTTTATATTTAATGGTTCATGTAGATTATGATCCACATTATCCCTAGGAATGTGGCATTTATTCATATAATACCCAAACTCTATGCACTTGAAACATTGGAGTGTGGGTGGTGCGTTCTATTTCACTCTCTTTCTCTCTCAATTAATTTCATTTATTTTCTTCCCCACATTACTTGTACATTATTTTTCTTGATGTTTAGGCTTACCATACCATTAACACCCTCTATTTACTCTCACACATTCATTTGGGAGCTTTTTCTCGTATTTCTTGCTTGTAGGTGAATGAAATTTCTTTCTATAATGTGATTTATTAAACCTATCATAAGACAAAATCTTTATATCCCTATTAAGACCACGATAATGGTTGGAATCTCTAATTTCCATTTCTACCTTCTATGAAGATCGATTGACTTATTAATAGCTTCTAAGTGGTATAGGTTCTTTCGTAAAGTTAAAAAGACCCAGGATCTAATCCAGGTAGAGATGAATTTACGGTACTGTAGCAGCATAATAGAATAGTACTATTGCAGGTTACTGTAGAAGCAGCGGAGCTGTATCAGTAGTTACACGGTAGCAGTGGAGGCACAATGGAAAGAACTATAGTGGTTGAATAACTGTAGCAGGTACTGTAGGAAACTGGGTACTGTTGCAGTACTATTCACCGAAAGGCCATTTGCGTCAAAAAATCAACTTTCAAGCCATGTATTTGGGCCACTTGGTCTTGGGCCATTGGGCTATGTAATGGGTCACTCTCAACAAAAAAAATAGGTCATTGATTTAACAATAGAAATGAGACTTTGGATACAACCTTTAAAAACCTTTTAAATACATAGTCTAATGCCACCAAAGAATCAATCAATTTTTCTTTTTGGAATGATGATTAAACCAGAATCATATTGTGTATGTCTTAAACATTAATCTTCTTAGTTACAAATACATTCATAATCATTCTATTTGATATCTAGAAATTCCTTCTCCATCTATGTTCATAGAATACAAGGGAAGTAAATACTGAGAAATATCATATAATACTCATCCCATTCCATTGACTTAACTACCTCTTCATTGATCATATTATTAATAAGGTTCCCCAATTGATATAATTTTCCATAAAAATTATTTTCATCAAAAATTAATTTTTTATGCTCCAAAAACTAGAGATGGAAAATGTCTTTTTAGTTGTAATAATTCATTTCCCAATGACTAGTGTATTAGTGGAACCATGAAAAGTGGGTTTATGTTTCCTCATGAAGAACCCAACAAAATGATTTTCCCCCTTTTACTCATTTGTATGTTCATAATTATTCATATATCGAAAAAGTTGTGTTATCATTTCAATGAGGTTTTTCATTCTATCTCCAATAACATTAGGTTTCTCAAGAGGAAAATCATTTCATTATACATTTCATTCAATATTAACACAGTAACTTCGGGTTCCTATCATTAACAATATCTTGAAATAATAGTGTAATTAACAAAAATCATAATGGAAAATAAAATAATCCTAAAAATTCATTTATGGGATGACAAAATCATGAAACCTTATTTTCAATCTATAACACCTTAGGTTTAAACAATGTATTTAATGGTCATTATTAAAATCCTTCATGATGGTTCATAAAGAACTTTTTAATACCCAAATAATATCATTGAGAAGTGTCAAACCCATTGTGTAGTACGACCAGTTTTTCAAGCACCATGTGATTATTGAGTCTATCTTAACGAACCATTTTCAGAGCTATTACCCCTAGGAACCTTTGTTCTAGATCCAAGTCATGTTATAATAACTTTAAATGGATTTAATTAATTATAAACCACTCCCCCTATACATTACCAAAAATACATGGAATTTTCAAAATCTTTCACTAATTAATAGATTTATCCTTAAACATATCTGTAGATATATTTATATGGATCTCACTAATTTTTTCTCATCCTATTTTATAAACGCTAAGTACATATTTTTTTATACCAATTGTAGTGTCCCAAAATAATCATATATAAATATTACATCTTAATTGATAAATATTCATTTCATAACATAAAAATCCAAAGCCAAAATATTTTAGGTCCATTTGATATGTAAACAAGGACACATAAACAATGGGTCCATAATTTAGTTATGTCATCTCAAACTATATTGTATATAATAATCACCCTTCTTTGACATACCACACATAATAATATTATTCATATCATATGGAAATGAAACATAAGAAAGGGTGAGATCAAATACATGGAAAAGGATAAAAGGGATATATCAATATAACATTATAATAACATATGAAAACCATATTGTGTATATAAGATATCATAAAAATGATTTATGGAATAAATATTGGTATTTTATCAGACATAAATCATAATGGAATAAAATAACATGAGCCATGGGAAAATAAATTGCTATAGGACACATATTTACTAAATATACATAATCCTAGATAAATATATGATAGGAATACCAACCAAGACATTCATAACATGTTTTCAATCAGCTAAAAACTCATCTACGAACTTTAGGTTTAGGATAACCAGATATGTACCCTCTTTCAATCTGGGGATAACCTCCCATGTACCAGCTTTATGTCTTTGAAAAATAACACATGTACCCATTTTGGGGATGGGATAAATTCTTATATAACCTCTTTTAGGCTTCGTATGACCTCATGTGTACCCTATTTCGGGATTGATATAACCTCTAATGGACTCTTTGAGCTCATATAAAATTAATAATTACCCAATGCATTAGATAGAGATATAGGTACCACCCTTTACAAGATGAAAATTAAAAATATGTGTTTCATAGGATCAAAAAACATTCATCATATCATAACCCATTAAATGAAATGGGTTCATAATCATTTAATCATTTCTTCAAACCATAACATGTTTTAAAAACAAGAGGGGTTCATGATTATTTTATCATTATATAAACCATGTAAGAGAATTAGTTCGATAAAAATATTGTTATTATAAAAATATTCCATCTATATAAAGGATAAAAATGGTATTCCTGGATCATATTCCCAGTAATGAATAAGAAAAAACAAAATATTTCATATTAGATGAAAATTTATTTTTAAATAACAATCACATGGATCAATTCTTGAGTAAAACATCCTTCCTTTAAAAAGCAGTTTTTATTATAAAAATTCATAAAAAATTATAGAAATCCACTTATTTTAAAATAATATAGAAAATTAATAAATAAATATTCAAATAAAATAATTTTCATGACTTTTGGAAAAATAATTCATGTCATACACGTTAAATCATATATTTAATTCAAATTTTTTGTTAAAACAATAGTCAATATTTAGAAAACTAAAATAAATATTACATTTAAAAAAGTTAAATTGTAAATAATTGTAAAAATGACTTAAAATCACATTAAAAGATTAAAATAAATTGAAATTGATTTTAGGAAACATTGAAAAATAAGAGAAAGGGTTTTCATCAAAAGAGAGAAAGAAAGTATATTTTTATTAAAAACTATTCAGAAAAATCCCTCAAGGAAACATTGAATCAGTTTTGGGTAGATTGGGTTTGCTGAAAAAGAGGGTTTCCATGGTTAGTTGTGGTGTTATGGAGATATTATTATCAATTTATTTTTACAATGGATCATGGAAAAGGAATGTATGGTCTTGAGGCGGTACCAAAATAACAGATACATGGTGGAACCATTTTCTATTGTTTGCTAAATATTTTGGCCTCAAAACCTAGAAAATAAAGATATGTGTTTTTGGAATTGGATGATTCATTCACGATTTAATATTCCATGTATTTTTTCACACAAGGCATGTTTCGAGATCAGAACAATGAAATACTGTAAAGTCATGAAGTGTGTGAAGGATTGCAAAATTTTAATGAATGATGAGGTTTCATGAAAGAGGATTGCATGCCCAAAGCAATTTCAAATTTTGTTATTGTATTCAGACTCTGGATCATGCATGTTGCATCAGGATCATATGCATAGGGGGTACTTTTTAATTTAAATAAGAGGTGACCCCCCCCCCCCATTCGACAAGATCAACACTTATAGAGAATTCGGAATCTAAACCACATAACATTTTCATGTAATGGGTGTTGTGTTAAATAATTTAATTTGTGTGAAAGCTAAGAAAGTTACATGTATGAGTGAAGTTGTGTATAATTTAGAAGTTGTTCATAAGTGATGGGTTTGTTTGAAAAGGATAAAACTTGTGCATAAGGCGCAATAAGGGTTTCCGGAAATATTAGAAGAATCCATGTACATTTAAGGTAAAGATGTATTCATCACTGGATGAAAGAGGGATATCAATAGAGCATCTACATACAGTGGAGGTTTTATTCATTTGAGATAATGAAAGGAACTACAATTCTATAAACGTTGATTTGATCTTTTGATGAAGTCGTGAGAACAATTCAGTATATAGAGTAATGAGATTTAAATTTTTTATTGGTTGTAAACCAAGAGTGACAGTGAGTAAACACCAATCATTGTAAATAGCAGTGCACTTTAAGTGGATTTGGTACATCATAACATCATCATTGTACGGTCCTTGGTAATATCCCAATGAGGGTAAATGAAGGAAAATAGTTGTGTCCTCTACATGATTTATTTTCTATTTATACCTTACTATAGGACAGAGAGAGAGAGAGATGAATGTTTTGTTTTATACTGAAAAAAAGATCAAAATTGATAACTTTTATAATCATTCATCCCCTCATTAATCCCAAAAAGGTATTTGGATAAGTGGACAAAAAAACATTATTTAAAAATCTTGAGTGTGTATAGAGAGGAAAATGAAGGAAAAATATTTATTCTCATGAAATAAACATAAGAGAAGAGACATTATGAGTTAGTGGAGATATAGCTAATAATATTTCATCATTGGAATCATAAACCTAAATAATCATGATAACTGATGAGGTTGTATTGTAAATCCATTGCTTATTTGGTAAAATTGAATCATAAGAACCATGAAATAGTAACAGTAAATATAACATAAAATATCATTATAATAATTTAGATACTGTTATTACATGTAATTTGGGTTTTATAAACACCTGATGAAATAAAAAAGGTTCATAACATAAAATATATATCAAAAAACATTAAGACAAAAATCCATTACCACATTTCAAATCCCATGAGTCGTAAAATTAAAGAATTACATAAAATTAAATTTTAAATATCATTAAAATAATTACATTCATGATATAACATGTCAAATGGGACGTATATAAAACAAAAAAAAATAAATGAGTGTTGAATATTGCAAAAGTCTCCCAAAAATAAAAGAGAGACTAGAAATATCGTACCTTATGTCTCAACATCCTTCATACATAATTGAATATGCTATATAATAAATATAATAATATTATTAATCTATTATATAACCATAATTGTATATATAATACCATATTTTATTTACTTATCTCCATTTATTACGTATTTATTAAAAATTAAACTTTAATGTCGTGTTTCGTGTTGTAATTGATTTGTTTTTCATGTATGTTTTGATTGATTATTTTTTCCTTCTTATTTTAATCATAGTTCCATACTTTTACAAATTTTAAATATTTTATAAGTACAATATATATTCAATATATATTAATTTATAGTAATCCATAATAGATCGAGATAGAAAATTAAATATAATGATTATGAAGATGGAACGTGTTATATAGTCACGAACGCTTTTTACATTCTCTCAAAAAATTAAAATAATTAGAGTGAAATAATATATTACCATTACTAAATAATTTATATATTATATATAATATATATTGTTATTTAATATTTTCCTGGTTACATTCCATGTAATACATATGTGAATAATCAATCACATCGGTTCAAGAGGCGATAGTCTGTCGTACACACGAACGACATTATAATATTCTAAAGGAAAAGAAATTAATAATTATTATGTGATATAATTATTCTAAAATAATATTAAGATAAAAATTATCATACATAAACCTTATAAGCATCATTATATTCATCCATGAGAAGTGGTGATGGAAAACAAATATCATCAGTTCATGATGTTGTAGTTTGTCGTACACACGAATAATTATTTTATAACCCATTTTATGAAATGGGTGTTGAATATTGGTAATAAAATTATAATAAAAACATATCCTTTTTTAATATACATGTTTTGTTATATTATAATGTTTTAATAATAACTAAAGGGTATGGAATACGATATAACTAACACAGATATAAGAATTTACCACTTCTCTGGGGAGCCTCTTCAAATTTATTAATAAATCCCTATTAAGATGTATAATTAAAAAATTTAGGATTCCATTATTATAGGATAAAATAAGGGAATTTATTTTCTCAGTTATTTTCTAAACAAATAATTTTTTGAAATTTGAATAGGATAATAGAGGTGGTGGCCTTTTATAAGTGAGTTGAGCGGCGTTTTTTTAATTTTTTAAAAGTGAAAGGTGTGCCCACAATTTTCAAACACCACAATGCAAAAAAATGGTCCATTAATGGAAATATTATATAATGTATAAATATAAAACAAATTTCTATTTTAAAAGTTTTGTTTTATTTTTAATCCTTATATTTTTAGTTTAACCCTTGTTAAACCCATTTTTACATTAACCATGGAATATAATTTTTTCTGTTTTTACTTTCCGTTATGATAAAAATTTAGATAATTTTATTCGATTTTATAAATTATTGTTAAACTAAATTCAAAATTAATGATTAAAAAATCCATTGATAGAAGATGTAAATTGTAATTTAAAATTAATATTCTAATTGTGACGAGAAATCAGGTTTTCAAAGAGAAAATGTTCAAATATTTAAAGTGTGTTTATATAAAAATTCAATATAAAATATATGAAAGTAACCTAAATTATATTTACAAATATATTATTTATCTAATTTTACTTTTAAACCCATATTAAAAAATAGTTTTTAAAATTCATAAAAAGAATTTATAATTCTTAATAAAAACAAGTATTTTTCACTATTCACTAAAAAAATTATATCATCAGAAATTTTCATTAAATAAAAAAATATACTCAAAAGTAAATGAATATAATTTCTACCATTAATTTAAAATTAAATTTTTATTTAATTGGTTTTTATCTATTAAGACCAATACTTATTAACTCTTAAAAAATTATAAATTGATTACATTCCAAAGAGAATTAATGATGAGAAACAATCAAATCTATAAACAAATCATGGATTGAGTTTAAAATAAATGATTTTAATTATATTTACTACCAAACAATGTTTTAGCCACAAATAAACATAAATATAAAAAAATTAATACTAAATTACCACTAGAGTTGAAGAAAATAAAGGAATAATGTTTTTAAAAGATGGAAATTTTTCTATATAGAGTATAATATATCTCTTAGAAGAAACAACTCTCTACAAAATCCAATCACATTTAATTTCTCCCAATATACTTGGAAGGGTCTCTTAGATTTCTGAAATGGTTCTAAAATTCAACAAAGATGAATGTATTTCCATCCTTTATCCACACACCCCAAATAACATACTTTTTTCCACATCATTAAAGTCTATTACAAAATTCTCTATCAGCACAAGAGCCTCAGTCGAGTTAGTGAGGACACATATAGTGAATCAAAGAGACCCGTGTTCAAAACCGGGTGGAGACATAATTTTTGGGCTACTATAGAAGTTATGTAGCATCATTGTACCATGAAATGTAGCATATAGGGTTCGGTAATGTAGAAGCCATGACTATTTGTCATTTTGGGATTTCGGGTCACTAGTTTGGGCGTCGAGTCCTTTATGGACTTCAAGACACCCAATGCCTTCAGGATTCTAAGGATTTAGGGAAAAATCGAGGACTTCGGGCCACCTCAAGGCCTTAAGGCCACCTCAAGGCCTTCAGGTAACTTGAAATTGTACTTTAATGACTAGACAGACTCTACAAAGAGCAGACTATATATGGGGATTTAGATTAGGCGTATTCACTAGAGAAGAAGCTATGAAGATTTTTTATAAAGGGAGGATATAGAATTGCCATCAGGAAAAGACTATGCTTCAACGAGAAGCCTAGCTGAAGAATCCATGCGATGGTGGAGAGCTGATATCACAATAATGAAACTAAGGAGGATAAGTTCCATGTATAATCTTTATATTTTCTAAGACCTACGGGTTTTATAATCTCTATGCTAAAATTCCTTGTATGGGTTCCCCATAATCCCTTTAATGGTGGGTTATCAGAAAATAAAAAAATTATGGCCTTTGGAACATTCAGGAATAAGGCTTTATCAAATTCTATAATTTTCAATGTTTTACTAAAATCACATTAATAATATTATTTAAATATTATGAAGTAAATATTCATTATTTCAATTAACTGGTAAATATCCATATAAAGTTCAATTTTATCCACAATTAATTAAAATTATGTAAACACCACCTCAAACTCATATAATAATCCTCTTCCATGTCTATCATCACACTCACTCAAATTATAAACAATCAACTTCATTAATATACGCACAAAATCATGAACATAATATAGTTTTAGGCATTGAAATTTCAATATCAATGGCATTAAATACATTCATAGTGTCATGTATCTTTTATCACCTTCAAAATATCATATATAATGTTTACACTCAAAATTCAATGCTACTTCAATTGACTAACATAATTTGCAAGACTGGCTAGTTGGTTCATCACCATGTAGTCTAAGACATTACCACATCAACTAGTCACCCTCCATTAAACACAACTACCAATTTACACTAACATAATTTTTCAATTAAAATCCCATTTAGAGTTACAATTCCAATCAAATCCTTTTAATTGAACTATTTTTATTCAACTGAGTTCGATGAGGAAAAATAGAAAATACCTCGTAGATGGTACTATGATACTTTAGTATGATATATATTTATAGAACTAGATTCCAAATTTTCAAAATATAAGTAACTAGAAAAATCCCAAGAAGTAAATAAAAATAAAATTGATATTGGTTTCAATATATTGTTCTTCATAATAACAACCAAATAAATTATTTCATTCTTCAATGTAAAATGAGACATGGGATCAGTGATTTGGTCCCACTATCAATATAGACTGTGATTGTCCTTACCAAATCATCCTAAAATAAATTATCTCAACAAAACATACTCAATCTATTTCCATGGGTGGACTTAGTAGAAAAACCCAATGTTAAATGTAATTAAAAACCCATTTTCAAATTCATTTAGTTTAGTATCTTTATTCTTTTCATGAGAAGATGATCGCATCCGCCTTATTCATGATTAATCTAGGCCAAGACTCTGATTGAATCAATTCGTAATGCATGTTTTGATTTCTATACTAATATTATCATAAAAAAAATGATGAATCTTATAACACAATGAAATTTTATTTTTAAAAATATTAATCCTGGTATATTTCTTTACATAAAAAATTGAGATTTAAGAGAACAATAATATACTATAAAATATTAATTATTTAAATGCGTCCATTATAACCTAGAATTTAAATTGGAATTATAAATAAGATTATCTATAATATAAAAAATTGTATTCTATATTTATATAATTCAAGTGTATTAATAAATTCATAACAAATATAAACATAATTTTCAGTAAAGTGATTTCATGATTCAAAAATATGTTTTCTTAAAAATAATTTTTATTGCATTTTTTATTTGGATATTATGATTTGTTGCTACCAATTTTTTATAATTTAATTTTAAAATTAATATAATTTTTAAACCACCATTTCATAATAGCATTTGGATGTTTTTCTGGTATTTATCAAAAATTATTTTTTTGGTTAATAGTAAAAATTTCTATTTATGAAAAACTGTAATTTATTTTAACGATATAAAGTAAATTAAAAGTCCCATTATTTTTTATATTTTATATACATGAAACATTAGTCACATTTAGTTATATATAACGTAATTAATTACATGTGAGTCAATAATATATGTGATTTGGTTATAAGTTCATCTTTCTGCTAAAAAGAATTTTTTCTAAAAGCGTTTTTTGAAGTATTTTACATATTTATATTAAAATTTATTTATTCATTTTATTGAAATTTAATCACAAAAAATATATAAAAAATTTGAAATAATTAGATCTATATTTGTTAAATTGGTCACATTTATATTTTTCATTATGAATAATAATCATAGAAATTTTTTTCACCTCGTTATGGTTAAAACTGAGTTTAAAAAAGGTTAAAGCCTAAAAATCTTCCTAACACATGTATTTATTTTATTGTATAATTTTATTTAAACCATTAAATATAATATTATAAATATTTCAATTTATTTCTACTTTCATTTGATTGTAAGATTTATTTTATTTTAGTAAAAGTATAATGCAAAAATGCCCCTAATTATTTTAATATATCTAATAATTTTAATTAGGATAAAAAGAAGTTGTTTTTAGTTATTATTTTTTAGTTTAATTATATACAGTTTATTATAATCATAATTTATTTTTAATTTTTAGGGATCGAATAATTATATTAAACGCATTAACAACACCGACATAATGTTTGTTGATGTAATAGAAAATCAAGTGAATTAATTTAAAAATATTCAAACCACTAAAAATTGGATGATTTATGGTTTCAAATGAATTTTATGGTTCAAAATAATTTATATTTACGTCAAAATAAATTATATTCTGAATGTTTTGTAATCGTGATGACATTAAATCAAGTTAATAAAAGTGTTAAATAATATTTTCCCAAATGAATAAAAAACACAATAATATTGAAACAGGAAAAGTTATATGTGAAATGGTATAACATTTAATCCTTGGATAATTTTTTATACAAATTTCTCCTTATCATTATATTTATATCCCTTAATGGATAAAACATGTGTTACTACGGTAAAAGTTAAAAAGGTTTAATGAATGGGTCAAACCAAAAGATAATGTACAAAATGATACAAAAACCTATCTATATTTTATTGGATGGATTTATTTTTACATTAGATTATTATTATTTTAATCTATTTTCATTTTAATTTATTTTACATGATAAATACATTAATTATATTTAAATATTTTATTTAATTCTATGTGTGTCCATTCCTCACATATAAAAGGGAATCAATTCTCTTATATTATTTACACATGTTGAGCCACATATTTTGATCAAGTCATTCTAAAATATCGTACAATACATCCAACCCATTTCCATGATTACTTGGTCTCATTAAATGAACAAACTAGAATGGTTAATGTGTAATCCAAATGTGGTTATTTGAAGAATATGTATAACATTTATCCAAGTATTTTCATTTTATTTCTTCCTAAACCTAAGTGTTTTTTAAACATAGAATACAAGGGAAGTAAATACAGAAAAATAGCATATAATACTCATCCCATTCCATTGAATTAACTACCTCCTCATTGATCATATTATTAATAAGGTTCCCCAATTGATATAATTTTCCATAAAAATTATTTTCATCAAAAATTAATTTTTTATGCTCCAAAAACTAGAGATGGAAAATGTCTTTTTAGTTGTAATAATTCATTGCCCAATGACTAGTGTATTAGTGGAACCATGAAAAGTGGGTTTATGTTTCCTCATGAAGAACCCAACAAAATGATTTTCCCCCTTTTACTCATTTGTATGTTCATAATTATTCATATATCGAAAAATTTGTGTTATCATTGCAATGAGGTTTTTCATTCTATCTCCCATAACATTAGGTTTCTCAAGAGGAAAATCATTTCATTATACATTTCATTCAATATTAACACAGTAACTTCGGGTTCCTATCATTAACAATATCTTGAAATAATAGTGTAATAAACAAAAATCATAATGGAAAATAAAATAATCCTAAAAATTCATTTATGGGATGACAAAATCATGAAACCTTATTTTCAATCTATAACACCTTAGGTTTAAACAATTTATTTAATGGTAATTATTAAAATACTTCATGATGGTTCATAAATAACTTTTTAATACCCAAAGAATATCATCGAGAAGTGTCAAACACATTGTGTAGTACGACCAGTTTTTCAAGCACCATGTGATTATTGAGTCTATCTTAACGAACCCTTTTTAGAGCTATTACCCCTAGGAACCTTTGTTCTAGATCCAAGTCATGTTATAATAACATTAAATGGATTTAATTAATTATAAACCACTCCCCCTATACATTACCAAAAATACATGGCATTTTCAAAATCTTTCACTCATTAATAGATTTATCCTTAAACATATCTGTGGATATATTTATATGGATCTCACTAATTTTTTCTCATACTATTTTATAAATGCTAAGTACACAATTTTTTTATACCAATTGTAATGTCCCAAAATAATCATATATAAATATTACATCTTAATTGATAAATATTCATTACATTACATAAAAATCCAAAGCCAAAATATTTTAGGTCCATTTGATATGTAAACAAGGACACATAAACAATGGGTCCATAATTTAGTTATGTCATCTCAAACTATATTATATATAATAATCACCCTTCTTTGACATACCATACATAATAATATTATTCATATCATATGGAAATGAAACATAAGAAAGGGTGAGATCAAATACATAGAAAAGGATAAAAGGGATATATCAATATAACATTATAATAACATATAAAAAACATATTGTGTATATAAGATATCATAAAAATGAGTTATGGAATAAATATTGGTATTTTATAAGACATAAATCATAATGGAATAAAATAACATGAGCCACGGGAAAATAAATTGCTATAGGACACATATTTCCTAAATATACATAATCGTAGATAAATATATGATAGGGATACCAACCAAGACATTCATAACATGTTTTCCATCATCTAAAAACTCATCTACGAACTTTAGGTTTAGGATAACCAGATATGTACCCTCTTTCAATCTGGGGATAACCTCCCATGTACAAGCTTTATGTCTTGGAAAAATAACACATGTACCCATTTTGGGCATGGGAAAAATTCTTAAATAACCTATTTTAGGCTTCGTATGACCTCATGTGTACCCTATTTCGGGATTGATATAACCTCTAATGGACTCTTTGAGCTCATATAAAATTAATAATTACACAATTCATTAGATAGAGATATAGGTACCACCCTTTACAAGATGAAAATTAAAAATATGTGTTTCATAGGATCAAAAAACATTCATCATATCATAACCCATTAAATGAAATGGGTTCATAATCATTTCATCATTTCTTCAAAGCATAACATGTTTTAAAAACAAGAGGGGTTCATGATTAGTTTATCATTATATAAACCATGTAAGAGAATTAGTTCGATAAAAATATTGTTATTATAAAAATACTCCATCTATATAAAGGATAAGAATGGTATTCCTGGATCATATTCCCAGTAATGAATAAGAAAAAACAAAATATTTCATATTAGATGAAAATTTATTTTTAAATAACAATCACATGTATCAATTCTTGAGTAAAACATCCTTCCTTTAAAAAGCAGTTTTTATTATAAAAATTCATAAAAAATTATAGAAATCCTCTTATTTTAAAATAATATAGAAAATTAATAAATAAATATTAAAATAAAATAATTTTCATGACTTTAGGAAAAATAATTCATGTCATACACGTTAAATTATATATTTAATTCAAATTTATTGTTAAAACAATAGTCCATATTTAAAAAACTAAAATAAATATTACATTTAAAACAGTTAAATTGTAAATAATTGTAAAAATGACTTAAAATCACATTAAAAGATTAAAATAAATTGAAATTGATTTTAGGAAACATTGAAAAATAAGAGAAAGTGTTTTCATCAAAAGAGAGAACTAAAGTATATTTTCATTAAAAACTATTCAGAAAAATCCCTCAAGGAAACATTGAATCAGTTTTAGGTAGATTGGGTTTACTGACAAAGAGGGTTTCCATGGTTAGTTGTGGTGTTATGGAGATATTATTATCAATTTATTTTTACAATTGATCATGGAAAGGGAATGTATGGTCTTGAGGTGGTACCAAAATAACAGATACATGGTGGAACCATTTTCTATTGTTTGCTAAATTTTTTGGCCTCAAAACCTAGAAAATAAAGATATGTGTTTTTGGAATTGGATGATTCATTCACGATTTAATATTCCATGGATTTTTTCACACAAGGCATGTTTCAAGATCAGAACAATGAAATATAGTAAAGTCATGAAGTGTGTGAAGGATTGCAAAATGTTAATGAATAATGAGGTTGCGTGAAAGAGGATTGCATGCCCAAAGCAATTTCAAATTTTGTTATTGTATTCAGAGTCTGGATCATGCATGTTGCATCAGGATCATATTCATAGGGGGTACTTTTTAATTTAAATAAGAGGTGACCCCCCCCCCATTCGACAAGATCAACACTTATAGAGAATTCGGAATCTAAATCACATAACATTTTCATGCAATGGGTGTTGTGTTAAATAATTTAATTTGTGTGAAAGCTAAGAAAGTTACGCGTATGAGTGAAGTTGTGTATAATGTAGAAGTTTTTCATAATTGATGGGTTTGTTTGAAAAGGATAAAACTTGCACATAAGGCGCAATAAGGGTTTCCTGAAATATTAGAAGAATTCATGTACGTTTAAGGTAAAGATGTATTCATCACTGGATGAAAGAGGGATATCAATAGAGCATCTACATACAGTGGAGGTTTTATTCATTAGAGATAATGAAAGGAACTACAATTCTATAAACATTGATTTGATCTTTTGAAGAATTCGTGAGAAAAATTCAATTTATAGAGTAATGAGATTTAAATTTTTTATTGGTTGTAAACCAAGAGTGATAGTGAGTAAACACCAATCATTGTAAATAGCAGTGCACTTTAAGTGGATTTGGTACATCATAACATCATCATTGTACGGTCCTTGGTAATATCCCAATGAGGGTAAATGAAGGAAAATAGTTGTGTCCTCTACATGATTTATTTTCTATTTATACCTTACTATAGGACAGAGAGAGAGAGAGATGAATGTTTTGTTTTATAATGAAAAAAAGATCAAAATTGATAACTTTTATAATCATTCATCCCCTCATTCATCCCAAAAAGGAATTTGGATAAGTGGACATAAAAAACATTATTTAAAAATCTTGAGTGTGTATAGAGAGGAAAATGAAGGAAAAATATTTATTCTCATTAAATAAACATAAGAGAACAAACATTATGAGTTAGTGGAGATATAGCTAATAATATTTCATCATTGGAATCATAAACCTAAATAATCATGATAACTGATGAGGTTGTATTGTAAATCCATTGCTTATTTGGTAACATTGAATCATAAGAACCATGAAATAGTAACAGTAAATATAACATAAAATATCATTATAATAATTTAGATACTGTTATTACATGTAATTTGGGTTTTATAAAAACCTGATGAAATAAAAAAGGTTCATAACATAAAATATATCTCAAAAAAACATTAAGACAAAAATCCCTTACCACATTTCGAATCCCATGAGTCGTAAAATTAAATAATTACATAAAATTAAATTTTAAATATCATTAAAATAATTACATTCATGATATAACATGTCAAATTGGACATATATAAAACAAAAAAAATAAATGAGTGTTGAATATTGCAAAAGTCTCCCAAAAATAAAAGAGAGACTAGAAATATCTTACCTTATGTCTCAACATCCTTCATACATAATTGAATATGCTATATAATAAATATAATAATATTATTAATCTATTATATAACCAGAATTGTATATATAATACCATATTTTATTTAATTATCTCCATTTATTATGTATTTATTAAAAATTAAACTTTAATGTCGTGTTTCGTGTTGTAATTGATTTGTTTTTCATGTATGTTTTGATTGATTTTTTTCCTTCTTATTTTAATCATAATTCCATACTTTTAAAAATTTTAAATATTTTATAAGTACAATATATATTCAATATATATTAATTTATAGTAATCCATAATAGATCGAGATAGAAAATTAAATATAATTTTTATGAAGATGGAATGTGCTATGTAGTCATGAACGCTTTTTACATTCTCTCAAAAAATTAAAATAATTGGAGTGAAATAATATATTACCATTAAAAAATAATTTATATATTATATATAATATATATTGTTATTTAATATTTTCCTGGTTACATTCCATGTAATGCATATGTGAATAATCAATCACATCGGTTCAAGAGGCGATAGTCTGTTGTACACACGAACGACATTATAAAATTCTAAAGGAAAATAAAGTAATAATTATTATGTGATATAATTATTCTAAAATAATATTAAGATAAAAATTATCATACATAAACCTTATAAGCATCATTATATTCGTCCATGAGAAGTGGTGATGGAAAATAAATATCATCGGTTCATGATGTTGTAGTTTGTCGTACACATGAATAATTATTTTATAACCCATTTTATGAAATGGGTGTTGAATATTGGTAATAAAATTATAATAAAAACATATCCTTTTTTAATATACATGTTTTGTTATATTATAATGTTTTAATAATAACTAAAGGGTATGGAATACGATATAACTAACACAGATATAAGAATTTACCACTTCTCCGGAGAGCCTCTTCAAAATTATTAATAAATCCCTATTAAGATGAATAATTAAAAAATTTAGGATTCCCTTATTATAGGATAAAATAAGGGAATTTATTTTGTCAGTTATTTTCTAAACAAATAATTTTTTGAAATTTGAATAGGATAATAGAGGTGGTTGCCTTTTATAAGTGAGTTGAGCGGCGTTTTTTTAATTTTTTAAAAGTGAAAGGTGTGCCCAAAATTTTCAAACACCACAATACAAAAAAATGGTCCATTAATGGAAATATTATATAATGTATAAATATAAAACAAATTTCTATTTTAAAAGTTTTGTTTTATTTTTAATCCTTATATTTTCAGTTTAACCCATGTTAAACCCATTTTTACATTAACCATGGAATATAATTTTTTCTGTTTTTACTTTCCGTTATGATAAAAATTTAGATAATTTTATTCGATTTTATAAATTATTGTTAAACTAAATTAAAAATTAATGATTAAAAAATCCATTGATTGAAGATGTAAATTGTAATTTAAAATTAATATTCTAATTGTGACGAGAAATCGGGTTTTCAAAGCGAAAATGTTCAAATATTTAAAGTGTGTTTATATAATAATTCAATATAAAATATATGAAAGTAACCTAAATTATATTTACAAATATATTATTTATCTAATTTTACTTTTAAACCCATATTAAAAAATAGTTTTTAAAATTCATAAAAAGAATTGATAATTCTTAATAAAAACAAGTATTTTTCACTATTCACTAAAAAAATTATATCATCAAAAATTTTCATTAAATAAAAAAATATACTCAAAAGTAAATGAATATAATTTTTACCATTAATTTAAAATTAAATTTTTATTTATTTGGTTTTTATCTATTAAGACCAATACATATTAATTCTTAAAAAAGTAGAAATTGATTACATTCCAAAGAGAATTAATGATGAGAAACAATCGAATCTATAAACAAATCATGGATTGAGTTTAAAATAAATGATTTTAATTATATTTACTACCAAACAATGTTTTAGCCACAAATAAACATAAATATAAAAAAAATTAATACTAAATTACCACTAGAGTTGAAGAAAATAAAGGAATAATGTTTTGAAAAGATGCAAATTTTTCTATATAGAGTATAATATATCTCTTAGAAGAAACAACTCTCTCCAAAATCCAATCACATTTAATTTCTCCCAATATACTTGGAAGGGTCTCTTAGATTTCTGAAATGGTTCTAAAATTCAACAAAGATGAATGTATTTCCATCCTTTATCCACACACCACAAATAACATACTTTTTTCCACATCATTAAAGTCTATTACAAAATTCTCTATCAGCACAAGAGCCTCAGTCGAGTTAGTGAGGACACATATAGTGAATTAAAGAGACCCGTGTTCAAAACCGGGTGGAGACATAATTTTTGGGCTACTATAGAAGTTATGTAGCATCATTGTACCATGAAATGTAGCATATAGGGTTCGGTAATGTAGAAGCCATGACGATTTTTCATTTTGGGATTTCGGGTCACTAGTTTGGGAGTCGAGTCCTTTATGGCCTTCAAGACACCCAATGCCTTCAGGATTCTAAGGCTTTAGGGAAAAATCAAGGACTTCGGGCCACCTCAAGGCCTTAAGGCCACCTCAAGGCCTTCAGGTAACTTGAAATTGTACTTTAATGACTAGACAGACTCTACAAAGAGCAGACTATATATGGGGATTCAGATTAGGCGTATTCACTAGAGAAGAAGCTATGAAGATTTTTTATAAAGAGAGGATTTAGAATTGCCATCAGGAAAAGCATATGCTTCAACGAGAAGCCTAGCCGAAGAATCCATGCGATGGTGGAGAGCTGATATCACAATAATGAAACTAAGGAGGATAAGTTCCATGTATAATCTTTATATTTTCTAAGACCTACGGGTTTTATAATCTCTATGCTAAACTTCCTTGTATGGGTTCCACATAATCCCTTTAATGGTGGGTTATCAGAAAATAAAAAAATTATGGCCTTTGGAACATTCAGGAAAAAGGCTTTATCAAATTCTATAATTTTCAATGTTTTACTAAAATCACATTAATAATATTATTTAAATATTATGAAGTAAATATTCATTATTTCAATTAACTGGTAAATATCCATATAAAGTTCAATTTTATCCACAATTAATTAAAATTATGTAAACACCGCCTCAGACTCATATAATAATCCTCTTCCATGTCTATCATCACACTCACTCAAATTATAAACAATCAACTTCATTAATATACGCACAAAATCATGAACATAAAATAGTTTTAGGCATTGAAATTTCAATATCAATGGCATTAAATACATTCATAGTCCCATGTATCTTTTATCACCTTCAAAATATCATATATAATCTTTACACTCAAAATTCAATGCTACTTCAATTGACTAACATAATTTGCGAGACTGGCTAGTTGGTTCATCACCATGTAGTCTAAGACATTATCACATCAACTAGTCCCCTTCCATTAAACACAACTACCAATTTACACTAACATAATTTTTCAATTAAAATCCCATTTAACGTTACAATACCAATCAAATACTTTCAATTGAACTATTTTTATTCAACTTAGTTCGATGAGGAAAAATAGAAAATACCTCGTAGATTGTACTATGATACTTTAGTATGATATATATTTATAGAACTAGATTCCAAATTTTCAAAATATAAGTCACTAGAAAAATCCCAAGAAGTAAATAAAAATAAAATTGATATTGGTTTCAATATATTGTACTTTATAATAACAACCAAATCAATTAATTCATTCTTCAATGTAAAATGAGACATGGGATCAGTGATTTGGTCCCACTATCAATATAGACTGTGACTGTCCTTACCTAATCATCCTAAAATAAATTATCTCAACAAAACATACTCAATCTATTTCCATGGGTGGACTTAGTAGAAAAACCCAATGTTAAATGTAATTAAAAACCCATTTTCAAATTCATTTAGTTTAGTATCTTTATTCTTTTCATGAGAAGATGATCACATCTGCCTTATTCATGATTAATCTAGGCCAAGACTCTAATTGAATCAATTCGTAATCCATGTTTTGATATCTATACTAATATTATCATAAAAAACATGATGAATCTTATAACAAAATGAAATTTTATTTTTAAAAATATTAATCCTGATATATTTCTTTACATAAAAAATTGAGATTTAAGAGAACAATAATATATTATAAAAATTTAATTATTTAAATCCGTCCATTATAACCTAGAATTTAAATTGGCATTATAAATAAGAGTATCTACAATATAAAAAAATTTATTCTATATTTATATAATTCAAGTTTATTAATAAATTCATAACAAATATAAACATAATTTTCAGTAAAGTGATTTCATGATTCAAAAATATGTTTTCTTAAAAATAATTTTTATTGCATTTTTTATTTGGATATTATGATTTATTGCTACCAATTTTTTATAATTTAATTTTAAAATTAATATAATTTTTAAACCACCATTTCATAATAGCATTTGGATGTTTTTGTGGTATTTATCAACAATTATTTTTTTGGTTAATAGTAAAAATTTCTATTAATGAAAAACTGTAATTTATTTTAACGATATAAAGTAAATTAAAAGTCCCATTATTTTTTATATTTTATATACATGAAACATTAGTCACATTTAGTTATATTTAACGTAATTAATTACATGTGAGTCTATAATATATGTGATTTGGTTATAAGTTCATCTTTCTGCTAAAAACATTTTTTTCTAAAAACGTTTTTTGAAGTATTTTACATATTTATATTAAAATTTATTTATTCATTTTATTGAAATTTAATCACAAAAAATATATTAAAAAATTGAAATAATTAGATCTATATTTGTTAAATTGGTCACATTTATATTTTTCATTATGAATAATAATCATAGAAATTTTTTTCACCTCGTTATGGTTAAAACTGAGTTAAAGAAAGGATAAAGCCTAAAATTCTTCCTAACACATGTATTTATTTTATTGTATAATTTTATTTAAACCATTAAATATAATATTATAAATATTTTAATTTATTTCTACTTTCATTTGATTGTAAGATTTATTTTATTTTAGTAAATGTATAATGCGAAAATGCCCCTAATTATTTTAATATATCTAATAGTTTTAATTGGGATAAAAAGAAGTTGTTTTCAGTTATTATTTTTTAGTTTAATTATATACAGTTTATTATAATCATAATTTATTTTTAATTTTTAGGGATCGAATAATTATATTAAACGCATTAACAACACCGACATAATGTTTGTTGATGTAATAGAAAATCAAGTGAATTAATTTAAAAACATTCAAACCACTAAAATTTGGATGATTTATGGTTTCAAATGAATTTTATGGTTCAAAATAATTTATATTTACGTCAAAATAAATTATATTCTGAATGTTTTGTAATCATGATGACATTAAATCAAGTTAATAAAAGTGTTAAATAATATTTTCCCAAATGAATAAAAAACACAATAATATTGAAACAGGAAAAGTTATATGTGAAATGGTATAACATTTAATCCTTGGATAATTTTTTATACAAATTTCTCCTTATCATTTTATTTATACCCCTTAATGGATAAAACATGTGTTACTACGGTAAAAGATAAAAAGGTTTAATGAATGGGTCAAACCAAAAGATAATGTACAAAATGATACAAAAACCTATCTATATTTTATTGGATGGATTTATTTTTACATTATATTATTATTATTTTAATCTATTTTAATTTTAATTTATTTTACATGATAAATACATTAATTATATTTAAATATTTAATTTAATTCTATGTGTGTCCATTCCTCACATATAAAAGGGTATCAATTCTCTTATATTATTTACACATGTTGAGCCACATATTTTGATCAAGTCATTCTAAAATATCGTACAATACATCCAACCCATTTCCATGATTACTTGGTCTCATCAAATGAATATACTAGAATGGTTAATGTGTAATCCAAATGTGGTTATTTGAAGAATATGTATAACATTTATCCAAGTATTTTCATTTTATTTCTTCCTAAACCTAAGTGTTTTTTAAACATAGAATACAAGGGAAGTAAATACTGAAAAATATCATATAATACTCATCCCATTCCATTGACTTAACTACCTCCTCATTGATCATATTATTAATAAGGTTCCCCAATTGATATAATTTTCCATAAAAATTATTTTCATCAAAAATTAATTTTTTATGCTCCAAAAACTAGAGATGGAAAATGTCTTTTTAGTTGTAATAATTCATTGCCCAATGACTAGTGTATTAGTGGAACCATGAAAAGTGGGTTTATTTTTCCTCATGAAGAACCCAACAAAATGATTTCCCCCCTTTTACTCATTTGTATGTTCATAATTATTCATATATCGAAAAAGTTGTGTTATCATTGCAATGAGGTTTTTCATTCTATCTCACATAACATTAGGTTTCTCAAGAGGAAAATCATTTCATTATACATTTCATTCAAAATTAACACAGTAACTTCGGGTTCCTATCATTAACAATATCTTGAAATAATAGTGTAATAAACAAAAATCATAATGGAAAATAAAATAATCCTAAAAATTCATTTATGGGATGACAAAATCATGAAACCTTATTTTCAATCTATAACACCTTAGGTTTAAACAATGTATTTAATGGTCATTATTAAAATCCTTCACGATGGTTCATAAAGAACTTTTTAATACCCAAAGAATATCATCGAGAAGTGTCAAACCAATTGTGTAGTACGACCAGTTTTTCAAGCACCATGTGATTATTGAGTCTATCTTAACGAACCATTTTCAGAGCTATTACCCCTAGGAACCTTTGTTCTAGATCCAAGTCATGTTATAATAACTTTAAATGGATTTAATTAATTATAAACCACTCCCCCTTTACATTACCAAAAATACATGGCATTTTCAAAATCTTCCACTCATTAATAGATTTATCCTTAAACATATCTGTAGATATATTTATATGGATCTCATTAATTTTTTCTCATCCTATTTTATAAACGCTAAGTACACATTTTTTTTATACCAATTGTAATGTCCCAAAATAATCATATATAAATATTACATCTTAATTGATAAATATTCATTACATAACATAAAAATACAAAGCCAAAATATTTTAGGTCAATTTGATATGTAAACAAGGACACATAAACAATGGGTCCATAATTTAGTTATGTCATCTCAAACTATATTGTATATAATAATCACCCTTCATTGACATACCATACATAATAATATTATTCATATCATATGGAAATGAAACATAAGAAAGGGTGAGATCAAATACATAGAAAAGGATAAAAGGGATATATCAATATAACATTATAATAACATATGAAAACCATATTGTGTATATAAGATATCATAAAAATGAGTTATGGAATAAATATTGGTATTTTATAAGACATAAATCATAATGGAATAAAATAACATGAGCCATGGGAAAATAAATTGCTATAGGACACATATTTCCTAAATATACATAATCGTAGATAAATATATGATAGGGATACCAACCAAGACATTCATAACATGTTTTCCATCAGCTAAAAACTCATCTACGAACTTTAGGTTTAGGATAACCAGATATGTACCCTTTTTCAATCTGGGGATAACCTCCCATGTACCAGCTTTATGTCTTGGAAAAATAACACATGTAGCCATTTTGGGCATGGGATAAATTCTTATATAACCTCTTTTAGGCTTCGTATGACCTCATGTGTACCCTATTTCAGGATTGATATAACCTTTAATGGACTCTTTGAGCTCATATAAAATTAATAATTACCCAATGCATTAGATAGAGATATAGGTGTAGATGCCGGAAAAGTCCGTTGTTCCCAAACAAAGCTCCGAATGCGGAAAGCGAGGTCATATTTGGAGTCGGAAGCATGTTTCGGAGGGCCCGGAGGCCTTGCGCGGAATTTTGGAGACCCGCGCGCAAAGTTGATGAGCCGCGCGCAAACCTCCCGGGATGCGTGCAATGCGCTGGGCCGGCGCGCAATTTTGCGCACCAGTGGCCCGCGCGACTCCCTTGCGCGCCGGGCCCGATTCCGCGCACGTGAAGAGAATTGCGCGCCCGCGAACTGGATTCCACGCCCGGGGTTTCCTATAAATATAAGGCGACCCCCGCCGTTTTGAAGGTTTCCAGAATTCGAAAGGTCTCTCGTGCGCGCAATCCAACCCCTTCTGCGCGCAATGCCGATCTTCAGGTAACCTCTTTTATTTCGCGCAAGAAAGCCTCGGGGTTCGCCTTCGCGCGCAATCCCTTTGGCTCCTTTCCTTTGAATAACGCTTCACTCAAAGGCATTTGCGCGCAAAAGAAGCCTCTTGCGCGCAATTGCCCCCGGGTGCGCGCAATCCAGCCCGATTGCGCGCACCCCCCATTTTCAAAGTGTCCATTCATTAAAGAATGAGCCGTTGCCCCCGTGCGCTATCCGAAGCCCAGTGCGCGCAATCTCTATCATTCGCATGCAAAGTGTTGGCCCAATTGCGCGCCAGCCCGCCCATTTGCGCGTCGACCCGCGGTATTGCGCGCAAAGCTCCTCTTTTGCGCGCAAACCGCCAGGGTCGCCCCCTTTGACCCCCTGAGGGTACCCGCCTGCGTGGCGCCCGACGACCCTCATCCCGGGTGCCCGCACCGTGCGTTGTCTTCCCGTGCGACCCTCTAGGCTCGCGCGAAGTGACACGGACCTACCGGCGGCTTCAACGTCCCGCACGACGTTAAACTGCATTCGTCCCACATAACGTTAAACTGCACACGTCCAAGCTGCACGATGTTAAACTGCCTAGCATATCGTCCGAGCTACAAGACGTTAAACTGTTCAGCATTCGTCCTGCAGGACGTTAAACTGTACTTCGTCCGTGCGATAAGACGTTAAACTACCAAGCACCTTCGTCCTCAACACACGACGTTAAACTGTACTTCGTCCGGCAAGACGTTAAACCGTCCGCTTCTTCCTCAACACACGACGTTAAACTGTACTTCGTCCGGCAAGACGTTAAACCGTCCGCATCACCAGATCCCGTGTCTCGCACGCAGGGTCCTCCCGGTTTGGATGTGGCCCCCACCCGCTCGTCTCTGCAGGGATGTCGGGATTGGAGTGGCCTTCGCCCACGGGGGTAGAGTGTTACAGACAGAATGAACTACGTGGACTTTGATCCCTGTCTTCTAAACAGGGTACGTAGGAAGCCTCTCCGAGGTTCAAGCCCACCACCTGGTCGTCCCGGTCGTATTCACGTCGGTTCGTCCATCCGTGGGCCCCTCCTGGGTTCACATTCGCGTCGATTCACCTATGAATCCGCCCCTGTGGGAGACTGCACGTGTGTATCTCCATTGTGCTTCCCCACTACCCCTTTTTCTATTTCTCCTTTTATCGTCCATCATGACGTGAAACTGTGATTCACCCGGCCGTTCCATCCCCCCCTGTGCGAGGTGGTTCGGTTCGATCCTTCTCCAGGCAGCCTCGATCTCCTTGTGAGTCGGCTTGCCAACGTCCAGCATGACGTAAAACTGTGATCCACCCGGCCGTTCCATCCCCCTCTGTGCGAGGTGGTTCTGTTCAATCCTCCGCCCGGTGGCCTCGACCTCTTCGTGAGTCGTCTTGCCAACGTCCGGCATGACGTTAAACTGTATATCCGAACTACGCTGACTTTGATCCGCGCTAACGCATGGTACGTAGGAAGCCCCTACGGGGTCCAAGCTCTTCACTCCATCATCCACCCTGATCCTTACCCGGGCCGCCACATCCCGGTGGGGTCATGCCATTTCATTCCACTCCACTTCACTCGGGAAGCCGCCCATGTGTTGGCCCCAGCGTCGGAGGTTCCCCGCAAGGGGTTCTGTCATCTGATCCACTCCTCGTGTTGATCAGTCTGATGCCGTCCCCGCTGGACGTTAAACTCGCGGCATACCCCGTGTTAAACATGGGAAGCTGAGGAAAACCTCAGGTAACACAGTTCCCTGCACCCAGTGCGGGATGCCTCAGGCCATCACGCCTTCGAGAAGCCCTATTAGGGACGGAAGGCAGACATGCAGAGGCGCAGTGTTAAGACACGCCCCCAACACCCAAGGCCACCCGGTCTCCTCACCGTAGGTTGCTGCCCCGACCAGACTCCTTGGAGCGTCCGGGCGGAAGCAGCGTAATTAACCGGTGTCCATGGAGACATGGCGCCGGGAACGAGATTCACGAACATTCTTAAATTTATGAGGGAGACCCGGATTAGGCGACGAGTTCCGAGGAGACGTCCACGGAAGGAGGAGCCGACATCCCATCATCCCGGTTTCGATCAAGGAGAAGACGCCCCTGAATAAGGGACGAATGCCGCCCGCCCTTGGAAAGCGGGACTGCGGGACCACAAGCCGCGCGCCCATCCCCTCGGGTTGACGGGTGCACGCGCGAACGCGTCCTGGCGGAACAGCGTAACCCGACGCACATCCGCACCGAAACAGAAAAATGGTGAACCCGACGTGAATCTCTTCTCCTCAATACGAAGACCGATGGCTTTCAGAGGTGTTGGAAGACCAGCATGCTGCTCGACCGAGCATTCAGTTTTACCCGCCAGGGGCTGAGGAAGGGAACTCGGGCACTCCGTCTCGCGACGTCGAGGGCCTGGGTCCCCCCCACGGAAGGCGTCGTGGCACTAATGGTTGGTTTTCGATTCCTTTTCCTGTCAGTGTTAATGGGTTCTTCTTCCTTCTTTCAGAAATCAGGTCGCCCAATCCAGTGGCCGATCGCCACCCGCCCACTGGCGCAGGGGTAGAGGAAACACCGATGCGGCTACTCCGCGCGGTCCCGCCCGTTCCACAGCCGTGCCAGCAGCCGCAGCTGCGGGGAAACCACGCCCTCTCTCCCCCTCAGAGGTCATCCAAAGAAGGGTGATCAACAACTTGGTGCGGAGATATGAGGAAGAGGGAGTCATCCCCACCAGGGACATGGCTCGCCTAGACCTCGAGGGAGCTGTACCTCGCCACCAACGCCGCCCCCGAGGGCCGCGTAGGGAGGCACCGCTGCCTACCTCGACGTCCAACCGCTTTGGGAGTTTGTCCCCGGAGTGCTCCGACAACTCCTTCTCCTATGCAGATGAGGTGGAAGATGCCCGGGACCACCCTATCCGGGATTCGCCCCAGGGATCCGCGATGAGGGCTCATGTCAGGCCACGGCGACATCGCCGCCAGGCCTCTCAAGTCGAAGAACGGGCCCTCCACCTGCCCGCGCCGCTCGTCCCGACTCGTCTGTCCCGACGCCAACGTCGGGCACGAGCGGAAGAGGATGCCCACCTTGGGGGCCTAGCAACAGCGGCCGCGTTGGCTCAAGCCAATGCTGGCTCCAGTCACCAGGCCCCTGTGCATCCTGAGCAGGGGCACTTCTATGCCCGACCCGGATCGAGGCCCCGACCGCCCCAAAGGCAGGTTGGGTTGACTCTCCCGGTTGCTGGTACAGACAATAGCCACCGCGGACCACCTCGTCGTAGCGCTATTCGCCAACAGGGGCTACTCCGTGTGGCCGATCCAAGAGGCATGGGTCATCCCACCTTCCGATCTCGGCCCGGAGGCCCGCCCGGAATCATCTCTTCCCGCGTCCCCTTTGATATCTGTCCCGGTGCTCCTCGCACCTTGGTTTCCAGTCCTCTTGGCCCCAGCACCAGTGCGGCCGGAGGACGCCAGGATAGAGATCAGCCATGCCCCGAAGAACCACCCAGGGGCAGGAGGGCGAGGCGTCGACGCTGAGGGAAGAATGTTACGGAATTCCGGACAGAGATCCGACCGGTTCGTTTCTCTGATACAGAGGCGGAGTATGATTCGGCGACAGAGCCCTCCCCCCAATCCCGCCAGTCAGGGGCAGGGGTAGGAATGCGGCACGTTAGCCTCGTACTTCCCGAGAACGAGATCGATATGATCCCCGCTTCTCTCCTAAGGTATATCCGGAGTAGCCAGGGCCTGGTAGACCCCCAGGGATCAAGCTTGCAGTTGGTACCGGCCCCTCTGGAAGCGCCTTCTGCCTCGATCGGAGAAGCCGGAGACCTTTTCTGGGGACCGACGGTCGAACCACGATCTAGTGCACCCTCGGCGAGCACCGACGCTACGGCAGGATGTTCGCTCGCCGGCCCGTCCTATCGTGATGTGGTAGCCAGGGCACCGCCACCCTCAGAGGGCGGCCCGGGATATGGAGGCCAATCGGCCTGCTCGCCGTATTCACCGTCGGCCAGCCCGTCGGCCCGGCGGCCCGCCTCGGAACCACTGCCGGTTCCCCGTCCATTCCCAGTCGTTGAAGAGGACCAAGGAGACCTGGGTCCCAAGTTTGAGTCGTGGAGTTTCTGGACCGTCCTTGCAGAGGACCACTTCCCTGAGAAGTTTTGGCCAGTCGCAAGACCGGACTTTGATGCACCCGAATCGCTCACCCCGGATGAGTTCGAATGCTTCCGCCGAACTCTCCGGGAGACTCACTCCCGTATTCACCACCTACAAATGCCATATCCCGGGAGTCAAGTGCACCTGGAGGATATTGGTGAGCAGTGCCGTCAAATTGACCTGGCCACGCTCCCCGCGGTTCGGCACCCCGGGTCATTTGGGCACCACGAGGCCCTCCAACAACGATGCGTTGAGTGTTTTCAAGTACTCCGCAAGGTTATCGAGGAAGCCACTCCCAACATGTATATCCGTGGGTGGGGGCAGTACGCTGCCCTACGCTTCAGTGCGATTCGCCGACAGCCCGATCCACTGGGCGGCCCTGAGGGTACATCCCCAGGGACGGAAACAGTCAACATGGCTGACCTGTCGGGGGATGGGAATGGTTTGTAACTTCTCGACGGGGGCTCTCCCCCCGAAGACAAGCCGTTGTTGGATCCATCGGTGAGAGTTACTCGTCATCAGAGGATCCCCGCACCCACTGAAGCACTGATGTTGAGCTGAAACGTCAGTAAAGGTAAAGAGCACGGCGAGGCTATAAAGCCCGCCGACCCATCTGCCTCCACGCAGAGGGCGGATGAGGATCCCGAGAAGGCTATGCTATGTCAACAGCTCGCCGAGCAGAAGAAGCTGGTTGACCAGCTCCTCGCCGAGCGCGTTGCAGAGCAGCGGCCTGACTACGGTGATCCTAGGCCAGGACAGCAGGGACAGGAACAACCACCCCTCGATGAGGCTCTCCCGGGAAACCGTGATTATGCCGTGTTCGCCGATAGGAGAGAGGCCATCGCCTATGGAAAGAGGGCGCGGTATGTTTCACCACACCCTCCCGAGCGGCGTGACTTCCTGAGAGACCCCACTCGGATTCCTCCCGCTGCCCCAAGGGCCGCTCCGCCCGCCATCCCACGAGCTGCCGAGTTCGACGACCCGGTCGACGACCCGATTGAAGGGCCATGCAATGCGCTCATGGTTAGAGATCCTCTCCAGGACTGGAACCCATGTCCGGACGATCCGATGGCGGCACTCATCGCCCGTTTGGAAGCCTTGGAGACTCGGCAAGTGGCAATTCCGCCGGACGGAAAGCCATACCCAGCATGGGAGGATGACATGCCGGCGCCTCCGGGATTCGGGAATCCCACTTTTGCCCCCTTCAACGGGACTGGAGATCCGCCAAAGCATTTGTCCCATTTCAACTCGAGGTGCGGGCCTATGTTGGGGACTCCGGCGCAGCAAGAGGCCGCTAAGCTTCGCTGCTTTGTCCAGACACTGGAAGGGCCAGCATTTGTCTGGTACAGCCAGCTCCCCGTCGGGTCGATAACTAGCTGGGAGGACCTTCGTAGACAATTCCTCTACCAGTTCAGTTCCACGACCCGGAAGACGAGTATCGCAGACCTCTTCAAGTGCAAGAAGAGGCCTGACGAGCGAGTCGCGGACTTCGTCGCCCGATGGAAGGGTCTCACGTATTCCCTTGACATGCCATTGACTCAGGAGCAGTTGCTGAAAATGTGCGTCGGGAATGTCAAGACCGAGCTGGTCCCTTCCCTGATCACTCAGAATTACCCCGGAGGGTTCAGGGACTTCTCAGACAAATCTCAACGTCTTGAGGAAGCCCTGCAACAGGCCAGCCAGGCACACCCGCTGCCTCCTATGATTCCTACAAGGAGAGTCAGCAGGGCTGAGCCCACTGCTGTTGCCCAGATAGAGGCCCCCAGGCCGTTGGAGCTGCTGCCGGCGAGACCAGCTCCATAGCCTCACAGGAATCCGCCTCCACGGGCTCAGTTCCCGGCCCAGCAGCGGCAGCCTCAGAACCGGCCGGCCCCTCCGCGTAATGTACCGCCGCAACCCAGGCGAGATAATCAGGGTCCACCTCCTCGGCAGGCCCCTCCAGCCCCTCGTCAAGACCACGCTCCCAGGGGACCGCGATACCTGACCTACTCATTTCACGAGGATCAGGTCCCCGGTTATTTCTGGAGCGCCCTGGAGCAGAGGATTGTGCGACTGCCTGAGTGTTGGAGGCCGGAGGAGGCACATCTCACGGATAACCCCCGCTACTGCCCCTACCATCGGGCCCTGGGGCACACCATCCAGCGGTGCTATGTGTTTAAGGATTGGCTCCAAGACTAGATTAACAACAATGTAATCAGGTTGGGCCCAGCTCCGGCACAAGTGACGGGCGTGTTCGTGGGATCAGATGACGATAGCGGCAATGAGGACGAATGGCAGCTGGTCTCCGACCGCGGATCCCAGAAGTATAAATACTGGATGGCCTGCAAGACGATTATTCACGCCCATGGAATCATCCGTGCGCGCTTGAATCAGCATGAGCCCCCAGAATCTGCGGGTGCTGCTTCGGCGTCGTCATCCCAGCCTGCCTCTTCCGGGAAGAGCAAACGGCGGCGGCGCAAGAAGGAAGAGCGCGCCCCGCCAGTTCCGCCACTATCCCGCACTCTCGGCGATTTCATGCCCCCAGAGATGGGGATCCCTCCTCGGATCCGCCCAGTGGTGAATGATTCGTCCGATGACAGTATTGGGTACGCTTCGGTTAATACCGTCGAGCTGGTAAATCCCTTTTCGGTTCCCGACGTTGAAGAACACCAGGTGGACCTCCCTAGTGTCCCCGGTCGTCGCCACCGTCGGAGGAGCCGCAACAATAGGAGTCGTTGGGACACAGAAGTTGGTACCTCCATCCAGGCCGTGCACGCCACTGAGACCAGGCAGCAGGCTCAAAACCGAGCTCAGTATGCGCAGCCCCCCCATCCGGGGATGACGGATTCGCCTCCGCCACTGTTTGTGGTATGGGATCAGGCAGAACCGCCTCAGCCGCGTCGCGATCAGCTCCGCCCTGCCACGAGTCCATCCCGGCCTCCTGACCCCAGTACGGTGACCATTTCCCGGGCTTCAACCAATGAACAGCGAGATGCGCCAAGTACCAGTCGGCCGCCGGCCCAACCGGCAAGGCCCGTCATGCCTCCAACCGCAGAGCAACCTCCTCCAACCAGGGGCTCGCGCTTGGCCAAAAAGTATGATGTCCTGAAGCACTTGGCCGACATCCCGGCGAGACTCTCCATCCTTGAGGCTCTGCGCATGTCATCTGAGATGCGCGAGGCACTCGCTGAAGCCCTGAAGAGCACCCTCCAGTTTGAGACAGAGGTTGCGGCTGCAGAGGCCTTTCACGCCGAAACGATTGAGGATGCCGAATGCCAGGCAGTTATCTCGTTTTCTGGTAAGGATGAAGACCCTCCTATACAGGGGCACATTAGTCCGCTGTATGTTACCGGCCAGTTCAATGGCCTTGAAGTCCGGCGTTGTCTTGTCGACACGGGGTCCGAGATTAACCTGATTCCAACTCGGACGCTCCGGAGATTGGGGTTGTCTGAGGATGACTTGATTCCCTCCGACCTCAGGATCCAGGGGTACGACCGCACCGAGCAAACCCCGGTCGGCAAGATACGTTTGAAGACCCAGTTCGGTGACTTGGTTGCCAACACCGAATTCATGGTAGTCTCTCAAGACACTGCGTACAACGCATTGATGGGCAGGCCCTGGCTCCACCTTCATGCGGCGGTTCCCTCGTCATACCACCAATGCCTCAATTACTCCCTTAATGGTCGAGTGGGCGTTCTTCAGGGAGATGCCTCTCCTTTTGCCTCATGTGAAGCCCGTTATCTGGACGCGGACTATTACAAAAGCAAGGACAAGCAGATCCTGGCAGGTGAGGTAGAGCCTGTCGCTGTTGTAAGTGATCCCTGGGCAAGTTTGGATGATGCTTACGTCCTCCCGATTCAACGGTTGGACGTAGCCATGGTCTCGACGGCTTGTGAGTCTCCTGATGAGATGATCGCGACCGCCCATGCCAGCACCAGCGACCCAGCAAGATCTGGTAGCCCCAATGCAGTTTCCAACGCAGTCTCTCCCGTGGACGATCCCTCCCCGAGTGGAGAGGACATGGAAGATGCACCCTCAGCCTTTGAGGAGGGCGTCTCCGCCACGGTCGATGAGTTAGTACAAGTGAATCTTGGAACCGAAGCAGATCCGAGACCCACATTGGTCAGTGCCGTCATTCCCTCTGAGGAGCGGCAGCAGTACGTGGACTTTCTCAGGCAGCACCGTGATGTGTTCGCTTGGGGCTATGACGAGATGTCGGGGCTAGATCCTCAGGTAGCCGTCCACCGCCTTGGTCTCCCGGCGAACCATCGCGGGTTCAAGCAGCCTCCCAAGAAGATGCACCCATTACACGGTGCCATGGTTGAGGCCGAAGTTGACAAGCTTATCAAAGCCAACTTCGTGAGGGAAGTCCAGTACCCCAAATGGCTGGCCAACATTGTTCCGGTCAGGAAGAAGAACGGGCAGATCAGAGTCTGCATCGACTTCCGCGATCTCAACCGCCACTGTCCGAAGGATGATTTTCCCCTTCCAGTGACAGAGCTGTTGATTGACGCCACGGCAGGGTTCCAAGCCCTCTCCTTCATGGATGGATACTCCGGATATAACCAAATCCGGATGGCCCCTGAGGATGAGGAGTTCACTGCCTTCAGGGCCCCCCAAGGTACCTTTTGTTACCGGGTCATGCCTTTCGGCCTGAAGAATGCAGGTGCCACCTATCAACGGGCGATGCACCGCATATTCAAGCCAATCCTCGGCACACTGGTGGAATGCTACGTCGACGACTTGGTAGTCAAATCGCGCTAGCGTCAGGACCATCTCAAAGATCTTGAGAAAGTGTTCGGCTTCCTCCGGTCTCGCTGCCTGAAGATGAACCCGTTGAAGTGTGCCTTCGGGGTCACCTCCGGAAAGTTCCTTGGATTTGTGGTAAGATATTGGGGTATTGAGATCAACCCAGAGAAGATCAGGGCGATTAGCCAGATGCCTCCCCCAGGTAACATCCGGGAACTGCAAGGGTTCCAAGGCCACTTAGCCTATATACGCCGATTCATCGCGAATCTGGCCGGCAAGTGTAAGCCCTTTTCTCGGCTCATGAAGAAAGGTGCAACCTATGTATGGGATAAAGAGTGTCAGACCGCTTTCGAGGAAATCAAGCAGTACCTGCTGCAACCTCCGGTTCTGATGCCGCCTGTATCCGGGAAGCCGCTGGTCCTCTATGTGACCGCCCTGGAACGGTCCCTGGGTGCCCTTCTCGCCCCGAAGAACAACGAGGGAACAGAGAATAGCCTCTATTACCTCAGTCGCATGCTCCTTGATGCGGAAGTTAGGTATTCCCCCATCGAGAAGAGCTGCCTGGCGCTCGTATTTGCCGTACAGAAATTACGGCACTACTTGCAGCACCATGAGGTACAGTTGGTTTCTCGGGTAGACCCGTTGAAATATATCCTGAGCTGGCCTATGTTGACTGGCCGTCTAGCGCGGTGGGCTGTGATTCTCCAGCAGTTCGACATCAGGTATGTGTCTCAGAAGGCCATCAAAGGGAAAGCATTGGCAGACTTTCTGGCTGCTCACCCAACCTCCGCGGATCAGCCGCTGGATCTAGGCTTTCCTGATGAGGCCATTCTCTCGGTTGATCATGTCGGTCCATGCTGGCAGATGCACTTTGACGGTGCCTCCCGGAGCCCCACCGGTAGAAGACTCGATAATCCTAAGCTCAACAGAGTGGGCTTGGGTATCGTCTTCATTACCCCGGAGCAAGCCGTACTGCCATACTCTTTCCTGTTGTCAGAGGGCTGTACCAACAATGAGGCGGAATACCATGCCCTCATCACCGGCCTCGAGTTAGCTCTCGAGATCGACGTGCCCCATCTGTGTGTGAAAGGGGACTCCGAGCTAGTTGTTAAGTAGATCAATGGCGACTATGTTGTCAGGAAGCCGGAACTTGTGCCATTGCTGGAGTGCACCCTCCTTCTGATGGCCCGGTTCCCTTCTCGGCCAGAGATTGTCCATATTCCCCGGTCACAGAACGGTCGAGCAGATGCTTTGACCAGCCTTGCTGCATCACTTGCGGAGCCTGAACAGGATAACCTGACCGTCCGCGTGACGCGCCGCAGGCTCATCGCTCCCGTTGTCCCGGAGGGAGATCGCGACCCGTCGGTAAGTAATCTCACCACGGTTTCCCCTGTGCCCGGAGCCCCGAGTACCCCAGATATGGCAGTCGAACCAGCCCCTGATTGGAGGACGCCTTTGGTTGAGTACCTCCAACATGGCATTCTCCCGCCGGATCGGGCCGAACGCGAGCGAGTTCGACGCCGTGCATCGCAGTTTGTCCTTCAGAGCAGTCCCGGTTTGGAGCAGATCCTCTATAGACGCGGATTTGATGGTGTTCTCCCCCGTTGCCTTCAGGGAGGTGAGATCCCGCGAGTCATGCTAGAGGTTCATGCTGGTTCATGCGGTGCCCATCAGACTGGGCCGAAGCTGTCCCACCAAATTCGGAGGTTGGGATACTTCTGGCCCTCCATGATCCATGAAAGCATCGAGTATGCCAGGAGGTGCCATGCGTGCCAGGTTCATGCGAACTTTGTACATTGGCCGCCGGAGCCTCTCCATACCACCAGGTATTCTTGGACCTTTGTAGTCTGGGGGATGGACGTTGTGGGACCTTACCCGCCGGCGACGGCTCGCCAGTGCCGGTTCATTCTGACTGCCACGGACTTCTTCTCCAAATGGGCAGAGGCGATTCCGCTCAGAGAGGTCAAATCCTGTTCGATCGTTGACTTCGTGACCTCCAACATCATTCATCGATTTGGAGTGCCTCACGCTATCCTCACGGATAACGGAGCCAATTTTCGAGCAGCCAAGTTGAAGAAGTTGTACGCCAAATACAACATTCGCTCGAACCATACATCTCGCTATCATGCGCAGGCAAATGGGTAGATCGAGGCGTTTAACAAAAACCTCTCTAACATTCTGCAAAAAATGGTTGGTCAGAACAAGAAGAGTTGGCCGGACAAGCTACCCAACGCCCTCTGGGCTTATCGGACGACGACTCGCAATTCCACCCAGATGACCCCTTATTCCCTGGTGTATGGAGCTGAGGCCGTCCTGCCCATCGAGATCCAGTTACCGTCCTTGCGCACAGCGGTCTACGACCAGCAAGCGCCGGACAGAGCTGCTGAAGCCCGTCTAGTCGAGTTGGAATCACTGGATGAGAATAGACTTCGCGCCTTGCACAACTTGGAGAGGCATCAAAGCAGAATGGCTTGAGCTTTCAATAAGAAAGTTCGCCTCTGCTCCTTCCTGCAGGGTGACCTAGTGCTAGCCCTAAGAGCGCCAATGATCCCCGGCAGGAAGCCACCCAAGTTGGAGCCCAAGTGGGAGGGACCTCTTGTCGTCCACAAAGTTTATCCAAATGGCGTGTACTCCCTAGAGACTATGGATGGTGAGCGTGTCACTCCTCCCACCAACGCTAGGTTCCTCAAGCAGTACTTCGTCTGAGTGTACTACGTCCTGCACGACGTTAAACTGCATACGTCCAAGCTGCACGATGTTAAACTGCCTAGCATATCGTCCGCGCTGCAAGACGTTAAACTGCCAAGTGTTTCGTCCAAAATGACATTAAACTGTACCTCGTCCAAGCTACAAGACGTTAAACTGTTTAGCATTCGTCCAACACGACGT
The DNA here is from genome assembly GCA_963277665.1 of Viscum album. Lineage (NCBI taxonomy): Eukaryota > Viridiplantae > Streptophyta > Magnoliopsida > Santalales > Viscaceae > Viscum > Viscum album. The sequence goes on from OY728161.1 coordinate 1,603,930,641, forward strand.
TAAACTGTACTACGTCCGAGCTACAAGCCGTTAAACTGTTCAGCATTCGTCCTGCATGACGTTAAACTGCCTCTCAAGAACTACGTGTGGATTGATTCCCATCCTTATGGGATACGTAGGACCGCCTGAACATTCATGTTTCAGGCGCAGCCCCATCCTTCGGGAATTTCCATCCCATCTCGGGCCCTTGGCCCAGTTGCCTCTGGGTATGTGGCGTATGGTGTGAGCGTGGGGCTATGCCCTCATTCACGTCGGTTTGCTCGCCACGCTGTATGCCCCCCACGTTTGGGGACGCCTTCTGCTCCCCCCTTTTTCTCTCTTTTCATCCTGCATGACGTTAAACTGCACTTCAAGAACTACGTGCGGCTTGATTCCCATCCTTATGGGATACGTAGGACCGCCTGGACGCTCGTGTCTCAGGTCCAGCCCCGTCTCTTGGTTGATCACGGGGATCTACCGTCTTTTGGTTTCTCTCAGGGTGAGTCCTCCGACCCTTTCTGGTGATCTGTTAACATGTTTTGGGTACTTTGGTCTATGACCCGTAGTGTCGGATGCAATCCCGACAAGTCCCGTGTTGCTTGTCGGGCCGCGCGCTTCCTCTTGTTCGAGCCTTCACTCAAAGGGATCCTCGTTAGCGGTTTGGGCACGATGCCTCAGTGCTCTCCTACCGCTCCGGGTTGATTTACCGGCGGGTCCTGGGCCGCAAATTGATATGAATCCTGCGATTGAGCGGTTGATGCTCGTTTGCTTGCCCAGTTCTAGGCTGACGCGATCGGATGTTGTGTTGCGAATATGGTCAGCGACATCCTTGATCGCCATGTCGGCTCTTTTAGGCTCTGAACATTGGTTTCACGGTCCTCATCACACTCCGCCTTTGTGCGTTGTAGTGGAATCTCGACACTCTCTTCATACTGACCTTCAGTACACCTTTACACGTTAGGCGGGCCATCCAGGGTAATGGTGTCTATCGAGGCTCCCACGATCTGAGCACCAAGGATATATGCTGATGTCCTCTCTAAGGGCCGTGTATAGCTGGACCCTCGTCCCCATAAGGAGGAAGGAGTCGCCCGAACAATCGCGTTTTGGGCCCAGTATATCTGGAGGCTAGCATCTCTGCCCCTCGGGTGATGGACATACGCAGGCCCCTATAACAGGATCCTTCTCCTGGAATCGTGCGTGACCGCAGGGCTGGGTATGTTCCCACCTCCACTGAGTCCGCCGTATCGCGATAAGCGGATTCCTCCATGGTCCGAACCACACGACCTTAAACTGTGTTGTCTGGTCCTACCACACGACCGTAAACTGTGATCGTCTTGGCCGCCCGACGAGAAACGGCACTGCATCGTGATGTTCTCCTCAGGGGACACTCACGTTGGGCGCTGGTTAATAACCATGCCATTCATCAATGCCTTTCATGGCTTGATTATTGTGGCGATGCCAGGGATTCCTTAATCACAGGAATGTCGCTGCACGAAAAACCATCCATCTTTAAGGACAAACAAGAAATATCAAATACCGCTTCTTCTGTGTGCGAGGGTCAGACCCGCACCCTTCCCCGCGCTGGTGCCTGATTGTGTTGCGCCGCGCTTCAAGAACTACGTGTGGCTTGATTCCCATCCTCATGGGATACGTAGGAACGCCCGGATGTTTGAAACTTCGGGTCCAGCCCCCACCTCTTAAAGATTCCCCCCTTCTCTGGGGAGTCCGCCGCCTTCAGGCCACCCTCAAGGCGTGTCCCTCGACCCCTTGCAGTGGTCCACTGGTGTCAAGAGTACTCTGGTTTATTTCCAGGAGGGTCAGGTTTAGCTTGGTCAGGTTCCTTCCATTTTCAGGCTTCGTGCTCCCTTTCATTCGGACCCATCGCCTACGCCCTGGGTGAAGCCCCCGTGAACGGTTTGGACACAATGCCTCAGTGCTCTCCCACCGACTCGGGCTGGTGCCCCCAATGGCCTCGGGCAGCAAATCGATATGAATCCTGCGATTGAGCGGTCGATGCTCGTTTGCTGCCTCATTCCATCAACGGTTAGTGCGATATTGATGCTTCTTTTCCGCCACGGTTGGCAGTACTCCCATATCGTTACGCCGGTGCCCCCAGTCCTTGAGTGAATGGCCGCATGATTCACATCACATTTCCCACCTCCCATTCTGACCAGGCAAAATCTCGACACTCTTGACACTATCCCCCAGTGCATCTTCGCATATCCAGGGGATAGGACCACGATGCGGCGTACTTTGAGGTTCTTATGGTCCGAGCTCTAAGACCTTAAACTAAGATCTACCCTTATGGTCCGAGCTCTAAGACCTTAAACTAAGATCTACCCTTATGGTCCGAGCTCTAAGACCTTAAACTAAGATATGCTCCTATGGTCCGAGCTCTACGACCCTAAACTAAGATCTCCCCAAACGGGGTTCTGCGTCCTGCATGACGTTAAACTGCACTCGCAGAACTACGTATGGCTTGATCTCCAGCCTGATGGAGTACGTAGGAACGCCCGGGCATTTCGACTCGGGTCCAGCCTCGGGGATCGCCAAGTCCCGCCCCTCCTCGTCGCCGGCCGTCTGGCCTGACTTCGGGTAAAGTGGTGCAGTTGTGATATTCTCCCCCATTCAGCTCGGGATGCCCCATCGTAATGATGGGAAGCGACGGTTTCCTCGTCAAAGAGGTTCTGTTTGAGAATTGGGGTGATTCACGGCCAGATTGGTGCATCCGCCTAATACGCTTTCCCCACGGTGGCGCAATTTTGAGAGCGTTGGATTCTATCCGAACAAATCGTCACTTCGCCCCACGCTTCGCATGCCCTGTTGATCTGGATTTCCACCCTTGTGCCTGAAGGAACCCCCAAAGCGGCATTGATGATGACATGTGATCCGCCTCCTGCAATATGGATGATGACCTTCGGTCCGTCTATCGCAGTAGTATGGTCGATTGATCCATTGTCCGCTTGCTGTCTTGGGCATTTCCTGGAAGGCCGACCGTTGTGGATTTCTGAATTCGGGACACGCGATTCACCCTTTCTCATTTCCCTATGTTCGGATAAAATCTCAACGCCCCTAGCATTGTCCCGCTCATGTGTCGGAACAAGTTGGGGGGATGATACATTGATTAGGTCTGAGGTCTCCTTTCCTAGGAATGACCTCCCTCTCTTCTTTAGAAATCCAGGCCCAATTGTGGATGCCTGAAGCTTGGTTAACGCTCCCGCAAGACAATGAATTGTGGTCGAGCATGTTAAACCAAAAGATGCAGATAAATATGGTGATTCATAAAAATGGATCAAAAATATTGAGTAGCGGAAGCAAATGTTCTGGGAGTGGCAAAAACAAAGCCCCTAGGGATTAGCGTGCTGGATAAGTCCTTCTAACGCCGCTACCCTTTGGCTGGCGGCCTCCAGAGCTGGTTCTCTCTCTCTGCGTGCCCTCTCCTCGTCGGCGGTCGCAGCACGCAGTTCGTCGATTCTGGCTTGTGCATGCTCCCGCTCGACTTGAATTGTGACCATCTGTTGGCCCGCCTCCGCCAGCTGTACCTGGGCGTCAACCAGCTGGGATGCTAGTTGCTCCACAAGCTCGGTGCACGTTGCGACGAAGGCCTCCTTCTCTGCCGCCTGCCCTTCGAGACGCCGGACTTCCTGCTCCGCCACGAGGAGCGCCCGCGTGCTCTCCGACATGTCCCGACATTGTGCGACGTCGGCACGCCGGCGGCTCTCGCGCATCTTTTCGGCCATGAAATCACAGACCGTCAGATGGAGACTTTGAGCATCAGCTCCCCCGGCACACAGGAAGCGCAGCCAGGTTTGGAGTGATCCCATGTGCCCCAGCCACTCCGATGGGTCTCGCTTGAGGAAGCGCTGGATGCACTTCCACCCCCTTCGGCGCGCTATCCGGCTCTCCTCGACCGCCTCCGCGTCCGAGTCTTCCATCTCCTCGGGGTCGGCAGGCCGGTAGGCAGGGAAGGCAGCCAGCAGGTCTGCTGCAGGGTCCGCCCCTAGGATGTCCTCATGAGGGATAGGTTCCCCAACATCTGGGCGACCTTCTTCTCTCTCCCCACCGGCGTTGACACCCTCGTCAGCCCCCGACCTCTCTCTGATGTCATCACCGCCGACGTCCGTAGCCCCTTGATCAGCAGTTGGTGGGGCCGGCTCGGTGTGGGAAGTCTGTTCCGGAGCAGGTGGCATGTCTGCCACTGGTCCACTCGTAGATGGCCCGGGTTCGGTAGCCCGACGGGCCTCCAGTCCTGAGATCACTGCGCAAGGCATGCCGTGGTTAGTCACAGATCGTCAACGGAAACCACCAGCAGTAAAGTAAGGAGACTTACGGGAGTTCAGAGCGTCATCTTCCGCTATCCCGGCCGCCGCAGGAGCAATTGCAGCAGGGGACCCCTTAGCGCTTGTCAGTTCAATGATGGGTGTCTGGCCCCCACCTTGTCCTGCTGGCGCCTCTCCTACTCCCGCTGAGGACGTCTGACCAACATCTGTGTGCTCCTGAGAAAGATGGAGAAATGGGTTAGAAGCTGCATAAGAGAATGGACGAAGCAGGTTGAGTAGGGATAGAAGCGGACCTCGAGGAGCTCAGTGACATCAACATTGTCAGAGCCGGCCACCTCGCCGCTCTCCCGTGGGCTCCCCTGGTGGGATCTTCCCTCGGAGCCTTCATCCTCCCCCATCTCCTCCTCTTCCTCGGAGTCGTTGCTACTGTCATCTTCCGCCGGCGGCATCTGTTCTGGAGCGGGTTCTAGACCGAGCATCACCTTCACCAGAAGGGATGGCTCCGCACGCTGACCACGTTGGCGCGCGTACTCGTCCATGGCCGTCAGATACGCATACTGCCGGTTGAAGTCCACCCTGTCGGCGATATGGAGGCGCCCGACCTCTGGCAGATGGATTCCTTCTCTAAGTATCTTTTTCCAGATGGCGTCGGTCCCCAGTGACTGCCGCAGGGTCATCCAGGCCGACCACAGTGCCGGGAAGACTGCATCATGGGAGGGTTCGAGCAGACGCCTTACCTTCTTCCCAGGCCACTCCCTGACCGCCGCATGTGCCCCCTCTCTGGGCGCTGAAGTCGTGGCGGCAGCTTGCGATGTGCCCGCCGCCGAAGTCCCTGCCCGCGCCGGCTCCGCTGCTTGGCGCGCCTACGTTCTCCCCAGTGTGGCGGCGCCTCGCCTCCTTCCTTGACGGCCGGTCTCCGCACGGGTGACTTCGAGCCGCCGAACTGGATTTCGTAAAATCCCCTCGGGGTACGCGATGGCCCAGTGTTCGGCGTACTCGGTTGCCAAGCCTGCGTCGACCCCGGTAGGAGGGAGAGTGATGACGTCTCCAGAGCCAAAGGCGACGAACATCAGCCACATCTGGCGAAGGACGCCAGGGTTCGTCTCCTCCCGGACAGCAGTGAATACCCTCTTCGGCATCCGTTGAAGGCACCCGAACTGCCTGGCGAACCGGGTTGGCACGTAGGGATCGCAGATCACCTTCCCGTCGATCCGAGCCACGAGCACCCTGCCCCGCATGTTCAGGAAGTACTCGTGCTGCTCCAGCGGACCCTGCCCGTTGTCGATCATTTGGCCAATGGGAGTGGGGAACGGGCTGAAGTTGAAATTGGCATGATTGCCAATCCTAATCCTCACGCCCTCCTCACTTAGGGTCATCGGAGCGACCCCCGCAATGTTCAGCAGGGAGGGTCGCAGGCCGTTGCCCGGAGGAATGATGGCGTTCGGAAACGTGTACCCACCAAGGTGAGCAGCCACCTAGCCGTGGAAGAATTGGAAGGGCCCACAGATCCTTCGTGGCGACCCCCCTCGTGAGATGCGTCCCAGGATAGCGTATAGCTTAGCCAACACTGGGACCCCGAGGTTGTATCTTTTTTTGGCGGCCATAGCGCCCTCCATCGCCAGTGTCACCGGGCGAACGCCCATTCTCGCGTCCCGCACTGGCAGGAGCCACCCACTCAGAAAGGCGGCCAGGAACGCCGCGTACCGGACATTTGGGTCCCGGGCCTCGATGACGCGGTACCCCCATGAGCGGTAGTCGCACGTCTCCAGGACCCGCCAGTACGACCCGTTCCGGCTCCTCTGAGCCGCGGTCGGGCACCGCTTCCCCCTGCCTGGCATCTTGACCGTCGGGTCATGCTCCAAGAACTGGCCGAACCACGCCTTGTAGGCTATGTCCTTCTAGAAGTCCTTGATCCCGAGCCGCTGCGTAGCCAGGTCAAGCAGATGCCAGGTCAGAATGGGAGTCCGTGACCTGTCTTCCCAGGTGTTCTTCGGAGGCAGGAACTCATCGTACTGGTAACCCTCCAGCGGGATACCTCCGATGCAGTGGATGTCCCAGAGACCGATGCCGACCTCCCCATGGTGAAGATGGAAGGTGTTGGTATCCGGGGACCAGCGGGTGAACAGCTCCGGCCCGAGCTTGGACTGCTGGTAGAAGTGGAACTGCGACGTCCACACCGCCTCAAACAGGCCGATGTACCGCAGCTCCTCCGCGAAGTGATCGCAAGTGTGGCGTACCCAGAACGCCCAGGCCCACTCACTGGTGAAATTGCCCCCAGATCGCAAGTCCCAGTCCTTCAGCCATCCCTTGGTGTCGTTGGTGACACTCTGGCGATATATGCTCGAGTAGAGGGCTGGAGAGTTCTCCGCAGTAGGCTCACTTCCGACGATGGTTCGCGTCCTCGGGTTCAGGACATAGACATCTAAGTGTCTGGTCTCCCTGGCAGGATGCCCATTGTTGGTGATGTTATAGCGGGGAAGCTCGTCCTCCCGAGTCACCCAGGTCCGTGGCGCATCAACCTCGAACCCTGGCACCGGAACCTCATCTAGGATGCCGAAGTTCCAGAGCGGCAGGTTGTCCGACAGTGGATATGTCTTCTGGGCCGGCGTCAGCAAGTCGAACAAGGATTGATTGTTGGAAACAATCTCCTTGGCTCCGTAGACCTCCTCGTTCGTCGCCATCTCAGCTCTGCGAGTGGCGGAATCCCCCTCATTTCCTTGATTCGCGGCCATCTCAGAAGCTTCGGGAGTCGTGCGGGTAAAGGGATGAAGCGTGCGGGAGCAGACGAGGCTGGTAGAGAAGTTTGAGAGTTGGCGCGCAATCCTAGTGGACGGCGCGCAATCGGGAAGTCCGTCGCGTAAAACCCCGGGTGTTCGCGCAAAAGCAGGCCGAATTCCGGACAGGTTTGCGCGACGAGCGGGCGAATTCCGCGCCGGAAAAGGCAATTTCACGCACGAGAGCTCAGAGGCTTATCGTGCGGAAGGCCAGTGTACGATGCGGGGGACCCAGGGCCCCTATTTATAGGCGAGGCCCGGGTCCGTGCTGCGCGAAAAGCGCTTTGCGCGACCGCGACAGCAAATTTCGCGCCCGACGCCCTTTTTTGCGCGCCACCATCCCGCGCCACCCAGGACTTCGGCATTCCGGCGTCTCCCTCGGAACCCGATCGTTGCGACCTCTCGCCGATCCGATTCCGAGGGGGGGCTTTTGTAGACGCCGGAAAAGTCTGTTGTTCCCAAACAAAGCTCCGGATGCGGAAAGCGAGATCATATTTGGAGTCGGAAGCATGTTTCGGAGGGCCCGGAGGCCTTGCGCGGAATTTTGGAGACCCGCGCGCAAAGTTGATGAGCCGCGCGCAAACCTCCTGGGATGCGCGCAATGCGCTGGGCCAGCGCGCAATTTTGCGCGCCAGTAGCCCGCGTGACTCCCTTGCGCGCCGGGCCCGATTCCGTGCCCGTGAAGAGAATTGTGCGCCCACGAACTGGATTCCGCGCCCAGGGTTGCCTATAAATATAAGGCGACCCCCTCCGTTTTGAAGGTTGCCAGAATTCGAAAGGTCTCTCGTGCGCGCAATCCAACCCCTTCCGCGCGCAATGCCGATCTTCAGGTAACCTCTTTTCTTTCGCGCAAGAAAGCCTCGGGGTTCGCCTTCGCGCGCAATCCCTTTGGCTCCTTTCCTTTGAATAACGCTTCACTCAAAGGCATTTGCGCGCAAAAGAAGCCTCTTGCGCGCAATTGCCCCCGGGTGCGCGCAATCCAGCCCGATTGCGCGCACCCCCCATTTTCAAAGTGGCCATTCATTAAAGAATGAGCCGTTGCCCCCGTGCGCTATCCGAAGCCCGGTGCGCGCAATCTCTATCATTCGCGCGCAAAGTGCTGGCACAATTGCGCGCCAGCCCGCCCATTTGCGCGCCGACCCGCGGTATTGGGCGCAAAGCTCCTCTTTTGCGCGCAAACCGCCAGGGTCGCCCCCTTTGACCCCCTGAGGGTACCCGCCTGCGTGGCGCCCGACGACCCTCATCCCGGGTGCCCGCACCGTGCGTTGTCTTCCCGTGCGACCCTCCAGGCTCGCGCGAAGTGACACGGACCTATCGGCGGCTTCAACGTCCCGCACGACGTTAAACTGCATTCGTCCCACATGACGTTAAACTGCACACGTCCAAGCTGCACGACGTTAAACTGCCTAGCATATCGTCCGAGCTACAAGACGTTAAACTGTTTAGCATTCGTCCTGCAGGACGTTAAACTGTACTTCATCCGCACGACAAGACGTTAAACTGCCAAGCACCTTCGTCCTCAACACACGACGTTAAACTGTACTTCGTCCGGCAAGACGTTAAACCGTCTGCTTCTTCCTCAACACACGACGTTAAACTGTACTTCGTCCGGCAAGACGTTAAACCGTCCGCATCACCTGATCCCGTGTCTCGCACGCAGGGTCCTCCCGGTTTGGATGTGGCCCCCACCCGCTCGTCTCTGCAGGGATGTCGGGATTGGAGTGGCCTTCGCCCACGGGGGTACAGTGTTACAGACAGAATGAACTACGTGGACTTTGATCCCTGTCTTCTAAACAGGGTACGTAGGAAGCCTCTCCGAGGTTCAAGCCCACCACCTGGTCGTCCCGGTCGTATTCACGTCGGTTCGTCCATCCGTGGGCCCCTCCCGGGTTCACATTCGCGTCGATTCACCTATGAATCCGCCCCTGTGGGAGACTGCACGTGTGTATCTCCATTGTGCTTCCCCACTGCCCCTTTTTCTATTTCTCCTTTTATCGTCCAGCATGACGTGAAACTGTGATTCACCCGGCCGTTCCATCCCCCCCTGTGCGAGGTGGTTCGGTTCGATCCTTCTCCAGGCAGCCTCGATCTCCTTGTGAGTCGGCTTGCCAACGTCCAGCATGACGTAAAACTGTGATCCACCCGGCCGTTCCATCCCCCTCTGTGCGAGGTGGTTCAGTTCAATCCTCCGCCCGGCGGCCTCGACCTCTTCGTGAGTCGGCTTGCCGACGTCCGGCATGACGTTAAACTGTATATCCGAACTACGCTGACTTTGATCCACGCTAATGCACGGTACGTAGGAAGCCCCTACGGGGTCCAAGCTCTTCACTCCATCATCCACCCTGATCCTTACCCGGGCCGCCACATCCCGGTGGGGTCATTCCATTTCATTCCACTCCACTTCACTCGGGAAGCCGCCCATGTGCTGGCCCCAGCGTCGGAGGTTCCCCGCAAGGGGTTCTGTCATCTGATCCACTCCTCGTGTTGATCAGTCCGATGTCGTCCCCGCTGGATGTTAAACTCGCGGCATACCCCGTGTTAAACAAGGGAAGCTGAGGAAAACCTCAGGTAACACAGTTCCCCGCACCCAGTGTGGGATGCCTCAGGCCATCACGCCTTCGAGAAGCCCTATTAGGGACGGAAGGCAGACATGCAGAGGCGCAGTGTTAAGACACGCCCCCAACACCCAGAGCCACCCGGTCTCCTCACCGTAGGTTGCTGCCCCGACCAGACTCCTTGGAGCGTCCGGGCAGAAGCAGCGTAATTAACCGGTGTCCATGGAGACATGGCGCCGGGAACGAGATTCACGAACATTCTTAAATCTATGAGGGAGACCCAGATTAGGCGACGAGTTCCGAGGAGACGTCCACGGAAGGAGGAGCCGACATCCCATCATCCCGGTTTCGATCAAGGAGCAGACGCCCCTGAATAAGGGACGAATGCCGCCCGCCCTTGGAAAGCGGGACTGCGGGACCACAAGTCGCGCGCCCATCCCCTCGGGTTGAGGGGTGCACGCGCGAACGCGTCCTGGCGGAACAGCGTAACCCGACGCACATCCGCACCGAAACAATAGGTACCACACTTTACAAGATGAAAATTAAAAATATGTGTTTCATAGGATCAAAAAACATTCATCATATCATAACCCATAAATTAAATGGGTTCATAATCATTTCATCATTTCATCAAAGCATAACATGTTTTAAAAACAAGAGGGGTTCATGATTATTTTATCATTATATAAACCATGTAAGAGAATTAGTTCGATAAAAATATTGTTATTATAAAAATATTCCATCTATATAAAGGATAAGAATGGTATTCCTGGATCATATTCCCAGTAATGAATAAGAAAACACAAAATATTTCATATTAGATGAAAATTTATTTTTAAATAACAATCACATGGATCAATTCTTGAGTAAAACATCCTTCCTTTAAAAGGCAGTTTTTATTATAAAAATTCATAAAAAATTATAGAAATCCTCTTATTTTAAAATAATATAGAAAATTAATAAATAAATATTCAAATAAAATAATTTTCATGACTTTAGGAAAAATAATTCTAGTCATACACGTTAAATCATATATTTAATTCAAATTTTTTGTTAAAACAATAGTCCATATTTAAAAAACTAAAATAAATATTACATTTAAAACAGTTAAATTGTAAATAATTGTAAAAATGACTTATAATCACATTAAAAGATTAAAATAAATTGAAATTGATTTTAGGAAACATTGAAAAATAAGAGAAAGGGTTTTCATCAAAAGAGGGAAATAAAGTATATTTTCATTAAAAACTATTCAGAAAAATTCCTCAAGGAAACATTGAATCAGTTTTGGGTAGATTGGGTTTGCTGACAAAGAGGGTTTCCATGGTTAGTTGTGGTGTTATGGAGATATTATTATCAATTTATTTTTACAATGGATCATGGAAAAGGAATGTATGGTCTTGAGGCGGTTCCAAAATAACAGATACATGGTGGAACCATTTTCTATTGTTTGCTAAATTTTTTGGCCTCAAAACCTAGAAAATAAAGATATGTGTTTTTGGAATTGGATGATTCATTCACGATTTAATATTCCATGGATTTTTTCACACAAGGCATGTTTCAAGATCAGAACAATGAAATATAGTAAAGTCATGAAGTGTGTGAAGGACTGCAAAATGTTAATGAATGATGAGGTTGCGTGAAAGAGGATTTCATGCCCAAAGAAATTTCAAATTTTGTTATTGTATTCAGAGTCTGGATCATGCATGTTGCATCAGGATCATATGCATAGGGGGTACTTTTTAATTTAAATAAGAGGTGAACCCCCCCCCCCCCCCCCCCATTCGACAAGATCAACACTTATAGAGAATTCGGAATCTAAATCACGTAACATTTTCATGCAATGGGTGTTGTGTTAAATAATTTAATTTGTGTGAAAGCTAAGAAAGTTACGCGTATGAGTGAAGTTGTGTATAATGTAGAAGTTGTTCATAAGTGATGGGTTTGTTTGAAAAGGATAAAACTTGCGCATAAGGCGCAATAAGGGTTTCTGGAAATATTAGAAGAATCCATGTACGTTTAAGGTAATGATGTATTCATCACTGGATGAAAGAGGGATATCAATAGAGCATCTACATACAATGGAGGTTTTATTCATTAGAGATAATGAAAGGAACTACAATTCTATAAACATTGATTTGATCTTTTGAAGAAGTCGTGAGAACAATTCAGTTTATAGTGTAATGAGATTTAAATTTTTTATTGGTTGTAAACCAAGAGTGACAGTGAGTAAACACCAATCATTGTAAATAGCCGTGCACTTTAAGTGGATTTGGAACATCATAACATCATCATTGTACGGTCCTTTGTAATATATCAATGAGGGTAAATGAAGGAAAATAGTTGTGTCCTCTACATGATTTATTTTCTATTTATACCTTACTATAGGACAGAGAGAGAGAGAGAGATGAATGTTTTGTTTTATAATGAAAAAAAGATCAAAATTGATAACTTTTATAATCATTCATCCCCTCATTCATCCCAAAAAGGTATTTGGATAAGTGGACATAAAAAACATTATTTAAAAATCTTGAGTGTGTATAGAGAGGAAAATGAAGGAAAAATATTTATTCTCATGAAATAAACATAAGAGAAGAGACATTATGAGTTAGTGGAGATATAGCTAATAATATTTCATCATTGGAATCATAAACCAAAATAATCATGATAACTGATGAGGTTGTATTGTAAATCCATTGCTTATTTGGTAACATTGAATCATAAGAACCATGAAATAGTAACAGTAAATATAACATAAAATATCATTATAATAATTTAGATAATGTTATTACATTTAATTTGGGTTTTATAAACACCTGATGAAATAAAAAAGGTTCATAACATAAAATATATCTCAAAAAAACATTAATACAGAAATCCCTTAACACATTTCAAATCCCATGAGTCGTAAAATTAAAGAATTACATAAAATTAAATTTTAAATATCATTAAAATAATTACATTCATGATATAACATGTCAAATGGGACGTATATAAAACAAAAAAAATTAAATGAGTGTTGAATATTGCAAAAGTCTCCCAAAAATAAAAGAGAGACTAGAAATCTCCTACCTTATGTCTCAACATCCTTCATACATAATTGAATATGCTATATAATAAATATAATAATATTATTAATCTATTATATAACCATAATTTTATATATAATACCATATTTTATTTACTTATCGCCATTTATTACGTATTTATTAAAAATTAAACATTAATGTCCTGTTTCGTGTTGTAATTGATTTGTTTTTCATGTATGTTTTGATTGATTATTTTTTCCTTCTTATTTTAATCATAGTTCCATACTTTTACAAATTTTAAATATTTTATAAGTACAATATATATTCAATATATATTAATTTATAGTAATCCATAATAGATCGAGATAGAAAATTAAATATAATGTTTATGAAGATGGAATGTGCTATGTAGTCATGAACGCTTTTTACATTCTCTCAAAAAATTAAAATAATTAGAGTGAAATAATATATAACCATTACAAAATAATTTATATATTATATATAATATATATTGTTATTTAATATTTTCATGGTTACATTCCATGTAATGCATATGTGAATAATCAATCACATCGGTTCAAGAGGCAATAGTCTGTCGTACACACGAACGACATTATAATATTCTAAAGGAAAAGAAAGTAATAATTATTATGTGATATAATTATTCTAAAATAATATTAAGATAAAAATTATCATACATAAACTTTATAAGCATCATTATATTCATCCATGTGAAGTGGTGATGGAAAAAAAATATCATCGGTTCATGATGTTGTAGTTTGTCGTACACACGAATAATTATTTTATAACCCATTTTATGAAATGGGTGTTGAATATTGGTAATAAAATTATAATAAAAACATATCCTTTTTTAATATACATGTTTTGTTATATTATAATGTTTTAATAATAACTAAAGGGTATGGAATACGATATAACTAACACAGATATAAGAATTTACCACTTCTCCGGAGAGCCTCTTCAAAATTATTAATAAATCCCTATTAAGATGTATAATTAAAAAAATTTGGATTCCATTATTATAGGACAAAATAAGGGAATTTATTTTGTCAGTTATTTCCTAAACAAATAATTTTTTGAAATTTGAATAGGATAATAGAGGTGGTGGCCTTTTATAAGTGAGTTGAGCGGCGTTTTTTTAATTTTTTAAAAGTGAAAGGTGTGCCCACAATTTTCAAACACCACAATACAAAAAAATGGTCCATTAATGGAAATATTATATAATGTATAAATATAAAACAAATTTCTATTTTAAAAGTTTTGTTTTATTTTTAATCCTTATATTTTTAGTTTAACCCTTGTTAAACCCATTTTTGCATTAACCATGGAATATAATTTTTTCTGTTTTTACTTTCCGTTATGATAAAAATTTAGATAATTTTATTCAATTTTATAAATTATTGTTAAAATAAATTAAAAATTAATGATTAAAAAATCCATTGATAGAAGATGTAAATTGTAATTCAAAATTAATATTCTAATTGTGACTTGAAATCAGGTTTTCAAAGAGAAAATGTTCAAATATTTAAAGTGTGTTTATATAAAAATTCAATATAAAATATATGAAAGTAACCTAAATTATATTTAAAAATATATTATTTATCTAATTTTACTTTTAAACCCATATTAAAAAATAGTTTTTAAAATTCATAAAAAGAATTGATAATTCTTAATAAAAACAAGTATTTTTCACTATTCACTAAAAAAATTATATCATCAGAAATTTTCATTAAATAAAAAAATATACTCAAAAGTAAATGAATATAATTTTTACCATTAATTTAAAATTAAATTTTTATTTAATTGGTTATTATCTATTAAGACCAATACTTATTAATTCTTAAAAAATTAGAAATTGATTACATTCCAAAGAGAATTAATTATGAGAAACAATCGAATCTATAAACAAATCATGGATTGAGTTTAAAATAAATTATTTTAATTATATTTACTACCAAACAATGTTTTAGCCATAAATAAACATAAATATAAAAAAATTAATACTAAATTACCACTAGAGTTGAAGAAAATAAAGGAATAATGTTTTAGAAAGATGGAAATTTTTCTATATAGAGTATAATATATCTCTTAGAAGAAACAAATCTCTTTAAAATCCAATCACATTTAATTTCTCCCAATATACTTGGAAGGGTCTCTTAGATTTCTGAAATGGTTCTAAAATTCAACAAAGATGAATGTATTTCCATCCTTTATCCACACACCCCAAATAACATACTTTTTTCGACATCATTAAAGTCTATTATAAAATGCTCTATCAGCACAAGAGCCTCAGTCGAGTTAGTGAGGACACATATAGTGAATCAAAGAGACCCGTGTTCAAAACCGGGTGGAGACATAATTTTTGGGATACTATAGAAGTTATGTAGCATCATTGTACCATGAAATGTAGCATATAGGGTTCAGTAATGTAGAAGCCATGACTATTTGTCATTTTGGGATTTCGGGTCACTAGTTTGGGCGTCGAGTCCTTTATGGCCTTCAAGACACCCAATGCCTTCAGGATTCTAAGGCTTTAGGGAAAAATCAAGGACTTCGGGCCACCTCAAGGCCTTAAGGCCACCTCAAGGCCTTAAGGTAACTTGAAATTGTACTTTAATGACTAGACAGACTCTACAAAGAGCAGACTATATATGAGGATTCAGATTAGGCGTATTCACTAGAGAAGAAGCTATGAAGATTTTTTATAAAGGGAGGATATAGAATTGCCATCAGGAAAATCATATGCTTCAACGAGAAGCCTAGCCGAAGAATCCATGCGATGGTGGAGAGCTGATATCACAATAATGAAACTAAGGAGGATTAGTTCCATGTATAATCTTTATATTTTCTAAGACCTACGGGTTTTATAATCTCTATGCTAAAATTCCTTGTATGGGTTCCCCATAATCCCTTTAATGGTGGGTTATCAGAAAATAAAAAAATTATGGCCTTTGGAACATTCAGGAAAAAGGCTTTATCAAATTCTATAATTTTCAATGTTTTACTAAAATCACATTAATAATATTATTTAAATATTATGAAGTAAATATTCATTATTTCAATTAACTGGTAAATATCCATATAAAGTTCAATTTTATCCACAATTAATTAAAATTATATAAACACCACCTCAAACTCATATAATAATCCTCTTCCATGTCTATCATCACACTCACTCAAATTATAAACAATCAACTTCATTAATATATGCACAAAATCATGAACATATTATAGTTTTAGGCATTGAAATTTCAATATCAATGGAATTAAATACATTCATAGTCCCATGTATCTTTTATCACCTTCAAAATATAATATTTAATGTTTACACTCAAAATTCAATGCTACTTCAATTGACTAACATAATTTGCGAGACTGGCTAGTTGGTTCATCACCATGTAGTCTAAGACATTATCACATCAACTAGTCACCCTCCATTAAACACAACTACCAATTTACACTAACATAATTTTTCAATTAAAATCCCATTTAAAGTTACAATTCCAATCAAATCCTTTTAATTGAACTATTTTTATTCAACTTAGTTCGATGAGGAAAAATAGAAAATACCTCATAGATGGTACTATGATACTTTAGTATGATATATATTTATAGAACTAGATTCCAAATTTTCAAAATATAAGTCACTAGAAAAATCCCAATAATTAAATAAAAATAAAATTGATATTGGTTTCAATATATTGTTCTTCATAATAACAACCAAATCAATTATTTCATTCTTCAATGTAAAATGAGACATGGGATCAGTGATTTAGTCCCACTATCAATATAGACTGTGACTGTCCTTACCTAATCATCCTAAAATAAATTATCTCAACAAAACATACTCAATCTATTTCCATGGGTGGACTTAGTAGAAAAACCCAATGTTAAATGTAATTAAAAACCCATTTTCAAATTCATTTAGTTTAGTATCTTTATTCTTTTCATGAGAAGATGATCACATCCGCCTTATTCATGATTAATCTAGGCCAAGACTCTGATTGAATCAATTCGTAATCCATGTTTTGATATCTATACTAATATTATCATTAAAAACATGATGAATCTTATAACACAATGAAATTTTATTTTTAAAAATATTAATCCTAATATATTTCTTTACATAAAAAATTGATATTTAAGAGAACAATAATATACTATAAAAATTTAATTATTTAAATGTGTCCATTATAACCTAGAATTTAAATTGGAATTATAAATAAGAGTATCTACAATATAAAAAAATGTATCATATATTTATATAATTCAAGTGTTTTAATAAATTCATAACAAATATAAACATAATTTTCAGTAAAGTGATTTCATGATTCAAAAATATATTTCTTAAAAATAATTTTTATTGCATTTTTTATTTGGATATTATGATTTATTGCTACCAATTTTTTATAATTTAATTTTAAAATTAATATAATTTTTAAACCACCATTTCATAATAGCATTTGGATGTTTTTGTGGTATTTATCAAAAATTATTTTTTTGGTTAATAGTAAAAATTTCTATTTATGAAAAACTGTAATTTATTTTAACGATATAAAGTAAATTAAAAGTCCCATTATTTTTTATATTTTATATACATGAAACATTAGTCACATTTAGTTATATTTAACGTAATTAATTACATGTGAGTCAATAATATATGTGATTTAGTTATAAGTTCATCTTTCTGCTAAAAACAATTTTTTCTAAAAACGTTTTTTGAAGTATTTTACATATTTATATTAAAATTTATTTATTCATTTTATTGAAATTTAATCACAAAAAATATATAAAAAATTTTAAATAATTAGATATATATTTGTTAAATTGGTCACATTTATATTTTTCATTATGAATAATAATCATAGAAATTTTTTTCACCTCGTTATGGTTAAAACTGAGTTAAAAAAAGGATAAAGCCTAAAAATCTTCCTAACACATGTATTTATTTTATTGTATAATTTTATTTAAACCATTAAATATAATATTATAAATATTTTAATTTATTTCTACTTTCATTTGATTGTAATATTTATTTTATTTTAGTAAAAGTATAATGCGAAAATGCCCCTAATTATTTTAATATATCTAATAATTTTAATTGGGATAAAAAGAAGTTGTTTTCCGTTATTATTTTTTAGTTTAATTATATACAGTTTATTATAATCATAATTTATTTTTAATTTTTAGGGATCGAATAATTATATTAAACGCATTAACAACACCGACATAATGTTTGTTGATGTAATAGAAAATCAAGTGAATTAATTTAAAAACATTCAAACCACTAAAATTTGGATGATTTATGGTTTCAAATGAATTTTATGGTTCAAAATAATTTATATTTACGTCAAAATAAATTATATTCTGAATGTTTTGTAATCGTGATGACATTAAATCAAGTTAATAAAAGTGTTAAATAATATTTTCCCAAATGAATAAAAAACACAATAATATTGAAACAGGAAAAGTTATATGTGAAATGGTATAACAATTAATCCTTGGATAATTTTTTATACACATTTCTCCTTATCATTATATTTATATCCCTTAATGGATAAAACATGTGTTACTACGGTAAAAGTTAAAAAGGTTTAATGAATGGGTCAAACCAAAAGATAATGTACAAAATGATACAAAAACCTATCTATATTTTATTGGATGGATTTATTTTTACATTAGATTATTATTATTTTAATCTATTTTCATTTTAATTTATTTTACATGATAAATACATTAATTATATTTAAATATTTTATTTAATTCTATGTGTGTCCATTCCTCACATATAAAAGGGAATCAATTCTCTTATATTATTTACACATGTTGAGCCACATATTTTGATCAAGTCATTCTAAAATATCGTACAATACATCCAATCCATTTCCATGATTACTTGGTCTCATCAAATGAACAAACTAGAATAGTTAATGTGTAATCCAAATGTGGTTATTTGAAGAATATGTATAACATTTATCCAAGTATTTTCATTTTATTTCTTCCTAAACCTAAGTGTTTTTTAAACATGATCATATAATAACATCATTATATTACATATAATTAAATTATATTATTATGGTGAAACAGCCCACATCAATCTCTTTTCTATCCTATTAAAAATGTAAACTTCACTCATGCGTATGTAAGACATACCATTAACCTATAGGTGTGTAATTTTTTTATCCATGATTTATTTTGATGGTTATACATATTTAGATAATTAATAAATATGATATTTTATGATATAATTATTATTCTATAAATATAATAAATTATTTAAATTATTACTCATCAACTCGATAATAAATGATAATGTCGCTCGTGTGTATATGTGGACTACCACCTCCACGAAGTGATGTGATTCATTTTTCATATTCTCTATTAAATGATGATTAAATATATATATATATATATATATAATGAATATATATTGTATTTATATCATTATTAATAATCTATATATCATGTGACTATCAGAAAAATGCAGGGAATCAGACTACTAAATTGTGACATGAATGAAAATATAAACATTTAATACTCAGAAACAATGATCTTAATAATGAATTATTAATAAATAGGTATTGAAAAGTAATAAGTGTATTATATATGATATTTTAAGAATATATATGGTTATTTTTTTGAAATATACTAAATTTAAATTTATAATAAAATCGGATAATATCAATATCAATGAAATTTAGACATGAGGTAAGGGTTTATTTTTCAATCTCATACTTAATCAATATTTTTAGGTTTAGGATTTAATTTGGGGAAAATATATAAATTTTTTTTGAATGGTTTAACTAATATAGTTACTATTATAATATGGTGTGAATTTTAGATTAATAATATTAATCTAATCAAAACAAAAATCCTATTATAGTAATATTATTGGACTCCTAGGTCATCTACTGATCAGAGTTAAAGAATTTTAATTACATTTGATCTGATTATATAAAAGTATATTTTTTATCATAATCACATATAAAAGAATAAAAATAATATATACATATAATTATGATCACTAACAATGTATTATATACACTATGGATTAGACTTGTAAAAATAAGAAATTTAATAGCTATTAAAAGTAAGAATGACTTTCAAGATATATTAAAAGAATACATTGTTTTAACATTAAGAGTAATGGTAGTCAATAACCTTTACTAAAGGTATCTATGTTTTTATACTTACTGTAAATTCTATTTTTACTTACTAGGAGATCCCTTGGTACGATGATCAAAATAATCTTTCTCATCATATCCCTATAATCCCTCGATACGATGATCAACATCTATCTACTTCTCCAAGGAATCCCTCGATATGATTGATTAGATTCATCATCTTTTTATATATAAAATCCATCAATCATAAAAATTATTAGATGTAGAATAAAAAATAAATTTTACTTAAAGAAACAACCATGATAATTATTCTGTAGAATGAAATCCATTTAAAGTATCATAAGAACTAATAATGATATGTTAACACTGAAAAAACTTCATAAGACTTGAGTTGTGAAATTTTATCAAATAAAAACTATTAAAATGACTTGTTATTTACATAAGAAGATGAAACTGTCAAATTGTTGAGTTTGTTTCACAATCCTTGGGAATCTTTCTCTTTTACACCTCAAAATTCTCAAGTATAATTGTATGTTCGATGCCGTTTTTTTAACACCATCATAGTGCTAAAGTCTATTCCACACCATAGAAACAAGTTTATATTCCACAATTATAATCTTATGATAGACCGATGTACATCCTTATTATTTTTCAATATGGTGATTATTATTAGAATCAACTTAATTTATTCATACTATAATTAGTCTATTGGTCATGAATTTTGTTATTATGATGTTCAAGACCAAAGTCTAACCTTTGATCTGAATAATGGTGAGTTCAACTAAACAGATTAATACATGATCATATATATTTTATTTAAGGATTATAGATTTATAATCTTAATACATTATAACTTTTTCTACATATAGTAAAACTAATTTTTTCTATAAAATCATACTAAAATATTTGGGACATAAAATGTTAGTATACAACGTTTTAATAGAGTGTTTGTGATTTCCAAAACTAATAGAACGGAAAAGTTACAAGTATGGCCTCTCTCTCAAGATTTTCTATATTAAATCCCATATATATTATTCTACTATGTTATTTCTAGGTTATTAATGTATTAGTTCATTTTTACCTTAGTTCGAACAAAAAAATACTAAAACATGTTTTAAATTATATCCTACATTGTTTTTTTATGTGGGGTGGAATATTTTTCTTCCATTCCCTTATTTTCTTTAAAAAAATAATGAATTTTTCTGATGTCCTAAAATTATTTATTAATGTATGTTTTACCTTTTCTAACTTTCTATAAAAAAATATAAATGTAATATTCTTGTCGTTTTCCAAATAATGAATATTTTACCAAAAGAGTGAACATATTTGTTTTAAAATACACCGTAAAAATGAAATTTATCACCATTATGAATACTATTCACTTTTTAGTTTCAATTAATATTTTCCTTTGTTATTTATAAATAATTATTTGTTTCTAATAATTTGTAAATATTTATATATTAATTAAATGATTTCAAAGGAAATGTTTTTTTGCTCATGAAAATATCAAGTGATTATTTAAAATTATTTTCATTTATGAAAACATTATTTGATAAATTTATTATTTACTGAGGATATACTATAATGATTCCATATAATATATTTATATGGGTGGATTAGGATCATTTTTACTGTAGAAAGTATTTAAATTATATAATCTAGTCTTTATAATTCACACCATTTTTTAACGAATATTGATTTTGTTGTATAATTAATTTATATGATCAGTGCATTTGTATTGTTAAGGGATTGTGGGGATAGATATTACATATCCCCTTTATGCATCATTGGGTTTCATGAGAAAACATTGGTTGGGTATTTTGATAAGTAATTACCAATTTATCTCAGATTTCTAGTCCTGAGGCCTTGATTGTAGTTTTAATATGTTCAGAATGTCAATACATTCCCAAGTAAAAATTTATTATATTATATATATAGAAATATATTTAATTGTATAACTAGAGTATATCTTTATTATATAATAATATTCACCAATATATGTTGACATGGATGAAATTACTTTTAAAAGAACGGAGTAATATTTTTTAGGAAATCATACTTTTTATTTTGATATATCTTATTTAAAAACATTGTTTTTTTAAATATTATTAAAAAATTAAACAAAACATAGATAATTGTAGAGGAATATTCAAATAATGAGTGGGAATTATTGTGTGATATGCATTCATGTAGTTTATAGAAAAAAATATTCTATTTATGTGCTTTTGTAAAATGTGTCTTACAAAGAAAATTAAATGAATAATAATTTTAAAATATTTTATAGAAATTAATACATGTGTAAAATCGAATTTAATAAATCATTTATTAATAGTGAAAAAATTATTGGAACCATTTTTAAGAATAAATGGACTTTCAATAAATGATTCTCAATTGAATAGAAAAACAAATTCAGTTTTCTTAAAAAAATATTATTTTGTTCATTTTGAGTGAAAAAAGAAGATAAAATTGGAACTAATACCTTAAAAACCAAGAAAAAACAATAGGATAAAAAAATTATTTGTGTGTAATGTAGAAAAATTATATAATTCCCCTAATGGTACCTTAAATATAAAAAATCCTATTAGGATGGGATTTTGAAATAAACACTTACCTTAAGAATGACATTATTTATAAGTGTTTTTATCAATGTGTATAATATATTTAAATTTAGTAAACTACTATTAAATCCATATACATATTTATAATATCATATATGATCCACTTATAAAATTTCAACATATTTTATTAATAATTTATTATCAAAATATTCATTTTTGTGTGTTAACTATTTAATTTTTCGGGTACATTTCAATTCATTTGTTTAAAGCCTTGAATATTTATCATTCTTAGCTCATTTATAGAATTTTAATCCAATATAAATATCTTACATATTAATTATATAAAAATTTCTAATTATCCTTGAAATTCAGACCTAAAAAATGAATGACATCACCTCATTGAGGTGGTAGTCCACATGTACGCATAAGCAAAATTATCATTTTTTAATGAGTGGTATGGTATGAGGGTGAAAAATAACTTATATTTAGATAATATTAATTATTTATTATATTTCATACATATATATCAATTAATTTCATATTTATAACCACCCATTTATATAGGTGGTGAAAATAAATTACTCATCTATGTGGAGACGATAAACCACACATATACATGAGTGATGTTATTATTTCCCATAGGATAGGAAGGAGATGGATATAGGTTATTCCACTTGAATATTAAAAATTCATTATATCTAAGATACCGATCAAATTATATGATCTATTTTAGATAATAATTTACTGGTGAATCAAGAGGATATGTAATTTCTTTGCCTCATGAGCCACTTAATATGTCCAATTAATTTGTTATATGAATAAAAAATACAACCTAAACTCTTTAATAATCATTAATTTTCTATATTTTAAGAACTCTAATAATCAATATCAATACATTCCCCAATAAAATCATAACATTCCATCTAGAGGAATATGATAGATGGAATCATTAGATTATATCCTAAGTAATGCATAAGATTAATCAAATGATGTGAACCTAGATGAAAATATTTTTTAAATATCATAAGAAGATTCCTTATTAAAAATAAATTTCCCATTTTGAAATCATTTATGTAAAATATAAACAATATAAAATATTTATAAAATTATTTTTTGTAGAATGAACCATTGAAACTTTTATAGGATTCTTCAAATAATATTTTAGTCATAACATGGTGAAAATAATTCTTATGATGTATGCTATAATAACGATTTAGTTCACACATTTGGGGAAAAGGGCCTCATTTAAAAAATTATAAGAAGATTACATTTAATATATTTAATTTAAATTTAAAAATTTTATTAATAAATTTAATCAGTCATTTAATTATATAAGAAACATTATTTAAAATATTTTAAAAAATTATGTTCTTGGAAGAAAAATAGTCCCAATTGAATAGAAAAATCACTTAAAAAAATCTTGTGGTATTTTTAAGTGAATAATAATGTTAAAATGGAACTTGTACATGAAAATCCATAAATAAAAGAATGAGAACAATATTTGTAGTGGTTTATTGTATAAATATTAAATATTTCCCCCAATGAAAACAAAAACATAAATAGTCTCGATTAAAGATTATGTAACATCCTAAGCTTCCACATTACTCTTATCTTTGAATAATACAATAACTTGTGGTGTATGCTACATCGAGTTATTGAACACAAGGTTAAATCAAACTAGATATTAATATAGTAATAACCACTTTTTGAAATTTTATAAATTTTATTTTTTAAAATGTAATTTATTTTTGGATACAGAATATCATAATTAGTTTAGGGTGAATTTTTGGTATTTTTTCGGAAAACAATAATTTTTTTATGAATAGGGAAAAGCACTGCGATATTCATTAAAAGTAATTGTTTTTTAAATAATAATTTATTTTTATTAAAATTATTTTAGGTCAAAATAGATAATTAATACCAATTTAAGTTCAATCGTATCAATTGGCATCATTTTATAATTAAATTAGATGTATAAAATTTTGTTGAGTTTTTGAAGACATTTACCCACCATCTAGGAAAATTTAAAAATTGCCATAAAACCTAATTTTACCACTTTTGTGAATTGAATTACAAAAATCCAAGAGGCGCAGTTGACATCAGTAAGTAAAATTTTTTCAATAGGATGAAAATAATATTTGATAAATAATAACTTTTTATTTCTTTTTAACATTGTTAAAAGTAAATAGGGTCATTAAAGGTAAAAATGATATTATAATTACCCAAACACATGTCCTAATTCTATTGGATAATTTAATATAGACCAAAATCAATTTTAAGAATGAAATATGATCCCTTTGGTCCTTATAGATTATATTAGGACATATATTATTAATTTATTTAATGAATAGTTAAAAGTGTTAAATTTAATCTTTAATAACTGATCCATTTTTAATATATGGCTATACATAATATATATTATACTATAAATATTCATTAGAAATCTAAAAAAAATTCCTACTCTATTTTTAATTTTAGACATTAAATAATTATATTTATTTATGACACAATGAAGATGTTGTAATTAACTTATTAACAAAATATTTAAATAATTGATATTATAAATATCCTAATAAATTTAAATTGAGACTTCGAATGAATTAAACTAATTTTATAGGTTAATATGAAATATTAGGGTTGATTAAATAAATTTTTTTCAAAGTGATAAAGTTGTTATGACTATCACAAAAAACAAATACTAAATAGTGTCAAAACTGACATAAATGAGTATGTAAAACAAATACTATATTATTAATTGATATAATATTAGAAAAAACCAATTGATCTGAAAAAGGACATAGATAAAGTTATATATATAAATAATGAACCACTTGGGATTCTCTTGTCTTTCTATAGTATGTTTATTAACCATTTATTATAATAATACAAGAATACATGGTAAAGTATAAACAATTTAACTAAGAGATAAATCTAAAATATAAGGTTAATATGGTTACCTAAAACTATTTAAAAACTATTGGTTGAGAGGATTTCAACCTATCCCCACATTTTCCTCGAAATAAAACTTTTTTGAGCAATTATAAATAGAATTTTATGGTATAATAAATTAATATTTCAATATTTTCTTAAAGTGACCCTCACTTATATTATAAAAGGGTACTTCCTATTCTCTCCAAATCACACTTCCATATTCATTTGGCTCAGCCAAAACATGCTCAAATATCCTCCCACATACCCTCAATTCAACATAGGGGCCATACAGTGACCAGAATGCTTATCTATGGTGTCTTTTTTATCAAATCAAAAGGAAGAACCTGAAGTAGAGGTAATAATTTCATCACCTCTTTCAAAGTTCTTTTATTCTTCCAATTTATCTTTCGTTGATGTTTCCATACCAAAATGAAACCTAAAGTACCTTATACATACTTTTACTTTATTATAAATATGGTACATCCACATTCATTATTATTTTTAATCCTATGAATGACAAAATCACCATACGTGTGTACATACGTCTTACCGTCTCCACATCGTGGTGTAATTTGTTATTCAACATGTCATTATTCGGATGGGTATAAAAATGAGTAATATTTATGTTAATAAAAAATAAAACATCTTAATGATTCTGTATATATGATATACCATCACGTTACATATGATTTTACCATCAAAAGAATCATATTGTCGCACGTGCGAACATACGGATTATCGTCTCCACAAAAGCAATAAGATTCATTCCTCCATCGTAACCATTCAAGGATAATTCACATTTTATAATTAAAAATAATGTATAATAATAAAATATAATTTTGTGTATGAATCATATACTTACTATCCATTACCAACATGACTTACGTAAGAAACCAAATAAAGGAAAACGAATCAGTTAACCCACAAAACAATGATACTATTGAAATATTATTAATAAAGAAATATTAGAAAATCATATATGATATCATATTTATGTATTTGATTCTTGTATAATTTAATAACAATGATTTAACAATTATAAATGAGGTTAAATTACCCTTGATCAAGGAAAATCACCAGGTAAGGGTAAATTTTACAATCCCTTTATTATCCATGGTTGTTTATACAAGTGTATCGACTGGGACTTCTTTATCATCCACATCAATGTTTCTTGAAACTGTATTTCAAAACATTTTATTATTTCCACTACTATTGGTTAATGTCATTTATACCCTTTTGGCCTTTTTATAAAAATTCTATAATGGATTCTTTCCGTCATTTTCCATACAAGGTCTTTTGCGACTTTTTCGAAAAAAGTAAGAAAAGAATGTATTTTAACCTATATAGTGAGTACAACTATTTTTTGCCATTATAGAACCTCCAAATCTTCCCTTACAGGGTTTTAAGAATATTTTCAACATAAGTTTTTTTAAAATTACGTGACTTATAGATGATTTAAATATAAAAATTGATATTTCTATCAAATAGTTTTTATTTCATCTATGTCAACATCCTTCAATGGATTTTACACTAGTTTGAAGTTGATTTATTATGATACAATATTTCATATTGTATTGAAGGTTAATTGATATGTATGACTTTGGTTGTGTTATTTTTATACCATTAATGGTTTATGGATAAAGTATTGTCATTTTTTATGCTATTTTTAATTTGAATGTTTACGTTTTATTTCAAACATTTCATATTGGGAATGCATTAGACTTAATATGTAATGGGTGGAGCCTGCTATAGCTCCTCGATGAATCGTTAGGTCTTATGAGACAATCTTTTTCCTTGGCACAAGGACAAGAAAAAATCTTATTTGTAGTCTTGGGATGAGGCCTTGACTATGTTGTTATGATGTCTGGAATTATGAATTCCATCATTAAGTAATTGGGTATTGATATTACAATGATAATTAAACTAGTAGAATATCCATGTGAATATGTAAATGGCATTATTGGATTTATATTTTCCATATTATACTAAAGTTTATGTTTTCAAATTCTTGTTTTGTAGTCTTATATATTGCCTTAAATGTCTATGATTATTTATTAATGTTTCCACTATAATTTTATCCTTCCTAATCATCTATGCTCACCCCTTTCTTATGTTTAAGTTTTTTCCAGGATATGAAGAAATATATTATGACTAACCAATATGTAATGTTAAGGGATATGAGTGTGTTCTATGAAGACACAATGTTTTTTTAATTCATAATATAATGTGATACATATGTATGTATCTAGTACTTCCAATGCTACTAAATTGATTGGCCTTTTGAGACTTGATCTCTTGTGATCATGAAAATTTTACATAATATTGAATCGACTCTGGGTAAGCAGGGTCAGAACATTATAGTTGGTATCAGAGGATGTTTAGTACAAACCATGGAATCTATATTTAGAAAAAAAATCTAATTAGAGAACATTACCCAAAGATAGACTTTGAATATTTGTATAGAAGAACATCCTAGAATTTTGGTAATTTAGATATTTTTATGAGTTTTCTAAGAAATACATCCATGTATGGATATTACCAGGTAGATGAGACTCTAGAATAGATGTACCTAGGAGTGAAAACTCCAACAATGAGTTTTGGTCTTGACTTGAGGTATCCTAGTACACAACAATGTTCATTGATGCACTCTTGGTTACGACACTCCTGGGGGATATGTTTAGGAAAGTTCACATTTTCATTACAAACCATTATGAAGGATTTATGAGTATATACCACTTCAAAGAAACCATTTTTATGATTATGGATTATATCTATAAAATATTCAATTTATGTTAAGTGTTTTAAGAGTTTGGAAATATGTATTCTTATTCATAAACAAATCTACTGTATACCATTTTTTATAAATGAGCCTAGTGGAAGGAATGGAAACTATATCAACACTAGTAATCTATGTAGGGATTTTCCTCCAACTCAAAATAATTATAGTGGAGCTGGTGATGCAACTGGTGTTGATTAGGTTATCACCATTCTAGGACAACACACTCAGGTTTTGAATAATAACTTTACCAATATATAGCACCATGCTCCACAACATGGAGGATCAATGTTAGACAAATTCAAGGGGAAACAACCGCCAACATTCAATTAGACTAAAAATCAATTTGTAGATGAGAAATGGATGTGTTCCTTAGATAAATTATTTTATGCTTTGGTGATTAGTGAAAGGGAAAAAATTTTCATGGTAGTTAATCATCTCATGGGAGATGCAATTCAATGGTGGTCATTAATTAAAAACACAAAAGAAAAATGAATAGGTATCGAATATGTAATAGAGGTAATTTAAAGATCCTTTCCTAGAAAAACAATTTCCTCGTGACCATTGTGTGGATATGGAAAGTAAATTTCTATGTCTCAGGCAGAAGGAGGATGAGAATGTCACAACGTATAAGGCTGTCTTTAGAAGGATAGAAAGGTATACATCAGATTATATACATTACCTTAGGAGTAAGATTGATCAATTAATCAATGGGTTAAAACCATTTCTCTACTGAGCATTAGTCTCACAATCCTTCTCAATGTACGAAGATATTGTCTCATGTGCTATCATGATAGAAAAGGAATTCTATAAGTCTTGCGAATTTAAATAAAGGAAAGAGTAGAATAGATCTTACGAACACTCTATAAATGGAAATAAGAAGATTAAGGGAAAGGATGAATTTACATCCAACGGTAAATGCAGGATGAAACACCCTGGTACATGTTTGAAGGGAATGGGAGTCTGTTACAAGTGTGATGAAAAAGTCCACCATGCTAGTGATTTCAAGGGAAAGAAAGTGGCTATCAATGTTGAATTCTACAATTGTAGATAAATGGGGAATTTTGAAAATTAATGTCTTAAGCGCAAAAAAAACATATCTAAAAAAAGGCCAACGGATCAAGGCCAACCATATGTGATCACTACTGCTGATTTTGAATCTCCAAATGACATGGTGGCAGGTAATATAATGGTTTCCTAAAATTTATCCATTGCTTTATTTGATTCTGGATACTTTCATTGTTTCATATATTCCCATTTTTCAATGAAAAATAGTTATTTCCAATTTGATTAATCAAAGGAGTTGTCTGTCAAAATTCTGGCGGGATGTATCATTGCAACAATGTATTGTGAATCAGTTCCCATTATGGAATATAAACATAATTTATTTACTGATATCTTCATTATAATCATGATTGAGTTTGAAATAATCCTTGGTATGGATTGACTTTCAGACCATGATGTTAAAAGTTATTATGAGAAGGAGGTTACAATTTTCGATGATGATATGGAGTAACATGACTTTAGAGAAGAAATGTCAACATATTATTCTTATCTAGACCCACCCCCAATAAATTTACTAAATTTAATTATTGGTGAGGAAGAATGTGAAATAACAACGGGTGAGGAAGTAAATATTCAAATATAGGACATAACTATAATAAAAGACTAGGTTGATGTGTTTCTAAATGATTTACCTAGATATCCCCTAGGATGAGAAATTGAGTTTTCCATTGACTTAATTCATTGTTTAAAGCCCATATTATAAAGTCATTATAGAGTGGCCACTGTTGATTTATTGGAACTAAAGAAACATCTAGATGAATTGAGTAATAAGGGACTTATTCACCCTAGTGTTTCTCAATGGGGATCCCAATATATTTTTGTAAATAAGAAAGATGGATCTATGAGGATGTTCATTGACTATAGAGAGATCAATGCAATAACAATAAAGAAAAAGTATCCTCTACATCGCATTGATGACTTATTCGACCAAATTCATGGAGTGCAGTATTTTTAAAATATTGACCTTTGATCTGGATATCATAAGTTGTGTTTGATGAAGAAAGACATTCGGAACACAATATTTTGTAATAGGAATGGGGATTACGATTTTACTGTAATGCCTTTTGAATAGACAAATGCACCCTCTTTCTTCATGGATCTAATAAATAGAGTTCTCAGGGAATATTTGTATGACTATGTAGTGGTACTTAATGATGATATATTGGTATACTCCAATATCTATGAAGATCCTAAAAATCACTTGCACAATATTCTAAAAACTCTTAGCTGAAACGAATTATATGGGTTGTTTAACATGTGTGAATTTTGGCTTCAGGAGATTTGTTTTCATGCTCATTTTGTTTATAAGTATGGAATCTCTGTTGATCCTATAATGTCAAGAGAAATAAAAGAATGTCCAGCACCGATGGGTATAATTGAGGTATTCAGTTTTATTGGTTTAGAAGGTTATTATCAATGTTTTGTCCAAAATCTTTCCCAATTGGCTAATCCATTAATAAAAGACCACATATAATGGGGTTAAATTTGTTTGGAAAAAAGAGTGTAAAGAATGTTTTGAAGAAATGAAGAGAATATTAGTCAATTATCCTATATTGAATCTATTATCAGTGAATAATGGGTTTGTTATTGATTGTGATGATTTAAAGAAAGTACTTGGTTGTGTCCTTATGAGGAATGATAGAGTAATTGCTTATGCATCACAACAGCTAAAAATATATGAAGATACCTAATATAACCATGTTATTAAGTTATCAACTGTAATATTTTCATTGAATATATGGAGACACAATCTCTATGGTTAAAAATGTGATATATATACCGATAACAAGAGTTTCGTGTATACTTTCTCACATAAAAAACTCAACATAAGGCAAGGACGATGGCTTGAAGTACTCATGGATTAATATGGAACCATACAATACCACCAAGGGATAGAAAATAAGGTGGAAAATTCTTTGTGTAGAAAGGATCATTGATTTTTGAACAACATGAGTGTAGAAAGGGATCATATGTTCACTGATCTAATAATTATGGATATTAGAATAATCATAGAAGGTAAAACATCAATACATTTCAAATGGTTTCCAAAAAATCATTACTAGAAAGGTTTAAATTTATCAGACTAATGATGAGGAGTTTCAAAAGAAAATTGAATCTATGAATGATGGGATATTGACTGACTTTGTATATGAAGATGGGATTTTGAAATTTGGGAAGAGACTTTCTGTTCCTTACCTACCAGATCTAAAAAGGGAATTGTTGGATGATACTCACAGCTCTGATTTCTCTATAAATTCATGTAGCACTAAGATGTATAGAAATTTTAATGGACATTTTTGGTAGGAAAACACGAAGAGGGAGATTTCTAATTATGTTTCATGATGTATGGTTTTTCAAAAGGTGAAGGATATATGACAACATCCTAGAGGTTTCATGCAACCTTTTCCCATACCTAAGTTGAAATAATGTGATAATACGATAGAATTTTTCATGGGAATACCAAATACTCCTAGAATGAATGATGCAATAAGGGTCATTGTTGATCGTCATACCAAGTTAGCACATTTTCATCTGATACGTTAAGATTTAACACTTTAACATTTATCAAGTATGAGTATTAATGAATTTGTATGACTTCTTGGAGAACCCCTATCGATTGTTTCAGATCATGATCCCCATTTTACATCAAGATTTTGGAAACTTATTCAGAAGGCCCAAGATATTGAACTTCATTTGAGAAGTGCCAACCACCCTCAATGTCATAGACAATAAGAACAGACTATTCAAACCTTATAAAAAATGTTTAGATCTTTCTCACCTGACATTCTAGGTGTGTGGGATAAATATTTACCTATGGTAGAATTTTTCTATAATACCTTCCATTCAAGTATTCATATTGCACCATATGAAGAGTTATATGGAAAAAGATATCTTACACAAATTTTTTGGGATGATGTTGGTGAAAGAAAACTCCAAGGCACAAAACATGTTTAGGAAACAATGAATAATGTTAAGATTATCCAAACGCACATCAAAGAATCTCAATGTAAGAAAAATATCTTTGGCGATAATCGAATGAATGATTTTGAATTTCAATTATGAAATCATGTTTTTTTAAGGTATCTCCCAGGAAGGGTGTTTTATGTTTTCTGAGAAGGAAAAATTAAGTCCCAGGTACATCAGAACATTCAAAATTGTAGAAAAAATTGGAGTTGTAGCTCATAGTTTGAAAATGTTTCCATGTCTCTCCAAAGATCATGAGGTGTTACACATATCAATGTTGAGAAAATACATGCTTGACCTCGTGCATGTACTCAAAATTGAAGTAATTGAACTGGAACCCAATCTATCTTATTTTTAGGAGCCTATAAGAATTATTGATACCAGGGAACAAGTGATGTGAAACCGGACAACTTTCCTGGGGAACATTCTATGGGGAAACCATAAGATGGAAGAGGCATTATGGGAACCCGAGAAACATGTGATGAAGAACCACCAGAATAATTTTATGTAGTATTATTCTATAAATTTCTTGGAAAAAATTATTTGAATGAGGGAAGAATGTAACACTCCAAGATTTCATAGTACAGTTCTATTTGAATAATACAATAACTTGTAATGTACACAACATCGAGTTCTAGCACACCACGACCAATCAAACAAGCCATTATGAATAGTAATACCCAATTTTTGAAATTTTATAAATATTATTTTTTCAAAATGGACTTTATTTGAATATTCAGAATGTCAAAATTATCTTAGGGGGAATTTTTTTTATTTTTCTGAAAAATTACAATTATTGATAAATAGTGAAAAACACTGCATTATTATATAAAATTAACTCTTTATTTAGATAATTATTTTTTAAAATTAAAATTATTTTAGGTAAAAATAGATACAACATACCAATATATGTTCAATTTAATTCATTGTAGACATTTTATAATTAAATTACATGAAAAAGAATTTATTTAAATTTTTAACGTCCTTTACAAACAATCTAGGAACAGTTGAAAATATTCATAAAACATTAATTTACCGCTTCTATGAATTAAATTTAATAAATAAAACAGACATGGTTGGAATCAGTAATTAATATTTCATTCAATGAGATGAAAATAATTTTTGGTGAAAAGTAACATTAGAATTGTTTTACCATGGATAAAAGTAAAATAGGGTAATTAATGGTACAAATGCTAATATAATTACACAAACACAAGTCAAAATTCTATTGGATTAGTGTATTTAGACAAAAATAAACTTTAGGAATAAACTATGATCCTTTTTCTCCACTAGGATTAGATTAGGACATTTATTTTTAATTTATTTAAAGAATAGTTAACAGTGATAAATTCAATGTTTAAAAACTAAACCATTGTTAATATATGGTGATACATAATATAAGTTTGACTATAAGTATTCATTAGAAATATAAAATGATATCTTACTTTACTGAATTTTATTTATAATTTTTTTACAATAAATCAATAACTTTATTTATAACACAATGATGATGCAATAATTATCTCATTAATGAATGATTAAAATAATTGATACTATAAATATCAAAATAAATGTAAATTGAGACTTATGATGAATTAAAATAATTTTATAGGTTAATATGACATGTTAGGGTTGATTAAATAATTTATTCTTGATGTGATAATGTTTTTTTGACTTTTATAGATACCAAATACTAAATTGTATCAAAATTGACATAAATGAGTTTTTAAAACACATTCTATATTATTATTTGATATAATATTACTAAAAATATATGGTTTGACCAAAGGGCCTAGATAAGGTTAGATATATCAATAATAAACCACTTGGGGTTCTATTAACTTTTTATATTATTTTTATTAACAATTTATAATAATAATATAAGAATACATTGTAAAGGAATAAACTATTTAACTAAGAGTTATGTCTATATGATAAGGTTAATATAGTGGATTAAACCATTCTAAATCCTATTGGTTGAGATTTTTTCATCCCAAACCTACCATAACATGAAAATAATTTATTTTGGTGCCCTTATAAACTGAATATGATTGTATAATAAATTAATATTACAATCTTTTCATAAAGTGACCCTCACCTATCTTATAAATCTGTACTTCACCTTCTATCAAAATCACACCTCCAAATCCATTTAGTTGGCCAAAACCTGATCAAATATCATCCCAAATACAATAAATTCAACCTAGATTCATTCCATGGATCATAAATATGACTTAAGGATCCCTTTGGATCAAATCAAAAGGAAGAACCCGAAAGAGAAGTAATTATTTCATCAACTCTTTCAGCGTTATTTTCTAATTCCACTTCCTCTTTGATTTTTGTTTCCAAACTAAAATATTAACTCTAGTATCTTATATATACTATGATGTTATTATATATATATCTTACAATCTTATTTATTATTATATCCATCATGGGAATGACAAAGTCACCATACGTGCATACGTACGACTTACCATCTCCACGTTGTGGTGTAGTTTGTTATTCAACACTTCATTTTTCTGATGGGTATAATAATGAGTATAATTGATGTTAATAATAAATATAACATGTTAATTATACTGTATATAATATATAACATCCTATTACATGTGATTTTACTATCAAAATAATGATATTGTCTCTTATGTATATGTATGGATTATTGTCTCCACGAACGTGATAAGATTCATTCCCCCATCGTACACATCCAAGAATAATTTTCATTTTATGAATAAAAATAATTATTAGAAAATTAATATCATTCTAGAAATGAATAAAATACATCCTATTCATGACAAACATTACTGATGTATTACAACATATAAATGAAAATTAATCAGTTAACACCTAAAACAATGATACTTATGAAATATTATTAACAATGAAATATTAGAAGATTATATATGATATTATACCTATATATATTGTTCTTGTATAAATTAATAATAATTATTTAACTATTATAAAGGATTTTAATGTACCCTCTATCATGAATAAGTACAAGGTAAGGGTTAATTTTACAATCTCTTTATTATGTGAGGTTGTTTATACATGAGTATCTACTAGGAATTATTTAACATCCACTTCCTTGTTTACTAAAAATTTATTTCAATATTATTTCACTATTTCTAACACTATGGGATAAATTTACTTATACCCGTGTTTGACTTTTTATAAGATATTTTTAAATGAATATTGTCGTCATTTTCTAAACAAATACTTTTATGATTTTTTAAATAAAATTAAGGAAATAATGTTTTTTTAAATTTATACAGCGAGTGATCCTATTTTCTGCTGTCACAACACCTTATAAGCTTCCCTTTCAAGATTATAATAATATTTTCAAAATAAATGTTCCTTATTATTATAATGTGACTTTTAAATGATTTCAAAATAGAACTATATATTTATCTCAAATAGTTTTGATTTCATCTATGTCAACATCATTTGATGAATTTTACACTTGTTTGAAGTTGATTTATTCTGATACAATCTTCCATATAGTATTTAAGGTGTTGTGATATGTTAAACTGTGGATGTGTTATTTTTTTACAATTAATTATTTATAGATAATGTATTGACATTTCATATTCTAGAATTAGTATGAATGTTTATGATACGTTTCAACCTTTTCGTATGTGGAATGCATTGGAAATAGTATGTGTTTGTGGAGCCCTCCATAGCTCCTTGATTTATTGGCAGGTCTTAGGAGACAAACTAGTGTCTTGGAACAAGGCCCTGATAAAATATTATATTTTTTCTTGGTACGAGGCCATCACTATGTTTTTATGATGCCCATAATTAGCCATTTCATCATTATGAAATTGGCTATTGATATTACATGTGATTATGCGACTAGTAGAATATCAATTTGAATTAGTAAATGGATTTATTTGGTTTATCTTTTCCATATTAATTTGAAGGTTATTTTTAAAGTATTTTTTTGTCTTATACATTACCTTAAATGATTGGTCTTATTTATGAAATTTATGTTATATTGTTATCTTTACTCTGCATCTGAGCTCACCCCTTTCATATTTTTATATTTTCTCATGATGTAAAGAATTATATTATGAATAACCTTCAGGGATAGGCTATGGGATATGAGTGTGTTCTAAAGAGACATAATGTTTTTTTCAATTCATAATGTAATTTAAAACTTATTTATCTATCTAGTACTTCCACGTCTACTAATATGATCGGTCTTTATAGACATGATCTCTTGTGATCATGCCAATGTTATGTAATAATGCACCAACTCCGGGTAACTAGGTTTAGGGCGTTACAAATTAAATTTTAAAATAAACACTTACCTCAGTTCTGACATGGTATATAAGTGTTTTAATATTCCTATAAAATAAATTAATATATTTCATAATTCTATAAAATTTCCATATTCTTAAATTTAATATCATATATTATCCAATTATTACATTTCAACAACTTTTTATTAGTAATTATTAATTATAATCGTTTTTTTCGAATGTTAACTATTTTATTTTTCATGAATGTTTTGGTCGACAAGTTTCAAATCATACATCATGATCATGGTCCATTCATCTATAAAATTTTAATAATTAAATAAATATTATATAATTTTTTATTTATATTTTTAGAATCATTTTTTATAGGATTACATGACAATTGAATCAGATCGCTTTCTGGTTATTTTAGTCCACGTGTACATAAGAGCAACATTATCAATTATAAATGTTTGGAAGGGTATAAAGATAAATAGTATATTATATTTATAGAGTCACAAGTGTTTCATAAATATCATATATGTTAATTATTTAAATATTTATGAGCATCTAATTAAATTGGGTAAGAAATAAGAATTACACTACTCTATGAAGATGGTGATTCATATATACGTATGAGAAAAGTTTTCATTTCTGAATCCATGGAAAGAGGATTAATATGGGTTTTTTTAAAAAAATATTATAATTTAATTATATTTATGATAATTTTTTAATTATTTGATTATTTTAATTGAAAATTTGAAGGATGGATAAGAGGAAATAAAATTAAAACACTTAGTTAAAATTGATACATCTTTAAGAAAACACCTATGGCTAACAAATTAATCATTCTAGTTTGGTTCTTTGATGATACCAAAGACAATAGGTCCTGGGGAGGATGTTTAGGATGATATTTGAGTATATATCGGCCACGTTAATTGGCTAAAGTGGATTGAAAAAGATTGGATAAGAGGTCCCCTTTTATAACTAAGAAAAGAGCGTAGATAGAATCACTAAACTGATTTATATATATTATATTTATTTTTTATGTAAAATAAATTATAATGTGAATGTATTATAATAAAAATATGAAAAGTTGAAAGTATAAACATTATGATAAATTTAGATAGGTTTCTGTGTCATTGTAAATTTTATAACTGTGTTTAACCCATTTGTTTACCTTTTTTAACTTTTACTAAAAGAACACATTTTTATCTTTTAGGGATATCAATGTTTTTAGAAAATGTATCTTGGATAAAAAAATTCATTGTCGAAATATTAAGCCATTTATAATCCCATATTTAATATTTATTTTTATATATATTATTTATTTAATAAAATATTCATTAACATAATCCATTATTAGTATATTTAAACTATTCATTAAATATAACATTAAAGTCCTCAAGATTAAGGTGTATTTAGATAGGAAATTATTTAAACATATTTTATACATTATTATTAAACATAAAATTCATGTATAACCAAAACTACTCCTAATTTTATGACTTTTAATGTTTTTAATGTTATTTTTCTGATTTTTCCTATTTGATTAATGACAACATTTTCAGCGTTGTGTAAGAATATAAGTTAATTATTCCATATCAAAAAATTAAAAATAAATTTCCATGATAAAAAATATAATTATTTAAAATAAATATTTATAACCTAATATGACTTCCTATCATCCCCATGAGAAAATAGTTAAATTTTAAAACAAAGGGAGAGATTATTTTATTATTATATTTTACAAAAAATAATGTAAATTTTATAATATACCTAATGTGGTAATAAAATAGAATTTTTTTTAATAATTTATGTTTACGGTCGAATAAAACTCATAATATAAAATAAATTTAGTTTTTATAGATAATTTTATTATTTATCCAATTTTTTTAACCTAATTTTACTCGTTTTACCCATACCAAGGTGAAAAATATTTATTACAGTTATTGTTCATAATGACCAAAAATAAAAGGTTACTATTTATAAAATCTGAATATCTTTGTTCGAAATACAAAATTAATTTTAAATATTCGAATTTTATAATTTGTTAGAAATTAATTTCAATCTAAATTTGTAAAATAGAAAGAAAAATAGTTTTTTAGACATTAGGGTTTTTATGCCTAAAAATGTACCCATCCCAAAATAAAGTATAATGATAATTATAATGTAATTAATTGTATTATATCAAATTAATGGAGACTTATACCCCTTAAATATAAAATTAAAAAATTGTTATGTAAGCAATATAGAATATTATTTTTTGAAAATAAATTTTCAGGGTGATAAAAATATCATCCAATATTCCATTTATTTCATGATGATTCAGCTAAATCTGTTATTCTTTCTCAACATTGAATATTTTACTTGATTCCACTCGAGCCTTCTAAATGTTTTTATGCATTTATAGAAAAATATTACATTGCAAGAAAAGGATATTATATATCCAAAAAATCCTATAAAATA
The DNA here is from genome assembly GCA_963277665.1 of Viscum album. NCBI lineage: Eukaryota > Viridiplantae > Streptophyta > Magnoliopsida > Santalales > Viscaceae > Viscum > Viscum album. Next base: position 1,603,969,410 of record OY728161.1, read on the forward strand.
CTATTTATCACAAAAAATTCATACATAACCTTAGTGAAATGTTAAATAAACTCAATAAAATATTATATAATAAAAGGAAAACATTATGTATCTACCAAAATTTCCAAAAAAATATTTCATATTTTCTAAATTTATAACATAAATAGTAGAATCATTGATTATTATCATTTAAAGAATATTGTGTAAACCCTGTTGGATCCTCAACAATATTACATATCAAGATAATATAGTTACGTATTAGTATAAATTTCATAAATATCAGCATTTATGAAGAAAATTACATCACTTTTGAAAAGTTAATAACATGTAATATAAATAATTAATCACATAACAAAAACATCCAATAAGTATTAAGCAAAAATTATTGAACATCAAGTAATAAAATTAATAATTATTCCATCAAAATATTTTTATAACAAAAACACATAATGTTTAAAATATTAATCCCAAAAATACATCCACTCAAACCATTCCAAAAATACTAATTTATTAAAATAACACCAATAAAATAAAAAATATTTTTTTATGAAATATATAAAACATGTTGCATTATATAATAAACAATATTGCAACTCAAAGTATATTTTTTCATGATAATATTCAAAGAATTAAGTTTTTAATTAAAAATTATCAATTATCAATAATTTTATAATAAAATAACATTTTAATCATAGAAACATCAAATTCTATAAAAAAATGTATATGAAAAAACTGTATAAAATAAATAATCAATGAATGAAATCATACTAAAACCATTGATTTCCCTCAATAAATTCACTTAAATATACATAGAAATGCAGTAAATCATCTAAAAATGAATAATTATAATGCAAATAATGAGATAATTTTGAAAATTACATATCCCATAAGAAGATATTGTTGAAAAAATATATTTTTTATCTATAAAAATGGAAATATTTTTAAGATGAATTGTTTATAAAATTATAAAAGATGATAAATTTTAAAAATTTTGAATGTACCTTTACCAACATCATTTTTCTTTCAAATATTCTTTTATGTTTATTTTATTCTCTTAAGTGGACACATAAAACACCAAATATTCATCCAATAACATAGAAACTCTATATAATGAAATAAAAAACATTATAGATGAATGGGTATAAAAAATAATTATCCCTACATGATAATTAGAATTCATCCATAAAAGTTAAATAACATAATAGAAACACGGCTAGGAGTTAAATATTTAGACCACATGTATAAATATTTTATTAGTTTAACTCTAAAAACAATAAATAGAATTGTAAAAAAAACACCAAAAATTTCTCCAAGAATGTATTTTCAATATTAAAATATGATAGTTTTTATTAAATTGAATATATGGGGAAAAATGATGAACCACACCACAAAACAAAAAAATCGTCAAATTTTAGAAAAATCTACACCAACTTTATATGAAAACTAATGCCCATGAATAGAAAATTGAAAACGTTTGAATGAAATTTTTTTCTATAGTTTATTATACATGGTTTTCACATAAAAATAAAATTCCTACACACTTAAAACTTATATAATACTCAATATTCATCTTTATGTTTAAGGAATAATAAAAAAATTTAATGTTGAAAAAAATTATAAATTCAGCATTTAAAACATGTTAATGGGTCACTACAAGGCTCAAACACAATAATGTTACTGATATAAAACAATTCAAACACTTACAAAACATTAAAAAATATTTACATCTTTATTAAATATATAAATTTATAATATACCAATGTCAATTTCAATATAATAGCTCATGCCTGAAGTTAAAGATCAAAAATAAATCAGTTATACTAAAAATGATTAGAAGGGAACTATTTAGGCTCACAAGAAAAAATACCTAAAGAAAAAATAAAGAATAAATATATTAATATTTAATCATTTAAATGAAACTTAAAAATCAATTTCCATTTATTTTGGTATTAAAAACCCATTTGAAGAATATAATAGTGAAAAAAGAGATGAAAATAAACAAAAACTCACTAAATGTTTAATCCTTAATCTTTCATATTGATAAAATAATAAACCATCATTCAATATTTATAATAAACCATAGTTTTATAATTATATATCATATATATTATAATATATAAATATTATATATTAAAAAATAAAAATAAAATATTTAATACAACTGTTTTTTAAGGGGTAAAGGGCTTTAAAAATTCTTCAGCATTCACCATTTATAATCCTAAAAATACTAATTGATATCCTTCATAAAATGATCATTATGAATTATTATATTATTGGTAAAACCCAAAAATATTTAATCAATTCAAATTCAAAGAGGATTACTTTTATATAGATACACAATAATAAAAACTATGGAAGGATATAAAAAATTATTTCCCAAAGTTAAAATTTAATTATCAAGTTGAAAATCTACACTTCAGAAATTTTAAAAAATATTAGTTATATTTTTAATATCACATATAAAAAATAATAATAATAATAATAAAGCACATTGGTTAATATCCATGAATCGCTAATTTTAAAATATTCAGTTAGACATCGAAAGTATCCATTTTTAAAAAGATAACATAGAAACCATGCCCTTGGATTTCAGCTCAAAGTAGTGTTTGGTTTTGTAAAAATTAACCAAAAATGACATACTCTACTCTCTAACTAGCTCAATGAAACCAACCAACAGTACCAAAATGATGGTAAAGGATAAGAAAATTTGGACTTAATTATTCTAGGAGAAATATTTATCCTGTAATTCAAAAAGGCACTTTCTAAATAACTTTGAAATACATTTTTTGAATGATAAAATAATGAATATATTTTGTTTTTTATTTATAAGTCATAAATTTTTTATATTATTCTCTTTTAATCTTATAAAACATTCTTATTAATAAATAAATATTCTCACCCGTAGAATTAAAGTCATAGTTCAATAATGATACATCCCAATAAGTCTTATATTGTAATTCCATGGAGAGATACAATGATTTTCCAAATAGAATCCCATAAAGAGACTTCTTAATGGGTGTCTTCAAATATGCTTTATAATCTCCAAATTAATCATAATATATCAATACAAATTCATCCTCAAACTTCAAATAAATTTATTTAGAATCATTACTAACTCTTTGTTTAAAATTTTATCTTTTCTAATTGACTATGGATGATATTATATCCAAGTATTATGCAGAGAAACATAATTAATCATTAATGATTTCAATTTAATGTCATTAATGGGAGTTAAATTATTAGTGATAAATTCATTTGGAATAGTCAAACATGAAGTGATATTCTCATTAATTATTTTGGTAACACTAACAAATTTATTATTTATGAGAGACACTATGTCACCCCATTTTGAGATACAATCAATACCCATAAGGATGTAATAATTCCTATTTGATGATGTGAACGTTCCAATAAAATCCATCACCCAAAAATAGATTATTTATACAACTAAAATATGTGTTCAAGTCAATATTTCCTCTAACAAACATTTCATACTATTTGTAACTTATCACATCAAATCACCAAACTTCTAAAATCCTTATGAAGTGTTGGCCTAAAGAAGAACAATTGTAGATAATTTTGGAATGTTCTCTCTCTGCAAGGGTTTCCACCTAATGGTTATGAGTGAAAACTCTAAAAAATGTAAATTGTATCTTCCTCATACACACAAAACCTCATGATACCATAATCATGCCTCCTAAAGAGATAATGTCATAACAAAAATTCTAATTGTGATATCAGATAAATTTATTCCTCTAAATTTTGAGTGTGACCACTAGGAATGATCCCTAATGAAAAAAAGGTAACAAAAATATCAATCAAAAAAGTTTGGTTAGATAAAAAAATAAATAGTTTTTCATATATAAAAGATGAATTTATATACCATGAATCATTATTCTTAGTGCAAGATAACCATGAATAATGATCACTATAAAATACTATTATTGTTTTTAGGTATTCCTAAGCCTCTATTTTTACCATGATTTGGTTGGATTTTTTGTGGTTGTTTTGGGATAATTTTTTGGGAATTTTTCTAAATTTTGGGATATAAAAAATAGGTTCATAGGTTTTCCAAATCATGCACCCACATAGGGGAATCTATACAAACCTAGGGAGTGGGGTTTTCACAGTCGGTGCGTGGTTTGAAAAACCATCCACTCCTAGTAGAAACAACACACCTTTCTAAAATGGGGTGCACCGTTTAGGTGCATGGTTTGTCTAAACGATCATCCCCACCGAAAAAACCATGCATATAGGATTTCGTAATCTAAAAATAATTTTTAAACATCTTGACCACCCCCCCAACTTTTTAGGTTTTCGATGGACCTAATTCAACCTATTACGATTTCGTAAAATAGGGAATCTCCTAAGAGGTGATTTTAGACCTCCTTCACCCTATATGATTCGAATCGAATATATGTTATAGATTTTATATAATCTCCTAATTTGATTCTCTTCATGTTCTCTTTCTCATGTTTTCTCCTCCATTACTTCCAAGGGTTACAAAGATCTTCAAGTTGTTGGAGAATCAAATGTTCTCTTCTTTCGATATAGAATCTAGGGTTTATTCTTGAATATTTGTTGTTGATGATCCTCATTACAATTTCCTGCTTAAGGCATGGTGTTTTGAGATTCTATGATCCCAGGGAATGTGCTTCCAATATGATTTCCAATATTTATTAACCCTAAATTTATTGATTTAAATTTATTTGTTTCATTTAAAATATATTGATTGATATAAAATAAATTTAATTCAATTGGTTAATTAAAAACATATTCCATTTAATTGGAGGGGTTTATCTTGGAATATGGACCCCCCCCCCCCCAAGTCCATTTAATTAGGATGAATTTGTGACATTTATGGAATTTTGGGTAATTTATATTATAGAATTTAAATTGTGAAATTAATTTTATGGAATTAATTTTAAATTTGTCATTTGGGAAATGGGTTAAAATTATTATATAGAAGCCCATTTTTTTATATTAAAAAATGCATGATTGGATTAAAAATCTGTTTTTGTTTTTAAATTGAAAATTTCCATATTTGAAATGGGAGAATTAGATGGATTTGATATTAAGTGGTTTTAAAATAAATTTCTCATCATTAATTTGTATTAGAGAACATGAATTCCAAGTTAGATTGTGATTTATTTGGACAAAAATTTAAGATTTACAATACTAGAAATACATAAATTTAGTAGGTCGCATCCTTGATGGGATGGTGACATGTCCTCCAAGGTCAAAATCTAGGAGGATGTGTGTATACACATATTTTCATGACAAATATTTGAGTTTTAGGGAGTCCCATGGCCAGGAAATATGATACATTTTGGCACATAAACATGTTACTCCTTTTGTTGTATTTAAAATATATGCAATTGTTTGTTGTAAACTGTTTTACATGCCTTCTGAATTTATATAAATTTTTTCTATATAAAATATTTATTAATAAAATTATTTAATGTATTTCAATCCTTTATAAATATAATGAATTATTTGTTTTAAATATGATTTTAAAATACCATGAATGTTTATTTAAAAATTGAAATCTTTTTTACATAAATTTTATATTGGTATTTTAATATGGAATCCTTGGTGAGACCCTGCTGGGGTTTCAGCTCACACTGTACTTGTTCCTTCAGGTGATTATAGATCATCACCTTCTGAGTTTGATTAGGGGTAAAGTTCCATTTGAAGTTGATAGTAGATATTGATTCTTGAACTAGGTGAGTAGTTTCCATTTGGACATGGGTTATTTACCTTACGGTTTTATAGGGCATTGTTGTAGTACTTTAGTTTCTCATATTTGACTTAATGTACACTTCTTTATGTAGGGTTATCCTTTTAAAAATACTAACTTTTATATCTTTCTTACATAATGTTTTTGGAAAATTTATTCCCACTTTCATATTGTATGATTCCAGGTTCTAGTCGCCAACCCATGGGGATTAGGAATTCCCATTTCTCTATGTCAAAGTTAACTCAATTATCAGGTTACCAGGGTACCTGGGCTAGTTCACGAAAATCACTAACCATAATTTCATCCTCCTAATGTTCCTTATTTAAAGAAAACCCTTAAAATAATAGTATCCACCTAATGAGTCAAGGATTATTATTTTCTATCTAAAATATATTCTAAGGGTTTATGATCAGGAAAAATATATCACCATAGACACAACAAATTATTTCTTAATCTTCCATAATAAAAAAAACAAAAAAATCTTCACTATTGTGGTGTAGTTAATTTGGGATTCATTTCGAATCCAACTATAATAATCCACAATAAATAGAATCTTATCTTTACACTAACCTAAAAAAACCCTTTTATTCGTGTCACTAGCAACACACAAGATCTAAAAAGGCGACATCTAATCAGGGGTAGTGATAATGGGTGAAGAATTAAATTTTTGTTAATAAGATTAAAAGATCCAAGGAAATGATCCTCAAATAATATGGGCTCATCCCTACCAAGTAGTGAACACACTGTATTTGTAATCATTGAGAAGTATTTTATTAATATTCAAAAAAAAATTTAATCCCAAAGACACCCTCAATAAAATTTAAATTTTTATGATGAAACTTTTGAATTACCTCTATTTTGGATGTGGTTTCCTTAATTCCTTTACAAGAAACATTTTTCTACGAACAATAACCTATGTGGCCATAAGATATAACTTTTCCCAATGTCATCCAAGGTTATCTCTTGACTTTTATTCAAGATATTGTTTAAATTAAATAAATAGATATCAATGTTTTTCATATCAACTTAAAAATATTCCATGAAAACCTCAATTATCCACTCAATAACATATGAAAAGATATCCATCACACATATTTGAAAGGTATTCAGAGAACCACACCCACCAAATGTAATTATTTGGAAATAAAATTTTCAATGTGTCATGTGAATTTTATTTTTTCTTAATCATCAAGAGAAATTAGAATCTACTGATAAATAAAATATCAGCAAACTAAGTAATATAACTCATTAAAAAAAGCCCTATCAATAATTTAATATACAAAATGGAATAATAAAATGATCATTCCTTTTGGATGAATTAAAAATATTAAAATCTATAAAAAATCTCTATATAGTCAATTTTTTATTCTAAATCTTTTTATTTTTATCATTGATTACAATAGTAACACCCCATTTTAGGTGGAACCTAAACTATAATAAATCAAGGTATGTTTGATAATGGATAAATGATTACAAAATCATTCCCATGATAACATCCTCACAAACCACCTATTTCATGTTTGGATTGAATCACTTTTACCTAAACATTATGTTTTTTCTCATAATCTATAGCGATCTTATACATACAAAATTATGGACATCTTTGATTTATATTATAAATGTGTAAAATATTATCTTTTAACAGTCTTAATTCCCCTAAAAACTATCATATTAACTGTTTTCAAAATTAGGATAATTTATGATTAGTAGTGTAGAATCATGACCTAAAAAGGAGAATTCAAGGATTTTAGAAAATGGATTCATCTCTATTTTTGTGTTTGTTTACTATAAAGGATTAATTTTGGGATGTGTTATCCTAATTTCCAAATTGGTTTCTTAAAGAAATAATGTATTTTATAGAAATTCTTTACCTTTTTCTATCTGTAATATATTCCCTCTAAAACATAGATTTCAATTTTCTCTATCATACTTATCTTGGTGTTCAAAAGATTATCCCTCATATTCATCAAAGGGTTTATTTTACTTAGTAAAACCAATTCCAATGTATATTTATATAATTTATAGTTCATTATCATGTTCATAAATGATTTCTAACAATTTTTATTTAGGATTTTAAGAAGATTCTATAATTTCAAGAAATATAAAATTTGATCAATTTGCATCATGTGTGGGTTATATAAAATTACATAAAACATTAATTTTTTCTATTTCTACATTATAGATAAAGATTGAGTATCCTTTGGACAAATCAACCACAATTCCTCTAGTTACTAAGAAATGTCTTCCATGAATGGTTTGAATATCATTATCACATTCCAGATTAAATATAAGAAAGTTCATAAGAAATAATCATTTAATAACACATTCCAACAATTCGTACACTCTCAAAAGTGGGTGACTAATTATTTAGTCACTAAATTTCAATGAAAGAGTTATGGGAAGTAACTATCCGAATCTTGAGTGTAGGTATATGAAATTTCAACCAGAACTCTTAGTTTCATTGATAAAAAAATATTTTTTATATTTCTATAATTGATATCAATTAACATGACCAAAACATAGTCATCCAATACCAAAATCATCAAATATAAATATTTGATCACTTACATACCAAAAGAAATTTTAGGTATAATGTTTTTGAGAATTTGGAAAAAAAATATTTCATAACAATACCCATGTCTCCCAATTATCACATTTCCTATTATACCAGCATTTTACCATTTTAAAAAATAATTCTATATATCTCATAAAATTATTCAATTATGAGATATTTCAATATATAATTCATAAAATATAATTCTTCATAATATAGGGAAATTTAAAACATAATAATGGGGGATAAAATTGTTTTTATGGGTAAACATAAGCATTAACAATTTAATGTGATAAGTGATTATAAGATAAATATAATGGTATGATGAAGTAATAAAATTTCATGTCAATAATATAAGATAATTCATATCGATCAAAATTTGGAAAATTAAACAAGTGACATGTAATTCAGATTTAATAAATGAAAGAGTTATAATAATAAATAATCATGATCCATGTGATGTCAATCATGATAAAATTTACCTTTATAACTAATAATATGAATAAATAATTTTTTTTATATCAAGGAACATCATTATCATATCTCCAATACAACAGTCTTACAAATGGAATAACATACCTAGTAAAATCCAATATTCTCTTAAGAGAAACCTATAATTTTTTATCTATATCTCTTTACCCATTGATTCATAGGGCTATATTAGAACCACCCATCCTCAGTTTATAATGTAACCTCTTGTAATTGTTTTACAATGGAACCATTCATAAATCATCTTTATGTATTTAAATGTTCAACATAATTTTCAAAATATTTGTAAGCCTACACTTTTTGATATAAAAATAACCATTGTTCATTTATTTCTTGATTTACCTATGGAATATAAACGAGTTCTGTAATAATATCCTAGAAGAAATCATTATACATTCATATAATGAATAAAGGTTTAATATATAAAACATATCACAAAGGGATCATAATTAACATTAACGTGTTTTTCCCATTTTATTATAAAAATACAATAAAAAGATTATTAATAACATTCTTGAGAAAATATCCTTTCAAATTTGAAATTTTCTTTTAAAAACTGAAAAAATTTATAATATTAAGAGAAAAAATTCTTTGAATATAAACATAGATACTTAAAAAGGAAACTCAATTAAAAAATATTCATGATGATGAAAAATCATGTTAATCCATATATGTTGAAATAAAACATTCATTTCCCTCATTTGTATGATAGTCAAAATGTGTCATTCATACATTGTTAAAAATATTCCTTTTTTAATACATTTTAATTAAATTCAATGACACATAAAAATTACCACAATATATATTTTAATTTTAAATAATAAAATTATTGATTAAATTTTAGAAAACAGCGATATGGAATAGAAAAAATCTTGGTCTAAAAGAATATAAAATATCAATATCACAAACAAAATAATTTATTGATGTTTGTTTAATAAATAAGGGAGGAAATGGAAATTAAACATGTCGAACACATTCATAACCATAGAAGAAGTAAATTTCATATACATGACATATTTTAAAGGTATTTTTCATGTAATACTTATTCCTTATTTTGTTTAGTGGTTTCCCATGTATGTTTGGAGAATGGGGCGATTTCATCATGATTTGGGTCAAACCATGAGCTCATTCCTATATTTAAAAAAAAAAATCTTTTATAAATCCTTTGTTTTTAAAATTTTTAACACCTTCCACTTCCAAAATGGCCACCCCTGACCAATTCAAACTAAACTATCAATTTGGAACCCTTATGAACTCATTATGATGGTGAATTTTGGTGATTTATTCAGGCATTGGGCCAACCCGTGAGCCAATTTTCTGTTTAGAAAAATTATTTTGTTCCTATCTCATTCAGTTTATAATATTTTTTAGTGATTTCACCTCTCACTCGAGCCCAATTTCCTTAGGCACACCCCCGTATTCCATTTTACTTCCTTGGATCACATATTCACTGCGAATTAGGGAATAATTACTCAAGGTTTCTCAAATCATCTAGATTAGAGATGGAAATTTTTTTCTTTCATAAATCATTATTTTTTTACCTTCTCAACCTTATTCAAGGATCCTTATTAATTTTGGCTGCATAGAGATTCAACTATGGGTGTATTTGGGGATATTTCTTCAAAAAAATTCAAGTAAGTGAATTCCTCTCTTATATCTTCCATTTCTTTATGGTTTTTCCCCTCCATCATGATGTTCCAAATGTCTAGAAGATAGGGATTCATATCTATGTATTTTTTTGAGTTTCTTGGTCCGATCATCTATTTTTTGGTTTGTTTTCACTCACTTTTGGTGCATAGGTGGTGCAGTTGAAGTTCCACACAAGGATTTGAGGTTTCTGATATATATTTATAGTAGGTGATTCTATTTTTAATCACTTCTATATGAGTCAGCCTTAATTGATTACTATTTTTAGAAAAAAAACATTATTCCTTTTTCTTGCAGCTAAAATTTTCTTTTGGTGGAATTTGATAAGCAATTGATTTTTAAGTTTCATTTTTTTTGTGAAAATAGGTGTTTTACATGTGACTTCCATGTTTTACCATTTGGGGAAATATTATAATTCATGTAGGGGTTTAATTAAAATGTTTTTATGTTTTCAATTGTTTTTTGGGGTAATTTTGGTGTGCATTTGGTTTTCAAAGTGTGATGTTAGATGTATTTTATGTGCAATGTTTTGTGATATCCCTTGAAATTGTATTATAGAAATTATAAATGGTTTAATGAGTTATATAAATAATGAAACACATGTGTATCAAATTTTGTGAATGTGTATTACTAGAACTGATTTTTGTATTTGCAATTTTAATTGGGTAACACGTAGAAATTGTTCGAGCTCAATGGGGAAACTGGGGTATCTAGGTGGGTAGATATATACTAGTATTGTAGTGATCTGAAGTAGTTTTTTCCCTGTTTGACATTCACAACACTAAAAGTATATAATGATGATAATTTGGGACCACTCATTTATAGTTATGTTCCCTACTAGTGGATAATTCACGCGAATGGATATTGTTATGGTTACTTTACTCCGATATATGAGGTACATGGGGCCCAAAATTAACTAGTTCCTTGGGGTGTTCCCAGGATTAGTGATTATTGATTATTTGGAATTTATCATTGGATTTTGGTGTGATTTTCTTAGAAACAAATATATTATCTTAATTTTTCTTATATGTGTTCATTCTTTGAAATTAACCTTTGAATACTCTTTACTTTTAAAAGTTTCATTATTTAGAAATTATTTCCACCATTTACAATTTATCAAAACATGAATTATTTTTATCTTGTAATTGATACTATATGGAATATTTTGGGTGGTATCCTATTGGGTTTAGGATAAAAACCTACTTACACCCTTTGGGTGTAATTATACATGTCCATGATTGTCACATGTAAGGGAAAGGCCATGGGTGATAGCAGTTTGAGCTATTAGTTTTCTTCCATGGTGAGGTGTTGTAGAGACGGCTCATGGGTGATGACCCCTTGTCATGTGGTGTTACATGAAATGTTTTTATGCTATTTATATATATTTTTGGACCACTATTTTCTTTTTTAAACACATGTATTCAGTTCTAAATTTTATTTAAGTCTTATTTGGTTGGCAATTTTCAGATTCAGTTTATTGATTTTTTTTTGTTATTAATTGATTCTAAACTCAAGTAAATTGTTTCCAATGGAATATTTAAGTTACCCATGCAATTGTTACAACCTGTAGGAATAGGGAACTACCTTCAGGAATTACCATTGTCCGGGTTTGGTTCCAGTTTTGATGGAGATCATATTCAGTTCGCGAAAAATGGTATCAGAGTAAGCCAATGTCTTTGGGTTATATTTTTAATTTTGGATGAGTCGGGTGAGATAAGAGCTAGGACTGTTGGGGATTTGAGTTTTGTTCATGAGTAGGGTTCCTATCCCACACCTCTCATGAATAACCTCGAGTCACCATGGGATGTTGTAATTGTTTGTTTAAATTCACTTTCAGGTGAGACGTGTGGGTTACAGACTTCATGTGGATATTGGGTTGGGGTGAAGTGGTAGGTTATTTTATTTTGTAATATATCTAGTTTATTAATATTTGATGTTATTGATAAAAAATTTCAGAACCATTGTACTGATTTTTCCCTAGTGATAGTTTCCATTTGTAGCAACATGCCTCCCTAGAAAGCACCCATGCGCCCATGAGAGGAAGCGAGAGAAGTTCTCCCACACCACATTATCAGAGGCTAGTAGTGGATGTGGTCCAGGCTGTACAAGATCTGTGGTATGGACCAGAACCTATTCCACCTTTTGTTAGGGAATACAAGACCGGTCCTAGAAAATAAAAAGCCCAGAAGTTTCTGAAAAAAGTCCCCATACATTCTGAGGTATCATAGAACCAGAATAAGTGGAGGAGTGGATCAAAAATATCGAGGGTATGTTTGAGTTCCTAGAAACACCTGAGGAGGACTGAGTGAAATATTCTTTTTCCTAATATAGGGTCCTAGACATAGGTGGTGGGAATTAGTGCTTCAAGTTGGGGACCATGAGAATATGATATGGTAGGACTTGAAGGTTACCTTCAACTACAAATACTACCTCGATGTTTGGGAATATAGTCGATATGAAGAGTTTGTGGAACTTGTTTGTGGGGATATTTCAGTGATTGAGTATGAAACCCGTTTTGCTGTGTTGGTCTAGTATGCTATGGAAATGGTCACTAATGAGTAGATGAAGGCCCATAAGTTTGAGAGGTGTTTACGGCCAAAGATCTATTCAAAGGTCTTCATATTCAAGTGGATAACCTATGATAATGTGTTTGATAGACCTTGAATGGTGGATATTAACATCCATGAGAGGTATGGTTTCTATGGTATAATATTATGAAATTTTATTGGCAGTTCTTCAGAGTAGAAAAGGATATGAGAGGAGCTATGGAAGAAGGGAGGATGTAGATCAGGCTAACCTTCCAGGTAGTTTTCTTTGGTGGCTTTAAATAAAAGGTTCATCATGTGAAACTAGTTTTGGAATCCAGGGAAAATCCGACCATAATTCAAATATATTTTCAATCCATGTTATCAGTGTTGAGATATGGGACACTTTTATCACTTTTGAAGGATGGAAAGTCCACTCCCGAGTGGGGTAGGATCTGTGGCGTCAAGAGGGGTGTTAGTTCAGTTAGATCCACACATGATGATGAGATCTCAGTTCGGTGGCCATGGTGGTAGGGTTGGATCATCGTCTAGGAATACTTATTTGTGGGTGGAGCCACATGTGAGTGGTCGTTATCCGAAAGATACTAGGCATATTCATGCACTGGATCAGGAAACATCAGGATTATAGGAAGTATTGTTGACTATCTGAGGTACTATTTGGATTTCATCTTCTATAGATACTGCTCCTTTTGATACAGGTACCTCTGTTTCACCCCTAACTACCCTTTGTTTTAACATTTTTAATTTGATATCTAATATTCTATCTTTTTCAATGGAGGTGGTGACACGATTGTGAAAGGAGTAGGGTCTCAAGTGCCCATCGTCTGTTCTTTCCGTGTTAGGGTTTGAGATGGACTGGGACCTTCTGTTATAAGATATGGATCTATTTTACAAGATATGTGGCATGGATTGGCTATTATATTTATAATTGAACATCGATTGTTATCCACGGTGGTTCAGTTTCACGGAACTTGATGGGAATTGTATGTTTTTTCTTGCCTCCTGAGAGGGACGTGGAGTCCTCGATTGATATGGAACCAAGAGCATAACCAATATCTACTCCCAAATATCGTATGGCCCCACCAAGGTGAGGGAATTAATGATATAGTTTTATGATTTAGAATCAAAAGTATTCATTTGTATAAGAATATATCCATAGGCCACTTTTATTCTTTTTGAGAAGATGGTTGACGGATCCCTCTGGTTGTGTATTGATTACCAGAAGATGAATAAGGTAAAAATAAGAAATAAATATTCTTTTCCTAGAATATATGACTTGTATAATTAGTTTAAGGGGGAAAATTGGTTTTCTAAAATAGACTTTCATTCAGGTTCCCATCAACTCTGGTTGAAACAGGTAGATATATCGACGACAACCTTCCAAAAAATATATGACCACTTTGAGTACTTGGTCATGACCTTCTGATTGACCAATGCTCCAGCGGTCATTATGGAACTCATGAATAGGTTTTTCACCAAGTATATCAATTATTTTATTATGGAATTCATGGATTACATCCTAGTTTACATTGAATCCATGGAGGACTAAAAACATTATTTGTGGATCATGTAGGGAACTTTGCGACAAAATCACCTTTAGGAAAATTTTTCAAATCACACTTTCTGGATAAAGGAGGTGATGTTTCATGGTTATGTAAACTCAAATTAGGGGGTTTTGGTGGACCCTGAGAAGATAATTTTGGTCATTTCATGGGAGTAGCTGAAGAAAATTTTTGAGATCAGAAGATTCCTTAACATGGCTGGTTACTATAGGCGGTTTGTTTGGGATTTCTCTCGGCTTCCATTTCCCATGACCGTGCTCACTCATAAAAGTTGTATTTTTTTTATGGATTCCATAGTGTCAAGAACCCTTCAAGGAACTAAATTGGTGGTTGACTGCTACTCAATGATGATTTTTTCAGATTATGGAAAGGGGTATGTGGTGTATTGTGATGCTTTATGTATGGGTCTTGGGTATTTGCTTATGCAAGGTGATCACGTGGTTGCATATAGTTCTCGGCAACTCAAGCTACATGAAAATAGTTATCCAACCCATGACTTGATGTTAGAATCTCTGAATCATTATTCAAAGGATTTTTTTCACTACATATTTAGGGAAATGTTTGTGTTCTACTCTGATCACAAAATCATGGCCTATATCTTCTCGTAGAATAATATCATTCTCAGGCAGCACCGTTGGATCGAGAACTTGTTGGGGTTCAACATTGACATTGTCTATAACCCAAGAAATGGAAATGTGGTGGAGGATGATTTGAGTATAAAACTAGCAGGGAAAGGCTTGAGGAAGTCCAATGATGAGTGGACTCTAATGGAGATCTTTTCTCATATGAATATGGAGAACATGGAGCATAGTGGAGGTGCATTCTTGGTGAGCATTCAATTGAATCCTTATCTCATTGAGTTGATTAAATCATAATAGCCTTATGATGATAATTTTTAGTGGTAAAGGGAGTTTCTACATGGTGAAAAGATATCTTTTTTTGGTTGTCGTCTCCTGGGGGCATATTGTGCATCAATGGAAGATCAGTAGTTCCATCATCTCTATGGAAGTCGGTGATGCGAGATCGACACCAGTCTCATTGGGTTGTCCATCCTGGTTCCACCATTAGCTATTACGATGTGCATCAGTAGTTTTTGTGTCTAGGTATGAGATAAGACATAGCTGACTTCGTGTCGAGATGGTATATATGTCATTAGATGAATGTGGAGAACCAAAAACCCTCCAGTTTTCAGAATCCATTACCCTTTCCTACATGGAAGGTTGAAGATGTCTCCATGGACTTCATTATTGGATTTCCTCATACGCCTTGGGATAATAATTCTATATTATTAGTGATTGATCATCTAACCAAATCATAAGTCTACATTATGATCAATGATATTGCTAAAATATATGAGTTTGGAAGTTTGTATCTTCAAGAGGTGTAAGGATTCATAGTGTGCCCTATGTATTTGTCATATATAGGGACCCCTGTTTCACATCGTGGTTTTTGGAAGGCCTTCAGAAGGACTTGGGGTTTTAGTTTAATATTATCATGACATACCATCCTCAAACTGATGGTCAGACATAGTGGGAAAATCAAATTCTGTAGGATATGCTATGTGCATGTGTCTTGGACATTAGGGGTTCTTGGGATAGCCATTTGGGATTGGTTTAATGTTCTTATCACAACATATACCAATCCTTAATTCAAATTTATCCTTTTGAGGATCTCTATGGGCAGCCTTGTTGGCCCCTGATATGTTGAGATGGGGTGGGTGAAGCTTCACTGTTGGGGCCAAAGCTTGTTCAAGAGATGTCTGATAAGGTTTAGTTTATCAGGTAATTTTTATGGATATCTTAGAGCCCCCATAAATCATATACAGACCAGAGGAATCGAGACCTAGATTTTTCTATTAGTGAACCAGTATTCTTCAATGTGGCCCCTCATCTGGACCATCATCATTTGGGAATGAAATTGAAGTTTCCATAGTGGTATGTAAGACCTTTTCAAATCCCAAAGTGTATTAGAATGGTAGAATATAGGTTGGATTTTTTTCTCATTTGACATCCATCCATGACAACTTCCATGTCTCCCAGTTGAAAAGGTACAACCTGGATCCATCCCATGTGCCGAATTGGAAATAATTTGAGATAGTTCCCGATTTATCCGTGTTTGATAATCCTATGTGAATTTTGGACTCCTATGAAAATGTTTTTCGAGGTAATATTATTCCTATGGTTTAATTCCCCTAGCATCATAATACTAATGAGCATGGGACATGGGAGTGGAATTCTTGGGATGAATTGCAGTTTTCATTTCTCTTATCTGATCAGGATTCAAGATCAATTTATGTGGGAGACTACTTTTTATGGTGGGTAGAAATTTTATATACATAAATTCTTTTAAAGGATGTTTTCAAGTAATGTGTATTCTTTATTTTGTTTATTGTGGTATTTTAAAATGTATTTTTGGAGAAAGGGGGGGTTCATCTTGATTTGGGTCAAACTCTGAGCATATTTCTAGATTTAAAAACAAAAAAAATTTCATTTATAACATCTTATTTTTTTTAAAAAAAATCACTCATTATATATTGAACATGGCCTACCCAAACCTATTCAAACCACCATATCAATTTGGACCCCTTAGTAACCCATTATCATGGGGGATTTGGTATATTTATTCAGGCATTGGGCCAATATGTGTTCAAATTTCTTGCGTTAAAAACTATTTCTTTTATATCTAATTATTTTTTAAATATTTTTTCTATGATTCTATAACTCACCCAAACCCAAAAACCCTAAACACACCCCTAAATTTAATTTTCCATCTTTAGAGGCCATATTTATCATGGATTAGGTCAAAATTTCTTAAGGTTTCTCAAATCATCTAGATTTGAGAAACTAATTTGTTTCATTCATAAATCATTCAATTTTTACATTTTCCCCCCGTTTTCATCACCACTCGAACTCCTATGCCTTATTATAACATCTCTATCTATTTTGGTTGATTGGAGATTCAACAATTGGTTTATTTTGGGGTGATTTATTCAATGTTTCATAAGTAAGTGAATCCGTCTCTTGTCTCTTCCATTTTCATAGGATTTCACCCCTCCTTCATGAAGGTCAAAATGTCCAAAATATATGTCTTCAAACTGAGGGGTTTCTTGAGTTTATTAGTCCAATATTATGGATTTACATTTGTTTTCAATCCCTTTTAGTGCAGAAGTGGGTTTATTGAAGTTCCACAAAAGGATTTGAGGGTTTTGATATATATCATATGTGATTCCATATGTATGCACTACTATATGAGTTAGACTTTCTTGATTTATATTTTTAGAATACTCCCCCTTCATTTTTCTTTCTGTGAAAATTATTTTTAGTGGAATTTGTTAAGAAATTGATTTTTACGTTCCATTTTTTGTGTGAAAATGGGTGTTTCACATGTGCATTACATGTTGAACAATTTGGGGCTATTTAATAATTCATGGAAGGTTTTTATTTAAATGTATTAATACTTTCAATTATGGTTTGGCGTAATGTTGGTTTGCATTTGGTTTTCAAATAGGTGTTTTAGATGGATTTTAAGTGAATGGTTTTGTTATATTCCTTAAAAATGTTTTATAGATATTCTAAATAGTATGTTGAGTTATATAAATTCTGAAAATCATGTGTAGCTACTATTTTTAAGGTTTTTAAATAGATCATATCTTTTTATGTGAATTTTTCATTTAGTAACATGGGTAAATTGTTTGATAATAATGGGGGGAAACCCAAGTATCAAGGAGGGTAGACACGTAGTAGTACGCTTGGGATCTGGAGTGGGTTTGTCCCTATTTTACATACCAAATTTGATATTGGTAAGAACAAAAAACTATAATGATGATGATTGGGGAACACTTTATTATTGGTATGTTCCCTACTATTGGGTCATGCATGAGAATAATATTGTTATGGTCAATTTACAGCACGTTACGGGGTACATGGGGCCCAAAACAAACTAGTTCCTAGGGTTTTCTGAGGATTAGTTATCGTTGATTATTTGGAATTTATCATTAAATTATGTGTATTTTTCTAGAATATATAGTAGCTGACATGTTTTGTTGAGACGTGCCCATTCCTTGAAATTACCCATTGAAGACTGTTCGCTTTTAAAAGTGTCATTCTTTAGAAATTATTTCCTCAATTTCATGTTTATTAAAACTTTCATGATTTTTATCTTGTCATTATTTCTATATGGAATCATTTGTGTGGTATTCTATTATTTTTAGGATCACACACTACATACACCCTTTGGGTGTAAGTATACTTGATCATGTTTGACAACGGTATGGGAAAGGCCATGGGTGAAGGTGGTTCATGCTTTAATTTTCCTTCCACGGGGAGGTGTTGTGGAGACAGATCGTGGGTGATAACCCCTTATCGTTTGGTATTCATTGGGAAGTTTTATTTCAACTTTTATATATTTGTGGCCCCCCTATGTCATGTTTAAACTCATGTATTTAGTTCTGAATTTTATTTATGTCTAGTTTGGTGGGTAATTTTTAGGATTTAGTTTATTATTTTTTGAATGATTATAAATGTGGGTAAGTCATTCCCAAATCAATACTTAAGATCCCCGGGAACTTCTCTCTACCCATGGAGATAGGGAACGCCCATCAAGCGTTTCCATGGCCTGGGTTTGAGGCCAGTTTTGATGGAAACCATATGTGGTTAATAACAGTAAATATATTTAGTTCAATTAAATAATTGTATATTATCTCACAAAAATTATCATTGAAAAATGATAATTCCATGATAAGATGATATTTTATCATAAGATTCCTTACCATTTTAGAAAAATTTGGATCTTAAGACTGTGAAATAAATGAATTTGAATCAAACATAAAATTTTATTAATATAATGATATATATGATATAACATCTCAATGGAATGTATATACGCCATATATAATAATATAGGTTCATACCATAAACATAAGTACCATATAAGAAAAAATTGATATAAATAAATCTTATAAAGATGATATCATTGAGTTGAGAATTAATCAATGTAGATATTATGTGTAAAAAACATAAATCCTTAAAAACTAGTATTAATCCATCATAAATAAAACATATTTAATATCATAAATAATCTTGGAATAATATAATCAATTAAGAAGTGATCTAACCTAATAAAATGAAATTGAGTTAGAAAATCCCTTACCACAACTCTTGACTTAGCATGTATGTCCATTTTCTCATGTATAATAGAATTATATCATTCGTTTTATTATTGAAGAACCTTTTCAATGTTTATTATTTTATCATTAAACAATTTAAATTATTTATTTCGAATAATAATTTTAATACATAATCAGTTAAGTCCACATCATGTGTTCTGAGTACGTTCGATTCATAGTTGAAAAATGATTTTGGTATGTTGATCATGGTCAAAAAGGTACTTGTTACCAATTATAAACAATAATAATCATAATATAATTATCATTTTTTACATTATTAATAATTTTATCACCATCCATGATTGTAATACATAAATGGTGAATCCCATCGGTTCATAGAGGTGGTAATCCACAAGTACTCATGTAAGATGTCATCATTTTCCAATGGATTTATGGTTAAGAAAATATGTGTTATATTATATTTTAAGAATGATAATTATGTCATTAATATTATATATATAATTTATATTATATATATCATTATAACCATAAATGATAGCTGGTTAGGGAAAATGAAACACATTACCTAAAAGGTGGTGGTAGTCCACATGTACGGAAGAACGATATTTCCCTTCCCCATTTGATGGAAATGGAGTTAAAAATGGATGTAAGATATTTATAATAAAATTTTAATATAAGAAATATAGTAATTTAATTTTATAATCATGATTGAATAATATTTTAATAAGGGTGAAGAATAAATAAAATTGAAATAGGGTGGTTATAACAGATACCTTCTACATAGTTTACCGGATTAGATTACAACATAACCCTCCTAGTATTTGTATTTTGGTGAGACTAATACCCCTAAATATGTGATTAGATATGTTACGAACCAGATCGGGATTCCATCAGACCCAACACCCATCCTGGTCCAAGATAGTTCCTGATGGGCACTTCTGATCACCATGAGAATGCAACTACTACTAAGGAATCAAAAGAGTAACCAAAGGAATGATTTCACCCGATATAAATAAACCATATAATGGAAATCATTATAATAGCACAATATATATATGATTACCAAAATTAAAATCATTAACACATAAAATTAATATTCTTAAAAATTATATAACAAAACTATACAGAATAAACAAAACTAAACCAGACAACCACAACATTTACATGTGACCATAAGGGTCACTCTCAAATCAATAACCAACCATCACCGAAGGCGATCAAACCCAATATTGAACATAAAAGAGAAACATAAAAAAACTGTAGGTGTGAGTATTTAAACTCTGTTGGATTCCCCAAACAATCTACACACAATGCACTTTTTTAAAATAAAACAATCATCAATTTCATGTTTGAAATAAATTATATAAAACAAGGCTTTTCACACACATTTTCTTTTTTAATACCAATCACATTACATTTTACTTTTTCCATTAAAAACCAAATGTCTTCAATTATAGATCCATTTTGACATTAGATAATATAGATAATTATTTCACATAAAAATGGGTTAAGGGAATATAAAACATTTTCCATAAAAAAGTGAAAATTAATTCACCCCTTTTCCAAAGAATTTCACTACACAAGAGAGAAACAAAAAGGATCACATTATCAAGGAAATGGATGTATGCACATAAGAGTAATCGACCAACAAGAATATAAATCATATTATGTAGACAAATAAGTAACAAATAACATGAGAGAACCTAAGAGATCATGAATAATCTTGAACATACTATAAAAGTTACTCATCCCAAAGTCATACCTTAAATGATGACATCATAAATCTAAAACGCTCGATCTCACCCCACCTGTCCTAATTAAGGGGGTTGATCCCAATGTAGATTCTCCATATAAAGGGTCAATAGCCAATGTGTAATCTATACAACTACACCAATCCTTCACAAAAAAATTCACTTACTATTCTAGGTTACGAAGTGAAAAAAAAATTGTGGTGAGAGAACCAATGCCAACTGATCATCCCATCACAACCATATATATATATATATATGACACATAAGATGCTCCCACAAAATGTCCCCCCCCCTTGTCACCCTAATGAACAACCACTTGACTATCAACCATTCGAGCATAAGGAAGCCTCTCATCATGGGCCTCCCAACACATTCAACCATAAACACGGAAATAGAATTATCCAAGTAGATTTTTCACCACAACCATTTCAAAAAAGATCCATCCAGGCCTCAAACACCCTTTGATAAATCACCATTTTTCATAAATAAACCAACTCATTTTCATCAACTGGAAAATAATTTTCAATGAACCAATCACACACTGCGTTCAAGTATAAAATAATTTATAAAATCATTTGAGAATCACCAAACACATTTTTAAATGTCACAAAAACATTTACAAAATGAATCCATGATTTTATAAATCACAAACGACTTGCTAAAGGAAACCGGACAATTTATCAAACACTTGGTTTGTATAAATCAACAAATTCACACCATATATTCAAAAAAAATATCAAAACACCTCATTTCATATCAAAAACATTATTCTAAAAATAATACGTCACTATTAAACATCCATGCCAGGAAAAAAATGAAACCAAATATTCTTAAATTTAATGGGAATGTGAAAAGGAAAGTGTTAAGTCCACTTGGTTATATACCCTAAGAGGCGGTGGCGGTGAATTAGGTATGAAAGATTAAAACAACTACCTCTATTGATCTTGTCTCACTATTAAGAAATACTATCTTCTCTCTCTTTCCTATAGAACAGTGTAAACAATAACTAAATCATGCACATGACATAGCGATTTTTACTTGGTTCACCCTCACTGGGCTATGTCCAAGGAGCTTACACATGCAATGTTCCAATGTACTAAATCCAGGAGAAGCACATTGTTGTTTACAAAGTTCAGGATAGATCACTTCTATACCTCGGTGCACTGCCTTTACAATGTTTAGGGTCAGCTCACTGCTATCCCAATAGTCACTCCTTGTTACTTTCTCTATGGCTCACAGTCGGTGGAGAGGATCGCCTTCTTCATCTTCCATTTCTCACTGCTATGTAAATTTCCCACTCACAGAATATAGACTTGTAGGTATCTTCATTATCACTAATGAATGTATCCTCTATTATATGTATATGCTTGTTTGAAGTCCAACATTCTCCCATAGATTAATCTCACTTTGCACCGAAGGTATCTGGAAATATTCCAGCTCTCGTGTAACCCTAAAGTGATTGTCGTGCTTCTACCATACCTGGTGTGCTTCTCCAAGATGGAACATAAGTTCCGACACACATGTTCATGTAAGAGTGCACGTTTACCACAACCACTTGTGCGACACTCACTTCTTCAACTCCAAACTTGTGTGACTCACACCCTTTTACGCCCAAACCAATTTCGGCGCGCAACTATCAACTATCGTGCTTCTTCAAATATTAGCATGCAAGTTTCACCAAACCACATGCATGACACCCCCTTCTTGAATTCTAAACTTGGGTGACACATACCCTTTCTCACCCAATCCACTTTGGGAATGCAACAATCAACTGGCGCGAAACTTCTGAATATCATTATACTGGCATGACCACTACACATGCGCGACTGGAGCTCTGATTTTTCTAATTGTTTAACTCAAACAGAATGAGGATGGGTCTACCTATATTTATAGTTATTTGGACACCCTGAGCGCCGACACGCATGTCTCCTCTCGGTATGCAAGTCCTTCCTCCCTAGTCTCTGTCACCCTAGTCACTAGTATGACCAATCCTAAAACATGGGTGCCCCTTTTTTCTTTGATATATTTTGATGTTATAATATTGAAAAACAAGTTGCGTGCGAGTTTCCAAGAATCTAAGACACCAGTGCGCAAGTCCCTTTTCCATAAAAAAGGATTCTCCATATGTCAGTTTTGTGGTAAACAAATTTGGCAAACACTGCAAAACAGCGCCACCATGTATCAGATCATTTTAAACTGCCTCCAGATCGTCCATTCCTTTTTCGAAGTTCTTGAATCAATCCTGGATCATTAACAACATCCCTTGAACTCGACATGCCACCATGAAATCCCCTTTGTCAACATATTTGTACATCATGGTTTGCTTTGTCAAAAAACACAACACGGAGGCCCAACTTGTCAACAAACACAATCACATTAAAAATGCATCAATGATACCTTAAGGGATTTTTTCCCAAAAATCTCTCCCCTTTGGGTTTGTTTACAAATATTTCATAAAACGAAACATCGTTAATTCTTCATCCGTCATTCGCCTATTTCAATTCAGAGAGTGATCAGATATTTACTCAACACATACTCTAAGCCTACATGAGAAATGCTCGGCATGAGAAACAAGAGTAAATTAAATGTTCATCAATGATTCACTTCAACTCTGACACCCACTTTTGATACCAAACTGATACCAATTTTTGGAAATATTCTTACCGCATTACAACACCAGTCTTCTACTTTTATCACGATCCTTGGCTGTCGTGATATCTATTCATTGATCGATAACTACTAGAATCGTCAGATTTGAAACTCTACATGTACTATTGTCAGCTGAAAATCATCATCAGCACTATTTCATGTGTTATACAAGCTATGCTTTGGCTAATCACTTTGATCCAGTATCAACTCCTCCGATCTGGATGCCCCACCTATCAGCTTCTCCCCATATCTTTCACGATTTCTCAAATAGCCACACTGTCTCCTCCTTGAACAATCACTATTTTATCCCCCATATTCAACGAACCCAATAGTCACTCTTTTGTAGTCTATAACATTGTAGAGAAAACATATCAGCACATTAGGGAAAAGCACATCATACCTCAGGGAAAAAGGGGGTCCCACATCCACACATTTTCATGTGCGGGGAGTCAACTGAACTCCCAGAGCCAGTCGATTCCTCTCAAAAGATTCCTTGGGTATGGTCTTTGTCATAATGTCTACAACATGTAGCTCTTTAAGAACATACTCCAACATTATGATTCCCTTCTCAACTTTATCCATGATAAAATGATAATTTATCTCAATGTGATTTGTCCTTGAATGATGGATGATATTTTTTCTATGATTTATATCACTTGAGTTATCTCACTGGATTTCGATTGGATACTTCACTTAAACTCCCATATCATCAAGATGTTGCTTCATCCAAAATAACATTGTGCTTGCTTGAGTGGTTTCAATATACTCATCCTCCGTGGTTCTCAAGGAAATGAAATCATGATTCTTTCGTATCCAAGAAATACAAAATCCACTGAGATAAAAATCACCATCTGATGTTGATTTCCTATCATCCACTGAACTAGCACAGTCTGCATCAGTATATCCCAATAACTCTGCCTGAGATTTGTCATCATATGTCAAGATGAAGTCTATCGGGCCATTGATATACTAAAGTATTATTTTCATTGAAAGACTATGGATTTACTTGGGATTAATATGTTATCTCACTTCTTTTCATGTAGTGAAAACAATGTCAGGCCTCGTGGCTGTCAAGTACAACACACTTTCAATAATTCTCTGGTATTCTATGACATTAACTGCCCTCCCATTCTCATCTTTGGGCAGTTTCATCTGGGTAGAAACTGAAGTCTTCATCTCTTTGTAATTTTCCATTACACACCTTTTCAAGACCTCCTTGTCATATTTAGAATGAGAAATTAATGTTCCATTTCATTATTGTGTCACATATAGACCAAGGAAAAACGTTATCTCTCCAATCATGGACATTTCAAACACATTTTTCATTAATTATGAAAACTGTCTGCACTGAACATCATCTGATTAGAAAAATATTATGTCCTCGACTTAAACCAACACCATAATCCTTTGATTACTTTCGTTGCTAAAATAGAGATTGTAATCAACTCCCCCACATTGGAAACCAAGCATCTTCAAGTACTGATCAAGCCTTGAGTACCATGCTCTTGGTGCTTGTTTTAGCCCATAAAATGCCTTTTTCAGTCTTCAATCATTTTTCTCATCCTCAGGAATGAGAAAACCATATGGATTCTCAATATACACATCCTCCTCCAGAACCAAGTTCAAGAATGCGGATTTGACATCCATCTAGTACACTTTGAACTTCGGTTGCACTGTAATGGCTAGGAATAACTTGATTGTCTCCATCATTTCCACTGATGTAAATGTCACATCAACATCTATTCCCTCTATCAGGGAGTATCCCTTTCACACTATTCATTCTTTGTTTCGAACCATTATTCCATCTTCATTCCTCTTATTACAGTAGACCTATTTAGTTTCGATGACATTCTTATCTACCTCTTCTTCTTCCTAAGAATCTTCAATGGTGAGATTCTTCATGGCCCTAAATTCCACCTCTTTGGATTTCCCCTTTTCCAGAACCTCATTATCATCGTTCCTCATTTGATATGTAACCAAGGTACTATGAAAATTTTCTAGTGTCATCTCTTTTGGATCTTTATCTTCTAGTACTGAAACTTTCATATTGAACTGAGGTGGAAGTTTCCTCAAGATGTGCTTTATGAACTTTATGTCTTCAATGAATTCTCCATGACCTCGCATATCTTCTACAACAATATTTACCCTGTCAAAGAATGCATCAATAGACTCATTCGAGTTCATTTTTATATATTCATACTTATTTCATTGAACATGTAGATTTACCTCTCTGAACATTGTATCTCATTCATATATATTCAAAATCATTTCTGACATTACATGTGATGTTTTACATGAAATCACCTTCGTATAGATATAATTGGATAGGGCTCCCACTAAATCATTTATTCCCTTGGAGTCAGAATACAATTATCTTCGTCTGGCTTATGATAATGCCCCACTATTAATGTCAGCTATTATACGATGCATTGTTGATGTGAATACACACATTCCCAAATATCGGAAGTAGTGTTGCATTTGATTCTTCCATAGCTGAAAATTTTTCCCGTCAAAGATCAGAATCCTTTTATGATTGGTGACCTCCATTTTAGAGAGAACCACTGATATAAAAAATTCCCTCTGATTCCAATTGTTTTGTCCACTAGGTTGGATACCCTAATAAGGGGGTGAATCAAGGTATGATAGATTAAAACAATTTCCCCTATTGGTCATGTCTCACTGTTAAGAAAGACTCTCTTCTCTCTCTTTCCTGTAGCACAATATATACAAAAACTAAAGCATGCATAGGACACAACAATTTATTATTGGTCCACCCTCACAAGGCTATGTCCAAGAAGCATACACCGGCCATGTGCTGATGTACCAAATCCACTAAATGTACAAATTTATTTTCAAATTATGGGATAAGTCACTTCTATTCCCAGGATCACTCCCTTTTCAATGTTTAGGTTCATCTCACTGCTTTCCCAAGGGTCACTCCATATTTATCTATCTCTAGCTCACTGCCGGTGGAGAGGATCATCTTCTTCCTCTTCCTTTTCTCACTACTCTGGAAAGGATCCACTAACAGTTTATAGACCTATAGGTCTCTTCATTATCACTAATTAAAGCTTCCTCTATTGTATTAGATGCTCTGATGAAGTCCAACTTTCACTCGTAGATGAATATCACATTACACCAAAGATATCAGGAAATCATCGAGCTCTCGCACATCCCTAAAATGACTGGCATGTTTCTTCTATACCTGGACCAATTCTCCAAGCCGGTGTGCAAGGTCCATCATGCAAGTTCAATCCGGCGCGCAAGTTCACCTGAACCACTTGTGCAGAACTCGCTTCTCCAACTCCAAACTTGGGTGACTCGCACCCTTTTACGCCCAAACAAATTTTGGCGCACAACTATCAACTGTCGTGATTCTTCAAATCCTGGTTCACATGTGTCACCAAAACACCTGCGTGACACCCTCTTCTTGAATTCCAATATTGGGTGACTCCCAACCTTTATCACCTAAACCACTTTGGGAACACAACAATCAACAGGAACAGAAGTTATGAATATCTTTATACTTGCACGACCACACCACCAGTGAAACTAGAGCTCTAATTTTCTCTATGTGTTGAACTCACACAGAATGAGGAGGGTTTGGCCACTATTTATAGGCATTTGGACACCCTGAGCGCCGGCGCACAAGTCTCTTCTCAGCGCGCAAGTCCTGCCGCACTATTCTATGTCGCCCTAGTCACTTGTGCGACCAATCCTAAAACATGGGTGCCCCTTTTTCCATTTCCATATTTTGATGTTCTGGTCTTGAAAAAAAAGTGGAATGAATGTTTCCAAGCCTCCAAGACACCGGCGCGGAAGTCCATTTAAAAAAAACGTTTCTCCATCTGTCGATTTTGAGGTCCAAAAATTTGGCAAACAATGGAAAATAGTGCCACCTTGTATCTTCTCTTTTTGAACCACCTCTAGATCGACCATTCCATTGTCGACATTCTTGAATTAATTGTGGATTGTTAACAACATACCTTGAACTCAACATGCCACCATGAAATCCTCTTTGTCAACAAATTTTTAGATCATGGTTTACTTTGTCAACAAACACAACATGTATGCCCACTTTTTCAACAAACACAATCACATTAAAAATTCTTCAAAGATTCCTTGAGGGATTTTTTCCCAACAGAAAGCTAGCTAAATTAGCATGTGTTTCACCAATAACAACTCAAGTCAACTCCACAAATATTTTGATAAGTAAGAACATACACAAGGAACCCTAAGAAGGTAATCCCCATTATTTAAAACAACCATATGTATGAATATTAGAAAAACATGACCACTAGGGTTATTGGATGGAGGAAAAATGGAATAAAAGTATGGGATAATGAGGAGGCAACACTGACCTTTCTATCCGGGTGAATAATTGCATAGAAACCACCTCGAATCCTAATTATTGGGTCTTGGAGGATCTAAAAACCACAATGGGAGGTGTTTTGATCATAAGGATTGAATGGAATAGGGTAAGTGAATTAACCACACTTAAAAAATTGGAGAAAATCACAAAATACCATTTCTCATGTGGGTTGAAGGGTTAGCTTGCACGGTTTAACAAAATTTAGGAAAAAAATATGATTCCCCGTTGTCTAGTGTTTCATGGGTTCAACACATAGGTTGAATAGTAGTTAAATAATACATCACACTTAAGATGCATGGTTAGTTAAACTGTGGAACCTTTACACACTTTTGTTTCATTTTTATACTAACCATGCGCCTTAACCATGAGACCCATAGGAAATCTCCCAAACAACACCCATTTCACCCAAAAACACTTCTATCTCAAGTGGATAAACCATACATCAAATAAAACCCATATTGAAGTGACACTGGGAGTTTCAAAAACTCTCCACCAAGCTGTTACCACCACATATCATCACACTAACAATTAATAAGGTCAAATACCACCCCACAACTCCATGGCTCAAAATTTAAATCAAGAACATATGAAACACAAAATTTAAATCTAGAACACCCAAAATCTGAAAAAAAGAACCAAAATATATTTAAAAAAAAGAGATGAAAATGAAAATTTTGGGGTGACATTTCTCAACACCATTATGCTTACTTCCCCTATAAATCCACAAAATTTCCAATTGATCGATCAAAGACAATGGTTTTCAAACATTCACGATATGATTCCCAAAACTGAAAAGAGATTTAACTATTGCCTTAATGAAACACACACATCTACCAAAAACAAAAAAAAATTGATGACATTACTACGAAATGACATAAAACATGATCCAAAACCTATCATACAACATTTGAAATAAAAATTTATTCTCCACACGAAAGGCTATAACGGGCTCCCCACCATTAGGAAATGACTAAGACTCATCAATTCTATAATAAATCTCAATTATATCCATATGTTATCCCAAACATTTAGTACCAAATACCCTGAACAGATGGCACATGCCAACATGAAAAACATTATACGAGGAAAAACAAGAACATTCCTACATAGACCAACCACCCCCATAGAAGGGGTCCCTAAAAAAATAAACTCAATCCAAATAGTACCCGATAAACGATAAAGAAAAGATTAAGAAAATAATTTTGATAGTCCACTCCCCAATGTGGAAGATATGAATTGAGCTAAAGATCCTCACACCCCTGGCGATTTCTTGAATATGTGAAAATATTCCCTTCGAGACATATGACTAAGGTTGTTTTGTTTGAAGCATCTACTTACCCACAGTCAGGAGATAATGATTCATGGTTGGAACTCATTTGGGTGGAAAAAATGGTCACATAGCACCCTAGAAAAGAACCAAATGAGCACAAAACACTATAGAAATCACATTCCTCTAACAAGATATTTTTACCAATATAGGGATTTATGATATGCACATGTATCCTTCTCTTCACCCTAACAAGAAACAACAGGAAAAGGCCACAAATAGAATATATCATCACTTAGAATGTAAAAATTAATAATTTCAAAAAGACATTAAATTCATAAAATATAAGTTAACCAAATAAACAATAAAACATTCATTGTTATAATTAAAGGAAATCACAGTGAACAAATCCCCTATAATGGAAGGAGCACTCAAAAAATGGGTCTTGAAAATAAAACAAATATGGAAATGTTCTCTTTCAAATGGGAAGGGGTTCATTTAGAAAAGGTGGACCTGATTCCATGTTTACTCTTAGAAATAAACCAACAAAACCATTGGGAGTGACCTACATACCCACATATATGGTAAATCCTTGGATCATTCGGAAACAACAGCTTCTTTTGACCATGCTTACTGCACTAATTACACATCAGAGTGTTTCCATCAGAAGTGGTAAATGCTAGATCTGAAGGAATCTTAATTCCAAAAATAACTCCACCAGCTTCCGAACACTTCCCATTATTCATACTATAATTCCATTTTCCACTCATGGAGAAAAATAGATGCTCATTCAACTCAATTACTCATTATAGTATAGATTAAACATGAACACCTTTCCTCATAACATCAGCGACAAATGTTAAGTCGAATACTATAACCTTCAACTGCAGATTAGAATGAATCCCTTACAAAAAAATGTTGATCCTTCAAGGGTTGTTTCACAGTATCCTTAATATCATATAAAATTATCTCTATAATGATATGATATAACTCTAACACCGACCCATCACCTTGTTGCAAACATAAAAACATTATCCCCTTCCACACCTTCGTAACCTCATAGATACATTGCTTGATGAACGAATCCTTGATGAACTCCCATGTATGATCTTTCCATGGATTTCTTTGAGACACCAAAATCCTCTACTTTTAGGGAGTAACATCAAGCATAAAGGTAGAAAACATTACCTTTATCAAATCAAGAAACTCAATGAAACTGGTGTTTCTCTCAATTTTCTACATCCACTATACTTCGTCAAGAGGATATGACTGATCAGCAATGAGTGGAAGATTAAAATTAAATAATTTAAGAAGATAGTCTTTGGTTTGATCAACTATAAATTTAGCTAATGGTGTAACAACCATAGTCGTATATTAAATATCCATCGAATCATTGTGGGGGAACATTACTAAGAAAAAAGAAAAAAATAACTCAATTAAAACCAATATATTAATAACAATTCTCAAATTTCAAAACACCACATAAGAAACATAATTCCCCAAAAATAATAATAAATATACACCACCATTGATGACCAAAATATCACAATTTTGATATTTTTCAAAATCAACATTGGTATTCCGTAGATCCACAAACATGCACATTTGTGTGCCAATCTAAGAACACATCCACTCCTTCCATCAACAGTTAACCCTTTCACACACATCTTCGCATGTGGGTTCTCAAAATTACACCAAATTCCTGCCATAACTTCTTTTAAAATTAAAAAAAAATTAATCCATGTTTTCAAATTTTAAAGACACATATCCACTTGCGTTGTTTGACCGCACAGTGTGCAAACTGTGCGCCAACTACGCATAATGGTTCTTTATTGAGAGAGTGGTTGCCCAATTGATTTATGATTGGTTCAAAAACCCATTCTAGTGTTGTTCTCCCTTATACATAGTGACCCTAAATACCTCACCATTTCTTAGATCATTCAATATAGTTTTTATAAACCATGTGGTAACTATGTGCCAACAGAAAACACCCCAAAACTAAAACATTTAATCTGAATCACCTGAAACTCGAAGAGAAACTAAGAAAAAAATCATAAATCACAATAAAACCAATTTATATCATAAATTACATTTCCTTAAATCCCAAAAAAAAATCTTCCATAAAGAATAATTTGATTAAAAACTCGTTCCAACAAAAATAATTTAATTAATAATAATTTGATAAAAAATATTCTTCTAACATAATGAAAATTTCTAAACCCCCTTTTCTAAAATGAATATTAAGATTCATTTTCCATCTTGAAAAAATATAAACCATTACCACCAAAAAATTAGTTTCACTTTTTTTATTCAAGGGCTTTCAAAACAATTTTAGAATCATGAGTTAAAAAAACAAGCCACTATGGGAAATTAGTGTCGATGGGTGACTTTTCTATATGGTTGATGGCCATATTACAATCACACTACTATTAAGAAGAGTTTTCTAGGTCCATATCACTAACTCTACTTTTCTTTTAGGCCATACGATCTCACTGATATCTTTATTCAATCTCCCTTTTCATTTACCAAACACCAAAAAAAACAAGAACCAATGAAACCAAATGTTACCTAACATCCCATGGTATACCAAGGTTTGGAACAAAAAGTATTTTCCAGAATCTCCATCATGACTACACCCAATGTTTCGAAAATCCTAATCCATCTACCTTGACATCCCAAATAACAAAGGTTGCTCCAAAAGTAAGGTCATATAAGGATCTAACCTCATAGGATACCATTTTTCATGAAACAACCTATAGGGATCGAGCGTGCCATTCTGGTCATGTCTTGGACTGGGTTGGGCGTCGAGTCATGTGAAACCCGGGATTGGTTTTTTATATGATACTGGTGATGAATTTTAATATGTAATGGTAGAACTAGAGTGAAAAAATTGTTTTACTAATAGATTTGTAGCGGTTCCCTTTTATAAGTGATAAGATGAGAACTCTTGGGATTAATGAATGTATTAAAAAAATATAAATTTATTTTCCTGAAAATGTGATAAAAATATCTTTTTCTAAAACATATAATTAGTATGAGTCTAAATCCTATCATAAAATAATATTTGGAAAATTTTATGTGAAATTTTCACTCTTATCTTCTAATTTTAACACATGTTTACCCTTTTAATGATTAACACGATATCAATTTTTTTCACTCTTTAATGGTCATTAAAGTTAGTATAAAGTAAAATCCACACATAAGTGGACCATGGTTGATATTTTAGATCATATACCATTAAATGTTTTGAATATAATTTATTTATGATTATTATTTCATAAAATTTAATTTTATTGAACATAATATATCAAATAACTAATTTTTCAGACTATTAAAAACGTTTGACATTAATGACATGAAGTGTGTAATTGAAATAGAGTATAATTTTTTAGTAAATCAATCATATGTTTTATTTATTTTACATAAATTGGAACACATCAATTCATTCAAATTTTGTATGTTTTAAATTTTTTTATACATCATTTACTAGAATTTTCTACCCCTTCCATAGGCATTATGTCAACATTTCATAAGAGTTTCATGTATTTATTTAATAATTACAAATAAGACATAAATATCATTGAAAAAAATCATTCTTATTAATAAATAAACTTTTATAACCAAACTATTCCTTTTATATCTCAATAAAAATATTAAAGATGATAAATGATAGGTCGTGACATTTTGGTTTTTAGTTAAAAATATATTAAGGTCATTATCTAAGGAAAGTGGATACAAATTACCACATTTTCTAACCATAAATGGTTATTTAAAAAATTATAAAATAAAAAAAGTTTTTGCGATATTTTTAGGCCTTATCACACTATTTTAACCATAATTACCTGATTTACCCTTATCGAGGGGACAAATATTTACCATTATTACAATTCATAATAAAAAAAAAGTAAGAGGTTTGTATTTACCAAATATGATCCTAATTATTCAAATTATGGATTTAAATTTTAAATATTTAATTCCTATAAGTCATTTAAATCAATTTTACTTTAAATGTGTAAAACACAACCAAAAACATTTTTTAGAAAAAATGAATTCTTAAGACCAAAAAAAATATACCAAACTAATTTATTATGACAATTAAAATTTAATTAAAGATCATAAATTGAATTAAATAAGTATTATGTTAATTTAATTTCAAACATAGATCATAATGGGAAACTTTAGCAAAATTAAATGGAATTTTAAAAAAATTGTATTTTTACAATTCACGTAAAAATTAAACATTTTAAAAAACAACTAAAATTTCTCCCTAATGTAATATTGATACTTTAATATTAGAAATGATATCATTTTTATAAAATATAATTTTCTAAATTGTTAAAAATTATTTATAACCTTAACTCAAAATAATAATAAAAAATGAATAAAATATATTTTTGAAAAATATAACGAAATTAATAAAAATTGAGTAGTTATTATCTATTAATTAATCAATAAAATTTTATTAATTAGGACTATTATATATATATTTAATAATTTTGTTACTCATATTCATATCAATACATTCAATGTCTATGTTATAAAAGTAATTATTAAAATAATAATATTTTTTGGTTTGTTTAATCTTGTTGTTACATGTATTGTATGGTATCGAACTTCGTATTCTATTAAAATGTCAAGATATTAAAGTTAGAAAAATTATAAATGAATTTTATTTATTCTCAAACAATGTTAAACTAAATAATTAACCTTTTCTATATTTTATAATGTGAAATCGATGAAAAAACTATCAATAATGTAGATTTTTTGAGGGACATTTTGTTTTAGTAAAACTCAATGCTCCCCAATTTAAGTATATATTATAATCTTTCCCATAATATTATTTTTAGAAAAAAAATTATAAATGATTTAAAATATTATGTTATTTGATTAAATGATTCTATAAATAGAATATTGACTTGTCGATTCTTAAAAAACCCAAGAAACAAGATTATTTTGACATCATTGTTCATTTTTTATAGTCATTAATTGAATGGAATTGGTTCTGAATTTAATTAAAAATAGTAAGTATTCCATCAAAATCATCATGAAATATCCCTTTACTCTTGTTCTTTTTCAAATTTTATTATTTAAATTTTTTCTGCTCTATCAACTATATTATGCTCAATTTCATGCTTATTGTCCTTAATTCCAAATTATTTTCTTAGTAGTTTTTTGATTCCAAATTCCTCCTGAATTTAATTTATTACTTCTCTTGGATATTACCATGAATTTTACTTAGTTTTATCAAAACTCATATTGATAAAAACAATTATTTATTCCTTAGGTTTTATATCAATGGTAAATGGAAAACTCCCAATTACCCATTACAATATTTTAATTAGACAAAATGCTTAATTTCTACTCCATGTTGTGAATTCTAGAAGTTTTTTAATATATTATTGATTTATATACATTCTTATATGAGAACAATTTTTTAACAATATTTTCTTTTTGATAAAATATTCCTTGAGAAATAAAGGGGCCATACCTATCCAAATTTTAATACTATGTTCTGGGATGATTTTTAAAACCTATGAAAGAAGATTGTATACTAATATATTTCTCCTTCAATTATATATTTGGTTTGCATCTATATCCAGGATTGTTGTTTTTTAAAAATGGGTCAATTTTTCCTTAAAACATTGTCACTAAACCATAAAAAATTGTATTTTCATATCCTTGATTAGGAATATTATTGTTTGGATAGTAATTTTCACATTACCTATACATCCCATAGGGATTTCATTTCCCCTTAGTGATTCATACTAATTTTGAAAATGAATTTAATTCCTATATTTATTTTTTTTTTTGGAATATTAAATATTTGATTTTATTTTTAATTTCAATAGGTCATGAGATCATTTAAAACCATTAAATAGAGATATTTTCATATCTATTAACCATTCATATCCTATATGGTTATTTTATAGTTATATGTAATAGTATTATGTATTTTTATAAAATTCTTTTCAGTTTTATCAAGGTATTTTATTCCAAAATACTGATCAACCAGGTTTTTAAATGAAGTTATAATACCATAATATAAATCATCCATCCAGTGATTAGAGAAATTCTAATAATGATGAAATGGCTATATATATTTCTAAATATATCCCATGTCTCATGAAAATCCACTTCATCATCTTTAATGTATCAATTTATTTTTATCATAAGCTCACCCATCAAATTTTTTGGTATATTTCATTGTAAATGATTTTTATACTTGTTTTAATGTCATTAAAATGCTTTTAGTTAATTATAGAATCTTTTTCCTATAATTACCCTTTATATAAACATGTAAAATCCTGATTTTAAAATCATACAAACTCATATGTTGAAGAGGAATCTCATGAAACACAATGTTAGATTGTCAAATAATGCATTGGGATTCCAAATTTAGGTATACACTTGAAAGATGGAATAAATAACAAGTATTATTGATGTAAATAATAGTTCATTGATACTTTAGATAGCATATGGTATGTTAGATTACTGAGATATTAGAGAGTTAGTTCTCCATCATTCTCATCCAATCAATGTTATCTTTCATTTTTTATTCAATATTTAAAGTATCTTTATCACTATGGTGTTCTATTTTTTTTTTTATTTTTATATATAACTAAAGTGTCATTTGAAATCATTATTAAAGGTCTCTCTATTTTTATATTTCATACTACTGAGCATGCACTACGTAGTTCATGAAATCCATACGCAAAAAACAAAGTGAAAAATAAAATAAATCATCCAAAATAAAATGTATCTTAAATATAATATATATAGTTATATAACCTGTATAAATTATATATCACTAATTATAATGAATATTGGTTTTTTTAGTTTAAAATAATATTAATGATAATCATATTTTATTTTATTTTAAGATTGTAATTTTTAAATTGATTTATATAATTTTAATTTCACCTTAGACACAAGAAAAATTCCATTAAAAAACAATAATTTTTTTTATCCCTTCATAAATGGATAAAAAATATTATTTATACATAGAATTTACTCTACCTAATGAAAAATTAAAGGTTCATATCCAAAATATAGTAAATGTGGTGAGAAATAAAAAAATCCAACAACAAAAACACAATATGTTTTAAAATAATGAATAATTTTTTAAATTGTGATTTGATGTGTAAGAGGAAGTGAAATAGTGGAAAATTTATTGAGAATTATAGTATCATTATAGTAAAGATTCACCAGAGAAGTTGAAAAATAATGTGACAATATGTAAATAGATTTTTTAATTTTGATTAGGTGATCATGAAAATATTTTACATTATTGTTATAAATATAATTTAACATGATATATTATTACAATAATAATAATAATAATCTCTTTAGGTAAATAAACTTGTTGATGGTTTAAAATTGTAATTTATTAATTTCAGAACCAATATCACAAATGAAAAAGATGGTGATAATTGTCATTATCATTATTGAAATGTAATTAAATCCTAACTAAATACTCTTTATTTATTTCAATGTGTTTTTTTTCAAATAATTTTAAAAGATTAAATTTATTTAATAGTTTGGTTCCTTGATCATGATCAATAATCATTAATTCTTGAAAACAATTTAAAATGAATACTGTCAAAAAAATTGAATAAGAAAAACAAATGGGTCTTGAAAAATAAAACTTGGATGAAATTTAAATGAAATGATGGAAAAAAATGTATTCCCTTATAATGGTTAATCCCTAGACAATAATTAACATAAAAAAATTGTGATGAACTTCATCTAGATTTGAAGAAAAAATCAGAAATAATGAGTTAAAAAGTAGAAGAATATTCAATATTGAGTTAATTATCTCTCTTCAAAAGTCTATATCTCTTTTGAATACACTATAATCTTGATGTTCTCAATCTATCTAGAAGTGTTTCAATGAATTTTTCAATGCATCTAGAATGATCCTAAAATGACTTGAGGTCTTTTATCCACCCCCTAATTAACTACTTATTTTAACCACCATAAAGTCCAATAAAAAGTTCCAATATATTCCAAAGTTAAAATATTTTTACTCTATCTCAATGATATATATTCTTTTAATATTTTAAATTTTAATACGTACATTTTTAATTAAGTGATTGTTATTTTAAAAAAGTTTGAGATAATATATACTAATTTAAAATTATGGACAAAGCTCCTTGATCTTCGGAAATAATTTTCTTCCCTATTCATCTCTAAAATCATAGAATTGAAAATCCTTCATCGTTGTTTTTTAATTACCAAAACTGTGGATATCCTCTTCTTCTATGATCTTTCCTCCCGTTATCCTCAATAAATGATGCATTAAAAGTTTCATGGATCCATTGATTACATTCAAATCTAATATATATTGGACACACTAAACATTCACTCCATCTTCACTTGATAGCACGAAAGTACCCGACTCAATAGAAAGTTGACCACCCTAAATGATTGGACTAGATCACTTAAAATAGTTTTCATCCTCAAAACACAACATCCAATTCACACTAGCCTCATTACAGAATTTTGACCCATTTTCCTATACCAATACAAGACCTAGTCATGGATAGGAACGTTTCTGATGCAACTCATTTTGATGAGGCAAAATATAAAACACCCTAGAGAAATAAAAATACAACCTTTGTCTCAAAGATATGTTCAAAACAATATTCCCAATTTTTAAATGTAATATATTAATAAAAAACAAATTAAAAACATAATATCAACTTTTTCTCATTTAATTACCATATTAATTAATATTTTATTTAGCACAAAAGAAGATTAGGGTTCATTGAATCAATACCCATATCAATGAAAAACATACATATCCTCTATGAGTCATCCTAAAATAAACTACATCATCCAAACATACTCAACGCCCTTTCAAGGGAAAACTCTATAGTGAAATCTAGTGGTCAACAGTACCACTGACTCTTCATATATTTTATTTGGATACGTTTATTTAATATCAATGTGAGAAGATTAACTTTTTTACATTAATAAAGGTTCACATCATCCAAAAATATTATTCAATTAGATGGTAATCTATATCTCGCATTTTAAACCATTATTGTATGAGGCAAGACCTGTTTAAGCATGATCATTATTCCTTAGAGATCAAAAGGCTTGAACAAAATCCCATATTACTACACTACTGTGAAGCTTTTACTTAATTTCACAAGTAATTTCAAGACCTCAAAAATCAGACATATCAAGGTGAGAATGTTACATATCATCATAAATTTCTTACATATCAATATCTATGAGGAATGGATAAAAATTTGAAAAAATAAAATTTTTTATAATATAAATAATTCAATACTTAATAAAAAATTACAAATTTGATTCAACATGAAATATGAAACATAAATAATATAATTATAAATTAGTCCATTTAAATATTTTAATAATAAAATCATTTATAAATGGAAAAAAAATCTGACAACCTTATCCATTCAAAACCATTAAAAATTATTATTTTAATAAAAATAGCTATAAAAACATTCAAAATAATTATTCAATAGATACACAAAAAAAAATCATAGAACAATAAACAATTTTGTATATAAAAATATCATTTTCAAAAAAAATATGCATAATTATAATTTTGACACAAGATGATCATTTATCAATATAATTACAATTAAATCACATTTTATGCTCCTAAACACAATATTATATATAAAATGGATCTTCCATGAATGTTTAAATTAATTCTATATCAGTTACATAACAATGATTAATTAATATTTCTTATATCTTACATTATAATTGATCATAATAAAATGAATATTAAAAAATATTTATTAATACTTTTTCAAAATTATTAAAAATTATCAAATTAAAATATTTCATTACTAACTTTTATGATTATTTTTTATCATTTTAACACCAAAAAATCATTATTAACTATTTCATCGATAAAACATGCTCAATAAAATATATGTTATAATTTCATTTCTTTATATCAATGGTGTTAAATTTCCTAAACGTATAATGCTAAGAATTTCATTACAGGAAACATTAATATAACAAGGTACTCACAAATATCATTTCAAAATTCTCCCTTAATAAATAACATGAAAATTCATATAAATATTTAATGATTCATTTCATTACAAAGTAATCATTTTATTTCTACTACATTATTACATTAATAATTATTCATTATTAAATCTTATGCCTATCATGTTAGATCAAAGTATGAAATCTCAACATGTTTAATAATAACTACAAAAAATTTATAACATTCATTTTTTACATCTATGACATGAATTTGATCTAACATATATCATATTTTGATCTTGAAAAATGAAAGAACTATTCCTAACCAGGGATAGAAAATCTGAAAATATTATATTTAAACAATTATTTATGTTATAATTAAGAACCATTTACATACCAACATATGACATAACCAAAAAGTTTTGGAAATTTTATCAAACAATTCTCAAAATTAAGAATTCCTATAGTACGCATTATTTAAAAGTTAAATATCATATAGGTTTAAAAATTTATTATACATACTAATATGTAATATTAAATAATTTATAATTCTAGGTTGTTATTTATCTTATTTAAATCTTTACTATTTATCATACATCAAATATTTTTTTATAAATTTATTACATGGAAAAGGAAAAAAAATAAAAAAACCTTTTATATATCGGATTACTTAAGGAAT
This sequence comes from Viscum album, assembly GCA_963277665.1. Classification (NCBI taxonomy): domain Eukaryota; kingdom Viridiplantae; phylum Streptophyta; class Magnoliopsida; order Santalales; family Viscaceae; genus Viscum; species Viscum album. The sequence goes on from OY728161.1 coordinate 1,604,009,751, forward strand.
CTCATCAATTAAAAAACAATTACTTAAAATATATAAGGATTTTTTTGGAAATACCATATACAATTATTAAAATCGAAATAATTTCTTAACTCAAAATTTACTTCAAAAGTAATATTAAAATACCTTATCACAAATGGCCATATATTATCTATTATATGTTTGAAACTACAAAGAGTGTGAAATAAGTGACAATTTTTTATGTACCTCTTCTATGATCCTTCCCTACAACAAGTGAAATTTATATTATGAATTTTAGTATACAATTAAGACTATTTAGTTATATTATAGGGTCGTTATAAGTATTATTTGATCTATTTATCCTATATATCAAGTTGATCTTAAATGAAATTGTTGACATACCAAACCAATGAAACATTCACTGATTCCTAACTATAAAATCCATTTTAATTCTTAAATAAATATATAATATAACACTATCAGAACCTATCCCCGTTGAAATCACTCAGATATCTGCAGTGAATGAACGGGTAACCTCAAAATATCTTTTCCAATAGTACATAGGATTGTAAATATATATATCTGAGTGAACTCATATTTTGTAATGAATTAACCTTATTAAAACCTAGTCAAATAGTTAGAAACTATCAATAAATTATAATAAATTCAATAAATAAAAAAATACCTCAACTGAGATATGAATATATTTCTATATAACCATAATAAATAGAATATAAATGCACAAAAACCACCCATCACTCTAAATATTCACCTTATCAACTAGATCTATTCGAGAAGCTGCCTAAGTCCTTGCAACCCAATGAATACTCTAGGTACAACTATGGTGGGGTGAAACATTTGGAGTACTCAATATTATCATTGCTTAAATAAATTAGTGTCTATTTGAAAAAAATATTTAGGAGATGACATATTTTAAATCAATAAAAACATAAAAAAATAAATCAAGAAGGATTTTAACTTTAATGAAACTCTAAACTCCACTTTATTATCTACAGTCATCTTGAATCGATGCACTAGATTCATCCACATCCTTCTATTAACATCAATTAATATGTTCTAAAAATAATTATATTGTAAAAAAACTATATATTCTATACCTAGAGTATCTCAACCATAAATAAGTTAGTGATAACTTAATCATAGATCCAGTAGAAATAATAAAAAATCAAAAACCTTTTCCTAACAATACATAATAACCAAAAGGTTTGAAATATCAAAATCCAAAAGGGAACAATAATAAAACATAAATATTATCAAAACACAACAACAACTACCAAAAAAGTAAAATAGAAAAAGGACCCAAAAAATATTTCACAGAACATATAGGTTAGTTCAAACATTTTCATAACTCAATACAGTAGAACAAGACATAATAGAACAACCCATTACAAAATGATTAGGAACTTGAAAACAAAATAACGCTAATGAAACTACAGTATTTTCTAACTATAATCTACCCACCACTTCACAGACAACAACTTCATCACATTTCCTCTTCATCCACACTTCCACATTCCCTTTCTTAACCATTAAACACATACCTACATATAACCACTACTGACACTCAAAAAAATTTCCCCACCATCATAATGTATTCTACAATGTTATTTAGAAAATTTTCTAACAAAAAAATATATTTTTAAAATATAAATAGAAAATTTGTGAACCACAAAACTCTCTCTATTTCATCCATGACTAGGGATTATATTTCAATAGGATGTGCAGCTATGTGCCTATCATATTGGACATATGTTTTAACTTTTCATAAAATTAACTAAAAACATCACCCATTTACATTGTCTCTAAAAAATATGTTTGGATGTTTTAAAAACTCATAGTTTACATGATTTATATATCTCATAGGGATACTTCTCATCATCCTTGAGCTAAATACCTAGGATATATTTTGGGGAATGTTATACAATTCAATAGGAATTGATCATTATAAAAATCCAATTTGCTACCCATGGATCCCCATGAGTGGACCTTATATTAAGGCCACCTAATAACATTGGGATAATGAACTATATAGAGAGTGTATACACCATGAATCCCCCATTTATGGATCATGAATAATTTTCCAAAGGATGTAACTCTATTCCATAAGACATCAATATCACACAACTGTCATTACAGAAATACAAGGTTACACGTCCTTTATCATGTCCATCCATAGTGGATGATTAATTTTCATCACTATTTATGGACACATATCCTTCAATGTAGCTATTAGTATCCACATATCTATTTGTAGTCCTATCTATGAATTTGTATCTAGCATAGTGTATATCATTGATCACATTCCATGTGAATGGTATATCTATGAGTGTGCATCCTGTAGTAATACTTTTATTTCTTCCAATCCATATTGACTACATGATTGTTTTAGTCTACCTAAAAAAATGTATGCAATCTGATCACAATCCCATTTCAAGAAAGTGACACTAAAATATCATGAATTACAAGAATAGTTTCGCACACCTTTAATAGAGGAGTCTCTAACCATTATAGAAGTCACACACTATAGCATTCCCCCTTCTCTCTTTAAACATAAATGTGGGGAAAATATTACACTACATTGATAATAAAGAACTTTTCTATTAATGGGACATGGAATTCATTTCTAAATTTAATCCTTGTTTGTAATGTGAAAGGGGTGTCCCATTCCCTTGTAGGTTTGAGCTTTTACAAGATTGTCGGTAAAAAACAACATATAATGTGATCAAAAATGGAAAGCTTCTCCCACCCAAAATAAGTATGTGTGTAGCTCGTTGAATTATCCTCATTTAAAATTAAAATAAAATTATTGATCATACTCTTTTAAATTTTGTATTTTTTCAAATTTATAATTATATTTTTGCAGAGAAATATATATCTGTAAATACATAAATTTTAGTGTCTGTGTTAAAGCATTAATTTATGGAATGATAGTTTCATGTGGGAGTTTTTATGTTTCAAAAACACATTGTGATACATATCAAGCGATTGATTGGTGATGGTAAATGAAAGATAATGTTAGTGGTGTAGGGATATGAACAACCATACCTGTAAATAAATGACATCTATTTAAGTGGTGACTAATTTTAGAGGATGTGGATAAGGTTACCATGTGTAATACAGACCTTTTATAATTTTTATAAAACTAAATAAATTAAAATAATAATAAAATAAATCAATCCAAACAAATATCATTATTATATAAATTGTTTTAGTGTTTGAACGATATGACTTAGAGATGGGTTCCATATTTTGAGAGGTCTTACAACACACCTTCTGAATATTGTTAATAATTATTATATAATTTATTTCATATCATATTAAAATAAGAAATGTATACCTATTTATAATTCACATGAGAATTGATTGTGAATAAGAATTTTTATTATAGAAAAAAATAATATTCTATGGGTTAATCATATTTTTTAATAAATCCAAAAAAAATTGGAAAATTATATATTATAAAAAATATTATTTTTAAAATTGATACCATATTTAAGGTAACAAAAACATGGGATCAACATTCCTTGGCCTAATAAAAAGTTGTGTCAAACCACTTATGCCTATTATCTTAATGGTCAACATTTTGATGCTCACCCACCCCACATTTCCACAATATCTGTGAACCATTTGGGATCATTTTTCATTACCAATATCTGCATTCCCCTTGAGAGTTACTTTTTATTTTCCAGGAGGATTATCTCTCATAAGCCACACACTGTCCATTTTAACTCTTAATGATATCGAATATTGGGTACATTTCATTGTGAAATCCCTAACACCATCACATATAGGGTCTTTTGATTCTTCCTTAGCTTGGATACAATATAGAATAAGACTAATATATCTCTCACTAATTATCACCTCTTATGTGTAAGATAATTTTTACACCTACATTATTTCCATCACACATGTGGTGAATACATATATGAAGCAATTATGGAGTGAAATACACTATTCATTCCTTGATTTTTTTATAGAATTTGAGAACTTTTGAAATTTAATCCAATGTAAATTTAATGTCTTCACATGACCCAACAATTATTTCGAGATTTAAATAATACGCTTGTTTATAAATCCTACATCAAACCACTTGTAGGTACCTTTAACCTAGAAGATCACTCCACAAGACTCCAAAATACATGAAACTTGTCCTACTCATATGACTGTAAAATTACAAGCCATGTTGTTAGAGAATATATAATTGTAAAATTCATTCAATTGGTACATTTCACATGACATTAGAATTTATGAAATTCAATTTCATGTGATTATTAAACTATAACTTTAAACTATATAGGCTTTGGATACCCTTTATAGGGATACATATGAATTACTCACAAAAAAAATCATCATACCTTCCACCTCCCCTTTAAAACCTTATTCCTTCCTGGTTGTAAAAAGATCTATCATATCCATAAGTATTAATGGGAGGCCATAAACACTATTTTAAACCCTCTATGATTTCTTAGATGGAACAAAACTCCAGTGTACCCTCTAGACATTCTTTGAGACCATAAACCCAGTGTCACCCTTATGCCACCTTGGATTGCACACAACTCTTGCATATATTTATTTCTTCGGAGGTGACCAAAAACCCCAATTTAAACCCATTAAGATAACATTAGTATCATAATGATAATGTGTAAGCATAAGTTTTCCAAAGATACTGTAAACCCTGGAATACCTCTTTAATTATTCCTTGATGGAATTTATTCGATTTTCCCCTTAAGACATTCTATGAAAATTTAATCCCATTGTAACCATTAAATATACATTGATGACACGAAACTTTATTATATCATTAATTCATATTAAGATAACATAAAATAAGAAAAATACGTAATCTTTTATATATGGAATAATAATATAGGGTACTATTTTGTATTCCTTGTAGTCTTTAAATCGAACAAATTCCAATTAATCCTTCTTGTATGGAACAAAACTCAAATTTACCCTTAAGTATTTTTAGTTAACCATAAAACTATTCATAAGAACATTACACATATATGTATTGAATAAAACTTATAAAACCATTTAATTATTTATAGGATTCCATATACATAGTGTAATATATAAACATTCATAGATAACGTAAAAATCTAGTGTACCCTTATGTATTACTATGAGACCTCAAATGTTGTGTAGACCTTTAAAGCCTTATTAGACAAAATAAAACGCTGGAATATAAAAATAAAGCTTCCTAGGAGACCGTAACATAGTGTATCCCTTGAATCCATACTATATGGAACAAAACACCAGAATATCCCTTCATTATTCTATTGGTGATGAGACAACAGATTTACACACACTTGTCAAAATGTAGTGGGTTTCTCAAATCCTTTTACATCTTCATATATTCTTTTAAACTCCTAATTGAATTATTACATGTCTTTAAACTAGATAGATATTATAAAAATCCTAATGATTAATTAATGATATTCCTAGTTTCCCAATCATTAGATAATAGATATCTTTTTTATTCCCCTATACATGAATAATGGTTAGTTAACCCCTTTTTATTAGGTATTTGACTTGTTATAGCATCCAATTATATAAATAAAACATGTAATGTTATCGATATAGACTCCATGAATACTCTCTTAAATGTATAAGAGAGTCCAATGGTTGAAATTAAACTCCCCAATAAAAATATTTGACCCCAAAATCCATATATATTGTTTCCCATTACTCAGGAAACATAGAATGGACCCATGAGGATGGAACTCAAAAAACAAAAAATGTTTAAAAAATGTGAAATCCTTATCCAATGTAATGTATTAAGTTTTCTTGATTATTTACTTGTGATATTAGAAAAATACTCTATTATTTATAATTAAAATATAATATAAAATGACATCCATGGGTAGATTTCATGATTTTATAACTTCAGATATGAATGGAGATGATCTATGGATGGAAAGTGCCCCGATGATTCATCATTGATACACTATTACTTCCTAAAACTATGTCTCCACTTACACTACTATAAAGTTGTATTCAATATCCTTATTCCATATATCTCTAACATATTTCTTCTATATAAATATTGTGATCATCCTCATGAAATATTACACTTTATAGGGGATGATCCCAACTTATTTCGTAACCCATGAAAACCATATTAGAATGATGTTAAAGAGGATCACTACCTAATGAAATGTTATTAAAGAATAAGAGGCCCTAATTCCAACTTCTAACATTTTTTTGCGACACTCTTATAAATATAAAATATTAATCGTACCTTATTTAGATAATTATGATAACTATGTTTTTCATGATCCTCCAACTATTAGAGAATCACATAGTATGAATCAAACACATCATAGTTACAGCTAGCACGGTGTGAGTCCTCTTGAACTATAGGTTATTATAGATATATTTCCTTTGATTACCCAACATATGGAAACAAGAAATTACTCCCTATAGGGTTAAAAAATATTATTCAAGGAGAATATGATTTCCATGATTATCTCGTAACTCCTATGGCCAAGCCTTCAACTTAGATGGTGACATAAGGGAGGTTCTTGGTTACCTTAGAATAGAGTCATATGGTACCATTTTAGAAAACATTGGGGGATTTAATCATTAGTATTAATCTTTCATAGGACTAAAATTATCATGGAGAAACTCATCATTGACACACTACTACTCATCATAGGTATGATAAACTTGGAAATACTAAAAATACTCATGATGGTGTGATTTACCTTTAGTATCAGCCAAAACATAAAATACCATTAAAATATATAATTTTTGATACTACCATTCCAAATATGGAAAAGGGTAATGTAAGGGGAGATGAAATTAATTTCAGAATCTCTATATAAATATATGTTTGCAGATGGAAGGAATGAAGTCTCTATTATAAATTCTTTAAACTCATATGAATTAAATTCCAATAATGTTTATCCATATTCCCTCTAACTACTAGATTATGTGTGCCTAACAAGGAGACCCTTTAATAAATAAATTATCTATAGATTTAAATTTACCCCCACATAATACACCATTATTATTTGTCACTATCTCATCACAACTAATAGTGGATCTTCCGGAGTGATTGCAAATTAATTTCTAATATACCAGATCAATTTCGGTACGAAAATGGATTAAAAATAGTGACTCTACCTAAAATTATTTTTGATAATATTATCTTGTGGTTAGAGAAATTATATGATTTATCCACCCTATAAGAGGTTAATTGTGATTTCAGGTAGAAAGATTATACCAAAAATGATACTACTCAAGTATTGACATCTTATATATCAATAATACATTATACACAAACAAGAAAAGGAGATATATATGACACAAATTTTTTCATAACCTTTAGATGGAGCCCAACTAATTTTTTTGGTTATTATATACCATATTCCAAAATATTAATAACTCTTAAATGTTTTTTATGAATAGTGCCAACATGTGGACCTCACCACTCTCTCCATGGATAAGTGCATCAAGTATCATAAAATGTAGGAGTTCCTTTAGAAATATTACACATATACCCTAAATGAAGTTCATCCTATAATTGAAGATGTATCTTCTAATAAATAAATTATGACATTTAATAAATGATGCAAATAAAAACTTGGTACATAACATAAATATATCTCAAAGTATTAATGTTCGAGACAAAGAACCCTTGCAGATTGAGTGACATTTTAAAAAAAATATCTTGAAATAGAGGGATTGTGTTTGAACTTAAAATAATATTATCTAAATATAATTCATGTTATGAAATTTCAATAATTATTATATACACCACATAAATTTATTTCAGTTCATAATACCAAACATGTTGCAAAGAGTGCATTTTTTATGAAAACCCTTACCTTTTCTGGAATCGTTCTACGCATGTTCTTAAAATCCTAAATTATAAAATTTATTTTATTAGATATTTTATTATGACACTTATTCTAATATATTTCATTAAAAAATTAATATTTTGCATCATATGCAATCAATTTATTATATATTTATTTCTTCTATTTTCATGAAGGTTGAATCACTCTAGGATTATTTTTGTGATTTAAATGATCGAAGATGATATTTTGATAACAATTTATATAATTAATATAAAAATTATAAAACCAAAAAATCATAATTATTCTCTTATTATAATATAATAATATAATTATTTATGTTACCATACTCATTCATGATATAGTTTTATATTTTTTTCAAGTAGGTGGTTAAACGAACCCCATACATGAACATGCTATATTTCGATGGGTGAGTATTGCAATTGAAGTGTATAATATCATTATAATATATGTTTTATTTTTATATTTATGAATAATATTTTTAGTGGTTTTTATAAATAAATAAAATCAACATGGAAAATATTTCTTCTTGGAGGTGGAACTCTACACAACGAACAGTTAATGTTATTTATTTTTATAAGTGGATGGAAATAGATAAATGATGATATTTAAATTAAAATAATAATAATTTAAAATAATAATAATGATTATTTTAACATATAACTATGATAAGAATTGGTTTAGGATTGATATATTAATAATAAAATGTTAAATAATAGTTAATACTCACTATGGGACTTTAAACTATCTCTTGAAAGCCTCCTTAGAAATGATGGTTTTAAGATAAATAATTGTTACTAGAGGCTTATAGATATTTTATAATATTATTTAATGATATGAGGGAATAATTTTAAGAATTAATTTGAAGGAATGGGTGTGTAATGAAGGGAGTTAAGTGCCACATTTTTTAAGTGAATAAAACAGAACATTTGTAAATACTCCTTTACTTTTGAATGATATCATTACACTATTCAAGGGTAAAATACTCAAAATGTTATAAATAATTCATTTTTGGGTGATATTGAGTCTATAAATCCACTTCCATTTATTTAAAAATTAATTTTAAACATTTTCAAGGTTATTTTTTATTAGGTTTTTACTTGTACATTTTTTTCTTACATTGGAAACTAGTTTTTTACTAAGTGATTAATGTTTTACTGAAAAAAATTAACCCATATTAAAAAATTAACTATGTTTAAAATTTATTTACAATAATTATATTTTTAAATAATATAAAAATGGATTTAGAATTTAAATATTTTATATATAGAAAAAGTATTTTTTTTACAAAGATGGTTCTTTGACCATTATGTGTTCTTAATATATTTTCGAATTTGTTACCAATTAAATTTGTGCTAATATAATGATTTATGTGATTATGTATCCTATTACAGTCATAATTAAAAATATATTTATTTAATTTAGTTCATAAAAATTACACAATATTTATAAAATAATTCTTAAAAAATAATAGTTTTACCATTATTATGGTCAATAACTTTAAAATTTTTAATCATAATTTTTTATAAAAAATTGAAATTAATCATTCTAAATAATATGATAATTTTAAACAAAAAATTAAGTAATTTTTTATTTATTTAATTTCTATAAGTTATGAAAAATAATTTTTCATACAAGAAAATAAAAACGGTTTTTATAATAAAATATTACTTTTATTTCCAAATTGATATATGTGGGTATTATAAAAACATATAGTAATTGTAAATGATCTATAAACATATAAATATATATTTTTTAGAAAAATGTTTAAAACATATTTAATCCATTCTTTTGTTATTATAACATCATAAAAGTGACAATTTTTATATAAAATGTATTTTTTCACTAATAATATAAAAACAATTTTATTTATTGCAAAAAAAATCATTTAGGGTTATATTTTTATTATAAATTAAAAAATGATGCTAATTTTATGAATGTAAAATTCAATAATTTGTAAAATTTATTATTTAATAACAACATAAAAATACTAAAAACCCGTTATTATTGTAGAATAACCTTTTTAATTATTAAATAATATTATTATTATTTCATATGATTTAATTTCTAAATTTGTGTTACCCAATTTTTCATATCAAAAACAATTTATCATAATGAATCATACTTTTATTTACATTGAATGAATATCTCATAAAAATACAATTTTTAGAAAAATAGTTTTATAAACAATAATTGATCTTATTAGTCATTTTAGAAAAAAAAAATTAATAGCATTCCTATTCGAGTATAATTTTCTTAAAATTTTAATATATTTCATTAATAGGTTTCTCATATTCATCCCCACAAATTAAAACTAATGTTTTAAATATTCATACATTAATATATATTTTTTAACTAAATATGTGGTGGTATTGTCTAAGATATGTTTTAAATGTTGAGAAATATGTCAAACACATTGATTTATATAATGGTAATCATATATTAAAATATCGTGGTGTTACACCCCCCCACCCCAATTAAATAAATTATATCCCAAAAATTTAAACTATTACTTACTAATAAAATTATTCAAGGTAATCAAAAAGATAGATGAACTCAAGATATATTTTCGAATGAGGAGTCTACCCTAAAATATTAGGTATGACTAGGAAACCGATTTTTAGTCCATCATGTTAAAAAATAATACATTATCTATTTACCCCTTTTAGACACACAAAATACTTTTTTTTCATTGAAGACAATTCTTGGGGTTCTTATTTACTTTTTTAAAATATAGGATATTTGATATTCTTTCATTCATAATAATCGTCACATGAACCTCAAAGGGAATCAATTATTATATTATATGGTTTGTTTTGTTTTTTATTTAAACTACCTACATATTGTTAATCATAATTTATGATGACTATTTTATTATAATTATAATGTCTCTACCTGTGGATATATCCCATTTGGTTGTTTATTTGGAATATATTCACATTTCCCATTTAATTCATTGTTAACATGGTTCTTGGGGATTCAATTATTATTAAAACTAAATTTTTTTAATATGAGTGATGAAAAATTTACATAATAATTTATTGGATATATGAAATGATAAATTAAACCTTGAAATTTCATAATCTTAAAAATTATTGTCTTGTGGAACCTAAATCGTAATCGGTTAAATCTATGTTTCATTAGGTTGGGTGCTCTCATGATTCTTAACCTAATTCATTAACATAAAAAATAATTCATAACGTAATGTAATTAAAATATGATTAAATAAATAATATATCCCAATAATTTAAATGTAGGTTGGTAGTTGGGCCTCTTTATAATCCATTGGGTGATGATTGAGTTAATAACCAATCTTCTTTTTTCAAGGTTATTACCCCTAGTTACATCTATATGAGAGCCTACAAATACTTTTATCATCAAAAAAGGGATGAAATATTTTAAATAACCACATAATATATACCTTACCAAAACTTTATGATGTTATCATGTACTTGGAATTCTTTTTTAGACTTTTCCCTATTGTTTTTACTAAATTTCTCCTATCATAATACCTAAATAAAATGTGGATTATTACCTTAATGTTAAATCATAAAATTTACCAGTGTATTATCAATACATATTAAATTTTGATAAAACAAATCATAGACCCTAAATGTATCCTCAAAATACCCCATAATATCAATAGATATCTCCACCCATGTTTGGTAACAACTATGGTCCCCTAAACAAATACTCCCATATTCGGTTCCATAAACACAAACATTACATACCGAATTCAATACTAACTATAGTATCTTGAACATTACTATCCCATACTCACATGACATAATGAAAATATGTCATTTCATATATTCCCAAAACATTTTAGGTTTATATGTTTAGATAATTATGAAGAAACATTAAGTAATAATGGTCATGTATTTGTCATCTAAAGGAAATTTTTTCTAATATAACTATCTAATTTATCAATAAAAATTCTACAAAATCACCCACAAAATCCCCATAAAATATCTCTGGATATACATATCAGGTCTAATTATTTTTTCATAATCATGAGAAATATAAACATAATAAGGTATTATCTCAAATGATAAATAAGGTAAAATATACAACTAAGCTAACCATGAAATAAATATGGAATAAATACAATGATAGGAGTAACTAATCATAATAATTTCATAATGAAATGAAACTGAGATCCTACTATATCTATATATAGCACTAAAAATAAATAGATCACATTGACACCAATAAATGAATTCATAATGATGTAATTCATAATATGAGACAACTTGATCCTGCTATCAAGGACTTATCCAATACATCATTCTTTTAATCACAGTTGTTTCCAATACATCATCCTTGTCATCAAAACCATAGTAATTTTATCTTAATAAAGTGAATAAGCATACATAAAACACCCAAACATATTTTTCTCATGATATATACCAATGCATTGATGGAATATATAATGACATGAACCAACAATCACTTATTTTATTCGAATGCATCCATCGTTTGATATAATGAGTAAATAATAAATAATTGAACTCTCTAATAAACATATTTTTTGGAATAAAAACATATGGAATTCCTATTCTTTTCCTCGTGTGAATAAAAGGGTAAATATGATCATAACCCATCTGGATAAATACGTTTTAGGGTTAGACATTACATACTAAACATTCTAATAACCATCCATATTGGAATTACAACATATGGAATGCTAATAGTTTTTTCATGTCAATAAAAGGGATAACAAGATCATAACCCCTCTAGTGAATAAAGGTATATGGTTAACCAGTACATAGTCAACTTTATAATAATCATTAATATTATAATAACATAAAAAACACCAATACATTTCCATATTTCAATAAAAGGGATGAAGTAATAAATACATATAAAGAGAAATATGGTGGATGGTTAAAAAACAATTATTGTACTTTCCAATAATCTTTGCCATTTTAACAAAAACATAAAAAACGTCAATACTTTTCTCCATGTTGACAAAATTGATAACATTATAAATACCCATATAGAGAAAGTAGCTGGATGGTTAAATAATACATAACTTATTTCTAAAAATAATTAATACTGGAATAATAACACATGGGATGCTAATACTTTTTCACATGTCAATAAATATCTTTTATTTTCAAATGAAAATCCTCAAATCAGAATTTTATTAAAATAGATATTCACATACTATAGGGTAATGATTATAATTATAAGTCATGTTAGAAAAATATAATCATAATATATCCAAATAAATATAATGGAAGGTTTTAAAATTATATATCCATAGTGTAAAAAAGGAAACATGTAAGTGTGTAGACATAAATACAAAACACCCTCACAAAAAGAATGTTTTGAATGGTATCATAAAAGAACGGATCAAGAATAAAAAATTTTGAGATAGTGATTTAATGATACCAAATTATATATATATATATATTATTTGATAAATAATGAAACATAAAACCCATTAGTGATAATATTTTTTAAAATTATGATGGAAATAAAATCAATAATAGAAAATATATTTTAGAAATCTTTTTTGAATATAACATAAAATGAAATATTACAAGTTTTTATCAAATGTAACTTTTTAAAAGTTGTCATGAAAGATTTTTAAAATCATAAATTTTAAAAATAATATCCAATAATGGATCCTTTACAAGGACAAATATTTTTCTTAGAAAAATTCCTATTGGAAGAAAAAAAATATGAATGGGAAAGGAAAACGGCCTTTTATTATTTTGATAATATCATTGGTCAAATCTCACATATTAAAAAGGTTAACCATTTTTTTCTAAATATATTCTTTCAATAGAGGTGTAAAAATTACAATGTAATGAAATAATTTGTTTGAAGAACCCATGCATGGAGTAAAAAAGTTCATAATGAAATAATATAACTCAAATAGGATATTCGAGTTACCAAGATCCCTTATGAACAACATAATCTTTGAATTATGAAATATTTCAAAATGTTTTATTATGTGGTAATAATGTAAATTCAATGAAAAAATATAGTAAAAAAATTATATAATAATTTGGTATAATTTACATAACTTTTATGATGATCATAACTCAATGAATGATTTTTTTACAAAAAATACTAACATAAGTGATACCAATTGAGTAAAAATCATTTTGATGAAATGAAATTGAGTTGGATTATTATTTATTATAAATAACAAAAAAATATGATAATGATAGATCTAGGGGAAGTGAATAAGTCATTTAATCGAAAACATGGTCTATAACATAAATATTTCTCAAAGAATTATAGTAATAGAAAAATAACCCTTATAACTTTGATGATCCTGCTTTGTGTTTGTGTCGTCCTTATTGTCAATAAGTCGATAAGTGATAAAGAACATTATGTAAATATGAATTAAGTAATAATATTATCTTAAAAGAACGTTTTGGTGTTCCCAATAATGGAAATATATAAAGATTTTAGTTTCCATGAAAATAATATCATTTCATTATGATTGGTTTTTTGAGGATCAATGTTTCTTCAATAATCATGGAAGTCGTTGAATTTTTGAAGATGATTTATCCACATGATGTTCTAATGTCACATCGTATATTATAGAAGATATATATATTAGGTATTATGATTGATGATATGGTATTAATTAATGTAATAACATGTGATGATGTGTTGAACATCATTTAGAACATTATAATAAGTGAATATAAATCATTTATTAGTGATATGATGTGAATATTTCTTATGTTTATGACGTTTTGAATATCATGCCTAGAAAAAAAATTGTAACACCCTGATTTTTTATTAATTTTTTTTTAATAAATTAATTTTTTTTCATTTCATGTTACACCAAGATAATATTATTGTTATATTATACTCCAAGTTAATCTTGAAATACCTAAATCACTATCTTAGATTATGTTACATGCAACGATAAGTTTCTAAAAAATGAAATTTTATTATTATAATTATCTAAGCAATATTGTCATATAATATCCATTAAACATTGTAATGTCAAAATTAATAACTAATTTCTAATTATTAGTTATAATTTTTTTATATAAATAAATCATATTGATAATAAAATACATAATTTTCTTTAAAGTATTTTTTTTAAAGATCAATTTTATAAAAATGTTTCTTTTTATGTATTTTTGTGAATTATAATAAAATTAATTTTTGAAATTTTTATATATTTAATATGTTAAAGTAAAAATAATTTTTTAATTAATAATTTCAATATTATTTTAGGGTGAATTGATTCGATTGTTTTGAAATACATATTTATTGTATGAATAGTGAAAAATACTTATGTTTAATTGAAATCTGTATTTTCATATAATTTATTTATATAGTTAAATTATATTTTATTTAATTTTAAAGTATTATTAATTCAATTATACATCAATTAATCCAATTTAGGCCATTTTAACAATTTCACATTAAAATTGGATATAAAAACTATTCAATCTTTTGAACATTTTCACTTTAAAAACATCTCATCTCATCCTTTTTGTGTGATTAATTATAAATTAAATTATGATAATTAAGTGAATATGATTTCGAAAAATGGATTCAATATTTATAATTTTAATAATGTAAAATTCTTATTAATTTTAACTTAATTTTTTTGCTATGTAATAAATGAAATAAATTAAAATTAATTACAACAATTAAGGAAAAACAAGATTACATAATAGTTAAATTTAAAACATAGGATGTAAAAAAAAATCCAAAAATGTACAAAACCCATTGTATGGATATATTTATACCATATACCCTCTTTTTTCAATACATTTTTATTATTTCTGGCATAATAAGAAAGGGATACCTCCCAATAGTGTTTACATTTTTGGTATTTACTAGTTTCCCACTCACCTCCCTTATAAAAGGTCATCACCTCTTCCCCTCTATTCACACCACTCAATACATTTTTTCATCCTACCCTACCCAAATAATCTTTCAAAATCCCTAAATTCATTCTATATTCCTAAATTTATGTATAATCCCAACCAATGATGTTATTTCATGCAAACCAAAAGGAGATGCCGGGAGAATATGAAACGTTCATCAACGAACAATTTTTTATTTCTTCCACATTCTAATTTGATTAATTTTTATATAATTATTATATAATAATCGAATTATATTAAAAATAATTTTCTGTTATTATGTTATGGGTATTACTTATAACATCACACACTTCCATCAAATGGGATACTCAATTTATTAAAGACTTTATTACCCAATTTTTACATAAAAATTTAATGTATTCTTAATGTTGTTTTCAAAACAATGCTTGTTTGGATCTTACAAAAAATGTGAATGAAATATTTCCTTTTTTTGTTTACGGCATGAATGTAATTTTCCACTATCATGGACACTCAATGTTTTAATGGTTATTTTAAAAAGATTAATATTTCATTTTCAATGAAAATTATGGTTGTTAACATTTTAAAAAAAGGTTATTTTCAAAGTGAAAAGTTTATTTTCCTTAAAATATTTTTAATTAAAATATCATGGTATTTATATTCATCGTTTAAATATACAATCTATTATATTTATGATATCTGGGAGAAATGTTATATTGAATTCATAATTATTTTTTCTTTGGATGGTTTATGATCAGTTTTACTAAGGTAGTACATTTTTTACCATTCGTATATTAATCTTAATGTTTTATGATTATGTTTATCTAATAGTGGTTTGTATTAACATTTTTTATCTTGGTTTTTAATATGAATAATTATTTTCATTTTTTCTCTTCTTTTTGTCACGAACCAACCTGGGGTGACTCGGAACTGATCACCCGAGACGGTCCGCGATGTGGCTTGATAGGCATTCATGATCCTCTCGAGCTGCCGACAAGTGCAAGGTCATCTATAGAGGATAATTGAGAATGATTTCTCCAAGTGAAATTAAATAAAGTTGTGGAAAAGTAGAATAATGTGAAGTAAATAAACATAATGAAAATAAAGAATGGCCAACAACAACCAACTGACCTGCCCACTACCAAAACCCCTCAGGACTTTGCGAGTCGCTCAAAATCCACAACCAACTCTTGTACTCGACAAGAAAACTCGAATCAAACCAACAGAAAAACTAAAAATTGGAAAACACTATAGGTGTGAGTATTAAAATTCAGTAGGTGTACCCATCAAACTATTTCCAATGCACTACCATTAAATAAGGAGTTTATCAATTTCAGGTTTGAACTAAATTATAAAAAATATGGGGTTTCCACACACATTAATTTCAAAAATAAATAATAGTCCACTACCCTTTTGAATTTAAATATAAGATTAATGCTTGAAAAGGAAAGTTGAATTACATTTAAAAAAATCATGAACAATTTGACAACCCATATTTTAGTAGTTAGCCAAATGGAAAACAACACATAGAAAACAACACATACTAGGGGAAATGGATCAAATGGAATACAGGGGCCAACAAAAAATCTAGACCTCTCAATCATACACCACATACAAATAAACACAAAAGAATCATGGGTCGAACCTAGGAGCTCGTGAACAATCTAGAACATACAATACATGTGAGTCATCCTGAATGCATGCACTACACAGTGAAGTCATATTGCCTTAATGCCTAGTGTTTCCATACATGGAATTACCGAGGGGCCCAATACCATTGTAATAATAGTAACAAAACATCTCTCTGAAATGGTCCACTAGCCAGTGTGTATTCTAATGTAGTGTAGCAATCGTTCTCAGACGATTCACTTATTATGTTAGGTTCACATGTCAACACATGCAATAAAAATGGTTGAGTCGACAATGACAATCATGTAACCAATCAAAATGCACGGCCACCACACACAATAGCTCACACAATCCACTTACACATTAGGATCACCCCTGAGTAACCCCAAAAATAGTTTTCAAAGTATTTCATATCATTAATGTACCAAACTAGCAATAACCAAAAACTCAACACCAACCCATCTTCTAAAAATCCGTTTTTAGAAATCCAGACAAATTTTCAACCCAGGACGCTCATTTAATGAAACAAAATTTACATATAAATGACAATCTAGCATTTTTTCAACACTAATTAAGAGCATTTAAAAGAAAATAAATTCAAGTTATTTAAAACAAGAGAGAACCATTATCCCTCACAATGAAAATTTATTCTAAAAATACACATTTAATATATATACCATTAATATAAAATTAATCAAATATAAAGAAATTAATTAATTCATAATATAAAGGCATGTGCAGGGGGACCTACCTTAACTCACAGCTTGAACACGCTGGTGCGTCGGACCTTGCATAGGCGCATAAACATCGACGATACGCTGCAACACCTAGAAAAATATAAAATAACTCAAAAATACTACTTCACAATAATCCAATGAAGAATCATCACTAACTTCACCTCTACGAGGAGTCACGCTTGAAAAAAAGGGTCGCACAAAAGGGTCAAAGGTCGGGTGTGGTGCCGTGGTGCACAGAAAAGGTTCACCAACTTCGTCAACAATGGTGTGAAGAATGGTGTGAAGAATGGTGTGGCTGACAGTATACCCGGTCGATGATTCTTGTGGGGTTGTGATGCATTGAGCGATAATTGAGGGATGACAAATGGGTCACATGACAACTTGAATGTAGAGACATGAACAGTAGAGGGACGGCCGGACAACCGGTGAGAAGCGAGGGCGCACCAAATGGTGTTGATGTAAGGGGGAGTCGGTCGGACATCAGGAAGGGGAGTTGGGGAGTTGCGCCGCTACTGGTCAGACGACTCTAGGGTGTTGTGCAACTGTTGGAGGGCGAACGGCGGCCGGACGTCACTGGCTGGAAGGAGGATTCCAGAAGTAGGTCTCATGCCACATGGAAGCACTAGAAAGGGGCGATCGTTGTCTGGAAGGGTGGTGTCGGCAGTGGATAGGTGAGGCGTGCGGCTGGGTGTAGCGCAGGAGGTGGATCTGGAAGGCAGAATGGGAGGGAGATGGCCAGACTAGCGCTACTGGGAAGGGGGGTCACCAGACTTGGCGCGGTCGGGATCTGTTCGCGCCGTACGTAAAAGATGAGGGGGTCCTGTAGGAGGTGCTGGGGTCGGCTGAGCGTGTAGGAAGAGAAGGGTACGTGGGATTTGGGGCATGTGGTCGTAGGGTAGGGACACTGTGCAAATGGCTACGAGGGAGTGGAGTCTGCAGGAGGCGCACCAGGCTTGGTGCGGTAATGTAGGGTGAGAAACAAGAGGGCCTACTGGGATGGGATACTGTAGATCAGCGGCAGCTCACGCTGGTAAGGGGAAGCGGTGGGGGCCTATGCTGGAGAGGGTAGGGTGGTTCGTGCTACGACAGAGAGAGGAGGGGAGATGCAGCCGTAGGGTAAGGTGCTGCAGTATGTAGAGGGGACATGCGGGGGGGTGATAGTCGCGTGGAAAACACACAAAAAATATAAATAAACGATGAAATAAGGAAAGAAGATAGAAAAATAAAATAAAATGTTAATGTAAATAAATAATAAAAATAATATTATTTTTATTTTTAATTATAATTATAATAATAATATTATTATTATTATTATTCATCATCATTATCATAATAATAATAATAACCTAAATTACAAAAATAATAATAATTAAATTTATTAACCATTACCATTTTAAATAACTCTATAAAATACAAAATTTATCAATTTTAATTTTCCAAAGATAGGCAGACTGTGAAATTTCATGGGCGAAGCCTCATTGGGTCTCTAAAACGCGCTCTGCCCGGGCGCTCAGTTACATCAACAAAAAAATGCGTTTTTTTTCAAAAATCAAAAATATTGTTCAGGATTCAACCCAAACATTGAAAAAAAATTTAAACCGGTAAAAATAATAAAATATAAAGTATAGATAGGTTGGGGTGTGACATCTCTTCCCACCATAACGCTTCCCACCCCCCAGGAAGCCACAACAACACTTAGACCCATGATGAATCGCCTTATGTGTCACTCACCCCCTAGAGTTTAAACACCTCCAATTGATCGATCCCAAGGAACACCGAACTCCCATGACATGAAACTTATATTTGAAACATGAACACCTTAAACACCACCAGAACAAAATACTGATACTAACATGGGGAGGCCCGAACGGACTCCCTGCCTTATGAAAACAACTCAATTGAATGCAACAAGACCCGTGATGGGTCTCCCCACCATAGAGATAGACAAGATTAACCCAAATTGAATGATTCTCATGCGGACCAGAAACCCCATCATAAGTGTAGGGGAAGGAAGGATCCAATTGATAGAGCTTCAAAACTACTGTTACGGCTACACTAAAAACATCACACCCTCAAATGAACACAAACCAAACCACACTAAGGATGGAGATTAAACCAAGGCCCTATTTCACCATTGGGGTTCTCCTAACTACGTGCCAGCTTCACTCCAGGACCTATGGCTGGAACTCTGTTGATTGAAGCATCTCATTCCTCAATGTTTGGCTTCAAAAATTCCCAAACAGGAAACATGCACCAGAATATTACCAATAAAACATCCATTAGAATAAATCATTCAAAGGGGTTCGATAAGAACCATTCTTACAACATAAGAAAATGAAGCATCACAGAACGGTACAGGTGACGACTACTACATCCAAGAAACACTATCAATAGAAAATCCGATAATAGTCCCCAAACAACATCCTACTACTGCTGATGGGATGAGGTGACCTTCGATGAGCCAGGTCGGGCTTCAGTGCACTTCTTATAAACTCCTCAACAGAATCACTATAAGTGACCTAGACATCCACAAGTGTGGCATGGTTTCGTACAGGTGACGACTACTACATCCAAGAAACACTATCAATAGAAAATCCGATAATAGTCCCCAAACAACATCCTACTACTGCTGATGGGATGAGGTGACCTTCGATGAGTGTGGCATGGTTTCGTACCATTCAGGCACATCGGCCTCTAGTGCCCCCGCTTACCGCATTGGTGGCCGATCAAGGCATTGAGCTGTGAGGAAGTTGACTATTTTCTTGAAGGCCTTTGGAATCCTATACTAGTACCACCAATATTAGGCCACTTCCCATTCTTATTATCACTATCTACTTCCATGCGTTCTAAGGCCGGAAGAGGATTTCCACCTCAAGTCCTCCTGTTAACTCAGCTTCAGTGAGGGAATGCTTTTGTCCCCACGTCAGGAATGTGATTACGTTGAACTCTTACATCTTCCACTGCAGCTCAGGACGTAATCGAATCTCAAAATGCTGATCTTTCACATGATCATTTTCAACATTCCTTGGCTCATATGGAGCCAGGTCCAGAAAACGACCAAAGAATTCCCACACTGATCTAACACCTTGTTGAAGACCACACAACTCTTCCTCACCTTTTCCACCTCAGAGAAGTACTATTGGATTACTAATGACTTGAATAACTACCATGTGAGATCTTCTCGAGGCTTCCTTCAAGACACGGACTTCCACCACTTCTGGGATAGAACGTCAAGCATAAAGGTAGCCAACTTCACCTTCAATGACTTAGGCGGTGTGAGATATCAAAAGTTTTATTCAATTATCCACAGCCACTCCTCTACCTCAAGAGGATCTGCTTGTCCATAAAAGAGGGGAGGGTTCAACTTCTAAAACTCAAGGACATAGTCCATGGGTTGATCAACTAGAGGATTTTCTAGGATTTTCCACCCAAAGTCGAACCTTGGGCATCTATCAATCCTTCGTGGGGGAGAATACTAAGGAGAAAGAAAACAATGAGAGAGATCAAAACATGGTGATTTCCGTTTTAAATTCTACTTCTCACAATTTCCAAAATAGTAATTTACAAAAAAAAATATGTAATGTAGACCCAATCAATCCATAATGAGAAACTAGTGTCGATGGGTGACTCGCACATATGGATGGAAGCCATATACCAATCATGACATTGTAAAAAGGAGCACTCTATGGTAATTTCCCCAACTATGCATGGATTTCCAAACCTTGCGATCTCATGGTGGTCACTTGCCCATCTCCCATTTCATTCCCCAAAACCAAAAAAACAATAAGAATCAAATGACATCGAAAACACAAACATCCCATGGAAACCCGAGGTTCAGAATGAGAAAGGGTTCATGACGTTTTTCCCCTTCTGACACCTCATGTCCTGAAAATCATACTCCTTCTACCATAAAAACCCCAAATAAAAATGGGCACTCTGAAAAATAAGGTCTTCTCAAGAGACGACCTCCTTTGATACCAATTTTTCACGAACCAACTTGGGTGGAACCTAAACTAATCACCCGATTTGGTCCACGACATGGCCTGAGAGGCGTTCTCTATCCTCCCGGGCTGGTAACAAGTTTCAGGGCATCAATAGAGGAAAATTGTGAATGAGTTTTCATAGCAAAAATAAATAAAGCAATAGAAAAGTAGAATAACGTGAAGTAAATAAACAGCACGTAAAGAATGAACAGCCAACAAAAACCAACTAACCTTCCCACAAACAAAAATCCTCACGAATCTAAGATTCACTCACCAATCTACATCTTACTCTCGCCCATGAAGAGAAAAATTGAGTCAAACCTATAACAAAACTAAAAACATGAAAACACTATAGGCCTGAGTATTAAAACTCTATAAGCATTCCCAACAATCTATTATCAATTCACTGCCTTTAAATAAATAATTTACCAATTTCATGTTTGAATTAAATTATAAAAATTATGGGGATTCCTCAAACACTTTCATTTATAAAATAAATAACAATCCATTATAATTTATAATTTAAAAAATGGTTTAATGTTTGCAAGGAGAAGGTGCATTAAATTAAAAAAAACATTTTTTTGAAAATAATTTAAAAACCTACATTTTAGTGGTTAGCCAAAAGGAAAATCACACATAACTCCCAAAACACGCTAAGGGAAATGGATCAATTATAACACATGAGACAACAACTAATCTAGACATATCAATCGTCATCCAAATACAAATAAACATGAAAAGAAACATAGGTCGAACAACGGAGCTCATGAACAATCCAGAACATACTATACATGTGACTCATCCTGAAGGCATACCCTACTCATTGAATTCATAAATTCCTAATTCCAGGTGTTTCCCTACATGGCCTAACTGAGGGTCTCATTCCATATCAATAATAATTACAAAACTTCTCCCTGTTATGGGAAACTACCCTGCGCGTATTCTAAACTGGTGCATCAATCGTTCTCAAGAATATTTAGTTATAATGGCATGTTCCCATGTAAACACATGCAATAAAAAGGGTTGAGTCAACCATGTCAATCAAGTAACCAATCACAATGCATGACCACCACAAACAACAACTCACACAATGCACGTACATAGTAGGATCACCCCAAAGTCACCCCAAAGTGAGTTTTCAAAATATTTCATTTCATTAACGTGAAAAAAGCCTTAACCAACCACTCAACACCAACCCATTTTCCAAAAAATCTATTTTTAGAAATCCAAACACATTTGCAACCCAGGTCTCTCTTTAAAAGAAACAAAATTTACATATAAACGATAACCATGAATTTTATCAACAGAAATTACACACATTTAAAACAAAACCCTACTAGGTAATTCAAAACAAGATAGAACCACTATCCCTCACAATGAACATTTATTCTGAAAATAATTATTTATTATTATTTACCATAAAGAAATTAATGAAATATTGTGAAATTAATAAATTCTATATATAAAGTCAAGTGCAGTGGAAACATACCTCAACTCACAGATCGAACACGCTAGCGCGTCGTGGCTCACACAGGCGCATATGCATGTGCAAGACGATGCATGTAGTACCATGGAAAACCATCACTAATATGCTGAAACACCTGCAAAAATATGTTAAAATTCAAAAATACTAATTAAAAATAATCCCAGGAAGAAGCATTAAAAATGTTGCCTCAGCGTTGAGCCGTGATTGACCAACATGGCCTCACAAAAGGGTGAAAGGCCAGGGCTCGGTGTTGCAGCGCACTGAAAATGGTCACCAATGGAGTAATTTTTTTTTCTGGGTTTTAAAAAATTTAAAATATGCTAAAAGGGGCTAGGGTTCGGATAATTTTAAAATTGGGTCCAGGATGCGTGAACGGCGTTCACGCATCCCGGACCCCGACGGTAATGCGTGAACGGCGTTCACGCGTCCTTTGCTGACCAGCTGAAGGAAGCGTGAACGCCGTTCACGCATCCATGCGCGGGAAAAGATGCGTGAACGGCGTTCACGCTTCTCTCCGCGGCGAAGGATGCGTGAACGCCGTTCACGCATCCTTCGCGGACGAGCTGAAGGATGCGTGAACGGCGTTCACGCATCCGGCCGAGAAAAGTTATAAAAGGAGGGGTCCCCCCCCCCAATACCCATTGTTCTCCTCTGATTTTCGTTGCGAAGCTCTGCAGAAATTCTTTCTCAACAAATATTTGCTGCTTTTATTGAGGTAAAATTTCTATTTAATAATTTAATTGTTTATTTGTGTTTATTTATTTCATTTGTATGTTTAATTGTATTTATTTATTTCATTTGTATGTTTAATTGTGTGTATGATTTATTTATTTCATATGTTATGCATGAAATGTTTTGTATGATTTAATTTTCTTGATGTTGAATGTTCGTATGATTTAATTTTTTGAATGTCTGTTGTATAAATATTGAATGTTTTATGTTATGTCTAAACTTTTTAATGTTTAGAAAAAGTAATTTACGTTGGAGAAATTTATTTTAATGGATGGTTTTGATGTAAGTGTAAATTAAATTACTTTTATTTACTAGTAATAATATTTTTAATCAATAAAGTATAAAATATATTTACTTATATTTTGAAAAGTAGAAGAATGGCCAAAAAACATTACAATTTCATAAAATTTAAAATAACAAAAGTGTTTATTATGTAAATCTCAATTAGATCAGTTATAATAAAATTTATTTAATGTTTTTAATAAATATATATATATATATATACACATGAAGTTAAATTTTTGTAAAAGAGGAGTAGTATTTAATATAGATTTTATATAATACGGATAATATAATAAATATACCAAAAAACACGGTATGAGTGATGACTGATCTTGAGACGACCGACCATGCATAATTGAAATTGCATGTTTTATTTTGTGTATGTTGTTATTCAATTTGTAATAATTGCATTTTTTCGGTATTGATGACCTGCGAGTCATCTCTTAGTAAGTGTAAGGACCTGCGTGTCCGTTTAAATTAATTTATGTATTTCATACCCCTAGACCCTCTCACATGCATGTGAGTAAATTTGTAAATAAAAGACTGACGCCCCAAAGAGGTGTCGACGAAGAGGCATCCCCGAAGAGGTGTCGACGAAGAGGCATTTGAGAACTTGTTCGAGAGGTGGCGTTGCTATTTGACAGGAGATTGGCGGTCGCTGCAATATTTGATAATAGAGATAGGAGTTTACTCGTATAAATTGTGGTTAGTTTATCAGATAATGATAAACTAATCGCAAGTCTCAAGATCAAGTCATGATTATATATTCATAAGTAATCAAACTTTATGAAACATTATATTAAATTTGCTTTTGTGCTAAAATCACAATCTCTATACCTTAACAGTGATAAATCAATACATAAAAAAGTCTCAAGATAATCAATTATTGAAAACCAAATTAAATAATTTAAAATTTTAATGTAGTGTATAATATTTTTAAATTTTTTTTAATAGGTAATTATGTCTGCTCAAATATATTGCAACGGTGAGGTAATTTGTACCGAGCAGGGTTTTAGCTACAGTGTGCCACCTGTCAAAGTGGTAAATCTCCATGGTTGTATGACATTGGATGCAGTTCGTAATAAGATTCATAGTCGGTTAAAATTGAGTGGAGGACAAGCAATCACTTCAATTAGATACCGACATCTTCAATATCCTGAGCGTATGTGGCACAGCGACTAACCTATAGTCGATGATGAGGATTGGATGGAGGCTTCTCAGTTATTCAGGCAACAGTGTATTAATGGTTTGATGGAATTATTTATTGTCATTTCTGATATTGATGTGGTGCAATCGATTACTACAGAACCATGCTTTGTGACCGCTATAGAAGTTGGTCCTTCACAACAGTCTTCTTTATTGCCTCCTTCTCATTCGACTCCTGTGGAAGAATGTAATGAGGAAGATCATCAAAATTTGGAAGGAAATGTAGATGACATCCCTTTCTGTGCTGATATAGTGCAAGAAAGTTTATCTGAGGAAGAAGAATCTGGGGAGTCAGCAGGAGATGATGTGGTTGGAAATGAACCTTCTGAGGTTCCAGCATATCTACTGCATATGTCTGATCCAGTGGAGAGAGCTGCCTTTGACCCAGCATATTTTCACAGCCTTGTACAACAGATGCTACCGTCGATGGACGAGATTTATCATGGCATTTTCTTTGATCCACCACCTGCTGCGGAGGCCGCGGAGCCTGCTGCGGAGGCCGCGGAGCCTGCTGTTGTTCCACAGGATGAGGCTGCTCAGCTTGCTCAGCCACATGATATTATTCCACTGGAGGAGGGTGTTCAGCATGACCAGTCATATGCTCCTCCAGCTTCTCAGGCACAGCCACAGGTACTTACAGACGCTGACTGGATTGAGTTCGATGTTTTATTGCAGTCATCCACAGCAGAGCAGCCATCTACTTCCTATATTGGTGAGAGTTCCAGCCAGCTTCCACTATCCTTAGATGCAGGCCAGGGTACAGGCGGTGAGACTGTACATCCACCGTCTGTCACACAGAAGGATGTGGAGGTGGCTGTCGATGAGGATGCGCAGCGTACGCCAGAGCACAGACGTAGACAGACACGGCGTGGACGCATCCAGTATACGCCTGACTGTGGGACAGAGGAGCATCCACACCGGAGGCGTAGATTAGGTTGACATTTGATTTATGATACGTTTTGTATGTGTATTACTGTTATCTAGACTTCTATTATACCTTTAATAAGTGTCTTACTGTTATCAAATTATCTACCGATGTATATATATATATATGTGTATAATAAATAATATGATTAGAAATTCCATAATACTCATATAAATTCAATAAGTTCAACATAAAGGTTAAATAATAATCCAAGGCTATTTATTTTATGAATAACATATTAAAAGACCAAGTAAAATGTTTTGAAGAACTTTAGGAGGATTTTGTTGGCCTACAATTAAATATAGGATCAAGAGAAACTCTTGACTCCTAATATGATATTAGGAAATTAGGTCACACAAGTGATGGAAAAAAGGGAAATTATGGTTCATAGGTCCAAAAAATAGTTAAAAAATGTTTAGGGAAGAAAATGATACATCGTAATGCCACAAATGGTATGGTTATTGTTCATAAACAGAAAGCAGTAATGATTGGTGTCAGAACACAAGAGCCTGTTATGTGGATAAAGATTTATTTTGGTATGAATTAGAATCAGAATATTTACTGATCTTAAGGAATAATGAGTGGTGTATTAGTGATGCACATGAATAAACCATTTATCAAATATTATTTTTGTGGAAATATGGGGAATTCTTAGAATGCTCATTCCATAGCCTTGAGGGTCACTATGTGACTTGGGACACACTATAATATTTACAAATAAGGTGTGTATTATCAAGGGAAAATATAGTGGAGTTGTTTTGTAAGGAAAACACACAAAGGGGAATCTATATCTTCTGAGTGGACAAGAAGATATGTATTTTATATCCAAGGAAGAAGAAAATAGGTTGTGGTATAAATTTATTGTTTATATGAGCCAATCATACATGGAAGATTTGTTGAAATGTGACACTGCTCAAGATCTCTCTAATTTATCATGTGATCATACTCATACATGCGATTCTTTCTAACAAGGGAAGATTATTTGAAATATATAAAAGGTTAAAGATCAATGGTCAATAAGAGTGATTGAACTAATGCAAATTCATGTGTGTAAACCTATTTCACCAAGATCTATTGATACGAAGAGATATTTTTAGTGGCCAAGGATCAATTAGGTGGTAATGAGAGGGAGGTGAATCAGTGGTAGCCTTATTTTACTAATTCTTTTTTTAAATTCAACCTATTGAAATTTGTTTAGGTTTTTGATCCACTCAATATAAACTCTCAATCATTCCTCAAGTGTAGTTGTAATGAAATAGGGAGAATCACATGTTATTTACAGGGTTATTTTGAAAATACTACTCATTTCTATATTGGTTATACCCCCCAACATGTATTATTCACTATCTCCACAAGTTAATACAATGACATATAATCCATTTTTCCTCTCTATAACAAAAAATAATCCACTATACACTCTCTTTCTCCATAATACATTGGAGATTCATTCTACTCTATAATCCAAAAGATACATCTACTTCCAAATTTAGGAAGAAGTTCTTCTTCAAATAGACTTACTCTATAAGAAATCTAGTCACTCCTACCTTGTGTACTTTATCAATAATTTTAGAAATTATTATATTAAGACTCTTTTCAGATTTTGTGCAATCTAGATTCTCCTCAATATTCAAATAATCAAGAACTCATCAATTCATCTTTCTGTATTTACCTGATACATTTTTGTATCGAGTTATCAGAAATAATATTTCAATTCAACACAGAGTCTTCATCACCTTCATACACACTTTATTCACAAAACAAACAATAATTGTTCATGGGTAATATATCATTATTACATGATTTAAAATCAATCATTTAAATCCTTATTTAAATTTGTTTCGTAATAACACATTTAATTACACATTTATATATGAATACTCATCAGTAGTGGTATCATATTTTCCTCATATTGAATGCCCCATTAGTTTCTGTGGGTATTTTGTTTCATGCAACTCATAAAGAATACTAGAAGGATTAAGGTTCCCCTCTTTCTTCTTAATGTGGTGTCTATCTCTATGAATCATTATCTATATTCATACATGTAACTCATATTTAATTACATAATAAAATACAAAAACTCATCAAAAATACCCAATGCTCGGGTCTTCTCCATTCTTCACATAAATGTTACAACTCATGTAAGAATCTGATTCACGTGGATTCATCAAAATATGATCTTCTAATCACCCGAATACTTATGTTTCACATTTCATCACATAGGATATTCATTTTAGAATAAATTTTTACTCTCATCACATGAACTATTCATTTTATTATTTAAATTATATTAATGAAATTGTAACTTCATGAATATATTATCATGATTGTACCTTGGCATTAAATCTACATCTTACTTCATTTGAAGACTCTATTTCATCAAAAGTCTTGGGATCCTTCAGTTCATGCACGACAATGCATGAATATTGAACATGACTTGTTCTTGGATCATGCTTGGATATTATAAGTTCATCATGGACTTCTTAATATGGAAGGGTCCTTGGTTTTATCCAAGGATTCCCAACCATGATCTTTGTGACTCATCAATGGTAGATAACCAATGCTCTATAAAACCCTTGAGAAAGGGAAGAAGGTTCTCACTAATTAGACAACTTGAAAAAGTTAGATCAAACTGTTGTGTAAATGTCTGCATGTTTTTAGTGGAGAGACAATGATTGTGTCACCATTTTAGCTAGTTGGATGGATTCCTTTTTAAATAAAGTTAAAAATATGTGTTAGATAAAATATTCCACCAAATTCCATATTCACTCCAAATACCAATCCTTATTCTTCATGAAAAATATAAATAATATATTTATACTTTTTTCAAATATCTCTTCATTTATGTAATTTAATTTCATATTTGGATAATTATCCATGTTTTAAAAGTGAGAATTATTTAAGATTATCTTAAATAGAAAAAAATGTGCAAAGGAGTTTTCAAAAATGTTCACTAGGTATTCTGTGAGATGCGTGAACGCCGTTCACGCATCCCTTCTCTCGGGAAGATGCGTGAACGGCGTTCACGCATCCCGGACCCATTTTTAAAAATATTCGAACCCTATACCCTTTTATCAAATTTTAATTTTTTAAAAACCCAAATAAAAAAATTAGCCGTCACCAATGTCATCAACGTCAGCATGAAGACTGGCACAGCTGACGGCGAACGTTGTCGAAGTAGCTGGGGGGTTTTAATGTGTCGTGCGATGATTGAGGGACAACAACGGTGTCACACGATAGACGAAAATCAATGACGCGCACCGGCGGGGGATGGCCGGATAGAGGTTGTGAAGCAGGAGCGCATCAGAGAGTACATATGCAAGGGGGAGTCGTCCAGACAACTGAAAGTGGAGTCGGTGTGCCACACCGCTGCAGGATGGACGACCCTAGGGCGTTGCACCACTACAGGAGGGCGATCGGCGGTCGAACTACACTAGCTATAAGGAAGATTCTGAAAGGAGGTCTAGCACCGCATGAATTCACTGGAAAGAAGCTATCGTCGGTTGAAAGTGTGGTGACGGTAGTGGAGAGGGGAGGCGTGCGGTTGGGTGCAGCGTATGAGGTGGATCTAGAGGGCATAGTGGGAGGGAGATGGCCGGACTGGCACTGCTGGGAAAGAGGGGGGTAACCAGACCTGTCATGGCCGAGAGATTTTTGTGCCACATGTAAAAGCGGAGGGGGACCAGCAGGAGGAGCTTGGGTCGGCTGGGAGTGTAGGTGGAGCTGGGTGTGGGGGAGCTGGGGCGTGCGGTCATAGGGAAGGGATGATGTGGAGATGGTTGCGAGGGAGTGGAGTGCGCAGGAGGCGCAGTGGGCTAAGCGAGGTGTTGGAGGGCAAGTGACGAGGGGGCCTTCTGGGATGGGGCGCTGCAGATCAGCAGCGGCTCACGGTGGCTTCCCCTGTGGTGGCCTGCGCTATAGAGGGTAGGCTGGTGCGTGCCGCCTGGAAGACAACCCAAAAAAAGAAAGCAAGAAGGAAAGAAGAATGAAAAAAATAAAATTACAAAATAATAGGTAAATAAATAATAAAAATAATATAGATATTATTATTAACAGTTATAATAATTATAACAATAATAATGATAATAATAATAATAATAATAATCATCATCATCATCATAATATTAATAATAATCATCATAATAATAATAATAATAACCTTATTTATAACAATAATAATAATTGAAATTATTAACCATGACTAGTTTAAATAATGCCATAAAATACATATTTATACCATTTTAATTTTCCGAAGATAGGCGGACTATGTTGTTTCATGGGAGAAGCCACACGGGGTCTCCAAAACGTGCTCTGCCCGGGCGCTCAGTGACCTCAACAAAAAAAAACACATTTTTTGTCACTTAAAAATCTTGTTCGGGATTCTACCCAATCCTCGATTTTTTTAAAACCAATGAAAATAACAAAATAAAAATAATAGATAGGTCAGGGTGTGACACCATTCATATGAGGAATGTATTTGACTTATCAATTGATGGGAGGATCCTGCTATAGCCCCTAGATATATCGATGAGTCTCATGAGACAAACTATATTGGCTTTTAGCATAGACCTTTCATATTTATAATGATGTATTAGAACGGGGGCTTGATAGTAATAGATTTCATAGAATAATGCATTGATTGTATGGTTTAGATGTCTAGCAGTATTCATTCCATAATTATGAATTCAATTATTGATATCCCATGAGATTATTCAATTAGTTAGATTATCCATAGTTTTGTTTCCAGATCATGTGATCATTTATATTGAATTATTTGATAATTATTTATTCATACCATATTATTCTTTAGTTATTGATTAAATGAAATTTATTTTAATGATTTAAATTTCCATATTGATTATGCATTATTTATTTATATATTTCATTGTATTCTTACACATACTGAGAATCTATGCTCTCCTATTTCATAAGTTTTATTTCCCCCCTGATAAGATGAAGTGTTTTATGATTAATTTTCATGGATACACTAAGAGTATTAATGGAATTCTCAAATAAAAATATTTTTATATATTTTGTTTTGAATTATTACAATAATTTTGAGTTTGTATCGAGTTTACCAGGATTAATAAACTATTTGGTCTTTAGGGATGTGATTCCTTGTATATTATGCCAATGTAAAAATATAGACACCGGATCTAGATTACTGGAATTAGGGTAGCTATAATACATATTTATATCCTTTCATATAAATAGGTGAGGAAAAATTAATTATATCACTATGTGAATATAGTAGTCCATATTTGTACAGGAGTGATGTTTCCATTGTTAGATGTATGGAAAAAGTGAGGTAAATAATAATTCATCATTAACAAGAATTATCATATCACGAGTATCATATATATGATTTAAAACTATTTTAATAACCTATCTTGAAATATGGTGATGGAAAATGAATCATATTTTAACGTAGTGGCAGAAGTCCACACTTATACATGACAGATACTTTCATATAACATTTTATATAGAAGTGGTAGGAAATAGTTGTAACATAATAAAAAAACATCTTAGTATATTGATGATACTAGAATGGTATCACCCCAAGCTTCCACAGTACATTTTCCTTTGAATAATGCAATAGCTTGCATTGTATGAAACTACGCGATTCTAGCACACCACGACCAATCAAAGTGGCCGTTATGAATAGAAATACCCACTTTTTTGAAATTTTATAAATTTAATCTTTAAAATGGACTTCTTTTTTTAGATTCAGAATATAGAAATTAGTATAGGGTGAATTTTTAGAATATTTCTGAAAACATTCAATTTTTGATGAGTAGTTAAAAATATTAAATATTAAATAAAATCAACTTTTTTAATAAAAATAATTTATAGTGATAAATTATACTATTGAGTGGTTTTTAAGTATAATTAGATTATGTTTTTACCATTTAATCCAATTTTGTTCATTGGACATAAT
This sequence comes from Viscum album, assembly GCA_963277665.1. Taxonomy (NCBI): domain Eukaryota; kingdom Viridiplantae; phylum Streptophyta; class Magnoliopsida; order Santalales; family Viscaceae; genus Viscum; species Viscum album. Next base: position 1,604,042,303 of record OY728161.1, read on the forward strand.
TTCACATTTAAACTGGACATAAGCAAGTATCAATATTTTGATAGTTATTATTTCATAAAAACAAGTTATTTATTTTGACAATGAGAATTAATATTAAATTAATTTATGCCACTTCTATGTTTTTATTTTAGAAAAAAGGATTCCATATTTAGAATCACGAGGTCTAGATTGTGTAAATATGGATCTTTTATTTTTAGACATTGTAAATAATTATTTCTGTAAATATTTTATTTACCGTGGTTAAAGGGTAATATGGTAAATAAGGGGAAAAATATTATAATATTAAATTACCCTAACACGCATTCTAACCATATTAGCTGATTCATGTCTGACCATGGGCATACTTGGTTCATTTATGGGGCCCAACGGAGCCACTTGTAAGTGATAATGACACTTTATATTAATTAAGTTAAAGTATATACAAAAATGACTTAATCATCTATCTTGTAGTAAATGAATTTCTACATATGGTCTTATATGTTATCCATTTGACTATAAATATTAATTAGAATTATAAAACTATTTCCTACATACTAATATTTTATTTATAATTTTTAGGCATTTAATAAATTTGTTTATTTATGACCTAATGATGATGCAATATTTTCCTTATTAATAAAAGAATCAAATAAATGGTATTATAAATGTTAAAATAATATTATTTGAATGTTTTGATTCCATCCAAAAATTTTATATGTTAATATTACATGTTAGGGTTGGTTGGATTAATTTTTTTTGAAGTAATAATGATTTTATTAATTTTTCAAAAATAAAATACCAAATAGTGTCAAAATTGACATAAAAGATATTTTAAAACAAATATTATATTATTAATTGATATTCTATTTCTAAAATTATATGGTTTTCTAAAAAGATTTATATAATGATATTTTTATCGTTAATGAACCAATCAGGGTTCTCTTGTATTTATATAGTATGATTATTAACCATATAATATAAAAATATAAAGATACATGGTAAATGTCAAACTATTTATCTAAGAGTTAAACCTAAAAAATAAAGTTAATACAGTGACCCAAACATGTCTAAAACCTATTTTTCGAGTGGTTTTCGATCCATCCACACCTTATCTTATAAATAATTCATTTTGGAGTATTTAGAAACCGAAAATGATTTAATAATAAAATAATATTTTTAGCTTTTCCAAAGGTGCTGCTCAACCCTCTTATTAAAGGGTACTCCCCCTTCTATATAATTCATAACATCAAAGTCATTTGACTCTGCAAAACCTTGACCGAATCCCCTCTAAAATTTCCTACCCTCATCCTAGAGGCCTTTCCTAGTCCATAAATCCAACATAAGTAGCCCTTTTGATCTAATCAAAAGAATGAACTCGAAGAAGAGGTAAACATTTCATCACCTCTTTCAAGTTCCTTTCTTCTTAAACTACCTATTTCTTTCTTCTTTCCATTATAAAATAATAACTCCATTAACTTATATATACTATGATGTTATAATAAATATGGAACGATAATATTCATTATTCTATCCATCCTTTGAATGACATTTCACCATACGTGCATATGTACGGCTTCTCGTCTCCACGTCGTGGTGTAATTATTATTCAATACATTATTATTTGGATGAGTATAATAATGTTGTGTAATTGATGTAAATAATAAATATAACATGATAATGATTCTTTATAGATTATATACCATCTAATTATTTATTATTTTAAGATCAAAATAATGATATTGTCGCTCACGCGTACGTACGGATTTCTGTCTCCACGAATGCGATGAGATTCATTCCCCATCGTGTCCATTCAAAACTAAGTTACATTAGATGATTAAAAATAATGTTTAAATACTTATTATCACTCTGAATATGAATAATATACATCCTATCCATAAAAAACATTACATAAGTAGCAATGCATATAATGGAAAATGAATCAGTTTACACCCGAAACGACGATAATACTAAAATATTATTAACAAAGAAATATTAAAAGATCATATATTATGTCATATTATTGTATATGATTATTGTATAATTTAATAACAATTATTTCACCATTATACTGGAGGTTAACCTACCCTCGTCCAAGGAAATGTACAAGGAAAGGGTTAATTTCACAATCTCTTTATTATTCGATATTGTTTTTACGTAAGTATATATTGAGACTTCTTTATCATCCACATCCATGTTTCTTAAAAATGTATTTCAAATCATTCTTAATATTTTATGAATTGGATTAAATTCATTTATACCCTTGATTGACATTTATAAGATGTTTATAAAAGAATATTTCCATCGTTTTCTAAACAAGGGCCTTTATAACCTTTTCGACAAAGATAAGGTAAGAATGAATTTTTTTAACTTATATGGTGGGTGCGGAAATTTTCCGCCATTATGAGATCATCAAAGCTTCCCTTACAAGCTTATAAAAATATTATCAAAAATAAATGTTTTCTTTTATAATTGCAGGACTTTTAAATGATTTCAAAATTAAAATAGGTATTTCACTAAAAAAGGTTTTGATTTCATCTATGTCAACATACTTTGATGAATTTTAAGCTTATTTGAAGTTGATTTATAATGATACAAAACATCTATATTGTATTGGAGGTTTTGTGATATGTTTGACTATGGATGTGTTATTTTTATCCATTCATGGGTTTTGAATAATGTATTGACATTTTGTATGCTAGTTATAATACGAATGTTTATGTTACGTTTGATCCTTTTCATATTAGGAATGAATTGCACTTAGTATTTGATGGGTGGAGCCCTCTATAGATCATTGATGCATCGGTAGGTCTCATGAGACAAACTATTGTTTTGAGAAAAGGCCTTGACAAAATCTTATTTGTAGTCTTGACACAAGGTCTTGAATATATGGTTATGAAAGTCTAGAATTATGAATTCCATCATTATGAAAGTGACTATTGATATTTCATGTGATTATTTGACTAGTAGAATATGAATGTGAATAAGTAAATGGAATTATTATTTTTATCATTTACATATTATGATGAAGATCATGTTTAAAAGGGTTTTGTTTTAGTCTTATACATTGCCTTAAATGTCTTTGCTTATTTATGAATGTTTCTATTATATTGTTATCATTACTTAGCATCTGAGATCACCATATTCTATATATTATTTATTCAAGGATGCGAAGAATTATATTTTGACTGACCTGCAATGATAGTCTATGGGATATCTGTGTTGTCTATGGAAAAATGGTTGTTGTATTTTCCTATTTTATGATGTAATGTAAACCTTGTGAATGTATCTAGTACTTCCAAGGATACTAAACTAATAGTTCTTTCGAGACTTGATATTTCGTGATCATGCCAATGATACATAATAACGCACTGACTATGGACTTCTTGTTTCGGGTTGTTACAGTTGGTATCAGAGTGAGTTTTGTACAATTATTGGAATCTAGATTTAGATAAACTCTAATTAGAGGACAATACCCTAAGATCGACATTGATGATTAGTATAGAAGAACATCCAAGAATTTTGGTATTGTATAGATTTAGTGAGTTTTACAATAAATACATCCCAGTCTAGTTACGAGCAGGTAGAGACGGCTCTGGCACATATGTACCGATTGTAAAACAAAAAAACTGCTTTGGGCTAGACTCGAATGGGAACTAGTAAACGAAAATGGGCCTTGATGCACTCTTGGTTACGACACTCCCCAAGGATATTATAAGGATAATTCTCATTTTTTACAAACTATTATGAAAGGTTTATGAGTGTATACTTCCTTAATGAAAGCATTTTTATAATTATGTATTATATCCATAAACTATTCAATTTATGTTAAGTGTTTTACAAGTTTGGATTTATGTATTTCTATTCATAAAATAATATAGTTTATGCCATTTTTTGAAAATGTAGCATAGGGGAAGGAATGAAAACTGTATCAATGTACTCACTCCATGTAGGGATTTCCCTCCTGCTCAAGATAATTATAGTTGAGATAGTGATGCAACTGGTGTTGATCATCATATCACCATTCTTGGACAAATCACTCAGGATAAGAATAAAAACCTTAGCTGTATAGAGCACCCTAATCCACATTGTGGATGATCAATATTAGATCTCTTCCTGAGGAAACAACCACCAACATTCAATTGGGGTACAAATACACCAGTAGTGGAGAAATAGATAAATTCCTTGGGGAAAATATCAACGAATTGTGGAGTAGCTAAAGGGAAAAAGTTGTCATGGAATTTTACCGCCTTATTTGAGATGTTGATCAATGGTGATCATTTATTAAATACAAAAAGGAATATGATGGAGTATAAAATATGGAATTGAAAGAGTTAAAAGAATTTTTATTAGAAAAATACTTTCCTCATGACTATCGAGTGGATATGGAAAGACAAATTCTGAGACTGAGGTAAAAGAATGATGAGAATGTCACAATGATTGAAGCTAAATTTACAATTTTAGTGAGTCATGCTTCAGATTATATATGTAACCCAAGATGTAATATTGATCATATCTTTGATGGGTTAAAACCATTTCTCCCTCTAGAATTTGTCTCATAATTCTTATCATTGTACGAAGATATTTTAGCATGTGCTATCAAGATAGAAAAATTATTCTCTAAGTCTTACAAAATTAAAGAAAAGAAAGAGAATAAGAGATCTTCTGAATGATCTGGAAATAGAAATAAGGGGAAGAAGGGAAAATTTTAATATCCATCCTATAGTAAATGTATGAAGAAACACCCTGGTACTTGCTTGAAGGGAATGAGAGTCTATTAAAGTGTGGTGAAAAAGGCCAAAAAACTCGTGATTTCAAGGGGATGAAAGAGGTTGTTGATGTTTAATGCTACCATTTTAGATAATGGGGGAATTATGGGAATTAATTTCCTAAGAGTCATGTGAACATACCTCAGAAAAGGAAAAGGGATCAAGGCTAATATTATTCTATCACTACTATAGAGGACGAAGCGCTAAAAGACGTGGTGGCAGGTAATTTATTTGTTTCCTCTAGTTCAGAAATTTTTTTATTTGATTCTGGATCATTGAATTTTTTCATATCTTCCCAGTTTGCAAAGAAAATGAGATATTTCCAATTTGATTTAACAACAACGTTGTCAGTAAAAGATTTTAACGGAATTATCATCGAAACAAATTTTTGTGAATCAATCCCCATTAGAGGATATAAATGTTCTTTATCTGCTGATCTCATCGTCATACCCATTATTTACTTTGATATAATCTTCTGTATGGATTTTATTTTGGACCATGATGTGAATTTTTTTAAGAAGAATGAGGTTACAATTTCTGATAATGATTAGGATTACCTTATCTTTATAATAGAATTTTCACCACATAATTCTTATCAAGATCCACCCCTAGTAGCTTAAATAAATTCAATTATTGGGGAGGAAGAGAATGAAATTATTTTGGGTGAGGAAAGGAATGTTCAAATAATGTATGTACATATTGTGAATGAATATGTTGATGTGTTTCCAAGGGATTTACTTGGACATCCTTTAGAATGAGAAATTGAGTTTTCCATTGATTTAATTCCTGGTTCATGGCCCACATCAGAGTCCCCTTATATAATGGTCAATGTGGCATTAGTGGCACTAAAGAAACAACAAGAGGAATTGATTAATAAGGGATTTATTCACCCTAGTGTTTCTCCATGGGGAGCCTCTATCATTTTTGTTAAAAAGAAAAATGGATCTATGAGGTTGTGCATTGACTACATGGAGATCAATTCTATAACAATAATGATCATGTATCCCCTACCTCAAATTGATGATTTATTTGAACAAATTAATGGAGCTCAGTACTTTTCAAAGATTAAACTTTGATCTGGACATCATCATTTTTGTGTGAAGAAGGAAGTCATTCCGAAGACAACATTTTGAACCAGGTATGGGCATTACAAGTATACAATAATGCCTTTTGGATTGATTAATTCACCCTATGTCTTCATGGATCCAATGAATAGTGTTTTCAAGGAATATGTTGAAGAATTTGTAGTGGTATTTATTGATGATATCTTGGTATACTCCAAATGCAATGAAGATCTTGAAAATCACATGCGCATTATCCAGATGACCCTTAGAAGACATGAATTATATGGGAAGTTTAGAAAGTGTGAATTCTGGCATTAGGAGATATCTTTTCTAGGTCATATTGTCTCTAAGGTTGGAATCTTCGTTGATCCTTCTAAGATAAGATCAATCCAAGAATATCCTGCACCAATGAGTATAACTAAGGTATACAATTTTATAGGTTTAGCAGGTTATTATTGATGTTTCGCCCAAAATTTTTCCCGGTTGGCTAACCCATTAAAAAAGATCACATGAAAAGGGGATAATTTTATTTGGAAAAAATAGTGTGAATAATTTTTTGAAGAACTCAAGAGAATATTAGTCATTACTCATATATTGACTCTATCATCAGGGAATTATGGGTTTGTTATTTATAGTGATGCTTCAAAGAAAGGACTATGTTGTGTCCTTATGCAGAATGATAGTGTTATTGCCTATGCATCATTATAGATAAAAATTCATGAGCAAAACTATCCTTCTCATGATCTTGAGTTATAACCTATAATATTTTCTTTGTAGATATGGAGAAATTATCTATATGGTGAAAAATGTGAGATATATTCTTATCACAAGTGTTTGAAGTATATTTTCTCATAGAAATAACTCAACATGAGACAAAGGAGTTGGCTTTATCTACTAAAGGATTATGATTTCATGATAAACTACCACTCGGGGAAGGTAAATAAGGTGGAAGATTCTTTGAGAAGAAAATATCATGTAGTTTTGAACATGATGAGTGTTGAAAGGGATCATATTTTCATGGATCTAGTAAATATGGATATGGGAATATCCCTGGATGGTGAAACATCAATGCTTTTTCAAAAGGTTTCCAAACAATCTTTACTAAAAAGGATAAAGAGTTCTCAGACGGATGATGAGGAGTTTCAAAAGTAGATTAAATCAATAAATAATGGGAGATTGAGTGACATTGTATATGAAGATGGAATTTTGAAATTTGGGAAGAGACATAGTGTTCCCAATATACATAATCTAAAATGAAAATTGTTGGATGATGATCATAGCTCCAATTTCTCTATACACCCAGGGAGCACCAAAATGTAAAGATATTTGAGGGATCATTTTTGGTGGAACAACATAAAGAGGGAGATTCTTGATTTTGTGTCAAGATTTATGGGTTTTCCACAAGTGAAATCTGGAAGGCAACATCCTAGAGGGGTCATGCAACATCTTCCCATACCTGAGTGGAAATGGGATAATTTTACGATGGACTTTGTCATGGGACTACCAAATAATCCTAAAAGAAAATATGCAATATGGGTCATTGTTGATCATCTTACCATGTCATCAAATTTTATTGCTATAAGAGAATATTTACCATTGTTTTGCAAGACTATATATTAATGAAGTTGTAAGACATTATGGAGTACCACTATCTATTGTTTCTTATTGTGATCCCCGTTTTACATCAATATTCTTGAAAAGTCTTTAGAAATACCTAGATACTGAACATCGTTTGAGTACTGCCTACCACCCCCAAACTGATGGAAAATCTGAACAGACAATTCAAACCTTAGAAGAAATGTTGAGATCATGCTCACTTGAATTTCAAGGAATGTGGGATCAATATTTACCTATGGTACAATTTTATTATAACAATAGCTTTCATTCAAATATTCAGATGGCACCATATGAAGCGTTATACAGAAATAAATGTCGCACACCAACCTGTTGGGATGATGTTGGTGAAAGAAAACTACTAGGCCTAGAACATGTGGAGTAAATGATGGAAAATGTGAAGGTTATCCAAAACCACAACAAAGAATCTCAAAGTAAACCTAAGAGCTATGCCGATAACCAGAGGATGGATTTGGAATTTCAGGCATGAGATCAAGTTGTCTTGAAGGTATCCCCATGGAAGGGTGTTATACATTTCAATAAAAAGGGAAAATTAAGTCCCAGGTACATCGGAACTATTGAAATTCTAGAACGAATTGGGTCAGTATCTTACCATTCGGCAATGCCGCTAAGTCTCTCCAAAGTTCATGATGTGTTCCACGTATCACTATTGAGAAAATACATGCCTGACCCAATGCATGTACTCACCTATGGGGAATTAGAACTGGAACCTGATTTGCCTTAATGTGTAGAGACAATCAGGATTCATGATACCAAAGAACAACTATTGAGAAACTGGATGACTCATCTGATAAAAGATCTATGGAGAAACCATAAGATGGGAGATGCAACATTGGAACCAGAGAAATTATGATGAAAAACCAACAGAATATTTTTATGCAGTAGTATTATAGAAATTTCAAGGATAAAATTATTATAATGATCAGAGAATGTAACACCCCAAGATTTCACGGTACATTTTCCTTTGAATAAGGAAATATATTGCATTGTATTCAACCTCAAGATTCTAACAGACCGTGACAAATCAAAGTAGCCATTATGAATATTAATACCACCTTTTTTAAATTTTATAAATTTTATCATTGAAAATGGACATCATTTTTGGATTAAAAATATTGAAATCAGTATATGGTAAATTTTTAGTATTTTTCTAAAAACATTCAAATTTTTATGAATAGTTAAAAATAGTTAATTTTAATTAAAAACAACATTTTCAATCAAAATAATTTATAGTAATAAATGATAATATTTAGTGGGTTTTATGTATAATAATATTATATTTTTACCATTTAATCCATATGTTGGTCATTAGATGTAATTTCAAATTTAAACTAGACATAAGCAAGTATCAATCTTTTGATAGTTATTATTTCTTAAAAACACGTTTTTAGTTTTGACAACGAGAATTAATTTTAAATTAATTTCTGCCACTTCTGTGTTTTGAATTTAGAAAAATGGATTCCATATTTATGATTAGGAGGTCCAAATTATGTAAATAGGTAACTTATATTTTTATACATTTTGAATAATTAATTCGGTAAATATTTTATTTACCATGGTAAAAGGGTAAATACGATAAATAAGTGTAAAAAATAATAATATAATAATATTAAATTACCCTAACACATGTTTTAACTCTATTGTATAATAAATTTTGGATCATGGGCTTCCTTGGGTTGATTTGGATGTAATTTTTCATTTAAACTTGACATAAACAAGGATCAATATTTTGATAGTTATTATTTCTTAAAAACAAGCATTTTGTTTTGACAACGGGAATTAATTTTAAATTAATTTCTGCTACTTCTGTGTTTGGAATTCCTAAAAATGGATTCCATATTTATGATTAATAGGTCCAAATTATGTAAATAGGTAACTTATATTTTTAGACATTTTGAATAATTAATTCGGTAAATATTTTATTTACCATGGTTAAAGGGTAAATCCGTTAAATAAGTATTAAATTACCCCAACACGTGTTTTAACCATATTGGATAATAAATTTCTAACCATGGGCCTCCATGGGTCTATTTGGGGAGGGTGTTTCTTTCTGTCGAGGGTTTGAAAAGGCCACACAAGGGAATTACCTTTTTGAAGAGAAAAATGAAATAAGCATATATCTTTTAGTAAAATAATTTTTACAGAGGGTTATATATGTTATATCTTCGACTATAAATATTAATTAGAAAGAAAAAAAAATTTCTTAGATAATGGTATTTTATTTATAATTTTTATACATTTAATAATTAAATTTATCTTTGAAATAATGATGAGGAAGTATTTTCCTTATTAAAGAAAGAATCAAATAAATGGTATAATAAATGTTAAAATAAATATAATTTGAATGTATTTATGACATAAAAGAATTTTATAGGTTAATATTCCATGTTAGGGTTGGTTATATGAATATTGTTCTACATTATAATTATGTTATGAATTTGTCAAAATCAAAATACCAAATAATGTCAAAATTGACATAAAATTACTTTTAAAACAAATATTATACTATTAATTGATATTGTATTCCAAAAAATCGAAAATCAGCCAAAAGAATTATATAATAATAGTTTTATCATTATTTTACCACTTGGGGTTCACTATGAAGTGTATATAAAGTTTATTAACCATATAATATAAAAATACAAAGAGACATGGTAATGGTCTAACTATTTAACTAACAGTTAATCCTAAACAATAATGTTAATATAGTGACCCAAACCTATATAAAACCTATTGGTTGAGTGGTTATAGACCAATCCCCACATTATCATTGAAATAATTTTTTTTAACAATTAGAAACATAAAATTATTTTATTATAAAATAATATTTCTAGATTTTCCTAAGGTGCCACTCACCTCTCTTAAGAAAGGGAACTCCCCCTTCTCTCTAGTTCACACCTTCAAAGACAGTTATCTCAGCCTAACCGTACCCAAATACCCTCTATAATTTCCTCTTATCATCATATTGTCCATATTTTAGTCATAAATCCAACCTTAGGATCCCTTTTGATCAAATCAAAAGGAAGAACCCGAAGAAGAGGTAAACATTTCATCACCTCTTTCAAGTTACTTTCCTCTTCCACTTCTTCTTTCATTTTTTGTTTCCATTCTAAAATGATGAATCGATTATCTTCTATATACTGTGATTTTATTATAAATATGGTACAACCATATTCATTATGGTATCCATCCATTGAATTACATGTCACCAGATGTGCGTACATACGACTTACCGTCTCCACGTCATGGTGTAATTGTTAGTCAATACATTATTATTTGAATGGGTATAATAATGATTCTTAATTGATGTAAATAATAAATATAACATGATAATTATTCTGTATGTATGATATATCATCCAATTATATATTATTTTAATATCAACAGAATGATATTTTCGCTCGTGCGTACACACGGATTACCATCTCCACGAATGCAATGAGATTCATTCCCCATCAGATCCATTCAAGACTAATTTTCATTAGATGATTAAAAATAATGTTTAATGATTTAATATCATTCTGAATATGAATAAGATACATCCTATCCATGAAAAACATTACTTACGTAACAAAAAATATAAATGAAAATGAATTAGTTAACACCTTAAATGTCTATAATACTAAGGTATTATTAACAAATCAAAATTAAAAGATCATATATGATATCATGTTAATGTATAATATTCTTGAATAATTTAATAACAATTATTTCACCATTATATATGAGGTTAACATACCATAAACCATGTAAAATTACATAGTAAGGGTTAATTTCACAATCTATTTATTATTTGAGGTTGTTTTTACGTAAGTATCTACTGGATCCTCTTTATCATCCACATCCATGTCTCATAAAAATATATTTCCAAACATTATTAGTATTTTATAGACTATGAGTTAAACTAATTTATACAATTTTTTGAACTTTATAAGAAGTTTATAAAGGAATCATTCTGTCATTTTCCAAACATAGTCCTTTATAACCTTTTCCACAAAGTTAAGGTAAGAATGTCTTTTTTTACTTATACAGCGGGTGCCGCTATTTTATGTCATTATGACATCATCAAAGCTTCCCTTACAGGATTATAAGAATATTTAAAAAAATAATAGTTTTCTTTTATAAATATATTACTTTAAAATTATTTCAAAATAGAATGAGATATTTCTCTAAAAAAATATTTGATTTCATATATGTCAAAATCCTTTAATGAATTTAAAGCTTATTTGAAGTTGATTTATTATGATACAAAACTTTTAAATTTTATTGAATGTATGTGATATGTTTGACTATGGATGTTTTATTTTAACACCATTCATGGTTTATGGATAAAGTGTTGACATTTCGTATGCTAGTTTTAATATGAAAGTTTATGATATGTTGAAAGCTTTTCATATAAGGAATGAATTGGACATAGTATGTGACGGGTGCAGCCCACTATAGCTCATCGATGCCTCGGTAGGTCTCATGAAACAAACAAGTGTCTTGGAAGAAGTCCTTGACAAAATATTATTTGTATTCTTGGCACAAGGAATTGAATATATGGTTATGAATGTCTGGAATTAGGCATTCGATCATTATTTAAGTGGCTATTGATATTCCATGTGATTATACGACTAGTAGAATATCCATGAGAATAAGTAAATGGAATTATTTAATTTTATATTTTCCATATCATACTAAAGTTCATGATTAAAAGTCTTTTGTTTTAGTCTTATAAATTTCCTTAAATATTTGTGCTTATTTATGAAAGTTGCTTATATTTTTTTATCCTTAATGAGCATCTAAGATCACCCCTTTCTATTTTTTTTAGGATACGAAGAAGTATATTATGACTAACCTACAGAGATAGTCTATGGTATCTCATTGTTTTCTATGGAAAGAATTTTTTTTTTATAGTTTTCTTTTTTATGATATAATGTAATCCTTATTAATGTATCTAGTACTTCCAAGGCTACTAAACTAATCACTCTTTCGAGACTTGATATTTTTTAATGATGCTAATGATACATAATAATGCACCGACTCAAGGATTCTGTGGTCAGGGATTTACATGATTAATAAAGTTATTATTGGTATAATTTTTCTATAGGATATATAATAAGAACTAAAATTGAATGCTCGTGGTTAGGATTTATACCTCTTTATTTACGAGTCCTCATTTTTCTTACACCTTAATCCTTGAAAGGATGCATTTAGGCATAGAAAAAGCGATCTATAATAAAGGGAATTAATCTAGTACTTTTTTGGGTTTTGATTGGATGATATATAAAGATATAATTTTATGAATAATAGATGAAAATAGGTTCTCTCTTATAAGTCAGGTGGGGGCATACATGGAATTTATTAAATGATTTCAATAATATATGGTCAATTTCATGAGAAATTGGATCCAAATGGACATGAATTATAATTTTCGAATAAGATATGGTTTAAATATATTGAAATGAAAATAATTATATAAGTTTTATGTGGAATTACTACCCTTATATCCTAGTTTAACACCCCCAAATAAACCCATTTTAACCTGAACCGTGGTAATAATATTTCACTGTTTTACTATTCACTATGAATTTTTTTTTAATTTAAACCTACCAAAATTTATTCATTTTTATGATTATAAATATTGAATCCATTTCAATACATTCAGTTTCATGAAGTGGTATAATAAATTTTAATAACAGTGCAAAGCATAGTGAAAACCACTTTTAGATAAATGCATTTTTGTGATTAAAAGGGGATTTTCATCCACTATTTGTCCTATAAAAAACATAACCTGAACAATTAAAATATTTGATTTAATATATAATATTTAAATTTCATTATAACCTTAAATAAATATTTGTAAATTAAATTTAAAAATAAAAAAGCACATTGTGTTCATATAAATAGTTTTTAGAAAAATGCGTTTTAAGCCCAAATTAGAGCTTATACCAAAATCAAGTATAACATCGATTACTATATAATTAATAAGATAATTTATTATTTAATTAGTATTATTTATTTTAATATAAAAATTATAACATATTGAGACATTTTCAATTTTTTTATTTAATGGAAAGAAATGATTGTTTTACAAAAAACCCGATTTTCACTATTCACTAAAATATAAATACATTTAGAAAACCCTTTAAATTATCCATAAAATATTATTGACATGAAGATTTGAAAAATAATATTCTTTAGAAAACACAAATTAATTATAAATTTCAAAATTTCATTATAAGTTTCTCAAAAAAATGCAAGAAAACATATTTTTAAAGAAATCATATTTTTGAAGCATAAAATGACTTTATTAAAAATAAATATTGTATATATTATGAATTATTCAATAAATTTATATTATATAAAACCATTATAAATATTTATTATAATTTTGGTAATATTTTTCATGATTTAATATTCAATGTTTATGTTATAAAAGATTATAATATCATTGTTTATTTAGACTTATGGTTGCATATAAAGTAATCAATCGAATAAATTATGTTTATTTCAAAGGAAATACATAAAATATTATTCGGTTGTTACATTCTAGTCACCTAAAATTTAATTTATCCCTAAAAATTTTATCACTATGATAAAAATGTGGATATCAATACACAACCAAGGGTTCCCATTTCACTTCCTTGAATTTATATTTCCTCCAAAGAACTTTAACAATCTATTTAGTATTGTTCTGTATCGCTTTAATTATTTTATCTATGATTCCCATCATTACTTATTTATATGAAGGATCAAGTAATAGTGTAATAACTTATATGATCATTATATATGAATTATCAGTTGTGTACGTCATAAAACGTGATACATGGAATACATCATTAACTTGAGAGAGGTTCTGTGGAAGAGATAAGTGATAAGCTGCAGTCCCTACACGATAAAGAATATTGAAGGGAATAATATAACTAGGTCCCAAATGTTCCTTATTTATGAATTTCATAACTTTATTTCATGTATAATTTCATAGTAATATTGTCCAACCAATTTATAATTCCAAATATCACTAATGATTATAAATGTAACACCCCAAGATTTCATAGTATGTTATTTCTTCAAAATAATCAAATAACATGCACTGCACCCAACACCGAGTTCAAGCGCACCACGACTAACCAAACTAGTCGTTCAAAATCAGTTATGAATAGTATTAACTGAATTTTGAACTTTATATAATCCTTATAATTTTAGAATCTATATTGTGAGTTTCTTAGACACAATGTAAGAACAAATTCATTTTTTTCAAATAAATGAAGTATTTTAAAAAAAAATGAAATTTTACCACCTTTTAATGGAGAACCCTATTTAAATAAAATATTTGAAACTTTTATATATTCATTTTCAAAAAATGAACTTCTTCGTTATAATCAGGATTAGTTTCATTAATTTTTTGGTGTTTTTCTAATAACTTTCATATTTGGGTGAACTGTGAAAAATACTACATTTTAACTACAAACAACATTTTTAATAAAAATAACTTATAGTGTTAAATTATATGTTTTAATGGTTTTAAAGTATAAATATATTATATTTTTACCATTTAATACAATTTTGGTCATTTGATGTAATTACACATTTAAACTAGACCTTTGCAAGTGTCAATCTTTTGATAGTTATTATTTCTTAAAAAAATGTTTTTTTACCACGAGAATTATTTTTAAATTAATTTCTTCCACTTATATGTTATGAATTTAAAAAAATGGATTCAAAATTTATAATCAGTAGTTCCGAATTCTTCAAATAATTATATTTTATTTTTATACATTTTGAATAATTACTTTGATAAATATTTTATTTATAATGATTAAAGGATAAACCTGGTAAATAAGTCTAAAAAATTAATATTATAATAATATTAAATTACACTAACACATGTTATAACCCAATTGGATGATACCATTCAGACCATGTACATCCTTGGGTTGATATTGGGACTTAATGGAGCCACTTTTAATTGATAATGACACTTTATATTAATTAAGTTAAAGTAAATACAAAAATGACATAAGCATATATCTTTTAGTAAAACATTTTTTAGATAGGGTTATATATTATATATTCAACTATAAATATTAATTAAAATGATAAAAATATTTCCTATATAATGGTATTTTATTTATAATTTTTAGACATTGAATATTTAAATTTATTTATGATAAAATGATGATGCAATATTTTCCTTATTAATGAAAGAAAAAACAAAATTGTATTATAGATGTTAAAATAAATATAATTTGAAAGTTTTGATTCCATCCACGGAGTTTCTAGGTTAATTTGAAATGTTATGATTTATTAAAAAAATCGAAGTAGTAATGCTGTTAGGAATTTAACAAAAACAAAATAGAAAATATTTTCAAAATTGACATAAAAGTGTTTTTAAAACAAATATTATTTTATTAATTGATATTCAATTCCTAAAAATCTATGGTTTGTCCATAATTATTAAATAAAATTATATATTTCATTCATTAACCACATGATGTTATCTTGGAATTTTATTGTATGTTTATTAACCATATTAGATAAAAATACAACGAGACATGG
The DNA here is from genome assembly GCA_963277665.1 of Viscum album. Classification (NCBI taxonomy): domain Eukaryota; kingdom Viridiplantae; phylum Streptophyta; class Magnoliopsida; order Santalales; family Viscaceae; genus Viscum; species Viscum album. The sequence continues at coordinate 1,604,058,291 of OY728161.1, forward strand.
TAAATGTCAAACAAATTAACTAATAGTTATGTCTATAAAATAAAGTTATATAGTGATACAAACCAGTCTAAAACATATTGGATGAGTGTTTTTCATCCCATACCGACCTTATATTTGAAACAAATCATTTTGGAGCCATTAGAAACCGAAAAATATTTTATTATAATATAATATTTCAATAATTTCCTAAGGTTCCCCTCACACCTCTTATAAAAGGGCACACCGCTTCTTTAAAATTAACACCTTCAAAGAAATTTTCCTTGTCAAAAAAATTATCAAATACCCATTAAACTATCCTCAATTATTCCAAGAGGCCTTACTTTAGTCAGAAATCCAATCTACGGATCCCTTTTGATCAAATCAAAAAGAAGAAACCGAAGAAGAGGTAAATATTTTATCACCTCTTTCAGGTTCATTTCTTCTTCCACTTCTTATTTCATTGTTATTTCCATTCTAAAATAATAACTCCATTATCGTCAATATATTTTGATGGTATTTTAAATATTGTAATATCTTATTCATTATTCTATTCATCCTTTTAATGACATGTCCCGATACGTACGTACGTACGACTTATCGTCTCCAGGTCTTGGTGTAGTTGTTATTCAAAACATTATCATTTTTATGGGTATAATAATGATGTATAATTGATTTAAATAATAAATATAATGAGATAATTATTCTGTATATATGATATACCATCCAATTATATATTATTTTAATATCAAAAGAATGATATCGTCGCTCGTGTATATGTTCAGGTTACCGTCTCCACGAACGCAATGAGATTCATTCCCCATCGTATCCATTTAAGACTAACTTTCATTTGGAGATTAAAAATAATTTTTAAATACTTAATATAATTCTGAATATGAATATGATACGTCATATCATCAAAAAACATTACTTTCATGACAATGAAAATAATGGAAAACGAATCAGTTAACACCCGAAACAATGATACTACTGAAATATTACTAACAATGAAATATTAGAAGATAATATATGATATCATATTAATTTATATGGTTCTTTTATAATTTAATAACAATTATTTCACAATTATACATGAGTTTAACCAACCATCGACCAAGGAAAAGAAAAAGTTATGATGTTTTCATCTCACTCTTTATTCCCGTGAGATTCATGCTATATTGCAACTATTTGTTTTTGTGTGTTGTATATGCTACCCCTAATTTTATTATTGGTGTAATAAATTTTAATTTATGGTTATTTACATCTATATTATATGATACATCCTTCATGGGGTGTATGTTTCGTTAGTTACCAAAATTGTAAGGGTTAATTCTAATATATCTTCATTATCAAATATTGTTTATACGTAATTATCTACTAGGACCTCTTTATCATCCACATCCTTGTTTATTAAAATGTATTTTAAAATTTTTTACTATTTAATAAACAGTGGGTGTAGTCAATTATACCCTTATTTGATCTTATATTTTTTTTAATGGAATCTTTCCTTCGTTTTCCAAACAAGGTACTTTATAACCATTTTGAGAAAATTAAGGTAAGAATGTCTTTATTAACTTATACAGTGGGTGCGGCTATTTTATATCGTTATAACATCGTCAAAGCTTCACATAAAATATTATATGAATCTTTTCAAAATAAATGTTTTATTTATAATTATGTGACTCTAATATGATTTCAAAATAGAAAGCTATATTTTCTCTCAAATAGCTTTGATTTCATCTATGTCAACATCCTTTGATAAATTTTACATTAGTTTGAAGTTGATTTATTGTGATACAAATATCCCATATTTGATTTAAGGGTTTGTGATATATTAGACTGGTGATGAGTTATTTTTATTCCATTCATGGTTTTTAGTTAAAGTAATGACATTTCATATGCTAGTTTTAATGCGGCGGTTTATGTTATATTTGGACCTTTTCGTAAGATGAATTTATTGGACTAGTAGGATTCGGGATAGGGACCGGTAAATGTAAGCCCTCCTGGTTGGGGTCTGGTTATAGAAGACTCATCAGGTTGGAGTCTAGTTATAGAGGCTCTCTGGGTATGAGTCCGGTTATAAAGGCTCTACAGGTTGGAGTTTGATTACAGAGGCTCTCCGGGATGGGGTCCGGTTACAGTTTTCCCCATGGACATCGAAGGAGGCCTTGACACCGAAATTAACGTCTGATACTATACATTCCTTCATTATGAAATTAGTTATTACATGTTATTATTCGACTATTAGAATATCCATGTGCAAGTTTATATAGTATTTTTTGATTTATTTTTTCAATATTGTGTTCAATATTAGGTTTAAAAGGTTATTGTTTTTATTACACATATTTCCTTAAAAGTTTATAGCTTCTACTAAATTTTTTAACCTTACTGAGAATTTTAGCTCACCCCTTTTTTATTTTTTATTTTCTCAGGATCCCAAGAAGTGTTTTATTTTTGTTATGCAGGGTTATTCAAAGGTAACACTAGCATTCTCAAAGATTAATATTTTTTTTATTTTGGAAAGTGTAACGTAACATTCATGTATGTAATCTATTCTCCAAGACTACTAAACATGTCATTCTTTTGAGACATGATTCCTGATAATCATGTCAATGTATTAAAATAATCCACCGGATTTGAGAATCTAGGGTTGGGGTGTTACAGTTGGTATCATAGGTTGTTTAACAATAATATTAGAAACTAAATTTAGATAAACTTTGATTAGAGTACTTACCCTAAGATAGAGTTGAGGATTAGTATAGAACTTCCTACAATTTTGGTAAAGTATATATTTTGTGAGTAATCTATGAAAATACATCCCTGTATGGATACAAACAGGTAGAAGCGACTCTAGCACAGAAGTACCCAGGGGTAAATCCTGAAAACATCGCTTTGTGCTAGACTCAAACAGGAACTGGTGCACGAAAAGGGGCCTTATTGCACTCTAAGTTAAGACACTCCATGTGGGAAATTCTTAGGATATGTCAAACTTTCATTACAAATAATTATGATGGATTTATGAGTATATACCTCCTAAAAGAAAATATTTTTATGATGAAGTTTAATATCTATAAACTAATCAATTTACGTTAGATATTTTACATGTTTGGAATTATTCATTTATATTCATAAATTGACCTAGTTTAAGCCATTATATAGAAATGGTGCCCTATAGAAGGATAGAGAACTTCAGCAATACGTATGATCCAATGAGTAATTAGGAACATATCATTCATTGTTTTAAGTCCACATTTAGAAGGGAAATAGTCTCCCATGTATTCTCAATATATGATGAAATAATATCTTGTGTTAATAAGACAAGTAATGAATTCTATGAGTCATATGTCTTCGAAGGGAAGAAAGAGAAGAAAATAATGGTAGAGAGAAAGATTTATAAAGTGAATAGGGGAAAGAAGGATTTTCTTATATGCGATAAATGTGGAAATAATCACCTTGGTAAATACTTGAAGGGAATGGGAGTTTGTTAGAAGTATAGAGAAAAAGGACTCCAATTACGTGATTTCAAGGTTAAGAAAAAGGTTTCAAATGTAAAATTCTTCATCTTCAATTCATTGGGACACTACGCAAAACAATGCCCCAGTCATTAGATTATATAGAAAATGATTCTATTGGATAATAATCAGGTTATGATACTACCTCAGATGAAGAGGAATGACTAGTGTTATTGTGTTGTTATTATAGAACTATTTCATTTGAGTGTTTTATCAATAATATACTGTTTATATGAATTATTGAAAAAAATAAGGATTGTACCGCAGTACAATTTTATTGAGGATTTGAGATTATATGGTTATAAGAAATGTGAATTAATAGTAAGCTACACTTTTTGGAAAAATATATGGTTGGAAGAAACGTAATCGTTAACTTGGTCCTGATAATGTGGTAGTGATTGTGGAATAATAGATGGTTGATTTGGATAAATTATAATGGATATTCTTGACTTCCTTGGAATAGATTAATAGTTTATTTATTTTATCATTGTTGGAATATTAAAAAATGTTATATATAAAGAATAAATCAAGTATTATATAAATGATAAGAGAGCATCAATGTAATAAATAAGGTTTTATGGTAATCTATGGTGCTTTTATGTTTTTATAATTGGAAACGATAAAGGTGTTCACATGTTATTACGTGAAAAAAAGCATCTTCATTGTGTTTATCTTCATAATAAATTTTTGACTGTGAGTTTGGATAGATGTATTTTGGATAAGTCTAAAGGTTTGAATGGATTATGTTTGAAATCGAATACTATTGTTAAGGTTATTTTTGGATTGTTATAAAAAGGACAACACAAAGACCGTGTGACAACCCATCGCATCGGACAATGCTGCGTAAATCGTACCTACCACCACAGTGTGACTGGGATTTATCGCCAACCACTAGTCTATGTGAAGTCCCTCGATTGTATAATGTTGTTTCTTTTATTAAAAGGTTTGATCCGTGAATTATAAATTCATTATTTTTGGAACCCTATATAATTAGGATAAATAGAATATTTTTTTGAAATCATTTGGAGTGAAAGATGAGTTTGTGGTTGGAATTAGTTGAACAATGAAACTATACCTGTCAAATATATATATATATATATATATGTATATATATTCTATCTTATTATATGGGTAAATTAATTCTTAAAAATTAGGGAATGGATCATAAAACAAAAAATATGTTATCCAAATATCTTATGTTTTGATGAACCGATGGTATTTTAAATTATCTTAGATTGATGGATTTGAGGCCATCAATTTTACATTTCTTTGTTATTGATGACCTCAATCACTCCATATAAATATTAATTTCTTTCCTCCAATTATTTGTCTCTAATTTCAACCAATTTTCTCCTAATCGAGATAAAATTTGTTGGTGACCCTTTCATTTCTCTTTTCCTCTTATAGAGACTAAATTTTATTAACCCAATTTCTGATGATTGTTTTCCCACAAAGGTATTTTCTATTTTCATCCTTTTGTTTTTAAAGAACAATTTCAAATTGCGAGGATGCAATTTATTGAATGAGGGAAGAATGTAACACACCACGTTTTCATAGTACGTTATTTCTTCAAAGTAATTCAATAACATTTACTACACGCAACACCGAGTTCAAGAACACCACGACTTACCAAACTAGCAATTCAATAGTGGTTATGAATAGTATTAACTGAATTTTGAACAATATATATTCCATAAAATTTTATAATCCATATTGTTAGTTTCTTAGATATAATTTAAGAACAAATTCATTTTTTTCCACTAAAGAAGTACTTTTCAAAAAAATCAATTTTACCGCCTTTTAAAAGAGAACACTATTTAAATAAAATATTTTAAACTTATATATATTAAATTTGAAAAAATAAACTTCTTATTTAGAATTATGACATAAGAATTTAGTTTCAATATATTTTTGGGGTTTTCAGGATAACTTTCATATTTGGGTGAATTGTTAAAAATACTATATTATAACTGAAAACAACTTCTTTAATCAAAATAAATTATTGTGTTCAATTATAAATTTTAATGGTTTGTAAGTATAAATAAGTTATATTTTTAAAATTTAATCCAATTTTGTTCATAGGAAGTAATTTCACATTTAAACTTAAAATAAGAAACTGTCAATATTTTGATAGTTATTATTTATTAAAATCGTGATTTTTGTTTTGACAATAGGAATTAATTTTAAAAAAATTTCTACCACTTCTGTGTTTTGAATTTAGAAAAATGGATTCCATATTTAGAATCAGGTGGTCCTAATTGTGTAAATAGGTCACTTTTATTTTTAGACAATTTGAATAATTATTTCTGTAAATATTTTATTTACCATGGTTAAAGGGAATATCCAGTATATAAGGGTAAAAAAATAATATTATAATTATACTAAATTATCCTAACATGTGTTCTAACCCTATTTGCTGATACATGTCCGACAATGGACATCTATGTTCCGATTTTGGGACCCCATGGATCCACTTGTAGTTATAATGACACTCTATATTAATTAAGTTAAAATAAATACAAAAATGATATAAGAAAATATCTTTTAGTAAAACAATTTTTAAATAAGGTTATATATGTTATATCTTTGACTATAAATATTTATTAGAAACATAAAAATATTTCCAACATAATGGTATTTTATTTATAATTTTTAGACATTGAATAATTATATTTATTTATGAAACAATCTAAGATTCTGCTAAACATCTTAAATAATATTATATATGTCATTAATAAACCACTTGAGGTTCGTTTGAAGTTTATTGTATGTTTATTAACAATATAATATAAAAATACAAAGAGACATGGTAAATTTCAAACAAATTAACTAAGAGTTAAATCTAGAAGATAAGGTTAATATAGTGGCCCAAACCATTCTAAAACCAATTGGTTGAGTGGTTTTAGACCCATCCCCACATTATCTTTGAAATAAATTATTTTGTATCCATTATAAAATGAAAATTATTTTATTATAAAACAATATTTCAATCTTTTCTTAAGGTTCCTCTCCCCCTTCTTATAAAAGAGCACTCCCGCTTCTCTAAAATTCAAACCATCAAAGCCATTTGACTCAGCCAACCCCTGCCCAAATATCCTCTCAAATATACTCCATTCATCCTATAGTCCTTACATTAGTCATAAATCCATCCTATGGGGACCTTTTGATCAAATCAAAAGGAAGAACCCAAAGAATAGATAAAACATTCATCACCACTTTCAAGTTCTTTTCTTCTTCCACTTCTTTCATTGTTGTTTCCATTATAAAATAATAAATCCAATATCTTTTATATAGTGTGATGTTATTGTAAATATGGTACAACTATATTAATTATTCTATCCATCCATTTAATGACATGTCACCATACGTGCGTACGTACGGTTTACCGTCACCACGTCAGTGTGTAGTCGTTATTCAATACATTATCATTTGGCTAGGTATAATAATGATGTATAATTTATTTAAATAATAAATATAACATTATAATTATTACGTATATATTATATACCATCCAATTACATATAATTTTAATATCATAAGATAGATATTGTCGGTCGGGAATACGTACGGAATACTGTCTCCATGAACGCAATGAGATTCATTCCCCATCGTATCAATTCAAGGATAATTTTCATTTGATGATTAAAAATAATGTCTAATGACTAAATATCATTCTTGATATGTATATTATTCATCATATCAACAAAAAACATTACTTACGTGACCAATAATATAAAAGATGACAAATCATTTAACACCCGAAACAATGATACTACTGAAATATCATTACCAAATAAATATTAGAAGATAATATATGATATCATATTAATGTATATAGTTCTTTTATAAATTAATAACAATGATTTCATAATTATTCAAGAGGTTAACTAACCCTCAACCATGGAAAAGAACAAGGTAAGGGGTTTTCATCCCACTCCATATTTCTGTGAGATTCATGTTATTTTGCCACTATTTCCTTTTGTGTGGTGTATGTACTTCCCATAATTGTATTATTTGTGTAATACACTTTAATTTATGTGTATTTACATATAAATTTTAGGAGACTTCATTCATGGGGTGTATGTTTCGTAAGATACCAAATTGGTAATTGTTAATTCTATAATCTCTTCATTGTATGAGGTTGTTTATACATAATTATCTATTGGGATCTCGTTATCATCCACATCCAGGTTTCATAGAATGTATTTCAAAACATTTTTAATATTATTAGAAAATTTGTTTAAGTCATTTATACCCTTATTTCACCTTATATGTTTTTGAAATAAATTATTCTGTTGTTTTCCAAACTAGGTTCTTTATAACCTTTTCAACAAATTTAAGGTAACAATGTCTTTTTTAAATTATACGGCGGGTGTGGATATTTTTCACTATTATAACATCATCAAAGCTTCATATACAAGTTTATATGAATATTTTCAAAATTAATGTTTTATTTATAATTATGTGATTTTTAAATGATTTTATAATATAAAGTGGTATTTTCTGTCAAATCGTTTTAATTTCATCTATGTCAACATCCTTTGATCAATTTTACACATGTTTGAAGATGATTTATTATGATACAAATATCCCCTATTGTATTTAAGGTTTTCAGATATGTTTTACTATGGATGAGTTTTTTTATGTCATTCATGGTTTATAGTTAAAGGTAGGACATTTCGTATGATATTTTTAATACGAATGTTTCTGTAATATTTAAACCATTTTCAAGATGAATTTGTTGGAATAGTATGTTTTGGGTTGGGGAACGGTAAATGTAAGCCCTCCGGGTTGGGGTCTGGTTATAGACGGCTCTCCGGGTTGGAGTCCGGTTATAGAGGCTCTCTGGGTTGGTGTCCGGTTACATAGGCTCTCCGGGTTGGAGTCCAATTACAGAGGCTCTCCCGGATGGGGTCCGGTTACAGTCAGCCCCTAGGACATGGCATGGGGCCTTGACACAGAAATTAATGTCCTGTACTATACATTACTTCATAATGAAATTAGTTATTACATGTGATTATTTGACTAGTATAATATCCATGTGAATGTTTATATGTTATTGTTTCATTTATTTTTTCCATATTATGTTCATGTTTATGTTTAAAAGGCTATTGTTTTTATTACAAATCATCACTTAATAGTTTATAGATTTCACCAAATTTTTCACCCTTATTGAGGATCTGAGCTCACTCCTTTCTAATGTTTTATTTTCCCAGGATCCCAAGAAGTGTTTTATGTTTGATATGCAGTGTTAATCTATGGGAACAATGGAATTCTCAAAGTATTATTATTTTTTGTTGTATGTTGGAAAGTGTAATGTAACGTTCATTAATATAATCTATTTTACAAGACTGCTAAACTGATCAGTCATTCCAGACATGATTCCTAGTAATCATTCCAATGTATGAAAACAATTCACCAACTCTAGGAATCTAGGGTCAAGGCGTTACAATCAACGTAACTATTTTATCAACTCTGATTTGTATTATTATTTTTCTTAATGGATATAACATTATCTATCATTTCCTTTGCAATATTATGTCCCAATAGCATTATTTCTTGAAAATTATCCCAAAATTTTGATGTTATTCACTTATTTCTATATAGGTGTTTATAATCATTCGTTTCAGTGATTGAGTTAAAAATATTATTATAAGAAAACACTTCTAGTAGAAGGCGTTGAAATCAAGGGCACATGATATCAATATATCCTCCAGGGATCAAATGGTTCCCTCATACTATCCATTTATCTAAGGATAGTAGTCAGTACTAAAACACATCTATTTATCATGATATTATTGTTAATTTCACCAAAACATCAATTTCAACCTTGAATCATAGTCAAATACTATAGAATGTGGTACTCTATGAAAAATTTCCACTTATTTAATGAATATCCCAAAAAAATTATCATTATAGAATTATTATTTGATAGTAATAAAATTTTATAAATTTTAAGGAAACTGAATATAACCCAAATAAAATTATGTATTTTAGTTATTTTGGGGAGCCTCACAATGAAATCCATGGTGATTTTTCCCATTTCTGTTCTAATATGGGTAATGTTTGTAACATCCCATTATACTTTTGTCTCTAAACATTAATATGTTGAGATACAAAGCACAATGATACATACTCTACAATATCTAAATTCATGTTTTCCAATCAGAAATACAATTTCCAATCTTTATACATCGTCATGATTACATAAATAATAAGGAATGATGAGATATGATCTTCTTCCAATTGCACCTTATTCAAGTCTGATATTGATGAGAAATATACCTAGTTACTAAACCCGATCATTCTATCATAATAATAGTTAAATTTATGAAAATTTATTAGATTATTTTTTTTCAGTTTTACATCCTATTTTTTCCTCTATAATCTTTACATGGATAGATGGGTGAGAATAATTTGGGCAAGACATGATTTCACCGATTTCTTTAATATTTCAAGGTATATCCATTGAAAATCCATAAATATTGGATCTTTTATTATTTTCCTCCTAGATGAGATAGGTTGATCATTTTATCTCAAGGAATTATCCACCTTGTTTTCTTTCTCATGATTTTAATGTGTTCATAATTCATAATCATTAATTAATTCCAACCATCTCCTTTGGCACATATTCAATACTTTTTGTGTATTGACCCAGAATTAATTCAATAAAATTTCCATTCTTATATTTATGTTATATAGTATAAATCCAATAAAATTAAATAAATAACATAATAACAACTTTATAAATGAATAATTAATGAAAATTAATGAACATATACCATTGTAATAGTTACTTGAACTTTGAAATAGTAATGTGACCCTTATGAATAGTAAATCTGCCAATTAAATAGTTACTGCACCTATAAATGTATAAATACAATATATAAAACCTATAAATGAAAATATTATATGATTACATCCTATTTTATGTTAGTAAATGTTTTCAAAATGAGAAATTAAGTATAGGTATTTTTTTAAGTTGTAAATATTTATTTACAATTTTATAATTTATACAATGATTTAAAAGAACATTTATTTTCATAAAATAGATTCATAAATTATTATTTTTTATTGTGATTATAATATAATTTTATGGTTCTATAAATATTTTTTCAATGTATTTTAAAATCAGTTGTGATTTAAAAATCAATATTTTTTGAGTAAAGGTTTATTTTATTTAAAAAATAAATTTATCATAATTATGCAATTATTTTCATTAAATAGAATCCATTTTTAAATTATAAATGTAGAAATATGGTTACGGTGAATTTTTTTGGATTTTTTAAATAGTTTAATTTTTTGTGAATAGTGAAATATGGTAATTTTTTGTATTAACAAATTCATAAATTAAAAAAAAGTCAATGATGATGAATGGATGATGTAATCCCATAACCTCTAACAATCCTTCATTAATATAAAATATTTTGGGATAATTCTCAAAATATTAATAGTATTGTGGAAAAATAATAAAATGATGAATAAAATGATAAAAAATACTCCTCTCCTCCATTATAAAGAACACCCCACCCCACCCTCACACCCCACCTCTTTTACACACACATCAAATCCCTTAAAACATATCCAAATTCAACCCAAACCTCTTCCCATGTATCTCCCCCAAATCCAGAATCCCTTTGTCTTAATAAAATACCAAACTCAAGTTCCACAATGAGGTTCCCAAGGAGAAAAATTCATGAGGTAAAAACCTATTTACTTTTCTTTTTATTTATTTTTAATTTATTTTCTTTTCTTATTCTCTCCTCACCTACCCTGATCCAAGTGGCATGTTAACTCCATTATATCACATATAATTTAATTTTATTATGTTAATTTAATAATCCATCATCATTTCTTTCCCATAACCAGTTTGTTCAAAAAATGAAAACATCATTTCTGATGTGTTAATTTATCACATTAATGGAAGATGCATTTCAAATTTTCTTTAATACCTTCTAGGATGGCCATAAAACCATTTTTATGGTTAAAAAATTATAATATATGTATAATATATTATTTAATGTTTTTTAACCAGTATTTAAACAAAATATTATATAATAGAACAAAACTTGATTGTAATGATCGAGAAACCACCAAATTATTCAAAATGATTATCATTAATGTTTTATCTAATGATTCATCCTCATACCATATAAAAATGATATATAATACAAAATAAAATTTTTGAGGTTAATTAAAAATATATAATTTTAATTTTGGACAACTATTCTCATTTTACAAGATCTTTCATATATGTAGACAAATGAACCGATCATGAAAACCAAATAAATGAACCCTATGGAATTATGAAATTTTATCTTATAACTCATCAAAAGGTACATTAATGAACATAATAAAATTATAAAAAATGAAATAAATTTATAAAAATGTTCTTAATTAATTAATTAATGGATTTAATTTTATTATCCAAGATATCAAGTCCAAGTGAAGAATGCTTTTGGTTATATGTTAAGGGATTTTGTCTGAAATTCCATTTCTCCATAGGGTTACAAATTCTCTCTCTTTATCCTAATTTAAATCTTATTTATATTTATATAATACTCTTAAATTATATTTATCTTTAACAAAATCATTTACTTGTGTCATTACATCTTTATTTTAAGGGTAAATTAATGATTTAAAAAGGCCCCTTTCTCAATTCATCCCGGTAAGTAAGATTGATTAAAGTGAACTTCCTAATTTCTTACCCATTTTAAAGTATACTTCATAATCTATTTTAATCCACAGTTATGTTTCTAAAATCACACATTTAAACCTGAAAAAAATCCACTAGTTTATTTATGGTTTTATACGGACAATTTTGAATTTTTATATTTTACATAATGATGAAAAAATTTCCCATAAACCACACTAAAATGTTTTCTTTATGCAGTTTCATAAATACTCCTTTAACATTTATTCAATTTTTTTATATAACCTATTATGATATATGCCTGTTTTTTTTTATGAATATCCATATATGTGTAAAATACATTTATTCATGGACTCCATTATGGTATTCCATTTTGATATGCCTTTTGAAATGATTTTGATACCATATTATTCTCATGGGAAATCCTTTATATTTATGATTGATTCGTTATATATGATTCTTTAGGTGACACACAAATTCATGAACATGTTATTATTGTTTCAACCAAATAGATCTATAATTACATGGGTAATTTTTAGTCTCATGAGACATCATGTGCGACGGTCTTGGTGGTTTTCCGTGGCTCATGCTCCATGTGAAACAGTCTTGGTTGTTATCCTTGACTCATCGTCTTCTATGTGAAATGAGACTTTTCTCATGCTGATATCATGTTTTATGTTTCTTATACAATACTATGATTACACGATCCCCTGTTCAATATGTTATTCTTCCATATGTTTATTCATGTTTCATTTCTATTTATCTCATCATATTATGTCTTATAACCCATGCGATATGCTTTATTGTAATGTGTATTGCCTTAGTAGGTTTTTTCTCATTATTTTATTCACGTATTCCCCATCTTATCCTATGCATATGTAAGGTCTCAAAATATATCATGATATCATTATGAATATTAAATAATTTTTTTTCTTTTTATTTCATTTAGTCAAATTGTGTATCTAATAATCCAAATACACTAGAATTTATAATCCACAATTGTATTTGTAGGATAATTATGTTTAAAATCAAATAAAAATATGTGTAAAAATATAGGGTTTTTATAGCTGGTATCATAGGGACAATCTGGTTATTTTTTAAGATTATTAATATATCACATTCATAATAACCTTAAAGATATTTCTATCACCATGGATAACCTAGATTGAAACTTAGGGAATAATAAGATTGGGTATACATTATATATTCTAGTTTATCCTTCTATTTTAAATTTTTTATTTTTTAGTCTTATTAGCTAAGTATTCAAGCCCCCTAATTTTACATTATTATTCATAGTGAATTGATAAAAATTGAATAACTTGTTCCAATAATAAATGTTATATGCAATGAGATGATTTTCCGAATGATATGACAAATATAACATGAACGAGAACTAAAAACATCATGCCAGTCCCTTCTCAACTAGCTCAATTTATGAATAATTTCTTAAATCATGTAGAATTAATTCCATCTCCTAATAAAGAGAATGTTGCAGTCAAATCCTTTATACAACAATGGACTCCATTTTTTATGGATCATTTGATCTCCTCACCATAGAACCGTTGATTAACTCCATTGAAAATATATTATTTATCCTCCAGTTCTCAGATGAAGTGAATGTTGTGATGGAAGTCTATTATTTTGATGGGTATGTAGATTAGTTGTGGACATTAATCAAGAACGTGATGTCCCCGGAGGAAATTGATTCTGTGGAATGAGAAGATTTCAAGAACATATTTTTCAATAAATATTTTCCCCAAACTCTCTATCATAACATATAATGGGAGTTCATCATTCTAAAGTAAAATGAAGATGGGTATTTCAAGTCAAATGAAGCAAACATCACAAGACTTTTATGAAATGTCTCAGGCTTTGTCATTAACACTAAAGTCAAGGTGGATCACTTCTTTAATGGAATAAATATGAGTCATTAAAAAACATTGGTGATTTAAGACATTGAAAACTATTATGAGATTATTTGTTGTTCCCTCAAGGATGAAATAGAGATTATAGACTCTCAGGGGTCTCATGGGCCTTGAGATAAAAATTGGATAATTGAGTTTAAAATATGTGTATCAATAGATAAATACCATGATGGATTGAAAACCCAATATCCCACATGTCAAAATTGTGGGAAGAAGCATCCTGGGAACTATCTAAAGGGTACCATGAATTGATTCAAATGTGGAAATATGGGATTATAGATAATAAATTTTGAAGGGATATGAAGAATCCCACTAATGTGGAAGAATAATGGTAGGTTTAGATCAACATAAATCCAAGAGTGTTGTGTTTCAACAGCAAGGAACAAGGAAATTGTCTCGAACCAGCTCGGGTAACCAATTATACCGATAACTGATCTATCTCTGAAATATCTTGAATGGAGTTCTCAAATCCCCATGGGTCAATGAATAGATCCTGACATCACACAACATGTAAGTGGGAATTAATATTTTATAGTAAATAGCAAATGTAAGACAAGAAAGTTTGTATAAATACAAAATGAAACTCCACTTGGAGTAATGTACCAGAAATCAACAAGGCATTAAATACCAATGTACTACAACACATGTACCAAAATAGATAGAAAACCCCAAAGAACCTAAAGAAATAACTCACCACATCCATGGTTCAATAGCTGGATCCACCACAAAAAGATCATCTCCCCCTACTCGAATGTGAAAGTAGATAATCTACAAACACATGAAGGCACAAGTACCATGTGATCTAAAATTCCTAGTAGGGTTTCACGAAGGATTACATGTCAGATACCAAAAAATGTATAACCAAATAATTTCTCTCAATTTTAGAATAAATAATTTTTTATTTTAAAGAATATTTAAAAAATCATGCTATACAATTCATACACTGGAAGATACTTCAAGCAACGACATTACAAGTGATAAAATATTTAAAAAAAATTAATTAAGTAAAAATTTTATATAAAAAATATATAAAAATCAAGAAGTCATGTAATGTAGTTCACAAACATTTTCATATATTTATATCACAAATATAAAAAAAGTGAGCAACCTCGTCATCTGTTAAATTGGTATGAAACTTATAGTCTATAGAAATCCACACTCTCCAAGTGAATATAGAAATATGTGTATACACATGTCCCTCTGACATTGTCCAAAGGCTACTCATCACCATCCTATCTGGTATGTGACATGCTACATTTCTTTTTTATAAAGTTGTATAAGTATAGAGTGTGTAAAAATAAATCACAAACTACCTCATGCTTTCCTGTGATCATGCATAATCAATGATGGGGAATTTATTTTAATACTTCATAAAAATACAATTAAATATCATTTCCCCATTTCAAATTCAAAATTTCCCTTTAAAACCAAAATATGTTTCAATCAAAAACATGCCTCTTTAAAAAGATAAAACCACTGGGTTTATATAAACACTTTTTCAGCCATTCTCATAAGTTTGAAAACAATTCAAACCAATTCCATATATTTTACAATCAGTTTACATATTTTAAATTCAGTATTTTTGTTGAAATTGATTCCATCAAATTTATAATGTAACTTAAACAATTTAAATCAACCGATTTCTACAACACTCCCCAATTAAATGGAATTGGGGATTTTCCCAATTTCCTTGACAAAACTATTTCAAATCATCCAATTCACCAGAATTAGATTTTATCAAATCTATTGAAAGATAGTTTGAGAAATTAAATTTAAATAAATAATTGAAATAAATCATGAAATTCAAGGATAATCAATATGGACAAACAGAAATAAACCACCTACCTTTTTCACTAAAACCAATACTCAAAACAAAACCCATTATTGAGAAAGAAGGTGTAGAAGACCTCAAATGTTATCCTAAAAACGAGATTCATTAGTATTGTGCATTGATCCATAAATTTAATGTTACTCAACTGAAATCACAAATGAATTGAATGAGATCAATATGAAGGATTATGAGAATGCATACCCAGGAATTCACACTGCAATTAAAATGATGATCAAATGCTGAAGAAGGAACCGAAATGGTTTTTTGGGCTCTGAGATTACCTGTGAAGGCATTAGGTTGAGGGAAATAAAAGTGGCGTGGTGGGGAAAAGATGATATCAACCATGCTTCCCATTTTAAAACTATATCCAGGTTATTACATGATGTTTAATCCCACTACACATCATGAAATATCTAGGTTTCATAAACACCAATAAACATGTCACATTAAAATGAAAAATCCTTCATTAAATGACTCACGAAATGTGAAAGCATATTATGTCATATATAATTTCTTGGTGTGAATTTTATCATGGAATTAACCTTATCAGGCTATGAACCTAGAAACCATTACATGTCATGTGACCTAATTGCACAGTGTGTAACCATCGGGCTGCCTATAGAAAATTCTAGTTAAATATGAGAGTCCAAAAAATCTTTGACTTCACCATTATAGGTATCCTCTTAATAAATTTTCAACCCTACCCCAATAATGAAAACGAAAACCCATGATAAGTCTAAATATGTACATTTAATATCGAAAATGGGAGGATATAATCTCCCCCACTATAAAAACTTTTTCCCTAAAAACAACCATGAAAAAGAATCCATGAAAAAAAGATGAGGCCACTGCACTCTCACCAGTAACCTGAATTACCATATCTCATGATTATCATAACCATACTGCAATATCACACAAACCAAAGGTATCATCCTCCCATGAATTATCTTGGTCTTAGAACCAACTATCCTAACTTTCCGATTAGTTAAAGATAAATCAATTTCAATATCAAGAAAACTATAGATCAAAACATGATATGGATTCGATAAATGAATTATTATATGTGATACATGGAAAAAATTATTCCTCGACGACAGATGTGGTGTAATTTATAAATGGTATTATTCTTTCCCCATTAGTTTAATAACCTCTAATGTTATATTAAAAAGTAGATGATGTTTTCTTTGCATCCCAAGCTATTGATGACCCAATAGGGGTAAAAGTTTCAAGAGCACCTGGTCACCAATAAATAATTCTAATGGTATATGGAAATGATCAGCATAAGACTTATATCAGCTATGTTCCATTCACAATTTTGGATGAATTATCTAAATCATTGTGTTTTCTCTTACACAAAACATGTTACAACCAAGGAACTTCCTCCAACAATAGACCAATATATTGATATTTACAAGGATGGCCATAAAAGTCCTAAAAAGGAGCCATTATGATTTTAGTCTAGTAACTATTATTATAAAAAAACTCAACCAGTTCCAAATGATCAACCCAGGCCCCACTGAAGTTAATAACACATATGAAAAGATTATTCTCAAGAATCTGAATGGATCTCTCTATCGATTCATCCAAATTAAGATAGTAGGCTATGCTCAGATAGACCTGAGATCCTAGTACCTCTTGAAGGCCTCTATAAAATCAACATGTTATCCAAGGATACCAATAAAAAAATATAGTATATGGAACTCTATGAAAACATACAATCTCTTTCATATAGAGATTTCCCAACTCCTCATCTTTGGTTGTATCACGAATGGGTATGAAGTGAGTTGACTAGCTCAATTGATGATCACAACCCATATCACATTTTTTATTCTTTAGATATGAGAAAACCATTCCATAAAGTCCATAGAGATATATTCCCACTTCTATGTATGGACTAGAAGTGACTGATGTAAACATAAAGGTTTTTAATGATTAGTATTAAACTTTTGACATGTATAATAGTGGGAAACATACTCAACAATACCCCATATCATACCAGGCCACCATAACTACAACCACATCTCCCAAAACATCTTATTTTTTTTCTTGGGTGTATGTCCCACTGGGAATTATGTCAATACCCCATCACAATCTTCCTTGTAAATAATAGAACAACATAGTGATCCTGATAGCATAGAACACCCTCTTTGGATAATGAACACAGGGAAACAATATCCCCACCATAAATGAGATTATTAAATTCTATAGAATATATCATCAAGCTCTTGATCCTAAAGAATAATTTCATGAAGAGAATAAGTAAACTGAATGCTGGCTAACGAAAATTCTTCCCCTTTCACTATATCTCCAACATGATACTGTACAAAGAGAGCCATCAAATTCCACTCTTCCAATGATTATTTTACACCATGGGTTACGAGTTTCTTACTCAACACGTATTAAACAACATTCCATTTCCCTGGTGTATAAGTGATTTCAATGTTGAAAGATTGTAGGTAATCCACCAAATGATTCTAGTAGAGCTTAGAATATTCTGAGATAAGATATAACCCATGTTTTGTGGTCTGAATACATAGTAAATATTTATCCATAATGGAACTACCACTAAATCTTATATCTTTACATCCCAGTTTCAAGTTCATGGTCATGGGTAGGATAATTCTTCTTCTGTGGCCTAAACTCATGAGACCCATAAGCAACTACTTGATCATCTTGTATAAAAACACATCCCATGACTAAACCTGAATCATCACAAAAGACCACATTTCCTTGTTCCATCTCTGGAAGAGTAAACACTGGTACAGAATTCAAAAATGTTTCTCCTCCACAAAATAATTCTAACATTTATCATTCCAAGAAAATGTCACCCCCTTCTAAGTTAGATCAGTCAATGGAGATGATAACTTTGATAATTACTTCATGAACCATTGATAATATCTGGATAAGACGAAAAATATCTGAATCATAAATATATTATGTGGTTTCTCCAAATTCATAACAGTAATCACCCTCTCAAGATCAACTGATATACCCTGTTCAGACACCACATATCCCAATAATTTAACATCTTGAATCCTGAAACCACACATTGAAAACGTGGATGAAATTTGGTGATTTTGAAAAAGACACAAAAATATTATCAAATGATGCATATTATCCTCATCATACTTGGAGTAAATGAGGATGTCATCCAAAAAGACTACCACAATGGTATCCAGATACTCGTGGAAAATCATGTTCATTATAGCCATGAATACTATAAGATAATTTGTTAGAAAAAAGGGCATAAAAAGTTACTCATAGTGGTATTAATTTTTCCAAAAGGTGGTTTTTTTAATGTTAGGTTCTATTGTCCTCAACTAATGGTAACTGGATAAAAGAAAAAAATTTCAAAACCACTTTCCACCATTCAACTGGTCGAATAGATCAACAATTTGTGGTTATGGATACTTTTTATTCTTGATAACTAGATTATTATTTTAGTAATCCACACATAAGAGAAGAGAACCATCATCTTTATTAGTGAAGAGAACAGGCACCACCCAATGTGACACACTCGTGAAATAAATCCTTTCTCATAATGTTCTCCCAACTTGTACATCAACTCATTCATTTCTCCTAGAGACATGTGGTAAAAGGGAATATAGAATAGTTGAGTACCAAGAATTAATTAATTTCAAAACACAACCTCCCATACTGGTGGCATCCAAGATAAATCATTAGGAAAAAATTCAAGAAACTCAACAAAAAATGGTGGGAGATCACTGCATAAATACTCCCACTCTAGATCAAAAGAAAACATGAATATTAAATTCCTCAACTCTTAATAAGAAGTTCTAACTCTACTTGCATTGTGTCTTATTCTCCTTGAAAAAAAGACACACACCACTAGGCAGAGTATGGTAGACACCCCAAAGATAACAATCAATCTGATCTTTATTATAAATGAGCCAATTAATTAAAAAAATGATTTCAAGTGGTTCCTTGTTTAAGACCATATAATCCCAAGCTTTCTCGAAATATGATAGAGATAAAACACAAGTAGGACTATGGGGACCATGAACTATCTTGGTTCCAAGGGGTTTATTAGTAACTATTACCTGAGTTAAAATCTCCACAGGAAAATTTAGCATATTGAAAATACAGGTTGAAATAATGTACCGGTATCAAATAGATCATTCTCTAATGATGAAGCAATAGTAATGGTTCATCTCACATTTTTTGGACCACAAATTGCTTCATATGGACACTCATACACTACATGATGTAGATTTGTTCTAGATGCAGGCATCCATAACCCTTTTATACATGAAGCTTCTAATTTCTGAATATTTTTAGGTAGATCTGATTATCTTGTTCCACTATGTGGAGATGAAAAGATATGACATAATTTATGTTAGTTTCCTGAATATCCACAAGAGCTGCAATTTTTAGGAACCTTAGTACAAACCCTCTTAGAATTCCTTGGATTTCCACCGTAATAGAAAATAAAATGACTCCTCTAGAAACTATAGTAGGTCTTGAATAACCCTTCCATAGAGAACTACTTTGACAATCATCATAATTCAACTTTTTCTTTTACGGAACTCACACTGCCACTGAGAGAAAAATTAACTCCTTTCAACCATGTATTTCGATCCAGGTCTATTTCAAAAATCATCACCCTATATATCACATCAATATAATCGGGTAGCTTCAGAAATAAATCATGAGAATGATTATTTCAATGAAGCCCAACTCTAACCATAGAGACTTCATCCTCTCATTAGATACAATCACAAATGTAAACTGAAAAATCTCATAAACATGATTTGAATACTCAGTCAAGTTTCTGTCAGCCTTCTCAAGTTTGAAAAACTCCACAGACTTTTCTAACACCATTGACTCAATACAGAAATGTTTGGTGAAAACAACAATGATTTATTTACATGATAATCCCTCATATTTCTTTTGTTGTCCCCATCATATACCATAATCTCATACTCAATCCTCCCATAATAAATGCGTAACTCATCAAGTTGATCTTATCTGGTGTCTCCAAGAACTCGAAGAGGCATTCTATCCTGCCCAACCATTCCTCCGCAAGTTCAGGATCAATGGATCCTTTGAAAACTAGTGTCTTCTTGCGAAGAAAATCTTGATAACAATTTCAGAGAACACCCCCTGAGGATCAACAATAAGAGCCTAAATGGGGATGAGAGGTCGTGCCCATTCCAGAGCTTGGATAGTGATTATAATTACCTTAACTAGATTTGGGTCCACATGAGGATTCACTAACTATGGTTCTACAGTAGCTTCCTTATATATCTGATTCTCACATCTTCTCGAAGGCATGATTCTTCTCAACATCATCAGAAAACAAAGAAGTCATGTAATTAACACTCAAACTGAGAAACAAGAGAAATTATTACCAACATATATAACAAAAAATATTTGGACATCACTCTATACAATTCGCAATAGGGAAATGACTATAACTAATCTACAAGACACCATTCTCTAAAAACCAATTCTGACATAAGATTCATTATAGTGAGATATGTAAAGGCATACAATTGAAACTACCTCCTAAGTCCCAACAAGATTTCAAAAATGCATACTAACTTCATTAATAAATCTGAACAACCTCACCTTGGATACCATTTTGTCACAAACCTACATAGGTACCCTAGTAACATGATAATTGAGCAGGCCGTAACATATCCCAAATGGAATTCTCAATATCCATGGTTCATCAACTAGGACCTAGAATCATACAACATACAAGGGGAAAAAATTATCTATAATATATAGTGGAGGAAAGAAAAGTTATTAAATATGCATACAAAAGAATCTGCACTAGGAGTATTGTACTAGAAGTAAACATGGAATTGAAGCCCAAAGTACTACAACCCTTGTACCAAAATTAAAAAATACAACCCATGTCCATAAGGTCAAAATCACCGCATCCAAGGCTCAACAGCTAGATCCGCCTCTAGAAGATCATTTTCCCCTGCTTAAACCTTGAAGAAGATAATCTATAATCACCATAAGGCACAAGTAGGGTGTGAGTTAAAAATCCAAGTAGGGTCTCAACAAGGATTACTTATATTATACAAACAATATATTAACCAAATTAATGCCATAAATTTTAGAATAAATGGGTTTTGAATTTTAAAGCATATTTTAACAAATAATTTTATAAAATTCAAAATATGGAATATACTTTAAGAAGTGGATTTAAAGGTGATTTAATATTTCTAAAAAATGGATTAACTAAAATATTTATATAAAATTGATTACATAAATCCAAAATGAATATATATAACTTCAACAACATTTTAATATATTTATATATCAAATATAAAACAAGAAAACAACATGGTAATCTTCCAAATAGGTAGGAATGTTCCATGTTATAGGACATCACACTCTCTAAGTGATCCTGAAAATATGTGTATACAATCCTCCCTATATAACTATCCAAAGGAAACTCATCACCATCCCACCAGGGATGTGGCCTGCTATTTTTAGGTTTCTGAACGTTTTATAAGTGTAGAGCGTGTCCAAATAACTCATGAACTACCTAAAGATTTCATGTGTTCCTACACAATCAATGATGGGGAATTTATTTTAATATTTCTTAAAATAATATTAAATCCCATTTCTTTATTTAAAATTCCAATTTTCCATTTAAAACCAATATAGGTTTTAATAAAAAAACTGCCTCTTTAAGTAGATAAAACAACTGAGTCTCTATCAAAAAATTTTCATCCATTCTCACAAGTTTTATATCAATTCAAAACTAATTCCATCAATTACAAAATAAATTTTCATAATTAAATTCTACAGTTTTATTAAAATATCATCCACAAAATTTTCGTTTTAAATTTAATTTTTTAAATCAACCTATATCCACAACACTCCCCAATTCATTGGAATTGGGGGTTTACCCAATTTTCATGCCTGTCACATTTAAAATATATAAATTCACTAGAATTGGGTTTTATCAAATAAAATGAATGAAATTTTTGAAAAATTTAATTTAAATAAATAATTTAAATAAATCCAGCTATTCATGGTTAATCAATTTGGAAAAATAGGATGGAACTACATAAATTTTCTGGAAAACCAATACTCACAACAGAACCCATCAATGAGAACGAAAGTGTAGAAGGTCTAAAAAATCATCCTAGAAATGAGATCCAATGGTACGGATCATATAACCATAAATTTCAACATGATCCCTTGAAATACCATAGGAGGAGAAAGAGATAAAAACAAATAATGAAGAAAATTCTTACCCAAGATTTCACATTGCACGTGAAACAACGTTTGAACACCAAATGAAGGAACCAATAAGTGTTAGAGGGGTCCAAGATCTCCAACTGAAGGCTTTGGTTTGAGATAAATAAAAATAATTAGTATGGGAAAATAGGATCTCAGTTGTGATTCCCATTTAAAAACTTCAGTTGGGGTATTACATGATGTGAAATCCCTATACCCTTTTTGAAATAGTTATGTTTCATAAATGAAAAAAACATGTCCAGTTAAATTTAAAAACAATTCATTAAATGACTAATGAAATGTAATAGATCATCATGTGGTGTAAAAATTCATTGTGTGAATCTTCTCATGACATGAACCTTCTCACAGTATGCACCTAGCTATCAATACAGGTCGTGTAACCTAGTTACGCATTGTGTAATCATCCATGAACATTCTGAAAAGTATGGTTAATACTGAGTGTCCAAAAAATATCTGACTTCAACATTATAGGTAAACTCCCAATTAATTATAAACCCTTCACATTCAAAAAAAAGGAAAAACTATGAAAAGTTTAGATTTTTCTTGTCATATTGGTAATGGGGTATTACAATAATTATGAAAACCATTTTCTTAAGCCAAGGGTTGTTAGGGGAAATCAAAAACAAAAACTACCAAGGTAGTAAGGAGGGTCATATACTATCACTACTAATCATGTGGATCTGGAAAATGATGTGTTGATGGGTAATTTGGTTATTTATTTAGGAACAACAAACATTGTATTTGATTCTTATTCTACACAATCATTCATATCTTTCAATTTTAGTAGAACTATTCAAACACTAACTCAAAATATGAAGGTTGAGTTATCTATGAAAATAGAAAATGGGGAAATTAGTGTATCTAAAGTATATAAATCCTCCTCAATTAATGTTTTTGGAATGAAACACCCAAAAAAAATTTACATCCTTTGGTGGTGTTTGATGCTATATTGGGAAGGGGTTGGATATCTTTGTACAAACCCAACATATAATATCAGGAAAGGGATATCAATATTCACATCCTGATGAATCTAATAATTCTATATGATTGTAAAGAAGAGGATGAATCTCCATCAGAATATCCATCTTAATTGTGGATATTATTGCCTTATGAGAAATAATATCTAGCTCAATTGTTTGAGACAATGGAGAAAGCCATGCGTGAATACATACCCTTTGTGAGGGACTACACTGATGTATTCCCTAAAGAGTTTCCTGTCCATCCTCTTGATCGATAGTTTGAATTATCATTTGAAATTATTCATATATTTTTTCCTATATAAAATATTCATTATATAATGCCCACTATTTAGATATAATAACTAAAGAAGTAGTTACAAGAGAATCTAGATGTGATTTTTATATGCTCATGTTATTTACCATGGGGCACACAAGTCCACTTATTCCAGAAGAATGATGGATCAATACACCTCTATATTGATTATCGTGAGCTCAATTGAACCAATATAATAAACAATTACACCCTTTTATGGATATATGTCTTCTTCGACCAACAAATTGGGGACAATTATTTCCCTACGGTGGACCTTCGGTCCGGATATAACAACATATATGTGAAGAAAGAATATATTCAATAAACTACCATTCATATGAGGTATGGACATATGAGTTCATTGTGATGCTCTTTGGACTCCCTATTGTTCCTGAAATGTTCATAGTTTTCATTCATAGTGTTTTTAGAGATTACCTCTAAAAATTTGTGTCAGTATTTATTGAAAATATTATGATCTACTCTAAGAGAATTGAAGAACATCATGAGAATTTTAATACTATGATAAAATTTAAGGATGGAGAAAATATATGAAATTTATAATAAATTTGACCTCAGGAAAGATGAATTCTAATTATTGGGAAATGTAATCACTAAAAAAGGGACATTTGTTTACCTTTCTAGGACAAAGGAAACCAAAGAATGGATTAGGAAAAAATTTGTAATGGAGATCGATAGTTTTCTTGGTTTATCATCATATTACTGGAGATTTGTGAAGAACATATCACAATTTTCAAAACCACTCACTATACTGAATCAAAAGGGATAAATGTTTTTCTGAAGTAGAGAATCTAATGAATTCATTAAAGAGTTGAAAAATAATCTTATCAATGCAACAATTCTCACAATACCACTAAGTGGGGTACTCTTTGCAGTGTGTAATGATGCTTCAAAGAATCGATTAGGTTGTGTACTGATTCAAAATGATAGTAATGGCCTACACCTCAAGATAGATTAAAATTCATGTGAAAAAGTATCACACACATGATCTGGAGTTATTGATATTGATCATTAAAATGAAAATATTGTGGAATTATCTCAACTGGGAGAATAATGAGATATATATTTAATATAAGTGCCTCAAATATATATTCACAGAAAAGGATCTTAATATGTGACCTCAAGATCTCATCAATGATTACGACTACTCATTCCACTACCATCCTAGTAAAGAAAATAATGTGGAGAATGTTCTAAGTATAAATGATCATTCATCTTTATTATTAATGATAATTGCGAATGATCCAATATTCTTAGACCTTAAATGGATAGACGTGGGAATTATTATGGAAGGAACATCATAATATATTCTCTGAAGATATCTCAAACATCACTAATGGAGAAAATAAAGGATTCTCAAGGAAATGATGTAGAAATTCAGAAAAGGGTGGAATATATCAAAAATGTGAAACACAAATCATTCCAAATAGATAAAGAAGGTGTGAAGATATATAGGTTATGAATATGTGTACCATCCAATGCAGGGGTAAAGACTAAGCTTCTGAATGACTTACAAAGATAAAATTTCCTTATTTACGTAGGGAACTCAATGATGTATCATGATCTTTGAGAACATTGTTGGTGGGACAATGTAAAGAATAAGGTCATTGAATATACATCAATGTTCCTAGTATGTTATAAAGTGAATCCTAAAAATAAAAATTCAAAAGGGATGATGGAACCATTACTCATACCAACAAGTAAATGGGAAAAAATCACCATGGACTTTGTTATTGTACATAAAAATCCATCCAGAGGAAAAAAATTATATGGGTTGTTGTGGATCATCTAAAAAATACATCTTACTTTATCACAATTCATGAGGAGCTCTGCATAGAATAACATGTAAGGATATATATTCTATAATTGGTTAGGTTTTATAGTGTACAACTGTCGATTTTATCCGATCGAGATGTAATATTCACCTCTATTTTCTCCAAAAGTCTCCACCATTCTCTAAACAATGAGATAAACATAAGTACTGATTATCATTATCAAAATAATGGACAATCTAAATTGTCTATTCAGACACTAGAAGACATGTTGAGAGTGTGTTATGTGGACTTCAAGTGAAAATGGAACCAACATCTACCTCTGGTCAAGTTCTTCTACAACAATAGTTTACCCTCTAGAATCCAAATTGCTCCATATTAATTCCTTTATGGAATAATATTTAGAACACTTGTATTATAGGGTGAATTTATTTATTGTAAGATTTTAGGACCTAAAATGGTCAATGAAATGGTAGAAATGTGAAAACCATTCAGTATCTTATTTAGGTATCCAAAAGTCGATAGAAGAGTTATGCATGAAATTGTCAACAAGACCTAGAGTTTAAGGTTGGAGGCATGGTATTCCTCTGCATATCATTATGGAAGAGGATCATTGGATTTTGGAATAAGGTAAAGCTGGGTCCTATGTACATCAACCCCTTTAATATTCATGATCTTGTTGGAGATGGGGACTATCAACTAGCACTTCCCCCAACTATGTCTCTAGTACATGATTTATTCAATGTATCTTTCTTGAGAATGTTAATGTGAGGTCTCTCACATGTTTTAAATTCAGTGGTGGTACAGTTGGTGAGTGATCTCTTATACAAGGAGTATCTAGTGATGATCTTTGATAGTAGAGACAAATTTCTACTCAATAAGACTACTCACCTAGTCAAAGTAATATGTCAGAACCGTAAATATAAAAAGGAAACATGGGAACCATATGAAGTAATATATGAGAAGTACCCTAACCAATTTTCACAATAGTTGGTAAAACAAAATCTCGAGGGTGAAATTTCATAAGGGGGAAAAATATAACAACCCAAAATTATATCAATGAAATTTCCCTTCTTATAATTATGTTATATACTATAAATCCTATAAAATCACATAGATAACACAATAAAACATTATAAAAGAATAATGAATAAAATAAGATATATTTATTGAAATTAGAGAACATATACCATTGGAATAGTAACATGACCTTTGGAATAGTAATGCGACCCATATGAATAGTAAATTGGAAAATAGAATACTAACCTCACCGATGAATGAATAATTTTTTTTATCTATCCTATAAATGAAAATATGATTTTTTTTATCATATTTTAAGTAAATTAATGTTTTAAAAATGATAAATCAAGTATTGGTATTTTTATATGTTTTAAATATTTATGTATAATTTTATAATTAACATAATGAATTAAATAAAAATCTATTTTCATTATATAGATTCATAATATAATATTTTTATTGTTATTTTAATGTAATTAAAATAGAACATAATTAATTTTTAAAATTATTATAAAATATGTTATAATTTTTAAAATTAGTATTTTTTGAATAAATAATTATTTTAGTTAAAAACTATATTTATCATAATTATAAAACTATTTCTCTAAAATGGTGTTGATTTTTTTATTCTACATGTTAAAAAATTGTTAGGATGGATTTTTGTTAATAAAATTCTTTAATTTTTTGTGAATAGTGGAATATTGTAATTTATAGTATTTAATAAATACATTAATTATCGAGTCATGGATGATGTATGGATGATTTAATCCCGTAATATTGATATATCCTTAATTATTTTAATAAAAATTTCTATAGTTAAAAAAATAATCATATTTTTGGGAATAAATAATAAAAAAATGAATAAAGCAATCAAAACACACCTCTCCCCACCACTATAAATACCACCCCTCACCACCACTTTTACTCAAATATATAAATCCATTAATATTATCCAAATTCTACCCAGACCACTTACCATGTCTCTCCCCCAAGTCCAAGAGCCTTTGGTCTCAATGAAAGACCAAACTCAAGTGCCTCTTGGAGGTTCTCAAGAATAAGATTTCAAGAGGAAAAAACATCTTTCCTTATCTTTAAATTTCAATCTAATTTCTTTTTTTTCTTATTATCTCCTCACCCCCCTTATAAATGTTTCATGGTAACTCCAATTTCTCACATATAATGGAATTTTATTATGTTAAAGTAATAATTCATCATCATTTATTTACAATCCCCATTTTGTTCAAATAATGAAAACATCATCTTTGATGTGTTAATTTATCACATTCGAGGACGATGAGTTTTCAATTTCATTTACATATTTAAAGGATTGTCATAAATTCATTTTTATGGTTAATAAAGATTATAATATATGTATTAAATCATAATTAATGTTCTATAACTAGTATATATACATAATATTAAATAATAGAGTAAAACTAGTTAGTGATGATCAAGAAACTGCCAAATTAATCTAAATGATTATCATTAACATTTAAATGAATGATTCTTCATCATACTATATAACTAAATTATATATAAGACAAAATAAAATAATTTATGTTTTTAATAATATACAATTTAAATTATGTACAAATATTCTTATTCTACATTTTCTTTTATAAACATATACAAATAAACTGATCACAAAAACCAAGGAAATGAACACTCTCAAACGAAGAAATTGTAACTTATTAATCATCAAAAAGGCCATAAATGAACTTAATAAAAATATAATAAATAATATACCTCTAGAAAATATTCATGATTAATTAATGTATTTCATTTGATTATCTAGGACATTAAGTTCAAGTGAAGAACACATTCAGATATAAGGTAATGGATTATTTTTGTACCTCAATTTTTTCTTTTGGGTTAACACTTTCCGCCTCTTTATCCAAATTTAACTATTATTTATTTTTATTTCATATTTATAATTTCTATTAATATTTTTTTAAATCATGTATCTAGATATGTACATCCTACTTTAATTGGTAAATACGTGTTTGAGAATGGTTCTTTTCTCAATTATTCCCATTAAGTAAGCCTAATCAAAGGGAGATTCTAGATTTTTTTACCAATTTTCAAATACACACCATAATATTTTTTTAAGCCGAATTTATTTTCTAAATTCACTCATTTAAACATGAAATTATAACTTGGTTAATTTCTAGTTTTATATAGATAATTATTCCTTTTCAATTTAAAAAAATCTTGAAAATTTTTCCTTAAACCACACAAGAATGTTTTATTTATAATGCTTATTAAACATTATTTTTAAATGTTTTATCTTAATTTTGCAATAAAATAGTATTATATAAGACTATTTTATAATATTTGTTTTTTATATGATTTAAATCCATTCTTTCAAGGACAGCATTATGATATTCCATTTTCATATGCCTTTTGACTTGATTATTATACCCAATTATTTCCACGGGTAACCCTTTATGTTTATGTTTGATTCCTTATATATGATTCTTTATGTGGTATTCATGTTAATGAACATGATATGATGGGTATTCCTAGATTTATCTCTAATGAATTGGGTAATTGTTCAGTCTCATGATATTTCATGTTCATCAATCATGCTGGTTAACCTTAATTCATGTCCATGTGTGAAAATATTGGTGGATATCCTTGACTCATGCTCCTCCATGTGTAATGAGCCTTGACTCATGATTATTTCATGTTTTATGTTTCTACCACATTAAAATGATTACATGATCCCATGTTCTATATGTTATTCTTTCTTATGTTTATTACTTTTACATTCCTTTTTATTTCATAATGTTATATATTCAAACACATGTTATATGCTTTATTCTTATGTTTATTCCCTTACTAGTATTCTGAGCTCATCACATTGATCATGTATTCTCCCTATTATCCTATGTATATTTATGGTTTAGAAGAATGTTAAGAGATCATTATAAATATTAAATAAAAGATTTTTTATATTTGGTCCATTCTTTTTAATTATGTATCTAATATTCCAATGACACAAGAAATTACGATACTTGGTTGTATTTGTTTGATAATTAGTTTTAAAATCAGATAATAATGTGTATAAAAGTCTAGGTTTATTATATTTGGGATGAATATATAATTTAAACATTTATGATCAGTATATATGTTACACATTTCTCTGTAAATATAATTACATCAAATTATTAATGTAAAAATTAGAATAACAAACTCTAAATCATGTATTGAGTAATTTTTCTCTAAAATTTTCAATTGAAATGATGTATAAGATATCATCATATTTTTCTACATGAGAACACATCTAATACCCTTTATCTATGAATCATTGTTATTTAAAAACCCTTATACACTATAGGGTAGTGGGAGGTCATGTTCACTGACCAACCTTTTCATAAATTCCAGGAAATTTTCTTCTAATTCAGCAGTCCAAAATAACATGACTCAATTATGGGTTGACATGGTGATTGGAGGAGATACCATGATAAATCATTTATAATTTTATGATAATATATAAATAATAAAGAGACTATAGATATCATTCATAGTGGCTGTCTTAGTCTAATGTTTATTATCTTCCTCCTTTGATGGGTCTACTAATTTACCCTCCCTTAAGAATATGTGACCCAAAAATATATATTACTTTATGAAAAATCACACTATTTATATTTTGATTACATATTATACTTTGTTATGGTATTCATTACAATCTTTAAGTATTCTTTATGGTCTTTTTTTCTCTTAAAATATATAAGGATATCATCTACAAAGTCTACCATAAACTAATCAAGGTAATATCAAGAGACTCTTTTAATTAAATCAATAAAGATCATGGGGACATTGGTAAGGCCAAATGGAATCACTATTAACTCAAATTGTCTATACCTTGAACGATATGATTTATTGGGGTTTCAATCATTTTTTAACATAAAATGATAAAATCTATTTTGAAGATGAATATTGAAAAAATGTAGATGTCCTCATAATTGATCAGAAAAATTATCAACATGTGGAATATTATACATATTCTTGATCATGATCTATTTAAGTTTGAAATAATCAATAAAGTGTAACATTTATCAATATGTTCTCCTATAACAAGTTCACCACATGTTTATGCACTCAACTGAATGAATTCCTTTTCAATATTCTTAGAGAGTTAATTATTTAATTCCTATAACTCACCTAGGACATTCTATATAGATTACATGAAATTAGAGTGGTACTAGTTAGGAGTTATATTGAAATATAAACTTCAAAATTTAGTAGAATACTGGGAATATCTTATTTGAAGATATCAACAAAATCATATACAATAGGCATATCTTTGATGTTGAGATTCTCCCCAACCATCTAAGATAATAACCCCAATGAATAGGGAAAAATACCCATGTAATGGATTTAATTTCAATTGTTTGTTTATATTTATCAACACGCTGATAGAAAATCATAAATTTGGTTAGATTATCAAACATGGTTTACCTACCCTAGTAATTATTTTGGTATTTAAATGAAAAAGTAATATCCCTGACCATAATCAAATTAAATTCAACAAGAGGAAGAATGATAAGATTTAAAGAAATCAAATTCCCATAACCTTTAATCAGATAAGAATAATAGAATTGATATGTGATTATCATACAATTATAATTCTTTTACTACTAATTCATCATCACTTCATTAAGGTGGTAATGTGATACCCTTTAAAAATACTTCAGATTTAAAATAGGTGACAAAGTAGAATCTAATAAGGCATTATCAGTATTAGAATGGATGGTAAGTATGACTTGAATAAAATCATTACAGTACACCACATATGAAATAGTGATCATATGATATTTCTCTTTTTAATTTTTATTAATATATTCTTAATGTTTTTTATTATCATTAACCCTCATATTCAAGCATTGGATTACATAATGACCATAATCATTGCATTTGAAACACTGGAGTGTGGGTTGTGTATTTTATTGAGAATTCTCTCCTTTTTTATTATTTCATATATTATTCCCATTATTTCAAAATTAAATTTCCTAATTACATTCCTTTATATGATTAATGTATTGAATTTTAAATATAAGAAACGTTCTTGCATGTTTCATTCCATTATTTCTGCATAAATTAAAACACATTCTCATCCATCCATTGTTTTTGTTATATAATTTTAGTTAATTTATGATTTTCTTTTCTTATCAATCCCATGATATTGATGAGTGACTCCAATATAAATTTCCTCCTTAATAAAACATCAAATAATTTCTCTATGGCTACTGAATTCTATTATGGATAACACCCTTCTGTGACTTGGTTTTAATATACTAGAGAATCGATCAATATTTCATTCCCATAAAATGATAATATAATAAACATACCTAATATGTCTTATAATATTTTCCACATACACACTAATATATTCATCATCCTTCTATATTAGCTTAATAAATTACATCTTTATTTTTGTGTGAAAATATATGTAATTTTCTAATTAAACAATATGCTCCTAAACTCATCCCACTATATGCATTAAACTTCTATCATTTTCATCATATTCTTTCTAAGATTCCACCATTGATATTTTTCACCTTCCAAATGATAAATATGTAGAATACCATTTTCATGTTCTGAGCACTAGATAAAAGAAAATATATATTCAGTGGTACTGATACATAGCCTGGCTATTAGTTAATCAATGGATCCACTAAAATAGTGTGTATGTTTCCACATTAAGGAATTAATAGTATGTTATTGCCTCCATTTCCTGTTAGGAATATTAGAGGTATTCATGTCTTGAAACATTGTGTAATCATAGAAAAATAATTCAGTCCATATCCATTAACATACGGTTTCTCATAATGACATTTAATGCATTTTTCATCACATTCAGTGTTAAAATAGTCCCTTATAGTTCCATAAATTTACTAAAACCTAAAAACATAGTATGATAAACAATATTAAAAGTGTAAAATCATTTATAGGATGTCTAAATATTGATACTTTATTTCCAATCTAAGACACTCAAGGTTTAACCTCGGTCATCCATGGTCATTTTCTAATCAAATCCTTTATAACGGTTCATAATGAAAATATGATCTACACTATTGATATCCTATGGAAGTGTCTAGTCATGTGTGTTGTATTAGTCCCACCCATCCATAATAGTTTATGATTGATATAATACTGAATCCATATCATTTTCAGTTTTTATCCTTAGGTGCCTTTTTTTCCAAAACTGCATACACTTGATAATATCAATATTGTTATGTATTTTCAATGAAACCCAATCTTTTTTATTTACCATAACATATGATTTTATCCGATAAATTAGAATATCATAAGGGTTCTCACTAATGTAGCATCATCCTAGTTTCCAAGAATAAATAAACCTTTCTTTGAGACCTAAAATATAAACATAAACATTTCATACATAAATATTACATCATTTTAAATAAATCATCATTACATCTCAACAAGATCCATTCATGAACCATAAAGGGTAAGTGAATTTGGATAATTGGATACTTAAGAAATTGATACGTGAAATATCTATGTCAAACCCCACTTATTTATTAAAAAAATAACCCTTTATAAACATATCATTCTTAAAAATATTCTTCACATCCTTGTTATATGGTGACATAAGAGATCGTGACCTCTATTGTTCAATAAGCGGAAACAAGAGATATATTAACCAATGATCTTATTTAAACAGAAAATAAGTATAATGGTATGATAAAATGATCATAATTAGTTATGTTCATACCAAAAAATTCATATAATCAGGAGATTTGGAATAAATATTTTATGTATATTATAAATGAATCATAAAATAATCAAATAACATGATCTAGGAGAGCATAAAAATTTCATTATATCATGTCACAAAGTATTGTCATAAAGTGTGGTGAAATTATAATCATAGAAATATTTTTTTATGTATACACGCTAAGAAATTCATTACACATTAGGCTTTTTATAATTAACCATGTACCTAATTTATACTTAGGATAACCACTGGTATAACCTATCTTGGGAATGGGAAGACCTCCCATGCACCCTATTTTTGGATTAGGATAACCAACCATATAAATTTAGAGATCATAGAATATTAATCATTATAAAATTCATTAATGATTTATAACATAACAACCTCTCAAATAATCATAATCTATTCATAAGTATGCCACCAAATAATGTAAACTTTTATCATTTCATCATAACATAACCCTTACAAAAGAGAATAGATTTTATCAATATTTCATCATCATAATAGTAAACCATATACTGAATGAATAATGAAAAATAAAATATATCATATCCTTTTTGAATCATATAAATAATGAAAGTATGATTCTATTTATAAATATACCTTTAAACATTCACTATAACATTTCTAAAGTACCGTTTTTATTTTAAAATCTCTTCTTTAAAATATAAAAATTTATAAAATATTAAGAAAAATATTTTTATTGAAAATAGTTTTGAAAACTAAAAAATTAATATTTAATTAAAATAAAATCCATATTGGCGGTAAAACCCAATCCACGCAGTTTATGTTAAAACAAAAAAAATCTTATTTTGAATAAAAAATCAACAGTTACTCATTCTAAAAATAACCAGAACAATCCATTAAAAATAATAATATTTTAAAATAAAATTTAAATTTACATTAGAAAATATTTTTAGAATAGTAAAAATATTACTGAAAACATTTTAACAAAAATATAGACATAAAATAATAATAATCTCAACTGAATAGAGAAATAAAGTTGATTTTCATAAAAATTGTTATTTTGGTATATTGATTACTTAATGAGATTAAAAAGAAATGAAAAAAATATATAATATCCATAAATAAATATAGGATAATAATATACATATTATTTGGATGATATAATTTATATAATTTCATCATCATAAATTTTAGCATAAACAATCCCAGTAAAAAATGAGATTGTAATAGAAAACCCTTACCTAAAGCTCTTCTTTATTTGTAAGCACTCTAAACTTGTGTATACAAAATTTTAGTTTATTTAAATTATATAAAAGACCCATATTAACACCTATAATACCATATATGGTCCACATATAACATTTCAATACCTATTAATTAATAATTATTTATTCAAATCACATTTTCTGGTGATAACTATTTCATTTTTCATGAATATTTCGACTCATCTATTATGGTACTTGAATATTGACCATGGTTCCATCATATCCATAATATTCATAATGATATAAATTAAATAAAAATTTATTATATACATTTTTCTAATTTTTTGTATAAAGTTGTGATGAAAAATGAATTGCATCACTATATAGAGAAGATAGTCTGTATGTACTTCTGAGTGATGTTATCATTTTTAGATAGATGGAATGAAAGAGATGTAATTAATAATTAAAATTTATAAAATAATTATTATATCATAAATATCATATATATATATATATTATCAAAATAACCAACAACATTGTCGAAAATGAATAGTATCACTATGTAGAGGTGGTAGTCCACACACACGCATGTACGATACATTCATCTCACATTTGATAGAGAAGATATGGTAATTGGTTGTGTCATCATAATAATAAAATATAAATATATTTATGATATTTAATTAATAATTTTATTATAGAATCAATTTTTAATAGGAATTATAAAAATAAATAAAATTTAAAGAGCTTGATTATGATTGAGACATCATTTTCGAGAGACCTCCTTTTTGCACACCATAAGCTATGAGATATTTGTATAAAGAGTATATCATGAGATATATGATTAATTAAATTAATATTGGAATCTTTCTAGGTATTTATTCAGTGATATATAAAGTTAAAATTTTGTGAATAAAGGAGGAGAATAAGTTCCCTATTATTAGTGAGGGGAAGGACACACATGGAATTACATATATTATTTCAATAATATAAAGATAGTTTCATTATATAGTGTCCCAAAATATCGATGAAATATAATTGAGCATAAAATATTGATGAAATATATTTTTCCAATAATAATTTATTCTAGTTTATGTGAAAATAATACCATTATCTCTTAGTTTAACCCCCGTTAAATCCATTTCAACCATAACCATGGTAACAAAATTTTACTGTTTCGCTATTAAATCTGAAAACAATTAAGCTCACCTGATTAAATTATATTAATAATTATGATTTAAAAAATATAATAAATTTTATTAGATTCAATTTCTAAAATATGAATAATTTAAATTTAAATAACTGTACAAAACATGACAATAATTCCATTTAGAAAAATGCATTTTTGAAGCATAAAATTGAATTTACATCAATTATTTTTCATGTAAAATTGATAAAATGAATGATTAAAATAATTTATTGAATATATAATCGATATTTTTCTTTATAGCCATTAATAAATTGTGATTATTTAATTTACTATGATAAAAACACATTACGTACATAAAAGTAGTATTTAGTGAAATGTGTTTTTAATACCAAAATGGAGTTTTTATTAAAATAATATATAATTATGATTCATATATAATTAATAATATATTTTTTTAATTAAAGTAGTTTTATTTATTTTTTAATCAAAATTAAAATATAATGAGCCTCTTTAA
Organism: Viscum album; assembly: GCA_963277665.1. NCBI lineage: Eukaryota > Viridiplantae > Streptophyta > Magnoliopsida > Santalales > Viscaceae > Viscum > Viscum album. The sequence continues at coordinate 1,604,095,099 of OY728161.1, forward strand.
ATTACATTATTCAGTGAAAATAAATGAGTGTTTTAAAAAAATTGATATTTTCTCTATTCAATGAAAAGTAAATATTTTTTAAAAAATCAATAAATTCACCCTAAGATTATATTGAAATTATTATTTAAAAAATAATTTTAATTAAATGAAATAGAATTTTAAAAAATGGTTTAAATTAATTATAATTTCTACGCAAAAAAATAAAAAAAAACTATTTTAGAAGAAATCAAATTTTTTAAGCATAGAAGGACTTTAGAAAAAAATAGGTATTTATATATTATTTATTAATCAATAAAATTTAATTATCTAAAACCTGTTTAGATATTTTTTCTAATATTTTTATTACTATCTATACCATAAAATATAAGGGTTGTGTTATAAATTATTACTATGTTAAGGTACATATAGACTCAGTGTTGCATGTAAAGAAAACTATAAAATACCTCATGTTTATTTCAATGGAAATATTAGGGTATTACATAGAAAATGTAGACGAAACAATTTGAATATATTAATCCATAAAACTGGTACATAAATATCTAGAACAAGGATTATTTTATCCTAGTGTACGGTTATAGATAGATTCACTTTCGGGGTAAACATATAGGTTTTTAGATCATCTTGGAATGATGGGACATATAGAAAATACCACTTTTATTGGTTGAAGGTCATGAATGGTGGACCATATGTGGTGTATTTTAACATCATGTTCCTATGAATCAAATGTTATATGGATTATGTTCATGAAATGAGGACCTATTCAAAATAGTCTAAAGTGACATAGAATGGATTTTGGTGTTGTAATGTTTAAGGTGATATGAAAACTTCCTATATATAGGAGGATTTTAATAAATTTATATCATATAAAAAATTAGAAAACTTTATCTCAACTCTATAAGAATGAATTAAAATCCTATGAAAATAATATTAATTGAATACTATGATGTATTGATGGGATTATTAGAACCTGTGACGTGGTTTGGGATGGGTGATTTGGGCATCACTATCAATATAATATTAATAGGAATAAATATTGATGTATTTTTTAAAATTTCATAGTGTAGGGTCCATTTGAGAAAATATTATATGAATATAATAGAACTAATCAATAGGATGAATTGAATTTTAATAGAATTTGTAGATGGACTTATCCTAGGAGAGCTAGGCATCACAATGTATTTGGAAAAAATATGAATCAAACCACATATAGTTCATAAAATAACCTCTATGTATAGATTCATACCATGTATATAAGAGGATGAGGGAAATGCATGGATGCATCGGTGGATGTGAGGGGTAAAAAAACTAACATAAATTAAACATGGCATCATAATAATTTGGGAAATGAGTATGAAAATAGAATTTTCAACCAAGACTAGGGTAGAGAATCCCGGAATCACAATATATCCTAAAAAATTGAGAATATATTAACATGTAGTTTATTTATATATTTATTAGGTAATTATTTAGTACACTAATTTAGTGGACCAAAATACTAGGGTAGAAAATACTAACCATTATAATATATTTGAATAAATAAAGCCCTCGAATGTGGTGTTCTCTAGTATATTGTAACATTTTTTTGATTTTATTGATCTAGATCTTATTTAAGGGAAGATTTCAAAACATGTGGGAATAGATAATATACTACTATAAGTGTTTGAATGTATTTCATGGAATTATATATTCATGTAGTTTAGAATCACGTGATAATGTCTCAAATACATTTTAGTTTATGATTCATAAGGAACGATCCATTACGTGGATCTATGTCATTCCCAACCATAATTCTTATTGGATAAATGATTTATGCAAAGAAAATGTTGTGGTTTTCATTGAATTTTCGACATGGCCAATGATAGGAGATATAAGAATCAATATGTATCATGTAGTTATAGGAATCAAGGCTGGCATACTTGAAAATAATGGGAATATTCAAGTCATATTCTCGGTGAACCATGACATGAGTAATGAATATTATATCCATAACCCTTGAATTAACAAGGAAAGAAAAAATAAAACTTTTGTAAATCTAGATCACACATAAAGGTGTGGAATATATTATTAGCATAACACTACTGAAAATTGGGGCTTTATAATTTCTAGTTAAATGATTTTATCGGATCATTAAAAGTGTTGATATAGTGAGAGATGTTAAAAGGGGGGTCTTTAACAATTCTCAAAAAGCGCTATAAACTGAAATGTTTAACTATTCTAAATAAATTGATAATGGGAGAATTTATCAGTACATTTTATTTCTATTAAAGAGTTCATTTAACAAATTTTTTTATTGAAATTAATGGGTTCCTTTTACAGTCCTTTATTTAGTGCTATTAAAAATATGTAAAACATTATTTAAATTTTCACACACACCAAACAACCCCTATCTATGTTTTTATAGCCCCATTTCTTAGTGCTTTCCACTGCCCATCTCCCATCACCCCGTCCCCTTCCTAAGCACTATATGTCTACCCCAAATACTTGTACATACTTGGATTAGATCCCAAGACCTCCCGTATCCTACTGAACTCTCTTTACCACTACGTCGTGTGTGTTCGGTTGTATATTTATTGAAAATTATATTTATTTGTATATATTTTGAAATTTGTGATATATATATAATTATATTTATTTAAATTTATTATATATTATTATTCATATATATATGTATTAGAATATAAATAAATATATATGTATATACGAATGTAAAAATATATACATATTTATATATTAATACAATAACATATGTATATATAAAATTTACATAAACCAATTAATGAACTTTTATATGATAAATAAAATGGATAATATTTTATATTAAAAAAATAAATATTAAATATTTATTTTATATATTTAAAAATATATTTCTATATTAAAAATGATAAAATTTTCAAACAATAATCACAATAAGAATTTAATCCCTAGGAATAAATTTAGTCCCCATAAAAAATCCAATAACAACCCCTTTTTCAAGGTTGGAATTCCATTGAATGTTAAAAAATTGAGATACCCCGACTAAAATCTCATTTTTTGTGGTCTTCATGACCACTTTTGACCTTGAGAAAACTATAACTGAGGTCCGCCTAGTTCATGACTGTGTAGAGCTCAACACAGTCCGATAGATTTAATATTATCCTAATTTTTAATATGGGTTTAAATTATTTATTCAATACTGATTTATTAAATTGATCTTATTTTGATCAATTTGGGATTTATGTTATGTTTTGGGATAAAATGTAAAAATTACAAAATTCTGGATTTTAGATAGATTCTAATAACATTGGAAATTCAATTATAACATTTAAATTATAGTTAAAAATTATGTGAATATTTATTTTTAAGATACCTTAATTTGTTTTATTCATATTTACCCCCTGGAACAAGAGCAAATCCGACCATCTCTGGGCCCTAAAAAATCAATCAATTTCGGAAATCATTTTGAATGACTCTGTGGAACCCATATTAATAAATTAAGTATAAATTGTTCTACATAAATCCAATTAAGGTTATTCCACTATAAATTGAAATATAATTAAAAGTAGAGTTATAATGGTGAATACCATGTAGATTTTACCTCATTAATGCAAACACTGGATGCTCAACTTTTCTGGAAGATTTATGAAACAATCTACTCGAATATACTTTCAGAATTAATAGTCCATATCTTTTTTCTAAAAAATTAAGATGAATCTAAAATTTCATGGGATGATATAGGATTTATTTAAAAATTACTTTCCAGAAGAACCCTTTTCCAGAATTACTTCATTAAATTGGCCTACCATGATCAAATAGCCAATGGAATGAATCTACAGGATATTATGAAGGGATATTTGGAAGATATTTAATTTTATGACCAAAGGATGGAACCCCCTCGGCCTATATAACGACTATTTTACCCATATAGTAGAAGAGTCACACACCACCATTGTATAAAAGGTCTAGGGCCATGCTAAATCTTCATGATTTATTTTATTATTTTATTTTATTTATGTTTTCTTTCCCTATGAAACATGCATTCAAATATAAATTAAATGGTCTCATTTTCTTCTTCCAAAAAAATGAGAATATTTTTTTTGAAGAAGAAAATGAAACACTTTATTTAAAATATTAATGGACATTACATGGGAAAAGAAAATAAGAAAATAAATCCTAAATATACATCATGGAATTTGGCCTCCACTCCAATCTGGGTGTAGGAAACCTCTTCAGTGTGGGTGATCTCCTACTTATAGAGGCAAAGGGGTGATATCCTTTAGTTGTCAAATTCAATATCTTCCAAATACCACGTTTTGATCTCCTCCAATTTCATTTCACTAGAGTTTTGATCACTGCATTCCTATTTAATTACTGAATTTTGGAAAACATTCATAATAAAAGTAGTTTCAAAATAAATCCTCTCTCTATCGAGGAATTTTAAACTGCATCAAACATTTGTACAAAACGATATGGTCCATTAATTATAAAAATATATTCTAGTTGAATAATTCTTAAATATTTTCCCAAATATGAGTGTCCAAAAAACACATTAATGATGTAAAATCCCCATGATATTCTCTATTAGAAAAAGTCATTGAATTATCATTCAATTTTAGGTAGAATAACCATAATTTTTGTCAGGGAGACCTAATTATGCATAATTTAACGAGGTGAGGTCCATGGAGTAACTAGAATGATTTTCTAAATTGATTAAGTTTCTAGGGCATTGAGAATCCAAATTAGCTCCTAGTCAAGAAGAAAAAGATGAAAAAACGAAATTAAGAAAACCTAAAATAAGAATCAAATAAATTTTATCTATAATAAAAATGTTATTATAGAATAAACAAATTTATTTAAATAATTATAAATTATTGGATTAATTAATTTTTATATTTTATCCTGAAACACGGAATAAATCAATAGTTAATGAAAATAATCTCAAAATGATAAATTAGTATGGATTAAATTGTTGAAAAGATATTTAAAATGTTGAAAATACTATCACAATCAATTCCCCCAAACATAAATCATGATTTTACCCAAACATGAAATCTCAACATTGAATTTCTATTGTCATTAATGTTACCTATAATAAAATTAAATGAAATAAAATTAAACAATTTTCAATTTCATATAAAATTTTCAACATCCATATAAAATATGAATCCAATTTCTGATTTTTTAATGAAACAATCAACCTGGTTAAATTTCCTTCTCTCATTTACAAATTATGGTACTTCTCTTCTCATTAATTCAAGATCCTTAATTTATTATTATTAAACATTTCATGTCATGATTTACCTCACTTGAATGTTTTCTATAATATCCCATGATAGAATTAAATTTTATTTATTCTCATATTATAAGAACGTTATACTAATCCATATTATTTTAAAGTAACTAAATTATCCACATTTTAAATATACAACACACATAAAATCATGAGGACATGAAATAATGTTTGAAACAACTCATAGTATTAATGTTGTTATGATTTGATGCATTAAAAATAAATTCTCAAGGAGGAGGTTTATCTCTTAAGTACAATGCATGATATAAAATATAATTTTTAATGAATTTATCCCCTTCAATGTAGCAACATCCACTACCCACAAAACATAATGTAAGGTATTCATCAAACTAATGAATAATTAATGATTTGTGAACCCTCATGAATATTTTTCCCTAATTGTATACTTTTTTATATTTTGAAGAACCTTTTTATTTTTAATATTTTTTTGACCTTTCAATAATAAAAAAAATTCACATCCACCAAAAACCCACATATGATAAAAATCATAGGTCTAGTAATGGTGATTTTTTGTTTTACAAAATAACAACTATTTTTTCTCTTTGTGGGATTTTTTGTCATCTTCTATTTTTCTAATAAAGAGGGTAAAATAACATAGTATCCTAAATAAATGAAAAAAATAATTTATTCCCACAATAAGTACCCCCACACTTATTTCTAAGATTGTAAATCATTCCCTCCACCATGACTCCCATTATCACCACTCTTCATCTATAAAATATCATCATAATTCGTAGAATAGGGTAGGAATAGATAAAAATGGATTGAAACATGGATAATTTTTATTAAGATCATTCATGGCCTCAATTGGATAAAGAATGATTGATGTAATGGTTATTTTTAAGGAAAGGTTGTGTATTAATGTATTCCTAAATCATTTTAAAAGTGTTTTGGAAATGTCATAGATTTGAAATGATAAAATAAAAGTTTTATTCATTAACATATCCCATGTTCACAAAATAAATATGATCAATAATAAAATTAGAAGTGCTTGGTCTAGAAATTCTCTTTGTAATGAGACATATGATTTGGGAAAATTAATCCATGCATGATTAATAATAAAAAATCAATTCACATGAATTTCATAAATTCATAGAATTAAAAATGTTTAGGACATTTTGTTTACATGAATCATCTAATTCCATAAAATCATGAGTCCCCATTTTCATATCCATTCAATAATTTAATAATAAAATTTTACATTTTACTCATTCAATTTCACTAACATTGAAATTTAAGAGATAATGTCATATGATTCATTATAAAAAAATTTCTCCTAGATTAGTTATGTAAATCATGAATTAAAGTGTGGGAATAAATTTTCAATTTAAAAAAAGAAGACTAAGACAAAAAATGCCGAGAGAATTTGAAATATAAACAATAAAATTGAATTCCCTTTATAAGTAACGATCATTTATTTCCTCATTTCCCATTTTGAGCTTCTATCTGCCATCCTGAAACTACAAAAGATAATTTATCAATAAATCACAGGGATTATGTCATTTAAGAACAAAAATATAATAGTTATTGGTCGGTATAATGGATTAATCTTGGTAATAAAACTAAATTTTAAATTTCTAGAATGTATGTATAGATAAATATTGGTTGTATCCCAAAGTAGTAATTGAATATTTACCACCTTCACAAGGTAGTACCAACTGTTATTCAATGTATGATGGTCGTTGAAGAATCTATGACTTGAACAACCACATTTTTTTCTTCCTAGATTGAATTTAATTATTCATAATGAGGATAATTCCATGAATAGTTACCCCAGATATACCCCCTTCACAATGTGGTATATCATTCATGGTCAGGGTAGGATGAAGTATAGAATCTCATCCTTTTCAGTTGTTTCTTGTGAAACATCTTCGTTTTCTAGTTCTTCATTAACAGGGTTTTCATGAATTGAAATTTTAAAAGTATTGTTAGAATGTATTTTTAATTTGAAAAAATATTAAAGTGAAGAATTTAAATTACAATTCCCCCATACAGTGTGAGTATCCACTATCTCAGTATCCATCGGCTCGCCTTCATGGACTTCCTCCAATATATATTCATAAAAATTAGGAAGTTCCATGAATTCCTCAATAGTAAAAGGTTTTGTTTCTTCCTCCTCACTTAGGGTACGTTAAGGATTAAACCAATATAAAAAGAAAAAAGAAAAAGAATTGATACTGAAATTAGATTTCATAAGATCAGAAATGAAATAATTTGATATAATATCATCTCATTGAGTTGTTTTTAGTTCAATCACGTATTTAGTGATAGGTTCCTCTTCATGTTGGATGGTGTGGAATGGAGGTATGAATTCGGGATCATTCACCTCAATTTTGGCCTTATATTATTGGATGTCTTTAGTGAAATTAGGAATGGTCGGTAGAACATTTTCTTGGCCCTGAAACATTGAAAGTCAATCCAATGTTGATCAATCAAGCTTATCAAATCATGTGGTGAGATCCATGTCTCTCTACCTCTTTACATCTATTTGAACATTATCATTAGATCATCATACATTCAATGGAGAGACTCCTCATTATAGTATGTTTCTTATTATTGTACATGTGAGTAATTTTTCCTTGTAGAATAATAAAAGCTTGGATAAATCGTGGAAATAATTATTTTTCCTTTTTAAATAAAAACAATTAAAATTTAGGAATATTGAAAAAATAGAAAAATTTATAAAAACACTACTTAGCTCCCGAGAAATAGTGCTAGTTTTTTGATGCACACCTGTTCTATGGTGTGAAAAAAGATTTTTTTTGAAATTTCTTAGTGCAGTATAGTGGATAACTTGGGTAATCTCACTTGAGAAGCATTATAATCAGTTCAATCACTAATTTCTAATTCATCTAATCTAATTCTTTTTGGGTTTTTTTATTATTTATTAAAACGATGTTTCTAGGTCTTTGGGAAAATGTGTAATTAAAATAATGTATTGAAAATTTTAAATATAAAAAATGATGCAAAAAATGAAATTAGGGAAGAAATGTCTTGGCCCTGGGGGAGGTTTCCCAGCATTCTTTATTATTTTTCATCAATTCAACAAATTTTTAATCTATTTGTAGTGGATGTGAGAATATTGGATGGGTGTGGCTATTTTCCACCAAGACACTATTTCCAAATCCATTTCATTTCTTTTATTCATTATTTTCCCACTCTTCACTTGAGAAACCCATTCATATTGTGGATATGGGGTTTTCTTAAGGTATGGATCATTATACTGTGGAGACGAGTCTTTTTTGAATAACATTATCAGTTGAGGTGTTATCATGTTTTTTTGTTAGAGGATGTGTATTTTTTTACACAGAAGGCATTCTAAAATGACGAACTCAGTAAATAAAAGTAAATTAATTCATTAAGGAGGATTCATTAAATGAATTATAAAAGTGAATTTAAGAAAAAAATAAATAATGAGTGATCCGACGTTATCAAACCTTTTGACCAAGACCTATCTTCTCTAATTTAATTTGTTTGTATATTAATTTAGATTTAAAATTTTTCATTACAATATTTTAATTTCATGTTTTCTATAAAACCCAAAAAACATCAGTTTAAAAAATATTAAAAATCCTAAAACTAATTAGATTAGGTGAATTAGAATGTAGTTATTGAACTAACGGTGACACTCCTTAAGTGAGATAGCCCTAATAAGCCCTTATAAATCCAAAAAATCATATAAATACGAGTTTTATATTCCCTACAATTGGCATGCATCCGAGGCATTGATTTGATATATGGTAGAGCCTAAAAAAACACATGGATCAAAAGTTATGGTTGTTTAATGTTCAAGTTATGTTTTCAACTTATTAATTATTTTATTAATTTTTTGATTTATTGACCACAACATTTTTATAAAAATACTATTACTTGATAATAATTAGAATTTTTTTAATTAAAACTGTTTTATTATTTATTTTGTAATCTATTTTCAATAAATATTTTATATATTAAGTGTAAATTCATATTTAGGCTTATCTAAACAGATTTAAAAAATATATATTATATTTATATCTATGTAAATATATTTATATATTAACATATTATATTTAATGAAATATATATATTTGAAATATAACTATTATTAACGCTAGTAAAAAACATTGATAAAGGGTTTCTTTATCTGCGCTTCAAAAAGAGTGATGATAAATACACCCCTTTTATCATGGCTTGTTTAAAATAGTTGATAAAGGTCATCCTTTATCAGTGCTTGTTTACAATCACTGATAATGGTTCCCCTTTAATAGTGATAAAAATTTATGTTATAGACCCCCGTTAACAATGCATTTTCTAACACTAACAATTGGGGTCTTTTAAAATGCTTTTAGCTTACACTAGATAAACGTAGTTTTGTAGTAGTGTAAGTTTATAGAAAAAGGAACTTTATACTAAGGCTCTTATAATGATATTTATCATACATATGAAAATTGATCCACACAAAATGGGATGATCTAAAAATTTTAATGTCTTTCATGATGGATCATATGTCATTCAATTTATGATCATCCTATAAAGACACATTTGACATGTAATTTAACCTCAATTGATAAGGATGACATGTAATTAACTTAATTTTCATATTATAGGGGAATAATTCTATATATTTTAATGTCATATTACTAAGAATAAGGTATCATTCCATCTAAATTCATAGTCATTATGGTATCTGATATGGATAGAAGGACCCAGATACCATGACATTAAAATAATATTTTTTTTAACATACAAAATATTTTAAATGTTTTAGTTATTATAGTTTTATCCTTATAGTAGTCCAAAATTAACAAAAAAAAATGGTTCATGAGTACTTGGGTCATTTCCGGATCCTAGATCTCTAGTTTTTTGAGAAGTAGTCTAAGGATCGTGATTGGAACATGGTTAGGGCTAACCGTGCAACTCAACCATGAAGTCCAAATTGGTTAGGGACATGGATGGTTTAAACCATGATACATATACCAAAATATTGTGTGGCCTTCAGAGGAATATGCATGGGTTATTAAATCTTGTGACATGGTTTTCATGGCATTGAAAACCAAATAATTAATATTAGGTGTACCTCACATGTTTTCTGCACATTTTCTCTTAATCATTGTCCTAACCATGTGATGGTGTGGTTCCTATGGGTAGTGTCACCGCACATGTTTTTCTTGGATTCTTAACTATTTTCCTATACATGTGGTATTATTTTATGTTTTAGATAGTATCAAATGCATGGTTTTCACACGGTTTACAGACCATGCATCTAGCCATGTGAGACTATATGCCTCTTAGAGAGAGGTTGCACTTGGTTGGAGAATTGTTATCTAACCATGAGGAAAAACTATTTTCCGCATCAAAAAGTGTATAATATTTATTTTAAATTTCATATATTAAACCTTTTATCCTCCCTTTTTCCCATCCACACAGCAGCCTCCTCGTGTTGGAATCATCATTTCTCCAGAAGCTAGGCATTGTCCTATCTACCTCATTTGAGATCATATGCAACCACCATTTGTCCCATTGGTAAACCTATGTTAATTATTTTATTGAAATTGTTCCTTTTATTGTTTTATATCATAATATTAGATTCTATATCCATGACATATAATATACCTTATTTTTAGAGTATTTTTCTAGTTTTTGGTTTTCTATCATTATAGTATGAATTAGATAATGATATTGGATAGGGATACATTTACCATGGTATGGCAGGTGGTTTAGTAATTTCACCTAAAAGAAAAGTAGATTATATTAAGCATGGTTGTGCGATGAACTGTACATTCCATGTGTCTCCTCAATTTTTTCCATTATATTAAATTTATATACCTTGACTTGGTCATTAATGTACTGGAAAATCATATTTACCAGCCATTTAAAACCATTGCTAAAGGGTGGACAACCGTTGGTATAAACTATAAAAACGGTCGTCCAAACCGTAGGGTCTTGAGCTGTGGGGATCAAAATATCCCAACAGTTCTATGAGAATCGTTGGGATATGTATGAACATTGAGTATATATCAACAATTCTTTTAAAATGTTGGTATAAATGTTTACCAATGGTTTAAAACCATTGGTAATAACAAAAACCACATCTATACCAATGGTTTGGAAACTGTTGGTATAGACTATTACCAATGGATTCCCACAAACCATTGGAAAATATCATGTAAAAATACATATTCCAATGGTTTTTAAACCTTTGGTATATACTTTTACCAATGGTTCACATAAAACTATTTCATAATATCTATTTTAACAGATATGCCAATGATTGTAAACTGTTGGTATAACCTTTATATACATGCAGTAGCAAGCCGGCCTCCCCCTGTGCAGCTGCATCACTTTCACCAGCTTCAACCAGCAGGCCGGCCTCCCCTGTGTAGAATTCATACACAATTCCCAGTACATGGAGAATACATATAGAATTTTGTATGAATTAAAATAGAGTTCATACAACACCTAATTCATATATAATTCTTTAATACCACTAATTCTGTATTTTATTACCCTCTACACATATAAAGAATTAACACATAATTCATAAGGTAAATACAATAAGTATACACATACAACAGTTATACCCATAAAACAAGTTTACTCAGACACCAAAACACATAATTAATAATTTAATTAAATATATAAATAATTGAATTCATAATTCAGGGGGTTAGGGGCTGTTCAGGTGGTTGGGGTGGTTGTCCAAGGGGGTACGGGGTGTTCAGGGGGTAGTGGTGTTAGGGGTGATGGGGGATGGGGTATGGAGGGTTTCCAGGGGGTGGGGGTTGTCCAGGGTTGTGGGAGGGGGGGGAGCTATCCATGGGGGTGGGGCTGTCTAGGGGTGTGGGGTGGTGTCGAGGGGGGTGGGGTGGTTTCCAGGGATTTGGGGGCATTCCATTGGGGTAGGGGGTGTCCAGGGGTGGGGGTATAGGGGGTGGGGTGGTGTTGAGGGGGGTCTGTGGTCCCTGGGGTTGGGGGTTGTCCAAGGGGTGGGGGTGGTGTCCAAGTGTGGGGGATGTCCATGGTTTGGAGGGGTTTTTCCTTAGTGGTGGGGGTGTCTAGGAGTGGGGGTGTCTCGGTGGTAGGGTGGTGTCCAGGAGGGGTGGGGGTGTCCAGGGGGTTGGGGGTTGTCTAGGGGGTACGGGTTGTACATGAGGGTGGGAGTGTATAGGGGGTGGGGGTGTCCAGGAGGTGGGGTGGTGTCCTAGGGGTAGGGTTTTCCAGGGGGTGGGGTCGTCCAGGGGGTAAGGGGACTGTCCAGGGGGTACACGGTTTCCATGGGGGTGGGCGAGCTGACAATGGGGGTGGGGGATGTCCAGGGTGTACGAGGTGTTCAGGGGGTGGGCGGTCTATCCACAGGGGTGGAAAGGATATACAGGGGGTATCAGATGTCCAGATGGGTGGGTGGGCTGTCCACGGGAGTGGGAAAGATGTCTACGTGGGTGGGGGCTTCCCAGGGGGTATGGGGTGTCAAGGGGGTGGTGGGGTTGTTCAGGGGGTACAGGGTGTCTAGGGGGTGGGTGGGCTATCCATGGGGGTGGGGGTGTCCACAGGGAGAGGGGATATTCAGGGGGTGGGTGGGCTATCCTGGGCTGTGGTGGGGATTTCCAAGGGGGATGAGGTGTCCAGGGGTTGGGCGGGCTGTCCATAGGGGTTGGGGCAGTCCAGGTGGTACAGGGTGTCCATGGGGGTGGTTGGGGATGTCCAGGGTTACTGGGTGTCCAGGGGTACGGGGTGTCTAGGGGATAGGTGGGGCTCTTTGGGGGGAGAGGGTCTAGGGGGTCTAGGGGGTGGGTGGGATGTCCACAGGGGTATCAGGGATGTCAAGTGGCAGGGTTTGTCCAGGAAGGTGGCAATTCTTTGTACCAGGGTGGGGGCTATCCGAGGGGGAGGGGCTCTCCAGGGGTGGGCGGGCTTTCCACGGGTGTGGCGGGGCTGTCGAGGGGGTACGAGGTTTTCCGGGGTGGGGGGCTATCCTCGGAGGTGGGTGGGCTTTCCATGGGGGTGGGTTTGTCTAGGGGGTGGGGGATTTCTAGGTGGTGGGGTGGTGTCTAGTTGGGGTGGGGGTCATCTAAGGGGTTGGAGGTTGTCCAGGTGGTAGGGGTTGTCCATTAAGGTGGGGGTGTCCCGGGGGTGGGGGTGTCCATGTGGAGGGGAGGTGTCCAGGGAGTGGGGGCTATCAAATGTGGTACGAGGTGTCCAGGGGGTGGGGAGCTATCCAGGGGTGGATGGGTGCACTAGGGTGGGAGGGCTATCCACAGGGGTGGGGCCTATCCAGAGGGTACAAGATATCCACGGGGGGTGGGAGGACTGTCCACCGGGGTGGCGGTGCTATCCAGGGGGTGGGTACCGGGTGTCCAGGGGGTCAGCGGGCTATCCACGGGGGTGGGGTCTGTCCACGGGGGTGTTTGGGCGGTCCATGATGGTGGGGGATGCCCACAAGGGGAGGCGGTGTCCAGGGGGTGGGAGGGGATGTTTATAGGGGTGGTGGGGCTGCCGAGTGTGGTAGGGTTTTCCAAGGTAAGGGTGGGTTGCCCATAGGGGTGGGGATGGTCGATGGGGTACAGGGTGTCCAGGTGGGTGGGTGGGGTTGTCTAGGGGGTACATAGTGTTCAGGGGGGGTGGGTGGGCTATCTACGAGAGTGGAGGGGCTGTCGAGTTAGTTGGGGTGTCCAGGGGGTCGGCGGGCTATCCACGGGGGTGGGGGATGTCCATGGTGGAGGGGCCTGTCCAGGGGGTGGGCGGGCTATCCACGGGGGTGGAAGGGCTCTCCAGGGGGTACGTGGTGTCTTGGGGGTGGGAGTGCTATCCCCGGGGGTGGGGGATATCAAGGGGGTCACAGGGTGTCCAGGGGGTGGGCTTGGCTATCCTGGGGTACGAGGTCTCCAGGGTGTGGTGGGCTGGCCAAGGGAGTGGTAGGGCTGTCCAGGGGGTAGGTGGAGTCCAAGGGGTTGGTGGGGTGTCCACGGGGGTGGGGGGCTGTCCACAGGGGGAGGAGTTGTCCAGCCGTGGGCAGGCTATCCACGGGGGTGGCAAGGCTGTTCAGGGGGCACAGGGTGTCCAGGGGGTGGCAAGGATGTCCACAGGGGTGGGGGCAGTCCATGGGGGTTCGGGGTGTCCATGGGTTGGGTAGGGCTATCCAGGGGGTACATAGTGTCCAAGGGGTGGGTGGGATGTCCATGGGGGTGGTGGGGCTATCCAAGGGGGTTGTGGTATCCAGGGGTGGGCGGGCTATCCACAGGGGTGGCGGGGCTTTCCAAGGGAGGGGTGAATCAGTCACATCAAATCATCAAGTAGTGTTTTATTATTTATATATAAAAATAAATATAATGTGACCTACCTAATCAGACATATATTCTGGCACAAAAAATTAATAAACATCAATGTTCTGTAATATCAGTCAAAAATGTAATGGGATAATCTAACCCTCATCACCATCACTATCATCAGTGTCATCATCATCCTCACCCTCGTCCTCATTGTCATTCCCATCATCATCCCCTACCTCTACAATGCCCTCTTCCTCACCCTCGTACTCAACCTTGGACTCCTCATCGCCCTCCTCCTTCGCCTCCTCCTACAACATATCCTCTACCTCGGCCTCCTCCTCTGCCTCCTCCTCGCCATCGCCTCGACCACCACTAGAACTGCCACCCGGAAAACCATATATTGAACACATCGATGACATATATTCATTAAATGATATTCTGGACTCTGCTGGAAGTGTTGGACATAAAACATTCATCGATTTCATAGATGCAGTTTTTTCCCTAGTAAACTATTCTACCATCTATGTTTCCCGTTTTCAGCCTATTCTGCCTATGCCTTAACCTGATGGAACTCGGTGGCACTACAACTCGTACATGAGGAGGTCCAATAACTTGGCAGAATAATACTATTCCCTAGTCGGCATCGTACTCTTCTAGGGTTCTCATCTACGAACACATAATGTATGTGATCATTTGTCCCAAAATTGTCCCTTTTTTTGTCATCAAGGGCCTCTAAAGCAACCTTTTTCAAATATAAAAATATTATTAAGATAAAAAATAGATATTAAAATTTTAAATCTAAAAATTAAAACATACTATCTTCTATAGAGTCAGTTCATTAACCACACTTCCATCCTTCTTCCTTTATACTCAAGCAAAACAATTTTGCTCGAGGCACACATCCTTCTATATTGAATTTATGCCTCTAAAATGAAATTCAATATTGGAAACCATAATTAAAAATAGGATAACAAAAATTAATTGCCTAACTAAAATTATATAACAACTTTTCCAATTGAATAATAAATGGAGGAAGTAATATAAATTACAAGTCATAAAGAGAAATTATAAATGGTCATACCTGTTGCCTCTCATGATCTGGCATTGTAGTATGTCCCAATGTGTGGATGTATTTTTTAGCATAAATGTTTTTTAATTTCTTCCGAATTATTTTTAAAAAAAATCAATAATTACTATTTATGAAAAAGATGAAAATTTTCATTTAAATACCTCTAATGTGATTAATACCATAAATTGGCTTGTCTTCCAATGAGTAATCATCTGTCGATACTGTTCTAATTAAAAATCATCCATGATAGGGACCACATATAACTCTATGCAAACTCTATAATGCCAACCAATATAAAACTCATACTTATAAGCTCACCAAATCTCACCTAAATCCTTTATATATGATGGTCGTTCACCCTCAACATAATTGAAATTAAACTGAAGCTGACACAAAAATATTAATTCATATAAATTCAAAAAATAATATATTACATCAAATACAATTTTTTTACCCATATATCTGCCCACGATTTATCCTTGACTTCATTTGGAAACTGATTTCATTAGAGAGGACTGATAGGAATGATGTTGAAGTATTTGGTAATCATTTCCAAAAAACTCCGGCATTGCTGTCTTGATTTTTCAATCATTTTACTATCTTCATTGTTGTCCACCATCAACTGTCTACAGTAGTTCAACACCAGACGAATGCGTGTATGCCCCCATCCATACCTCATATTAGTAGATGTATATGTTATTAATGAAAAACCAATATTTTATCAATACATGTAATAATGAAAATAAATAATGGTGTAAATATTTGTTAGGGTTGTATAAGTATACCAGCGGTAGTCTGATCAATTGGTGTCGCTGGATTCGATGAAACTGAAGGAACACCTTGTACAGGTGTAGTGGGTCCCAATGTATGCTCCGTAGGGATAGAAACTGGTGGAGCATGATTTGACGAAGATGTAATATGAATGCCCAAAGAGAAGGATGTAGAATTAAAAGAACATTACAGGGATGGCTGGTCGAATGCTGGATGGGGAGTGAGAATCATCATTGGATATGGTAAAAATGGGTGAGGAGGCTCATATGAAATCGTTTATGAAACCACGAGATGACTAAATATCCCATGTATCCCTAAAAAACCACAAGATCATAATGTTGGATGTATTGTATATTAGTGCTAGGGGAAGTGTCTAATCAGGAACACCGACCAGATCATCTAGCTCTTGTACCACCTCCCCCCCATACGAACACATAGAGCACTCAGACCACTACTAGGATGCTCATCAAATAACTATCACCCAATAGAAGGATCCTGAAAAATGATTAAAAAAAATTAATCACATGATATTATATATTATTTAAATATATATATTTGAAATAAAATACTCACAACATGGATTTTTCATGGAATTACTATCTCAATCATGCGACGATTGTTGTAAATCATCAATTTATGTCTCCTCTCTTCAATTGGTTTTATTTCCTGCATTTGAAAAAAAATATGGAAGTAAATTGAAAAGTATAAATAATGTGTTACCCAAATAACAAAATCAATGAGCTTGAACAGATATTTAATGATGTCAATACACAGAACATGATATAAAAACAAAATTTAATGTTTAGTTGGATGGTTACATACAAAGTGTGATCTGTCTATTAAAATAATGAAACATAGATTTTACCATATTCATAAGGGGTAAAGCAATTATCGAAATGAAGGAAAAATTTAATTTATTTTTCCCAGGTTGATGATAAATGTTTCTATACATGTTTTTCAGAAGAATACAATCTATCTTGTTCATTACATGGTAAAATTTTTAAGAGAGGTATTAGAGTTATATTAATTTTATACAAATCACAGTGGAAGCATTGAAATTTTCACCATGTTTGAAATGTTGGTTTCGTATGTTGGAATACAGTTCACTTCCAAATTAGAAAATGCAATTCAAATAAAATTATAACCAATAAACATTGAAAATTCATATAAGAGTCAATTTGGATACAAAATATTTTTAACCAATATTAAATAACTTTGAATTGTACCAAACTTAACAACACATGTTGTGGTAAACCAAAAGAATTTAGAACATGAATGGATGACTTTATATATTTCCCACCACAACTTCATGTTCATAGTTAACTATGAAATTTGAGATATTTGAATCATCAAAAGTAATAAATGGATTGTTTCCAATGGGATTAGGGATAGTGTCAATTCCATCATCACCTTAATCAAACTTATGTCTAGGAATTACTTCAATAATGACACCAAATTCAGGCTGAAGTTGGTCTTTTACTTAAAAACATGTTTCTCCATTGATTCCAATACATATGGTTCATCGGTAGCAAGAGTGCGAGTCATATCAATTACTCGAAATCCAAAATCATCAATAAATGTTCCCTGCCTCTTCATCAAATCAAACCACTGGAATTTCATCATCGTGACTCGTCCATGAGAATAATAATCCAATATTATTATTTTTTCAATGACTCCATAATAAGATACATTTTTAAATCACGATCTACTATCTGATGCACTAGCATAACAGTATTTTATGGTTGTAACCATAACACCATAATGATGTTTTCTCATGTTATTTTCTCGTTTAGTGATAATAAATATGTACCAATTGATAAAAATTGATCTAAAGTCACGAACCACGGTATTCCGACAAAAAGCCAGAGCTCTTATTTCCTCAAAGATAGAGTCTGTGGGAAAACTCAATACCTAAAATTGAAATGAGTATTAAACTTAATTAAATATTGTATTAATTATTTTAAATAGTAATATTATTACCTTCAATTTTAACCAAGAAGAAAAATCATTTCTATTCAAATTCTCCCTCCTTCTCAAAGATAATGAACGATGATTTCTAATTGTCATCGCTTTATGTTCCCTATAGATAAAAATAGGAATATATTAATATATATATATATATATATATATAATATACATATTAAATTTACATAAAATATGTAGTCATCAAACAAATCATAGTTGAACTAAACTCTGCGATGTGTCATCTCTCGCTCTTCAAGTATTAATGTCATCAATGTATATGATCCACGAATTCCTCTTATTTAAGGAAGTGATGTAAAACTAGGTTAAATGTACTAATATTTTTCTTCTTCAGTTCTCATTAGTCTATTAATTCTTTTAGTAATATCAAACAAATACAAAGAGTAGAAATTTATACATTCTTGTGTCTGGTAACTGTTCACTATAGATCCTTCTGGATGATTCCTGTTACAGACATAAGACATTAATGTGTATATATTTATTTCAGATGGATTCATCTAATGAAAATTAATAGGTACATTGAGAATTATTTCAGTAGGAATATGATCAGTTAGATGCAACATGCATTTGAAAAATTATGGGTGGAAATATTTTCTCTTAATCACACAACATTAATGGGGCATCTACTTACATGTTTTTCAAAAAAGACTTGAACAAAATCTTAGCAAAATGATCTCCAAACAAATGGAAAAACCGAATAATATCCACTCTTAATATATTGGACAAAATATTATGAATTTCTATGGGAATAAACTCATGCAGAAATATGAGTTAATCATGAGTCTTCAATGATTTTATCATGAACTCTCTTCTGTTGACCCGATTAGATATATTTCTTGAATAGCCATCAGGAAAATCAATAGTCTCTAGTAATTCAAGAAATTTATGTTTTTTCTATAGGTGTCATCACATAAGAAGCACATATAACATGCCCATTTTTTTCACTGATACGCACAGGATGCAATTCTGGTCTAATGATCCAATCCACAAAGTCATGCTTAGTCCATAAATCATATTTTCTCATTCCCTTAACATTTATAACAATTGAAAGCATCATTTCACATAAATTATTTCAATGATAATTACATATGATCAAGGAGATTACAAATTGGTTGACCAATAAGAGAAATCAAAGAAGATACATCACTTCATCCAATTGTAACAGGTTTTAGTGGAAACAATATTTCTCTTTCTAGATTTCATATGACAATTTCCAAATAAAAAACTAAAATCTTTCAATTCATTAAGCACGTCATTTCCAGACATACTCTTAGGTGGATCATCGGTCTCCTTGGTATTGTCAAATCTTTGGTGATTATTTCTATATGGATGGTCCATTGGCATGAATCGTCGATGTCCCATAAAAATTAATCAACAATGATATTTCAGTCTTCTAGATTTTGTATTCTTTATACAAATAGGACATGATAATTTTCCCTTCATGATCCATCCAGACATCATTTTTTAAGAAAAAAATCAATGATTTTCCACATAAGCTCATCATTCATATAAATTATGTCTTTCGAAAATGCGTCGTATGTGCACACAACCACATTACAATGAAGTTTCAACACTTTTATTAAAGGTTTCATGTGAATTTTTATATCGTTGCTAGGATCAGAAGGTCGAGATACGAGTATACTCTTGAATGTGAAAGGTTTCTTCATAAAAAAACAATAGGGTCAGATTTTAAATATGTTTAAAAACCAGCCATGTGTTGTGTAATGTTAGAATCTTCCCAAATAGATTAAAAATATCACATGAAATACCCAAACTACCAATATGAACGTCAGTTGAAAAATTAGGACATCGAGCATGAAATCTCTGCCCTGAAAATCCATTTGCATGGTGAACCAACACATCATTAGTCGTCTTTTTCTCAGTATCATGACAACACATTTTTATTGATATTTCGTCAAAAATAAAAATTTTCCAGAGTCCAGGGATCAATGAAAAGTTCCACATTAATTTATGTGGCACAGGGGATGGTGTTCAATAATATTTTGGCTTCTAGAGTGGTATCCCACATGTTATAAAATAATATTGTTCAGCAGTTTTCTCCCAGAAGAAACAAAAATCTTTCAGGCAAGAATGAAATTTATTTCATGAAATTTCACGTTCCTCATCTAACTTTCATCCCATATAGTGCGTTGAGGGAATATATGCATCATATGGAAGTAATTCCTTTAATAAGGTATGAATGTAATTGATGGAAGTATTATAAATCCCATACATAGTTTTTTCATGAAACAATCGGATTAGAAATTCATGCCTTTACATTTTACCGCATTGTCGATATACTAGGGTCCTGACAGCATCATTCAATTTTATCACCTTGACAACATCATCAATTTCAATAGATGCATCAGGTGTTCTCATATCGAAATATTCTTGGGTTGGAATCCTTTCTTTTTCATGATGAAGAATAAATGGAAACCGGTGATATAACAAATTCTTTAATTGGGTCATCTCATTTGGATCATCAACAATTTTATATTTTATTTTCTCCTTAATGTGATACCACAAAGAATAGTTTTCTTGAAAACCATATTTGTTTTTGTGGAAGCTAACTTCTACATGGTTAAACCAAGGTCTTCCAACACAATTATAATAGGGGTAGTCTATGTGGCCACTATCTAAAGCATTGTGAAATGAAAAATCTAAAACGATCTCCAAATTATTTTAATAATCTCTTCCGATCTGATCAGTTTCATTCACCCAAACTTCTATCAAGTCTGAAAAAAAATATTATAAATTATTTCGTCAAATGCTATTCAATAATATTGATGTTTCATGAAAAATATATTTAAGTAAATGAGAATTGTTCAAATTATATGAAACCATAACTTACACACTACTCTATATGATAATAATAATGTAAATTACAACAAAATACTAAATTTGTAACAAAGTATCATTGAAGAACTAAAAATTATTGTACAGGATCATGTACACTTGTGGAGGAAATTTATTCAAGAGTTGATTAAATTATAGATCTATGAAATTTTATATTTTAGTAAATTATTTGAGTGATCACATGCACAGCATTAGGGGATGGGGGTGACAATGGGGTGGGGGTGTCCAATGGGTGGGGGCCGTCATGGGGGTGGGGGTTGTCCATAGGGGTCGGGGGTGTCCAGGTTGGTGGGGGGTCTGGGGTTGATAGAAAGTTGTCTGGGGGAGGGTTGGTGGGCTGCCCACCGGGGTGGGGCAGTCTAGGGGGTACGGGGTGTCCAGGGGGTGGGTGGGCTATCCAAGGGGGTGGTGGGGCTATCTTGGGGGGTAGGGGTCTTCAGGGGATGGGGACCTTCCAAGGTAGAACATGGTGTCTTGGGGGTGGGCGGGATATCCATGGGGGGCAGGGGTTATCGAGGGGGTACCGGGTGTCCAGGGGTGGGATGGATGTACACAATGGTGGGGGCTGTGTAGGGGGGTACGAGGTGTCCAGGGGGTGTTCCAAAAGTCCACGCAGGAGAAGGGGATGTCCAGGGGGATTGGGGGGGGGGGTTTCTGGGGATGAGGGATATTTAGGGGGGGGGGGGTATGTGGTGTCCATGAGGTGGGTGTGCTGTCCACGGGGGTGGTGGGGCATTTTGGGGGGGTCCGAGTTGTCTAGGGTGGTGGGTGGGCTATCCATAGGGGTGGGGGCTATCCAGGAGAGTACATGGGTGTTTATGGGGTGGGAGGGCTGTCCACGAGGGTGGAGGGACTGTCTAGGTGGGTCTAGGGGGATTTCTAGGGGTGGTGGGCTGACTAGGGGGTACATAGTGTTGGGGGGGGGGGGGTGGTAGGTGGGATGTCCACAGGGGTGGTAGGGATGTCCAAGGGGTTCGAGGTGTCCATGGGGGTGGGCGGGCTATCCATATGGGTGAGGGGAAATCCAGGGTGGGTAAAGGGTTTCCAGGGGGTGGGAGGGTTGTCCAAAGTGGGGGTGTGGCTCTCTAGGGTGTACAGGTTGGTTAGGGGGTGGGTGAGCTATCCCTAGTGGTGGGGGCAGTCTAGGGTGTACAACGTGTCAAGGGGGTGGTCGGGATTTCCATGGGGGTGGAGGGGATGTCCAGGGGGTCATAGGCTTTCAAGGGGGTGAGGGCTATTTAGGGGTTATGAGATGTCCAGGGGGTGGGCGGGCTATCCACAGGGTTGTGGGGATGTCCAGGGGGTAGGGGGTGTCGAATGTATGGGTGTCATATCCATGGGGGGGGGGGGGGCTATCTAGGGGGTACGAGGTGTCCAGGGGGTGGTTGGATGTCTATAGGGGTGGCGTGGCAATTTAGGGGGTATGAGGTGTCGATGAGGATGGGCGGGTTGTCCAGAGGGTTGGTGAGGATGTCCAGGGGTATAGGGTGTCCAGGTTATGGGAGGGATGTCAACGGATGTGGGGAGCTATCCAGGGGGTACGGGGTGTCCAGGGGGTGGTCGGGCTTTCCACAGGGGTGGAAGTTCTATCCATGGGGTTTAGGGGCTTTCCAGGGCGTGGGGACAGTCCAAGGGGGCATGAGCTGTTTAGGGGGTGGGTGGGCTGTCTATGGGGTGTTAGGGCTGTCCAGGGGGTACAGGGTGTCTAGGGGATGTGTGGGTTGCTCAAAGGGGTGGCCGGAATGTCTAGGGAGAACGAGGTGTCCAGGGGGTGGTAAGATTGTCCATATGGGTAGTGGGATTGTCTTGGGGGTACGGGGTGTCCAAGGGACGGGCGAGCTATCAACAGTGGTGGGGAGGTTGTCCAGGGGTAAGGGTGTCCAGGGGTGGCGGGTTTTCCATGGGGGTAGCGGGGCTGTCCTGTGGATTTGGGGGTGTCCATGAAGGTGGGAGAGGCTATCCAGGGGTGTAGGGGGTTTCTAGGGGGTTGGTAGGCTATCCACATTGGTGGAGGGGTTGTCCATGGTGGTACGGGTTGTCCAGGGGGCGGGCGGGCTGTCTATGGGGGATTTGGGGCTGTCCAGGGGGGATGGGGGTGTCCAGGGGGTGGGAAGACTATCAACGGGAATGGGGGATGTCTATAGGGGAGGCAGGGCTATCTAGATGGGTGGCATGGCTTTTCAGGCATAGTGGGAGTCCACAGGGTGGGGTGGTGTCTAGGGGGTGGGGTGTCTGGGGTATGAGGGGCTATCTAGGGAGTTGTATGGCTACCTAATGGGGGTAGCGGGTGTCCTAGGGGTAGGGTTTCTATGCGGTTTTGGGATTTCCAAGGGGGTTGGGGTTGTCCAGTTGTGTTGGGGGTGTTGTCCAAGGGGGTAGTGGTGTCCAGGGGTTGAGGGTGTCAAGGTAACATTGATAATCAAGAAGCACAATTTCAGAAACCTTTAAACCTATAATTACCACTTGAGATGGGTTCATGACTCAATTTTCCAACACAAACATATCACCATATAATTATCCAAAATTATTAGGAAAAATAAAACACTCTAATATAGATTTATAATGCCCAGTTGAAAATAAAAACAATATAATCCAAGCAACTACACAATAACACCTCTACTGCACCACCACACACTTCCAATACTATCAACTAGCAGTGAATAATTACGTGCATATGAATATGATATTTTGTATCATGGGATATATATCATAGGGTAAATAATGTGTAGGCATGAACAACATTGGTGAGTTCTATGCCGGTTATACTCCTTTTTTATGGGGCCTTTCTAGTATAGAAAATCATATATATACCTTAGGAATTATTTATAACTACCAAAAAAAATTATGACATGAATTATAAACACTCATTTTGAATTTCAAAAAATATTATAAGTGTATGACTGAACCTCTTGATGGAGTAGGAATAAATAACCATTTAATATAGTTATTTTAGTTCTATCACCATTAACAAAATAAAATGACCCCAAATCCACTCTAGTGGTTCAGGTAGATGTGCCACATCATTGAATGAATTATAATGTTGGTATCATCATATTAATGTTAAAGTGTGATATTTCAAAGACAAAAGTTATGGGTACATTCATAATGCAAGAGTATATTATCATTCCTCTTAGGATAAAAAATTCTATAATAGTATATTTGTATAACCAATAAAATCTTGTCAATAGATTTTAAATTTAAAATAAACCAAGGATAAAATAACTTATGATCATATTGACCTCTTAAATATCAGTCAAAATTATTCTATATAGATAAATCATAACAAAACTGAAACCTAAAATGATATATTTCCAGTCTTCATAAGGGTATCATAATACAAAGTTTATTTCAGCGGAATGGAATGAAAATATCTAAAATAAATAAAGGCAATTATAAAGATTTAAAATAGAAGAACAAAAACTACATGAATCAAAGATAGATTCCTCGTTTGAAATTAGAGTTATCACCCTTGAGAGCGGATTGGGAAGTAGGGTTCTAACCACATCCTAAATTGATATATGCCTTTTGTATGTAAGGGGATCATAATACACACCACATTGCAACAAAATAGAATGAAAAAATCTATAATAAATTAACTCACACATACATATTTAAAGTGGAAGAACAAATCATTTGGAAACGAGACCTGTTTCGCTGGGATGTAGTATTAACGTTGATATTTAGGGACAAATCATCGAGATGGTCAAGGTTTAGGGAAAAATATTCGAGCTGGTGCATCTAGATCTCGTTTATTGGAAAAAATTCAAGATCTTTATATATCTAGATCCCTTTAGGTGTTGATATTGGGGAATTTTCATTCCAAATGGTTGTAAATCGTTGGAAAAAAAATCAACAAAAATATACCAAACTGTTTGTTTAAACCATTGTAAAAAACCTATTAATCAGTATTATACCCTATGGTTTCCTTAAATTGTTGGGAAAACAAAAAAAACCATATGAATATACCAACATTTCTACATAACTGTTGGTATAGTAGCCTTTTCTCAATGATTTTTTTAAACTGTTGGGAATACTGTGCTGGTATAGGTGGTATTTCCACTAGTGTTACCATACACCCTTAACGTTATCAAAAGTTGGGAACACTACTTGAACCACCCTTTAGGGTGTGTTTCTATAATGTTTATGACTATATGGAATTAAATTATTTTTTTAATAAAATTGAATATATTTTAAAATGGTAAATTAATCACTTATACCCATGGTGTTGTTGGAGGTTGATGACCTCAATACAGGTAACCCCCATTGGATGTGATATCTTAAATTCCATTGTCCCTTGATTATGCCTATGGGATCCAAATACCTCCTACAGTGATTTGGGATAGTTAATTATGACATGAATGATGATATAAATAATTTTTTTATAATAACATATATCCATGTTACCATCATGTGTTTAAAATGTCAAGTATGTTATACCTCATTGATGATTTTTGTTGAAAAATTGAGATAGGGGACATGATATTCTTGAAACTTGAAAATGAGGATGGAAATGGAATTACTTCAATTTGGTTTAGTATATTGGAAAAATAAGTCCTTGATCAAGAGTATGGAATTATACATGGAATTCCTTCTCCATGAATAGGATGTTAGACATTGCAGTGAAAATCATTAAATTAGATGTGGACATGAAGATATGAACACCGAATTACTAGACATGATGTGGGGTCATATTTATTCTATCACTAAGAATATCTAGAACATGACCACATGTATTGGTTATAACGGGTTAAGATAATATACCAAGGGTAATACCCTTTGGACTTATACTTGACTACGAAAGCTATACATTCCATGGAACCTCATAGTTTCCTTATATGAATATTATACATAGACACCTCAGATTTACATCATGTGTGCAAACTTTATTATAAACTCTCAAATAAACACACACACAGATATATATATATATAATAGTGTCACTTTTGCATAGACCTTCTGGATTATGCTAACGTAATTTGAGACAGATAATTTTTTCCTCAGGAACCCAGTCTAACTTTGTTTCAGTTACAATACTACTTACATTATTCTTATTCATATACATTATATCTTTATATATTCATTGGATGGATTATATTGAAAAATGTTGGTGGTGACTTACTATGTTTTATGTACACCCTACCTGGGCCACCGATTGTTACCCTGACAGACTTCATGGGTAAAGGTATAGA
The DNA here is from genome assembly GCA_963277665.1 of Viscum album. Taxonomy (NCBI): domain Eukaryota; kingdom Viridiplantae; phylum Streptophyta; class Magnoliopsida; order Santalales; family Viscaceae; genus Viscum; species Viscum album. Next base: position 1,604,121,499 of record OY728161.1, read on the forward strand.
AAAATAAAAGCTCCTAGTTAGGGATGATTGATTTTTTATACTATAATGGAGTAGGGGAGTAGAAGAATGAGCTTGTTCTCATGATGCTATTTGAGATAGGTTTTGGAATTATTTTATTTTTTGGTAGCACGTGTTGTTGAATTCTTACTGAACCATTTTTCCTTTACTCTTTTTTTGTATAATATCATTAAATCATAATTTGGTATAAGATACTTAATATTGTTTGTATATCTATACATATTTACCTAGGTGTTTACATTTCTACTATTTTACTTTCATTGCATCGATGGTTAGGTTTAGTGGTCATGGAGATGGATGGAGCTCACTATCATGGCCTTTGTCCACTCCATTCCTCACACTTTCACTACGATTCCACTTCACTTCTCTAGGCTGAACTCGCATTGTGGTTTCCATGGGGTCTTGGTTTTGTAGTTTGATTAGTTGGCGACATTGCAGGATGAAAATCTCAAAGTAGATTATTCTCAGTCCATGGATTACTATCGGGCATGTTCTTCATGTTTGTTTTGAATCTTCTTCGATTGGTTTTGTTAATATTTTATATTTCCTTTGAAATTCAGTTATGAAATATCAATGTTAGTGGCGATGATATAGATGATGGTGATGAGATGATGGTTCTAGTGACATGTTCTCACTGGTGATGTTGAGGGAGATGTGTATGGTTGTATGTGTTCTTGGCATGAGGTGTTTCTTCTGTTGAGGTAATAATGATGGTGGTAGTTTGAATTTTTCAATTTTGAAAATCCAATTTAATTTTTTTTCTCCATGGCAAGATTGTTGTTGTTTGTGATGATGCTAATGAGGTGATGTTGAAGGGTTGGTTTTTTTCTACTAGTTTCTGAATCCTGTCATTATGAATATTTTTTCTTGTTGATGTTTTTGTATTTTATGTGTGGAATTATATTGTATTTGTATTATTAAATATTCGCACTAAATGATACCGTGACATTTATAAAATTAAAAAAAATGACATTTGGAGGGGGTAGTTTACCCACATGGAGGTTAAACTCGATATTTCTAGGGAATGGGAAACTGATGTTCTGGTATATACCTATTATGATCATACTATTTTCATGATTAGATTATGTACATGAAATTGATGATATTTTATTTTTTAGGATTTTGCTCCCTTGGGTTAGAACAGTAAGGTATTATTACCTGAGGATCATCATAGGAACTCATGAATTTACATGTCATGCATAATCTTTTCCATGTTTATTTTATTTGAAACATTTATTATGCTTCCTATGATTATTGTGAGTGAATTTATTGAAATATATACCTATACCACTAATTCATTTTTTATGAAATGTTAAATTGGAAACATAAATTTTATGCATCAACCTAAGCAGTGTTTTCCCACCTAGCATGATAGTGGAACCTTATTTGACAAACTTCAACATGTTTAAGTTATGAATCCTTGGTTATGTGATCAGATGAATTTTATTTGTTTATGATTTAATGGAATCCAATAGTAATTTATAAATGGTGGATGACCCTCTTAATTGGGAATGATGGACCATATAATCAAACCATTGTATATGGACTTGTTAAATAATGAGAACGAATGTTAAAATTTGGTTGTAGTTACATGATGTGCCAATTGTAACTTATAAATAATATATCATTATAACTAGGTAATGGGGGATCATCTAACTAGATCTTGATATAGATATATGAATATTTAGGAACTTACTGATCTTTACAAGATAAATCCAATGGTTTTCTTTAAATGGGGATGTCAATTGTAACAGAAATAGTATTTTCTTCTAAAACATCAATTAGAAATTTCTATAACGAAGCCTCTACTCTAGAATATATAACTTGATGATGACCCAAACATAGTAATTGGTAAATGGGAGTTTCTCTTGTTTTTCTATATGATCTATTACATTACCCTAGACCTTGATTTGGGATTATTATTTTGGGTGATGACTTTTTTGTCAGGTGGAATTATACCGATCCTATTCCATTATTTATGATATTTTCTATTATAAACTCGCATTTTGTGGCATATGATTAGTATTTTTGATATATTCCTCTATGATAGCCTCTGTTAAAATTCCAGGAAGGTGGTGATGGCCATGCATTGGAGCTAGTGGGATATGCACCATGATTATTTACCTTTTGTAGTGTCGCCTATATAAAATCTTATTATACCTAATCTGAGCACTGATGTACAATTTGGAGATGTTTTCTTAAATTTTTTTAGTCTATATAGGAATCTCTAGGACATAAACCTTTTATGTAACTGTTGATTTGGGAGTTTAGGAAGCAGCATCCTCTTACTTATTAAGGGGAATTTGGCCATCGGGCAGCTGTTTCAAGGATAGAGGCCCTGCTATCTATCATTGGTCATCCAGAGACACCACCATAAAGGAGAGTGAAGATCTTGAAATACATACATCATGGTTATTCCATGCGATGGTGGGATGTTATTACAAACATTGAGTTATGGTCAAGAGGGATTTCTATACTACCTTTTATGATTGATTCTACATAGAGACATTGAATGATGACCATTCTATAGAGTTTATGTAGCTAGAGTAGGGTAATATATATATGATGGACTAATATTAGAATTTCATAGAGCTCCAACAATTCATTCATTCACTCTAGGGTGACAAGCTGTCCAGATCTAGGAGATTTGAGAATGGGATCAAGAATGACATTAGATCATCTGTGAATTTATTATGGTTGACTACTATGTCTGGGATAGTAAATTGTGTCCTTATCACTGAGAAAAAATATGATGGATGATAATGGTCTTGTAAATAGTAGTTAAAATCTTAGGAAGGGAGGTAGATCATCTATTGTTGGGAAGAATCACCAAAACATATCTCTCCATGATAGTGGTTGTTAGACTATATGCTTGGGTGTCCCGGTGGTGTGACACCAGTATTGGAATCAAATTAACATGAATCTATAGTGTAATAGAGACAAATTCTTGTGTTTATATTTTAGAAAAATGGGGCCTCTTGAGTGTTTTTTTGGAACCTTTACATTAGTGGATAGTGATAGAGGATCTGTAATGACTCCAATTTTTGAAATGGGATCATTAAATCAACACTAGGATGGGATTTGGGATACTTCCTGCTCATCTGGTTTAGGTGGGGGTCTTGGATAAGTTAGCCATACATAGGATATGTAGTGAAAATAGAATGGATTCTTCATCTGAGTCAGGTTGTAGATTGAGGCTATGGATTAAGATAGTTTCATGCAATGCAGCCTACACCTAAAGAATAATGTTTCGGGACATCTACAGTATAAATTATGATTTTATTAGTCTTTATTTAGATTATAGATTGTTTGACATGGAATCATCACATTCAATCATATTTATAGATATTATGGAAATTCAAGGCCTTTAGATTGTGAGTTTTTTTTGGTGTGATGACCCTTGATACTTCTTTAGGAACCCAATTTGAAAGTGTACATTGATGTAAGGAATGACCCCTTGAGATAGGTGGCTATCTATTTATTTGGAACTTATTAATTCTTGATATCAAAGTATTTTATGTAATTCATGGGATATAATGGTTAGTTCCTTTCATGTATATATTGACTATTATCACATATGGGTATCGTTTTTCATCACCTGAGGGTGGTAACTATGTTCATAAAGGAAAATGTAACATCCATGTATGTCAAGTTGGACCTGACCATCATGGGATGGGTGGAATGTAAGTATTTATTTTCATTCTCATTATAGTTGATTAAAAAATATATTAGTTTTATTTCCCTCCAATAGTGGATAAATTTAGAGATTTATTCCATTAAAAATTCATTAATAAATCCTGAGAGATAGTTATATTTACTATAGAGCATGTTTTATGAGAAAAATAAGTTTCTATCCCACCTTATAGTTTGCATCCATTGGAGATTCATGATCTCAAAAGGCAGTTGGAGGAACTGTAAGCCAATGGTTTTATATACCATTGTAATTCTCCTTGGGTTTCACCAATTCATTTATTTAAAAAGATAGATGGGAAACTAAGGCTTTGTGTGAATCATTGGTGGTTAAATTATATTACAATGAATAATTGGTTTCATATTCCTAAAATAGATGACCTCTTTGACCAACTATGAGGAGCTAGAGTTTTCACAAAAATTTATTTGAGGTCAATATATCATCATGTCTGATTAAAAAAATCATATATACCAAATAAATCATTCTGAAATAGGTTTCTATTATTTGAGTTTTTAGTTATACTGATTGGTCGAACAAATGAACATGTGGTTATTACGGGCTCTATGTATTGAGTTCTCAACCTATACTTCGACTCCATTGTAGACTTTTTTGTGAAAGACATCTTATTGTACTATCATATAATAAACAGTCACTGAAAACACCATGAAATTATGTTGGGTACACTAATATCGAACTAGGAATATTCTAATATCAAAAAATTCCAATTTTGGATCAAAAAATTTCACCTCCTAGGTCATATTATCTTAGAGGTATGAGTACCAGTGGATATAGAGAAGGTGCGAGACATGTTTTCCAATGAGAATCCCAATAACATTTTGTATATGTGGAGTATTAAGGAGATGAATAGAAACTATAGGATCATTATTAAAGATTTTTCACACCTTTAAATACCTCTTATGAGTTTGACGAATAACGTTGTGAAATTATTATGTTATGAATCATTTAAATAATCCTTTCAGGAATTAAAAGGAAGCCTACCACCAGTTCTGATCCTAATTCTACCAAAATAGTAAAGAATTTAAATATTACATTATTAAAAATCAATATCAGGATGGGAGAAGTTTGGATTCAATAGGAACAAGTCATGGAGTATGAGTCTAATCATTTGATACCTCATGATAGGAATTACACATAGCATGATATCGAGTTAGCAGAAGTCGTCCATGAATTATGTTGTAGGATACATTATTTGTTGGGAGAATTATTTTTGGTATTCATGGATCACAATATCCTCAAATAAATATTCAATTATCATTACCAGAACATCATACATTTAATATTGGTTGAATATATAAAAAATTAGAGTTTGATCTTGCATATATTCTTCAGAAATGAAATGTAGTGGATGATTATCTAAGATGTAAGAATCAAACATAGGAAGTTTAAGAGGCTAGTTTTGAATGGAAGTTACTGAATCAGTTTTCTCTGATGTATTTGGAGTTATAGGACCATAATGGGCTGGATATACTAAAATTTTTATCAGTGGCCTCTTCAATTTTGTATAATCTGATGATAAAATAGCTTTCAGAACTTGAGAGATTAGTCCGAAAAGATAGTATCTCAAGAGAGGACTTGCATTCTGGCTAGGTTGTTGATGGGGATGAGATCTTGTGCATTCATGAATCTGTCCAGGTTCTTGATAACATTTGATGAGAGATAATATGATAATCCAATTCTTCAAAATGGGAAGTGCATCCTTACCTTACCAGGACATACTATTCCTTACACCCCCGGTATTGGTGGTATGGGTTGAAAAGGGATATACCACGATTCATTATAAGACGGTTCACCTATTAGCAGGAGAAGGTGGAGGAAAATAATTATATTGTCTTATTACATCTATTTCATATCATAGAGTTAAAATGATATTTCTTCACTATTTAATTAATGATGGGTTTTTCAAGGTCCCCTTGAAGCCATGACATGGTTTGGGAGATTGTGGACAAGCTAATAATAGTTTCCCACTTATTTCCTATTAGGGAAACATTTTTGTGGATGATCTTTGGGTAATTTACTTCTATTATATAATATATCTACTATATATCCCACATATTACTGTAGAAGATAGGGCTGATTTCATTACATCAATATTCCAGTAGAGGATGCTGAAGGCATAGCTATTGTAGGTACTTCTGAGTCTATCATATCACTCTTATACTGAATATCAGTCTCAGCATATGATTCAGGTATTAGTGGTAATTATCTATAAATGAATCCTTTATTTTGAATAATATTTGGACAAAAACTTGGATCATTCTAAATATCCAAACAATAATAGTTTCCAAGATATGATTTAGATGTCTTCTTACTATGCCCTATATGGTAGATCATGTTGTTCACCCCTATGATGGCAAGATGTTGGGGAGACATTACTACTAAGACCATATCTTGTTAAATAGATATCAATGTAGGTACATTTAATCATAAAATATATTGTTATAGACAAATATTGATATATTTCATATGTCTATCACCATTGATGACATATAGAGTTTGGGGTGGGGATCAGTTACTCTTACATGTTTCTCCTAGGCTATGGCATCGATGAATTATGAGGTTGGGAAATTTAGCTCCTAGATTCATAAAATATTTTAATATTTTAGAGTTTTTCAGAATGGTGGATTATTAGATATCACTCTCATATAGATACCGGGATATGTATGACATATTATATGTTTCTCAGTTACATCGTTATTATTCTAACTCATCTCATATTTTTTATCTAAAAGAGGATCAATTGGATATTAATACTTTTTTAGGATAATCCATTCTTTATTTTCTTTCAGTGGATGAGGAATATTCATGTTAGGACTATTCCTTTGGTTTGGGTTATATGGAAGCATGTCCATTTTCAGGGTGAGACTTGGGGGAATGATTATGATATATGTGCTTAGTGTCTAGATTTATTATTATATGAGTCTCATCCACCATTGTAAGGGAAACTCGTGGATGAGTTCTTTTATGTAGGGGGTATTAAAAGATCCCATATTTTCATTGAGATGCATAATCTTTTAAATATTTTCAATCCCCTTGTTTTATCCTTATAATAGTGCCTAACAGATGATGTAAGTGTTAAAGAGTGTATGAAGAATTCTTGGACCCTGAAGGTCCAATTTTTAGAGAAGTGAATTGAGGAACATGGTAAGAATATAGTTAGTTCTAAATTTTATTATCAACTGTGTGGGTCAGTGATGTATGGTACACTATTTGTTTAAAAAGTGTTACATGTCCTAGAAAAATGTTTTTCGTTGATGATGGATCCAAATGCAGCGGAATAATGGTGGTTGGTAGGGCCCCACTTTTCCTTTGTCATAATTGATGACCAATCTAGTATCAATACGATGAGAAACACCAGTATCTATGGACTATGATCAAATATCTAGACAAAAGAATAAAAGGATTCCAAATGCTAGAGAGAGGATCTTGTGCATCATGTTTATAATTAGTTTGAATAAATTATAAAGAAATTAAATACCGGGATCTTCAGTAATTTCATCTTTGATGTTGTTGATCATCCAAAATGATCCTTCTAGATTGTCTCACTATTCTTGCAAGCATACAAACCAGAATCCCTCTAGAGGTGATCCACACATGATCCAATGGCCTCTAATCAACACCATTCATTCCCCGAGTACCAGCGTGGTGAAGCGTGTGTCTTGGGTTGGTTATTCTTGATTGATATTTCTTCAGTCTTGAATAATGTCACTAACTCTTGAGAGGGGAGTATAAAGGATTAGAGATGGATTTTTTTGGCTCAACAATTCTCTCTCCACCAGCGATTCAGTTCCCCAGGCATAATGGCACAATAGACGTACCTATCTATTTAACCACATGAGGTTTCAGTTACAATATTAAATTGCATAATCGCAGTTAAATACATTCATAACATTAGATAAAACCCATGATACATAACAACAATAAACGAACCATTAATCTTGGTGTGACAACTTTCACAAAACAGATTCATAAATGAAATCTCATGCCACATAATGATAACAACACTGTTATTATTTTGTCTTCAACCAACTAGATAAATAATTATTTAACATCCTTAAAACAATTATTTTACTATCAAACCAGCCTTCGTCTGCTCAAACTAGACATCCATTTATTAAACACCTGAATAAATATAAAAATATAATTTTTAGAAAATTTTAAACAAATATTTTATTTACAAACAAGTTAATAAATATTTTTTAAAAAAACAAGTAAATAAATATTTATTAAATATTAAATAAAATAAATATATATTTTTTATTTAATTTTTGTGGTCATTTTAACTTCAATAAAATTATTCCACATTCTTTAAAATAATATTTATTTCATTAATTAAATTCAAATATAATTTAATAGGCACTACAAAATACACATTGTGTGTGACCCTCTAGGATTCTTTCTCATTGGCATTAGGCAGTCTTGCCTACAATCCAAGAGTACGGTCTATAAATGGGTCAAGGAACCCAAAATAATGAACTTAATCTCTCATAGACAACATCCACATATGAATTTCAACTGTGTAATATAATCCCTTTGTCTCAATATCTCATCAAGAAGGTTTCTTGATAGTGTCATTAACCTGTTTGTTTGATACATCTTTTTTCGACTAACTTAAATAAACTCGTTGTTACACCATGGACATGAAATTTAGGGTGATGGTTCTATTTTAGTAAAATGGATGAGATATCAACATCCATAAATGGAAGGTACAAATCCATCCTTGACTTATCCATTAATAACACCTCACTCATGATGCACCCAATGCACGCTTCTTCCTTCCAACAAATGGTGTGCCGATTTTCGTTAGTAAATAAAAATGTATGAGTTGTGACAAAAATAAATGATAATATAATAATTTAAAGAATATTACACATGATCTCAGATAGGAATATCTGATGACACCAAAACTTTTATAATTCCTATAGGTGGGTATATTCTCATAACCTCTCATCTTGGAGATTACCAAGTGCAGACTTGATGAGAAGAAGTCAGATATGCTTATGAGTAATCATACCTAATGTGGGATCGAAATAACAATGTATATGCTCAATATACAAGAGGGGGGTGAATTGTATACTTTAAAAATTTCCTTAGACAAGGAAACATCTATGTTTAAAAAAGTTAAACTAAGAAAATTCACAATAGCTCTAATCACCAATTGGAGAATTGGAACCAATTTTTACAATATGAGATTCTACCTTCAAGCGTATAGAATCTAAACTAATCAGAGTACAAGTGTATGGAAATATAAGAAGGTTACACTTTCCTTACAATACAAAATGTGCAGTGAAAAAACAAGTAGTAAAACTACACGTAATGAGATATAAGTCTTTTAACCCAAAGAGAAGTGTTTCCAAAAACCTTGGATAATGGTCCCTTGATTTATACTCTCAAGAAAGTATGTCTTACCCATACAAGGGTAAGCCCTCGATATAAAGATCGGAATCCATGTCTTGCTATCCCCGAACGCCCTAAACTTCAAGGTAGTTGGAACCTCTGTCTTCCTCAGCAAGGAAGCCCTCGAACTTCAAGTTAGTCGGCACCTCTGTCTTCCTATCCTCAAAAGTCCTCGAATGTAATCACCAACATTTGGAGTCGCAGAAACTAATATGAACGACCAGTTCAATATGCACAATGCATGAAAAGCGTCTCTCTCTAGAAATCACGTCAACAGTGTGTGCTCTCTAGATCGATCAAATTGTTATTGATCTCTTTCAAATGAGCTCCTATTTATAGGCAAATTTCCAATGGTCGGCTCCCTCCTCCAACGGTCATATTTTCCATGAAATTTGGAGGGACCTGTACAAGTGTAACTCAACCAATGATTAATTAGAAATAGAATGGACGACATCCTTTAATAATAAATCACGTTTAACAGAATGCACGACATCATTTTGAAATGAATCATATGTAAGCAAAAGGCATAAAAAATTTCGGAGTGTAAGCAAATTAAAAGTTTTGAGTCTAACCAAAATGAAATTCAGAGTCTATGTTAAGAAATGTTCGGATTCTGATTTATAGGAATTTGGAGTCTGGTTTTACCAGAGTTCAGAATCTAAACTTGCAGCGGTTCGAAGTTGATATCCATATAAGTTAGGAGTCAAACTCAGGAATGTTCGGATTTGAACTTCATAAGAGTTCGGAGTCGAACTCATAAATTTTCGGAGTCGAACTTCATAAGAGTTCGGAGTCGAACTCATGAATGTTTCGAGTCAAACTTCATAGGATTTAAGATTCGAACTCATGATAGTTCGGAGTCGAACATCATCAGAGTTTGGAGTCGAACTCATGAAAGTTTAGAGTCTAAATGCATCAGAGTTTGGTGTCAAACTCATGAATGTTTGGAGTCGAACTTCATCTGAGTTCGGAGTCGAACTCATGAATGTTCAGAGTAGAACTTCATTAGAGTTCGGAGTCGAACTCATGAAAGTTCAGAGTCGATCTTCATAAGAGTTTGGAGTCGAACTCATGAAAGTTCGTAGTCGAACTTCATAAGAGTTCGGAGTCCAGAATTCGGATTGGAACTTCATTACAGTTTACATCTAGAGTTCGGATCCTAAAGACATAATTCTCGAAATCATGAAATTATACGACTTCTGGGATTTTGAGTATGAATCCAGTTTTTATACTTATGAAAAATATTGCTATGTATAAGAAAATACAGGTTAGGGTAAATTTCCATAAAGAAGTAAAATTTCCTTATGGTGGTAAAATTTATATTTTCTTAAGTATAAGGTGTTTCTGATTTTCAAAACAATAAGGAATGGAATATTCATAAGGAAAACCTTATTGAATCAACAATGTATCCCTTTTTGGAAAGCACAAAAATCCTTACGAAAAAGAAGATAAGGACATTGAAAAAATTTCATTAGACTTTGAAATTAAAAATTATCTCCCTTTGTTCATGGATGAAAGTGAATACAACTAACTCCCCTTAGGCATTGAAACACTAAGGACTGTATTATGAATTTCCAGAGTTGAGTTTTAATTATTGTAGGAATGAAAAACATCTTAGTGAGAAACTCCCCCTTTCTTTAAAGATATTTCACTTAGAAATTTTTCTTTCTCCTCCTTAGAAGTAGTTCTTTTTCATGATCCCCCATTGCGATTTTCAAAAAGAATTGAAGGGAATGGAAAAGAAAATATGGTACCTAAAAATTAGTATATAAAAAGATACATCCAACCAAATAACATTTCATTAGAGTTGGGAAAATTTTACAAGGAAAGACAATTATAACAAAATATCAGTGGGTTTATTTTTCTTCCTTTTCCTTTGGAATCAGCTTCTTTAACAATGTTTTGAGCTTCTTTAGGACTCTTTGGTCTTCCTCGACTTTCCTCTCCAAGGATTTTGTCTTTTATTCTTGAGCTTTCAAAGCCTCTTCCTGAGACTTGATAGCTTCTTTCTACATCTTTAACAATTAATCTTGCTGAAAGAGTATTTTCTCAATCTCGATCCAGATATTTCTATCAAATAAAAGATTTTGAACCAGGGAATTAGCATTGTCACATAGTTCCTTCACTTGTTTACTCTGAGAACTGTACTCATCAATCAGCTCAGGTTGAATAATTTTAATCTTTTTATCCTCGGTGTCAAAGGAATTTGGAAATTCACTCTGAAAATTTTCAAACTACACTAAGTCTTCATAAAATCATTTAGAACACTTTTTTACCTTACTGCAGGACTTTCTATTCACATCATAATCGATAAGAAAACTTTTTTGTTCAGATTCGATCTTAAAAAACTTATCCATGACAATGGATAAGGAATCCGATTACTGATTCATACGTTGTTGCAACATCTGGAATCTGGAATCAATAGTTGGAAAAATAGAAATGGTGTCCACCAACTTCTTCAGATATTGAACCACAAAATCATGCCCATGAGATGATGATTCCGAATCAGATAAATATCTTTGAGATTTCTCTTAATCAATTTGAACCAGTTTTCTCTTAGAAGAACCACCAACCTCCTTCTTCATGAAGACTTCTTTTGTTGGAGTATCCATGAGAGCTTGATTTCACTTATCTGACTTCAGAATTGGTTCCTTATTAGGAGATACTTCCTTAGATTCAGAAACTTGAATAATCTGGGCTACATCTGGTTTCTGTTTTTCTTGTCCTTCCTCAAGAAAATTCCTCTCATAGGATTCTTCGTCATCATATAAAACATTTTCTTCTTCTTGCTGTTGCTTATCATTATTCTTACTACCTTCATCACCTTCCATTCCTGGAGTAGCTAACTTAGCAGATTCTGCCTTATCATTATAAACCTCTACATTCTTGGTCAAGGAATCTAAATCTTCACTTCCATCTTCTTCTTCTTCTTCTTCTTGTTCAGCCTCTTCCTCTACTTCTTCCTCAGCTTCATTTTCAGCTTCTTCAACTAATTCTTTACCCTTGAATTTTTCCCGAGTGACATAATTCTTACATGGAGTTTCTGGTAAAGAAGGTTTTCTATGGAAAGATTTCGGAACCAGATTCAACTACGAAGCTAACTCTGTAGCTCTCAGAAAACATTGCACCACTTCAGCTTCAGAAACATTCTTTTTCATTTTCTTCTCTTTCTCCTACTTCTCTAACTCTTCTGCAACTTTTTCTTTTAAGTCCTTAGCCTCTGTAAGGTCCAATCCAAATTGTGGATCCCCTTATTTCCTCTTCTGCTTATCTTCCCTCCACTTCACAGCAAATTAATGAGGATAAGTTTTTTGTTTCTTAGGATTGGGGGAGCAGACTGGGTTTCCTTAGATTTAGGATTTTCTTCATCAGAAGCCACTTCCTTAAGCTTTCTCTTCTTCCTTTTCTTTTTGGATTGTTCAAGAGTGTGTGTAACTTTCTGAAGTGCATCAACTTCTTCTGCATAAAGAGACTAGAATTCACCAGATTCACTAGAAAAACCCATCTTCATCCTCTTCAAATTATCATCACTTACTAACATAATCCTACAATTCCAGACTTTTGATTTGCATGCAACCTTGAAAGAATCTAAGAACCGAACTATTAGCATAGATAATAAGGCAAGGAACATGATTATCTGAGCTCTAAAATTTCCTTCTTTAATGTTCTTGATCGTAATCAAGACATGTCTCATCAAATTTATCATTCTTAGATTTACCAAGAAATCTAAAACATAGATATCACTTTTCTTCAAATTATCTTTGTCACCTCTTCTTGGAACCAGAAAGCCTTGCACCCAAAGCTGAAAAATTCTATTGTTCGGAGTGAGACGAGCAATCTTAATGGTTTAAGCATCCTTAAGACCAAGACATTTCAGTTATTTATCCGTGTTGAAACTTCCTTTCTCATCCGAAAGTTTTTGTGAGCAGAACTCAGCTTCTCATTCATAGGATAAACCAACCAAGCTCACGGTCTTGGTGTAAGATAGCTTATAAGTCTTCCCATAATACTTGAATGAAAACCATTCTCTGTCATCTTCAATCTGGAAGGAAATAGACTCATAGAACTCAATCAGGAAATCAGTATAAACCAGATCCCGTTTATCTGACTTTTCAACACAAACATCTTCCCATCCATTTAGTCTAATATTCATTGAAATAAGAGAATCAATCTTATAGAAATCTAGATGCACCAACCATTTCCTGAATATTAACCACATTGAGATTGTATTTGAAGTTTACATATCTTGAGATGTTGCTTTGATAGACATTCAGAACAGAGAGACCTGAAGGATTCAGAATGGTTTTGCAAAGATCGGAACCAGTCTTAAGAAGCACAGAAGGGCTTCGAGACGCAAAAGCATTGAATGACTGATGTGGGATGAGTCTTGGGGTCCCCTTTATATAGGCGATGGATGTAACCTTTGGTCTTCCAAAATTCATCTAACGGTTGGAAATTTATTGATCTGATCTAACAGTTGAAAACACTCCCACAAGGATAACATGACTCCGATCTTTTGAGGTTTTAAGGAAAACATCCGGATTTGAGGAGAACTAGAATCCAAACTTTTAAAAACTCAGGAAAATACCAGCAATAAAAATATGATTACAAAACTTTAAGTAAGGAAATCATGGCTTTCAGATTGGCTAGAAATATTGTTCGTAAATGGTAATATTCTTCTTGAAGAAATGTATTTAATAACAAACTCATTACGAAAGTTCCAGTATGAAAATATCGTTACGAAAATTCCAGTATGAAAATATCGTTACGAAATTTCAGTACGAAAATCTCGTTATGAAATTTCTAGTACGAAAAATCTCGATATGAAAATTCCAGTACGAAAAATCTCGATACGAAAATTCTCGTATGAAAATATCCATTCCGGAAGTTTTCATTCAGAGAATTTCAGTCCTGAAAATTTTAGTTCTGGAAATTTTTATTCCAGAAATTATAGTTTCAAATATTTTCAATCCAAAAACATCAGTTCCGAAAATTTTGAAAAATAGATTACGAAAATTTTAGTTACACTAAGTTTGAAATGTAATCCCCCTATGAAAAAGAGTTTATTACTGTTAGGATAATTATTCAACATGAAGTTAATGAATAATGATTACCTTACGGTTATCATTCTTAACTTTTGTTTAATGTATTCAAATCTATCGGAGGGTAATGATTTTGTGAAAATATCATGAAGTTGATCTTACGTTACGATAAACTGAAAAATGATATCTCCTTTCAGTGTGTGATCCCTAAGAAAGTGATGCCTAATAAATATGTTTTTTTCACGAGAGTGATGTATAGGGTTCTTACTTAGGGAAATGGCACTTGTGTTATCAAACAAAATTTGAGTCTTAGTAAAACCCAGGCCATAATCTTTGACTGTTTGTTGCATCCACAACACTTGAGCACAACAACTTCTAGCTACTACATATTCAGCATCAGCAGTGGAAAGTGCTACAAAATGTTTCTTTTTGCAGGACCAAGAAACTAGTGAATCTCCTAAGAAATGACAAGTTCCGGATGTACTCTTTCTATCCATTCTGCATCCACCAAAGTCAGCATACAAAAATATTTTTAGAATAAAATCATTTCCAGAAGTATAAAATAATCCTAGATCCATGGTTCCCTTTAGGTAGAAATTTTTTTTACCACCTTTAAGTTAGATTCCATAGGATTGAATTGATATCTTGAACATAATCATACTGAAAACATTAAGTCTGGTCGACTAGCTGTTATGTAAAGTAGACTTCCTATCATACCTCTAAAAGATGTTTGATCTACTGGTTTCCCATCTTCATCAAGATCTAAGGAGTTTGAGGTACCGATGGGAGTACATATACTCTTAGTGTTTTCATAACCATACATTTTGAGAAGATATTTAATATAATTATGTTGAGATATAAAGGTTCCTTATGGTCTTTGAGAAATTTGAAAACCAAGAAATAAAGTTGACTCACCCATCATACTGATTTCAAACTCATATTTCATTAGACTTGAAAATGAATCAGTTAAAGATTGGTGAGTTGAACCAAATATGATATCATCAACATAAATTTTAACAATAAAAACATTTTTCTTATATTTCATTATAAAAAGGGTTGGATCTTCATTACCCTTAACATAGTTATTTTGAATCAAAAATCATGTGATACTATTATACCAGGCTCGTGGGGCTTGTTTAAGAGCATAAAAAGCTTTTGTAAGTCTAAAAACATGATCAGGATGTTTTGTATCTTCAAAGCTAGAAGGTTGTTCAACAAAAACTTCTTCTTGAACATAACCTTTAATAAAAGCACATTTCACATCCATTTGAAAAATTTTAAAATTGAAGAATGCTGTAAAGGCAAGTAGAATATGAATAGATTCATGTCTAGCTAATGGAGCGTAGGTTTCTTCATAGTCTATTCCCTCTTGCTGGTTATAGCCTTTAGCAACTAGTCTAGCTTTATTTCTTACTATGAATCCATTATCATAACACTTGTTTTTGAAGAACCATTTTACTCCAATGACAGATGTTTCCTTAGGTCTTGTATTCTCCTACAACATGAATTACCATAGGACCTTAGTGAAAAAGTGAATGCGGTCAAAAGTTATCTCTTTCCACATACCAAAATCCCAAAAATTATTTATAGTCAAACCATGATATCACATTGTCCATATATTATTCATGAGCTCATGAATACTATCATACATATTATTTTATCTATATCCCTTAATTATGTGCATATAATATGGTTTCCAAAAAAAATTCAATCACTTTTCATGGTTACCGATGCCATATTCTCATGGAAATCCACAATGAACCAATACATAGATACTCCAATATACCATAAAAGTACCTCAACAACATTATTCATGAATACCAATACATAAACACTTTAATCCATCCACTTCAATGATTTTCAAGGAATACGTCCTTCCTTGATTTAGAAGTATCCTCTTAGGTCAGGGCATTGAGTTGGTTAATTCCCATGTTTTCCACAAATAGGACATTGAATTCTAAAACAGTCTGTCACTCTATGACCCTTCTCTCCACATAGATAACATCTTCCCCTCCATTTGATGTATTCATCAAGGTTCTTCTTCCCTTCTTTAGAAATCTCAATCTTCATTTCTCCATGCTCCTCAACATGCGAACATGCATAAAATTACATCTTCCTCTTATTTGATGAATTAGAAATACCACTAAAGTTCACCTTATTAATCATATGTCGCGATGACTAATTAGACATAATCAGAAAATCTTTCTTTCTAGTCATTACGCAATTTCGTTGCTCATAGTCACCAATTTGTCCACTGGATTCAATGTTGACCCAATTCCTTCTGGTTCCCTCCAATGACTAAAAACAAAATCTGTAGTGTAAGAAACAATTAAAATAACGGCGAACCAAATAATCATAAAAATTCACTTATGGGATGTCTAACTTATCACACATTCTTTAATCCAGGACACCTTATTTTCACCCTAGGTTATTCATGATTGTCAATTTTATTCTAGGGCTGTAAACTATAGTTATACTGAACCTTAGGGACATCCTTAGACATACCTTAGAAATATATCTACGGATATCACTAAAGTTTTAGAATCCTAGTTTCCAAAGGTTAACTAAACCTTACCTCTAATACCAACTGTATAGAACCAAAGAATGACATACATGGACATTACAATACTTTTTCGGAATAATTAATACATAAAAAAAACCAAAACACAAGGACTGTAATAGATTACTGTATTTGGAAACTTGGAACATAATCTTCTAATCATGGTGAAAGATCATCAACATCTCCCATAAAGATATTCCCCTTTTGTTTTATTATCTAAAACCATTCTTTATATCTTGGGGAAAATAAAAAATATAAAGGGTGAGCTCAAATGCTCAGTAAGGGTATGCATGGAGAAAATAAAATGAACCATATACATTTTAACTTCAAAACCTGAACATAATATTTAAATATAAAAATCTTTTGTAATGGCATAAAACATGGAAGTACGTAAGGAATAGATCATAATAGATCATCAATCATGATAAAATAGCATCTGAATACAACATGTAATTATGGTAAACCATTAATCACATGATATGATTTCTATAGTAGCCAAGGTATTGCTGCCAAGACCATCTTAGTTGACAAAGTCCCCTTCTGAATCGAGTTCACTCCTCGTTCTAGTCCTGTATCGCTGAACCAGATTAACTTACCATTCCATCCATGTCTATATCATGAGATATAAATCATTAACCAATGCATTCGAGGGAGATATAGGTCCCAACCATCTCATAATGAAGTCATTATTACTTGTTCCACAAAATAAACATAAATCATTCATCATAACCTAAAGAATAAAATGGGTTTCATAAACAACATCCCATCATAACATAATCCATATAAAACAAATGGATATCATTTCATCATAAGAAGTGTGAAACCAGGTAAATAATTGAGACATTATACTTGAATCACACACATATGAAATATTTTCATCCTATATTGAAAATAGTTTTGACAAAACACTTGAAAAGAATTCTTGAGGAAAATATCCTTCTTTTTCAAAATCATTTTATTTTCAAAAAATGCCATGAAATTTTATGTGAAAATAATTTTGTTGAAAATAGTCATGAAATCATGTAGAGTATTTTTCTTGAAAATTAGGCATTATGAAATCATAAAAATCCAACCATGCCGCATAAGTTAAAAAAATATTATCCTCATACTTTTAACAGAAAATTCAAAATGTACCACGTATGGTAAACAAAATAAAGATTCCTTCCATAACAAAAAGTAAAAGTCAAATAGGGGTAAACATGACTAAAACATACATGGAAGAATATTAAACACATTATGAAAAACATTTTTATTGATGAAAAATATATCCTCTGTAAATACTAACGTATATACAATCTCGGATAAAAATGAGATTGAACAATTATCCCTTGACTTAGGTCAGATATGCTTTGTACGTATCTGAAACTCCTGTATAATGATTTAAATAATGTCATTGACTTATTACAGAATCATATTCATTGTTATGATATCATATATGGTTCACTTATGTCTTTATATTACCTGTTCTTTTGTAAATTCCATGTTAAAGTAGTGTTTTGAGTAAAATAATTTTATTTATCGTACGTGTTTGGAATTGTTGTTCTTGATATTATTATTACATATTTCATGATTTACGTACTTCCATAATGTAAATCATGATTTATATAACATATATATTCATTATATATATAATAGATATATAAATGAAATTAAATACACCATTCATGGAATCGGTAGGTCGTACGTACCCATGAACACTGTTTTCCTTTCCTTGTTGACTTGAATGAAAGTTAGTAGATGTCATATATATATATACATAAATCCAGTTGCTTTATCATGTCTTATATTTCATTATTATTCATTATATATAATTTATAATCATTCTTTAATGGTTAACATGGAGAATGAATCGCATCGCATCACGGAGACAGTAATCCATACGTATGCACGAGCGATGATATCATTCCCATAATTATTGAATTGAATTGGAGTGGATGGTATATAATCTAAAAATATTTATGATGTTATAATAACTATATATAGTTATTATTTACTCCATTATACCCATCCAAGTAAGGTTTTGGTGGAATAATAGATTACACCACGACGTAGAGACGGTATTCTGTACGTACGCACGTACGTCGATTTCTTTTTCCGTAGGATGGATAGAAGGTGAAATGGGGTTGTTTCATATTTATAAAAACATATAAGTAAATTATTTATACTGATGTTATTACATTACAATGAAAAAACTAAAGAAGAAGAAGTTGATGAATAAAGAAACATGAATGAATCTGTAGAAGAGATTACCTCTTCTTCGACGCACCTCTTTTAAGGTTCCTCTTAAGGCACTAAAGTTGGTAATTTGAGAGAAAAAAAACCTATATAATGTTTATAGGGAAGTTGAGAAGGGAAATATTCCGAGGTTTTCCGAGCATGAAAGCTCAAAATTTTGTAAAGAGAAGAGGGAGGAGGTGCCCTTTTATAAGGGAGGAGAGGGGCACCTTAGAAAAAACATAAAATATTATTTTATAATAAAGTCATATTCAGTTTATAATAGATCCAAACTGATTTATTTCGAATATAAAGTGGGGATGGGTTGAAATACTATCATGAAATAGGTTTTAGAAAACTTTAGGTTACTATTTTAACCTTATCATTTAGATTTAACTCTAAGTTGAATAATTTTACTTTTACCGTGTCTTCTGTTTTTCTTACACTATATGGTTACTAAAATTACTATAATTAGACAAACGAACCCCATGTGGTTAATTATTAATATATATACCCATATCTAAGTCATTTGTCATATCCTTAGATTTTTATAAAATTGAATAGAAATTAATAATATAATATTTGTTTTAAAAACCGTTTTATGTCAATTTGGACACTATTTGGTAATAGATTTTTCATTAAATTATAACATCATTATTAGTTATATAAAATCTAATTGAATAATTACTAACATTTCATATTAACCTAAAAAATTAGTATAATTTATAAAATGTCTAAAATTACATTTATTTAGGTATTTATAACATCAATTATGTTAATATTTCATTAATAAGGTAATTACTGCATCATCAATGTATCATAAATTAATTAAATTATTTAATATCTAAAAATTATAAATAAAATACCATTATATAGAAAATATTTTTTTCTTTCTAATGAATATATATAGTGGAATTTATCTTATGTATAACTCTATATTAATAATTTTTTATTCATTAAACATTGATTTTAACTATTTTAACTCTTCTTCAATTAAAATATTAATAAATTTCCTAATCTAATACAAGTGGACCTAAAGGGTCATAATTTATTCCTAAGGTTGTTTCTGGTATAATTACACTTATCCAATATAATTATAACATGTGTTATGGTAATAATAATATAATTTTTATCCTTAATTATCCTATTTACTTTTAACCGTGGTAAATAAGAGTAAAAAGTTACTGTTCACCAAAAATTATTTTTATCTTATTGAACCAAATTTTACTCCTTGATATTAACCGTGTCTCTCAGACTTTTGAAATTCATCTCAATGAATTAGTAAAATTATGTTTTATGTATATTTGCAAATGCTCCGAGGAGGTGGGTAAAAGACGGTAAAAAGTTCAATAAAATTTTTATATATCTAAAATTATTATAAAATGACCCCAATGAATTACATTGAACATATATAAGTATTATGTATCAATTTTTACCTAAAATTAATATAAAAAAAATAAATTATTATTTAAATAATAGTCGGTTTTAACCAATAACTTAGTGTTTTCACTATTCATCAAAAATGGAATATTTTTTGAAAAATACCAAAATTTCACCTTAAGCTAATTTTGAAATTCTGAATTCAAAAATGACGTCCATTTTGAAAGATAAAATTTATAAAATTTAAATAAGTGCATATTACTATTCATAACTGCTAGTTTATATAATATTTTAATAGCATAACGTTGTTTAGTGAAACTCGGTATTGCGTACAACACACGCTATCATGGAAGGTTGCGATTACCTTTAAAGCAAGCCAAGCTAGTGTTGTGTGTAGTAAAATATTCCTTTGATGTTTTGTATAAAATAATACATAAAAAAATATTTTTCATACATTATCAGGGTGTTACATCGCTTAATTCCTTATTTGATATGTATTGTCTCAACCATGCCATAAATGACTGTAATACTGGTATCTCATTTAAAATATGTAAAATGTCATCAACATATACTCATAGGAAAATGACTGCCCTCCAACTAATATATTTGTAGATACAATGTTCACATTCATTCTTTATAAAACCAAATTTTGTTATAGCTTCATAAAAAAGAATGTCCCATGAACTAGATGCTTTCCATAATCCATATATTTGTTATTGTAACTTGCATATCTTATTAGAATCCTTTGGAGTCATAAAACCTTTAGGTTGTGTCATGTAGACATATTTCTGAAGAATCCTATTATGGAAGGTTGTTTTGACATCAATTTTCCAAATCTCATAGTCAGGGTAAGAAGTAATGGAAAATAGAATTCTGATGGATTTTAGCATTGAAAGAGGTATAAAGGTTTTATCGGAGTCAAACTCTTGATTTTGTTTGAACCCTTTTTCAACTAGTTGTAACTTATATGTATTGACTTGTCCTTCCATGTCTACTTTATTCTTTAAGACTGATTTTCAAACAATAGGTTTTACATAAAATGGATGATCTAAAAAATCTATGCATGGATTTGGTACATGGAATCCATTTCAAAGTTCATGGATTCTTTCCACATTGAATCATTTGTTCCACATAAATTTTTTTATATGTTATAGGATCATTATTATCAACTAATAATGAGTCACCATCCTCAAAAACTATAAAACTATATTGTTCCAATTCTCTAATGTCTCGTGTACTCCAATGCAGTAATTGTGTCTCTAGAATAGTTATTTCATCCATGGGGATTTGTGTAATCTATTATTTTACCAACTCTTGTGTACCATGAGCCTCAACTTCATCAAATTATAAATCACTCCCACTATCTCTTTTTAATATGTTCTCCCTCTCAAGGAATATGTCATGTCATGCCACTATAAGATATTTTTATGATGGGTCATATAGGTAATATCCCCGTGTTTCCTTGAAGTATCCTATAAAGGTATACCTTATGCCTAGGGGTGCAAGTTTGTTACCTGAATAGGCCTTAACAAACGATTTGAAACCCCACACATGTAAATTTGATAACATAGCTTTTCATCCACTAAAAATAACATATAAAATACTATTTATTGATTTAGTTGTCAAATGGTTTAGTATGTGTTCCTCTGTTTGTAACTCATATCCCCAAAAGGCTAATAGAATACTTTCCTGACTCATCACTGATCTCACCATGTCCAACAAGATGTGGTTCCTCCTTTCACTTACACCATTCCACTGAGGAGAGTAAGGTGTAGTGAGTTGGGATAGGATCCCAAACTCCCATAAGTATTCAATGAAGTATTGATCAAGATACTCTCCACCTCAGTATGAGTAGAGTTTTTTAATCTTCATACCATGATGTTTCTCCACATAATTCTTGTATTCCATGGACATATCAAAATATGATGACTTATACCACATTATGTAGATATATCCATATATACTAAAATAATTTGTAAAAGTTATGAAGTGTGAGTACCCACCCCTTTCTTCAACTGGAAATGGTCCACACACATAGGTATGAACCAATTCAAGAATTTCAATAGCTCTTTAACACATCCCACTAAATGGGTATTTGGTAATTTTTCCTTGTACACACATAGGACATTCAACAAGTGGTTTTAGTTTGAAAGAATATAAATATACATATGAATGTAACTTTTTCATGAATTTATCTTTTACAAGACCTATCCAGTGAGGCCAAAATTGGTGTATTAATTGTCTTGTGAAATATCATTATTATCGATTTCCATTAATTGTTTTGTCTAATCTATCACATTAAGATAGTTGTTTAAATGTCCCCCACCATATAAAATGTTATCATTGTAAAAAAATAAACAATAATTTACTAAAAAGAAAATAAATCCATCTATATCTAGTTTGGATGCATAATTTTTTTTTCACAAAAGTCACATAATAACAACCCTTTAAAACCAAGATCATACCAGTCACCAACATGAGGTGGTATTCCTTGACAACAACAGTAGAAAGTCTAGTTCCATTGGTTGCTCATAGATCTACCACCCCTCGGTCAATTTTCCTAAATTTACATGGTTCCTATATTTTTATACATATGTGAGAACCAGAAGATGTATCCAATACAAAAGTAGTAAAATCATATAAATTGTTGTTGATAAAAATTCACATGAATCATCCTCCTGCTTCTTTGGCTGGGTGATGTTTTTCTTCCATTTTCCCTTTATACCACATAAGAAATAAACAACATTCTATTCCCTTGCATCACCTTGATCATCCTTTTAATGGATGGTTTTTAATAATCCTTGGGCTTAAATCTCTTGCCTACCCTTTCCTCTTGTTCATCATAAGGAAAAAAGGGGTTTCATGCTTCATATCTATTCCCACATGGTAAATGATGATAAGAATATTAGATAGAGGCTTCTCAATGTTGTTAATATTGAAATTAACAATAATATTGTAGAAGTGCTGAGGTTGTGATGTCAGAATGACATTGGTACCCAAATATTTAGGTATTTTAAACCTTAGAACCTATTTGTGATCAATATAGCCGATGAACATGAATACATGAGGCCCAAATAGGGTACCATATCCAAGAATTCTCTAAAATAATGCCTTGTATATCTCAAACATTTCTTATTTTTCTCTCTCCTGGTAAAGGCCATGGAGGTGTTTGAGAATTCTATATGCATCCATGTTTTCAGGAGAATTCATGAGTTTAATATAAATTAATGAAAGAATCAAACATCAAACTTCAACAACATTGTTCTTATGTTTCTCATAGACCAAGAAATCCTTATCACTCCCCTCTTTGGAAGGTGGATCAATGTAATGGAGGATCCATCACATAATACATCCATTTATGGCATAAAACAACATAAATGTATCAAAATCATTCCTGGAAGTTACTACTGCTGAGGATGTTGTATTTATCCAGATTGGATCATAGGGATAGTGTTTTTGATATTTTCATTTTATTATACAATTGAAAATAATATTATTAGTACTTTCTTAATTACATTTTATGAGAGAAAAAAATAATTTTATTAAGTCTCCCACTATTTTATCAAGTCCCAATACCCCTTACCATTGAACTCATAATGTCTAGTTTCTTAGAAATTATAGTGGAAGGGATCTGTATTCCCCATCATATATTCCCTAAAAGGTTTGTCCAAGATATTTTATGGTATTTAGGTAGACATTTATTTTCCAACTCTGAGCTTGCAGCTCCTTGATCAGTAGAGTGGGATCCCCAATCCTAAAATCCTTACATGGAATTCCTCAACACATGCCTACAATATTATTCCAAGCCTAGTAATGGATACATATCTTGATTTAATATGGTTAATTCAACCTGAAACATTCATAAGGGATTCTTGTATAAAATTATGTTTCACAAAAAGGGTTGGTCAAACACACAGTTTTATTGATTCTTTCCCTTAATCAAGTAACAGAATTCTTAGTCTGGATTAATATTTTATTGATGTATTTTTATCTCATATGCATAAATTTCATATTATCATTATCACATTCTTGTTAATAATAAGTGTAAATTTCTTAAGTGATTAACCATTTCATTATATTTTTTATGCATAAGCCTGGTTTATTTTTGTTCCATCTTAAATGCTTGTTAAATTAATTAATTATGTGATAGTGACAACACATCCATAATGATAAACTAGGAAACTAACAAAATTAAAATAAAATGAATGATCATGAGATTTTCTAATGGTTAGTTTATCTAGTGGTTAATAAACTAACCCCGAACAAGGGTAGAACAACATTGATCCTTTTGGATTTATGTTTACAACATTCCAATAGTCCACCTTTATATCTCCTGGGATTTCTTTTGTCTCATCTCTAGCTTGAACTGCCTTCTCTAGCTTCGGAGATCCATCTATGACATATTATTTTTAACTCACATACGGGTGAGGGATAAAATGTGTGCTTACATAAGATAAAATATGGGAACACAATCCCAACATATTAATGGGGAGATATTGATCACGGGCCAAAAAACCCAATCACATACAAAGGTATAGTCTAGCTCATTATCTTTCACATACATGCATCGAGTTCCACAATTAATATAACTAGAATTGAATTATTTAATCATTATTATTAAGATAAATCCAGCTCTAATCGATGAAATATTTTATTTATTTTATCGATCCTTTTATCTTAATTTCTTTTTTTAATTTCCTTGATATTCACATACTTGTACCTAAATGTACCAAGGAGGTAACCTAGTGAATACATGTTCGAATCTACCCAACATGTATTGTATTTGTATACTATTTTACTCTTATGAAATATGGAAAACTTGAGACTTCAATTCATAGTGTATCATCATGTAGTATTATTTGTATATGATAAGTAGTTTTTAACAATCAAAAAACATTAATGTATTAACTTTGTGAAACTTGGTAAAGTACATGAAATGTAGTTCTGACTACATATCCTATAATACCTTCATCCTATTTCCCGAAGTACATTCCTAGGGACTCAGCATATGAGGCATAAATCAGAAATTTTGGAGTACATAGAATTTCTAGAGGGCCACATGTTGTGTTGTGTCTGCATTACATGGTTATTGGTTGGCTCAATCCGTTTATGGGGTATGCGGATTATCCCCTGACCCAAAGGGACTACACACCATGTCTAGTGGGTCACATGACATGTAATCTAGTAAGCATGTGCCTATCTGTCTTAATCAAAATGAGGTGCAAAATTAATTATTCCAAATTTAATAAAAAAACATGGATTGAATAATTTCTGAATTAATCATGATGTGTTGAACAAGTCTACATGACCTGTAGTTTGGATTACATAGCGTGTATGGAAGATAAAATGTCATGTATGTCTGAACACATGGTGTGTACTTTCGTGTCATGTAGACGGAATCTTCGGTGCCTCCTGATGAGTTCCTAACATTAATTTTAATCTGAAAACAATTTTTTAATTACATCTGTGAGAAACAAAAGAGGAAGAAAATATCTCAAAATTTAGATTACATGAACTATTAATCAAGAATTGAAAAACAGAATTATTAAAGTTTAAATCTACAACAGATTATTTAAATAATTATAAACGATGATGTAACCGATTTTATACCACTTGAAGGATCCAAATGCAGTGGAATCATGGTAATTTTAGGGCCCAACTTTTCCTTTTCTATAATTGATGACCAATATGGGATCAATATGATGATAAACACCATTATTCATGATATAAAATAAAATATCTAGATAAAAGAATAAAATGGCACCAGATCCTACAGAGAGGATCTTTCGCATCATGTATATAATTAATTTAAATAATTTATACAAAAATTTAATTATTGGGTATTTGGTACATTCATCATTGATGATTTTGATCTTTTAGAATGACCATTTAGGATTTCCTTGATGCACTGGAGAGGATACAAACTAGAATAACTCTAGTAGTAATCCACACGTGTTCTGATGGTCTCCAATTGACATCACTCATTCTCCGAGTTCTAGCACGGAGAAGAATGTTTCTTGTGTCAGTTGTTCTTGATCTCTTTTTCCTCAGTCTTGAAAAACCACTTTGGTTTTTTAGAGTGTAGAGGATAAGATTCGAGAGATAAATTGTTTTGGCTCAACAATTCTCTCAACACCGTCAATTTGGTTCACCAGGTGTAATGGCACAATAGACGTACCTGTCTATTTAATGACATGAGTTTTTGGCTATAATATTTTATTGTTTAATAAAAATTTTATACATTCATAACCTTAGAAAAAACCCATGCTCTATAATAAAAATAATAACACCATTATCTGTTGTGTTCCATCTTGCACAAAATGGAATCATAAATGAAATCCCATACCACATAATGATAACATTATTATTATTATTTTTTCTTCTTTCAACTTGTTAAATAATTATTTATAATCTTTTAAATAAATATTTTACTATCAGACTAGACTTGTTCCACTTGAACTCCACTTATATTAATTGAACACCCGAATAAATAAATAAATGAATTATTCTCATAAATAAGTACTTTATTTACAAACATGTAAATAAATATTTATTAATTGATAAAAAAATGAAATTTCAGTGATTATTTAAAAATGCATAAAATTATTCCATGGTCTTGAGAATAATATTTTTTCCATTAACTAATTTAAATTAATGATTGTTCAAGACCATAAGAAATATTTAGTGTGTGACCCACTAGGATTATTAATTGTTGGCATTCTGCGGGCTATCCTAATGTCCAAGAGTGTTATTTAACAATGGGTTAAGGCATCAAAGATAAATAAATAAATGTTTCAATGACAAAATCCACATAAGAATGCTAACTGTATAAAATAATACCTTTATATCAATATCTAATCATGTAGGATTCATGATAGTGTCATCAACATGTTTTCTGGATACGTCTTTATTTGACAATCTGAAATAAACTAATAATTTCACCATGGCCATGGAATTTATGGTGATGGTTCAATTTCAATCAGGGTGCTAAGATATCAAGATCCATAAATAGAAGGACAAATAATTCCTCCAATTATCCATTTATAACATGTCACTAATGGCGCACCCGACGTACCCAACTTCTTGACAATAAATGACGTGATGGTTTTCATGAGTAAATCATAGTCCAAGATTCATGAAACAAATTAATGGTAATCATAATGTCTAAGGACCATTACACAAGCCAGAATATAAGAATATATGATAACACAAAAACATATAGAATTATTACAGGAACGTCTGTTATCATATCCAGCCGTCTTGGTGATTACCTAGTGTGAACATTATGAGAAGAAGTCTCATATGATTTTGAGTAATCACGACTAATAGTTTGTATACTATGTTTCCCATCATAGTATGTCATCCAACTACAGAACTATATTTAAGAATATTTTCAATGAACTTCTAGGTTCTCAACATAGAGGGTAACTTCTTTGATCATGTCAATGAGACAAGTACTCTAGGACATTATTATATTATAGTGATGAAGAATAATGAAAAATATGTAATAAGATGTTTAATAGTTAATTAAATTAAATATTCATGTAATAAAAGTACAAAAATTTGGTTCTACGAAACCAACAATAATAGTTTAGAAGATGGATCATGTGTTTTCTAACTCTATGACAAAGGTAGCACATCTATAAAAAACCGGCAGTAAATTTAAAGTGTTCCTCACATGGTTGGTGAATTTTTTATCTTAATCATTCACCTAGCCATATGAGGGTGTGAATACTGTATGTAGTGGAACAATATGGATTTCACATAGTTTCTTAACCATGATCCTAGTTTCATGGAAGGTCAAGATATTTTTCATAGTGCTAAACAAACTGTTTGGGCATGGTGTACTAACTATGCTCCAAGTCATATAAGGATTTTTCCCTCTTGGACAGTGTTGGTGCATGGTTGGGAAATGGTTATCCAATTGTATAACCAAACCATGCATCCATTTAATAATTGGTAAATTAACATGTTTACCTAAGTACCTTTAACCTTTCTTCCTCGCTTTTATTTCCCCATCAGTATAGCATCCTCCTTGCATTAGAAGATTCCCTTCTCCTTGATCTATTCATTGTCCTATTTCCCTCATCCATGTTCAGAATCTACTAGAATTCATACTATTTGATAAACCATAGTAATTTTATGATTCCTTTTAATCCTTTTTTCTTTTTCTCTTGGTTCCATTGATGTTATATCTGTGAATGGTAATATTCCATATTTCCAAGGCATTTGTCTCATTTCTCATTTTCTCCCATTATAACTTGAATTAATTTTTGATACTTGATGGGGAGTTTTCAACCAGTATAAGGTACGCAGTATATAAATTTACCACAAAATTCAGGTTTATTACATTATACACCATTATTCCATGCACCAGACATTCAATATATCACCTTTTTATTGTTTTTTCTTAAATTAAATGGACAGACCTTGACTTGTACATTCCCATAGGCCCTTGACATTATAAAAAGTTTTGAACACTATTTTAATCACTTCCTTAAGATGTGATTTCATTATTTTTATGATTAAATGGAATTAATGGAAATGTTTTAATAATTATAATAATGTTTTAAATGATTAATGCTTCAAATTGAACCATTGTGTTTTTTAAGGTTTACAACCTCAATGAAAGCCACCCCCATTGGGTGTGTTTTAGTAAATGAATTTGACCTCTAATTATGCATATGTGACCCAACTGCAGATGATAGAAGGTTTGTCCTATTAATTATTATTTTAATTTTGAGATTAATAAATCTTCCAGAATTATATACATCCACATTACCATCATATGTTTAAATATTCAAATATGTTGGACCTGATAAATGATTTTTGTTGAAATACTTATATATGGTTCATGATTATCTCAATCCTTGATAAGGAGGATGGAAATGGTGTTTCTTCTCTTTGGTTTAGGATAGTGGACATGGAAATATATTCCCTATAATATGACATTTTACATGGAATTCCTTCAGCATGAATGATATTTTTGAAAATAAATTCCAAATCCCTGAATTAGGTGTAGACATGATGATATAGGCATTGAATTACTTATCATCATGTGGGAATCTTTTTAGTCTAGCACTGAGGTTTCCTAGAATATTTCACCAAGGATTATGTTGAAATATTTAGGGAAATATTCCAAGGGTACACCCCTTCAGAATTATACTTGACTTAAAACATCACACATTCCATTGAACCATATAGTTCCATTATATGAATATTATAGATGTATTCATTATATATATTCCAAGGGTCCCTACTTTATTATACATAGTAAAAACATGTGTGTGTATAACTATGTTTTTATGTCACTTGTTGATATACATTTAAGATTAAGCCAAAGTAGGAAGAGTCGAATGGGTGTCCCCTCAAGAACCCAAGATAACCTAGTTTTAGTTATATTACTACATATATTATTTTCATACCTACAAATTGTACCATTTTATTTATCACTACATGGATTTTATAAGACGCTATTGGTGGTGTGGTACTGAATTTTACACGCACCCATGATGGGATGGTAATTAATACCTGGAAAAAGTATATGAATGAGGGTAAGGATAAAGGGGATCACACGGTCATAGATTCTTGATTTTCTATTCTAGGATGTAGTATAAGGGTAGAGGAGTAATATTATTCACATGATTTTATTATTCATAGCTTTTGGTTTTTTGTATATTTTGTATAGCTTGTTATGTTATATCCTTGATACCTCATTTCTTCTACACTCGTTTTTTATTCAGTATCATAACATCAAATTTTTGTATATGATACTGAATATTGATTATACTTATCTACTCATTTACCTATTTATTTACATTTTAAAATCATTACTCTCATTGATTCAAATTTTTTCTATTTAATATCACTACTACTTATCAATGTGATCATTAGGGTATAGTCTCCACATTTTACTATCACAGACCTTCAATACATTTCACCAACTTATGGAATATTGGTTGGATTAATTAATTCCATGAGGCCATCAGGTGGGTATATTTATGAGTTAGTTGGGTCCAATATGTCACTAAATTTGGGGGAAATTTTTTTATTAGAATATTTTTATAGAAAAAGAATAATATAGTGGTGGTTCTACATAAATATGTATCATACATAAGGAATCTAGGTCTCATAGAAGATTCATATCTAAGAAGGTTATTGTATCTTAGGATTGACCATATTTAATTCAGTTTAACATCATGTGAAATTGACATAGGGTTCCATATAGTTTAACATCATACAACTATAATGAAATTCCCCAAATTTTAATGTCATTTAGTTATTTCTATGAACCCAATGTGAAGTTATGTGAAATGAATCTTGAGGGAACTCACATTGGTGGGGTGTGATCTAATTGTTACCTCTTGTTATTAGGTAGTATAATCCATTTGAATATACCTTGTTTATAGTGTATGTTATTTTCAATTTTGGATGTAGATTTTGAGTTCTGTTTCTAAAAATCATTGGAGTTCTCAATTCTAACCCAAATTCTCATTAGAGGAATGATATGAGGTGAAAATTTTTATTGAATTCTAGGGTGTCTTGGTTCGGATGGATCACCATGTTATGTAATATGTGTAACCTTTTTTCATTGAGTCATTCCAAATCATCATGTTTTATATTTTCCTACTATTAATTATATAACCTATTGTATATGGAATTGTGCAAAAGTTTAGGATAACCCATAATGGGAAGGAATAACTTTGTCTTATATATAAGAAAAAATGGGGTCACTTGTGTGTTTTTGCATGTAGTAGTGTGATAAGCCCAAAAAGAGGGAAGATGTTTATTTATACAAGATTTATTATCTTTGTCAAAAATATACTACATTATATTTGATAGTGTTTTCTTGAAACAATATATCAATATATTATCCAGTACATAGTAATGGAATGAGTTATTGGACTAAGTATCATATTTTTAATATAGACTATTCATATCAGAAAAAAAGAATTCAGGGTTGTTTTATGTCAACATTTTGTGATGGACACAAAATTATGTGATGATATTAAACATTAAAATGTTTATAATAAACTTTATTTTGACTTCCTTGAGGTGTATAATCTTATCCCACCTGTAGCATAAATAATTAGTATCAAATATTTAGTTGAACTATTTGGCTATAGTGAGGGGATATGGCCCTGGGACATCAATATCCTATACATGAAAAACCCATGAGTTTGTGGTGCTCAACAACAACTATGGATGTTGATGGATGATATTGGAATGTGTTAGAAAATAATGGTAGTTTTTTTAAACTATATAAAATCTTCCATTATTAATGGAAATTACTATCCAAGTCTCTTGAATAGATGAATGATCTTCGCTCTTGAATGATGAGAACCACATGCACTGACATGTAGTTCTTTCATTATAGTTAAGGTCTCACCTGCATCAATGAATCAAAAGAAAACACTATCAAAGTATAACTTATTGTAATTCTTCAACCATAGTAACCTATAGTCGGTGCCTTATTTTATTATATTGGCATGATTACACGAAATCAAATCCCAAAGAACTGATTAGTTTTATAGACTCGTAAAAACTAGATACAAACATAAGTTTTAAATAACATCATGAAAAAAAACATATTATTCCATTTAAAATTTCTCATATCCCTTAGAATATCCCTGTAGGTAAATCATAATATACTTCTTTGCGTCTTGTGAAAAAATGAATCATAATAATGGGGTGATGTAACACCCCGACCCCAGTATCCAGGAGCCAGTGCATTATTTTAATATATTTACATGATTACAAGGAATCAAGTCCCGAAGGACAGATCAGTTTAGTAGTCTTGGAAATAAGATACATACATATGTTCAACACTACAACTTGAAAAGTAAAACAACACTAATTTAATCCATTTGAAACATACAAGATTCAAATATTATTCATTCAAGTCAATCATAACTAACTTCTTAAAATCCTAGGAAAATGAAACATGAGAAAGGGGTGATCTCAAATGATCAGTAAGAGTAAGCAATTCAGCGGACAATAACATAAACATTAGTCATGTTGAATAATTGAAAACACATGACTTTACAAATAATAAACATGAACAATTTATGGCAGGAATATGAGTTAAATGAATAATTTCATAATAAAAAATAGTCATGGGTATTCTACTAGTCGAATAACCATTGGAAATATCAATATCTAATCTCATAATTATTGAATTCATAATGCCAGACATCATAACCACATATTCAAGGCTTTGTTCCAAGACTACAAATAAGATTTTGTCAAGGCCTAGTGCCAAGACACTATTTTTTCTTATGAGACCTACCGATGCATCGAGGATCTATAGAAGGATCCACCCATCACTTACTAAGTCCAATTCATTACTCAAATAAAAATTTCAAAACATAACATAAACATTTTTATTAAAACTAGCATAAGAAATGTCAATAATTTATCCAAAAACCATGATTGGTATA
Organism: Viscum album; assembly: GCA_963277665.1. Taxonomy (NCBI): domain Eukaryota; kingdom Viridiplantae; phylum Streptophyta; class Magnoliopsida; order Santalales; family Viscaceae; genus Viscum; species Viscum album. The sequence goes on from OY728161.1 coordinate 1,604,154,259, forward strand.
AAAATAGCACATCCACAGTCAAACATAACTCATTCAATACAATATGAAAGATTTTATTGTATCAAATTAACCTCACTCGGGAAAAATTAAGTATGTTGACATAGATAAAAATAATCATCAATGATATTTAAGATAAATATCCCCCTTTTTCTTGAATACATTTAAAAGTCACACTATTTGTCAAGAAGCCATTTAAAAATAGATTTTTGATTCAAAGTGTCCCATACCACTTTGAAACTCTTAAAAGTAATTTTCATTTTAATACATTAATTTCCATATAAATAAATCCATAAAAATATTTTTAAAACGTGGACATTAATGTGAAATATTTAGTATAATAATTCTTTAAAACATTTAAAATGATATTTTAGTTAGAGTTCTTAACCAAAAGAGAGACACTTGAATAGAAATAATTGAGGTAATAAAAACATTATAATAACATGAGAATAAAGGGATTCATGATATACTTAGTCTATGTACATTATATACATCATATATAAGTTAATTGGGGTATAACAACAAAGAAGTATAAATGGAATGTAAATTGAGATGAAATATCGTATAAAGATTGTATCCTTAGGTTAAGGATAAATCAATGACATAATTATGTGTCACAAATAAAAATAATCTCAATTTTATTTGATATTTAGTGTAAACCAATCATAGGAAATTCACACTTATTCTTGTAAAAACAATACCAATGAATTGGATGTTTAACTCAATAAATGGAGATTGAGTTAAAATTATTCTTATCATGTCCATATCGATGACATGCGAATTTATCAATGGAGTGAATATGTGTATCAAAATTATATCAAAATAAATGGGTGTGGAACTTACTAAAAAAATAATAAATAGTGATTCCACACAAAATCATGGCATAAAATAATCAACGAAGTATGCGTAAAGCCCAATGAGTGGAAATTGAAATTTGAAATTCCATTACCGATTTGGTAACTTACGAAACATAAATCCCATGATAGATGGATTAGACATTGATTATGTAAATACCTATTAATTAACATATATTTCACAATTAATACAATCATGGACAGTACATACACCACACAAATGGAAATAGTGTCCAATATTGCATGAATCTTACATGAAAAAAAAGTGAGATGAAAAACCCTTACTTCGTTGTAATCAATCGAGTCGTATGACCAAATGTTAATAAAAACAAAATTAATCACATAATACCATTAATATAAAAATGATAATGATAATATTTATAAAATGGAAGAACACAATACACCACATGCAAAAAATAAGCTGCGAATAATGGAAATATCACAAAATTAAAAGTGAGATAAGAAACTCCTTACCTCAAGTCCGACATCTCTTCTATGTTCCTTGTTCTTCTGGAATAATAAACATAAGTTAAATTCAAGATTATTAAGAAATTTTTTCAATTTTATTCTTCCTTTTATATCACTTATTACCATGCTATAAAAATTAGTTAATTATTTGACTTCATATTTGATATTTTATCGATGTTTGGAACTTGAGTAATAAATCAACTTGTTATAATTACATTTTTTCCATGTGGTCAAAATTCCATTATCTCCATAATGATATGCATGACTTAGATAATATATATATATATATATTATATATCCAGTATATATATATATATATCTATTTATCACAGTTCATCACATTTGAAGATAAGAAATAAAATGTATCTTTCATGGAGACGATAAGTCGTACGGACGCATGAATGCTACATTAATTTCTATTTTTTATTTTAATGGAAATACAACATAATGATACATTGGTATATTATAATTCCAGTATAATATCATATATAATATCGTTAAGTCCATTCTGTATATGTGCCACATAAGGCATTAATGAGTCATATCAATTTGATGGGGCGATAGTCCGCACTTTCTCAAATGAAATTATTGCGTTTTACCCATAATGGGAACCATAAAATAATGATATAAATGGAAAATACAGAATCATAAAAGAAAACATAAACATAATATATTTATATTTATATATATATCATATATAAATATAGTTCCATATTAATGGACACCTTGAGAGGCGGTAGGAGATAATCGAACAATCATCGTTTCATGGGGCATTAGTTTTCCATCCACAGAAACAATATGTTCTTCACCCATTAGATGGAGGTGTGTGTTAGTGTAGTTCAAATAATACTCATAACCACATCCTAGTGTATTGAGAATACTGGTGTTATTATAAAGGAACGTATTAAAAAGTGTTCAGGGGGTTGTATATGTAAAATAAAGTAAAATAAAACAAATGAATTTAAGAGAATGCATTACCTTTAATTTGGGTAACTTCCTTTGGTTTGAACCAAAATGTCTTCTTGAAGTGCCTTCAACGAAAGGTAAGGCTTCTAGGAGGAAGAGGGGGATATTGATAGATTATTTTGGTAGGGGTTGGATGAGACAAGGGGATTGAGAGGTGCGTGGAATGGGTTAGATGTGGTGTCCTTTTATAAGGGGGAGGAGGGGCACTTTAAGAAAGTGTTAAAATATTATTTTATTATATAGTGATATTCGGTTTCTAAAGGACCCAAACAATTTAATGTCGAGGAGAAGATGACTCATGGTTGATATAAAATCATCCAATAAGAATGGGACATGTTTTGGATATTATTTTAATAATAATAATAATATTTATTTAAATCATTTATTAATGAGGTAAATACTACATCATTATTGTGTCATAAATAATTTAATTTATTTGATGTCTAAAAATTATAAAAAAATTACAATAATATAGAAAATAATTTTATCTTTCCAATGATTATTTATAGTTGAAAATTTAACTTATATAATCAATTTTAAAAATTGATATACTAAACGATATTTGTTAATGTCATTTTTGTCATTACTTTATGTTAATTAAAAAATGTAATTATCATTCTTAATTGGCTCCATGGGGTCCCAAAATTTTCCCAAGGATGACCATGGTCGGAATTGACTCATCCAATAATGTTAAGACAAGTTTTAAGGTAATTTTCTGTTATTATAATATTATTTTTACCTTGAATTACCCTATTTAACTTTAACCGCGGTAAATAAAAGTCAAAAGTTACTATTCACCAAAAAATATTTCCATCTTATTAAACAAAATTTTACTTACTAATAAAAATCTTGTATCTCGGATTTTTTAAATTCAATTCACAGAAGCGGTAAAATTTTGTTTAAATGAAAAAGTTGGATTTTTAACTACTACTTAGTGGTTTTATTATTAATCAAAAATTGATGTTTTCTAGAAAAATACCAAAAATTCTGCCCTAGCTATATTTGGTATTCCAAATTCAAAAATGATATCTATTTTATCAAATTCAAAACATATAAGTTGGATTAATTAATGTAAAATTAATTCCCATTGTCAAAACAAAAAACATGTTTTTTAAGAAATAATAACTATCAAAAGATTGACACTTGTTGATGTATAATTTCTAGGTGAAATTATTTTGAATGGCCAACATTGGATTAAAGGGTAAATATATAATCCAATTAAACTAAAAAAACAATTTAAAATATAATCTAACCATATAAATAAATTATATTAAATGGAATTTTTGAATTAAAATACATCGTTTCTATCTATTCATAAAAAATTTAATATTTATAGAAAAATACCAAAATTTCATCAAAAGTAAATTTTGATAACCCGATTATAAAGAATAATTTTATTTTTTCAAAATGAATATTTTAATGGGTCAAATATTGGATTTAAAAAGGGTTCTCCATTAAAAGGTGGTAAAATTTATTTTTTTTAAAAAATTTTTTTATCTAAAATATTCAATTTGTTCTTATAATATGTCTAAGAAACACATAATACATAAGTTAAAATTATATAGAGTATATAAAATTTAAAATCTAGTTAATACTATTCATAACCGCTTTTGAACGACTAGTTTGGTATGTCGTGGTGCGTTTGAACTCGGTGTTGCATGAAGCACAATCTATTAAATTTAAAGAAAATTACTTACTATGAAATATTGGGGTGTTACAGGTGAGATCAGATCTTAATACGGTTAAACAATATAGCATATGCTGTCATAAATATGTATAAACTTTAAAGACAAGTTATAAAATTGAAACTCAAGACATTTATACATAATATTCAGCATTATATGGTAATAAGAAATCAAATAATTCCATTTAAAATTCCACATGAATATTCTACTAGTATAATAATCACATGTAATATCAATAACTAATCTCATAATAAGGGAATTCATAATACTAGACATCATAACCATGCCGTCTAGGCCTCATTCCAAGACCATAAATAATCATACCATAAAGACCTTATTCAATGACACTAGTTTGTCTCATGAGAAAAATGATGAATTTGAGGGAATATATCCAGCCTCACCTGTCACTTGCTAATTATAATGCATTCCAAATTTGAAAAGGATGAATCATAACATAAACATTCATTTTAAATATATCCTATGAAATGTTACTACTTGAACTATATAACATGAATGGTATAAAAATAGAACATCCACAGTCAAACATATCATAAAAAATTCAATACAATATGGAATATTGTATCATAATAAATTAACCTTAATTATGATTAAAATACAACAATAGATGTTGATAAAGATGAAAATAATCTAGTAAAATTGTTAAAACTATTTGAGAGAAATATCCATTCTTTACATTGAAATTCCTTTCAAATACTATGCAATTATAGAAGAAAACATTTATATTTAAAAAAAACTTGTTATCCTGTAAGAGAAGCTTCAAAATTTTAGGGCATCATAATGGTGGAAAATAGCCCCGTGTTTCGTATAAGTTAAAAAAAATATTCTTTCCCTAATTTTTCTAAATGGTCATAAAGTACCTCGTTTGGAAAATGATGAAAAGATTCATTTCCAAAAGTTTTATATTAAAAATAATACATGGGTTAAATTTATTTAAAAAAAATTTGATACTATTTTGAAATATATTTTAAGAAACACGGACATGAATGATAAAGATGTCCCAATATATACATAGATATCACAATCTCAGATAAAAATAGCTTTTGAAATTAACTCTTACAGTGTAATTTCCTTCAGTAAAGGGTGATTTGAACTCGTGTATAATGGTTAATTTGTGTTATTAAATTATTCCATAATCGTATTCATAATTATTATAACATATATGGTCTTCTTATATTTTTTTTGTTAATTAAATTTCAGTATTACAATTTGTTCGGGTGTTAACTGCTTCGTTTTCCCATTCTGGTTTTGTCATGTATGTCATGTTGTTTATGCATAGGATATATATTTTATTAATATATAGAATTATATTAAGTTTATAAACATTATATTTACTCATCATAATAATTTTATAATCATTATTAAATGGTTTACGTGGATAATTAATCTCATCATGCTGTGGAGACCATATGTTTTTCATACTCACGAGTGATGGTATCATTCCCTTAATGATAAAATGATACAAAATTGGATGGTATATTAATTAAACATAATCATTATCATGATATAGTATTTGTTTATATCCATTATAATCATCATTACACACATATAAATAAATTAGTGTTGAATAAATAATTACACCACGATGTGGAGACGATAAGCCGTACGTAAACACGCATGGTGATGTTGTCATTTTTATGATGAATTAAATAAGAAATATGGTTTAACTAGGGTTATTATGACATATATGAATATGGATGATATTGGATTTATTATTTTGATATGGAAATTTTTTTTAAAGATGAAGTAGAATAAGAAAATAACATTGAATGAGGTGATAAAACAATTACCTCTTTTTCGTGTATCTTCTTTTGGATTGTACAAAAGGACACCATAGAATGGAATTATGGAAAAATTATGGCCTCCAGGATTAATTGAGGGAATTTTGGGGGAGAAATTCAGAGGTTTTTCCGGAACTAAATATTTTTATAAGTTTTAATAGAAGAGAAGGAAGTGTACACATTTATTATATAGGTGAGGGGCACTTTTGATGATCTTAAAATATAAATTTATTTTAAATTAATTTTCAGTTTCAAATAAGTCATGAGTAATTTATTTGGAGTATAAGATGATGATGGGTCGAAATACTCTCATAAAATGATTTTTATACAAGTTTAGGTCACAAAATTAACCTTATCATTTGTTTTTACCCCTTAGTTAAACAGTTTAACTCTTACCGTGATTACTTTTCCTTTTATAATATAGTGTTAATATATTTACTATAAAATTCCAAACGAACCCCAATTGGATAATTTATGAAATTATTAATTTTATACAAGTTATTTGGATTTTTCTTAGATTTTTATGAATTTTATATAATTTAAATAATTATTATTTATTTTAAAGTATCATTTATGTCAATTTGGATACTATTCTAAATTATCATTTTTAAAAAATTAAAATAAATTGATAACATTGAAAAAATACTTCAAATATGTCACTAACATGTCTATGGTATCTATAAAATTTGTTTATTTTATTAAATAAATAAAATTATTTTTATTTTAATATTTTTATTATCATTTAATTGATTCTTTCTTTAATAATTCAACTAGTGCATGATTTTTATGTCACCATTTAATTTATTTAATTATTTCCAAAAATTATAAATAAATTAAAATTCTATAGATACTAAATTTATATTTATAAATACTATTTATAGTCTACCATATAACTTATATATCCTCATATTAAAAATGATGAAATTATTAAAAATTGAATATGATATTTTAACTCTTCTTTAAGTAAAACATAATAAATGACTTTATCTAATAAAAGTTTCTTATAAATGAAGATATTTTCACCCTAAGGTTCATTGTGGTCAAAATATAATTATACAATGAGATTATTACATGTATTAGGGTAATATTATGTTATTTTAATATTATTCTTACCTTTAATTACCCTATTTACATTTAACCGTGGAAAATAAATTTCAAAAGTAACAATTCACCAAAATTTATTTTGATCCTATTAGACCACATTTTACATAATGATTACTACCATGTATGTCTATTTTTATAAATTCATTTCACATAAGTGGTAAAATTACATTTAATTCTAATCCGCAGATGTGGTTAGAAGGGAGGTAAAAGAGACGTTCAAAAGTATTATAATTATTTTATATCTAATTCTATAATAAATATGATTCCTATGAATTAAATTTAACTAATAAAATTATTATGCATCTATTATGGCATTAAATAAATTTCATGTAAAATAATTATTTAAATGAAAAAGGTGGGTTTTTAACAATAATGCAATATTTTTAACTATTCATCAACAATTGAAACTTTTTAGAAAAATAAAAAACATTCACTATAAGATAATTTTGATATTATGAATTAAAAAATGAAGTCTATTTGGAAAAATTAAATGTATAAAATTTAAAATTTACTAAATACTATTAATAACCTCTTTTTAAATGGCTCGTTTGATAGGCCATGGTGTAACACCCGAGACTTTTATGTTATATAAATCATCAAAGGAATATTTTTCTACACAACACTTGCTTGGCTTGCTTTACACGAAATCACGATCTTCCTCGATAGCTTGCATCGTACGCAATACCGAGTTTCACTAAACGACGATATGTTATTAAAATATTATTAAAACTAGCCATTATGAATATTAATAACCACTTTTTGAAATTTTGTGAATTTTATTTTTCAAAATGGAATTCATTTTTGGATTCGTAATACCGAAATTATCCTAGGGTGAAATTTTGGTATTTTTCTAAAAAATTTCAATTTTTGATGAATAGTGAAACCACTAAGTGGTAGGTTAAAAACTGAATTTTACATAAAACATAATTTTACCGCTTCTGTGAATGGAATTTCGAAAATCCGATAGACACGGTTGATATCAGTAAGTAAAATGTGGTTCAATGAGATAAAAATAAGTTTTTTGGTGAATAGTAACTTTTTACTTTTTTTACCGCGGTTAATAGTAAATAGGGTAACTAAGGGTAAATATGATATTACTATTACCATAACACATGTCCTAATTCTATTGGATAAGTATAATTCGGCCAAAAACAACCTTATGAATATAATATGACCATTTAGGTCCACTTGGATTAGATTATGACATTTAATAATATTTTATTTAATGAATAGTTAAAATAGTTAAAATCAAAGTTTAATAACTAAAACATTTTTAATATGGGGTTGTACATAAGATAAATTCGACTATAAATATTCATTAGAAAGATAAAACGATTTCCTACATAATGATATTTTATTTTTAATTTTTAGACATTAAATAAATTAATTTATTTATGACACAACGATGATAAAGTAATTACCCTTTTAAGGAAATGTTAACATAATTGATGTTTTAAATGCTCAAATAAATGTAATTTGAGACTTTTTATGAATTAAAATAATTTTATAGCTTACTATGATATATTAGTGTCGATTTAATCAACTTGGTTCGAACATATAATTCTGTTATGACTTTCAAAAAAATCATATATCAAATAGTGTCAAAATTGACACAAAATATTTTTTAAATCAAATATTATATTATTAATTGTTATTTTATTCCTAAAAATCTAATGTTCGGCAAAATGACTTAGATAAGGATATATATATTAATAATAAACAACTTGGGGTTCGTTTGGAATGTTATAGTAAGTGTATTAACCATATAGTGTAAGAAAACAAAAAGTCACGGTAAAAGTTAAATTATTTAACTTAGAGATAAATCTAATTGATAAGGTTAAAATAATAACATAAACTTGTATAAATCCTATTGGTTGATAGGCTTTCGACCCATCCCCACTTTACCTTCGAAATAAGACCCTTTGGAACCATTATAAACCGATTTTGACTTTAATATAAAATAATATTTTGAGATATTCCTAAGGTGCCCCTCTCCTCCCTTATAAAAGGGAACCTCCTCCCCCTCCTCATCACACCAATTTGAGCACTCAAGCTTGGAAAACCCCTGCCAAAATCCATTCTCCACTTCCCTAGAATAATCCTATAGGTCCTGGTCTTCTTCAAAGACCAATCTTATTTCCCTAAGTGGAGGATTCAAAGAGGCGTTTCAAAGAAGAGGTAATTCCATTACCGATCTTTTCAATTTCTTTCTTCTTCAACTTCTTATTCCTTAGTTGTTTCATGATAAAGTAATAACATAAGTATTAATTAAATAATTATATGTTATTATAAATATTAAACAACCCTAATTCACCTTCTATCCATCCTACGGAAAAATGAAATCTCCGCGCGTGCGTACGTACGGAATACCGTCTCCACGCCGTGGTGTAATCTATTTTCCACCATCACATTACAAGGATGGGTATAATGGTGTAATGACTAACTATATATGATTATTATAAATTTATATTGACACTGAAATAGTATAAATACACTTAAATACAATTCCACGATCATGAGAACAATATCGTCGCTCGTGCGTACGTACGGAATACCGTCTCCACGATGTGATGCGACTCGTTCTACATGATCATCATTACATAGTAATTATATAAATTAATTGAATGAATAAATATGATATATGTTATACTAATTCTATTCTGGATATAATTTATCTATAACCTTAAAAAAAGAATAAGAATTTATTCGGCAAAACACGCATAAGAACAAAAGGCAATAAAGACCCGAGTAACAAGTAACAATGAAATATTACAAATAAGAAGCTAAAAATATGACCATATATGATATCATATCAATACGTATGATTCTGGAATAAGTCAATAACATTATTTAAACCATTATACAGGAGCTTTAGACACGTACAAAGCAAATCGGACCTAAGGTAAGGGAAAATATCACAATCTCATTTTTATCCGAGATTGTTTATACTTTGAAATTTACTGGGGTGTATTTTATCATCCACATCCATGTTTTCTCAATATGTAATATTATTTCCATTCACCTACAATTGTTTAAATCCAATTTTACCCTTCGGTGAGTTTTAGTAAAAGATATGAAAGGAATATTTTGTCGTTTTTCGTACGAGGTACTATTTTGACTTTTCCGAAAAAAGTACGAGAAGAATGTTTTTTTAACTTCTACGGCATGAATGGATTTTTAAAAAATTATTTCCAAGAACCTTCGTTTAGAAGTTTTCAAGCTTATTTTTAATCAACTTCTTTTAGATTAAAATTGTATGACATGTTATGAGAGGAAAAATGTATTTGAATTAGAAAAGATATTTTCCTCAAGAATGGAGTTCAAATGTTTTATCAAAATTATTTTCCATCTAAGATAATATAGGGTTATGTTTTTATCCCTATTATTACATTGATTTGATTATGTTTTGAGGGAATGATTTTTATGAAGTCATTTACCTTATATGATTTGTTTTATGATGTCATGATGTTTCAAGAATCCCATTTTTGTTACATGTGTTATGCGATGATGTATGATTTATGATTATGTGGCACACATAAGAAAGGATTCATTATAATATGGGTGGGACCTTTATCTCCCTCCAATGCATTGGGTAAAGATTTATATCTCATGAGATAGACATGGCTGGAACAGAAGGTTATTTCGGTTCAGTGATACAGGACTGAAACGAGGAGTGAACTCGGTTCAGAAATGGACTTTGTCCGCTAAGATAGTCTTGGCAATGAGTCATGACTAACAAGAAATGATTTCCCCTGATTATGTGTGCATGCCACAACGTTTCATGTTTTATGTTATCATTATGGGGATCTCATTTTCACTTCTATGATTTATTCCATGTTAAGATATTATGATCTCTTTTGCAGGTTATGATTTTCAAAAAGATATGATATGATTTTTGTTTCCTTTATTTTCCCCTGCTGAGCATTTGAGCTCACCCTTTTTGTATGTTTTCTTTTCCCCAGGCCAGGAAGATGGATATTAAGTAGAATATGCTAAAAGGGACCCTATATATGATGAAATAAATGGGAGACACTGTAGAAGATTTATGAACCAGTTGTTTATGTTTCCCAGTTTCTAAAGACACTATACCTATACGATCCTTTGTGGTTTTTTCATATGTTGTAATAAGTGTGCTTCAATTTTGAAGTATTAACAATGTATGTAAAGTATGGGTCGTTATAGTTGGTATCAGAGGAAAGGTATAGTCAACCTTTGGAAACTAGGATGTGAAATCCTTAGTAAGAACCCTAAGGATAAGTTTAAGCATAGAACATAATCTTAGTGTTTTAGAAATGGCCATGAATAACCTAGGATAAGACCTTAAGCATGAAAATTTTATTCTTGAATTATGTGGTCTTCCTATTATAATTAGTGTTGCTCACACTATTCTTCTTGGTTTTAGTAAATGGCTGGAACCCGAAGGAATCGTGTTAATGCGGAATGCGACGGGCAATGCAATGATTGTCCCCCTGAGCAACCAAACGTTATGGGAGCTGGAATGAAAAATCTTCTAGCCATGCTCACACAACTTTCTCAAGCTATGAATAATGCAGGACTTCCAAACGAGCAAAGGAAGGAGCAACATTCTATTGAATCCTTCATGAGGTAGCGTCCACCGTCTTTCAGCGGGTCTACTGACCCATTAGTTGCTGAACAATGGATTAGTACTACTGAAAAGATATTTTCAGTTCTTCAATGTTCTGAACATGATAAAGTCATCCTAGCAGTGTATCGTTTGGAAGGAGATTCTGATCAATGGTGGAATCTTATTAAGAATACGAGGCAAAGGGATGAAATTTAGTCCATGTAATGAGACGAGTTCAAGAACTTATTTTTCAACAATTACTTCCCTCGTATTCTCCGAACAAAGATGGGGAAAGAGTTTCTTGAACTGAAGCAAAGGGATGATAAATCTATTGGTACATATGAAGAAAATTTTACAAGACTTTCAAGGTACACATATGGTATAATTATCCAACTTGAGAGTAAGATCGATCGATTCTTTAGTGGCTTAAAACCAAGTCTTCGAAGGGCATTAGCCATAAGGGACTTCAATAGCTACGAGGAAATCGTTCGATGTGCTCTCAAAGTCGAGATGGAGATTGGAGTAACCCATCAGTCATATGGGTTTGATAAGAAGAGGAAAATGGAATTCAAAGGAAAATCTAAAGAGCACACTGAAAAGAAGATGAGCTTTCCCTTATGCTCAAAGTGTGGAAAGAAACATGGAGGGAGTTGTCTTAAAGGGACATGTAAATGTTTCAAATGTGGAAAGAAGGTCATCGGGCATTTGAATGCCGCGATGATGGGAAGAAGATGTCTAATGATGCAAACAAAGGAAGGGATACACAGAATGAACCTACTACACTTCAATGTTTCAAGTGCAAGGAGATGGGGAATTATGCCAATCAATGCTCCAATCCAAGGGTTGATGATGATGGTCGACGTCAACAAACTCTTAAGGCTAAAGACAAAGGAAAGTCACATGCAATTTCTATCAGCGATGTGGAGTACGATAACGAAGTGGTGAAAGGTACACTTACCATCCACTCTAAAGTAGCAAATGTTTTATTTGATTCTAGATCCACCCACTCTTTTATTTCTGAAGAATTTTCTAAGGGTATCACCGTATTACCTCAACAATTAGATGTTGAGTTAGCTGTGACAACACCTAATGGCACATCAATCACATCAAAAGTTTATAATTATTCTCAAATTGACGTTTGTGGGAAAGTGCTTCCTGCAAATCTTGTGATCCTTCCTTTAGTGGAATTCGATGTGATTCTTGGCATGGATTGCCTTTCTTTATAGGGATCTCATACAAATTGCCAAATAAGGGGAGTCACATTTCATATTCCAGATCAATCTATGATCGTCTATCAATGCAAGGATGAACATAACCTTCCAGTGGAAATTTCTTCCATTTTATGGGTATTGATTCCACTAAATGAAGGTTATTTATCTCAAATGGTTGGTGAGAAACTCGTGATTAAGAATATGCCCATCGTACGTGAGTTTGATGATGTCTTTCCGGAGGAATTACTAGGTCTTCCACCAAATCGTGAAGTTGAGTTTTCAATATAACTCGTACCGGGTGCTTTTCCTATTTCAAAGACACTTTATAGAATGGCCCCAATTGAGTTGCAGGAATTGAAGAAGCAACTCTATGAGAATCTTGATAAAGGATTCATACGCCCTAGTGCGTCACCTTGGGGAGCACCTGTTCTATTTGTTAAGAAGAAAGATGGATCAATGAGACTCTGCATTGATTATCGAGAACTTAACAAGATCACTATCAAGAAAAAATATCCTCTCCCACGCATTGATGACTTATTTGACCAACTACGCGGAGCTCAATACTTTTCCAAGATTGATCTTCGTTCAGGGTATCATCAATTAAGGGTCAAAAGGGAGGATATACCAAAGATGACTTTTCATAAAAGGTATGGACATTATGAATTTATAGTGATGCCATTTGGTCTTACTAATGCCCCTGCTATCTTCATGGATCTAACGAATAGAGTCTTTAGAGACAATCTTGATCAATTTGTGGTAGTCTTTATAGATGATATTCTTGTCTATTTAAAGAGCAAGGAAGAGCATGAAGATCACTTGAGAATTATATTGAAGACCCTGAGAAAGGAGAATATTTATTCCAAATTTACCAAGTGTGAATTTTGGCTTCAAAAAGTTGCATTTTTGGGTCACATAATCTCAAAAGAGGGGATATATGTGGATACAGCAAAAATAGAGGTTATCGAAAGATGGTTGAGACCAACAACAACAACTGAGATCCGAAGTTTTCTTGGTTTGGCAAGATATTATCGACGTTTTGTAAAAGATTTTTCATGATTATCTAATCCACTCACCAAGTTGACTCGGAATGGAGTTAAGTTTGTTTGGACAGAGGAATGTGAAGTGAATTTCAAGGAGTTGAAAAGAAGGTTATCCAATGCACCTATGCTCACACTGCCTTGTAGTGGAGAAAGGTTTGTGATCTATAGTGATGCATCCAAGAAGGGATTGGGGTGTGTTCTTATGCAAAATGATATGGTGATAGCTTATGCCTCACAACAGTTGAAAATCCATGAGCAAAATTACCCAACACATGATTTGGAGTTAGCTACGATAATCTTTGCATTAAAGATTTGGAGGCATTACCTTTATGGTGAAAGGTGTGATATTTATACTGATCATAAAAGTTTAAAGTATATTTTCACACAAAAGGAGCTGAATATGCATCAAAGAAGATGGTTGGAGATGATTAAGGATTATGACTGCTCAATCCATTACCACCCTGGGAAAGCAAACAAGGTGGCAGATGCATTAAGTCGACAAGACCATGCTAGTTTATCCATGATAAGGATCACAAAATATCCAATATTTATGGATTTACAAAGGATGGATCTTGTAATTATAATGGAAGGGGAAAAATCTTATCTTTCTCAAATGAATGTTCAACCATCTATACATGTGAATATTAAAGAGGCACATAAAGAAGATGTCGAGTTACAAAAGAAGGTAAGAAATGTTCCTGAATTCAACCTTGATTGTGATGGGATAATAAAGTTCAGGAATCGGGTTTGTGTTCCTCCCATCCCCGAATTAAAGAAGGAGCTGCTGGATGAGGCTCATAGTTCTTCATTCTCTATTCATCCTGGAAGCACGAAGATGTATAGGGACCTGAAAGAGTACTTCTGGTGGGATGGCATGAAAAGAGATGTCGCTGAATATGTCTCTCGATGCTTGGTTTGTCAACAAGTTAAAGCTGAGAGACAGAAGTCTAAGGGGATGTTACAACCATTACCCATACACGAATGGAAATGGGAAAACATCACTATGGACTTTGTCACAGGACTTCCTAAAACATCCAAAGGAAATAATGCTATCTGGGTCAAAGTTGATCGTCTTACAAAGTCTACACACTTCATTGCTATTAGAGAAGATTTCTCTCTAGATCAGCTTGCCATGATATATGTAAAGGAAGTGGTAAGATTGCATGGAGTACCACTTTCTATTATATCTAATCGGCATCTGAGATTTACCTCAAAGTTCTGGCGAATTCTTCAGCATACTCTGGATACAGAGTTGAGTTTCAACACTTCTTATCATCCTCAGACAGACGGTCAGTCTGAGAGAACAATTCAAACCCTAGAAGATATGTTGAGAGCTTGCTCTATGGATTTCAAAGGAGGTTGGGATCAACACCTACCTTTGGTGGAATTTTCTTATAATAATAGCTTTTACTCCAGTATTCAAATGGCTCCTTATGAAGCTCTTTATGGAAAGAAATGAAGGACTCCAACTTGCTGGGATAAAGTTGGGGAAAGAAAGCTATTAGGACCTGATCTCATTGATGAAATGGCAGAAAAGGTCAGATCTATTCAACAACAAATAAGAGTAGCTCAGAGTCGACAGAAAAGTTATGCCGACAACCGAAGAAAAGACCTAGAGTTTGAAGTGGGTGATAAAGTGTTCTTACGAATATCTCCCTGGAAGAGGGTTATGAGATTTGGAAAGAAGGGGAAGTTGATCCCTAGATATATCGGTCCTTTCGAAATACTGGATCATGTTGGAAAGGTAGCTTACCGATTGGCGCTTCCACCGAATCTCTCTCAAGTTCACAATGTGTTCCATGTATCTCTACTGAGAAAGTACATACCTGATCCTTCACATGTACTCAACTCAGAAGTTGTACCGCTGGAGCAAGATCTTTCTCATGAAGAACAACCGATCGAGATTCTGGATCGTAGCAAAAAATTCCTACGAAACAAGACCACTCGATTGGTGAAAGTTCTATAGAGGAACCACCAATTAGAAGAAGCTATATGGGAGCTTGAGGATACGATGAGGGAGAGGTATCCTCATCTGTTTGTTACAAAGTGACGAATTTCGAGGGTGAAATTCATTTTAAGGGGGGTAGAATGTAACACCTGAGACTTTTATGTTATATAAATCATCAAAGGAATCTTTTTCTACACAACAATTGCTTGGCTTGCTTTACACGAAATCACGACCTTCCTCGATAGCTTGCGTCGTACGCAATACCGAGTTTCACTAAACAATGATATGCTATTAAAATATTATTAAAACTAGCCATTATGAATATTAATAACAACTTTTTGAAATTTTTTGAATTTTATTTTTCAAAATGGAATTCATTTCTCGATTCGGAATACCAAAATTAGCCTAGGGTGAAATTTTGGTATTTTTCTAAAAACTTTCAATTTTTGATGAATAGTGAAACCACTAAGTGGTAGGTTAAAAACTGAATTTTGCATAAAACTTAATTTTACGGCTTCTGTGAATGGAATTTCGAAAATCTGATAGACACGGTTGATATCAGTAAGTAAAATGCGGTTCGTTGATATAAAAATAATTTTTTTGGTGAATAGTAACTTTTTACTTTTTTTACCACGGTTAATAGTAAATAGGGTAACTAAGGGTAAATATGATATTAATATTACCCTAACACATGTCCTAATTATATTGGATAAGTATAATTCGACCAAAAACAACCTTATGAATATAATATGACCATTTAGGTCCACTTGGATTAGATTATGACATTTAATATTATTTTATATAATGAATAGTTAAAATAGTTAAAATCAAAGTTTAATAAATAAACATTTTTAATATGGGGTTATACAGAAGATAAATTCGACTATAAATATTCATTAGAAAGATAAAAAAGTTTTCCTACATAATGATATTTTATTTATAATTTTTAGACATTAAATAAATTAATTTATTTATGACACAACGATGATGCAGTAATTACCCTTTTAAGGAAATGTTAACATAATTGATGTTATAAATGCTCAAATAAATGTAATTTGAGACTTTTTATGAATTCCAATAATTTTCTAGGTTACTTTGATATATTGGTGTTGATTTAATAAACTTTGTTCGAACATATAATTCTGTTATGACTTTCACAAAAATCATATATCAAATAGTGTCAAAATTGACACAAAATTGTTTTTAAATAAAATATTATATTATTAATTGTTATTTTATTCCTAAAAATCTAAGGTTCGTCCAAATGACTTAGATAAGGATATATATATTAATAATAAACAACTTGGGGTTCGTTTGGCATGTAATTGTAAGAGTATTAACCATATAGTGTAAGAAAACAAAAAGTCACGGTAAAAGTTAAATTATTTAACTTAGAGTTAAATCTAATTGATAAGGTTAAAATAATAACCTAAAATTGTCTAAATCCTATTGGCTGATAGGATTTCGACCCATACCCACTTTACCTTTGAAATAAGACCCTTTGGAACCATTATAAACCGATTTTTACTTTAATATAAAATAATATTTTGAGATATTCCTAAGGTGCCCCACTCCTCCCTTATAAACGGGTACCTCCTCCCCCTCCTCCTCACACCAATTTGAGCACTCAAGCTCGTCCAACCCCTGCCAAAATCCCTTCTCCACTTCCCTATAATAATCCTATAGGTCTTGGTCTTCTTCAAAGACCAATCTTAGTTCCCTAAGTGTAGGATTCAAAGAGGTGTTTCAAAGAAGAGGTAATATCCATTACCGATCTTTTCAATTTCGTTCTTCTTAAACTTATTCTTCTTTAGTTGTTTCATGATAAAGTAATAACATCAGTATTACTTACATAATTATATGTTATTATAAATATGAAACAACCCTAATTCCACTTTTATCCATCGTACGGAAAAATGAAATCACCGCGCGTGCGTACGTACGGAATACCGTCTCCATGCCGTGGTGTAATCTATTTTCCACCATCACCTTACAAGGATGGGTATAATGGTGTAATGAGTAACTATATATGATTATTATAATGTGATATTGATACTGAAATATTATAAATACACTTAAATACAATTCCACGATCATGGGAACAATATCGTCGCTCGTGCGTACGTACGGAATACCGTCTCCACGATGTGATGCGACTCGTTCTACATGATCATCATTACATAGTAATTATATAAATGAATTGAATGAATAAATATGATATATGTTATACTAATACCATTCTGGATATAATTTATCTATAACCTTAAAAAAATAATAAGAATTTATTCGGCAAAACACGCATAAGAACAGAAGGCAATAAAGACCCGAGTAACAAGTAACAATGAAATATTACTAATAAGAAGCTAAAAATATGACCATATATGATATCATATCAATACGTATGATTCTGGAATAAGTCAATAACATTATTTAAACCATTATATAGGAGCTTCGGACACGTACAAAGCAAATCAGACCTAAGGTAAGGGAAAATATCACAATCTTATTTTTATCCGAGATTGTTTATACTTTGAAATTTACTGGGGTGTATTTTATCATCCACATGCATGTTTCCTCAATATGTAATATTATTTCCATTCACCTAAAATTGTTTAAATCCAATTTTACCCTTCGGTGAGTTTTAGTAAAATATATGAAAGGAATCTTTTGTCGTTTTTCATATGAGGTACTTTTTTGACTTTTTCGACAAAAGTACGTGAAGAATGTTTTTTTAACTTCTACAGAATGAACGGATTTTTAAAACATCATTTCCAAGAATCTTCCTTTAAAACATTTCAAGCTTATTTTTAATCAACTTCTTTTAGATCAAAATTTTATGACATGTTAAGAGAGGAAAAATGTATTTGAAGTACAAAGGATATTTTCCTCAAGAATGGAGTTTAAATGTTTTATCAAAATTATTTTCCATCTAAGATAATATAGGGTTCTGTTTTTATCCCTATTATTACATTGATTTGATTATGTTTTGAGGGAATTATTTTTATGAAGTCATCTACCTTATATGATTTGTTTTATGATGTCACGATGTTTCAAGAATCCCATTTTTGTTACATGTGTTATGCGATGATGTATGATTTATGATTATGTGGCACACATAAGAAAGGATTCATTATAAGATGGGTGAGACCTTTATCTCCCTCCAATTAATTTGGTAAAGATTTATATCTCATGAGATAGACATGGCTGGCATGGAAGGTTATTTCGGTTCAGTGATACAGGACTGAAACGAGGAGTGAACTCGGTTTAGAAATGGACTTTGTCCGCTAAGATAGTCTTGGCAATGAGTCATGTCTAACAAGAAATGATTTTCCATGATTATGTGTGCATGCCACAAAGTTTCAAGTTTTATGTTATGATTATGGGGATCTCATTTTCACTTCTATGATTTATTCCATGTTAAGATATTATGATATCTTTTGCAGGTTATGATTTTCTAAAAGATATGATATGATTTTTATTTCCTTTATTTGCCCTTGCTGAGCATTTGAGCTCACCCTTTTTGTATGTTTTCTTTTCCCCAGGTCAGGAAGATGGATATTAAGTAGAATATGCTAAAAGGGACCCTAGATATGATGAAATAAATGGGAGACACTATAGAAGATTTATGAACCAGTTTTTTATGTTTCCCAGTTTCTAAAGACACTATACCTATATGGTCCTTTGTGGTTTTGTCATATGTTGTAATAAGTGTGCTTCAATTTTGAAGTATTAACAATGTATGTAAAGTGTGGGTCGTTATACATGGTGTGCTCGAATTCGATGTTGTGTGTAGCATAGGCTATTGAATTATTTAAAAGGAAGCGTGTCGTGGAAGTTTTGGGTGTTGCATTCTTCCCTCTTTGAAAAAATTTCTTCCTCAAAATTTCTATAATATCACTTTATAAAATGATTCAGGTTGTTCTGAATCATAAGTTATTCAGGATTTCACGTCACCTCTTTTATTTTATAGTTTCTCCAAAGAACCTTTAACAGATGAGTCCTTTGATATCTCAACACATCATCTATGGTATTATGAATCTTGATAGTCTATTCACAATAAAATATATCAAGGTCCAGTTATATTTCATTTTAGGTGAGTACATGTGTTTTTTATGGCATGTATTTTCTTAACATTGATATGTCGAACACATCATGATCATTGGGGATACTTGGAGGAATTTCCAAATGGTAAGCTACAACTCTAATTTAATCTAGAATCTCAAAATTTCTGATGTACCTAGGACATAATTTACCCTTTTTCTTGAATTGTATAACACCCTTCCATGGAGATACCTTCAAGAAAACATGATCTCCCACTATAAATTACAAATCCTTCCTTTAGTTATTAGCATATCTCTTTTGTATATATTGATCGGTTTTGATATGTGTCTGGATAGTTTTTACATGTTTAGTTATTTCTTCAAAATGTTCTAGGACTTTGAGTTTTCTTTCACTAACACCATCCCAAAAAGTTAGAGTACGACATCTCCTTCCACATAACACTTCATATGGTGCCATCTATATACTTGAATGAAATATATTATTATAGTAAAATTATACCAAAGGTAAATAATGATCTTGTATACCTTGAATGTCATGTGAAAAAGATCTCAACATGTATTCTAAGGTTTGAATTGTCCTTTCTGATTATCCATCAGTTTGAGGATAGTAGGAAGTGCTCAAACGAAGCTCCTTATTTAGGGCCTTATGAATACTTTTCTAAAATCTTGATTTAATAAAAGTATCACGTTTAGAAAAAATCGATACGGGTACACCATGAAGTCTTAAAATTTCATTAATGTAAATTTTTGATAAAAATTCAAGTAGTAAATGTTCTATTATTGGAATAAAATGTGTTGATTTGTTATGGTGATCAATAATAACCCACATCATTCCATTTCTTCTAAAAGTATTTGTTATCCCCTTGAAAAATTCTACATCAACATCATCCCATTTCTACACAGGTATATTAATAGGTTGTATAACTCCTCTAGGATGTGGTCTTCTAGCGTTCACCTATTAAAAAACCAAACATCTTGACAAATAATCAGAAATCTCCCTCTTCATTTTTCCCACCAAAAATGTTCCATCATATCATTATACATATTAGTTTCACCAGGATGCATAATGATATTGGAGATTTGAGAATCATTCAATAATTCCATTTTTATCACAGGTATATCCAAAACACAATGAATCTTCCTAAATTTCAAAATACCATCTTTAAATATGATGTCAATCTGTCTCCCATCATTCAAAAATTTAATTTTATTTTTAAACTCCACATCATCAGACTGATATCTTTTTATACTTTGTAGTAAATATGGATAGGAATCCATTTTAAATAGTAGTGATGTTTCACCTTCCATGATAATTCCCATGTTCATTATTACTACATCTATTAACATGAGATCCTTTTTAACTCTCATTTTTTTAGACCATCCGGTCATTTCTACTAAAAGCATATAATACATTATTTTTCTTTACTAGGTGGTAGTGTATTGTGAAATCATTGAGTAGATCAAGCAATCTCTTTTGTCTCATATTTATTTCTTTCATTTGGAATATATATTTAAAAATCTTGTGCTCAATATATATCTCGCATCATTTACCATAATGATAGTGTCTCCATATCATCAGAGAAAAGATTATTTTTTCTAACCCCATATAAATAGTTGGGTATTTTTTTAATGAATTTTTAATTTCTTTGATACATAAGCAATAACCTTATAATTTTTTATATGAACATGATTGAGTCTTTTCCTTGATGCATCCCTATAAATTAAAAATGCATCATTTCCACATAGTAATGTCAATATAAGAGCATTTACTAATATTTTCTTCAATTCTTCAAATCATTATTCACACTTTTTTATCCAAATGAATTTAACCCCTTTACATGTGATATTAGTTAACGGGTTTTCCAATTATGCAAAATTATGGATGAAACACTGATAGTAACCTGCTAAACTAATAAAACTATGTACCTTGGTTATACTCATAAGTACTAGAAATTCTTGGATTTCCCTTGTCATTATAGGATAAACAAAGATTCCATGATTGGGGAAAATTTGGACAATAAAAGAAATTTCATGAAGAAAGAATTCATAACATCAAAATATCCCATATAGTTTATTTATGTTATGAGTATTCAGAACACTACTAAAGTGGTTATCATGGTCTTCATATATTTTGGAATATACCATGATATCATCAATAAACAGTACAAAAAAGTCATCAAGATATTAATTGAACACTCTATTCATTATATCCATGGAACAATACGGTGTATTGTTCTATCCAAATGGTATTAATGTAAATCTGTAATGAGGATACCTCATTCAGAATGTGGTATTTGGAATATCTTCAGTACTTAGATAAAATTTATGATATCTAGAACAATGTTCTATCTTTAAAATATATTTATCTCTATTAAGTGGATAAAATAATTCATCAATGCGAGGATGATGATACATGTTATTTATTGTAATAGCATTGATTTCTCTTTAGTCAATGCACAACCTCATTGATCCATCTTTCTTTTTAATAAAATGAAATAGGGATACCCATAAATAATCATTAATGAGAATAAATCCCTTATTACTAAAATATTTTAGTTATTTATTTATCTCCACTAAATGCACATGTGTGATTCTATTGGGAGTATTTGCTATTGGCCTTGCATCATGGATTAAATAAATGGAAAAATAAACTTCCTACTATGGAGGATGTACATGTAGATCCTTTTTAAATACATCAATATATTCTCGTAAAATAGAAACATCATCAATTTTAATATTTATTTCTTCATCCCTAGATGTTATTTCCTCTTCCTCCCCAAGAATCTCATTCAGTAAAGCTACTGGTGGTGGATTTTGATCAGAATAAGGTGATGAAGTTTCTTCTATAAAGATAATTGATTCTTCATCTTCCTCAAAAATCACTACTTCTCTTTCCTTACAATTAATTTATGCATCATTATTTAATATTCAATCCATAATTTGGATTATGTCAAATTAAATCATATGTATGATGATAAATTCAGCATTAAAGATTATTTATATTACAAAATGATAACTATATGATGCATCATTGTTTCAATGAGAATTCCCTCAATTATTTTGACTGAAAACTTTGTTGTTAATGTGAATTAGAAATATCTAATTTGTAAAGAAAAAGGAGATGATATAAAGGAATGTGAGGATATATAATCAAATAAATATTTGGATTAATTTGAGGAAACAATTAGAGTACCTGAAACCATATCATTAGGAACTTCAATCTCTGAAGTTGTAATCACAAAAGCTTGGTCTTGCACCCTTGACCATTTCTGCTTAAATTTTCCTTGACACTTAGGACAGTTATTTTCATAATTTCTCATATCTTTACCATTATAGAACTAATCATTGATTGATTATTTCTTCCCCTTGAAATCAGGAGCTTGGTGGCCTTTTTCTCCAGACTTTCTATAAACTCTCATCCTTTTTATGTAAGTAATGAAGTGTTTATTCCAAAAATTACTACAGTGAGGAATCTTATCTTTTCCCTTCATCCACTTATTACTTATTCAATTTATTCAACATCTCTATTCTTATCCTACTATCGTTTAAAGTCACATTTATTATAGAATTACTTTTCTCTCTTGATATCACATGAGACTATATCTTCGTATGATGAGAAATATTGTTAAACCATTGCCCGTCAGAGTAATCGTTTTAACCCATCAATGAACTGATCAACCATACTTATTTTTTTTATTTATTTAGTTTACGTCATGTCTTTCTATCCTTGTTATGTAAGATTCATACATTGCAAAATTCTCATACTCCTTCTGCCTCAGAGTTAATGATTGTCTCTCCAAATTCACTTGTAGATCACAATGACAGTAGTTTTCTAGGAATAGTTCTCTAAATTCCATCAATTCCATATTTTCAACCTCTTTATCCTTATTTATTTTTGGATTAATAACCACCATTTATTTTCATCTCTTGATAGATGATAGACTACCATAAAAACATTTTCCCTTTCATTACTCCCCAATGTAAGAAATATTTTCTCCAAAGAACTTATCCACTGCTCAGATACAAAAATACTTGTAGTCCCATTGAATTTTTGGGGTTTTTTACTCCTGAAGAAGTACAATATTTACCCTATTCATTGTTGCTCAGGATGCTTCATATGGGTAAGGTTACTGTTCATTACCTGGTGTTGTTTTCTGAGTATGGTTATAAACTATTCTGCACCAGTTGTATTGCCATCTCCACTATCATTATCTTTAATAGGAGGGAAATTCTTGAATGAATCATGTGTTTTGATATGATTTATATTTCTTTCTCTAGATTTCATTTATAAACAATGAAATAAACAAGTTTAAGTTATGAACCATAATTAATAATTCCAATATAGTAAAATACTTATCAAAAATTGAATATTTTATGCATACATTATCAATAATAATAAAAATGATACTTTGGGTACATATTTACTCATAAATCCTACATATTGGTTTATAAAGAAAACATGAATTGTCCTAATAATATCACCAGAGAGTGTTAAAAAAAGGTGTGTAGTAAGGGACATTATCTTGTACCAGTTTACCTCGAGTCAAGCCCAGAACACCTCGTCTGAGTTATTAATCCATGGTACATTTGTGCCAGAACAACATCCACTTGTATTATCTAGACAAGGATATATTTAATAGAAATACCTACATAATCTCAACACTACCAAAATTCTAAGATTTATTTCTATACTTATCCTCAAATTCTATTTAAGGGTAATGTTCCCTAATCAAGGTTTTTTTAAATCTAGTTTCCAAGGTTTATAGAGAACATTCTACGATTCCAACTGTAATTCTCTAACCCTAGTTACCCAGAGTCGATGAAATATTTTATTTCATTGGCATGATCATACGAAAAAAAATCCCCAAGGACCGATCAATTTAGTAGCCTTGGAAAAACCTTATAAAAACAAAAGTTTTATATTAAATCATGAAATGAAAAACTACATATTATACCCCATGAAAAAACTCATATCCCTTATACTATACCTACAGTTAAATAATAACATAAATCTTTTCATCCTAGGGAAAATTAAACATAATAAATGGGTGAGCTCAGATGCTCAGTAAGTTAAAAAAAATACAGTATAAGCTATCATAAAAAAGCATAAACATTTAAGGAATGGTATAAAACTGAAACACAAGAATTTTAAATATAATATTCAGTATAATATAGAAAGGAATAAATATAATAATTCTATTTGAATATTAAAAAGGATATTCTACATGTCTAAATTCACATGTAATATCAATAACTAATCTCATAATGAGGGAATGCCTAATATATGACATTATAACTATACCATCAAGGCCTCATTACAAGACCATTAATAATCATACCATTAAGGTCTTGTTCCATGACACTAGTTTGTATCCTGAGAACTACCGATTCATTAAGGGGGTATAACATGCCCCACCCGTCACTAACTATGTCAAATTCATTCTTCATCTGAAAATGGTGAAATATAACAAAAACATTTGTATTAAAACTAGCATACAAAATATTAATACTATAATCATAAACCATGAATGGTATGAAAATAGTACATACACAGTAAAATATGTCATAAAACTTTAAATACAATATAAAATATTTTATAATATTAAATCAACCTCAATTAAACAAAATATCCAATAAAATATGTTGACATAGATGAAAATAATCAAATAAAATCATTAAATCTCTTTAAGAGAAATATCACATTTTTTACTTTGAAATTCTTCTTAAATCCTACCTAATATTAAAAGGAAATATTTATTTTGAAAAAAACATTGTCGTCTTGTAAGGGAAGCTTCATAATGTCAAGGTTTCATAATGGTGGAAAATCACCACTCATGATGTATATGTTGAAAAACATTTTTTCCTTAATTTGTCGAAAAGGTCATAAAGTACCTCATTTGGAAAATGACAGAAAGATTCCTTTCAAAACAATTTATATAAAAATTAAAACATGGATAAAAATTTATTTAAATAAATTTTGATAATATTTTTGAAAACCCTTTTATGAAACATGTACAAGGATGATAAAGATTTCCCAATAGATAGTTATATATAATAATCTTGGATAATAAAGAGATAGTGAAATTAAAACCTACCATGTAATTTACTTTAGTCGAGGGTGAGTTAACCTCCTTTATAATGGGTAAAGTATGTTATTAAATTATTTAATAACCAAATACATATCTATGATATCATATATGACCCTATTATATTTTTTTTGTAAATAATATTCCAGTATTACCATTGTTTTGAGTGTTAACTACTTCATTTTCCCTTTCCTATTTTGTCGCATATGTCATGTTTTTTAGGAATATGATATATATTTTATTCATATATATAATTATGTTACGTTCATAAAAATTATATTTACTAATCATAAGAATTTTATAATCATTTTTAATGGTAAACGTTGAGAAGGAATCTCATCGCGTTGTGGAGACAGTAGGTCGTATGCACGCATGAGCAACGATATCACTTTCTTAATGGTCAAAGGGTAAGGAATTGAATAGTATATTAATTATATAGACTCTCAATGATGTTATATTTATTATTGATATCCATTATATTCACAATTATACCCATCCAAATAAAGTAGTGTTTAAAAACAAATTACACCACGACGTGGAGAAGGTAAACTGTACGCACACACGCATGGTGATATTATTATTTGTTTGATGGATAATATAAGAAATATGGATTTTCCATGATTAAAATAAAGTCTAATATTATGGATGATACTGGATTTATTATTTCTATATGTTAATAACATATAAATAGGATGTAGAATAAGAAAAAAACATTGAAAATGGTGTTAAAACAATTACCTCTTTTCAGGTATCCCCTTTTGGTTTGTTCAAAAGGGCTTCATAGAATGGATTTCTGCCCAAATTTGGACCACTATGAAAAATTGATAAAAGTTTTGAGGAGAAAAGGGGAGGTTTTGTCTGAACTAAAGGGTATTATATATAATGAAAATGATTGGTGACCTTTTATAGGATATGCATGGGTCACTTTTTGAAGATCCTAAAATACTAAT
This sequence comes from Viscum album, assembly GCA_963277665.1. Lineage (NCBI taxonomy): Eukaryota > Viridiplantae > Streptophyta > Magnoliopsida > Santalales > Viscaceae > Viscum > Viscum album. Next base: position 1,604,181,013 of record OY728161.1, read on the forward strand.
TTATTATAAATTTATTTTCAGTTTCAAATAGCTCCAATGATATTTATTTAGAGTATTATATTATTAGGAGTATAAAACCATTCATAAATGTTTTTTATACAATATTAGGTTCCAAAATTATCCTTCTCTTTTGTATTTAATCCTTATTTAAATTCGTTATCTTTTACCGTATTTACATGTCCTTCTATAAAATAGGGTTAATATAGTTATACTAAAATTTCAAATGAAAACAGATTGTATTTTATGAAATTTGTAAGATTATACTAATTATTTGTCCAAAAAATATATTTTTAATCATTTAATAACTTTTAATTAAATATTATTTATTCTCTAGTATCATTTATGTCAATTTTGATATTATTCAAAATGTTGATTTTCAAAAATATCGAACTATAATGTTTACTTCAAAACAAACATCCAATATGTCACTAAAATTTATATGGTATCTATAATTTTCTTGGATTTCATTATTCATGTATGTTTATATTTATTTTAATATTTTATTATCATTTTATTTATTGTTCCTTTAATCTTTCAATTACTGCATCATTATTGTGTCACCATATAATTTAATTAAGTATTTATTAAAATTATAAATAAGTTACCATTATGAAGATAATAATATTATGTTTGTAAATAATATTTATAGTCCACCATATCACTTTTATATCCTCATATAAAAAATAATATAATTATTTAAATTTGAATATGACATTTTTTAACTCTTCTTTAAATAAAATATAGTAAATGGCTTAATCTAACACAAGTGAAATAAAAAGATAATATATTAGTCCTGAGGATTATTTTTTTGGAAATATACTTATCCAATGATACTAATAAATTTTTTAGTGTAATATTATATTTTTATAATATTATTTTTACCTTTAATTTCCCTATTTACTTTTAACCTTGGTAAAGAAATTCCAAAAGTTACTATTCAACAAAAAATATTTTAATCCTATTAGACCAAAATTTTTAAGCTTATTACAAGCACATGTGATTATTTTAAGTAACTAAAATCATAAAAGTGGTTAAAATACGTTTAATGTTAATTTGGAGATGTGGCTAGAAGGCTGGTAAAAGAGACGTTCAAAAGTTTTATAATGTCCCTATATCTAAATATATTATAAAAGTGATTCATATGACCTAAATTGGAATAATATATTTATTATGATTATATTGTGACTGTAAAATAATCTTTAATTAAAATAAATATTTAAATGAAAAATATGTTTTTTAACAATAATGTTGTATCTTTCACTGTTCATAAAAATTGAATCTTTTCATAAATATACAAAAACAATAACTATAAGATAAATTTGGTTTTACAAAATGAAAATTGAAGTATATTGTGAAAAAAATTTATAAATTTCATAATTTGGAAAATACTATTCATAATCGCCTTTAAAACGATTGGTTTGATAGGTCCTGGAGCGCCCATACTCGATTTTTTGTGCAGAGTAAGAAATTAAAATATTTAAAAATAAGGGTATCATGGAATCTTGGGTTGTTACGACTATAGAGAATTTTTTTTGAATTAATATTTTTATATTGGAATAAATTTTATACTTTTCAGTGTATCTGTCCCTTCATGTCATAATCTTATGGGAGAATTCTATTTCTGGGGAATTTATTATAAAATACATCCATTAAAATGAAGTGTCAACTGATGAGTATATCTATAATTAATCATACTAAGATCACTCACTAGTATCCCATCTTATGAAATAACATAACCTTATGTGTACCAACCTGTATTCTAGAGGATTCCAACAAGCATTAAGGATTTGTGGTGTTATCATGGTGAGACTTTACACTCATACAAGAGAAAACTAGTAGAGAAAAATAAGCGAATGAAATATATAATTTATTATCATATCATGAAGAATATAATAATTATGAATCATTCTATGTCAACTAAAAAACAACATAAAATCAAACATCACACTGATCAACCACTAGAAAGATAAAAAATATAAATATACAAAAAGAAATAAAAATAGGAGGATGATATTCTACTATCTCCAAACCTCATAAAATCATATTCACAAAATCACTAACACGCCCCTCATTCCCAATCCTTCACTACAAGTAATATTCATTTCATGTACCTATGATCCTGAGAAATTCTTGGATACCAATGTGTGAAGGCTGTCAAACCAAGGTGTGAGTAAAATTCAATAGTCCACCTCTAATGGTGTCTCTAACATAACTAGTAAATGAGATGTATTCAAAATTTATATGTTCATAAAACAAGTGCAGTTTAAAATTACAATAATATAATCATTATTGATCCATGGGTTATAAGGTTATATTTTATGTTAACCATACATGCTTCAACAAGTGGTCAATATTTTAATAATAAATTGTACCACCCATGGGGAACCAAATCTTTCCCTAAAACTATATATGTAACACCGTAGGGGAAACACATCCTACCCTAAAACCTTATGATAATATCATACACCCATAAGACCCATGTAAACTCCAAAACATATTATAAATTATCCACCTAAAAAGTCATATCTCCTACCCTAAACCATCATATTCATCCAATGTGATTGTTTCATCCCATACCCAGAACCATCACAAAAACCTGGGGACCGCACTCACCCTAGAACCACATATATGATACACCCTGAGAGAATCCCTTCATGGATCCTTATAAAAAAAACCTTAGGGTATACTCTCTCCCTATATCACTATATAGTATATTACCTAGGGAAAAATATCTCCATATAAAATCATAAAGTATACACCCATTGGGTTACACCCCACCCAAGAATATGTACAAGAACATCATTAATTATGGTTGCATCCCACCCCAATGCTTGAAACCTCATAAACACATCAAATTTATAGAAAAACATCACATATACCTAGGTGTAAATCCTCAGAAAACCTCATATCATACCCAATCGGTTGACAACACCCCTTAACCTAGAACACACTTCTTAGGATATCCTCTCAAGCACACATGAAATCCCTCTCACTACAACCATTATAGGATCCCACATTTGATCTTTAGGTTCCAAGGTGACACCATATATTGAAAATACCTCCATCGCGGCACTATCACTCCATAATGATAATGTGAAATTGTCGAACCCACTAAGGTCTCCTATGTCACATCATAGTTTGGAAACCATATATGGGATCCTACATCTCATTCTCCTCTTTGGATCCAACACTCACCACTCAGATGGTGTGATGAACCTCAACACCACCATGATCAGATCCTCACCTAATCATCCTTGTCGGTATTACAATACAAATGTCACACTATATGGACAGCCTAATTCCAATCTTCTTTACCAGATTAATTACTGTCATTCTACTCACACCCATCCTTTCTATAGTTTTACCCAAACAAATTTCCTCCATGGTACTCATATGTTAGTGGGGAGGAACAATTGCCTTAAAATCTTGTCAACCAATTCAAAATATATATAGAATATCAAGATTCTATATATCCCATTACTTGGAAACATGTCCCTATTAACCACTCTCTCTTACACACAAGGATATAACAAATATTATACCAAGGTTCTCTATATTCATCGTTATGTTTATACCACCACAATGTTTTTATATTATATGAAACACATTCATGATCACATCCTAGACCATTGGTGGTTGAGGGATCAAGATATTTTACAAGGTTCCATCGTGGCCCTTGACACTTTGTTCATTTCATGGCCATTAAATACAAATGATTCATTAAATTTTTAGGTAAATCATTCATTTGTGTAAAGACCTCAGATCACGTACATATGAACGACATGCATAAAACATATGAAGATATTTAGAGACAACATACCTCATACATAGAATTATTACCTTCCAATACAAGATTGGACACATCCTAAGCTCTTCTAATCCACATTGAAGAACATCTCTTCACTAGATCTCCAATATCAAGAAATAATATCCAACATAATTATTTATAATTATTTATAATTTTTATTCAATTTAATAAAAATAGGAATAATCAGATAAAAACTCATCCAATTGAATAATAAAATTGTAACAATGAAAATGGTGGTGTAATTCACTCACGACATGAACTCCAACCTATTCCATGAAGAAATACAATAAAATAACATGAATCTGTGGTCTATTATCCCATTTTTTTTAAAATCATAGAATAATTCATATAGAAAAATAATTCCAAAAAATGGATACACATTTCATTTTCTCATCATCCTAAAAAATTTTCTAGACACCATGTATTATATCTCCAATGTTCCCATCTGATTTTGCAATGATCTAGTGGAATCAATGTGAAACACTATGTTAACGACATCTAAAATTATTGGAATAAAAAAGGAATAGAGCAATAAAGTGATACGTAAGATAATTTATCTAAAATACATGAAGTTAATTCTAAATATCCCCCTTCCAAGGTATTTTAATGAGGGGAAAATAGGGGGAGGAGCATCCCCAATACACCCCTTGTGTCCCTCACTGGGCTAAAAATCAATAGTGTTCCAAATTGTAAATAAATATTATTTCCTTAATGATAAAATGATACAGAATGGGATGTTATATTAATTAAACATAATCATTATCATGATATATTATTTATTTATATACACTATAATCATCATTACACTCATCTAAATATATTAGTGTAGAATAGAAAATTACACCACGGTGTGGAGACGGTAAGCCGCACATAAACATACATGGTGATGTTGTAATTTTTATGATGAATTAAATAAGAAATATGGTGTTACTAGGGTTATAATGACATATATGAATATGGATGATATTGGATTTATTATTTTTATATGGAATGAAAATTTAAAGATGAAGTAGAATAAGAAATTAAATTTGAAAGAGGTGATAAAAAATTACCTCTTTTTCGTGTATCTCCTTTTGGTTTGTACAAAAATACACCATAGAATGAATTTATGCCCAATTAATGGCCTCCATTATGAATTGATGGAATTTTAGAAGACAAATTTAGAGGTTTTGGCCGAACTAAACAGTTTTCAATGTTTTAATTGAAGAGATGGAAGGGTACCCATTTATAAGATAGCTGAGGGGCACTTTTGATGATCATAAAATATAAATTTATTATAAATTAATTTTCAGTTTCAAATAGCTCCTAAGTGATTTATTTGGAGTATAAGATGACGATGGGTCGAAATACACTCAGAAAATGATTTTTGTACAAGTTTAGGTAACAAAGATTATCTTATCATTTGTATTTACCACTTAGTTAAACAGTTTAACTGTTACTGTGATTTATGGCCCTTTTATAATATAGTGTTAATATATTTACAATAAAATTCCTAACAAACCCCAATTAGATCATTTATGAAATTTTAATTTTTATCTGTGTTATTTGGATTTTTCTTATATTTTTAAGAATTTTATAACATTTAATTGATTATTATTTATTTTAAAGTATCATTTATGTCAATTAGGATACTATTCCAAATTATCCTTTTTAACAAATTAAAACAATATGATAACATTGAAACAATACTTAAAAAATGTCACTAACATGTCTATGGTATCTACAAATTTTTTATATTTTATTAAATATTTCATATTATATTTATTTTAATATTTGTAATTTAATTTAATTGATTATTTCTTTTATAATTCAATTACTCCATGATTATTATGTCAAAATTTAATTTAATTAATTATTTCCAAAAATTATAAATAAATTTAAATTATTTAGATATTAAATTTTTATATATAAATCTTATTTTCAGTCCACCATATCACTTATATATCCTCATATTAAAAGTGATAAAATTATTAAAAATTGAAAATGATATTTTAACACTTCATTAAATAAAATATAATAAATGTCTTAATCAAATACATGTGGCTTAAAAAGGATGATATTTTCAACCTAAGTTTCATTTTGGTCGAAATATTATTATCCAATGAGATTATTACATGTTTTAGGGTAATATTATGTTATTTTAATATTATTCTTACCTTTAATTACCCTATTGACATTTAACCATGGAAAATAAATTTCAAAAGTAACAATTCACCAAAATTTATTTTGTTCCTATTAGACCAAAACATAAATAATGATTACTAAAATATATGTGTATTTTTAGAAATTCAATTCACATAGGTGGTAAAATTACGTTTACTGCTAATTCGTAGATGTGGTTAGAAGGAAGGTAAAAGAGGCGTTCAAATGTTTTATAATTCTTTTATATTAATTCTATTATAAAAATGATTCATATGACTTAAATTGATCTAATAAATTTATTATGTATCTATTATGGATTTTAAATAAGTTTAATGTAATATAATTATTAAAATGAAATATGTGGGTTTTAACAATAATGCAGTATTTTTTTTATTAATCAAAAATTGAAACTTTTTAGAAAAATACAATAAAATTCACCATAAGATAATTTTGATATTATAAATTCAAAAATGAAGTCTATCTTGAAAAATTAAATGAATAAAATTTATAATATAGTAAATACTATTAATAACCACTTTTTAAATGGCTCGTCTGGTAGGCCTTGTTGTGCTCGAATTTGATGTTGTGTGGAGCATAGGCTATTGAATTATTTAAAAGGAAGTGCATAGTGGAAGAATTGGGTGTTACATTCATCCCTCCATAAAAAAATTTCATCCTCAAAATTTCTAGAATATCACTTTATAAAAAGATTCTGGTTGTTCATCATCATAAGTTATTCAGGATTTCACATCACCTCTTGTATTTTATAGTTTATCCAATGAACCTTTAATAGAGGAGTCCTCTGATATCTCAACAAATCATATATGGTTTTAAGAATCTTGATAGGATATTCACGATAAGATATATCAGGGTCCGGTTATATTTCATTGTATTTGAGTACGTGTGTTCGTTTGGGAATGTATTTTCTTAACATTGATTTGTCTAACACATCATGAACATTGGGGATACTTGGAAGAATTTTTAAATAGTAAGATGGAACTCTAATTTATTCTAGTATCTCAAAATTTCTGATGTACCTAGGACATAATTTACCCTTTTTATCTAATCTTATAACACCCTTCCATGGAGATACCTTCAAGAAAACCCGATCTCCCACTAGAAATTCCAATCCCTTCATTTAGTTATTAGCATAAATCTTTTGTATACATTGATCAGTTTTGATATGTGTCTAGATAGTTTTTACCTGTTTTGTTATTTCCTCAAAATGTTCTAGGCCTATGAGTTTTCTTTCACCAACACCATCCCAAAAAGATAGAGTATGAAACCTTTTTATATATAACACTTTATATGGCGCCATCTGTATATTTGAATGAAATATATTATTAGAGTAAAATTATACTAAAGGTAAATAATGATCCTACATACAATGAAAGTCATGTGAAAAGATCTTAACATGTCTTCTAAAGTTTGAATTGTCCTTTCTGATTATCCATCAGTTTGAGGATGGTAGGAAGTGCTCAAACAAAGCTAAATATTTAGGGCCTTATGAAGACATATTCAGAATCATGATGTAATAAAATTATCACCTTTAGAAAATATTGATACGGGTATACCATGATGTCCGAAAATTTCATTAATGTAAATTTATGATAAAAATTCAATTGGAAAATCTCTTATTATAGGAATAAAATGTGTTTATCTTTAAAGACGGTCAATAGTAAACCACATCATTCCATATATTCAAACAATATTTGTTATCCCCCTTAAAAATTCTATAACAATATAATCCCATTTCTACACAGGTATATTAATAGGTAGCATAACTCCTCTAGGATGTTGTCTTCCAGCCTTCACCTATTAAAAAACCAAACATCTTGATACATAATCAGCAAACTCCCTCTTCATTTTTTCCCACAAAAAATGTTCCTTCAAATAATTTTACATATTATTTCCACCAGGGTGTATAGAGAAATTGGAGCTTTGAGAATCATCCAACAATTCCATTTTTAGCACAGGTATAGCTAGAACACAATGTCCCTTCCCAAATTTCAAAATATCATCTTCAAATAAGATGTCAATCAGTCTCCCATCATTCACAAATTTAATTTTATTTTGAAACTCCTCATCATCAGACTAATATCTTTTTATCCTTTGTAGTAAATATGGATTGGAAACCATTTTAAATAGTATTGATGTTTCACCTTCCGTGATAATTATCATGTTCATCATTACAAGATCTATCAACATAGGATCCCTTTCAACTCTTATTTTCTTGAGACCTTCATGGGAATTTCAACTCAAAGCATATAACACATTATTTTCCTTCCCTAGGTGGTAGTGTATTATGAAATCATAACCCTTGAGTAGATCAAGCCATCTCTTTTGTCTCATATTTATTTATTTCATTGATAAAATATATTTCAAACTCTTTTGATCAATATATATCTTTCATCGTTTACCATAGAGTTAGTGTCTCCATATCATCATAGAAAAGACTATTTCTGCTAACTCCATATCAATAGTTGGGTAGTTTGTTCATGAATTTTTAATTTCCCTGATACATAAGAAATAACCCTGTAATTTTCTATAATGACATGATTGAGTCCTTTCCTTGATGCATCACTATAAATCAAAAACCCATCATTTCTACATTGTAAAGTTGAGATAGGATCATTAACTAATACTGCCTTCAATTATTTAAAACATTCATCACACTATTTTATCCAAATGAATTTACCCCTTTACATGTGATATTAGTTAACGGGTTTTCCAATCATGCAAAATTCTAGATGAAACACTGATAGTAACCTGCTAAACTAATAAATCTGTGTACCTTGTTTATACTCATCAGTGCTGGTCGTTATTTTATTTCCCTTGTCTTTATAGGATCAATAGAGATTCCATCATTGGGGACATTATGGCTAATAAAAGAATTTTCTTGAAGTAATAATTCATACCTTCTAAATATCCCATATAGTTTATTTCTTTTAAGAGTATTCGGAACACTGATAAAGTGGTTCTCATGGTCTTTATATATTTTGGACTATACCATGACATCATCAATAAAAAATACAAAAAATACATCATGATATTACTTGAACACTCTATTCCTTAGATTCTTAGAACAAGAGGGTGCATTGGTCAATCAAAATGGAATTTCTGTAAATTTTTAATGATCATACCTCATTCGGAATGTGGTATTTGGAATATCTTCTGTTCATAGACATTTTTTATGATTTCCAGAACAAAGTTCAATCTTTAAAAAATGTTTATCTCCATGAAGTTGATAAAATAATTCATCAATGAGAGGATGATTATACATGTTGTTTATTGTAATAGCATTGATTTATCTATAGTCAATGAACAACCTCATTGATCAAACGTTACTTTTAATAAAATAAACTAGGGATACACATAAAGAAACACTAATGAGAAAAAATCCCTTATTACTCAAATAGTGTAGTTATTTCTTTATCTCCACTAAATGAACATGTTCCATTTTATAAGTAGTTTTTGCTATTAGCCTTGCATGAGGGATTAAATCAATAGCAAACTCAACTTCCTACTCTGGAGGATGTCCAGGTAAATCCTATGGGAATACATAAATATATTCTCGTAAAATAGGTACATCATCAATTTTAATATTTATTTCCTCATCCCTAGATGTTATTTCCTCTTCCTCCCCAAGAATCTCATTCATTAAAGCTACTGGTGGTGGATTTTGATAAGAATAAGGTGATGGAGTTTCTTCTATTAAGATAATAGATTATTCATCTTCCTCGAAAATCACATCTTCCCTTTCCTTAATATTAATTTATGCATCATATTTTAATATCAAATCCATAATTAGGAATATATCAAATTCAATCATAGGTATGATTATAATTTCACCTGTAAAGAATATTTATATTCTAAAATGGGAACTATCTGATGCATCTTTGATTCAATGAGAATTCCATTAAGGGTTATGACTGAAAACAATCTTGTTAATGTGAAATAGAAATATATAATTTTAAATGAAAACTGAGAAGATATAAAGGAATGTGAAAATCTATAATCAATTAAATATTTGGATTAATTTGAGGATACGATTAGAGTACCTGCAACAATATCATTAGGAACATCAATCTTAGCAGTTGTAATCACAAAAGCTTTTCCTTTCTCCCTTGACCATTTCTGGTGAAATTTTCATTGGCATTTAGGACAATTATTTTCATAATGTCCCATATCTTTACCATTATAGAACTGAACATTGATAGACTATTTCTTCCCATTGAAATCACAAGCATGGTTGCCTTTTTCTCTACACTTTCTATAACATCGCATACCCTTTATGTAAGTAATGATGTGTTTATTCCAAAAAATACTCTAGGGTGGAATGTTAGATTTTCCCTTCATCACCTTATTTCTTTTTCAAAATTATTCAGAAGCTCTCTTCTTCTCATACTCTCCTTTAATGTCATAATACTTATAGAATTACTTTTCTGTCTTGATATCACATGATACTATATCTTCGTACAATGAGAAATATTGTTAGACCAGTGCCCATCAAAGTAATGGTTTTAACCCATCAAAGAATTGATCAATCATACTTCTTGTGTTATTTATGTATTTTACATCATGTCTTTCTATCCTTGTTATGTTAGATTCATACATTGCAACATTATCATCCTCCTTCTGCCTCAGAACTGAATATTGCCTCTCCAAATCCGCTTGTAGATCACAAGGAATTTATATTTCTAGGAATAGTTCTTTAAATTATATAAATTCTATATTTTCAACGTCTTCATCCTTCTTAATTTTTGGAATTAATGACCACCATTTATTTTCACCTCTTGATAGACGACAGACTACCATAACAACTTTTTCCCTTTCATTACTCCCCAATTTAAAGAAATATTTTTTCTAGGGAACTTATCCACTACTCAGATACGTATGGGCTTGTATTCCCATTGAATTTTTGGGGTTGTTTCCTCATGAAGAAGTATAATATTTACCCTATTAATTGTGGCCCAGGCTGCTTCATATGGGTATGGTTATTGTTCATAACCTGGTGTAGTTTTCTGAGTATGGTTATAAGCTATTCATCACCAGTTGTATTTCCATCTCCACTATCATTATATTTCATATGATGGAAATTCATGAAAGGATCATGTGTTTTGATATGATTTATATTTCTTCTTCTATATTCCATTTATAAACAATGGAATACACTAGATTACGTTATGAACCAAAATTCATAATTCCAATCCAGTAAAATACTAAACATAAATTGAAAATTCTATCCATATCTAATCCATAATAATAAAAATGATTCTTTGGGAACATATTTACTCATAAATCCTTATATTTGTTTGTAAAGAAAATATTAATTATCTTAAGTATATCCCCATAGAGTGCTAAAATTGGTGTGTCGTAAGGGACATTATCGTGTACCAGTTTACCCCGAGTCAAGCCCAGAATACCTCGTCTATATTATTACTCCTAGGTACATTTTTGCCAGAACAAAATCCACTTGTATTATCTAGATATGGATATATTTAATAGGAATACCCACATAATATCAACACTACCAAAATTCTAAAAGGTTTTTCTATACTTATCCTAAAATTATATTTAAGTGTAATGTTCCCTAACCAAGGTTTTGTTTTAAATCTAGTATCCATGTTTTATACTAAACATTCTATGATACCAACTGTAATGCCCAAACCCTAGTTACCCAAAGTCAATGAAATATTTTTTTTCATTATCATTATCATAAGAAATCAAATCCCAAAGGACAGATCAGTTTAGTAGCCTTGGAAAAACCTGATAAAAACATAAGTTTTACCTTAAATCTTGAAATGAAAAACAATATATTATACCCTATGAAAATACTCATATCACATAGAAAATCCCAACAGTTAAATAATAATATACAACTTTTCATCCTGGAAAAAATGATACATAATAAATGGGCTAGCTCTGATGCTCAGTAAGGTAAAAAAATACAGTAGAAGCTCTCATAGATAAGCATAAAATTTTAAAGCAAGGTATAAAACTAAAACACAAGAATTTTAAATATAATATTCATCATAATATGGAAGGGAATAAATAATATAATTCCATTTAAATATTAAAAAGGATATTCTACATGTCTAATAATCACATGTAATATCAATAACTAATCTCCTAATGAGGCAATGCATAATATAGGAAATTATAACAATACCATCTAGGCCTCATCACAAGACTATAACTAATCATAGCATAAAGGTCTTGTAAAATGACACTAGTTTTTATCATGAGACCTCCTGATTTATTGATGAGATACATCATGCCCCAACCATCACTTACAAAGTCAAATTCAATACTCATGTGAAAAGGGTGAAATATTACATAAACATTTGTATTAAAACTAGCATACGAAATATTAATACAATAATCATAAACCATGAATGGTATGAAAATAGAACATCCACAGTAAAATATATCATAAAACCTTCAATACAATATAGAATATTTTATAATATTAAATCATCCTCAATTAAACATAATATCCAATAAAATATTTTGACATAGATGCAAATAATCTAATAAAATCATTAAATCTCTCTAAGAGAATTAACACCTTTTTTCGATGAAATTCTTTTTAAATACTACCTAATATTAAAAAGAAATATTTATTTTGAAAAAAATTGTAATATTGTAAGGGAATCTTCACAATTTCAATGTTTCATAATGGCGGAAAATCTCCACTCTTGTTGTATAAGTTAAAAAACATTTTTTCCATAATTTGTTGAAAAGGTCATAAAGTACCTCATTTGGAAAATGACAGAAATATTCCTTTCAAAATTATTTTTAAAAAAATTAAAACATGGGTAAAAATGTTTTTAAATAAATTTTGATAATATTTTGAATCAACTTTTATGAAACATGGACAAGGATGATAAATATGTCCCTATAGATGCATATATATAACAATCTTGGATAATAAAGAGATTGGGAAATTAAAACATACCTAGTATGTTCCATTAGTCGAGGGTGAGTTATCCTCATTTATAATGGTTAATTTGTTTTATTAAATTATAATAAAACCAAATACTTATCTATGATATCATATATGATCCTCTTATATTTTTTTTGTAAATAATATTTCAGTATTACCATTGTTTTGGGTGTTAGCTTCTTCATTTTCCCTTTCTGATTTTGTCGCGTAAGTCATATTTTTTTAGGAATATGATATATATTTTATTCATATATATAATTATGTCAAATTCATAATAATTATATTTACTTATCATAAGAATATTATAATCATTTTTAATGGTTAACGTCGAGAAGAAATCTCATCCCGTTGTGGAGACGGTAGGTTGTACGCACGCACGAGCAACGATATCATTCTCTTAATGATCAAAGGGTAAGGAATTGAATAGTATATTAAATATATAGACTCACTATAATGTTATATTTATTATTGATATTAGTTATATTTATAATTATACTCATCTAAATAATGTAGTGTTGAATAAAAAATTGTACCACAGCTTAGAGACGGTAAACTGTACGCACACATGCATGGTGATATTATTATTTGTATGATGGATAAGATGAAGAATATGGTTGTAACGTGAATAAAATAAAGTCTAATATTATGGATGATACTGGATTTATTATTTTTATATGTTAATAACATATAAAGTGGAAGTAGAATAAGTATCGAACATTGAAAATGGTGATAAAACAATTACCTCTTTTCGGGTGTCTCTTTTTTGTTTGTTCAAAAGGGCTTCATAGAATTGATTTCTACCCAAATTATGGCCTCTATGAAAAATTGATATATTTTTTGAGGAGAAAAGGGCAGTTTTTTTCTACACTATAGGGGATTATATGTAATGAGATGGAATGGTGACCATTTATAGGATATGCGAGGGACTCTTTTTGAAGATCTTAAAATACTAATTTATTATAAATTGATTTTCAGTTTAAAATAGCTCCAATGATATTTATTTAGATTATTATATGAGTAGGAGTATAAACCATTTCATAAAATGGTTTTTATACAATCTTAGGTCCCAAAACTATCCTTCTCTTTTGTATTTAATCCTTAGTTAAATTTTTTATCTTTTACCATGTTTACTTGTCCTTCTATAAAATAGGGTTAATAATGTTAGAATAAGATGTCAAATGAAAACTAATTGTATAATTTATGAAATTTTAAATATTATAAAAATAATTTTCCCTAACATTATATTTATATTCATTTAATAACATTTAATTAAATATTATTTATTCTCTAGTATCATTTATGTCAATTTTGAAATTATTCAAAATATTCATTTTAAAAAATATCAAACTAATATGTTAACTTCAAAAAAAACTTCCAATATGTCACTAACATGTCTATGTTTTCTATAATATTATTGAAATTTATTATTTATGTATATTTATATTTATTTTAATATTTTATTATCATTTAATTGATTGTTCCTTTAATAATTCAATTACTGCATCACTATTGTGTCACCATATAATTTAATTATTTATTTCCTAAAATTATAAATAAATTACCATTATGTAGATAGTGACATTATATTTCTAATTAATATTTATAGTCAACCATATAACTTCTATATCCACATATAAATAATAATATAATTATTTAAGTTTGAATATACCATTTTTAACTCTTCATTAAATAAAATATAATAAATGACTTAATCTAACACAGGTGGGAAAATATAATATATTAGACCTAAGGATTATTTTTGTGGAAATATACTTATCCAATTATATTAATAAATGTTTTAGGGTAACATTATATTATTATAATATTATTTTTACCTTTAATTACTCTATTTACTTTTAACCATGGTAAATAAATTCCAAAAGATACTATTCAACAAAAATTATTTTGATCCTATTAGACCACATTTTTTAAGCTGATTACAACCACATGTGTTTGTTTTTTTAGAAATTCAAATCATAAATGTGGTTAAATTACATTTACTATTAGTCCGTAGATGTGGCTAGAAGGGTGGTAAAAGAGACATTCAAAAGTTCCTATATACAAATATATTATAAAAGTGATTCCTATGAACTAAATTGGACTAATATATTTATTATTTATCTATTGTGAATTGAAATTAAATTTTAATTAAAATAAATATTTAAATGAATAATATGCTTTTTAACAATAATGTAGTATTTTTCACTATTCATAAAAAAATTGAATCTTTCCATAAAAATACAAAAAAATAACTATAAGATAATTTTGATATTCTAATTTCAAAATTGAAGTCTATTGTGAAAAATAAAATTTATAAATTTCGTAATTTGGATAATAGTATTCATATTCTCTTTTTAAATGGTTGGTTTGATAGATCCTAGAGCACTCAAACTCAATGTTTCATGCAGCGTATGCTATTAAATTATTTAAAAAGAAGTGAATCATGGAATCTTGGGTTGTTACACTTATAGAGAATTTTTTTCGAATTAAAATTTTTATAAGGGATTAAATTTTCTTCTTTTCAGTGGATTGATCCCTTCTTGTCTCAATCTGATGGGAGAATTGTATTTTTGCTGAACTTATTATAAAATGAATCCATCCAAATGATGTATCAATTGATAAGGATATGTATAATTCATCATACTAAGATCACTCACTAGTATCCCATCTCATTAAATCACAGAACATTAAGTATACCAACCTGTATTCTAGAGGATTCCAACTAGCAGTAAGGATTTGTAGTTTCATCATGGTGATACTTTACACTCATATGAGAGAATATTTAGTAGAGAAAAATAAGTGAAATAAATATATAATTTATTATCATATCATGATGAATATGATAAATATGAATCATTCTATGACTACTGAAACAAAATATAAATTCAAACATCACATTGATCACCCACTAGAAAGATAAAAAATATAAATATACAAAAAAACAAATAAAAATAGGAGGAGGATATTCTACTATCTCTAAACCTCATCACATCATATTCACAAAATCACCAACACGCCCCTCCATCCCAATCATTCACTACTAGTAATATTCTTTACTTGTACCTATGATCCTGAGAAATGCTTGGATATGAATGTGTGAAGGATATCAAACCAAGGTGAGAGTAAAATTAAATAGGCCACCTCTAATGGTGTCTCTAACATAACCAGTAAATGAAATGTATTCAAAATTATATGTTCATAAAAGAAATTTTTTTTAAAATTTCAATAATATTATCACTATTGAACCTTGGGTTATAATGTTATAGTTTAGTTTAACTATACCTTCTTCAAGTAGTGCTCAATATTTTAATAATAAATTGTACCACCGATGGGGAACCACATCTTGCTCTAAAACAAAATATGTAACACCTTAGGGGATACACGTCCTTCCCCGAAACCTTATGATAATATCATACACCCATTAGTCCCGTGTAAATCCCAAAACATATTCTAAATTATCCACCTAAAGGGTCATATCTCCTACCCTAAACCATCATATTTATCCAACGTGAGGGTTTCATCCCATACTCAGAACCATCACATACACCTGGGGACCGCACTCACCCTAGAACCACATATATCATACACCCCTGGGAGAATCCCTTCATGGAACCTTATACAACAAAAACCTGAGGGTATACACTCTCCCTATATCACTATATAGTATACTACCTAGGGAATAATCTCTCCATATAAAATCATAATGTATACACCCATGGGGTCACACACCACCCAAGAACATGTACAAGAACGTCATTACTTATTTTTTCATCCCACCCCAATGCTAGAAACCTCAGTTATACATCAAATGTATAGAAACACATCACATATACCTAAGGGTAAATACTCAAAAAAAAACTCATATCATACCCAATAGGTCTGTCACACTCTAGAACCTTGAACACACTTCTCAGGCTTTCCTCTCAAGCACACAATAAATCCCTCTCACTACAACCATTGCAGGATCCCACATTTCATCCTTAGGTTCCAAGGTGAAACCTCATATTGAAAATACCTCTATCTCCCCACTATCACTCCATAATGTTAATGTGAAATTGATTCACCCACTATAGTCTCCTTGGTCACATCATAGTTTGGAAACCATATATGGGATCCTATATCCCATTCTCCTCTCTGGATCCAACACTCACCACTCAGATGGTGTGACGAAACTCAACCCCACCATGATCAGATCATCTCCTAATCATCCTTATAGATATTAAAATACAAATATCACACTATATGGACATCCTAATTCCAATATTCTTTACCAGATTAATTAGGTTCATGCTACTTACACCCATCCTATCTATAGTTGTACCCAAAAGAATTTCCACCATGGTACTCATATGTTAGTGGGGAGGAACACTTTCCTTACACTCTGGTCAACCAATTCAAATTATATATGGAATATCAAGATTCTATATATCCCATTACATGAAAAAATGTCCCTATTAACCACTCTCTCTTACACACAAGGATATAACGACAGTTGTACAATGGTTCTCTATATTCATCCTTAGGTTTATACACCCACAAGGTTTTTATATATCATGAAGCACATTCATGATCACATCCATGACCATTGGTGGTTGAGGGATCATGCTATTTCACATGGTTTCATAGTGGACCTTGAAACATTGTTC
Organism: Viscum album; assembly: GCA_963277665.1. Classification (NCBI taxonomy): domain Eukaryota; kingdom Viridiplantae; phylum Streptophyta; class Magnoliopsida; order Santalales; family Viscaceae; genus Viscum; species Viscum album. The sequence continues at coordinate 1,604,198,558 of OY728161.1, forward strand.
ATTTCATGGCCATTTAATTAAAATGATTCATTAAATTTTTAGGTGAATCAATAATTAGTGGAAAGGCCTCAGATCACGTACATATGAACAACATGCATAAACCATATGAAGATATTTAGAGACAACATACCTCATACACAGAATAATTCTCTTCCAATACAAGATTGGCCGCAACCTAAGCTCTTCTATTCCACATTGAAGAATAGATCTTCACCAGTTCTCTAATAACAAGAAATAATATCCAACATAATTATTTATAATTATTTATAATCTTTATTCAATTTAATACAAATAGGAATAATATGTTAATAACTTATCCACTTGAGAATAATAATATTGAAACAATGAGAACAGTGGTTTAATTCACTCCCGACATACACTCCACCCTAATCCATGAAAAAATAAAACTTAATAACATGAATCGATGGTCAATTAACCCAGTTTTTTGAAACCATAGAATAATCCCTATGGAAAAATAATTCCAAAAAAATGGATACAAATTTTGTAACGACCCAAAGTTTCATTAATGGAAATCCCTGTTGATCTAATTAAATGTCTCTTTATGTTTATATAAATTTTCAACTTCTTTGGTTTTATGATAATAATTGTTACCGTTACTTTTATAGCAATTGAACAGTAATCACATGATTAGTATAAATATAGGGCTTTAACACATCCGATTTTACATAGACAAAGGAAGCGATGGCCTCATCCAGTAGAATATCCCCATACGAAGCCCATTTATCGGATCTCGGAAAATAGGTGGCATCCTTGAGATTCTATCTTGACCAAGCCCAAGATGAGCTTCACCATTTCAAGCTCGAATGAGATCGTCTATGGGAGAAGTGAAAGTTGATAGAAATTACCACTCAAGCGATGTTATCCGAGCCACCCCAAGAGTCTGTCACCACTGCACACATTACCCTTAGGTCTTATGCAGCTTTTTTAAGGGGTTATGTAACAAATCTCTAGTAATATGTTCATGTATATTATTTTTGCATATAATAATGAATATACCTCCTTGTCATTTTTGATACATTGTAAATAGTTTTTAAAGTACAAATAGTGTTTTTAGTTATTATTAATTACGAATTCTATTTTATTAAATTAAGAGATTTTTTAATTAAATAATATTTTAATAATGTATTATTATTATTAATAAATTAATTTTTATTAAATATAAATTATTTTATAATTTTATTAATGCAATTATAATTTTTTATTAATGTTTGAAAGCCATTGCTATCAAAACCTGTGAATTTTCGATAAATGTCAGTTTTTATATTAAAAGTGAAAATTAACATATTTAGAAAATTATTTAGATAAAATAAATGTTATTTCTAGAATCAGGATGTTGAAATTATCCAATGGTGAATTTTTCATAATTTTCTGAGACAGTCAAATATTTGGGTAAAAATTAAATACCATTTAAATATATAATGTGTTTGATGACATCATAATGACCCAATAGTGATGTAATAAAATACTTTAATATTTATTTTCGGCCAATATATGTTTTAATATTAAAATAATTTGATTTTGGGTTTGTTTTACTTACTATTCAAAGCATTAATGGACCCCTCAAGACTTATTAGACACCTTGTCTTTTTAAATTAATTTCCATGGGAGTATGACTCACCTCCACATAAGCAACCCTAATATATTAAGATGTTCAGACCTTGGCCTTATAAAATATTATTTTCTTCCCCCCTTTTCCAAAAACCATGGGAAAAAAATGGGACGGTTTGTGGTTTGTATTAATTTAATGTAAGGGGTCCCAAACCTTAATAATAAAGAATTCCCTCACCATTCCTATATAAACCCACCCAAGATCCCACTTCCTCCCCACTAAAAGACTTTTGAGTTCATCCAACCTCTGCCCTAATCTTTCTAGAATCCTCCCAAGGTTCCCCAAGCTCCCATGAAGCCTCTCACAAGTCTCCCTCTATCCTTTGGAAGCACACAACCAAGTAAGGGTTTTTTCTTCCTTTCTCATTTTTGTAAATTTTCTTTAAGTTGTATTTCCCTTTTAATTTCAATTATGAATGTTGGGGTAGGTTTTATCACATCCCCCATACCTCCATATTATTTTTTAATGATGGGATATCCCTTTATCTCTCATTAAATGCCTCCCATGTGCACCCGTTACTATGCCGAAATTCTGAATTGAACTTCTCTCTCTTCGTTTACATTCAAGCAATACTCTTGTATCATGAACCTAACTTCCAATAATATTGTTGGGACATATATATATAAATATATGACCTCCTTACTGTCCATTACATGTAAATATGATGAGTAACCCCTTTTTCTCTCATCAACGTTTTTTTATTAATTCTTACGTCATGCCGTTACCCTGCCAAAATCGCCCCGATTTTCTAAGCCAATGCCATTGTGTAGTGAATACCATGCCCATTTCTCCATCAAGGGTATTCAAATTTGTGCACATTTACTTATTGATTATAATGTTTCAGGTATTAATTCCACATTACATTATCATGGAATAAATTATTATGTTTAATGAATCCATGTTTTATGATCCATTTGGCACACATATGCATTATATGAAATGTTTAAGAAGGATGTGCCCTTATAGCGTTCCATTGCATTGTGTAATGTATAGTATCATGATACATTATGTGCAATGAGTGTTGACTAATGATAATTCAAGTGCAATGAGGGTTTACTCATGCTTTATGTGCAATGAGGATTTACTCATGCTCCATGTGCAATGAGCCTTGGGTCATGCTAATTACATGTTAACTGTTGTTGCCACATTCCCATGTTATGATTATCATGATTTATCATGTATTTATGTTCATGTTTCTCTTGTGATCTATTGATATGAATATTGTCTAACATATATTGTAATCCTCATGTTATTCCATATGTATTCCCTTATGGGGCTTTATAGCTCACCCTTTTCTTATGCATGTCCTCAGGTTATCCCATGCAATGCTAAGTACAAGGGAATGTAGTTATCATGTAAAGGAAGTTTTCAATAAAGATATTGTATTTCATGTTTTTTGTTTTTTATTTAATGATCCTAATCCCCAAAGACACTAAACCTCTTGATCTTCTTTATTGTATCAAGTGATTTTTTATGTAATAAATCATGTTTAAGATGTAATAAAAAGCAGGGTTGTCATAGTTGGTATCAGAGGATAGGTTTAGTTATTTTTGGGATTAAGAAACCCTAGTAAGGCCTTATAGACAAGAATATGTATAATAAAAACATCCCTAACTTTTGGTATGTACTGAGTAAGTATTTTATCAAAAAAATACATATCTATCTGGATACGAGCAGGTAGAGGAGGCTCTGGCACAGATGTATCCTAGGGGTAAAACCCGAAAACACTGCTTTGAGATAGACTCTAACGGGAGCTAGTGCATGAAAAAGGGCCTTGCTGCACTCTTAGTTACGACACACCCGGGGGATATGTTTTGATAAATTCACAAGCTTAGTGTGAACCCTTATAAAGGGAATTAAAAAAATTCCCCTAAGAATATATGTTATAAAGTAGATCATGAAAATCCTAGATTGAAGCCTATAGACTCAATAGTTAGGGAAATAAAAGTTTATTTATAAGTCATCAACTTTTGTCTTTGGATTAACCTTTATGTGTTACCCCTAACATTCCTTTTATTCCAGCCAATGGCCGGTAATAGGAGGACTCGGGCTAACAACCGATGTGAAGATCAGTGTGATGACTGTACCAATGAGATGCCAAATCCAATGGGAGCGGGAATCGCGAAATTTGTCACGCTTCTCTCTCAGCTAACTCAAGTTTTGAATAGAAACACGGGTCACGAGGAATGTTAAACCCCCCCTAAGAAAGAACAAGTCTCTATCGAGAGCTTCAGGAGACAAAGGCCTCCTACTTTTAGTGGATCATATGATCCCACGATCGCTGGACAATGGATCAAATCCAATGATAAGATATTCTCCAGCCTCCAATGTTCTTATAAAGAGAAGTTTCTCCCGATGTCTTATTATATGGAGGGTGAATCTGATCAATGGTGGGAGTTGATCAAAAATACGAAGCCTGAGGAGGAGATCGAGGCATTGGAATGGAAGGATTTCTGGATGATGTTTTTCGATAAATAATTTCCACGCAACCACCAGATTAAGATGGAAAGGGACTTCCATTCCCTCAAGAAAAAAGATGAAGAATATGTTGGAGCGTACGAGGAAAACTTCACAAGGCTTGCACGATACGCTTCCGGATTTTTCATTATCCCCGAATGCAAGTTTGACCGCTTCTTTGGTGGGCTGAAGCCTAGCCTGCAGAAAGAATTAGTGATCCGTGACTTCGACAGCTATGAGGAAATTGTCCGATGTGCCTTCAAGGTTGAAATGGAGATATGGGAATCACAGGGGTATCATGGGGACAATAATAGTAAGGTTGAATTCAATGTTGGTGGTCCGATGGATAAATCCAATGGTGCTAAGAAGATCCAACACCCCACTTTCCAAAAGTTCGGAATGAAGAACCTTGGAAATTGACTTAATGGGATGAGGAAATGCTTCAAGTGTGAAAGAGAAGGGAACCTAGCTGTTAACTGTCGGCAAGAAAGACCTGCCGCTGTGACAGAGGAGATGAACACTCCGTTAGAACCTCAACGCATTTTTCAATGCTACAAATGAAAATAACCGGGCCATTTTTCAAATCAGTGCCCTAATCCAAGGGTTTTTGGAGGCAACCAACAACCTCCAAGGAAGCGAGGAAGAGCTTTTTCCATCACTTCTGTTGAAGTGAACCCTGAAAACTATGTGATGATAGGTACTCTAGTTATTCATTCAAGAATAGTGAACGTACTTTTTATTCAGGTTCTACACATTCATTTATATCTCGAAAGTTTAGTAGAACAATCCCAGCACCACCACAAATCATGGAAGTGAAGATGTTGGTGAGTACAGAAAATGGGGAAATAATTGTAACCCATGAGTATAAGTCCTCCCCTGTTATAATTTATGGATTGAATTTCCCGGCGAACCTCGTCATACTCCCTCTGGTGGAATTTTTTGCAATTCTTGGCATGGATTGGCTTTCCTTATAGAGAGCCAACATAAATTGTCGGGAGAAGAAAATCACACTCTTTATGGAGAATCGACCCCTGATTCTTTACAAGTGTAAGCAGGAAGACGAATCTCCTTTAGCTCCATCATCTCAAGCATGGATATAACTACCCTATGAGCATGTGTATCTGGATTAGATGATTGAGTCCAAGGAAGAAACCATCCTTGAAGAAATGCATATTTTAAGGGAATTCGTGGAAATGTTTCTCGAGGAACTTCCTGGTCTTCCTCCTAGAAGAAATGTTGAGTTCTTAGTTGAACATATACCCGGGGCTTTACCAATATCCAAGACTCCATATAGAATTGATGTTGTAGAGCTTCACGAGATGATGAAACAACTACAGGAGAATCTATATAAAGGGTTTATACGCCCAAGTGCTTCACCATGGGGTGCACCAGTCCTCTTCGTCAAGAAGAAGGATGGGTCAATGTATCTTTGCATCGATAATCGTGAACTTAACAAAATCACGATAAAAACAAGTATCCTCTCCCACGAATAGATGACTTTTTTGATCAGTTACATGGAGCACAATACTTCTCCAAGGTGTACTTTTGTTCATGATATTATCAAGTAAGGGTAAAGAAGGAAGATATTCCCAAGACTGCTTTTCGCACAAGATACAGGCACTATGAATTCATAGTAATACCTTTTGGACTCACTAATGCTCCAGCAATCTTCATGGACTTTATGAATATAGTCCTTAGATATTACCTCGACAAATTTGTGGTAGTCTTTATAGATTATATTATAATATAATCCAAAACCAAGGAGGATCATGAGGAGCATTTAAGAACTATACTAGAGACTTTTCTCAAGGAGAAGCTCTATGAAAATTACAGCAAGTGTGAGTTCTGGTTGAAGGAGGTCTCATTATTGGGCCATATCATCACAAGCAATGGGATATCTGTGGATCCCTCCAAAACAGATACAATTGAGAGATGGATGAGGCCAACATCGGTAATAGATATTCATAGCTTCTTGGGGTTAACTAGATATTATCGACAGTTTGTGAGAAATTTATCATGATTTTCCAACCCTCTTACCAAGCTAGCTCGAAAGGGTGTAAAGTTTACTTGGAGTGATGAATGCGAATAAATCTTCAAGGAGTTGAAAAAGAGGCTTATCACTGCGCCCGTTCTCACTTTACCCACAAGTGGGGAACTTTTTGTGGTATTTAGTGATGCTTCAAAGAAGGGCTTAGGCTGTGTGCTGATACAGAATGATAAAGTGATATCCTATTCCTCAAGGGAGTTGAAAATCCATGATATAAACTATCCAACGCTTGATCTAGAGTTGGCGGCAGTGATCTTTGCCTTGAAAATCTGGTGGCATTATCTATATTTGAAAAAATGTGAGATATATACCGACCACATGATTCTTAAATATATATTCACACAGAAAGAGCTTAATATGCGCCAGAGAAGATAGATAGAGCTCATAAAGGATTATGACCGTTCAATACATTACCACCCTGGGAAAGCAAAAAAGTTGGCAGATGCCCTAAGTAGAAAGGATCTGGCGATTCTATCAATGATGAGAATTTAGAAGGATCTAATATTCTTAGACTTGATGAAGTTGGACAAGGGAATCATAGAGAAGGGAATATCATCAATCCTTTCACAAATGATTTCTCAACCATCTCTTTTGGAAAGGTTAATGGATGCTCAAAAGGATGATGTGGAAATTCAAGAAAAAGTGGAAGCTATCAGAAAGGGGAAATCCTCGGAGTTTAATGTAAATGAAGCATGGTTTGGGAAAATACTATGTGTTCTATCGAGTCCAGAGTTGAAGAAGGAACTTTTGTATGATGCACATAGTTCGAATTTCCTTATTCACCCAGGGAGCACAAAGATGTATCGAGATCTCCGAGAAAACTTCTTTTTGGATAATATAAAGAAGGAGATCATTGAATATACATCAAAGTGCCTTGTGTGTCATCTAGTGAAGGTAGAGAGGCAGAATTCTAAGGGGATGATGCAACCATTTCCCATACCAGAATGGAAATGGGAAAACATTACCATGGACTTTGTCACCGGACATCCGAGGACATCCAAAGGCAACAATGCAATATGGGTTGTTATGGATCGTCTTACAATGACTGCACACTTCATTGCTATTCGGGAGAATTTCTCATTGGATCAACTGGAACAGATATATATCATGGAAGTGGTAAGGTTTCATGGAGTACCACTATCTATTGTGTCTGAATGAGATCCAAGATTCACCTCTATGTTTTGGAAGAGTCTTCAACATGCTCTGAATACTGAACTGAACTTCAGTATGTCTTATCATCCACAAACTGATAGCCAATACGAGCGGACTATCCAAACACATGATACTATGTTGAGAGAGTGCTTAAGGAACAATAAAGGAGGATGGGATCAACATCTTCCTCTGGTTGAGTTCTCTTATAATAACAGTTTCCACTCGAGCATCCAAATGGCACCATATGAAGCCCTGTATGGGAAAAGGTGCAGAACACCGACATGTTGGGATGAGGTCAGTGAACGTAAGCTACTTGGACCATAAATGGCCGAGGAAATGGTGGAGAAGGTGAAAAAAATTTAGCTGCATATCAAGGTAGCCCAAAGTCGATAGAAGAGTTATGTAGATAATTGTCGACGAGACCTTGAGTTTGATGTTGGAGACATGGTTTTTCTACGCATATCTCTATGGAATAAGGTCATGAGGTTTGGAACAAAAGGGAAGTTAAGTCCAAGGTACATCGGCCCCTTCGAGATTCTTGATCGTGTCGGGGCTGTGGCCTATCAAATAGGACTTCCGCCTACTATGGACAATGTAAATGTTGTCTTTCATGTATCCCTCTTAAGAATGTACATACCAGGCCCTTCATATGTACTCTCTTCTAAGGTGGTACAATTGGAAGATGGTATTTCTTATGAGGAGCAACCAGAGAAGCTCATAGATCGTAGAGAAAAAGATCTACAAAATAAGACAATTCTCCTCGTCAAGGTGTTGTGGAGAAACCACAGGTTTGAAGAAGCAACTTGGGAATTGGAGGAAATGATGATGTTGAGTTACCCACATCTGTTTTAGTGTGGGAAAAGGAAAATTTCAAGGGCGAAATTTCTTATGGGGGGAATATTGTAACGACCCAAAGTTTCATTAATAAAAATCCCTCTTTATATAATTAAATGTCCCTCTATGTTTATATAAAATGTCAACTTCTTTGGTTTTATGATAAGAAATGTGACCATTACTTTTATAGCCGTTGAACAATGATCACATGATTAGTATAAATATAGGGCTTTAACACATCCCATTTTACATAGACAAAAGAAGCGATGGCCTCATCCAGTAGAATTTCCACCTACGAATCCCATTTATCAGAGCTCGGAATAGAGGTGGCATCCTTGGGCTTCGCTCTTGATGAAACCCATTCTAAGCTTCACCATGTCAAGCTCAAACGGTACTGTCTACGGGAGAAGTGGAAGTTTATAGAAATTACCACTCGAGCAATGTTATCTTATCCACCCCAAGAGTATTTCACCATCACACACCTTACCCTTAGGTCTTATGCGGCTGTTTTAAGGTGTTATGTAACAAATCTCTAGTACTATATTCTTGTATATTATTTTTGTATATAATAATGAATATACCTCCTTGTCATTTTTGATACATTATAAATAGTTTTTAAAGTACAAATAGTGTTTTTAGTTATTATTAATTAAGAAATATATTTTATTAAATTAAGGGATTTTTGAATTAAATAATATTTTAATAAAGTATTATTATTATTATTAAATTAATTTTTATTAAATATAAATGATCTTATTATTTTATGAATGCAATTATAATTTTTTATAAAGGTTTGAAAACCATTTCTGTCAAAACCTGTGAATTTTCGATAAATGTCGATTTTTATTTTAAAATTGAAAATTAAAATATTTAGAAAATTATTTAGATAAAATAAATGTTATTTCTAGAATCAGGATGTTGATATTATCCAACGGTGAATTTTTCATAATTTTCCGAGATATTCAAATTTTTGGGTAAAAATTAAATATTGTTTAAATATATAATGTGTTTTATGACATCATTATGAACCAATAGTGTTGTAATAAAATACTATAATCTGTTTGTTCGGCCAATATATGTTTTACCATTAAAATAATGTGATTTTTTGTTTTTTGTCTTACTTTTCAAAGCATTAATGGACCCCTCAAGACTTATTAAACACCTTGGATTTTTAAATTAATTTCCATGGGAGTGTGACTCACCTCCACATAAGCAACCCTAATATTTTAATAATTTCGTACCTTGGCCATATAAAATATTATTTTCCTCTCCCCTTTGACAAAAAACATGTGAAAAAACCATGGGATGGTTTGTGGTTTGGATTAATTTAATGTAAGGGGTCCCAAACCTAAATAATAAAGAATTCCCTCACCTTTCCTATATAAACCCACCCAAGCTCCTACTTTCTCCCCACTAAATGCCTTTTGAGTTCATCCAACCTCTTCCCTACTCTCCCTAGAATCCTCCCAAGGTGCCCCAAGCTCCCAAGATGCCTCTCACAAGTCTTTCTCTAGACTTTGGAAGAACACTTCCAAGTAAGGGTTTTTTCTTCCTTTCTCATTTTTGTCAATTTTAATTTAAGTTGTATTGACCTTTTAATTTCAATTATGAATGTTGGGGTATGGTTTCTCACCTCCCCCATACTTCCCTATTATTTTTTGAATGATGAGAGACCCATTTCTCTCACATTAAATGCCTCCCATGTACACCTGTTACTATGCTGGAATTCCGAAAAGAACTTCTCTCTCTTCTTTTACATTCAAGCAATACTCTTGTATCATGAACCTAAATTCCTTTACAATTTTTGGGACATGTACCTATACAACCTATTTACTGTCCATTACATGTAAATATGATGAGGAACCCCTTTCTCTCTCATCATCTTTTTTTTATGAATTCTTACGTCATGCCGTTACGCTGCCGAAATCGCACCGATTTTCTAAGCCAATGCCATTGTGTAGTAAATACCATGCCCATTTCTCCATCAAAGGTATTCACCATTATGCACATTTACTTATTGATTATAAAGTTTTATGTATGAATTCCACATTCCTTTATCATGGAATAAATGATTATGTTTAATGACTCCATGTTTTATGATCCATGTGGCACACTTATGCATGAAATGGAATGTTTAAGAAGGGTGCGCCCTTATAGTGCTCCAATGCATTGGGGAATGTATAGTATCTTGATACGTCATGTGCAATGAGTGTTGACTCATGCTAATTCAAGTGCAACGAGGGTTTACTAGTGCTTTATGTAAAATGAGGGTTTACTCATGCTCCATGTGCAATGAGCCTTGGATCATGCTAATTCCATGTTAAGTGTTGTTTCCACATTCCCATGTTATTATTATCATGCTTTATCATGAATTTATGTTAATGATTCTCTTGTTCTATATTGATATGCCTATTTTATAACTTTTATTGTACTCCTCATGTTATTCCATGTGTATTCCTTTACTGGGCTTTATAGCTCACCCTTTTCTTATGCATGTTCTCAAGTTATCCCATGCAATGCTAAGTATGAGGGAATGTAGTGGTCATATAATGGAAGTTTTTAATAAAGATGTTGTATTTCATGTTTTATGTTTTTTATGTAATGATGCTAATCCCCAATGACACTAAACGTCTCGATCTTCTTTGTTGTATCAAGTGAATTTTTATGTAATAAATCATGTTTAAATTGTAATAAAAAGTTGGGTTGTCATAAATTTTATTTTTTCATCCTCCTTATAAATTTTATAGACCCCATGTATTATATCCCCAATGTTCCCACCGGATTTTACAATTATCTAGTGGAATCAATGCCAAACACTATGTCAACGTCATCAAAAATTATTGGAATAAAAAGGAATAGTGGAATTAATTGATATGTAAGATAATTTACATAAAATAAACAAGTTTAATTCTAAATATCCCCTTTCCAAGGAATTGTAATGAGAGGAAAATAGGGGGAGAAGCATGCCCAATAAACCCCCCCATATGACCCTCACTGGACTAAAAATCAGTAGTGTTCCGAATTGTAAATAAAAACTATTCCCTTGCTACAAAAATGACACAATGACATTGTTACAACATAACCATAATATCCATTTTGTTATTCCTTAATTCCATATCCCTAAAATATTGTTCCCATAACAGGTTGTGGCATGACCACCAATGGAAGATAGTCGACACCTCAACTATAATATACCAAAGTGAATCCCTTCTAGGTCACAACGTGACTACCCATACAAGAAATATCACATATTAACCCTTATTTTTCTCAGAATAATAAGCATCAACCATGTGAGGCCCATGCATTCATGGATTTTTTACCCCTTATGACACCCTATGACCCCCTATACGGCGTTATCCTCCATCATAACAACATGGAGTGCCTATTAAATAAATATTTAGCAAGTGGGTCCACCCAAACCCTAATTAAACATTCACATAAGAACCTAAAACATATCTCATGAAATTAAACAAATCCATTAACATATCTTTAAGAAATTACAACCATGGGAATACAAATCCAAATCATTATTTTCATAACCTCCCCTACCATGGGATTTAAAATTACATTTCACATTAAATTTATCATCCCATAAATATGAATGTCGTTAAAATATCCATACAATAACACTTCACATTTATGATACGTCATAATGTTCTATAGATCAACAATCCTAGGATGTATTGGTTATGAATTCATGATCAAATCACTATGTCAATTCCCAATCAAAGAACACGCTTCTGTAGTGAAACTCTAAACACAAGGGTGCATAATGAACTAGAACTGGGACCATATACATGTCGCCAACACCAACAGAAACGCAATTATATACGTCACACATCTATCCAAAGACACTAAAACTCCAATTATTTTATCCTTTATATCATGGTTCTTATCACTATAAGACTCAACACGTATAGGGTAATTTTAAACCATGGTTATCCCTACCATAGGAATCACCTATCAAAATTAATTCCTTGGTTTACAAATACATGCATAAATCAATTTCCATTCCACCACACCCAATATCATGAAAAAAATATAGGTTACTCCTCCTTCAGATGACTTGTCCAAAAATGATCAGTGTTACCCACCTATATGTTATCGTGTCACCTGATCGTGATTCCTAAATTATAGAAACAATATTGAGATAATCCAAAAACCTATAATGATGTAAAAAACCAGAAAATTAATATAAAAAAATTGTTTTATCCTCATAAATACAAAATAGAAATCATACTATGGCCATGAGTATTAGTGCACCCTCGATCTATCTCACCATCGGATCACACTAGATCCATCCCAAGCCTGATAATAATATAAAAACTATCCAATTTATAATGAATCGGTCTTGACATATATATAAATTTCATATATTTTGAGGAATACATAAAATATTACAAAAACAAATGCACAAATAATGTATTAGTATAGTGCCTTTGGAAACATGTAAACATGAACAATAGTACATTGGTGAGCTACATTATCTCCCAATAGGTTCTTCATGACTAGAATGCTTCTAAGACACGTCATAAATAATAAATATCATCATACCTGGGGAAGGAATCATAAAAAATGGGTGAGATCAGATTCTCAGTAAAAGGAAACAATAGAGACATGTTAGCATAAACATGAGCATAGGGGTATGATAATGTGATCATGAAAATAGATGATCATACCCTGTATATCAAATATCATAAACTAGAATCATGGAATAAATATAGACAGTTTATAAGACATGAATCATTAGAAAATATAAAAAATAATCCATGAAATAATAACATATAAATAAAACATTGGATTATAAAAAACACATAAAAATTTATAATTATTTCCATAGTATTCAATGAATTTCTTATAAGTCCATATTAGTGGGAAAAGTCCTTTACTAGTCCGGGTTAACCCCCATTAAGGACATGTATTACTGAAACAAGATCACTCCTCATTCTGTCCCTATAATACTAAACTTAGTTTACTCCTCATTTTATCCATGTCTATATCATGAGATATAAATATTTTCCCAATTAATTTTAGAGCGATATAGGTCCCACCAACATCATAATGAAATCATACATACATGTTCCATAAGATGATAAATAATCATATAATAACCTATGAAATGTAATGGGTATTATAAACATTTAATCATATCAGAACCTGTAGAAGAAGACAATTTTCATAATCATTTCATCGTAATAATATTCTATGAAAAGAAAAAGGATTCAAAATAACATAAACTGTGAAAGAGAAATGGGTTTCATAAATATGATTTCATCAAATCACAATTCATTCAGATAATGAATATGAATGGAAACATTGAATCATTCCCCCTAAAAGGCATGATTAACACAAACATATGTTATCTTATATTGGAAGAAATTGTATATTATTTTCAAAACAATTCTTGATAAAAATAACTTTTACATTGAAAAATTATTTTTAAAACATAAATCCTTTTGAAAACTGTTTTCTTTGAAAATAAACTTGAAAACCTATAATGTTTGCTTTAAAAAATTTTGAAAACTTGTTTCCTTGAAAACTTGTAGAGGATCTTGAAAACATTTTAAAAACCATTTCTTTGAAAATTTATTTAGAACAATTCTCAAAAGTTATCCTTTTAAACATTCCAAGTAACCTTCAAAGAAATTATGGTGAGTAAATTTTTACATGTTTTATGATGTAAAAAGAATATTTATTTTTCATGGTAAAAAGTTGATAAAAGTTCCTCGACTAGAAAACAATGATAAAATTATTTTCTAGAAAAATATTTTTTAAGGAAAAACAACTGTAATTTTTTTATCATTGTATAATATTATAATTTTCATGGAAACATTTTTAGAAAAATGGGTTTTTATGGGACATATATTTATGACCAAAGAGAGAGGTGGGTCATATTTTCATAATAACATTTTGTTAATTATCTCAAGTACCAAAGAGTAGAAAATTTTACTAATACATGAAGGCATCCTGACTAAACAAAGGAGAATAAAATTCATGAGTGTTCTTGATAAATGGATCATTGGATTTCATTAATGAAAATGTGATGATATACAATCGCAGTAAACTATTAAATTGTTTCAATGAACTCTTACCACATGGTAACTTTGAATTATACTCCCCATGGAAAAAAAGGAATTACATAAAGCATTAAAATATCCCTAAAAAAACTTCATTCATGTTATAACATGTCAAAGTAATTTTATACACATCATATAATAATATAGGTGAATATCATGGCATGTGTCTCAAAGAAGAAAAATTGAGACAAAATTACTTTATCAATTTTGTGTAATTTGAAACAGAAACCCCATGACATAAAATCATAAAATAGTTATTTAAATACACATAAATTTAAGTATAATATGAATATAATACAATCATAGTCAGTATATATAGCACACAAAATAAGTGAGTGGTGAATAAGGCATGCATTTTACAGAAATAAAGAGTGAGATGAAATTCCCTTAGCTTGAGTTTGACTTGTCTCATGTGTATTTATATTCCTATATAATAAACTTGTGCTTATTAATTACTTGATTCAAGAACTTTTTAATGTTTATTATTAATTTTACTTCACTTATTACCATGTTGTATAAATCTATGTAAACAATTATTTTTATGTTACATTTTTGACAAAATTTGGTTCATGTGTAAAAAATGAATTTGGTTTGTCAACTATGGTCCATGGAGTCATTATATAAACATATATACAATAATAATAATAAAATAATTATAATATTTAGAAATTAATTATACTTTAAAAACCAATAATTAAATATGGTTGTGAAAAATGAATAAATGTTACAATCATGGAGATAGTAGGTCGTAGATACGCATGAGTAATGTTAACATTTCTCAATGGTCGTTATGAAACAAAGGGAAGTAACATTAATCATTCCATAATGATAATAATATAAAAAATACAATATTATTTTATCATATATTCTTATATATATAATTCTTTTATTTTGAAATTAATCACATCAATCGAGGAGGTGGTAGTCCACATATCCACGAATGACGTTATTTCTTTATAAGTGTGTGAAAGGGTAACAAAGAAAATGGTATATATTATATTTCACAAAATTTAAATATTTCTTTAATATCATATATTTTTTATATGTCACATATTTTTAAATAAAACCATTATTTATACATTACATGTACTATGTGAATGAATCACATCGCTTTGAGGGGTGGCAGTCCACACTTCCTCAAACAAAATTATCATATTTACACCAAATAAAAAGTATAATGATATGTGTTGTAAATGTATTGAAAAAGATTAAATACATAATTATTATAATATAATACATATATAAATATATTTTCCATCATAATTTCTATCGTGATATTCTGTAAAGGAAAAATGAACAATCATTGTTTCGTGATGCGGTAGTTCACCATACATGTAAACACTATGTTCGTTACACTTTAGATGGATGCTTGTGTAAGTGAAGATCAAAAACATATATTAATAATATATAAGTATAATTTGTATACTTGTTTTATTATATCATAATTAAATAAGGACATTTTAGGGAGTGGATAAAGAAAATAAAAGAAATGATTTTGAGGGAGGTTGGTACCTCTGAATCGGGTAACTCCATTTAGTTTGCACCAAAAGGATTACATGGAAGGAGTGATTCTCAATAGAGGATTAACGGAAGAATTTATGAATTTTTTTATGATATTTTTTTAGATTTTTGTTTATCCTATGTAGAATGAGAGGTGTGAATAAGTGGTAGGAGAGGAGGCCTTGCATAATGTAAGAGGAGTGGCACTATAAATATATTTTGGAAAAGGAAAACTGTAACACCCCGACCCTAGTTACCCAGAGTCGGTGCATTATTACATAACATTGGCATGATCACAAGAAAGATCAAATCTCGAAAGACCGATTGGTTTAGTAGCCTTGGAAACACCAGATATATTCATAAGTTCTACATTACTTCATAAAATGAAAAACTACTACAATAACATAATGTCTCCACATTCCACACTATTATTCCCTCACAATATCCCTGCAGGTCATTCATAACTTACTTCTTCACTTCCTGGGAAAATTAAAACATGGAAAAGGGGTGAGCTCAAATGCCCAGTAAGGATAACAATATAGCGGAAACTTTCATAAATAAGAATAAACATTTAAGGCAATGTATAGCTAAAACAAAAGCCTTTTAAACTTGAACATCAACATAATATGGCAAAAGTAAAATGAAATAATGCCATTTACTCATTCACAAGGATATTATACTAATCGAATAATCACACGCAAAATCACTAACAACTTTCATAATGTTGGAATGCATAATGCCAGACTATCATAACCACGTAGTCAAGGCCTCGTGCCAAGACCACAAATAAGATTTTGTCAAGGCCTCGTTCCAAGACACTAGTTTGTCTCATGAGACCTACCGATGCATCGAGGAGCTATAGCGGGCTCCACCCGTCACGTATTAAGTCCAATGCATTCCCATATGAAAAGGTTTAAACATAACATAAACATTCGTATTAAAACTAGCATACGAAATGTCAATAATTTCACCATAAACCATGAATGGTATAAAATAGCACATCCACAGTCAAACATATCACAAAACCTTCAATAAAATATAAAAGTTTTGTATTATAATAAATCAACTTCAAATAAGCGTAAAATCCATCAAAGGATGCTGACATAGATGGAATCAAAACACTTTTTAGAGAAATATCTCTTTCTATTTTTGAAATCATTTAAGATCCATATAAAACAAAACATTTTCTTGAAAATATTCTTATAAGCTTGTAAGGAAAGCTTTGAAGATTTTATAATGGCGGAAAATAACCGCACCCGCCGTATAAGTTAAAAAAGACATTCTTACCTCAATTTTGTCGAAAAGGTTAAAAAGGACCTTGTTTTGAAAATGACGGGAAGATTCCTCTTATAAAAAGTAAAAAAGGGTATAAATGACTTTAACCCATATTCTTATAAATAATAAAAATGTTTTGAAATACATTTTGAAGAAACATGGATGTGGATGATAACGAGGTCCCAGTAGATAATTATGTATAAACAACCTTGTATAATGAAGAGGTTGTGAAGTAAACCCTTACCTTGTACTTTTCCTTGGTTGGGGTAGGTTAACCTCCTGTATAATGGTGAAATAGTTGTTATTAAAATATACAAGAATCATATACATTCATATGATATCATATATGATCTTTTAACATTTCTTTGTTAACAATATCTTAGATTTATCGTTGTTTCGGGTGTTAACTTACTCGTTTTATTATATGTTTTGTTACGTAAGTCATGTTTTTCATGGATAGGTTGTATATTATTCATAACCATAATGATATCATGTCCTTAAACATTATTTTTAAATCATCAAATGATAATTATACTTGAATGGATACGACGGAGAATGAATCTCATCGCGTTCGTGGAGACGGTAGTCCGTACGTACGCACGAGCGACAATATCATTATTTTGATATTAAAATAATATATAATTGGATAGTATATCATATATACAGAATCATTATCATGTTATATTTATTATTTACATGAATTACATATCATTATTATACCCATCTAAATAATAATATATTGAATAACAATTACACCACGACGTGGAGACGGTAAGCCGTACGTACGCACGTATGGTGACATGTCATTAAAATGATGGGTAGAATACTGAATATGGTTGTTCCATATTTATAATAACATAAAAGTATATAGAAGATACTGGAGTTATAATTTTAGAATTGAAATAATAAACAAAGAGGGAGTGGAAGTAGAAAGAAACATGAAAGAGGGTGATGAAAATGTTACCTCTTCTTCGGGTTCTTCCTTTTGATTTGGTCAAAAGGACTCCGTAGGATGGCTTTATGACTAAAGTAAAGCTTCTAGGATTAAGGGAGAGAAGTTGGGAGAGTATTTGGGCAGAGGTTGGCCGAACCAAAAGGCTTGAAAGTGTGAATAAGGTGGTAGAGGTGGGGGCCTTTTATAAGAGGAGAGGAGGGGCTCTTTTGGAATGATTGAAATGTTACATTATTGTACAATGCTTTTCGGATTCTAAAGGTCCCACACTTATATAATTCATGTATAAGGTGATAAGGGTTCGAAATCGCTTCATCCAATAGGCTTTGGACAAGTGTAAGCCTTGTATTTTTCATTATCTTCTCATTTTATTTAAATCGTTAAATAATGAGGTCATCGCCGCATCATAATGATGTCATAAATAATTTAATTTATTTAATGTCTAAAAATTATAAAAAAACTACTATGATGTAGGAAATATTTTTAGCTTTCTAATGAATATTTATAATCAAAATTTGGACTTGTGTAACCCCAATTAAAAATTGTTTTAGTAAAACAACTCATGTTTGTGTCAATTTAATTTTTAACATTAAATAAATATATATTAATGTCATTTTCCAACTAAAGTGGCTCCATGGGGTCCCCAAGTTGACCCATGGGTTGTCTTGGTCGGCCATGACTCATCCAATAGTAGTAGGACAAGTGTCATGCTCATCTCATATTATTAAAACATTATTTGTACCTTAAACTACACTAATTACCTCTAATCGCGATTAAGAACTTAAAAGTTACTATTCACCAAAAAATTATTTTAATCTCATTGAACCACATTTTACTTCTTAATGACAACCATTTATGTCGGATTTTTGAAAATCAAATCACAGAAGTGGTAATATTTCATTTAAATGAAAAATCAGTTATTTAACTACCACTTAGTGGTTTCACTATTCATCAAAAATTGAAGTTTTTCAGAACAAAGCAAAAATTTCACCCTAAGACATAATTGATATTCTAAATTCAAAAATGATGTCTATTTTACAAAATTCCAAACAGATAAGTTGCATTAATTAATTTTATAATTAATTCCCGCTGTTACAAAAAATGGCGTGTTTCTAAGAAGCAATTTATATCAAAAGATTGGCAATTGTTTATGTCTGATTTCAATGTTAAATTAATTCTAAGGACCACCATTGGATAAAATGGTAAAAATATATTCTAATTATACTTTAAAACCACTAAATAGTTTAATTTTTCACTAAAAATTATTTTGATTTAAAAAGTTGTTTTTAAGTATTTTTCACTATTCATAAAAAAAAATTAGAAGTTCTCAGAAAAATACCAAAAATTCAACATAGGCTAATTTCGATATTCCGAATCCAAAGATGAAGTCTATTTTGATAAATAAAATTTATAAAATTTCAAAAAGTAGGTATTACTATTCACAACGGCTAGCTTAATTAGTTGTGGTGTGTGTTAGAGCTCGAGGTTGCGTACAACACACGCTATTGCATTATTCGAAGGGAAACGTACCGTGGAAGCTTGGGGTGTTACATTCTCCCCTCCTTGAAATAATTGCGTCCTCGCAATTTCTAGGGTATTACTGCATAAAAAGACATGGGTGGTTCTTCATCATAAGTTCCTCAGGTTCCCACGTTGCCTCTTCCATTTTATGATTTCTCCACAAAACCTTTACCAGACGAGTCGTTCGGTTTCTCAGCACCTGCTCCCTCACATCAAGAATCCTGACGAGCTCTTCACAATAGGAAAAGATCGGGTTTCAGTTCTAATTCCTCATAGGTGAGTACATGCTTTGGGTCAGGCATGTATTTCCTCAATAGAGATACGTGGAAAACATCGTGAACTTTGGAGAGATTTGGCGGCATCGCCAAACGATAAGCTACAGCCCCAATACGATCTAGAATTTCGAAAGGTCCGATGTACCTGGGACTCAACTTACCCTTCTTACCAAAACGTATAACTCCCTTTCATGGAGATACCTTTAAGAAAACATGATCTCCCACCTGAAATTCCAAAACCTTTCTTCTGTTATCGGCATAGCTCTTCTGCCTACTTTGAGCTGATTTGATGTGGTTTTGGATTACCTTCACCTTTTCCACTGTTTCTTCCACCAGTTCTGGTCCCACAAGTTTTCTTTCACCAACTTCATCCCAACAGGTTGGTGTACGACATCTCTTTCCGTATAACGCTTCATAAGGTGCCATATGAATGCTTGAATGGAAGCTATTGTTATAGGAAAATTCTACCAGTGGTATGTATTGATCCCACATACCCTAAAAGTCAAGAGAGCATGATCTCAACATGTCTTCTAAGGTTTGAATAGTCCGTTCAGATTGTCCATCTGTTTGAGGGTGATAGGCAGTGCTCAAACAAAGTTCAGTATCCAAGGCCTTTTGAAGAATTTTCCCGAATCTTGAAGTAAAACGAGGATCACGATCAGAAACAATCGATAGGGGTACTCCATGCAGTCTTACAACTTCATTAATATATAATCTTGCTAGACGTTCAAGTGGTAGATCCTCCCGTATAGCCAGAAAATGTGCTGACTTAGTAAGACGATCAACAATGACCCATATTGCATCATTCCTTCTAGGAGTCTTTGGTAGTCCCATGACAAAGTCCATCGTAATGTTATCCCATTTCCTCTCAGGTATGGGAAGAGGTTGTAATACTCCACCAGGATGTTGCCTTCCAGCTTTCACTTGTTGACAAACCATACACCTCGACACAAAATCAGAAATCTCCCACTTCATATTGTCCCACCAAAAATGTTCCTTCAAATCTCTATACATTTTGGTGCTCCTAGGGTGTATAGAGAAATTGGAACTATGAGCATCATCCAGCAATTCCCTTTTTAGATCAGTTATATCGGGAACACAAAGTCTCTTCCTGAATTTCAAAATTCCATCCTTATACACAAAGTCCCTCAATCTTCCATCATTCACATCTTTAATCTTCTTCTGAAATTCTTCATCATTGGTCTGAGAACTCTTAATCCTTTCTAGTAATGATGGTTTGGAAACCATTTGAAAAAGCATTGATGTTTCACCTTCCCTAGTTATTCCCATGTCGATCTTCACTAGATCCAAGAAAATTGGATCCCTTTCAATTCTCATCACATTCAAAACTCCATGGTCTTTTCTACTCAAAGCATCTGCTACCTTGTTTGCCTTCCCCGGGTGGTAATGTATCGTGCAATCATAATCCTTGAGTAGTTCAAGCCATCGCCTTTGCCTCATGTTGAGTTCTTTTTGTGTGAAAATATACTTCAAACTCTTGTGATCAGTATAAATCTCACATTTTCACCATAGAGGTAATGTCTTCATATCTTTAAAGCAAAGATCACAGCTGCTAACTCAAGATCATGAGTAGGATAATTTTGCTCATGAATTTTTAGCTGTCGTGATGCATAGGCAACGACCTTATCATTCTGCATAAGGACACAACCAAGTCCTTTCATTGATGCATCACTATAAATAACAAACCCATCATTCCCCGATGGTAGAGTCAATACAGGGGCATTGACTAATCTTCTCTTTAGTTCTTCAAAACACTCTTCACACTCTTTTGTCCAGACAAATTTAATCCCTTTACGTGTGAGATTTGTCAATGGGTTAGCCAATCTGGCAAAATTCTGGACGAAACGTCGATAATAACCTGCTAAACCAATAAAACTGCGTACCTCAGTTATACTTGTCGGTGCTGGCCATTCTTGGATTGCCTTGGTTTTAGAAGGATCAACGGAAATTCCATCCTTAGAGACAATATGGCCAAGAAAAGAAATCTCATGAATCCAGAATTCACACTTGCTAAATTTCCCATATAATTCATGTCTTCTAAGAGTCTTCAGGATAATGCGTAAGTGATTTTCATGATCTTCGTGGCTTTTGGAGTATACCATGATATCATCAATAAATACAACTACAAAGTCATCAAGATATTCCTTGAAAACTCTATTCATTAGATCCATGAAAACAGAGGGTGCATTAGTCAATCCAAAAGGCATTACTGTAAACTCGTAATGCCCGTACCTTGTTCGAAATGCTGTCTTTGGAACGTCTTCCTTCTTTACACAACGATGATGGTATCCAGACCGAAGGTCAATCTTTGAAAAGTATTGAGCTCCATGCAGTTGGTCAAATAAATCATCGATGCGAGGTAGGGGATACTTGTTCTTTATTGTTATAGCATTGATCTCCCTATAGTCAATGCACAACCTCATAGATCCATCTTTCTTCTTAACAAAAAGAACAGAGGATCCCCAAGGAGAAATACTAGGGCGAATAAATCCCTTATTACTCAGTTCCTCTAGTTGTTTCTTTAGTTAAACTAATTCCACAGTGACCATTCTATAAGGGGTCTTCGATATGGGCCTTGATCCAGGAATTAAATCAATGGAAAACTCAAATTCTCGTTCTGGAGGATGTCCAGGTAAATCTTCCGGAAACACATCAACATATTCTCTCACAATAGGTACATCCTATATTTGAATATTCCTTTCCTCTCCCTCAGTAATTTCCTTCTCTTCCTCCCCAATAATTGAATTTAGTTGAGCTACTGGGGGTAGATCTAGATAAGAACTATGTGGTGACGATTCGGCTCTAAAGATAAGGTCTTCCTTATCATCATCATCAAGAATCGTAACCTCTTTCCTCTTACAATAAATTTTTGCATCATGGTCCGAAAGCCAATCCATACCGAGGATTATATCAAATTCAATCATGGGTATGACGATGAGATCAGCAGGTAAAGAACATTTAGGTGCTCTAATGGGAACTAATCGACAAAACTTTGTTGCGATAATACTTCCCTTAGGGGTTTTGACAGAAAAATCCCTTGTTAAATCAAATTGGAAATATCTAATTTTCTTAGAAAACTGGGAAGATATGAAACAGTGCGATGATCCATAATCAAATAATGCATTTTCTAAACTTGAGGAAACCATTAAATTACCTGCCACCACATCTTTCGGAGCTTCTACCTCAGCAGTAGTGATAGCATAAGCCTGGCCTTGATCCCTTGGCCTTTTCTGAGGTAAGTTATCCTGACGCTTAGGACATTCATTTTCATAATGCCCCATCTCCCTCCAATTGTAGCACCGAACGTTGGTAGCTTCCTCCTTCCCCTTGCAATCATGAGCTTGGTGGCCTTTTTCACCACACTTGTAACAGACTCCCATTCCCTTCAAGCAAGTACCAGGATGTTTCTTCCCGCATTTACCACAAGATGGATATTCAACCTTTCCCTTCTTCCCTTTATTTCCATTCCCATATTGATCAGCAGGTCTCTTCTTCTCTTGGTTTTCTTTAAAGTCAAAAGACTTAGAGAATTCCTTTTCCGTCTTGATAGAGCACGAGACAATACCTTCGTATGAAGAGAAGGTTTGTGATACGAAAGATCGATGGAGAAATGGTTTCAACCAATCAAAGAAACGATCAGTCTTACTTCTTGGGTTACGTATGTAATCTGCAGTATACCTTTCTAACCTTGTAAAGTTAGCCTCATAATTTGCGACATTCTCATCCTCCTTCTGCCTCAGACTCAGAAATTGCCTTTCCATATCCGCTCGATGGTCTCGAGGAAAGTATTTTTCTAAGAACAACTCTTTGAACTCCTGCCATTCCATGTTTGTTAATTCATCATATTCCTTTGTGTTTTGAATTAGTGACCACCATTGATCGGCATCTCCAGTGAGGCGGTAAACTGCCATGATAACTTTTTCCCTTTCACTGCTCCCCAAAGCCTGAAATATTTTCTCTAGGGAATTTATCCATTGCTCGGCTACTAAAGGATTTGTACTCCCATTGAACGTTGGTGGTTGTTGCCTCATGAATCGATCTAACATTGATCCTCCACGCTGTGGATCAGGGTGCTCCATACGGGTAAGGTTATTATTCATAACCTGAGTAAGTTGTCCCAGTATGGTGATTAGCTGATCGACACCTGTTGCATCACCAGCCCCACTATAATTATCTTGAGCAGGAGGGTAATCCCTACATGGAGTGCGTGCATTGATACGGTTTCAATTTCTTCCACTAGGCGCCATTTCTAAACAATGGCATAAACTAGATCAGTTTATGAATCAAAATACATAATCCCATACTTATAAAACACTTAACATAAATTGAACTATTTATGGATATAATCCATAATCATAAAAATGTTTTCTTTGAGGAAGTATATACTCATAATCCCTTCATAATGATTTGTAAAGAAAATGAGAGTTATCCTAAGCATATCCCCCGGGAGTGTCGTAACCAAGAGTGCAGCAAGGCCCGTTGTCGTGCACCAGTTCCCGTTCGAGTCTAGCTCAAAGCGGTGTTTTCGGGTTTTACCCCTAGGAACATCTGTGCCAGAGCCGCCTCTACCTGCTCGTATCCAGACAGGGATGTATTTCTCGGAAAACTCACAAAATCTCTACAATACAAAAATTCTAGGAAGTTCTTCTATACTAATCCTCAAAGTTCATCTTAGGTATATGTGCTCTAATCAGATTTTATCTAAATCTAGCTTCCAAGGTTTGTACTAAACTTCCTCTGATACCAACTGTAACACCCCGACCCTAGTTAACCAGAGTCGGTGCATTATTACATAACATTGGCATGATCACAAGAAAGATCAAATCTCAAAAGACCGATTGGTTTAGTAGCCTTGGAAACACCATATATATTCATAAGTTTTACATTACTTCATAAAATGAAAAACTACTACAACAACATAATGTCTCCACATTCCACACTATTATTACCTCACAATATCCCTGCAGGTCATTCATAACTTACTTCTTCACTTCCTGGGAAAATTAAAACATGGAAAAGGGGTGAGCTCAAATGCCCAGTAAGGATAACAATATAGCGGAAACTTTCATAAATAAGAATAAACATTTAAGGCAATGTATAACTAAAAAAAAAGCCTTTTAAACTTGAACATCAACATAATATGGAAAAAGTAAAATGAAATAATTCCATTTACTCATTCACATGGATATTCTACTAATCGAATAATCACACGCAAAATCACTAACCACTTTCATAATGTTGGAATGCATAATGCCAGACTATCATAACCACGTAGTCAAGGCCTCGTGCCAAGACCACAAATAATATTTTGTCAAGGCCTCGTGCCAAGACACTAGTTTGTCTCATGAGACCTACCGATGCATCGAGGAGCTATAGCGGGCTCCACCCGTCACGTATTAAGTCCAATGCATTCCTATATGAAAAGGTTTAAACATAACATAAACATTCGTATTAAAACTAGCATACGAAATGTCAATAATTTCACCATAAACCATGAATTGTATAAAATAGCACATCCACAGTCAAACATATCACAAAACCTTCAATACAATATAGAAGTTTTGTATTATAATAAATCAAATTCAAATAAGCGTAAAATCCATCAAAGGATGTTGACATAGATGAAATCAAAAAACTTTTTAGAGAAATATCTCTTTCTATTTTTGAAATCATTTAAGAGCCATATAAAACAAAACATTTTCTTGAAAATATTCTTATAAGCTTGTAAGGAAAGCTTTGAAGATTTTATAATGGCGGAAAATAACCGCACCCGCCGTATATGTTAAAAAAGACATTCTTACCTCAATTTTGTCGAAAAGGTTAAAAAGGACCTTGTTTTGAAAACGACGGGAAGATTCCTCTTATAAAAAGTCAAAAAGGGTATAAATGACTTTAACCCATATTCTTATCAATAATAAAAATGTTTTGAAATACATTTTGAAGAAACATGGATGTGGATGATAACGAGGTCCCAGTAGATAATTATGTATAAACAACCTTGGATAATGAAGAGGTTGTGAAGTAAACCATTACCTTGTACTTTTCCTTGGTTGGGGTAGGTTAACCTCTTGTATAATGGTGAAATAGTTGTTATTAAATTATAAACGAATCATATACATTCATATGATATCATATATGATCTTTTAACATTGATTTGTTAACAATATCTTAGATTTATCGTTGTTTCGGGTGTTAACTTACTCGTTTTCTTATATGTTTTGTTACGTAAGTCATGTTTTTCATGGATAAGTTGTATCTTATTCATAACCATAATGATATCATGTCCTTAAAAATTATTTTTAAATCATCAAATGATAATTATACTTGAATGGATACGACGGAGAATGAATCTCATTGCGTTCGTGGAGACAGTAGTCCGTACGTACGCACGAGCGACAATATCATTATTTTGATATTAAAATAATATATAATTGGATAGTATATCATATATACAGAATCATTATCATGTTATATTTATTATTTACATGAATTACATATCATTATTATACCCATCTAAATAATAATATATTGAATAACAATTACACCACGACGTGGAGACGGTAAGCCGTACGTACGCACGTATGGTGACATGTCATTCAAATGATGGGTAGAATACTGAATATGGTTGTTCCATATTTATAATAACATCACAGTATATAGAAGATACTGGATTTATAATTTTAGAATTGAAATAATAAACAAAGAGGGAGTGGAAGTAGAAAGAAACATGAAAGAGGGTGATGAAAATGTTACCTCTTCTTCGAGTTCTTCCTTTTGATTTGATAAAAAGGACTCCGTAGGATGGCTTTCTGACTAAAGTAAAGCTTCTAGGATGAAGGGAGAGAAGTTGGGAGAGTATTTGGGCAGAGGTTGGCCAAACCAAAAGGCTTGAAAGTGTGAATAAGGTGGTAGAGGTGGGGGCCTTTTATAAGAGGAGAGGAGGGGCTCTTTTGGAAAGATTGAAATGTTTCATTATTGTACAATGATTTTAGGATTCTAAAGGTCCCACACTTATAACATTCATGGATAAGGTGATAAGGGTTCAAAATCTCTTCATACAATAGGCTTTGGACAAGTGTAAGCCTTGGATTTTGCATTATCTTCTCATTTTATTTAAATCGTTAAATAATGAGGTCATCGCCGCATCATAATGATGTCATAAATAATTTAATTTATTTAATGTCTAAAAATTATAAAAAAATACTATGATGTAGGAAATAGTTTTATCATTCTAATGAATATTTATAATCAAATTTTGTACTTGTGTAACCCCACTTAAAAACTGTTTTAGTAAAACAACTCATGTTTGTGTCAATTTAATTTTTAACATTAAATAAATATATATTAATGTCATTTTCCAACTAAAGTGGCTCCATGGGGTCCCCAAGTTGACCCATGGGTTTTCTTGGTCGGACATGACTCATCCAATAGGAGTAGGACAAGTGTCATTCTCATCTCATATTATTAAAACATTATTTGTACCTTAAATTACACTAATTACCTCTAATCGCGATTAAGAACTTAAAAGTCACTATTCACCAAAAAAATTATTTTAATCTCATTGAACCACATTTTACTTCTTAATGACAACCATGTATGTCGGATTTTTGAAAATCAAATCACAGAAATGGTAATATTTCATTAAAATGAAAAATCAGTTATTTAACTAACACTTAGTGGTTTCACTATTCATCAAAAATTGAAGTTTTTCAGAACAAAGCCAAAATTTCACCCTAAGCTATAATTGATATTCTGAATTCAAAAATGATGTCTATTTTACAAAATTCCAAACATATAAGTTGCATTAATTAATTTTATAATTAATTCCCGCTGTTACAAAAAATGGCGTGTTTCTAAGAAACAATTTATATCAAAAGATTGGCAATTGTTTATGTCCGATTTCAATGTTAAATTAATTTTAATGACCACCATTGGATAAAATGGTAAAAATATATTCTAATTATACTTTAAAACCACTAAATAGTATAATTTTTCACTAAAAATTATTTTGATTTAAAAAGTTGTTTTTAAGTATTTTTCACTATTCATAAAAAATTAGAAGTTCTCAGAAAAATACCAAAAATTCAACATAGGATAATTTCGATATTCCGAATCCAAAGATGAAGTATATTTTGATAAATAAAATTTATAAAATTTCAAAAAGTAGGTATTACTATTCACAACGGCTAGCTTAATTAGTTGTGGTGTGTGTTAGAGCTCGAGGTTGCGTACAACACACGCTATTGCATTATTCGAAGGGAAACGTACCGTGGAAGCTTGGGGTGTTACGAAAACCCCACCCATGTTTTGTTAATTTTGACCCAATAATAATAAAAAATAGAAACAATGAAGGATAGGGTTGTAATATGTCCATAAAATGTAATTTTTTATGATTTTATAGGTTTTTTTGTGCCTAAAAGTTATTATTTAGTCCCATATTATGCTTAATTTAACTTTAATCATTGTAATTAATTTTAATTACATTCACAAATTGTTTCGGTAAAAAACTAATTTTACCAAATTATACACTATAATTATGATTAGTCAAAGTATGGAATACATTTTTACAAATTTCTACCTCATATGTGGCATAAACGAATTTGAATATAATATCGTAGATGGGACAATAATGTGAGCTTTTAAAGTAATTTTGTTTAATGTTTTCACTGTTTTAATTGTCAATTTCATAATCGAATTGACTCAAATTACCTAAATTGGATCGATTGAAAAAAATTTAATGTAATTAAACTTTTTTAAAAAATATAATTTTACTATATAAATAAATTAGATGAAAAAGCAGTTTTTAGTAACATCTTGTATTTTAAATTATACATTCAAAAATAAAACTTCATAGAAAAATACAAAAAATTCACCCAAACCTAGTTTTTAGGATTCACTTAAAAATATTAATTTTACTTTGATATATAATATTTATAAATTTTCCAAAATTTATATTTCAAATTATTTTTTAATTAAAAGGCAATAAAATTTACTTAACAAAAATATTTGGTTTTATGTGTTAAATTGGGATAATTTTTATTTTATTCCAATAAAATATATTAGATGAATATAAAAATATTACCTTATATATATATTAGGTATATTAAATTAAAATTAATTTCTAATTAACATGTATTTATTTTATTATGATTAAATCAACTTTGTTGATCATAAGAAAAGTTTTCTATAAAAATACATCCATTACAGTGAATTCGTTCTTATATTCATAATAATTTGAAAATAATTAATTCTTTTTTATACTCTTTAGAACCACATTTTTTCATAATTTAGATAATAATATTCCTAAAATATAATTTAATGGGTAGGTGATATATTATTAGAATAATATTTTTTAATAACATATTATTTTTCAGTAACACTCTATCTTTTGTGTTTTGCACGCCATCAAGGAAAGTTAGTATTGCATGAAATGTAAGCTTATCTCAGTGTTTTTTATAGATAATCTATAAATATATTTTGTGTGTAGTTCATGATTAACTTTTAATTAGATATTACACAATCCAAAAATATATAAAATATCTATTTTCAGTGTTGCATGAAATGAACAATATCAAAAAATTAAATTAATTCAAAAAAATAACAAAAATCTCAGTGTATTACATTCTACGCCCCTTAAAATGAATTTCACCATAAAAATTCTTCTAGGTTATTAAATTTTTAATACTTTAATGTTTATTTCTTAGAATCCCACATCATAAATATGAATACCAAAACGTCATTATAAAAAAAGGAATGTTAGAAACACAGTAGTTACTCAAATTAACACATAACTATGTTTCCACGTAAGAGAACATATACTGGAACTAAAAACATGGTCATGGAAGATAAGTATAACAATTATGTTCAATTTAAGAGTGAGAGAGAACAAGGTCAAGTTAATGTTAACAATCATAATTCAATAAATATATAATGAACTAAGGGTCAATCTAATTCATCAGAAATGGATGTAATAAGATAACATGTTTAGTTTTCTGATTTCTTTTCATAATGTCAATTAATTTTAATGAAAATATATACTTGTATGATTTCATGAAAATATCAACCTTTTTTATTCCTTGATCAACTTCACCACTTTCTTTGAAAAATAATTTGAGTTTTTATTTCTAATGAACTAACAGATCATGAAATCCCTGATAGGCCATCCCATTTATCACCAGTGATAAATAATAACTTGTTTATATGTTATTTTATCCTATATGCATATATAATAATGATGTGAGATAATATATTATTTTCACAAACCTCATCCAATGTTTAACTTAATATTTCAAAAAATTCTTAACCTTATAACCCTTCCAAAATATGAAAATCCAATACATTAGAAGTAAGGTCACAAAATCATCTTAACATTGATCCACCGTATAACACAAAGTATCTCTTGGTATTCACATTGTAAAAATGTGAGAAACATCATCATATAATCTCTTGAAATCCTATAATAATCTGAATTACCATAAATAATTATTGTAAATATGAATGTATTCTTATTTAAAATTTTATTTGATATATTCTATAAATCCAAAAAATGATTTAAAATTGATAGCATAATATACTTATTAAAATGTCCTTAATAAGTTACAAGTTAATCAATATTATCGAATTTGCTTATTACTATAGAAAATATCTTTATCCAAAGAACATTATATTAATATACGGAAAATATTAAGGGTTATCTTACCTTCCCCAAAATATCATATTGTCATTAAATCACTTTTATAGTTTATTGGAAACAAGGAACATGATCTTATAAACCCTTAGTAAAAAAAAATAAACTGAAGAATCCTTTCATATTTCACTATTAATAATACATAATTTCTACATCCAAATACATAGAAACATTTATTATTCCACTTTATCCATATTTCATATGAATTAAACCTCATCTTATTACTTAATATCTCTTTATTTTCATAATTCCTCTATAGTATCATCAACATTAGTAGTATAACCATTACTCATACAACCTTGTCGATTCTCTTCAGATACTTTTCACTTAGGACATCAATTTTTTAATGACCATTCATTACACATTTAAATAATTTTACCTTTTGATGATTTATTATGTAGGCCTATATTCCCATCCATTTTGTTAACCAAACCCATCATTTTTTCTTATAGTTTCTTGCTTTGTGTCCTACTTTTCCATAGTCAAGATAACTTCTTGTTCGTTTAAGAAAATCAATTAGGTGATTATTTCCAAATTCATAACACAAAGGAAACTGAATATTATTTTATTCAGGGTATGCATTACCTAACCTCCTAGTGAAATCCTTCCTTCTCGTCTTAGGTGAGTCTGATTGTTGATTAAGGTACACGTTGTTTATCATGTATCTTAAATACTGATTATGTAAGGTGAAAATATCATTCACTCTAGTGTTCTCCAAATTTGAATTCTCATCAATATATATTATAAAAAATTAAATTCTAATATTGTTCTTTATGATTCCATACATTGGTAAAACTAAAAATAATTGAATCTGAAATGATTATCTTAGTGAAGAATCACATAATCACGAAAAGTCACTTATATGATATCTGTGTTAGGGAACCATTATTAATCTATAACACCTTAGGATTATCCTAGGATATTAATAGAAAAATTATATTTAAATCCTTAATTATGGTTCATTAATAGTTTATGAATTTCTAAATAATGTCCCCCATGAGTGTCAAAATTGGTGCGTAACAAGGGCCATTTTTCTCTACCAGATTACCCCGAGTTAGGCCCGTGACATCTTGTTGGAGTTATTACCCCTAGGTACAACTTTATTAGAGACAGATAAACTTGTAGTATCTAGACATGGATTTATTTCATGAAACCACTCACTCTGATGTTTACCAAAATTTAATGACATTTTCCATTAAATTTCTTTATCCTTATACTTATCCTTAAACATGCCCTTAGTGTTCTCAATAAGGATTTCTCAACCTAGTTTCTAAAGGTTAACTAAACAATTTCTCTGATACCAACTATAACAACCCATTATTGACATACACATACATTACATTGATTTTTTTAATACTTAAAACACTATAAAAATAGACACACAAAAAATGTATTAGTCTATTACCTTTGGAAACATAGAAACATAAACACTAGTACATATGTGAGCTATATTATCCCCCACTAGGTTCTTCTTGACCATCACCCTTCTTATACAAATCAATCATAATATATATTTTTATAACATGGGCAAGGAAACATAAAAATTGGTGATTTGAGATGCAAATTAAATGTAAACAAAGGATACATATAAGTATAAACATGAACATTGGGGTATGAGAAAATGATAATGAAAAAAAAGATCATACCCCACACTTCGATGATTATAAATAAGAATCATGGAATAAATATAGGTAGTTCATATGACATTAAAGAAAAAAAGAAAATAAGCTATGAAATCATAACACAGGAATAAAACATGGAATTATAGAAAAACATAAGAATATATAATGACTTCTATAGAGGTCAAGGTATCACTACCATGGCAATCTTAGTGAAACAATTCCTTTACTGAATCAGGTTCAATAGCCATTCCATCCCTGTATTACTAAACCAAGTTCCATCCTCATTGTAGCCCTGTAATAATCAACTGAGTTCACTCCTCATTCCATCCATTTCTATCTCATGAGATATATATATTTTCCAAATTCATTGGAGGAAGATATAGGTCAAACCGATATCATAATGAAATGAAACATACTTGTTCCAAAAATCATTAATATTCATATCATAACCCATGAAATGAAATTGGTATTATAAACATTTAATCATATAATATCCTGTATAAAAAGGAAGGATTCATAATCATTTCTTTAAAAATAAAACTTATGGAAATAATAGGGTTTCAAAATAATATAACCCATAAAAAAGAAATAGCATTCATAAACATCCCACCATAAAAAAATAATCCATTCAGAGAAATAATATTTCTGGAATTATTGAATTATTTCCCTACAAAGGCAAGAGTAACATCGATGGTTGATATCATAGATGGTAAAAAATTATTTATATTTTAATAAAATTTCTTGAGTAAAATATTCATCTAATTTGACAAATGTTTTTTAAACCCTTAATCCTTTTTAAAACTACTATCATTGAATATAATCATGAAAACATATAATGGAAGCTTGAAATCATGTTGAAAATATTTTTCCATGAAAAATTTTAGTGAAGTTTGAAAGCCTTTTCAAAATCATTTCATTGAAAATCACTTTTAAAAACATTTACTCAGAAAATAAACATTTAAATATTAATATTAATCTATAATGAAACGATGAGGGGTAAATCTGTACACACCGTATGAGGAAAAAATAATATTTCTTTTTTCATGGGAAAAAGTTTAGAAAAGATCCTTGATCAAACAATAAGAAGAATATTATATATTTTAATCCCATTTTGTTAAAAAATTTAATAAGCGTAAAAATTTCTTTTATTGATCTAAGGAGAATATTAGAATATTATTGTAAATATTTATAGAAAACATGGTTTTGAAGGAGCACATATTTCCAACTGAAGATAGTGGTAAGATTATATTTTCTTAAAAACATTATATTAATTATATTAAGTAACAAAGAGTGGGAAAATGATAATAATAAATGAATAAATAATGACTAAATATAGTATAATAACATTATTTTTCTTGAAATATGGATCATAATATTACATTAATTAATATTTGATCATAACCAATCTCAATAAATTGTGATATTGTTTCAATAAACTCCTACAAATTGGTAAATTTGGTTTATACTCCTTATATAGTAAAAATAAATTATATGTATCTTCAAAATATCATGAAATGTAGGAGATTTATGTTATAAAATTTCAAATTCAGTTCATAGACCTCATATAAAAATATAGGTTTACAACTCGTCATGTGTCTCAAAGAAGGAAAATTTAGACAAAATTATGTTACCGATTTGGTAAATATTGAAACATAAACCCCATGAGACAAATAGAATAATTTGGTAATGTAATTACCCATATAATAGGCTTATAATACATTCATAGTAATAATATACAACACACAACTTATGTGAGTGGTGAACAAGGCATGTATCTCACAGAAATAAATAGTGAGATGAAAATTCCTTTCCATGAGTTTGAATTGTCTCGTTTGTCTTTATATTTCATAAATAATAACATTATGTTAATTAATTACTTGATTTTGAACCTTTTTAAAGATTATTATTACATTTAAATCACTTATTACAATGTTTTATACAACTATATAAACAATTAAGTTTATGTTGGGTGTTTTGACCAAATTTTGTTCATGTGTTAAAAATGACTTTGGTTGGTCAACAATTGTCAAATGAGTCATTATATAAACATAAAAAAAAGTAATAAAAATACAATATTTATAATATTTATAATCGTTTTATAATTTTAAAACAAATTCATTATTTTTTTTGTTAAAAATGAATCAATGTTACAATTATGGAGACGATTGGTCATATGTACTCATGAATAACATTCTCATTTCTCAATGATCATTATAGAAAGAAATTAATTAACATCATTCTCTCAAAAAATATAATTATATAATAAATATAGTATTATTTAATCAGATATACTTATATATAATTATTTTTATGTAAAAGAAATCGCATTGTGTCGATGAGGCTGTAGTCCACACGTCCATGAACGACGTTATGACTTTATAAGTGTGTGAAAGGGTAATAGATAAAATGGTATATATTATATTTCTTAAAATTTAATTATCTCATGAATTTACTATATATGTTTTTATTTCACAAATTTTTAATTAAACCCATCCATTATACATTCCATGTATTGTGTGTAGAAATCACATCGCTTTTTCTGGGGTGGTAGTCCACACTTTCTGAAACCATCTTTTCATATTTACTCCAAATGGAAAGTATAAAGATATGAATTCTAAAAGGATTACCATATCATAATGAAATAATAATTATAATATATAAAATAAATTAATATAATTTCCATCATAATATCCACTATTATGGGTGGTAAAATAAAAATGTGCAATCATCATTTCGTGAGGTGGTAGTTTATCGTACACATAAACACTACGTTCGTTACCCATTAGATAAAAGTGTGTGAAACTATTGTTCGAACAATTAGTAAAATAATATCTCATTATAATTAGGATATTTTTTATATTGTATAATCATTAAATAATTATAGTTGAGGTAGTGGATAATGAAAATAAATGAAAGGAGTTTTAGAGAGGGTGTTACTTCTAAATTGGGTAACTCCTTTTGGTTTTCACCAAAGGTCATCCTTGTAATGATTTCATCCAAAGGAATTCCAAAAGGATGAATTCAAGGATTTTGGGGATCTATTTTGGAAAATTTGTTTCAATACAAAGTTTCTTGATATTTGTGAGGAATTCAGAGGAGAATAGACGTTTTATAAGGGAGGAGGAGTGTCACAATGGTAGTAGTTAAGAAAAAGGAAATCCCATAATTTTTTTTTATTAAAAGTGGATAAAATAATTCTCAATGTAGATCCTTGGTAGGATAGTGTATAAATATTTCCATAAAAGCCTTTTAGAAAAGTTATAGGCCTTTTTGGACATAAGGATATTGTTTAGTCCATTATTATGTTTAATTTAACCTTAATCGTTGTAATTAATTTTAATTACATTAACAAAATATTTCTTGTCAACAAATAAGTTGACCTTTAAAGAAATAATAAATTATGATTATTACAAATATATAGTCCATTTTTTCATATTAAAAAATCATAAATTGAAGAAATTATTCTTAATATAATCCCATATAGAGGATGATAAAATGGGTTTTTAAAATTAAAATGTTCTGATGTTTGCTATGTTTTTATATTCAATTTCAAAAAGAAATTGATTTCAATTACCTAAATCTAATTTATTGATAAAAATGTAATATAATTAAACATTAAAACCTACTAAAAATTTTATTTAACTATATAAAAAATTATATGAATTTCTTTTTGAGTTAAAATTCATTATTTTGTATTATTCATTAAAAAATAAAACTGAACCGAAAATAAAAAAATTTACCCTAACCTATTTTTCATGATTTTCTTTCAAATATGATGTTCTTTTTATATGTAATATTTATTAAAGTCATAAATTTATATTAAAAATAGGTTATACATTAAATGGAGAAATAATTTCCATAATAAATGTATTGGGTATTGTGTGTTAAATTGGAATTATTCTTATTTTATGCATATAAAAATTATAGGATGAATATAAAAAATATTTCCTTGGATATATAACATATATATTAAATTAAAATTACTTTATAATTTTAATTAATTTAATTTAATATTATTAGAATCATATTGCAAGTGTAAGAATAGTTTTCTATAAAAATACTTCATTTATATTCAATTGATTCTTATATTCATAACAATTTGAAACTAATTAAATTATTTTTTTTATTTTTTAAAACCACATTTTTTCATAATTTATTTAATAATATTCATAAAATATTATTTAATTGATAGTCTGTATATAATCATTATAATATTTCAAATAATAAATTTTTTTTGTAACACTCGGTATTGGGTGTTACGCATGCCATCGTGGAAATTCATTATTGAATGAAACATAATCTTACCTTAGTGTTCCATATAGTGAAATATATCCTTTATATTTCATTTACTATATTATTAACTTTGAATTTTTATAACAAATTCTATAATTATATAAAATAACAATATTTAGTGTTGCGTGAAATGAAAATATCAAAATGATTAAATTAATTTGAAAATGAAATCAAAAAAATTTCTGGGTGTTACACAATACCTCATATAAATATCAAGTCTTTTATTTACTATAGAACTAAATAAAATCATTTTTACCTACCCACCGATATACCAGCCCCATCTCAACCATCCTCTGACTGATCCCACTGGATCTACGATGATACTAATATGAGGGTCATACCTCCATGAACAATTTAATTCCTCCACAATAAGATTATCCTTATCAACACTCCATGAAAAATCACTGATCTCCATGACAAAAACTGTATTTATTTTTTTCTTTACTGAATGGACATGACCATACTTCTCATACCTAATGGATTATAAAAAACAATAATTGTTACTCATTCCCAATCCACCAATAATGTAATCCTTGATATCCACTAAAACTCTACGCAAAATGAGGATCACACCCTATAAAGGTAAATGGTGTCCTCCCAACTATAAGGATTACATTATGGTGCTTCTTAAGAAAAATTCCTGAAAATTCCAATTTCAAAATTTTGTTTCCCCTCCCAATCTATACCCATGTATCCCACCAACCCCTATCAAGGAACAGTCTTCAAACAACTGCATCATTGTATTTGATCTATACATGATTTCACCTTGATTTATAAAGTAAATAAATCCCATTATCAATGTAACTCTAGTCCACTATGCACATAATCATCTCATAAAATCTATCAATACTAAACCATTAATTTATCACCCACAATCACACAAACTAGATGGGCACTGTGCATATTAGTTAATTCTCTCCCTCACACAACATCATTTTCTCCAAAAATCTATAACAATACTCACTATATTCCATAAAGTTGAATGATTCTATCGGGAACCCTCTAGTATGTTCTTCCCATACTACTCATCATGATCTGACCCAAACCCAATAGGTGTACACTTCCATTCCAATAGAACTTATAACCCAACTTATGACACCATGACTCATAAATTTCATAAAAACTTAGCTTAGGAACCTAAAAAATTACCCATACACTATTACATTTCATCCTTGTTTTTCTAAAATAATCCCTGATGTTTATTTTCAAATAGGATTGAGTTATCTCACTCATGTCAAGGCCTGCCACATGATCACCCTACACCTTGGGAGTTATCTCAAAACTAGGATCATAGGCTCACACACTATATATCCTAGATCAAATAATCCAAGACCACATTCCACACTACATGTGGAATATTCAATCCTATAGGACATATCTAATTACACGTCTAGATAATTAATCATATTGAAAATACTCTACCCTTGATTCTCATATCTATGTCACTTACAATTTTATGATAACCCATCTATCATGTTATATAATATATCCCAATTCATCACAATAATTGTAGAAAACACAATGAATCTAAATTATTGTACTTGAGTAACAAATATTCTTACCCATATCTCAATGCCACTAGTCTCTCCCACCTTGTCCAAAACCCTATATCACATAGGCCACAACTCCTAGTACAATATCTCTACATTCTTCTTAATACCACAAGGAAACTCACAGTCCATTATTACAACTCTAGGTTTCTAAAATATACATATTAGGCATTACATGCGAAATAAACCATTAATTATCAAGGACTCATCATCAATAGGAATCCTTGTACCAAACTACCCCATCAATGAGAAGGTAAACCCCATGTGTATATAAATACACAATTTTATTATGATCTGTATTTGTTAACCACAGTCACAATGTTTTGTTAAGTATAATTTAACCAAGAATCTATATTAAAAACACCTTATAGGTTTTTTTAATACATTTATAAATTGAACTTTGTCACAACCATCCCTAAGGGGTTCATCTTTAAGGCTTCCAATCCCTGTAGTAACCCAACAACTATTACTTTAATTTCCATGCATGGGGGTTCATTATATACATCATTAGATGAAATATCACCATATGATCCACATGAAATGTCACTATATGGGATACTTTTTTTACATATTAGTATAATTACACCAAATTTTTTTATATAAAACCATAATATAAGTTATATTTTACACTTTAAACAACTAAACCTTATAGCATTAGTGATTTTAATATTGTGCACGAACTTGAATGTCATGTGAATCCTATATTCTAAAAATTATTCATATGCACAAGACTCTTCCCAATGGAATAATAGAAAAATCAAAAATAATAATATTAGAAGAAGAAAACATAAGTGAATAAATATCTCAACTATAATAGTGATAACCAAGAATAGTAATCTTGTATCCCTAATAACCTAAAAATTCTATAAAAATGGATTTTTTGATGCACCAATACGAGGTCCATTAAAAGAAATGACATGTATCAATTCCTTTAATACCATACCCAAAATTGTATGATGGTTAAAATATTCTCTAATAACATATTTAAATTCCTTGATAGGAAATAACTCCCTACTATCTCACCTTGTGATAACATGTGACCACTGGCATGCCTCCACAAATGATAGAGACTCTGGACTAGGATCAAGGGTCTTTGGTATAATCATGGGGATACTATAACAAAAATCATGGTAAAAAATAAATAGAAAGATAACTAAATAATGTTAATAATAAATAATGAAAGTATATAGAATATAATAAATAAAAATCATGCTACATAAAATGGAATTGAACATACAGTCTTACATCTCATTGATAACCAACAAGGATGATAAAATATACACATAAAATTTTTTTTATAAAAATACATGGAGTCATTTCTACCATCCCCAATCCTTATCACATCATCATTTACAAATCATGAACGATTTTATATATCTCGATCATAAAATATTGAGATTTTTCCCTTCACTAACTTTAAATAATGAGATATGTTATATTTACAATGTTATTAGGTGTCCCAATAAATTTTGGATTAAAACATGTTAGGCCACCATCAGTGGGTCAATAAATATTTTGTATGAGAATTTTATATACTCAAGAAATAAACACAGTTTATAAGCATAATAATATAATCATCGTCAACCCTCTAGTAATGAGGTGACACCAGAGGTCACACACAACTATTTTTTCTAGTGTCATAAGTCGCCATGTATAAATCATACCACCCAATAAAAACCACATCCAACCCTAGAAACATTTAAATAACAACTATGGAGAACCATATACTTCCCTAAAATTGCATTATAATATCATACAATTAGTTGACCCATTTATAGTGAGGATCCTATCATAATTGACCCCCTAGGGGTGGTCGCATCCCCTATATAAAACCATAATATCCATCCACAATTGGGGATATATCCCCTTCCCAAAACAATAATATTCATACACATGAGGGGTTCAAATACCCTATCTAGAACCATCACATTCAATAGTAGTCCACATATCACCCCTAAAACCTCGTATAGTAAACTCTTTAGGGGGTTTCCTTCCCAAGAACCTCATATACTATATAATTAGATGTATTAAATCTCCAAATATAATCATATGAAATATATTGGGTCTGCATAATATCTCTCTAAACATCGTATATAATGCACCTAGTGGGTGACACTCTTCCCTAGAATAATTATCACACCATCATTGTCTAAACACCCTACAATGGATCATCTATCTCATTCCCATGTCTGGGGAAAATTCCACCTCTTAAAGGGAATAGAATAACTCTAACACACCATGATCACATCATGTAATAATCATACTTATAAGAAGAATCATACCAACTTCACACTATGGGAGGGACAGAATCCCAACTCCCTTTCCAAACCAATCTAGGATGGCCCAGTCACACCCTACATTACTATAGTCCTACTTAGGCATACCCACATGGGAAGCCACATGTAAATGTAATAGGAACACTCTACCCACAATGTAGTCAAATATCTCAAAGGATATAAGACATATAATGTTTCCATATAGCTTATACCTAGTTTTCCCATACTTATTCAATACTCTCTTCAATACACAAGGGTCCAAGATCTCATATACTACAGTATTATATGTTATTCATTGTAATTATAACCCCATTTAGTTTGTACATATCAAGGAATATAATCATGATCATATCATTAACCATAATTTAATAGGGAATTAAGCTTTTATCCAAGAGACCATAATGGAAATTGACACATTATTCGTTTCATATATTTTACTTAAAATAATTCCTTTAAATTTAAATTCAATTTATTATTAGTGGAGAGATCACATATAATATGAACATAAACCACAAGAATAAACTATAGGGAAATTTTTTAGTACCACCATCCACTTACATGATTATATTCCCTTTTAAGACAATAATAGACCCTTCCTAATCTTATATAAGCCACATACCATCTTCTATAATCAATCAAGATCCTATCTCAAGCCACAACATCCGATAATAATAATTATAACTATTTATAATTTATTATTCAATTTAATCAAAATAGGAATAATTGAGTAAAAATAACTATATGGTTTAACTATTCAAAAACCATGAAAAATATAAAGTAGCCCACTCCCAACATACACATGAACCAAAGAAGCAAAAATTCCTAATTAATGTACCTGAGGAAATGTTTAATTAAATCAAATTTCATTAAAAACACTAGAAAGTTATGAATGGAAACAAAAATATAAAAAAATAATAAGAAACATTGTGTGCTCATCCACTCAAGACATCCTTTAGACACTTTCACTCCATCACCATATAGCTATCATAAATAAGATCGCACTATTTTCCCCTTTTAGAGATCTTATTTTTTCTCTTTACAGGAAAATGAATCTTATACCTCAGCAATATCTCAATTGTGATTCATTTCATTATTTGAAGTTAAGTATTACACCAAATCCCACATAAACACCGTTCTTGTTGTTTAAATTTCCATAAATCAAAATCATGGTCTCCCACCATCCCTTCCATCATGTAAACTCATACAAAATGAGGTGTATATAGTCCTTACAACACGTCGATTCATAACCTATGTCAACATATTAGATTCATTTCACACCCATTTTATATTATATAGGAATACACTCTTTACTCCAATGACATCTAGATGAAGTGGTACTATATCTGAATATTATTCATTTAAGAGTGAACCATTGAATTTTTGGCTATGTGAATCACACATTATAAACCATAAAAGTGAAATGAACCACTCAAAATCATTCCATGATCCTATAATAAACACTTCAACCAAATCAAATTCTTGTTTAAGTTTTTTCAAATTTATGTTTTGTACTGATCATTTTCATGAATACATCTATCAGTTGAAGTTTTGATATCAAACTAACCATAATTAAACTAAAATTAAACACATATATAGTAGTTTACTTCTATGATTTTGAATCTACAGAAAAGTTAATGTATGAAAACCCATACAAAACTCATCTATTTTAGTCTAAATCCTTAAGCCAATAGAACCCTTATTTTACTTTATAATTCACTTCATATCATCCAAATTCTATATTATATGGTTTAATATAAACCCACTGAAATCTCACACTTCTTGTTCAATTTATAGACAAGTACAAACTATATTTTACATAAAACATCTAACAACAAATGTATATGGATCATTTTCGATGTACTTGACCTCAACATCCTATAGTGGTGACTTATCTTTACATATTTTGAAATTATTGGCCAGCTGAATGGACAAATGATTTTATTCAAGCACACCAAAATGTTATACTACCTATTGAATATATTCATATTGATTCATGAATAATTAAATAAAAATTTGGTCTCATATAATACTTTTCCCTTAAATTATCTTTAAAAGATACAAATCTTCCATATTGATGATTTTGGACAACTAATCATTTATCTCATTTATGATTTCTTTCTATGGAGTCATTATCATCATTTCATACATGTAAAGTAGAAGTATGATTAACCTCCTATAATCAAATACTTTCTAGTAATATAAATGGTATGTATTTTTCAAAAAAAAAAAACCATTCCATCGTGAAATCATTGATCATTCAATTTAGAATACATGGCCCCTATTTCAAATAATAAAGGTTAATTTTTATACAATACAAATTTTTATGGATCCATTTATCCTTGAAACCATCTAGATACTTAATATAGATACCTTTATCTAAATCCATGTCAATAAATTTTATCTTCATGTATAGCTACACGAGATGATTCTCTTATAATGAAATCATAATCAATACCATTAGTATGGTTTGTTTATTTACTACGAGTGAAAAAAAATCACTGAAATCCAGTCATTCATCATAATGAAATCGCTTCACACCTATCAGGGCCCTTTACCTCTTCCTACAATCAACCTCTTCCTTTAGTTGATAAACAAATTTATTCAATAATATTATTCCATAAATATTCTATATTAGCTCCCATGTTTGATATACAATTACGAAATCCTTTTTATCCAACCAAGATAATTCCAAATATTTTGAATCCGTGAAACTAAATTCCTATTCTAGTATCTTAGGATCTCCATCATCTAT
Organism: Viscum album; assembly: GCA_963277665.1. NCBI lineage: Eukaryota > Viridiplantae > Streptophyta > Magnoliopsida > Santalales > Viscaceae > Viscum > Viscum album. The sequence continues at coordinate 1,604,241,479 of OY728161.1, forward strand.
TAGAATTACTAATTACAATGTATCAACATAACTTTGGGCAAGGTGTCCTTCCTTAATAGATATCTTTTGTTGTCCCAATGGATGATATCCTTCTTGAACTACAATATATAGAGTTTGAACATATAGTGTTCAACATTTGGTAGTACATGAACTCTCCAATACATCAATCCTATTCAACACCATAGTAACTTGAACTCTTTTTTCTGAAAACTTTACCAGATGATTTGGTACTTATAATCCAGATGTGATTAATATATACAATGAAACATCATTAAATATTATTGGTTCATCCATATAATCCTTGACATCTAAATTTACATTATTTATATAAAAATATTATCTTCGTATAGATCCTTCCATAATAACTCTTCATTTATTATCAAACATTAACTGCTAGTGACATTCTGAGAGTCATTACCATAGAGAGGAAAACCAAATTAATCATCACTATAACCAAAAAAGTAACAGACTGAAGATTTACCATCAAACTTTTCTAATTCTTGGATTCAAAAAGGGAATAAGAAAAGGCTCTAGGTAATTTTATGTTGTTCGAATTAAATTTTATTCTTGTCTAAGGGTTCTTTTAATGTTGTAACATAATGGGTGATGATGGACTCCAATTGACTAACTATGAATCATAGTTCACTGCATCATCCCAAAACACCATGGGGAACCCGATGTGAATCCTTAAACTCCCACTTTCTCCACAATAGTCATATTCATCCATTATATAACCATGTTGTGCTTATATTCTCAAAACTCGACCATCTCAAGAAAAACCCTTCAACAAAGATAATAACCAAAACACCCTTCTTACTTTCTCACAACTATTTTCGGACTAATGGAACTTAAAAATAATTCAAGTTTCCTTCTTTATATTTTCCTTAAACCAAATAAGTATATAAAATACCTCATAACTGTGAAAGATGAATTAAAACAAAACTTTTTATAAGTAGTATTTTATGAAATACATGTGGTAATGTGAAAACCATTGGGAATCCATCCGGGCTAGCCCTCAAAAAAATTATTAAATAAGTTCTAAATTTTTGTGCTTTTGGAATTTTCCCTTCCATTAATAAGTACACAATTAACTAAATTATAAAGAAACAATCCTTTAAATTTCTATAATCTATTCTTTTGGTCTTTAATAATCCCTTAACAGCTAAAATCGTTATTTAATTTTCATTGACGTGACCAAGACGGTCATACCAGTGTTTAACGAAGGTAACTACTCCGTTATGCATTACTCTTTCTGATAAACCTTTAAGATAAAATGTCTATTACTTAAATACTTATTTACAACTATATATTGATGTGAAATATTCCATGTTCCTTCCATAAACAATAAATAGAACCTCAAGTCATAGATTTTTTCCATATAAATAAAATTCTTCTTTAATCTGGGAATGTTCCAGACAACTTTTAGTTTCCACAAGATTTTGTTCCTTATTTTTATCAAAAAATATCCCATTCCAATAATCCCTAGTGCTTTCATATCCACCAGATTAACTCAATTATATCTTCCTGATATTTAAATTTTCATACTCTCCCTCATATATTTACAAGAATGAGGCATCATAGCCTTTCACCCAGGACTCATGTGAACTACCAGCAGTCCGGAGAAAACCTTTCCCTTCCTATAAAATAGGGTTCATAGATACACAAACTGAAGTATATCTTCTATATTTCTCCCTATTATCACAATAATCATCATTTAGGTGTAATTTCCACCAATTATTCTAATATTGGAGATTATTGTCAACTAATATAATTCTACTCTAGATCCTCATACCTTATTACTTTTCAATGACCATTCCATAAGATCATTATTCCTCTTACGACCTCATAATATACATCATCATATGATACCTAAATCTAATTCTAAATATTTTTTTTCATTCAATATCATTTTATAGACATCTATGAAATTTGAAGTAGTTGGTTTGATTGAATTTATCACAATCCTCCTTATCATATCCCATAAGTCAAAAATTAATGAAACTAACTGTAATTCCTACACTAGTTTTTTGAATTATATATATTCTAAATCAATATAATTTTTAATTATAATTAAGTCCTCAATGTGATTTCCTATATATTTCCCTTCAAATATTGACATTTTGAATAATATTTTTAGTAGGATACCATGATCATTGATATGTGATTCTCATATACATAAACTAAGGTATTCATAATTTCAAATGTGGACTTCTATTACTGTATGTTAAGAATAACATTCTTGGAAAAATACATTCATATAAAACATGGTAATTTGTTATTCATCCTCTCTCACTCATCATTTTTCATCACTTTGGACTTGGATCCAATTAAAGATATATTTATGCCTATTTTTATAATACACTCCTCTATCTAGATTTTAGATAAACTAAAATACATTTCATATAAATTCTTCTATAACAACGTTCACTCTTATAACATAAAACCACTATAAATTATTAATTCCCACTACTTCTATGAAATATAAAATAATTGTTCAGGAACTATTTTAAAATATTATTATACAAGGAGAATGATATAAAATTACAACTAAAATGATCTCTAAATCACATTCACTAATGATTGATACTCTAGAATCCCTCCAAAAAAAATCTCGTATACATATTTTTGTGTCCACATAAACCATTTGATTAATACACTAAAAGATATTCTATTGTAACTTCCGAATAAAAGAAAAATAAGTATAATTAAGATAATGCTGAAAACATTAAAAAAAATTCCACCTTATTAAAAGGTGAAATACACTAAATGATACAAACAAGAACTAATAGAAACAACAATTCAAATAAAATTTGAAATAAAAGAGAACAACATAAAGAATTATATAGTTCAACATTGAATCCTAATACTTATGGGGTGATAATTATTTTTTATCCCATGTACCAATATAATTATTGTAATAATAAAGTCAAATATGACTGGATCATAAGAAATCAACCCTTCTTTTATAGTATAGTCCATATAGGGCTTCCAATTTCCACTATCATCCTATATTCATGGACTGAAATATAACTCCTCTAAGATATATATAGAAACCATTAATATAGTCAAATAAAACCACTAGAACAATGTCCCCCAATTATATATTTTTCACTTTGATTGAACTGGAATGATGTCAATCCTTCAACTTCTAGTGAATGGAATTCTAATGGACTGACAACTATCAACCCATCTTGTGTCTCATGGAGAACTAACACTCAAATTTTTTTCTCCATTTCTATACAGAAATCATAAATAATGCCACCAAATTTTTTCCTTATGGTGGTCATACTTTTCCCCCATCAGGTAAAATGAGGCTTACACCTAACAAAACATTTATGGTTCACAAGATAATTCATCCGTGAAATTTTTTACATTATCCATAAAAGTGATCAATTATTCCTTTTCAATAGAATATTCACCATTAATATATCTGATTACTAGCTCTAAATCACTCAATATGTTCATAAATATCACTATTATCCCTTGATATATTTTTAATATAATATGGGATTGGTATTCCAATTCATTATTAGTGAATATTTTTAGTTGAAGTAATGAATATTGATGAACATCTTTTATTGGGAAAATGAGTATAATTCCTAGGAAAATACTTTTGAGATTAATATTTCCCATTTTCTTTTCTATTGGGTTTTTAGGAACTATAAATGTATATATACTATATTTTGAAAGATTCATGCACAAAGAAAACATCTTTACCGGTGATATCTATTTTCATTGGGGAACATTGGGGGTAGGTTGGGATATAAATAAATATTCAAATTCATATCTTTTAAATACCATATATGACATGAAATGGATATTAAACTATTGGATAATGACTACCCACCATTCCATAATCCCATTTAACATATTAATAATAAGGATATTTTTATATGTGAGGTTCATTTTACGGAATGTACAAAAAGTATGACCACCAAAAGGGAAAACTAGAGTGCAATTTTTTAATCTTTTAATGAAGATGGAGAAATAGTGGATGGGTTCCATTTGACTCAAATATACAATATTTTAAATTTTAATTCAGTTTATTGGATGTATATTCACTGAAAGATGAAGAAGGATGAACATCCTATGAGTTGACAAAATGGGCGAATAGTCAACTAGCATGGAAATTTGAGAAAATGGAGTGATTTCACCAGATGAAGGGTTCCTCTATGTATATTATGTAATATAGACCATAACATGTGAATATATGATAAATGTGGTGACTGGGTGCACCAGGTTCACTAGAGGGACTCTACTATAAATTAGGGTTTAGTAATTTTGATCCACACAATGTTGAATCAATTAATATAATCATCTACTTGATAATTTTAATAAATGTGAAGTAGAATTCCCCTTTGGATTGGGATTCAATTATATAACATGTAATCCTCTTTATTTTTATATTCCTTTTGATTTTTTCTTTTATCTTTATTTATATTATTAATTGATTATATCATCTAGTTTTTTCTACATTGCATTATTTTCACATATAAGTACTTGCCTTATTAGTGTAGGGCATCACACATGGTGTTTATTCTATATTTATTTCAATGCATGTAGTTACAAAAGATTATATTGTATTTTTTTACTCAAAAGGTTTTTATAAACCCAACAAGTGGTGTTAGATATATTGGTAGTGTTGATTCTTATGGATCAGGCCATAATGGAGGTGTTATAGAGCTTGGTTCAACAGTGATTATCTAACCTTCTAAATATAACAAAATGCAATAAATAGGTTTTTACATTACGTATGGATCCTTTAATTTTATTATAATTATTATGTTTTACCTAATATGGATTCTGAGAGAGGATATGGAAGAAATTTTCATGTATGGGGCTTGTTTGGAACTCGGAACCCAGCCAGTGGAAGAAAGAACTTGGTCATACGATTAGTAGAAACCATGTATCTCATCCTGAACAGTTTCTACTAACCATTTGTGGTATTTATTGGATAATATAAAGTCACATATTTTTCAATAAACATGAACGCATATCTACATGCCCATGAAGATCCTCTATAGTTATTAATTTAAGCTAAATGCACGGTCGGTGCATTGTTTTTCTAACTATTTTCCATGATTATTCAAGGTAGGTATTGAGTTAGTGAGGTTTCTGAGGTTGGTGCATGGATTTTCCAACCATGAAAAAAACCACAAGACCCATTAATTTTGGGTAAAATGATAAAAATGATCTTAATGTCAAATATTTAGGAACCAAATTTTTTTTTTCATCTTTTTTCCTATGTTTATGGTGTTTTCATCTCCCATTGACATCCCTCTTTGGATACACATTGGTTTTTAGATAAAACTACCACCTAGACTCCAATTTGATACCCATTCATATAATTTAATGTTCATTTGTATGTACTCATTTTAACATGCACCTATCATTATTTGTTTTTCTATCAACTAAGTTATTTAGGTTTAGGCTCTTATATGCGATTTTCAACGAATTCATCTATATTTTAAATTTAATTTGATATGATCCAAACAAAAGGATAATACTAGATAGTTGATCATCTAAAATAATAATATAGGTGATCTAGTATTTATCCCTTAAATTCAGGAGGTTTTATAACATGTGTTATGTTCCATATGCAGTTTTACCATGCATTTCCCCTAAATTGAATCTATAATAAATTAGTTTCCTTATTATGAAACTAACGACATTAATAGAACCCAATATACATTGGATCTCATAAAACTCAATGTGATCCACCCCTTTGGGTGAGGCCTTTCATGTGCATAATTGGATTTATTGGTATATATAAAAACAATTATCGAAGTGTTTGGCCTTACTTATAAATGTGAAAATAATAAATTAAATGGATAATTGATGTGGTATATTATGTATAACACATTAATCAATTTATCATTAATTTTATTATTTTTCAGTGGCATTTCCTTGTCAACAACACGAAATAAACTAATGGTCATGCTCTTGTTAATGGGAAATGTTATTCAGTAATGAACTATTCAAGGGCTTGTACTAAAGAAAAGTATTATTTATCACAATTATGAAGTATGTTCATAGAGAACCTTGTTTATTATGGTAAATTGGCATGTTGAACCTTATTAATGTTATATATATGGGAAGGGAATCCCTTATTTTAATGTGAGAGAAGCATGGAATCCAAATAATTTTGATATGGGAATAACATCCCTATAATTGTAACATGAGCATGGAAACTCAATAATTGAGATATGGGAATGGAAACCCTAGTTATATAGCATTGTAATGGATACCCTTAGAAAAATGATATGGTAAAGGTGTTCCTATATTGTTATATAATCACGAAATCCCTATAATTGTGATACTAGGCATGGATACCGTTACAAATGTGATATACTGGCATGGAGACCCATACTTTGATATACAGGCATGAAGACCACTGCTATTATATGATGTCATGGTGACCCTTCTTGATAAGATACTAGGTATGGAATCACTATTAATCTGATGTTGTTAATGGAATCTTCTATTCATGTGATATTCTTCATGGAATTCCATGATTCTTATGAGACTCATGCTACAGCTTATGGATGTCTGAGTTATGCCACGAATCCAAACTAGTGGTACAGTTGTATACTAAAATACATATACAATCTATATATGTGTACATATAAATTTTTAATTGTCTACTTATTATTTTTATTAATCTATTTAAGGTACATTCATCAAACTGTCCTTCTAGAACCAAAGTCATCCTTTTACAGTTTTGAATACTACATTCCATTATTTTCTGCACATATCCATATTATATGCTCTAGAAGTTGTTTATAGACTCCATTGGTGGTGTCATACTGAGTTTATATCACAACCTATATAGGTTGTCAACGGTACTTGACAATACTATGTGGATGTAGGTAGGGAAAAGGAAAATTCCTTGTCGGTAATACTTGAGTTACTTATAGAATTGTAGTGGGAAAGAATATAACCGAGCAATGGCTCATGATTCTGATGGACACAGTCTTTTTGAGCCTTCTTCCTTATCTATATATGTGTGGAATATAATAATTTCATGTTCCTTTTTTCCTTTCCATATGAGATATCATCATTTTTTATATGATACTAGATATTATTGTTATGGGTTATTTATTCCATTTGCATTCTATACCTTTTTTTGGAAATTATCAGTTATTATTATGCTTCCAATACATATCTATTATTTCCACTATTGTGATAATTTGATCATGAGGGTATTAGGTCTCCACTATACTATCTCATACCCTTTCTACTAGTTTGAATCCTCTAGTGCATGAGGAGGCACACTTGAGGCTAGGTGGACCACCAGGTTGGGGAACCGTTTATGTGGCATCCGAGTTGAGAAGTCATCAAGTGGTATCAGAACAGACTTTATTTTTTTTACAATTTAGGAATATTATATAGGTGATTATAAATTTATCAGTATTTGGTAATGAGTTTCTCCTCGGATTAGTTAACTAACATATAGGGAAAAGGAAAATTACCAAGGATGGGGAAAGTTGTTATGTATTTTTCTTATTACAGTTGACCTGATTCTAATATTGAGTGATATACATGAAGTGTGATATTTGTATATATGATTGTGGATTATATTTTATCCTTTTATTAATATTTCATATAATCTTGTTCATTCAATATTTTAGGCAATTTATAGTATTATTATGTCATTAATTTGACATGCCATGTTTACTTGGTACGAGAATTTCCTATACCATGTATTGGTGCTTAGTTATATGTACACGAATTGATCTAAAACATAATACAGGTACTTCATATGGTATTTATTGGAATTAAATGGTTTTATCAATTTATTTTATGAGGTATGTGGTCCCCTATATATTATAAGTGGTGATCCATACAGTTTAACTGTTAAATACAATTGTTATGAAAATGAAAATGAAATTATATGTAATTAAATTTTAAAATGATGTGGTCACCAATAAATTGGTACTCAAATTAATATTTAAAGGGTATTTTCCTCTATAAATCTAAATAAAAACTATATACACTGGGACCCATAAAATTAAATATTTATCTTGACTCAAACCCGACCTTCGTAGTGGGAAGTAGGTATTGTATATTTTGTTCAATATTAAATGTTGTAATAAATCATACCTAGCTCTTTAAGTAGGAAAAGGGTTGTGACTAATAAATAGAAATGAATGTGTCTTTTTTTTCTCTCTAATATTTTATCACCATTAAATCCAAATTGAGGCATGCATTTTTAATTTTTATCGCTATCCCACTATGACGTCCTCATGTTATGCGCTATGAGGGTGGTGAAAACCAAGATTCTGGGGTGGTGGGCATTGGGTCACTAGTGGTTCCACATATGGAACCTCCTTTTATCCTTAATTTGGGAAATGATTTCTGATTTAAAGAGGATTTTGTGTGGCTTATGCAGATGATACAGAGAGCTTCACAACCTTCCCTATCTATGGGAGAGCTTATGTGGGAGTTTTAGTAGAAACATCACATACATTTTTAGGGGATGGTGGCCCCTAGTTTTAGAGATATTGATGGAGATAGTATTATCTATATTCAAGAAATTTGAGACACCTCCTAAGAGGATAGTAAATCTCACTACACATATGTTTCTAGGATCCTCTATTCATTTGTGGAATATTTTGAACCTAGCAGGAAAGTAATGGGAAGTGATTTATAGGGATTTCTAGTTGAAATTATATGACCATTTCTTACCTAATAACCTAAGGGATGATTTTTCGAGGTTGTTCATGAACCAACAGTTGGGTTCTATGATATATTTGGAATACACATTTCATTTTATAGAGCTTCCACACATTTCACCTATCTATACTATAGATGAACCGATTAAATAAAGACAATTCGATGATAGGATTTGGCATAATATTTGTTCTCAATTGAAAATTTTTCAGATTACTATAATAATTAATATATTGAAAAAGGATCTTCTCACTAAGTGGAACATGAGATAAGCAGAATGTGTGATGAAGGGAAATTCAGAACCGAGAGAGACTAGTGGATTGACTGGCGGTTGGATGCGATGCTTTTAGACTGCGTGCATGAGAAGTGACTGCTAAATGAAAAAAACTAATTATTATTCATTTATTCATTACTGTGTGAAGCATGATCATAAGAATACCACTATTTCCCATACACCCCTTAAAGTGATGGGTTTATGGATGATTGGAGAATCTTCAACATTTTCACATGACCTTCCCATTTGGTCCAATTGTTATAGGATCCTTATCATCTCCACCTTCCGGAGCATGACTGGATACCCCACACCATGTAGGTTGGTTGGGTACTACTGAACAGAAATTCAGAGGAGGATTCCATGGCCAATGTATATTGTCTTCAGATATACAACACTAGCAGAGAAGACGTGCTCCAGGTAGTTAGGTTATAGCACATGGTTGGGGATCATGCCATATTTATTCAATTTATCCTATACTAGAGGAGTAGGGTGTCATTCCATCTACTATTCTAGGTAATATTCTAGTAGCTTATACTATAGTTTCAACCTTAATTTATACAAATTAATCATACTTTTAATCACTATGGATATTTTTGAGTTCATTTGACTTCGTATTGAGTACTCATATAGCACTATGACGCTTGATACACCATTGGGTATACGTTATGATAGTATACACCAATTCAAGATGTGACCAATTAAGGTAGGCAGCAATCATTTCTTATATAACCTATTCATCATCACGATTATAGGATTTTATTTCAATATCATGATAGATTAGTTTGTTCCCTATCCCGCTTATGTGGGTTGTTATCAGTATAGGCTGTCGTTTACATCAACAAAGGGAAGAATTTATATTCACAGGTGTGAGTGTGATGTATAGGATAGTAGAGTGGGACCAGAAAATCTACATATAGGTGTATTATCCACCCATATTTCAATCCATTATATAGATTATTAGGGATTACATCAGTTTGAATTCTCTTATGTAGCTGATCGATCCCCGAATGTTTCCCCTGATGACTCTTTAAGACTAAATCTTGAGAGAGTGGTGGAATTTACAATAAAGCTAGTTCATAGATCTTAAAATGTATCTATTGCTCCTTATATTATGGATACTACTATATTTTAGGAGATTAATATGTAGCTAGAATATTTAGAGGCCAATGTTCTTATAGGGACCAATACTTCTCTCTAGGGTTCACATGTCCTTTTCTCCATGAAGCTAAATGGAACCCTCAAGATTTGTGTAGATTAAAACAATTTGAATAAGATTAATGTGAAAAATAGATATACATTTCCTCAGATACATTATATCATTGACCATCATATATTATAAAGGGTATTATTGAGTAGAGAACTGAGATCAGGATGTCATTAGTTTTGAGCCAAGATTTTAGATATTTCAGGTACAGATTTTTGTAGTATGTATGGATTATTTGAGTATCTTGTTATATCATTTGGTCTTAATATTTCACCATCCATATTTATGGATTTGATGAATAGGGTCATCCATCCCTATTTGGATTCCTTTTATGTTCTTTATAGATGAAAAATCATCGTATTATTGTACTCAAAGAGAACATGACACCAATCCTAATATAATTTTGAATACACCAAGGGAGAACAAGATGTATGATAATCATGGTAAATGTCATTTATGTATAAAAAATGTACACATCCTGGGTCATATAATCTCATAGGTAGGATTTTTAGTTGACCAAGAGAAGGTGAGTATTGTAGTTACCTAGGAGCATCCCAAGAATGTCATTAATATACACAGTTTATTTGGGATAAATAGTTATGAAAGTCATTTCATACAGGACTTATCATGCCTAGAGGAACCAATTAAATTCTAGAATAAGAATTTTATGAATTTTATATAGTAAAAATTCTACGTGAAATCCATTTAAAATATGAAACAAAGATTGAATTTGTAGATTGTTCTAATTCTTCCAGAGATGGGAAGACGCTATATAGTGTGTTGTCATGCATCAGGTATTAGGATAGGATAAGTCCTGATGTACAAAGATTGTGTTATGGTGTACAAGTCATGCTAGATAAGGCCAGATGTGTGGAATGACATGAATCATGATCTCGAGATAGCAGCTATTGTACACGCCTTGTGTTTTAGGAGGAATTGCCTACTGGGAGAGTGTGTGTGGTATTTATAGACCACAAAATAATTGGTTATATTTTAACATATCTTGAAATGAGTCTTAGGTAGTGAATATGGGTTGAATATCTATATTACTTTGACTTTAATCTATCATATAATCCTGGTAAGGGCAATGATGTTACCGATGCTTTGAGAAAGAGAAATCAGACATAGATAGTTTAGGAGGCCTATAGCGAGTGGTAGCTTATAACATCATTTTTTGAGATTCACATAGATTTTTAGGACCATCATGGATATTCTATGCATTCATAAATATCAGTGTCCTCTTTGTTTTTGTAGAGAGTGAATTTACATTGGTTTTTAGATCCTCAAGTCTTGGTCCTATGAGAGTTTATTTCTGGTTAGGACCCTTCGATAAATTTTACTATTGATGATGATGACATCCTATGTATACATGGTCATATCTATGTTCCCATATATATGAGAGAGGATATGATGTAAGAGTCAAATGCTTATCAGTGGGAAGTTCACTCAGGTATCTCTAAGAAGTATCATGATATATGCCAACAGAATTGGTGACCAGGGATGAAGTGTAAGATAGCATGTTTTATCCCTATTTTTTCACTTATCAATAAGTGAAGGTGGAACACCAGTGATCTACTAGATTCTTACTGTCATTAATCATCTTATAAATAAAATGGGAGGTTGTTGTGATATATTTGTTCATCGTATTACTGAGGTATCCTCGAGGTAGTGATGTAGTTTTGGTAGTCATGGATCTACTAATTTAGTTAGCTCACTTCCTTCTGATCTGGGAGTCATTCTTAGCTGATGAGTTTGGAAGAATGTATGTGCATGAGATCATATTGAATCATGGGGTCCCTCATAATGTAATTTTATATAGGGATTATCATTTTATATTGAGGTTATGTTAGGTTTTATACAGAAATAAGAATACACATGTCTTCTAATCATATCCTTTCACCGTCAGACCAAAGTCCATTCAGAATGGACTATGAAGGTGTTTGAAGACATGATTCAAGCAAGAATCCTTGATTTCAGTGAATACTGGGAGAAACATATCCCAATCATTGAGTTTATATAAAATAATATATGGTAATTGATGATATAGATATCTCATTATGAGGTTATTGGTCATAGGAAGACCCATTCACCCATGTGGTGGTTATAAACATGAGAGGCAATGATACTGGGTCCTAGTCTCAATCAGAAGACTTTAGAGAATGTTCATCTTATCCAGAAGTAGATGAATAATGATTGGTCTAGGTAGAAATCCTATGTCAATATCCATCAATGATCACCATAGTTCATGGTTGGGTAACATATTTTATTGAAATTATCACCTAGACATGGGAATAAATAGATATGGAGGTAAGGAATGTTTTCATTGAACTTTTTCAAGACTTTTGAGATCTTTTAGAGAGTCAGGATGATAGAATATCCATTATTATTTCCTCATAGGCATCATTCTATGAATGAAGACAACCACATTTCCTAAATTCACTATTATCATACTGACCTATATCATACATTTGATCATGAGGATGTTGAGTTAGATGTTGATTCTTCTTTTGTTGAGTATCATATACACATCATTGATCAAAGAACAGATACTCTATGGGGCCGATATGTCTCTTTATTATTTGTTATATGAAAACATGTATGGGTAAAATATGATACTTGGGAGTGGGAGGACGAAGAATGTTTTCATTGGCTGGAGAAATTCTAAGACAGTGTTTCACCATCCATAGGAGGATAACTCAGGGAATAGTTCCTTTAAGAGGGAAATACTATAAGAACCTAGTTTTCAAATGATGTTTATATCCTTTACTTTTCCGTATAATTTTTTTGTTGCATAATATGGATTTCTAGTGAGTCTATTGAGGAAGAAAGGCATCCGAGGCTTGTTCAAAGCTCATAAACCTGAAAAATAGAAGAAACAACAAGGTCTCACAGTTTGTAGAAATTGTGCTACCGAGCCTATAAGTTTTCTCCAAACCAAGCACAGAATTTCATAAGGTAGATAAATTCACACAATTATCCCCAAATATTCACCCACGACCACATGCCCATGAAGATCCTCTTTAGTTTTTGATAGAGGATAAACACAAGGTCGGTGCACCATCATTTTAACCGTTTGCCATGACCATGTGAGCGAGGTATTGTGTTAGAGAGGCGAGGACAACTGGTTCATGGTTTTTCCAACCATGTGGACAAACCATGTGACCCATTATTTTTTTGGTAGAATTACACAAATTCCATTAATGACGTATATATTGAAACCCACCACATTCGTCCACTATTTTCTATCATACATGGGGTTTTCTTCTCCCACAAAGCTCTCACTTTGTCTCTACCAAGGTATTTGGATTAAAATCCTTTCCAGACATTAATTAAAAACATGTTCATCTCAATGGATGAACATAGATATGTACTTGTTTCGTCTTGCACCATTCATCATTTGTATTTCTCATGACGGTGTTATTGTGTTTACTACTAGAAAATGGCCCTATTCCCATAGTTTTTGAAAAACCATGGGTATAGGTATAGTATGAGAGCCTATATCCATGGTTTTTGACAATAGTGGGTATTGGGGAGCCTATACACAAGGTTCTTGTAGATATGTGTGTATAGGTTGATTTTAACGACCTATACAAATGGTTTGGAAGAAACAATGGGAATAGGGTTGTTTTTTGAGACCTATACCCATAGTTTTTTTAAAATGAAGGTTATAGGTTTGTTTTATGAAAACCATTACCCACATTTTTCTAAGTCATTGGGTATATATTTATTGCTTTATGGCGTGGAATAAAACCATGGGACAAAAAAAAAACCAGGGACACCTATTCCCACAGTTTTCCACATTTATCCATGGATTATATAAAAATATAGAAGTAAATGTATATTTATATACCAATAAGTGAGATGGGTTATTATTTAGGTGTGGGAAGAATAAAGGGGATTTCCAGCGATAGAATCCCATGGCCACTTATTTTGTCAAAGCTATACCCACGGTTTAAAAATTGTGGGTATAGGTTAATGACCCAGTGGAATGGAGAATGACTAGGTTGAAGGGACCTATACCCATAGTTTCCAGACTCATGTGTATATCTTAGGGATTTATAGATTCCTCAGTTGCCTATGGTTCCTTGAAACCATGGGTATAGCCTATACTAAGTGTTTCTAAGGTTATACTCGTGGTTTCAAACTGTGGGTAAAAGGAAAATTTCCAGCAGTGTGTGTAGGATCTTATACCTGATATTTATGGTGTTCATCTATTCATATAATTTTTTCCAATCTATAAAAAACCAATGGATGATTATAGATGGGTTCTACTTTACAGGAATAAAGTTGGATCTCTAGTATTTATCCCTTAAATTGAAGAGGTTTTATAATACGTGTTATGTACCGCACCCAGGTTTCACAGTGCATTGCCCCTAAATTGAATCGGTCATATATTAGATTCCTTGATTAGGAACTGAATAAATTTATTAAAACAGAATACACATTGGAGGTCATATAACTCAAAGTGAGCCACCCCTTTTGGTTTTCTCTTTCATGTGACTAGTTATCTTTCTTAGTATATTTCCAAAACAACTATCAATGTGTTTGATCTTACATCTAAATTATAAAATCAAAAATAAAATGGATAACTGATGTATTATAAAATCTTTATCACCTTTATCAATTTATCATGAATTTTATTAAATGTCAGTGGAATGGACACATCAATTGTACTGAATAAAACTATGTTTATTCTCTTATTAAAGTGAAATGGTATTGAATTATGAATTATTAATTGGATTTTATTAAAGCTAATGAAAAATTATAATTGTTAGGATGTATAGGAATGGTGAACCTTATTAATTATTTTAAATAAGAATAGAGACCCTTATGACTAACATATATATGGGCATGGAATCCCTTCTGCTAATGTGATATGGGAATGGATTCCCTATTATTGTGATATGCGTATAGAATCCCAATAATTTGGATATGGGAATGGTGACACTGTGATTGAGATATGGTCATGGATACTCTAGTGATATGATTAGAGCATGAAGACCAATATAAACATGATATGGGTCTAGCATCCATCTACCATTATATGGGAATGGAATCCCTATAATTTTGATATTGGGCATATAGACCCTTATGAATGTCATATACAGTCAAGAGGACCCTTACTATGATATACTAGCATGACGACCCTTACTATTTTATATGGGCATGATGATCCTTCTTGATATGATACTCTAAATTGTATCCCAATTAATATGAAACTGAGAATGATGTCCCATATTCATGTGATATTGGGCACGGTGTCCCTTGATACTTTTGAGACTCATGCTACAACTTATGGATGTTTGAGTTACTTATTGATTCCATGCTAGTGTTAGTATCCACATACATGGAAGTATATGTCCCTATGTATACAGGTCATATAAATATATACATATGGTTACTTGTTTAGATATTATCGGACATAGGATTAATTATTTATTGTCGACATGGTGTCCTTCTAGAACAAGAGACGACCTTTTACATATTTAGTTACTGCTTTCCATTGTTATCTAAACACTGCCATATTATATGCACTGATTTTATATTTATATACATTATTGGTGGTGGCCTACTGATTCAATCTCATACCATGTTCAGACAATTGATGGTTCTCAAGAAGACTATGTTGATGAATTTAGGGATAGGGCAAAGCGCATAGCGGTTGATACTTGAGTTACTTATATATTGGGAGACGGTAATCACAGGGCCAAGCTATGTCTCATGATTTCAGTATAGATAGATATTTTGAGTAGTTTTTCTATTTTTCTACATGTATTACATATCATGCTAGCTTATTCATTTTTCGTGAAATACGAAATATTATCATTTTGTTTGTGATACAAGATAATGTTGTTGTTTGTTATTTATACTATTTTTATGCTTTATCATTCGTTGCCAGTTGTTAGTAATTATTATGCTTCTACAACATATCTATTATTTATAACACAGTGCTAATTTGATCATAAGTTCATAGACTCCCCACTATACCACCTTGTACTCATGTTACTAATCTTCATCCTTTTTTTTACTGGGAGGCAAACATGAGGATATGTGGCCCATTATCTCAGGGCACTGTTCATGAGGAATCCAGCTAATGAAATCACAATGAATATTGCTATGAAGTTCATGAAGTATTATTTTACATTGACCACATAATGGGTATTTAGATTTTTAAATATGATGATTTTAGATGTTATAGAGGTATGTCTAGAAAAGTTTGATGGAATGGATTTTGGTTTGGAAAATACAGCTAAATGATTTTTTTTCTGAAAAATATAAATCTTCTTATTTGCTAAATCTCATATATAAGAAATGAAAAATGATTATAGAAGTGGTTGGATAATAAAACCGTTTGGTTGATTAAAATAACACTTTCCTAGAATATGTAATTCCATATCTAATAAATGGATATCACATAAAAAACTCATAAAGTCCATTGATGACCTGTATGAGAATCCCACAACATAAAAAAAGATAGTATTTTTAAAGAATACTATTTAGGAAGAAAATATTAGAAGGGATAACTATAACTGATCAAATAAATAACTTCAATATTATTATAATTTATAATGAAATAGTAAATATATACACTAGAGACTAAGTTTAGGTGTTATTGTTACATTCCAAAATTCTAGATTCATTGGATTCAATGTTGAGAAATATAAATAATTCCAATTGACATAAATAATTGAAGATCAGAGATTTCTATGAAAAAATATTGAATGTATAAATTCATCATAAGGAGATATAGGTATCTTTTGGTAACGCATACAATGCCGATTGAAAAGGATGATTATGAATAAGTAAATATTGTAATAAGGGTAAAGGTGGGGGACCTACAATAAGAGTATCTTGGAATATGGCACTTCCCTATATTTGAATATCAGAAATAAAGGAATCCTAAATAAATATTCATGAGAATAGAGGGAGAATTCAAATAATACATTATTTTTGTGGTTGTTCTAGGAAACCTGTGTCAATGTAAAGGAATGGTTTTCTCTAATGTGTAGCTATCTCACTTGGGTATTGGGAGATAGTTTTTGAAACTTCATTCCATTCAATAACAGAGAGAGGGTATATAAAAATTTTCATCTCTATATTATATAATATATTTCATCTAGAAGATGGAAAATATCTTATGATGGTTAGCATTAGAGATATATTCTTCCAAATAAGGAATGTAATATTGTCGAATGAATATGGTGTATGGAATATCTATATATTAAGGAATACATTATTTTTCATTGAAAAACTCAATCACGATGGTTGTTTTACAATGTTTGTGAATAAAATGTTAATGATTTCATTTGGATATATGGTTGTAAAAATTACAGTAAACGATGGGAACCTATATCTTATTGGTTTTTTGGATAAAGAAATGCATGATGAAGAAGCTTAATCTTCTTAACTCTAGAATGACCAACTAATAAATCGTAATTAAATGTGAATAAGGATTCTATATTCTAATGGGTTTATAAGCATAGGAAGAATCATGTATGGAATATGTAAGGATTATATATTTGAAAATCACTAGAAGGTGTCCATCTGAATTAAATGTAAAATACTAGAGCACTGAAATTTGGAGCTGGTTTATATTGATGTTTGGAGTCTAGATTTTTTGAATTGTCGTATTGATTCACTCTACTAAGTGACATTCATCAATAACTCTATAGAAAAAGTTTGGATTTACTTCATGAAAAACAAGTATAAGGTATTAAAAACTTTTATTTGGTGGAGTAAAATGATGGATAACGATAGAAATATAAATTTTAACTTTCTATTATTATACAATACTGATGGTTATACAAGTAGAGAGTTCTAGAGGTTCTGATGATAGAAGTGGATTCTTATTGAGAAGACTATGTCACGAAATCTTGACCACAATGTAATTGTGGAAATTATAAATAGAACATTTGGGGACAAGGCTAGTAGTATGAATATTCACAAAAGGTTCATTATTGTTTTTTATGGTAGTGGTAAACTGTGTTACATGATTGATCAATCAGATTCCACCATCATCCATTTGGGAACATTTTTTGGATAATTGTTGGTCTATAAATTAGATATAATTTGGAAAGCTAAAATTATTCATAACACCCACCATTTCCCATATTTATGATAATTAATGATAAAATAAGGATGTTAAGTCACAAGAATGTTACTTTTATATCTATATAAATGAATAATCTGGTTTTCAACTCCAGAACAATGACCCTCATAAAGTAATATGAATTCAATGTTTGATCTTAAGTAATAATATATTATGAAAGGATAAGAACGGTGCAAGAAAATTTGAGTGGAAGAAAAGTAGCATCAAAAGATGAGGTTCAACTAGATTTATGACAAGAAGTTGTTGGAGTTCTTGTGGATCTAGTAGGAATGTTAAGAGTGGAAGCAGTAGGACATTCAATGGATTTATTGGAAAAAAGGGATTTAGTCCTAATGGTTTTAACCAATACTAACATATTCATGGGTTCAAGGAATAATTAATCCTGACGAAAAAAAATTAACACTATATAAGATCATGTACTAGAAGGAGATCATCCACATATACAAATAAAAATATCTACTATTGAATGATTCTTAGTGGAAGGGTATGGTGATACTTTTAATTTAATACTTCTAATAGATGATGGAGACTCAAAGCTCTCAGAAAATGCAATGAGTTTAAAGGAGTTTAAATAGTAATATTTAACCAAGAGGAGTAAAATTTTTCCCTACATGTATCTAGATCGTGGTCACTAAAGGAGATACATGGTGGGATGATTATTTTAAAAAAAAACAGGTTTATTAGATGATGGAAGAGGAAAATGGTAGGTAGAGTTATAATTACATGCTAGTTATGAATGGTTTTAAATAAGGATTGTATTTATATAAAATAATTTCTTTAGTAATTATCTACATAACTATATAAATTATTACGAGTAAGGTTTAATCCGATGATATTCATCTAGAGCAGTTGGATGTAAAGACAATATTCATTCATATGGATGTAGATGAAGAGATATATATGAATAAACTTACTGGTTTCAAGGATCAGTTGAAAAACAATTTTGTGTGTTGACTAAAACATGACCTTTATAGTATAAAGAAGGTTATAAGTAATTTGAATCCTAATTTTAATGAATTCATGATGGAATGGAAGTTAATACTATGAAATATTGAGCATTATTATTACCAAAATGTATTTTATTATGGGAGTTTCATCATCCTTATTCTTTATGTAGTTTTCATGCTAATAGCAATTATAATGAAAGAATAGATAAATGATATGAAGTCTGAGTTGTCTAGAAGCATCATGATGAAGGATATTTGTCTCATGAACATATTTTCCATAATAATTATTGTATAAGACCAAATTTATGGTGCACTATAACAAAATCGGTCTAAATATATCTGAAATGTGATGGAATGATTTTTTAAGTCGGAATAATATCCTTTGACCACACCACATGAAATTTGTTTCATTATTAGTAATGAGGAGTCCCCACGAATATAATTTTATGTCATATACCTGAAAAAGGTTCCATATACATCATTTATTTTAAGTTTTATGTATTCGATGGTTTGTGCTCATTTAAAAAGTAAACATGTTGTGGGTCTTTTTAGTATATTTATATCAAACCCTAAAAAGGATATTTAGGATGATTTTTAGTGGATAATTTTTTTCTTAAATTATTGAATTACTTGGAAATTTTTATTTAAATATATGATTTTCTTTAATGTATTGTAATCAATGAAATTTTCTGATATTTTGATTTAGGGTAACGAACTACAGGATATGTTTTTTCTTTTTTGGAAGAACTGTCAGATGGATATATAAATATTAAATAGTGGTCACACTGTCAATAATATATGAAGAATGTATCACTTTAATGAAATAATGGAATGAATTTATTTGGATGAAGATTTTATTAGAGGATCATTTAAAGAAGAATAATTTTGGGAATATTTTTATGATTCACAAAGTGAGATTCGCTGAGATTATAATCCAATGCTTCCCCCACAAATGAATCATATTCAGATGAAGTAACACTTCATCTATACATTTTTTGAGGAATCAGTGTAAATAATATATATTATTGGGGTCATGTATAATTAATATGATATATTGAAAATGTTCATGAGTCAAGAACTACTGAAGAAGTACTTCTCCTGACTATGTTTGGTTGACTAAAAGAAATTACTTTCAAGGAACTGTGAAGCTACTTTACAGAAATTTAAATAAGAAATAAGAATAATGTGTGGGATTTGGTCTACTACTTAGTTTTATAGTCATAAATTTATCCGAAGTGGTAGATTGTAGTGGTGTGAGGTTCATTTTTATATAATGAGGAAAATAAATTTCATCATAATGAGAAAATATATTGGCCTTTTTTTGACATCTACATGGATATGGAGTAACACAAGCCTGGTGTTGATTCATTAGAAGACTTAGGCTAGTGAAATAGAATTCATCACATTGTAATTTAATTAATTATAATATGTATCCTGAGGGGAATATTCTAAGATCATTAGAAGGGGTAATGGTTAACTAGAATGACATGATGATGTAGTAGAGTTCTTTGAACATATGAAGGGTTCCTCTATGTATCTCAGAGGAGGTGGAATTAAACTAATAAAAAAAATATAGTAGTGATTACATAATCCACAATATTGACTCTATTATAAGATTAATATGGAAAACATATATTCAACATATTTATGAATCAATTATTGGAATCAAATCGTCTATTTTTTTTATTAAAGTGAAGCAGTATTTCACCATAATTTACGATACAATTATGAACTACATGATCCATTTTTTTGTTCTTAACCTTTAAAATTTACTTTAAATCATGGTTTCTATTAATTGTTTTCTAAATTTTTTAGTGTTTTTTTACATTTTGTTACATTGATTTTGGTATTTTTTATTATAAGTTATAGTAATTGTACATGTGGTTCATTCTATATTTTTTTCACAAGAATATGTAGTATATTATCTTTGAATGTGTTAATAATAAGTATTTTGTGGACTCGGTATGATATACAGGAGCAGGTAAAAAAATAGATGAGGTGGGACTTATAGTTTTGTTGTTAGTGAATCATCTTTTTCACAATGAAAATTAACTCAGAACTAGTTATTTCTAATGTTATAGTATCAAGTCTTCGTTTCCAATATCACATTATGGAGATAATATAGGTTTTTCTCCTTTCTCTTTTAATTCATCTAGGTTATGAGAGCACCATTAAACCGATATATGGTTTCCACATCATGGTGGAGAGGCTTCCCTTATACAAGCTTCATTAATACTAGAGAACATCGGAGATATTACTTGATATCATCAAATATTCTCAGAAAATATTTATCCCATTTATAGGTGACTCCCTATTACATTAATTTTGTAAAGGGAAATAAATTGTAGATTATGTGGGATATGAAGTGTCTACTGTAAGTGTGAAATACTTATATTCCTATAAAATCCATTATATTTTGAGGAGGGGGATATCAAGGATTGACATTCTCTTTTCAAGGTCAAATTTGATATTGTGATGGTGTTACACAAAGCAAATTAATTTACTTTATGATACCCTAATAGAATATGTAGTGGATTCATCATCAAGTTGTGCAACTATATTATGTGGAAAACCACTTCAAGATCATCAAGATAATAATATAGTTTTTAATAATTTAATTAGAAGTCATAAATAATAAATTTTATGGCCTTCCTTGGGAGGGGATTAAAGATTCATTCTATGAATTGATAGAGGTTACATTAACATTCATTAAGATAGATGGAATTACTAAATATAAGAATACCCCTTGTGGTGTACATAAGGTTGTCGGCTCCTCATAATTGGGGGTATTCTAGATCTTTTTTATAACTAGAATACTCATCCCTAAAGGATATTTCATTTAATATGGTTTCCATTTCAAACATTAA
The DNA here is from genome assembly GCA_963277665.1 of Viscum album. Classification (NCBI taxonomy): domain Eukaryota; kingdom Viridiplantae; phylum Streptophyta; class Magnoliopsida; order Santalales; family Viscaceae; genus Viscum; species Viscum album. The sequence goes on from OY728161.1 coordinate 1,604,263,554, forward strand.
TTCAATAATCATGACTATGAAATCACCTTTTGGGATATTCTAGTTGAGATATCTGAAGTTAATGAAACAAAAAAATTTCTATTACTATTATTGATAGGGTTAATATCGATGATCCATTTTAGGTATTGAACTTTTGATGAATTTATCTTTTATTATCTTGTTAACTTTGGATTCTACCATAATAAAAAGAGTGGGATGTATTCTCTAGTCCAGCTACATATTTCTATGGGGATATTCTTGTATACCCATGTGATGGGTAGCCACTTTCGGATCCAACCTAAGAATTTTGGTATAATTAAAAATGAGTACATATCAATATTTTTTTAGTAAAAAGGTATATATATCCTATTATTTAAGATTAATGGGGGAACTAATTAATATAGGATTAAGATCTCTCTATGTATTAAGATTAACTAGTTAGAGTTCATCAGAAGTAGTTAAAACAATTTCCTCGAATATTAGATGGGAATCCCTAAGATCCACTTCATATACCTATTTATACACACTATTTTTATACGTGGAAGATAAATGGGGATTAATGTAATAGATTATTTGGGTTTATCATTAGATCTATAATATGATGTCGGTTCATCCTTATCTCCCATGGAATAATATTCATTCCCTAGATAGTTAGACTCATCTAATGTGACTAACACCATTAAAATGAGAGATAATATTTATAAACCCCTTGAGATTATTCTTATTCTTGGATTCTTATATAGTTGTTCAAAGTGTATCATATTTTTTATTGAGACTAAATATCAGCCAAACCATCATGGCAGTAAAGATTCTCATTATCCCAGTTGATTCTCATGGTTTTCAAATAGTATTTACATTCCTGATAAGATATTATTCCACAAGGATGTTAGATTGACCAAAATATGATGGTAATTTGATTTGATTCTTTACATTATTTTCCAATGGCACCCACAAAACCCAATGACTACACATATCAAGAGATGTTAGATTAAATAAATTTATGGGAAACACATAGAATCCATCATGTTCTCTCAATGGATTGATGGGGGTCATTTACAAAACATTTGGTTCAGTAACTTGAATGGAGTTTCCTACCATCAACTGATTTCCTTGCCCCTTTTATAAACCTTCCTCTATATATTTTTTTATATATGAATTAAGGGTTTAATTATCATCATGTAGTAAACGTTTTCTATTGAAATAGAATGTATAGAATCTATCATATGGTGACCACACATTCACATGCATATAGAACCATGATCCTCCTAGTGATTTGTTGAAAGTTAGGTATTTTTGATAAGACATGAACTTAGATTCAAAAATGTGGTTGAAAATTAGACCCTCATCTTGATCATCCTATACACTTATGATCACTATTTTCATATCACATGATTTTTTGGTTCTAAGGAATCTAGTTGGATTTATTATTCCCCCGAAATTAGTGGGCCAACATGAGTATGATTTTGATCTCAAAAATAATATCAATTAAATACTGATTTATTTCAATGTTATATAAATCTCAAGATATCTAAAAAGGTTTTATGTTCTCATTGATGGTAGCATCTTGGTATTTCTCTATAAAAGAGATGATTGTGTGAAATTTGATAGATCTAGACTCTATGTTTTATACGTCTTCTATTAGAAAATTTATTATTGAACATTTAAGGGATTGAAAGAACCTAAATGATGGATTACATGAGTTTTTTGGTATTGTGAAACGAATCTAGGATTGATGTCTTCGATGGAGTATAAACAAGACGATTCAATATATCACATCTCTAAATTAAGGGTATGTTCTTGTTATAATAGTGTTGACCCCTTGCATGAGGCTTAGAGTTAGATGCCAAGAAAACATTCAGGGGAATATTTTTCATATATAGGTTATAATAAAATCGAATTCTTTAATTTTGATATTGAATAGATATTTTTATTATTTATAGTCAATCATATAGTATGATGGGGTCTGAATGAGCCTTGGATGACCCAGGATATGATCGGTTCTTCTATTGGGATAGTTAGAGTGCTTAAATTTCGATTTCTATTACATATATGTCTACATAAGAAATAATTCATGAGCATCAAGGTATATTTCTTCCTTGTTTTCCTTGATATCCATGGCCCCTCGTGAATTCTTCTCTAATTTTTGATAGGGACTTTTGGTTTATATGTTACACGTTTATTAGTAAAGGGGTATTTTATGTGGAATGCATTGATTGATCCATATTGTGAAACATTATCTTATTTAGGTTCTATTTTATGGTGAGGGACACATTTTCTCTTTTGGTTGGGTATCTCTTGTCCTCTAAATGATGGGGTTATGAATTTTGAAAGGTTTTGATCAAATTGGTTGTCAGTAAACTATTTTCATATAAAATTTCTTCTAAAAATTCAAGTTTCAAAAACTCTTAGAAGATTGAGATAATGAATACATCATCTCAGATACCATAGGGGGGTCTAGGGTCATAACTGGTTAGCTTATTTGATTCCTAATTATGTTGTGTGACAACCCGATCAATTTTTTTTTCATCCAGCCATCAAATTTATATGCACATCTATTTAGTACTTTATATCACTCATATTCTTTTTTTGGAAATGTGGTATAAATTTTAGTGGCGTTTAATGAGGTTTTACCAATATGACCTAACACGATTCAACCATCTTATAGAGTATATTCATGAAGATGGATCAATATTGGATATGTTGACCTAGAATCCAATGATATAGGAAATAACAAGGGCAGTCATTTGGATCTAATTCATTTAGGTTTATTGGCATCTGAAAATTTGTTTAGGTTTTTCTTTATAGAAATGATAAAATTACATAGAACATGTACTTTATGGAAACAATATTCTTTATTCATTAATTATTCATATCTTAGGATATGATCATTCTTATTCACCTTATAAAAAGAATGACATCATCAAGAAAATTTAAGGATAATACAACCCTCTACATAAAAAATGAATGGGTATTTTTTATTTCAAAAATGTAATTTTTCAATAAATATTAATTAATAAATTATCTAAATAGTATATTTATTGGTAAAATATTTGTTAATGCATTCAAAATATTATATGGAATATTTTATAACATAGACTATGAGTTATAACAGAATTTCAAGGCCCACAAATCCTCAGTATTGGTTTAATTAAAATATTGAATATTTTATATTTTGTGCAATGTTTTTATGAAAAATAAAATATCTCCAAAATGGTGTCTCGTATAAGAAATATGATATCACATTTAGGTTTGAGAAGATGGTTTTACCCTAGGCGTGATATAAAATTTGTCTGTGTCGATCATTAGGTAACATCACATTTGGGGGTAATTTATTTAAAAATATTATTATATTTTTTTCTAAAAACAATGAGTATATTCCATAGGGTGTATTGTGTGTGAAATATGAGACTACCGTTAGTTCCAAAATATAGGTTTTACCTTATGAGTGATGTAATATTTCTTCTTTTCGGGTGTTTGCTTACATCATACGTTAAGGTAATAATAATTATATTATTATTATTATTTAGGATGGAAAAAAATAACATGTGTAATTAAATAATTTTAAATTCAATTAATTTATGAGTGATGTTGAGATATGGGTGAATAATTATTGAGAGGCCAGGTAATGAGGTCGATATTATTACCTTATTCTAAATAATTGTAAATGTGTGGTTAATAATACTTTATTAACAATTATGTAAATTTATTGAAAGAAGTGTTTGAAATATAAATAGTGGAAATGAAATGAGGTATTTAATAATAATAATTTATAAATTTTATTATTATTATTATTAAATTGGGTGGAATAATATTGGTTTGGATATATATATAAATATATATAATGTGTGTGTGTGTTTTGGATAAATATATATCTACGTGTCTGTGTGTGTAAATATATATATATATATGAATATGTATATATATATAATTGGATTAAATATATATGTATATATATATGGGTGATTATATATATGATGTGTGTTTGTACGTGAATTATTCTTAGTATATATATATTTTAAGTGGCATATAGTTTTAAGAGGAGACAAAAATAAATAAACAGAAATAAATGTATTTATGTAGATGAGGAAAATAAATGATAAATTGAATGGGGCATAGGGATGATTTATATCAAAGCATGGATGAAATTTCATGGGTAACATATGGTGGAAATTAAAATAAACAATAATATATTAAAAAAATTAATGAATGAAATTAAAAAATAGTAATAAAAGGTGAAATAGTGGAGAGGTGCCTATATATACAGCACTAAGAGGAAATTTACTCACTCTCTCACCTCTCTCCCTCTTCCTTGCTCTAATTTTATTTTTTTTTATTTTTTTTATTATATTTGAAAATTATATCTTCAATATATCATTCATTAAAGATCAGATTGATGCGTCGTCGGTGTTGTTGGGTTCGACTCCGCAAGAAGTATTTAAACTGTAATTTTTTAAGGCAACGAGGTATTTTTAATTCAATTTTGCTCACATATTTTTATGATAATTTAAAAAAATCATCAAAATATAATTATAAAAATATAATTTATTAGAAATAATTTAATGATAGTTATATAAAGATAATTATTCTTGAGGGGAAATTTTTTAACACATGTGTTGGACTAAAATGATAATTTAAAAATTATACTTGAGAGAGAATGTGTTATCATATATAAAATTTTACTTATTTTGGGAAAAAATTATTATTTTTGGATATGGGAACCCTTGAAAAAAATTGAGCATTGACTTATTACTGACTATGATAATTGGGTCGCAAGAAGTTCTTTTTCACTATTGAGGTTTCCACTCCAGCTATCAAACTACATAGGGTGGTTTATCCTTGATATTGATATTTAATACTTTGAAGTGGAAAGTTCATTATCATTTGGGGCCATGTATATGATGTTATCATGATATTTGATTTATGATGGACTAGGCCATATTGTGTTTTTCACATGTGTGTGTATAGATTTTCTCATACTCATGATATGTTATGTATAATGCCATTTTTCTGATGATATCCTTATTATATGCTATGTTACTGTGTTAACCGTGGTTCTAAAGGGATAGGTTGGAAATTCTTAGATCGATATACCAATATCGGTTGTGTGTACAGACGCTTCATGTGACATGACAATGAGACCAAGATTGACGATTAGGAGTGATGGCCTTGTGTGGCCTAACCTGGGGGAATGATGATCAGGAGTGATTCTACATATATTTGATGATCATGTGGCATGATGATCATGAGTGATCATACAAGTGTGGAAGATATAGGCCATGATGGTCTATGTGACTTGACCTAGAGATAGTGTCAGGGAATGATGACCTTATGTGGTTCAACCTGGATGCCTCGGGACTGTATAGTTATTTAGTAGCGTGAGTCTAGCTCTAACATTAAGATGTTTCCATGTTTGTTTCTATGTTTTCCAGCATGGCACCAATGTAGGTATAACCGGGGTTTGTGGCATCTTTTTTAGTGCACAAAATTCTCATCATGACTAGTTATTATGAGTGAACTAATTTATTAATATGTTATAAACTCTTATGCATGTGCATACTTTTTAAGGACACATAGGAGGTTTCCTAACGAGCCTTTTTAATCACACACTACTTGGTTATTTTGGTACACTTATAGATTTCTTGAGGGATCCGATGGAGGGAAAGGGCCCTGTAGTAGACTACTGATCTAAGGAGATTGAAGCTGGTTGTGGGATAGAAAACACACTAGCATAGCTTTCAGTTCATTATTTATTTATTTTTCTTCATTATTTACTTTGGACAGGATTTCGAATTTTGTGACCCACATTTATTTAACTGTTATGTATGCCATTAATTATATTTTCTACATTTTTTCATTGATGATTTATTGGTTATTTATTATTTATTATTGATCCTATGACATAATACTAAGGATAGAGTCTCTCAACTATCAGAATCAAACCCTCACTACTATTCAAAATTCATGAATATGGGTGGTGTTCAGGAGGTCACATACCACCTGACTCGGACCCAGTGGGTTGGTTTGGGATGTTACACATTTAGTATCCATAATGAAGTGAAATCCACTTTATATCCTAAAACAAGTTTAGGATATGTTGTTAAAGAAATATATTATTGTAGAGTTTTATATTTTGTTAGTAAATGATCTCAGTAGAAATTTATGAATGGAGAAGTTTGAAGATGATTATGATGAACTTTGAAATAGTTCTCGGTAAACAATATAAGTTTTTAACATTATAACATTGGATGTTGTGAAGTAAAGTATCATTAATAATATGCTCAAAGAGTTAAGCATTAAAAATATGATCCCTGAGTCTCACCATTACTAAAATTTAATTTATTCAAATATGTTACTCACTAAAGGATTTTATTGTGATGTTTTTATCATATGGTCACAAAGAGATGCATTAAAATATATATAATGTAATGAGTTTAGAGAACCAATAAAATTTTAAAAAATTTAAGTCCAATCTACTAATATTTCATATGGGATATGATTATGTGGATGATTAAGTGTGGTTTTTCTGGTATTATTAATTTTTTTAAGGATATAAATAATATCATGTTAAACAAGAATAAATCCCTAATTTATCAAAATTTAGTGTTGGTAGAATATAATTAGTGATGCCAAATTATGATTGACCTATCAATATGAAACTTTGAGTTATCCCTATCTAATGTTATTCCTGGAATTCTATGGGTTGTGATTAAATATTAAGGTTATCATGGGTATTATTTCTTAGAAAGATAATAAATATTCTCATGAATCAAAAAATAAGGTTTGTGTGTTAGATAACCCACTATGTATACCACATGGAGTGTTATATACTATGTATTTGGTATGATAAAAGGGTATGTTTCATATTTCACCCCTAAACCCATGGATTTATATACACTTATCATGTGAAACATCAAACATTGATACATTTCTCATCCCTAAGACTAAGTAAAGAAAGGGTTGAATCGGTATGCAGTTGATGATGTCATCAGTTGAGGCTAAATCAATATTTTATTTATCCTATCATATGTTGACTATAACATATAATATCTCAATTATCAAGGAAGTGTATAGACATACCTAGAAACTATTAAAGTGGTTTGCTTATCTATTTTGATAGGTGACATATGATGTGGTCATCCACATAGATTAGTGAGATGTGATACATTCATTGACATGGTCAGTCTCTACTTGGATCATTGGGAACATATAAGTAGTCTATATAGGATTAAAATAATCTGTGTATTGTGATCACTTGATTTCATGGGAAAAAGGATTATATGATTATGTATAATAGTATATGATGCATTTTTTGGACACTGGTATTGAGAAACATCTATTTGACACAGATCTCAACAAATCTCTTTAGAGCTTTGGTAGAAATTTCACTTTTATAGAGTCCAATATTTACATAAATGTATGGATTTGGTAAATAATAATTGTTTTCAATGTAATAATGGCACATGATTTAATAATTTTTAGTTGTGGTAATGAGGATAATGTTTATGAAACATGGAGAGCTACCCTAAAAAGTGTTTTGAATGATATCTCGAAGAACATATAGATGGATTTTCAAAAATAGTTATATATAATATAACACTTTTTGAAAATTTATGATATATCTTTTAATAGTGATGGAGATATCCAAACAGATTTTGGGATATGATTTCATGATCTGTTTTATTTTATGTGATATATGGTGAACATGTGCTATGTCGATGAGGAATTAGTGAAAATGGTAGATTGATTGATATGTGCACTAAATGGTTATCCATGACATGGTTATTTAGAACACATAATTGTATATCCTTATTTACACCACAATATAGGGTAATACACTATATTGTGCCTGTAGTGAGTGATATTATTATGTTAAGTGATAATGTGTAGAATAACTACCTTCTTCTTTACCAAATTTTTTATACCTTGTTGATCATCATAATATAACGATTATGAGATGTTTATATGAAAAAAAATTAACATTAAAAAATTAATATGATGATTAAAGTAGAATTTCTGAAATGATTAAATATTGGAGTGCTTTTACAAAATACTCAATCAATGTAGGTTGAATGATTGATTACTCAGGTGGCTATATAAGATGGTTTGATTATCATGTTGTGGTGTATAATTATTAGAACTCCGAAAATTTGGAATCATCTAACTCTGCAATTTCTCTATACTTTATCCAAAGGTTCTAGTAATACATGCATATAGATATATCCTTATGTAGTATTAGTAGATTCCCATAATACATATATAACCTAAGAGGGTGGAACCTATAGGTTCCTCATCAGTTATCTATATCAACCACATTTAAACGATCCCAGATCAACTGGTTCAAGGTAAATCATTCATTTAATCAATTTATTATCCATTCTAAACAAATATATATTTCTTTGTTGTTTTTAGGATAGTGTTATCTTTAAATATGTTTAGGATAAGTTTTCTCCCTTTTAAACCCTTTATATAATCGATTCCCAATAACGATATTTTTTTTCTATTCTAATTCTTCATGAAACACCCTTTGATCCACAGAGATGCATCAAACCTAAACAGTCCACTCTTGAGAGAAGAGAAATTAGAATAGTGAAATAACCCGAGGGGTAAATTATATTTAAAACTTATGTCAAATTATACCCAATTATATTCCGAATAAAATGGTATAAAAATCTTATGTTGACTTTCATTTTCATAAAATCCTCATTAAATTACTGACTGGGCCATAATGCATGTCATTACCTCAAATTATCTATACACATTCTTCCATTAATACACCTTGTTAACGTGCATCATAAAAATATCTCACATAATTTATTTAATAAAATAATCCAATAAATTGAATTACATAAATAATTGATTATTTAAATTGTTATAAAACTAACATCTACCTAAAAATTAATCCACCTAAAAAAATACCAAAAATAAATACAAGAGTATTCATCTTGTCTTAAATACAATGAAATGCAGAAGATTTTTTCATAATACCATTAAATTTACCATTTAATATCTTATAGTCAAATAGACTAATATAACATTAAGATTGTCAAAAACATTAAAACATTGACTTGTCAAGTATCTATAAAATTGTGATTACTTCCCAAACATTCAGAAAACAATAATTCTAGGAAATAAAGATAAACTCTCCGAGGTTTTTTCCTCTAAAAATTACTAAGAATTATCACACCTTTCACATTCTTAAATTATCCAATTAATCATGGTTTTAAGAACTCTTAAACATTAAATCATCCAAAAATTAACAACTAATTCAAATTAAATATCCTATACTCTCCATGGATTTTCTAAATGTGCTCAATTTTAATTATCAAGACACATTTAAACATCCCCATTAAAAATATGTTCCCACTAAATTAAATTAACCCAATAAAAGTTTAAAATTCATCTCAATGTTCATGACGTTAAAATTTTATTTAATCTTAAAATATAATTAAAATAAATTCTAAAAATAGAAAAGATTTATATGGAACATTATTTTTATTTTTTTTAATAATTCTTAGTTAAATGTGTATGTTATTAAGGGAAATGAAAACATACAGATTAAAAAATAAATACAAAAAATGGATGTTATGGATTGAGCAATATTGAACGAAACATTTTTATAATTCTTTTATTGGTTAATGATAAAAGATAAATTTAAGGTAATTAATTTTTATGTATTTATATACCTAATAAAGAAATATAATTCACTTAATAGTGAAATATTTTAATTTTTGATTTATTTAACTGCTATTGTAATCAAATACAGGGGAACAAATTATAGTGGTTAAATAAAATTGAATTAAAGTTGTGAATTTATGTTTTTTAATTTATTTATTATTATTAATTATTTAATGTTTTATAAAAAACACAATCATTCTAATATGGAAGAAGTAAAAATTATTAAACATATTTATATTTTTAACTCATCCAACTAAGAATCAAAAAATTTAATTTCTTAATTAGCTTTATTTTTTCATGGTTGGTAATTATTATTTATTTATATTTTATACTTGTTTATATATTATATGTGATGGTGATTATAAAATATATTTTTTGATTCACTGGTAATTATTGTATATATATTTTATATATAACATATAAAATCATGGGTGTGTCAATATTTGATAAATATTTACATTGTATATTTATCATATATTTTTTAATATTAATCATCATTGCTAATATTAATTAATAATATTTTATGAATTTCTAAATAATATTTTATGAAATTTATGTTGGTAAGGATTTATGATTGTAAATAAACATTTAATAGTTTTGAAACAAAATAAATGAAGGTTTTAAAATTTTGGCATGGGTTATGCACTTCTTTCTATATTTTTCTTACATTATTTATTTATATAAAGGAAAATTTGGATGAATTTTTTTACATGAACCCTCATGAAATATTTTCATAGATGATGTTTATTTATGATGACATGTGTAGAGATAGATAATGTGGAAATTACACCCATACCAAATATATATTGGCCATATGGACATAGAAAACATGAAAAAAACATCATCTATCCATACAAATGTTTTATTGATAATCATTAACTCATGTACCAGGGTCTATTGTATGTTTTTTCAATTCCAAACCACACAATATAAAATGGAACATGAAGGTTATATGAATTTTATCTTAAGGAATAATTGTAAATTATCCATACTATATTGTAGGAAGAGGAATAACTAAAATAATATTAATCACACTGATTAATTATACATTACTATTCATTACATATATTATGAAAATGTGATATTATAATTATATCATTTTAATGGGATATACCTTGAAATAAAATTCAATTATTAGTTTAAAATTCCATTTATTCACCAATTTATTTTTTAAATTCCTAATTCCAAAATTTATGAACAATTATCATGGTATTAGTGTTAAAGATTGTGAAATGTATAGATGATTGAAATTTGAATCATAAATTAGTAATGAAAATATGAATCATTATTAGATAAATATTTCCAAGATATTTGTTACATTATGATACTTATTTGATTTAATTCCTCAATTTAGAATTGCATTGGAGCTATAATACAAGGGTAGTGTTGGTTGGGATCCCAACACATCATGATAGAGATTTTTTAAGTATTAGTAAACTTGTTGTTATATAATATATTAATTGAAAATTGATTTATTAAAATTAATTGAATTTAATATCCAAAAAATGTTTGTATATTAAAAAAATAACGTAGAACCCTATTTTGTAGAAGATGAAAACATTATTAAAAAAAGACATAGCTAAAGAAAAAAAACTGAATCATAACAGTATACCTTTTGTATCCTTTATATTACTTTTGAAATAAATATGTTATATTTGAGGAATCAAATGAAATTTAAAAAAAATATTCACTTTTTAATTCAATATAAAAATACAAGGGGTCGATATAATCTATAAATTTTTTCCACCCCCGTAAACCTTGACCAAGTCATATCCATTTAATATTAATCGATTTTGTAAGGAAAACTACTTTCATATAGAGACAATAAAAGTGGATATTAAAAAATATTATATATAACCTCAAAATTTTTTAAATTAACAATAAGGACTCAACAATTCATTTCTTAATCAAATAGAACAATTTAAACCAGAGGATTAGGTGAATCATTGGAGTTCTTATTATTCGTCTTCGGTGATTTTTTTTAAAAGTACATTATTAAGAGATCTAGTAATAAGATATCATTTTATATGCAAGTAGTTCTAACAAGATCTTGCATTATTTGATTGATATTTAGTGAATCAATTTAAATTGATGATTAGATTATTCCCATTTCATTTATTCGAGTGATAAAACCCAACTGTTATGACTTCAGTGGGGTATAGGGGCTAAATAGTAACCTCTTTAGAGAATTAAAAACTCTCCCCCATTTTAAAAGAATCCTAAACTTTATGGTACAATAATTTAATAAAATTTTTATTCATTTTAAACCATACTATGTATTCTCCTTTATAAAAGTTTTCCTTTAGTAATATCATCGTTACATTTATGCCTTCTCTGATGGGTAACAGTGAAAAATTAATACCAATATTCAGGAAAATAGAAATAGAATTATCCAAAAACTGGTTTCTATCATCTCAATCTTCAATCCTCAAACAGATAACCCCTTCCTTTAAAATAATAAATCCATTATACTTACCATATTTAGAAACTACAATATCATCATCAAAAACAACATGTTGTAAATCAGTACAAACATAACTTGGAAGCATAGCGGAGGGACATGCATTAGAAGGTACAAAAAAATAGACTCCACTTATCACAAGAAGCTTATTATTCATCATTAGATTAAGGGAATATCCATATATAAGAACACAGCCTCTGATACATTATATTTTACGTTCCACACAAGATTGGGTCAATGCCACGAAGTTATCAAATGTCCCTCCAATTCAACACCTAATGAAAAATTGGTAACATCCTCATAAATTATTGATTATAATAACCCATCTTCACCATTATATGTCTATTCCCATTTCATTCTATCCCCTAAAAGGTCAACCTCAAAGAATACATGAGCTAATGAAATGTGAAATGGGTGAGTGATGGATGAATCTTACTTAATCGGAGAACAAATAGAACTAACTATAGTCATTAAAGCTCTATGCCTGAAAAGATATAATGGAAAACCTTATAAGGGTTACCAAATAGGATGAACTAAATAAATTAATTCTTATGATGAGAATGATGACCAAAAGAACACCTTTATTTGATATCTTGGGATATTACAATCCCTTAATCGCCAAAAATGGTATAAATCATCTTGATCACCAAATATGAGCAGAACCTATCCCTCATGTTTGTGACCCACTAAAAAATAGGAAAAAACCATTAATTATAGAGTGATTTGGATCAAATAGAGGGGGGTTGATTTCAATTTAATTCCACAACATGATTAAAACAATAAAATAAAATTTTATCCTAACTACATCATTGTAGAAGTCAGCGACTAGTCCTCCTATGAATTATTATCGTTATTATTGATGAATAATTTGATGATAATGATATAAAATCACTTCTAGATAATCAAAATGAGGTTGGTGGGGGTGGATTGAGGAAAATCTGGTTGGTGAAAGATTCTGGATAAGAAATCCTAAATGGGGTTGGATGATTCATTATGAGTTCAAAAAATATTATTCTAAATTATAATAAGAAATGTATTTGATTCTATTATACCCTATAATTTATCTTAATTTTTAATTTTTAGTTTTGTACCAATTAAATCAATTTAAAACACTAAAATCAATCATAAAATTATTTTCCATATTAATTAAACCTATAATAATTATTTTTACATTGATAAACCATGTTATCAAACTATAATTCAATAAATATCTCTTAAACTATATATAAAACATCTAATATTTATTTTATCCTTAGTTTTATCTCTTGAGGATGCATTTTTTGAGAATTTATTTTACATTATAAACTATTACCTTCTTATTTGATAACTTGTTTATCTATGATAATAATGAAATATCCGTATTTGTAATTTTTTATGATTTTTTCAATTGTTCGAATAACAAGTTAGTGTATTAGGAATATAATTTTCTATGATAACAATAATATTATCATTTCTTTTTAATATGTTTTATAATAGAGTAATGATATTCAACTTCTTTCATCATATTACTAGTTTGTTTAAGGGAAACAAATTTAATTTATATCAACAATTTTTAAAATAAGATCTATCTTTTTTTATAGTAAAAGGTTTCTCTATTAGTGATTAGATATTCATAATATGTTTATGTAATACATTTATTTATTCTTAGTGACTATGTAGTTTAAATTATCCATGGTAAAATAACATTATTCTAGTATATTTTGTTTTTTTGTATAGTATTAATTTTTATTATTTTTAATACATGAATTCATTCAATATTTTATATATTTGAAACTAAGATAAAGACTGTATTTCATTTCATCAGGGTATTCAAATTCTTTTTTATATATTTTTTTTAAATATTAATAGTTTCAATTTATTTTTTAAATTTAATAGTCATATTATTGACGCATTTCTTAATTAATACTAAAAAAATTCTTGATTACTAATATATGATATCAAATTAAATAAAATCACATAAAATACATCTAAATTATTCTTATACTTCTTATAATACACCATAAATTTTAAGGGTACTGTTATAATATATATTTTAATATAGTGTCCTATATAATTTAATTTATAAAACACATAATAATAACACATTGTTATATAAAAAACTAATATTTAATGGTATCAGGACAATCACCCCATTTGATGATAGAATGGATTAATTTCAAATAAATGTTAACATATTTTCGATGGAATTTTTTTGATTTTATAATATTTAATATGGAATGATACAAAATTTAATCTTTGATCTCATTTATAGTATTTTAAATTTTTTAATCTTTTCCATTCAGATAAAATGATTAACTTGTAGATTATGTTTTTCAACAATCACATATTTTTCAATTACTCTGGTATTAAATACAACTCAGCGTCATTCTAATGAATAATTTTTTATTGGATATTTATGGGACTTTTAGTATATGTAATATAAAATAAATGAATGTCAATAAATATAATGATAAATTCACTTTATTTTATCATTTCCCATTAGAGTTATTTTAACTCCACCAAATATTGTTATAAAAAGGGTTGATGGTGAAATATCTATAGGATACAGTGGAGAATGTTTGTTATTATAATTTTTTTTCTTAAAACAACCCTTTGATGATATGAAAAACATGCGATGAATAAAAATTTTTGTTATTGTTTTACATTGCTAGGAATATTATGATGTTATGTGATTGGGGTAGAAGATTTGGAAAATAGAGGGAATAATGAATGAATTTGGATGTACTAGAAGGAACCCCCTTTATGGCCTTTATACATATATGGTTGTGTGTTTTTAGATTGAATGGAATACTTATCTTAAATAAGAATATTTTTTACTAAATGATTGTACTCAAACATTTATGTCTAATTAGCACTGGTTTGAACCCCAGTAAAATCATTCAGTTCCCCAACATGAAAGTATACTCTTAATGCATATAATTATTCATCGCATGTAGATCATTGTAAAATAGATAAATTTTTTCGTCATGCAACCTATAATATACCCCATGAAATCAAATTATGATTCAAGTTATGGTTAAACCATAAAAACATTAAGATATCATTAAATGTTCTTTCAGAAATATGTATTAGAGATAAAACCATGATGTTTTGATATTATCTATATGATGGTTTGGGGTGGATTAAATCAAAATGTATTAAATATAACTATGTTGTGGTTTTAAAAATTAACAAAAATGGGGATATCATATTTTACAATATACCATAATCATATTTGGTGAATTGAGTATTTGGATGCCACAATCACAACCAATGATTGGTTTCTATTATATCTATAAGGACTCGCCCTTACACATTAAAAAATCTTGAATTATGTCAAGAATTCACATTGATAATCTTTTTAGGTTTGGAATTTTAGAGAATTATTCCATAAATATTACATATCAAATTGAATATTACATGTAGACACTACTACTCAGTATCCATTTTTTCATAAAATAAAAAACTCTTTAAAAAAATCATGTCTAGTTCCATGTTTTAGACATCATGACTTTTCGTTGATCCTCATACATGACCATATTCATCTTTATGTCCCGTTGAAAACATTTCAAACAACTTGGGATGGGAATAAAAATCCTAATAATGGTTATAATATAAGGATGGAAAACATTATCCCATAATTAAATACAAATCAATGAAACCATACTTTTTAATCATAACATACCTTATGAAATCATATGATTTATGAATAACACACACAAATTATAAATAATAAAGACATCTTTTGGAATTCATAACATACATACATTGTAGTTATCACAGCTACATAGGGAGTCACATTTGTAATACCCATCACAGTATATTCCCTAAATCTCTTAGGAGAAACATTAACGTTTACCATCGTCATGTTACCCAATGAATTGGAGAGTTATCTCAGGATAACCTACACTAGGATTATCACAGAACAACCTGTATACATAAACAATTCCCAATAACCATAAAATAATCATAACACAGAACACAAAAATAAAAGAAAGATAAAATTACCACATTATAATCACAATATATCAAATCAATATATTGAAATAAACAATGCTTTATCAACCCATTTTCAAACCCATTATAAACATTTAATAATGAGATTTTGGAAGCAAAGTGTCCCATACCATTTTGAATATTTTGAATGAATTATCATTTGAAAACATTAATTTTCATATAAATAAATCCAGAAAACCATTTTTAAAACATGGACATTAATGTGAAATATTTTGAAGAAAAAATCTTTAAAACATTTAGAACGATATTTTAGTTAAAGTGTTTTTAACAAAATGGGAGACTCTTGATTATAAATAATTGAAGAATAAAATTTAAACAAAAAATTATTATGTCTTGA
The DNA here is from genome assembly GCA_963277665.1 of Viscum album. Lineage (NCBI taxonomy): Eukaryota > Viridiplantae > Streptophyta > Magnoliopsida > Santalales > Viscaceae > Viscum > Viscum album. The sequence goes on from OY728161.1 coordinate 1,604,280,002, forward strand.
TAATAAATGTATTCGTGATATAATATTCTAAAGGATAGTATATACACAATATAAATGTGAATTTGTGAATAACAACAATGAAGTCTCAATGAAATATAAATTGAGAAGAAATACCTTATAAAGACAGTATCCATAGATTAAGGATAAATCAATTACATAATTATGTGAGAAAAATATAAATACACCCAATATAAATGGATATTAAGTGTAAAACAATCAGGGTTTATTTACACATATTCATAGCACGACATAATCAATAAGAAGAAGTTTTACCCAAATAATTGAAATTGGGTGAAGATGTTCCCTTACAGAAATTCGATAGCCTACCGGCGTCACATTAAAATTCATAAAATGAATTGGCGAGAGAGAAAAGGGTATATCATCACTTGGAAATAAAATTTACAGCAATAAGGATATATAGTAACATATCACAATATAATAAAATGTAAACTAAATGACATAACTAAAATAATGTCTTCTAAAAGGAAGATGGTGAAAGGTTCCCTTACCGATTTAGTAACATACGAAACATACACCCCGTGAAAGAATGAAAAAACAATGAAGAAGTAAATAACCATAAATTAAAATAAAATTACACAAATAATACAATCATGTTCATTATGGGTTTTCATTTACTTACAATATCATTAAATCATCACCCAAAAACAATTAGTGTTATAAGATCCACTTGTATCAATGAATAAATTTTCATAGATATATTTTTTCAAATAATATGTAAGTTTTATTGTGTTTGGGGCCACGAAAATGAAAATGATATGCATGATTTATTATATATGTCTATGTCATGGTTTATGACTGTCACATACCATAGAGTATGATATATAGTAATAAAATTGATTTAAAATATGATTTAATAAATAATATGAGATATCGTAACTTGGAATTAAATCATGGGTTTTTATAAAAACAAAGCATTTAATTGTATAGGTGTTATAAGGGATATTTTCAAATACAACTAGAACCTTATAATTGTACAAATTATAAGTTATTATATCAATAACATATTATGGCTTATAATCCCATTATTGGTTTTAGAATATGATATATCCTTAAAATGTTAAAAATTTAAAATTTTTAAAGATTCGCTTTTTTTTATATCAAATTTTTATAAATGATAAGTGTTCATCAATATAAAATGAAAATTTTCATGAATAAATTGAATATGAAATGTTTATATTTTCATCTCTTGTATTTCAAAAAAAATTAAATTTTTTATTTATTTATTAATTTATTTTAGGATATTTTTTTCTAAAATGTTTCTAAAATGTGGATATTGGGTAATATTTAATTTATATGATAAATTACTTCTTATAAATTTTGAAACCAAACATTACATGCTATATATGAAAATATAAGTTTTAGTTTTCATTTACCTTGGCCTTATTTTGTAATTAAATTTATATATAATTTTGTTATGGAATGGATTTTATGAATATTACATATTAGAGTCGTGATGAATTGGATTCTCTATTGAGTAATGTATCCGTGGGTAGACAGTATTTGGTTTAGACTTCCCACTGGCTTGGATTTTTATGAATTATTCTAGATAGGTGATGATTGGATATCTATGGATCCATGATTACTCATGTGGAGATTATCAATTTTATATAATTATAATATTTTATATAAAAATATTATATAACTAATTCATAAGATGAAATTGTATATATTTGACTATGTTTAACTTCTATATTTAAGTGATTTACACAAATTGTGGGTTTTTTAAAGAGTTACAAATCAATATGGTATGAATATATTAATTTGGTAGTGGGAATTGAGATTCCAAAACTAAATTTTTAGAAGCCAGTATAAATAAAGGATTAAAACATTATATAATAAATATTTCATGAGATGCAATAGCTATGGAATAAATATTCATGTGATGTATGTTATTTTTTTAAAAAGGTTCCATATACACAACTTCAGAAATACTTTTCAACTACCATTTCTTCTATATAAAAGTTATGCATGATGTCATCTTACAATAAGAGTGTTAATACATCTTAATTCACTATTTACATGGTAATGCCCCAGAATTATTTTTCATATCAAAAGGCTATAATAGTTCCTAGATCTATTGAGAACATGAATATAATATGACAATAATATTAATTACATGGATAATTATCAATATTCCCAATACTAATGAGACATATATTATGTAAGGCTATCATGTGTTGGGTGGTCATAATCATGGCAATTCTTCTCATTAAGTTTTCACATTGTGATCTGAAGAAGAGGATATCACTAGAATTGATCCACCAATAGTAACACTACATGTTTTTCATGTCATTAGATGTTACTATAAATAAAAATGTGAATTGGTCATCAAATTGATATCATTATCAATGTGTACAATTTTATCATGAACTTTCATGTGAGATGAAAACCATGGAATTTATGGTTGTGGTATGGTATCTTGCATTGGGTGTGTCATTGGTGTTATGAATTTGATTGAATCAACATGACAAAAAATTTCACTTCGAAGTAGAAGAAGAAATATATCAAACCTATTTGACTAGGATAGTGGTACCTTTAATAAATTAATTGTAATGTTATAATAAGGTAAGTCTATCAAGTATGGTCATTAACAGAATAAATAATTAATATATGGATGACATCCCAAATTACTCATCATACATTATAATATGTCAGGATATAAAGTGATTATATAACATGAATCATACTTATAAGTGGTTGTTGTTTCTAGTAATAAACCTAATATCCTTGGGGGATATGATTTGTTTCTAGATATTGTACATGGTCTTTGATTATGAATAACTGATATTGAAATTGTTTCCTAGAAATTCACACCAAAATAATTCAAAATATTGTCCAATTGTCATGCATTATATTTTATGATGTTTCGGGACCTGTAATTCGGGTTGGTTAATGTCCATGTTTAAGAAATAGTAATAATTAAATAAATTTTATTTTATTGGAGTTTATAATAATAATAATTTAACTAATTTACTCATTATATACAAAAGTTATTTGGTGAATACAATAAAATATTTTACTAATTAATTCATGATATTCAAGGTTCATTTAAAATTTTTAGGAGAGAAAAGACTAATTAATAATTCATGATTTACTATATTACTTATTTTTGACATTATAAGAAATTAATAAAACCCTTAGGAAATTTGTGACACATTAACTAGGTCATAAGTTTTAAATATGGTTTAATTTATAAGGGTTAACTTATTAAAATGATAAAGTGAAATTTTATTAAGTTAAACCTACCTATATATGTAAAAATTAAGTAATAAGTCATGGGAGTATTCCTCCATAAATTTTGAGTTAATATCAATCATCTATCTCAAGTTATTCGGAGTTAAAAAGAGGTTTGTAAAGCACTAATCCAAGAACTACATCCCAAATTAATGAAGTGATGTGCCCACAATCATATCGACATCAAAATCCCATTTTATTCTCCCTCATAGCACCTGGATTTCTAAGATGCACATTTAAGAAAGCTTCTGAGATGAAGGTGGATGATCTAAAGGGTTCTTACATTAGTTCCTTCAAGCAACAAGATCTAACGATGATTACAACACATGTTTGATAAAAATAGAATGAGGAATGATTTTGATTTTTATTTTTTGAGGTTATTTTATTAACATCACATCCTTGGTTTGATAACCTCATGCTACCTCATTAGAGACAACATTGCAACAACAATCTTGTACTAAAAATCTTAATTTATCTTATATATATATATTCTTCCTCTACATAACCAATATAAAAAATTTTATGAGAGCGATCATTTGATTTTTTACGTTGAATTAAAATTATGTTTTCAAAACTTTTAGTAAAGAGCATTGTTATGGTCCCAACACCTGTGAAAGAACATCAATATGAGGATAGATTGATGATAAATGGTCACCTAAAGATAAAAAAGGGTCGAGAAAAAAACAAACACACACACAAACAAACAGACACACACACACACATATATATATTTGTGTGTGTGTATTATACAATATCAGTGTGGGAGGGGTGGTACACTAGTGGAAGGTGTTTATGGTGTCCATATTTTTCTCAGACTTGGTATCAATGCAAGTCACCGGTCGACATGTTAATGAACAAGATCATGTGGGAAAATTATTCATTATTGAAAATAGGTGAAAGTAGATGGTTTTTCCACTCCCCCCCATTTATTGTTTACAGGTTTTAATAGTTCCCAAAAATGCAGGCACTGTTTTTGAATTATAAAAAATGTTTTTTTATAAAATGGTGTGTGTACACTTTACAGCCACCTACAGGAACCCCATGCACTCGGGAGGGTTGTTCCACCCCATCAACCTTGATACCCAACTGGGATAATCTAACCTGCATGGACCATCAGGTATTGTCGTGACCTATAAACCCTCTGGGTGGTGGTAAAATACCTAGGATGTAAAGGCCCAGACCTCTCTGGTGTATTCCATTGTGATAAACGTGTGTATTATGAGATTCCGGAGGTAAAGGTGACTTATCCCCAACACTTGCAAAAAAATTTCAGTTCGGTGAACAGTTCCATTAGTAGACATTTATGAACTGTGCATCGGTGACCTTAGGTGAACAGTTTCATCGGTCACATAAGGTGAACATTGTCGTTGGTAACCGTAGGTTAATAGTTTCATCAGTGACCCTTGGTGAATAGTGTAATCGGTAACCTTCTATGAATTGTTCCATCGTTGAACAGTTCTATCATTGAGGTTTAACTGTAACCTCTATTTCCAATACCAAATTTCCAATTCTATGAATACTTCCTTCAATGAATAGTCTATTATTAACCACTAATGGTAACCTCTATTTCCTATGTCAAATTTCTAGTTTTATGAACATTTCAATCGGTGTATGGTTCTATAGATATCCTCTATCGGCAAGGTCTCTTTACTTTTCCAAATTTCTAATTTTATGAACAGTTTTATCGGTGAACAGTTATATCGGTATCCTCTAACGATAAAATCATTTTCCTTTTCCAAATTTTTCGTTCTGTGAAAACTGTTTCCAAAACGGTAGGTGTACAATGTTTCCATAACGATAGGTGCATAGTTTTTTCAGAACGGTAGGGGTATAATGATCTATCGGTATGGTTCTAATATTGAGGTTCATGAAAAGTGTTCTATCAGTGAGGTTCATGAACAGTGTTTTATCAGTGAGGTTCTAATGGTGAGGATCATGAACAATGTTCTATCAGTGAGGTTCATGAATAGTGTTATATCGGTGAGGTTCTAACGGTGAGGTTCATGAACAATGTTTTTCCTTTTCCTAATTTTTACTTCGTGAAAAGTGTTTCAAGCTTCTTACAATTTTGTCGCATCAATGTTTTCCTTTAATTTAAAATCCATTTAAATCCTCGTTTTATGGAATCTAAGGCCAATTCAAAGGCCATAACTCTTATATTAATTATTCTTAAGGCTCAGGATGTTTTTACATGGTCATACCGCGTGGTTTAATGTGATCCTCTTTTAATGGGAAATGAATCGTATCTTAAACTGATGCTATGTTAAATCTTCTAAAGGGATGGGATATCTTCCTCCCTAATTCTTCCTCCATGTTCTCTAGTACGAGAGGCTCAAACCATTCCAACCTTCCCTTAGGAATTTATAGATCAAAATTTTCCCGGTGAATTGGTTTCCTCAACGTCCATATTGCTGCATGTGCACTGCATGTTTTTGTGCAACCAAGTAGTATCGATCAATCTTCAATATAAGATATGTTTTATTGTCATTCTTTTTGGGTTCATATTCTCATGTTTCTCCTTTCCATTTTATAGCATGTAATCTCCTTTCATCTAATGGAGTTTTCCTGGGGTTCGGTTGGGGCGATCATCCCGTGGAATCCTCGGGTGGTTGCGGTTGTATCAAGAGGAGGATCATGATCCGTTGTGTTGATAAAGAACGTCATGAACTGTTTGAGGTAAGGGATTTGTTGCTTCTCTTTTATTCTACGTGAAATTTTATTATAAGAATGTTTTATCCCGCTAGACCACAATGGAATTGAGGAGGATCATGACCTATTGTGTTGATAAAGAAAGTCAAGAACTATTTGAGGTAGGGGATTTGTTGCTTCTCTTTTCTTCTACGTGCAATTGTATTCTAAGAATGTTTTATCCCACTAGACCACAATGGGATTTACATAATAAATATTTGAATTGGATAAATAAATTATTATCATTCGTATGTTATTTCCCCTTGTTTTAAAGATAGTGTGATATCCATTCTTGCTTCGTTTAGTTGTTTGTTCTTGATTGAAATTGGTAAAAAATGTAAACCAGAAATAGTTGATAATAGTTTTCTATAGATAAAGAGGTATATAAATGAATAAGGTTCTGGTAATTTTAATTTGATTATAATTAAATTGGTACAGTAAGAATGGTTAATTTATTTCTAATAGCTTACTATTTAGGTTTCCCGAATGTGGAACCTACGTATAATAAATCGGTTAATTCAAAATGGATTATTTGTTTGATAATTCCTTGAAGGGTTATTAGTTACCCTCTTTATTGTTAAAGTTCCAAGAGCTCAATTGTTAAGATGTTTTTTTCCCTGCTGCTTGTGTTGTGATGTGAGCTTGGATGGCTGTTGTGCTATGTGGGGGCATAAAGACCTTTACTTGTGGTAGTAGACGACGCCTAGAGTGGCGAGATGCTTCTGTTTATCCATGTGGGTGTCGGGGAGGACACTAGGGATGATGGAATAGTGTGGAAGTGATTGTTGAATGCCTCCTTACTCCTATTGGTTGATTAACATCATTACTGTTTCCCACTACTCAAGGTAGTTGGTCTTACTTACCCAGCTTCGGAAATAGGCGAAGACGCACGAGGTATTCCACATGATTTCAGTGTTTAGCTTCCCATGTAAGGATGGGTCTATGCTCTTGGTATAAGTGGAAAAGACTCAACGGGTAGTACATCTACACACCGGGTTATTCCCCCTTGGGTTTACTTGCATAGATAATTTTTCTAGAATGACCGGGAATATGGGATAGTAATTCTATAATGAATAATTGAATAAATGATGTTAACCCATGGGGGAGGAGTTTTCTTGAACATAATGATGAAGTTGTAATTTTAAAGGGTAGTGGACTTGGGGTTTGATGCTAATGATATTTAATGTGGAATTGAAAATAGTTAATTAATGTTTAAATAATTAATTAACATAAAGTGGATCTGATAAAAATGGAATGAAGTAAGGCATTAAATCATTTTAAATGGTTGTGTGCTTATAGGATACCTAGTCATAGAAGTGGCAGTGGGTAGTCCGAGAGACGTTAGCTATAGTTGAGTCTATGTCTTGGTTATGTCCATAGTGTAGTTGTGAGCTATAGTATATTCTGTACTTTTTGTGTTTCAATATGCTACTCCACCCTGTCAGTAAGGGAAACTAACACCGTGTTGATTCTGATCCTTAGGGGTGTTTTTGACAACATTCTGGTTGGAGGATGGATGGATGACTACACCCGTTGGCCCCACTCTCTTCTCTTGGTAGATACTTGGATAGTAGGCATAGTGGTTAGTTTTCCCCCTATATGTGTGTAGAGGTCTGTAATGACTTATGTTTAGTCAAACTCATATATTCTAGATATAGTATCATATGGACTACTATAGGTGTAACGTGTATAGGCTGTGATGGCTTGAGGATCCTTAATCTGTGTATGGGATGTAATCGATTGACGTATAATACGTGACATATGATACATGTTATGTGATCTTTTTTGGGTCCCAAAAACTACCTAGTTACTTTCTTGTGTGGACGTGGTGGTTTTGTTGTAAAAGGTGCATGTTGTGGTGCTTCACCAAGGTATATGTGGTCATTCCTTTTGAAGAGAGATGCTTAGGACGTGCGAAGTTGGGGAAAAGTGGCAAATCGGTGGGGATGAAGTAGTTATGTACCCTTGATATTCTTTATTATATTATAAAATCTTGTATGCATTACATGGTTAGAGTAGCCATTGTGAGGATGGGATCTTAGTATACCTGTTTAGGTGACGAGTTAGTTTCACTTGTTGTTCATTTTCTTTAGCATTCTTTCTAATCATTTTCAGGAGATGGATTAGGGAGGATCCTACTGAGTATACTATTATACTCACCCAATGTCTATATAAATTTTTTTTTCATGATAGTTAGAGAATGTTATAGATCAAGATGGTTTCTACTAGCTTGGGGTTGCAGGAGCTATTCGGGCTTGTGGTTGCGGTTGTTTTTACATTCTTTTGTGTACTTTCAGTTTTCCCCTTTCATTTGTAGTAGTTTTTCATGAAATTACATATTTGTACATTGGATTTTATTTTATATTTATATTCTAATTTGGCGTAGGTTGGTTCTTATCTTATCTCTCTCTTCATCATATGTTCTCTTAGAGGGTAATGCCTCCCATTTGTGAGTTTACCATACCCTCGGTGCTAGTCGCCAACCCAGGGCTTACTGGAGGTTGGAGGAGGTTGAGATAGTCTTCAGTTCAATCCATGCTCGGAAGGAGCACTTGGTGTCCTTGGTTATGATGATTCTTCATGGAGAACTGAGGCTGTGGTGGGTCTTGTTCCTCGGGGATCACGAGGTGTCAGCGATCTCATAGGAGGAGTTCCAAGACAAGAATAGAGTTGATTGTCTTTCTTCAACCGCGATGGAATCCCGTATCCAAGAGATTCTTACTCTTCAACTGGGGATCTCCAGTGTGCGAGAGTTTGGAATCTGTTTCAGAACCTTTTACATTATGGTTCGGTCTTGTTTCCAAATGAGGAGGCCAGGGCGAGGCATTTAGAGGAGGCATTGCGTCCATTGATCTAGCGCCAGGTCACCCATTTAATGCTGAAGACATATATTGAGATTATGTAAAGGGAAGAGGTTTTTGCTAGGACTTTGGATAGAACTATATCATCACGAGAGGGGAATTGTCAAGATTCCTCACGAATCAGAGTTGTGGTCTGAGGATCCCTGTTTTCTGGGTAGAAGATTTTTCGTTCAGTCGGGTGTAGGTACCATCCATTGACATTTTTTTTCTCCAGAGGAATCAACTCTTAGGCCTATTCCAAGAGATTATGTGCTTATTTATCTTGTTGTGGTTCTGTTCATCAACTAGGGGAGTGCCCGACCTTTCAGAGAATTCATCGTGCAGCATGTGCTACACTCCAGGTTCCTCCATTGATGCAGTTACAGCCGAGGCTGTAGCATCAGGTTAAACCAGCTTTAGATCAGCAGAGGGTTGATGGGGTAAGCAGAGGACAACCCCATAATGCTCCTCTTCCTCAGAGAGCATAGCGCGACCATGGTGGTTGTCATCATCATGGTCTGAGAGGCCATGAAAGAGGTCGTGGTTAGATTCCTGCTCTCCAGGAGATCCAGACCTCGTTTGAGGTACCCTTTGCTTGTTTTATAACATGGTGTATGACTTGTTTGATTCTAGAGTGACACACTCCTTCATTTCACCTAACCTTGTCTATGCTTTGAGACTTGGGGTAGAGAGGCTTCCAATGCCCTTGGTGATGACTATGCCAGTTGGAGGTCGAGCTTACTAGTTTGAAGTACGTAGAGATTGTGATCTAGTGGTGGGGAAGCACTGCTCTTGGGGTGATTTCTTATGATTATTAATAAAACCATATGATTTCATCCATGGCATGTATTTGTTGTATTCGGTGCAGGCTATCGTGGATTTCTTCAGGAAGAAGTTGATTTTCATTAGTGCGGACGGAGAGCCTATTGTGTTTTTTGGCGAGTGAGATCCTCATATGGGACATAGTCGTATTCTATCCATATAATCCATGATGGATGAGATGATGTTGAGTTCATCAAAGGTTCAGTAGTTGGCGTTTCCTAGGGTTATAGAAGAGTACCCTAATAGCATTCCTGAAGGGGTTGTAGCATTACCCCCTCGACGAGAGATAGAATTTGGGATCGGGCTACAACTAGGAGTGTCTCCTATCTATTTTTATTCATATAGGATGTCCTCTTATGGGTTACAAGAGCTACGTATATAGCTTGATGGTCTTTTATAGTGTTTTTTTGTTCGGGCATGTGTGCACCATGGGGTGCACAAGTTTTGTTCATGAAGAAGGTTGACGGCAGTTTTCGGTTGTGTGTTGATTATCATCACTTACACAAAGTTACAACAATGAATCACTATCCTCTTATGAGGATTTATGATTTATTCGATCAATTGAAGGGTGAAAGTTGGTTCTCCAAGATCTACTTGAGGTTAGGATATCATCAAATGTGTGTAAAGGTTGATGATATCCTGAAGACTACATTCTGTTGTCGTCATGGGCATTATGAGTTCATTGAAATTTCAATCGTTGTGACAAATTCTCTATCTTTGTTCATGGGATTGATGAATGTTGTGTTCCATGACATCTTGGACTAGTTCATTGTAGTTTTCATAGATGAAATCCTTGTGTAATCCACATCTGATGAGGAGAATTTAGAGCATCTACATGCTATTTTAGGAGTTCTTCATCAAAATCTTTTGTTTTGGAAGTTACTGAAGTGTGAGTTTTGGGTTCAAGAAGTCTTTTTCATGGGCCATTATGTGTCCCAGTAGGGTGTAGTTGTGGATCCCTGGAATATAGAATAAGTTATGTCTTGGGAAGCCCCCAAGACGGTGTCGGAGGTGCGAAGTTTCCATGGTCTCATAGGATACTAAAGGAGATTCGTAGCTGATTTATCATGAGTTGCGACTCCTCTGACCACTTTGACCATGAAATATCAGAGCTCCATATGTACTGATCAGTTTTAGGAAGCATTTAGTATCTAAAAGAAATGTTAGTAAGATCTCTTGTTCGTTGTCTTCGAGTAGAGGGAGTTCGGTTTGACATTTTCTACGATTCTTCACATCTGGGGATAAGAAATAATCTGATGTAGAGAGGTCAGTTTTTTCATCATGGACTCATATGTTTTTTCCCCATTAACGTAACTATAAATCCCATGATCTTGAGTTGGCAGCAGTAGTGTTTTCTCTGATGTTGTGGAGACATTTACTCATTGGTGAGCTCTTTCTGGTTTTCACCAATCATAATATTTTGAGGTATGTTTTCTACCAACGTGACTTGAACATATGAAAGCATCGGTGGATGGAGTTCTTACAGGAATATGAATTTGAGATGTCATACACACTTGGAACGGGGAATGTTGTAGCTGATGCGCTGAGTCGAATGTCCCGTAGTGATGTTGTGCATGAATCTAGTGATTCATGGAGAGTAATGAACAAACTTTAAGCATTACATCTTGATATGGGAGATTTGGGGGGTAGAGGTTGTCTTTTTTCAGATGACGGTTCGGTCATCCCTTGTGCAGATGTTGGAAGAGTCCCAGATGGGAGATCTAGAGGTGGAGGCATGGAGAGACCGAGTTGTTTGCGGTGAGGACCCTGATGGGTGGTATGAGGATGAACAACATTGAGTGTTGTATCACAGAAGTATTCTTGTTCCTTGGACAATGAGCAAGATGGTTCTCAGAGAGTTTCATAGTTCACCTATAGCAGTTAATCCTAGCGTGAAAAAGATGTACCGAGCCTTGAAGATCCAGTTTAGGTGGCCTGTGATGAAGCGTTTGGTTGCAGAGTTTGTGTCTCGATGTTTGGTTTGTCAGAAGGTGAATGCTGAATACCGTGTTTCTGGTGGTCATCTAGAGCCATTAGATATTCCTCAGTGAAAGTGGGAGTACATCTAAATGGACTTTGTTACTGGTTTACCTCGAGCTCTGGGAGGACATGATGATATTTGGGTGGTATTGGATCACTTAACAAAATCGGCCCACATTATAGAAATCAAGGAGTCGAGCTCTGTGGATGTTTTGTCAAGGAAGTATGAAGAAAAGCTAGTGAGACTTCATGGATTCCCCTGGACGATCACTTATGATCAAGATCCTCATGTTACTTCTAGGGTGTGGAGAGTTCTCCAGCATGCTTTTGGTTCTCAGCTATGCCTTAGCACTACTTTTCATTATCAAATAGATAGTCAAAGAGCGCGAACCATATAGACTCTTGAAGACATGTTACGCTCCTAGGTTAATGATTTTGGAGGTTCAAGGATGAGTCACATAACCTTGGTGGGTTCACTTAAAAAAATATTTTTCACTTCACAATCGGTATTGAACTGTTAGAAGCCTTGTATGGCCGGCCTTGTCGTACTCAGTTGTGTTGGATTGGGGTTAGAGAGTCAGCAATTCTCGGACTGGAACTTGTGTAGAATACAACAAAAATGGTTCATGTGATTTGTGATAGGATGAAGATAGCACAATATTGTCAAAAATCATATGTTGATCAAGGAAGGAGACCCTTACATTTTAATGACGGGGTTCATGTGTTTCAGAAGGTGACTCCCCATCATGGGTAGCACAGGTTTGGTCATGGAAGTATTATTTCTCCTCAGATGGTTGGGCCTTTTCAGGTGTTAGCTCATGTTGGAGTTGTGGCGTATCAAGTAGCACTTCCCACACAGATGAGTCAGATACATGATGTTTTCCATGTATCATAGCTCAATCATTATCTTTATGGTGACTCTCATTTCATTGATTGGGGAGAGATCGATTTTGATGATGATGCGACCTTCGAGGACTGACCCGTGGAGATCAAAGACCGCAAGGAGAAGGTATTGCACGTGCATTCTATCCCCTTGGTTCGTGTCTTGTGGCAAAACGGTGGCATCGATGAGAGTCCATTGGAACATGAGTCACAGATACGTACTCAGTACCCATATTTGTTTGATGTTTAATTTTTTTTTCATGTATCGATGTAGCCTTTGTGGTTATAACCATTCTATGTTTATGAAATGGTTTCTTTTTGTTTCTTTTGTGCTCAGCTCTCTTTTGAGAGGTATCTCGATGAGTGGTTGTACATACCTTGTTTTATTTTTATTTTAGGTGGGTTTTGAATTCTCGAGGACGAGATTGTTTTGAGAGGAATTTGATGTAATGTCCCAGACCTTTCTGGTCCAATCCATCATGATAATCAGGAGTATGAGGTGCTTCAATAGGTCAATGTGTCTTATCCCCAACTATTTCCATTTTTTTCAGTTCAGGGAACAGTTCCAATAGTAGACAGTTATCAATAGTGCATCGATGACCATTGGTGAATAGTGTTGTCAGTGACCTTAGTTGAAAAGTGTCGTCGGTGACCTGAGGTGAATAGTTCCATTGGTGACCCATGGTGAATAGTTTCATCGGTAACCGTCTATGAACAGTTCCATCAGTGAAAAGTTCTATCAGTGAGGTCTAATGGTAACCTCTATTTCCTTTTCCAAAATTCCAATTCCATGAACAATTCCATCAGTGACCAGTTCTATCGGTAACCTCTAATGGTAACCTCAATTTACTTTACCAAATTTGCAGTTCTATGAATAGTTCTATCGGTGAGCAGTTCTACTAGAAACCTCTCTTTTCTCTGAATAATTTCGAATTCCATGAATAGTTTAATCGGTGAACAGTTCTATCGGTAACCTCTAACGGTAACCTCTTTTTCCTTTTCCAAATTGTGTGTTCTGTGAATAGTGTTTCTAGACTGGTAGGTGTATAGTGTTTACATAACGGTAGGTGTACAATGTTTCTTAGAATGTTAGGTGAATAATGTTCTATCAGTGAGGTTCAGGAACAATGTTCTATCATTGAGGTTCATGAATAGTGTTCTGTCGGAGAGGTTCTAAAGGTGAGGTTCATGAACAATGTTTTTCGTTTTTTAATTTTTTAGTTCATGAACAGTGTTTCAAGATTCCTACAGTTTTCCTCTTTAGCATTTTCCTTTGACATAAAATTCTTTTAAAGTATCTTTTTAAGGACTCTAAGGCCAATTCAATGTCCTTAACTCCTATATTATTTATTCCTAACACTCGAGATGTTTTTACTTGGTAAACCCGCATGGTTTAATGTGATCATATTTTTATGGGAAATCAAGAGTATATTAAACTACTGCTCCATTAAATCTTCTAATGGGATGGGATATATTCCTCCCTAATTCTTCCTCCTTGTTCTCTGATGCGAGATGATCGAACCATTCCCTATTTTCAGTAGGAATCGTGAGATCAAACAATTTTATGTGGATTGGTTTCCTCAACATCCTTCTTGTTTCAAGGGAACCCCCTATTTTTGTTCAACCATGAAAAATCGACCAAGCATCAATATAAGGTATGTTTTATAGTCATTCATTTGGGGTTCATCTTCACCTATTTCTCCTTTCCATTTTATAGCATGTATTCTCCATGATTCTAATGGAGTGTTCTTGGGGTTCTGTTGGTGCGGTCATACCGTGGAATCCTCAAGTGGATACAGTTGTCGTGAGGGTAGGATCATGACCCGTTGTGCGGATAAAGAACGTCAAGAACTATTTGAGGTAGGGGATTCATTGATTCTATTTTCTATTATGTACAATTGTATTGTTATCATGTTTTTTCCCACTAGACCACAATGGAATTGACATAATAAATATATTAGCTAGGTGAATAAATATTTATAGGTCATATGTTATTTCCCCTTGTTTTCAAGATAGTGTGATATCCATTCTTTCTTCGTTTAGTTGTTCTTTCTTGATGGAAATTTTTAAATAACGTAAACTGAAATTAATTGATAATGGTTGGTTATGGATAAAGAGGCATGTAAATGAATCTAGTTCATCTTGTTTTAATTTTATGTTAATCAAATAGGTAGAGTAATAATGTTTAATTTATTTTTTATATCTTACTGATTAGGTTTCTCAAATGTGGAACCTACGTATAACAAATTGGTTAATTCAAAACGGATTGTTTGTGTTATAATTCCTTGAAGGGTTCAGAGTTACCCTCTTGATTGCTAAAGGGAAAAGATCCCAATTGTTAAGTTTTTTTCCTACTACTTGTGTTGTGATGTGATCCTGGAATGTTGTTGTGGTATGTGGGGGAAGGGAGACCTTTGGTTGTGGTAGCAGATGACGCCTAGAGTGGAGAGATGCTTCAGTTTATACATGTGGGTGTCGGGGAGGACACCAGGGATGATGGAATGGGATGGTTGTGAGTGTTGGATACTTGATGATTCTTATAGGCTGATTAACTGAATTAATGTTTCCCACTTCTCAAGGTAGCTGGTCTTACTTACCCTTCTTATGAAAGTGGTGAAGATTCATAGGGTATTCCACGTTCTTTCCATGTATAGCTTTTCAAGGGAGGATGGGTCTATGCACTTTCTATAAGCGGAAAAGACTCGATGGGTAGTACATCTACTCACTGTGATGATCTCCCTTATGTTTGGTAGCATAGATTGTTTTTCTTTAATTCTTGGGTATATGGGACTGTAATTATGTAATGAATAGTTGAATAAATAATGTTTACCCATGGGGTTGGAGTATGCTGGAACATAATGATGAGGTTTAAATTTTAAAGGGGATGTGGACTAGGGGTGTGATTCTAATGGAATTTAGTATGGAATTGTAAATGGTTAATTAATGTTTATTGAATTAATTAATTTAATGTGGAACTGATAAAAAGAGAATTAAGTAAGGCATTAAATCTTTTAAATGGTTTTGTGCTTATAAAATACCTAGTCTTAGAAGTGTCAGTCGGGAGTCCGAGAGACGTTAGCAGTAGTTGAGTCTATAACTAGGTTATGTTCATAGATTGGTTGTGATATATAGTATATTCTGTACTTTTTGTGTTTCTATATGCTACTCCACCCTGTCAGTAAGGGAAACGGACACCCTGGGGATTTTGTGCCCTAGGGGGGTGTTTTCCCTAACATTCTCATGGAAGGATGGACGGATGACTACCCCCTTTGGCCCTGCTATTTTCTCTTAATAGATACTTGTGCTGGTAGGCACAAAGGTTAATTTTCCACATATATGTGTGTAGAGGGCTGTAATGGCTTGTGGTTATCCACACATATATATTCTAGATATACAATCCTATGACTACTATAGGTGTAACGTGTATAGGCTGTGATGGACTGAGGATCCTTACTCAGTGTATGGGCTATAATGGATTGATGTATAATACCTGACGTAAGATACAAGTTAAGCGAGCTGTGTTGGCTCCCAGAAACTACCTGGTTACTTTCAGGCATGGACTTTGTGGTTTTGTTGCACAAGGTTCATGTTGTGGTGCTTCAACCAGGTGTCTATGGGAAATTCTTTTTTGGAGAGATATTATTAGGACGTGTGACATTGGGGAATAGAAGAAAACTGGTGGGGAAGTAGTAGTAGGGTACCATTGATATTATTTGTTATATTATATACTCTTATATGCATTACATGGTGAAGTTGGGAACATTGTATACCTGTTTAGGTGAAGAGTTAGTATCACTTGTTTTTCATTGTTCTTTATCATTCTTTATTTACATTTGAACGAGAGGATTCAGGGAGGATCCTAATGAGTATACTATTATACTCACCCTATGTCTATATAAACTGTTTTTTCAGGTCACTTGGATCATGTTGGAGATCAAGCTGGTTTCTACCAGCTTTGGGTTGAAGGAGCTGTTCAGGCTTGTGGTTATTGTTGTTTTTACATTAATTTGGTTACTTGCAGTGTTTCCCCTTTCAGTTGTAGTAGATTTTCATGACATTACATATGGGTACTTTGGATTTCATTTTATATTTCAGTTCTATGTTGGAGATGGTTGGTGTCAATATTATCTCTCTCTTCCGCTTGTGTTCTCTTAGAGGGTAATGCCTCCCATTTTAGTTTTTATTATACCCTCGGTGCTAGTCGCCTACTCGGGACATACTGGAGGCGGGACTCGTGGGTCATTATCACCCTTCTCACATTGCCGACCAAGGAGTGGTAAACTTTTTGGGGAGGGGGTCGTGACATGGGATGCCTTAAAAAATAAAAAAATCCATGAAATATTTTAATTTTTTTTGGATTTAATAAAATTGGTTTCGAGTTTGTTTGTAAATTAATTTGAATATTAAAATTAGTTTCATTAATTTTAATTCATAATAAATTTCCTAGATTAATATTTAATATGAATTTAATTTTATTAAGAATGTATTTGGTATTTATACTAATCATGAGTGACACTTGGCAATGTATGTCTAGTATTTTTATATATGTATATAATTATAGCAATGTTTGATGGTTTTTAATTATTAAATTATAAATTATTGTATTTGTATTTTCACTCGAACCCATTATATATACAAGGGAATGTGTATCCTTGAGAAATTCATTAATGTGTAACTCACATTCCCAATATCCCCTCACTTACATGTGAGTATTACTATGTAATATGGAGGATGAAAGATGTCACAGTTCGTATATAGATGTGGTGAAGAACCATAAAGTTGCTAGATACATTTTATGGGGTTAACACTATAAATAGATCATAATTGACTCAATGAGTCACCTCAAGAGTATCAGTTAATCCATATTTCTCTCAATAGACCTACCATTAGAAACACTCCTAATCATATCATTATTTTATCATATATGGGGCTTATTATTTTTTTGTATGTGTATTTATAAGCCATCATATAGAATAAAAAAAATCATACATATATAAAATCGCATTAATGCATGGTGAATGTTTTCTGTTTAATGCCTAGTTAATTTTTTATTGTGATATTATAGAAAAATCATGTTAAATAGAACAAGATTTTATTCATTATGAATAACTAAAAATTAATCAAATTAAATATTATGTGTTAAATTCCTTCCATTAGTTATGTTTGAAAAAATACGTTCTCATTAGCCATATTGGATGACGACTCCTCTTATTGGGATGTTCAGACATGAGTGGTGTGCCTACTAAACTAAAATTGGAATCAAAGAAATAGTCATATCTATCTTGGTATAATTTTATAGAAAAATTATTAAGTAATGAAATGTTACTATCTTTATAAGTTACTGAATCTCTCAATAGATCAAGGAGTCGTGAGATAATACAAATGGATAGCCAAAATCCTACTTAGAAACTCTCCAAGTAGTGGTGTATCCATATTGTGGAATATGAGAGGAGGTTTTATGGATCATCTCCACTAGAATACTAAAGTGACTTAGTATTTTGAATCAATTAGTTCAAGAATATTATGATTTTAAAAAATAATGACAGATATTTAATATTAATAAATCAATAATATCAAAAAAAAATGAAATCAAGATAATTTCATTAATCTTCCAATAAATATTGTGTATATAATAGAAATTAATACCACTAAAACACTGTGATCAATATTTGACAATTAACATATCCTAACAAGCACTAATATATAATATTGGTATAGGTGATTTCACATAATAATACGATAAGAAATAAAATTGTATGTGTTGGTGTCCCCATTACCTGATGAAGAACATTTGAAAGCATCTGAGGGTGAAAAGGAAGCATACAATAGACTCATGGATGATGCATTTTATTTTTATCTCATTATTTTATCATCAATGTCAAGTGAGTTACAAAAGAAACATGATTACATGGATGGTTTACCAGGTTGTCTCATCTATAAGAAGATTATGAGGATAATTGCAAGCAATAAATCATTGAGATTATTATTACATTGATCACAAGTAAATTGACTGATTCAATTTAGATTGGTCCTCGTATACTCAAGATGATAGAGTACATTGATCAATTAAAATAATTAGATTTCAATATAAAACATTAACTTGAAATACATCAAATTATTTCATCCTTATCATCCACTTACTCTAGTTTTAATATGAATTAAAAAGTAATATACATGTAGAAAACACATTAATGTATTTTGGGTAATATTTTTCAAGAAGATAAAAACATAAATAAAGATAAACCCATAGTTCTTAAGGTGTATAAGAATAATTAAAATGAAAAAAGGTTGTTGAAAACTAGAAATCCAAAGTCACCACCACAAAATCATTCTATGAATCCAAATATGAATAGGGAGATAATCAAATAAGATTTTATATTCTTCTGATGTTTCAAGACAGGTTACTAAATAATAATTTCAATGAATCGAAATTGAATCAAGTAGAGGCTTATACTTAATGTGTTTTCAACATTGTATGTTATATTTATATTTTTCTTCTTGGGTATTCAATAAAATATGTGGATTACATATACATATGAAAATATATAAATCAAGGATGTTCATAAACATTATAAGAATCTAGGTAAATGCTTTTATTAGCTATGAAAGGGTGATTACTATATTAGTAGTGAGAAGAACACAACTCCCCCTTTTCAATGTTGATCTATTCTAGTTGAACTATTAATTTTTATTGAGTACTAACAAAAAATTTATATCATGTTCTCATAAAACACTATGAGACATCATTTCAGATTTGTAATATATTTTATTTTTGGTTTTACATACGCAACTAATACATTAGTAATACTTGAATAATTAATAATAAATGATTAATATAAACTATAAGACCCATTTATTAGTTGGAGAATGGTAATTATTGTTCATGTAAATCTAGAATAAAATGATAAAGAAATACCAAGAATTGTTTTTAGTCTCTTCATGAGCCAGAACTCATTGGAATTAGACAAGACATATTAATAGGTATAATGACCAAGACACTTTATATTGTAATGGTAATAATGGAAAAATGCTTCTATTACTATTTTGATAAGATATATGTGAACTATTTTTAGTAGAATCTAGGTGTAAATTCATATACATCATGATATTACTTTATGAAATTTAAGGAATACATAATTTAATAATGTTACATTCTTGGTCAGAATATATGAATCATTTCAGGCTGGGAAGTTGAATAATATCTTAACCAATCATTAATAAATCATGAAAATGTAGTGTGAATTTATTTCTAAACTCATATTTCAATATACACATCAAATCCTTGATGTTATTAAAAGGATTATTAATGTTTGATATTACAATAATTAATAGATCATGAAAATATAGAGTGTATTTATTCATAACCTCACATTTATTTATACACATCAAATCCAAGATTTCATTAAAAGGTGGATTGATAATGGGAAATATAAGTATCATAAAGACATCCAACATTTTTTCAAGACATGATTAGAAAATTAAAAAGTTAACCCTTAATATTATGATAAAAATAATTATAAATTGACATAATTTGATTTATAATATGATCGAAATCTATTATATCATAATTAATGTACTTAGATGTAAAGAGTGGACTAAGGATAAGTCAATAAACAAACATTCATCAAGGGAAACAAAATGTTTATATCAGGTAAGTACCATTAATAATAAAAAGATATTACATAAATACATAAGATAGAAAAGTAATAGTCAATTGAAAGACTATATTTAAATAAGTGGGTGCACATATATATTTAAAATTGTGGGATAAATATTTACTTGAATAATGTCAGGGATTAAGATTCACATGTAGTTCTCATAGGATAATCTTCCTAAAGAGGTAAGGGAAAATGAATGTTTTAGAGACACATATTGCATATAATTGATAAAACTAAGAGATATGGTTTAATTATCACCAAGCCAATGTGATATATTATTAAATGATAATAATGAATCTTCAGCCTACATGTAAAATATTGAAATAAGATAAAATAAAAAGTGAATATGACATGATAGAAATGTATTCCATATACTAAAATATTGTTTTGTACTGTAGAATTTTTCTCCAATTGATTTAAAGTCATTGGTGGGTATTCAAGAGAAAATGCACATGGGTGGTAAAATCATGGTACCAATGAGGCTCGATTGTTTATACCAACTAATCATGCTTAAACCCATTATAATTCCAATTGTCATGGAAAATTTTTATTATAATTATATAGGAAATAGTATTTTAAGACCATATTACTTGGAAAGTATATATAAAAAAACTATAAAGGGTTGGTGACACAATACAATGCTAATAAAGAATTCAAGTGGTAGAGATCCATATATGGATTAATGAAAGCATCATATTCAAGGAATATTATTTTTCAATGATATCAACCCAGGTGTCTATAAAAGATTTGTGGAATTACCATTGTTTTCAAAAACAAATATGTTGATAACATAGAGAAAATAGTTATTAGTATAATGGTTAGTTAAGACAAGGATTAAAGTGACTTTCCAATGATTGGTTTAAAGTAGTAGCCCCAGATTAGGGTATAAAATCCTATAATGTAGATATAAGGGTTTCTTGGATGATGTTAATGTACATATATTGAAAAGGTGATAAAAATAAAAGTTGAAACAATTTGACAGATAATATTTCCCATTTAAACATAGCTTAAATATCTCTAAGAAGACATGTATAATACATTGGATTGTATTAATATGTTGATAAGAACATTTTATGCTTCAGCACAAGATCTATCACATATTTCATTCAATGTAGGAGATACGATATTTCAAAAAAATAAATTATGGTAGGAAAATATCACCTAAATAGAGGATTAATATATAAGAAATAGTCATAAATATTCAATAGTAAATGAGAAAGTACACGGGATGGGTACATGGTACTTGTATAGAAATTAATTCTCGAAATCAATGGAATATAAAGCTAGTATTATTATAAATAATTTGATCTAGTATTATATTTAGGCATAAAAAATGAGTAAGTGAAGATCATTAAATACAATGGTAACCATATTATATAAAAATTGAATATGTTATGGAATCAGATAAAGAAAAATAATTGGTATTTTCACAAACAAACCCAGGTACTCTGGTATCCCGATAACTGATTTGGTCCTATCATAGCCTAAAGGGTGTTCCCGATCCACACATGTATGAAACTAGCACCCTACATCATAAAAAATGAAAGTGGGAATGGTTCTCCACTAACAAAGAGAATGTAAATGAAATAATACAGTATGCATATCAAACAGAACTCCACTAGAGATAACAAACAAGAAGTCAAATAGGAATAAACAAGCCCATGTACTACAATCATTTACCAGAAAACCAGAAAAAAAAACTGGAATACAAAATTCCCCAGTCTCAACGGATGTAACTCATCAAGTGCAAGGTTCAAAAAATGGATCCTCCACGAAGTGATATTTTTTTATTTCTCGAACCTAGAAGGAAATAATCTAATAACATCCAAAGGAACAGGTAGGGTGTGAGACAAAGACCAGTGGAATTTTACCCAATGATTCCATAATAGACGCCAATATCAAATTAACCAATAAAAGTTATTTCAATTTAAAAAAATAGTTTTGAGATATCAATGAAAAATTTATAAAAATCATGCTTTATGATTTAATAGATATAAATACTTTATAAACTCATGATTTACATTTCATATGATGGAAATATATTTTAAAAGATTAAAATTCCTTTTAACTGAAGGCTAGTTTATACAAAAAGAACGTCTCACAGAAATGGATTAAATAAAAACTTTTATATAAAATAGATTGTATAAATTATCAAGGCATGTAAAATAGTTTTTCAACAATGGAATTTATACATTTGAAATACACACAAGTGAGCAACATGATCATGCGCCTAATAAGGCTTGAGAGTTCTAGGTTATAAGGATTCCACCCTCAATGTTAACGGTAGTATGTATATAAGTCACATTGAACTTGAGCCAAAGTGGACTCATCACCATCTCATAAGTGATGTGATGCATTGATATGATGTTTTTAAATGTTTTAATTCATAAATACCCATCCAAATAACTCAGAAACTACCTAAGGATTTCATGTTCACACGTACAAAAAAATGATGGGAAATTTATTTTAAGACTGATTAAAATAAAATACAATTACATTTTCTATTTAAAAAATTCCAATTTCCACTTAAAACCATAAGAAATTTTAATGAAATATATGTATTTTAACCAAGATAAAACCCTAATATTTCTATGATAACTTTTTTATTCAATTTTACATAAATAATGATTTGAAACCAATTCAATAAATTTCATAATCCAATTTCAAAAATTAAATTAATCAATTTTATTCTCAAATAAATTCCATCAATTTTATAACAAACCCTCTAATTACTATAATTGAGGGTTTTTCAACATTTTCTATTAAATTCATTGTAGAAATTAAATTAAATTATTTAAAATTTTCTAATTTCTATAAACACGCCCAATTCACGGGAATTGGATGATTTCTAATTTCATTCCAAATACCCATTTCAATCCCCCAATCTAATGGAATTGGGTTTTCTCCATCAAACTGATTGAAATACATTTAGTTAAAATCAACAAATTTCATTTTAATTTAAACCATTGAAATTAAACACAAGAATATTATATTAATATAAATGGGGAATCAAGATGGAACCCCCTTCCTTTTTCTCATGGAAACAAAAAGCTCACGACGTAACTACCTACAAAAACAAATGCACATAAGATCTAGGTAATCAACATGGAAATAATATTTGACAATAAGGAGTTTATATCCATCAATTCCAAGATGATATATCAAATCCTAAAAAGGAATAGAGAAATATACGGAGATACTGTGAGAACTCTTACCCAGTAAGCCACACCACAATTGTAACAATGATCAATCGTCGAACAAAAAGGCCCAGAGGGGTTGTAGGATCGCAAAATCACACGGGGAAGACTATACATTGAGATTAAGGATTTAGGAGGAAGAAAAATGACAATTTCATTTAGAATTTATATTTAAAAACAAGTATCATGGTTTTACATGGTGTGTAACACAGTTACACATCGTGAAATTGAAAATATTCATACCTATCAAAAAAGTAAACAACATTTTGTCAAAATTAATTTTTTCTCATTTTAGGATTTACATGGCCTGTAACCACATTACACGGTGTGTAATTATTTATCAAGCTACAAAAACTACTGGTTAAATCAGATAATCAAACAAATATTTGACTTCACCATTATAGTTATCCTCCTAATACATTCTTAAGCCTACCCAGACAAAATAGAATAGAAAACCACTACATGATTTAGAACGTACCTATCAGAAAGAAGATAGGTTGTTATAGGTATGAAATAATTAAATATTTGTCCCATTTTGTGGATTCATACCTACAATGTAACATATTATTTAAATTATGACAATCTTATAACATTGTTAATAGAAAATATATTATGTTTATGATAGAATAACTTAGATATATTTTCTCTTTGTGGAGTTTTGATCAAAGACATAAATTCACAAATATAAATGTTTCCATGTAAGAAAACAAGTCATTCCCAATGAAAAACAGGTTGATAGTTAGTGATTTGGATCTAGTGTAAGTGGGAGTGTGGTAAAATTTGGTTCTCTATACCAAATATGAGTAGTAATTTTTAATGTACATAACATTTATACAATGAGTTAAGCATGATGTTATCAAAACATAAAGTGTTAATACTTCGGCATACACAATTTTGATGGTAATGTCTTAGGATTATTTATCATATCAAATGGTTATAATAATTTTTAACAATAATGAGAACCTTGTGATATTATGATAGAAATCCTAAAGGTGTGTCTTAAGGTCTAGATATATCATACTAATGGGACATAGATAATGAATGACTATCAGGTGATGGTGTCCCAAAATCATTGATACTTCTTATTAGTTTCATAAATGGTAATTTATAGTTGAGGAGACCATGAGGACTGACCCTTCAATAGTAACAGTCCATGTTTTGTTTGTCATAGGATATTCATATATATGAACATATGTATTAGTATATCATGTTGGGATAATTTTCAATGTCTATCATTTGGTCATGTATTTTTTTGTCAGATAAAAACCATGAAATTTATGGTTGTGAGAAGGTATCTTGAATTTGGTGCATCATCAGTGGTATGGAATTTCTTGAATGATCAAGAAAAAAAAAGTTAATTCAATGTAAAATAAGAGATATCTTGATCCTAGTTGACCAGGATGGTAGTAAAATTTTAAAATATAAATATATGGTATAAAAAGGTAAATTCATCCATTATGGTCACTAAAATAATAAATAAATCATCAAAATATGATGACATAATGTATTTATCATACTTTATGAGATATCATAATACAAATAGATTACATTACATAGAGAGTTCTCATAATAGGTTGTTATTTCTATGACTAAACATTATCCATTTAAGTGTTTTGTTAGATACAACTCTTTTTCTATGAGTATGAATCATTTATATCAATATAGGTTCCTAATGTTTCACACACAAATTTTATTCAGGAGGTTTTTTAATTCAATTGAACTAGTGTTTACAATATGTTGGCCCCTTGGGGGCGAGTAACGTCTATATTTTACATATCACAAGAAATAAGTAAAATAAATTTTATTCATTTTTATAAAAATAAGTATTGAATTTATTAACGTCATTTATTCTTAAGTTATTATGTGAATATAATAAAATCACAAATGAATATTTTATATTTAAGGTTCGTTTAACAATTGAGAGAGACGAGTCAAGTTAATGACTAATGTTTTATCACGTAACAATTTTTTATGTAATATGAAAGTGGTAAAACAATTATTACATTTTGGATATTTTTATTAGGTAATAAATTTCTTATATGGATTAATTTAGTATGGTTATTTTATTTAAGGGAAAAAGTGAATTTTTCATAACATAAGACAATCATTGTAAGTAAAAAGTAATCTATGTTACATAATAATATTCCTCTAAACATTTTTAGATCATATTTCTCATCACTCTAAAGATACAAAGAGAGAGAATGATATTTTTTTCACACCCCGATCCAAGAACTCCATCCTATGTCAGAGAAAAGGTGCACCCATTATTGTGCTGACATTGAAATCCCCTTCGATTCTCTATACTAACTCCTGGATTTTTGAGTGTTGACATTTGAGAAACCTTATGTCGTTTTTTGGATAATTTACAGGGTTTCAGATTATGTTCCATCTAGAAGTGATTTCTAACAATGTGGGAAATTTTTTTTGATCAAAATCAAATGAGGTAGGGTTTTAGTTTTAATTTTCTATTCTTATTTAGTTAAATTGTGATCATCAGCTTATTAATCAGGTGGAACCTCATTATAGATGACATTGTGGCATCAATCTAATGGTAAAAAAAATATTTCCATGTTTTTTTTATGATTTTTCATTCCCCTAGTACCAACATGTTAAATTCGTAATAATTTAAAATAAAACCCCTCAAATAATAAATATGAGATTCCTAATAACGAAACACTTTTCAAGACCATGATCACTCAGTATTGGTGTCCCTCATAGTTTGGTGTTCATGGATTATCTTGTGTAATATATTCAAGTAATAAGGTGTCATTAATACTTAGGTTCCATTCTATTGGTGTTTTTTTGGTTTACTCTCAGGTGGGATACCTAAATAGTTTGTATACAATAGGAATGGTGTTTTTTGAATCAATATTACAGATTTGGATAAAGAGTTATCTTCTCCAATACACAATAATAATATATGATATAATTGAAAATATTTTTTCTACTATTTGTGGTTTTGGCTTATTTACCTACTCAAACTGATGAATGTCCTGATGAAATATTTTTCTTGGGTCACTATATGGATATGATGTATGTGGTAAAATTATTAGTTGGAGTACTTTCATTAAAATTCCTTGATGAAAAGATATGATACTCTCTTATATGTACGGATTTTTATAGAATATGGAATGAATATTGTATATAATTTTGAGATATTTTATATGTATATCCTATAAAATAATTATAGATTGGTATCTATGGATGAGAAGTGTTTACAATGATAATAATTTTTAGAATCATAACATGAGTTCAATAAATATTAATTTCTCAAACATTGAAACATGGGTATTAAATATTGAGTGTGAATCACACATTTGTTCTAATAAACATGGACTCATAGATATGTGGAAAATTAAAATGGATTAGTAGATCATTATGTCATCAATGTAGTAATATTTGGTTCATTGGAAGTTAAAACATATGATCTTAGTGTACCTAGTATATTAGATCTAGAATTAGATAATTGTTATTATGTTCCATCCATAAAAAATTAATTTATGTATCTTTTTTAGATAAGAATGGAATTTTTTTCATTACTTAGAATAAGAGGTGTTATAATATATGAATGAAATGTTTTATTGAATTTGTATTATGGTAAATGGTTTATTTTTTCAAGATATAGATAATTCAATCTATATAATTCTTAATAAGAAGATAAAGGCTGATTCTAACCCCACATACCTTTAACATTGTTCTGTTAGATATATAAATGAGAAACACAACTGAAGAAAATTTTTGGGGATAAGGTGAAAGGTATAGTGGAATATTGGATCCTATACATAGTCATGTATGTGTACTAATGAGTACAGAAAAAAGTAGTGTGTTTAGGTACTTTTTTATTTTTTCTATTTAATATAGTTGATATGGTTGTTTTTTTACTTATTTGAAACAAGTACGAGACTTTTTAAAAGTTCAAATAGTTTTATAATGAAGTTTATAATCGATAGGGAAAGATGTTAAGATTATGTAATAATTTTTGGGTGTTGAGTACATTATCTATAAATTCACAAATCATCTAAGATATTGTGTAATTTTTCCATAACATACTCAATCTAAAACACCATGGTGGAATGATGTATATGAGAGGATTAATAATACCCTCTTAGACATAGTTCTAT
This sequence comes from Viscum album, assembly GCA_963277665.1. Lineage (NCBI taxonomy): Eukaryota > Viridiplantae > Streptophyta > Magnoliopsida > Santalales > Viscaceae > Viscum > Viscum album. The sequence continues at coordinate 1,604,307,445 of OY728161.1, forward strand.
TACCGATGAGTCTGTGGGAACATATAGTTTTATTCTAGGAATATACTATAGAGACTTTTCCATTCCTACATAATTTCATTCCAACTATTAAAATTTTAAAGTCACTATATGAAACATGGACTAGAAAATATCTTGATATGTCTTTTATGAAGATTTAGGGCTTTGAATAATATGTTTGACATTTTTATTCTATTAAACTCATTACTAAATCATATAAACTCTTATTTCATGCGATCATGAAATAAATTAGGGTTCAAGGGATGGTTTTTTTTGGGGGCGGTATAAATTTCTGCTAAATGGTTCTATGATGATTATTGTAAACCGCCACTAAAATTGAAATCAGAAACCTACTATAATCATTTTCATCCATTTACCATTAGTTTTTTTATGTTTCATGAAATCATATTTCGCAGTGATCATTTTAATTTTTAGTGTCAGTTATGTCATTGACAACTATTTATGGTTTATCAAAATTTTAAACATCCGTAATATGTAACAATATATAGTGGTGGTTTAAACCGATTCTAGAAGTAATTTTACCATATATAACTTCAATTTTAAACCCCATGATGTATTGTGATTTAAAAAACATGTATAAGATACAACCACAAAAAAAAACACAAAATAGATTAAAAATAAAGAAAATATTTACCTTTAACCATATAACCATCAACAAAACCCATGGAAATATGGTAACCATATCAATTATAAATAAAAGAGTATAAACTAAAACATAACTATCAATCCATGTTGTTGTGTTATTATAAAAATAGTTTAGATACAAAAACAACCACTAATTCGGATCTCATGATCCATCGCTACCTGAAAAACTATGATTGACACTATCTCTATCTCTCCCTCCATTTACACTACCTTCTCCTGGTTCTTGAATGAAAATTTTCTTGAAAATTAAAATTGTTTTATATGAAAATTTCAAATTAAAACTAATAAAATTTTGTGTGATAAATGATTATGAAATTTTGTAATTTACCTACTCTCTGAAACCATCCATCAAAGAAATGTACCAAGGGACACCTCTAGCTGTCTTATGATATAATTCAACCAATAATTTCTATTGAACAATGACCTTTTCATTTGGGATTACAATCTAGAAAAATATTTCCAGAACATCATTAGTGGGTATTCCATAATAATAAAAGGGGATTAATATCCTCAATCCATTCATTTTCCACTCATCTAAAATGTTAATATTTGTCTCGGTGGTAACATTGTTTCCATATTTTATTAAAAAAGTAGTTACTAGTATAAAAAAGTGAAATACCATTATTCAGCTTAAAATTTTTACTTATAACTATCACCCTCCATTATAATCATGTAGAAATAGTAGTGACCACTAATTCCCTCACTGTAGAGTAATCGTGTGTTAAACCTACTAAATCGGGAGGCAATTTTCCAGATGGTGATGGGAGGGATATGGTGGGTGGGTAAGACATTTATGGAGGGGGAAAAAGGTGTGAAATATTCTAAGGGTGGGAATACTGATGGAATCCCATATTTTATATGGGGGAGACCGAGGGATCCTCAGGTAACATTGGCGACGTTTGTATGGTCAGAGGAAAGTCAACTAGGAGTTGATTATAATGATTGAATCTATTATTCTTTGGAATTTATTTCATTTAAACAATTAAAGACAACAAAAAAACATATTTTTCTAAATATTCTTGCAATAATAGAAATTTATAAATGATAACATATTCATTGTACTAACAAGCATAATATAAATATGTATCTTAATGAATGGCTGCACATGCATAAAAATATATAATTTAATTTTTTTAAAATTAATATTATGCATAGAAATAAATTTAAATATGATAAAAGATCCATGATAATAGAAATTAATAATATTTAAAATATTCATTGTGTTGATTTAATGGATTAATACATATAAAATCATGTTTTTCTTCAATCATGTCGTTATCCTGCTCCGTCATTATATCCTCAACTTCATCAACCCTTGAAAGAATAATATTTTCAATATCGTGATGGATAAATAACTCAATTTATTCTTTTTAATGGGATTTAATGACAAAGATAAAATATTCCACTTCATCACCTATATCATACAATTCTCTTTGTTTTATTGAAACAACCACTCTCTACACTTCATCCATTAAATATTCCACATAATATTTCATTTTCACTTATGATGTGAATATATATAGATCATTTACTTCATGGTCAGAAACATCTATCATGTTAGAAAAGTTCACATAATTAAATTTTAAAGAATATATTTTAATTCCCTTGGTAATATAAACCCACTTTCTTTCGAATAAAACAACAGAAAAATGACTTTGGTTGTTTAATTTGATAATATATATCAACTTTGTCTTGTATCCCAATTCAAAAACTATTAATATATCACTATTATATGTTTTTAATCCCTCTTCCGGGTTCATTGTAGGCACTTTGAATCCATTCATATTGTAAGCGTCAAACATTATAGAATTTTTTTGAGGACCTCAAGACAGAAACACCATATATTTTATAAAAATCTACTTGAGTATCTGTATTCATGATCTGGAAAAAGTAATATATATTATTATATTTACATAATATGTTTTTCAACCTAATATATATTTTAATATTAATATTTTTGTACTTATAAGAAATAAAAACCATTGTATAATCACTTTATTAACAGATTTTGTTACATCATTATATTTTTTCTTACAGATTATCATGTGTACCTTTGTTTGTATCTTGATCTCTTCAATAAATGAATCTATAATTTTACAATTTAGTGTCACATATCTATGTGTTTATAATAATTATATTTTAGTTGGTGTAATATTTGAGATCCTCCCAACTAACCGTCCAACAATAGGAAATATATATGATTTCACATGTAGTTGAGATTTAGTTGTTATATCATCAATATATCCATATCGATTGAATCATGTCTCAATATCATCCAAATATCCATAAAATTATAAGATTATCCCCTACTGAATAGAATTTAGAAATAGTGCCTCTAAATTGAACTTTATTTTTCACATATGATTTCAAATGTGTAACACCCTGACCCTAGTTACCCAGAGTCTGTGCATTATTACATAACATTGGCAAGATATAATGAATCATGTACCGAATGACCGATCAGTTTAGTAGGATCAGAAGTACTAGATAAACTAATAATTTTTACATTACATCATGAAATAAAAACATCAAAAATTTTTTTTCCCCTTTTTAAACACACTCATATCCCAAGCCTATCTCGACAGGTCAACCATAAAATACATAATTACATCTTGGAAAAAGTATAACATAAAAATGGGTGATCTCAGATGCTTAGTAAGGATAAAAATATAGAGTAAACGTTCATAAATAAGCACAAACATTTAAGGAAATGTATAAGACAAAAACAAATGCCTTTTAAACATAAAAATTAGCATAAAATGGAAAAGATACAATAAAATAATTTTAAATGCATGGACGATTTTATCCTATCGACTGTTCAATGTTCCGGTGCTCCGCTAATTCGTATTGCAGCATTTAGGTCGAATCCTCGGTGATGATACTTTATAATAGTCATTTGTTTTTATTTAATTGTATTCTGATTGGGGGGTTTGTTTTTCAAGCTTCTGAAATGATTGATTTACTATAATTTATTTAACAAGTTGATAAATATTGTGCCTAGTTCATCATTAGGTAGTTAAGCTTGTGATATCCTTGAGCTTTATTTTATATTGCATTAAATTAACACTCATGTCACAAGATGACGTTGATTAGAATTCCAATTTGTTAAGGCTTTATTCCAATACTTATCATAACATAAGGTTCTAATATCAATCAGATAATATTGATGGTGGTGTATTTATGGTTACAATAATTCATGGAAACCACATGTTAAATAAAACAATCCAATAATCCGTGACCTGTTAAGTCCAACATAGACAATGTTAATTCAAATAATATTCTTCGAGAAAAATCTCACAATAACATAACATACCTAAATTATAACTCACACAAATGAGAGATTTACTTATCCATTTTTCTATTTAATAATCTGGTTAGAATTATTATGATTATAATTTAATAATATAATAAAAATAAAGGGATAAGAAAAGAGTGGTGCATTGAACACACACACGAACAATGATGATAATTAAAAATGGATTTTCGATTGATTGAGTAATAAAATGAAGGGAATGGGATTCAACTTTATTTAAACTATTTGAAGAAAATTAATATTAAACTACAGAATGTGGATGAGAATATGAGATATTGAAGAAGAAACACTCATTTAAAATAGAATTACAAAACACAAACTTACAAGATTACAAACGAAGAACAACACAAAAGTGAAAGGAAACAATGAGATGAGGAAGGGTATCTCACGTGATAACATGAGTATGGATGGTCCTCCAATGCCGCTGGAAAGGCTTTGGTCATTCTAATTGATGGTCCTATATTCTGAAATTCCAACCACATTGAAGGAGTGGAGGGGATGCATTTATAGCCCATGGAAGTAGACTGTTTGGATTTCCAATCTGTCCCTCCACTTGACTCGACGATTTGGACATCCCCAAAGCATAATCTCGAGAAATCTCCTTCTTCAAAGACCTAGATAATAATGTTTTGTGACTAATCTAAAAATATGAAGGAATTTGGTCCTATGTATCCGAAGTTATGGTCGGATGATTACACAATTTTAATCTGTCCATTTCAATCCAGTCTTTTTGAAGTCCAAAACGTGAAAGGGCTATTGAATAGAAATATGCCTTCAAAACCAAATTATTTATTCAACATAGTCGGCCACATATATCTCATATTTCACACTGCAAAATCTCTTCTCATTTGATGATTACATAATGAGATATGTCATGAATAGTGTTCGGATTTTAATTCTCGGCCAGAATGGTGGGTTGGACTTCAATGATTCATTTGGGCCCTGAAATTTTTACGCATGATTATTTTGGATATTCAAGAATATAAGGAAGAGTTTCACAAAATATGGGCTTCGGGATTGAGACCCATAACTCAATCATCATGGCAGGTCCAGTTTCATCAAAAATTTATTGGGTCATTTTATGTGGTCCATGTGATCCTTCAAATGAAAGAATTGGCCCATGATTTCTTCTAATGATATGTGATAAATTGAATAAGGAAACTCAAAAAAAAGAACCACACAATTTGAATCAGCATGAGGAGTTTTATAAATAAAATAGTAAACTGACTCAATTGGACTACTTCTAAAAATGCTCAAAAATTATACTTAGTATTAAAACATTAACATTTCACAAAAATTATGCAAATTTCAAATAAAATAAGTAAAGTTAGTATATAATAAGTCACAAAAATATTAATAACATCACCCCCCCACACTTAGTAATGTGCATGTCCTCATGTGAAACAAATGACAAAGTCATTTTCACTCACCAACAAATATTAAAATTTTGTTTTCTCCAATCAGGGGAGGTTTAGACAATTTCACTCAACCATTTTGAATTCTACCAAAAGTTGTTACAAAAACAATTTTCCAAAACTAATTCATTTTTTCATTCTCATATTTAGAAATGGAAAATGTGGACACTCAAAACTCACACCTCTCAGGATGATAAAATTTATTTGTGGAGGTTCACTCTTTCACCACCCAAAAGTGAAAATCATTGAGTTTGAAAGAGCTCTCAGTTTCCAATCCCAATACGAAGTGCACAATAATCAATAGTTATTTTTAAGGCCTCTTTATGTGGATATGGGACGGTAGGAATTTAATGTCTAATAGAGATAAAAAAGGGGTAAAACACCAACATAGAAAAAGTAATGCACGTTTTTTTTGAAATAAAACATTGAAGGAAATAAAAACACATATTTACAAGGGAATTATTCTGTGAAGAAATACACAATAGAAGATAAAAATTTTAAGTGGATGATAAGATAAAATATTTAAAAACCACAAAACTTCTTCAAATGTCATAAGAATATAATGTAAGTGTTATTTGTTTCCTCTTTTTTTTCTCTTTCTTCGAAAGTTGAACATGGAAAATATCTCACACTCATATCCCAACCCATGATTGATCTCATCAGGACACTAATTTTAATAGTTATAAAAATATCAAAGTTTGAGGAAGCATGATTTTTGACCTACCCAAGAAACGACCCAATTATTTTATTTTATTTTTATTTTTTTGAACAGTTGTCAATAACATTTACAAAATTACATTAATTAATGTACATTACATTCCCCAAATCACACATAATGAAAACCTCTCCCCCACACTAAAAAGGACTATTTCTCTCAAGCATATGATAACATGGGGAAATCAACAAATGGTACCCAAAATGAAATCTATCCCCCCCACACTTAAACATCAAAACAAAATTATGCAATTAAAATGCATGTTGATATTAGGTGGGAAAATATATTGGGCTTCTAATGTGGCTATAAAATAAATGGTTTTCATAGGCTCGAAGGGGCTTTCCAAAAGAGGATTAATGTAAGGGAAATGGGAGGCTATTTGGATATTTTTATTATCATGTGGTTTAAAAAATGTTTCTATCATATTAATGCACTCTAATGTAGAAAATATAGCTCGAAGGTCCACAAAATCAAGACTCAAAAATGGGGGTGAAAATACATATTTTGAAATGATGGCCATAAGATGCCTTGGCATAAAAGAAAATGTTGGTTCTCACAGTTGGGGAAAAACATTTTCCAAATCAATAAATGAATTCAAAATGTATTATTATTGAAAAAAAATTATTTATCCAAATATATGATGAAAACACAATATATTTGATATTAATCCTTGTCTTTTGACTCCCAAAAATGGTTGGAAAATTTTCGAAAATTGAAGGTGAGTAAGTCTGACCCTTTTGATTTTTTTTAATTTATTTTAATTTTTTATTTTTTTAGTGTTCATTAAAAAACACACCAACACAAAAGAGATAGAGAAAAATAAAGGGTTTGATGAAGAAATTGGTAAAAAAATTAAAGAGAGTGGAAGAATAATAAAGAGGCAGAGACAGGAAGAGATAGAGAGAGAGTTAAAGGGAAATAGGTGCCCCTGGTTTGGATTTGGTAGGTCGCCATCTCCATCTAATGGTAGGTCGACTGGAGATGTTGGGGATCCAGTGGAAGTCAATGTTGATCAAGGATTTTCAATCCTCTCATGGTGATTCTTTAACCGATGTCCACTAACTGTGACTATCCTTTTGGAAAAGGGGTCTTGGACTTGCACTGCACCAAATGGGAAAACATTAGTAATAACAAAAGGACCATCCCAATGAGAATTATGCTTACCTAGGTGAAGCCGAAATTGAGAATTGAAGATCATTACCTCTTCACCTTCATGAAATACCTTTCCTGGGATGTGTTTATCATGTAGTTCCTTGGATTTTTCTTTGTATATATTAGAATTATCATAAGAATCAAGTCGATGCTCCTCCAGTTCAGCCAATTGAAAAATGCTTTCTTCACCGGATTTTTAAAGATCAAAATTATAAGTTTTCACTGCTAAAATTGACTTATGTTGGATTTTAACTGGTACATGACATTCTTTACCAAAAACTAACCTAAAAAAGACATCTAAATGGGTGTTTTATAGGTATTTCAATAAGCCCAAAGTGCCTCACCATGTCGTTTAGGCCAGTCTTTTCTGGTGGGTTTTACAATTTTCTCTAGAACTCTTTTCACTTCTCTATTAGAAATTTCAGCCATTCCATTTGACTGGGGGTGATATGCAGTTGATGTTTTATGTACAACCCCATTATTTTTCAAAAGTTATTCCATGGTTCTATTACAAAAATGGGATGCTAAGTCACTGATCAAGGCATGAGGCGTGCCAAATCTATGGAAGATGTGTGTCTTTAGAAACTTACTAACAGTATGTGAATCGTTCTTTCTAGTGGGTTTGGCCTTGACCCACCTAGAAACATAATCAACCGCAAGAAGGATGTATGAGAATCCATTTTAAGGGGGAAATGGTACCATGAAATTGATTCCCTAGACGTCAATGATTCCATAAAAAATTAATGGGTTTTGGAGAATTTGATTTCTCTTTCAAATAGTGAAAGTCGTTTCAAAAGTAGAACATGATTGACAGAACTCATGCGAGTCCTTGAATAGTGAAGGCCTGAAGAATCCAGAGTCTATGACCTTTCGAGAGGTCCTTTGGGGTCAAAAGTGACCACCTCCCAGAAGTTAGTGACATAATTATATGATGGAGGAATGTTCATTTTCATCGACACATCTCTTAATTACCATGTCTGCTCTAGTTTTCCAAAGTTTATTTTCTTCCCAAAAATAGTATTTTGATTCACTTATCAACTTCATTTTTTTTTCTTTAAAACAAAATTCAGTAAAAACACCAGAAACAAATTAATTTACAATTGGGGCATACCATGGTAACATTGGAGTGATAAATAAAAGGTGCTCAGTGAAGAATTTAGGACCAATGATTTTAGAATGGGAAGAATTAGAAATTCTACTCATGTGATCAACCATAAGGTTTTCTTTTGATGGTCTTTCTTTGATTTCAAGGTCATACTCTTGGAAAATTAGGATCCATCTTATTAGCCTTAGTTTGGAATCAATTTTATTGAGTAAGAACTTTATAGAAGAATGGTCAGTGTAAAAGATTATTTTTTCACCTAAGAGATAGGGCCGGAATTTATCTAAGGAAAAAAACTGCTAAAAGTTCCTTTTCCATGAATGTGTAATGAGATTTAGTTTCATCCAATGTTTTTGAAGCATAATAGATGACATGCGGAATCTTTTCTATTATTTGACCAAGAACAGTCCCAACAACTCTATCAGAAGAATTACACATCAACTGTAAGGGTAAGGACCAATCTGGGGGTTGGATTATTGGGGCGGATGTTTGAGAGGTTTGGAGTTCAACAAAGGAACTCTTGTAAACCTCCTAGAAATGGAATGTGACGTCATTTTGGAGAAACCCAATGAGTTGGAGGGAAATTTTAATGATGTTATGGATGAATCACTGATAGAAACCATCATGACCGAGGAATAAAGGGATGTCTCGAACTGAGTTGGGTTCATGAAGTGATTGGTTCACTTCAATTTTTGCAGGATCGACTTCAATACCATCTTTTGAAACTATGTTCCCTAGAAAAATCCCATTTGTAACCATGAAGTGACATTTTTCAAAATTTAACACAATGTTACACTTCAAACACTTTTTGGGGACTAGAGAGAGTGAATTCAAACAGGATTCAAATGAATCACCATAAATGAATAAGTCATCCATGAAGACTTCCATGAAGTGTTCAATGAATTCAGAAAAGATACACGTCATACACCTCTGGAATTTTGCAAGAGCATTTCAATTGTCGAAATCCATTCTTCTATATGCATATGTTCTAAAGGGGCATGTGACAGTATCCTTTTCTTGGTCCTGAGGTGCGATTGAGATTTGGAAGTAGCCGATGTATCCATCAAAAAAGCAATAGTGTGACTTTCCGACTAATTGTTCCGGCATTTGAACATGGAATAGAAGAGGATAGTGATCATTTATTATTTCAACATTCAATTTCCTATATTCGAAGAACACACGCCATTTGTTCTTCACTCGAGTTGTGACTACCTCTCCATGTTCATTTGTGACAAAAGTTATTCCACCCATCTTAGGTACAACTTGAATTGGACTAACACATTCACTATCATAAATTGGGTAGATAATTCCATCTTGAAGAAGCATGGTGATATATTCCCTAACTACCTTAAGTATGATTGGATTGAGTCTTCATTGTGGTTGTCAAATTGGTTTGGATGACTCCTCAAGATGTATGTGATGCATGAAAAGGGCATGGTTGATTCGGGGTATGTCATCTTGGGTCGACCCTGAGGACTTTTTGTTTTCCTCTAACACTTGAACATGTTTGGACTCTTCGGTTTTGGTAAGTGAAGAAGTCATAATGACAGGATATGAGTGATCAAGGAAAAGGAATGCATATTTCAGGTGTTCAAGAAGATGTCTTAGATCATTCTCATCTTTCGCTTTTGGGTTAGACAACTCAGGAATAGAAGAAGGGACTTCAGTTGCATCAGATTCATTTTCCTTAATACTGTCCATGGTGGAGCAGTAGAGATCATAATTGATGTGGGATTCAAGATAGTTTTGAAAATCCTCTAGATTGATAGAGTCTATGAATGAATGATCCACATCAACATCACCATTTATTACTTTGTTAATCATGGTGTGGATTTCACAAGATCCTTTGTCATTAGAACATGAAGAACATGGTGGACTGGGGTTCGATTGACTCTTAGAAGTGTCCTCAAAATCATGGATTGAGAATCAAGAGTGATCCTCAGATGGGTATCGCATGGCGTGGAAAATGAGGAACTTGACTAGTTGGTCACCAAATTCCATGGATATGATCCCTGAATGGACACCAATATCAGTTCTCACATTCATGAGGAATTGTCTTCCTAGAATTAGGAGATATCGAGAAGAGTTCGTCTCACCTTCCATGTCAAGGACATAGAAATCATGAGGTAGGATAAGATCATTGACTCGGACAAGGACATCTTTAATTATTCCCTCAGGACTGGTAGTGCTTTAATTGTCCAATTTAATGACAACACCCATTTTATTTAATTAAACTAGACCAAGGTTGGAGAATATATATTTGGGCATGACATTATTTGAGGCTCCTAGGTTTAGGAGTGCATCATCAAAGTAGGAACTTCTAATTTGGCAAGGAACCGTAAAGGTCCCGAGATCTTGGAACTTTATGGGAACAAAAAACTGGGTGGAAACATTTTTGAAGGTCCTATGTTTCTTATTGTGGGTACACAACTCCTTTAGAAACATGGCATGCATAGGAATTTATTTTATGGTATCTAAGACTGGAATGTGGACTTCAACACGTCTAAACAAGTTGAGCATTTATGGATCAGGTTCAGAGGACTTCTTTGTCTTAAAAATGGCTTGAGGAGATGAAATTGGGTCCTTATGTGGAATAAAATGAGGTGAGAGAATGGATTCAGGTTCCTTTTCAAGTTTCATTTTCTTTTCATTTTATAGGCAACATTTAAAGGTGGCTTATATGACTTATTTTTTGTTATAGAAATTTTCATTCCTGATCTAACTGAAATTGCATATACATTACCCATTGGGGTTGGTTAATGTTTGAGCTAAGAGTTGGGAATAATTGGATGGATGATGCTAACTATGGTGGTATGCAAGTTGACCAATTTGGGTTTCAACATTCTTGAGGCTGGAATGGGTGAAGCACGCAAGATGTTCCACTGCACTTTCCCATGGTCGATTGGAAGAATAGCCTTCTCCCAGATTGGTATTACCTAGATTTTGGTTCCTGGGAAATCTATTGAATTGGTTTTGGAATTAGGAAGGCTCACTAGAATAATGAAATCCGGGAGGAGGATTTTTCCATTGATGTTGAGGAATAAACAGATAAGGTTTTTGGAAATTACCAACACCTTGACCATATTGAAACTGGTTTGGTTTTTGAGGAGGGAATTGAGGGTGATGAGAGATGGGATTACCATACCTCAGGCCTTGGTTATAGGAAGAAGAGAAGGGCTCACCGTGAGGTTGGTTGAAGTTTTTATCAAACTGACCTCATAGTTGAGGGTTGGTGTTCCACTAAGCATATGCTGCATTGAGCTCCATTGGTCCAGATGAATCAGATTGATCCTCTTGAAGTTGTGGACATGTGTTAGTTGGATGAGATGAAGAGTTGCAGATTCCACTATTTTTGATAGGTCCAGGAAACATTGATTGCGGAGAAGAGGAGGTTAGGGATTTGGTAGCCACAGTTAGTTGTCTCACAAGACCAATAAGTTCACTCATCCACTCGGTCATCTTGTTCGGCTCAATTGATTGATTTTCATAGGCTTTTTTGACTTGAGCATGTGATCAAGTATGGAATTTTAGTGTGTTTGCATCCTTGTTGCTTATGAGATCTCTTGCAGCTGTGGGAGTTTTATCAACAAGAGAACCACCAATTGTGGCATCACTGAGAGTTCTCACCATAGAAAATAACCTCACATAAAAGTATTGGATCAAGTGTTTATCAGGGATTTAGTGATGTGTGCAGGTTGCAACAAGATTTTTGAACCTCTCCCAGTACTCATGGAGTGATTCACTTAGGAACTGAGGGATACCACTTATTTTCTTTCAGATAGAAGCAGTATGAGAAGCAGGAATGCATTTCTCTAAAAAAAGTTGCTTTATGTCATTCCATGTGGTTATAGAACCAGGAAGAAGGTATTAGAGCCATGACATAGCGGTGTCAGCTATGGAGAAGGGGAATGCTCGAAGTTTGATTTGTTTCTCATAAATCCCTTAAGGATTTATGGTAGAGAACACCACTTGGAACTCTTTAAGGTGGAGATGTGTATCCTCACCGGCTAGCCCTTGGAAATGAGGAAGAAGATGAATCAAACCCGTTTTGAGTTTGAAGTCAGATTCTATGTTTGGATATTGAATTCCAAGAGGTTTCTAACTCATATCAGGGGAAGAATGTTCTATAAATGTTTGTTCCCTAGGATTAGCCATATCTAGTTCAATTGGTTGGACAAGGACTGGTTCTTGAATTATTTGATTATCTCTTATGTTTCTCCTATGTTTTCAAAGGGATCACTCAATTACAGTGTCAAACAAATCTGAGGGATTGTTTGGGAGTCTAAAAGTCATTTAGAGTGATTCGGAAGAAATATGAAGACAATTGTTTTTCTTTATGTTTTATGTTTATTATTTTTATGAGGAAGGCATGTTTTTCTTTGTGTTTTTTTCAATTTTTTTTTAAAAATGGTTTTTTTAAAAATAACTAGATACTAATGACTATAAAAAGAACCATCCCCAGAAATGGAGCCATTTTGAAATGCACGACTGATTGTCACCTATCGACCTGTCAATTTTCCTATGCTCTACTAATGTGTATAGCAGCACTCGGGTCCAATCCTCGACGATGATAGTTATTAATAGACGTTTGGTTTTAGTTAATTGTATTGTGATTGTGGGGGTTTCTTTGTAGATCTTATGAAATGATTGATTGATTAAAATTGATTTAAAAAATTTATAAATATTAGGGTGAGTTCATTGTTAAGTAGTTAAGCTTGTGATATCCTTGAGCATTGCTTCATATTGCATTAAATTAACACCCATGTCACAAGATGACATTGTCTAGAATTGTTAAGTGTTAAGGATTCTATACAAGCCTTAACATAACCTACGGTTCTAATCTCAATCAAATATTATTAATGTTGGTGTATTCATGGTTCCAATAATCCATGGAAGACACATGTTAAACAAGACAAGTCCTCAATCCATGACATGTTAAGTCCAACATACACAATATAAATTCAAAGAATATTCATCTAGAAAAAAGCTCTCAATCACTTAACATACCAAAATTATAACTCACCCCAATGAGAGATTTACTCAGCCATTTGGTTGTTTAATAATCTGGTTATAATGATTCTGATTTTAATTTAAGAAGAGAAGAAAAAAAGGGAAAGAAAAGACTGGTGCATCTAACACACACACACGAACAATGATGATAATTAAAAAATGATTTTCGATTCATAGAGAAAGAAAAATAAGGGAAGGGGATTCAACTATATTTAAACTATTTGAAGAACATTAATATTAAACTACAGAAGGTGGATGAGAATAAGATATATTGAAGAAGAAACATTTATTTAAAACAGAATTATAAAACACAAACATACAAGATTACAAATGAATAAAAACTCAAAAGTGAAAGGAAACAAATAGAGGAGGAAGTGTATCTCAAGTGAAAACATGAGTATGGAAGGTCCTCCCTAGAATTTGGAAATTATTTGTTTGTTCCAATTGATGAACCTCTCTTATGAAATTCCAACCCCATTTAAGGAGTGGAGGGGGATGCATTTATAGACCAAGGAAATGGACTGTTTGAATTCCCAATCTATCCCTCCACTTTACTCGAAGAATTGGACATCTAGACAGAAGAATCTCAAGATATATCCTTCTTCAAAGTTGTATATAATAATGTTGTTTGACTACTCTAAAACATTTGTGGTAGTTGGACATATTTAGCCAATGTTATTGCTGGATAATTAAACAATTGTAATCTCTCTATATCAATCCAGTCTTTTTGATGTCTAAAATGTGAAAGGATTTTTGAATAGGAAGATTCCATCAAACCCGAATGCTTTATTCAAAAAAGTTGGCCGCCTATATCTCCTCTTTCAAACTTCAAATAATCATCTCGATTTTATGATTACATTATGATATATGTCATGAATAGTGTATAGATTTTAACTCCCAGCCAGAACGGTGTGTTGGACATCAAAGCTTCATTTGGGACCCTTTTTCTTAGATTTGGGCCCTGAAGTATTTACCCATGATTCTTTCGGATAATCAAGAACACATGGTAGAGTTTCAAAAAATATGTGCTTCGGGAGTGAGACCAGTAACTCATTCATCATGGCTGGTCCATTTTCATCAAAAATTCTCTGGGACTTCTTGTGTGGTCAATGTGATCCTTCAAATGATGGAATTGGCCCATTATTCCTTTTAGTTATATGTGATTAATTGAATAAGTAATACTAAAAAACAAGAACCACACAATTTTTTATCATTAAAGTGAGGGTTATAAATAAAATGGTAAACTGACTCAATTGGACTCCTTCTAAAAATGCTCAAAATTTATACTTAGAATTAAAACATTAATATTTCAAACAAATTATGCACATTTCATATAAAATAATTAAAGGGAGTATATAATAATTCGTAAAAATATTTATAACATCATAAATCCATTTACATATTCCCATGAATATTATACTAGTCTAATAATTACAAGAAATACCAATAGCCACTTTTATAATGATGGAATGCACAATTACAGACTTCATAACCACATAGTCAAGGCCTTGTGCCAAGACTAAGAATAAGAATTTATTAAGGCCTAGTGAAAAGAAATTAGTTTGTATCATGAGACCTACCGTTACATGGAGGAGTTATAGAAGGCTCCACACATCACATACAATGTACAATGCATTCCTCATATTGAAAGGTTTAAAATAACATAATCATTCATATTAAAACTAGCATACGAAATGTCAATACCTTATCCGTGACCCATGAATGGTATAAAAGTAACACATCCATAGTGAAACTTTTAAAAAAACCATCAATACTGTATGAAGGATTTGTATCATAATAAATCAAACTTGATCAATAATAATATCCTATAAAGGATGTTTATGTAGTTGAAAATGATTAGTAAAAATCTTTGAGAGAAATATCCATTTTTTCATGAAAACATTTAAAAGTCTCACTATATATGAAGAAGCTATTTAAAATAGATTTTTGAATCAAAGTGTCCCATACCTCTTTTAATCTTTTAAAAGGAATTTAAATTTTAAAACATTAATTTAGATATAAATAAAATCATAAAACAATTTTTAAAACATTGATATTAATGAGAAATATTTAGAAGAATGAATTTCTAAAACATTTAAAATGATATTTTAGTTAGAGTTCCTAACCAAATGAGAGACACTTGAATAAAAAAAATTTAGGTATTCAAAACATTATAATATCATGAGAATAAAGGTATTCATGATATTCTATGTCCATGTAAATTATTTATAACAAATAAAAGTTAATTGGCACATAACAACAAAGAAGTCTCAATGGAATGTAAGTTGAGATGAATTACTTTATAAAGGCTGTATCCTTAGGTTAAGGATAAATAAATGACATAATTATGCATGAAATATATAAATACACTAAATATGATTGGATATTTAGTGTAAATAAATCAGAGGACATTCACACATATTATGGTAAAAATGACTCCAATGACTTGGATGGTTAACCCAATGAATAGAAATTGAGTTAAAATTTCCCTTATCATGTTTGTATCGACGACTTGAAAATTAATCAATGGAGTGATTATGTGTATAAAAAGTATATCCACAAAAATGGGAGTGTAAGTTTCTACATAAGAAACTAAATAGTGATTTCACACATAATCTTGTTGTAAAATAATCAATGAAGTATGTATAAAGCCCAAATAGTGGAAATTGAAATAAGAAATTCCCTTACCGATTTGGTATCTTATGAAACTTACACCACATGAAAGAAGGATTATAAAATTAATATGTAAATACCCATAAATTATTTTATATTACACAAAGAATAAAATCATTGGTAGTACATAAACCACACAAAAGGAAATAATGGCAATACAACAGGAATCTCATGGAAATAAGAAGTGAGATGAAAACCATGTGTAATCAATCGAGTCGTATGACCAAAAGTCAATAACCACTAAATAAATAATAGAATACTATGAATATAAATAGAATCGTGATAATATATATCAAATGGAAGTACACAATACACCACAAGCAATAAATAAGTGGCAAACAATGGAAATCTCATGGAATTAAAAGAGAGATAAGAAACCTCTTACCTCGTGTTCGACTTGAATCATTAATTCTTTTATATCCTGAATTATATACTAAATTTAATTTCTACATTATTAAGAAAATTTTTTATGTTTATTATTCCTTTTATAACACTTATTACTATGTTAAAAATATTATGCAATCATATAAGTTAATAATGGTTGTATTGTCGATATTTGGTACTGGAGTCAAAAATGAACTTGTTATAATTACAAATCGTCCATGTGGCCAAAAGTATATTACTCCAGTATCATATTATTGTTTTAAATATCATATATATAATATATATCTAGTATATATATATATAATTAGTTCATGATATTTGGCGATAAGAAGTGAAATGCATCATTCATGGAGACAGTAAGCCGTACATACGTAGGAATGAAACTTTCATTTCTAATTATTATTTAATGAAATGAAAAACTAAAGATACCTAAGTATATTATAATTAAATTATAAAATCATATGATATATGTGTTACATAATTTAATTAACTCTATATTTTATGTGTTCCATGTATGTCATGAACGAATCATATCACCTTGAGGGGGAGGTAGTCCGCACTTCCTCAAATGAAATTATCGTGTTCACACATATTGCGAAGCATAACAGTGTGTTTGTAAATAAAAATTATTGAATAATAGAGAAAACATAAACATAATATATAGATATATTATATAAAAACAGTGTCATAATAATGACCACCATAAGAGGTAGTAGGAGATAATTGAACAATCATCGTTTCGTGAGGCAGTAGTTGGCCATCCACAGAAACAATATGTTCTTTTTCCATTAGATGGAGGTGTTTGTATGTGTAGATCGAATCCATCACATAAAAAACCTATTATATTTATGATACTGGTGTTTTTATAAAATAAATAAATAAAAATTGTTTAAGGAGATGGAGAAGTAAAATAAATGAAGAGTACTTTAGGGAAGACGTTACCTTAAAATTCGGTAACTCCCTTTGGTTTGAACCAAATGTATTTCTTCAAGTGCCTTATGCCTAATTCAAGGATTCTTGGTGGAAAGGTGGTATTTTGTGAGATTATTTGGGTAGATTTTGGATGATTCAAGTGGCTTTAGAGGTGTGAGAAATGGGTTAGAGGTAATGGATGTTTATAAGGGGTAGGAGGGACTCTTTAGGAAAGTGTGAAAAGATTATTTTATTATATAATGATTTTCAATTTATAAAGGTCCAAAACAAATTATAGTCGATGATAAAATGACTCATGGTCGACATAAAATCATCCAATAAGAATTGGATGGGTTTTGGGTATTATATATTATTTATAATCTTCATTTTTTAATCATTCATTAATGAGCTAAACACTACATCATTATTGTGTCCAAAATAATTTTATTTATTTAACGTATAAATATTATAAAAAAAATACCATGATGTAGTCAATATTTTTATATTTATAATTAATATTTATAGTCTAAGATATAACTTATATACCCCCAGGTAAAAATTTAATTACTAAAAGATATGTGTTTAAATTATTTTTGTCTTTACTTAAAATTAATTAATATAATGTTTCATTATCACTCTTAAGTGGCTCCATGGGATCCCAAAATAGACCCAAAGATGTCAATGGTAGTAAATTACTCATACAATAGGGTTATGAAAAGTGTTAAAGTAATTTTGTATTAATATAATATTCTTTTTACGTATAATTACCCTATTTACCTTTAAACACGACAAATAAAAGTCAAAAGTAACATTTCACCAAAAACTATATTCATCTTTTTGAACCACATTTTAATTACTAATAACAACCATGTATTTATTATTTTTGAAATTAAATTCACAGAAGTGGTAAATTTTCATTTAAATGAAAAGGTCATATTTTTAACTACTACTTAGTGGGCACCCTATTAATCGAAAATAGAAGTTTTTCAGAAAAATAAAAAAATTCCCCCTAAGCTATATTTGATATTCCGAATTCAAAAATGATTTATATTTTAAAAAATTAAAAAAATATATGTTGGATTAATTAATTTAAAATTAATTGTTGTTGTCAAAACAAAAAACGTGTTTTTAAGAGATATTAACTATTAAAATATTGACACTTGTTTATGTCAATTTTATAGTGAAATTTCTACCAAAGACCAACATTAAATTAAATTGTAAAAATTTAATCTAATTGAAATTAAAAACAATTTAAAAATATAATCTAGCCATATAAATAAATTACATTAAAAGGCTATTTTGAATTAATATACAGTATTTCTTACAATTCATTAAAAATTGAATATTGTATGAAAAATACCTAAATTTTAACCAACATAAATTTTAATGTCCCAATTAAAAAGAATAATTTTATTTTGTCAAATTGAATATGTAAAAGTTTCAAATATTGGATTAAAAAATGGTTCCCCATAAAAAGGTTGTAAAATTGCATTTTCATGAAAAATATATTTTTTATCTGAAAAATTGAATTTGTTTTTATAATATGTCAAGGAAACACATAATAAAAAAGTAAAAATTATATGGAGTATATAAAATTAAAAATCTAGTTAATACTATTCATAAATGATTTTTGAATGGTTAGTTTGGTATGTCGTGGTGCACACAAACTCAGTATTGCATATAGTACAAGTTGTTGAATTACTTTGAAGAGGTAACGTACCATGAAATCATGGGGTGTAACCTTCTCCCCTATCTCTATAAATTTCTTCCTAGAAATTTGAAATTTTTCTTCTAAAATAAAATGTTAAAAATAGAAAAACTACCTTTCTAAAAAACCCACATAGAAAATTAGGTTAATAAAATTTAGTCTTACTAATAGGGAAAATTAATGAAAAAGTCACCACGAAATTATGATCTCGATTAAAAGAACATTGGTGGAAATTATTGACATATAATTAGTGGAAAAGTGTAAATATTGATAGGAAGTGATTGTGGTCATCAATCCCAATCAAGTGTAATATTGAGGGCCTCAAAAAAATCAATATATGATGATTTAATATATCATCATTCCAACAAAACATAATGCAATATGATAACACAATTTTGGTTTTAAGATCCATTCCATATATTTTAATAATTAATTTATTCATATAATAAATGAAAAAATATATACTTGACAAGTAGAGTTTCATCCATTATCTAATTCTTAACACAAAATCATCATTCACACTAACCGATGAGTATTCAAGATAACTTGGTCAGACCTGTTGTGCTAGAATAAACTTATAGAGAATCACATAATACACAAAGGATGTACTATATATTTCCCTTTTATTTATAGATTTACCAAAACCAAATTGGTTCGTAAAAGATCAGATGATCCCCAAAAAGGATAATCCTTTACAGAAGGAAATTCTAATATTAATTTCTAAAATTAAATCTACAATACCCAAAGTTCAATAAATACCATTCAATAAACAATTGTCCATAAAATATGTCAATATAATCCAAACTAATATTGAAACCCGGAACATAGAAGAATTTTCTTACGTAGTCTTCCACGTTAACTTGTACCTCAAAATAATATAGACTACTCTTAAAGTCACATACTAAAAAGTAATTATCCTAATCATATATTCATTATGAGAGGACAATAACTTACATAAATAACCAAAATTTCTATAAATACACAATAAAAACATAGATAATAACCCACCATTACTGCTCAAATTAAATCCCATTGTATTCTATTCCCCTAAAGAATATAGTGTTACCAAAAGAGTGAACATCTTCCAAAATAACATTTATCAGTTAATCACTAAATCATTTTCCTATACTAAGGATAAATCATAAATTCAAAAAATCAGCATATTCTTGATCCATAAAATCATTTAACTAAAAGAAATTAGTCGTACCAGCTAGGGACTTCACATAGTCCAGGGGTAGATGATATATCCTAGTAGAACTTTGGTGGTGGGGTTGATTCCCGCAACTCTATCTGACACGACGAGTTGTCACACGGTCTGCGTTTTTTCCATTTCAAAAACTATATATTTTTATATTATTCCAAAAAATGAGATAAATTCCTCAAAAATAACCCTAACATATTTTAACCATAAATGTTTTCTCATACCACGCATTTTCATCCTAAAAATTAGTAACCTGTAATAGCCTCAAATTCAAGGATCATATAAACCCAAATGGTTATTTAGAACTATATCCACAAAATAAAAGATAACTCTTCCTTGAATATTATTTTCACATAACAAACTACATGGTTACACATACAAGAGAATAGTCTCCCAATGTAATCCCATACTTTTAAACATTTATCCATCCATTTATTTCCAAATAAGTTCTTCTTTGACATAGAGGTTATCTTATAGAATAAGGCATTGACATAGGTAATTCCATGGTCCCTTACGTTTAAATAAAAAGACTATTATTGTATTCTTTGGATAATTTTTATTTTATTCCATAGTACTCTTCATTTTTCTTCGGCGATTCATTACATTATTTCCTTCTTTCCCACACATAAAACATTTACTTGTTCCATTGAGACACATTTATTGGTTTCTCCTTACACATTTACTACATGATAGAAATTGATATTTCTTTTCTCTATGGTCTCCACTACTGGAGCTCTTATCATTCTCCACCTTTCTCTTATTTGTTGAGTCTGGGAGTTGGTTAATATATATGTTGATGATCATATTTTTGGAAAACTGATTCGACATGAACATGATATCATTTACTCCTATCAACAATCCATTTGGATACTCATTTCCACCATAGTACCCACCTAGTACACCATGTTCAATATTACTATGACTTCCTTGGAATCCATCCATTGACTAACACAAGAAATCATAGTGTGAGTCATAAAATAATTTAGATAATATCATAAAAACATATTTTTAATCTAAAATACCTTAGGATTAACCACGGTTATTTATTCTCAACTTTTATTAATATCCATAAAATATATATGTAAAGAAAATGTGAATTATCCTAAGCATATCACCCGGGAGTCTCTTGAACAATAGTGTGGCAAGGCCCGTTGTCGTGCATCAGTTCTCATTCAAGTCTAGCTCAAAGCGGTGTTTTGGAGTTTTACCCCTAGGTACATTTGTTCCAGATCTGCCTCTACCTTCTCGTATCCAAACTGAGACTTATTGCCTATAAAATTCACAAAATATATATAGTACCAATATTCTAGGATTCTATTCTATACTAATCCTCAACTTCTATCTTAGGGTGTCACGAACCAAATCTGGTCGCTGCCAAAATCGACACCAAACCCAGCCCGTGACAAGGCCCGAAGGGCGTTCCCGATCCCCACGGGCTGGCACAAGTGCCCGGGTATCATACAATGATAATTGGGAACGATTTACCTGATTCTATAAACATTAAACAACAAAAAAACTCAATAAAACAAATCTGGATTTTTCAACTAAAACCATCTTTTACAAAATTTCTGAACTGAATTACATAAGTTTAAACTACATTTAAAGACCATTACAAAGGTAAAAAAACAAATAAGGACAGCCCAAGAACCCTTTTGTCAAGGGGCACCACCCTTATGCTATCTCCACAAGACTTCACTACCAAGGACCTGCTAGAAACCCGAACCACTAGAACAAAAAAAACTGTACCCAACCTGCGACAACAAAAATAAGCAAGTCTACTTACACCCAAGGGTGTAAGTAGGGTGTGAGCCAAAGCCCAATAGGATACCACAACTAATAGATTCCATGTGATAAACATTTAATGGCGAAAAGCATGCATGTTTTCAAAGACATGAGATGCTAGTTAAAATTTCTAAAAGATGCAACATTAAATAAAAACAGTTTTTAGGTGGGATAATTTAAAGAATAAAAACATTTAAAATAAATACCATAGCTACTGAATTTTCTAGCCTCTCATACCGTATACTGACGGTAATAACAAAGTATCCAGTGAGCACAAGCAATGGGAAATAACCCCTAGGCACTAGCTGGCTGTGGGTCCCAGGTACCTCGTATCTCGGTGAAGGTAACCATCACAAATATCCATTCTCGTGCACGAGACACTAGTAGGGAACATACCCATAACCTAGTGGTCCCCAATAATCATCATCATAGTTTAGTTAGAGTTGTAAGCGTCAATCTTGCTAAGTGAAACTGAGGCCAAACCTCACAGATTCACTAGCATACTAGTACACGTCCACCCACCTAGATACCCGGGTTTTCCCTTTGTGCTCAAACAAGTTCAGCAATCCAAGAAGTATAGTTTTCACATGAAAATATCACTTCCACATCAAAAATTAACCAAACAGCCCCATGTACATCACACAAGTCAAAAATTCCACTTTTCATTCAAATGAATTTTGAAATCAAACTCACTCTAAATTGCCTACAACACTTTTCAAATTTCATTAACACTTCAACAAATCCATTAAACAATTTTATAAAACCATTACAAGATATTCAACTCACATAACATCCCACACACATGTCACACAATACCATTCTCACCTTCACAATTCATTTTATAAATAAACTCACATGAAATATCCCACACCTGTGTTTCGCACACAAAACACAATTTAGTAAAACATTTCGACAATTTATAAAAAAAATTATAAAAATGTTCAACATCTCAAATCACCACTTTACCATTCAAAAACCCATATTAGGTGAACACACTCACCCAAACAGTACATATACACCCTTTCCCAACTTTGTGTAACCAAATAAAACATTGGCAATTTTTATAAAACAAACCCAAGAGGTATAACCATTGTTTGCACACTAAACCCATTTCAAAACCCTCATTTAAAAGCAAAATCATACCAATACCAATCCAAAACAGAATTTTTCAGCCCTAAAACAATTATTAAACCACCC
This sequence comes from Viscum album, assembly GCA_963277665.1. NCBI lineage: Eukaryota > Viridiplantae > Streptophyta > Magnoliopsida > Santalales > Viscaceae > Viscum > Viscum album. The sequence continues at coordinate 1,604,330,672 of OY728161.1, forward strand.
CCAAATGTTATAAAAATACATCAAATAATACCACAGAGATACACATGAAAAACACACGTTTTCATAAATCACCTTCAAGAAGTACAACAAGTTTTTACTCCTTAAACTCATTAAAAAAAACCTACATTCAAGGCCAACATGACAATAAGGAATTAACAAACCAGAATTGGAATCCCCTTTCAAGACTAATAAATCGCTTTCATATGTTATAAACTAAACCCAAACATTACCCCAAGAGTCACACATGAAAAGTACCCAATTTCAAGCTATAATGCAACTAAAAATTAAATGTTCAACCAAATCCATCAAAACGGTTTTCACAACACATAAAACAGATTATAAACATGCTAAATTAATAATCCATGCAAGATAACTCATCATAAAAAGGCTACACATGGAATCACCTACCTTTTGAGTCGAAATCCTCAAAACTTGGTGCGAAACCTTAAGCGCACCACCGCCGCACCACAAGGAATATAAATCCATACCTAGACCACCAAAAATTGACCCAAAAGATACCAAATCAGACCTTAGGATCGAACCCTAACTTCTGGACATTTTAGAATATAATGAAAGAGGGAGGAAACCCTAAGGAGAATGAAAAATTGAAGAGAGAAACACTTACTCAAAACAATCATGAATAAAATGACCCAAATTCCACCAGATTCTGAATCTGAAAACATCCAACCATTCAAGGGATGTTCGAACAAGGATTATGAGACCATGCAGGAATTTGAATGGGGAAAAAGGAGTGATAATTGAAGGATTTATGAAGGAAACAAATTACCTTTATTAATCTGCCCGAGATGTGAGTGCTTCAGAAGTTTCGACCTAAACCGCGATGAAACTGAGCTTCAAAGAGGGTGGGAGGATATGGGACGCGCGTCTGGGTTCAAGGGGAGTGTTTGGGGCTTGGAATCACCGAAAAAGCCTTAATATTATTTAGGTTATTAATTAAACAAAATTTATTTTTAAAACTGGAATTGGGATTTCGGGCAGGCCCAATCCCTTAAATAAAAACCCATATACAACTTGTTTATGGTTTTCTAAAGGCTCCAAACTACAATGGTGGTGTTTCTATATCAGGGTAGACCATTTAGAAACTTGAATAGGTGAAAAATATTAAAAATTGAAAATGTTATAAAAGAAACAAAATTTATTTTTAAATCTGGAATTGGGCTCACGGTTTGACCCAATTCATGAAAACTCACCCATTCCACCATAAAAGCTTGACAAACCCCAAAAACAAATCATAAATGAAAAATAAATGAAATTTAAATTTAAAATAAGTCATGTATGTGAAAATTCTCCCCACCATGAAAAATTTCCGTCCCCGGAAAGTGACCACAAGGCCAGATACCAAAACCATGCCCAACCGATAAACTAAGATGTAATTCTTTGCCAAGCTTTGCCCCCAAGGGTCAAAACACCTCCAGTGATCAATTAAGGAATGATTAATCTCACAACCCAAACTTACACCACATTACTGAAATGATCAATCACATTCATACATTATCCCAAAATGAAACTCCTCGAACGCTATCCGAACAAGACTCAAGCAATTCACCCAAACGAACAACAACTTCAAACAAGGTTACACATACCTTGCTACAACTAAACCATTGGGCACTCTCCAATCTCAATGGTTACCCAAAGAAGATTTAGGTAGCTTGATAGATCTGAATGAGACTACCTACCAACAATCCTTGACCTTGGATAAGACTAAGTTATTGGTACGGGGAAAAAAATAGGCTCCCCACCATAAGAACCAACAATCTTAATCGACCAGCATGGGCCGGTACAGAAAGACCCCAAAATATAAAGTGTTGGGATGACCACATGGTGAGTCTTCACGGTTTGGGAAACCATGAACCAACAGTGGGGATTCTTCTATCTACATGGGTTTTTTTGTTCATGGTTAGACTAACCATGTGAAAACCGCGTGCTCAACTTTTCAAGCCAAATTTCCAACCATTCTTCAAAGACTCAATGGAAACCAAATGGGGAGGGAATAACATTGTGTGATGACATGGGTACAAAACCCTCCACCAATTTCCACAGAATGGGAACAACAGAAGAAATATGATGACACCATAGGTTTAAACTCTTCCTATCTTTCATACTGAGGATAGGACTTTGTACAAGGGTTTAAACGACACTGGGGTTTCCCCTAACTACGCGCCAGCTTCTCTCCGGGACCTATGGCTGGAGCTCAAAATATTGAAGCATCTTCGGCCACGCAGTTTGGCTGTTGAAACCCCTATGTGGAACATCTTCTTTCGGTGCCACAAACAACTACACCACATACCCTGATGGGTTCATAAAGACATAACACACTCCATAACTCACTTTACCAAAACCAGACATTTCACTGAAACAAGGGATCAGAATAAGCACACACATCACACCTTTTTTTCTTTGGCTGAGAAACAACAGAAGGGCAGTACACGTATAAACATTGTACTCTAAGGTAGAGGATTTGATTTTTTTCCCAAGGGATACATACTCCCAACATAACATAGAACCTAAGAGGATAGTGTGACCTTGACCTTTATAGTCAAAAGAGCACACAACATCACAATGCGTCACTGAACATGACCCTTGTGATTGATAGAAACAATACATGGAACATGACCATATTCCAAGTCCCTAAACAACAGACATGTCCAAAAAGTGGACACAATATCCTATCAGGACCAAAATCTCAAAATTGGTGGTTTAATAATAACTCTTGCTTCAAGGAAACTATGAAGAACCCAGAGGCCCTCTTAGACACCATCATGACACTCATCCACACTAACAACCAAAGAAAACTTCCACCTTCGATGAATCATGAAACTTAAGAAACCAAGGCCTCTTTCAACCTTCCACAAGAACTATCCCACTACAAGAGGATCTACAAATCAACTAAATGAATGGTTGTAGACTCAATCAACAATGATCTATAAAATATTCCTTATATTGATCAACTGGAGGATTTTCCAATGGAGAAACAATACGGGTTGCACTTCAGTTCTGCACTAACCCTAAATGGGGGCATACCTTATCCAATGGGAGAACCCAAGGAACCAACCAAGATGGTTCATTGGTCAAAATATACCACAAACCAGATCCAAACACATGAAGGGAACCATCATAGAGGCGCACCAAAACATGTTTCAAAAGAGACCACTAATTGTCCCTATAACACAACTTACTGACCAAACCCAAACCCAAAACACAGTTCAAACAGGAGGGGTTCTTGGACTCAAAACATCCCACAACATCAACATTTTCCAAAAAAACATAATATAAACCATTCCATACAATTCATCAAGTCTTCATGTTTCTTTTTAAAAACAGTTCTTTAAAAACAAATGGTTCAGCGGTTAGCACATCCACCAATGGTACCCCATGGGCCTTACACATGCATTTTTATGTGCCACACTGGGCACCCTCCTCTTATCCATCTCGACACTCATCTAGTCATTTAATCAACCATCCATCTTCCCATATAACCCCATGCATGTGGTTTCTCACGAAAATACCAAAGGTTAAAAAAAAATTGTTCCACTTTTCAAAACCAAAACGGTCAACCAACACATCCGTTTTCCTCAAAACCGCTAACCATGAGATCAAAATCCCAACTCACATCTTAAAAAAATTTCAGAAAGTCACAACCATTTAGAAAATAACTCACTTTCAAGATATTCACATCAATTTCAAAACATCTCATCCCATTAAAACACACTCTGATTGTTTAGAAAACTCTATTGGAAACACTTTTCAAAACCAAATTCAATATAGTTCCCGCATTCAAAGAGGTGTGAGCACACCATTTTATATTTCAAAACAATTCTGAAAATTTAGTTCTGCCATTTCATAAACCCAACCATTCCCTCTTTATTTGAAAATCATTTCATAAAAACTTTACGCTTCTTAAAACCAAGTCACCTTAAAGCCAAAATGCCAAGATTTCAAAACTAAAGAACACTAGACAATGCAAGAGGAAACTAGTTTCAGTGGGTGACTTGGACATATGGTTGGCGGCCATATTCCAATCACTTCACTATCACAGAGAGTGTTCTAGGGAATATCCCCGGCTCCACATGGCTTGGCAGACCCTGCGAGCTCATTGAGACCATTAACCCAACTCTCTTTTCATTTCCCCTAATCATCATCAAACCAAGAAAACCCAAAGACATAGACAAATCCCAACTTCCCCTGGCGACTTGAATCCTGAAATGAGGTGTGGTGATCAAGCACACTACCCATAACCAGAATTCCATGTCCCAACAATCATAACTCTAGACTATGTTTACTATTTCCCAAATAACATGACTCAAATGGAGCGAACCTCCTTTGATACCATTTTGTCACGAACCAAATCTGGTCGCTGCCAAAATCGACACCAAACCCAGCCCGTGACAAGGCCCGAAGGGCGTTCCCATTTTGTCACGAACCAAATCTGGTCGCTGCCAAAATCGACACCAAACCCAGCCCGTGACAAGGCCCGAAGGGCGTTCCCGATCCTCACGGGCTGGCAGAAGTGCCCGGGTATCATACAATGATAATTGGGAACGATTTACCCGATTCTATAAACATTAAACAACAAAAAAACTCAATAAAACAAATCTGGATTTTTCAACTAAAACCATCTTTTACAAAATTTCTGAACCGAATTACATAAGTTTAAACTACATTTAAAGACCATTACAAAGGTAAAAAAACAAATAAGGACAGCCCAAGAACCCTTTTGTCAAGGGGCACCACCCTTATGCTATCTCCACAAGACTTCACTACCAAGGACCTGCTAGAAACCCGAACCACTGGATCAAAAAAAACTGTACCCAACCTGCGACAACAAAAATAAACCAGTCTACTTACACCCAAGGGTGTAAGTAGGGTGTGAGCCAAAGCCCAATATGATACCACCACTAATAGATTCCATGTGATAAACATTTAATGGCGAAAAGCATGCATGTTTTCAAAGACATGAGATGCTAGTTAAAATTTCTAAAAGATGCAACATTAAATAAAAACAGTTTTTAGGTGGGATAATTTAAAGAATAAAAACATTTAAAATAAATACCATAGATACTGAATTTTCCAGCCTCTCATACCGTATACCGACGGTAATAACAAAGTATCCAGTGAGCACAAGCAATGGGAAATAACCCCTAGGCACTAGCTAGCTGTGGGTCCCAGGTACCTCGTATCTCGGTGAAGGTAACCATCAAAAATATCCATTCTCATGCACGAGCCACTAGTAGGGAACATACCCATAACCTAGTGGTCCCCAATAATCATCATCATAGTTTAGTTAGAGTTGTAAGCGTCAATCTGGCTAAGTGAAACTGAGGCCAAACCTCACAGATTCACTAGCATACTAGTACACGTCCACCCACCTAGATACCCGGGTTTTCCCTTTGTGCTCAAACAAGTTCAGCAATCCAAGAAGTATAGTTTTCACATGAAAATATCACTTCCACATCAAAAATTAACCAAACAGCCCCATGTACATCACACAAGTCAAAAATTCCACTTTTCATTCAAATGAATTGTGAAATCAAACTCACTCCAAATTGCCTACAACACTTTTCAAATTTCATTAACACTTCCACAAATCAATTAAACAATTTTATAAAACCATTACAAGATATTCAACTCACATAACAGCCCACACACATGTCACACAATACCATTCTCACCTTCACAATTCATTTTATAAATAAACTCACATGAAATATCCCACACCCGTGTTTCGCACACAAAACAAAATTTAGTAAAACATTTCGACAATTTATAAAAAAAATTATAAAAATGTTCAACATCTCAAATCACCACTTTACCATTCAAAAACCCATATTAGGTGAACGCACTCACCCAAACAGTACATATACACCCTTTCCCAACTTTGTGTAACCAAATAAAACATTGGCAATTTTTATAAAACAAACCCAAGAGGTATAACCATTGTTTGCACACTAAACCCATTTCAAAACCCTCATTTAAAAGCAAAATCATACCAATAACAATCCAAAAAAGAATTGTTCAGCCCTAAAACAATTATTAAACCACCCCCAAATGTTATAAAAATACATCAAATAATACCACAGATATACACATGAAAAACACACGTTTTCATAAATCACCTTCAAGAAGTACAACATGTTTTTACTCCTTAAAATCATTAAAAAAAACCTACATTCAAGGACAAAATGACAATAAGGAATTAACAAACCAGAATTGGAATCCCCTTTCAAGACTAATAAATCGCTTTCATATGTTATAAACTAAACCCAAACATTACCCCAAGAGTCACACATGAAAAGTACCCAACTTCAAGCTATAATGCAACTAAAAATTAAATGTTCAACCAAATCCATCAAAACTGTTTTCAAAACACATAAAACAGATTATAAACATGCTAAATTAATAATCCATGCAAGCTAACTCATCATAAAATGGCTACACATGGAATCACCTACCTTTTGAGTCGAAATCCTCAAAACTTGGTGCGAAACCTTAAGCGCACCACCGCCGCACCACAAGGAATATAAATCCATACCTAGACCACCAAAAATTGACCCAAAAGATACCAAATCAGACCTTAGGATCGAACCCTAACTTCTAGACATTTTAGAATATAATGAAAGAGGGAGGAAACCCTAAGGAGAATGAAAAATTGAAGAGAGAAACACTTACTCAAAACAATCATGAATAAAACGACCCAAAATCCACCAGATTCTAAATCTTAAAACATCCAACCATTCAAGGGATGTTCGAACAAGGATTATGAGACCATGTAGGAATTTGAATTGGGGAAAAGGAGTGAGAATTGAAGGATTTATGAAGGAAACAAATTACCTTTATTAATCTGCCCGAAATGTGAGTGCTTCAGATGTTTCGACCTAAACCGCGCTGAAACTGAGCTTCAAAGAGGGTTGGAGGATATGGGACGCGCGGCTGGGTTCAAGGGGAGTGTTTGGGGCTTGGAATCACCGAAAAATCCTTAATATTCTTTATGTTATTAATTAAACAAAATTTATTTTTAAAACTGGAATTGGGCTTTCGGGCAGGCCCAATCCCTTAAATAAAAACCCATATACAACTTGTTTATGGTTTTCTAAAGGCTCCAAACTACAATGGTGGTGTTTCTATATCAGGGTAGACCATTTAGGAACTTGAATGGGTGAAAAATATTAAAAATTGAAAAAGTTATAAAAGAAACAAAATTTATTTTTAAATCTGGAATTGGGCTCACGGTTTGACCCAATTCATGAAAACTCACCCATTCCACCATAAAAGCTTGACAAACCCCAAAAACAAATCATAAATGAAAAATAAATGAAATTTAAATTTAAAATAAGTCATGTATGTGACATAGGGTATTGTTCTCTAATCATAGTTTTTCTAAATCTCACATCCAGTGTTTGTACTAAACTTACTCTGATACCAACTGTAATACCCCGACCCTAGTTACTCTATGTCTGTGCATTATTACATAAAATTGGCATGATACAAGGAATCATGTCCTGAAAAACTGATCAGTTTAGTAGCATTGGAAGTTGTAGATACACTCATAATTATTACATTACATTATGAAATAAAAACAGCAACTACATTTTGTCCACTTTTTAAACACACATATATCATTATCCTATCCCTCCAAGTCAACTATAAAATGCTTCTTCATATCCTGGGAAAAATAAAACATAGAAAAGGGTGAGATCAGATGATCATTAAGGATAAAAATATAGAGGAAACATTCATAAATAAGAAAAAACATTTAAGGAAATGTATAAGAGTAAAACAAAATCCTTTTAAACATAATATTCAGTATAATATGGAAATGATACAATAAAATAATTCCATTAACATATTCACATGGATATTATATTCATCAATTAATCATATTCAATATCAATAGCCACTTTCATAATCATTGAATGCATAATTCGAGACATCATAACTACATTATCTAGGCCTTATGCCAAGACTACAAATAATATTTTTTCAATTACTTATTCAAAGACACTAGTTTGTATAATGGGACCTACAGATGCATCGATGAGCTATAGAAGGCTCCACCCATCACTTACTATGTCCAATGCATTCCTCATATGAAAAGGTTTAAACATACCATAAACATTCGTATTAAAAATATCATATTAAATGTCAATACTACATCTGTAAACTATGAATGGTATAAAAATAACACATCCACAATCAAACATATCACAAAACATTCAATATAGTAAAAAATATTTCTATCATACTAAATCAACCTAGATCGAGAATAATATCCAGTAATGGATGCTGACATAGTTGAAAACTATTAGTAAATATCTTTGAGAGAAATATCCCTTTTTCATGAAAACATTTAAAAGAACCACTATTTTTCAAGAAGCAATTTAAAATAGATTTTTGAATCAAAGTGTCCAATACCAAATTGAAACTTTTAAAGGTAATTTATATTTTAAAACACTATTGTTTATATAAATAATAACATAAAACCATTTTTAAAACATGGACATTAATGAGAATGATTTAGAAGAATAAATCTTTAAAGCATTTAAAATGAAATTATAGTTAGAGTACTAAACCAAATGAGAGATGCTTGAATAAAAATAATTGAGGTAAAAAACATTATAATATCATGACAATAAAGGTATTCATGATATACTCTTTCAAAGTATAGTATATAAACCAAATAAAAGTGAATTGGTGTATAACAACAAAGAAGTATCAATAGAACATAAGTTGATATGAATTCCTTTATAAAGAATATATCATTAAGATTAGGTTAAATAAATGAAATAATTATGTGTGAAAAATAAAAATACACTCAATATGATTGGATAGTTAGTGTAAATAAATCAGAGTATGTTCACAAATATTCTTGTAAAAACAGCACCAATGAATTGGATGTTGAACTCAATTAATAGAAATTGAGTTAAAATTTCTCTTATCATGTTTATATCGAGGACTTGAGAATTTATCAATGGAGTGATTATGTGTTTCAAAAGTGTATCCACTAAAAGGGGAGTGGAAATTACTACATAAGTTAATAAATAGTGATTTCACACAAAATCTGGTAGTAAAATAATCAATGGAGTATGCGTAAAGCCCAAAGAGTGGAAAACAAAATTAGAAATTCCCTTACCAATTTGGTTACATACATAACATACACCTCATGAAAGAAGGATCATACAATGAAGATGTAAATACCCATAAATTAATGTATATTACATAAGGAATATAATCATGGGCAGTACATACACCACATAATAAGAAATAGTTGCAATATAGCATGAATCTCACGGAAATAAGAAGTTATATGAAAACCATGTTGTAATCCATCGAGTCATATGGCAAAAAGTTAGTAACCACAAAATGAATCATAGAATACCATGAATATAAAATGAATCATGATAATATATATCAACTAGAAGTACATAATACACCAGATGAATTAAATAAGTGGTGAACAATGTAAATCTCACGGAATTAAAAGTGAGATATGAAACCACATTCCTCATGTCCGACTTCACTCGTTCATTATTTAATCTCCTAAATAATAAACTAATGAAAATTTATACTTTCTTTATATCCTTTTTAATGTTTATTATTACTTTTATAACACTTATTACCATGTTATAAACATTATGTAATCATTTAAGTTAATAATTTTTGTTTTGTCAATATTTGGTACTTGAGTCAAAAATGTACTTGTTATAATTACAAATTGTCCCTGTGGCCAAAATAAAATTATCTCCAGTATCATATTCATGATTTAAATATCATATATATCATGTACATCCAGTATATATATATACAACTAATTCATGATATTTGGAGATAATAAATGAAATTCACCGTTCATGGAGACGGTAAGCCGTACGTACGCATGAACACTACTTTCATTTCTATTTCATATTTAATGATATGAAAATATAATAATACCTAGGTATATTATAATTACAATATAATATCATATGATATATGTGTTACATAATTTAATTAACTCCTTCCTTTATAAATCCATGTATGTCATAAACAAATCATATAACCTTGATGGGGTGGTAGTTTGCACTTTCTCAAATGAAATTATCGTGTTTACAAAGATTGGAGAGCCTAAAGGTGTGTTTTTAAATGAAGATTAAAAAAGAATAGGTAAAAAATTAACATTATATATATATATATATATATTTCCATTAAAATGGCCAGCATAAGAGACGGTAGAAGATAATTGAACAATCATCATTTCGTGAGGTAGTAGTCTGCCGTCGAAAGAAACAGTATGTTTTTTCCCATTAGATGGAGGTGTTTGTAAGTGTATCTCGAATAATACTTATAAAAAAACATTTTATATTGAGGATACTGTTTTTGTAATAAAATAAAGTAATAAAAAGTGTTTAGGGGTTGGATAAGTTAAATAAATCAAGAGAACATTAGGGAAGACGTTACCTTAAAATTGGGCAACTCCCTTTGGTTGGAACCAAAAGTATTTAATGAATAGAATTATACCTAAGGTAAGGATTCTAGGTGGAATTAAGGGATATTTAGATATTATTTGGGTAGATTATGGAGGATAAAAGGGGCTTGAGAGGTGTGGGTACTCGGATAGAGGTGGGGAATTTTTATAAGGGGGGAGGGGCTATTTAAAAAAGTGTGAAACAATTATTTTATTATATAATTATTTTCGGTTTCTAAAGGTACAAAACATATTATAGTCGATGATAAGATGAATCATGGTAGAAATAAAATCATCCAATAAGAACTTGACAGGTTTTGGATATTTTTTTAATCTTTAAAATCTTATTTATTTTAATCATTCTTTAATGAGGCAAACACTGCATCATTATTGTGTCATAAATAATTTTATTTATTTAATGTCTAAAAATTATTAAAAATAAACATGATATAGAAATAATTTTTATCATTCTAATGAATATTTATAGTCGAATATATAACTTATATTACCTACTGTAAAAATTTATTTACTAAAAGATATTTGTTTATGTCATTTTTTCCATTGGTTAAAATTAATTAATACAAAGTCTCATTATCAATCTTAATTGGCTCCATGGGGTCCCAAAATCGACTAAACGATTTCCATGGTCGGACATGACTCATCCCATAAGGTTAGAATATGTGTTAAGGAAATTTTTTATTATTAGAATATTCTTTTTACCATGAATTACCATATTAACCTTTAACCGCGGTAAATAAAAGTCAAAAGTTACAATTGGCCTAAATTTATTTTCATCTTATTGAACCACATTTTAATTACTAATAACAACCATGTATGTTGGATTTTTGAAATTCAATTCACCAAAGTGGTAAAATTTCATTTAAAAGAAGAAGTCATATTTTTAACTACTACTTAGTGGTTTCATTATTCATCAAATTTTTTTGTTTTTTAGAAAAATTCAAAAAATTCAGCCTAAGCTATAATTTATTTTCTGAATAAAAAAATGATGTATATTTTACAAAATTCAAAACATAGAAGTTGAATTAATTAATTTAAAATTATTTTTCATTGTCAAAACAGAAAACATGTTTTTAAGAAATATTAACGATCAAAAGATTGGCACTTGTTTATGTTCAATGTTAAAGTATAATTACTTCCAACGACCAACATTGGATTAAATAATAATAATATAATCTAATTACACATCAAAGTCAATTAAAATGATAATCTATCCATATAAATAAATTTGATTTTAAGGCAGTTTTGAATTAAAATACAATATTTCTCACTATTCATAAAAAATGAATATAATTAGAAAAATACCAAAATTTCATTCAAAGTAATATTTTATGTCACTATTGTATAGAAAAATTATATTTAGTAAAATTTAATATGTAATAGTGACAAATATTGGATTTAAAAAGTTTTCTCCATTAAAAGCTGGTAAAATTGCATTTTTTTTGAAAAATGCATTTTTTCTATAAAATTGAATTTGTTCTTATAATATGAATAAGAAACAAAAAATACCTAAGTTAAAATTATATGTATTATATAAAATTCAATATCCAGTTAATAAAATTCATAACCATTTATTGAATGGCTAGTTTGGTATGTCATGGTGGGATTGAACTCATTGTTGGGTATAGTACAAGTTATTGAATTAATTTGAAGAGATAACATACAATGAAATCATGGGGTGTTACAAAATGACCAAGGTATTAGTGGAAGAAAATTAATAAAACATAGTCACATATTTAATTTAGTGTCATAAATGATTTTCTTACTATTTAAAATATATAAATATAGTACCATTCAATTGGATGCATCCATTGATAATGTATGGGACTTCATAATTTAGTTTGAATAACCAAATACATAGTTAAATGCATAATGATAGTAAAAAATAATGGAGGAAAGATCATATCTTTTTCACAAAGTGTCAATAATAATCTATCATGAATATTGTCAAGCGCATCTTGTTGTAGAGTTTTCCCATATATTTTATTGAATAATGTGTAGAACTGGATTACAACTATAGTATCATTTTTAGGTAACAATGTACACAATTCCAATGGTGGTAACAATTGTAACCCAATATATTAATAATTAATTTTCAATCCATGTAATCTACAATTATTTATGTCAAAATATCTTGAGATGTTACACGAATACCCATCAGATATATTCACATATTTTAAAATTTTAAGGAATATATCTTTATCACTTTTTTTCATCTGAAAAATATTTTAGAGCATACTTTACATTATCATACAGACATATATCACACATTATATTCATTTCTAATAAGTTCTTCCAAGAATTGAGATGGTCCATCAATTTGCAATGCTCATTAAGTAATTCTAAGATCAAATCATCACAAACATACTTCTCAGTATGCATAACAAAAAATATTATAATGCAATAAATTAAATTCTTAATACATAATTTTAAGAATATACATTTCTTCTTATATTTTTATCATTCTCATATCTACTAATGATGGACATGGAATTCCATGACCCATCCCCAGGGTCTTGTATCATGACTACCCCAAGCCTTCCTTCCATAGGGCAGGGGCTGGTGACTAGAACCAAAGGTGTAATTTCCAAAAATTGGGAAGGCATTGCCTTTATAACTGTAAACAAACACAATGAGAGTACAAGAAAAAGAAAACACTATGTAAAAACTTTGTAAAAAATATGATGAATGTAATGGGGCCGAAAATACAAGCCCAACAGAAAAGTACAAGGAAAGGGAAAATAGGTACAACTAAAAAGACAAATAGTTGGAAGGTTTGTAGTAGCTCCTGGATCGTCCACCACGGATACTACATAATGGGTAGGTACAGATAGCCTCCTCTATGCATCACATCCGCATGCCTCATCTGGGTACTGAATCTTCGAGAGGACCACCTCTGGGTACTGTCCAATCCTCGTACACTCTGCCTCGATCAGCACTGTCCGTCGTCTGCATATAACAAAATGAGGTGCAGGGATAGCCCATGAAGGGGTGAGTATAACGATACTCAGTAGGGACCCCGTGACACTCAAGGTACCACACAATCCAACAAGTATAAACCACCATGTATGATTTCAATGGATAACCAGTACTTAGTTATATAACCATACATATACCTATGTTATCTAGTAACCCATGGCTGCTGTAGAATTCCTCCTCTGTCAAGTACAATAGCCGTGTCATGACTCCGAGGCGCTACTCACTAACCTTAGACTGCTGCGGTACTCCTCTTGTGGAGTACCATGGGACAACTACGTCACACAGAGATTCTTCCCACCTGGGGTATGCCGCCTCACACAGTAGTGACCCCCCTAATAGACTACAGATGTACTTCTCTTGTCGAGTACCGCGGGTATACCGCCTCACACAGTAGCACTCCCCCTAATATCCTACAGAGGTACTCCTACTGTCGAGTACCATGGGTCTTCTGCCTCACACAGTGGATCTCCTCTACCATGAGTCTACAGCCTCACACTGTAGCGCTCGCCACTAGGCTAGTCTATTCACTCTGAATCAAATCGATCTAGCAGTTGTCTGCTCTCAGCTAGCTACTAGGTTTTTGTACTATGCTCTCTCATCTCTGGGAGGGTCTTCTCCTTGAGCTACAAGACGATACTCCAAGTGTCATGATGTCCCATGAAGATGTCATTCAATGATCCTCCACGTCTTAATGGTCTCAAAGAAATAGTCGGTGCGTCAATTGGACGCCCGGTCTGTTAGTTATTATCATTTTAGTCCCGGGGACCGGTTGGATTCATGTATGAACCAACATGACCATGACTCAACTCTACCCCGAAATCTAGTGGGGTTTACAAAAAGTGATGGCTATGCTCCAAGAATACTTGCACCACAGACGGTTCGTCAAATGGACATTTGTTTCCAAATAATTGGCCTAATAAAGTAAAGGAAATGGTTTGGTCTCGGGTCTGGTCCGACCTAGTCGGACTGACTCGGCCCAACCTAGTCTTAGTAAACCTAATCTGGGTCCACACGGACTATCTTGTTTGGTCTGACCCGGCCCATTGGGCTGTTCAGTTAGCTCAGTTCGGCCCATTCATCTGGGCCCGGCCTAGAGGACTGCTTGGACAATTCAGACTGAAGTCACTACATGGGAGACTCGGCTCGAAGGCCAGTGATAGGTTTGGTCGGCGCAGCAAGGGTTTCGGCTCGGACCGCTCTGCCTGAGAGGCCAATGAACGGCCGCGCGGGGCGCGAGCAGGCCGCGGGTGCACCGGGAAGGGCACAGGGTGCACGACTAAGGCATAGAGAGGCATCGGGCCGGGCATCCTGGGAGTAGGGGCACCGGGTATGGCACTGGGGGGCTCTGGTGGGAGCTGAGCAGGTGTCAGGTAGGTGTCCAAGGTGTCGGGCAGTCGGCCGAGGCGCTGGGCATGGCGCATGGAGCGCCAGCAGTACGTGGGGCATGTGGGTAGGGATCCGGCAGGTAGGTCAGGCCACGGTTTCGGATGGGGCACACGCCGGGCAGTGCACGGGTAGGCTGGTCAAGCGCCTCACGGCCGACGACGCAATTCATGGAGGCTGTGGGTAGCGCGACCATTATTCGTCGTCTTCGACATCGTCACCTCATTGCCATGCCGTCGTTACTTCATCATCTAATCAAGGTTTCAAAACCATAATGGTTGTGGAGGTTTCGGGCCGTGTTCGTTCGACTCAAACCCTCCACATTAGAATAATAAAAATCGGCTCATGAAGTTGATTCTATGAGAGAGGATAAAGCGTTATACAACTTAAAACACACCACTACCTTTTTAATCCTTAGGCATTCATTCGTCACAATGGAAGATTATTTTTTCACCATTCACCATACACATTCACTTTTGATCCCATGCGTTGGTCCGTTGATGATGAAGAGGAAGGAAAAAGGGTCATTGAAGAGATCCCACGTCGGAAGGGGGTTCTGAGGAAGAAGACGAGGAAGAAGCTGATGAGGAAGCGTCATCGCCGACATCTTCACGTTCTTCATTGGAGGATTCTATTCTCCCAAACTCTACACTAAAAAGAGAAATAACGTGCCAAAATAATTGATTTCAATCTATTATGATTTTTTAAGTGAATTAATTTAGTGGGCTCCACTTAATTAAGTTCATGACGTTGGCAGAAATATTCTACATTCAAAAAGAGGGGAGAGGATCCACCAAATTAATTTCACGAGAGGTTGGAATATTAAATTGGGGGAGTTTTGAGGGGGTTAGATAAGGTTTTATCCTCCTCCATTAAGAGGGGAGTTATAGACCAAGAGGCTCTCCCTCATTAATGATGGATAGTTGAATGGTTTCCTCGCCTCCCATTAAATGGGAGGTTAAGCCCCGTGTGGACCCCATGTCATAACCTCTCGCGGGAGGTTATAATACTATGGTTGTCCCCACCCCAATTATCCTCCCATGGGAGGTTAGGGTGTGGTGGTCCCACCAGCAACTCCAATGTGGAGCTTTTAACCAACTTTACCACATGGTGTGGGTTCAACAAAAATAAAATAATTTGTCACTTATTTTATTTTATTAATCCACATGAAACCCACGAAGCAACTCTCATACCCGATCAACCACCATCGAGGTGAAATTATTCATAAGAGAAAACCGGCGTTGCGAGTGCAATGGTGTCCTCAAATTTCAATTCCGAGCACCCATTCAAATGATAGAAAAACCTAGATGTACGTTTACTGAATGTACCCGAGAAAAGCATCAGAAATTGATTCCAGGAACACCGGGACTCAGAATCATGCGCCGTCAGAAACTGAGGACTTTTAAAATTCCAAAGAATTAATGAAAAAAAATTCCTTGAAATTTTAGAATCTTTACATTACCCCCAACTCAGGGATTTACGTCCCCATAAATCTACAACACACACTAGGGAAGCAAAAGGGGGCTACTTAGCACTCATCTGAGCCTCTCACTCCCATTTTCTCTCCTAGAGGTTCTCGTGCTGTCTGCGAACACGCACCAGAGGAATCGACCATCCACATAGGACCTGCTCTTGCCGATCCACAATCTCCACTGGGACCTCTGTGAACGTCGCCCTGTCATCGATATCCAGCACCCTGTGGTCGATGACGTGGGAAGGGTCGTGCAAGTATCTCCTCAGTTGGGATACATGGAAGATGTCATGCACTCGGTGAAACTAAGGTGGAAGATCTAGGAGGTAATCCACCTCTCCTACTATGATGAGACCCTAGAAAGGTATGATGAACCTTGAAGATAGATTGGCGCCTTGGCCAAATCTTCGTTGACCTCATCGTGGTGTGACCCATATGAAGATGTGGTCCCCATCCTCGAACTCCAGTGGTCTCCGTCTTCTATCAGCATAGAACTTTTGCATTCTATGTGAAGTTTTCATCCACTCCTAGATGATTTGCACATTCTCCGTCGTAGCCTACACCATCTCTGGTCCCACTAGTGCTGACTCCCCTGGGTCTATCCACCATAGTGGCGATCTGCAAGGTCGGCCATACAATTCCTCAAAAGGTTCCATCCCTATGGTGGGGTGATAGCTGTTGTTGTAGGAAAACTCCACCAAGGGCAGGTGGTCCTCCCTGCTACAACAGAAGTCTTGGATGCTTTCTTGGAGCATGTCCTCGAGGGTCTTGATGGTCCTCTCGGTCTGACCATCAGTCTGAGGAGTGAAGGTGGTGCTCAAGAGAATCTGTGTCCTGAAAGCTTCTTGCAACCCCTTCCATAGTCGGGAAGTAAAGTGATCATCTCGATCAGAGATGATAGTTTATGGTACACCATGAATCCATATGATCTCATGAACATAGAGGTTTCACAATCTCTCTACTGAGCCCTACTCTCTGATAGGTAGGAAGTGGTCCGACATGGTGAGTCGGTCTACGATCACCCAGATAGAGTCGTGTCCTCTGGATGTACATGGATGTCTCGTCACGAAATCCATGGATATCCCGTCTCACATCCACATCGGGACCTCTTAGGGTTGAACCAAGCCTGCTGGAACCTGGTTCTCTGTATTCACTTGCTGACAAGTGAGGCATCGAGACAAAAACTCACATACTTCTTTTTTCATATCTGGACACCAGTGCTATCGTCTGAGGTCCTGATACCTCTTCCCCACTCTTGGACGTACCGCTAGAGGGGAAGTGTGGAACTCCCTCAACACCTCCTACTATAGTGCAACGAGTACCATGTTTTATCTTCTGAAGAGGATGATGTGATCCCCACCATCATAAATCCCATCAGGTGCCTACCCTGGGGATATCTGAGCACATCGAACCTCACAATCAACGTACCAATGATGCGCCTCTCTGACTCATTGAATAAGTGTAGGTGTGACTGTGAGAGACTACAGAAAATATTCTCTATCTCTATCCACAAAGGATATCTGCAATGCGGCCAGCTGCTGTGTCGCCTATCCAAGTAGTTGATTGCCTGATCTCCTACTGATAGAATCTGCTACAACATTCCCATTCCCATGATTATAAACTATCTCAAAGTCATAGTCCTGGAGGAACTCAAGATATCACCACTATCTTAGGTTCAGGTCCTTCAACGAGAAGATATACCTAAAACTCGGGTGGTCAGAGTAGACTGTAAAATGCTCACCCATGAGATAGTGCTTCCACATCATCAAGGCGAAAAACAATGCTAATAACTCTAGGTCCTGGGTAGCATAGTTCTTCTTGTTCTGTCTCAACTGCCATGAACCATATGCGATTACTACTCACTCCTACATCTGAACACACCCGAGTTCGGTCCCTGATGCGTCACAGTAAACTATGTACCCTACGCCCTCCTTCGCTAGCCTCAAAATGGGCGCACTAGTGAACCTCTACCTCAGCTCTTGAAATCTCTGCAGGCATCTCTCTGACCACATGAAAGGTTTCCACTTCTTTGTCAATGTTGAAACCAGTGCTGCAACTCTGGAGAAGTCTGGAACAAATCTCCAATAGTACCTAGCTAGTCCAAGGAAACTCCGCACCTCTGACACACTCTTGGGTGGATCCCAAGAATGTACTACCTTGATCTGTGCTGGATCCACTGCAACTCTAGTCTCCGAGATGACGTGTCCCAAAAAGTGAACCTCTCAAATCCAGAACTGGCACTTCGACAGTTTACCAAAAAGATGGTGCTGTTAGAGTGTATCCAGTGCCACTTGTAAATGGTAGGCGTGCTCCTCCTCATTAGTCGAGTAAATCAGTATGTATTCAATGAAGACTATGAAAAATGATCGAGGTAAGGCTAGAATATTAAGTTAATGAGACTCATGAACATTACTGGATCATTGGTCATGTAGATGGGCTTAACATAGAACTTATAGTGTCCATACCGACAACTGATGTCCATCTTCTGCACTTCCTCTTCTCGAACTCTGAGCTGGTGATAGCCTGATCGGAGGCCAATCTTTGAGAACCATCATTCTCCCGGTCACCTGATTCAGGTGATGGTAGTTGACACATAGTCTCAAGTTCCAATTCGCCTTCTTGGTGAACAAAATTGGAGTTTCCCAGGGTGAAACACTGGGTCGGATAAATCCCTTCTCTTGTAAGTCCTCCAGCTGTACCCACAGCTCACGAAGCTCATCAGGATCCATCTGATATGCAGGAGTAGATATCAGTGCCATCTCGAGGTACATGTTTATATAGAAGTCCACCTCTATGTGAGGAGGTGGTCCTAGAACATTGTTAAATAAAACATCCAAGTATTGGTCCACCACTACAGGATAAGTATGACTCTCGACAAAAAATTCTCTGATGGTAAGTCAATCCAAATGATGAGTGGTCGACTACATCCTCCTCCGAGTAAGTCCGTCCTGTGCTTCAAAGGTTCCCTTCTCACCGGTGAAGGCAAAACTAGTCCCATCCGTGCGGACACATCTCACTTTGTGCCAAAAATAGTCAATCTGAGTATGGACTGTAGATAATGAGTACATTCCCATGATGACGTCGTAAGGACTCGATGCCACTACTAGGAGATCCCAGCCAATGTTCTTTCCTTCTAGAGTAAGCTCGCACTGCCGGCACTAGTGCGTGATCGTCGAATCAGCTCTCATAGGACTCTCTATCTGTAAGGATCGAACTAACAGATCCATTGGAATCTCCGAGCTCCGAAAGAGGGAAGTGGAAATGAAAGAGTTATTGAGGCCTATGTCTATAAGAACTGCAACTAAGGTAGAGTAGAAATAGTTCGTACCTCAAATCGTCTCTGAAGCACTGTGATCATAGGCCTCAACTGCCTGAAGCTGTGCTCTGCCCAGTCTACCCACTTCATGTGGTCGGGGTGGTCCTCCTGGTGTGGTGGTGGCAACACCTCGTATCGCCGTCAACTGCCAGCTGCCCGGCCAGCTCCTCTACCATGTTTTCCTCTGCCCTACAGACCGCCTCGATCGAACCTCTTCCTCTAACTAGGAGGTCCCTCAACTGACTGTTATTGTTTGGGTGGCAGGTCGGACAGTCACAAGCCATGTGACCCTTTCCACCGCAAGAGTGACACTTCCTGACAGGATTGGCTCAGTCTACACCCTGAGTTCCCCACACTACCAATTCTGAGTCATGCGGTCATCCACATTTAGGTCTGGTCCTCTTGGACCACTGTGACATCTGCCTACTTGCAGCTATAGAATACTCCGCTGCATGTCGTCTAGTGCTGGGTCTCGCCGCTGGAGACTGCTTAGGAAGGAGACTCTCCACAATGAGGGCTCCCTCTGACCCCCCTGTCTGCGTCAGGATGCAGTGAGAGATAACTGAAGCTCTGATATCTTGCCTGAGTCCCTTCTCAAAGGTCTGGGACATCAAGAAAGGGTCTCATACCATATTTGTGGTGTACCAAGAGAGGTCGGTGAATCTCACTGAGTACGACGCCACTGTCATGCTACCCTGATGTAGATGCAGCTGCTCCTCTATCTGCACTGCTCAAAGGGTGGCTGGTACAAACTCTGCCCATAATAGGCTCTCGAAGTTTTCCCATAGAAGTGTCACCTCGTCATGCATCTGGAACATTAGGCTCCACAATCTTCATGCTGCTTCCTGAAGGAGGATGGAAGAAAGGATCACCATAAAGTCTTCTAGTGTCCATAGTATCCTAAAGACATTTACTACAGCCTCCAGCCAATCCTTAGCCGCTTGTGGGTCCGTCTCACCCCGAAACCTGGGTGGCCTCTGATGATGGAAGTCATGCAATGCGCTCAAGCGGCGTGCATCTTCTGCTGATGTGGTTTGTGGCATCGGTGGCCCAACGGGAAGTAGTACTGTTGGTGACTCAACTAGAAGAGGGCCCTATACTGAGGCCTCACTGCTCGGAGGGCTTTCAATACGTACAACTCTCGGGGCTCTAGCTAGTCATCCGATGGGAGGCATCGTGAAAGAAAACAGATGCGACACGGTTAAATGGAAAAACCTGGTGAGATGACCTGCTTTGAGCTGACACAATGAAAACTTTTGAAAAAAACACATGCAATCATTGATTTCATGTACATAGTAGGAAATATGAAGTCAGGGTCCTGGTGTATCGATACGTCGACCGCTTGCACCAACAATGGACTCCCTGAACTGAATAACACACCTATACCCTTAACACTATTGCTTCACATAAATAAATATTATATTCTGAAGTTATGCAGTAGAACCAATATCCTCTTATACCAATTTGTCATGAATTGTCCCCATGGGCCCATATTGTGACTACCCCAAGCCCGCCTTCCATAGGCCAGGGGCTGGCGACTAGCACCAAAGGCGTTAATCTCTAAAATTGGGAAGGCATTGCCTTTAAAACTGTAAATAAACCCATCTAGAGTACAAGCAGAAGAAAACACTAAGTAAAAACTGTGTAACATGTATGTTGAAAGTAAAGGGGCCAGAAATACCAGCCCAATAGTAAAGTACAAGGAAAGGAAAAATAGGTTCAATTAAAATGACAACCAACTGGAGGTGTTTATCAGCTCTTGGATCTTCCACCACGGATCCAACCTGATGTGTAGTTATATATAGCCTCCTAAGTGCTCCACATCCTTCCGCCTCCTTCGGGTACCGACTCGTCATGAGATCCACCTCCGAGTACTATCCAATCCTCATACACTCTACCTCGGTCATCACTGTCTATCATCTGCATCTAAAACAATTAGGCGAGTGCATAGCCCGTGTAGGGGTAAGTATAACAATACTCAGTAGGGACCCTAAGACCCTCAAATTCTCACAAAATAAAACAAGGATAAACCAAAATGTTTTATTTCAACGGATAACCATTAATTATGTATATGCGCATACATACACCTAAGTTATCAAGTAACTCATCTCAATCATGAGAAAAAAAATTTCATTAACTCAGCTCAAACTAGGATTTTTATTTATGAAACAATGACTGCTGGAGAACTCCTCATCTGTCGAGTACAGTGGCCATATCGCGGCTCTGAGGCGCTACTCACTAACCATAGACTGCTAAGGAACTTCTCCTAACATGTATCGGGGGACAGCTATGTTACACAGGGATGCTTCCCTCCTGGGGTCTTCTGCATCACACAATATGGCACCCCCTAAAAGCCTACAGTGTTACTCCTCCTTTCGAGAACCATGGGACTGCCACCTCACATAGTGGCGCTTCTCTGCCATGGGTCTGCCGCCTCACACAGTAGTGCTCCCCCTAATAGCCTACAGAGGTACTACTCCTATCGAGTACCGCGGGTCTTCCACATCACATAGTGACACTCCACTTCCATGGTTCAATCGCCCCACACAGTAGCACTCCCCACTGGGCTAGTCGAGTCACTATGAATCGAATCAGTCAAGCTATCGTCAGGACTCATCCAACTACTATGTCTCAATACTCTGCTCGCTCATATCCAGGAGGGTCCGCTCCATTATTTACAAGCCGATACTCCAAGTGTCACGAAGTCCCGCGATTAATTATCTCAAAGGTCCGCCACGTCTTAAGGTTCTCAAAGCAACAGACGTCGCGTCATTCGGACACCCTGTCTATTAGTTATTAGCATTTTAGTCCTCAGGGCCCGGTTGGATTCATGTATGAAACAACCTGACCGTGACTCAACTATACCCCAAATTCCATTAGGGTATACCCTAAGGGGCGAATATGCTTCAGGAATACCGGTGCCACTGAAAATTTGTCAAACGGACGTCCGATGCCAAAGATATGGCCCAAGAAATTAAAGGAATCGGTATGGGCCGAGGTCTGGTCCGACCCTGTCAGACCGACTCATCCCAACCCAGTATGGGTCAACGTGGTGTGGGTTGACACAGAATGTCTTGCTGGGTCTAATCCGGCCCGTTGGGCAGTTCAGTCTGCTAGGTTCTGCCCAGTCCGTTGGGCCCGGCCCAGTGAACTGCATGGACAATACGAGTCGAAGTCACCACGTGGGCGACTTGGACCAAAGGCCAGTGATAGCTTCGATCAGCGCTGCAGGGGGAACGGCTCACGTGGCGCATGCTGAGAGGAAAACGACCAGACTTGTGGGGCACGGGTAGGCCGCGGGTGCATCGGGAAGGGCGTGAGGTGAGCGTGAAGGGCGCCGAGATGCGTCGGGCTGGGCGGGTTGGGCGCGGGGGCACCGGGCAGGCGGCCTGGGCACCTGGTAGTGTGCCGGGGGGCACTAGACAGGTGTCCTAGGCACCGAGCAGGAATCCCGGGCACCAAGAAGTGCGTAGAGTGTGCCGGAAGTGCGCGGGGCCCACAGGCAGGGTGCCGGTGGGCCGGGCAGGCCGCGGTTTTAGCCGGGGAGCACGCCGGTAAGCGAGCGGGTAGGCGGGTCCGGCGCCACTCAGCCGGGGGCACGGTTCATGGAGTCCATGGGTAGCATGGCCATTATTTTCCTTCTTCATCAACGTCACCTCATTTCCATGACGTTGTAACTTCGTCGTCAACTCAAGGTTCCGAAACCATAGAGGCTGCAGAGGAGTCATCCCGTGTTTGTTCAACTCGAACCCTCCTCATTATAATGATATAAAGAAGCTCCTGATGTTGATTAAATGATAGAGGATAAAGCGTTAAACAACATAAAACACACCCCTTCCTTTTTAATCATCAGGCATTCGTTCATCACGGGGGAAGACGATGTTGTTTTCATTCGTCGTACACTTCCACTTCTGAGCTCGTTCGTCGGTCCCTTGACGATGAAGAGGAACGAAGAAGGGTCATCGAAGAGATCCCATGTCAGAAGGGGGTTCGGATGAAGAAGTCGAGGAAGAAGCATCGTCGTCGTCGTCTTCACTTTCTTCATTGGAGAATTCTATTCTCCCAGGCTCTCTACTAAAAAGAGAACAAACGTTCCAAAATAATAGATTTTAATCTATTAGAACCATTTGCATGAATTAATTATGTGGGATCCACATAATTGCATTCTTGATGCTGGCACAAATATTTGAAATTCAAACAGAGAGGAGAGGCTCCATCAAATTAATTTCCCGAGAGGTTGGCATATAAAATTTTGGGAGTTTCAAGGGGGTTAGAGGAGGTTTTATCCTCTTCCATTAAAAGGGGAGTTAGAGACCAAGAGGCTCTCCCTCATTAATGAGGGAGAGTTGAGAGGTTTCCTCCCCTACCATTTAATGGGGGGTTAAGCCTCATGTGGACCCCATGTCATAACTTTTCAAGGGAGGTTATGCTACTCAGGTGGTCCCCACCACATTAATCCTCCCATAGGAGGTTATGTTGTGGTGGTCCCACCACCATCTCCCATGCTGAGATTTTAACCAACTTTTCCACATGGCGTGGGTTCAAAAATAAAATAAAATAAGTTGTCACTTATTTTATTTTATTAATCCACGTGAAACCCAAAAACCAACTCTCATACTCGATCAACCGCCGTTGATGTGAAAGCATTCATAAGAAAAAACCAGCGCTGCGAGTTCAACGGTGCCCTCAAATTTCAATTTCGAGCACCCTTTCAAAAGGAAGAAAAACCCGAATGTACGTTTACTGAACGTACCCGAACAAAACTTCAGAAATTGATTCCGAGAACACCGGGCCTTGGAATTAGGCACCGTCAGAAACTACGGACTCGTCAAATTCCAAAACATTTATGATTTTTTTTAAATTTCCGAGTCTTTAAATTGAACTTTTTTCCCTCTTTCATTCAAATTATGCACCTAAACAAAATGTGTTTCAATATTTACTTGATGTACCATTGTTTCAAAACCTTTTAACAACATGGACGATGCTATAAAATCAATAAACTCCTTGAATTTTGACTTGTTCAACCAAAATATATTATATGCATCTAGAAATCCAACATTACATTAGAAAAACATTTTTTTAGTATAAGGTAGTCATTTGGGATCAAAATCAATGTTATAAATAGGACAATCCAAACCCATTTAGGTGTTTAAAACAAATAAGTTCCCATGTTTGAGGAAGTCCCTAATTGACCACATTAGAGAATCTTTCATTATGAACATTGTTCTAGAAGATTCATAATATATCTCAACGTTATAGATGAATAGCTTGTAAAATTATTTAATTAAATGAAGTTATTTTACATCAGTATTATATATAGGAATTTTTTTCTAGGAATAATCATCAAAATAATAAAAGAGTTTTGTTTCATACACATATATAGAGGTAGATTCTGAGGAATCAAAACAACTATAAAAATTCAATAACTGGTACTCAAAGTGTCAATTGGGTTTAATACATTGGTATATAGTCATAATTGCACATTCCTATGATTTGATTATAAATATGGATTTAATAAATCTAATGTGTTCTATAATTTTGAACTAATTCTATGTCTCATTATCCCAACATTGTTATTATATATAGAATTCCACTTCATGTGTTTGGCAGTTTTCAATGACATGAATAATCCTTGCAATCGAGGTTTTATAAGTAATTAACGCAAACAATTGCAGTTGTTTACCTTTTATTCTTCTTCATAGTAGTATATTTATTATTAATTCCAACATTAACCATTGACATCCATCTAGATAAAAAATCAATACATTATACCCGAATTATCTCCCCAATAATTTATTCAATCATTCAGACAAACATGTTTTTTTATAAAATTTATACCAACTTGTTGATATCTTTTTCAAATCATAAAAAGGCTCAAGGATCGTAGTGTTAGGAAATTTTTAACAAAATAATTCAAATATTATGTACATCACCTTATTTTTAATTCTACATAAGAATTTTATATTGGGAAAATTCAATAGAAACGAATGTTTTGAATATTTCAAACATCCTCTATACATATCTGGATTTCCATCATCAAGTAAATCATTCAGTCGTCCGCTTATTGAATTTATCTCTTACATTTGTATCTACAAAAACATGAAGAGGATCGATTTATATGTTACAATCATGATATAATTGTCTTATAGTCCAAAATCATCATTTGTCAAGATACTATTTATATCACCCTCAACTTGTTGTATTGATATGTTTTTATACTAAAAAATATTCCTTGAAATTCTGAAACTATCATTTATAAGGTCCTTCATTTCATTTTCCATTTTCAATGAATTTGAGAGATCAATTTTTTACTAGAATTAGTGCTCAAAATTTAGTAATGTTCTATTATCCATTCCAAATTGAAAAAAATATTGATCATATAATTACATAATTAAAATGTATTCACAAACATTATGTCTCATAAAAATATTCTAAATTTACATTTAGGGAATGGACATATTATTTCCTCATCAATGAATCAATTGAAAATTGAAAATATTAAAAACTTCTTTAAAACCTTAGCATACTGAGGTGTATTCCTTGGTAATGTGATCCATGTTTTATCCATATATGAAAATGTGCCTACACATTTTTAAATAAAAATAAAACAAATAAGAAATATTATTTCATATATAGAACAATTATTATTTTATTTTAAATCAACAATATAAAAAATTATTTATGCAGATTAATTTGAATATATTTTAGAAAAAAATCATTTTTATAGATTTTAGTTTGAATGTATATTACCCATTAAAAATTATGGATTGTCTATAATCATGAATAATGAGTTGAAAATAAAATATTGGTGTGATAATATGAAATTAAAAACAATCAAATAATCCAATAACCTTACAGTCCACAGTCAAGTATAATTATAAAATCATGCATGTTTTTGATAAAACCAACCATAAATTTTTATACATTATTCCATAATATAAATGATAACCCTAATATCCCATCATTATATTTTTTAAAGAAGGAATTAAAATTAGATATTAACGATAAATAATTATTGAAAGTAATGATACTAAACTAAAATGGAGTTATTTTAAAAAATCACCCCTAACCAGTGAGAAGGGGGATGAAAAAGTAGTTTGATGGTAGGGGAAAGGGTTTTTTAGGGGTAAAGGGGAGAAAGGGAGGCCAAAATGTTGATTTAGATGGATTGGGGATGGAAGAGGGGGCGTGGTGACTTGGTGTTAATGGAGAAATAGCTAAGGATCAATATTCTGGGCATGGGAGTGGTGATGGATTTTTGGTGGGGGGAAGGGGGATTAGATGGGGGGAATGGAAACAAGGGATACTTTGAGATCAAGGGAGAAGGTGAGGTAAGAATAAGTGTGGTCACATTGGCTCAGTGGAAAGGTCATGGTAACAAGGTAATAGGGGCTTAATAGTGATGGATCTAGAAAGAAGTGTTGGATTATGGGGAATGAATTTAGTGGATGAAGAAAATATATTTTCGGAATTTATAAAAAAAATTAGTTGTAATTTTTAAAAAATCACCACTAAAAAATTTTATTTTTATTTTTTGGATGTTTCATAAAACACTTCTAAAAATCCATAATTAAACAATATTTTTGGTGTGGTTCAATGAAAACTGTGGTATATGATTTCAATAATCCCACTGAATGAAAAGTATATATGGCCTAATGTGGTGTTTTCCTTGATAATAGGCTCATTTGTTAAGGTTATCATGGGAAGAAATTATAACATAAATAATTTAAAGAAAAATAAATATAAAATGTTATTGGGATAGATGTTTGGACCAATTTGGCTGGAAGTTGGTTGTAGAGTAATGTTTATTTTTTTAATTTGTTATCATTACGAAAAATTAATTTTACATTGTATGTTTTGGTAATAAAATTAAAGGAATGAA
Organism: Viscum album; assembly: GCA_963277665.1. Lineage (NCBI taxonomy): Eukaryota > Viridiplantae > Streptophyta > Magnoliopsida > Santalales > Viscaceae > Viscum > Viscum album. Next base: position 1,604,358,180 of record OY728161.1, read on the forward strand.
AGTAAACGTAGTAATTATAAAATTAGACACAGTTTTGATAAAAAAATTTATAATTTTTGGTTTTTTATTATAAATATCGTTTGTGAAAGATGTTGTTTTGTGAGCTCACTTTTTGTATGGAAATAAAGATTCAATCATTATAAGTAATTTTATCAAATTTTGAATGTGTCCATTCAAAATCTAATGAATTTTTGATCTAATAGTACATATAAATCATAATTAATATGATATACAAAGTATCCAATCATTTTGAAAAAAAAGGAGAAAAGGTTTTCCAATCACCTTGAGCACTATTTGGAATGGAAGAAGAATACTGGAAATTCATAATTATTTCCAATATAATTCATACGATGCTATGAAAATTATTATGTTTTCAAAGTCATGAATAAGTCATAAAACAAGAAAAATTGTTGGATGGATAATGAATAGGGATTTCGAAGTGTTGATAAAGTGTCAATACCATCCAATCAGATGCCGCGTGCCACTTATTCATTAGAGGAAGATCTAAATTGTTCTAGGATTTTTCGCAGAATAATTGAATGTGATATTTTAGGACTAATGAGTGAGAAATATGGTATTTTTGGAATTTTAATGAAATTAGAGACCTATCCACCATATAAATTTCATTAATTTAGTCAACCATTTTCATAAAACAAAATAAATGGTGGTAGTTTTCAATTGGGTCAAGGGAAAAATAAATCCTATGTGTTTTACACGTTATTCAATAGTTATCATACAAGACATGACATTGATCCGTTGGAGTGAAGATGGGACTAATCTATCAGAAGCATACTGACAATGATATGTTATTAGTAGTTGGACTTAATTTGATGTAGGATCATTAGTTTGAGGAAAATAAGAAAAAGATAATTGTTTAAATAATTCTATCGATGTGTTTTCAAAGTTTATTTTAAAGCAATTTACAATGTTTTGTCAAGGAACACTATAATTTTTTTGAAGTGTTTATGAAGGATGCATGTTTCATTAGAAGATGTGACTATGTTTATAGAAAAATTAAATATATATAATTCTAATGATGTTACAAAAATGATTAGGGAAGAATGTTTTTAATGTTTTGAATAGGTGTTTTTTAGTTGGTATGGATCATCGGTATGAGAATACTTTCATATTTCACAGGTGTTAATCATAGTGATATGTATTATGTTCCTGTATGTTTTCATCGTAATGAGAATAGAATCGGAATGAAAAATGGTATCAAACTGAATAATGATTATAAATTTAAAACATGGATGATGTCATGAGAAGATTCATGAATATTTGAGATGAGTTGATAAGTGCTAAATTATAGAAAGATAATGTTGAAATAAATTCATATTTTATGATTCAATAATTTGGTTGAGTTGCAAAATATTTTCTTATACTTTCCAAAACCTGTTTTTGATTTCTTATAAATATAAGGAAGTATATTTTACATTTTAAAAATGATGTAACGTTCACCTGTGAATAAAGTGGGATAATTTAATAAGAGAGAAAATGGATTCTAGAAAAAATTTACCCGATAAACATCTTCAGACAAGAGAAGCATAAGGAGGGATAATAATAAAAGGATACTATATTGGACCAAGAAATTAGATAAATGGTTTTTGGTAAAATAATATGTTGTTTTGAATTTTTTATAGAGTATTATTTCATGTATTCTTACCTAAATGAGAAATAGGATATGGTAATCAGACTAAGCCATCGAACTGATTTTTTGTAAAAAGTCTAAAATTGATTTTCTTACCTGCTACTAGGTAGGAATGTGAAGAACTATTTTTTGAATAATCATTCATGTGGATGTTGATAAGGCAGTAAAGTAACTTATTTTGAACCAATTGGGGGAGGTTTCCTTAATTGTTGCACAAATTTGTTTTACATCATTTTTTTCAAGAAGAAGAGCATGCACAATTATATTCATCATAGTTATACACATTTTTATGTGTATATCATAGTTTTTGTATCCAAACAAAATGATTTTTCCAATTTACTATGTGGAATTTTATTTTTTACATACCATATGAAGGATGTAGCAACTCTTGTCAAGTAGTGAAGCTTGTAAGTACTTTTTATCCTATTGATGTGTGATTGTTTTTTTTTAAAAATGTTATAAATATTTAATAGTAGGTGAAGGTTGTTTCAAAATAAAATAAACTTAAAATAATATTACTAAATCACACCTCCCCTATCAACGATAAATTTATATTTTATGGCCAATAATAATTAGTCTCAGAGTAAAGGTTCCCTTTACTTACTCCTCACTTAATTTTTTTAAATAGAAGTTGTTATAGTGAATCTAAATCATGTGAATAGTAAGAGGATTATGGTATTTTATGGAAATAAATATCATATCTAGATATATAGAATGTTTTAAAATCCTATGTATCATGGGTATGATGTTTTGGTAGCTACTATAGATTGATTTTCTCCTCCTATTGAAAAAGTTCCTCTAACATATGTGGAAAAGAAAAATCTAGAGAATGATGTAAGATTTGATAATTATTTACCCTCATCTGTTTTTTAATGTGATTTTCTAAGAGTGTAAAGAGTTTATATAAGAAATGGTTTCTAGTAAATGATGAAGAGCATTTATGAAATAAATTCAATTTTGAATATGGAAAAGATAAAAATATGGAGGCTGCATTATAATGATCTGAAAATGGGTGAGTATGAATCCATTGGAGACTTACTTACAAGATTGAATAATATTTTTAGCACCCTATGATGTCTTGGTGAAAAGTTTTAAGACTCAACCATTGCTGATAAATCTTGAGATATCTTCTTAATAAATTTTATTTCAAAGTTTTATCTTTGGAATATAGAGACCATAAAACTCTTTCTCTAAAAGGCCTTCATAGTACTCTCATTACAAATGAATTGAGTAGTGATCAGGTAATAAAATTAAATAAAAACACCTCAAAGAGAAATGTATTTCAGGGATATAAATTATGGAATGTCTAAGATGATTCTTGAAGTTGAAGATGTTTTTTACTATGAATCTAAAAATGATTTTTGTAACAATCTTGATGAATTTTTATCCTTGTTATATAAAAATGTAAAAAGATGTACAAGAAATTATAAAGGGATAATTCCATTTAAATTTTTTTATTTTGGATACATTGGATGCTTTTCTTCTAATTCTCCACACATAAATAATGAAAAATATAGTGATGAAGTTGAAAAGGGTTTAAATTATCTTCGAAGAAACGAAGGATGATCCTAAATCCTTTTTAAAGGGTAAGGATAAAAATTTCTCTAAATTAAAATGAACAATATTTTTATCTAAAGATGATGAAGATTAAGACATTGATGATGAGTGTGAAAATCTTAATGAAGTTTCTATAGATAAAATGTAAATTGAAAAGGTTGATCATGAAGGGTTTTGATGTAGTAGTTATAAATATGATGATACACTGTTATAATTTTAATTGAAGAGAGAACTGAATTATTTTCTAAGAAATATTGTTAGACATAAAAGAGAGATCAAAATGCCGAATAAGGAGAATCTTACAAAAAAACCAAGAATTTCATCATGATGAGAATGATAAGTTACTTGTAGAGATTGATTTTCTAAATAATTCTCTTGAAAAAGAAAAGAATCAATAAAAATATCTTGAAATAAAGTAGAAGAAAAATGAGTAAGAGTTGAAACTTTTTAAACAAAAGGATTTTAATGTTTATGAGGTAGTTACATGAGTTAATAACTCTATCTATGAATTGGGTAAACATTCTAGAAAATATGAACCTGATAAGGATAAAAAGTTACCTTAAAAGGTTGATAATAAATCAGATGTTGTTCTTATAAAGAAGAATGTTGAGAAAATCATCCATGTGGCCAAAATGAACAAGGTTAGAAATTCAATAGTTACTAAAATTTCTAATTCCAAAAGAAAATCTACTACAATTGATTTTGATAATGTCGGAATGAAATCTCAATTAAGGAATAAGATGTTGTCTGATGACAGAATGTTATGGATTCAATAATGTTCCCATGTGAAAGATAATAATTTTACTAAGAATCCTATTTATAATTTTAGATGGTATTGAATTTACAAAGGAACATATTATTTTAATGGTTACTACTAGTATTGTGGTATATTTGGAAACATGGAAAATATGTATTGGCTCAACTAACAACATTACAACTATCCCATGATTTACAAAAGGATACTTTTGAGGGGGAGTCAATCCTCTCAAAGGAATAAATTTGAGAATAATATATTGAGGGAATATAGGAATGTTGTTCTGAATGTTGAAAATAGTCTCCAACCTTTGGAAACCATTTTTGAGAGATGTGAACAACTTAGAAATCTTACATAAAGTTGTCTTATTTTTTTAACGGTACAAAAAAAAGTTTTTAACAATTCTCTAAATCCATAAGTGAAGATATATAAACGGAAATAAAAAATTATAATTACAGAAACTAATCAAAAAATTAATAAAGGAGAAAGAACCTCGATCTTATATAGTGGGTGTTATTATCACATGATTAGAGATTTAAATTTGTTGAATAATTTTAAATTCTTTAAATATATAAAATGTGATGTTTTTCAATGATAAATATGTTATAATAAAAAGTGTTAGATCTACTATTATTGTGGAATGAAAGTTGAAATCTATGAAATCAATGTTCGTTGTTTGGTTAAAACACAACATTTAGAGTGTTTCATACATTTTTAATGATGGCAATAAAGATGTTTTTAGAAATAGTGGTTTTTTATGAAAATATAGGAAGAAGTAAAATTGTTACAAGATTCCAACACACAAAAAGAAACTTGATTCAAGTTGGTGACGTTCATAATTCATATTACATAAGCATGTTGGAAGAAAATAAGTTGTTGAATAAATTTTTGAGACATATTTTTCATAGAAACATGTGAATGTTATCTAAATAATATATTGTATGAGATATTCCTGATATATAAATAAGAATAGATTGGTGTTGTTATATTTTTCTAAAAGGTAAGATAACATAATCTATGCATTATAAAGATAATATTATTTCAACTAGAACCCTAGAAATTATTCATTCTGATATTTTTGGGATGATGAGAAAGAAGTAAACATTTGATGATGGTGACTTAAATTCTTAAATTGATGGATTTACTCGCATTACTATAGTTATTTATTTAAAACATAAATCTAATTCTCTAATTTTTTTAAGAGTTTGAGAAGAATAGATAAGAAGTAATATGGGTTTTCTTTGAAGAAGCTGATAACTAAAAATGATGGTGAGTATATGAATAAATATTTCGGATGTTTTCTTAATAAACACGAAATTCATCATGAGTTCAGTACACTATATACACCTCACTAAAATGGTGCTGCTGAAATAAAAAACAGAATTTTGGATAAAATGGAGCATACTAAGTTACATGAAAATGGTCTTTCTCAATATATCTAGAGGAATGCTATGAGAAACTATATTCATATTTAGATCTAAGGATTATATTGGACAAGTACTTATATGAATCCTTTGGTAAGGTTCTATGAAAAAACACTATCTTAGACACAATTAATAGTTTTTGGGAGTCCCTATATCATAAGTAACAAATTTGGAATCCTTGTAATATTTGATCAGAGTGGTGAAGATAGAATATTTCCTGGAAATTTATTAAATGGAATAGGTTATATATGATTTAACAAAGATATATGAATATTAGTTGATACGATTGATGTAAAAGTTCTGGAAAAATTTGAAGAGGATGTTTCACAATATCCTGAAATTGAAGAAGATAAAGAGGATGAATGAATTATTGGTATGAAACCATACAAGGATACAAACAATTTTGATACCATGAATATGGAAGAATCAAACTCCTCTATTTTTAGTTATGTGGAATAATTTCATATATCTCATCATATGATGAGGAAATAGGTGGAAGCACAAAACATTATTAGTGATGATCATTAAATGGTTCCAAAAGTAAGACCATCAAATGTTATAACACATACATCATTGTATTAAAAAATTGAGCCAAATATGTTAATGAAGCTTTTGAGAATCTAGAATAGTTCGGGATCTGAATGAAGTTTTTGATCAAATTAATAAAAATGATTCTCAGGAACTCATAACTAATCCAAATGAAAAAATAATGGTATAATGTGGGTTTTCTAGAACAAGATAAATGAATATGATAAAGTGATAGGAAACTAAACAAGGATAGTGTTAAAAGTTTACTCAAAAATTGAATGTTTTGATTTTTATGAGACTTTTGTTCAAGTTTTATGGTGCTTAATAATTAAAAACATTCTTGCTATTGTTTCACCACAAAGATATAATTTTTTTTAGATGGATGTGAAGTCATCGTTCCTGAATGGACAACATTAAAAAGATGATAATGTTGAGAAACCTTGTGGATTTTTTATTTTGAAGGATGAATGTTGTGTCTGAAAGATGGATAAATAATTTTAGTGGATAAAATAATATCCGAGAGAATAGTGTTCAAAATTGAATTCTTTCATAAGAAATTTTAATTTTATGAAATGAAGGGTTTATGGAAATATGAAAATCAAAGAATGTAATGATATTTCCCTCATTATAATGGTATATTTTTAGGATATTATCTTTACTAGGAATAATTAAAAATGTTTGAATGATTTTCTGATGAAATTAATTTTTTTTTAAAATGTCCAAATTGGGTGGAATGAGATTCTTTCTTAGGTTCAAAAGATCAAAAAATAAAAAACACACGTTTATTTTTCAAGAAAATTATTATGAGAAACTTTTTAATAATTTTGGAAGGTAAAATTTGAAACTATTTTCCAAACCAATTTATGTGGGAACCATGTCTAATAAATATAGATAAGGAAATGATGATAACATCAAAGATTTTCAGAATTTGATCTGATGTTTTCTGTATCTGTCAACCTTAATATTATAAATAATTTTTTCTTTCACATTATGAGAAATATTCCAGTGTAATTAAAAAGAATCACACCTTTTTTCTCTAAAAATACTTCACTGATAAATAAAAGGAACAATAAATTTTTGGAATTAGATATGTTATCTTCAAAATAATTGATTTTTTTCTATACATATGTTGATTAGGAAGGAAGTTTTGAAGATATAAGATCCACATATGGAGATGTTTTATTTTTGGGGAAAATTTGTGTACTTTAGTATACTAGGAAAAATATTCAGTAACTCTTATCATGGTTGAAGATGAGTATGTTGTTTCCACTCAATATACTACACAACTCATGTGGATGACATATTGGTTGGAATACGTAATATTTTAAGTCAAGTTTCCCTTTCATAGCGGTTGTGATAATCAATGTTTCATAAACATTACTAAAAACCTAGTAAAACATTTTCATTTAATACATATTCATATCAAATATAATTATATCAAAGATCATGTGGAGAATAATTAATTGATTTTGGAGTATGTTCCTACATCAGAACAAGTTGCTGATATTTTCACAAAACCTTAAACGAAGGAAGCAATTTTCAAATTGAGGATTAACATGGGAATCCCACCCATTTCTCAATATGGTTAAGGTATGTGTGTTTTTCACCTATCTCATATTATCATTGTATGTTGTTGTCAATGGGGAGATATTATTCATAAATCTATCTATGGGAATATGATAAACATTTTAATGATGCAAATATGTATTGGGTGTTGTGGGTAAGTTTTGAACTCATTATGTAAGTGTGTGAACTATTCAAAAAACATATTGATAGGTTTTAGAAAAACAGTTTTATAGGAAAAGTGATTTAATATAAAGAATTATGTTTGAAATATAAATATGTTTTGATATCTGAAAATGTTTTATAAGTTACTACTTTTGGAAAGTATGATTTATCTATTAATGATTCTTATTTACTACAATGAGTTAGCTCACATAGACAAAGAATTATTGATAATAAATCCATTACATAAAGTTAAAATGTTTAGTGATTTATAATCCTTTCTTTAAAAATAATCTAATGGGAGAATTTTTGAGACCAATTTGGATGTAAGTTGTTTTTGGTTGCTGAAAGAAGTTTCGGTGGATGGTTTTTTATTTTTTCCATTCTGAAAATATCATTTAAATTTTTATGTTTTGGTGAAAAAACTAAAATTAATGAGAGTAAAAATGTTTATCAGAGAATAAGACTTATATTTGATAAGAAATTTAATATCTTTTTGTTATCTTTTCGGAATATGTTTTTTGAATGAATTTGTTTTTCAGACTCACATTATGTCTGGAATGAAAGTTTCAATCGTTGTGAAGAAATATATTGAAGTATGAATGTATCCATACTAACTATGATGATTATTTTATGGTATATTATTTATCATAAATTATAAGTAATATGATATTATTGTCATATAATCATTGTGAATTAAATGGATAAAAGGTTTTCCAATCATTTTCAGAACTGGTTGAAAAGAAAGAAGAATACTAGGAATTCATAATTATTTCCAATGTAAGTTAAATGATGTTATTCCAATACTTATTCTCTCAAATAAATGAATAATTTTTTATAGATGAAGAAAATTCTAGAATAATAAAGGTGGGGTAGTTTAAATTGATGATGATGTTTTGATACCTGTCCATCTGATGTGGTGTGACACTGATTCATTTAGAGGCAGATCTAAATCGTTTTCTAAGTTTTATCTAAATAAGAAAATGGTATATATTGGACCAATGAATTAGGAATATACAATATTTGGGATCCTATTGAAATACGTTACCTATCCACCAAATAAAAATCAATAATTTATTCCACCATTTTTATAAAACAAAAGAAATAGCGGTTGTCTTCAATTAGGTCAAGTTAAAAAGAACACTGATGTGTTTTCCATGTGGATCAAGAGTCATCATACAAGACTTAACACTAATCCATAAATGTGAAGCAGATACAATCCATCATAAATATACTAACATTGAAAATTTATCAAACACTATAATTCATTAGAAACATGATCACTATTCAAAAAAGAAGAAGAAAAAGACAATTGTTTAACTAAGTCTGCCAAAGTGTTTGTCAAAGGGGTTTTTAAAAAAGGTTAAAAGTTGTTTTCAAGGATGTATTGATGTTTTTGTTGAATTTTTTCCAAGGTGTGTTTGTATATTTAGAAGTTTTTAATCTTTTTATAGAAAAATAAAAACAATATAAGTAAAATAATGTTACAAACATGTTTATGGAAAAGTTTTTCAATGTTTTTAATATGTGTTCTTTTTGGTAAAGATAATCATTGTAAGAATAATTTCTGTTTTTATAAGAGGTAATCATAAAAAATGTATTCAATTCTTATATGTTTTCATCATAATGAGAATAAAATTGGAATGAAAAATGTTATCACACTAAAGAATGATTAGAATGTTCAAAGGTGGCAGGATTCATGAGACGATTCGATATGGTTAGATAAGAGTTGAGAAGAATCTAAGGATCCACAGATAGAGCAAAAATAAATTCCAAATTTATGTTTTAGTAATTTGGTTGAGGAGGAAGACACTTTCACATTCCCCCCCAAAACTATTTTACCTCTCATTTAAATAGAAGTAATTAAATTGTACATTATGACAATGAAGTGTTATTCACATGTGAATAATGTGAGAGCACTAAAGAAGAGAGAATAATTGTTTTAAACAATGTATACCTTAGTAACATCTCTAGAAAAAAATATGAATAAGTCGGGATAGTAATCATAGGTTACCATATTGGACTGAGTAATTAGATTTATATTTACAGGGGAAGTAAGAAGTGGTTCAAAATTATTTCCAGAGTATTAATACTTTTCTATTTACCGAACTGGGATACTGAACTAGGGAATTGGACTGATCCATCAGACTGAGATTTTTTATAAATTCAAAAAGAGAAGTTATTAACTGTTTCAAGACAGTAATGTGAATAATTATGTTTGGAATAATCATTCATGTGCAATTCACTATGGTAGCACAATAACTTGTTTTGGACTAATTGGTGATGTTTTCATTATGTGTTACAGAAACATATGTTATAACATTTATGCAGGAAGAATCACATTGACTATTGAATTGGTTGTATTTCCAAACAAATTTAAGGGTATATCCTAATTTTTTTATCCAGATAAAGGGATATTATCTAGTGGATTGTGTATTATTCGATTTTTTCCAAACCATGCCAAATATGTAGCTACTCTTGTTGAGTATTGATCCTTATAATTACTGATGTTCTTGTGGATCTGTGATTGTTTTGTTTTCAGAAAAGGGATGTACATTTTATAGGAGGTGAAGGTTGTTTCAAAATAAATGAATATTAATTGAAAAATATATCACTAATTTACCCCTCATCCTTTTAGTGATACATTAATCCTTGATGGGAATTAATAGTAGGAGATCAGATAGATCCACAAAGTGTTTTGAAAGGAGAATTGACATAGTTAGCATAATAACCTCAATGGTCTGGTAGGATTGATCAGTATCCCTATAGAAATGGATTTCTTGTAAAAATTTATGACGATGTAATGTTCATAGGTTATTATCCTACTACCTAATTAGAGTCAATTGAGTGTTATGATTTTGAAATATGGTTAAAATCTATGGAATCCAAAATGGACTCCATGTATACTAACTATGATTAAAACTTAGTGGATTCACATCAATGGGTGATAATCAAAGGGTATAAGTGGTTTTTATGAAAGAAAACTAACATGGATAGTAGAGTGTATACCAATTATGCACACCTGATGGAAATGGGTTACAAATAAATTCATGGTATTGATTGTGAAGATACATTCTCACATGTTGAAATGATAAAATCCATTAGATATTGATTTCCATAATAGTTCATTTTGATTATGATATATTTCAAATATATTTCAAAATTTATTTCCTTAATATGGATTTAGTAAAGGCTGTGTATATGAAACATGTTTAAGGTTTTTACATACTAAATGAGTATGTCATGGTTTTTACGTTCTAATGGTATATTAATGTAATAAATCATGATTCCTGGAGTTTGAATATCATGTTTGATTATACAATAAAATAGTTTCGTTTCATTAAGAATGTGGATTATTGTTGTGATTACAAGTAGATCAGTGGGATTCAAGTGGTATTTATGATATTTGTGTGTATTAAATGATTATGATTGGTAATGATGTCCTACGTTTTCTATTTATAAATAAATGGTAGTTTAAATTCTTATTGACAAAAGAAATGGCTTAAGAATCCTATATATTGGGAATAAATAAATATAAAGTTAAATATAACAGATTTTTAGACTGATTTAGAACACATATACAGTTAACTTTATAAAGATTTTTAGCATTGAAAAATCTAAAAGGGATCTTTTTTAGACTTATATTGAATAAATATTGTGTTGATTCAAGGTCATTCTAAATAGTTAGAAAGGATAGATATAATTCCTTAAGTTTCTACCATATAATACATATTTTATTCCATGTTAGACCTCATGTTTCATATGCATTGAGAATTACAATTAGATATCAATCCAATCTTTGTGAGATTCACTAGATTTTTGCTAAGAACATACCAATGTACTTGAAAAGAACTAAGGATGTGTTCTTCGTATTTAGTGCAGGGGATGGGATTTATGTGAGGTGTTACACTGATGTAAGTTTCCAATCCAATAATGATGTCATGAGATCTATATATGGTTTCTTGTTTTACTTAATTTGTGGATTTATCAGTTATAAGAGTTCCAAATAAGTCATCCTAGAAGAATTGATAACAGTGGCATAGTGCATTACTACATCAGATGTTGTGAAGGAAGTTATTTATATTAAAAAGATCATTTTTGAATTTGTGTGGTTCATAGTATCAGGGGAGAAATCAAGATTTATTGTGACATTAATATATCTATTGGTTAGGCTATAGAACCCTAGTCTCACCAAAGGAAAAAACACATCATTTGAAAGTACTATCCCATTTGAGAGATAATTGAGATGGGAGATGTAAACATCTTTTGGGTATATATAGAGGAGAATATAATGGATCCATTCATGAAACCATTACTACAAAAAATCAGGATATTCACTTTTAATATCTTAATTTATGATACCTAAGTGATTGGATGTAATGGTAGTGAAATGTATCATGATTTTATAATAAAGGGAATCTTTGTATATCATACATTCATGTGTGATATAATTGATATTACAAGAATAGAATAATGATAATATCTTCTAAATGTATGACATTAAGTTTTCCCTAACTGATGATAATCATGAATTATTACTTTTTGTGATGATATGATATGTTTAGCTTCAGTGGTGGACTCTTGAGATATTATGTAAAGACTTATTATTTTTACTTTCCTACTTAATTATATTTCGTTGTATTTTATATCGTAATTTATATACGTAGGAATGTAGGGTTATAAATTTATCTTTTTACCTTAGGTTTGATAGATTCCTAGAATTACAACCTTTATAGTTCAATACCTTTATTACACAATCCTTCATGATAAACTAATCAGTTGGGTTGGGTATGTTATTGATCATGTCAGAGGTTGGAGCTCATACAATAGAGATGTTTCCACTCAAATAATAAAAAAACATATATGTCCCTTAATTGATTTATACTACGTAAATACATTCCCCAGAATAGTTGAGTAACATGTAATGATCTTAACTATATGGATGATAGACATGTGATATACTTATCTATAAAATGTATGACATGTGATTTATTCATCAAGTTGGTTGGTCGTTTTAATTAATAATGAAACTATAAGATGGACAATACTATATCGATATGTTATATATCTAGAAGTCAGTATATGTAATGGAATAAAATATTATATAGGAATATATAGAAAATATATGATATATCTTGCAATGTACATGTTTATATAGAGATATGACTATGTTTGATGGAGATCATAGTAGACCCAATTTTATCTTGGGTAGCACAGATACCTCTCATAAGGACACTCTATACATATATTTAAGAAAATTTTATTGTTTATTTATTGTATACATTAAAAGAAATATAGGTTCACCCAGTTTAGCCTTAAGATAAGGATTATTTTATAGAGAATTAGTTTGTTAAAAAAAATATAGTTTTTGATAAGTTATTCCAAAAGAGTTTTAGAAAAATTCAAAATGTTGGGATGATTTTTATAATGCTTTTATGGTATTTTTTTCAAGTGAGAAATTTTTGGAAATTCATAAAAAATGGGGATATTTTATTTTATGATATCCTTGAATCGTACCCATAGATTTGGTAATATGGATTCTTCAATTGTATCCAATTATTCCTTTTCATCATAGCAAGTGATGGGAATATGATATGTGATATAAAATGGATGAATTCTACCAGGTCTTCTCAACCAGTTCACTGATTGTATGAATTAATGATATTGATTCATTTAGATATGTAAATTTATAGTATATTTGGTTAAGTGTTCAATGAATATACAACACCAATGGGTGATAACTCATGTCGAATTCCATGTGATTGAAGTCGGTTCTCCAACACTATGACTCACATAATTCAATAAATAGAGTCTATAAAATGGATTGGATTCTACACATATATTTGTATTATGATACAAGATAGGCTAATTTGAATCTCTCTTTAGTTATTTTTTTTCTATTAATCTTCTCCAAGGGAGGTTCTAGTACACCTATGAATAACTGGATTCATATTGTTATGAATGATATTCCATGGTCGATGCAATTACCAATGAGATGGGATTATTTAAACCACTACTTTTTAGTGGTCATTATTAAGCGTACTCCATTGAAGAGAAAAAAATAGAGCATTCGATATAAAAATTATTCATGTATTTATGTTATCATTTACACGCTGATTTTTTTATGATAGATCAAGAATATTATGGGTTTGATTCCTCTTATAGAATAATTAGATTATTACATAATACCCACCAGTGGTTTAGAGCATAATTGTGCATGACTTATTCGATAATTCATATCTATTTTTGTTTATTATCATTTACTTTCCAATGAGTTATTATGATTTTTCTACAAATTTTATGATTATGAATGGATTGTGATTGTTATCAATAAGAAAATATTTCAAGATTATTTATATTGGATAAATTTGTGGAAGTAAACTTACTTATTATGATTAAGCAAATAAACTTCCTAATGATATAAAAATTAATGACAGAGAAAAGATCACTATCATGTATATGAACTTTTGGTTGTTGTGACTTGCTTGATGTTGTTATTTAAGAATTTTCAAAGATTTATAATAAGATGAAGGAATCATCCATGGATAATCATGGATGATAACATTTTTATCATGTGAAGGAACACCTTTGGAGGATTTTTAAATCCATTTTGACATTTTTTTGAGAAGCATGGATTTAACTTCAGACACCTCGAAGGATCTTTAGTAATGTCTGGAATACACAGGCTAAAACTAAATTTTCATAAAGGACTAACAATATATGTAACTTTTTTACCTAGATGATATTTTAATGATAACTAGTGTAAGCCTTATAATGTCTCAATTTAATCATTTGACACTAATCAAAAATATTTTTGTGTAAGTATACCACCTCTTGATTTTAAAATATGTTTTCCTTTAAAATAAATTTTATGACTTTTATATATTATGACTCATGAAAAAATGAAAATAAGTGAATGATGATTTATTAATAACTAAAATGTAATAAATTAAAATATTGTTAAATAAAATTGATAAGTGAATTAATTTTTCAAATAAAAGGGGTTAAATTCACATAAGAAAATAAAATTGATTCTAAAGAGACTGTTTTGAACTATTGTTACATTAAATATTTTTGAATAATGATATCAATAAAATTTACTGAAAATATTAAATTGATAAATAATAAAATTAATTAATTACATATATTAAATGGTTATGTAATTGTGAGTAATAGTTTTTGAATAATTAATGGTTAAATGAAAATATTTTGTTTACAAACATTGTTTTATTATATATGGTTCATTTTAATGATAATATATATTATTTGTAGAATTAAACTTAGGGAACATAATTTTTTAACCTGTATAAAAATTAATGGTCACTCATAAATTGAATAAAAAATGGCTAAAAATTATGATAAAATCAATTAAATGTAAAAATTTATATTTTTCCTAAAACATATTTTTATGTGCACAATGTATTTTTATCATAACAAATTAAATTGATCATTATTTATGAATTGTTTTAATGAAATATTTAGATAATTTATTCAATAAAATTATTTAACATTCATCAAATGTATTTTACAAGGAAAAAATTGATAATGGAATAATTTTTATTCTTAAATATAAATTTTTCTTAAAAATAATTTTTCACATTTTGTGCACAGATATTAGAAATAATTTCTACTTCCTTTAGATATTTAATTTGATAAAATTGGTTCCATATTTGAAATATTCAAATCCAAAAAAATTATAATTTCAATTTAATTTTCATGTCATTTGAAAAAAATAATTATTACCATGGTAAAAGATAAGCCATTATAGTAAGGGTTAAAATGGGTTAAACTAAGGGATAAGGATTATAATATAACAAAACCCTTACATTTATTTAATTAGTTAAGTAAATTTATACTTCCCATCATCTTAGCTTTGAATTTATGATTATAGGGTAAAACTTCCAATGAAAATGACTTTATATTATTTTAAAAGTTCTTAATATTTACAAGGTTTTCAGTCCTCTCACTTATAAAAGAGAACCACCTCTCCTCACTTATTTGTATACTTTGATCTTCTTATCTCAAAGAATATATTCTAAAGTCACTTCCCAACACCCTTTAACATGACCTATAGGTTCTTGTACCATAAATATACCAACCCAAGAAGAATTAAGGAGAGATATAATAAATAAATATGATATTAATGGAATTCTTAAGATCCTATAACCATGACCAAGGTGAAAGGATCAGAACCGTTAAACCAAAACATGAATGGAAATGGAAACGTTAATACCCAAATATTGAATTTAATAAATTATTATTAATAAATGGGTGTTAAAAAATTATTAGTGAATGGTATGTAATAATATAGATGTAAATATGATTCAAATATAGATATATAATAAATTTAAATTTATAATACAGAATTATAGAGAATGTTTAACTAAACAGAATATCAAGGTAAGGGTTTATATTAAAATCTCAATATTTTATCATGATTATTTAGTTTCAATTTTATCTGGGGGAATTTTATGTTATTCATTCAATAAAACCCATTTATTTTCTTCTAATTTGGTTATTTATGAGTTTTTTTAGTATTCCTTCTATACTTCTCCACTTTTGTACTAAAAAAATACAACATGAATTTTTTTTAAAAAAATTGACATTTTCTCATCAGTTAGGTAGAGAATATTTTTATTCAATATAAATGTTATTTAAAATTATTTTATGGAAGTTATTATCTACTGATAAATGATTTATAAATTTATTTTTATTATATATTTGAATTCTGTATAATTTTTTTAAATATATATTTTTTCCATATTCTGAATATGTTGTTTTTACTTTCATTACAAAAGTGTGAAAGGAATATTTTTTTTAATGCATTATACATGAATTGATCATCTAACTATCATTTCCTTTATCAATAATGAATATTTATTTACAATTTTATATGGTTTTTTAATGAATTTTTTTCCCAATTTTTCTAGATTTTTTGTTTTTATATGTTTCCAAAAGATAAGGATATTTCATCTGATTTTAAATGTATATTTAAAATGATTTCATAAAATTATTTATAGTCTATGAAAATATTCTCCAATGATGGTTATTCATAACTAGGGATATTTTCTAAATATATCATCCACTTTATTTCCCTATATGATTTATAATTAGGATTATTTGAGTTCCTTTTAATGAATAATGTTTATTTACATTGGGTTAATTAAGATATGATTTGATTTTGAATGTTTTTGTGATATTGTGGCACATATATGTATGGTTTGTTATTTTTTGGGGTCGATTTAATTTTTGATCAAATGTCAAATCTCCAAAAGTTCATTCCTCAATAAAAACAATTGGGAGAACTTGGAAATTGGTAATTCACCATCACCATTCGACATATAGATTCAGGTAGTGGGAGTAAGTTCAATAAAAGTAGAAAAATTTCTTAAAAGAAAGTTTGACAATGGCCTTGCGATGTTATATCAAAGGGTGGGTGGGGGACGAGTAACTTCAATATATGGTGTACAATAGAGGATAAGTATGGGAATTTTGATGAAGAAAATTTATTGATTCATGTACTCAAAGTGTCAGTTAGGGATCTAGGGGATACGATAAGATAAATGGTATGGAAAAAAACCAATAGTTGAATAAAATTCTAAAGGATTAGTTATGAAAGTAATGGATTTCATAAGATATTAAAACTCTCTAATAATAGGTTTTGAAATATTTCCTAAAAAATGTAATATTATTAAAGGAATCAGTGTAGGGAATAATTTGGTGTTCACTATTAACCAGGAGCTAATGTTTAATTCATTTTCTACTTTGGGAAATCATATGCTTCACATTGAAACAATGAGATACTCAAATATATCAAATAGTGGTCCTGACTAGGAGACTGTATGGGGCACATTATAAGAATATCATCAGTCCACCTCTATTTATAGATGAATAGAAAAATCTAACAGGACTTATAGCCAGATAACATGTCCAAACCCGAAGGCGTGGGTGTTATTAAAAGGTGAAAAACTAGATATATTTAGGTACTGGTGGATAATGTTTCAAAGGTAGATGACTGAAGGGACAATAAACCATAAGATTAAATGGTTAGAAGGTATTTTTGAGACATATTCCATTAGTTTTAGTATGATAAATGGATGTTTAACATCCCTTAAAACTCATATATACTTTTAATGGAATGAAATACATGTTATCATTTCTCCCGTGGATATCAGACACACTATTTTAACCACGTGATCCTTTGTGAGAATTATATTTGTACATTGTATTTTCATGTTATTGTGTTGGTTATTTGTTAATTTTTTATACATTTACAAAAATGAGTATTATAGGGTGAATAGAACCATAATAGGAGGGATAACTCTAAAATGTATTGTATTTTCTATGTATTATTTTTTGGATATTATATGGAATATTTTTTATACTAGGAAATGAGATGGTGTGTGATTATGGGGCCTGGTGATCTCAAAATAAATGTATTAAATATATAAAATATATTAACATCACACAAAATTATTTTTCCTAAAAAAGTGTCATAACTCCCAAATGGGTTTCCAGATTATAAATTTGAGGGAACAATTTAGTTTAGAGCATGGGTTTTACCCTAAGTGCGACATAAACTTTTTCAGCGCGGGGTGCTTGTGAGAAAGTCGTTGCGGGTGAGGAATTGAAAAAATTAAAAAATTATATTTCATTAATTTATTATATTTTACTTAGTGACCAAATACTCTATTTAAATTCCATTATGTCCAATTTTCAGGGTTATCACATAACCCTACAAATTTGAGAGGAGTTGTTGGAGAGAGCATTGGATGAGATCTTGACGAACAACAATAGATCAGAACCAGATTGAGAATAATTACACTAATAGAGTTATAGAATATCATCAGCAATGGAAAAGTTACCTTTATACATTAACGATCAATCTAAACTCTATGTATTATGTTTTATTAATTTCCATTACTTTATTTTATTGATTTCAAACATGGATCAATTCCACGAATAGAATTGATTCATGTATCAATGGTATATTTAATTAATGGATTTATTTTTTCATTTTGATGATTATCATCTATGTCTGTATATTTCTTCGACAATGAATTGAGGATAAATGATTAAAGGTCTAGGTTTGTTCCTCACATATTGGTTCTTGTGTTTTTCTCCCATGTATCATTTCACATTCATTACAGGAAATTTTATTGTCCATTGATTCGAAAAAATACCTGGTATTCGATCATTGCACAAACATTGTTTTGTGCAACGAATCAATATTGTGGGGAGTTTTATTAATGATGGTGCGATCGAGTAGTGATCATGTTATTGGATGATCAAAGGTAGATCATAATGTATTAATGGGTTATTTTTTTCCTAGTTTTGGAGTACTGTTATTGATGACTCGGTAGTGGTGATTTCCGAGCATATTTGAACTTGGATCCCAATGATGGATGATGGAAAAATATGAACGACCCTGGATATTTAATTTTTAGTGAGGGATGTGGATAATAATATTTAGAGGATTTCATGAAAGAGGAACCAGGGGTTCTGGAATACCCAGGTTACAAGACATGTAATCTTGTGATGCACGTCCTATGGGAACCCATGTGTGGATCTAGGGTTTCCGCAAAGAGAAAAACATCACATTCCATGTGACCCTATAAAACTCCACCTGAAATGTTTTGGTGGATAATTGTGGATATAGGGGGATAAAAGGACATGTTCACGTCAAGTATACATGCATGGATATGTGTACACAGGAATGTCAGTGTTATATGGGGTGGTACACAACCACAGAAAGAGGTACATGATCACGGGAAGATGGTATGGGAAAGGTGTTGAGTGATCTCTACATGTTGAATACTATTCATACACACCATTTATATGTATATTTACATTCCATGTGAGGAAAAACCCTATGGGTAGGATAAGGGTTGGTTGGACATGTTGAGTACCCCTAGTACACGCCTTATACCCCCTTTAAGGGTGTTTATAGACCTTCATTTCTTCAGTATAAACTAGTCTTGGTTTTGTGTTTTCCCTTGGTCCATTCCCAAAAATATATAGTAAGGTATTACATCAATATACCATGATTTTGATCCTCTCTGGAGGATGATTCTTATATTGAGTTCATGGTGTCCCTCAGTGAGGCTAGAGTGTGATCCTCATCATTTTTATATCCTATTTGGGCTTTGTGGAATTTTTGTAACCTACTTAATCATGAAATTGATCCTCCATCTAAAATATTTTATCAGTAATGTTTGAAATATCATTTTCATACAGTCCCATATGTAGCTAGTTGATCTATATTGCATTTTTGGAGTCCCCCAGCGGTCCTAGGGGTCACACTATGTGTGGGGGTATTCTGAGACAAGTAAGAATTCTAAGGCATGGCCAAATGATATTGACCACTTAGATGAGTGTATCCAGTGATATCATAGGTTGTGGAGTAGATTCTACCAGAATGAGTATTACTTTGAGCAAATTATATGGTTCGTAGTTGGTTGTGACCTCCTAGTGGTGCGGTTCCCATCTAGAGTATATATGGTTGTTTTAGTTATTTATATTCAATAATACATTACTATTATGTGATTAATATTATTGATGATTTATGTTTATTGTGTTAATGATTTCATAGTCAGTATTTTTATACCCACCCCTTCATGGGCTCTGGCTGCATGTGTCATGTATTTTGCAGATGACATCCTATTTAGCGATGTCATAGAAGGATAGGGATTTTATGGAGCATAGAATGATAATTATAGGTTTTGGTGCTTTTGGGTACTTTCATTTGATCATAGTCCTTTCCCTTGGAAGGTGTTGGACTCTATTATGTTTTTTTGGGTTTGTATTTGGACCTTTTTTCGTTTTTTTACTTTATTGTCATACTCTATTTATGGGATTATAGATGTATTCATTTACTGGTTTTATTTGTTTTACATTTCATCATTGCGTGGTCTTGGATATGTGTTAATTTTTATAGGTACATTATGATAATGCCTCCCATTTTTTGGATATTCCTACTTGGCACTAGTTACCTTCCCCTGACCAATTTGAGGTGGGTTTAGGGTAGTCATGGGCCGGACCCCAGTGGGTTGGGTCGTGATAGAGTGATATTAGATCATTCAGTTATACATACAGACCAGAGTTAATGATATTGGTTTGGGGGCATAGTTTTAAGTGTTTGGAGTTCAAATTTTAGGCCAAGCACATTACAGTTGGTGTTGGGGATGAAATATCCATACACCATTACTCTGATCACCTTCCTTTCAACTCATCACATGTATACATTGTTTGTAGGGATACCATTGGTATAGGCATAATATTAGAATGGGTTGTGGTTTTCATGCCCTTCTTTATTCATCTCCCAAAATATAATCTCTAACTATGGTATATTTTGTTTAGTTTAGGATGCCGCTATGAAGACAGTAATCTAGGATTTCACTGAGTGATCATGAGGATGATCCACCAAGTGAAAAGGATTCATTAAATGGGAATATATCATCGATAGAAACTTTAGGTGGATTACTAGTTTTACCACCACCCATTAAGTAGTAGCTATCACCAGTAGTGACAGCTGAGGTTATACATAGTTTGATTGTATTGCACAACTTTCAGACGAAGTGGCCTCCTAGGTTTCTGGGAAATCTAGACCCCCCAGGTGGCTAATTACTGGATAGAGGTAGTCACTCACATTTTCTACCATGTGAGTATGTCTACAGATCATATAGAATTCCTCACAATGAGTTTTATTTAGGACTGTTTTTTCCGATGGTGGAGTTTAGTGACTCATTCACACGATGAAACAGCTCTTTCCTGGTCAAACATAGAACATCTCTTTAGGGGGTGTTTTACCCATCCAAATTATGATCAGCTCACATTCAAGAGATTTTACATCTACAATAGGGTATTTTTTCTATGGAGAGGTATTATGAGAAGATTATTGTCTCTCATGATACTCCATGGATATTGTATAGGTTCAGTTTTTTATAGAAAAAAAACTATGAGAAAGGATTAATCCTGTATTTCAGTGCTTTAGTGATATCTTTCAACATTAACACTAATGTTGGAATGATGGAGAAAGACTTACTGATGGAGATTTTCTTATAAAAGATGGTGTTGAAAGTGGGTGATTGTAGTGGGAAGTTAAGATATGATACCTCAATAGCCGGTATTTGATAAAAGTCATAGGGATCCAAGAATATCATATGCTTGAAGAGATAATCCTAGGAAACATGATCAGTAGTGTGGGGCTCTCAGGATGGATCAAAACTACAAAGGAGTGGTGTTGTTTCTCTTATGAGGGTCAGGCACATCTGGCTCAATATTTTCCCACCCATCATATAATTAATCGAGATAATTTCTAGGAACCATTGAGGCGTAGGAATAGGTAGGAGCATGGTGGTCCTTAGGGTGTTGGATATGGCATAATATCGGACAAGGTAGCTAGTGGTGGAGGAAAGATTGACCTATTACCACCACCACCCCCAAGTGGTCCATGCCAGACTCAAGGATCGTGTGGTTAGTTATGAAGTTAGTTGTGGGTTATAGAGTCCTATGACCCTGAGGATCTAGGGGTTATATGAAGTATGACTTGTGTATTTTCTACCTTAGCTATATTATTTCTAGACATAGGTGTGATTCATTCCACTCATAACACTTCTATAGTTGTAGGATTAGTGATTTTTGTTCATCCTTTGGCTCGAACCATATGGTTGGAGACTCCAATGGGTGGTGACTCGGTGATTGCACACTTCTTATAATATCATGATAAGACTCTTGGAGGTGAGATTTTTTAATGGGAACACATTATATTAGTGATGAGGCCTTATGAAATCATCTTAGATATGGACTAGTTATCCACAATTTATTTCTAGATCGAATATTTTATGCAGATGATGTGGTGTGTCTATAGTGATGGGATGAGGTTTTCCTTTGTGGGTGAGACAGAAAACTTTGTAGAGTATGATTATCTTGAGAAATGATAGTGCAGCTGATTCCTCACCAGTTGGATAGCATGAATCTTGGAGAAGTGGATGTTATGGGCTACCATCTCCCAGCGGTGGTGGTGTTGTACCAGGAAGTATATCATTGGGATGGTCCAGACATACCTTCCCATCGATATCTAGACTTATATATTGAATATCAACTAGGTATGGCCCCGATATCTACACCATCATATCAGATAGCTCATGTTTAGCTTTGGGAACTGAGAATGTAGATGGACGACATCTAGGAGAATATATTTTTGAGACTCATTATTACCCATGTTCATCACTAATGTTTTTCACTATGAAAATATATGATTGATTGAGATTATGTACGGACTATTGGTGCTTGAACTAGGTGAATGTGAAGAATAAGTATCTACTACGGAGGATCGATGACCACTTTGATCAGTTGACAGGGGTGATATGGTTCTTGAATATTGACCTCACAATTGGATATCACCAGCTATGAGTATTGGGTGAGGATATATAAAAGTTGTCATTTAGATGTCGATACGATCTATATGAGTATTTAGTGATTCCCTTAGACATTAATAATTCCCCAATGCTGTTCATGGGACTAATGAAATAGATCATTAAGATGTTATTAGAACAATTTATGTTGGTATCCATCAATGATGTCATTGTGTTCTCAGCGTCCGAGGAAGAGAACACAAGACACTTGATATTGGTCTTTGACCCACTCTGAGAGAAACAACATTATATAAGCTCTCAAAGTGTTAGTTTTGTATTCGATAGTTCCACATCCAAGGATATATAATCTCAGAAGAAGGAGTGGTGGTGGACCTGGTTAAGATTGAGGTAGCACATTCTTGGGAGTATCCCAAGTGTGTTACCGGGGTGTGGAGTATCTCTGAGTTGGTAGGGAACTATCAGAGGTTTTTACACGATTTCTCCAGATTGGTATTACCCTTGATGGATTTGACTCATAATGGGTTTCCTTTCATGTGGAATAAAGGGTTCTAATAGTGATTTTAGGATTTTAGGAAAAGGTTGATGATCACTCCCATCTTGATATAACCCGAGTGTGGTGTTGAGTACATATTGTTTTGTAATGAATTAAGGATTGGCCATCATTGTGTTCAAATGTAGAGGTATGTGGTGATTGTATATGGATCACAGCAGTTGGGGCCATGTGAGAAGAACTATGCATATCACAATCTTGGGATATCAGTAACAGTCTTTGCACTGAATATGTGGTGACACTGCCTTATAGAAATGTTGTTTATAATCTACACTGAACACAAGAGTCTCATGTATATCTTATATCTAAAAGATATTAACATAATAAATAGGTGATGACTAGAGTTCCTATAGGACTATGACCTGGATATTTTAAATAATATTGGGATGGGGAACTTGGCATAATATTCTCTAATCACGAGATCTTCTTTTCAATTGTTGGTCGAGGTGTCCTAGTAGTTATCCTTGTTGTAGTTTTCCATAGTAGACAAGTATGAGGATTCATGTCAATAATCAATGTTGGTTACCCCTCATATTTTATAGCATTTCAGTTATTCTTACCATGGAGATACCAACGATGAGACCTTACATACTTAGATATACACTAGACATTCTCATGAAGGATATTTTGGAGGTGGCGAACATTCTATCCATCTCAGATGATGGAAGATGTTACCTTTGATGTTACAGGAGGAGAGGACATAGGAGATTCATATATCCCCTTTGGCTATAAATAAATGTGTTGAAAAGATGTACCAGGACCATTGAAATTTGTTTTGGAGGAAATTCATGATGATTTTTATTGCATATTTTGTCTCTCAATTCCTTTCTTTTCAATATGTGAAGGCTATGAACCTGGTTCTTATGGGATTCGATAAACCCCTTGAGGTGTCACAGTGTGTGTTGGATGAGATATACATGGAATTTGTGATGGGTTTACCTCTTACAACTATAGGGAATGATTCCATCTAGGTAATTGTAAACTGACTCACCAATTTGTCCAATTTACTAGTCATTCAAGAGAAAAGATCAGTATAGATCTTGGGATGCTTGTGTAGGATCGAAATAATGAGGTAGAAGCTCAATATACAAGAGGGGAGGTCAATTGTATAATTTAAAAATTCTTTTGGAACCTTTAAAGTTAGTTACGAATAACTATGTTTTCCTTAATCAAAGGAAAGATCTAAGTTTAACAAAGTTAAACTAAGTAAATTCACAACACCTCTAACGCCATATGAAAAGTTGGAATAAGGAATGAAGTTATAAACATCAAGTCCTTTGTACTTGCATAAAACTAGAAATAGATTCCGAATGTAGGTTCTAGAAATATAGATCTGGAAATTGAAACTTAACTACAGATTACAATATGAGATTCTACCATAAATCATATAGAATCAAAATGAATCAGAATACAAGGAAGGATGTATAAGAAAGTTATACTTTCCTTAAAATACAATATGCAGCGGAAACAAACAAGGAGTAAAACTACAAGTAACAAGATATAAGTCTTTTAACCCAAAGAGAAGGGTATCCAACAACCTTGGATAAAGGTCCCTTGATTTATACCTTCAAGAAAGTATGTCTTACCCACACCAGGGTAAGACCTCGATATGAAGATCAGAATCTCTATCTTGCTATCCCCGCAAGCTCTCAACATCAAGGTAGTTGGCAACCTCTATCTTCCTCAGTAAGGAAGCCCTCAAACTTCAAGGTAGTCGGCACCTCTTTCTTCCTATCCCCGGAAGTACTCGAATGTAATCAACAACATTTAGAGTCGCACGAAGCTTTTAGAGTTAATAAGAGCCTCTCTCTCTCTCTAGAAATCACTTCAATAGCATGTGTTCACAATGTCGAAGAAGTTGTTTTGAGCTCTTTCAAATGAGCTCCTATATATAGGCAAGGTCGGCCTCCTTTCCAACGGTCATATTTTCCTTAAAAGTCTAAGGGACCTGTACATGTGTAACATAACCAACGGTTAGTTTATAAAAGGTTAGACGACATCGTTTTATAACAAAACAAGTGAAACAGATTGTACGACATCGTTTTAAGTCTAACTCAGAAGTTCAGAGTGAAGGTTCAGAGTGTAAAAAAAAAGTCAAAGATTAGACAAATTAAAAAAGTTTAAGCAAAATGAATGTTCGCAGTCTAACCAAAAATAATTTTCGGAGTCTAAATAAATTCGGAGTGTATAAAAAAAGATGATCAGATTCTGTTTAATAGGTGAATTCTTAATGACAATTCAGAATGAGAATTCGTCATCAGAATTCGTAATGAGAATTCGTCATCAGAATTCGTAATGAGATTTCGATATCGAACTTCATGAGAATTCATATCCAGAATTCGGAGTAGAACCATATTAGAGTTCGTATCCAGAATTCGGAATAAAACTTCATTACAGTTGTCATCTGGAATTCGGAGTGAAACTTCATTACAGTTCTCATCTAGAATTCGGAACCTAAAACAGAATGCTTCATATCAATGTTTCAAACGATTCCGAGAATATAGAAATGAATCTAAATCTTATACTTAAGAAATATATGGATGAAAATATGATAGGGATAATTTTTCTTACAAAAGAAATCTTCCTTATAAAAGCGACTTTCCTTATTGAATCAATTTTTCTTATAAAAGCGATTTTCCTTATAAAAGTGATTTTCCTTAAAGATAAGGTGTTTGTGATTTTCAAAAAAAGAAGGAATGGGAATGTCATAAGGAAAACCTTATTGACTCAACAATCCCCCCATTTATGGAAAGCACAAAAATCCTTATGAAAAATAAAGTCTAATAAGAAAGAAAACATTAAGGCTTATCTCCCTTTTCTAATGGATGTTGATGAATACGACTAACTCCCCCTTAGGATTTGAAACTCTAAGGATCGTATTCTAGATTTTCAGAATGATGTTTAATTATGAATAAGAATGTCTTCTTTAATGAAAAACTCCCCCTTAGATAAACTCTATTAGAGTTCTTTTTCTTTCTCACCCTTTGTTCAGATTCTTTTTCCTTTTCCACCTTTATTAGGGTTATTTTCCTTCTCCCCCTTTGTGATTTTCAAAAAGAATTCGAGGGAATGGAAAATATAACAAAGTACCTGAAAAATTAGTAACAACAACAAAAGAAATGAGCAAGCACAATTTTTATTATGTTTGACAGTTCAACAACAAGGAAGTTAAGATATAACAAAAGATCGGATTTGTCTATTTTGGATATTTTTCCATTGCCATGAGACCCTTGAGAATATTCTTTATCTTCTTCAAGTCTTTATGATCTTCCTTGGATTGCTTCTATAACACAACAATTCTTGCATTTTGAGATTCAATCTTTTCTTCCTGGGCTTGAATATTTTTTTCCTGGGCCTTCAAGATTTGTTCTTGCATTAACAAATTCTCTTCAAACTCAATCCGATGATCCCTTTCATACATCCAGTTTTGAGAAACAAAATTCAGCTTCCCATTCAGATCTATGACTTCTTGAATCCGAAAATTCTTTTCATCTGTCAACTTTTCTTCAAAGGATGAAGTAAGTTCATTTATCTTCATGTCTTCTGTCCCAAAATCATCCTTAACATTATCTTGGAATTCATCAAAGATCCTCATCTCTTCAACAATATTCCTCAATCGACTAGTCATCCTTTTGCAAGATCTTTTGTGGTCTTCATAGCCAACAAATAATGTTTTGAACTGAGCCACAATCTCAACACATTTGTCCATAACCATGGATACCGAGTCTGTTTTCTGATTCAAAGAATGTTGGATCATCTGAAATCTTGAATCAATACTTGAAAAAGTCGGAATAGTACCCACCAAATTCTTTAATGACGGAACAACAAAATCATGCCCCATTGAAGATGACTCTGAATCCGAGACTTTGCTTGGAGAATTTTCTTCTTCAAAATTCTCACCCTTCTTCTGAGAAGAATCACCAACCTCCCTTCTCTTTACAACCACTGAGCTCAGGGTATCAATAACAAGTTTCTTTCCCTTGTCCTTCTTTGGAATGGATTCCTCTTCCGGAGTCTTCTGTTCACTATTAGAAACTTGAACAACATTGTCTTCATCATCAAAAACTTTTTGAGCGCAATCCTCTATGTTCTCCATTTGAGAAACATCATGTAGAAGTTGTTCTTACTCTGCATGATAGGTTACTTCTTGTTCTCCTTCCTCCTTATCCTTCCCTGGAGTGACTAACTTCGATGTTTCAGCTTCTGAAGTTCGGAGCGACAAATGTTCCGAAGGTTTCCCCTTATAATCATCTACTTGTTTCAAAACATCTCCGATCTCACCACTACCTTCAGTAACTACTTCTCCCTCTTCCACTTGCTCAATCTGCTCAATTTCCTCAACAGGCATAGCAACTGCATCTTCCTGAGCGACAAAGTTTCTTCCTGGAGTCTCAGGTAGAGATTCCAAATAAAAATATCTCAGAACGAGAATGTTTCCGGAGGCCATCTCAGTAAACATTAATAAAGTCTGAACTACCTCAGCTTCAAAAATCTTCTTCTTAAGATTCTTTTCTTTCACATGTTTTTCTATCTCATATACTGTCTTTTCCTTTAAGGCCTTAGCCTCCGCAGGATCCAAGCCAAACTGAGGCTCCCCCTGCACTCTCTTCTCTTTGATTTCCCTCCACTTAGCAACTACCTCATCAGGGTAAGCTTTATTCTTCTTCGGTTTTGGAGGTGTGGAATGAACTTACTTATATTTGGGATTCACTACTTCAACTTCAACTTCTTTCAACTTTCTCTTCCTCACTGGCTTAGAGGATTCAGGTTCACCAACTTTTGAAACCACTTCTTCTTGAATAGGTAAATCAATAAACTGATCAGTCTTCTTGTCGAAGGTTACATCCATCCTTTTGAGGGTACCATCACTCACCAACATAATCTTGAAAACTCTTGGATTATACATGCAAGCCTCCTTGAATGACTCGAGGTACCGAACTATTAGCTTCGAGATAATTGGTGGAAACCTTATAATCTGAGCTCTCAGATTCCCTTTCTTAACATTCTCAAGGGTAATAAGAATGTGTTTCATCAGATTAAACATCCATAAAATTATCTGAAAATCTATGATATAGATCTCTCTTTTCTTAAAACTGTCATTGTCACCCTTTCTCGGTACGATAAGGCCTTGTACCCGTAATTCTAGAATTAAAAATTCGTAGACAGAGTAGCAATATTCGGAGCCTTGTCATCCTCCAGTCCAAGAGTTTCCAATGCCTTTTCCTTGTAGAAGATTCCCTTTGAATCCTTCAAAACATGAGAGATAAACTCGGCTTCTCCTTCATTATTTATCCCTACCATGCTGGCTGCCTTGGCATACGAAAGCTTATAAGTTTTACCGTAAGACTTAAAAGACAACTTCTCCCTTCCATCTTCCTTAAGGAAGAAGAC
The DNA here is from genome assembly GCA_963277665.1 of Viscum album. NCBI lineage: Eukaryota > Viridiplantae > Streptophyta > Magnoliopsida > Santalales > Viscaceae > Viscum > Viscum album. The sequence continues at coordinate 1,604,387,134 of OY728161.1, forward strand.
TTTCTCATAGAACTCAATAAGCAATTCTGAATACACTTCATCTTGATTTCTGGGCTTGGACACAATAACATCTTCTTATCCATTAAGATTAATGTTCTTGGATATAAGAGAATCATACTTGTTGAAGAAGTTAGGATGAACCAACCATTCTCTATAAACTAACCACTTGGAAATCGGCATAGAGGAAGACATGTCTTGAGAAGCTACTTCCACAGAAATTCGGATCTGAAGACTTCTGAGAAGTTCGTAACGGAGTTAACTGAAGATCAGAACGACCTTAAAATAGAGAGGCATAACTTAAGGACGCTGGAGCTTGAAAAAACGATGTGGGACGACCATTTGGGTCCCCTTTATATAGGCAACGAAAAGACGGTTCATCCTCCTCAGTTGATCGAATGGTTGTAACAAGCTGATATCAGATCTGACGGTTGAAATCCAATTCTCAAGAAAACTTGAATCCGATCTTTTGAGGTTTTTATTAAAACAAGGATTTAAGAAAACTATAATCCAAAAACAAAATATATGAAAATACCAGAAAGTAATGTATGATTAAAAAAACATGAGTAAAGAAATTATACCGTTCATATTAGATTAGGAGGATTATTCGTAATGGGTAATATTCTTTTTTAAGAGAAAAAAACATTATTATTACTACGAAAAGACATAGTTCGCAAAAATCACTTGGAAAAACTCAACAAAAAAAATTAACATGAAAAATTTCATTACAAAAGTTTGAAAATGAAAAGCTCATTATGAAAGACTCGGTATAAAAATCTCGTTACGGAAACACCAGTACAAAATTTTCCATTTCGGATGTTTTCAATAAAAAATTTCCATTCCAGAAGTTTTCTATACGAAAATATCCATTCTGGAAAATTTCAGTTCTGGAAATTCCCATTCCAGAAATTTAGTTCCGAAAAGTTTGAAAAACTAACTTTGAAAACTTTAGTTACTCTGACAATAAAATGTACTCCCCCTATGAAAAAGAGGTTTTTACTGTAAGGAGACTTTTTCAACATAATGTTAATTAAGAAAGATTACATTACGGTTATCATTCCTAACTTCTGTTTAATGTATTCAAATCTATCAGAAGGAAATGATTTTGTGAAAATATCAGCAAGTTGATCTTGCGTTCCGATAAACTGAAGAATAATATCTCCTTTTAGTGTGTGATCCCTAAGAAAGTGATGCCTAATATCTATGTTTTTTACACGAGAGTGATGTGGCGGGTTCTTACATAGGGTAATTGAACTTGTGTTATCACACAAAATTTCAGTTTTAGAAAAAAAACAAGCCATAGTCTGTGAGTGTGTGTTGCATCCACAAAACTTGAGCACAACAACTTCCAGCTGCTATATATTCGGATTCAGCAATGGAAAGTGCTACAGAATGTTGCTTCTTGCAAGACCAAGAAACTAATGAATCTACTAAGAAATGAAAATTTCCGAATGTACTTTTTCTATCCATTCTACATCCACCAAAGTCAACATCAGAAAAGATTTTTAGAACAAAATCGTTTCCAGAAGTATAAAATAATCCTAGATCCATGGTTCCCTTAAGGTAGCGAAAAATTATTTTTATTACCTTTAAGTGAGATTCCTTAGGATTGGATTCATATCTTTCACATAAGCATACTGAAAACATTACGTCTAGTCGACTAGATATTAAGTAAAGTAAACTTCCTATCATACCTCTAAAAGATGTTTGATCTACATGTTTCCCAGCTTCATCAAGATCTAAAGAGTTTGAGGTACCAATGGGAGTACTTATACTCTTAGTGTTGTCATAACTATACTTTTTGAGAAGATCATTAATATAATTATGTTGCGATATGTATGTTCCTTTTAGTTTTTGAGAAATTTCAAAACCAAGTAAAAAAGTTAACTCACCCATCATACTCATTTCAAACTCATATTTTATTAGACATGAAATAGAGTCGGTTAAAGATTGGTGAGTTGAACCAAATATGATGTCATCAAAATAAATTTGAAGAATCAAAACATTTTTCTTATCTTTCTTTATAAAAAAGGGTTGGATATTCATTTCCCTTAACATATTTATTTTGAAGAAAAAATCATGTGAGTCTATCATAACATGCTCATAGGGCTTGTTTAAGACCATACAGAGCTTTGGTAAGTCTAAAAACATGATCTAGATGTTTTGTATCTTCAATGACAGGAGGTTGTTCAACTAAAACTTCCTCTTGAACATAATCTTTATGAAAATCACATTTCACATCCGTTTGAAAATGTTTGAAATTAAAGAATGCTGCAAAGGCAAGTAGAATACAGATAGATTCAAGTCTAGAAACTGGAGCATATGTTTCTTCATAGTCTATTCCCTCTTGCTGATTATAACCTTTAACAACATGTCTAGCATTATTTCTTACTATGACTCCATTTTCATCACATTTATTACTGGAAACCCATTTTACGCCAATAATATAAGTTTTCTTAGGTCTTTCAACAAAATTCCAGACTTTATTCCTTTCAAATTTATTTAGTTTATATTCCATGGCTTTGATCCAATCATCATCACCTAAAGATTCATTAGTGATTTTTTGGTTCTAATTGGGAAAGAAATTCTAGAAATTCTACTTTATCTCATAAGGAACTTCTAGTCCTTACTGGTTGATTTACATCACCAATGATACTATCACTAGGATGATTCTTAAGAAACACCTGATTTGGGTTTTGAAAAGCCTATTCATCAACATAGGGTAGAAATTCTTCTGGGGTAAATGTTTCAGAATTATCTTCTTGAAAAAGTTTCCTTATCAGAAGGATATTCTATCAAAGGTTGATAATCAGTTTTTGAAAACACATCTGAGGATGTAGACTGGGATTGTTTAAAAACAAAAGGATCAGACTCATCAAATTTTACATGCACTGTTTCTTCAACAGTACAAGTATTTTTTTTAAAAACTCTATAAGCTTTAGAATTTGTGGAATAACCTAAGAAAATTCCTTCATCAGATTTTGGTGTGAATTTATGTAGGTTATCTTTAGTATTCAAAATTAATACTTTTCAACCAAAGACCTTGCAGTAGGATAGTCTTGGTTTTCTACCATTTCATAACTCATAAGGTGTTTTATTAATAAAAGGTCTAATCAAAACTCGATTTATAGTATAGCCAGTAGCACTAACAGCTTCAGCCCAGAAATGTCTAGCTATAGAATATTCACTTAACACGGTTCTAGTTATCCCTTGAAGAATTCTATTTCTTCTTTCAACTACACCATTTTGTTGAGGAGTTCTAGGTGCTGAAAAATTGTGATTAATACCTTTTCTACTACAAAAAGTTTCAAAATCAGAATTCTGAAATTCTCCTCCATGATCACTATAAATAGTTTTCAATGGATGTTTTTTCTTATTTCTAACTTGATCTCTAAAAATTTTAAAATAATATAAATATTCAGACTTATTTGATAGAAAATAAACCCAAGTAAATATAGTGTAATCATCAACTAGAACAAACACATAGTATTTTCCTCCAATACTTTTAGTTTGTGTTGGACCAAAAAGATCCATGTGCAATAAATATAATTCATCAGTTTTTGAGACTTCACCGATTGATTTAAAACTAGATTTATGTTTCTTGCCATATTTACAGGGATCAAAAACTTTAGATGAATCAAATCTAAGCTTCGGTAGATCCTTAACTAGTTTTTTCTTAAAGAGTTTACATAAGTTTCTAAGGTTACAGTGACCTAGTCTTCTATGCCAATGCCAGGAATGATCTTCCATTGCACTTAGGAAAGGTAAATATTGGCTCCTAAGGTATTCTAAATTTAATGTGTAAACATTCTCCTACCTATTGGATGAGAGAATAAATTCATCCTTGTAATTGTGAACTAATCACTTATAATTCCTAAAATTCACAAGATATCCTTCATCACATAACTGGCTTATGCTAATGAGGTCGTGCTTAAGACCCTTAACAAAAAGAACATTTGAACTCAAGGTTTTTTCTAGAATAAAAATATTACCAATACCAACAATCTTTCCCATAGCATTGTCTCCAAAAGGTACCTTTCCTTATTTTGTTTTGATAATATTTTCAAAATAGATTTTGTTACCAGTCATGTTCTGGGAACATCCACTATCCATGTACCATGTGTTGCTACTGGTACTCTCTTTATTTTCCTGAAATCAAGAAAAGAATTAGACTTTAGGAATCCAAACTTGTTTGGATCCGAGATTTCCAGATAACAAAATTTTAGGTACCCACATCTTCTTAGAAAAGTATGCTTTGTGAAATCCTAAAGAGTGGGTTTTTTTAAGGAATAATTCTTTGCCCAATGACCACCACATTGACACGTGGTACAAAATGGGGCACTTTTTGGAACAAAATTATTGTTACTGAAAATTGGTTTTGCATGGGTATAACCAAATCCGAATTTTTTTCTTAATGGTCGTATTTGGGAATACATTTTATCAAATTTTTTTTACCATGAGTAAAGTTTGATAAACACTTCTTTAAGGAAATAATTTCGGACTTGAGTTTTATAACCATGTTTTTATCTTCAAAATCATCAGATTTAGAACTAGATCTGGGATCGAAAATACTTTTCTTAGAAATTACTTTTTCTATTTCTTTAGAATGTTTGTTCTTCTCAGAACATACTTCCTCAAGATTTTTTGAAATACTTTCAAAATAAGCATTTTTCTTATCAAGATATTTAGAAAGATCTGATATTTCTTTAATAAGAATATTATTCCTAGAGTTTTCCTTATCAAGATTCTTATTGAGTTTGGAATTCTCAATCTCATGAAGTTCAGCAAACCTAGAAACGTCTTCATAGGTAGGTAAAGTATTTTCTTCATCAGAAGTGGATTCTTCAACTGAGGAGTTATAATACTTACAATCATTAGAATTTAAAGAAACATTGGTCAATGATTCAGCACTTCGTACCTTAGCCATAATGCAATGATTTTCAATAGGTAATCTAGCTATAAGACCAAGATTCTTTTGTCCTGAAGATTCATAATAAGAAGATTAATCTAAAGAGTCACCACCACTGGCAGTCCAGGTATCACTAGTTTTCAGAACATTTTTAGCTTTGGCTTTATAATACGTCTTTTTGTTCTTGTTTGAATGCCTTTCTTTCCTTTCTTTCTTTTTGAGCAAAGGGATGTCTGGTCTAATATGTCTAGCTCTCTTGCATTAATAACATGTGACTTCTCCATCTTTCTTATATTTCCTTTCCTTTTTATTGTACTTGGATTGGAAATTTATCTGACCATCTATATTGTTCATCCTTCGATCAAGATTTTCTAGTTAATTTTCTGATACGTCACTTTCACTAAAATCTGATTGAACAACCATCTTCTTAGGCTTGGATCTGGTTACTCTCTCAGGAGTCTTATCTTTCATATGATTTGATGTTGTTGTAAAAGCGACAGTACCATTCCCATTCTTCCTTTTGATATTGTCAGCATCTCTCTACATTCTGGTTTCATGTTGAAGAAGAGTTCCGAATAACTCATCAATAGAAATTTGAGTGACCTTCCTGTTCTCATCTATAGCAGTTCTTTAGGATTCCCACTCATTGGGCATAATATCAAATATCTTATCCACAAGTGCTTCATCATCTAAACCTTTTACTCCCATAGACTGTAAACTATTGACGATAGTCATAAACCTCTGTTGAACATTACAAATTGGTTCACCATAAGGAAAATTGAAGCCATGGTATTCAACTCTAAGTATAGCTCTCCCAGTCTCAATCACATTAGATGTTCCAAACTGTGTAACCTCTAACTTCTTCTAGATACAATTAGTTGCATCCCAAGAAGAAATTTGGCTATATATATTTCTAGTCATTGAACAAAGTAAGGTATTTCATACCTTATAATTGAGTTGATACTCTTTCTTTTCTTGGTTAGTGAAAGTTCAATCTTCGTTATCAGGAATTTTATAATCTCCAGTAAGCATAACAAAGCTGTCCACTCCAGTATTGATAATAAAAGTCTTCATTCGATCTCTCCAATATTAATAGTCATTACCATCAAATATTGGTGGTCTTGTAGGATTTAGATTATCAATGTAACCAACATTAACTCCTGCCATACATAAAATAACCATTGGCACACAAACTTGTTAGTAGAAAAAGTTCGTAATCACAATGTTCGGAATGACAAAATTTGGAATGAGAATGTTTGGAATGACATGTTCAGAATGACATGTTCGGAAAGATTATGTGAGCAAAACAACTTATACATGAGTAAAAGTATTTTAGAGACCTCCTCTAATACCAATTTGTAGGATTGGTATAGAGTATGAGGTTTCCAACCTCTGATACCAATTGTAGGATCGAAATAATGATGTAGATTCTCAATATACAAGAGGGGGTGGTGAATTGTATACTTTAAAAGTTCCTTTGGAACCTTTAAAGTTAGTTATGAATAACTATGTTTTACTTAAACAAAGGAATGTGCTATGTTTAACAAAGTTAAACTAAGTAAATTCACAACACCTCTAACAGAAAATGAAAACTTTGAATAAGGAATGAAGTTATAAAATTCAAGTCCTTTGTTCTTGCTTAAAACTAGAAAGAGATTCCGAAAGTAGGTTCCATAAATATGGATCTGGAAATTGAAACTTAACTAAAGATTACAATATGAGATTCTACCTTAAATCGTATAGAATCTAAATGAATTAGAATAAAAGTAAGGAAGTATAAGAATGTTTTACTTTCCTCAAAATACAATATGCAGCGGAAAAAAACAAGTAGAAAAATTAGAAGTAACAAGATATAAGTATTTTAACCCAAAGAGAAGGGTATCCAACAACCTTGGATAAAGGTCCCTTGATTTATACTTTCAAGAAAGTCTGGCTTACCCATACCAGGGTAAGCCCTCAATAAGAAGATCAGAATCTCTTTCTTGCTATCCCCGCAAGCCCTCAACTTCAAGGTAGTTGGCAACCTCTGGCTTCCTCAGTAAGGAATCCCTCAAACTTCAAGGTAGTCAGCACCTCTTTCTTCCTATCCTCGGAAGTCCTCGAATGTAATCACCAACATTCGGAGTCGCACGATGCTTTTAGAGTTAATAAGAGCCTCTCTCTGTCTCTATAAATCAATTCAAATGCATGTGTGCACAATGTCGAAGAAGTTATTTTGAGCTCTTTCAAATGAGATCCTATTTATAGGCATGGTCGGACTCCTTTCCAAAGGTCAAATTTTCATTAAATGTCGGAGGGACATATACACGTGTAAAATAACCAACAGTTAGTTTATAACAGAATAGAAGACATCGTTTTATAACAAAACAAGTGAAACAGAATGTACGACATCGTTTTAAGTCTAACTCAAAAGTTATAAGTGAATGTTCGGAGTGTAAACAAAAAGTCAAAGATTAGACAAATTTAAAATGTGTAAGAAAAATGAAAGTTCGGAGTCTAACCTAAAATATTTTTCGGACTCTAAATAAATTCGAAGTGTATAAAACAAAGATGATCAGATTCTGTTTAATAGGTGAATTCAGAATGAGAATTCGAAATGAGAATTCGTCATCAGAATTCATAATGAGAATTCGTCATCATAATTCATAATGAGATTTCAATGTTGAACTTAATGAGAATTTGTATCCATAATTCAGAGTAGAACTTTATCAGAGGTCGTATCCAGAATTCGGAATGAAACTTCATTAAAGTTCTCATCTGGAATTCGGAGTGAAACTTCATTACAGTTCTCATCCAGAATTTAGAACCTAAAACAGAATGCTTCATATCAAAGGTTCAAATTATTCTGAGAATATAGAAATGAATATGAATCATATACTTAAGAAATATATGGATGAAAATATGATAAGGATAATTTTTCTTACAAAATCGATCGTCCTTATAAAAGCGGCTTTCCTTATAAAAGCAATTTTCCTTTTAAAAGAGATTTTCCTTATAAAAGCTCGTTTCTTTAAAGATAAGGTGTTTGTGATTTTCAAAACAAGAAGGAATGGAAAATTCATAAGGAAAACCTTATTGACTCAACAGCTTGTACATGCAGGAGATAGTCCATCTCCATGGAGTTCCCTAAACAATTATTTCATACTGTGACTCCCACTTCATTTTGTGGTTATGTAGATGATTATAGGAGGCCTTTGTGACTTATTTATTCATGAGCACAACATTTAACACCTAGACTAACAGTCATACTGAGTGCGCCATTCATGTCTTGGAAGATAAGGTGTGGGATTTCATGTTGGACTGTATCCATAGTTAGGAGGATCATCTTCCCTTGGTGTAGATTTCATACAACAAAATATACCTTTCCATCACTCGTATGGATCCATTCAAGGCCTTATATGGGAAAACCTATAGATCACCCCATTGTTGGACTAATTTTGGCAAGTCAGCACTCATGAGATCAGAGTTGGTTCAAGCTACTATGGAGATGGTGAAGATCATACCTCTATGAATAATGACGAAACAAAGCCATTGGAAGTCTTATGTGGACCGATGAAGGAGAAATTTTGAGTTTTAGGATGGAGACCATGTGTTCCTAAGGGTATCATCATGATGTAGATTGTGTAGATTTGAACAAGGAAGAAGGTTATCTATGAGATTCATTGGATCTTTCTGTATAATGTGTAGAGTTGGAAATGTGCTAAACCACTTTTCTTTACCACCATAGTTGGACTAGGTACACTACATTATCCATGTTTCACTTCTGAGGAGGTATGTGAAAAACATATCGAATGTTATTGACTTGGGTGAGAAAGACATCTAGGATGTAGTTACATTTTATGAGTAACTCATAAATATTTAGGATCAATGGGAGAGGATTGTTTTTAGGTAATAAATTTTATTAGTGCATGTTTTTTGGTAGCATTGGAATCTTTAGGAGAGAACCTGGGATCAAGAAACCCATATATGAGCCCAGTAGCCTCATCATTTTGAGTATTTATTTTCTTTTTTTGAGACAAGAAACCCTATGGTGGGTGGAATATAATGACATAGATTTTTCATGTATTATTTTTGGATATTATATGGAATATGTTTGAGACCATACACTAAGACACCATGTGATTCCAAATCCCCAAGAAGTAAAAATAAATGTTTAAAATATATTAATTATATTAACATCACATGCACGCTGTTTTCCTAAAAAGGTGGAATAACTCTCAAATGGGGGATAGATCATAAATCTAAGGGAATTATTTAGTTCAGATACGAGTTTACCATAGGGACTACCTAACCATTGTTAGTGTGAGGTTTTGGAGAACAACTCATCATGGATATAGAGTTAATAATAATAATAATAAAATTTATTTATTTTATTTATTTGAAACAGTTATTGTACTCCATTATTTAAATTTTCTTACGGGAAATTTTCAATGTTAGCCACCTAACCCTTAAAATTTTATAGTCATTAGAGAGGGTTTTGAAAGAGCTCTTAGTGAACAAAAATGTATTGGGATCAGATTGAGAATCATTGTTCCATCTAAGTTAATGGATCTCAAAAACTACATAAAATAAACTGATCATCATTAATGATCACTCCAAACTCTAGGTATGATTTTTTTTGGATTTTTATCCTACTATATTTTCCTAATTGAACATGAGTCAATTCTACAAATAGAATTTATTTGTGCATTGCTGGTGGATTAAATCGATGGATTATTTTTGTTCATTGTGTTGATTATACTATTTTTATATCTATTTATTAGAAAATGGATCATGGAAAAATGAAAAAACGTCTAGGTTTATTCCTCAAGTCTTATGGATTGATGTTTTCTACCCCATTTATTTGAAATTCATCTCGGGAAATTTCTTTTGCCCATGTTTTGATGAATATTGGGTATTATATTATTATATAATTGTTCTTCGGTGTAAAAGATAGATACCATGGGTGTGGTTCATGATTGAGAATGCTATCTAGGTGTGATGATGGTGTAGGACGATAGGAGATGAATTAGAATAGATTAACATGTTCCATTATTCCTTGTTTAGTAACGTGATGAATGATGGATCGATGGTGGTGATTTATATGTAAATATGAACCTAGATCTCAGTGATAGATGATGGAAATAGCCAAAAGGCCCAGGATATATAATTCTTTTTAAGGGTGGTTGATTTAGAAACATGGAGAATGACACAGAAGAGGAAATAGGGGTTTTGGAAGATTCCAGGTTACACAGTGTGTAATCCAGAGATAAAAACCATGTGGAACCCCCTATGTGATGCTAGGATTTCTCAAAAGAAAAAAAATCATAGGTTATGTCACATATTTTGGTTGATTAGAATGTATCTTAGGGGACAGAAAGACACAAATAGGTAGGATACATGAGAATGGATAGGTGTACATGATCATGGCCTGGTGTACACAGGGTGATACACAAGAACAATCATAGGTACAAGGGCATGAGCAGACGTCATAGGAAAGGTTATGGGTGATCTCTAAATAGTGTTTTTTATTCCCGCAAGTTGTTCATATGGATATTTATATTTAGTGTGAGGTAGCACCAAAAATATAGGATTGAGGTTGGATGTACATGTCTTGTAACCCCATTACATGTCATGAACACCCTTTGATGGTGTTTATAGACATTATTTTCATCATTATAGACTAATTTTGGTCGAATGGGTTCCCTTTGTCCATTCCCAAGAGGGTAAAGTGTGGTATTACATACATATCCTGTGATTATAATCTCATCTAGAGGTTGGATCTTATATAGAGTTTGTGGTCTCCCTCCGTGAGACTGGATTGTGATCCCTGATCATTTTCATAAACTAGTTAGGAAATTTGGATTCAACATGACCTCCTTGGGCAAGGATTTAACCGTCTATATATCAGGAAATATCATCAGGGTTCAATTTATCATTTTCGTATGATACCCTATATAGTAGGTTGAACTAAATTGGTATTGTGGTGTCACCTAGTGGTCCTGGGTGTGACTCCCTCATTGAGTATTAGGGTCTTCTGAGACCAGTGAGAACTATTGGGTAGTTCATGAATATCATGAACATTTAGATGCTGATATTTGGTGATAGAATGGTGTTTGGAGTAGATTTTCTGATAATTATCATTCCTTTAATCAAAATCTTAGGGCTGGATGTTGGTTGTGACTACCTGGTAGTGTGGTTTACCACTATAGTATATCTAGGATTTTCTCTTATTTCTAGTAGTGTGGTGTACCTCTATAGTATATCTGGGTTTTTCTCTTATTTATATTCATTACAATTTTACTACTTTCAGTTTATTATTATTGATAATTATTGATTAGTAATTTGGTGTGTTCTGCTAGGTATTTTTATACTCACCCCTACATGGGATCTAGCTAGACGTGTCACGTCTTATACAGATGACGACCCATTTGGAAGTGTCCAAGGAGGACAGGGAGTAGGTAGTGCATATATTGATCTTGAAATCCTGAGTTGTTTTCTATGTGCTTTCATTTCATTACAGTTCTCACCCTTAAAATACATTAAACTCTCTTCATTTTTTGGTTTAGCTTTAATTTTTTCCCTTTTTTCTTTCATTACTTTATTTTCATGCAATGTTTGTGGGATTATAGATATATGAATACATTGGTTTCATTTTTTTAACAATAAAACATTGTGTGAGATCGGATATTTGTGTATGTGTACAGGTACATTATTTTACTGCCTCCCGTTTATGGGATATTCTTACTTGGTACTAGTCCCCAGCCTCTAGCCTATTAAAGATAGGATTGGTGTTGTCACAGGTTAGACCCTGATGGTATAGGATGTGACCGACTCGATGTGGTGGATATGGTGTAAATTTTTTCCTTTTTATATCCTTTAGATTCATGGGGGTTAAAAGAATAAATAGTAGAACTTCTATTGGTAGATGATGTTATATTGTACAGAATCATTACTAGAAGGGAGAACTTCATATGGTTGGGGAAGAAAATAATTCCCAATCAATGTTATTAATATTATGGTTGGATAATTCTATTAGAAATGTTTTATAATGAATCAAAAAGAACATTGATGAAATGCTATATGGTTCCCCGTTATTAGGTATTCTATCAGGTTACTAAAGGGATTTCACCAAAATATGGTGGTTGTACCAGTGGATTATATATATATGCAAATTATTCTTCATTTTAGGAGTCATGTAGTGTGTTTTGTTCATTAAGTTTTATTCTATATCTTAATGGAACACTAATAAGGTATCAATGGGATTCGATGATCCTTTATATTGACTATATTTAGAGATCACATATCCATTGAATTTAATTAGATGGTATATTAAATGTTTGATGATATGATAGTGTTGATTTTAGATCACAAAGGATGTTGGTGTTGTTACTCCTAGAGGTTTTATTGTTCGATTAGATAGAAAAGTTATCTCGAATGAAAGTTAACTGAAAGCCATGATAGCAAGTACAATGATTATTTTAGAGGTTGTAATCAGGAATGATGCATGTTCCCATAAGGTCATATCAAATTAAGATTCATTCAATATGAGAACAATCAATGGAATATCAAAATATATGTTTATCGAAATTTCAAATTCCAGAGGTTTCACAACATACCGCGAGAGGGGGTAACTGAAAATTTTCAAAGTGTTTTCTTGATCCTATCATAGAAGAAGGTGTTGTGTGGCGTGATTTCTATGTTCAATGGAAGATGATTAGTTTTTTTTTAGTCAAATAGAGACATGAATTGGTCACCCAATTCATGCCCCAGAAAAATTTATTAAAACAAAAGTATTACAGTACATGCTCGAGGTGCAATGAGCTTACACCAACACTGACACCAGCACCAACACAAGAAAGGAAAGAAATACATGATATTTAATCAAATAAGCTCAAACCGCAACTCATTAAAACTGCTTGAGATGTCCTGTCTTCATGGAAGGAGTCACGTCGAGCCAAAAAAGCAGTATCTCCGGTCATGATCCAATTCTTCAAAAACAAAATAGTTCAAACAATAGGTGAACAACAGGTCCCATAGTAGTGTAGATAAGAGCATAGTAGGTCCAAGAAAACCAGAAAGTGGCATGCATCCTTCAAGAAGCCAGCACATATAGAATCCAGGCGTTCATGGGAGAAGCAATGCATATCAGCCCAAATCTTCAAAGAGAGTCTGTGAAGTCCAGCCATCACCCCAACAGAATTCTTAAAAAACAGTCCTCAATGATGATGTGCAAACCATCCAAATCAATCCTCTCTTCACTCTATTCTGACTTGACCTCTGCCAAGAGGAAGGGCTGCTCCCCAGAAAAAATATAGCAGCATCAAGAAGTCCGACATCAGAACATCAGCATCCAAAATGTGCCAAACTGCTCCACTCAGAGGTCTTCAGAGAGATTGTCAAGTGTGAAAATCGGCAGACTCCAGAATCAGTGCCAGCAGCCCGCCCAACTCCAAACAGATCACCAAGCCATCCAGAAAAGGCATTAAAAGCAGGACTCCAAAAAGTAAGGATTTCAGTAGAATAAACAGATGTTCAAGAGTGAAAAATAGATTCAGAGTTAGAAAATCAGTTCATCCAACAAATAGAGCAGAAAACCAAAAGGAAGTATCACACAAAAATCGTGAACCAGATCAAAGCAGCCAAGATGGGTCAACCCAAATGCAGAGAAAGCACTCCAAATCAAACCTTTAAAACCAAAACCAGAAACAAAGGTCATCAGTAGTCCACAAGACAAAAGGTCATGCAAAGTTTATTGCCATGGGATACTCATGAAATCAAAGTTTGGATCCTTATTGAATTCCTCAGCAACTTTGATGACATAATGAGTTACTTAATTTCAAGGATCGAATTATCAGAATATGGAATTTGAGTCATGGTTATTATGATCACACTTAAGTGATAGTGGAAGAAGGATGTAAATTATATGTAATGTAAAGTGTTGCTGGAACTCGAAAGAAAAGAGTTAAATCTCTATTTTTCACAATGAAAGATCATGTTTCAGTGGTTTCTCTCATGAAAATCCATTTTACTTCAAAGTACCATCAATTAAAGGAGAAGAACCATGATTTAGAAGGACTATAAGTAATTCCCTGCGATGATACTAAAGATAAAGTGTTATATATCCAATGTGTGAATTAAATATTATTCTTTATATTTCAAAAATATGGATAATTCTTCTCTCATCTATAAGCTTATGGAAGATGTGGGCTTGGGCCACGTTGAAGAAAGATAATTGACAACCCCAAGTCTTGGTGCATGTTTCTTTATAGTGTTTTTCAACTCAATGGAACAATATTAAAAAATTCAAATTTTCTAAATGTCCATTGGATTGGAGTTGGGATCATCAATGTATCAGGATTAGGTGGAACAATGGGATAAAATGACCATGAAGGCCTCAGTTTCACTAAGAAAAAGTTTCGATGGGATTTTTTCATGCTGGTGATATTTGAAATTCTGATAGTAACAGATATAGGTCAGTTTTGATGGTGTCACTGGAGTATAGTTTTATATATGTTCTTGGGTTGTAGGGACATAGTAAGAGTTTTAGATGCAGTCATCCATACATGAAAGGATATAAACCAGATGCAGAACACATCTTATTGATTGAAATTTAACACTTTTAGAGGATGGAATCTGGGAACATTTTTCTATAGAGAAAGTCCATGTTGTAATTAATATGAGTTTCACATATGTAATAAAATTTAAAATAATGGTTATAGAAGTTAATTGAAGCATGGAGTAAAGGACTATATGGTCACTACAATGGAAGAAGATGGAATTGAAACTATTCAATTGGACTTTTGTGTGATCATGAGAATTGTCTTTGAGAGGTATATTGCTAAACATAGTATGTGAAAATGATTCTCAATTGAGATATTGTTAGTTTTTGTTGTGAATACTATTTTTTGTGAGTTTAATAGATATGAATATTTTTTCACTAATATTAATTTCTGGGATAACTTAGATAGAGGAAATGTACCAGCACCGTTGAATGTCAAGATTTAGGTAGTGGGAGAAAGTTTATCACAAGCAGTAGCATGAGTTAAATGAATATTTGAAAGGTGACATAGGATGTTTGATAAAGTATGTGAATTAAAAAGGTGATTTTAGTATATGGTTTATAGTGGAGGATGGGTATAAGAATATTGATGAAGAATATCTACCTATGCATGTACTCAGAGAGTCAGTCATGGATCTATAGGATATGGGGAGACAAATGGTAGGGATAGATACCAATAGATAAATAGAATTCTGGAGGACCTAGTAATAATGTTTTAGAGTTCATGACATACACAAAGTCAATAATAATGGGATGTCGAAGCTTTCATCGCATAGGAAATGTTTTTCAAGGAATCAATGTGGAGAAAAAGCTGGCATACATTGTTCATTGGGGGTCAGATGTCTATGAATTATCAACTAAAAGAAATTATAGGTTACATAGTTCAAAAGAGGGACAGTAACATCTATCATATGATGGTGCTAACTAAATTACTAGTTGAGATCCTCTATAAGAAGGTCATTGGTTCACTTGAGTTATATGAATATTGATGAACTCTAAAATGATAATCAATGAGCTGATAGGTCCAGACCCGATGCCTAATGTGTCTCTATAAGTAATTTACCATGGTGAGTCTAGGTATCAGAAGAGTAACTAGAAGATTCAATGTCCATAAAATCATTGGTGATATTTATTTTAGTAGTATGAGTAGGGTTTTTAGATGTTGAACATTCCTTGTAACTCATATGCAGTTATGATCGAAAAAAGAAGATATTGATGTTTATCTCATGGATCAAGGGAACACTATATAACCCATTTAATCACTTGTGTGCATTGTGTTTTTACCTTTTACTTTTATATTTGATTGTTGGTTGTGTGATTATTCATTTGTTCATATTAAATAAGTAGGAACGTGAGTTGAAGAGAACCATCAGAGGAAGAAAAAATTGATGTGTTGGTCTGGGTGCAATTTTTTTTGCAATTATGATATTCAATGTCATGGGGGTTTATATCATTATTAGTTGATCTTCTATTGGTGGATAAAATTAAACTACACAAGATCATCATTATAAAGGTTAACTTATGGTTATTAGGGAAGAACCTCCCCATTCCCAACATGTTTTTCATTGTTTGATGGGTGGTCCTAAAATTATATATTCCTCCAATGCATTACATAAAGCTTAATATGTCATAAGATAATATGAAATGGGAATGGGGAGTAAACCCAATACATTATTATACAATATACACTATATTGTTGGGAATGGTGAGTGTAACCAATCCACTATGGGACTTTTTTTCACTATGATAGTATGTTATTAGCAGTAAGAATGGACTAAGGAAGTCATTTTTTATGCATATTTTTATTCCAAAAACTTATGTATTATACTTATAATATGCACTCATGGATCATTGTTGATTATTGAAAATTTTTCACTCATAAAAATCATGTATTTTGTTATTTCAAAGCCTTATGAAATGACACAATATTTATAGTCAATGAATTTTTGTAATTTTTTCGTAAGTAATGATTTTGATCTCATACCCATATTCTTATCTTATGCTCAATTAAGATCTTCGATTTTTATAAATCATGTTTATCCTTACTGAGTACCTAAGATCAATTTTTCGTACTTCTTCATTTACCCATGTTATAAATAAAGGTATTATGTATGATAAGACTCTAAGGGTATCATATGTGAAGAATGATAATGGAAAATTATAAATATTGTTCATAAATATGATTATTCTGTATCTAGTAATCAAACACCCAAAACATTTAAATTTTGTAGGTGTGAATTATTGTGAGATATATTAATTTTTCATCCAAAATGATTGAATGTGTATTTATGTTTTTCTCTAGTAACCTCAGTTTGTATCAAAGATGGTTTTATTTATTTTTTTTGATTAGGTTATGAAGAATAATAAAGTATAACCTAAAAAAATTTATGGTGAATGTTATATAGGATTAACCTATAATGTTACGGTAAAAAAGAAGTTGAAATAATTAAGGATATATTAAGAATTATTTTCACTCTCATATGATTTCTTACCCTAAATAATGATGATTGATATTCACAATAACTATTTTGGTTTTAGTTAATGGCATGAACCATGATGAGTCACATGAATAATGAATGTGAATACCAATGTAATCATTATACTCATGAGACACCCAAAGGAATGGGATTTAGGATTAAAAATAATGTGGATATGATAAACCAACTCTCACAATCTATAAACAATCACATGAATCCTACTAATCATAAAAATGAACAATGTAAGGAATAAAACACCTTTTAGTTTTTTATGAGGCAACTTCAACCTTCATATAGTGGGTCCTATGATCCACATATTATTGTAAAATGGATCAATGCTATAGAAAAGTTATTTTTCATTCTCTAGTTTTTGGACCGTGAGAAGAATTTTTTACTATGTATCCCTTGAAAGGAAAAGTGGATCAATGATGGACTATTATCATGAATACATGGAAATAGGAAAATATTGACTCTATAAAATGGAAAGAGTTTATGAATGTATTTTCCAGTATGTATTTTCCTTAAACTCTTCAGTCTTAAATAGAGAGTAAATTCTTATAACTAATGTAGAAATATGATCAATCCATTTTTACCTATGAAGAAATTTTTACTAGACCTTCAAGTAAAACATCTAGTATTATCATTCACCCTAAAAGAAAAATTAATCAATTATTTAGTGAATTAAGATCGAATCTTTTAATGGAATTAGATATACTAGATATTAATTTTCATGAAAATATCATTCAATATGATCGCATGGTATAAATTTGGATTGGTGACTCATTGTTCTCATGGTTTTTGGGAAAAGAAGAGAAACATAGATTTTTTAAGAGGTTTAAATAATAAAAACCAAGTAGGAAATATAATTAATCTTCTTTTATATAAAAAATGTTTAAATAATCATGTAGTAAATTTTCATAAATCATAATTAAATGCTTTATGTGTGGAAAATAACTCTATAGAGAAATATATTAATGAAAATAAATGAAGTGGTTGATCTGTGATGAAAAGAATGATGAACTGAATATACCACCCACACTCTCATTATATAATTTCAAGGATATTGGAAATTACGCCAACCAATACATAAATTTAAGGATTAATAATAACAAATAGAATTAAAAACATCATAATGCAAAGTAATACAAAAATGTTTTTTTCAATTAATACTGATAAAGTGGGCTATGAGAATGAATTGGTGAAATGTATACTTAGGATCCAATTTATAAATATAAATTTCTAATTTAATTGGTATTATAATCACTATTTTATATCTATATAATTTGATAATGTTATCACATCACCACATCAATGATTATATATTGAACTATTAATGAAAACTCTTAATGGCATGAGAAAAAGGTAATTTATGTGCATATTTTTAATAAAATAAATAATATTTTTTAATTATTTTAAATTTTAAAAGACATGCATTTATTTTTTTTAAAATAATCGGTAATTAGAATTATAGAATGAAAATGGTCTAAATTGTGAAAAGTGCTTAATACTGGAGTTTTGAATGATTTTTACATCAAGGTTATTTTGGTCATTTATTTAAAAATATAACTAAAAATTTAGAGAATATTATTTTTTAAAATCTTTATTTTATTACCATGAACATTGTATTTTGGACTAGGGGTTGATTCGACCATCTAGAGTCCTTAAAAATCATTGAAGCTGATGATTTTTCCAAGAAGACAGCATGGACCCCACCATAGTAACGAAAGCTCATCTAGGCCTACACACATGAAATGATGGTAATTCCATCTGGAATAGAATTAGGACACATCGGATCGATTTTAAAATGAATTTTATAGAGTTTTGAATTCATTAAAGGTGTCATTGGATGTTATAATTTTGGAAGAAGCTTCCTGGAACCTTCATCTAAAAAAAGAAACTACCAATGAAAAAACTTCATAAATCATACATTTGGTGTCCAAATGAGATGAAATTTGGAGGGTTAATATACCAAATATTTATGAAAAACATTAATTAATGGGTAAATTCATGAATCGGCTAATTAATGGGTCCAAAATGTGAAATGTTTTAGATGAATAATACTACCTATAAAAGGAGGTCCTCACATCCATCCCAAATGATTATCTCAGAGCTCACAACTAAAGAGGTATCCTAACAAGAGCTGGGCACCACTATTGCTCCTCAATTCCACCCTCATTTCATTATTTTATTTTATTTTCATTTTAGATTTATTTTAGTATTAATTTAAATTGTAATTTGAATTTTTTTTCAATAAATCAAATCATTTTTATTTTAGTTTCCACCATTTAATTTATTCTATAATAATAATAATAATAATTATTAAAAACTGTTATAATAATTATAATTATTATTATAGTTATTATTTATAATATATTCATCTTAATTTCAAATTATTTTATTTTCTCCCACTCTCCTTTTTTGAAAACAATTTTTTTAATTATAATAATAATAATTATATTATTATTTTAACAATCACTATAAATTATTTAGTCCCCAATCTCTCTATAATTTATCTCTCTCTGTCCTCATTAATCCACCATTTTCATCTCTTTAAATGAGATTCTAACTCTGATTCTAGGCCCAGTGGGAGGTTATGGTGTTGTTGAATCTTCATTATAGTGTATTTTATATTTGTAGTAGATTTGAGTAACATGCATTGGTTATGAGAATGTAACTGATGTGGTGATGGCCCCCAATGACTTGTAACATAAAATATTTCTGTTTTGGAAAATAATATTTATTCAGATGTGATATTTTATGTTTAGATTATCAAAATGAAATCAACATATAATGGACAATAATGATTGAACCAATGACTAAACCTCAAAACCATGTTCTCTCTTCATCAACAAATTTTGTTTTCATTACATGATAGTTTCAATTTTTCATATAAAAAAACACAAAATATATTGTCGTCAATTTTATTAGATAATAAAAACCACAAAGAGAGATATTTTAGCTGATATAAAAGAAGTAAGTGATCAAACTGAATGGATCCTCAAGAGAGATGACTATAGTCATCCACTATGCTGCACTAAGAAAAATATAATTGTTTTTTTCCACACCCCATTGCTGATGTTCATCTAAACTAGCATCATTTCTAGGGAGACAATAATTATTTCATTTACTTTTTCTAATTTCACATCTTAGTTAGATTTAATTTTAAATAGCCAAAACAGATATTACCATGATGAATTCAAATGATTATTATTCTACACGCACTGAAAACAACTCACAGGTGCATGAAAAATAAATAGACTACACTGAGGTGGTCATCCAATGATGAAATGATTCACTTAAGATAATGGTTAGATATATGGAAGGATGCCTAGAAACATAGATCTCACCAGATGATATAATGGCCATAGTCAAAGAAATCCAAGATGACGTAAAACGAATCAAGGCAAAGAAAGAGGTGCAACGGGACTTCCCAAATTTCACTAAATACATCCATAAAATTTAATCCGAACATGAGGTGGAAGAGACCAACTACCTACCTCTATCCAGTAATGATCAACTCTATGAGGAACTTTCAATTGAAGTGGAGATTAATGTGGAACCGAATCAAGGAGATGATACAATATTGAACACAAACTCTTTTAATTTTATTGAAATTAATTTGAGTTTCACCCCTAATAATTTTGAATTTATAGATTCATCCATCTCATATTACACCCTTAAGGATAATGAGGAAACATAAATTGCACATGTTGAGGAACATTTATATCTACCTGAACAAACTGAATATTTACTAGAGGGAGCACAAGAAAAGAAAGGGAATGTTTCACAACTAACAAAAAATGAAAAGGAGCTTTCATACTTCATCCTACCCCCGCCAAGAAAGCTCTACCACATTGAGAAGGGGCTGATCCGGTGTACTCTATCCATAGTTTCCTACTCAATAAGAAAAAATAAGTGGATATTGAGAAAAATAGCATGTGTTGGTTCATGTCAAAGAAGCTGAAACCAAAGAAGACTTTGGATAACAACTGATACTACCCAATGGATGTAGTAAAAGAGGCAAAGTCCCACTTGGGGGATCATAACAAGATTTATCATTACATTATTTTTAGGAATTTCGATTTCAATTTCATTTAATAAGAAATAATTTATCATGTGGACCCCTACCTCATTTCATATTTAGCTTAAATGAAATGATCCTTGTGATTAATTGAGTAATTTTGTTTTCTAGGATCATGATGGTAAAGGTAAGCCCCAAATATTAAAGGATGGTGATCGAAGCTTTGTTTTCAAAAGCTAGTTCATTTTCATTATCTATATTTTTAACTCCATAAATTTTCTCCAAAAACATTTTTTGATCTTTAAGAGTTTAAATTTCATGCCTACAGTTGAGTTTATGCTCAACTTGACAAGTCTAGGATACGTGAGTTTCATTAGAATCCTATTATTCCATGTTTTAGGTTTTAATGTTAATTTGATTGGATGAGTACAGTAGAGAATAAAATGATTGAAATGAAGCATGAATATTGAAATAATGACTCAATATTTGACGAAATTAATTGATTAATGTAAATGAAATTTCCCTACCATTATTCATGTTTTTAATTTCTGAAGTTCATGTGAATTTATTTGTTATTATTAGTCATGCCGTGAGTGATTTTCCCAAATCATATGACTCATTATCAGAAGTTTTTCTAGACCACATACGTTCTATTTATCTTGATCATATTTCATGAGTGATATTGGGATATATAAACGACCAGAACATGTATTGAAACATTCCAAAGCTATAACTGTAAAAAAACCCTTTAAAATGATTGAGGAAATCTATTTAAAATCCACTTATCCTTAAAATACCATCTTTATATTAATATTTATTTTATCCTTTTCAGACCATGAATGAATTTTATAGGTATGATCCATGTTTCAATCCATTTTCATCCATTCCTACAATAGTCTTAGTATTTGAATGATATTTTAAAATTGAAGCGTGGAGGTAATGGGAATCATGGTGGATGGGATGATATACATTGAGAGGATGATGTGTGGCGGAATTATTGTGGTAATTGAAAATGTTTGTTTAATGATTCATTTTAATCTATTGTTTTTATGCCCTGAAATAATAAAATGACAAAAAAATAAAAAAAATATCCAAAAAAGAGACAAATGGGTTGTGATTTGGGAGATCCAAAAATCAACATTTTCTAGACTGAAGATCTTCTGATCTAATGTGGTTAGGTGATTGATGTAAGGTTTTATCTAATCATAACTTTCAAAAAAAATTTAAAAGTAAAAAAACATTCAAGAGGGTGAAAAAATCATTCATTATTCCTAATTTGATCGGGACCTTATTTTGAGTTTTGGGGAAGTGGGTGTTGCTAATTTAAAGGGGAAAATTTCATTAAACTTTTTGAAATCATGCATTTTAATTAAGAGATAAACCTCCTCCTTCAGCCTTAATTTTTAAAGCATCAAATCATACCAACCTTGAGCCTCATATTCATTTGAACCATTATTGCAAGTCCTAATGATTTTTTGTGCCTTTTGTTTTTACAAAGTAGATAAAGTAGTTCATTTAAAAGCCTATGGATTAGAAGAATGTTCTCATGATATTATCATAACTCTACTTGAATTGTATCAGGAGTGATAATAGAAAAGAATAAAAAGTGAGGTAAATCATGAATTGGAATTTTAATAATAATGAACTAATGTGATTGAATGAATGAAAAGAGAAGTTCCACCAATTTTACTAGGGAAAATGTAAAATATGTGAATTATTTGATTCATTGATAAATGGGAAATTAAATTGATATTTTATGAATATTTTTGAATGT
Source organism: Viscum album (assembly GCA_963277665.1). Taxonomy (NCBI): domain Eukaryota; kingdom Viridiplantae; phylum Streptophyta; class Magnoliopsida; order Santalales; family Viscaceae; genus Viscum; species Viscum album. The sequence continues at coordinate 1,604,409,853 of OY728161.1, forward strand.
TTGATTTCACATTGAATATTGTTTGATTTTTTTTCATTGGAACTTGAATATCAGTAACATTGGTGTCCTTTGATTTCCATGTTGATATTTTATTATTGAGGAAAGCATTGTTCTAGTGTGGTGGTATTTGACAGAGAAAATTGATGTGCTTAGATTTAATAAAATAATGAATATTTTTTAATTTTTTTCCATGATAAAACCAATGTATTTAAATTTCTAAATTTTTTTTGGTAATATGAATTATAGAATAAAATAGTCTAAATTGTTAAAAGTTCTTAATTTTGGAGTTTTGAAATATTTTTACGTCAAGAGTATTTTTGTCATTTATTTAAAAATATAACTCCAAATTTAGTGATTATTGTTTTTTTTAGAATACTTATTTTACATCCATCGACATTGCCTTTTGGACTAGGGAATGATTCGACCATATAGAGGCCATAAGAAATCAATGAAGTTGATGATTTTTGTGGCAGACAACATGCACCCCACCACCATAACAGAATCTCATCTCGGCTTACACACATCCAATGAAGTTGATTCAACGAATAATATAACTATGAAACATATTATTACCTTTTAAATTAATTTTATGGAGTTTTTGAATTCATATTGGTTTAAATTGAATGTTATACTTTTGGATGAAACTTCTAGGAACCATCATCCCGAAAAAAAAACTACGAATAAAAAAATCACAAGTCGTACATACATTTTCAAAATGAGCTGAAATTTTGAGGGTGAATGTCAACCAATTTCTGAAAAACATTAATTAAGGGGTAAATGTGTGAATCGGCCAATTAATGGGTCCAAACTGTGAGATGTTTTAAAAGAAGAATCATGCCTATAAAAGGAGGTCCTCACCTCTTTCCCAATTGATTAGCTCATAGCTCACAACCAAGGAGAGATCCCACGATGTTCTGGGAACCCCTGTTGCTCCTATATTCCCCACTCATTTATACTTTTCAGTTTCATTTCATTTTATATTTGTTTTAGTTTTAATTTAAATTGTAATTTTTATTTGTTTTCAATAAATCCATGCATTTGTATTTTTGTTTCAACCGTTTAATTTCTTCTATAATAATAATTATAATAATACTAATTAAAAACTATGATTATTGTTATTATTATTTATAATATCTCAATAATAATTTCAAAATATTTCATTTCTTCCCACTCTCCTTTTTCAAAAACTATTTTCATAATTATATTAATAATATTATTATTAATTAATATTTATATTATTATTTTAAAAATCCTTATAAATTATTTATTATACTCTCTATCTATCTATCATTTCTCTTTCTCTACCCACATTATTCCACCATTTTAATCTCCTACTCTCAAAATTTAGAAGAAAACCCTGATACTTGGACCATGCTAGGTCAATGTGTTGTTGAATTTCCATTAATTTTTATTTTATGATTTTTTTAGATTTAAGTAGAATGAATTGGTTGGGGATAATTTCCCCAATGTGGTGATGGCCCCCAATGACATCTAACATGAACTATTTCTATTATGGAAAAGAATAGTGATTCAAACATGAGATTTCATGTTTGGATTATCAAACTAAAATCATCATTTAATGGAAAATAATGATTGAACATAAAACTAAACCCCAAAACCAAGTTTTTTTTAATAAACTAATTCTTTTCTCATTTCATGATAGTTTATATTTTTCAAATAAAAAAAACAAAAAAACATTATCATATATTTCATTAGATAATAACAACAAAAAAAAAGAAATATCATATTCAATATATATGAAGTAAGTTACCAAACTGAAAGGCTCTTCAAGAGAGAAATCCCTAGTAGGAAACTATATTGTACTATAAAATATATAATTGTTTTTTGTCCATGCCCCACAACAGGTTTACATCAGTATGGTGATTGAATCATAATTATATAACCCATATATAATATAAGTTAGTGGAAATATGATTCCTACAAGACTAATTATACTCCCTATAGTCATATTTGATGTGATTTTGGGAATCAATTAGCTCTATCTATATGGATCCCATATCAATTTCTATGTATGGGATGTCAAATTTGATCTCTTGAATAAACCTATGATCATTTTTTATTTTAAGGTTGAATTTGAACTTCCAATGAAAATTAGTTCAATTTTAAGGGTCTTAATAAATACTCATAAGGAATATATAGCTCATATGGTTTGGGAGAAATTCAACCATAATGATATGTCTATTTTGTGGGAATATGTTGATATATTTTCAAAAGTGGTGGCTAAACATCCTTCGAATCATGAAGTTGAGTTTTCAATAGAAATAATACCTGGTGATACACCTATTTCAAATACTTCTTAAATAATGTCCCCAATTAAGTTATATGTATTTAATAATTAACTCTTAGGGAATCTAAAAAATTGATTAATACACACTAGTATGTCACCATGAGATGCACATATTATTTTTGCTAAGAAAAAAGATGTGATAATGTGTCTTGGCATTGATTACCAGGAACTTAACAATATCAATATCAAGAGAAAGTATCATCTTCCTCATATTAAAGAACTGGTTGATAAATTTCACAGAGCTCAATACTTTTCAAATATTGACCTTTAATTTGGATATCATAAATATAGGGTTGAAAGAGAATATATACTAAAGACTGCCTTTCGTATCAGGTATAAACACTAAGAAGTTATAGTTATGTCATTTAGATATAAAAATTACCTTACTATCTTCATGTATATGATGAATAAAATATTTATTAATTACAATGATCATTTTTGGTAGTATTTATAGTTGATATTATCATATATTCCAAGAGTAAAGAAGAGAATGAAAATAATTTGAGGGTTATTTTTATGGCCCTTAGAATGGATAATTTATATTCCAAATTTAACAAATATGAATTTTGGCAATATAATGTATCATTCCTGGGTCATGTTATTATAAGTGGGTGTATTTTTTGGATCCTTGAATGTTTGAGGTTATTTAATAGTTTCCCAAACCAACCATGATTACTTAGATCCATAGTTTTCTTATTTTTGATGGATATTATTGACGCTTTGTGAAAAATTCCCCATGTCTTTGAAATCCTTTAACCAGTTTGACATTAAAGGGAGTCAAGTTATAGGTTTCATTTACTCTTATAATGATTATTGGAAGTGGTATAGAACATAAAATATATCCTGATCTATTTTTTTGAAATGAAACATGTAAATATATCATAAAATAGACTACCGGTAAATAATGTAGAATAGTATCATCTTCTGATATGAAGGTTAATGTTTGATGATGAACATGAGAAGTAGTAAAATAATGACTAGTGATTCTGAGGGGGATACATCGACTAGTGGATCCAGAAACATTTCAGGAGGATTGAAAAATTCTATAGGGGTGGTAACACCTTCATATAATGATCAACAAGCTTCCGGAAGGTTGTTATATTTAGATATAGATCATGAGTATATCATGGCCAATAAAAGAAGATCACATCCTCTTATATAGCTATCATTAGCACAATTCATTTCATAAATAGTGGTAAAAATATCGAAATAGCACAGGTTTCATCATATGAATCCTAATAATTACAACCATTATAGTGTTCATTAATTGAACACTCTAATGAATTATATACATTCCATAAATATACAGTCTCTTTAGTTAATAATTTATGAGTAAAGGAATTATAGAAATAGAAGTTTCATCATATATTGCATCGTATGCAATAGTTTTAGTGTACATGCATCATATTCATATATTTTGAATGCATCACATTCTTAAATTTTATGTAATCTTCTAATAATATTCCAGTATTACTAAAATCGCATAGTACCAATATTTAAAACTCTTTGTGAATCCATCCATAATATTGTCAATACGGTTGTTTATCAAACTCGTTTAATTTTGAATAAACACATTCCCCAAAGCATTATCCTTATCTATGGGAAATTTTTTTTAACCTTTCAATACTTTATAGAATTCAAAGTAAATAGTAAATACCTACTTCATAGATGTAAGAAATTGGCATCCTCTAGTAAAGCATCAGTTCCACTCAAGCTACTAAGGGGTATTGTGAGATCTCAATCAAACATACTCATGTATCTATATGAGTATTCCAACCACTACATGTATCATATAAATCATGTTTATACCTATATAATTCCTTTTTCAATGAAATTGAGTGACCACTATTCATGGAACACATCAATCTAGTATAGTCAACACATATTTCAATGATTATTTGAAAATGACTGACCAAGTTAATGAATACATCAAACATCATTAATTTCATATATGGGTGTATCTCGTACCCATAATCTAAGTAGTTGGACACATAATACCTGAAACATCTAAGAATGTCTATAAATTTCCTTATCCTAATTCAATCATGGTCCATATGTGTTTTTTATTCATACAAGTTGAAAAATCACATCTGAGTTCTACTCCAACCAAGGACGTGATAAAAAACATACCCAACAACCCCCAAATTAGCTAAGTTAATTTCAAACTTATTTAATTAGTGTATAAAGTTATAAAGATTCTCTGTTATATATCTCACCACCCGTAGGTAAAATGGATTGATAATAAGCATACACTCCTATGTATATTGAGGGTTGTATGATATTTTAGGATGTACAACTTGGTGGTCTAACCCAAATAATAAGAATACACTTATTACCACATGAATTGATTATTTGTATCTTATATACATCTCATTAAAATGAGTAGAAGATTTTATTACAGGTAACCTAAACATGTCTTCACAACCCATAATACTACATAATGATCACTCATTAGAGTCAACTCAAAGTCACACATTGAGGGGTTACTATCATTCAACCGTTCATATAAAATAAATTATAACACATATGAATGAATTCTAATTAGTGATTTTATTTATTATAATATCATGATAAATTTTATATCCTCAAAACCATTTTTTTAATATTTAATAACACCAACATAATCACTTATCTACCATATCATATATGATAATATTCTACATCAACCTTATGTATGATTCACTTTTCATAGGTTTCATTAACTCAATAGATCATATGTAATTCATACATATCTATATATTACCATATGATAAAACCATACCACTGAATGTTTAGTGAGTAACATCTTTGAAAAAATCAATTTTGAATAATGGTGATATTTTGGAATTATATTCCTAATATCCAAACCTTGGAACATATTCAAACTCCATAACATCATAGAATAAAATGTCAAGATGTTAACTTATATTGTCTACTCAAAACTCTTTCAACGTACATAATCATCATCAATGGAAAACATTCCATCAATTGTTTCCCTTGAATTAATATAACTATTTACATTATTATTTATATGCACATTCTGAAATCTATTAGGATAAAGTGACATGATATTTATTAAATTAACTAATTTAACTATTGACATTTATCTTTGATGATATATCCTAAACTCTTTTATGATGTCAAATATAATTAACTTTCTAAATTTGACCGGTATAGTCATTCAAGAAATAGTGATATTCACATATAATGGTATCTAAATATAACCCTTTACATTTTTCTTTAACATCACACATCCAAAACTATATTAGGATATTATGTGAAAAAATAAATTTAATCCAAGATTGAAAATATATTTTATTTGTTAACTTTGAACTTATTTAAGTCCAAACATACTCTCAATATCCTCTTAGTTAATATATTCAATTCAAAATATCTTATCTTAGATACATAAAGTACTTTGTTTTAGGAAATATCATTTATTTACTTTTTAGTAGGAATATTTAACAAATTAACTTTGACACCATATTTTATTAGGTAATCTATGTATTTGGAACTTTTTTTTGGAAAAAATACCTTTTATGAAATAAATCCAATGGGAGGGTGGAGCACATTCCCTTATATTTTAACAAAAATCTGTATAAATACTTTATTTTAGATAAAATTTTTTATTCATATCTTCTCCTAGAAACTTGTTATAGAATCCTAATGAATCATAAATGATGTATAAGAAATCAATCATCTCATACCATTCTTATCAACAATTTTTAACTAAAAGACTCTCTTATTACATTAGATAAATGGGATGATGCTATATATACTTTAATTAGATTCGTCCAAGAATAATACGGAACTTGAAATTCAAATCTTTGATGTAGAAACTATTAACATCACAAAATGAATGTTAAATATATGAAAACTCTATTATTATTTTTATTTTTAACTTTGGTATATTTACAATACTAAAATATATATATATTTGATAACATATACATATTAAAACTAAAGAATTTAATTTTATAATACTAATACATGAAATTGGAATTCGATGAAGTTTTTCACACTCTTTCAGGTATTCTAGATAATCCTATCATATGGAATTATCTATTATCCTTCCTATTATCCCTATATTCCTATGTCGTTGAATGGATTCTTGAATAATCATTTTTTAACCATTCAACTAACTTTTGTTCTTATGATTTAAAATTTTATAGTGATGTCTTAGCCCAGGTGTCAATAAATGGTGCCCTGATGCAGTTGGTCACATTCCCTCAAGTGCGCCTCCCTGTATGCCAGAGGGAGCCAACTAGAAGAGAGGATCTGGTAAGTCAGTCTTGAGGAGACTATACCAATGTTATCAGAATAAAACACCAATAGAAGAAATCAACAAAAACCATGTGTGGAAGTGTATAAGTAACTAGAACAATACCATGTCATATGATACTGAAAACTAGAATATACAATACTAGCCTGAAAGGTAATGCATGTAATGAAAATTCAAGTGTCAAGTGTCAAAAATGAAACTAAAATTAGAGACACAATGAATCCAAAGTGGGTAAAAAAAGACATCTTGTTCCCTCTCCCATGCCCCAATCCCAAACAGAAATCTATCCAAATGCCTTTCCTTTATCCTATCCTGCAACAAAAAAGTATACTCGGGTGCTGAATAGGTAGCCCAAATAGGGAGTTATTACAACTCAATAGGCCACCACCAATGTTGTCTAAAACAAGTCTAGTTGAAAGATAGTGTATGCAGTTTTATGATTCAATAAATATAATGCATAATTAAATAGTTGTCACATTGTAATTAAACATTTAATCATCACATTAAGACCAGTTTACATTCATGTTTCCCATTTGAATCATCATTCATTATTATATTTAATTTAGTGTTGAAGGCTATGTCAAGCACCCTAAATCTCATTTAGTGTAGGTCTTAATGCCTAACACTCCATATCTCATTCGGTGTAGGTTGCCATGCCTAGAACCCAAAAATCTCAAGAGTAGATAACTAACGCTGAGGAACGCCATGTCCAAGTCCCAAATTCTAATAGTTCTAGAATGCCATGTCTAGCACTGAAAAGATTTCTTCAATTTAATAATTATCTAATTTAAAAAATTGCCCACATCATTCCATTACTAATATAATGATTAGTTAAACATTTCAAAGGGCATTAGTTAACTCAACAATTAACTAATCACATATCCCATTAATTAAATCATAAATTACATAATCAAACAACATAATTCTCATTACATAATCAATTATTCAAAATTAATTATCCACATGAAATCTCATCTTTTCATAATTATTTCTTACAATAAATTACCCTTTATAAACATCATGGAATATAATTAATTCACACAATTAATTTTCTTACATTGCCAAATATCATTTTATTATTAATTTTCCCCTATTAATTATCTTTACCCAATCAATCCAATAACTCAATTACAATATCTCAACCCATAACCAATATATAGAACAAATATCTATTTGGTCAACCCCCTTCTTTTGTTTCATTATTAAATTATCAAATAATCTCTAAGGAAATAACATGTGAATTCCACATTCTTAATTAATCCAATTTATTAAATCAATTTTCAATGGAATATATGAAAACCATAAAATCTCATTCACATATCAAATCCATGACTTTGGGTGTTTGATTTAGACCTCCTTCCTTGGTTTGTTACCGTATGTTACCCAAAAAATCCCTAAAATCTGAGCATCATAATTTCATTGATCAAGCTTCTGATATAAATCCCTAAATCAAAAATTAAGATCAATAACATCAAGATCTTACAGATCTAGATCTAGATCCACAATCCTTGATCTCAGTCTCAATTCCTAGGTTTATATCAATTTAAAAGGTGGATATCATCCATGAAAATATCAACGAAATACATAGGAACGAACGAGAGAAGCAGAGGGAAGAAATCCAGTTACCAGGAAGAGATCAGATCTTCAATCTATGATTTTGATATAAAACAAATGTACGAATAACCACGGAATCCCTCTGGAAGGATCTGAGATAACCTGTCATATCTGATCGAAGGCCTAAATATGGAAATATTTTGGGGTTTTGGTGGTATTAAAAAGTATTTTAGGCTAATTAATCCTACGGGCATATTTTCCTAGATAGGGGTTAACAGTTAGGGAAAACCATGTTCCATCTGTGCGTACCTCTCTATCCAGGTTTTCATGGTTGGAACAGTTTAGTCGCATAGTTTTTCAAACCGTGCGCAATCCATGTATAACTCTATGTCCAGTTTTTCATGCTTGACACGATTTAGTCGCATGTTCAGTCAAACTGTGTGTAAACCATGCACAAACCACTATCTGTTATTTTTTCTTAAAAGTCCACCCAAATGCACTCCAAGATGATACTTTGAAACAAAGGTACCTAAAAAACAAATATCACATCACACCACAAGTGCATAATCCAAGGTGAAATAATATCCAACTGTAACAAAGAATAGAAATCACAACAATCACACCCTGAGTACTCTAATTTTCCCTCATACATGGGTTTGAAACTCCGATGCATGAGCTCATTACCAAGCATCGAATCTTCCTAGTATTCTATCTAAATTTGCCAAAAAAATAATACAAATTAAGGAGAATAAAAATACAATTTCTCTCATACAACCATGTGACATCCCAGCCCGGGTGCCACTAAACGGTTCCCTGATCCGGTTGGACACATGCCATCAAGCGCACCTCCCCATACGCTAGAGGGTGCTGACTAATAGAAAGGGTCTGTTAAGTTAGTCTTGGGGAGACTATACCCTCTTTTATCAGAATAAAACACCAAAAAAAGCAAACACCAATAACCAAGTGAAGAAGTGTATAAATAACCAGAACAATACCAAGTCATATAATACTCAAAACAAGAAAATAAAATAATCTACTGAAATAAAAAATATGATATTAAAATATCAGTGTCAAGTGTCCATGATGAAACTAAAATTAGTGACACAATGAATCCCAATAAAGTCCATAACCATGTCTAGTTACCTATCCCATGCTCTAATACAAAAAAAATCTATATTAGGGTGTTTCTTTTATCCTATCATGAAACAACAAAGTCTACTCAGGTTTTAATCGTGAATCCCGAATAGTGTTTGAGAACAACTGAGTAGGCCACCAACAATGGTGTCTATAACACATCCAGTCAAAAGATAGTGTATTCAGTTTTATGAAGCAATAAATACAATGCATAATTAAATTTTTATCACATTTTCATTTAATTTTTAGTCATCACATTAGGCCTAGTTTCTATTCATGTTTTCCATTTTAATTATCATTTATTATTATCATTCATTTATTTTGAACACCATGTCAAGCACCCTAAATACCATTCATTGTAGGTCTCCATGACTAACACTCCATATCTCATTCGGTGTAGGTCATCATGCCTAACACCCCAAAATCTCAAGCATGTATATCTATTGGGTAGGAACACCATGTCAGAGTCCCAGCTTTTAATCGGTCTAGAACGCCATGTCTAGCCCCAAAAAAATCTCAGCCATTTAATCATTCTTTAATTCACAAGAATTATCCACACCATTCCATTAGTAATCCAATGATTAGTTAACCATTTAAATGAACATTAGTTAACTCAATAATTAACTAATAACATAACCAATTAATTAATTCATCAATTAATTATTCAATTAACATATTTCTAAGTCCATAATCTGTTCTTCAAAATTAATTATCCATATCAAATATCATATTTTCATAATTAATTATCACAATTAATTATCCTTGATCAATATCATGTCATATAATTAATTCTCTAAATTAATTATCATACATATCCAAACATCATTTCACAATTAATTTCCCACAATTAATTATCTTAACCCAATCAATTCAATATCTCATCCCATTAACAATCTCAAAAAAATTATCTATTTAGTCAACCCCCCTTTATTTATTTTGTGATTAAATTGTCAATTAATAACCAAGGTAATCACAAGTCAATTCCACACTACTAATTACTCCAATTAAGGAAATAAATTATCAAGGGAAGCTAGATAAACCATAATGTCGCATTCATATATCATACCCATGATTATGGGAGTTATATTTAGACCACCTACCTTGGTTTATTGACAGATGTTAGCCCAATAAAAATCCCCAAAATCCAAGCGGCACAACGTCGTCGATCATGCTTCAGTCCTAAATACCTAATCCAAAAATTAAGATCAAAGGCATTAAAATAATTCAAATTTATATCCAGATTAAAAAATCCTAGAACTAGATCTCAACTCATAGGTTTATTTCAATGTAAATGGTGTAGATATTCAACGAAAAGATCAAGGAAAGACGAAGGAAATAACGAGAGAAGCAACGAGAAGAAATCCACATACCAAGAAGAGAGAAGATCTTCAATCTAGGCTTTCCATCTCAAAGAATGATGTTAGAATCACATTGAACACCCTCTAGAAGGCTCTGGGATAACCTAGAATTTTTCAAGCCCGTGATAAGGTCGAAATATGAATTTCTTGATGGATTCTGGTGGTTTTAAAAAATATTTTTTAATAATTAATCATGCATGCACTGTATCCTAGGTAGGGGGTGCACATTTTCCTGGGCAGGGGCGCACGGTTAGGGAAAACCATGTACTAACCATTTTCACCTCTCTATCTAGGTTTTCATGGTTTCCACAGTTTAGTCACATTGTTTTTCAAACCATGCACAAACCATGGGGACCTATCTGTTCAGTTTTCCACACATGGCATGGTTTAGTTGCACGGTTTGTCAAACCATGCGCAAACCATTCACATCCCACTGACTGTATGTTTTTATTAAAATTTCAACCAAACACACCCCATGCCATTACTCGAAAACAAAAGTAATTAAAAACCTCAAAAATTAGATGAAAAATTGGCTGAGAAGACTCCAAAAAGTACATGATCTTACACTTACCTACTTGTACTATCTACACAACACCAAAATCTAGAAATAATATTCCTATATAATCTATTCTCAAAACATTTAGAATATAGTTAAACAATTTTAAATTCAATATTTTTTTTTGGATTTTCTATAAATGAAAAATTATGAATTCACAAACTACAAAAAACCATTTTTAGTCTTCATTGAAGCATGTTATAGAATTGATCAAAATCATAACTATGTGTATCACAAACACCTATGTTGTAACGCCCCGATCCCAGTTACCCAGAGTCGGTGCATTATTTTAATAAATTGGCATGATTATATAGAATCTAGTCCTGATGGACCGATCATTTTAGCAGTCTTTGAAAATAGATTACATACATGAATTTTCCATTACGCTTCATAACATAAAAAACAACATAAATAGTTATTTATGAACGCCATTATTCACTTGGCTTAACCATGAATATAAATCACAATACACTTCTTGGAATCTTGTGAATAATTAAACATAGAAATGTGTGAACTCAAACACTCAGTAAGGGTAAGCAATATAGTAAAAACATTCATAAATAATTATAAACATTTAATTAAATGTACAACTAAAACAAAAGCCTTTTAATCTTTAACTTTAGAATAATATGGAAAAAACAAAATGAAATAATTCCATTTACTAATTCACATAGATATTTTACTAGTCGAATAATCACATGTAATATGAATAACCACTTTCATAATGATGGTATGCATAATTCTAGACTATCATAACCACATAGTCAAGGCCATGTGCCAAGACTAAAAATAAGATTTTGTCAAGGACTTTTTCCAAGACACTAGTTTGTCTCACGAGTCCTACCGATTCATCAAGGATCTATATAGGGCTCCACCCATCACTTACTAAGTCCAATGCATTCCGTATATGAAAAGGTTTAAACATAACATAAACATTCGTATTAAAACTATCCTACGAAATGTTGATACTTTATCCATAAACCATGAATGGTGTAAAAATAACACATCCACAGCCAAACATATCATAAAACCCTCAATGAAATATGGATGTTTTTTATCATAATAAACCAACATAAAATAATCTTAAAATCAATCAAAGGATGTTGACATTGATGAAAATGTATTGTAAAACTCTTTGAGAGAAATATCCATTTTCCTGAAAACATCTAAATGTTACACAATTTAGAAAGGAAGACATTTTTCAATAATAGTTTCCCATGCCAATTTGAAACATTTGAATGGAATTAGCATATTTCAAACATTCATGTCCACATAAATAAATCCTTAAAAACTATATTGAAAACAAAGACATTTATGAGAATGATTTAGAAGAATAAAACATTAAAACATTTTAATTGATTTCTAGTAAAATGTCCCTTAAAAATTATCCCTCTTAAAACTATTTTATGAATCATGCACGTTGATAATAAATATGTCTCAATAGATACTTATGTAAAAAAAACCTCAGATAATAAAGAGATTATGAAACTAACCTTTACCAATTTGGTAGCTTACAAAACATACACCCCATGAAATAGGTATCATACAATGAATATGTAAATACACATATATTAAATTTTATTACACAAAGAATAAAATTATGTGTAGTATATAAACCACACAAAAACTTATAGTGGCAATATGGATTGAATCTCACGAGAATAAGGAGTGAGATGAAAACCCCTTACCTTGCACTTTCATTTAGTCGACGGTACGTTTAACTTCCTTTATGAAGATTATAGTATGTTATTAAAGTATACCATAACCATATTAATATTTTTGATATCATACATGACTCACTTATTACTTTATACTACCCATTTAATAATAATTTCCATGTTAAATTAACATTTCGAGTAATAATTTCTTTTTTTCGTACGTGTTTTAACTTGTTACTCTTGATTGTATCACTTAGATAAATATTAAAGTACTTCCATAATATAAAACAATATTTTATATAAAAAATATTTAGAATATAAATATGTATAATAGACATATATATGATATTAAAAACACCGTTGATGGAGACGGTAGTCCGTACTTACTCATAAATGTTGTTTCGGTTTTCATCTCGTATTGAACGGAACTAAGTGAATAAGATATATGTAAGTACATATATATAAATGTATGTATATATGTCTAGTATAATTATTATTTATTATATTATATACTTATTAGTAATATATATATATTTATAAATGTCTATGAATGGTGAACGTGGAAATTAATCTCCTCGCGTCGTGGAGATGGTAATCTGTACGTACGCACGAGCGACAATATCATTTCCTTAATGTTGTTGAATTAGATTTTATATTAATTTTATAGAGAAATTAGAATGTTATTTTCATTATTTATATTCATATTACTCCTCATTATATCCATCCAAATAACATAGTCTTGAAAAAAAAATTACACCACGGTGTGGAGACAGTAAGCCGTACATACGCACGCATGGTGACATTATCATTAATAAGATGGATAGGATAATTAATATAGTTTGTGCCATATTTATAATTACATCACAGTATATAGAAGATACTGGAGTTATTAGTTTATAATTTAACCAACAAAGAAAGAGTAACTGGAAGAATAAGAGAACTTGAAAGAGGGTGGTGAAAAAGAGGGCTTCTAGGATTATTTGAGGGAACATGAGAGGATATTTGTACAGGGGTTGGCTGAGACAAATGGCTTAGAAGGTGTGAATTAGAGTGAAGGGGGAGTGCCCTTTTATAAGAGGGGTGAGGGGATCCTTAAGAAAAACATAAAATATTATTTTATATTAAATTCATTTTCAGTTTTTAATGGCTCCAAAAGGAATTATATAAAGGATAAGGTTTGGATGGGTCTAAAACATCTCAAAAAATAGTTTATAGACTGGTTTATGTCACCATATTAACCTTAACTTTTAGATTTAACTATTGGTTAAATAGTTTATCTTTTACTGTGTCTTCATGTATTCTTACTATATATGGTTAATAAACATACTATAAACATCAAAGAGAACCTCAAGTGGCTCATTAATGACATATATAATATTATTTATGCCCTTTAGAAGAACCATACATTTTTAGAAATATTATATCAAACAATAATATAATATTTGTTTTAAATACTAATTTATGTCAATTTTGACACTATTTGGTATTTTGTTTTTTTGAAAGTCATCACCACTTGATTACATCGAACAAGATACATCGAATCATCCCTATCATGTCATATTCACCTAGAAAATTCGTGGATGTCATAAAAACATGAAATTATATTTATTTTAGTATTTATAATACAATTTATTTGATTATTTCATGAACAAGGTAATTACTGCATCACCATTGTGTCATAATTAACATTATTTATATAATGTCTAAAAATTATAAATAAAATACCATGATGTAGGAAATATTTTTATATTTCTAATTAATATTTATAATCGAATTTATCTTATGTATAATCCTATATTAAAAATGTTTTAGTTATTAAACATTGATTTTAACTCTTTTAACTCTTCTATTAATTAAATAATAATAAATGTCGTAATCAAATCCATGTGGACCTAAATGATAATATTTTATTTCTAAAGTTATTTTTGGTCGAGATAAAATTTTCCAATAGAATTAGGACATGTGTTCGAGTAATATTAATATCATTTTTACCCTTAATTACCCTATATACTTTTAACTGTGGTAAATAAAAGTAAAAAGTTACTATTTACCAAAAAAAATTCATCTTATTGAACAATATTTTTCTTACTTATATCAACCGTGTCTCTCTGATTTCCGAAATTCTTCTAATAGAAGTGGTAAAATTATGTTTCACAAAAATTTGAAAAAGATCCTAGGAGGTGGGTAAAATACTGTAAAAACATCAACAAAATTTTGTATATCTAAAATTAATATAAAATGACTCCAATGAATTAAATTGAACTTATATAGGTATTATGTATTTTTTTGACCTAAATTAAATTTAAATAAAATAAATTATTATTTAAATAAAAATTTGGTTTTAACCAATAACTTAAGGTTTTTCATTATTCATCAAAAATTTAAAGTATTCAGAAAAATACCAAAAAATCACCCTGATCTAATTTTGATATTCCGAATACAAAAATTATATTTATTTTACCAAATTCAAAAAAAAAATTAAGTTTTATTAAATTATTTAAAATTAATTTCCATTGTCAAAACCAAAAAGTGGGGTTTTATGAAATTATAACTATCAAAAGATTAACACTTTTTTATGTAAAATTTCAAAGTAAAATTACTCCCAATGAACAATATTTAATTAAATGATATGAATATAATCTAAATAAACTTTAAAACCACTCAAATTTATAATTGAACACTATAAATTATTTTGATTAGAAAAATTTTTAGTTAAAATTTAGTATTTGTCACTATTCACCCAAATATGAATGTTGTCAGAAAAAAATTAAAAATTCATCGAAAATGAATTTTTATGTTTTGATTCTAAATAAGGAGTTTATTTTGTCAAATTGAATATATAAAGGTTTAAAATAATTGATTTTAAAATGGTTCACCGTTAAAAGGCGGTAAAATTGCATATTTTTATAGAAATACTTCTTTTATCTGAATAAAAAAAATTTGTTCTTATATTATGTAGAAGAAACTCATAATATGGATTCTAAAATTATAATGATTATATAAAATTCAAATTTTAGTTAATACTATTCATAACCACTTTTGAACGGTTAGTTTGGAAAGTCGTGAAGCGCTTGAACTCGGTGTTTCGTATAGTGGATGTTATTGAATTACTTTGAAGAAATAACGTACGATGTAATATTGGGGTGTTAAATTCTCCCCTTCTTTAATAAATTGCTTCCTCACAATTTGAAATTGTTATTCGGAAATAAATGGTTGAAAATAGAAAATACCTTTGTTGGAAAACCACATCAAAAATTGGGTTAATAAAATTTTGTCTTAATAAGAGGAAAAGGGGAATAATAAGAGTCACCACCAAATTAGTATTTTGAATAAGAGAAAATTGGTGGAAAATATAGATACAGAATTAGAGGGAAAACATAAATATTTATAGGGACTGATTGAGGTCATCAATCACAAATAGGTGTAAAATTTAGGGCCACAAAGCCATCAAACTATGATGACTTAAAATATCATCTGTTAAACAAAACTTAAGGTATTAGGATAACACATTTTTTGTTTTAAGATCCCTTCACAAATTATTAAGTATTAATTCCCTCATAGGATGGAGAAAAATATACTTGACAAGTAGAGTTACATCCTTTAACTAATTTCTCCGACAAACTCATCTTTCACTCTAAAAGATAATAGAAATAAAAACATTCAATTTCTATTAATCGTATAGTGTTCAAAAAATAATAATTTATAATTCACATATAAGACCCTTTAAAAAACTATATTATTGAATCCAGGACATCACGTGGGTCAGGGATAGGTTATACAACCTTTCCTCCCTTTAGTTTCAAGTTCAAGTCTCACAGCCTTGCCGGATGTGACGGGTTGTCACCCGGCCTCCGGGTTGTCTTTTTTTTATGAAAATCTAAAAAATAACCTTAACAATAGTATCCAATTTCAAACTTAATCCATTGAAACATTTATAATTATCATAAATAATTATATCTGAACTCTCATTCCTATGTTTATAAGGAATTTAAACATAATGATGATTCTTTTTTCTAGGTAATAACATTTTAACGCCTTCTTTTTGTATTCTTTTACAACACTGTAACATCCTGAATTACCAAAATCAACAATTTCTTATTCCAAAATCACTACCTCATTGTCAGGACCATATTAAGGATTACCTTTCCTTATACCATTTATTTTCCAAAAAGTGTATCATACTATTAAGCCACTTTTCTTAGAACCATATAATCTCAAATCCTCAATAAAATAGTACTGCAGTACAATCCTTATTTATCTCCATAATTCATGTAACCAGTATACTATTGATACAACACTCAAATGAAGTAATTCTATAATAACAACATAAGAACACAAGTCATTCTTCTTCATATGATGTAGTATCTTAACATGATTATTATCAAATAAAATCATTTGTGATATACTCTTATGAATGGAATATTGATTCGTGTAGTGTCTCAACGCCTTGCAGATGAAGCATTTTACATTTGAAATTTTTTTCTTATCCTAGAAATCATGTACATACTGTCCTTTCTCTCCAAACTTATAACAAACTCCCATTCACTTCAATCATTTACCATGGTGATTCATTCCACATTTCTCACATATTGGAAAATCTGTCTTTCCCTTATTCCCTTTATCCATCTTTGTTCCAACCATCCTTTTCTTCTCTTGTTCCCTTCAAATCCATATGATTCAGAGAATTATTTACTGATCTTATGATACTATTTTTTCATATGATGATAATACATGGGAGACTATTTACTTTCTAAATTTTTGATTAATACCATGAATGATATGAATCTTCTTACTCTTTGGATCATAAGTATTGTTGGAGTTCTCCTTCCTTCTACTGGGATCCATTTTTAAACAATGGCATACACTAGGTCATTTTATGAATCAAAATTCATAATTCCAAACATGTAAAATAACTAACATAAATTGAATAGTTTATGTATATAATCCATAATCACACAAATGTTTTCATTGAGGAAGTATATAATCATAAACCCTTCATAGTGGTTTGTAAAGAAAATGAGGATTATCCAATGAATATCCCCATGGAGTGTCATAACCAAGAGTGTATAAAGTCCCGTTGTCATGCACTGGTTCCCATTTGAGTCTATCTCAATGCAGTGTTTTTGTGTTTTACCCCTAGGTACATATGTTCCAGAGCTACCTATACCTCCTCGTATCCAGACAGGGATGTATTTGCTTGGAAAACTCAAAAATTCTCTACATTACCAAAATTATTGGAAGTCCTTCTATACTAATACTAAAAGTATATCTTAGGTTTATGTGCTCTAATCAGAGTTTATCGAAATATATCTTCCATGATTATTGTGAAACTTCCTATGATTCCAACTGTAACGCCCCTACCCGAGTTACCCAGAGTCGGTGCATTATTTTAATACATTGGCATGATTACAAGGAATCATGTCCTGAAGGACCGATCAGTTTAGCAGTCTTGGAAAATAGATTACATACATGAATTTTACATTACACTTTATAGAATACAAAACAACATAAATAATTCTTTATGAACTCCATTATTCCCTTGGCTTAACCCTGCATATCAATCATAATACACTTCTTAGAATCCTATCAAAAATAAAACATAGAAAGGGGTGAGGTCAAACGCTCAGTTAGGGTAAGAAATACAGTGTAAACTTTCATAAATAAGAATAAACATTTAAGACAATGTACAACTAAAACAAAATCCATTTAAACTTGAACATCAGCATAATATAGAAAAAATAAAATGAAATAATTCCATTTACTTATTCACATGGATATTCTACTAGTCTAATATTCACATGCAATATGAATAACCACTTTCATAATTATGGAAAGCATAATGCAAGACAATCATAACCACATAGTCAAGGCCTTATTCCAAGACTACAAATAAGATTTTTTTCAAGGACTTGTGCCAAAAAACTAGTTTGTCTCATGAGACCTACTGATGCATCGAAGAGCTATAGCGGTCTCTACCTATCACTTACTATGTCCATTGCATTCCTCATATAAAATGGTTTAAACATAACATAAATTTTTTTATAAAAATATCATACGAAAGGCCAATACTTTATCCATAAACCATGAATGGTATAAAAATAACCCATCCATAGTTAAAAATATCACAAAACCCTCAATAAAATATAGAAGTTTTGTATCATAATAAATCAACATCAAATAAGCTTGAGATCCATCAAAGGATGTTGACAAAGATGAAAATGTTTTGTAAAACTCTTTGAGAAAAATATCCCTTTTTCCAGAATACATTTAAAAGTTACACAATTTATAAAGGAAGACATTTAAAGGAATTTTTGAATCAAAGTTTCCCACACCACTTTGAATCTTTTTAAAGGAATTAATATTTTTAAAACATTAATGTCTATATAAATAAATCCTTAAAAACCATTTTGAAAACATGGACAATAATTAGAATGATTTAGAAAAATAAATATTTAAAACATTTAAAATAATTTTTTAGTAAAAATTCACTTAAAAAATAATCCCTTTGAATGCTATTTTATGAAACATGGGTGTTGATAATAAATATTTCCTAGTAGATACTTATGTAAAAAAAACCACGAATAATAAAGAGATTGTGAAATTAACCCTTAACAATTTGGTAACTTACGAAACATACACCCCATGAAGGAGGTATCATACAATGAATATGTAAATACACATAAATTAAAGTGTATTACACAAATAATACAATTATGGGCAGTACATACCCCACACAAAAGGTAATATTCTCAATATGGCATGTATCTCACGGGAAAAAAGAGTGAGATGAAAACCCCTTACCTTGCACTTTCCGCTAGTAAAGGGTACATTTAACTTCATATATGAAGATAGTAGTATGTTATTAAAGTATACCAGAACCATATTAATATTTATTATATCATACATGATTCATTTATTACTTTATATTACTCATTTAATAATAATTTCCATGTTAAATTAACATTTCGGGTAATAATAACTTTCTTTATCATACCTGTTTTACCTTGTTACTCTTGATTGTATCAATTAGATCAAGACTTAAGTACATCAAGAATATAAAATATGATGTATATATCATATATATTTAGAAAATAAATATGTATAATATTCATATATATTAAATGAAAAACACCATTTATGGAGACGATAGTCCGTACGTACGCATAAACGTTGTTTCTGTTTTCATCTCATATTGAACGGAACTAAGTGAATACGATATACGTAAGTACACATATATATATATATATATCTCAAGTAGAATTATTATTTCATATATTATATACTTATTTGTAATATATGTATTTTTATAATCTCCAATGAATGGTGAATGTGGAAATAAATTCCATCACGTCGTGGAGACGGTAATCCGTACGTACGCATGAGCGACAATATCATTTCCCAAATGTTGTGGAATTTCATAGTATATAAATTTTACAGAGTAATTAGAATGTTATTTTAATTATTTATATACATATTACTCATCATCATATCCATCCAAATAACATAGTATTGAATAACAAATAACACCGTGGTCTGGAGATGGTAAGTCCTACGTACGCACGCATGGTGACACTATCAGTCATAAGATAGATAATATAGTGAATATAGTTTTGTCATATTTATAATAACATCACATTATATATAAGATAATGGAGTTATTATTTTAAAATTTCAAAAACAAAGAAAGAGTAAGTGGAAGAATAAGAGAACATGAAAGAGGGTGGTGAACTCAATACCTCTTCTTCGGGTTCTTCCTTTTGATTTGATCAAAAGGGATCTTAAGTTGGATTTATGACCAAAGAAGGGCCTCTAGGATGAAGAGATGTAAGTTTAGAGGATATTTGGATTGGGTTTGGCAGTGCCAAATGGCGTAGAAGGTGCGAATTAGAGTAAAGGGTGAGTGCCCATTTATAAGAGGGGTGAAGGGCACCTTAGAAAAAACATAAAATATTATTTTTTAATAAATTTATTTTCTCTTTCTAATTGCTGAAAAATTATTTATTTAAAGGATAATGTGGGTATGTGTCGAAAAAAACTCGACCAATGGGTTTTAGATAGGATTAGGTCACCATATTAACCTTAACTTTTAGATTTAACTCTTAATTAAATAGTTTATCTTTTACCGTGTCTTCTTGTATTCTTACTCTATATGGTTAATAAACATAATTTAAACATTGAAGAGAACATCAAGTTGAAAAATAATGACATATATAATTTTATTTAACCCTTTTTATGAACCTTACATTTTTAGGAATATTATATAAACCAATAATATAGTATTCTTTTAAATATTAATTTATGCCAATTTTGACACTATTTGATATTTTGTTTTTGTGAAAGTAATCACCAATTGATTACTTTGAACAAGATACATTTAATCTGCAATATCATGTCATATTAACCTATAAAATTCTTGTATGTCATAAACAAATTTAAATTATATTTATTTTAATATTTATAATACCATTTTTTATTCTTTCTTGAAAAAGGAAATTACTTTATCATCATTGTGTATTAAATAAATCGATTTATTTATTGTCTAAAAATTATCAATAAAATACCATGATTTATGAAATAATTTTATAATTCTAATGAATATTAATAATAGAATTTATCTAATTCATAATGCTATATTAAAAATGTTTTAGTTATTAAACTTCGATTTTAACTCTTTTAACTCTTCTTTGAATTAAATATTAATAAATGTTCTAATCTAATCCAAGTGGAAGTAAATGATAATATGATATTCCTAAGTTTTTTTTGATAGAGATAAACTTTTACAATAGAATTAGGACACATTTTACTATAACATTAATATCATTTTTACCCTTAATTGCCCTATTTACATTTAACAGTGGAAAATAAAACTAAAAAGTTACTATTCACCAAAAATTATTTTCATCTCATGTAACCAAAATTTACATAATGATATCAACCGTGTCTCTTGTGTTTTTTAAATTCCACTCACAGAAGTGGTAAAATTATGTTTTATGAAAACTTTCAAAATCCCCTAGGAGGTGGGTAAAAGACGGTAAAAAGTTTATTACAATTTTGTATATCTAAAATTAATATAAAATGACTCCATTGAATTACATTGAACATATATAGGTATTATGAATCTATTTTTTGCTAAAATAAATTTAAATAATATAAAAAATTATTTAAATTAAAAGTCGGTTTTAACCATTAACTTAGTGTTTTTCACTATTCATCAAAAATTGACAGTTTTCAGAAAAATAAAAACAATTCATCCAAAGATAATTTTGATATTCCGAATAAAAAAATGATATTTATTTTAACAAATTATAAACATATAAGTTTCATTATTTAATTTAAAATTAATTCTCAGGGGAAAAACCAAAAAGCGGGTTTTTAAGAAATAATTAGTATCAAAAGATTCAGACTTGTTTATGTGTAATTACAAAGTGAAATTACTCCCAATGAACAATATTTAATTAAATGGTAAAAATATAATATAATTATACTTTAAAACCACTCAAATGTATAATTTAACACTATAAATTATTTTGATTAAAAAAGTTGTTTTTAGTTAAATTTTAGTATTTTTCACTATTCACCCAAATATGAAAGTTATCAGAAAAGCATCAAAAATTCATCAAAACAAAATTTTTGTGTTCTTAATATAAAGAAGAATTTTATTTTGTCAAATTGAATATATAAATGTGTAAAATATATTATTTTAAAAATGTTCACCATTAAAAGGTGGTAACTTTTCATTTTTTAAAAAATACTTCTTTTATCTAAAAGTAAATAAATTTGTTGTTATATTATGTCTATGAAACCAAAAATATGGATTCTAAAATTATTAGTATTATATAAATTTCAAAATTTAGCTAACAATATTCATAACCACTTTTGAACGTCTAGATTGGTAAGTCGTGATGCACTTGAACTCGGTGTTTCCTGTAGTGGAAGTTATTGAATTTCTTTGAAGAAATAACATAATATGAAATCTTGGGGTGTTACATATGTCATATTAAAAGAACTGTTGTTTATATACTATTCTCACGAGGATAATGAGATTAAAAAAACATATATAATTCTATGTTCATATAATCTTGAATAATCCAAGTTAGCAATGCAGCAAGTCCTTTTCTCCATAAAATGAATATCAGACATCAAGAAATTATTATTTTTTAATTGCTGAACTAATGTATTTTTATAACTTTTCTAAAACATACATATTATATCATATATTAGTGAGAATAATAGAATTGAAATTTATAACATTTATATTGAATTTCCACTAGTATTATTATAAATATTTTGGTAATTATGAAAATTTCATCATAGAGAACTAAAAATAATCTCCTTTTTGAATTTTCCTCATGGTTTAAGTGACTTTGGATAGTTGATTGAAGAATTTTTTTTGACACTCCAACTATCCTTTCTTCTTCTGGTTTTAACTTTTACCAACCTATACACAATTAGAAAAACTATAATACATATATAATATGCCTAGTTTATCTATTGTAAAATATTTGAGAATATTGGGTAATCCATTCATGAATCAATTCATCTTGACATAACATTTCCATTGATAAATTTAGATTGAATTCTTTAACCAGAATATGCCTCAAGGAAACCTTATGCTTCACCAAGACATCGATATAACCAATAATATTGAATAAATAATTGAAGACTAAAATCATTTATATAAATTTTTATATAATGCCTTTTTAAAAAATAAACTAATAATTCTATTCATCCATAAGCATCAAGAATCACATGTTAATAAATATAAACACTAGGTTACCCAAAAATATTTTTTATTATCACAATGTATTTTCATTATAAACTTTTCATAAAACCACTTGTATTAGGGGTATCTAAAGTTAAAATTATATATTCAAGGATTGTTCTCAATGTTTATCTTGATTATGATAATGTTATCAATAATATAAGCTTCAATTAGATGATTATCTTATTTTATAATCACTTAATAAGTAATTTTACTAAATGGTATCCCGCTAAAATGATGACCCCTTTAAAAAACATCAACTCTATTTGTGGGAGAATTTACATATTTTACTATGACTTATACGAGTTTCTCATGTATGTACGACATGATTATTTACGTAAGGAATCATTCCAATCATGATAGTTGTGAATATTTAATATTTGAGTAGATAAATTTCTATCCAATTAATCATATGTATTAACTCAAACCCATTACTATTGTATCCTAACTGTTAGTGTTTCTTAGATAATTAATCCCAAATAAAATACTATGAATAAGATAACAAAGGACAATCAAGGAATACTCATACTGGTCTTGACCTAACCAACAAGATAATTTGGAGTTATTTATAGATTTTTTTCCTTATAGAAGTAATATAGGGGCACTCATGGTTAGATCAACAATACCAAATTGACTGATTGAGGTATTTACAAGTGCCGATTTAGAATAAATATAACACTTAGTATTTGAAGGTGATTTAATCACACTATCTTATCACATGATTATTTACTTTATATGTATACATGATTATATCGATTTAGTTTTAGAGTCCTTATTCCAACAACAAAATTAATGTATCCACACCACCATAATGTGTACCTATTTACACAACCCACATGTTTATGTTACTTATAAAAATATAAAAGATAAGCATTTTCATACATATCTGAATGCATCATAATTGTAAAGTTGAAGAAATACTTATATTAAGTAATTGAGTTAATGTAGATTAAAAATATCCACATGAGTAATCATAATATGATGTAAATCCAACCCCATTCACCCTTATAGATAATTCATAGTCTCTACAAAAGTAGGTGGCTTGACCCCATGTCCCTCCATTTGGTGAGACATTACTCAAGAGAGAAATCACTTCAGGATATCTCTAAAACCAAAAATAAACAAACCATGTACAATGACTAAAGTAAATCTAACAACTCCAAATTGAAAACTAATATTAATGTACATGAAAACTAAATTTTATAGAGTTGTTTCAAGCTTGTAATTTCAGTTTTTAACACCTAAAATCGGTTTAACAATTAAACTAAATCATATATAATATTCAGATTTCATAGACAATTGATTAAACATGAGAAAATCAAGGAATATAATTTAAATAAATGAACAATTTATATATTTAAACATGAGATAAAAATTATGAACATTTCATAAATAAAATCTAATTATAAATTTGTTTATAAATTATAAAAACATTATAGACATTCCATAATCATGAATATAAACATTTTATATTCATTTTAATATAAACTCTTTCATACCATCTGTTATATGGAATTTAAATGATATTTTATGAATTATAAACATTGAAAAATTAAATTTAAATTATATAAACCATTTCCATATTCTAAATAAAATTTTCCACCATTTAAACATATGATGAAATTTATTTTTTATTTGGTCTAAATAATATCAAAATAAAGGCCCGTTAATTTTAACTTTTTAAATTTAAATAATTATGAAGATTCCATAATTATGAATATAAACTCTTATATTTTTCCATATTTTTTAATTTAAACCCTCTTTATAATGTACCCCTTTTGATTTTAAAATAAACCCATTATTTCTATATCATAAGGCATGTCATACAATTTTGGTAAAATGTAATTTAATATTAACATTTAATATTTGGGAAGAATATTTCATAAACAATTATTTAATAAATAATAATCTATTTAACGAAATCAATTAATTTAGAAATTCAATATAAATTAAAATATCCTAAAATACATTTTATCATTTTTTCTAAATATTATATATAAAATAAAATCCATTTAAATTACTAAAATATTTTTTAAAAAAATTTAAAACAATTTATTTTACCCAAATTAAGAATCTATATTCTACATGGGGGTAACATCCCACTACAAGTATGTAGATAGTCTAAAAAATAGTGGATTTCTTTAACACTTACACTTTAATTCTTGTAGATAGTTCAACCTGGGTCTGGGTTGTTTTTCTATTATCAATAATTATTATATGATTAAATGATACCCACTAACATGTTCTTTTAGATAGATGAATGTGAATAAATTTTCAAGAAGTTGAAGATGTGTTTTATTCGTATACCTATATTTAAAATAATCCAATGTGGATAAGGATTTCATATATACAATGTAGCATCAACGAATGGACTGGGATTTTTTCCGCATGAAACATGATATGGAAGTATCATCTATCTCACAACAATTGATTATTCATGAGAAAAATTACCCAAATCATGATTTAAAGATGGAAATAATATTTTTTAGATTAAAAATATGGAGTCATTATCTGTATGTATAGACGTGTGATATTTTTATATATACACTGATCTTAAAATCCTCACATAAAGATTTTATAATGTGCCAAATGTGATTATTACAGTAGATTAATGATTGTTATTTCTCAATACATTACTATTCTAGCAATTTGAACAATGTGGTTGATGCACTAATATAGAAGGATCGTTTTATCATATCCATGATGGGTATTTAAAAAGATCTAGTACATACGGTTTTATAGAGTGTATGCCTTATAATTTTATGAAAATTAAAAATTCATATTTTCGTAAATAATTTTTAAAAAATTCATCTATTGAAAATTAAGGAGGCATATAAGGAGGATTTGGAACTAAAAAATAAGTTCATGATTGTTTAGGAGTTCAACCATGACCACGATTGAATGCCAAGATTCAGTATCCTAATATGTGTCCCTTTAATTCTGGAATTGAAGAAGGAAATGTTGTATAAATCACATAGCTCATCATTATCTTACAATCTAGGAAGAAAAAATATATTTAAATATATCAAGGATAAATTATATATGGAAAACATGAAAAGGTATTTTGGGAAGTTTGTATGTCTATGACTATTTTTTCATTAAGTTAAGGCTAAATGTCATGAGTCTAAGGGGGTGTTTCAACCATTAACATCACCATATATTTTTTCATTGGAATCCACAATACATCTAAAAGACAGAAATCCATTTGGTATGTTTTCAATCACCATAAAAATCTTGCACATATCATTAATATGAAATAATATTTCACTATTGACCCACTTTCTAGGAAATACATTAAGAAAGTGTCAAGGTTTCATATAGTACCAGGATTTATTAAATCTGACTGATAACTGAGGTTTGGCTTCATGTTTTGGAGAAGTATTCAATAATAATTGAACACAAAGTTGAACTTTAGGACTATATATCATCCTCATATAGATGATCAGTCTGATGTGACTGTTCAAACCTTAAAAGATATTCTAAAATCATTCTTAATGGATTTCAAATGTAGTTAGGATTAACATGTTATTATGGTATCATTTTTTTGAAACAATTTATTTCACACACGAATACAGATGGATCCTTATGAATACCTTTGTAGAAATAAGTGTATAACTCCAAAATGTCGGGATAAAGTTATAGAACATAGTTATTAGGTTCTAAGAAATCTGAGTAAATTTCAAAGAAGGTTAGATTCATTCAGTAGCACATCGAGGTAGATCATATTTGATGGTAGATTTATATTGACAATTCTTGATTAGAAATAGAGTTCAAATTTTATGTTAAGTTATTACATTGAATATATCTCTATAATATATTTATTATATTTAGAAAAATAGTAATTTAGGACATAGATATATTGACTCCGTTGATATTATTCATTGTACCAGGACGATATCTTAAAACATGGAACTTCCACCAATCCTTTCCCAAGATAATGAAATGTTCCTTGTATATTTTTTGATTAAGTGAATACCTAATACTTAATATGTACTAGAATAGAAGGTTATATTGCTATAGCATGATGTTTCTTATGAGGAACAACCTGGGGAGATTACGAATCCAAGAGATAAAGAGCTTTGGAATACAACCACCCTCCAAGTCAAAGTCTTGGGGTGAAGCTATAAATTTAATAAAGCTACATACAAAAAAAATTATGTAATTAAGTATAATAATCCTTATTTTTTAATCGTATAAATGATATTTTTGTGGGAAATATTCTTATAAGGGGTAGAATGTAATGCCTTGTGATTTTAGAATATATTTTCATTTAAAATAAATTTGATGTGTTTGATAGCTTGTGATGTATGAAATGAAAAAATTAATTGAATAATGTTTTATTACTACATATTATAGAAGAAATTACTTTATAGTTAAATGAAATTGATATATAAATTACCTTTAAAAATAAAATGGGTCAAAATCATTTAACAAAATATAATTGATTCTAATTAGGGTGTTCTGAATAGTTATGTTAAATTATCAATTTTTATTAAATTTAATACTTTTTAGGAATTATATAAAAATAATTTATTTGTAAAATTTATTTAATATATAATAAAATCAATTAATTACATCCTAGAAATTTTTAATTAATGAGAAGTAATATTATTATAATAATTCTTGTTTAAAAAAATGTTTTGTTTATAAATATTATTTTAGTATATAAGTTTTATTTAAAAGTTAATTTCTCTTATACAAAGAATTAAACTAATGGAAATTTTTTTTAGAAATTTATAAATATTAATGGCCATTCATAAATTGATTATAATATTTATATAAATGATGATAAAATCATATGAATGTAAAATATATATATTTTCCATAAAACTAATATTTATGTGTGTATTGTATTTTTATCGTAATAAAAAAAATTATTCAATATTTATGAATGTATTTAATTTAATGTGTATATAATATTTAAAAGAAAATAAATTATCATTCATATAATGTTTTTTACTTGTAAATTAATGATAATGAAATCATTTTTATGCATAAGGATACATTTTTTCTAAAAAATATTTTCCACGAAATGTGTGTGAATATTAGATTTTATTTCAGTCTTATTTATAAATTTAATTTGATAAAATGTAATATATATTTTTAATTATAATTTCAAATTTTTTATAAGGTGAATTTTTTTTATTATAAACAAATGAATAGTAATTATTTTAACAGTTACGTCATTAGGATATGAGCTATAATGTGTTAAATGGGGGTAAACTATGGGATAAGACATAATATATATCAAAACCCTTAGATTTATTGGATTGTTTTAGTGTAGTTATAATTAACATAACCTTTTATTTTAGATTGCACTTATTTTTTAAATTTCCCATGAAAATAACTTTATATTATTTTAAAAGTTCATGATATTTACAAGGTTGTCACTCTTCTCACTTATAAAAGGGAACCTCTTCTCCTCACTTCTGCACACACTTTGAACACCATAACTAAAAAAATCTATTAAAATAAATTTTATACACCATTTATAATGACCTATAAGTTTTTCTATCACCAAAATACCAACCCAAGAATGTTTAATAAGATATACAATAGGAGACACCCAAGGAAGAGGGAGTTGACTTAATTGAGTTCTTTTAGGTCTCATTCTTCTTCCACATCTTCTAAATATTGTATATCCAACTCAATATAATTTAATATGTATCATTAGTATAATGAAATTTTATTATGTTGATGTGAAAATCATTATCTACATTATTTCAATCTAATAAACAATGAAGACATTGTCCATAAATAATTGTGGACTACCACCTCTATAAAGCGATATATTTAATTTTTAATTACCACATCTTATAGGGGGTTATAGATATTTATTTAATGAATAAATATTATATATATATGACATATTTATATTATAAAATTATAAATTAATGTCTACCTTACTTTCATTTTATTCATTGAAAAATGAAAATATCGCATTTGTGTACATGAGGACTACTGCCACTATTCTGTGATGTTTTTCATTTTTAAACACCAAATAACATGTATTGTTATAAAAGTGTATAATATAAATAAATAATATATTTATTACATTATTAATATTTTTTTAACCATGAAAAGGTTTAAATAACTAGAACTGGTGAACCAAAACATGCACGAAAAACGAAATAGTTAACCCCCAAATACAGATTTTAAAAACTAATTAATAATAAACTTGTCATAATAAAATATAATTTAATGGTATATAGTACTATACATGAATATTATATTTTAATATATATTTATAACAAAATTTAAATTTATTTTACATTGTGTTAGAGAATGTTTAACAAATTTTAAGACTGAGGTAAGGGTTTATTTTACAATCTAACTTTTTATTGGGATTATTTATATTTCAATTTTCATTGGGGGATTATATGTTATTTGATTCATAAAACCTATATATTTTATTCTCCTATGATTATTTCTTGGTGTTAAAGTATTCTATCTATTTTCCCTTCTTTTTTACTAAACAAAGTCCAAAGTAATGTACTTAAGAAAAGCAATCCTTATCTCTTCTTTTAAGTAAGGAATATTTTTCATCCATATACATATTCTTAAATATTTTTTTTTGGTGGTTATTATCTACTATTAAATTATATTTAATGTAATTTTTTAATTTGACTTTATTAACAAATTGATGGTGGAATTCATTTCTAAACAGGTCTTTATTTACCATTCTTTACAATAGTGTCAAAAAGAATGATTTTTATTAATTTATAATTTTAAATTTTTTTTCAAATATAATATTATTCCCATTATTTTGTAAAATATTTTTGAAAAGTTATCAAAAGAAAATGATATTTCCATTTATTTTTTAAGAATATTTCGAATGGTTTTATAAAATTATTTATCATGTATGTCGACATCCTTAAAATATGGTTATGATTCTATTGGTAAATTATATAATTATACCATCCACTTTATTTCTCTTTAGGTATTATGATGATGATTTTTAAGGAATTTTTCATGAATCTCATTTCCTTCCCATGGGTTAATTAAGCTAGATGAAATAATATATATGTTTGTGATCTAATGACACACATATGTTTGATTTTCATTATGTGATGTTAGTAAACATAATTATATAGCTCTCCAATTTATTAGTTAAAGCATGATATATCATGTGATAATATGAAAGGGAATGTGGATTGAACCTAATCCATTATGGGAATATATCCACTGTGTTTATAGAGATGGGGTGTTAACCCAATGTACTATGGGACTTTTTCTACTATGTTATGATCATATTGGGAATTATCCTTGACTAAGGAAATTATTCTATATGATTATTTGTATGTTATAAACTTATGCATTTTTCTTATGAAACGCTCTCATGGATCATGATTGATTCTTTATGATTTTCCTGCTTTATGGCTCATGTTTTTGTTATGTCAAAAACTTATTCAATGACTCAATATTTATGGTCTATGACTTATTGGGTATGTTTTTAATAAGTTATGGCTATGTTCTTATACACATATTCTTATCTTCTGTTCACTTTTTATCATTTTCTATTTTCTCTCATGTTTACCCTTACGGAGTATCTACTCTCTCCCTTTTTAATGTTTCTATTCCCTAGATTATTAATAAATGTATAATTAGGAAATGTCTAGAAGGATATGGTCTAAGAAGAATGATAGTGGGAGATTATGAAGATACTTTATTAATAATTTGATTATGTATCTTGTAGGGAATGATAATAAACTATTATAGTTCTTAGGAATGAATTTTTGATGTATTGAGTTTTTCTCTAAAATTAAGTATATTTATGTATGTTAGGTTTTGTTTTCCTCAATAATACTTTTGATCATAATTATTTTGAGTGTAATACTTATGAATGTAATATTTATAAGTGTAATTATTCTGAACACAGACCTTATGAGTATATTCCATTTCGAATTTTATATCCATAAAAATGGAAAGGGGACTAGGTAAGACACTAGATACATAAAGGTTACATAGACAAACTAAAGTCTACATAAATGTTATTCATGACCTGTATAAAGATCAACCTTACCTAAATAAAGGAAACTCGATAAAATTAGAACTATATAAGGTTTATTGGGGACCTATATAAATTTCACACTAAAAATCTAGAACCTTATGTAATGGTGGTATTAAATGGGATATTTACTTTATATTAATTCTAAATAATTATATAAAAAACAAGAGATTCCTTTGTGATGAACTGAATATTCAAACATAATGATCATTAAAGAGATTGTGATGGAATACAAGATATATGATACCCATATGAGTGAATTTCTATTATTTTGTAAGTTTCTCTACACTATAAAAATAGAGGCCACGCTGTAGAACAATGAATACCACATCGTAGTGGTGTTTCTATGGCGATATTGGGGTGTTTTTCATGAAATATGATTGTCTGTAGGAAATGAACAATCCTCCATGTCATAGGCTAATACATTTTTTCATGTTACATGTTGACAAGGAATAAAAAAATAATTTTTTTTAAAATTTTTGGAGAATATGAGGCTTTATATATTTAAATATCGCATAGGAGTTAATTTTGTGTCTTAAAGAGATTTAGATGGAATCCTTGGATAAATTTAAAGATTCTTCGATATATTAAAATAATGGTAATATTTTGCTACATTTAATCGCATAATTTCTATGTGATTTATATAAATAGTATTCATGATATTATTCTATGAATATATATATATATATATGTGTGTGTGTGTGTGTGTGTGTGCGTGTGTGTGTGTGTCGAGGAGAAAAGAATAAAGGTTAGAGACTTTATTAAGAGACACTGATAGTACTAAAAACATAGAGAATGATTGATTTGAATAAAATGAGAAGAAACTGATAGAATTCAGGATGTATTATACATCAAAGAAGATGGAAGATAATTCCAACAAGAATGTTAATATTTTGAAACCAAGGAGAAAGTAAGATGCATGTAACCTTTCCTCATACCTATGATGAAGCTAAATCGGGGGATCATGTGAGCAAGGCTAAGTGCTCCTCAATAATAGAGGATGTATTTAATTAATGGAGAACAAGGTCTACTCTCTAAATAATATGTCAAAGACCTATTTAATGAGGAGTTCAGGGGGACCCTTGATGAGTCGTTGGGACGTATTATAAGGTTACTAGAAGGTTGTCAGGAGATGTATTTAACTGGAATTATTCTAGAATAAAGAAATTTTTGGGAGGTAGCTGCTATAAACACCAAAAAATTAGACACTTTATGATATTTTATATGGGTAATTTTGGGATATTTCACATAAATATTTTAATAGAGATAACTATTTTATTTTACTAGAGTGATTCATAGTGTAGAAAATATGACATGGGAAATATAAACTTGGAAAGGGTAATATTTCTATGTTGAACATTGTAAATCATTATGTATTGTGACTTAATCATCAGGCATACTCAATTAAGGTTGAGGTATAATAATATGAGTGAATTAAATCTTCAACTAGATATAAAGATTTATTTAAGAAGGTGTATTCGTAAAATAAATGGGATCACCAATTTACCCCTCCCCCTTAGGGATCTCACCCAACCTAGCTACAACAAGTGGTATCATAGCTATAGGTTCCCTCTGAAATGATTTAACATTTTATGAATATTTATAATGAAATTTGTTAATTATTTTAATGGTAGATATGTTTATTTCTTTGATAGTAAGAACTTTTATGGATAGAAGAACTAAATTCTTCCATAGTTACTTTCGCATTACCTAAATGGAAGTGAAGATATTATAGTGGGTTTTATCAACTATGAAGAGATGATCCCATGAATTTTGGAGAGAAATGATATCTATAAGTATACGAGAATTCAAGTAATTCAATTCTATCATCGCTAAGTTGATGTGACTTCAAACTGCTGAGGTGATATGGGAAAAACATGAAAATATGTTTGAAGGTAATGTGAGGATCACAGAATTCAAAAACCATATTTAAAGGGAACATTGTGAATATATTTAATTGGTATATGATGATAACATTAATGAATTATTATCCTAGTTTAATGATATTGTGAGTATCATAGAAGGATTTGGTAATAATTTAGAAGAATAAATTATTTTGAAGAAACTCATGAGAAATTTTCCTAAAATATTTGAACCAATGAAATCATACATGTAAGTGATTGAAGAGATATATCATGATGATATTCAAAAACCTATTATAATTTATGATATTATAAACACTTGGTGTTTAAAATTAATAAAATTTTTAAAATGGAATTTAAATCCATTAATGGTCTCAAGATGAATGATTAGAATGAAGAGCAAATCATTGAATCAAATGATAAAGGTGATGGAGAATACATGAGAATCATGTATCATATTTCTAAAAATATGATAATGTTAATAGGAAATTATAAAGGAAATGTTCCTCTTATGTGATTTTATTTTGGAGGTGTTAGTCACTTCGAAATTAATTTCCCAAATAATGATTATGATGAAACTGAGACTGGGACGGAAGATGAAGAACATTTTAGAAGGAATCCTGGATGATTATGAAAATATGATCATATAAATAAAAAATTTTTCATAAATTTAAGGATATATTTTATGAGTAAAAAAGATATTAAATACTCCTCATCCTCATGTGAGTCATATTATGATCCCTCTCAACAACACATGACCTTCACTACTATGTTTAAAATGCCTGAGGTCACATCAAGAAGTAAAGTAGAAGGCAATACTGACGACATTATAAGGTTATAACTATCTTACTGCCTTAATATAAATAAAAATCTCTAGAATAAGATAAGATACTTGACATGGATAAAAGAAGTAAATATTTGAAAATATGTGATCACATATAAGAGATCAAAATTTCCAAGGTGAAGATTACAAAACAAGATAGGATGTTGGATTATCTTAATGAAAAGTTGATTGAGATGAATGAAGAAATGAATATGGATCAATATCTATGTCTTAATTATTAAAACACTTTCAATACCATGATAAAATATTATGAGAAATAATTATAGTTTCATATCAAATCATCCAATGCTACTAAGAAATCCATCCCAAAGAAAAAGGCAGAAAATGTTCTTAAATGATCAAGTGATATTAAATTTGATTCATTTAGTTGTAAAAACATGAAATTAAATATGAAGATGTTTAGGATGAATAATGTTATGAAATGTTTCCTCCTATACTAAGTAGAGTTATTGATGAGTTGAGATATAAAAAAACCAAGGAAAATGAAAAACCAAGGCTGGAAAATGCCTAGGCATCAGATAAATTTTTGTAAGAAGACTCATCAATATATATGAAAATCCTGTTTAAAAGGATATTGATGGTGTTGTGGGAGATTTTGGAATAAATCCTATGGTTTATATTATAATATATCATTTTCATGAAACTGGAATTAATCAAGGGGGAGCATACCGAAGAAAAAAAAGAAACAGTTCTGTAAGAAAAAAAATAATCATAGAATGCTAGAGTTTTAGGTTGAACGAACTACTCGACTTGTATCATGGAATATAAAATTAGAAAATAATAAAATAAAAATTATATAATATGATCAAAATGGTACCAGAAAAATTAGATAAAGGATTAATGCATAAGATAATTCTTATGAGGAAAGAAAGTAGGGAAACCTAAAGTTCAAGTGAAGTTGTGTGGAAGATGCAAGGCCACTGGTAATGTTGCAAAAGACTATTTTACATACCTGCCTCTATTAAAGTAAAATACAATTAATATAAATAATTCATATAAGGATTCATTTTCCTTTGTTCCTCATGTAATCAACTAGTTTCCGCCCAGAAATACTATTGGAAGTAGACCTATGTATGGTGTTTGATTTGTTGTAAATAAATTTATCATAGAGTATGGATAAAGTATTTATTTTCAATTAGAGTTCCATGTTTTCTGAATTTATTTATTGGATAAAATTTAATACATGGTCATTGGATTTTTAATCCATGATTAGCTGGTGATGATATGTGGACATAATTCTTGGTGAAGGCACATTTTTTGCAATAGTATATATGTGAAGGATTTCATGATGATTTATAAGTTCATATTAAGATCAAAATTAATGTTGGTGTTGAATAGTTGGTGAAATTATAAATATGACATTCCAAATTAGCTTTTTTGAATGTTTTTTGTAATCCTAGAAGTTTTTGTGAAGTAGATTGAAGAAGATGTGGTTCATTTATAGACTCTGGGAAAATATTATTGTAGTATAAGGAAAATTTCACAATTCATTAAAGGTGACATTATCATGTAAGATCTTAAGGGTCATACATCCTTGTATGTAACGTTGATATAAGATACCCTGTATATATGGAGAAAACAATTGATCTTATAATCATGGAGGGATCTTATGATCACAAGAAATAAATACACTAGTTTTGAAAGAGAGGATTCCAAATTTATGTAAGTATTGTTAGTGTAAATGCTCGAAGATATCACATTTAATGAAATGAGTTTGAAATTATAGATGAAATTTGTGATAATGGTTCACATGGAAGATCATGTAATCATGAATGTCTCACATGATCGAGTATGAGGATTTTATTTGTTTGAATAATGTAGTAGATTGCATAAGCTTAAATAGAACTCATGAAAGGGTCGTGTGAATCGTATTAAGTTAAATACATTGTAAATAATGAATGAAATATACAATAAGAGTCCCATGATTCATTTTAGTTTAGTGATAACATAATCCTAAATGTATCATGCAACAAAGGTGATATGCATGAGTCTTGAGGTGGTGCAATGAATGGATATATGAGCATAATTTCAAAAGAGTGAGGTGATGGAAATCACCGATAAATACAAGCACTTTCATGAAATTTAAGATATTTTTTTGATAAAGAGATTTGATCTAGGGGATATTCCAAAGGGAAGAGAGACTGGGTAATGGGTGATGTGATTCATTAATAAATTTACAAACGTAGAACACTTAATGAGGAATGTGAATGGCTGTTGCAGAATTAGTATCATGTAAGGAAATATATTCTAGGAGTTTTGAATTTGAGATTAAAGAATGAGATACTCACCCATAAGTTATTCCCTAGATGATTTGGGAAAGGTGTTATATAAAGATGAGTCTCACACTTATAAGTCATGGACCAATTGCCTAATGCTCGGAGTTACATTCCATTAACACATGCCATGAGTCATATGCCCAAGGTTTATTCCCTCAGTGGTTACACACTTAATGTTGTGCAGCTAGGGTTAAGACATCCATGTTATGCTACACAAGATTTTTGACTTGGATGTGGAATGAACAATGCTAAATTATGATGTAGTCACAGTAAGAAATTATATTTGAACTTTAAGCATTGAACATTTGTATACAGTAAATAGAGAATCTTGACTATATCTATTATAAAGGAATAAGGTGAATAATAATTAGAGTTAGAGGACCACATCTGGTTTTTAATGAGTAGTAACGAAATATGATAATTATAGTTATGAATTATCCTAACTCCAATAAAAATTTATATTGTGATAGTGTATTGGAATAGAAATATTTTACTCTCTAATTAAGGAGTTAATCACATCTATACTTGAAGAAGGAAACCATAGCAGGAAACAGAGTAGTAAAACATAAAACTAGAAATTATGATACATGACGAGTCTTGTGCTAAAAAGTGATATACCATCATGTTAATTATATATTAAGATACTTATAAGTCAATAAAGTATGGATGATCCTTCACTAAATATGTGTGTAATATTTAATAAGAGGTAGTTCGACATGGGTGAGGAGTGATCAAACCCTAAATATTGTAAAGGTAATGATCATGAAATAGAGTGACCATGTATTGAAACATTGTTTTCATATAACCATTGATGATTAGTTTATTTCTTCACATAGACAAATAATTGGTGTGTACTCCTTCGACATATCAATTTGTGGGGAACCAATTAAAATCTATGTGTTTAGTGTATTCTTTAATTTACTGCAGATCTATTATTTTTTCAGTGGTTGTGTTATAATGAAATTATGGTTGAACTTTATTCCTACCAATATGGGAATAAGATCCTAAAAGAAATATAAACAACTTCAAGAAAAAGTTTAATATTACGATCAACTAGATTCAAACCCCCCAGCTCCCTCTAAAGGTGTCTCTGGTTCCAAAAAGTGGTATAAAAGGATAAAGGTTCAGACTCAATGTTAAAATTCTTAAGTAGTGTTTGGTTTTTGACAAATGGATTCTATGATAAAACTTCTATTTTTTATGGAACTAAATTTGATGGAATATGGAATTAAATGCACATATTCCATCAAGATTACAGTGAATAAGTTATGAAGTATATCTAAATATATGATTACATGATAAATCACAATGGAAAAATTGGAAGTGAAAAGAAAAAAAAAATAAATTTAATGAATCATTGTCTAATGAATTTTATAAGAAACCCATTCACTGTGCTTATGATTTTGATATGTGGAAGTACCTGGAAACTATTTAAGGAAACAAGAAAATAGGTAAATTAATTTGCGAATTCCACCATGAAATAAGAATGTAAAACTAGTCAAGTAATAAATCATTGAAACATTTTGGTTGAGATTTTCTAATGAAATTAGGTAAGGAGAAAATTGGATATAAGAATAATTCTCTCATAAATATGACCACTCATGTTAAATTAAATAATTTTGATTCTTTTTTTAAAATAAAAAATGTTTTGGTGGACTCTAGAAAATATAAAAACATAGAATTTCCCCAATAAATAGATAAATGTGTCATTCACATAGAACAAGTGATGAAATAAAAAATAAAAACTAATGATCTCAGGTGATTTAACATTTTAAGGATCCTATTGAAGAAAAAAACAAAATAACTGGGTACCTAAATAAAGAAAATATTGAATCGAAAAACTTTTAGGATCTATTTAAATATTTTTATTTTTAGAAGAAATTTTTTGGAGCCTTTATTAGGTAAGATGAACCACTCCTACAAAATCATAAATCTAATAAGGAATAAAATGCTATGGTGTATGGTAATTAATTTATTGATGTTTTGATTCAATATCAACAAGATATTCAATACTAAAAATAGAAGTTGGGTTAGTGGTAGATCATACTTGAAGTGGAATATGCAATCATCAAGGATCTATGCATGCAGAATAATAGACTAAAAAGAGAAGAGGTGTCCCTTAATGTTGACATATATAATATGGGTGAAATGACTAAAGAATGAATTAATCTACTTGAAGAAATGTACCAAAATATCAGAAATAATATGGTCATGGATAAGGTGATAAAGAAAATATCCTATCTCTAAAGACACATCTAGAGGAGGGGATAAAATCTAGAAATGAATCATATTCTAGATTATTGAAAGTAGAAGTCTGGATTAACAGAAATATCACAAGATCTGGGGGCTTAAGTCAATGTTCAATTTTTGTAAGGATAAGGAAAAGGTAGAGTTTCCCTCTATGGAAGTGTTTATAAGTAGAATATGAAAATATATGAATCTGAAATATGAAAATTTTTGTAAGATTATTTCTAAATATATAAATTAGAATAATATGTCTGAAAAATATGAATGGAAAGAATCTTAGAAGAATGTATATATGAAATGATACTATTATGGAATACAGAGACACGCTTTGAGTTTGTGTATAGAATCCAAAGGCACAATATTAGAAGAATAACACCTGATACAACTACATTTCAACCAACAAATGATGAAATGGTGTATTTTTTAATGGTATATGTTATATATTTTATAATCATGAGAATTTGGAATGATATTACGTTTATAATAAATTGGAGATGGTAAAAGACTCCATTTGGAGGTACTAAAATACTTTTTCGTACAACAAGTAAGTATATACTAAAAGAAAACCTGATAATCTAAAAAAAAAATTTACAGTCTTAATGAAAATACAAGGATCTCAATGAATGGGATACAAAAAACCTACATGGTTACACATCACAAATCCCTATTAGAAAGAATGTATAAAATTCAAGAATAAATAAGGATAATTTTCTCTTATTTTGATTAAGATGGTTTTTCATTTGAATGTAGGATCACCAAATAAAGAAATGGTTTATGTTGTTGTTATGATTTCAAAAAGTTGAGACATTATGTAAACCTTAGTGGTTGCACAAGTCATTGTATGAGGTGAAAATTGAAGAAAAGAAAAATTTTCAACCAATGTATGAAGGATTGTGAGTAGAATTAATTTAATAGATCAATGAATAATACATATACTCATGGGATTAATCCCATAACCATAAAAAAGAAGAAACTCATGGCTTCAGCATAACTCCCGATGGATTGTGGGTAGGGGGAATATCAACTGTTGGCAGCAGGACCGGGGGGTGGGAAAGTTGTGGTTCCCGGGGTGATCTACCCTAGATTTATCTTTTAAAGAGGTGATTACTCAACCAAGGTTCTTACAAACCATTTTTGATTCAATTCAATTGGAAATTTTCAATTCTATTATGGTTAAATATGAGGATGACTGGCTGGTTTTCACGGGCTCTTCGTCGGGTGCCTTCTCCATCAGGGATTTTGATCGTGTGACGAGGAGCATTGGAACTGCAGATCCATGGGGGTGTCCTTGTGGTGCAAAGATATCCCATTCAAAATGTAACTTTATGGTGGGCGTGTGCGGAACAGGGCCCAGCCTACAGATGATAATTTGCAGATAATGGGTGTGAACATGGCCTCATGGTGTTGGTGCTGCCGGGATTTCAACCGAGAATCAGTAGGGCATCTTTTCTATGATACTGAATGGGCCAGAGGGATTTGGCAGACTTATGGGGCCTTCTTTGGTTGGAATGGGTATGAAGGCTCTCCAGGCAATTTTCTATAGGCGTGGTTTAGCGGAGCTGGAAACCAAGGGGTGGAGAGAAAGGCCAGATCAATCATCCTATGTGATGGGTGTTGGACAATCTCGAAGGCCCGGAATGATGGTAGGCATAAAAACACTTTGGGATCCTTGACCTGCATTCTACTCAAAATGAAAAACAATGTTAGGGATCTACTTTGGGTATCTCTTGACTGTCACTCGGTGCCTTCGATAAGTTATTTGGTACTGCCACTATCTATAGAACATCAGTCGAGTGGTTTAAGGATGGGTCGATGGATTCAGTGGAGCCCTCCGAATGAAAGGATAAAGTTAAACTCGGACGGGTCACTGCACGGGGGGGGGATGCATGGGGGCGGTGTCATGAGAGATAAATCTGGGTCAGTGTGGGCGGCTTTCACTGCATCGTTCAGGGAGGGAGACTCACTTCAGGTGGAGGCCTGGCTTTGGCCAAGGGTCTGGAGATGTGCTCTAGTAGGAAGCTTTGCGTTTCGTCAGTGGAGACCAATTCCTTTCTTCTGTATCGAGCACTGATGGACGTGAGAAGAATTCCTTGGAGTATTGTTTATGCTGTCAGGATATGCAATGTGCTAATGGCGTCTCACATGGTGACATCTCGTACATATCGGGAGGGAAACACAGAAGTGGACTTTCTGGCATCAATGGATACATCTAATAGCAGTACAGTTTCCTTTTTTAATTTGGGATCATTTCCTAGTTAGGGGATGAAGTTTGTTGTCAATGATTGGTTTGGGATGCATTACTTTAGACCTCCGTGATGGTTTTATTTTTCTGTGTATGGTGATCTCCAAAAATAAATAAAAATGTTAACATTTAGTCATGAAACTAATAGATCCTGCACACAAAAATTAGACTAAGCATGTGTGGAAAGAATACATTATCATATGTCTATATCTAATGGAATTCACTAAGAAGTTTGAATAGTAATAGGAAAATTAATGTTCCATGATTTCAGTTGAGAATAAGACTAATCAAATAAAAGGGTATCTATAAAGAAGTAATCTGAGGAGAATGATTATAACTGGTTACATACAAAATAAACAACACGATGATGGTTTAAAGAAAATATTGAAGCAAATGGTTAGTCTATCATGACCAACCACAATCCTATGTTTTCATATTTTAGATTCACCTGTCTCCTGATGAATTTAATTTTTTATAATATATTTTTTAAATGGTGTTGTATTAGGGGGGAGATAAGATCTTTGGGGTGTGTATGTGTGTTTAAAGGGAGCAGGTTCATAAACTAAATAGTGATAAATATGACCAGAATTGTCAAATTTTTTGATATTCACATATGGTGTTAGACTTAAAAAGTGGTGTCACACATCCAATCATGTTTTTAAAGATGTATTTGAAAATAGAATGCTATTAAATGAAATATCATATGAGCACTCTAGGTTATTTTGACTTATCTGAAAAAGGAGTCCTATGAATTATTTCATATCGTGTATAATAAGTGGTACCATGTAGTTCTCCTTAACAAGTAGTTTTAGTTGGATTATCATGTGGTATGTCTCACACACTTGTACTTAATTTATAAATCATTTATTTTTTTCTGTTAGTGTGATTGAGATCAAATTATGATTTTATAAAATAAAAAATTGTATGTTTCATTGATCTATGAATTAAGTGAGTGACATGGAAATTATTGGAGTTTATTTTTATTAAACTCTTATTTCTTATAATGAATTTTGTCTTAGTAGGATTATAGGATTTGTTAATAACTCAATGACAAGTGGTAATTTCACTCATTGATAATTTTTCAATGGTGTGAAGCAATAAAGAAAAAAGTGACTCTGATCTTCAATGGTGGTAATATCTAGATGTCAGTAGTTAGAAGAGAACAATGTTCCCCCACATTTTTTACGCATAACATTTGAAAATATGATAAATGGATATTATTGGTTAAGGAGGAGAGACTACATATGAAGTAATATCATGTGGAATTTTATGAGAAATGTGGGGTTAAAATAGAAATTAGATATGATGATACATTTAGGAGAAGAGAATGTGAATATTAAATCTGGTTTTATACATAGCATTGCATTTTCATGTCAATAGAGAAGATAAAATTCATTAAGATGCATGAATGGAATCATGAATCTGTCTCTATGGAACATTTATGATGATTTTTATATCTATAGAAGGGTGTATTTAAGATAATATTGACTACAATATTTGAAGGGAAGTAATGTTGGAACCATGCTTTTGTTTTGTGTTGGATTGGTTATGAATTAGTGTTACGTAGAGTACATATAGAGTATTTTTTCCCATGAGTTTTTCATAAATTAATAATACATTATTTGATAACATTGAAGGCATGGAAACATTATGTGAAATCCATGATGATCTGATGATGAGAGGTGGACAGTGTTTTTTGAGAAGGAAAATTGTTTACAACAGTGTATATGTGATGGATTGCATGATGATTAAGAAGTTCTAATAAAAAATTGATATTATAACTAAATAAGGGATGAGATTAAGATACTAGTGAAATAAATTATATTTTTGTAAATTCATTTATAATCCAAAAAGTTTCATTGAAGTAGATTGAAGAAGAAGTTGTTCATTTCCAAGCTTGTTGAAAAATTTGGAGGAGAATATGGAAATTCACATAATCTCTTATAGGATACATGATTGTGAAATCAATTATGGATAACACAAAAACATTAGTAAAGTTGATTAAGCTACCACATATACATAGATAATACAATAAATCACATATTCATGATGATATATTTTTATTACAAGAATAAAATTTACTATATTTTATGGATTGGTCTCATGATTTACATATGTTTTGTGGGCATAAAATCTCGATGGTATCACACATAATGGTCCTATAAAACATGTAAACGGTGATATATTGGAAATAATGGAGGAATTTTATAGAAAA
Organism: Viscum album; assembly: GCA_963277665.1. Classification (NCBI taxonomy): domain Eukaryota; kingdom Viridiplantae; phylum Streptophyta; class Magnoliopsida; order Santalales; family Viscaceae; genus Viscum; species Viscum album. The sequence goes on from OY728161.1 coordinate 1,604,453,138, forward strand.
TTATTACATGGAAGATGATGTAATCCTGAAAAAATCACATGATCAAGTAGAGAGATCCCATATGTTTTAATAAAACAGGGGATCATATAATCTTGAAGAAAAATCATGATAGGGTCTTGAAAATCACATGATGTAAAATACCTTGTAAATAATCGATCAATTTTGTGCTAGGATTATTATGATTCATGGGATTGTGATGATTTCCAGATTTTAAATGGATCATGGGATGAATTTGATGTGCGTGATTTTTTAGGTGGTTGAATGAATGGAAAGGTGGGAGTAATTTCCAGAGAGTAAGATGGTAGAAATTTCCTATAACTCATGTCATTTATAATATTTTTTATTTTAAAAGTTTTTATTCACATGGATATTCTATAGATAAGAGAGGCTAATTGATGGGTACTAGTATTCTTGAATGAATTCACAGATGTGTAGCACCCGAGGAGGCATGTGAAATGGGAAGCGTATAAGTAGAATTCTCAAAGAAGATACATTCGAGGATTATTATGATTGAGCTTTTGCAATGGGATACATGCCCAAGAGTTACACAAAAGCAGACTCGTGAAAGGTGTTTATTGTACAAGTTTCGTGTGCCTAAGAGCCCAGTGCCAATGGTCATAAAATAAAATTAATATGGTAGAGATACAGTCCATTAGTCTTAGACATAATTATTATACACTCATTGGTCTCACACATTATGTTTTGTTGCTAGGGTGAGGTGATATGGGTTATGTTATGGAATATTTGTGACTTGGATGTGCAGTGAATATTAATAGTTCTAAATCGGGAAATATTTATACAGGGAAGTTATATGAATATAAAAAACAATAAAAATCATATATAGTGAATAAATCTTCTTGACTATATCTATTATAATGGGAAAAAGGAGTGTCAAAGGAAGAGTTAGAGTACCACACCTCGTTATTGAAGAAAAGGAAAAACATGACAACAATAGTGAAGAATTATCCTTACATCGAGAAAAATTATTATATTCATAGTGATGTGGAATATAAAGACCCAACTCTCTCATTAAAGTGTTAATCACTTATAGCCTTGAAGAAGTAGATCATGCTAGGATGAATATAAAAATAGCATAAAATTAGTATTTATGATGCATGTATATTCTCATGATGAATAGAGAGAGACCATTATGTTCCTTATCTATTTAAGATACCTTCATGTTTATAATCTATGGATGGTTCTTCATCGAAGCAGTGTTAGGATGTTAAAAATAGGCGGTGAACCTTGTGTTAAGAGTGAAAGAACTCTATATCTTTTAAATAAAATGCACCTAGAATAGAGTTACCATGGTTGAAATGTTTTATTCATAGAACTAGCGAATATCAATGATTCTATCACATCACCAAGTTGTAGTTCTGTGTTCATTGGATGTAGACCTTTGTAGGGAAATAATTAAAATATGTGTGTTCTATATATGCATTATTTTCATATATATATTTAATTTGTTTTAGTATTTGTGCTATCAAATAATAATTTTTGAATATAGTTTCTTCCAACATGAAAACAATATCCTAAATGAAATATAGTCGGCATAAATAAAAAAAATTAATTTGAACATCACCCTAATTTACCACCCCTCATATTATGGTGTCTTTGGTTGCAACAAATTTTGTTGAAGAGAGTGAGAATAAATAGCTATCTACAAATATAAATGATAAAAAAATTGTGAAATTAATCTTACTGTATTCCCAATGATAAAGTTAGGAATAGTAGAAGATCCCAATTGAGAGACATCTCTCAAACTTCTTAATCTTATTAAAGAGTAAGGTACCCCTCCTTAGTAACTCTCAATTTATGTGTCCTAACATGAAATGTATTATAAGAACAAGTTATGTGTTCTAGATGAGTGTTTCACTATTAGAAAGTTATATAAATGGAACATCATGGATTACTCTCACTACCATGATAAATAAAATGAGGTCATCCCTCGAGGGGGAGTAATACATGAAGAGAATATATTATAAATGAAAAACATCATGGAATAAATATATATAGACCATAGAACAAAAATTTAAGGATAAGTTATTCAAATCACACCTATCAGCCCTATTTTTATTTTGAAAATTATATTTTACGAAGGGGGTGTCGATTGATGTTTTTAGTATGAGAAAAGGGAGTAAATTTCCTTTAACTAAATATTTACTGTCAAATTTTCTGATTTTAGTGAACGATTTTAATTTCATGATCAATAAATAATATTACTAATAGATTAAGATTTTTGGATGTTTTATCACATTTTGTAGTGATATTGGATATTATCGATGTATTGGTGAAGTCTCACTTGTATTCTATACCATTCATTTCCCAAATAGACTTATAGTATACTAATTAAAGTCTCATGTATAAGTTGTGTGTGGTTACATCCTTCTCTCATATTGAAGTATTTATAAAATTAACAATTAATGATTGAGAAATTTTTAGTTTATGTATAACTTTTCTCATGAATAATAAAGAGTCAATGAGTGGTGTACAACCCTTATATGACCGTTTATATTTAGTGATAATAATGGGAAGAATAAAATGAGTTGAAGTACACATATTAATATGAAGGATATTGGTTTTATTGACAAAAACCCCAAGTTGGATATTGTTGCAAACATTCATGGAATGTATTTATTATCACATAGGAGAGATATCATAGTTATTTGTCTGGGAATATATTGAGGAAGAAACCATAAATGTGATGAATTTGGAACTGGTATTGAAGGAAATATAACAAATGTTGATGGGTCTTAGAGGAATGTAAACCATAATTATTCATAACTACTGGATGTTTTGAATATATTGAATAATCTATTATTTAATAATGTTCAATATTGTTCGAGAAGATAAAGGAACCATCTATGGAGCACCATGGATGGTAACAAATGTATCAAATGAAGGAACACCATTCAAAGATGTTAGAAAAAGGTTGAAGTGTTTTGAGAATGCTAGAGTTGAGTTAATATTTCCTAAATTTTTTTAAGTAATTCGTATACTAAAGCTACATTTTCAAAATGGAATGCCAATGTATGTGTCTTCCTGCCCCTGCATATGTGTGAAAGATGTCTAGTGTAGGCCTCTGATGTGATTACTATAAGAATTTGATGTTGGAAATATGTATCTGAGTTAAATCCTTTTGATCGTAAGCCTTTAGAGAATAATCCATTAAGAATAGGAAATCCATAAAATTGGAATGGACTTATGTGAAGGACATACACTAGATACGTAAAGGTTACTTAGATAAAATAAAGTCTATGTAAAGGTAATATCGTCTAGTGTAAAGGTAAATTGATAAACTAAGACCAATATAAGGGTTATTAAGACGTAAATAAATTTCCCCCTAAAATCAAGGATGTTGTGTAATGTTATGTTTAAATGAGATATTTCTATAATGGTAATTCTTAAGAATTCGACAATAAAACAAGGCAATGATTTTTTTATGAAATTCAAAGCTTAAAAATTCATGATCATTCAATGGATCATGATTCAATAAAATATGGATAACTTCTGTCCAAGTGAACATATGGTGTTGATGAATTTTCTCTATACCATAGAAATAGATACCACACTATAGAATGAATAATATTGTGTCATAGTTGTGTTTTCATGGTCGTAGTGATGAACATTTCAAGAAATATTATTACCTATGAGAAATAGAGACTCCACCTCATTTCCAGATAAACTGTGTTCTTGTATATTACATTGAGATGTGGAATAAAATAAAAAAATTATATTATTTTTTCTAAAGATGAGGTTATGAATATTTAAATATCACTTGGGAGTTATTGTCGAGTCATAAAAGGATTTAAATGAAAATATTGAATAGATTTGAATAAGGTTGAATGGGTTTATATAGGAGAAGATCTTGCTACTAGAAATCATGTATTTTCCTTATGATTTATAGAAATAATATTCATGGTATTATTTTATGAATATGTATGTGTGTGTGTGTGGAGAAGTGAAGAAAAGGGGTTGGGGAACAGATTAGTGTTGGATTTAGTTCCCTAGAACCAACTTTTGTGTACATTATGATAGCCTATATTCATAGTTTTTAATATTAATAAAATTTTTATAATATCATGATTATTCTTCAACATAACTCGGTATGGGATAATTTCCCAAGAGTAGATATCGCACTAAAAGGTCATAGAAATTCCTCGCTAGGATGAGAACCCATAAGTGATACAAAACTATTAGTAAATATATTTTCTATTTCTATATGATATCATTTTAGGGAAACAAATGATACAAGATATCTGGGGTGGAGACTCATAGGACATCGAGGAACCTAATCATGGTGTACGCCCTTAGTAATATCTACTGTAGGGTATTATGAGAATGATACCAGCCAATATGAAATATATATTACATGTGTCTATGGATGTTCATATCTAAATATTTATGTAGTGATTCATATACTTTAATATTATTATTAATTAGTATTATGAGTTGTGTACTTTGATGTATTGATGAAAATCGTGATGACATATGTTTTTGGAGAGGTCTGATATATTGGGTGTATAATGAGTAATATTTATTTAATGAATAATGTATGAAAGGGTTTTTCTGTTCGGTTATTTAATGAAATATGATATCTTAGGCCCTTTTATGGAAATTATATATCCTACATAAATCCATTTCCATGGTGTTCTATAGGCAAGTAGATTTTTTGGAAATTCAACGAAACATACATCTAGAACATTGATTGATTGCACTAACATTCAACCTAATTGATTTGAGATATCATGATAAAAGAGTTATATTACACAGTTATCATTTGTATGAGATATTGTGTCATTGCGGAATTAATTTCTATATCTATGGGTACCATGGCATGTTTCTAGATGCTAAAATTAGACTTCAGGCAGCTTCTCCTAATACCACTGGGAAAAAGGCCTAGAGGGTCACGAACTATGTCTATCCCAAATCTCAGTTAAATAATATATAATTATTTGATATTTAACAATTTAAATAAATATTATCCCCATGCATTGTTTAATAATTATTAACATTTTATTGATAACATATTTTTTGTCACCAGTTAATCGAGAGAATATAATATGATCAGAATATTTAATAAAAATTTATTTACAATATAGTGAATATAATATTTATTTATTTATATGGGAATAATGTAGTGATTTTTATTTAATACAAAACTAGTAATTATTCAAGTCCTGATAGATATTGTTGATGAATGGTAGACCATGTTTAATAGTCTAGTGAGAAATAATAAATATTGAATATTATTTGGTTAAGTAATATTTAATTTAATTCATAATATAAGTGCATATTGGGAAATATTATTATTATTTAAATTGGAGTTCCATAGGAATTAAATAAATAATAATTGGAATTGTGCAGTTATTTTATATTAACCCTAGTAACATATAAACCCAATTATATTATTTTCTAAGAGAGACATTTTTTTGTGATCAATGTATTTGTAGAATACTCTCTATACATGTACAGATACCTTCTCAAAGAATGCTCCCAATAATGGAGAGTGATCTTCCTCCCCCTCCACTCTCAATATTATAGAGATCCATTAAAATATTTGGAAGCAGTTCTCAAGGCGATAAATGGTGGGTGAAAAAAGAGATAGGATCTGTCATGCTAGCACCCAATAAATTATATAACAATTTTAAAATATTTTTGGATCACATGGGGATCGCCACTAGAGTCAATCTACATTGATTCCTACAATATTACCATTATACAATGCAGATCTATTGTTAAATCCATCAATAAAGACATAATTCCAACAAGGTAATTCTTTAATTAATTATATTGATTTTATATAATATGTGATGATCATATCAATGGATCTTGAACTCTATCCCTTGTTTATATTATTTGATTAAATTCTATAGACCATGACATTTATCATTGTGTAAATCACAGATTGATCATTGATCATGACAATAATAAATGTTGGACACAACCTGTCACACACTTTTGTTGTGGCTAGAACATTCAAGTGGTATCAAAGTAGTCACATGATATTTATAATTATTTAGATATCATTGATGATTTATGTAGTTGTCATTTAGTTTTAAATTCATGTTTAATCTTTCTTTTAATTTTAATAATGAGATCTAGTTCTTCCTCTCTTTTTTCTCGTATATCAAATCAAAATGATTAATTTTATGAATGAAATAAAATCAATGATATCATACAGATGTTTTGTGGATTCAATCTAGAAAACAAAGGAGTAAACACAATGTAACTAGAGTTACACATCGTGTACTTGTGTTCAATGCTTCATGAATTAATTCGAAAATTAATTCAAACTATGTGAATTGATGACATGTTGTGAATTTATTTCTTACACTACATGTTGACCAAGCTAGCCTGGTGCAGTGTCAATCAGAGTACACATAGTGTAGTCCATGTACATGGTGTGTAGTACCTTTGAGTCACAAATGATCCATGTATTACCATACATGTCCTACTTGACAGGTGACCCTACAACACGGAGATCTCACTCTGTGTAGTCACTTACACGCTTCGTATACAGCTATTTTTCGAGACATGTTTTACACGCGGAGTCCCTTGGCATGTTATGTGGTTAGAGATTAAGTGATGAACAGATTGTGTATCTTCATGTACATGTCCTGTATTTATACAAAATTATAGAGATTTAAAATTTATTTATTATATTGTGTAAACCTTATCAATATGTTCTTTTTTGTGGCCGTTAAGTTGATAGGAAATGCCATGTCATAGGTTTTAATATATATATATATATATATATATATATTTAATTAATATATGTGTAATGTTTTGATCTTCATATAATATATGAGTCATATTACCACTATTACTCTCTATGCATTGAATCATAACATGTGATAAAAACACAATTTAATTCTTGAAATCATTAATTTGATAGTACATGTCATGAAAGTATGTGATAAGTCATGTATGTCATACGTCACAATAATAAATAGTCTATGAGTATAATACATGTTGGGTAGATTCATATGGGTATTCACTGGGTTTACTCCAAGGTACATTTATATACACAGTTTAATTTTAAATGAATTTATTTAATATTTAAAAAAGTATGATGGATGAGAATCTCAAGGAAATTCAGATGAAAATTGAGATAAAATAATTGATTAACTAAATAAGATAATTAATTTATCCAATCATGATTTGTGTTAAATAAGAATGATTAGGATGTGATTTCTAGTTTTATTAAATGTTTATTTTGTTTCATACTTATGAATGATCATAAACATAGGCTAGAACATTATATGAGATTGGTTTCATTTAATTTATTTTTAAATTAAATTTTTGGTATGTGTGACTTATCTCTTCTTATTATTTTAGAGTCTATCTACCCATGGTTTTTTATGTAAACAATTTCCCCTCACCTACATGTGGGTAAATAATATATAATGGATGGAGCTCCGAATCTCATAGATATAGTTCATGTTTGGATATGATTTGAAACCATTCAAAGAGAGATACATTGTTACACAAGTGTTAAGATATAACATGAACCTTAATTAGTTCAAGGGGTTTTACCCTAGGTCAATGGTTAGTTTATCAACCACTATATAAACTTAACATTAGTAAAAGATCATGAACATACCTCTTTATTATTTCATTTCTATCAATTTGCAATGTAATTTAATTATTGATGTTTTTCCCAATCACAAGAAATTATAAAATAAGTGATCATTCAAAATAAAACTAACATGAATTGGATTTTTCATAAATATTATCTAATACATGGTTAATCACTTAATTAAATCCTATTAATATTAACAAGCATGTAATAAATAGAATAATTATAAATTTATTCATAAATTGACAAATTACCTCAATTTTATATATTAAGCTGGTATTGACATCCACTACATTAGTTCAAATTTAACCATATTTCAATGTTCACAACCTCCCAAATTTGTGGTGATTTCAATTATCAGAGAATTATAACATTATTTTTGTGTTTACATATCATAGTTCATATCAAGGGTTGACTACCAAGAAGGACATGGTGTAACTAAGAGGAATGAGTTTCGGAAAACCAATTTCAAGATTTCTTGATTGGGGTGTCCACTCAACAGATCAAGGGACACTATGTTAATGTAGTTGGAATTTATAATTCCCTACTAAAACCATTTGAGTTTCTTGACCTATCAAATATGGGGTAATGAGAAGGGGGATATAGATCCTTGTTAATCTAATGTCCAAAAAATAATATATTTCAAATCCAATGGTGAGGGATATAAGGTTTTGATAAAATAGGGGGAGATTAAAAAAATATAATATTTATTTATTTTTCTAAATATTATTAGAGAAAGTACTAAAATCTTTCAAATCTTATTTTGAAGAAATATAATTAAAATTACTACAAAGGTATCTATGTTTTCCATACTTAATAAGAACAGACTTATCACAGGCACAAATTTCCAAAAGTGGCAAAGGTGATTACGTGTTATCCTTCACCATGAATTTTTTTTTATATGATTGAAGAAAATTGTCCTGAGGTGCCTAGTAATAAGGAAAGTCATAAAGAGTAATTACTCTTTGACAAACATTTGAAATATTAAATAGGTGTTCAATTTTTCATGCTACCATTCATGTCAAATTAGCATTTGATGCAACATGAGGACATGGGTATGTATATGATGATATCTCACCATCAGGATCTCTATCAAGAGAAGGAGAGAAAAGATAGTTATGATATATCCAATGCATTGTTTACAACTAATAATATTGATTCAATGCCAGTTGGTCGTCATATATACATACTTATTGGCTATATTGAATGCTTATACATATTAGGTATTAAATTCAAGGATAAGTTATGGATAGATCTCATTCTTTCATCACATCCCAAAACCTTCTCTAATTTTATTATTAATTTTAATATGAGAAATAATGAGAAGATTATTTCAAAACATCTTAATGTGATTCACCAAGTGGATATGACATGGCTCATGATAAACCCACAATCCTTATAGTGAACAAGAAAAGAAAGAACAAGGTAGAGGGGCCTAAGACTCATAAAAAGTATAAATATATCAAGCACCATCCTTATAAGAAGATCAAGATCTAGAGTTAGTGTAAGGAAAAGGATGTGGTATGTTTTCTTGTGGAAAGCTAGACCAATGGAAGAGGAACTGAACCCAAAAGTAAGGGGAAGTTTAAGATTCATTTTTAATTGGGTATAATATTTCAATATCTACACCTTAGGTACTATATATTTCTTGTGGAGCTCACATATGTATCCCAATAAATACAACATGTATATTTTAAATGATTATTAGAGATGAGGTGAATCTGAGAGGTGATAATGGTGTGAGGCTAGCTGCTCTATCCATTGGTGACTACAACCTTTCATTACTGTTGTTAATGATTTTAGTTTTAATATATTGTCATTATGTACCTATGGTAAATAAAAATATAATTTATGTAACATTCCTAGATACAGATTGCATTAGGTTTATGTTTGGATATAAAAGTTGATTCTTTTCTAAAGAAAACATATGTTATGGTATGGTACATTTAATTAATATCCTTTATGTATTAAATTATTCAAACCAAGTTTTCAAAATTGATAACAAATCATGTTCATAGGAATCATATAACATCGAGATATTGAATTACCATCATGGTCATGTAAATGAGAACCATTAGAATAATATATATCAATATGGTTATTTATACTCTTATTAGATAATCCCACTGGAAAGGTGTCATGCTTTTTTATAGTGTAAAATGTCTAAAGCACCATTTGGAGGACAGGGTGAAAGGGCCACAGAGATTCTAGGATTATTACACACTAATCTGTGTGGACCATTTCCAGCAGAATTTTGAGGTTGATATTATTACTTTATAACTTTTACTAATGACTTGAGTAGATATGGATATATTTACTTAATGAGTTATATGTCCTTGTCCTTGGAGAAAATTAAAATAATTCAATATTGAAGTAGAGAATAAACATAGAAAGAAGATAATCATGATTTGATTCAATTGAGGTGGTTAATATCATAAAAAAATTTTTATCTACATTGTATGAGAGTTTGGGATTCAATATCAACTCACTCCTCCTTACACACCATAGTAGAATGTTGTTAGTGAAAGGAGGAACCACAGCATATTAGACATGGTATGGTCGACAATGATTCATGTAGATCTTCCATTATCCTTTTGGGGATATACCTTACAATCTACAACATACACATTAAACTAATTTACAACTAAAGTAGAAAATGGAATTCCCTTTGAGCTGTGAAGTGTAAAGAACCCCATTTTGTCGTATACACATGTATGGGACTTTGTGGAGTTTTTATGTCCTACTCAAGCAAAAAAACACCTTGAGGTAAAAAATTTATCTTTATAGGGTAACCTAAAGAAATGAAGGGATACTAAATATATATCTCCTTAGACAAGAAAGTGATTGTCCCTAGAAAATTCCACTTTCTTGAGAGGGATTACATCCTCAAAAAGGATTGTGGGATAAAAATTGACTTCAACGAAATTGACTCCCAAGATATACAAGAGTTGTCATTGGAGTAGATTTTGCAGGTCCCTATAGGAAAAGTAGTTCCTAAAACAAAAGTACTACAAAAGAACTTATGAGAGGTAAGAGAACCATAGAGATAAGGTTTTCTAGTCTCCAAAAATGGTGACACATTTTTTTGTTGAAAATGACGAACCTTTGTCTTATAAGGAGATAGTAGAGATATCAAAAGCTAAAGATGGAAAGAATCCATGAATTAGTTAATTGATTCCATGTATCTGAACCATGTTCGGATTCATCTTGAGATGCTTGTTGATATAATTAATGTTAGAGAAAATGTGAATTCAAGGTAATGTAAATACCTATAAAGAAATTTTAGTATTTTAAGGGTTTAAATCGAATCAATAAATTGACAATGATGAAAACTTTTCACCGGATTTTATTATTATTTCTATAAAAATTATACATTCTATAGTAGCTTACTATGACTATGAGATTTGGAAGATGGATACCAAAACATAATTCCTTAATGGGAACCTTGAGGAATATTTCAATATGGAACAAACATAAGGGTTTGGGAGTCCAGGTGATTACCAAATGATTTTCATGTAACATTGTACCATTTATGGATTAAAGAAAGAATCTAAGTCATGGAACATTTTCTTCGATAAACATATAAAAGAATTTGGTTTCATTTATAATGAATGTGATCCATGTGTTTAAAATTGGTTTATTAGAAATGTATTCAACATCCTATTAGTACATGTAGATCTCATATTACTTAATGGAAATGGAATACCAGTCTTGCAGTCTATTAAGGATTCATTAAATAAGTGTTTCTCTATGAAGGACTTAGGTGAAGCATTATATATTCTATAGATTAAGATCATTAGTGATATATTCAAGAGGAATATTGGACTAACTAAAAGGTAATTTGTTCACTATATACTAAAGAGATTTATTATATTGCAATCCAATAGGGTATTAGTTTTAGTGTCACATGGTTTACATCTTTCTAACAAAATTTGTCCTCAGACGCAACAGGAAAAAGAGAGAATGAGTAAGATCTCATACACGTCAGTAATAGGATCAATCATGTATTCAAGGTTATATACTAGACTTCATATTGCCTATGCATTGAGAATGGTAGGAATGTATTAGGAATATCTAGTAGAAAAACATTGGTATACTTTTATGTTTATTCTTAAGTATCATAGAAGAACTAAAAATATATTCCTAGTGTATGGAGGAGATGAAGAGTTAGTAATCATGAGATATAATAATTATTGTTTTCATATAGATCAAAATGATTTTTAGTAATAGTTAGCATATGTTTTCTATAACAATGGAGGATCTCTGAGATATAAGAGGTCAAATTAGCCAGTTTTTGCTGATTCTATACTAGAGTCTGGGTATATAGAGGCGTCTGATGCAACTAAGGAATCCATTTCTATTGGAATATTTTTCTAGGTGAATGATTTGGTACCTATATATAAAGAACCAATAACATTCTATTTCGATAATAATAAAATGTCAACTCTTGAAAAAGAGACAATGGCACACCAACAGACAAAGTATATACTCTATGGGTATCACCGATTGTGGGGTTTTATCAAAATTGTGGAAGAGAATTAAGAAGAGTATCAACAATGTATAACATGGTGAACCAATTTTCTAAATCCTTATCTCAGCAAAAGAATGAGTATCATGTGACAGTTAGTAGACTGATGGTTGTTAAAAGTTTGATCTCGTGCAAATGGGTGTTTGTTGGTGTTTGTGCCCTAGAACCAACTTCTATGTACTTTATAATAACTTGTATTTATATTATTGAATATTAATAAACATACAATCACGTCATGATTGTTATTTTTTATAACATAGTATGTGATAATGTCTCAAGATTTTTTTTCACACTAAAAGGTCATAGCAGTTCTCTATATGATGGGAACTCAGAAGTTCTACAAAACTATTCTTAAATATATGTTCTATATCATCATGATATCATTTGAGGGAAATCGATTATATAGTTTATCATAGGAAGAGATTTTTAGTACTTTTAGGTACCTTCTCATGGTTTATTCCCTTGATAATATCCAGTGTAGGATATTATGAGAAAGAGACCCTCCAGAGGGAAATCCAAATTTATATGTGTCATTAGTTTTTTCAATAATTGTACGTGTTTATTGATCCTTAGACATTAATAATATTACCATATGTGTTGGTGTATGACCCGTTATTTAAAGAATAAAGACAACATTAACCGCTTTTGAACCGGGTAAGGGAAACCCCATTACATGCTTGTAGTCCTAGAGGTATCAAACCAATACTGAACAAAGTACAAAACCAATTATAATGGCCTGAAATACCAGAGGGATAAATCCCAAGATAAATTCAAAGTCAATCTAAATTAATACACAAAACATGCAAAAACCCTAGATGTGAATGTTGTCGCCGCTATCACATCATTGTCTCGGATAGCTTCCAGGAATGCTCGCCATAGAAAGATGTTTTGAGTCGTCGTCGTTACCACCAGGAACTTTTCATAATCCAGATCGAAAGAATGTAGCCCACCAACTACCATAGACACCACTCGAACTCCGGATCCATAGATCATCACCATCGTAGCTAGATCTGCACCTATCAAAAACTAGATCATGCACAAGCGCCCCAAGATTGCCAATAAAACCATCCTCTAAAGCCAGATCTAAAATCACTATGACCTATGTACTATGAGGGACCTCTTGAATCAACTGAACTAAACTAATGAATCCATATCCCATACTTGTGCCCACAGATCTGACAACATCGCAATTATGAAGTCATCACTCCTCACTCCCATCGTAACCAAATTATCATCTCCCAACACCCAGTCACCCACCAAAGGGCGCCACTGAAAACAGTCTAAAAGTCACCAGGGTTCGAAACCCGAAATATCCCTAAATCTATCAACCAAGGAAAATATCCCTTTGTATTTAATATTATTAATAATAAATATTATGATTCCTATATTTTTATATATTGGAAAAAAACCGATGATAGATGTTTGTGGTGATGTAGGATATGATGGGTGCGCCACGAGTAAAATTGCATTAACGAATAATTTGAGAAATGATGTTTGCATTTTTTTCACAGAATTTGATATCTTATTTCCTTTCATCGAAATGATATATCCTAAATAAATCCACGGTCAAGGTTTTCTATATCCTTGATTAATTTCTAGGAAGTCAATGAAAAAGACATCAAGTACATAGTTTGATGATAGGAATGCAATCTACTTGATTTGAGATATCATGGTAAATGTATTATATTACAAAGTAAATTTCAATATGAGATATTATGTCATTTTATCATTAACTTCTTAATTTGTGGTTTCTATTTCATGTTTCTAGATACAAACCATGGACTTTAGACTATATTTCCTAATTCCACTGAGAAATAGGCCTAGAGGGTCAGACACTGTGTGTATCCAAAATATCAGTTAAATAATATATTATTATTTATTATTTAACAAGATTAATAAATATTATTCACGTATGTGATTTAATAATTAATCATGTTTTATTGATCACATGTATTCTGTTACAAGTTATTTGAGCGAATATATTTTACGCAAAATAATTTATAAATATTTATTTTCTATTAGTGAATATAATATTTATTTATTAATTAGTGAAATATATAGTGGTTTTTATTTAATAAAAAAATATTCATTATTCAAGGCCTAATAAATATTGTGGAGGAATGGTGGACCGAGTATAATGGTCTTATGAGAAATAATAAAAATTTAATATTATTTGATAATATAATATTTAATTTAACGTGAATGTTAAGCACATGTAGTGAAATATTATTATTATTATTATTATTTTACATGGGTCTCTGTCAGGATTAAAAAAATAATAATGGGAAATTTTCAAATTATTTTATTTTAATCAAATAAATATATAAACACAATTATATTATTTTCTAAGGGACCCAATTCATTTTTTAGTTGTGCATAACAGATTTGGGGAATCCACTCAAGGCCAAGATATATCCCTTCTCCAATAACCCATCCTAAGAATAGAGATCAATATTTTTCCACCTCCCACTCTCAAATCGAGAGAGATCTAGCAGAACTCATTGGAATTGATTCTTGAGGAAATCAAAGGTGAAAAATGCAATCGATGGGATCAGTCATGCTATCACCCAAAGATTCCTACGGTAATATTCCAAGATTTTTGGATCATGTGTGGATCACCACTTGAGGGAATATAATTTGATTCCAACAACACAATGACCGTACAATGAGGATATATTTTCATATCCATCAATGAATAAATAATTACAATAAGATAAATATTTGATTAATTAAATTTATTATAAATAATATATAATGATTCTCTCTCTGGTTATGGAGTTTTATACCCTGTCTATATTCTTTGATTCAAATCCATAGATCATGTTTTTTATTATTTTGTGAATATCAGATTGATAATTGATCCTGAAAAAATAAAAATTTTGGCATTACCCATCACATGCTTCCACTACACCTAGAAACTTCATTTGGGAGACTCTGGTGTTGTTAAATCCCTGAAGAATATTGGTTTTGTAATAATGGTAAAGAACATTGTAGCATTCAAAAGATCTTGTAAATTGATGTGGAAATAAAATAATGTTAACATGAATAGTATAATGTTGAATATGAGGGGAAGGGATAAACTGGAACCCTCTCCTACTACCCATGATGTAGAATCATCAAGAGATCAAGTGAGCAAGGTGAAGTATTCCTCGAGAAGAGAGGATGTGCATACTTGATGGAGAATAAGGTCATCTTTATAACAAAGACTTCAAAGACCAACTCAAGAATGTGTTCAAGTGGACTCTTGAATAAATTTCTGGATGTACTATAAATATCCATTGGGAGTTGAAAATAATATTATTGGAAGTTATATTCAACTGGTGGGATGCCATTATAATATATGTGTTGGGAGACAACTAATATGAACACTTTAATACTACACACTTTGTGATATTTTCTACTGGTTAGTTTAAGAGATTTCTTATAAATATTTTTGAGAGATAGATTATTCAATGTAATCAAGTGATTCATAATGGAGAAAACAAGACTCAAGAAATCCAAACTTGTAAAGGAGTCAGATTTCATGGAAAAACCTTGTAAATCATTCTGTCTTATTCATTTTACATTTGATAAACTCAATTAAGGTTACAAATCAGCAATAGGAGTGTATTGAATCTTTAACTTGATAGAGGGGTTGAATTAAGAAGGTATGTTTCTAAAATAAAAAGGTTCCATTTATTCTCTCACTCCCCTCTTTTTGGTCTCATGATACCTAGATACAACAAAAATATCACATGATGATATTTAGAGGAGTTTTGGTGTATGATTATGAAATGTTTGAAGAATTAAACATTTCATGTTTTCTAGTGAAATGGTATAAATGGTTCATAAGGTGTTTCATTGTTAAAATATTTGTGAAACATTTATATTGTTAGAACAATGAATTTTTATGACATATTTTTAGGGAATACTTCCTTTTTATTACATAAATTTCTCATTACATTGTTCAAAACTAGGGATCTTTTATTGTTTTGTTTCTTTGAAAAAAGGAACATAATAAAATAAAACATAAAATTTTATTGTAATGAACTTGAAAGAAATATAAAATTATTCATTCTAATTATATTTACTGCATCTCATAATCTTTGGAAATATATTAAAGGAAAGAGTGAGCATAAGGCCTCGTAAGGGAAAGTAAGGGGAAATAGTTTATATGTGATCCTGAGGAATAAATCAATAATAATATGATGAGTATCATTATACCATGAACAATAGACAATGAAGAATATAATAAATAAAATAACATGAATCATAACATGGAAATGTGGCTACAAAATTTAATTTATACATTAATAAGTATATCACTAAGTTTTTTCACAGAGATGTTGAAAAAATTACCAAGGTTATTCACCATGGTATCGTAAAACATGTCATATACAGATATTGAATTCATTAACCAATGAATCAGAGCTATATCATAACCACCCTTTATATGTATTATTTTTTATGTTATTAACATACATCATAATAAAAAATTTCATAAATAACCCACAGATAATTAAT
The DNA here is from genome assembly GCA_963277665.1 of Viscum album. NCBI lineage: Eukaryota > Viridiplantae > Streptophyta > Magnoliopsida > Santalales > Viscaceae > Viscum > Viscum album. Next base: position 1,604,469,751 of record OY728161.1, read on the forward strand.
AAAATTGGTTTCATATTAAAATCCCAGTGTTTTAAAAAGTGCTTAAAGAATATGATCATTATGTCATTTTTAATCGACGGAAAGGGAATGTGGGTTTTTTGTACGCCGATTTAAGAATAAAATAAATCATTTTTACATATGTTTTAATACTAAAATAAATTAAATATATTTGCGTATTCATTAAAATAAAATAATATGAAATTTCTTTAGGAGAATAGAAGAATTTTGAGAAGTAAAATCGGCAGCATAACGGGTATAAAACATGGTATTATAAAAGGGTAAAAAGAGAGGGGATATTGGTCTCACATTGATAAGTACTCTTAATTCATTATAGGGATAAAATATATAATTCATAAGAACTTATTTTGGAAATTTCAAAGTCATACCACATAAAGAGGAAACCTAAATGGAAAAGAGAAGTGAAGACTTCCTTTACATTGAAGAGTAGATCGACAAACATGAGGTTTCAGACCTTAGGGGATTGATGACACCTTGGGAGGAATAATTGGGGGATAAAGCTATAATATATTCATGGATTATAAACTAGGACTGAAATAAAATGAAAAAGTGTGTGGTAATTTATATAAAAAGTGGTGGATTTGTTTATTAATTTCAAAATAAAGGTATTTGACACCTCAGATGTGGTAAATTAAAAACCATGGGCTTTCCCATTGTATTTTCTCATGGTATTGGATCCTTGGGACAATATTTAGGTTATTCTGATCTACTAGAGTTGGACATAATTTTATATTACATATTTTTTCATTGAAGAATATGGTTTTCACAAAATAAAATTTTTAAAGATAAGGTTTCCATTTTAGTATTTGGAAAGTAAATTATATACTTCGAAATTTATTAAAATCTATTAAAATAATTTATATTAATAAAATGAATCATTTTTATGTGTTTTATAGTGGTTAATTAGTTATTAAATTATTATGGAATAATTAATTTTTCATTAAATATACCTAAAACTGAAATTTTATTTTTACTACTCATGAAAAAATAATGTATTTTAGAAAATTTTCATAAATTCACCCTTATTGAATTTCGAAATGATGATTTCAAAAAAGAGATTTATTTTATCATAATAATTCTCCAAATCTGAGAATTATGACTTTTAAATATAAAAACCCTTCTTTTTATAAAATAATTGCGTATTGAATATTTATAGTAAAATATCTAACAATTTAAAATTATAATTATTTTACCATTTATATTTAAATAATTTTTTTCTCACAATATTTTAAATTTTATATATTTTCTAGAAAGTATAATTTCTATCCAAAAATCAATTTTTCCAATTCTATATCAATTTTATTAAGAAAAACTATTATTAAAATAGAATTGATGGGAAAAAATATATTTATACAGTGGAATTTCACTTTAATAACTAATTCATTGAATGATAACCCCTTAAAACACCTACATACGACCTAAGGGTAAGGTATGAGATGGTGAGAAATTCATGGGGCATCTCAGATAACATAACCCTAGTGTTAATTTCCACTAACATGAACTTCTCCCATTTGTGATTTCATTCAAGCTTCACTTATTAAAGCTCAGGTTGGGCTTGGACAAGAGTGAAGCCCAATGATGCTACTTTCCTCCCAAGTTCTTATTAATGGACTTCGTACGTTCTAACTCTACTAGTTTAGGGGATAATTGTATCGTTCATCATTACGTATCCTTTTTCATTTCTACTTATCAACACTAATTATAACATTGATATTTTTATCAACAATATTATTTCCAATTTTCATATTGACCAATAGTAATAATTGACTAATAGTAATATAACCACAAAAAACTGATGGTGTCATTACAAATTATACTCAAATAATTGTTACTAAGATGTAGCTTTGTTGTGAATAAAATAATATGACACGCATTTTTAGGAAACTATTATCATTCAAAAATACTGGGTCATTACATATTCCCCCTTAATAATCTTCATCCCCAAAAATTCAACTCATTATCTCAATTGAGAAAAGATGTCCGTACTTCTACCTCATTTTCTCCTCTCATTCCTACATCACATCATAATATTAATGATTCCCCAATAACACTTTGATGAGGTGGTAGTCTTATTATGTATAACCTTGTCTCTATTATTCAAGATCTCCATTGGCAGCTCCTCATAAGAGAGGTTATGTTCTAGTTGTACCACCTCATGATTCAACACATGTGAAGGGTTATGTATATACATCCTCAAGGCAGAAACATGTAATAAATAATGAACTTGAGATAGATTTGGTGGAAGTTATAGTCGATAGGCCACATCTCTTATGCGATCAAGGATTTTATATGGTCTAATATACCTGGGGATATGATTCCCATTCTTCCCAATATACATGGCACTCATCCAAGGTTATATTCGAAGGAACACGTTGTCTCCAACACCAATTTTTTTTTTATTTTTTATGGTTGTTAGAATAGATCTTATTCCAACTCAGAGAATCTTGTATGTGTTGGTGGATGGAATGAACCATTTCGTTCATCTCTTGCACAAGATAGGAACCAAGAATATTTTTCTCACCAACTGCATCCTAATATGTGGGAGTTATTCATCGCTTCCCATATAGAGGTTTTTAGGATTCCATTTGAATACATAAATGAAATCTATTGTTATATAAAAACTCAAATGATGGGAGATTTGGATCCCATCCATCTTTTAATTCAATTGATCATGTTCTCAGTATGTCCTTGAGTGTCTGAATAGTTATTTTATATTTCCCTTTAGTTTTGTGGTGATATTCCATACTAAAATTCAATTCAGTACTCATAGAATGTTTAAGTCTTCTCCATAAATTTTAGGTGAACTTTGGATCATGACCAAAAAATGATATAAAATGGAACTCCATTCCACATCATAACTTCTTTAATAGAAATTTTGGCACGTTGGTCAATAAAAAAGCCTTCTCAAATAGCGATGAAATGGAATGCCTTGGTGAGACAATCCACCATCATCAAAATAACAGTGTTTCTATTAGATTTTTCAAGATACATGGTAAAAGACCATAGTTATGTGTTATAAATTACATGTTGGTATGGGTAGTGGTTTTAATACCCCTTTACCAAGTTGTCTCTCCTCCCTCACTTATTAAAATACCAATCACCTTGTAGTATAGTCGGCGATCTCACTTTTCATGTTATCCCACTAATAATGATCACAAAGGTCCCTAAACATTTTAGTGCTTGAAGTATGTATAAATAATTTAGAGCTATGAGCTTCATCCACAGCTAATTCTTTATTTATATAATATAGGGAACACATAGCCTTGTATGGAATTTTAGTAAACCTTATTGATCAATATTGAACTTAGGAAACATCATATTCATTACAGCCTCAATCTTATTCTTTAACAAAGGATCTTCTCTTTTAGATTTATTTATCTTATCTCGAAATGATGGTTTATAAATAATTTTGGATAAGGATGATGATGTCCCTTCCCTTACGATGATCATTTCAATTTTTACTAGCTCTTTTATCAGTGGATCTCCTTGAATCTTTATCATTGTCAGCAGAATATGGTCTTTCCTATTTAATGCATTAGAGACTTGGTTTTCTATTTTGGGTTGATAATGAATTGAAGAATAATAGTCTTTTAGATGTTCCAACCAAATCCTATGTCTCATTTTCATTTCAATTTTTGTGAATATATAATTAAATTATTAGCGGTCTATGTATATATCACATTTCTTCCCATAAAGATAGTGTCTCCATATCATCTATGAAAAAACAATCACAACCAGCTCCAAGTCATGCGTAGGATAATTCTTCTTATGATGATTCAAATTTCGAGGTGTATAACCAAATCACCTTGTCAATTTTCATGAGGATACACCTAAGACCTTTCAAAGACTCTTCACTAAAAATAATCAATCCTTCTAAAATAGAGGGTAATGTTAACACAGGTATAATAACCAATCTCTTCTTCAGCACTTGCAATCTTTCTTCACACTCCTTAGTGTAGAAGAACTTGGCCCCTTTTTTGTTAAATTTTTTAGTGGATTATAAATTCATGAAAATAATATCACAAGACTCTTATTATATCCTTCTAAAAAAATGAAAACTAAGAATCATGGATACTATTATAGTATGAGGCTATCCATCCAAAACCTTTTTCTTTACAGGGTCAACTGAAATTCCATCATTAGTTACAATGTGCCCCGAGAAAGCAACTATTTGAAACCAGAATTATCATTTTCTAAACATTCTAAATAACCTCTCCTTCTTCAGAGGTTTAAATATAACCCTTAGATGATCCTTATTCTCCTCAGAAATTTTAGAATATATCATAATATCATCTATAAAAACTAACAAAATCTTATCAAGGTAGTCCTTAAAGACACTATTCATCAAATTCATAAATATAGAAGACCATTAGTCAGGTAGAAGGCCATAACAACAAACACATAATGCCCATATCTTGATCACAAGGTAGTATTTTGAAAATATTATTTATTTACCCTCAATTGATGATAACCAGATTGTAGATCAATCCTGAAGTAGAATTGATCCCCCTAAAGATGGTAAAATAAATCATCAATCCATAGAAGAGGGTACTTTTTCTTCATTCTAATCCCATTAATTTCTTTATAATCAATTTATATCCACATTTATCCATACTTCTTCTTCACAATGATAACAAGTTCTCCATAAGGAGACACACTTGGCCGGATAATCCATTTTCCAAAATATCATGGAGTTGTATCTTTAATTCCTACAGCTCCTCTTTTTCTATTATATATGGGGTATTTGATATCTTCTTAGATATAGGCATGATTTCAAGGAATATCTATAACTATCTTCCTAGGGGATGTCCATGTAACTCCTAAGTAAATATGTCAATGTATTCTTGAATGATGAGGACGTTTTCTATTGGTATACTTTTATTTCTTTCATTGTAATCCCCAATAATTTCCATAAAAAATCTACTTGAGTTTTTTCTAGATAAAGATTTGTTCGAGATATATCTCCTTTGATGATAACTACATGTTTTCCATTCAAGACTATTATGATTTCCTTACTTTTGTAGTTGTTCTTAGAATTATACATTGCGAGCTATTTTATCCCTAGTATAATTTTTAATTTCAACATGGGAATGAATACTATATTTGTGATGATATTATGCTCTCCAATGAAAAATATAGAGTTTCTATGAACTTCTAATTCTTGTATAATACCTCGAGGAGTCTTGAATGATAACTATACTTTTATCAGTTCTGGTATTGATTCTATACTATTTTCAATCTTGGAGGAAATAAATGATTATGTAAAACTAGAATAAAACAAATTTATTTATAAATTTGAAAGAACAATGAGAATACCTACCAACACATCATTTATAACATTTACATTATCCTTCATGAGAGAAAATTCCTGATCATAATACCTTGGACTTTGTTGAGGTTGATGGTGATTATCCTCCATTAACGTTGGATTTTTATAGTGATTGGAAAATTTCACAATCTTTCCACACGTGAAGCATTGGACTTCAGGATAGTTATGCACCATCATTCCTTTTCTATTAGTATTAAGTAGTTGAGGCTTCACCTCACTATGAATGTTCTATAAAATATGGCCATCTCTTCCAATGCTTGTAACACTTCCTTCTCCCGAGAAAGAATTACCATGATTTCTTTTTCCAAAATTGGATGAATGTGGGAAGTTTCATTTTTTTCCTCCTCTTATATATTGAAATTTCCTCCCCATGTTTGGCTTTAAATATCTCTTCTTTTTATTTGATCTATAGGATTGCTGCATCTTGTTGAACTATAGTTCAACATTCATAGAACTTCTCACAATATCCTTATGTTTTTCACTGTCTTGATTGGAAAGATTCTTCCATAAATGATGTCTTAGTCCACCAAAGAATCTATCAACCATTCAATTAGGATCCATGAAAATTTTATAACGTGTAATGATAAAGCCTTTTAAATTTCATCTCATAGTTTCCCACAGATTCATTTTCATTCTGCGTCATCTCTAATAATTCCATGTCTATTTTTATTCTCATCAAATGGGGTAAATATTTTTTGAAAAAGTTTCCCTAGAACTCTTCCCACTACTTAGCTTCAATATCTCTTCTTAATATCATTTTTCAACCAATGTCTACCACTGAGGAGATTCTCTTTCTTAGCAGTACATAGCCAGCTTTACTTTATCTTACTCCGAACAAAGGATTATAGAAAAGATATTTCCTATAGAGATTATCCATTATTCTGCAACCGATTGGTATGTATATCCACTGAAATAAGACGACCGTTGATACATAAATGACTTAATAAAAAGTTAATTCAATTGAGTCGAATCTGTTATCTCATTTGATTCTAGTTATTTCTCATAACCCGAGTCAGTTTATTCATCATTCTCATGAAATTTTCCATTCTAGATTCCATAGGAGGGTCATTAGTACATGGTCCATTTCACTCACCATTAACTGGTTCCTCCTGTTTCCCTAGATTTTCTAACAAAAGAAAACATAGTGAGAAATTTTTTTTCTTCATAGAATATTAAAATTATAAATAGATTTTATGTATTAAAACATTGTGATTAAAAATGTTATTCTTTAACAATAATAAGTTTTTTATAAATTAAACGTAATGGTTCATAGAAAATTTTTATTGACCAAACATATCCCCTAGGAGTGTCAAACTAGGTGCACAGTAAGGTTTGTTTTCATTTAAAAGGTTACACCAAGTCAGGCCGGATACACCTTGTCAGAGTTGTTCCATCGAGATAAATTCGTGCTAGAACCACATCTACTAATCTGAATCCAAACATGGATTTCTATTCTCAAAAAACACTTACTTAATACTTCACTATAATACTAGGTTGTTTTCATATATTTAAACATGTATATAAGGTTCTTCCTAACGTTTTCACATGCTAATTTCTAAAATTAACAAAACTATACATTAATACTCACTATGGAATCTTTCCATTTATTATATAACTCTTCATTACGTTATAAAAAATAATGGATCATTTAAAGATTGGTTTCTTATAAAAAAGGTCAAAAATACAAGAAATCATAAAACATTATTATAATACAATTTAAATTCTTATTAAAATGTTCAATCTAAGTATATTTACATCATCTCATAACCTGGGGACATATATCAAAGGAAAGGGTAAACATACGGTCTGGTAAGGGAAAGATAGGGGAAACAATTTACATGTGATCTTGAGGAATAAATCCATAAGAACATGAGGAATATCATTATGGAATGAACAAGAGAACATGAGGCATATCATAAATAAAACAAAATGAATCATAACTTATAAATTTGGACAAAACATTCAATTTATACATTCATAAGCACATCATAAAAAATTTTCCCTGAGGTGTCGTAAAAATTACCAAGGTTATTCACCATGGGGTAGTATAACATGACATCTCTAGGGATTAAATTCTTTACCAAATGCATTGCAGCGCTATTAGGAGAACGCTTCATATTTATTAATTTTCATGTGATACATTTTGAACATAATCAATAATTTCATATATAACCGATGGAGGATTAAAGAAATGGGTTTCATACTAAAATCATAGTGTTTTAAAAATTTCTTAAATAACATTATAATTAAGTTGTTTTCAACCAAATAAAATTGAATGAGGGTTATATTTAGTTGGAAAACATAATAAAATAAATCACATTAAAATATTAGTGAATATTACTACAAAATAAATATATTTTGTTATTCACAAAAAGAAAATTATAGAGAATTTCTTAAAGAGAAGAGTGAAATTTTGAGAAGTAAAATCGGCACCATTAAGAGTGTAACACATGGTTTAAAAAAAGGTAAAATTAGAGGAGAAATTAGTCCACCATTTATAAAATACTTTTAATGAAGTAGAGAGATAAAATATATTTTATATATGAAATTAGCTTGTAAATTTTAAGGACATACCACATAAAAAGGAAACTCGAATGGAAAAGAGAAGTGCAGATTTCCCTCATCATGAAGAGTGGTTCCTAAAACACGAGGATCAGGATCATGGGGGCTTTCGAAAACCATGGGATGAATCCTTGAGATGTAAAACTATAATATATTTTTGAAGGATTATTTGTTAGAAAAATGAAATGGTGAAATGTGTGGTTATTTAATGAAAACGTGGAGTAATTTTTTATTCGTTTCAAAATAAAGGAATTGGAATCCTATATAATGGTAAATGAAAAACCATGGGCTTTCCCATAGTATTGGAAAAATGGGAAAAATTTTATGTTATTTTAATCCACATGATTCAACCATCGTTTTATATTACTTATTATGGAAAATTAAATTAAAATTTTTACAAAATAAAAATTTAAACATAAATATTCCATTTAGAATTTCGAAAGTAATCAATATATTTGAAAATTGATTAAATATTTTAAAATAGTAGATATTAATAAAATAAAATATATTTATTTCATTAATTTGTATTAATTAGTTATTAAATAATTATTACACAATTATGATTTCATTAAACATACCAAAAAACTCAAACTGTATTTTCACAATTCAAAAAAATATAGTTTTTAAAATTCTCATAAATTCACCAAAACCAAATTTAAATTATTTGATTTCAAAAAAGATATTTATTTTGTCATAATAATTCTATAAATATTATATTTATAACTTTTATGTAGAAAATTATTTATTTATTAAAAAAAATAGTGGATTGAAAATGAATAGTAAAAATTCTGAGAGTTGAAAAAAAATAAAATTATTTTATCATTTATATTTAAAAAAGAGTTTTTTTATTACACAATTTTATTAAAATAAGTATTTTTTATAATATATTAGTTTATTAAAAATATTTATTTCTAATCTGAAAAGTAAAATCTCTATCTGAAAAATCAATTAATCAAATTCTATCTCAATATTATGAAACGAAACTATTATTAAAATGTAATTGATGGGAAAAAAATTATTTATAAAATCAAATTTCATTTCAAGTAACTAATGCATTGAAATGTAACCTCTTATAACACCAAAATACGACCTAAGGTTAAGGTGTGTGATGGGGATAGATTGATGGGGTGACTCTGATAACATCACTTGAGTGGTAATTTCCACTAAATTGAACCTCTCTTGTAGGATATTTCAATCAAGCTTCACTTGTTGATGCTCAGACTGGGATTGGTCAAGAGTGAAGACTAGTGACTCTACCTCCCTCCAATGTTCTACTAAATTTGATTTGAATATCATGACTCATTTGGTTGAGGTCATGGTTTCTCTTTTCTTCATTAATTATCCATTTTTATTTATTCTTATAAACACTAATTATAACATAAATGTTTTTATCAAAATTATTGTTTCCAATGATCTTACTGAACTACAGTAAAAATTGACCAACAATCATATAACGGTCAAAACAAGATGGTCACACTTCAAATTATACTCAATTAATTATTAATGAGATATAGTTTTGGTGTGTATAAAATAATATAACACACATTTTCATAAAATAATTATGATTCAAAAAGTTTGAGTCGTTTCTTCTTCCCCCGTTAAGAAATTTCATCCCCATAACTTCAACTCGTTCAATAAGTTGGGAAAAGGTTTGGATACTTCTTCTCCATTCTCTCCTATGGTTCCCACATCACGTATTCATATTTATGGTTCTTACAGATCACTTTGAAGAGGTGGGTGGTCTTGTTGAACAAAACCTTTTATCTACGGTTCAAGATCTCCATCAGTTACTCCTCATAAGAGAGGTCATGCCATAGTTATACCTCCACATGATTCAGTAATTTTGAAAGCTCAGGAATGTATTTTCTCAAGAGATAAATATATAATACATCGTAAACTTGATCTAGATTTAGTGGAATTATTGGTCGATAGAACACTGCTCGTTTGTGATCAAGGATTGATTATGGACCAATGTCACTGGGGTTAAGCTTTCCTTTCTTCCCAAACTGTATGACTCTCTTCCAATGTGATATTATAAGGAACACATTATTTACAACACAAAACACCATGTCCCTTAGATTTTTTTCAGCATAGCTCTTTTTCCGGCCCTGAGTAGCCTTTATGTGTTGCTAGATAGAATGAATCTTTTTTTGTCATCTCTTGCTAAATATCAGGGCCAAGAAGCTTTCAATCGCATCTTTATCCCAAAAAGTAAGAGTTATACATTTATTATCATATAAAGAATCATAGGGTTCAATTTGAATACTAGAATGGATGTTCTTGTTGTATAAGAACTCAACTAACATGATACTTTGATCTTATACACCGTTAAATTTAATTGATCTTGTTCTTGGCAAATCCTTCAGTGTCTGAATAGTCATTTTAGATTGTCCATTACTATGGGGGTGATAGGTCATACTGAAATTCAATTTTGTACTCATATTATGTTGAAAACTTCTCCAGTACTTTTATGTGAAACTTGGATTATGATTTGAAATGATAAAAAGTGGAACACCATGAAACAACAACACTTCCTACACCGAAATCATCAAAAGTTGGTCAAGAGAGAAGTCTTCTTGGATAGAGATGAAATGGGTAGTCTTGGTGAGGAGATCCACTATGAAACAACTTTCATTTCTTCCTTTGGATGTTTTTTGGAGACCATTGACAAATAGAATAGTTATATTATCCCACACCCATGTTGGTATGGGTAGTGGTTGTAATACACCTTTAAAAATTTGTCTCTTTTTCTTAACTTGTTGACACACCCATCACTTTATAATATAATCAATAATAAATCTTTTTATGTTATCCCACCAATAATGATCATGAAGGTCACTATACATTTTAGTGAATCGAGGATGTATAGAGAATGTTAAGATATAATCTTCATCCATAAGATCCTTTATTTCTGGATTAGAAGGAACACATAACCTTGTATAGTATTTTAGTATACCTTGATCAATATTAAACTAAGGAAACCACTCATTCTTCATTGACTCTATTTTCTTTTGTAATAAATGATATTCTCTTTGAGATTTCATGATCTTATCTAGTAATAATTGATGATAAATCATTTGGGATGGGGTTCACATTTATAGTGGATTAGAAAGTCATGAATTTGTTTTCACAAACCTCCTATAGTACCCTACTAAACAAATGAAACTATGAATATCACTTAATGTTGTAGTATGAGGCCACTCCTCCATAACCATTGTCTTTATAGGGTTAATTGAGATTCCTTTATTAGTTATAATGAGCCCCAACAAAGCAATTGTTGTAAACTAAATTCACATTTGATGAACATTCCAAATAGCCACACCTTCCACAAGGTTTGAAGTATACCACATAGATGATCCTCATGCTCCTCACAACATTATGATGTATCATAATATCATCAATAAAATCATCCACAACGATATCAAGGTAGTCCTTAATGAATCTATTCATAAAATCGATAAATATAAAGGGAGAATTAGTTAATATGAAGGACATATCAACAAAATCGTAATGCCCATATATTGATTAGAAGGAAATATTTGGAATTCCATATTTCTTCACCTTCAATTAATGATATCTAGATCGATGATTAGACTTGAAGAATAAATGGTCCTTATAAATTTTTCCAAATAAATAATCAATCCATGGGCAGATGGTATTTGTTCTTCACTATGATCCTGTTATGTTCTCTATAATCAATTCATAGTCACATTGATCTATCCTTCTTCTTCATTGAGTGATCATATGATCCCCAATGTGACACACTTTTCTAGATAAATACCTTCACCAAAAGATCTTGGAGTGGTTATTTTTAATTCTTCCACCTCTAAATTTACAATTATATATTGGTTCTTTGATATTGTCATGGATCTAGGCATGTGTTAAATTGAGAACTCTATCTCTAAATCTAGGGGTGTCCCATGTGACTCCTTAAGAAATGCCTCAATGTATTCATAAACGATGAATGTGTTTTCGATAGATATACATTAATTTATTTCTTTATATTCACCAATCCTTTTTATAAATAAGAATAGGGGAGGTTCTTCTAGGCAAATCTCAGGTTGATATATCTCTCCATTGAAGATAATTTTAGGTTTTCCATTTATGACTACTCTGATTTTTTTGCTTCTGCAGTTTATCTTAGCATTATACTTTATGAGTCTGTCCATCCCTGGAATAATTTTAAAATCTAGGATAATAATGACTACTATATTTTCAATGGTATTATGCTCTACCAAGTAAATAAAATAGAATATATACATTTTTGAGGCTATGATAATCCCTACAACAATATTGACTAATAAAATTACTTCTAGAAGTTTAGGGATTGATTCGATATTCTTTGAAAACGTAGAGGAAATGAATGAATGCGTAGAAATAAAATAAAAAAAATTACACAATTTCATTGATAGAACAATGAATGTACCTACCACCACGACATTTTGATAATTTACTTCAGCCATCATGATAGAAAAAGCCTAAACATTCTCCCTAGACTTTTTTGAGGTTGATGGTGATTCCCCTCCATTAACTTTAGATTTGGAATGTGATAAAAAATGTTCCCAAGATGTCCACACATAATGTATTGGACTTCAAACTTGGACTGCACCATATTCCTTTTGTCATTAGTGTTGAGACGTTGAGGCTTCACCACATTACAATAGTTTTGAGAAATATGGACATCTCTTCAACACTTGTAACATTTCCCACTCCTAAAAAAGTAGTTCCTTGAATTCTTCTTCACACATTTGTTTCATGTGGGAAATTTCATTTGCTTTCCACCACTTTTTTGAACAAAGTTAATCCCAAATTTTTGATTCGAATATCTATTATTTTTATTAGATTTATGGGAATACTGCGTCTCTTTGAACTCCAGTTCAACCATTATAGCAATATCTCCTCATAGTTGTCATAGTCTCAATTGGAAATATTCATCCTTAGTCAGTGTCTTATTCCACTGAATAATATATCATCATTTTCATTAGGATCAATAAAAATTATATTTTTTTGGGATAAATGCATGTAAAGTTCATCTGAGAGACTCCCATATATTCATTTTCCTTCTACTTCATCTCAAAGAATTACTTCTCCATTTTTGTTTGCAATGAACATGGGAATTATTTTTCAAAAAAGGTTCCCCTGAACATTTCCACTACATAGCTTCAATCTCCCTTATTGGAATCATTTTTGAAACATTTTATATCCTTGAACATCTTATCTCTCTATATGGTACATATTCGGAGTGAATTTCTCTTTCTATAAACAATATAGTGCAGAAAATATCTTTTCTATATAGTTTATCCACTTGTCATCAATCAATGGGTTGGTATTTCCACTAAAATAAGGTGTCATTGATGGATAAAGGAATAAACATATATTGTCTCCCTTAGAGGTGAATCTACTCCCTAAAATTGATTCATGTTTTGATCATAACCCAATTTAGTTGATTCATCATTCTCATAATGTTTTCCATTTTGGATTCCATAGCACATAGTCTGTTACACTCACCATTTACACGGTTCCTTCTATTATCCTCCATTTTCTAGAAGAATAAAACATAGTGAGAATTTTTTTATTTTATTAATATTATAATTGTAAAGTAAATCTATTTCATAAAACATCATTCTTAAATATTTTATTCGTTAAAAATAATTAATTTTTCTATAAATCATTCATAATGGTTCATAAAAAGTCTACGATTGACCAAACATATCCCCTTGGAGTGTCAAATCAAGTGCACGATAATTCCCTTTTCACGTACAAAGTTACACCAAGTCAGGATCGAGGCACCTTGTCATAGTGTTTACCCCTAGTAACATATGATCCAAAACCACATCAACTTGGTCGTATCCATATAGGGTTTTATCTTCTCAGAAACCACTTAATTGATACTTCACCAAAATAACATGATGTTTTCCTATATTTAAACTTTGTTATAATGTTATTACTAAATTTTTTAAATCCTAATTTCTATAAATAACTAAATATTTGTTTTATACAAACTATGGAATCCCATATTGTTATTACATAAATTGTTCATTACATTGTACAAAATAGAGGATCTTTTAAGGTTTAGTTACTTGGAAAAAAAGGTACATAATACCAAATAACATAATAAATTATACTAATAAAATTGAAATTATTTTTAATACTTACATCCTATGTATACTTACTTAATATAATAACATGTAGAAATACCTAAAAGGATAGGGTGAGCATAACACCCATTAATGAAAATAAATGGAATTTATTTTATATGTGATCTTAAAGAATAAATCAATAAGAACAAAAATATTATCATTATGGAATGAACAAGAGGACATGCGGAATGTCATAAATAAAATAACATGAATCATAACATGTAAATGTTTCTAAAACCTTAAATTTATACATTCATAATCATTTAACCAAGGTTTGTCACCAATGTGTCATAAAAATTACCATGTTTATTCACAAAGGTATAGAAAAACATGTCATATCAAGAGAATAAATTCTTTATCCAATGCATTGGAGTGTTTCCAGGTTGAACCCTTCATATGTATTAATTTTTATGTGATCCAAATAGATCATAATCAAAAATTTCATAAATAACCTGTGGATAATTAACGAACTGGTTTTTATATTAAAATTATACTTTTTTTAAAAGTTCTTAAAGAACATGCTCATTATGTCATTTTTAACCCACAAAAAGGGAATAAAGGTTTTATGAATATCAATCACAGAATTAAATAAATAATTTTTAATTATTGGTGAATAAAACTATAAGATAAAGAGGTTTGAGTATTCACAAAAAAAATAGGTAATTTCATGAGGAGAATAGAAAAATTTTGAGAAGTAAAATCTTCAGCACAACGGGTTTAAAATACTGTTTTAGGAAATGAAACAAAGAGAGGTTAAATGGGTCACAAATTCATCAGTATAAGGATAAATAAATGAGACAAATTATTTAATTTTTAAATATGAAATACATACCACATAAAGAGAAAATTAAAATGGATAATAGAAGTGGATATTTCCCTTACCTTGAAGAGTAGTAACTAAACATGTGGATTGGGACCATAGAGGCTTGAGAAAAACTTTTAAGGACTCATTGGGAGGGAAAAAATCACATATTAATATAGGGTGGATTGGGAGTGAATGGAAATGAAACAATGGGTGGTTATTTATAGTAAAAGTGGAGGATTTGTTTATTAATTTCTAAATAAAGGCATTTGACACCTAAGTAGTTGTAAATAAATAACCATGGGCTTTTCCACAGAATTTTCTCATTGTATAGGACACTTGGGACACATTTTATGTTATTTTAATCCTCAATATTCTATAATAATTTTAACTTACTTATTTGTGAATGGACAATTAATGTTATCAAAAAATAACAATTATAAAGTTAATGTTACCATTTTAGAATTTGTAAAGTAAATTATATATTTGGAATTTCATTAAAATATATTAAAATACATGATATTAATAAAATGAAAAATTTTATGTCTTACATTGTGGATAATTATTTATTACATAATTATGACATAATTATTAGGTCATTAACCATAATGAAAAACTCAAACTGTATTTTTACTATTCATGAAAAAATAAAGTATTTTAGAATATTATTTTAAAATACCCTTAACCTAATTTTGACATTTTTATTTATAAAAATATATTTTTTTATCATAATAATTCACTAAATATTATAATTATAACTTTTAAATATAAAACCCTTATTTAATAAAAATAATATCGGATTGAAAATGCTTAGTAAAATTTCTAACACTGGAAAAAAATAATTTTGTCATTTATTTTAAAATAAGAGTGAATTTATAAAACAATTTTATTAAAATAAGTATTATTAATATTATCTTAGTTTATTATAAATATTTATATCTTTTCTAAAAAGTGCAATTTATTTCCGAAAAAATCAATTTATCAAATTTTATCTCATTTTTATTAAGAAAAAATATTATTAATACATAATTGGTGGAAAATTAATTTTATTCATACTATAAAATTGCACATTAACTACCTAAGGGCTCGACACATAACCCCTTGTAACACCCACGTACGACCTAAGGGTAAGCTGTGTGGTGGTGATAGATTCATGGGGTGGCTCGGATGACTTCACCCGAGTGGTCATTTCCACTAACTTGAACATCTCCATATGTTATTTTTTTCAAGCATTAATTTTTGAACATCATCTTGGGATTGATCAAGAGAGAATCCTAGTGATGATATCTACATCCCATGTTCAGAAATATAGGCTTCGTTTGGAACGACTCTTCCCATTGAGGTCATCATTTCTCCTTTTTTAATTAATTATCCATTATAATTTATACCTATAAACACTAATTATAGAATTAAAATTTTATTGAGATTATTGTTTCTAGCGGTCTTAATGACCAACGGTCATAATTGACCAATAGTTGAAACTCAATTGTCACATTTAAAATTATACTCACGTCATTTTTAATGAGATATAGTTTTATTGTGAATAAAATAATATATCACACATTTTCAAGAACCAATTATCATAAAAAAGGTTTGGTTTGTCGATGTTTGAGCATTCAAGAAGTTCCCTTGAAACCTATAAAGTGAGTTTGAGACCATGATATGGTATATAATATTTGTTCAATGAAAACTCCATAATTTGAAGCTCTAATTTCTCTCTTACTCTTTAACTGAGCTTATACAATAAAATAAAAAATAGGGGATCCTTATCAAGTATTAAGAGATCCATTTGACCCATGGATTACCTTTATAGAAGGAATACCTTTTCCTCTGAGTGGTCTCTATCATGCTTGGGTAATAAGAGCTTGAATGGATCATATTTATATAAGAAACGTTATGTTTTTCATTAATATGTATTCAATTAAAATCAATAGAAGGATTGTGTTGAAAAATGGGGTTGAGTAGTTTGTTTCAAAGTCTTTATACATGGGTTGTCTCTATGAAAATAAAACAAACAGATTTTGAAAATTACAAAGTGTACCACTTTAAGCCACATATGTGCATGTGTGCACGGGGTGTTTTCATGATATGAAAACATCGAGAGGGGGTAAATATGACTATTAGAATCTAAATAATTCATCACTTTAGAATAATGGAATCTAAAAAATCTAAATTAAAATATATTTTAGTAATGGAATTGAGATGTACTGAATTATGATTATGCAATTGAAAAATAAGTTTTGTTAAAAGTGGATGGAAGGAAACACAGAAGAGAGATGGAGTGAGAAAACTAGTTTGGAAATTGGAAAAGTATAAAACACTTTATAATTCAATGTAAAAGAGTTTAAAAATCATAATATTTAATGAAATGTAAAATGGTGATTAAAAAAATAACTGTTAAAGATATTTTCGATAATAGAGATTCAGTCCATTGTTAATCGATATCGTAGAATATAAAAGTTTATATATGAATAATTTCTTCCTTTTTAATTCAATGTGGATGAAAAAACATATAATATCATCTGAAAATCCTCCATAAAAAATATAAGTCATACTCACTAGCAATATAAATCCTTATAACTAGACCCTCTTTGAGTAGAATTTCAGAGAGGGAGTATAAATGATGGGGTTCAAATGAAAAGAAACAATAAATATTTTGAAACATTTAAAATGTATGTTGTCATGACATGTCCTAGAAGGGCCCATGTTGTGACTACCCCATGCCTGCTTCTAATATGCCAGGGTCTGGCGACTAACACCAATGTAAGGACATGTGTTTTTCCAAACTGCATTTTTGAGATGAAATTTATATTTTTGTAGTTGGATGCTTCATGATGGGTACAATTTGACCTCAGAAAATATTTTTGACCACTCTGTTTTTCCTAGAATAGAGTGTTTAACCTAGAATATGAGTTTGGTGTAAATATCAGCAGTTTGAATTTTAGATAAATATTTAATATTTTATATTTTAAAACTATATATTAAATTATTTGGGTAGGTTTATTCAGAAATAACTTTTAAATTCAGTATTGGATTGAGATTATGTATTCTTCGTTGAGTCTGGAATGGGGATTTTATCCTAGGTGGGGCATAAACCTATGTTGGGCATTTGTGCTGGGTCGGGCCCCTTTTTTATTTTCATTCATTTTATTCTTTTCTTTTTCTTCTTCTTTACTCCTCATTGCGCACACCTCCTATGTGCTCCTCCTAGGCCGTTCCATCTGGGAGAAATGATAGAGGGGGAAATAGTGAGATATATAAGGCAAGATATGTACCATTTCAAAGCTCTAAATGCATTGAGTTGGCATGCGACATCTGTGGATGGTGAAATAAACTAATGCATTAGAGGCGTCCAACTGAATGAAGGCATGTTTACATCACTATAAATACCCATTAATCTTGTTTTTTATTTTTTTAAATATTGTTTGTTTTTCATTTTATCATCTTATGTCCGGATTTATTGTTTCAGGTGTGAAAACGAGTGTTTCTGGAATTTATAGGGTCTTCCAATTGGAAACCCAAGTTACACGGCGTGTATTCCAAGGGATCACCTCATGTGTTCTTCCTTTTCAGGGAAGAAAAAGTTCTCCTAATTACACAACATGTACTTTGAGTAAACATTGTGTGGTTGCATGGACATGTGTTCAACCGTGTGATAAATAACATGAGTTTTTCATTTTTAAATAGTAAAGGCGATGTAATTTTTAGTACACGTCGTGTAATTTTCAGTACTGATCGTGTACTTTTAAGTGCACATCATGTTCTTTTAATTACACTACATTTACTTTTATGTACACATTGTGTACTTTTAAGTACGTTCCATGTACTTTCACAGAGGTGAACCCCATGTGTTCTGGCCTTGTATATGTACACTACTAGGGGGCTGGATAAGAGTATACATAGTGTACTCGGAAGTACACACCATGTACTTTTTCCATCATAGTAGATTGGGGTATTTTGTTCCCTAGAAGTTAGAATTGGGCATGTGAGTAGTCAATTATGTAACACCCCGACCCTAGTTACCCAGAGTCGGTGCATTATTACATAACATTGGCATGATCACAAGAAAGATCAAATCTCGAAAGACCGATTGGTTTAGTAGCCTTGGAAACACCAGATATATTCATAAGTTTTACATTACTTCATAAAATGAAAAACTACTACAACAACATAATGTCTCCACATTCCACACTATTATTCCCTCACAATATCCCTGCAGGTCATTCATAACTTACATCTTCACTTCCTGGGAAAATTAAAACATGGAAAAGGGGTGAGCTCAAATGCCCAGTAAGGATAACAATATAGCGAAAACTTTCATAAATAAGAATAAACATTTAAGGCAATGTATAACTAAAACAAAAGCCATTTAAACTTGAACATAAACATAATATGGAAAAAGTAAAACGAGATAATGCCATTTACTCATTCACATGGATTTTCTACTAATCGAATAATCACACCCAAAATCACTAACCACTTTCATAATGTTGGAATGCATAATGCCAGACTATCATAACCACGTATTCAAGGCCTCGTGCCAAGACCACAAATAAGATTTTGTCAAGGCCTCGTTCCAAGACACTAGTTTGTCTCATGAGACCTACCGATTCATCGAGGAGCTATAGCGGGATCCACCCGTAACGTATTAAGTCCAATGCATTCCCATATGAAAATGTTTAAACATAACATAAACATTAGTATTAAAACTAGCATACGAAATGTCAATAATTTCACCATAAACCATGAATGGTATAAAATAGCACATCCACAGTCAAACATATCACAAAACCTTCAATACAATATAGAAGTTTTGTATTATAATAAATCAACTTCAAATAAGCGTAAAATCCATCAAAGGATGTTGACATAGATGAAATCAAAACACTTTTTAGAGAAATATCTCTTTATATTTTTGAAATCATTTAAGAGCCATATAAAACAATAAATTTTCTTGAAAATATTTTTATAAGCTTGTAAGGAAAGCTTTGAAGATTTTATAACGGCGGAAAATAACCGCACCCGCCGTATAAGTTAAAAAAGACATTCTTACCTCAATTTAATCGAAAAGGTTAAAAAGGACCTTGTTTTGAAAACGACGGGAAGATTCCTCTTATAAAAAGTCAAAAAGGGTATAAATGACTTTAACCCATATTCTTATCAATAATAAAAATGTTTTGAAATACATTTTGAAGAAACATGGATGTGGATGATAACGAGGTCCCAGTAGATAATTATGTATAAACAACCTTGGATAATGAAGAGGTTGTTAAGTAAACCCTTACCTTGTACTTTTCATTGGTTGGGGAAGGTTAAAATCCTGTATAATGGTTAAATAGTTGTTATTAAATTATAAAATAATCATATACATTCATATGATATCATATATGATCTTTTAACATTGCTTTGTTAACAATATCTTAGATTTATCGTTGTTTCGGGTGTTAACTTACTCGTTTTCTTATATGTTTTGTTACGTAAGTCATGTTTTTCATGGATAGGTTGTATCTTATTCATAACCAGAATGATATCATGTCCTTAAACATTATTTTTAAATCATCAAATGATAATTATACTTGAATGGATACGACGGAGAATAAATCTCATCGCGTTCGTGGAGACGGTAGTCCGTACGTACGCAGGAGCGACAATATCATTATTTTGATATTAAAATAATATATAATTGGATATTATATCATATATACAGAATCATTATCATGTTATATTTATTATTTACATGAATTACATATCATTATTATACCCATCTAAATAATAATATATTGAATAACAATTACACCACGACATGGAGATGGTAAGCCGTAGGTACGCACGTATGGTGACATGTCATTCAAATGATGGGTATAATACTGAATATGGTTGTTCCATATTTATAATAACATCAGAGTATATAGAATATACTGGAGTTATAATTTTAGAATTGAAATAATAAACAAAGAGGGAGTGGAAGTAGAAAGAAACATGAAAGAGGGTGATGAAAATGTTACCTCTTCTTCGGGTTCTTCCTTTTGATTTGATCAAAAGGACTCCGTAGGATGGCTTTATGACTAAAGTAAAGCTTCTAGGATGAAGGGAGAGAAGTTGGGAGAGTATTTGGGTAGAGTTTGGCCGAACCAAAAGGGTTGAAAGTGTGAATAAGGTGGTAGAGGTGGAGGCCTTTTATAAGAGGAGAGGAGGGGCTCTTTTGGAAAGATTGAAATGTTACATTATTGTACAATGATTTTCGGATTATAAAGGTCCCACACTTATATAATTAATGGATAAGGTGATAAGGGTTCTAAATCGCTTCATCCAATAGGCTTTGGACAAGTGTAAGCCTTGGATTTGGCATTATCTTCTCATTTTATTTAAATCGTTAAATAATGAGGTCATCGCCGCATCATAATGATGTCATAAATAATTTAATTTATTTAATATCTAAAAATTATAAAAAAAATACTATGATGTAGAAAATCTTTTTATCTTTCTAATTAATAATTATAATCAAAATTTGGACTTGTGTAACCCCACTTAAAAACTGTTTTAGTAAAACAACTCATGTTTGTGTCAATTTAATTTTTAACATTAAATAAATATATATTAATGTCATTTTCCAACTAAAGTGGCTCGATGGGGTCCCCAAGTGAACCATGGGTTGTCTTGGTCGGACATGAATCATCCAATAGGAGTAGGACAAGTGTCATGCTCATCTCATATTATTAAAACATTATTTGTACCTTAAACTACACTAATTACCTCTAATCGCGATTAAGAACTTAAAAGTTACTATTCACCAAAAAATTATTTTAATCTCATTGAACCACATTTTACTTCTTAATTAAAACCATGTATGTCGGATTTTTGAAAATCAAATCACTGAAGTGGTAATATTTCATTTAAATGAAAAATCAGTTATTTAACTACCACTTAGTGGTTTCACTATTCATCAAAAATTGATGTTTTTCAGAACAAAGCCAAAATTTCACCCTAAGATATAATTGATATTCTGAATTCAAAAATGATGTCTATTTTACAAAATTCCAAACATATAAGATGCATTAATTAATTTTATAATTAATTCCCGCTGTTACAAAAAATGGCGTGTTTCTAAGAAGCAATTTATATCAAAAGATTGGCAATTGTTTATGTCCGATTTCAATGTTAAATTAATTCTAATGACCACCATTGGATAAAATGGTAAAAATATATTCTAATTGTACTTTAAAACCACTAAATAGTATAATTTTTCACTAAAAATTATTTTGATTTAAAAAGTTGTTTTTAAGTATTTTTCACTATTCATAAAAAAATTAGAAGCTCTCAGAAAAATACCAAAAATTCAACATAGGCTAATTTCGATATTCCGAATCCAAAGATGAAGTCTATTTTGATAAATAAAATTTATAAAATTTCAAAAAGTAGGTATTACTATTCACAACGGCTAGCTTAATTAGTTGTGGTGTGTGTTAGAGCTCGAGGTTGCGTACAACACACGCTATTGCATTATTCGAAGGGAAACGTACCGTGGAAGCTTGGGGTGTTACATTCTACCCTCCTTGAAATAATTGTGTCCTCGCAATTTCTAGGGTATTACTGCATAAAAAGACTCGGGTGGTTCTTCATCAAATGTTCCTCAGGTTCCCACGTTGGCTCTTCCATTTTATGATTTCTCCACAAAACCTTTACCAGACGAGTCGTTCGGTTTCTCAGCACCTGCTCCCTCACATCAAGAATCCTGACGGGCTCTTCACAATAGGAAAGATCGGGTTCCAGTTCTAATTCCTCATAGGTGAGTAAATGCATTGGGTCAGGCATGTATTTCCTCAATAGAGATACGTGGAAAACATCGTGAACATTGGAGAGATTTGGCGGCATCGCCAAACGATAAGCTACAGCCCCAATATGATCTAGAATTTCAAAAGGTTCGATGTGCCTGGGACTCAACTTACCCTTCTTACCAAAACGTATAACTCCCTTCCATGGAGATACCTTTAGGAAAACATGATATCCCACCTGAAATTCCAAAACCTTTCTTCTGTTATCGGCATAGCTCTTCTGCCTACTTTGAGCTGATTTGATGTGGTTTTGGATTACCTTCACCTTTTCCATTGTTTCTTCCACCAGTTCTGGTCCCACAAGTTTTCTTTCACCAACGTCATCCGAACAGGTTGGTGTACGACATCTCTTTCCGTATTACGCTTCATAAGGTGACATCTGAATGCTTGAATGGAAGCTATTGTTATAGGAAAATTCTACCAGTGGTAAATATTGATCCCACATACCCTGAAAGTCAAGAGAGCATGATCTCAACATGTCTTCTAAGGTTTGAATAGTCCATTCTGATTGTCCATCTGTTTGAGGGTGATAGGCAGTGCTCAAACAAAGTTCAGTATCCAAGGCCTTTTGAAGACTTTTCCAGAATCGTGAAGTAAAACGAGGATCACGATCAGAAAAAATCGATAGGGGTACTCCATGCAGTCTTACAACTTCATTAATATATAATCTTGCTAGACGTTCAAGTGGTAGATCCTCCCGTATAGCCAGAAAATGTGCTGACTTAGTAAGACGATCAACAATGACCCATATTGCATCATTCCTTCTAGGAGTCTTTGGTAGTCCCATGACAAAGTCCATCGTAATGTTATCCCATTTCCACTCAGGTATGGGAAGAGGTTGTTATACTCCACCAGGATGTTGCCTTCCAGCTTTCACTTGTTGACAAACCATACACCTCGACACAAAATCAGCAATCTCCCTCTTCATATTGTCCCACCAAAAATGTTCCTTCAAATCTCTATACATTTTGGTGCTCCCAGGGTGTATAGAGAAATTGGATCTATGAGCATCATCCAGCAATTCCCTTTTTAGATCAGTTATATCGGGAACACATAGTCTCTTCCTGAATTTAAAAATTCCATCCTTATACACAAAGTCCCTCAATCTTCCATCATTCACATCTTTAATCTTCTTCTGAAATTCTTCATCATTGGTCTGAGAACTCTTAATCCTTTCTAGTAATGATGGTTTGGAAACCATTTGAAAAAGCCTTGATGTTTCACCTTCCCTAGTTATTCCCATGTCCATCTTCACTAGATCCAAGAAAATTGGATCCCTTTCAATTCTCATCACATTCGAAACTCCATGGTCTTTTCTACTCAAAGCATCTGCCACCTTGTTTTCCTTCCCCGGGTGGTAATGTATCGTGCAATCATAATCCTTGAGTAGTTCAAGCCATCGCCTTTGCCTCATGTTGAGTTCTTTTTGTGTGAAAATATACTTCAAACTCTTGTGATCAGTATAAATCTCACATTTTTCACCATAGAGGCAATGTCTCCATATCTTTAAAGCAAAGATCACAGCAGCTAACTCAAGATCATGAGTAGGATAGTTTTGCTCATGAATTTTTAGCTGTCGTGATGCATAGGAAATGACCTTATCATTCTACATAAGGACACAACCAAGTCCTTTCTTTGATGCATCAATATAAATAACAAACCCATCATTCCCCGATGGTAGAGTCAATACAGGGGCATTGACTAATCTTCTCTTTAGTTCTTCAAAACACTCTTCACACTCTTTTGTCCAGACAAATTTAATCCCTTTACGTGTGAGCTTTGTCAATGGGTTAGCAAATCTGGCAAAATTCTGGACGAAACGTCGATAATAACCTGCTAAACCAATAAAACTGCGTACCTCAGTTATACTTGTCGGTGCTGACCATTCTTGGATTGCCTTGGTTTTAGAAGGATCAACGGAAATTCCATCCTTAGAGACAATATGGCCAAGAAAAGAAATCTCATGAAGCCAGAATTCACACTTGCTAAATTTCCCATATAATTCATGTCTTCTATGAGTTTTCAGGATAATGCGTAAGTGAATTTCATGATCTTCGTGGCTTTTGGATTATACCAAGATATCATCAATAAATACAACTACAAAGTCATCAAGATATTCCTTGAAAACTCTATTCATTAGATCCATGAAAACAGAGGGTGCATTAGTCAATCCAAAAGGCATTACTGTAAACTCGTAATGCCCGTACCTTGTTCGAAATGCTGTCTTTGGAACGTCTTCCTTCTTTACACACAGCTGGTGGTATTCAGACCGAAGGTCAATCTTTGAAAAGTATTTAGCTCCATGCAGTTGGTCAAATAAATCATCAATGTGAGGTAGGGGATACTTGTTCTTTATTGTTATAGCATTGATCTCCCTATAGTCAATGCACAACCTCATAGATCCATCTTTCTTCTTAAAAAAAGAACAGGGGCTCCCCAAGGAGAAACACTAGGGCGAATAAATCCCTTATTACTCAATTCTTCTAGTTGTTTCTTTAGTTCAACTAATTCCACAATGGCCATTCTATAAGGGGTCTTCGATATGGGCCTTGATCCAGGAATTAAATCAATGGAAAACTCAACTTCTCGTTCTGGAGGATGTCCAGGTAAATCTTCCAGAAACAGATCAACATATTCTCTCACAATAGGTACATCCTCTATTTGAATATTCCTTTCCTCACCCTCAGTAATTTCCTTCTCTTCCTCCCCAATAATTCAATTTAGTTGAGCTACTGGGGGTGGATCTAGATAAGAACTATGTGGCGACGATTCGGCTCTAAAGATAAGGTGTTCCTTATCATCATCATCAAGAATCGTAACCTCTTTCCTCTTACAATAAATTTTTGCATCATGGTCCGAAAGCCAATCCATACCGAGGATTATATCAAATTCAATCATGGGTATGACGATGAGATCAGCAGGTAAAGAACATTTAGGTGCTCTAATGGGAACTAATCGACAAAACTTTGTTGCGATAATACTTCCCTTAGGGGTTTTGACCGACAACTCCCTTGTTAAATCAAATTGGAAATATCTAATTTTCTTAGCAAACTGGGAAGATATGAAACAATGCGATGATCCAGAATCAAATAATTCATTTTCTAAACTTGAGGAAACCATTAAATTACCTGCCACCACATCTTTCGGAGGTTCTACCTCAACAGTAGTGATACCATAAGCCTGGCCTTGATCCCTTGTCCTTTTCTGAGGTAAGTTATCCTGACGCTTAGGAAATTCATTTGCATAATTCCCCATCTCCCTGCAATTGTAGCACCGAATGTTGGTAGCTTCCTTCTTCCCCTTGCAATCATGAGCTTGGTGGACTTTTTCACCACACTTGTAACAGACTCCCATTCCCTTCAAGAAAGTACCAGGATGTTTCTTCCCGCATTTACCACAAGATGGATATTCAACCTTTCCCTTCTTCCCTTTATTTCCATTCCCAGATTGATCAGCAGGTCTCTTCTTCTCTTGCTTTGCTTTAAAGTCATAAGACTTAGAGAATTCCTTTTCCGTCTTGATAGCGCACGAGACAATACCTTCGTATGAAGAGAAGGTTTGTGATACTAAAGCTCGATGGAGAAATGGTTTCAACCCATCAAAGAAACGATCAGTCTTACTTCTTGGGTTACATATGTAATCTGCAGCATACCTTGCTAACCTTGTAAAGTTAGCCTCATACTTTGCGACATTCTCATCCTCCTTCTGCCTCAGACTCAGAAATTGCCTTTCCATATCCGCTCGATGGTCTCGAGGAAAGTATTTTTCTAAGAACAGCTCTTTGAACTACTGCCATTCCATGTTTGTTAATTCATCATCTTCCTTTGTGTTTTGAATTTGTGACCACCATTGATCGGCATCTTCAGTGAGGCGGTAAACTGCCATGATAACTTTTTCCCTTTCACTGCTCCCCAAATCCTGAAATATTTTCTCTAGGGAATTTATCCATTGCTCGGCTACTAAAGGATTTGTACTCCCATTGAACGTTGGTGGTTGTTGCCTCATGAATCGATCTAACATTGATCCTCCACGCTGTGGATCAGGGTGCTCCATACGGGTAAGGTTATTATTCATAACCTGAGTAAGTTGTCCCAGTATGGTGATTAGCTGATCGGCACCGGTTGCATCACCAGCCCCACTATAATTATCTTGAGCAGGAGGGAAATCCCTACATGGAGTGCGTGCATTGATACGGTTTCCATTTCTTCCACTAGGCTCCATTTCTAAACAATGGAATAAACTAGATCAGTTTATGAATCAAAATACATAATCCCATACTTATAAAACACTTAACATAAATTGAACTATTTATGGATATAATCCATAATCATAAAAATGTTTTCTTTGAGGAAGTATATACTCATAATCCCTTCATAATGATTTGTAAAGAAAATGAGAGTTATCCTAAGCATATCCCCCGGGAGTGTCGTAACCAAGAGTGCAGCAAGGCCCGTTGTCGTGCACCAGTTCCCGTTCGAGTCTAGCTCAAAGCGGTGTTTTCGGGTTTTACCCCTAGGAACATCTGTGCCAGAGCTGCCTCTACCTGCTCGTATCTAGACAGGTATGTATTGCTCGGAAAACTCACAAAATCTTTACAATACCAAAATTCTAGGATGTTCTTCTATACTAATCCTCAAAGTTCATCTTAGTTCTATGTGCTCTAATCAGAGTTTATCTAAATCTAGCTTCCATGGTTTGTACTAAACTTCCTCTGATACCAACTGTAACACCCCGACCCTAGTTACCCAGAGTCGGTGCATTATTACATAACATTGGCATGATCACAAGAAAGATCAAATCTCGAAAGACCGATTGGTTTAGTAGCCTTGGAAACACCAGATATATTCATAAGTTTTACATTACTTCATAAAATGAAAAACTACTACAACAACATAATGTCTCCACATTCCACACTATTATTCCCTCACAATATCCCTGCAGGACATTCATAACTTACTTCTTCACTTCCTGGGAAAATTAAAACATGGAAAAGGGGTGAGCTCAAATGCCCAGTAAGGATAAACAATATAGCGGAAACTTTCATAAATAAGAATAAACATTTAAGGCAATGTATAACTAAAACAAAAGCCTTTTAAACTTGAACATCAACATAATATGGCAAAAGTAAAATGAAATAATTCCATTTAATCATTCACATGGATATTCTACTAATCGAATAATCACACGCAAAATCACTAACCACTTTCATAATGTTGGAATGCATAATGCCAGACTATCATAACCACGTAGTCAAGGCCTCGTGCCAAAACCACAAATAAGATTTTGTCAAGGCCTCGTGCCAAGACACTAGTTTGTCTCATGAGACCTACCGATGCATAGAGGAGCTATAGCGGGCTCCACCCGTCACGTATTAAGTCCAATGCATTCCCATATGAAAAGGTTTAAACATAACATAAACATTCGTATTAAAACTAGCATACGAAAAGTCAATAATTTCACCATAAACCATGAATGGTATAAAATAGCACATCCACAGTCAAACATATCACAAAACCTTCAATACAATATAGAAGTTTTGTATTATAATAAATCAACTTCAAATAAGCGTAAAATCCATCAAAGGATGTTGACATAGATGAAATCAAAACACTTTTTAGAGAAATATCTCTTTCTATTTTTGAAATCATTTAAGATCCATATAAAACAAAACATTTTCTTGAAAATATTCTTATAAGCTTGTAAGGAAAGCTTTGAAGATTTTATAACGGCGGAAAATAACCGCACCCGCCGTATAAGTTAAAAAAGACATTCTTACCTCAATTTTGTCGAAAAGGTTAAAAAGGACCTTGTTTTGAAAACGACGGGAAGATTCCTCTTATAAAAAGTCAAAAAGGGTATAAATGACTTTAACCCATATTCTTCTCAATAACAAAAATGTTTTGAAATACATTTTGAAGAAACATGGATGTGGATGATAACGAGGTCCCAATAGATAATTATGTATAAACAACCTTGGATAATGAAGAGGTTGTGAAGTAAACCCTTACCTTGTAATTTTCCTTGGTTGGGGTAGGTTAACCTCCTGTATAATGGTGAAATAGTTGTTATTAAATTATACAAGAATCATATACATTCATATGATATCATATATGATCTTTTAACATTGCTTTGTTAACAATATCTTAGATTTATCGTTGTTTCGGGTGTTAACTTACTCGTTTTCTTATATGTTTTGTTACGTTAGTCATGTTTTTCATGGATAGGTTGTATCTTATTCATAACCAGAATGATATCATGTCCTTAAACATTATTTTTAAATCATCAAATGATAATTATACTTGAATGGATACGACGGAGAATGAATCTCATCGCGTTCGTGGAGACGGTAGTCCGTACGTACGCACGAGCGACAATATCATTATTTTGATATTAAAATAATATATAATTGGATAGTATATCATATATACAGAATCATTTTCATGTTATATTTATTATTTAAATGAATTACATATCATTATTATACCCATCTAAATAATAATATATTGAATAACAATTACACCACGACGTGGAGACGGTAAGCCATACGTACGCACGTATGGTGACATGTCATTCAAATGATGGGTAGAATAATGAATATGGTTGTTCCATATTTATAATAACATCACAGTATATAGAAGATACTGGAGTTAAAATTTTATAATTGAAATAATAAAGAAAGAGGGAGTGGAAGTAGAAAGAAACATGAAAGAGGGTGATGAAAATGTTACCTCTTCTTCGGGTTCTTCCTTTTGATTTGATCAAAAGGACTCCGTAGGATGGATTTACGACTAAAGTAAAGCTTCTAGGATGAAGGGAGAGAATTTGGGAGAGTATTTGGGAAGAGTTTAGCCGAACCAAAAGGCTTGAAAGTGTGAATAAGGTGGTAGAGGTGGGGGCCTTTTATAAGAGGAGAGGAGGGGCTCTTTTGGAAAGATTGAAATGTTACATTATTGTACAATGATTTTCGGATTCTAAAGGTCCCACACTTATATAATTCATGGATAAAGTGATAAGGGTTCTAAATCTCTTCATCCAATAGGCTTTGGACATGTGTAGGCCTTGTATTTTGCATTATCTTCTCATTTTATTTAAATCGTTAAATAATGAGGTCATCGCCGCATCATAATGATGTCATAAATAATTTAATTTATTTAATGTCTAAAAATTATAAAAAAAATACTATGATGTAGGAAATCTTTTTATATTTCTAATTAATATTTATAATCAAAATTTGGACTTGTGTAACCCCACTTAAAAACTGGTTTAGTAAAACAACTCATGTTTGTGTCAATTTAATTTTTAACATTAAATAAATATATATTAATGTCATTTTCCAACTAAAGTGGCTCCATGGGGTCCCCAAGTTGACCCATGGGTTTTCTTGGTCGGCCATGACTCATACAATAGGAGTAGGACAAGTGTCATGCTCATCTCATATTATAAAAACATTATTTGTACCTTAAACTACACTAATTACCTCTAATCGCGATTAAGAACTTAAAAGTTACTATTCACCAAAAAATTATTTTAATCTCATTGAACCACATTTTACTTCTTAATGAAAACCATGTATATAGGATTTTTGAAAATCAAATCACAGAATTGGTAATATTTCATTTAAATGAAAAATCAGTTATTTAACTACCACTTAGTGGTTTCACTATTCATCAAAAATTGAAGTTTTTCAGAACAAAGCCAAAATTTCACCCTAAGCTATAATTGATATTCTGAATTCAAAAATGATGTCTATTTTAAAAAATTCCAAACATATAAGTTGCATTAATTAATTTTATAATTAATTCCCGCTGTTACAAAAAATGGCGTGTTTCTAAGAAACAATTTATATCAAAAGATTGTCAATTGTTTATGTCCGATTTCAATGTTAAATTAATTCTAATGACCACCATTGGATAAAATGGTAAAAATATATTCTAATTATACTTTAAAACCACTAAATAGTATAATTTTTCACTAAAAATTATTTTTATTTAAAAAGTTGTTTTTAAGTATTTTTCACTATTCATAAAAAAATTAGAAGTTCTCAGAAAAATACCAAAAATTCAACATAGGCTAATTTTGATATTCCGAATCCAAAGATGAAGTCTATTTTGATAAATAAAATTTATAAAATTTAAAAATGTAGGTATTACTATTCACAACGGCTAGCTTAATTAGTTGTGGTGTGTGTTAGAGCTCGAGGTTGCGTACAACACACGCTATTGAATTATTCGAAGGGAAACGTACCGTGGAAGCTTGGGGTGTTACAAATTACGAGGGTTTTCCATGTTTATTTCAATGGTGTAATATTATTAGCATTTAAAGGTCATATAAAAGGTGTTTTGGCGGTTTATATCTAAATTGATAGGTTCTTCCTCTAGATATCTAGTTCAGTTGTCACCTGAGAGTGAGACATGATGTGGATGATAAGTTGGGTGTTCGGACCAACTAGTTGAGACTTTTGATCTGAGATGAGCTATGAGATACCTCCCATTACCTATGATTTTGAGTATGTTCTACTTTTGATATGTTTCCTTATGGACTACAAGGCTGTGAGACCAGATGCTTCCAAGGATCCACTGAGGGATGCCTTTGCTTATGTGTTGACCTAGGGAGTCCCCTATATGACATCTCTCATATTTATTCCGTTGAGAGGATCACTATTTTTGGACTCCTCGGTTGTTCTTCGTTCGAGGATCCCATGTAGGATTCCTCCCTTTCTATTCTCTATGGATCTCTTGTAGGATGACTTCCCCCTTTTTTAACTGGAAGATCCTGAGTATGATGCCACCTTAGTGTTTGACTCGAGGGACACAGCAGGTGCTCATGCTATGACCAACCCTGAGCTGATATGTTGGGTTTGGGTAGAGATGGTGTTCGGGTTTCTCCTAGAACCCTTTCTGAACTAGTAATCCCATTGGGATGTGTCTGTAGTGTTGGGTTGGGCATTCAGGCCACCCTTAATCTTTGTTATGTTTCACTTATTTATTGCTAATGTTGTGATGTTCACCAGAGGTGATTTCTGGTTAGTGGTTGTCATGACTGGCGCGAGGTTTCTTCAATTATATTGGGATGCTTAGATGTTCTTCCAGGGATCCATTTTTTCCTATTGGGATTCCAGACGTGCTCTCCTGCTATCCTGATTCTAAGCTATGTTATTTCTGATCTTTACAAGTTTTTCCAGAGGTACTACCTGGGAATTTGCTAATGAGACTAGAGGTATATATATATATTGTGATATATATTTTGTGGGGATGACTGGAAGTTCGTCCTGGTATTCGACAATTGAACCTTACTTGATGTTTATATTACACCTTGAGTAATTCTTGGATTCCTGTTGTAGTATTTCATTGGACAGACTCATAGGATTGATGATACATGATGAGGATAATTAAACTCTCCTCAATTAGGGCATGATGACCCAATAATCATGGTAGATTATGCACTCCCAAGTGGTGGGGATAATTATGCTCTCCATAGCCTTTGAACAGAATGGTTCCACTCTTTCAGATCATTTATGAGACTTATGGGGTGGATCAAGGAATCTCATTGAGGAGTTCACTCTTTACAAATCACATAAGGGTATTCCCCTTAGGGACCATTTGAGTTCCAAATTTCATGACCACCAACGGACTAAGACCTAGGGCTCAGATATTGGAAAATATATAAAGGTCTCAGTAGTGTAGAGACTGAATCAGTAAAATTTTACCAGATGTCAGAATGTGCTCCCAAAAATTTTTATTTACAGGTGGGTATGATTACACTCTCCTAAACCTATGATCGAAATGATTATGCTCTTTTGGATCTTTCAGTATTGACCGTCATAATACATTATCCTTTAATATAGTATTGATCATCGGTATACAGAATCCTTCTATGAAGGATTGTCCATTGTCATACAATATCCTTGTTTAGTGATTGGAGGTGAGTTTGAGTGAAACCAGGTGTAGGATTTCAATTCCCCCTTGGTGACATAACTTGCTCAGAGATATAATTCTTGAATTTTCCAATGAAGGTACATTCCGATGGGATCACGGACCCAAAGATCGACATAACAATACACATCTTGAGTGGCACGACGTCTAACTCAATTCCCTTGCACAAGATGTCTAGGTGGTCAGCCTTTTGGACCCATGGATCGACTTTTGTTGTGGTTTCATGTATTTTGATACACATAACAATGAATATTCAAATTTTTCTATATGTGTATAGGTATGGGACTATACAGAAATACATATATAGATATGGAAATACATGGTGGAACATTCCCAAATGATTGGGATTACAGCCCCAGGGTACGACTGTGGTTGCATGTTCGGTTTACTTCCTTTTTTTGTGTTCCTATAAGGTTGAGCACGTTGATGGTACACATACTTTGAGCAGCACATTTATAGGTTTATTGTTGGGGTGGCCTAATTATATTATTTCTCACCCCTGCACATGCACCTCATTGTACGTGTAGACCTTATGTCTACTTTTTAGGTTGAGCACAAGTTTCTGGGTGGATAGGGTTAAGGCCCAGTGTTGCATGATCTAGCAGAGCTGCTCGAGTGGTTCTTCTGATTGGTCTGATAAAGTTTGACAGTGTCTAGAGATCAAGTATGTGGGTTGGATTAGAGTTAGTAATAGATCCATGTACTTTTACTTTTATTTTCTTTTGTATTTGTATCTGTATGGTTGACCTAATGGGTTACTAGTGTTTTATTGTATTTCATAGTTTTTCAAGATTCTAAAACATTTTACTATTATAGCTTGTTATATTTCATTTGATTATTGCTTCTCCACTCTATTTACATTTCTTTGTGTATAATAAATAGTTGTTATTGCTATTTTATTGCTCTAGTGTGAGGGAATAGTCTCCCCACTATCACTTCCCAAGCCCTCGCTAGTATTTGGCAGCCTCTGGAGTTTGGGGAGGTGCGCTGGAGGCCTTGTGGAGAACCATCTTGGACACCTGGTTTACTGGCCTCTAGGTTGCGATGATACGAAGTGGTATTAGAGGAGTTTTACTTTCCGGATATTTTCTAACTAGTATATGGTAGATAGGAGTATTAGGAATATGTCAGAACCTCTGATGGATATCAGACAGGTGCATTGAGAGTACTTGATCCGGTAAGATGTCACAGCTTCTAGGGTTTGAGATTGTTGTTCTGATTTTGTGATACAATTATATATTATTTTCACCTTGACTGACACACATGTTCTGTAGGGGCTTTGATTTACTATGGATCTCTGGATCATGGCCATTAGTAAGATGCTAGGGATAAGATGTGACTCTTTTCCATAAAAGGCCAAAGGCGTCTCATGCATTATACTAGGCACATAGTATTCACAACATATAGGCCTGCTAGTGTGTGTTTTTACTAATGACTAAGACCCTTGGGTCTGATTACACATAATTTTTCCTATGATGGATGGTTATGTTGATCTACATTTAGGTGTTTTTTGGTGAGGCTGATGACTTAGTTCTCATGCACAGGTGGTGCAGTGAACCTAGTAGGTCAATATGGCATGTGATGCCTTTCTATTTCGCACCTTGTTGGGTTTTGTTTCTTGGTACTATGGTTATCTAGTCAGATCACTTAATAAGATGTCGATAGATACCAAGTCCTTTCATGTGAACTGCACCTCGTTGGGGTATTGCTGTATACAGATACCCAATGAGTTTCAGTTCATCTTTTTTCATCTTCTTGGGTTGTGGACATTAATGAGTTGTTATTTCGAGGGATGTTTGGAGACGATCAGGGCCCTTGTAGACTGTGTTTTTCAATTTTGACCATAGTTGGCAGTTGTGAAATTTAGCTTTTTTTGAGAGGTTTTGAATCTTTTGGGCTTGGGGGTTAGACCTTGTGACATAGTTTTGAGGATTTTTCTGTAGGGATATGTCACTATGGAAAACTGGATTTTTGCGATGGGGACATCATCCCATCACAAATAATTGGTTATTTTTTTCGAGAGAAGGGGTCCCATCACAAATGGTTTGGCATGGTTTGTGCGCCAAACTGCGGGAAAGGTATTTTGGATGGGGGGTGCCTCCCCGTCACAAATACCCGACGACAGTAAATACTACTTGCAATAGGGTGGCACCCCGCGTCATAAATACCCAGTGGTGAGAAATACTATTTGCGATTGAGATATTTCCATGTCGCAAATAGTGTTTCGGGATGTGACTATTTGTGACGGGACCCGTCGCAAATACCTTTCAAACTACTAACAATGATTAATTGGGGCGAAAGTATTTACGAAGGGTCCCGTCTCAAATAGAACAATCATAAATAATCAAACCTATATATACCCTCATCAGTTTTTTCATCCCCCCTCTCCATTATTACTTTCTCTATCTCTCTAAACTATAATTTTAGAGTTACAACTTCCCAGAGCTAATTTTTTTTTAACATGTTTTTATGTGGTTTACACCTATAAGCGATCATGTTTAGAGGCATTTATGTTTTATTTAATTTAATTTTTACTTCATTTTTTATATTAATTTTAATTATATTTAATGAATTATTTTTAATTAAATAAGATTTAGAATTTTTTTTAATTAGTCATTATTTGTAATAATTAATTGAAATTATTTTTACTAATTATTAATAATTAATAGTAATTAGGAATTATTAATGATAATTAGTAATGAATATAAATAATTCATGGTAATTGGTAATTAGTAGCGGAAATTTGAAGTAATTAACACTGATTAGTAATAATTAGCGGTAATTAGAAATAATTAGGAATAAATATTAATAATTAGTAAAGAGTAGTAATAAAAATTAAAAAATAGTAATAAATATTAATAATTAGAAATAAATACTACTAATAAGTAATAAATACTAATAATTAGTAATAAATACTAATAATTAGTAATAATTATTAATAATATTTAATAATTAGTAATAATTAGTAATAATTAGTAATAATTCATATTAATTACCAATAATTAGTATTAATTAGAAATAATTAGAATAATTAGCAATTTTTAGCAATAAATAATAATAAATAGTAATAAATACTAAAAGTAGCAATAAATACTAATAAATGTCAATAAATACTAATAAAGAACAATAAATAATAAATAGAAATAATTATTAATAATTAGTAATAATTAGAAATAATTAGCATTAAATACAAATAATTAGCAATAATTAGCAATAATTCACATTAATTAGCTATAATTAGCAATACATAGGGATAATTTGGTATAATTAGAGATAATTATGGATAATTAGGGAAGATTACATACAATTAGAAATAATTAGAAATAAATACCAATAAATACCAATAAATATCAATAATTAGAAATAATTAGGGATACATAACAATAATAAGAAATAAATATCATTAATTAGCAATAATTAATGATATATAGGGATAATTAGGTATAAGTTGAAATAAATTCTAATAATTAGCAATGATTATCAATAATAAAAACATTATTCTATTATTAATATTATAATACTATATATATTTTTTATTTTATTAAAGTTAGTATTAGTTTTATATAATATAATATTATTTATATTAATAATTATAATAATATTACTATTTTCTAATGTTAATTTATCATAATTTTATTGAATATTTTTTTATTATGTATTTGCAATGGGACCTTTTTTGATAGGATCCCATCACAAATTGTTTATATGTTTTTAATTAACTATTTGCGACAGGAAAACAGGCCCGTCACAAAAAATTATTTTTGATGGGCCTATCATAACAGGTTTACATATATATAATTTATATAATCCAAAAAAGATTTGCGATTCCATTTTATGCAATGGGATATTTGTGATGAGACCCCATTGTAAATACCTAAAATTACAATAATGGGTGGAAAACCTGGAGACCCTTAGTTTTGACTCAACCCCTTGTAGGTCAATGTATGTTCTACTGAAACCTACGTGTGAAAACGTGGCCCATGTTTTCCAATGAATTTTTGGAGGGGATATTTGTTTTATGATTTTTTTTGTAAATGAGGCCCAGTAGGTGCTCATGTTTCCATTACAGGCATATTGATGTCTTTAGCTTTTGATCAAGTCACCTCAGGGTGCATGACTTTTAAGACTGGATTTGAAGGATATGACTGTTTGGGTGCATGTTATGGTCGACCAATGATTCCATTGTTTAAAATCTAGTCGTGGTGTGGGTAGATGCTCGTGACTAGAATGATGTCATGTGGGTGAGTTGGGAGTTTAAGAATACATGTTTATTGTGTGATGTATCATTTGAATCTAAACCGATGGGTGACTGGGTGAGAGTCAAGGACTGATGTTCCATGATTTTTTGTGGGCTTGGTTCTATGATGTTGTGCCCAAGTATCCCTCCATGGAACGGGAGACATCACAGAATAAATCAGGTACCATAATATGGTTGAACCATAGATGAATCCAATCTAGGTTTTGACGAGATAGTGAGTGTGGCTCGGAGGGAGCTGGACACACCTTATTGTAGAATCTTGGTGCACTCGTGTTAGAGATGATCATGTGTTTTCTTGATTCATCTTGAGTATGCTGATAGAGCAATGGCACAACACTAATGTCCATTTTCATTCTTAATGTCCATCCTTGTTGAGGATGGAACAAGTTGTGGTTCCTCTCTAGGAGTAGTGTAAGGTAATCCATTTGGTGGGGAGTATTCTTTTGGTTGTTTGAGGGTGGTGACCCTTATTCTATTTTTAACATCGGTGTTGTTATGTTTGGTTGGTATTGGATGTTTCTTATGATACAATGATAAGGGTATTCTTTTGGTGGGGAGTTCCATATTGGTTATCATTAAATGTCTTCCTTGTGGAAGGTAGTTGATAACGCTTGGAGGGCAGTGGTTGGATAGTCATGATATCTTTTTTCTACATATGATCAGGTAGGGATAATGATTGGTTGTCCTTTCAATAGGCTTCTCAGGGGCATGAAGGTTTATGGTGGGGAGCTTTTAAGGACCTATATTTTTGTAGACTTTAGTTTTGAGCAGAAATTTGAATTATTGTCATTGGAATATCATGAGAGGTAAAATGGTCTTTTTTCCTACAATTTGACATTATATAATTTTTCTGACCACTCTATTGGTCCTAGAATATGCTTTTTTACCTTAGGATAGTAGTTTGATGTAATTATGATTGGTTCTAATTTTTCCTGAATATTTAATATTTAATATTATTAAATTGAATATTAAACTATTAATACAGGTTCATTAAGAAATAAAATTTAAATTGAGAATTGGATTGAGATTATATCTTCACTCTTTATTCCATAATGGGGTGTTTATCCAAGATCTTCACATAAACATGAGTCCGACACCGGGGCCGGCTGAGACCCATTTTTTATTTTCATTCTACTTCTTCTTTTATTTTAATTTCTATCTTTCCTCCTCCTTGAACATTAATCTGGTTTTATCCTCCTTGATCGTGTCATATGGGATAAATAAGAGAGGGATAAATAGTGAGATATGGATGGCAAGATAGGTTATGTTTCGAATCTCTTGATGCGCTGAGCCATCATGCAACATCTGTAGATGGTGAAATCAGCTAGAGCATCGACGGTTTTCTCCCAAAGGTTGGAAAGTTTACATTCACCATAGATACACATTAATCATGTTTTTTCATGATTTTAAAACCTTTTTATGCATTATTGTTTCCTCTTATGGTCGGATCTGTTGTTTCGGGGGTAAACATGGGTGTTTCGGATGTTTTAATGGTTTTCTCGTCAGAAACCTAGGTTACAAGGCATGTGTTCTTTGGGAACATGCCGTGTATTCTTACTGTTGGGGAAGAAAATTATTTTCATAGTACATACCATGTAATATGAGTACACGTCGTGTGGTGTCTATTTATGTGTCCAACCGTGTGAGAAAGAACATGAGTTTTTTTGGTTTTTAATCAGTACACGCCGTATAGTTTTATGTAAACTAACTGTAATTTTACATAGGATTATCCCATGTGTTCTATCCATGTATATGTACATAGCCAGGGTGATGTATAAGAGTACACACAATGTACATTGAAGTACACACCATGCACTTTTTCCAGCTTAGTATTTTGGGGTATTTTATTCCATGGACGTCATAATTGGGCATGTGAGTAGTCAATTATAAGCATTTTTTTATCTTAGATATCAATGGTAAAATACTATTGACATTTATTGGTCATATAAATGGTGTTTGGGGTTTATACTAAATTTATTTGTTCTTCCTCCAGTTATCAATAACATTTTTCACCTGAGAGTGAGAATTGACGTCGACGATAGGTTGGGTGTTCTAACTAACCAGTTGATACTTTTGATCTGAGATGATCTATGAGATATCTAGAATGACATAATATTTTTAGGACATTACTGTTGAGACCCGAATCTTAACGTACATTGACCTTACATTACATTTGCGGAATACTTAGTACATAACAAAAACACACACACAAGGATCGTAATAGTTTAGTGTCTTTGGAAACTCGGAATATAATCTTCTAATCCTGGTGAAAGATCTTCAACTTCTCCCATAAAGATCATCCTTTTTTTATACCTAAAACCTTTCTTTATATCCTGGGGAAAAGAAAACATAAAAGGGTGAGCTCAAATGCTCAGTAAGGGTAAACAAAATAAATATCAATCACATCGTATACAGAAGCACATAATTTTTGGAAATCTTAACCTGCAAAAGATATCATAATTTCATAACATGGGATAAATCATGGTAGTGAAATGTAATCAAAATAATCATAACTTAAAACATGAAACTTTGTGGCATACACACATAATCATAGAGAATCATTTCTTGTTAGTCAAGACTCATTGCCATGACTATCTTAGTGGACAAAGTCCCTTTCTGAACAGAGTCACCCTCGTTTTAGTCCTGTTTCACTAAACCGGTATAACCTACCGTTCTATCCATGTCTATCTCATAGATATAAAATCTTTACCCAATGCATTTGAGGGAGATATAGGTCCCACCCATCTCTAAATGATACCATTCTTATGTGTGCCACAAAATCATAAACCATACATCATAGCATAACCCATGTAATAAAAATGGGAATCCTAAACATCGTGACATCATAAAACAATTCATATAAGATAAAAATCATTCCATCACAACATAATCAAATCAATGTAATAATAGTGATAAAAATATAACCCTTTATTATCATAGATGGAAAATAATTTTGATAAAACACTTGAACTCCATTCTTGAGGAAAATATCCTTTCTGTTTCAAAAACAGTTTTCCTTTCTTAACATGTCGTACAATCATAAACTAAAAGAAGTTGATTAAAAATAAATTAGAAAACTTGTAAAGTAAGCTTCTTGGAAATAATGTTTTATAAATCCATTCATGCCGTATAAGTTAAAAAACATTCTTCTCGTACTTTTGTTGGAAAAGTCAAAAAGTACCTCGTACGAAAAACGACAAAAGATTCCTTTCATATATTTTACTAAAATCTCACCGAAGGGTAAAATTGGATTTAAAAAATTGTAGGTGGATGGAAATAATATTACATATTGAAGAAAAATGGATGTGGATGATAAAATACACCCCAGTAAATACCAAAGTATAAACAATCTCAGATAAAAATGAGATTGTGATATTTCCCTTACCTTAGGTCCGATTTGCTTCGTAAGTGTCACAACCTCCTGTATAATGATTTAAATAATGTCATTGACTTATTAAAGAATCATATTCATTGTTATGATATCATATATGGTTAACTTATGACTTTATATTACCCGTTCTTTTGTAAATTCCATGTTAAAGAGCGTTTTGGGTAAAATTGTTTTATTTGTCATCCGTGTTTTGACTTGTAATTATTCATATGATTACATAGATCATGATTACTTAATTCCAGAATATAAAACATGATTTATATGTATATATATATTCAGAATATACATATATATAATAAATCAGTAAATGTAAAGAAATACACTGTTCATGGAGACGGTAGGCTGTACGTACGCATGAACGCTGTTTTCGTTTCCTTATTGAGTTGAACGGAATTAAGTAGATGACACACATATATATACACATAAATCCAGTATCATTATTATGTCATATATTTCATGATT
The DNA here is from genome assembly GCA_963277665.1 of Viscum album. Taxonomy (NCBI): domain Eukaryota; kingdom Viridiplantae; phylum Streptophyta; class Magnoliopsida; order Santalales; family Viscaceae; genus Viscum; species Viscum album. The sequence goes on from OY728161.1 coordinate 1,604,510,477, forward strand.
ACTTATTATATATACTTTATAATCATTCATGAATGGTTAAAGTGGATAATGAATCTCATCGCGTCGTGGAGACGGTAGTCCGTACGTACGCACGAGCGATGATATCATTCTCATGATCGTGGGACTGTATTGGAGTGTATGTATACTATTTCAGAATCAATATAACTTTAAAATAATAATATATAGTTATTATTTACACCATTATACCCATCCAAGTAAGGTGGTGGTGGAAAATAGATTTCACCACGGCGTGGAGACGGTATTTCGTACATACACATGCGCGGTGATTTTGTTTTCCGTAGGATGGATAGATGGTGAAATAGGATTGTTTCATACTTATAATAACATATCAGTATATGAGTGATACTGATGTTATTACTTAATAATGAAACAACCTAAGTAGAAGAAGTGGAAGAAGAAATAAAGGTGAATGAATCGGTAATGGAAATTACCTCTTCTTTGAAGCGCCTCTTTGAGACCTCCACTTAGGGCACTAAAATTGGTCTTTGAGGAAGACCAGAACCTCTAGGATGTTTCTAGGGAAGTGGAGAAGAGATTTTGTCAGGGGTTGGCCGAGCTGGAATTCTCAAATTGGTGTGAGGAAGAGAGGGAGGAGGTGTCCTTTTATAAGGGAGGAGAGGGGCACCTTTGGAATAACTAAAAATATTATTTTATTATAAAGTCAAGTTCGGTTTTAAATAGCTCCAAATTGAATTATTTCGAGGCTAAGGTGGGGATGGGTCGAAACCCTCTAATCCAATAGAATTTAGACAAGTTTAGGTTTCTATTTTAACCTTATCATTTAGATTTAACATTAAGTTAAATAATTTTACTTTTACCGTGTCTTCTTGTGTTCTTATACTATAAGGTTAATAAACATACTATATCAAGCCAAACTAACCCCATGATGTTTATTATTAATATATATAACCTTATCTAAGTCATTTGGCCGACCCTTAGTTTTTTAGGAATAAAATAACAATTAATAATATAATAATTGTTTTAAAAACTAATTTATGTCAATTTTGACACTATTTGGTACTTGATTTTTATGAAATTAATAACAGAATGATAAGTTCGAACCAAGTTACTTAAATCACCAAGAACATGTCATATTAACCTATAAAATTCGTGTATCTCATAAAAAGTATCAAATTACATTTATTTGGGTATTTATAACAACAATTATGTCAATATTTAATTAATAAGATAATTACTGCATCATCGTTGTGTCATAAATAAATTAAATTATTTAATGTCTAAAAATTACAAATAAAATTCCATTATGTAGGAAAGCTTTTTAGATTTCTAATGAATATTTATAGTCGAATTTATCTTTTTTATAACCCCATATTAAAAATGGTTTACTTATTAAACTTTGATTTTAACTATTTTAACCCTTCTTTAAATAAATTAATAATAAATGTCCTAATCTAATCCAAGTGGGCCTAAATGGTCATATTTTATTCCTAGGGTTGTTTTTGGTCGAATTAAACTTATCGAATAGAATTAGGACATGTGTTAGGGTTATAATAATATCATCATACCCTTAATTACCCTATTTACTTTTAACCGTGGTAAAAAAAATAAAAAGTTACTATTCACCAAAAATTATTTTCATCTCATTGAACCACATTTTAGTCCTTGATATTAAATGTGTCTCTCGGATTTTCGAAATTCCACTCACAGAAGCGGTAAAATTAAGTTTTATGAAAAATTCAATTTTTTTTAACTACCACTTAGTGGTTTCACTATTCATCAAAAAATGAAAGTTTCCAGAAAAATACCAAAAATTAGGCCTAAGCTATATTTGATATTATTAATTCAAAAATTATGTCTATTTTATCAAATTCAAAACATATCAGTAACATTAACTAATTTAAAAATTAATTTCCGTCGTCAAAACAAATAGCGTGTTTTTAAGAGATAATAACTATCAAAAGATTGACACTTCTTTATAACTGGTTTAAATGTGAAATTACATCCAATGACCAACATTGTATTAAATTGTAAAAATATATTCTAAATATACTTTAAAACCACTCAAATTAATAATTTATCACTAATAATTATTTTGATTGAAAAAGTTATTTTTAATTAAAATTTAGTAATTTTCACTATTCACCAAAATATGAAAGTTATCCGAAAATTACCAAAATTTCACCCTAAGCTAATTTTGATATTCCGAATCCAAAAATGAAGTCCATAAAATTTTCAAAATTTCAAAAAGTAGTTATTACTATTCATAACGGATGGTTTTAATAATATTTTAATAGCATATCATTGTTTAATGAAACTCGGTATTGTGTACTACACACACTATCGAGGAAGGTCACGATTGCGTGTAATGCAAGGAAAGTAAAGGATGCGTGTTGTGCAAGCTCCTTTTGGTGTAGCGTACAACACAATACATTAATGAAAATAATATTTTTCAAAAAATCTTGGGGTGTTACATTCTACCCCCCTAAAAATGAATTTCGCCCTCGAAATTCGTCAGGGTTATAAATGGTTTACTATTCGAAAGTTTCTTTGATAGAAACCCACATCATAAAAAGGAATACCAAAACCAATTTTTAGAAACAAAAGTATGAAACATAACGGCTACCCAAATAAACTAATCACTGGGTTTCCACATAGGTGAAAATATGGATATGGAAGAGAAATCTAACAATCATGTTCTGATGGGGAGTGGTAGAGAACATGGCTGTGGAAAATCCAGCAATCATAGAGCCTTAAATTTGTGACAATCTAAGGTACTATCTGATTCATCAGATATAAGATCACTAGTACAACATTTTTGGTTTTCAAGATCATTTCCCTAAAGTTGATGAAATTGGAATTAGAAGAAATAATTTCATGATTTTGGTATAGTCTCACCGTTTGTCGTTCTATGGACAATTTACACTTCATCTCTTAAAGAAATGAAGTTGAATTTGTCATTCGTGATGTGTTAGTAGATCATGTGATGGAATGATGAGTCATTCCATCTGTCTCCAAGAAAAGGTTAGAAAAGTTATCAAAAAATACATAAGTCCATCTATAGTGAGATTAATCCTATATAGTTCCTAAAATGAACATATACTTCATATATCATACCGGTTAATAAAATAAAACTAGTTTCCACTAACCAGGGACATCCTGTAGGCCAGTGGTAGGCAATAAAGGCCAATCGCACTTCGGCTGTGGGTTCGATTCCTACGACCTTGTCCGACGCGTTGGGCTGTCTCCCGTCCTGCAGGTTGTCCTTTTTCTAAAACTATATTACTATAACATCCCATCAATAATATCGAAAAAAACTTCTATCCTTAAACAATACTAACTTATGTCCAACATAATCCATTCTAGTCTTTAGGCTTATCCATAATACTGCAGTCCATTCTCATAATATAGTGAAAACGATTACCAGAGATTTAATACCATCAGTGATCCCCATATATCATAAGATATGTCCTGTTGGTCACATTCCAAACATTCAAAGGCCTTAATCATGTATTCTATTGAATACCCATTGAACCATAGTGAAAACATTAATGCAGTTAAAAGTTAACACTTTTCACATACCAAAATCCTCAAAATTCTATATACTCAAACCATGATATCACTTAGTCCTTATATCAATCATGAGCTCATGAATACTGTTAAACATTTTGTTTTCTCGTTTTCCCTTCATTATGCGCATATCATCTTATTTCCAAAAATATCTCAATCACTTTGAATACCACATTAGACCAGTACATAAATATTCCAATACTTTATGATACAACATTATTTTGGAATCCCATTACATAAACACTTAATCATTCCACCACATCGTTGTCATATTCAACATCGCCAATAGTGATCGCATGTGACTTCCCTTTGTCCTTTGCCTTAAGTGGTTGCTCATATCGATCATCACTAACCCTTGGATTAGGGAATTTATTAGCATAATGCCCTATTTCCTTGCACTTGAAGCATTGAAGTGTTGGTGGTGAGTTCTCTGCAGTGTTTTCTTTATTCACATCATTAGAAACCCTTTTTCCATTACTTCGACACTCAGCTGCTCGATGACCTTCTTTTCCACACTTAAAACATTTTCTAGTCCCTTTAAGACAATCTCCACCATGCTTCTTTCCACACTTTGTGCATAAGGAAACATTCATCTTCTTTTCACCATTATTTTGAGATTTCTCCTTGAACTCTATCTTTCGTTTCTTTTCAAAACCATGAGATTGATATGTAACACAAACTTCCATTTCTACCTTCATAGCACAATGCACAATTTCTTCATAGCTACTGAAGTCTCTTATAGCTAATGCCCTTCGGAGACTTGGTTTTAAGCCCCTGAAAAATCGATCAACTTTACTTTCAGGTTGGATGATAATGCCAGATGCATACCTTGCAAGTCTTGTAAAATTCGCTTTGTATATACCAACAGATTCATCATCCTTCTGCTTCAGCTCAAGAAACTCCTTTTCCATCTTTGTTTGAAGAATACGAGGGAAGTACTTACTGAAAAACAAGTTCTTGAACTCATCCCATTCCATGGACTCAATTTCATATCTTGGCCTCGTATTCTTGATAATATTCCACCATTGATCAGCTTCACCTTCAAAACGATATACTGCTAAGATGACTTTATCATGCTCAGAACATTGAAGAAATGAAAATATCTTTTCAGTGGTACTGATCCATTGTTCAGCAACAAGTGGATCAGAAGACCCACTGAAAGAAGGTGGACGTTTCCTCATGAAGGACTTAATATAATATTGTTCCCTTCTATTCTCATTTGGAAGTCCAGAATGATTCATAGCTTGTGTAAGTATAGCAATAAGATTTTGCACTCCATCTCCCATAACATTTTTTTGTTCAGGAGGGCAATCATTGCATTGTCCATTGCATTGATCAACACGGTTCCTTCAGGTTCCAGCCATCGTCTAAAACCCAAAAAGAATAGTGTGAGAGGAAAAAATCATGCTAGGGAAAACAACACAATAAAGGGGGAGTACCTTCAATATCTAACATCTTAGGTTTAATTCTATGATCTTTAGCGTAACTCTGGTACTATAACCTATACGTATACTTATCCTTAGGGACATCCCTAGACATACCTTAGAAATATCTCTAGGGATCTCACTAATGTTTTCGCATCCTAGTTTCTAAAGGTTGACTAAACCTTTCCTCTGATACCAACTGTAGAGACCCGAAGCTTGACGTACATTGACATTACATTACATTTGCGGAATACTTAGTACATAAAAAACACACACACAAGGATCGTAATAGTTTAGTGTCTTTGGAAACTCGGAATATAATCTTCTAATCCTGGTGAATGATCTTCAACATCTCCCATAAATATATTCCTTTTTTTTATACCTAAAACCTTTCTTTATAACCTGGGGAAATGAAAACATACAAGGGTGAGCTCAAATTCTCAGTAAGGGTAAACAAAAGAAATATCAATCACATCGTATACATAAGCACATAATTTTTGGAAATCTTAACCTGCAAAAGAGATCATAATTTCATAACATGGGATAAATCATGGCAGTGAAATGTAATCACAATAATCATAACATAAAACATGAAACTTTGTGGCATACACTAGTGCAGAAAACATTTTTTACGTCGGTTATTTTTCATTATTTACGTCGGTTTTTAGCCGACGTTAATACGGACGACGTTATAAATAACGTTTTTACGTCGGTTATTTAAAACCCGACGTAACATCCCTAACATCACGGTGTTTATCACGTCGGTTCATTAATAACCGACGTGATAAATATGCGGGGGGGGGGGGGGGGTTATCACGTCGGTTATTTTCTAAACCGACGTGATAAAACGCCTGGGTTATCGTTTATCACGTCGGTTATGACATAACCGACGTGGTAAACCCTTCCCCGGGCCTATTATGACGTCGGTTTCTTAAATAACCGACGTGATAAAAAGGCCTGGGAAACGTTTTAGCACGTCAGTTATCTAATAACCGACGTGGTAAATCGATTCCCAGGCCTTTTAGCATGTCGGTTATATTAAGAACCGACGTGATAAAAGGCCCGGGAACGGTTTATCACGTCGGTTCTTGAAAAAACCGACGTGATAAACCCCTACCGATTTATTTACCACGTCGGTTATAAAATAACGGACGTGAAAGCGATATTTTTTTTAAATAATTGCACTGCACTCACCAAAAAGCAACCAGAAACCAAACAAAAATAACCATGTCAGCCCTCCCCCAAGCCCGAACTGAACCCCACCCTCATCTATACCCACCTAACAACCTGGCCAGCCCTCCCCCACCACATTGGAGCCCCACCACAACCCTTGGACACCCCCACCCCTTGGACAGCCCCCTCCCTCATTTACACCCCCACGACCCCTAGTACAGCCTCAAACACCCATTGGACACCCCTCCCATATCCCTTGGACACCCCCACCCCTTGGACACCCCCCACCCCTTGGACAGCCCCCACCCTCATTTACACCCCCAAGACCCCTAGTACAGCCTCAAATACCCATTGGACACACCCCCACACCTTGACAGCCCTCCCAGACCCCTTGGACACCCCCCGACCCCTGGACACCCCCCCCCCCCCCCCCCCGAGCCCTTGGACAGCCCCAAACACCCCTTGGACACCCCTCCCATATCCCTTGGACACCCCCACCCCTTGGACACCCCCCCACCACTTGGACAGCCCCCACCCTCATTTACACCCAACCGGCCCCTTGGACAGAACTCCCAGACACCTTGGACACCACTCCCATATCCCTTGGACACCCCCCCACCCCTTTGACACACCCCACCCCTTTGACAGCCCCCCCACCCTCATTTACACCCCCCCGAACACTAGGACAGCCCCAAACACCCCTTGGACACCCCTCCTATATCCCTTGGACACCCCCCACCCCTTGGACACCCCCACCCCTTCGACAGCCCCCCCACCCTCATTTACACCCCCCGAACACTAGGACAGCCCCAAACACCCCTTGGACAACCCTCCCATATCCCTTGGACACCCCCCCACCCCTTGGACACCCCCACCCCTTGGACAGCCCCCCACCCCCTGGACACCCCCCCGACCCCTTGGAAACCCCCTACCCCTTGGAAACCCCCCCATCCCCTTGGACAGCCCCAAACACCCCTTGGACACTCCTCCTATATCCCTTGGACACCCCCCACCACTTGGACACCCCCACCCCTTGGACAGCCCCCCCCCCCCACACTCATTTACACCCAACCGACTCCTTGGACAGCCCCAAACACACCTTGGACACCCCTCCCATATCCCTTGGATACCCCCCAACACCCACCCACCCCCTTGGAACCTCTCCCCCCATACCAAAATCCAGACCAGAAAAACCATCAACAGTAGACCAAAACAAGAAGTACAGAAAAATTAAACATTCACTTCTATAACATTCAAAACTTACACTGTCAACTTCAAAAAAATCTAAATCCAACCTAAACGACTAGGAAATACACAATTACATTGACAATATTCAAAATTACATTTTACATTACAAACAACTAAAAGTCAATCAAACCTGTAGAATAATTTGACCACTCCACTTGTAAGTGTTTGATATCTTCAGCAGTAAAGGGTTGAGGGTCATCAAAAAGCTACAAAGGAAAAGGATAGTAGTCAACGTGTATAATGAATAAATCAAATTGAAATATTATGAGAAAGAGGAAATATTACCAGGTCAAAACTCAGAACTGTCCCAGTTGTTATTATTTCATACATAAATCTTAACATGTAATATCCGCATTCGATGATGCCTTGTTGCTCATGACATTTCTGTCTGAATGAGTGTAAATTCAATATATTATTTTTATGTAATAAATCAAAATGTACAAATTATAAATGGATATTTACCTTCGCATGTACATATTTGATCTTGAAATTCCTTTTCTTTGCGCTTTTTCGAAAGTGGACCCATGCCCTGTTAGAAAATAATACGAATGGGGTAAATTTAAAATTCATTATAATATATAAAACTATTGTGAAATTTAAACTTACGTTTCCAATATATTCTTAAAACTTTCTCGCACATCATCATGGAGAGAGCATATCCAATAAAGTGTTTTCTCCCTAGGGCAAAAAACCCCTAACAGCCAATGATCCCTGATGAAAGGAAATTTAACGTTAGTGGTTTTTTATGTTAAAAGATAATTAACTCTTTGAGAGGGATGTGTTTCATACCTCTCACAAAAAGGCATCATCCAACACTGTGTGATTACATTCTTTTCAAATCTATCATCAATATAAAGCATTCTTTGTTCCTCATCCAATGCACATGCTTCAGGGCAAATCAATTGTGGGTCCACGAATCCATATACATCTGTCAGCTCATTCCTCTCACAAATTTTATACAGATACCTAATACAAAGCAGACATAAGTATACATTTTTAATAAATATAACGCAAGGAAAAGGTGTTAAGACTTACATGATAAAAATTTGCACCACGTTGATGCCAAACTTATCTCCATTGAAAAACTCCATGATATCAGTTTTCATAATCCCCACACTTAGTTCACGTCCACAGACATGAGCTTCCATTGTAAAGTCATAATGATCCGCCAACAAATTTGAATATCTTGACAATTTTTCAAGACTGCTAGTACTGCATCTGATGTCATAGCTATCTGTCTTTGTTGTTGTCTATACAGTATTTCTTTACCTTTGAAGTATTCCTGTAAAAATAAATTGAAAAATATATTAGTTTTCAAATGATAAAACATTAATAAAAATATAAAATAAAAGATATAACATCCATACCTCTATGGTAATGAGTCGAAGAAGTCTGGATGGACAAAGTAAAAAATGGCTGATACTATGTCCAACTGTCGTCACCTCATCTGTAGGTAATGGTATCCGAGCTGATCTATCTATAATATCCTGTACAGTGACCCTCTGATTCTCTACCTCTAACTGTTGATGATGAACTGTATCTCCTATACAATATACCATCCCATATGCAACTATATGATGTTAAGGATCATCAACATACAACTCACAATAAGTAGGTAGCTGCGGCGGAGGAGGAGGATCAAAAATGGGGTCCGCAGGCTGAGGTGGGGGAGTGGGAGCTACTGGGAGAGGTGGAGTGGGAGATGCACCCTGAAATTGTCTTTGAAAGTCTGCAAACATAAACTACACTGATGCTCTAATCTTTTCCTCCATTGTCGAATTAATATTATGGACTTCAGCCTCCAAGGATTCTATTTTTTTTTTATAAACTCCCTCAACGTTAGAAGATGAGGAACATGGAAACACTTTTCTTACCGATACACCTGCCGGATATCCCCTTACACGGCTAGGATGTTCGGGCTTTCCAAATGCCACAGATAAAATATCTTCCCTCCCAGATGGTGTAAATGTCCCCTATGAACTCTGCTCCTCAAGAGAGTCCTGTAATAATTAATTTAACATTTCTATAATGATTGGAAATATATGATGAAAATAGTAAACTTAAATAAATAAAATAGATATCTTACAATCCTCTCAACTATGAGTCTCGATTCTTCCGAAAGATATTGTCCTTTTTTGCCCTTTCGAGCTCTTTTCCATTTCTCATGTCTAGATGGAGGGGATGGAGGGGCCACCTCTCCAGATCTTGAAGACTCATCTCTTAGTTGTTGAAATTTTTCTGCCATCATTTGTTCTTCCAATAATGCATACCCTCCCCGAGATAAACTATGAGGGTATACATTTTTAGATTGGATCTCTTGATGAGCTTTCCTTGTTTTCTGTAAATTAAGAATAAGTAATCATTAACAAAACAATAATAAGATCATTTATATAAGAAAGATTATAAAAGTTTACATTGCCATTACCAAAAATGATTCTTTTCTTCTACTTTCAAAAAATTGTCTCCATGTGTCTTCATCTATAAAATGATATATACGACATGGATTCTCACGACTCCTATGACCATAAATGAAATCAGATGAGAGGGTTGATTTGAAATCCCTCCATCTCCTAGCAGCCAACGATAAGCATTTCTTCCTGACTCCTCCAGTGTCAGGAATATCAAATGTCATCTGATAAAAAAGAGGTTAAAAATATTATATATACTAGAAACATTTAAAGAATAGTCAAACAATAGCAAAAGATCTTACCAAAATGGTCTCCCACAGCTGAGAAATTATCGCCTTATCCACACTTCTCCAATCATCATAGAGAATTCTTACTTTGCTCTTAGCCTGAGTTGCTACAAAACCCTTAAAATCTTTAGCATTTGGACCTCTAGGAAGATCATCATCATCAAACTCCACGACTATCCTCTCCTCCTTCGTACGGGCAAGTGATAATTTTGGTAAACGTGTGCACCCACGCTTACCAACCATTGAACTCTTTTTCATAATAGGAGCATGTGAATGTTCCTCCCCAGATGTATGACCAATATGCTCATCTCCAGAATCATGTGGCTGATCAACTGATTGATCTGTCATTTTCCTTCAAATCAAAAAAACAAACATTAGTTCACAAATATACAAATTCAAATATTGTAATACTACTTAATCAGAAAATAGAAAAGTGTACTAAATTACATAATAGTAAACATTGGTAATATGGTAAGCATGTTAAACAATGATAAACATGGTAAACACAGGCAAAAGGTTGCCAAGGAGTTGGCCCAAGAAAGCTGAAAAGTAGAATCACTGAGTCCACCGGTCAGCCTGTGTGAGATCACCGGCCAGCCGGAGGACCCAGGCAGTAGACTTGCCCACTTCCTGGTGCCACCGGCCGGCCGCTGGCTCACCACCGGCCGGCCGGTGGACCAGACAGAGAGCCTTCCTCTCTGTCTGGACCACCGGCCGGCCGCTGGCTCATCACCCCCTTGGACAGCCCCCCACACCCACCCATCCCCTTGGACACCACCCTAGACACCCCCCCGACCCCTCTGGACAGCCCCCGACCCCTCTAGAAAGCACCCCCACCCCTCCTGGACACAACCCCCCACCCCCGACCTGCTTGGACACCCCCCTGGACACCCCCAACCCTCTGGACAGCCCCCCACCCCTCCTAAACACCACCCCCACCCCCCACCCCCCTTGGACACCCCCCTGGACACCCCCAACACCCACCCACACCCTTGGACAGCCCCCCACACCCACCCACCCCCTTGTAAACCCCCCTGGACACCCCCCGACCCCTCTGGACAGCCCCCCGCCCCTCCTGGACACCACCCCCACCCCCTACCCCCTTGGACACCCCCTGGACATCCCCCAACCCTCTGGACAGCCCCCCCCACCCACCCGGACAACCCCAAATACCCTCTAGAGAGGCCGCCACCCACTTGGACAGCCCCCCACACCCATCCAACCCCTTGGACACCCCCCTGGACACCCCACCGTCCCCTCTGGACAGGCCGCCACCCCCTTGGACAGCCCCCACACCCACCCATCCCCTTGGACACCACCCTGGACACCCCCCGACCCCTCTGGACAGCCCCCGACCCCTCTAGAAAGCACCCCCACCCATCCTGGACACAACCCCCCACCCCGACCTTCTTGGACACCCCCCTGGACCCCCCCCCCCCCAACCCTCTGGACAGCCCCCCCACCCCTCCTAACCACCACCCCCACCCCCTACCCCCCTTGGACACCCCCTGGACACCCCCCAACACCCACCCACACCCTTGGACAGCCCCCCACACCCACCCACCCCTTTGTAAACCCCCCTGGACACCCCCCCCCCCGACCCCTCTGGACAGCCCCCCACCCCTCCTGGACACCACCCCCCACCCCCTACCCCCTTGGACACCCCCTGGACATCCCCCAACCCTCTGGAGAGCCCCCCCACCCACCCGGACAACCCCAAATACCCTCTGGAGAGGCCGCCACCCACTTGGACAGCCCCCCACACCCATCCAACCCCTTGGACACCCCCCTGGACACCCCACCGACCCCTCTGGACAGGCCGCCACCCCCTTGGACAGCCCCCCACACCCACCCATCCCCTTGGACACCATCCTGGACACCCCCCGACCCCTCTGGACAGCCCCCGACCCCTCTAGAAAGCACCCCCACCCCTCCTGGACACAACCCCCCACCCCCGACCTGCTTGGACACCCCCCTGGACACCCCCAACCCTCTGGACAGCCCCCCACCCCTCCTAAACACCACCCCCACCCCCTACCCCCCTTGGACACCCCCCCTGGACACCCCCCAACACCCACCCACACCCTTGGACAGCCCCCCACACCCACCCACCCCCTTGTAAACCCCCCTGGACACGCCCCAACCCTCTCGGGGATTAATAGAGAACGATGAAAAATTAGTGAAATCATAAAATTAGTCAATATTGCAAGTCGAACTAATAGGTCTAGGGATGATAAATAAGATTATGGTGCCAAAACGAGTTAAAAGGGTTCGCAATCGAATAATCTTAGCTAGTTTCAACAAAAAAATCACAACACATATATATATACTATCCGCGAAAAAAAACGAACGAGTGGGAGGATTACCTAAGTGCTGCGAGTTTAGATGATTGATCCTAGGAGATTAAATATGAGAAACGATGATCGCAAAACGAATCTAAACCCACGAAATGGACGAGCCGATTCGGGTTTATGCATGAGAGAGACGAGTCGCGACTGTCGAAGGTAAACTCGCGAATGACAATCCACGGGTCTGGGTAAATTTTTAAATGAGTTATCACGTCGGTTATTCAATAACCGACATTATAATTTTTTTAAAAACATTTATAACGTCGGTTATTCAATAACCGACGTAAAAACCTTCCTCCGGTTCTTTTTTTACGTCGGTTATTTTATAACCAACGTTATAAAGGGCTCAAAATCCGCGTTTTATTACGTCGGTTATTCCATAACCGACGTCAAAAACATCTGCGGATTCTTTTTTTACGTCGGTTATTTTATAACCGACGTAAAAAGGCCTTCAAAAACCGCGTTTTTACGTCGGTTATTGAATAACCGACGTAAAAAACGCCCCCGCTTCTGTTTTTTACGGCGGTTAATGTATAACCGACGTAAAAAAAGAAGCCGCGTGATTAATAATGTCGGTTATAAAAATAACCGACGTTAAAGGTGTACTAAACACAGGTTTTTACGTCGGTTATTAAATAACCGACGTAAAAAACCTCGTTTTACATATTATGACGTCGTTTTATATAACCGACGTAAAAAATGGTGACGTAAAAAACCTTTTCTGCACTTGTGATACACACATAATCATAGAGAATCATTTCTTGTTAGTCAAGACTCATTGCCAAGACTATCTTAGTGGACAAAGTCCCTTTCTGAACCGAGTCACCCTTGTTTTAGTCCTGTTTCACTGAACCGGTATAACCTACCGTTCCATCCATGTCTATCTCATGATATATAAAATCTTTACCCAATGCATTGGAGGGAAATATAGGTCCCACCCATCTCATAATGATACCATTCTTATGTGTGCCACAAAATCATAAACCATACATCATAGCATAACCCATGTAATAAAAATGGAAATCCTAAACATCGTGACATCATAAAACAATTCATATAATATAAAAATCATTCCATCACAACATAATCAAATCAATGTAATAATAGTGATAAAAACAAAACCCTTTATTATCTTAGATGGAAAATAATTTTGATAAAACACTTGAACTCCATTCTTGAGGAAAATATCATTTCTATTTCAAAAACACTTTTCCTTTCGTAACATGTCGTATAATAATAAACTAAAAGAAGTTGATTAAAAATAAATTTGAAAACTTGTAAATTAAGCTTCTTGGAAATAATGTTTTAAAAATCCATTCATTCCGTATAAGTTAAAAAAAACATTCTTCTCGTACTTTTGTCGGAAAAGTCAAAAAGCACCTCGTACGAAAAACGACAAAAGATTCCTTTCATATCTTTTACTAAAATATCACCGAAGGGTAAAATTGGATTTAAACAATTGTAGGTGGATGAAAATAATATTAAATATTGAAGAAACATGGATGTGGATGATAAAATACACCCCAGTAAATACCAAAGTATAAACAATCTCAGATAAAAATGAGATTGTGATATTTCCCTTACCTTAGGTCCGATTTGATTCGTAAGTGTCCGAACCTCCTGTATAATGATTTAAATAATGTCTTTTACTTATTAAAGAATGATATTCGTTGGTATGATATCATATATGGTTCACTTATGACTTTATATTACCCGTTCTTTTGTAAATTCTATGTTAAAGAGTGTTTTGGGTAAAATTGTTTTATTTGTCATCCGTGTTTTGACTTGTAATTATTTATATGATTACATATATCATGATTACTTAATTACAGAATATAAAACATGATTTATATATATATATATTCAGAATATACATATATATAATAAATCAGTAAATGGAAATAAATACACCGTTCATGGAGATGGTAGGTCGTACTTACGCATGAACGCTGTTTTCGTTTCCTTATTGAGTGGAACAGAATTAAGTGGATGACATACATATATATACACATAAATCCAGTATCATTATTATGTCATATATTTCATGATTACTTATTATATATACTTTATAATAATTCAGGAATGGTTAAAGTGGAGAATTAATCTCATCACGTCGTGGAGACGGCAGTCCGTACGTACGCACGAGCGATGATATCGTTCTCATGATCGCGGGACTATATTGGAGTGTATTTATACTTTTTAAGAATCAATATCACTTTAAAATAATAATATATAGTTATTATTTACACTATTATACCCATACAAGTAAGGTGGTGGTGGAAAATAGATTTCACCACGGCGTGGAGACGGTATTCCGTATGTACGCACGCGCAGTGATTCCGTTTTCTGTAGGATGGATAGATGGTGAAATAGGATTGTTTCATACTTATAATAATATATCCGTATATGAGTGATACTGATGTTATTACTTCATAATGAAACAACCTAAGAAGAAGAATTGGAAGAAGAAATAAAGGTGAAAGAATCGGTAACAGAAATTACCTCTTCTTTGAAGCGCCTCATTGAGACCTCCTCTTAGGGCACTAAAATTTGTCTTTGAGGAAGACCAGAACCTCTAGGATGTTTCTAGGGTAGTGGAGAAGATCTTTCAGCAGGGTTCGGATGAGATTTAATGCTCAAATTGGTGTGAGGAAGAGAGTGAGGAGGTTCCCTTTTATAAGGGAGGAGAGGGGCACCTTTGGAATAACTAAAAATATTATTTTATTATAAAGTCAAGTTCGGTTTCAAATAGCTCCAAATTTATTTATTTCGAGGCTAAGGTGGGGATGGGTTGAAATCCTCTCATCCAATAGAATTTAGAGAAGTTTAGGTTCCTATTTTAACCTTATCATTTAGATTTAACATTAAGTTAAATAATTTTACTTTTACCGTGTCTTCTTGTGTTCTTATACTATAAGGTTAATAAACTTACTATATCAAGACAAAATAACCCCAAGTTGTTTATTATTAATATATATAACCCTATCTAAGTAATTTGACCGAACCTTAGATTTTTAAGAATAAAATAACAATTAATAATATAATACTTGTTTTAGAAACTAATTTATGTCAATTTTGACACTATTTGGTACATGATTTTTATGAAATTCATAACAGAATGATAAGTTCTAAACAAGTTTCTTAAATCAACAATAACATGTCATATTAACCAAGAAAATTAGTGTATTTCATAAAAAGTATAAAATTACATTTATTTGGGTATTTATAACATCAATTATGTCGATATTTCATTAATAATATAATTACTACATCATCGTTGTGTCATTAATAAATTAAATTATTTAATGTCTAAAAATTACAAATAAAATACCATTATGTAGGAAATCTTTTTATATTTCTAATGAATATTTATAGTCGAATTTATCTTATGTATAACCCCATATTAAAAATGGTTTACATATTAAATTTTGATTTTAACTATTTTAACCCTTCTTTAAATAAATTAATAATAAATGTCCCTATCTAATCCAAGTGGGCCTAAATAGTCATATTTTATTCCTAGGGTTTTTTTCGGTCGAATTACACTTATCCAATAGAATTAGGACATGTGTTAGGGTAATAATAATATCATCTTTACCCTTAATTACCCTATTTACTTTTAACCGTGGTAAAAAAGTAAAAAGTTACTATTCACCAAAAATTATTATCTTCTCATTGAACAAAATTTTAGTCCTTGATATTAACCGTTTCTCTCAGATTTTCGAAATTCCACTCACAGAAGCGGTAAAATTAAGTTTTATGAAAAATTCAGTTTTTTTAACTACAACTTAGTGGTTTCACTATTCATCAAAAAAATGAAAGTTTCGAGAAAAATACCAAAAATTAGGCCTAAGCTATATTTGATATTATGAATTCAAAAATGATGTCTATTTTATCAAATTAAAAACATATCAGTTACATTAACTAATTTAAAAATTAATTCCCGTCGTCAAAACAAATAGCGTGTTTTTAAGAGATAATAACTATCAAAAGATTGACACTTGTTTATAACTGGTTTAAATGTGAAATTACATCCAATGACCAACATTGTATTAAATTGTAAAAATATATTCTAAATATACTTTAAAACCACTCAAATTAATAATTTATCACTATTAATTATTTCGATTGAAAAAGTTGTTTTTAATTAATATTTAGTAATTTTCACTATTCACCAAAATATGAAAGTTATCCGAAAATTACCAAAATTTCACCCTAAGCTAATTTCGATATTCCGAATCCAAAAATTAAGTCCATAAAATTTTCAAAATTTCAAAAAGTAGTTATTAATATTCATAATGGCTAGTTTTAATAATATTTTAATAGCATATCGTTGTTTAGTGAAACTCAGGATTGCGTACTACACACGCTATCGAGGAAGGTCGTGATTGCGTGTAATGCAAGACAAGTCAAGAATGCATGTTGTGCAAGCTCCTTTTGGTGTAGCGTACAACACAATACATTAATGAAAAGAATATTTTTCATAAAATCTTGGGGTGTTACAATTACCCTTGTGAGATGTTCCCTTCTGGCCTACAAATTTGTGAGACCGGATGCTTCAAAGGATTCGTTGAGGGATGCCTTTACTTATTTACTGACCTAGGGTTTCCCTTGTATGATCTCTCTCCTATTTCATCACTTGAGATGATCAATATTGTAGGATGACTCGATTTTTCTTCATTTGAGGAGCCCATATAGGATTCCTCCCTTGCATTTCACTATGGAAATCTTGTAGGATTCATTTGATCCGGTTTAACTAGAGGATCTCGAGTAGGAAGCCTCTTTTGTGATTTACTTGAGGGACCCATCATGTGCATATGAATTGACTTACCCAAAGGTAATATGTTGGGTTTTGGTAGATATTGTAATTAGGTGTCACCTAGAACTTGTGCCAAACTAGTATGCTCGTGGGGTTGTTGATGTAGTGATGGGATGAGTGTTCGGTCCCCCCTCACTCTTTTTTATGTTTCACATATCTATTGTTGTTGGAGTGATGTTCACCAAAGGTGATTCTGGGTTGGTGGATGTCGAGCCTGGCATGTGGAATCTTCCTTTCAGTTGGGATGCTTAGATGTTCTTCCTGGGACACACTTTTCTTATTTGGATTCTATATGTGCTTTCGTATTATCCGACTTTTGAGCCATGTTATTTATGATATTTACTGGAATACACATAGGTACTACCTTTTACTTAGCTGTTGAGCCAGGATATATATATATATATATATATATATATATATTGCGATATATATTTTGTTGGGATGACTAGAGTTTCTTCCTGGTATACTATTATTGAGCATTACATGAATTTTACAGTATTCCTTGAGTGATACATGGATTCCCGTTGTAGGAATTCTTTGGAAAAACTCATAGTATGGATGCTACATGATGAGGATGATTACACTATACTCAATTTGGGCATGAAAACGCAATACTTGTTGTAGATTATTTACTCCAATGTTGTGGGGATGATTACACTCACCTTGGCCTATGATCAAAATGATTCCTCTCTTCCGGATTTGATTCGATACTAACAGGGTGGACCAGAGAATCACACTAAGGAGTTCACTCCTTACATATCACCTAAGGGTATGTCCCTTAAGGATCATCCATGTTCCACATTTCATGACCGCCTACAGACTGAGTCCTAGTGATAATACATTTGACTGGATTTACAGGCCTGTGTTGCATGAAGACTGACTCAGTTACCTTTTATTGGATGTCTGGATGTGTTGCCCAAAATCTTTCATTATAGGTGTGGATGATTACGCTCTCCTCAATCTATGATCAGAATAATTATGCTCTTCCAGATCCGCCAAGATTGACCATTGGTATTTGGTATCCTTTCATACAGGATTAAATGTCAGCATGTGGTATCCTTCTATACAGGATTGGCCGTTAGTATATGGTATCATAGTTTAGTGATTGGAGGGGAGTAAAAGTGATCCAAGTTGTAGTATTAGCATTCCCCCTATGGTGACGTGACTTTCATAGATATATAATTCCAATGCTGGAGGAAGCAGTTATATGTTGATGGGATCACAGGCCCAGTGATTTACATAAAGATAAACAGCTTGTTTAGGAAAATGTCAAACTCAATACCCTTGCACATGATGTCTAGTAAATCGGGTTTAAGGACCCATGGATCGACTATTGTTGTGGTTTCATGTTTTTTTGATACACATACCAATGACTGTTCATATTTAAGTATATGTGTATATGTATGGGACTATAAATTTTTACATATATAAATATGGACATCCATGGTGGTGCTTGCCCAGTTGTAAGGGATTACAGTCCCAGGGTTCTACTATGGTTTCTCAGTTGGTTTACTTCCTTTGGTTGTCTTCTAAATAGGTTCAGCACGTTTTTGTTGCATACACTTTTAGCAGCACAGTTATAGGGTGCTTTTCAGGGTGGCTGAATGAGATTATTTCTCACCCCTGCACATGCCCCTTGATGTGTGTGTAGACCTTATGTCTTCATTTTTAGGTTGAGGACGAGTTTCATGGTGGATAGTGATAAGGCCCAGTGTGGCATGATCAAGTGGAGCTGCTCGAGTGGTTCTACTGATTGCGTCAGTGCAGTTTGACAGAGTTGGTATACTGGGTATGTGGGTTGCATTGAAGTTAGTAGTAGAGTCATGTACTTTTTCTTTCAATTTCTTTTGTACTTTTTTTTGTATGGTTATCCTAATAGATGACCAATATTGTATTGTACAGCATAGTTCTTCATGATTCTATAGCATTTTATTATTAATACTTTTTCTATTTCAGTTTTTTTGGTTCTGCACTCTTTTTACTTTCCTCTATGTAAGAAACATTGTTATTTCTGTTGTTTTCTTACTCTTGTGTGAGGTCATAGTATCCCCACTGTCACCTCATAGGACCTCACTACTTTTCGGAAACTAGTGGCATCCGGGGAGGCGTGCTTGAGGCATTGTGGAGAATTGGATCGAAGCACCGGTTTAGTGGATTCCGGGTTGGGATGTTACAACCAAATAGCCATATCCCACAAATGGGAGGTATTTTTTTAAGTACATGTGCACATGAACCCTTCTCCTATCCCACAATGCTGAAATATAAAAACACTAAGTAAACAATGCATGCATACACTAAGATACAAAGAACAGAGTACGATAGTAAGAAAACTGGAAAGTACACAGGGCTAGAATACAAGCCTACAAAATGAAAGTTGTATCCTAAAGTGAATGCCCAAGTTCCTGAAAATCATCCCCATAAAATCCTACATAGAGGGTAGGTATAGAACAATTGTCTAAAGTTGTAGGATCACATCTCATGTGTCCGAGCACTCAAAACACCACCAGCTCTTGGTCCACCTAATACTCTATCAAAGAATCATCCATCTTCACAATACATGACACGTGCGGGATTCAATCATGGAGGGTTGACTAAAACAATACTCTCTAGTACACCCTAAAAACACAAAGGAATCCCCCTAAGAAATACATGAAGTACACCACAATGAAATACACAAAGTGTAGCACAAATAAAAATACACAGTATACCATAATGGAAACACACTATGTATAGTCATCTCACATAGGTACAAGTCTAAAGCACAAAAGCAAGAGTACCATTCGTAGTCCACAAAACACCTAGATTCGATATCACATGGAGTGTCAATAACACACGAATTTTTGGTAACACACTGAGTGTTGATAACACATGAGTTGTCAATAACACATGGAGTGTCTGATCCGAACCATTGGACCCATCCTGACTCAGTCTGGCTATAACGACCCATACTTTACATACATTGTTAATACTTCAAAATTGAAGCACACTTATTACAACATATGAAAAAACCACAAAGGACCTTATAGGTATAGTGTCTTTAGGAACTGGGAAACATAAAAAACTGGTTCATAAATCTTCTACAGTGTCTCCCATTTATTTCATCATATCTAGGGTCCCTTTTAGCATATTCTACTTAATATCCATCTTCCTGACCTGGGGAAAAGAAAACATAAAAGGGTGAGCTCAAATGCTCAGCAAGGGCAAATAAAGGAAATAAAAATCATATCATATCTTTTTGAAAATCATAACATGAAAAAGAGATCATAACATCTTAACATGGAATAAATCATAGAAGTGAAAATGAGATCCCCATAATCATAACATGAAACTTGAAACTTTGTGGCATGGACACATAATCATGGAAAATCATTTCTTGTTGGTCATGACTCATTGCCAAGACTATCTTAGTGGACAAAGTCCCTTTCTGAACCGAGTTCACTCCTCGTTTCAGTCCTGTATCACTGAACCGAAATAACCTTCCGTTCCAGCCATGTCTATCTCATGAGATATAAAATCTTTACCCAATGCATTGGAGGGAGATATAGGTCCCACCCATCTTATAATTAATCCTTTCTTATGTGTGCCACATAATCATAAATCATACATCATCTCATAACACATGTAACAAAAATGGGATTCTTGAAACATCATGACATCATAAAACAATTCATATAAGATAAAGGAATTGATAAAAATATTTCCATCACAACATAATCAAATCCATGTAATAATAGGGATAAAAACAGAACCCTTTATTATCTTAGATGGAAAATAACTTTGATAAAACAATTGAAATCCATTCTTGAGGAAAATATCCTTTCTACTTCAAAAACATTTTCCTTTCTTAACATGTATTACAATTTAAAACTAAAAGAAGTTGATTAAAAATAAACTTGAAAACTTGTAAAGGAAGCTTCTTGGAAATAATGTTTTAAAAATCCATTCATGCCGTATAAGTTAAAGAAAACATTCTTCGTACTTTTGTCGGAAAAGTCAAAAAGTACCTTGTATGAAAAACGACAAAAGATTCCTTTCATTTCTTTTACTAAAAACTCACCGAAGGGTAAAAATGGATTTAAACAATTGTAGGTGGATGGAAATAATATTACATATTTATGAAACATGGATGTGGATGATAAAATACACCCCAGTAAATACTTACGAATAAACAATCTCGGATAAAAATGAGATTGTGATATTTCCCTTACCTTAGGTCCGATTTGCTTTGTACGTGTCCGAAGCTCCTGTATAATGGTTTAAATAATGTTATTTACTTATTAAAGAATCATACATATTGATATGATATCATATATGGTCATATTCTTAGCTTCTTGTTAGTAATATTTCATTGTTACTTGTTACTCGGGTCTTTATTGCCTTTTGTTCTTATGCGTGTTTTGCTGAATAAATTCTTATTCTTATTTTAAGGTTATATATAACTTATATCCAGAATGGTATTAGTGTAACATATATCATATTTATTCATTCAATTCATATATATAATTACTATGTAATGATGATCATGTAGAACGAGTCGCTTCACATCGTGGAGACGGTATTCCGTACGTACGCACGAGTGATGATATCGTTCCTATGATCGTGGAATTGTATTGGAGTATATATATATATTATTTCAGTATCAATATTACTTTATAATAATCATAAATAGTTACTCATTACACCATTATACCCATCCTTGTAAGGTGGTGGTGGAAAATAGTTTACACCACGGCGTGGAGACGGTATTCCGTACGTACGCACGCGTGGTGATTTCATTTTTCCGTAGGATGGATAGAAGGTGAATTACGGTTGTTTCATATTTATAATAACATATCAGTATGTAAGTAATACTGATGTTATTACTTTATCATGAAACAACTAAAGAAGAAGAAGTTTAAGAAGAAAGAAATTGAAAAGATCGGTAATGGATATTACCTCTTCTTTGGAACGCCTCTTTGAATCCTCCACTTAGGGAACTAAGATTGGTCTTTGAAGAAGACCAGGACCTCTAGGATTATTCTAGGGAAGTGGAGAGGAGAAAATGGCAGGGTTTGGCCGAGCTTGAGTGCTCAAATTGGTGTGAGGAGGAGGGGGAGGAGGTGCCCTTTTATAAGGGAGGAGAGGGGCACCTTTGGAATATCTCAAAATATTATTTTATATTAAAGTCAAAATCGGTTTATAATGGTTCCAAAGGGTCTTATTTCTAAGTTAAAGTGGGGATGGGTTGAAATCCTATCAACAAATAGGATTTAGACAAGTTTAGGGTATTATTTTAACCTTATCAATTAGATTTAACTCTAAGTTAAATAATTTAACTTTTACCGTGTCTTTTTGTTTTCTTTCACTATATGGTTAATACACTTACTATAACATGCCAAACGATCCCCAAATTGTTTATTATTAATATATATATCCTTAGCTAAGTCATTTGGCCGAACCTTAGATTTTTAGGAATAAAATAACAATTAATAATATAATATTTGATTTAAAAACTATTTTGTGTCAATTTTGACACTATTTGATATATGATTTTTGTGAAAGTCATAACAGAATTATATGTTCGAACCAAGTTGATGAAATCAACACTAATATATCATAGTAACCTAGAAAATTAGTGTAATTCATACAAAGTCTCAAATTACATTTATTTTGCTGTTTATAACATCAATTATGTCAATATTTCATTAATAAGATAATTACTACATCATCATTGTGTCATAAATAAATTAAATTATTTAATATCTAAAAATTACAAATAAAATACCATTATGTAGGAAATCTTTTTAGCTTTATAATGAATATTTATAGTCGAATTTATCTTATTTATAACCCCATATTAAAAATGATTTACTTATTAAACTTTGATTTTAACTATTTTAACCTTTTTTTAAATATATTAATAATAAATGTCCTAATCTAATCCAAGTGGGCCTAAATGGTCATATTTTCATTCCTAAGTTTGTTTTTGGTCGAATTACACTTGTCCAATAGAATTGGGACATGTTTTAGGGTAATAGTAATATCATATTTACCCTTAGTTACCCTATTTACTATTAACCGCGGTAAAAAAAGTAAAAAGTTACTATTCACCAAAAAATTATTTTTATCTCATTGAACCACATTTTACTTACTGATATCAACCGTGTCTGTCGGATTTTCGAAATTCCATTCACAGAAGCGGTAAAATTAAGTTTTATGCAAAATTCAGTTTTTAACCTACCACTTAGTGGTTTTACTATTCATCAAAAATTGAAAGTTTTTAGAAAAATACCAAAATTTTACACTAGGCTAATTTCGATATTCCGAATCCAAAAATGAAGTCCATTTTGAAAAATAAAATTTATAAAATTTCAAAAAGTGGTTATTACTATTCATAACGGCTAGTTTTAATAGCATATTGTTGTTTAGTGAAACTCGGTATTGCGTACGACGCAAGCTATCGAGGAAGGTCGCGATTGCGTGTAAAGTAAGCCAAGCTAGTATATAGTGAAAGATTCCTTTGATGATATATAAAAAACAAAATATTACTCATAAAAATCTCGGGTGTTACATTCTACCCCCCTTAAAAAGAATTTTGCCCTCGAAATTCGTCACTTTGTAACAAACAGATGAGGATACTTCTCACTCATCATATCCTCATGCTCCAACGTAGCTTCTTCAAGTTGGTGGTTCCTCCATAAAACTTTCACCAAGCGAGTGGTCTTGTTTCGTAGGGCTTTTTCGCTACGATCCAGAATCTCTATCGGCTGTTCTTCATAAGAAAGATCTTAATTTAGCGGTACAACTTCTGAGCTGAGTACATGTGAAGGATCTGGTATGTACTTTCTCAGGAGAGATACATGGAACACATCGTGAACTTGAAAGAGATTCGGTGGAAGTGCCAATCGGTAAGCTACCTTTCCAACACGATCCAGTATTTCGAAAGGACCGATATATCTAGGGCTCTGTAACAGCCCGAGATTTTATGAAAAAATATTCTTTTTATTTTACTAATGTCTTGTGTTATACGCTACACCAAAAGGAGCTTGCACAACATGCATCCTTGACTTGCCTTGCATTACACGCAATCGCAACCTTCCTCGATAGCTTGTGTGGTACGTAATCCTGAGTTTCACGAAACAATGATATGCTATTAAAATATTATTAAAACTAGCCGTTATGAATAGTAATAACCACTTTTTAAATTTTAGAAATTTTAACTCTCAAAATGGACTTCATTTTTGGATTCGTAGTGTCGAATTTAGCCTAAGGTGAAATTTTGGTACTTTTCGGATAACTTTCATATTCTGATGAATAGTGAAAATTACTAAATTATAATTAAAAACAACTTTTTTAATCGAAATAATTAATAGTGATAAATCATTAATTTGAGTGGTTTTAAAGTATATTTAGAATATATTTTTACAATTTAATACAATGTTGGTCATTGGATGTAATTTCACATTTAAACTAGACATAAACAAGTGTCAATCTTTTGATAGATATTGTTTCTTAAAAACACGCTATTTGTTTTAACAGCGGGATTTAATTATAAAATTAATTAATTCAACTTTTATGTTCTGAATTTGGTAAAATAGACTTCATTTTTGAATTCGGAATATGAAATATAGCATGGGATTAAATTTTGGCATTGTTCTGAAAAACATCAATTTTTGATGAATAGTGAAACTACTAAGTGGTAGGTTAAAAACTGAATTTTGTATAAAACTTAATTTTACCACTTCTGTGACTGGAATTTTGAAAATCCGAGAGACACGGTTAATATCAAGGACTAAAATGTGGTTCAATGAGATGAAAATAATTTTTTGGTGAATAGTAACTTTTTACTTTTTTTACCACGGTTAATAGTAAATAGGGTAACTAAGGGTAAATATGATATTAATATTACCCTAACACATGTCCTAATTCTATTGGACAAGTGTAATTCGACCAAAAACAAACTTAGGAATAAAATATGACCATTTAGGCCCACTTGGATTAGATTTGGACATTTATTATTAATTTATTTAAAGAAGGGTTAAAATAGTTAAAATCAATGTTTAATAAGTAAATCATTTTTAATATGAGGTTATACATAAGATAAATTCGACTATAAATATTCATTAGAAATCTAAAAATATTTCCTACATGATGGTATTTTATTTGTAATTTTTAGACATCAAATAATATAATTTATTTATGACACAAAGATGATGCAGTAATTATCTTATTAATGAAATATTGACATAATTGATAATATAAATACCAAAATAAATGTAATTTAAGACTTTTTATGAATTCCACTAATTTTCTAGGTTACTATGATATATTAGTGTTGATTTAATCAACTTGGTTCGAACATATAATTCTGTTATGACTTTCACAAAAATCATATATCAAAAAGTGTCAAAATTGACACAAAATAGTTTTTAAATCAAATATTATATTATTAATTGTTATTTTATTCCTAAAAATCTAAGGTTCGGCCAAATGACATAGATAAGGATATATGTATTAATAATATACAATTTGGGGTTCGTTTGGCATGTTATAGTTAGTTGATTAACCATATAGTGAAAGAAAACAAAAAGACACGGTAAAAGTTAAATTATTTAACTTAGAGTTAAATCTAATTGATAAGGTTAACATAATACCCTAAACTTGTCTAAATCCTATTGGTTGATAGGATTTCGACCCATCCCCACTTTAGCTTCGAAATAAGACCTTTTGGAACCATTATAAACCGATTTTGACTTTAATATAAAATAATATTTTGAGATATTCCTAAGGTGCCCCTCTCCTCCCCTATAAAAGGACACCTCCTCCCCCTCCTCCTCACACCAATTTGAGCACTCAAGCTCGGCCAAACCCTGGAAATTTCTCCTCTCCACTTCCCTAGAAACATCCTAGAGGTTCTGGTCTTCCTCCAAGACCAATTTTAGTGCCCTAAGAGGAGGTCTCAAAGAGGCACTTCAAAGAAGAGGTAATTATCGTTACCAATTCTTTCATCTTTATTTCTTCTTCCACTTCTTCTTCTTAGGTTGTTTCATTATGAAGTAACAACATCAGTATCACTCATATACTGATATGTTATTATAAGTATGAAACAAACCTATTTCACCATCTATCCATCCTACGGAAAAAGAAATCACCGCGCGTGCGTACGTACGAAATACCGTCTCCACGCCGTGGTGTAATCTATTTTCCACCATCACCTTACAAGGATTGGTATAATGGTGAAATGAGTAACTATATATGATTATTATGAAGTAATATTGATACTGAAATAATATATATATACTCCAATACAATTCCATGATCATAGGAACGATATCATCACTCGTGCGTACGTACGGAATACCGTCTCCACGATGTGATGCGACTCGTTCTACATGTTCTTCATTTCATAATGATTATATAAATGAATTGAATGAATGAATATGGTATATACTACACTAATACCATTCTGGAAATGAATTATCTATAACCTAAAGATAAGAATAAGAATTTATTCGACAAAACACGCATAAGAACAAAAAGTTATAAAGACCCGAGTAACAAGTAACAATGAAATATTACTAACAAGAAGCTAATAATATGACCATATATGATCTCATATGTATTATTATGGAATAAGTCAATAACATTATTTAAACCATTATACAGGAGTTTCGGACACGAACAAAGCAAATCGGACCTAAGGTAAGGGAAATATCACAATCTCATTTTTATCCGAGATTGTTTATTCGTAAGTATTTACTGGGGTGTATTTTATCATCCACATCCATGTTCCCTCAATATGTAATATTGTTTCCATCCACTTGAAATAGTTTAAATCCAATTTTACCCTTAGGTGAGTATTTAGTAAAGAATATGAAAGGAATCTTTTGTCGTTTTTCCGTACGAGGTACTTTTTGACTTTTCCGACAAAAGTACGAAGAATGTTTTTTTTAACTTATACGGCATGAATGGATTTTTAAAACATTATTTCCAAGAAGCTTCCTTTACAAGTTTTCAAGTTTATTTTTAATCAACTTCTTTTAGTTTAAAGTTTTATGACATGTTAAGAAAGGAAAAATGTTTTTGAAAAAGAAAGGATATTTTCCTCAAGAATGGAGTTCAAGTGTTTTATCAAAATTATTTTCCATCTAAGATAATAAAGGGTTCTGTTTTTATCCCTATTATTACATGGATTTGATTATGTTGTGATGGAAATATTTTTATGAATTCCTTTACCTTATATGAATTGTTTTATGATGTCATGTTGTTTAAGAATCCCATTTTTATTACATGGGTTACGCTATGATGTATGGTTTATGATTATGTGGCACACATAAGAAAGGATTCATTATAAGATGGGTGGGACCTATATCTCCCTCCAATGCATTGGGTAAAGATTTTATATCTCATGAGATAGACATGGCTGGAACGGAAGGTTATTTCGGTTCAGTGATACAGGACTGAAACGAGGAGTGAACTCGGTTCAGAAAGGGACTTTGTCCACTAAGATAGTCTTGGCAATGAGTCATGACTAACAAGAAATGATTTTCCATGATTATGTGTGCATGCCACAAAGTTTCAAGTTTTATGTTATGATTATGGGGATCTCATTTTCAATTCTATGATTTATCCCATGTTATGATATTATGAGCTCTTTTGCAGGTCAAGATTTCCAAAAGCTACGTTCTTATGTATATGATGTGATTTATATTTCTTTTGTTTACCCTTACTGAGCATTTGAGCTCACCCTTTTTTGTTTTTCTTTCCCCAGGATATAAAGAAAGGTTTTAGGTAAAAAAAAGGGGAAGATCATTATGGGAGATATTGATGATCTTTCACCACGTTTAGAAGATTACATTCCGAGTTTCCAAAGACACTAAACTATTACGATCCTTGTGTGTGTGTTTTTGTTATGTACTAAGTATTCCGCAAAAGTAATGTAATGTCCATGTACGATAAGCTTAGGGTCATTATAGTTGGTATCAGAGGAAAGGTTTAGTCAACCTTTGGAAACTAGGATGCGAGAACTTTAGTGAGATCCCTAGAGATATTTCTAAGGTATGTCTAGGGATGTCCCTAGGGATAAGTATACGTATAGGTTATAGTAATAGAATTACGCTAACGATCATAGAATTAAACCTAAGATGTTGGATATTGAAGGTACTCCCCCTTTATTATGTTGTTTTCCCTAGCATGATTTTTGCCTCTCACACTATTCTTTTTGGGTTTTAGACGATGGCTGGAACCCGAAGGAACCGTGTTGATCAATGCAATGGACAATGCAATGATTGCCCTCCTGAACAAACAAATGTTATGGGAGATGGAGTGCAAAATCTTATTGTTATACTTACACAATCTATGAATCATTCTGGACTTCCAAATGAGCAGAGAAGGGAACAATATTCTATTGAGTCCTTCATGAGGCAACGTCCACCTTCTTTCAGTGGGTCTACTGATCCATTAGTTGCTGAACAATGGATTAGTACTACTGAAAAGATATTTTCAGTTCTTCAATGTTCTGAACATGATAAAGTCATCTTAGCATTATATCGTTTGGAAGGTGAAGCTGATCAATGGTGGAATCTTATCAAGAATACGAGGCCAAGAGATGAAATTGAGTCCATGGAATGGGACGAGTTCAAGAACTTGTTTTTCAGTAAGTACTTCCCTCGTATTCTTCGAACAAAGATGGAGAAAGAGTTTCTTGAACTGAAGCAAAGGGACGATGAATCTGTTGGTACCTATGAAGCAAATTTTACAAGACTTGCAAAGTATGCTTCTGGAATTATCATCCAACCTGAAAGTAAAGTTGATCGATTTTTCAGTGGCTTAAAACCAAGTCTTCGAAGGGCATTAGCTATAAGAGACTTCAGTAGCTATGAAGAAATTGTGCGTTGTGCTATCAAGGTAGAAATGGAAGTTGGTGTTACATATCCATCTCATGGTTTTGACAAGAAACGAAAGATGGAGTTCAAGGAGAAATCTCAGAATAATGATGAAAAGAAGATGAATGTTTCCTTATGCACAAAGTGTGGGAAGAAGCATGGTGGAGATTGTCTTAAAGGGACTAGAAAATGTTTTAAGTGTGGAAAAGAAGGTCATCGAGCAGCTGAGTGTCGAAGTAATGGAAAAAGGGTTTCTAATGATGTGAATAAAGCAAACACTGCAGAGAAAGCACCGCCAACACTTCAATGCTTCAAGTGCAAGGAAATGGGGCATTATGCTAATAATTGCCCTAATCCAAGGGTTAGTGATGATCAACATGAGCAACCACTGAAGGCAAAGGACAAAGGGAAATCACTTGCGATCACTATTGGCAATGTTGAATATGACAACGATGTGGTGGAATGATTAAGTGTTTATGTAATGGGATTCCAAAATAATGTTGTATCATTGAGTATTGCAATATTTATTGATTTGGTATTTAAAGTGATTGAGATATTTTTTTTGGAAATAAGATGATATGCGCATAATGAAGACGAGAAAATAAAATGTTTAATAGTATTCATGAGCTCATGATTGATATAAGGACTAAGTGATATCATGGTTTGAGTATATAGAATTTTGGGGATTTCGGTATGTGAAAAGTGTTAACTTTTAACTGCATTCAAGTTTTCACTAAGTTTCAATGGGTATTCAAGAGAATACACGATTAAGGACTTTGAATGTTTGGAATGTGACCAACAAGACATATCTTATGATCAACGACAGTATTAAATCTCTGGTACTCGTTGTCACTATATTATGAGAGTGGACTGCAGTATTATGTATAAGCCTAAAGATTAGACTGGATTATGTTGGACATAAGTTAGTATTGTTTAAGGATAGAAGATTTTCGATATTATTGATAGGATGTTATAGTAACGTAGTTTTAGAAAAAGGACAACCTGCAGGACGGGCGACAGCCCATCGCTTCGGACAAGGCTGTAGGAATCGAACCCACAACCGAAGTGCGACTGGCCTTTATCGCCTACCACTGACCTACAGGAAGTCCCTGTTTAGTAGAAACTAGTGTTATTATATTAAGCAGTATGATATATGAAGTATAAGTCCATTTTAGGAACCATATGTGATTAATCTCACTATAGAATGACTTATGTATATTTAATAACTTTTTCTAACCTTTTGTTTGAGACGGATGGAATGACCCATCATTCTATCACATAATCTGCTAACACTTCACAAATAACAAATTCAACTTCATTTATTTAAGAGATGAAGTAGAAATTGTTCAAGGCACGAACAAAAGTGAGATTGTACCAAAATAAAGTAAGTATTTATTTTAAGAAAATTTTCAACTTTAGGGAAATGATCTTGAAAACCAAAAAAAGTTGTCCTAGTGATCTTATACCCGATGAATCAGATTGTACCTTATATCATCACAAATCTATGGATTTGTGATTACTGGATTTTCCATAGCCATGTTCACTACCACTCTCCATCAGAACATGATGGTTAGATTTCTCTTCCATATCCATATTTTCACCTATGTGGAAACCCAGTGATTAGTTTATTTGGGTAATCGTTACATTTCATACTTTAGTTTTTAAAAGCCAAGTTTTGGTATTCCCTTTTACGATGTGGGTTTCTATTAAAGAAACTTTCAAATAGTAAACCATTTATAACCCCGACGAATTTCGAGGGCGAAATTCATTTTAAGGGGGGTAGAATGTAACAGCCCGAGATTTTATGAAAAAATATTCTTTTTATTTTACTAATGTCTTGTGTTATACGCTACACCAAAAGGAGCTTGCACAACACGCATCCTTGACTTGCCTTGCATTACACGCAATCGCAACCTTCCTCGATAGCGTGTGTGGTACGTAATCCTGAGTTTCACGAAACAATGATATGCTATTAAAATATTATTAAAACTAGCCGTTATGAATAGTAATAACCACTTTTTAAATTTTAGAAATTTTAACTCTCAAAATGGACTTCATTTTTGGATTCGGAGTGTCGAATTTAGCCTAAGGTGAAATTTTGGTACTTTTCGGATAACTTTCATATTCTGATGAATAGTGAAAATTACTAAATTATAATTAAAAACAACTTTTTTAATCGAAATAATTAATAGTGATAAATCATTAATTTGAGTGGTTTTAAAGTATATTTAGAATATATTTTTACAATTTAATACAATGTTGGTCATTGGATGTAATTTCACATTTAAACTAGACATAAACAAGTGTCAATCTTTTGATAGATATTGTTTCTTAAAAACACGCTATTTATTTTAACAGAGGGATTTAATTATAAAATTAATTAATGCAACTTTTATGTTATGAATTTGGTAAAATAGACTTCATTTTTGAATTCGGAATATGAAATATAGCTTGGGATGAAATTTTGGCATTGTTCTGAAAAACATCAATTTTTGATGAATAGTGAAACTACTAAGTGGTAGGTTAAAAACTGAATTTTGCATAAAACTTAATTTTACCACTTCTGTGAATGGAATTTCGAAAATCCGAGAGACACGGTTAATATCAAGGATTAAAATGTGGTTCAATGAGATGAAAATAATTTTTTGGTGAATAGTAACTTTTTACTTTTTTTACCACGGTTAATAGTAAATAGGGTAACTAAGGGTAAATATGATATTAATATTACCCTAACACATGTCCTAATTCTATTGGACAAGTGTAATTCGACCAAAAACAAACTTAGGAATAAAATATGACCATTTAGGCCCACTTGGATTAGATTTGGACATTTATTATTAATTTATTTAAAGAAGGGTTAAAATAGTTAAAATCAATGTTTAATAAGTAAATCATTTTTAATATGGGGTTATACATAAGATAAATTCGACTATAAATATTCATTAGAAATCTAAAAATATTTCCTACATGATGGTATTTTATTTGTAATTTTTAGACATCAAATAATATAATTTATTTATGACACAAAGATGATGCAGTAATTATCTTATTAATGAAATATTGACATAATTGATAATATAAATACCCAAATAAATGTAATTTAAGACTTTTTATGAATTCCACTAATTTTCTAGGTTACTATGATATATTAGTGTTGATTTAATCAACTTGGTTCGATCATATAATTCTGTTATGACTTTCACAAAAATCATATATCAAAAAGTGTCAAAATTGACACAAAATAGTTTTTAAATCAAATATTATATTATTAATTGTTATTTTATTCCTAAAAATCTAAGGTTCGGCCAAATGACTTAGATAAGGATATATGTATTAATAATATACAGTTTGGGGTTCGTTTGGCATGTTATAGTAAGTTTATTAACCATATAGTGAAAGAAAACAAAAAGACACGGTAAAAGTTAAATTATTTAACTTAGAGTTAAATCTAATTGATAAGGTTAACATAATACCCTAAACTTGTCTAAATCCTGTTGGTTGATAGGATTTCGACCCATCCCCACTTTAGATTCGAAATAAGACCTTTTGGAACCATTATAAACCGATTTTGACTTTAATATAAAATAATATTTTGAGATATTCCTAAGGTGCCCCTCTCCTCCCCTATAAAAGGACACCTCCTCCCCCTCCTCCTCACACCAATTTGAGCACTCAAGCTCGGCCAACCCCTGCCAATTTCTCCTCTCCACTTCCCTAGAAACATCCTAGAGGTTCTGGTCTTCCTCCAAGACCAATTTTAGTGCCCTAAGAGGAGGTCTCAAAGAGGCACTTCAAAGAAGAGGTAATTATCGTTACCAATTCTTTCATCTTTATTTCTTCTTCCAATTCTTCTTCTTAGGTTGTTTCATTATGAAGTAATAACATCAGTATCACTCATATACTGATATGTTATTATAAGTATGAAACAAACCTATTTCACCATCTATCCATCCTACGGAAAAAGAAATCACCGCGCGTGCGTACGTACGAAATACCGTCTCCACGCCGTGGTGTAATCTATTTTCCACCATCACCTTACAAGGATGGGTATAATGGTGTAATGAGTAAATATATATGATTATTATGAAGTAATATTGATACTGAAATAATATATATATACTCCAATACAATTCCACGATCATAGGAACAATATCATCACTCGTGCGTACGTACGGAATACCGTCTCCACAATGTGATGCGACTCGTTCTACATGTTCTTCATTTCATAATGATTATATAAATGAATTGAATGAATGAATATGGTATATACTACACTAATACCATTCTAGAAATGAATTATCTATAACCTAAAGATAAGAATAAGAATTTATTCGACAAAACACGCATAAGAACAAAAAGTTATAAAGACCCGAGTAACAAGTAACAATGAAATATTACTAACAAGAAGCTAATAATATGACCATATATTATCTCATATGTATGATTCTGGAATAAGTCAATAACATTATTTAAACCATTATACAGGAGTTTCGGACACGAACAAAGCAAATCGGACCTAAGGTAAGGGAAATATCACAATCTCATTTTTATCCGAGATTGTTTATTCGTAAGTATTTACTGGGGTGTATTTTATCATCCACATCCATGTTCCCTCAATATGTAATATTTTTTCCATACACTTGCAATAGTTTAAATCCAATTTTACCCTTAGGTGAGTATTTAGTAAAGAATATGAAAGGAATCTTTTGTCGTTTTTCCGTACGAGGTACTTTTTGACTTTTCCGACAAAAGTACGAAGAATGTTTTTTTTAACTTATACGGCATGAATGGATTTTTAAAACATTATTTCCAAGACGCTTCCTTTACAAGTTTTCAAGTTTATTTTTAATCAACTTCTTTTAGTTTAAAGTTTTATGACATGTTAAGAAAGGAAAAATGTTTTTGAAAAAGAAAGGATATTTTCCTCAAGAATGGAGTTCAAGTGTTTTATCAAAATTATTTTCCATCTAAGATAATAAAGGGTTCTGTTTTTATCCCTATTATTACATGGATTTGATTATGTTGTGATGGAAATATTTTTATGAATTCCTTTACCTTATATGAATTGTTTTATGATGTCATGTTGTTTAAGAATCCCATTTTTATTACATGGGTTACGCTATGATGTATGGTTTATGATTATGTGGCACACATAAGAAAGGATTCATTATAAGATGGGTGGGACCTATATCTCCCTCCAATGCATTGGGTAAAGATTTTATATCTCATGAGATAGACATGGCTGGAACGGAAGGTTATTTCGGTTCAGTGATACAGGACTGAAACGAGGAGTGAACTCGGTTCAGAAAGGGACTTTGTCCACTAAGATAGTCTTGGCAATGAGTCATGACTAACAAGAAATGATTTTCCATGATTATGTGTGCATGCCACAGAGTTTCAAGTTTTATGTTATGATTATGGGGATCTCATTTTCAATTCTATGATTTATCCCATGTTATGATATTATGAGCTCTTTTGCAGGTCAAGATTT
Source organism: Viscum album (assembly GCA_963277665.1). Taxonomy (NCBI): domain Eukaryota; kingdom Viridiplantae; phylum Streptophyta; class Magnoliopsida; order Santalales; family Viscaceae; genus Viscum; species Viscum album. The sequence continues at coordinate 1,604,545,088 of OY728161.1, forward strand.
CCAAAAGCTACGTTCTTATGTATATGATGTGATTGATATTTCTTTTGTTTACCCTTACTGAGCATTTGAGCTCATCCTTTTTTGTTTTTCTTTCCCCAGGATATAAAGAAAGGTTTTAGGTAAAAAAAAAGGGGAAGATCATTATGGGAGATATTGAAGATCTTTCACCACGTTTAGAAGATTACGTTCCGAGTTTCCAAAGACACTAAACTATTACGATCCTTGTGTGTGTGTTTTTCTTATGTACTAAGTATTCCGCAAAAGTAATGTAATGTCCATGTACGATAAGCTTCGGGTCATTATAGGCTCAACTTCCCCTTCTTTCCAAATCTCATAAGCCTCTTCCAGGGAGATATTCGTAAGAACACTTTATCACCCACTTCAAACTCTAGGTCTTTTCTTCGGTTGTCGGCATAACTTTTCTGTCGACTCTGAGCTGCTCTTATGTGTTGTTGAATAGATCTGACCTTTTCTGCCATTTCATCAACGAGATCAGGTCCTAATAGCTTTCTTTCCCCAACTTCATCCCAGCAAGTTGGAGTCCTGCATTTCTTTCCATAGAGAGCTTCATAAGGAGCCATCTGAATACTGGAGTGAAAGCTATTATTATAAGAAAATTCCACCAAAGGTAGGTGTTGATCCCAACCTCCTTTGAAATCCATAGAGCAAGCTCTCAACATATCTTCTAGGGTTTGAATTGTTCTCTCAGACTGACCGTCTGTCTGGGGATGATAAGCAGTGCTGAAACTCAACACTGTATCCAGAGTATGCTGAAGACTTCGCCAGAACTTCGAGGTAAATCTCGGATCCCGATCAGATATAATAGAAAGTGGTACTCCATGCAATCTTACCACTTCCTTTACATATATCCTGGAAATATGATCTAGAGATAAATCCTCTCTAATAGCAGTGAAGTGTGCAGACATTGTAAGACGATCAACTATGACCCAAATAGCATTATTGCCTTTGGATGTTTTAGGAAGTCCTGTGACAAAGTCCATAGTGATATTTTCCCATTTCCATTCGGGTATGGGTAATGGTTGTAACATCCCCGTAGACTTCTGTCTCTCAGCTTTAACATGTTGACAAACCAAGCATCGAGAGACATATTCAGCGACATCTCTTTTCATGCCATCCCACCAGAAGTACTCTTTCAGGTCCCTATACATCTTCGTGCTTCTAGGATGAATAGAGAATGAAGAACTATGAGCCTCATCCAGCAGCTCCTTCTTTAATTCGGGGATGGAAGGAACACAAACCCGATTCCTGAACTTTATTATCCCATCACAATCAAGGTTGAATTTAGGAACATTTCTCACCTTCTTTTGTAACTCGACATCATCTTTCTGTGCCTCTTTAATCTTCACATGTATAGATGGTTGAACATTCATTTGAGAAAGATATGATTTTTTCCCTTCCATTATAATTCCAAGATCCATCTTTTGTAAATCCATAAATATTGGATCTTTTGTGATCCTCGTCATGGATAAACTAGCATGGTCTTGTCGACTTAATGCATCTGCCACCTTGTTTGCTTTCCCAGGGTGGTAATGGATTGAGCAGTCATAATCCATAATCAGCTCCAACCATCTTCTTTGACGCATATTCAGCTCCTTTTGTGTGAAAATATACTTTAAACTTTTATGATCAGTATAAATATCACAACTTTCACCATAAAGGTAATGCCTCCAAATCTTTAATGCAAAGATTACCGCAGCCAACTCCAAATCATGTGTTGGGTAATTTTGCTCATGAATCTTCAACTGTCGTGAGGCATAAGCTATCACCATATCATTTTGCATAAGAACACACCCCAATTCCTTCTTGGATGCATCACTGTAGATCACAAACCTTTCTCCACTACAAGGAAGTGTGAGCACCGGTGCACTGGATAACCTTCTTTTCAACTCCTTGAAATTCAATTCACATTCCTCTGTCCAGACAAACTTAACTCCTTTCCGAGTCAACTTGGTGAGTGGATTAGATAATCTTGAAAAATACTTTACAAAACGTCGATAATATCCAGCCGAACCAAGAAAACTTCGGATCTCAGTTACTGTTGTTGGTCTTGACCATCTTTCGATAACCTCTGTTTTTTCTGGATCCACAGATATCCCCTCTTTTGAGATTATGTGACCCAAAAATGCAACTTTTTGAAGCCAAAATTCACACTTGGTAAATTTGGCATAAAGCTTCTCCTTTCTCAGGGTTTTCAGTATAATTCTCAAGTGATCTTCATGCTCTTCCTTGCTCTTTGAATAGACAAGAATATCATCTATAAAGACTACCACAAATTGATCAAGATAGTCTCTAAAGACTCTATTCATTAGATCCATGAAGATAGCAGGGGCATTAGTAAGACCAAATTGCATTACTAAAAATTCATAGTGTCTATACCTTGTACGGAAAGCCGTCTTTGGTATATCCTCCCTTTTGACCCTTAATTGATGATACCCTGAACGAAGATAAATCTTGGAAAAGTATTGAGATCCGCGTAGTTGGTCAAATAAGTCGTCAATGCGTGGGAGAGGATATTTGTTCTTGATAGTGATCTTGTTATGTTCTCGATAATCAATGCAGAGTCTCATTGATCCATCTTTCTTCTTAACAAATAGAACAGGTGCTCCCCAAGGTGATGCACTAGGGCATATGAATCCCTTATCAAGATTCTCTTGGAGTTTCTTCTTCAATTCCTGCAACTCAATTGGGGCCATTCTATAAGGTGTCTTTGAAATAGGCAAAGCACCCGGTACGAGTTCTATTGAAAACTCAACTTCACAATTTGGTGGAAGACCCGGTAATTCCTCCGGAAAGACATCATCAAACTCCCGTACAATGGGCATAATCTTAATCGTGAGTTTCTCACCAACCATTTGAGATAAATAACCTTCATTTAGTGGAATCAATACCCATAAGATGGAAGAAATTTCCACTGGAAGATTATGTTCATCCTTGCATTGGTATACGATCGTAGATTGATCTGGAATATGAAATGTGACTTCCCTTCTTTGGCAATTGATATGAGCTCCATGTAGAGAAATCCAATCCATGCCAAGAATCACATCAAATTCCACTAAAGGAAGGATCACAAGATTTGCAGGAAGCACTTTCCCACAAACTTTTATCGGAGAAGAATTATAAACTTTTGATGCGCCTGTTGTGCCATTAGGTGTTGTCACAGCTAACTCAACATCTAATTGTTGAGGTAATACGGTGATACCCTTAGAAAATTTTTCAGAAATAAAAGAGTGGGTGGATCCAGAATCAAATAAAACATTTGCTACTTTAGAGTGGATGGTAAGTGTACCTTTCACCACTTCGTTATCATACTCCACATCGCTGATAGAAATTTCACGTGACTTTCCTTTTTCTTTAGCCTTAAGATTTTGTTGACGTCGACCATCATCATCAACCCTTGGATTTGGGCATTGATTGGCATAATGCCCCATCTCCTTGCACTTGAAACATTGAAGTGTAGTAGGTTCATTCTGTGTATCCCTTCCTTTGTTTGCATCATTAGACATCTTCTTCCCATTATCGCGGCATTCAAATGCCCGATGACCTTCCTTTCCACATTTGAAACATTTACTTGTCCCTTTAAGACAACTCCCTCCATGTTTCTTTCCACACTTTCAGCATAAGGAAAAGCTCATCTTCTTTTCCGTGTGCTCTTTAGATTTTTCTTTGAATTCCATCTTCCTCTTCTTATCAAACCCATGTGACTGATGGGTTACTCCAATCTCCATCTCGACTTTGAGAGCACATCGAACGATTTCCTCGTAGCTTTTGAAGTCCCTTATGGCTAACGCCCTTCGAAGACTTGGTTTTAAGACACTAAATAATCGATCGATCTTACTCTCAGGTTGGATAATACCAGAAGCGTACCTTGCAAGTCTTGTAAAATTTTCTTCATAGGTACCAACAGATTCATCATCCCTTTGCTTTAGTTCAAGGAACTCTTTCTCCATCTTTGTTCGGAGAATACGTGGGAAGTACTTATTGAAAAATAAGTTCTTGAACTTGTCCCATTCCATAGACTCAATTTCATCCCTTTGCCTCGTATTCTTAATAAGATTCCACCATTGATCAGCATCTCCTTCCAAACGATACACTGCTAGGATAACTTTATCATGCTCAGAACATTGAAGAAATGAAAATATCTTTTCAGTAGTACTAATCCATTGTTCAGTAACTAATGGATCAGTAGACCCGCTGAAAGAAGGTGGACGCTGCCTCATGAAGGATTCAACAGAATGTTGCTCCTTCCTTTGCTCGTTTGGAAGTCCTGCATGATTCATAGCTTGAGAAAGTTGTGTTAGCATGGCTACAAGATTTTTCATTCCATCTCCCATATCGTTTGGTTTCTCAGGGGGACAATCATTGCATTGCCCATCGCATTCCGCATTAACACGGTTCCTTCGGGTTCCATCCATTGACTAAAACCAAGAAGAATAGTGTGAGCAACACTAATTATAATAGGAAAATCACATAATCAAGGATAAAATTTTCATGCTTAAGGTCTTATTCTAGGTTATTCATGGCCATTTCTAAAACACTAAGATTGTGTTCTATGCTTAGACTTATCCTTAGGGTTCTTACTAAGACTTTCACATCCTAGTTTCCAAAGGTTGACTATACCTTTCCTCGGATACGAACTATAACGACCCATACTTTACATACATTGTTAATACTTCAAAATTGAAGCACACTTATTACAACATATGACAAAACCACAAAGGACCGTATAGGTATAGTGTCTTTAGAAACTGGGAAACATAAACAACTGGTTCATAAATCTTCTACAGTGTCTCCCATTTATTTCATCATATCTAGGGTCCCTTTTAGCATATTCTACTTAATATCCATCTTCCTGACCTGGGGAAAAGAAAACATAAAAGGGTGAGATCAAATGCTCAGCAAGGGCAAATAAAGGAAATAAAAATCATATCATATCTTTTTGAAAATCATAACCTGCAAAAGAGATCATAACATCTTAACATGGAATAAATCATATAAGTGAAAATGAGATCCCCATAATCATAACATGAAACTTGAAACTTTGTGTCATGCACACATAATCATGGAAAATCATTTCTTGTTAGTCATGACTCATTGCCAATACTATCTTAGTGGACAAAGTCCCTTTCTGAACCGAGTTCACTCCTCGTTTCAGTCCTGTATCACTGAACCGAAATAACCTTCCGTTCCAGCCATGTCTATCTCATGAGATATAAAATCTTTACCCAATGCATTGGAGGGAGATATAGGTCCCACCCATCTTATAATGAATCCTTTCTTATGTGTGCCACATAATCATAAATCATACATCATCGCATAACACATGTAACAAAAATGGGATTCTTGAAACATCATGAAATCATAAAAAAATTCATATAAGATAAAGGAATTCATAAAAATATTTCCATCACAACATAATCAAATCCATGTAATAATAGGGATAAAAACAGAACCCTTTATTATCTTAGATGGAAAATAATTTTGATAAAACACTTGAAATCCATTCTTGAGGAAAATATCCTTTCTACTTCAAAAACATTTTCCTTTCTTAACATGTCTTACAATTTAAAACTAAAAGAAGTTGATTAAAAATAAACTTGAAAACTTGTAAAGGAAGCTTCTTGGAAATAATTTTTTAAAAATCCATTCATGCCGTATAAGTTAAAAAAAACATTCTTCGTACTTTTTTCGGAAAAGTCAAAAAGTACCTTGTACGAAAAACGACAAAAGATTCCTTTCATTTCTTTTACTAAAAAATCACCAAAGGGTAAAAATGGATTTAAAAAATTGTAGGTGGATGGAAATAATATTACATATTTATGAAACATGGATGTGGATGATAAAATACACCCCAGTAAATACTTACGAATAAACAATCTCGGATAAAAATGAGATTGTGATATTTCCCTTACCTTAGGTCCGATTTGCTTTGTACGTGTCCGAAGCTCCTGTATAATGGTTTAAATAATGTTATTGACTTATTCCAGAATCATACATATTGATATGATATCATATATTGTCATATTCTTAGCTTCTTGTTAGTAATATTTCATTGTTACTTGTTACTCGGGTCTTTATTGCCTTTTGTTCTTATGCGTGTTTTGCCGAATAAATTCTTATTCTTATTTTAAGGTTATATATAACTTATATCCAGAATGGTATTAGTGTAAAATATATCATATTTATTCATTCAATTCATTTATATAATTACTATGTAATGATGATCATGTAGAACGAGTCGCTTCACATCGTGGAGACGGTATTCCGTACGTACGCACGAGTGATGATATCGTTCCTATGATCGTGGAATTGTATTAGAGTATATATATATATATATTATTTCAGTATCAATATTACTTTATAATAATCATAAATAGTTACTCATTACACCATTATACCCATCCTTGTAAGGTGGTGGTGGAAAATAGATTACACCACGGCGTGGAGACGGTATTTCGTACGTACGCACGCGCGGTGATTTCATTTTTCCGTAGGATGGATAGAAGGTGAATTAGGGTTGTTTCATATTTATAATAACATATCAGTATGTAAGTAATACTTATGTTATTACTTTATCATGAAACAACTAAAGAAGAAGAAGTTGAAGAAGAAAGAAATTGAAAAGATTGGTAATGGATATTACCTCTTCTTTGGAACGCCTCTTTGAATCCTCCAATTAGGGAACTAAGATTTGTCTTTGAAGAAGACCAGGACCTCTAGGATTATTCTAGGGAAGTGGAGAGGAGAAAATGGCAGGGGTTGGCCGAGATTGAGTGCTAAAATTGGTGTGAGGAGTAGGGGGAGGAGGTGCCCTTTTATAAGGGAGGAGAGGGGCACCTTAGGAATATCTCAAAATATTATTTTATATTAAAGTCAAAATTGGTTTATAATGGTTCCAAAGGGTCTTATTTCGAAGCTAAAGTGGGGATTGGTCGAAATCCTATCAACCAATAGGATTTAGACAAGTTTAGGGTATTATTTTAACCTTATCAATTAGATTTAACTCTAAGTTAAATAATTTAACTTTTACCATGTCTTTTTGTTTTCTTTCACTATATGGTTAATACACTTACTATAACATGCCAAAAGAACCCCAAATTGTTTATAATTAATATATATATATCCTTATCTAAGTCATTTGGCTGAACCTTAGATTTTTAGGAATAAAATAACAATTAATAATATAATATTTGATTTAAAAACTATTTTGTGTCAATTTTGACACTATTTGATATATGATTTTTGTGAAAGTAATAACAGAATTATATGTTCGAACCAAGTTAATTAAATCAACAATAATATATCATAGTAACCTATAAAATTAGTGGAATTCATAAAAAGTCTCAAATTACATTTATTTTTCTGTTTATAACATCAATTATGTCAATATTTCATTAATAAGATAATTACTGCATCATCATTGTGTCATAAATAAATTAAATTATTTAATATCTAAAAATTACAAATAAAATACCATTATGTAGGAAATCTTTTTAGCTTTATAATGAATATTTATAGTCGAATTTATCCTATGTATAACCCCATATTAAAAATGATTTACTTATTAAACATTGATTTTAACTATTTTAACCCTTCTTTAAATAAATTAATAATAAATGCCCTAATCTAATCCAAGTGGGCCTAAATGGTCATATTTTTATTCCTAAGTTTGTTTTTGGTCGAATTACACTTGTCCAATAGAATTAGGATATGTTTTAGGGTAATAGTAATATCATATTTACCCTTAGTTACCATATTTACTATTAACCGCGGTAAATAAAGTAAAAAGTTACTATTCACCAAAAAATTATTTTTATCTCATTGAACCACATTTTACTTACTGATATCAACCGTGTCTGTCGGATTTTCGAAATTCCATTCACAGAAGTGGTAAAATTAAGTTTTATGCAAAATTCAGTTTTTAACCTACCACTTAGTGGTTTTACTATTCATCAAAAATTGAAAGTTTTCAGAAAAATACCAAAATTTTACCCTAGGCTAATTTCGATATTCCGAATCCAAAAATGAAGTCCATTTTGAAAAATAAAATTTATAAAATTTCAAAAAGTGGTTATTACTATTCATAACGGCTAGTTTTAATAGCATATTGTTGTTTAGTGAAACTCGGTATTGCGTACGACACAAGCTATCGAGGAAGGTCGCAATTTCGTGTAAAGTAAGCCATGCTAGTATGTAGTGAAAGATTACATTGATGATATATAAAAAACAAAATATTACTCATAAAAATCTCGGGTGTTACACTGGCCGACATGACCTGCTCCATTCTGGCATAAACTGGCCCGACTCACTAGGCCTTCTAGACTGAGCCCGCTTGGCCACTAGGCTAACGGAGCGGCCCAACCACCCTAGTCTGGCCTGTATATAGTGGGTGGGTTTGCTCCACCAGACATGACCCACCCTTGTCACGCACCCCTAGTCCACATGGTCTACTCTGACTGCATGGCTCCCCCGACATCGACCGGTCCCCCACATCGTACCTCGCTGGCCTACAGACACCACGCACTTGCCGCCTCCATGTCCCACTCATTCTCCCATCATCGCACCACGCCACCTCTGGCCGCTTCATCGGCCAACTCCGTCTACTCTAGCTACCACCTCCAGTCTGTCACTACCTCGCGCCACCTACGACATGCCGCAACATGTTATACCATTGTTCTAGACTCATGCTGGTGGTACATTCCACAGACCATCGGGGCCCCTCTGATGCCCGTAAAATCGTGTGGTCATTGATTTGGTCTCTTCGACTTCCGCTCTAAACCACCGCGACCTTTTTGGTTGATTTTACTTTGATCCAAAGGTATAATCATACATAGATCGACCCGAAAACACCGATCCATGACCATGGGGCTTCAACGATGAAAGCGCGAAGAACACGGATGAGGGAAAGCTGCTAAGAATGTGTGTAAAAAAAATCTCATCTTTTTTCATGTCAACGCCAATTTGTTATTGTCAAATGGATGAACGAAGAACCATAAATCACCCATATTATTTCCCTATTTAAATTCCCCGCAATTTAACCATTACATAAGAATGATCGAACAATGGATCAAACTATTCATTGGATGGTCCTCATTCATTGTTATTCTATGAAGGGAAAGAGGATATCACAAAATGATCAACGTATTACCTTGAGGTTGGATTAGCCAATGACGAATAACGGAGTTATGTGTCATCATCAATCCTCAATCTTCCAGTGTTTTTCATCGAGAGTGTTTCGTTCCACACCTCATATGAATTATAGGGTTATGGTGATAACCACTGATTTCTGAAAAATGTTTCAATTAAAATAAAAACTATAATTTGTATACTAAAATATTTTAATTAAAATATTTTAATAATGGTTATGTCCAAATTTTAACTTTCGTAGTTGATCTGTGTCGGTCAATGATAGGCCCCACAAAAGATAAATCTACTTCTATGAATTCAATAGTTTCCTCTGGTTTATAATCTAAGCACCTATTTAGGTTTTATTCTACTGTTTTAGAAAACCCACTCACACGCATTGTTAAAAACATAACATTGTTCAACGACTGTATCGGGCACACCGGGCCTCAGAATAACACACTGTCTCAGATCCTGGCCTCAAAATATTTTCAATTAATTTATTGAAGTAAAATTAATGAAAATCTGAGTCATTATATTCTCCCCACCTTATGGATTTGCATCCACAAAATCCCAAAAAGGGATAATACACAAAAATATGACTGTACTTGTAACACCCCAAGCTTCCCCGATACATTTCTCTTTGAATAATACAGTAGCGTCTGTTGTACGCAACTTCGAGTTCTAACACACCCCAAAACAAATCCAACTAGCCGTTATGAATAGTAATAACCTCTTTTTGGAATTTTATAAATTTTATCTTTCAAAATGGACTTCATATTTGGATTTGGAATACCAAAATTATCCTAGGGTGATTTTTTGGTATTTTTCTGAAAACTTTTAATTTTTGATGAATAGTGAAAAAACATTGACTTGTAGTTTAAAAAAGAATTTTTATTTAAATAGTTATTTATTTTATTTAAATTTAAATAAGGATAAAATAGATATATAATACCTATATAATTTCAATGTAATTAATTAGAGTTAGTTTAGAATAATATTAGATATATAAAATTTTTATTAAACTTTTCACCGTCTTTTACCCACCTCCTCAGAGAATTTAGAAATTCACGTAAAACTTAATTTTACCGCTTCTATGAGTGGAATTTCAAAAATCCAAGAAATTCTATTAATATAAAGGAGTAAAATGTTGTTCAATAAGATAAAAATAATTTTTTTGTGAATAGTAACATTTTACTTTTATTTACCACGGTTAAAAGTAAATAGGGTAATTAAGGGTAAAAATGATATTAATATTATCCTAACACATGTCCTAATTCTATTGAAAAAGTTTACCTCGACCAAAAACAACCTTAGTAATAAAATATTATCATTTAGGTCCATTTGGATTAGATTAGGATATTTATTTTTATTTAATTCAAAGATGAGTTAAAAGAGTTAAAATCAAAGATTAGTTACTAAAACATTTTTAATATAGGGTAATATATAAGATAAACTCTATGGTAACTATTCATTAGAAAGATAAAAATATTTCCTACATAATCGTATTTTATTTATAAATTTTAGATGTTATATAATTTATTTTATTTATGACACAATGGTGATGAAATAATTACCAAATTAATGAAATAATAAAATAATTGATATTATAAATATCAAAATAAATGTAATTTGAGACTTTTTATGAATTAAAATAATTTTATATGTTAATAAGACATGTTATTATTGATTTAATTATGTTTTTTTTATGTAATAATTCTGTTATGAGTTTCACAAAAATCAAATACTAAATAGTATCAAAATTGACATAAAAGAGTTTTTGAAACAAATATTATAATATTAATTGATATTTAATTCCTAAATAACTAAGGATTGTCCACATGACTTATATAATGATATTTGTGTCATTAATTAACCTCTTGGGGTTTTCTTGGATGTATATAGTATGTTTAGTAAAGATGTAATATAAAAATACAAAGAGACATGATAAATGTCAAACTATTTAACTAAGAGTTAAACCTAAAAGACAAAGATACTATTGTTACCCAAACCTGTCTAAAATTTATTGGTTGGGTGGTTTCCGACCCATCCCCACCATAGACATTGAATAATAAACTTTTGAGCCATTATTAATCTAATATTAATTTATTATAAATTAATACATTATGTTTTTTCTAAAGAGCCCATCCACCCTCTTATAAAATGACACCACTTATAACCAATTCTTCACATCTTAAAAGCCTTTTCATTCGGCCAAACTCTGCCAAAAAATTCTCTCAACTTCCCCCACTTAAACCTAGAGGACTTAGTTTGATCATAAATCCAACCTAAGGGGCCCTTTTGATCAAATAAAAAGGAAGAACCCAAAAAATAGGTAATGTTTTCACCGCCCTCTTTAAAGTTCTTTTGTTCATCAACTTCTTATTTATTTGTTATTTACATTATAAAATAATAACTCCAATCTCTTATATATACTGTGATGTTATTATAAATATGGTACAACCATATTCAATATTCTATCTATCCTTTGAATGACATGTCACTATACGTGCGTACGTACGGCTTACCGTCTCCACGTCGTGGTGTAATTGTTATTCAAAACATTATTATTTGGATGGGTATAATAATGATGTTTAATTAATGTAAACAATAAATATAACATGATAATTATTCTTTATATATGATAAACCATCCAATTATATATTATTTTAATATCAAAATAATGATATTGTCGCTCGTGTGAACGTACAGACTACCGTCTCCACGAACGCGATGAGATTCATTCCACCATCGTATCCAGTCAAGTATAATTCTCATTTTATGATTAAAAATAATGTTTAAGGACTTTATATGATTATGTATATGAATAATATACAACCTATCCATAACAAACATGGCTTATATAACAAAACATATAAAAGAAAATGATTAAGTTAACACCTGAAACGACGATAATACTATAATATTATTACCAAAGCAATGTTAAAAGATCATATATGATATCATATTAATGTATATGATTCTTTTATAATTTAAAAATAATTATTTCACCATTATACAGGAGGTTAACCTACCCTCAACCAAGGAAAAGAACAATGTAAGTGTTTTTTTCACAATCTCATCATTATTCGAGGTTGTTTATACCTAATTATCTATTGGGACCTCTTTATCATCCACATCCATGTTTCTTAAAAATGTATTTCAAACCAATCGTACTATTTTACAGAATATGGGTTAAAGTCATTTATACCCTTGTTTGAATTTTTTTAAGAATTTTATGTTGGAATCTTTCAGTCATTTTCCAAACAAGGTCCTTTTTAAAATTTTGGACAGAATTAAGGTGAGAATGTCTTTTTTTAACTTATACGTCGGGTGCAGCTATTTTCCGCCATTATAAAATCTTCAAAGAATACCTTACAAGCTTATAAGGATATTTTCAAAGTAAATGTTTTTTTTATAATTATATGACTTTTAAATGATTTCAAAAAAGAGATATTTCTCTCAATTATTTTTGATTTCATCTATGTCAACATCCTTTGATTTATATTAGGATTATTTAAAGTTGAGTTATTATGACACAAAACTTCCATATTGTATTGAATGTTTTGTGATATGTTTTACTATGGATGTGTTATTTTTAAACCATTCATGGTTTATGGAGATTGTATCAACATTTCTTATTCTAGTTTTAATACGAATGATTATGTTATGATTAAACCTATTCATATGAGGAATGCATTGGACTTAATAAGTGATGGGTGGAGCCTGCTACAGCTCCTCGATGCATCGTTAGGTCTCATGAGTCAAACTAGTGTCTTGTCATGAGGCCTTAATACAATTTTATTTGTAGTCTCGGAACGGGGCCTTGGCTATGTGGTTATGATTGTCTCACAATATAGATTCTCTAATAACCCAAAGTTTCATTAATGGAAATCCCTCTTGATCTAATTAAATTTCTCTTTATGTTAATATAAAATGTCATCTTCTTTGGTTTTATGTTAATAATTATGACTGTTGCAAATATAGTCGTTGAACAGTGATCACATGATTAGTATAAATATAGGACTTTAACAAATCCAATTTACTCAGACCAAGGAAGCGATGGCCTCATCTAGTAGAATTTCTCCACACGAAGCCCATTTGTCGGAGCTCTGAAAAGAGGTGGCATCTTTGGGATTCTCCCTTGACAAAACCCAAGCTGAGCTTCTTCATGTCAAGCTCAAACGTGACCGTCTACGTGAAAAGTGGAAGTTGATTGAAATTACCACTCGAGCAATGTTATCTGAGCCACCCCAAGAGTCTGTCACCATCGCACAACTTACCCTTGGGTCTTATTCAGCTATTTTAAGGGGTTTTTCATGTACATTATTTTTTTATATAATAATGAATATAATTTCTAGTCATTTTTATACATTGTAAATAGTTTTTAAAGTACAAATAGTGTTTTTAGTTATTATTTAATTAAGAATTATATTTTATTGAATTAAGGGATTTTTGAATTAAATAATATTTCAATAAAATATTATTATTATTATTAAATTAATTTTTATTAAATATATATAATCAAATAATTTTATGAATGCAATTATAATTTTTATTAAGGTTTGAAAGCCATTTTTGTCAAAACCCGTGAATTTTCGATAAATAGCGGTTTTTATTTTAAAAGTAAAAATTAACATATTATAAAAATTATTTAGATAAAATAAATGTTATTTCTGGAATCAGGACATCGAAATTATCCAACGGTTAATTTTTCATAATTTTCTTAGACAGTAAAATATTTGGGTAAAAATTAAATATCGTTTAAATATATAATGTTTTTTATGACATCATAATGAAAAAATAGTGATTTAATAAAATACTATAATCTTTATGTTCGACCAATATATGTTTTACCATTAAAATAATGTGATTTTGGGTTCGTTTTTTATACTTCTCAAAGATTTAATGGACCCCTCAAGACTTATTCAACACCTTGCCTTTTTAAATTAATTTCCAATGGGAGTGTGACTCACATCCACATAAGAAACCCTAATATATTAAGATGTTCTGATATTGGACATATAAAATATTGTTTTCCTCTTCCCTTTTTCCAAAAACCATGTGCAAAAACCATAGGATGGTTTGTGGTTTGGATTAATTTAATATAAGGGGTCCTAAACCTAAATAATAAACAATTCCCTTACCTTTCCTATATAAACCACCCCAAGATCCCTTCTCATCTTCACTCAAAGCCCATGAATTTCATCCAACCTCTGCACTACTCTCTCTAGAATTCTACCAAGGTGCCCCAAGCTCCCATGAAGCCTCTAACAAGACTCTCTCTAGACTTTGGAAGCACACTTCCATGTAAGGGTTTTTTTCTTCCTTTCCCATTTTTCTCAATTTTCATTAAGTTTTATTGCCCTTTTAATTTTAATTATTAATGTTGGGGTATGGTTTCAAACCTCCCCATACTTACCTCTTATTTTTTGAATGATAGGAGCCCCCTTTCTCTCTCATTAAATGCCTCCCATGTACACCCGTTACTATGCCACAATTCCAAAAGGATCTTCTCTCTCTTCTTTTACATTCAATAAATACACTTGTATCATGAACCTAAATTCCATTACAATTGTTGGGAAATGTATCTATATGACCTAATTACTGTCCATTACATTTAAATATGATGAGGAACAACTTTCTCTCTCATCAACCATTTTTATGAATTCTAATGTCACGCAGTTATGCTTCCGAAATCGAATCGATATTCTAAGCCAATTTCATTGTGTAGTGAATACCATGCCCATTTCTCCATCAAGGGTATTCACCTTTATGCACATTTACTTATTGATTATAAAGTTTCATGTATAAATTACACATTCCTTTATCATGGAATAAATGATTAAGTTTTATGAATCCATGTTTTCTGATCCATGTGGCACACTTATGCATGAAATGAAATGCTTAAGATGGGTGCGCCCTTATAGCACTCCAATGCATTGAGTAAAGTTTAGTATCATGATACATCATGTGCAATGAGTGTTGACTCATGATAATTCAAGTGCAATGAGGGAGTACTCGTTCTTTATGTGTAATGAGGATTTAGTCATGCTACATGTGCAATGATCCTTGGCTCATGCTATTTACATGTTATGTGTTGTTGCCACATTTCCATGTAATGTTTATCATGCTTTATCATGCCTTTATGTTCTTGTTTTTATTATGCTCTATTGATATTCCTATTTTCTAACATGTATTTTAGTCCTCATTTTATTACATGTGAACTCCCTTACTGGGCTTTATAGCTCACCCTTTTCTTATGCATGTCCTCTAGTTATCCCATGAAATGCTAAGTACGAGGGAATGTAGTGGTCATGTAAATGTAGTTTTCAATAAAGATATTGTATATAATGTTTTTTTTGTAATGATCCAAATCCCTAAAGACACTAAACCTCTCGATCTTCTTTTTTGTATCAAGTGATTTTTTATGTAATAAATCATGTTTAAGTTGTAATAAAAAGTAGGGTTGTTATAGTTGGTATCAGAGCCAGGTTTAGTTATTTTTTGGATTAGGAAACCCTAGTAAAGCCTTAGATACAAGACTAAGTATAATAAAAACATCCCAAGTATTGGTAAGTACTGAGTAAGTGGTTTATGAAACAAATACATCCCTGTCTGGATACGAGCAGGTAGAGGAGGCTCTGGCACAGTTCTATCCAAGGGGTAAAACCCGAAAACACCGCTTTGAGCTAAACTCGAATGGGAACTGGT
Organism: Viscum album; assembly: GCA_963277665.1. NCBI lineage: Eukaryota > Viridiplantae > Streptophyta > Magnoliopsida > Santalales > Viscaceae > Viscum > Viscum album. Next base: position 1,604,560,943 of record OY728161.1, read on the forward strand.
GCAGGGCAACAGGCCTTTCTGAACTCTTGGTTATGACACTCCTGGGGGATATGTTTTGATAAATTCACAAGCTTAGTATGAACCCGTATTAAGGTAATTAAAAAAATGCCCATACGAATATATGTTATAAAGTAGATCATGAAAATCCAAGATTGAAGCCTATAGACTCATGAGTTAAGGAAATGAAATTTTGTTTATAAGTCATCAAATTTTGTCTTTGGATTACCCTTAATGTGTTACCCCCTAACTTTCCTTTTGTTCCAGCCAATGGACGGTAATAGGAGGACTCGGGCTCACAACCGTTGTGAAGATCAGTGTGATTACTGTACTAATGAGATGCCCAATCCAATGAGAGCGGTAATTGTGAACTTTGTCACGCTTCTCTCTCAGCTAACTCAAGTTTTGAATAGAAGCATGGGTCAAGAGGAACGTCCAATCCCCCTAATGAGGAACAAGTTGCTATCGAGAGCTACATGAGGCAAAGGCCTCCTACTTTTAGTAGATCATCTGATCCCAAGATCACTTTTCAATGGATAAACTCCATTGAAATGATCTTCTCCATACTTCAATGTTCTGAACAAGAGAAGGTTCTCCGGGTTGCTTATCGTATGGAGGGTGAAGCTGATCAATGGTGGACGTTGATAAAAAAATACGAATCCTAAGGAGGAGATTGAGGTGTTGGAATAAAATGATTTCCGGAAGATGTTTTTCGATAAATATTTTCCACGCACACACCGTCTTAAGATGGAAAGAGAATTCCTTTCCCTCATGCAAAAAGATGAATAATATGTTGGAGCGTACGAGGAAAACTTCACAAGGATTACACGATACGATTCCGGCTTTGTCGTTACACCGAATGCAATGCCGACCGCTTCATTGGTGGGCTAATGCCTAGCTTGCGGAAAGCATTAGAGATCCGTGACTTCGACAGCTATGAGGAAATTGTCCGATGTGCCCTCACGGTCGAAATGGAGATCGGAGAATCACAAGGGTATCATGGGGACAAGAAGCATAAGGTGGACTTCAATGCTGGTTTTCTGATGGATAAATCCAATGGTTCTAAGAATATCTAGCACCCCACTTGCCAAAAGTGTGGAAAGAAGCACCCTGGAAATTGACTTAAGGGGATGAGAAAATGCTTTAGGTGTGGAAGAGAAGGGCACCTGGCTGTTAACTTTCGGCAAGAAAGACCCGCTGTAGTGATAGAAGAGAAGAATGCTCCGTTTGAAACTCAACGCGTTTTTCAATGCTACAAATTCAATGAACCAGGACATTTTTCAAATCAGTTCCCTAATCCAAGGGTTTTTGGAGGCGACCAACAACCTCCATGGCAGCAAGGAAGAGATTTTTCCCCCACTTCTGCCAAAGTGAACCCCGACAACAAAGTGGTGACAGGTACGCTAGTTATTCATTCAAGAATAGCGAACATACTTTTTTATTCAGGTTCTATTCATTCTTTTATATCTCAAAATTTTAGTAGAACAATCCCAGCACCACCACAAATCATGGAATTGAAGATGTCGGTGAGTGCGGAAAATGGGGAAATCATTGCATCCTGGGAGTATAAGTCCTCCCCTGTTATAATCTGTGGATTGAATTTCCCGAAGAACCTCGGCATACTCCCTTTGGTGGAATTTGATGCAATTATTGGCATGGATTGGATTTTCTTATATAGAGCCGACATAAATTGTCGGGAGAGGGAAATCACAATCCATATGAAGAATCGACCCCCGAATCTTTACAAGTGTAAGGAGGAAGATTAATCTTCTTTAGCTCCATCATCTCAAGAATGGATATTACTGCCCTATGAGCATGTGTATCTAGCTCAGAGGATTGAGTCCAAGGAAGAAACAATCCTTGAAGAAATGCCTATTGTGAGGGAATTCGCTGAAGTGTTTCCTGAGGAACTGCCTGGTCTTCCTCCTAGAAGAGATGTCGAGTTCTCAATTGAAATTATACCTAGGGAGCTACCAATATCCAAGAATCCATATAAAATGGCTATTGTTGAGCTTGAGGAGCTGAAGAAATAACTACGGGAGAATCTAGATAAGGGGTTTATACACCCAAGTGCTTTACTATGGGGTGCACTTGTAACACCCGAGACTTTTATGTTATATAAATCATCAAAGGAATCTTTTTCTACACAACACTTGCTTGGCTTGCTTTACACGCAATCGCGACCTTCCTCGATAGCTTGCGTCGTACGCAATACCGAGTTTCACTAAACAACAATATGCTATTAAAACTAGCCGTTATGAATAGTAATAACCACTTTTTGAAATTTTATAAATTTTATTTTTCAAAATGGACTTCATTTTTGGACTCAGAATATCGAAATTATCCTAGGGTGAAATTTTGGTATTTTTCTGAAAACTTTCAATTTTTGATGAATAGTGAAACCACTAAGTGGTAGGTTAAAAACTGAATTTTGCATAAAACTTAATTTTACCGCTTCTGTGAATGGAATTTCAAAAATCCGAGAGACACGGTTAATATCAAGGACTAAAATGTGGTTCAATGAGATGAAAATAATTTTTTTGTGAATAGTAACTTTTTACTATTTTTACCGCGGTTAATAGTAAATAGGGTAACTAAGGGTAAATATGATATTAATATTACCCTAACACATGTCCTAATTCTATTGGACAAGTGTAATTCGACCAAAAACAAACTTAGGAATAAAATATGACCATTTAGGCCCACTTGGATTAGATTAGGACATTTATTATTAATTTATTTAAAGAAGGGTTAAAATAGTTAAAATCAAAGTTTAATAAGTAAATCATTTTTAATATAAGGTTATACATAAGATAAATTCGATTGTAAATATTCATTAGAAAGCTAAAACGATTTCCTACATGATGGTATTTTATTTGTAATTTTTAGACATCAAATAATTTAATTTATTTATGACACAAAGATGATGCAGTAATTATGTTATTAATGAAATATTGACAAAATTGATAATATAAATACCACAATAAATGTAATTTGAGACTTTTTATGAATTCCACTAATTTTATAGGTTACTGTGATATATTATTATTGATTTAATCAACTTGGTTCGAACATATAATTCTGTTATGACTTTCACAAAAATAATATATCAAATAGTGTCAAAATTGACACAAAATAGTTTTTAAATCAAATATTATATTATTAATTGTTATTTTATTCCTAAAAATCTAAGGTTCGGCCAAATGACTTAGATAAGGATATATATATTAATAATAAACAATTTGGGGTTCGTGTGGCATGTTATAGTAAGTGTATTAACCATATAGTGAAAGAAAACAAAAAGACACGGTAAAAGTTAAATTAATTAACTTAGAGTTAAATCTAATTGATAAGGTTAAAATAATACCCTAAACTTGTCTAAATCCTATTGGTTGATAGGATTTCGATCCATACTCACTTTATCTTCGAAATAAGACCCTTTGGAACCATTATAAACCGATTCTGACTTTAATATAAAATAATATTTTGAGATATTCCTAAGGTGCCCCTCTCCTCCCTTATAAAAGGGCACCTCCTCCCCCTCCTCCTCACACCAATTTGAGCACTCAAGCTCGGCCAACCCCTGCCATTTTCTCCTATACACTTCCCTAGAATAATCCTGGAGGTCCTGGTCTTCTCCAAAGACCAATCTTAGTTCCTTAAGTGGAGGATTCAAAGAGGCGTTCCAAAGAAGAGGTAATATCCATTACCGATCTTTTCAATTTCTTTCTTCTTCAACTTCTTCTTCTTTAGTTGTTTCACGATAAAGTAATAACATCAGTATTACTTACATACTGATATGTTATTATAAATATGAAACAACCCTAATTCACCTTCTATCCATCCTACGGAAAAATGAAATCACCGCGCGTGCGTACGTACGGAATACCGTCTCCACGCCGTGGTGTAATCTATTTTCCACCATCACCTTACAAGGATGGGTATAATGGTGTAATAAGTAACTATATATGATTATTATTAAGAAATATTGATACTGAAATAATATATATATATACTCCAATACAATTCCACGATCATAGGAACGATATCATCACTCGTGCGTACGTACGGAATACCGTCTCCACGATGTGATGCGACTCGTTCTACATGATCTTCATTTCATAATGATTATATAAATGAATTGAATGAATGAATATGGTATATACTACACTAATACCATTCTGGAAAGGAATTATCTATAACCTAAAGATAAGAATAAGAATTTATTCGACAAAACACGCATAAGAACAAAAAGTTATAAAGACCCGAGTAACAAGTAACAATGAAATATTACTAACAAGAAGCTAATAATATGACCATATATGATCTCATATCAATATGTATGATTCTGGAATAAGTCAATAACATTATTTAAACCATTATACAGGAGCTTCGGACACGAACAAAGCAAATCGGACCTAAGGTAAGGGAAATATCACAATCTCATTTTTATCCGAGATTGTTTATTCGTAAGTATTTACTGGGGTGTATTTTATCATCCACATCCATGTTCCCTCAATATGTAATATTGTTTCCATCCACTTGAAATAGTTTAAATCCAATTTTACCCTTATGTGAGTTTTTAGTAAAGAATATGAAAGGAATCTTTTGTCGTTTTTCCGTACGAGGTACTTTTTGACTTTTCCGACAAAAGTACGAAGAATGTTTTTTTAACTTATACGGCATGAATGGATTTTTAAAACATTACTTCAAAGAAGCTTCCTTTACAAGTTTTCAAGTTTATTTTTAATCAACTTCTTTTATTTTAAAGTTGTATGACATGTTATGAAAGGAAAAATATTTTTGAAGAAGAAAGGATATTTTCCTCAAGAATTCAATTCAAGTGTTTTATCAAAATTATTTTCCATCTAAGATAATAAAGGGTTCTGTTTCTATCCATATTTTTAAATTGGTTTGACTATGTTGTGATGGAATTATGTTTATGAATTCCTTTATCATATATGAATTGATTTATGATGTCATGATGTTTCAAGAATCCCATTTTTGTTATATGTGTTATGCGATGATGTATGTTTTATGATTATGTGGCACACATAAGAAAGGATTCATTATAAGATGGGTGGGACCTATATCTCCCTCCAATGCATTGGGTAATGATTTTTATATCTCATGAGATAGACATGGCTGGAACAGAAGGTTATTTCGGTTCAGTGATACAGGACTGAAACGAGGAGTGAACTCGGTTCAGAAAGGGACTTTGTCCACTAAGATAGTCTTGGCAATAAGTCATGACTAACAAGAAATGATTTTCCATGATTATGTGTGCATGCCACAAAGATTCAAGTTTTATGTTATGATTATGGGGATCTCATTTTCACTTCTATGATTTATTCCATGTTAAGATATTATGATCTCTTTTGCAGGTTTTAATTTTCAAAAAGATATGATATGATTTTTATTTCCTTTATTTGCCCTTGCTGAGCATTTGAGCTCACCCTTTTATGTTTTCTTTTCCCCAGGCCAGGAAGATGGATATTAAGTAGAATATGCTAAAAGGGACCCTAGATATGATGAAATAAATGGGAGACACTGTAGAAGATTTATGAACCAGTTGTTTATGTTTCCCAGTTTCTAAAGACACTATACCTATACGGTCCTTTGTGGTTTTGTCATATGTTTAAATAAGTGTAATTCAATTTTGAAGTATTAACAATGTATGTAAAGTGTGGGTCGTTATAGTTGGTATCAAAGGAAAGGTATAGTCAACCTTTGGAAACTAGGATGTGAAAGCCTTAGTAAGAACCCTAAGGATAAGTCTAAGCATAGAACACAATCTTAGAAATGGCCATGAATAACCTAGGATAAGACCATAAGCATGAAAATTTTATTCTTGAATTATGTGGTTTCCTATTATAATTAGTGTTGCTCACACTATTCTTCTTGGTTTTAGTCAATGGCTGGAACCCGAAGGAACCGTGTTAATGCGGAATGCGATGGGCAATGCAATGATTGTCCCCCTGAGCAACCAAACGATATGGGAGCTGGAATGCAAAATCTTGTAGCCATGCTCACACAACATTCTCAAGCTATGAATCATGCAGGATTTCCAAACGAACAAAGGAGGGAGCAACATTCTGTTGAATCCTTCATGAGGCAGTGTCCACCATCTTTCAGCGGGTCTACTGATCCATTAGTTGCTGAACAATGGATTAGTACTACTGAAAAGATATTTTCAGTTCTTCAATGTTCTGAGCATGATAAATTCATCCTAGCAGTGTATCGTTTGGAAGGAGATGCTGATCAATGGTGGAATCTTGTTAAGAATACAAGGCAAAGGGATGAAATTGAGTCTATGGAATGGGACGAGTTCAAGAACTTATTTTTCAATAAGTACTTCCCTCGTATTCTCCGAACAAAGATGGAGAAAGAGTTCCTTGAACTGAAGCAAAGGGATGATGAATCTGTTGGTACCTATGAAGAAAATTTTACCAGACTTTCAAGGTACGCTTCTGGTATTATTATCCAACCTGAGAGTAAGATCGATCGATTCTTTAGTGGCTTAAAACCAAGTCTTCGAAGGGCGTTAGCCATAAGGGACTTCAATAGCTACGAGGAAATCGTTCGATGTGCTCTCAAAGTCGAGATGGAGATTGGAGTAACCCATCAGTCACATGGGTTTGATAAGAAGAGGAAGATGGAATTCAAAGAAAAATCTAAAGAGCACACGGAAAAGAAGATGAACTTTCCCTTATGCTCAAAGTGTGGAAAGAAACATGGAGGGAGTTGTCTTAAAGGGACAAGTAAATGTTTTAAATGTGGAAAGGAAGGTCATCGGGCATTTGAATGCCGTGATAATGGGAAGAAGATGTCTAATGATGCAAACAAAGGAAGGGATACACAGAATGAACCTGCTACACTTCAATGTTTCAAGTGCAAGGAGATGGGGCATTATGCCAATAAATGCCCAAATCCAAGGGTTGATGATGATGGTCGACGTCAAAAAACTCTTAAGGCTAAAGAAAAAGGAAAGTCACATGCAATTTCTATCAGCGATGTGGAGTATGATAACGATGTGGTGAAAGGTACACTTACCATCCACTCTAAAGTAGAAAATGTTTTATTTGATTCTGGATCCACCCACTCTTTTATTTCTGAAAAATTTTCTAAGGGTATCACCGTATTACCTCAACAATTAGATGTTGAGTTAGCTGTGACAACACCTAATGGCACATCAATCGCATCAGAAGTTTATAATTCTTCTCCGATCGAAGTTTGTGGGAAAGTGCTTCCTGCAAATCTTGTGATCCTTCCTTTAGTGGAATTTGATGTGATTCTTGGCATGGATTGGATTTCTCTACATGGAGCTCATATCAATTTCCAAAGAAGGGAATTCACATTTCATATTCCCGATCAACCTACGATCGTCTATCAATGCAAGGATGAACATAACCTTCCAGTGGAAATTTCTTCCATCTTATGGGTATTGATTCCACTAAATGAAGGTTATTTATCTCAAATAGTGGGTGAGAAACTCACGATTAAGAATATGCCCATTGTACGGGAGTTTGATGATGTCTTTCCGGAGGAATTACCGGGTCTTCCACCAAATCGTGAAGTTGAGTTTTCAATAGAACTCGTACCGGGTGCTTTGCCTATTTCAAAGACACCTTATAGAATGGCCCCAATTGAGTTGCAGGAATTGAAGAAGCAACTCCAAGAGAATCTTGATAAGGGATTCATACGCCCTAGTGCGTCACCTTGGGGAGCACCTGTTCTATTTGTTAAGAAGAAAGATGGATCAATGAGACTCTGCATTGATTATAGAGAACTTAACAAGATCACTATCAAGAACAAATATCCTCTCCCACGCATTGATGACTTATTTGACCAACTACGCGGAGCTCAATACTTTTCCAAGATTGATCTTCGTTCAGGGTATCATCAATTAAGGGTCAAAAGGGGGGATATACCAAAGACGGCTTTCCGTACAAGGTATGGACACTATGAATTTATAGTGATGCCATTTGGTCTTACTAATGTCCCTGCTATCTTCATGGATCTAATGAATAGAGTCTTTAGAGACTATCTTGATCAATTTGTGGTAGTCTTTATAGACGATATTCTTGTCTATTCAAAGAGCAATGAAGAGCATGAAGATCACTTGAGAATTATATTGAAGACCCTGAGAAAGGAGAAGCTTTATGCCAAATTTACCAAGTGTGAATTTTGGCTTCAAAAAGTTGCATTTTTGGGTCATATAATCTCAAAAGAGGGGATATCTGTGGATCCAGAAAAAACAGAGGTTATCGAAAGATGGTCAAGACCAACAACAGTAACTGAGATCCGAAGTTTTCTTGGTTTGGCTTGATATTATCGACGTTTTGTAAAAGATTTTTCACGATTATCTAATCCACTCACCAAGTTGACTCGGAAAGGAGTTAAGTTTCTCTGGACAGAGGAATGTGAAGAGAATTTTAAGGAGTTGAAAAGAAGGTTATCCAGTGCACCTGTGCTCACACTGCCTTGTAGTGGAGAAAGGTTTGTGATCTACAGTGATGCATCCAAGAAGGGATTGGGGTGTGTTCTTATGCAAAATGATATGGTGATAGCTTATGCCTCACGACAGTTGAAAATCCATGAGCAAAATTACCCAACACATGATTTGGAGTTGGCTGCGGTAATCTTTGCGTTAAAGATTTGGAGGCATTACCTTTATGGTGAAAGGTGTGATATTTATACTGATCATAAAAGTTTAAAGTATATTTTCACACAAAAGGAGCTGAATATGCACCAAAGAAGATGGTTGGAGATGATTAAGGATTATGACTGCTCAATCCATTACCACCCTGGGAAAGCAAACAAGGTGGCAGATGCATTAAGTCGTCAAGACCATGCTAGTTTATCCATGATGAGGATCACAAAAGATCCAATATTTATGGATTTACAAAGGATGGATCTTGGAATTATAATGGAAGGGGAAAAATCTTATCTTTCTCAAATGAATGTTCAACCATCTATACATGTGAAGATTAAAGAGGCACAGAAAGAAGATGTCGAGTTACAAAAGAAGGTGAGAAATGTTCCTGAATTCAACCTTGATTGTGATGGGATAATAAAGTTCAGGAATCGGGTTTGTGTTCCTCCCATCCCCGAATTAAAGAAAGAGCTGCTGGATGAGGCTCATAGTTCTTCATTCTCTATTCATCCTGGAAGCACGAAGATGTATAGGGACCTGAAAGAGTACTTCTGGTGGGATGGTATGAAAAGAGATGTTGCTGAATATGTCTCTCGATGCTTGGTTTGTCAACAAGTTAAAGCTGAGAGACAGATGTCTAAGGGGATGTTACAACCATTACCCATACCCGAATGGAAATGGGAAAACATCACTATGGACTTTGTCACAGGACTTCCTAAAACATCCAAAGGCAATAATGCTATCTGGGTCATAGTTGATCGTCTTACAAAGTCTGCACACTTCATTGCTATTAGAGAGGATTTCTCTCTAGATCAGCTTGCCAGGATATATGTAAAGGAAGTGGTAAGATTGCATGGAGTACCACTTTCTATTATATCTGATCGAGATCCGAGATTTACCTCGAAGTTTTGGCGAAGTCTTCAGCATACTCTGGATATAGAGTTGAGTTTCAGCACTGCTTATCATCCCCAGACAGACGGTCAGTCTGAGAGAACAATTCAAACCCTAGAAGATATGTTGAGAGCTTGCTCTATGGATTTCAAAGGAGGTTGGGATCAACACCTACCTTTGGTGGAATTTTCTTATAATAATAGCTTTCACTCCAGTATTCAGATGGCTCCTTATGAAGCTCTCTATGGAAAGAAATGCAGGACTCCAACTTGCTGGGATGAAGTTGGGGAAAGAAAGCTATTAGGACCTGATCTCGTTGATGAAATGGCAGAAAAGGTCAGATCTATTCAACAACACATAAGAGCAGCTCAGAGTCGACAGAAAAGTTATGCCGACAACCGAAGAAAAGACCTAGAGTTTGAAGTGGGTGATAAAGTGTTCTTACGAATATCTCCCTGGAAGAGGGTTATGAGATTTGGAAAGAAGGGGAAGTTGAGACCTAGATATATCGGTCCTTTTGAAATACTGGATCGTGTTGGGAAGGTAGCTTACCGATTGGCGCTTCCACTGAATCTCTCTCAAGTTCACGATGTGTTCCATGTATCTCTCCTGAGAAAGTACATACCAGATCCTTCACATGTACTCAGCTCAGAAGTTGTACCGCTGGAGCAAGATCTTTCTTATGAAGAACAGCCGATAGATATTCTGGATTGTAGCGAAAAAGTCCTACGAAACAAGACCACTCGCTTGGTGAAAGTTTTATGGAGAAACCACCAACTTGAAGAAGCTACATGGGAGCTTGAGGATATGATGAGGGAGAAGTATCCTCATTTGTTTGTTGCAAAGTGACGAATTTCGAGGGCGAAATTCTTTTTAAGGGGGGTAGAATGTAACACCCGAGACTTTTATGTTATATAAATCATCAAAGGAATCTTTTTCTACACAACACTTGCTTGGCTTGCTTTACACGCAATCGCGACCTTCCTCGATAGCTTGCGTCGTACGCAATACCGAGTTTCACTAAACAACAATATGCTATTAAAACTAGCCGTTATGAATAGTAATAACCACTTTTTGAAATTTTATAAATTTTATTTTTCAAAATGGACTTCATTTTTGGACTCAGAATATCGAAATTATCCTAGGGTGAAATTTTGGTATTTTTCTGAAAACATTCAATTTTTGATGAATAGTGAAACCACTAAGTGGTAGGTTAAAAACTGAATTTTGCATAAAACTTAATTTTACCGCTTCTGTGAATGGAATTTCAAAAATCCGAGAGACACGGTTAATATCAAGGACTAAAATGTGGTTCAATGAGATGAAAATAATGTTTTGGTGAATAGTAACTTTTTACTATTTTTACCGCGGTTAATAGTAAATAGGGTAACTAAGGGTAAATATGATATTAATATTACCCTAACACATGTCCTAATTCTATTGGACAAGTGTAATTCGACCAAAAACAAACTTAGGAATAAAATATGACCATTTAGGCCCACTTGGATTAGATTAGGACATTTATTATTAATTTATTTAAAGAAGGGTTAAAATAGTTAAAATCAAAGTTTAATAAGTAAATCATTTTTAATATAAGGTTATACATAAGATAAATTCGATTGTAAATATTCATTAGAAACTAAAACGATTTCCTACATGATGGTATTTTATTTGTAATTTTTAGACATCAAATAATTTAATTTATTTATGACACAAAGATGATGCAGTAATTATCTTATTAATGAAATATTGACGAAATTGATAATATAAATACCAAAATAAATGTAATTTGAGACTTTTTATGAATTCCACTAATTTTATAGGTTACTATGATATATTAGTATTTATTTAATCAACTTGGTTCGAACATATAATTCTGTTATGACTTTCACAAAAATCATATATCAAATAGTGTCAAAATTGACACAAAATAGTTTTTAAATCAAATATTATATTATTAATTGTTATTTTATTCCTAAAAATCTAAGGTTCGGCCAAATGACTTAGATAAGGATATATATATTAATAATAAACAATTTGGGGTTCGTTTGGCATGTTATAGTAAGTGTATTAACCATATAGTGAAAGAAAACAAAAAGACACGGTAAAAGTTAAATTAATTAACTTAGAGTTAAATCTAATTGATAAGGTTAAAATAATACCCTAAACTTGTCTAAATCCTATTGGTTGATAGGATTTCGACCCATCCCCACTTTATCTTCGAAATAAGACCCTTTGGAACCATTATAAACCGATTTTGACTTTAATATAAAATAATATTTTGAGATATTCCTAAGGTGCCCCTCTCCTCCCTTATAAAAGGGCACCTCCTCCCCCTCCTCCTCACACCAATTTGAGCACTCAAGCTCGGCCAACCCCTGCCATTTTCTCCTCTCCACTTCCCTAGAATAATCCTGGAGGTCCTGGTCTTCTCCAAAGACCAATCTTAGTTCCTTAAGTGGAGGATTCAAAGAGGCGTTCCAAAGAAGAGGTAATATCCATTACCAATCTTTTCAATTTCTTTCTTCTTCAACTTCTTCTTCTTTAGTTGTTTCATGATAAAGTAATAACATCAGTATTACTTACATACTGATATGTTATTATAAATATGAAACAACCCTAATTCACCTTCTATCCATCCTACGGAAAAATGAAATCACCGCGCGTGCGTACGTACGGAATACCGTCTCCACGCCGTGGTGTAATCTATTTTCCACCATCACCTTACAAGGATGGGTATAATGGTGTAATAAGTAACTATATATGATTATTATTAAGAAATATTGATACTGAAATAATATATATATATACTCCAATACAATTCCACGATCATAGGAACGATATCATCACTCGTGCGTACGTACGGAATACCGTCTCCACGATGTGATGCGACTCGTTCTACATGATCTTCATTTCATAATGATTATATAAATGAATTGAATGAATGAATATGGTATATACTACACTAATACCATTCTAGAAATGAATTATCTATAACCTAAAGATAAGAATAAGAATTTATTCGACAAAACACGCATAAGAACAAAAAGTTATAAAGACCCGAGTAACAAGTAACAATGAAATATTACTAACAAGAAGCTAATAATATGACCATATATGATCTCATATCAATATGTATGATTCTGGAATAAGTCAATAACATTATTTAAACCATTATACAGGAGCTTCGGACACGAACAAAGCAAATCGGACCTAAGGTAAGGGAAATATCACAATCTCATTTTTATCTGAGATTGTTTATTCGTAAGTATTTACTGGGGTGTATTTTATCATCCACATCCATGTTCCCTCAATATGTAATATTGTTTCCATCCACTTGAAATAGTTTAAATCCAATTTTACCCTTAGGTGAGTTTTTAGTAAAGAATATGAAAGGAATCTTTTGTCGTTTTTCCGTACGAGGTACTTTTTGACTTTTCCGACAAAAGTACGAAGAATGTTTTTTTAACTTATACGGCATGTATGGATTTTTAAAACATTACTTCAAAGAAGCTTCCTTTACAAGTTTTCAAGTTTATTTTTAATCAACTTCTTTTATTTTAAAGTTGTATGACATGTTATGAAAGGAAAAATGTTTTTGAAGAAGAAAGGATATTTTCCTCAAGAATTCAATTGAAGTGTTTTATCAAAATTATTTTCCATCTAAGATAATAAAGGGTTCTGTTTCTATGCATATTTTTACATTGGTTTGACTATGTTGTGATGGAATTATGTTTATGAATTCCTTTATCATATATGAATTGATTTATGATGTCATGATGTTTCAAGAATCCCATTTTTGTTATATGTGTTATGCGATGATGTATGTTTTATGATTATGTGGCACACATAAGAAAGGATTCATTATAAGATGGGTGGGACCTATATCTCCCTCCAATGCATTGGGTAATGATTTTTATATCTCATGAGATAGACATGGCTGGAACGGAAGGTTATTTCAGTTCAGTGATACAGGACTGAAACGAGGAGTGAACTCGGTTCAGAAAGGGACTTTGTCCACTAAGATAGTCTTGGCAATAAGTCATGACTAACAAGAAATGATTTTCCATGATTATGTGTGCATGCCACAAAGATTCAAGTTTTATGTTATGATTATGGGGATCTCATTTTCACTTCTATGATTTATTCCATGTTAAGATATTATGATCTCTTTTGCAGGTTTTAATTTTCAAAAAGATATGATATGATTTTTATTTCCTTTATTTGCCCTTGCTGAGCATTTGAGCTCACCCTTTTATGTTTTCTTTTCCCCAGGCCAGGAAGATGGATATTAAGTAGAATATGCTAAAAGGGACCCTAGATATGATGAAATAAATGGGAGACACTGTAGAAGATTTATGAACCAGTTGTTTATGTTTCCCAGTTTCTAAAGACACTATACCTATACGGTCCTTTGTGGTTTTGTCATATGTTGTAATAAGTGTAATTCAATTTTGAAGTATTAACAATGTATGTAAAGTGTGGGTCGTTATAGCACTAGTCCTCTTCGTCAAGAAGAAGGATGGGTCAATGCGGCTTTGCATCGATTATCGTGAACTTAACAAAATCACGATAAAGAACAAGTATCCTCTACCAGGAACTGATGACTTGTTTGATCAAATGCGTGGAGCACAATACTTCTCCATGGTGGACTTGTGGTCGAGATATTATCAAGTAAGGGTGAAGAAGGAAGATATCCCCAAGACAACTTTTTGCACAAGATACATCACTATAAATTCATAGTAATGCCTTTCGGACTCACTAATTCTCCAGCAATCTTCATGGATTGATGAATAGAGTCTTTAGAGATTACCTTGAAAATTTTTTGGTAGTCTTTATAGATTAAATTCTAATATACTCCAAAACCAAGGAGGATCATGAGGAGCATTTAAGAACTGTACTAGAGACTTTGCGCAAGGAGAAGATCTATGAAAAGTACACCAAGTGTGAGTTCTTGTTAAAGGAGGTCTCATTCATGGTCTATATCATCACAAGCAATGGGATATCTATGGACCCCTCTAAAACAGATGCAATTGAGTGATGTATGAGGCCAACATCGATAACGAATATCCGTAGCTTCTTGGGGTTAGCTGGATATTATCGACGTTTTTTGAGAAATTTCACACGATTGAACAACCCTATAACCAAGATAACTCGGAAGGGAGTAAAGATTTATTGGAGTTATGAATGAAAAGAAAGATTCAATGAGTTAAAAAGGAGGCTTATCACTATGCCCGTGCTCACTTTACCCACAAGTGGGGATCTTTTTGTGGTATTCAGTGATGCTTCGAAGAAGGGAATAGGATGTGTGATGATACAGAATGATAAAGTGATATCCTATTCCTCAAGGCTGTTGAAAATCCATGAGCGAAACTATCCAACGCATGATCTGGAGTTGGTAGCTGTGATCTTTGCCTTGAAAATATGGCAGCATTATCTCAATGGAGTGAATTTTGAGATATATACTGACCACAAGAGTCTTAAATATATATTCACACAGAAAGAGCATAATATGCACCAGAGAATATGGATAGAGATCATCAAGGATTATGACTGTTCAATCCATTACCACACTGGGAAAGCGAACATGGTGGCATATGCCCTAAGTATAATGGATCCAGAAATTCTATCAACGATGAGAATTGAGAAGGATGCAATCTTCTTAGACTTGATGAAGATGGACATGGGAATCATAGATAAGGGAACACCATCAATCCTTTCACAAATTATTGCTCAACCATCTCTTTTGGAAAGGTTAAAGGATGCTTAAAAGGATGATGTGGGAATTCAAGAAAAAGTGGGAGCTATCAAAAAGGTAAATACTCGGAGTTTAATGTCAATGAAGAAGGAGTTGTGAGGTTTGGGAAAATACTATGTGTTCCATCATGTCTGGAGCTGAAGAATGAACTTTTGGATGATGCACATAGTTCAAATTTATCTATTCACTCAGGGAGCACAAAGATGTATCGAGATTTCCGAGAAAACTTTTGGTGGGATAATATGAAGAAGGAGATTTTTGAATATATATCAATGTGCCTGGTGTGTCAGCAAGTGAAGGCAGAGAGGCATAAGTCTAAGGGGATGATGGAACCATTGCCCATACCCAAATGGAAATGTGAAAACATCACCATGGACTTTGTCACTGGACTTCTGAGGACATCCAAAGGCAACAATGCAATATGTGTTGATGTGGATAATCTTACAAAGACTTCACACTTCATTTCTATTTGGGAGGATTTCTCATTGGATCAACTGGAACAGACATATATCAGGGAATTGGTAAGGTTGCAGGGAGTACCACTATCTATTGTGTCTGATCGAGATCCAAGATTCACCTCTATGTTTTGGAAGAGTCTACAACATGCTCTGAATACTGAACTGAACTTCAGTACGGCGTATCATCCTCAAACTAATGGCCAATCCGAGTGGACTATCCAAACACCTGGGGAAATGTTGAGAGCATGCTCAATTGACTTTAAAGGAGTATGGGATCAACATATTCCTCTAGTTGAGTTCTCTTATAATAAAAGTTTCCACTAGACCATCCAAATGGAACCATATGAAGCCCTGTATGGGAAAAGGTGCAGAACACCGGCATGTTGGGATGAGGTCGGTGAACGTAAGCTGCTTGGAGCATAAATGGTCGAGGAAATGGTGGAGAAGGTAAAAACCATTCAGCAGCATATCAAGGCAGCTTAGAGTCGACAGAAGAGTAATGCAGATAATCGTCGATGAGACCTCGAGTTTAAAGTTGGAGACATGGTGTTTCTATGCATATCTCCATGGAAGAAGGTCATGAGGTTTGGAAAGAAAGGGATGTTATGTCCAAGGTACATCAGTCCCTTCGAGATTCTTGATCGTGTCGGGGTTGTGGCCTATCGACTAGCACTTCCACCTACTATGTCCAAAGTACATGATTTCTTTCATGTATCCCTCTAAAGGATGTACATACCAGACCCTTCACATGTACTCTCTTTTGAGGTGGTATAATTGGAAGATTATCTTTCTTATGAGGAGCAACCAGTGAAGATCTTAGATCTTAGAGAAAATGTTCTATGAAATAAGACAATGCCCCTCGTCAAGGTGTTGTGGAGAAACCACATGTTTGAAGAAGCGACTTGGGAATTGGAGGATATGATGAAGCTGAGTTACCCACATCTGTTTTAGTGTGGGAAAAGGAAAATTTCGAGGGAGAAATTTCTTAAGGGGGGAATATTGTAATGACCCAAATTTTCATTAATGGAAATCCCTCTTGATCTAATTAAATGTCTTTTTATGTTAATATAAAATGTCAACTTATTTGGTTTAATGTTAAGAATTTTGACCATTGCTAATATAGCCATTGAATAGTGATCACATGATTAGTATAAATATAGGACTTTAACAAATCCAATTTACTCATACAAAGGAAGCGATGGCCTCATCCAGTAGAATTTCCCCAAATGAAGCCCATTTGTCAGAGCTCGGAAAAGAGGTGGCGTCTTTGGGCTTCTCCCTTGACCAAGCCCAAGATGAGATATTTCATGTCAAGCTCGAACGTGACAGTCTACGGGAAAAGTGGAAGTTGATTGAAATTACATGTCGAGCGATGTTATCTAATCCACCCAATGTGTCTGTCACCATCGCACACCTTACCCTTAGGTCTTATGCAGCTATTTTTAGGGGTTATGTAACAAATAAGTAGTACTATTTTCATGTACATTATTTTTTTTATATATTAATGAATATAATTTCTAGTCATTTTTGATACATTGTAAATAGTTTTTAAAGTTCAAATAGTGTTTTTAGTTATTATTTAATTAAGAATTATATTTTTATTGAATTAAGGGATTTATGAATTAAATAAGATTTTAATAAAATAATAATATTATTTTTAAATTAATTATTATTAAATATAAATGAGCTTATAATTTTATGAATGAAATTATAATTTTTATTAAGGTTTGAAAGCCATTTTTGTCAAAACCCTTGAATTTTTGATAAATAGAGGTTTTTATTTTAAAAGTGAAAATTATCATATTTAGAAAAATATTTTGATAAAATAAATGTTATTTCTGGAATCAGGACATCGAAATTATCCAACGGTGAATTTTTCAAAATTTTCTGAGACAGTGAAGTTTTTGGGTAAAAATTAAATATCGTTTAAATATATAATGTGTTTTATGACATCATAATGTCCCAATAGTGATGTAATAAAATAATATAATCTTTATGTTCGGCCAATATATGTTTTTACATTAAAATAATGTGATTTTGGGTTTGTTTGTCTTACTTTTCAAAGCATTAATGGACCCCTCAAGACTTATTCAACACCTTGCCTTTTTAAATTAATTTCCATGGGAGTGTGACTCACCTCCACAAAAGAAACCCTAATATTTTGAGAAGTTCGGACCTTGGACGTATAAAATATTATTTTCCTCTTCCCTTTTCCAAAAACCTTTGGCAAAAACCATGGAATGGTTTGTGGTTTGGATTAATTTAATATAAGGGGTCCCAAACCAAAATAATAAAGAATCCCCATACCTTTCCTATATAAACCCAACCAAGATCCCACTTCCTCCCCACACAAAGCCCTTTTAGTTAGTCCAACCTCTGACCTACTCTCTCTAGAATCCTCCCAAGTTTCCCTAAGCTCCCAAGAAGCCTCTCACAAGACTCTCTCTAGCCTTTGGAAGCACACTTCTAAGTAAGGGTTTCTTTCTTCCTTTCTCATTTTTGTCAATTTTCGTTAAGTTGTATTACCCTTTTAATTTCAATTATGAATATTGGGGTATGGTTTTACACCTCCCCCATACTGACCTATTATTGTTTGAATGATGGTAGACCCCTTTCTCTCCCATTAAATGCCTCCCATGAACACCCGTTACTATGCCGAAATTCCGAAAGGAACTTATCTCCGTTCTTTTACATTCAAGCAATACTCTTGTATCACGAACCTAAATTCCATTAAAACTATTTGGACATGTATCTATATGACCTCCTTACGGTCCATTACATTTAAATATTATGAGGAACCAATTTCTCTCTCATCAACCATTTTTATGAATTCTTATGTCACGCCGTTACGCTGCCGAAATCGCACCGATTTTCTATGCCAATGTCATTGTGTAGTGAATACCATGCTCATTTCTCCATCAAGGGTATTCACCTCTATGCACATTTACTTATTGATTATAAAGTTTCATGTATGAATTCCACATTCCTTTATCGTGGAATAAATGATTATGTTTTATGAATCCATGTTTTATGATCCATGTGGCACACTTATGCATGAAATGAAATGTTTAAGAAGGGTGCGACCTTATAGCGCTCCAATGCATTGGGTAAAGTATAGTATCTTGATACGTCATTTTCAATGAGTGTTGACTCATGCTAATTCATGTTAAATGGGGGTTTAATCGTTCTTTATGTGTAATGAGGATTTACTCATTCTCCATGTGCAATGATCCCTGGCTCATGCTAATTCCATGCTTAGTGTTGTTGCCACATTTCCATGTTATGATTATCATGCTTTATCATTCCTTTATGTTCATGTATTTATTATGATATATTGATATGCCTATTTTCTAAAATGTATTGTACTCCTCATGTTATTCCATGTGCACTCCCTTACTTGTCTTTATAGCTCACCCTTTTCTTATGCATGTCCTCAGGTTATCCAATGCAATGCTAAGTACGAGGGAATGTAGTGGTCATGTAATGGAAGTTTTCAATAAAGATGTTTTATTTCATGTTTTATGTTTTTATGTAATGATCCTAATTCCCAAATACACTAAACCTCTCAATATTCTTTGTTGTATCAAATGAAGTTTAATGTAATAAATCATGTTTAAGTTGTAATAAAAAGTAGGGTTGTCATAGATTCTATCCTTATGAAAGTGGTTGTTGATATTTCATGTGATTATTTGACTAGTAGAATATACATTTGAATAAGAAAATGGAATTATTTCATTTTATCTTTTCCATATTATGCTTAAGTTCATGTTTAAAAGTCTTTTGTTTTAGTTTTTCATTGCCCAAAATGCTTATGCTTATTTATGAAAGTTTCTACTATATCGTTATTATTACTGAGCATCTGAGCCCACCCTTTCAATGTTTTATTTTTCCCAAGATGTGAAGAATTATTTTATGAATGACCTGTAGGTATCGTATAAGGAGATATGACTGTGAATAAAAGATGTTGTTGTATTTTTCACATTTGTATGTAATGTAAACTTTATGAATGTATCTATTGATTCCAAGGCTACTAAACTAATCAGTCATTTGAGACTTGATATTTTGTGATCATGCCAATGTTATGTAATAATGCACCGACTCTGGGTAACTGGGTTCAGGGTGTTATAGTTGGTATCAGAGAAGGTTAAGTACAATCCTTGGAATCTAGATTTAGATAATCTCTGATTAGAGCACATAGACCAAAGATAGAATTTGAGGATTAGTATAGAAGAAAATCCTAGAATTTTGGTATTTTAGAGATTTTGTGTGTTTCTGAGCAATACATCCCTATCAGGATACGATCAGGAAGAGGCAGATCTAGCACCGATGTACCTAGGGGTAAAACCTGAAAACACCGCTTTGAGCTAGACTCGAACGGGAACTGCTGCACGACAACGTTCCTTGCTGCACTCTTGGTTATGACACTCCCGGGGGATATGCTTAGGATAATTATCATTTTAATTAAAATCCATTATGAAGGGCTTATGAGTATATACTTCCTCAAAGAAAACATTTTTTTTATGATTATGGATTATATCCATAAATAGTTCAATTTATGTTAAGTGTTTTACAAGTATGGAATTATGTATTTTGATTCATAAACTGATCTAGTTTATGCCATTGTTTATAAATGGATCCCGGTGTAAGGAATGGAAACCGTAACAATGCACACAATCCATTTAGGGATTTCCCTCCTTCTCAAGATATTTATAGTGGATCTCGTGATGCAACTGGTGCTGATCAGCTAATCACCATACTGGGACAACTCACTCAGGTTATGAATAATAACCTTACCCTTATGGAGCACCTTGATCCGCAGCGTGGAGGATCAATGATAGATCGCTTCATGAGGTAAAAAACACAAATATTCAATTGGAGTACTAATCCATTAGTAGTTGAGTATTGGATATGTTCCCAAGATAAAATATTTCAGGCTTTTGGGAGTAGTAAAAGGGAAAAATTTGTCCTGGCAGCTTATCGCCTCACTGGTGATGCCGATCAATGGTGGCCATTGATACAAAACATGAAGGATGATTATGAAGTATAAAATATGGAATGGAGGGAGTTCAAAGAGATTTTCATAGAAAAATAATTTCCTCGTGACTATCGAGCAGATATGGAATGGCAATAACTGAGTCTGAGGCAAAAAGAGGATGGGAATGTTGCAAAGTATGAGGCTAACATTACAAGGTTAGCGAGGCATGCCGAAGATTATATACGTAACCAAAGAAATAAGATTGATCGTTTCTTTGATGGGTTAAAATGGTTTCTTTGTCGATCATTAGTCTCACAATGATTCTCATCGTATGAAGATATTGTCTCTTGTGGTATAAAGACAGAAATAGAATTCGCTAGGTCTTACGACTTTAATGAAAAAACAAGAGAAGAATAGATCTGCTGACCACTCTAGAAATAAAAATAAAGGGAAGATGGGAAATTTTTATTATCCATCCTGCAGTAAATGTGGGAAGAAAGACCCTGGTACTTGCTTCAATGGAATGGGAGTCTGTTACAAGGGTGGTGAAAAAGGCCACCAAACACATGATTTCAACAGAAAGAGAGTTGTTGTCAATGTGAAATGCTATAATTGTACAGATATGGGACATTATGAAAATGAATGTCCTATTCATCAGGGGAACTTAACTCAGAGAAGGACAAGGGATCAAGTAAAATCTTATGATATCACTTCTGTTGAGGTAGAAGCTCTGAACGACATGGTGGATGGTAATTTAATGGTTTCCTCAAGTTTAGAAAATGATTTATTTGTTTCTGGATCATCGCATTGTTTCATATCTTCCCAGTTTGCTAAGAAAATAAGATATTTACAATTTGATTTATCAAGGTAGTTGTCAGTTAAAACTCTTAAGGGAAGTATCATTGCAACAACATTTTGTGAATCAGTCCCCATTAGAGCACATAAATGGTCTTTATCCGCTGATCTAATTGTCCTTCCTATGATTGAGTTTGATATAATCCTTGGTATAGATTGTCTTTCAGACCATGATGCAAATATTTATTATAAGAAGAAGGAGGTTACAATTTTTGATGATGATGATAAAGAATGCCTTATCTTTAGAGAAGAATCGTCACCACCTAATTCTTATCTAGATCCACCCCCAGCATGTCAAATCAATTAAATTATTAGGGAGGAAGAGAATGAAATGAATGTGGTTGAGGAACGGAATGTTCAAATAGAGGAAGTATCTATTGTGAAAGAATATGTAGATTTGTTTCCAAAAGATATACCTAGACATCCTCAAGAATGAGAAGTTGAGTTTTACATTTATTTAATTCTGGGTTCAAGGACCATATCGAAGACCCCTTATAGAATGGCCACTATGGAATTACTATAACTAAAGAAACGACTAGAGGAATTTAGTAATAAGGGATTTATTCTTCCTAGTGTTTCTACATGGGGAGCCCCTATCCTTTTTGTTAAGAAGAAAGATGAACCTATGAGGTTGTGCATTGACTACAGGGAGATCAATGCTATAACAATAATGAACAAGTATCCCCTACCTCTAATTGATGTTTTATTTGACCAACAGCATGGAGCTTAATAATTTTCAAAGATTGACCTTCGATCTGGATACCATTAGTTGTTGTGAAGAAGGAAGACATTCAGAAGACAACATTTCGAACCAGGTACAGGCATTACGAGTTTACAGTAATTCCTTTTGGGCTTACTAATTCACCCTCTATTATCATGGATCTATTGAACATAGTTTTCATGGAATATCTCAATGATTTTGTAGTGTTATTTATTGATTATATCTTGGTATACTCAAAAAGCTACGAAGATCATGAAAACCACCTGTGTATTATCCTGAATACTCTAAGAAGACATGAATTATTTGGGAAGTTTATAAAATGTCAATTATAGCTTCAAGAGATTTCTTTTCTTTTCCATATTTTCTCGAAGGATGGAATCTCTGTTGACCCTTCTATGACCAAGGTAATCCTAGAATGGCCAGTACCGACGAGTATAACCGAGGTATGTAGTTTCATTGGTTTAGCGTGTTATTAACAACGTTTCGTCCAGAATTTTTCCGGATTGGATAACCCATTAACGAAGCTCACACGTAAAGGGGATAAATTTGTTTGGAAAAAATAGTGTGAATAATGTTTTGAAGAACTGAAGATAAGATTAGTCAATTCTCTTATATTGACACTACCATCGGGGAATGATGGGTTCGTTATTTATAGTGATGCATCGAAGAAATGAATTGGTTGTGTCCTTATGCAGAATGATAGATTTATTTCCTATGCATTAAGATATCTGAAAATTCATGAGAAAAACTATCCCACTCCTGATCTCGAGTTAGCAACTGCAATCATTACTTTTATAATTTGAAGAAATTATCTCGATGATGAAAACTATGAGATATATACCAATCACAAGGGTTTGAAGTATATTTTCTCACAGAAAGAACTCAACATGAGGCAAAATAGATGGCCTGAACTACTCAAGGATTATGATTTGACGATACACTACCACACAGGGAAGGACAATAATGTGGCAGATGCTTTTAGCAGAAAGGATAATGGAGTTTTGAATGTGATGATAATTGAAAGGGATCCTATTTTCATCGATCTAGTGAAGATGGATATGGGAATTACCATTGAAGGTGGAAAATCGATACATTCTCAAATATTTTCCAAACAATAATTACTAGAAAGGATAAAGATTTCTTAGACCGGTGATGAAGAGTTTCAAAAGACGATTAAAGCTATGAATGATGGGAGATTCAATGACTTTGTGTAGGAAGATGGAATTTTGATGTTTGGGAAGAGACTTTCTATTCCCAATATACCTGATCTAAAAAGAGAATTTTTGGATGATTCTCATAGTTCCAATTTTTCTATACACCCTGGGAGCACCAAAATGTAGAGATATTTGAAATAAAATTTTTGGTGGGACAACATGAAGAGGGAGATTGCTGATTTTTTGTCAAGATGTATGGTTTTTCAACAAGTGAAAGATGGAAGGCAATAGCCTGGAGTAGTATTGCAACCTATTCCCATACCTGATTGTAAATGGGATAATATCACGATGGACTTTGTCATGGGACTACCAAAGACTCCTAGAATGAATGATGCAATATGGGTCATTGTTGATCGTCTTACCATGTCAGCACATTTTCTTGCTATAAGGGGGGATTTACCACTTGAACGACTAGAAAGACTATATATTAATGAAGTTGTGAGACTTCATGGAGTACCCCTATCAATTGTTTCAGATCGTGATCCCCATTTTACATCAAGATTCTGGAAGAGTTTTTAGAAGGCCTTGGATACAGAACTTCATTTGAGCACTGCATACCACCCTCAAATAGAGGGACAATCTGAACGGACTATTCAATCCTTAGAAGACATGTTGAGATCTTGTTCACTTGACTTTTAGGGTATGTGGGATCAATATTTACCTCTGGTAGAAATTTTCTATAACAATATCTTTCATTCAAGTATTCAGATGGCATTGTATGAAGTATTATATGGGAAGAGATGTCGCACACCAACATGTTGGGATGATGATGGTGAAAGAAAACTCATAGGCCCAAAATTGGTGGAGTAAATGATGGAAAAGGTTATGGTAATCCAAAAACACATCAATGAATCTCAAATTAGGCAGAAGAGCTATACCGATAACTGAAAGAAGGATTTGGAATTTCAGTTAGGAGATCATGTTTTCTTGAAGGTATCTCCCTAGAAGGGAGTTATACGTTTCGGAAAAAAAGTAAATTGAGTCACAGGTATATAGGATCTTTCTAAATTCTAGAACGAATTGGGGCTTTAGTTTACCGGATGTAAATGCCGCCAAGTCTCTCCAAAGTACATGATGTGTTCCACGTATCACTGCTGTGAAAATACATGTCTGACCCAACGCAAGTCTCACCTATTAGGAAGTAGAACTAGAACCCGGTCTATCTTATGGTGAAGAGCCTGTCCGGATTATTGATATGAGAGAAAAAGTGATGAGAAACCCAATGACTCGTCTGGTAAAAGTTATATGGAGAAATCATAAGATGGAAGAGGCAACATGGGAACCCGAGGAACTTATTATAAAGAACCACCAAAGTCTTTTCAAGCGGTAGTATTCTAGAAATTTCGAGGATTAAATTATTTTAAGGAGGGGAGAATGTAACACCCCAAGCTTCCACAATACGTTTATCTTTGAATAATACAGTAGCATGTGTTGTATGCAACTTCGAGTTCTAACACACACCAAAACCAATAAAACATGCCGTTATGAATAGTAATACCCACTTTTTGAAATTTTATAAATTTTAGCTATCCTAATGGACTTCATTTTTAGATTTAGAATATCGAAATTATCCTAGGGTGAATTTTTGGTATTTTTCTGAAAACATTAAATTTTTGATGAATAGTGAAAAAACACTGAGTTATAGTTTAAAAAGGAATTTTTATTTAAATAATTATTTATTTTATTTAAATTTATTTAAGGTCAAAATAGATACATAATACCTATATAAGTTAAATGTAATTCATTGGAGTTATTTTAGAATAATTTTAGATATATAAAAATTTTATGGAACTTTTCACCGTCTTTTACCCACCACCTAGGAGAATTTGGAAATTCATCTAAAACATAATTTTACAATTCTGTGAGTGGAATTTCGAAAATCATAGAGTCACGGTGAATATCAAGAAATAAAATGTGGTTCAATAAGATAAAAATAATTTTTGGTGAATAGTAATTATTTCTTTTATTTAACGCGTTTAAAAGTAAATTGGGTAATTAAGGGTAAAAATGATATTAATATTACCCCAAAACATGTTATAATTCTAATGGAGAAGTGTATCTCAACCAAAAAAAAACCTTAGGAATAAAATATTATCATTTAGGTCCACTTGGATTAGATTAGGACATTTATTATTATTTAATTCAAAGAAGTGTTAAAAGGGTTAAAATCAATGTTTAGTTACTAAATCATTTTTAATATAGGGTTATACATAAGATAAATAATATTGTAAATATTAATTGGAAATATAATAAGAATTCCTACATAATGGTATTTTATTTATAATTTTTAGACAGTAAATAATTTAATTTATTTATGACACAATGGTGATGCAGTAATTACCTAATTAATGAAATAATAAAATAATTGATATTATAAATATAAAAATAAATGTAATTTAACACTTTTAATGAATTAAACTAATTTTATAGGTTAATATGACATGTTAGTATTGATTTAATTATGTTTTTATAAGTTATAATGCTGTTATGATTTTCACAAAATTGGAATACCAAATAGTGAAAAAACTGACATAAAAGAGTTTTTAAAACAAATATTATATTATTAATTGATATTCAATTCATAAAAATATAAGGATCGACCAAGAGACTTATATAATTATAGGTGTATCATTAATGAACCACTTGGAGTTTTCATGTAAGTATATAGTAAGTTTATTAACTATATAATGTAAAAATACAAAGAGACATGGTAAATGTCAAACTATTTAATTGGGAGTTAATCCTAAAAGATAAGGTTACTATAGTGGCCTACACCGGTATAAAATATATTGGTTGGGTGGTTTTCGTCCCATCCCCACCCTATACATTGAATAATCCACTTTGGAGCCATTATAAACCAAATATGAATTTATTATAAATTAATACATTAAGTTTTTCCTAAAGAGCCCCTCCTCCCCCTTATAATAGGACACCACTTATAACCAATTATTCACACCATCAAAGCCTTTTGGTTCGGCCAAACCCTACAAAAATATTTTCTCAACTTCCCTCAATTCAACATAGAGGCTGTAGTTTCTTCATAAATCTATCCTAATGAGCACTTTTGATCAAATCAAATGGAAGAACCTGAAGAAGAGGTAATGTTTTCACCACCCTCTTTCAAGTTTCTTTCTTCTTCAACTTCTTCATTATTTTTTATTTACATTCTAAAATTATAACTCTAGTATCTTCTATATACTGTGATTTTATTATAATTATTGTACAACCATATTCAGTATTCTATCCATCCTTTGAATGACATGTCACCATACGTGTGTACGTACAGCTTACCGTCTCCCCGTCGTGGTGTAATTGTCATTCAAAACATTATTATTTGGATGGGTATAATAATGTTGTGTAATTAATGTAAATAATAAAATATAACATGATAATTATTCTATATGTATGATACACCATCCAATTATATATTATTTTAATATCAAAATAATTATATTGTCGCTCCTGCGTAAGTACGGACTACAGTCTCCACGAATGCGATGAGATTCATTCACCATCATATCAATTCATGTATAATTATCATTTGATGATTAAAAATTATGTTTAATGACTTTATATCATTCTTTATATGAATAAGATACAACATATCTATAACAAACACGTCTTATGTAGCATAACATATAAAAGAAAACGAGTAAGTTAACACCCGAAACGACGATAATACAAAAATATTATTAACAAATAAATGTAAAAAGATCATATATTATATCATATTAATGTATATGATTCGTGTAGAATTTAATAACTATTATATAACCATTATAAAAAAGGTTAACCTACCCTAAACCATGGAAAATTACACGGTAAGGTTTTATTTCACAATCTCTTCATTATTCGAGCTTTCTTATACCAAATTATCTTCAGGGACCTCTTTATCATCCACATCCACGTTTCATAAAAATTTATTTCAAAACATTCATACTATTTTACAGAATATGTCTTACAGTCATTTACACCCTTATTTGACTTTTTAAAAGATGTTTATAAAGGAATCATTCCTTCGTTTTTCAAACAAGGTGTTTTTTATCCATTTCGACAAAATTAAGGTAAGAATGTCTTTTTTTATCTTATACGGAGGGTGAGGCTATTTTCCGCCATTATAAAATCTTTAAAGCTTCCCTTACAAGATTATAATGATATTTTCAATGTAAATGTTTTATTTTAAAATTATGTTACTTTTAAATGATATAAAAAAAGATATATTTCTCTCAAATAATTATGATTTCCTCTATGTCAAAATCCTTTGATGGATTTTAAGCTTATTTGAAGTTGAGTTATTATGATACAAAACTTCTATATTGTATTGAAGGTTTTGTGATATGTTTGACTGTGGATGTGTTATTTTTTTACCATTCATGGTTTATGGAGAATGTATTGACATTTCGTAATCTATTTTTAATACGAATGTTTTTGTTATGTTTAAACCTGTTCATATGAGGAATTAATTGGACATAATAAGTGACGGGTGGAGCCTGCTATAGCCCCTCGATGCATTGGTAGGTCTCATGAGACAAACTAGTGTCTTGGATTGTGGCCTTTACAAAATCTTATTTTTTGTCTTGGCACGAGGCCTTGGCTACGTTCTTATGAAAGTCTAGCAGTATGCATTCCATCATTATAGAAGTGGTTATTGATATTGCATACGATTGTTCCACTAGTAGAATATCCATGTGAATAATTAAATGCGATTATTTCATTTTATATTGGCCATATTATGCTGAATTTAAATTTTGAAAGGTGTTTGTTTTTACATTTCCTTAAATGTTTATACTTATCTATGATTGTTTCTGCTATATCGTTATCCTTATGAAGCATCTGAGCTCACCCCTTTCAATGTTTTATTTTTTCCAGGATATGAAGAAGTATTTTATAAATGACATGCATGGATTGTATAAGGATATATGACTGTGAAGACAAGATGTTGTTGTAGTTTTCACTTTTTGATGTAACATAAAA
Organism: Viscum album; assembly: GCA_963277665.1. NCBI lineage: Eukaryota > Viridiplantae > Streptophyta > Magnoliopsida > Santalales > Viscaceae > Viscum > Viscum album. The sequence goes on from OY728161.1 coordinate 1,604,589,442, forward strand.
TTTATGAATGTATCTAGTGATTCCATGGATACTAAAATAATCGGTCTTTCGAGGCATGATCTTTTGTGATCAAGCCAATGTTATGTAATAATGCACCGAGTCTGGGTAACTGGGGTTGGGGCATTACTGTACTAAGCACAAATTTGTGCCTCCCCCTCCCAAGAGCTGTCCTGGTGATTCTTAAGCTACCTTTGAATGCACAATATCATAATAAACCACCAATTAAAGATCTTCTCATGTCCATCCTTGATCTCTACCAGATACTCCAAAAAATTCACCCCATCATCAATATACAGCTCACCCCAGTCGATGACGTGCGATGGATCACGCTTGTACCCCCTCAGCTGTGACACATGGAAAAAATCATGCACCTTGTGCAACTGCAGAGGTAGAGCTAAGAGGTACGCCACCATTCCAACTCTACTCAGAATTGTAAAAGGGCTGATGTATCTTAGATATAACTTTCCACCCCGGTCAAATATCGACAATCCCTGTTGAGGTGATCTTGAAGGAAGACATGGTATCCCTCATCAAACTCTATAGGACTCTATAATTATTCATCATAAGACTTCTTATGGCTATGTCCAGTCTTCATCCACTGCTGGATGTCCTGGACCTTCTCTATGGTATCCCGCACCAAATTTTGAGCCATGAGTGCTAACTCTACTAGGCCAATCTAGTAAAGTGGAGACCTACAGGGTCACCCATATAAGGCCTCAAATGGAGCCATAAAAATGGTGAAGTTGTAGATTTTGTTGTATGAAAACACTACCAGTTGTAGTTGATCCACCCAACTATGGACAAAATCCTGGATGCAAGCATGTATCATGTCCTCAAGAACCTGAATGGTCATCTCTGTCTGGCCATCCATTTGGAGATGAAATACAATGATAAAGTGAAAATGAATACCAAATACCACCTGCAATACCATCCATAATCGGGATTTGGAACACACATCATAATCTGAGATATTCATTAATGGAAATCCATGAAGGTGGATTATCTTCTACTCATAGATGCATTCCAAGCTCTCCACTGGACTCTGCTCATGAATTGGTACGAATTTGGATGACTTGGTGAGTCGGTAAATGATAACCTAGATGGTATCATGCCCCTTGGATGTACATGGTAAACCCACCATGAAGTCCATCTATATGTCATCCAACTTCCACTCTGGAACATCTAGGGGTTGAGTCAAACATGCTGGAACCTAGTGCTCAGCCTTCACTTGTTGGAAAGTGAGACTTCTAGAATCGAACTCTGACACTACCTTCATCATCCTTGTCCACTAGAAATGGCGTTATAATTCATGTTACATCTTCATCACACCCGAATATTCCATCAAAGTGGATGTATATAAATCCCTCAGTACCTCCTCCCACAACACCATTGGTACTACTGTGCGTCCTCTGAAGAGAATGATGTGCTAACCACCTTTCGAATATCCATCGAGGGTATGTCCTGTGGATAAATTAGCACATAAAGTCTCACAATCAGTATCCAAATGATTTACCATCCTAACTCCCTATAATATTTGAGGGGTAACAACCATATACTAGAGAGAGGATTCTCTTTCTCTATCCATAATGTATATTTTCAATGTGGCCAACTACAAGTTCATACTCTCTCAACAATTGCATGTTGGATATCCTACTAAGAGCAGTTGCCACTACATTCCCCTTTCCAAGAGTATAGAAAATATCAATGTCATATTATTGGAGTAAATCTATCTATCATCTATGTCTCGCGTTCAAATCCTTATGAGTGAATATATACTTGAGACTCTTGTGGTGAAAGTAGATGATAAACTCCTCACCCATCAGGTAGTGTCGCTACATATTCAAGGAGAATACAACTACTGAAAAATCAAGATCATTGTTTGTATAGTTTTATTTAGGGTGCCTCAACGGGAGTGATCCATATGAAATCACCACTTTCCCCTGCATCAGGACATAACTACGACTATTCCCTGATGCATCACAGACCACGATGTACTCAACATTCTCCTCTGGTAATCTCAATATAGGAGCACTTTTCAATCTCTAATTTAGCTACAAAAAACTCTCCTAGAACTTCTTCTTCCACATTAAAGATTACCGCTTTCTTGTTATATATATCAAGGATTTTTATACTCTAGAAAAGATAGGTAAAAACGTTTTACAATACCCACCCAAACCAAAGAAACTCCATATTTTGGTAACACATGTGGGTGGCTCCCAAGAAAGCATTGCCTCTATCATCACTGGATCCACTACCACTCTAGCCTCTAAAATGACATGTACAAAAAATTGGACCACTCATGTCCATAACTGAATCATTGAGAGATTCTTGTAAAGCATGTTTTCCTAGAGTATGTATACAGACATCCTTAAGTGTGTCATGTATTCCTCCTCGTACGCCAAGTACAATATGATGTCATTAATAAAGACCACAATGAACCGATCTATGTAATTCCAGTAGAACATGTTCATGAGTCTCATGAACACTAATGGGGTTTTCATCATGCCAAACAACATCACCATGTACTCATAATTTCCATACCTACAACTAAAATTCATCTTATGGGTGTCCTAATCCCATACTCAAAGCTGGTGATAGCCAGATCTGTGGTATTTCTTTAAGAACCACCTTTCTCCCTTCATCTGATTGAAGAGATTGTCAATCATCAGTAGTGGATACTTATTGGTCATGGTCACCTGGTCTAGGTGCCAAAAGTCCACACATAATTCCAAGATCATGTCTATCTTCTTGGCATACAAAAATGGGGCCACCTGGGGTGAAATACTAGGTCTCAAGAAGCCCTTCCTCAACAAGTCATCCAGTTGTAACCTCAAATCTATAATCTCTATAGGATACTTATGATATGAAATTGTAGATATTAGTGTCATACTAGGGTATAGATAAATGAATAAGTCATCCTCCTTGTGGGGAGGAAATCTGAGGACATCCTCATGAAATACATCCTCATTTTCCTTTACTACTACTGGAAACTACAGACTCCTCTCATCCACTGCACTGAGGGTGAGACTAGACAACTGATGAGTAATTGGATGAACGCTCTTATTTTTTATTCCATCTCATGAATCATGTGATTAATTTTCATTTATAAATTAAAACATGGTCCCATCACTGTGGGCACACTAAACTATTTGACTAAAATAGTCAATGTGGGCATGAACAGTGGAAAACTAGTCCATATTGTGAATGATGTTGTAAGGCCTCGACGCTACCACCAAGAGATCCCAAACAAAACTATCACCCACTAGATTAAGGGTTCACTGATAGAACCAAGGTGTGATCATAAAATCATCCCATTTATGAGTGTCTAAATGTAATGATTCAGTAATCATTTACACAAGAATCTCTGAGTCTCAAACAACGGTCATGGATAAAAAAGAGTGATTGACACCTATGTTTATTAAAATTCAAAATAATGTGGAAAATACACATATTTTACCTCTAATCATCCTGATATCCTTGGGTTTATAAGCCTTCATCAGCTGAATATGGACTCATCCATATACACTAGCTCTCTAAGCCCATGGTGGGTCACCGGGGGTGATAGTGGTTGTACCATGATCCTCCGCCCACCTCCTTTTGTCTACCCTAATCATATCCAACGACTGCCACCCAATGAACCACCCTACTCATTTATTTGCCTCTGTCTTGGAGGTCCCTCAACCATCTACTAATCATCTGTAAGGTGAGTCAGGAAATCTCTAGTCAGGTGACCATGATCGTTGCATGAGTAACATAGTCTGTCTTTCAGTTGACTTGCTCTTCCCTAGGAGCCCCTCACTACTAATCCCATATCTTGGGGTCTTCCCCTAGAGTTATTGACACACTTTTTTCCCTACATATGATGTCATCTACCCACCACAGATGACTCAGCAACCTGGTGCATGCCAGTAGCTCCCACTATTAGTGTTTTCTCTGCCGAAAAGATCTCCACTAGCAGATCTTACTCCAGTACCCCAATATATGTAGGGATTCTAAATTATATCATGGATTACTTAATCTCCTAGAAAATACCCTTCTCGAAGGTTATAGCCCTAAAAATGGGTCTCACACCATATCTATGGGGTAGCGAGAAAGATCTGTAAATCTCACTGAGTACTCCACTACTGTCGGACAACCTTTCATTAGATGTTGGAGAACCTGTATACACACTGAGTGTAATGTCCCCAGAAATAACTCATCCCTGAAGGGGTGATCAAATTCCTACAAAGAGACAGTTGTCTCTTCATGTGTTTGGATCACTAATCTCCCCCATCACCCCACTAATCCCTGAAGATAAGTCGCATCTAGGATGGTCATCTGGTCATCATGCATCCTCACAAGGTAAAAGACATGAGTAAAATCCTCCAGATAATCCCCAGCTACCTATGAGTCTGTCTCAACCCAAAAACATGGGATTTCATTGCCTCTATAGCTCATTAAAGACACTAAACTTGTATGAATCCTCTATTGGTAGCACTAGTAGTAACTGTTGCTCAAAGGGTTGTTGTATTACTAGTACACCTCCTGGAATATCTATGTCGGATACTGGTACATGTACCATCACCTCACAATTAGACAAATCATCCTCATTTTCATGCATCAGAATCCTGGATGTTTGGATACATGGAGGCATCCTGAAACTGATCAAGATGTACCAAAATCAATAAAGTATACTTGGTGAGCTGACTAAAGAAGGACATGAAAACACACTCAAAATCCAATATGATGCATGTAACATTTATTCCAGACAACCATTGTTTTCATGTACTGAGTCAAAAAAATAGGTGTCCAAAGTCCTAATGTATGGATACATCGACCACCTCACCAACACTAGAGTCTATAGTCTAAAATCAAAACTCGAAACACCAATCACTATTTCACCAAACCAACCTCACCGACTCCTGTTCCTTATGTAAAACTGACCCTCATTGATATAACTCTATAATGAATCATCCTTGAGGGGTCCATGTCGTAACAACCCCAAGCCCTCCTCCAATTTTCATGGGGATGGAAACTATCACCATGTAGGAATATCCCATTAATATGAGGCATTTTTCTAAGTACCAGTACACATGCACCCATCTCCATGCTCGTAATACAGAAATTTGAAAACAATATGTAAAAAAAAATCATGCACACACTATGATACCAACCACTGAGTATGATAGTATGAAAATTGGAATGTAACAGAGTCAGAATCCAATACCACCAAAAGAAATGAGTGTGTCAATGTGAATGAGAAAGTTTCTAAAACTGATCAACAAAAATTTATACCTGAAGTGTAGGTGTAGAATAGTTGTCTAATGTCATAGGATCACACCTCGTCTGTCTGATAACTCTATACACAGCATGGTCCTAGTCCACCTATAACTTCATCAAAGCATCAATCGTCTACACAAGACACGACATGTGCGGTCAAATCCAGTATACGGGTATGTAAAACAATAATCAGTAGGATAAATTGAAACCACAAAGCAATACCACTAAGAAATACATGTCGTAGACAACAAAGAAATACATGAAGTGTACCAAAAATAAAAATACACAATACACCACAAAGGAAACATATGAAGTATAGTACGCCCACACATGTTTAAGTCTAAAGCACAAAATCAGGAGTATCGGTTGTAGTCCACAGAACACCCTAAGTCATTAACAAATGGAGTGTTTGTAGGTCATGTATATTCCAAGTCACATAGTCACTGATATCACATAGTCACAACGTCATGTAGTCTCCAAGATCAAACAGTCACAAAGTCACATAGGATTCCACAAATTGTATACTTGATTCGGGAGAATATACTCTTCAATACATTATATAGTATTATAACATCCACTAAAATTCATTTCGAGTTTCTCAAAAGGACCTTATCATTGCAGGGGTCCCAACACCATAAAAGGCTCATCCAACAGACACACCATTTGAAAGATATGACTGTTTTTTGCAAAACATTCTGACACTGATTCCGTCTGGACCAAATCCAACCCGCTGGACCCGACCCGACCCTGTCTGGCTGACATGACCAGGTTCAGCCCCATCTGTCCAACCTAGTTCAGTCTATATTCAGCAGGCCGATTTTCTCCACTGATTGAGGCCTGCCCTGGTCATGCCCCTGGTCTACGTGGTCTGCCCTGATAGCATTCCTCCACCCATGTTTCCCAATCCAGAGTGTCGCACCACGCTGGTCCATGTCCCCCATGAGACCACCGCCTCCGCATCCTATTCGGGCTCTGACCTCCGTGCCCTGTGACTCTAGCCGCCGCTACCTCGCGCCACATATGCCATCGTCACACCATGTCAGACTGCTACACCGAACACACATCAATGGTCCATTTAGGGAACCACCAAGGCTCCTCCAATACCCATAAATTGAGTGGTCGTAGATTGGGTTTCATTGGGTTCTTCTCTACACTGCTACGGACTCGGTGGTCGATTGAACTTCAATCTAGGGGTCTAATCGTAGTTATAGCTACCCGTTGAAGTTGATCCATGACCATGGGGGTTCAATGGTTAAAGCATGAATAATGGGGAATAGGTAAAGGTACCAAGAGTGCAAGAAAAATTAATCTTGACCATTGTTCGTGTCAGTGACAATTCGTTCTTGTTAAAGGGGTGATCGAAGAACGGAAAACTAGAAATTACCCAGAATATTTTCACTATTTAAAAACCCAGCAACTTGACCATCCTATATGAATGACCAAACCACGGATCAACCTGGTCATTGATTAGTTCTAGTTTATCATTAAATATATGATCCTCGATCCATCGATATTTTTCATTTATAGAGTTTCTTTCCATGCCTTAGAGGAATTCAAATGTTATAGTGATAACCCTGAATTCTTGAAAAAGGATTCATTAAAATGAAAAACTACACTATGTCTAATAAAATGTTTTAATTTAAATATTTTAATGATGGTTATGTCCAAATTTTATCTTTCATAGTCGACTCGCGTTGTTCAATTTTTATCCACACCTAAGGTAAAGTCACTACTCTAAATGTAACAGTGCCCTCAGATTTCTTATTTGGGTACTTTTTAGGAGTTATTCTACTCTTTCATGAAACGTACACACATGTGCTGTTAAAAACATAACATTTCCAAAAAAACTACCAGAGGCACACTAGGTCTCAGAATCATACATCTTCTCAGGGTATGGTCTTGTATTTTTTCAAATTATTTTATAAAAATAAAACAGAATAAAATGGGAGTCATTACACAGACACAATGGATAAAAGATAAAACTAATGGATATAAACGAAAAGACTTCTTCATTGGAAATCACCTTGATAAATTTAGAGTTCGTTTATTACTTAATGGTTTGATTAATGCTTTGGTTAGCACAACCTTCATAAAATTTTCAATCAACCTTTATGATAATTGTGATATTATTCTTCGAAATTACCCTAAATTGAAGTTGAATTTAGTATTATTACACCTTTTGAAATTTATGTTGAGTCTCATTTACTAACATCATCAAATGTAGGTATTTGCGTTATGAATAATTTAAGCTAAATTTTGATGAAGCCATGGATTGGTTAATGGATCATTTGTTTTTACGTCATTATTATCTAACATTCATGAATTTTAGTCTTCTAATAACATGATCCTTTAATGGTGGATCATTGTTTTCAATGAAATCATTTTTGAATAATCAAAATAATATTATCCACATACACACATTTAAAACTTAATTTTACCATTATAAAAATATTTATTTATAGAATCTATTAGTCATTTTTATAAATCAATTTCAACAAAACTAAAATTAAATATTTTGACGAATTATTTATAGTGATAGATACATGCATAAAAAAAGATTTAATGAATAGTAAAATTAAAAAACTAATATAATAACAACAGGAAAAGAATGAAATCAATAAATATAAAAAATTTAAATATGATTATTAATAAGCTCACAAAGAATTAATTATTCTAATTAATATTGAGAGAGAGAGAAAAACAAATTGGAACCGTGTTTGTGTTTGGTAGTGCATTCCATATAGGCATCAAGGCCCAGTATGACAGCCCAAGTTTGGTCCAACCCTCCACCACGACATCACTCCCACATACCTATGCATCCCTACCTCTCCATCTATGACAAGAATCGTCTCCCATGCATGTGCTTCCTCCAAAGGATCCAGTCTAGTTGAACTGCCTGAAATCCCCACTTGAACTATCACTATTCTTTGAAATAGAGAATGTTCTGGTGTGATTTCAGGCAGTTCCAGTCGACTGGAACCTGCGGTGGAACAACCTGAACTGGAGACGATGTTGAGCTCTCCTCCTCCTTCCAATCAGCTGATTCCACCTCCTCTCATCATCCTTGCCGACACTGCCTCCTCATTGCCAATGGCGGTGCCTCCACTTCTCCATATGTCCCTCCCCACCACCCCCAACCCCCTATCCTCCCTATTTCCACCAATGATGGATGATAGGTTGGTGGGGAGGTGTTTTAATTTTTATGAAATTTTTCTTATCATTGGTCAATAGTCTGCAGCATTATGATTTCTATATGATAATTAACTATTTTTATCCATTTTCTCCGTAACTATTTTTTCTACGGACTGACTTCCTGCTTCACCCCTCTATGATTTTTGATTAGTGTGTAATTACTCATTCTCCAAAATACTTATTAACTATATGGATTTTTTTCTTGATCTATTCGATTGATTGATCAATTTTTTAATCAACAGTTTTTTATTTACATGATCCATTTGGTCTTGAATTTCATGTAATGTATCTTATTTTATGTGTATTATTGTTAAATATAATATGGAATTATTTCGAGACCAAGCGTGGATAGGGAACATCATTTCAATGTTCGGTGAGCCCGGAATGGTGGTTTTGAACTATTTTGATGTTATGTGAGTTGGCATGTGTGCACCGTTATGGAAGTTTCCAAACATATGTCCGAATTAAAAACCTGAGGGAACCATTACTTCTAGGACGATGACTTTACCTATGTGAAGGCCGACCTTTATTGGCGCGGGTCGAGGGAAAATGTTAATTTTCATACATTTTAAGTAAAATGAAATGAAACAAAATAAATTGAAATGTTTGCACTATTTTATTTGAAAACAATCTTTGTAGCACAACTATGGGACAAATCGATAATTAATGACACATCTTAATGACTCTAAAAATGCAATGGTAAATCATTAATGTCGTAGCACACTGGAACACTGAAACATGTTCCCTCCATTTAATGGGTTAATAAAATGTTGATCGTAGGTTGAAAATAGAGAGAAACACTGTGGACTTCATGGAGGGTGGAGAGAACTCTTGACAAAGAACGACGATGAATCAAAATTGTGAATCGCTGCACCAACGGAGTTGTACAATCTCGGTGACGATAGTAGTGTGATCCCTTCATCATTTATCGATCACTTTGTTAGGTAGGGGTTATGTTTCAATGTTGTTTTCTTCCCCGTTCCCTGAATATATTGACGAACGCAGATCAACACACGAACTGGTTGACCTATGCAATGTCGTTCTTGCGGGAGGCTTTCGTCGGGTTCGTTCTGGGGGAATTTATTATTCCATGTTTTTTCTTTTATTTTACCCCATTTAAAACTTCTAACGGGAGTGGATTAATGCAGTGACGAACGACATTAGAGGTTTGTTCCTATTTTGTTTATTGGATTTATTCTTCCCAAATCTCCATATACATAATGTTCTTCGTGGGTATATGAACATGGAATAATTGTGTGTCCATTCCTTAGTGAAACGATCCCAAAACGAAGATCTGACATCCTGATGACCCAACAGAGGTGCGATGACAATTGAGGAAGACAAATAGACACGGTTAAGGAGTTATCGTTCTTCAAACGTTCTTCGTGAAGGTAAATCAGTACATGTATTCAAGGCCGATTTAAGGTCTGAACAACATGGAAATGACTTTTTTTTTGTTGGTGAGACCTTAAAATTGGAGTTTCGTAACGAACGGGTAGCTGGATCAATGATCAGAAGAACATCAGAGGCCGACGGAGGAAGAACCGTGTTTCTAGAAATTTTTGAAAAACACGGAGTGTATACTGAAGAACACAGTGTGTGAGACTGGATTAGTGGCGGCGAGATTTCCGCGGTGATGAAAGTGATGAAACAACATGTTCTTCAAATAAGAAGACGCAGGGGTCCATATGAGGGACCTGGAGTGTATCTAAGGCGATACACGGACACGGGGTGGAGTACACAGCTGTGTACTCCACCACACGGCTAAACAAGGCCTGCTGCATGGGTTACCCCATGTACTAATTACATAGGCTTACATACACGGGTTGAGGCCATATATAGGAACAATAATGTGTACACAGTGTATACCTCAGTTAGTCGGACATGGTGTGTGGTCCTCCCATCACATAGTGTACTTACCTTTCTACATGAAATGATCCCTCTTACTCAGGCTGTTAAACACATGCAGTACCCAGAGCCGCGAGACATGACATGTGACACCTTATACATGTCGTGTATATCATGGAACACAGATTGATCAAATTTTGTATTGTTCCATGTACATATTTCGTTTGGGTTAGTTCCCCTTTTTCTCATTCCCATGATGGTCGGGTATCGTTTCCATCTACAGGAGTATGGTCCCTTCAGTAGGAAGTTCCTTGATAGTGTTAGGTATCCGTCTATGAGGCCTGAAGCTGGATCCTATTTCAATTCTTGACCCTAGGTAGATTCATGTATCAACACGACTAATTATACAGGATGTCGATCCTCTACTTAGCATGTGAATCCTGACGAGTCGCGTTATCTTCCAAGGCCCTTGTAGTGATCCTCATCTATGTATTGTGATATTTCCCAACTCAGGAGCATGTTCTCCTAGAATTAGTGCATCTATCTCTCATGGATTTTCATCATAAACAACAATTCTCGAATGGAAATCATTAGAGTCATCATACTCATGGAGTGAGTTGTCCCGTATGAGTTCTCCATGGAACCTTCAATCTAAATCCCTACCTGGAGTATGCAGTTGTGTGACTTGTCTCTAGACTACAGGTCTAGTATTTGAGTATATTTATATTGTTATTGTCTTGTTATATGTTCAGTATACATATACTATATAGATATGATTATAACATTACATTGCGCATTGATTTTTGGTTTTCGGGGTCCTCTACTAAGTAATGATATACTCACCATTGTACGGACTTTCCCCACACGTGTCATGTCTTATGCAAATGAATGGACTTTTGACAGAGTCCATGGTAGAACAGGACCGGACCGAGCTTTCTAAGTTCCCTACTAGCTAAGGTGTTCCTACAACTAAGAGAATTAGTCCTAGTACCACATTGTGCTTACAAGTTGGAATTTGTAGTTTCCAGACTCCTTTTTATTGTGTCTTGTATTCTGGCCTAATTTTACTTTCTCCACTTTACTTCTATTGTACTCTGTTGGTTGGGTTTAGTTGTATGCATGCATATTTCTCCTTAGTGGTTATTACATTTCATCATTTTTGGTCTTCGAGATGTGTGAGTGTGTACAGGTACATAAGAAATGCCTCCCATGTTAGTGATATGCCTACTCAGTGCTAGTCAACAGCCCCTGGAGTATTGGAGGTGGGCATAGGGAGTCATTGAATGTGCCACATTGGGACATGTCATGACATAGTGGTATTAGAGGCCGGGTCGGTTCTACCTTAATACAGAGAGTCTACGAGAATTGGTTTAGGGAAATAGTGCTATGTGTTTTGAGCTCAGAATTCAGGCTAAAGACTCCAGTGCTCGTGCGGGTGGCCGACGTATCCTTACACTAAGACTATGATAACATGATTTTCCAGTCTATATATGAAAACACTAGTTTCCGGGATGTAACATAATGGTACATGTATTATATAGGAATGGGTTGTGTTTTCCATGTCTTTTTGTCAGCTATCTAGTATACTCATTGACCATAGGACATCATGTTTCCTTACAGGATTCCTCTGCGACTCATACCTGCTAGGACTCAGCGTCGTGATCATGAGGATAACCCCCATAATGATAAGGCTTTGATACAGGGACAAGTTCCCCAGGAATTACCTTCAGGGTGTGCACCTACTATACCACCACCAGTGGAGTAGCATGTCGTACCTGCACTACTGACAGATGAGCGATGTAGGATGAGTGCACACCATGAGTTTTAGAGATATATACTCCTTAAGTTTTGAGGTGATCACAACCCTTAGATGAATGAGGATTGTCTTGAGGTGGTGACCAGAGATTTCCGTCTAGTGAGGACACCAGCGGACCAGATGGAGATCCTTGGAGGGAGCCTTTTCCAGAGTTCAGCAGAGCAATGGTGTGGTCTGACCACACTGACTCCTGACGAGGAGACTCTTTCATGGAAGTGGTTTGATCAACTCATTAGGGAGTAGTTATCTCCTATTACGTTGAGTGTGGTGTGTATCCATGAGCTTCTATAGCTCCAACGTGGAAGTTTTATGGTGGATGACTATTCATTGAGGTTCACCAACCTTTCCTAGTACTCGATGGATATGGTCAGGGATCAGTACGTTAGAGCTCAGACATTCGAGAAACTTCTATATTGGGACATCCTAACTAGTTTCGTGCCTCTATTCATTTTGAATTATGTGAGAGTGCTCGAGTGGGCCTTAGTGATCAAGAGCTTCTTGTTCGAACAGAGGTAGATGACGGTAGTTTGCAACTGGAATACTGGTTCAGAGACCTCAACAATTGGGATCCAATGTCAGAAAGAGGGTTTGGGATGTGGGATACGCCATTGGAGGACCCAGGATAGGGGATTGATAGTACAAGGCTCTCATGCCGGATCCAGTCAGCCTAGGGAGAGGCGATGTTACTCGTGCAATAGTAGGGGACATCTCGCTAGAGATTTTCCAACCCGCCGAGCTGCTGATAGAGAGGTAGTGGATAGAATATAGTGGAAGAGGTATATAGTGGGGTAGAAAGACCAACATAGTGATGGTCGTGGAAGAGGAGGACGGAGAGATGCCGGTAGTGGTAGACACTTCGATCAAATTTCACCACCACCCCCAGGTGGAATGCACTAGGATTAGGGAGTCGGGGGATAGGGGTAGGGACAGATGCATGTCATCATGGCATATTAACCAGGGACTCCAGGGTTGATCCAAGGTATGATTTGTTTCTTCACTATCTTATATGTCTTACTTATAGACATTGGTTCCATTCATTACTTTCTCACCACATGTCCAGTGTGAAACCTTGAGATTCTTCTAGATCCATTGAATTGACCCTTACACTTAGAGACACATATAGGAGGGGGATCGATGATCATGAACCTTTATAGGTTGTGGGATCATACACTTGGAGATGATATTTTCATTTGAATCTTCTTGGTGGTATCATTGAAGCCTTACGATACCATTCTTGGGATGGATGGGTTATCTTCGGTCCATGCCATAATTGACTGCTTTAGGTGAAGAGTGTGGGGTGCCTGAAGCGGTTGGATGAGGTCTTCCTTTGATGGTGAAAAGCTGACCTAGGCAGAACAAAATGGTCTCATGCATAAGTGGGTGAAGCCGATTACTCATGAGTTGGATAGACTTACCCTCAGAGCAGTATATGTTTGGAGCTTCCAGTTCCCATCTGTTGTGGCGGAGTACGAGGACGTCTTTCCCGAAGATGTTCTAGGACTACCTCTCCACTTGGAGATCGAATTATACATTGAATTATTGTCAGGGAAAACACCAATATCTTTAACAGCATACCGAATGGCTCCCGTAGAGCTATGTGATCTGAGGGTGAATCAAGAGGACTTGCCGAGGAAGGGGTTCTTGACACCTAGTGATTCACCCTATGCGGCCCGAGTTTTTTTCCAAGAAGGCATATGGGAGTTTGAGGTTATGCATGGATTACCGGTGCCTGAACTAGGTGACAGAAAATGACATGTATCCACTACTGAGGATTGATGGCCTCTTCTATCATTTAAGAGGGGAACAATGGTTCTCAAAGTTTGACCATCGATCAGGTTACCACCAATTAAGAGTACGAGAAGTGGTAATACTGAAGATGAATTTCTGATTCTGCTATGGTCACTATGAGTTGTTGGTGATGCCTTTAAGAATAATGAATGCCCTCACAGTGTTCATGAGATTTATAAAGTCGATCATCTAGTTGTATTTATACTAGTTTATAGTTTTCTGAATCAACCACATCATTGTGTACTTTGAATTATAGGAGGATCACACAAGACACCTGCGGATGCTTCAAGACATACTCTGAGAGCAAAAACTTTTTGGGAAGCTCTTGAAGTGTCGGTTCTAGATTCAGGAGTTCAAATTTCTTGGAAATGTCATCTCAGTATATGGAGTAGCTGTGGAACGAACCATGGTGGAGGAATTGTTAGCATTGGAGCCACCTCATAGTTTGATAGAAGTGAAAAGCATCCTTGGGTTGACTGGATATTACTAGAGATTCATTCCATATTTCTCCCAGATATCTACACCAATGACATACTTGACCAAGAATGGGAAACCATTAATGTGTATGGAAAAGTGTTAGTAGGTTTTCTAGTAGTTCATACATAGTTTGAGGAGCACTTTAATATCAATATTTTTGTAGGAGGGTGTCAAGTAAAATTTTTTCTGAAACGCATTAGGGACTGGTCATGGATGTATCCTGATGGAGGGACATGAGATGATTGCTTATTATTCATCTCATCTAAGATCACATGAGCAGAACTATGAGACCTTTGATCTTGAGTTGGTAGTTGTACTCTACTTGTTGAATATATGACGATGATACCTTATAGGTGAACAATTTATCGTCCACTCAAACAACAAGAGCCTGAAATTCATCTTCTCGCAAAAGGATTAGAATTTGAGGTAGATGCGATGGCTAGAGTTCCTCAAAGATTATTAATTCGAGATCATATCTATGCCTAGGAAGGGGACCAAGGTGGAAGATTCTCTTAGCAAGATATCTATCTCACAGCTGTTGAGTGAGGAAACAATGTAGTTAACATCATTATAGTTAATCATCATGGACAGAGAGGATGCATCTTACATTTAGTCGATGGTCATCACCCCTCCACTCTTACAGCGAGTTTGGGAGGCAGAGCTAGTGGATGTCGATTGTGAGACATTACATACTCAGTTATCCACAAGAGATGCTCCAGATAGATATTCACAAGGTGGGGAGCATGTTGTTCTTTTTAGAGGACACATTGTTGTTACAACGGCATTGTGCGAGGAGGTCTTGAGGTATTTTCATACATCCCCTAGGCGATACACCCTAGGGTGGAGAAGATTCACAACGATATTTGACGGCATTTCTGGTGGTCAGGCATGAAAAAGGCAATAGCGGAGTTCGTTTCTCAATGCCTTTCATGCCAGCAAGCATAGGCAGATCACCTAGTTCCAGTAGGGTTAGCACACCCCTTAGAGGTACCTGAGTTGAAGTAAGATGGGATATCGATGGAATTCATGATGGGATTACCAAGAACATCCAAGGGACATGATTTCAGCTGGGTGATCTTTGACCGACTCACCATGTTGGCCTACTACCTAGCTATTAGGGAGAAGAGATCTTTAGAGAGCTTGGGATATCTCTTTCTGTTGGAGATAGTTCATCTTCATAGCATCCCTTCGACGATAGTCTTAGATCATGATTTTTGTTTCACATACCAAATGTGGAAGGGAATGCAGGAGGTGTTTGGTATATAGCTACGCTTGAGCAGGACATTCCATCCCTAGACTGATGGTCAGAAAGAGAGGACAAATCAGGTTATAGAGGATTTTTTTCGAGTCTGTATCTTGTCCATTGGTCTTGGTTGGGAAGACCACTTACCAGTAGTGGAATTTTATTCAATAAGAGCTATACCTTCCCCATTAGCATGGAACTATTCGAGGCCTTATACAGGTGACCCTGTTGGTCACCGCTTTGCTGGACCAACCCTAGAGAGTCAGAACTCATTGGTTTAGAGTTTGTGTGAGCTGCCACCAAGAAGGTGCAGATCATCTAGGAGTAGATGGAGACTTCACAAATCTGACTTAAGTCTTATGATGACAGGTTATGGAGAGCTCTCGAGTTTGAGGAGGGAAACCATGTCTTCCTTTAAGTCTGACCTTGATGAGGGTAATGGAGATTTGGCCAGGGAAAAATGCTATCTTTGAGGTTCATCGGCCCCTCCCAAATACTGCACAGAGTTGGAGAGGTGGACTACCAATTATCTATATAACAAATGTTTCACCATTTACATTATTTCTTCCACATGTCACAGTTGAGAATGTATGTTCAAGAATCAACAAACGTCATCGAATGGGGCGAGCTAGACATCGTGGATGGATCGACCATTGTTGAGTACCCAGTGGAGTTTGAGGATCGGCAGGAAAGGATCCTTAATGTGTGATAGATTTCCTTAGTGCATGTTCAGTAGAAGAAGAAGAACCTTCAGTAGAGCATGTGGGAGCGAAAGGCTAAGATCCATGCTTGGTACCCACATTTTTTGAGTAGCCCTTATTTTGGATTTTTGTGGACACAAATCCCTAATGTGGGGAGAATGTAATTTCTCAAATTTTCCATGTATTATTTTTAAATAATATATGAAACTATATCGAAACCAAGAATGTATACGACAAGTCATTCTGATTCCTGGTGAGCCCGACATAGAGGTTTTAACTTCTCTATGTTATGTGAGTTGGCATGTGTGTGCAGTTGTGGTAGTTTCCAAACGGATTCTCAGATTAAAAATTTGAGGTAACCATTGGGTCTAAAATGATGACATTAATTAAGAGTTTTCCTAACCTCGACCTGCATAGGTGAAGGGAAAATGTTAATTTTTGGATGTTTTAAGTAAAATAAAATAATATAAAATAAATTGAAAAGTTTACTTAATTTTATTTGTAAATGTTTTCGGCATCACAATGACGGGATATCTGTTTCAATAATTATTCACACAACATAAGGACTCTGAAACAGAAACGTTGACCCATTAATGTTGCAGTGTAATGGAATACTAAAATGCATTCCCTCCTTTTTATGAGTTAATTGAATGTTGGTCATTGGCAGAAAATTGAGTGAAACTCACGAGAATTCATGGATATTGGAGAGAACTCTTGACAATTAATGATGACATATCAAAGGGGAGAATCATTATTCCAACAGTGTTGATGGATCTCAGCGATGACGACATTGTTGGTCCCTTCTCAATGTAGGGGTTATGTTTCAATATTTTTTATTCCTCATTCTTTGAATTTTACAATGAACGTATATAAGCTCATGAACCGGTTGGCCCACACATCTTTATTCATTCAGGAGGGTTTCATCGAGTTCGTTCACATGGAATTATTATTCCATGTTTTATTATTTTAATTTACACCATTCAAACCTTCTAACGGGAGAAGATTAACGTCGTGAAGAACGTCGTTGGAGGTTCGTTCCACTTTTTTATTGGATTTCTTCCACCATATTCCCCATGTTCTTCGTGTTCATCATGTGGATAACAACAAGGAATCGTTGTGTGCTCGTTCCTAGCACAATGATGCCAAAACAGAGATCTGACATCGTGATGACTCGGTAGAGGTGCAAAGAGGATAATGGTGGATTAATCGACATGGGTATGGAGTTCTCGTTCTTCAGACGTTCTTCATGCACGTAAATTAGTACGTATTTTTAGGGCCAATCAGACGTCTGAAACCCATGGAATCAAATTTACGGTGTTCGGGAGACTTCAAACATAGTGTTTCATGATGAACAGGTGTCCAGATAGAGGATTGGAAGAACAACAGAGGTTCATGGAAGAGGAACTGTGTTTTTGGAAATTTTTGGAACACACAGCGTGTATCCGGAAGAACATGTTGTGTGGGACCGACTAAGTGGCAGATAGGGTTCCGTGGTGCAGGAAGCAATGAAATGGCGTGTTCTAAAAAAAACACGACATGTGGTTCCATACATGGGACTTATCATGTTTCTCGGGGAATATACGGACACATGGTGGAGTACAAGGATGTGTACTCCACCACATGGAAAAACTAGGCCAACTGGAAGGGTTACCAAGTTTACCGATTACACGGTATGACTTACACGTGTCAAGGATGTGTATGGGGCACACGGACATGTACATAGAGTGGATCCCGGTTACTCTGACATGACCAATGGTCTACCCTGCACACTGTATAATTACCTTTATGCACGACATGTTCCCTCTGACTCAGGTAGTTGCACACGTGTATTACCTGAATTCATGAGACATGGCATGTGACCCCTTCAACACGCCGTGTATATCCTAGAACATGGCTTGATACTCTATTACACTATTCCTTTTAAAAGTTTCATTTGGGATAGTTCCTCTTTTGGCCATTCCCCTAAAGTTCAGGTATCATTTCCATCCATAAAAGTATGATCCTTTCCGCAAGACATCTGAGATAGGGTCAGGTATCCCTTTGTGAGGCCCGGAGGGAGATCCTCTATCCATTCTCGACCATAGGTTGAGTTAGTTATCAACGTGACTAATCCTACATGATGTTGATCCTCTACATATAAGGTGAATCCGGATGAGTCACGGTATCCACCAAGGACCTGGTAGTGATCCTCATATGTGTATCGTGATCTCTCCCCACTCAGGACTGTGTTCTCATAGAATGAGTGTATCTATTTCTCATGGATTTTACAGACGAATAGAACGTCTCGAACAGACTTCATCAGAGCCATCAGACTTGTGGAGTGAGTTCTCCCGAATGAATACTTTTTGGAACCTTTAAACTGAATCCCTAGTGGGGGTATGCGGTTGTGTGACTTGTCTCTAGACTACAGGATTCGGTTATGAGTATATCTGTATTGTGATTCTATTAATATTTGTTCAGTAGACATATACTATAAATATCTAGATTTTATTTCTTGAATAGAAATCATCCTTTCCTCTTGGCGTGTAAAAGTTGGACGTTTTAGTTTGCATACTCTTGTATTTTGGGGGCTTGTATTTTGGACTAGTTTTAATTTATGTACATTAAGTCTGTTGTACTATGTTGATTGGGTTTAGTTTTATACATGCATCTTGCTCCTTAGTGTTTTTTACATTTCCGCATTTGTGGGATGGAGATGTGTGCGTATGTACAGGTACTTAGGCTATGCCTCCCATGTTAGTGATATTCATACTCGGTGCTAGTCACCATCCCTTGGCCTATTTGAGGTAGGCTTGGCGAGTTGCAGCATGGGCCCCATTAGGATGGGCCATGACATTTAAACCATATGATTTTCCCTTTTATTTGACTTTTTAGTTTTTAGTTATCATTTGTAAAATGAAAATTGAATATGAATTCACAATCAGGGAAATTATTTCCACCTAAAATTGTAATTTTTAATATAGAGATAATGGTTTAAATTTTAATACTATTATAATGTTCATAATATTAATATATAGCATGCTTCATTTAGTTTTGTATAATTTTTATTGTTTTAGTTTTCTAAAATTGCATTAGAAAATATACTAGATTGTATAAATAAAAAAATGTTTTTTAGAAAATAAAAATACCAATGATAAATTTTTGAAAAAAATGTTATAATATATTTAATTTTAACAATTTTTTTAAAATATATTAAAAACAATTTAAAAAGTATTTTAAAAAACATGTTAGAATATTTTGTAAATATGAAGAAAAGAATGAAATGAGATACTCATACAAAAATGTTCATTTCTATCAAACATGAACATTATTTTTCTCTGAAAAATGACTATTTTTCATTTTTTTATTTTCTATGAACATTATCATTTTTCATAATTCGTTTCATTTACACATAAAAAAATAGAGCACAAATTATTTTTCTAAACCACACCAAACCACAGGATTAAAACTTTTTATGTTAAACATTCTGCTTTTAGGTAGCTGGGTTTATTTATTTTAATCAACTGATAAACATTTTGGTTTAGATTTTTCTAATTTTAGGCATGATAGGTTATGTTTCATATATATGATTTTTCTTTTGTGAGAGAACTTGAAAAAACAATTGAATAAAAACTAAAATTAATGTTTTTTAGTTGTATCATGTGTTGTTGATTTCAAAATCTCTATTTTTTTACTTTAAATATAAAATTTTGTTGACTATACTAATTAAAGTTGCATCATTAAAGAGAAACTATTCCAGGATATATCATGCGCGCTGAATGAGATATAAATTGAAAATTAATTTTTAAAAATATTAATGTACGATGAGTGGATGGAATATTTTTTTATCAAATATTAGGAAAAATTATTTTCTTCTAACCAGATCGTACTAATTATAAAATATCATATTTTGTTTAGTTTTTGATGCAATTAAAAAGTCAAAATGTGTATTTCTATATTAGTTTTTTTGTCATGGTATCTATATTATTCTATGAAATTAAAACATTTTCATGACTGGTTATGGGTAATGTAATTTTCCGGGCCATCCTAATGTTGTGAAGCTGAGAGAGAGGAATGTCGAGCTGTTAGTTTATGTTCATTAACAACACTGTTTTGGAAGCACCTCCATTATCCTTCTTCCTCGAGACCCATCCAAATATGGCTCCATTGAACCCACTTACGGTATCCCATTTCACCCAGGCTCAAAGCCAAACTTTTTTGTATTAGGGTTATTGGGAATTTCAAGGTTCCGTTTAGGTGTTGTAAAGCCCGCTGTCTGATTATTATATCATGTAATTTATCCGGAAAATGAAAATCAGGGGCCAAAAATTGCATGAATATTCTAATGAAGTCCTTGGACAGTTATAAACATATCCTGAAATATAATTGGTCATGTCATTCAGTTGAATAAACATGCTATTTTGGCCAACGTGTTTCATTTTCCCTTCTTTCTATTTTCCTTTGCCACTTCATATAAGCCTATCCTTTGACTATTTTAGCTACCTATTTGTTAACTGGGTGGGATTGCCCATTTTAGATTCTGGAAAATAGCTCAGGAAACTAGCTGGAATGCTCATGATGAAATGTCTTGTAACCTAGGTGGTTATACAACCTCATGCACCCTTCTCTATGGTTCTTGCATCTTGTTTTGGGAGAATCATTTTATTTGAATTTCCAATTCAGCAAGGATTCATGGAAATCCCCACCTGGAAATTTTCTTCAAATCAGGAAAATCAATGGTTCTATTTCTAGTGGATACATCATTCTGGGTGTCCACGATTCAATCACTTATTGATGAATCAGGGGGTAAAAATTTCCCATTGCACTGAATAAGAGGAAAAGTGGTGATGAATTGGCGATTAAGGTTCTATTTTGTGGGGATTTGGAGAAATATATTGTGAAAGAGAATGTTGAGGGAGGTAGATGTTTTTATGGATCTTGATGATTGTGTACATATAGGGTCTGATGTTCCTCCATTGTTTTTGGGCTAGAAAATGTTGTCCACTTGGATGTTGTGGGATTTGGTAGGGATGTTGCAGCTGCTAAGTATTCCAATTGGGAAAGGCTTTTGTATACACAATACTATATGTTTTCTTTCATTTTTTGTAAGAAAGAATCCATATTCTCTAGATGGTACCTTATATAGGTCGAAAATTTATTCATGGCCTCATTTGTGTGTGAGGGAAAATTTTTTTTATTAAGACAAAACCACATAATAATATTTATACATTGTTAGGACAAAAAGTGCACACAAAACTCTGTGTAACAATTGGGCCCCGCTAACACCACAGACACCCCACCTTAACATGGTCGTCGGGTCCTGATCCCCAAGTAGCACTAATTGTCCCTTAGACACATGGTCCCCACCCTGGGGTCTACCCATGTGCTTGAATGGTTCATCTAAATAATGACAGTACTCACCGGTCAAAACACTTCCTCTCTAGTGTGCTTTGTCCCCACTCACACACACCCTGAGAAACTTCCGAGAGGGTCACCCATCCCGATCACTACTCCAGGCCAATCATTATTCACTATGGAGTCCTATTCAGGTTGGCTCCCGAAAAGGAAGGTGCATATTACTGACAAGAGTCATATCATTTAGTCCTTTTACCCTGTATTATTATGTGGTGTTACAATCACCCTCCCTGTAGATCACAACATCTTCGTTGTGGGCCATACATCTCAACCCAGGTGGTGCACCACACATAAGGTTGAGTTCTTCCTCTGATAACAAATGTTATAACTGGGCCCCACTAACAACCCAGACACCCCTCCTTAACATGATCGTTGGGTCATATCCCATCAAGTACCACTAATTGCCTTGCAAACACATGATCCCCACCCAGGGGCCCACTCACATGTCTGAATGGGTCATCTGACTAATGGAAGTCCTCACAGGCTAACACATGTCCTTTCCAATGTGCTTTTCCCTCACTCACACACACCATGGGAAACTTTCTAGAAGGTCACCAATCCCGATCACTACTCCAAGACAAACATGATAAACTATGGGGTCCTAATTAGGTATGCTTTAGAAATGGAAGTTGCACATTTTTGACATGAGTTATATTATTTATTCATTTATCCCTGCATCATTTTGGGGTGTTATACTCTGTATTATTTTTTTTGAATAGACAGTACAAAAATAGAATTATAGTATGAAGAGAAGTAGAGGAAGTGAGAGGTAAAGAAGTTATTTTGGGAAGACCTCTCTCAAAGGTCTTGGAAATGAAATCCCTTAGTCGATGTCTCCCAGCATCTAGATGAAAACGCAAAGCAATCATACCCCCTCTCCTCTAGAAATTTCCCCTATTTAATACCCACCATCCTGGCCACCAACTCACAACTTCCCCAACCTACGAATAAGGCAAAATACACTACTTCCCCTATCCAGTTATTACCTACATGGACAACCATGCCAAATTTAATAACACCGGCATCCCATACTGTCCACTAATTCTTAACAAAAATTATCATAGAGAACTGCAAAAAAACAGAAAAAAACGAAAACCTTTCACTTCATAATTAAACCATATTATTTATAAAAGATTACAACAAAACAAAAATATTAATTATGTAGAAGAATATTAAATAATATCCATATCACATAAATGTAACTACTAAAATGTAATAAACTACAAAAAAATAATATTATAGTTACTTCACAATTTTATAAAAATAATTTTTTCATACTAATAAAACCCTTAAAGTAACACAAAAATTATATAAAAAAACAGTCTAAAAAACAAAAAATCCGTAAACAAAACCAACTAAATAAATCAAGAAATATAATAAAAAATAAATCTATAAATACAAATTCTTAATATATAACAAAAAATTTGAAAATATATTTTTGAAACAAACACAAATATAAGTAGAACCCATTTAATCCAACATTTAATCATTTAAGGTGTAAAATCTGAGCGACATTTATCCATACTTTGGTGAGAAACATGGAAAAGTTAGAATTAGTCCTAGTAATGCACCTATTAATAGGGTAATCATAATGACTAATTCACTTATTATGAAAGATTGAGGTAGACCTAAAAGGATCCTTACAAAAATCATTCAGGATTATCTTCTTCTAAATGGTATTAATGAAAACATGGTCTTCAATAGAATTAATTGGTGACCTTTGATTCTTATTGACGACTCCATTTAATTAGGTTTATGTCTGGTTTATTGTTGTTTTTTTGAGAAACATGTTCATGCCTAACTAAAGAATTTGCACCACTGTTAGCTTAAGGATTAATATATTTATAAGAAACCAAGCACCACAAAGATGATAACAAAGAAGAAATAGGTTGAATATACTATTGATAAACATAAAGCACAAATTCAAATTTATCTAAAAAATTTACTAAACTAAGAGATTCATTCTAAAAAATAGAAAAAGAAGGGTTGTAATGGAGAACCTAGTGAAGGGTGGCAAGAAAAGTTTCAAAATCTCCAGAAATAAGTTTTCATAAAAAATTTAAAAGCTACATCAAGAAAATTTCTTTCAAAATTTCAATCCACTATATAAATATCAACATTAAAATCTAAATAATACGACTAAATATTAATATTAATAGAAAATTTAGATGGTTTACACGATAAAATAATTTTATAACACTTCATAAGGATGATAAAAGTATTCATTTACTGAAAATCATCATAATATTTCCAATAATAAATATTTAATGTATGGGAATATTATTAATTACGCATAAAAAAATCATTATGAATTAGGTTTAAGTTAATTATGGATTCCTTTTTAGTTAAAGATTTATACTTAAAATGTATTGTAAGAAACTCAATGAAACATTGCTTTTGGTGGCTTCAACTGATAGTTTTGTATGAGTTTTTCTAAAAACTTTTTATGGTGATCGTAAATCCCTCTTCCATTAATTTTTGTGTATTTTGTTCTGATCAGGCAGGCCTAAGAAGCAGCAGGAAAGGTTGATACCTCTATCGGCTATAGAGCTCCTGCTATCTTATTACATTGATGGGATTCTTGATGTCTGTGTGACTAATTTCTTTGTTGTTTTCTAGATGGTGAACACATAATCCTACACATGGGTTAAAACTGAGTTGTATAGTTCAGTGGTGTTGGTTTCTAGGATAGTAGTCAGGCTCAAGGGAAATGGCCACATGATTGAAAAGTTCTAACTACCCCACTTGGAGATGGCGTGCTTCCTGGAGTTATGTGTCAAATTTTAATTGATTATGTGGTGATCTAATTTTTTTGTGAGATTACTTAACAATTTGACATATGTTATAAAAATGGAGAATTCATCTGAACCTAAAACTTTTATTGGGTATAACATATGCACCAGCAAGAAAATCCCACATAGTGAAGTTACACCATTGTGGTCAAAGAGGGATACCTCAGAGGATGCATTTATAACAAACAAGGTCCGGTTTTTTTTCTATTATAAAATATATTTTGGATTATTCTGTTATCTATTTCTGTTTTTTAAAATGTAGAAAGCTTGAAGGTGGTTCAAAATGTGGGCATAATTCATGTTTATAGTCCTTGGGAATCCATTGAAATGAGAACATGGACGCAGGTTTCATGGGATGTGAAGAAATTTAAGGTTGAATATCGAATACAGAGCTGTGTTTGGTTTCCTATTCATTTTCCAAAAATTTATTGAATTTTTTTAAATATCTCTCATTTTATGTTTGAGTATCTAAAATAATTTTTCCATTTACTCATTCAATAAATTTTCTTATGTGTTTTTAGAAATATATATACATAAATATTTTTCATAATCATATGCAGCCCAAAATTCTATCTCTTTCCCTTTCATTAAATTTCATACAAATGACATGTGTTATAAATTCAAAATAGGAGGGTCCAGAGTTGGTCATCAGGATGATCTAAATAATAGATCAAATCCTTCACCACTTGTATTATTTCTGAAAAAAAATTATTTTTATTTTTAAAAAATATATTTGAAAATGTGTCTCCAAGAGAAGGAACAAGTCATGGACCAAGAATCCATTGAGTTCATTCCAGTGAGCAAGTTGGTGTTCCACCTATGATTAATTGGATTTCTTGAACTTGATATGTCTAAATACCTATTTGTATTCAATAATGTACTAATTATATAGATTGAATTATTGTATATATTATTATTATATTCTTAAAATATCTTGAATGATATAATACAAGAATCATTCGCATGTATTTTAAGATATTCTATGTTATAAAAGGACATATATCAATTATAACCAATATTTTTAAAACCATGTAAGGCCTTGTTTTTTGGATTGAAGAGAAATAAATAGTTTCAGTGAAGTTACAATGGGTTTAAAAATGGGTTTAGAGGTATCTAAAGGTGTTTGTATGTGGTTTCAGGTGTTAGAGGGTGTTCTGTGAACTTTGGAGTCAAATTAGAACAAAAAGGGGGAAATAAGAGAAAATGTATTGTTAGGTGCACCGTTAGGGAGACCATAAAAGATGACCATGTATCCTAGGTTTGGTGGTTGAATAAATTTCACAATCTCATTCACGATCCAAGAAATTGTGCAGTTAATATGATTTAAAAAACATCTCGAAATATTGTATTTTTATTCATATAAATCCCCATCTCCCTCATTTTGACCCGTGTGAGTTTTTCAACGGTTTTTTGTGAAATTTATTCTTTTTGAAAATATATGTTGAGTTTCATATCCCTAATGAATTATATATTAATATCTAATGACCATATTGTTGGATCTTGATAGATAATAATAATAGACTAGATTAGAGTGAATAATCATTTAAAACAAATAATCAATCAATGTTTATTATTATATCAATGAATAGTTTAATGTAGTGTATCAAATATATTGCACAGTAAATTAAAAGGCGAACATAATATATTTATAGTGGTTCAGATTATCAAGATTCTAGTTCACTATCCAATATTCTCTACTTGGTGAGAAGATCAATATGAATTAACAAAACTCACTTTTAATTTTTTGATAACTTGTTTACAGATACTATCTTTTACAATACTTGGAGTCACAACTCTGAATGTTTACAGGAGAAACAATTTAGTCTAACCAAACTTTTCATTAGGAGTCACAATCGAAGAACCATATATTTTATTTTAGAATAAAAAATAAAAACTTTCTTTTGATTGAGAAAAACATACACCGACATCAAAAACAACAAATAGATTAAAGAGAAATTATATGATGAAAACTAGAAAACCAAGAAAACAAGTATTTATTAGAATATAGTAATCAAAAGATGTTGAGGATGATGTTGTTGGATGATATTTGATCTATTTAATATAATAGAGTTTAATGTAGAAGTTTCTTCTTGATTACATCAATAGAACAATAGTCGCAGAAGATCTTAATCGTGTGTCAAGAATCAGTTGTGTTTCACGTTATTGAATAAGCTGTGTCGAGTTTTTTTTTCACAATCCCCCTTGGCCGTAATGCAACAGATTAATCCCAAATCATTGATTTTAGGATCTTCTTCTCTGCAATGGAGTATCTAATTTACTAATCATAAAATGAAACTACATAGAAAATAATAATACATAGAATAATATTGACACCTGTAATTTGAATTATCGTGCTATTTATCAAAGAGTTCTCATGTTCTTTTATTCCCACATGAACTAGCTTAAACACTTATAATATTTTCTCTAGTACATATGAGAATTTATCAAAATAGAAATAAGGGTAAAAATTACTCCTATATAATCTTACAATAATTAAATAATTAAAAAACTATAAAAAAGTATAAAATAAATAATATGAAAAATATTATTTCCCTAAGTATTTTAACAATATTTTTATACTCAAAAGAATAAATAATTTATTATAATATATATATATATATATACAGAGTAATAGAAAAATTATAACATATTCAATGAACATATAGTTAAAAAAATTATCAAAATATTGCAAAAATAGAGCATGCTGAAAATATATAAATTTTCATATAAATAAAAAAGTAAAAAACTGACCATGTAAGACATAATTCTTGCATTCTGTAAACATACAGTGTTCTATAACTGCATGACCGGTATACTAACGGCATGGAAAATTCATCATGCGGTCACTTGTGGTAGGTTCATCACAGTAACTTGAAATACCCACATAGTTACATGGATGTATAGATTCATAGTAAATTAAAAATATTACTTGTGATCACATAAAAATATAGTTCATGATCACATAAAATTATAACTCACTGTAACTTGTAAAATTAATATTTACAGCAACGTTTCAAATCTTACTCACGATAACTTGTAAAAATAATACCCATGGTAACATAAAAAAACTATTGCATTCTAACTTCAAATACAACCTCACGGTCACTTCGAGTACCCACTTCATGGTATCTTGGTGAAGTGAGAGAACCTGTTGTTGTGTTGGTGTTAAAGATGAGCCAATGTATTGCAGGTTTAGTGTCATCAATGAGCTGATCGAGTTACTTGCATGAATTCTTGGTCAATCTAGTTGCATATATGAAGTCTAGTGCCAGATTGTAGAGAGGATGCATGCACTAGGTGAGGAAAATCTGTTATGGTGCTTCACATGTGGTTGGAGATGCTGGAGTGCAAACCAAGTGAAGCCAATGATTACCAGTGCACAAGGATGATTTGCGCGAAGAATCCCCAAAGGATGGGCAGATGAAGCATTGTCAGACTGTAGTGAGCATTTCACATGTGAGAAGAAGATGGACAATGGAGGATGTTTGAGTTTCCCCGATGGGCTGGAGAAAAGGTATAAAAATAAGATACAAATGAAACAAAGATACATACATAGAGGATCGAAACCAGGACCTCCCCAATACACCTCCATAGGTACAACAGGGGAAGAACCACCAAACTTAACCCTATGGGGCATATATATATGTATATGTTTATGTATATGCACAAATATATTAAAATTATTTAAACCCTAAAAATAAAAACTAACCCATGATATATATATTTAATAGAAAATATAAAAGTCAAAAGAAACATTTGAATATAAAAACTATATTATTTTATATGTTAAAATTAGTTAATGCATTAAAATATAATCTGATACTATACTAAAACAAAATTACACACCATAAAGCATATGAAATATTAAAACATGTTAAAAAATGATTTTACAACATGTAATAAAATAAATGTGAGGTAAATATAATTTAACAAAACACCAATAACGAGTCATTAACACACATGTTCAAATAGTAACAATCATCTCCGTTTTAAAAATTAAAAACCCAAACATTTTTTTAATCTTTCAAAAACATTTCCCCCCTTTTGAAATTTAACAAAAAACTAAAAAAAATTAAATTTCTAAAATGTTCTCACTCTTAAATAATAAACAGTTATAAATACATAGATTTGTACAAATTAAGTTGTTTTATAAAAAAATTACTTGCAACTCATATTCAAATGTATAACCCCCCCAACATAAATTCATATTTAATATAAATTTGTATCAAAATTTAGCAAAAATTATGGTTTTAATATACAATGTTCAATCTTCATTTTCTCAAATCCTATAGAATCTAATAGTTTAGTAAATATGTCAGTAAATTATTTTTCATTTGGAACAAATTCTAAACTAATATATCTTTTATTCACATCATCACTCTGAAAATGAAATCTAACATCTATATGGTTTCTTCTAGAGTGTTGCAATGGATTTATAGAAATTGAAATTGCACTATAATTATTACAAATAATTGGAATATTATCAACATTAATATTTAAATCACCTAATGTTTCTTTAATATAATAAACATTGACAACAACTAGAACCACAAACATAATAATCCCTAACATTAGATAATGTAATAGAATTTTGTTTCTTAGAACTGCAATAAATTAAACTCTTACTGATAAAATATCTCATAACTACTGTGCTTTTCTGATCAATCCTAAAACATCCAAAATCAGAGTAAGAATATGATAATAAATCAAAATAATTTTTATTTGAATTGAATAGACTAGTGATAATAGTTCATTTGATGAATCTAATAACCCTATTAGCAACATTATGATTTTTATACTTAGGATTCAATTGATGTATAGAACAAAATCAAACACAAAACATTATAATCTGGTCTAGATGCAATCAGATATAGTAAGTAACCCATCACGCCTCTATAAAGTTTATTATCAACACACATTCTAGATTCATCCAAATCCAATTATGAAATTGTACTCATTGGACTTTTCATTGACATACATGAATCATTTCCAATCCTTTTAACAATTTTTTAGCATATTTAGATTAATTTAAGAAAATTTTATGTTTTCATTGATTAATTGGTAATCAAATAAAAAAAATCAATTCCCCAATTAATCTCATATCAAACACAATAGTAATTTGTTTTAAAAAATCATCAAAAAGTAAATCATTTCTAGATCTAAATATTATATCATTAATATATATTTTTATAATTAAAATATCATTTAAAGTATTTTTAATAAACAAGGTAGGACCAACCATTCATTTATCAAAATCATTTTCCAATTAGAATTGAGTTGGTATTTCATTCCATGTTCGAGAAACATTATTAAGATCATATAAAAACATATTATGTTTAAAAATATGATTTATAAATTTTTTACATTGATATTTAGGGGAGTTTTCTAACAAATACTTCTTCATAAATTATTCCCTTTAAAAGATCACTCCTTACATCCATTTGAAATAATATGGTATTTTGAAAACAAAAAAATGCTAATAACATTCCAATAGCTTCTATACAAGAAATAAGAGAAAAAGAATATTCAAATTCAATTCCCTGTTTATGATAATTACCTTGAGCTGTTAACCTTGCTTTATTATTAACTATGTTTCTAGAATCATCAAGATTATTACAAAAAATCCCCTTAGTTCCTATCATTTGTTTATCTTTTAGAAGTTCAACCAAACTCCACACTTCATCTATTTCAAATTGATTTAATTCATCATTTGTTTTTCAGATTAGGGTACTCAGGGGGGGTTGAATTGAGTTTCTATAAAAATCACAGTTAAAATTTATGGTTTTATTTTTCCCAATTATTTTAAATTTGATTTCCAGGTTAGCCAGTAGTGAATTTATAAGATCTTGATTGTTCAGTTAATTTCTCAAAATATTGATTAGTTTTTTTAGAGGTTTGGGCCAAATACTCATTTTATTATTTAAAGAAAATACCACTTTAAACTGGGTAGAGAGAGACACATTACATAGCCAGAAGGCCCAAGGCCAAGTGGCCTGAATACTATGCTTGAATGCCCATTTTTGGCCCAAAGGGTCCCATAGTGAATGTTACTGCTACAGTACCCTAGCTGCTACAGTAACACAACCGCTACATTGCCCCCACCGCTACAGTGTCGCCGCCGGTACAATAGTGCTATAGTACCAAGAAATTATTCCCTTCCCGGATTTGATCTTGGGCCTTTTGGATGCCAAGCAGGATCCTCTACCACTAGTGTACATGCTCATTGGTCAAAAGATTGATTAGATCTCAGTTTCATCAATATGATACTTAATACAACTTTTGAAACTATCCTAATAGGTCAATACTGTTATAAACACTTTATATGACTAAATATCAGAGTTTATTTTAATTTTCTGAAATATGTGATAAAAGAGAGTAAATCTAAAAGGAAAAAACACAGTAGAAATAAAACAAAAGGTTCAGTCCCAAGAAAAGACTTAATACTCTCAACTTGAAGATCTCCAACCACTAAACAATTTAAATTAATAAGCAGTTTGATCCAAACCCTATATCAGGGTCCACAACAACACACAGGGATTTCCAGGTCACCCTTGAACACATACACATCTTATCATGGGAAAAAAACAAAAATGTCACACATGAACACTTCCACAGATCTACATGGGATACAAATGGATAAAAATAGTGTGAGAATGAGGATATCAAGTATCCTCTAGTTTTTCACATGAGTTAGTGTGTATGTAACAGACAGATTCACACACTACTCAAAGATGTAACTAAATGAACACAACATAGCTAAATATGTGGATTTAGTATTCGAATTATCTATGTGTTATGAGGTGAATCTATAGACTCGTTTGATGAAGTGGATTTGAAGTTTGAGTCCTATTCTTGATGTTGACACAAAAAAGAGTGTCCTAGACTGTGTGTTATGTATTACAAGAGTATGAGATGTTCAGGTTTTTGTTTTAAAGATGTTCAGATTAGCACAACAAGTTTAACTTCATTTCTTGATCTCTCCATATATTCTTCCATTTGAGTTCTTGGGTTTTGGATGTTTTCTCGAGAGTTGTAGGAGGTCTTCTACACTTTTTCACGTGTGTTTCTCTATATTGAATGATCCACCCGATAATTATTTTATACTTCGAGTTCCAACAGACATAATGATCTCCCACATGTATTTACCTCATACTATCCCTTGAATATACTACAAAAAACATTACATAATGTCAGAAACATTAAATTGTATAAATAAGATCGTTAGATATAATATTAATAAATTAATATTTAAGCATTCTATGGGTGACTAGTCTATCAGGGTCTCCTTCTGTCGGTATCTCCTTATGTCGATGTATCCTTCTTTTTATCTTGTCATAAGTCGGTGACTCATTACATTAGAGACTTCTTTAAATGGTGATTAATTCCTTCTATCGGTGAGACAATAGAATTGTATCATCATGCAGTGGTAGGTCACATGGATTGAAGGTAGGTAATCTACGTCCGTGTCATGTGCAACGGCTATTCATCTTCATTGGTGTCATGTGCAATGGTGAGTCGTCTTCATTAGTTTCATGTGCACAAATGAGTACTTCAATAGTGTCAACATCACATACTTACAATATATGCATGTTTGACATGTCTGTCTGTGAGTCGTATTCCTGTCAGTAAATCATCTGTCTAATGGTGTCAGTGACTCATACATGAATAATTTTAGATATTCTATCTCTCTTACAGTTTATAAAAGTTATAGAGTGTTAATGCTCATAAGTACACATATATAATAAGGTATAATATTTTTTAGACTTAAACATATATAAATAATTATATGATTGAAATGGATTGATATTCAAGATAAATCTTTGACATAATTTCGAATCATTGACATAAGGTATGATATATGTTTATATATGAAGTGATTTGTGATATGTAAAACCATTATATTCATAGATAGTGGCCAAAAGTACCTATGAGCCAAAAATCTCTCCCTTTTTGATGATCACAAATCATGGAATTATTATGAACCATTGATAAAACAATAAAATAATAAAATATGATTATTTGTTCATGTTCTGGGAAGGGAAGTGTTTCAGAGATAATTATGCATAAACACTAATAAAATTCTACCCTTTTTAATAATTCATAAATTTCTCCATCTTTTGGGACTATTAAAAATTGGAAGGTGGAAAAAGGAAAATAGATAAGTAGAAATATTAAAATGGAATACATTTAGCAAAGAACACTGAATTAGAAAACTACAATGACTCATCCATATTAATAAATAATTCCACGCTATAGGTTATGGTCAAGGGGTTTATTTCCCTTATTAGAAGGATAAATGGATGGGGCATGAAAAGGAGTAGGTTGAGAATTAGGAGGGATTAAATGGATTTTAAGATGATGTAGAGGAACTCCTTCAGGAACTGTAGAAGTTAGGGTATGTATATTCTATAAAATAAGCTGAGGATGAACATGCTCTTCAATGATGGGTCTGACATGAGATAAGTCATGATAAACTGACATATGAGCATGAGGAGACACTAAACCAGTTGGTCCATGTGGTGCAGTAGTGGGAACCATAATAGCCTCACATTGGACAAGGAGATATGGTTTTAATAGATTTATGAAATCTTTAATTGTCTCTCCACTATATTTCATTCTCATATCAAAATAATATTTTCTATCTATGATCTTGTCCATCATGGGATTTATTTCTCTCAACTTCTAAATCTGATCCTTAGAAGCCTCTGTTACTCGAGGAAGAGTAAGATTTCTATCCAAATACTTAAATAGAATGTTCATTTGATTCTTGGTGATTATTTTAGAGAAAAAAACATTAATCTTTTTTCTCATCTCTTTATGTGTGTGTGAAACACTCCTTTATTAATACATTACATGGTCATGAACTATATCTAAAGTGTTCTCAACCTTTTCCAAACTTTCAATGAAAGATTTCAACTCATATTTCAAAACTGAACTAATAGTATTAAAATCTGCAGATTGTGGAGGCTGAACTAGTTGAGTATAGGATGAAGTAAGAGCCGAGGAGGAATGAACCTTAACTTATTTTCCCATATTGACAAAATAATGTGCTTTAAAATGAGAAACAAGATTATCAAGTCCATTCATGACACTTTCCATTTTATTTTTATACTCGGTGGTCAAGGAGTTGATACCAGTGGTTATATTATTCATCTCATTCCTAAGCTTGGTGATTATTTTCACAATTGTTTCTGTAGGGGTAATCATGTTTGGCTGAATTTATTTTATAACCATAGTGGAAACCTATGAAATATCATCTTGAGATACACTAGTTGACGTAGGAGTACAACTATAATTTCCATCCTGCCTTACACCATCAGCCATAGATCGGATTGCTCCCAAATTAGCAGTCAGATCAGAGTTCTCCCTCATGATTCATCAACTTCACATCCCATCTGAGATTGTACTATGTGTCTTGTGGATGAAAAAATGTCATACTTGAAATTTTCAAAATAATCCTTAGTGATATAGTCACTAGAAGAGGTATTAGCCGGTGGTTCCCTTGTAGCAAGTGCGAAGACTTCATCATCAGAATCTTCATAATCTAATCCCAGGGCCATATTACCAGGATTACTTACCCATTTAGAAAAAATATGAGAATCTAGAGGAGTAATATTATGAAGTGTTACTCTTCAAATTTTATGCTCTTCATTAGCTTGAGATACTCTTCCTTGAGGATTCCTATCAATGTCAGTATTCATGGTATATTTCTTCTCCTTAGTCAATACTTTTTTTAGATTGCTTCTCCAGATGTAATTTTATTTTTATATTATACACAACTTGAGATACATGTTATGATGAAGAAACATTTTCATCTTGAACAATAGCCTCAATAGATGAACCAACATTAGTTTCATCAATCTCCATACTAAAAACATTTATATTTTCATCAGGATTTCTAGATTCTCTATCACTGCCACATTCAGTTCTTTATTCATTATCACCATCTTCATTCTTTTTATTCCCATTGTCATCATCAAGATTCTCATATTATTCTTTTTTACCTGATTTTGTATCACATTAACCACTACCAGCTTCTTCATTTTCATATTCTTCCTCACCAGATTCACTGATATATTCTATACTTACTTAAACTTCTTTTTCTTCACTCCTAATAGATTTTAGAACAGGTTCGGGAGAAGGAAAGACAAAATGTGGACTTACATGTCTAATAGAGACTCTTTTTGTTGGTCTAGTATTTTATGGGTCACTCCTATCATCAACTAGTTATCCCACGTCTCTAACATAAGAAGGAGTCTCCTCCTCTTCATCTGAAGAGTAAATTATTTTTTCATCTAGACAAAGGCTAGGATCCACTAGATCCCTTAGTCTATCTGGATGATATAAAGGATTGAACTTCTAATACATCCTATCTTCATCACTAACCCATTCCATTCCACAGGGGTTAGAGTAAATTTTCATTCTCTTACAGATGTCAGAACTAAATCATATTCCACTACATTCACTAACTACAACATCATCAACTTCACTGACACATCATTTCTCCTTCAGTATTGCTGAAATCATTCTGGATTCGAAAAGAAAATTTGACATACAATTGGGTTTTATCATCTCATTTATATGAACCATCGAATATCTCCACAGATTCTATTTAACTCCATTATATAGAAAATACACCATGTATACATCTAGATACTTGAGTGAATAAAAGTCCCCTTTCCAGGAAAAAATATGGTGCTGAATAAACTTAAATAAAATTATGCTCTCACCATTTAATTTTGAGGCAATAGTCCTCCTATTTTACTCAATTCTAGTTAACTCCTTCAGTGCTGTCTCATAGAAAAAGAAACCACATTTGGGTGGAGAAGTACCTTAGTAATCATCATAAATTCCGTCACAAGGAACTATAAGACATTCAAACCAACGTCTTTAAGAGAAATATATTATCTACACTTTTATTATCGAATTGTACCAAGATAAATAACTTCCTTCCATAAAACGTTCTATATTCATTTTAAATTTATATACCAACATTGGGTAGAAGACTCTGTTATTGTTTGAGAACCATTCCATCCATTCTTGATCTTGTTGCACCTTCAACAACAAATACTTTCTCTCTAAGATCCATTTCACCAATACTTCATTCAATGAAGTTACAAAATAGTTTACTAGACTATGATTAATAGGACCTAAAGGTTTGATTGATTCACTTTTTGTTTCTTAGAAGCACGAGACTCACACTCTTCCAGAGCTCTCTTCACTCATGCCATTCTAATCAGTTCTGTTTGGAGGTCTGAAGGTCAAATTTTGGTAGTAAAGAGTGATAGCTTTGGCCAAGAGAGAGTACATGTGAAAAATTATAGTGGATCAATTCAAATTTATATCATTTAGATATTTCAAAATTACACAATCAGGAAATCGTGAATCAGGTTCAATGGAGTTAAGGAAACAATGTCATTTTGATAAAAACAGAAAACATTTATAAATAAGGACTCATCAGTGTCAGCATGAATGACTTTGTAAAACACTAATGAGGTCGGCCTAATAACTGTGTCAACATGACAATAGTGTTGGCATGATAATGTTATCGGTATGAAAAAGGATGTCAGTATTAAAACAGAGTCAGTTTGAAAATGGTGTCAGCATGAAAACAACACTTAAAAAGATAAAAGGAAAGGAAACACAAGGTCTTACTAATTGACCATTCCTAGCTCATGTATGATGTAATTCATTCTTTCAGTGTACAATGGCTTTGTGAATATTTCAGCAAGATGATATTCAGTGCCAATAAATTCTAAATTCATATCACCCTTTTGATATTGATCACTCTAAAAGTGATGTCTTACATCAATATGTTCTGTTCTATATTGAGAAACTGTGTTCTTTGAAATGTGAATAAAACTTGTATTATCATAGTTTATAGGTACATGTCTAAATTGATATCCATAGTCCAGCATTGTGTGTTTTATCAACAAAATTTGAGCGCAACAGCTACCAGAAACTATGTATTTAGCTTCGTTAGTAAATAATGCTACAAAATTTTGTTTCTTACTACACCATGAAACAGAATACTTTCCCAAAAATTGACAAGCCCTAGAGGTTCTCTTTATAACTAACTTGCACCAACAAAAGATAGAATCATAATAACTAACTATATCAAATGATTGTTTCTTGGTGAAAAACAATCCTAAATTTATCATATGTTAGAGATATTAAAAAATTCTTTTAACATAATTTAATTTAGATACATTGGTATTAGATTAAAAACGGGCACACATACACATATTAAACATTATATCTGGCCTACTAGCAATCAAGTAGATAAAACATACAATCATTCCTCTATAAGTGGTTTGATCTACATATTTACCATTAACAACAAGATCCAACATACTAGAAGTACTCATTGAAGTGTCACAACATTAAATGCTATCTAATCCACATATTGTTAAAATATATTTTGTGTATTTACTTTGATTTATATTTATACCTTCATTATTTGGAAAAATATGAAATCCTATAAAGAATTTTAGTTCACCCATATTACTCATTTCAAATTCATTTTGCATCATTTTTGAAAACTTAATACATAGAGAATTTCGTGAAGATAAAAAAATAATATCATCAATATATATTTTAACAACTAAAACATCTTTATAAATTCATTTTATAAAAAGAGTACGATCATCAATTCCTTTTGTAAAACCTTTAGAAATTTGTAAACTACTTAATCTATCATACCAAGATCATGGAGCATGTTTTAAACCATATAAATCTTTTATAAATTTGAAAAAAATTGACATTGAAAATGAGGGTTAGTAAAACAAGTGGGTTGTTCAACAAAAACATCCTCAACTATATACCCATTTAGAAATAAACTTTTAACACCCATTTTCAAAAATTATGATATTAAGATGGGAAAAAAAGAAAGTAATATTTTGATGGATTATAGTCTAGAAATATGTGAAAAGTATAATTCATTGTCAATTATATCTTCTTGTCTATAACCTTGTGAAACCAATATAGCTTTGTTTCTAACAATATCACCATATTCACCAACTTTGTTCTTAAACACAAACTTAGTGCCTATGGTCACGGTGTCTTTGGGTCTATCCACAAGTTTCCAAACATTATTTCATTCAAATTGGTTATGTTACTCTTTCATATCCATAAACCAAATTTATATTTAATTGCATCATTGATGTTTTTAGGATCAAGCTATGATAAGAAGGCTCGAAGTTCAATCAAATTTTGAAGAGAATCTCTAGTATGTTTTCCTTTATCTAATTCTCCAACAACATCATCTAAAGGATAATTTTTGAGAGTTATGGTTCATCTAGGAAATAAGGGTCTAGTAACTTCAGGTTCATCTATAGGTTCAGATTCATCAAGTTCAGATTCTGATGAATTTCTAAAATGGTTTGATTTAACAGATTTCTTGACAAGAGGATTAGATGATTTTTCATTTTTGTCCAAGTTTGACATATCATCTTAAATATTTTATAGAGAGGTATTAGTTTCATATGGATCAGTTTCATCAATTTTTACATGCATAGATTCATTTGCACACTTGGTTATTTAATTAAAGTCTCTAGAGACCTTATTAGAGTTTAAGTAACCTAGAAATATTCCTTCATCACTCAGGGATGCAAAATATTCATGATTTCCCTTTATATTATGGATATAGGGTTTTCAACCAAAAACATTCAAATAACTAACTTTGGGTTTTATATTTTTCCACAGATCATAAGGAATCTTTTTGAGGATAGGTCTTATTAAAAATATTAATTATATAGAAATATGTATTCAAATCCTCAACCCAAAAGTAAAAAAGGAAAATAATATTAATTATGCATTGTTCAAGCTATCTCCTATTAATTTTTATCCCTTCTATCTATAACATTATTTTGTTGAGATGTACTAGGGGTAGAAATGTGATGACTATATCCATTTTGTGAGAAAAAAGATTAAAAGTGTTGATTGTCAAACTCACGGCCATGATCACTACTTAAAGATTTTATTATAACTCCACGTAGATTTTCAACTGTTTTAGCACACTTGGTGATGTAAGTACATGCTTCACATTTGTGAGCTATGAAATAAGTCCAAGTATACCTAGAATAGTCATCTACAAGAACATAAACATAGTGATTCACATTTTTACTAGAATCTAACAATGGTCCAAACAAATCCTTGTGAACCAACTCTAAAGGTTGAGAAGTTAAAACTTCTTTCTTTTATTTGAAATATATCTAGTGGTGTATACCTTTTTGACAAGGATTAATTTCTTTGTCATTTGGAAACACTATTTTAGGTAGATACATGACTAGTACTTTTCTAGTAATCATCCTAAGAGAGTGTATATTATAGTGTCCTAATCTCCTATTCTAAATCCATGACACTTTTTGAAAGGATCATAAACAAGAAAAAAATTAGAAACTAAAGAATCTATATTAACAGAATATGCATTTTCATTTCAAAAGGCATACAATAACAATTCATTTTTAGTGTTAAAAAAATTTCATGCATAATTTTCAAATTTAACAGGAAATCCATCATCAAAAAATTGGGAAATACTAAGAAATTTTACTTTAATCCATCAAAAAAATTAATTTAGAAATTATATCTATGTTAGATTTACCAATATGGAATAAGATAATTATTTTTCCTTTAGAATTGTCACCAAATGTGAAATATCCCCCATCAATAATGATTACGTTCTTGAATCTTGAATAATAACCTGTCATATGTCTTGATAATCCACTCTCCATTAACCATTGACTCTTGTAGGAGCTCTTCAAACATCATTCATATATGATAATCGAACAAAAACAGATTTTGGTACCCAGACTTGTTTGGGTCCATTGACATTAGTATTAAATGCTTTAGGTACCCACATTTGACCTATGGGTTTCCTATAATCATTATGTAACACATATTAAAAATAGAATCTATTTGGTATAGAAAAACTAGAGGTAGTAATGGATTTTTAGAAATGGTACTAACAAAAAACTTTTTATTTTTAGCTTGAAGAATAGATTTTCCAGATTTGGTAACAAAATTTGTTTTAGATATGATTATATACACATGATGATATCAAATACCAAAAGAGTACTTAGGATCTATCTTATTACCATGAATTTTAATAAGATTATCTTTTCCAATGGTAAACTTCTCTAGATCATTATTCAATTTCTCATTAGACATTTTTAATCCATTGATTTCCCTGAGCAATTGAGCATTCTCTTCCTTTTTAGTAAAAAGTTCCTATTTAATAGTTGCAGTAAGAGAATAATATTTCTTTAATGATTTATATATATCTTTTAGTTCATTTAATGGGTCTTCCAACATTTTAATATATTAAAATATACCATCACTTTTCATATTTTCATACTCACTTTAATTTTAAGAATAATAAAAATAGCTTGCATGATAATCTATGGTTATCTCATATGTTTTTATCATAAAACATATAATTTCCATGTCATATTTCTCATCATGTGATGATGATGATTCACTAGAGATATCCTCAGAGGCACTCTAGGTGGCCTTCATTATTTTGTTATATTTCCTATCTTTATACTAATACTTATTTTTATATATTAATTTAGGACATTCAACATTGATATTTCCTATCCTCTTACATTTATAGCAGACAATATCATCTGATTTGTCATTTCTTTTCTAGTCCTTTTCCAATTGCCCTTGTTATCATATTGTCCTTTATAATTGGACATCCAAAAAAACTTATTCTTCCTATCAAATTTTTTGAATCTTCAGGTCAGCTGAACCATCTCTTCATCACTATTTGAGGTTGCTTCATCATTATTGGAGATTTCAACAGAGGCTATCACTTTATATTTTTCAATATTCTTAGAGGATGTAGTCTTGATGGCTACGTATTTTCTCTTAGGTTCATCCTCTTCTTCTTTGTTGAATTTCATCTCTTCCTCATACATAATTAATTTCAAATGAGTTCTTTGTTAGGTAATTTTATAATGTCACATGATTATCTAATTGAGACAGAATTTCCTCTGCATCTATCAGGTATGAATTTGAGAATCGTCATAATTTGTTCTTTGGGGGTAACATCTCTTCCCAGAGAGATCATAGTGTTCAATATTTCATTAAACATGAGATACGTGCCAGAAATAGGCTCATCTAGATTCATCTTAAAGTTATAATATTTAATAGTATATGTGTTAATTATTATTTCTTTTACAGTAGATGTTTCTTCATGTGATATAGACAATGTATCCTAAATTTCATGGGATGTTTTACATGAATAAATTCCATTAAATTCATTTTCCCTTAAAGAACAATATAAGGAATTCATGGATTTGCAATTATTGTTATAATCCTTATATGATGGGACATCCCAAGTGGTTTTAGCAGTAACATGAATCTTATAGTCATATACAATTGAAGACCAAATTTCAAAACCCTTTCAATCTAAGTGCAATTTCACTTTAATTTTCCATTGTGCATAATTTGATCCATTAATAAATAGTGGTATATTGGTAGAAACATAATCCAGACTATTATCCACAATAAAAATTTTAGAACAATGTTTTTATGAGATAAAAATTTAGTATTAATAGAAATTTTATGATCATTGAAATACAACTAAAATCACAGTTGAAAAAGTTTGAAAAAGGTACGAAAAATGAAAATTTCTAAACAATATTATAACAAATTTTGGTCATAGTAGAGTACTCAAGAGGGTGGTGAATTGAGTATCTATAAAATTATTAGTAAAAATTATTTTTTGAAGTTCCCCCAATATATAAAATTTGATTTCCATGTTAGCTAGTAGTGAATTTATAAGAGCTTGATTGATCTTTTAATTTCTAAAACGAATGATTAGTTCTCAGTTAAACTGAATTGATAATTTATATACCTTTTGAACCTAACCTAATAAGTCAATAATAATATAAACACATGTTAATACTAACTATCACAGTTTATTTTATTTTTCTAGAATATGTGATAAAACAGAGTAAAACTAAATGGTAAAAATAAAGTATAAATAAAAAAAAGAGTTTCATTATAAAGTAGAGACATAATCTTATACACATGGCGATCAACTGCCACTAAGAAGTTTAAATTAATAAACTGTTGGATCCACACTCTGGACTAGGGTTCAAAATAGAACACAAGGCTTTCCAGGTTTCCCTTGACCTCTACGACAACGTTTTTGTGAGAAAAAAAACATTTCACACATGAACTATTCTATAGTTCTACATGGGATAGAAATGGTTAAAAAGAGTGTGATATTGAGGATATCATGTATCCTCCAATTATGTACATGTGTTAATGTGTATGTAACAGACAAATAAAAATACTGCTCAGAGATGTTACAAAATGAACAAAATAGTGATAAAGATGTGGAGTCAGGTTTAGAAGGATCCGTGTGTTATGAGGTGCAGCTATGGACTTGTTTGATGAAGTGGATTTGATGTTCAAGTCTTCTTTTGTATGTTTACATAAAAACAGAGTGTCATAGATTCTGTGTTTTAGCTTCCAGGAGTATGAGATGTTCAGCTTCTTGTTCGAAAGATGTTTAGATCAGATCAATAGGATTAACAGGATTTCTTGATCTCCCCGTATTTTCTTCCGTTTGAGTTCTTCGGTTTTGGATGTATTATCGAGAGA
This sequence comes from Viscum album, assembly GCA_963277665.1. Classification (NCBI taxonomy): domain Eukaryota; kingdom Viridiplantae; phylum Streptophyta; class Magnoliopsida; order Santalales; family Viscaceae; genus Viscum; species Viscum album. The sequence goes on from OY728161.1 coordinate 1,604,631,568, forward strand.
TGTAGGAGTTATTCTAAACCATTTCACTTGTTTTTCACTATATCAAATGATACAGCTAGTAATTATTTTATACATTGAGGTACAATAGATTTAATTATCTCCCAGATGCATGTACCACATAATGTCCACTGAATATCCTAAAAATAACATGAAATAATGTCAGAAACATTAATTTGTCTAAATATGATCGTTAAATATTATATTAATAAATGCAGATTCAAATTGTCTGTTAATGAATAATCTGTTGGTGTCACCTTCTGCCAATGTCTCCTTCTATCGGTGTCTCCTTCTGTCAGTGTCTACTATTTTCGATCTTGTCATACGTCAGTGACTCATTACATTAGTGACTTTTTTCAATGGTGATTCCTTCCTTCTGTCGGTGAGACAATTGATCTACCGGGGACTCATTTCAACTGACTATGAGTCCTTGCGTCGGTATCATCATTCAACGGTAGGTCACTTGGGCATACGGTAGGCCGTCTAGATCGGTTTTTTGTGCAATTGTCAGTTGTCTACATCAGTGTCATGTGCAATGGTGAGTTGTCTACGTTTTTAGCATATGCCATGGTGATTCCTTCAATGGATTAGCTTCACAAACTTAGAATATAAACTTGTTCGAACTATCTGTTAGTGATTCATATGTCTATCAGTGAATCTTCTGTCAGACAGAGATAGTGAATCATACTAAGATAATATTATATTTTCTGTTTGTCTTATAGTTTAGAAAACTTAGAGAGTTTTAACACTCATAAGTTCACATAGATAATGTGTTATAATCTTGTTTAGACATAAACACACATAAATTGTTATATGATTGAAATGATTTGATATTGCAGATAATTCATTGAAATAATTTAGAATCCTCGATATAAGGTATGATATATGTTAATATATAACATGATTTTTGATAATCAAAACCATTATAGTCAATGATAGTGGCCAATAGTAGCAATGGTCCAACATCATACATAACATTAATCTTGTTTGAATCAATTAAAACATCGTCAATATTAATTGGAACAAAGTAAAAAAAAGAATAATTATCATAGTAATTTAAAACCAATTTCATAATATTTATTTATGATTCTAGGTTACCAATTACATTTTTCAATTGGATTATCTTTAAGAGTTTTTATAATGAATCGACATGGGTCCACCCGACCTATCACCCAAGCTGAGCCGCCACATATCCAGAAGCACATTCCTTATCACTACGGGCTAGCGACAAGCACTGAGCATAACCCATAGTCTATTGGGAATGGTTTCACCCAAAAATAACCCAGTATGACCCATCTATGGTATGAGACGATCACTCCAATATCATAAAATTCAACAAAATATAATAAGACATCTAGAGTGCCATGTAATGACAAGAAGATAACATAAACAACAACACAAACATCATATACATAACATGCCATAAACATGAAAGACACATGGTATCTAAAGTCAAACCCAAAATTCAAAAAAATGGGAACAATGTAAAATAAGGATTTTATATACATCCCACCTGATACAAAATCCCAAAATGACTCTATATGAGAAAACCCCCCGAGACCAAATCTCCTCCACCAAAACAACGAAAAATAGTAATCCAGAAGAGCCACCCATGTACATGGTGACCTTGCCTTTACCCGTGATAGGAAAAAAAAATCTACACACACCCAAATACCTGTAGTTTGTGGGGGACAAATCCCAATAAGATACCACCATGAATCTATTTAAGGCTATTACAAATGAAAACTAATAAATTAGTTTTAAAACACTTCAAAACTAGACCACTTTGTACATGATTTTCATTAAAACCAGCCTTTAAATTCCCTTGGGGTTTTCTTTAAGACAAACATGTTTAATAAAAAAAGTTTTATCATGTATCAAATAAACGAACAGTTCCACAAGGAAAAACATTCTCAACCCATCCCAGACAAGGTATATGAAGTTATAACCATAAACATCATTATCAACATATAACTAATAAACGAAAATGGGCATAACATAAGTCATTATATCAAACTTAGATCTAATATAATTCATAAAACCATATAAACCAACTATACATGAGTAAGTGATCATAGGTATCTAACCATAATGTTATAATGTGAGTGAGTCTAAACAAAATATGCTAGCTCACTAAACAAGGTGGAAGCTCTTACGATCTTCCCCGAGACCAACTTCTATAGCTCCCATGGTCTCTTGAAAAATGATTGGAAGCTCTCACAGTCTTCCCTCCAATGTATCTCACAGTATATTGAAATAAATGGAATCTCTTACAACTTTCCTCCCTAAAGGGTCTCCCAGTCCCTTAGTTAACCCCTCGCTCACACCCTGATTAACCCATGTACAACTCCATGCCAACATAATTATAAACAAGTGCCATATCAAAAAATAAATTTCACAATCCATTTTCATAAACAAAATTAATATTTTATAAAAAACCTTTCCAATAGGTAAAACCATTTTTAAAATCAGTTTATAAATCCTTTTAAAACCATTAAACCACTTTGATCCATTTTAGGAAACACTTGGAATGCACACATGCCATCACCATTTGGAAAACCCTATTTAAACACCCAAATTTACAAACCATGCCATAAATAATATGACACATAGGATATTAATAAACCATAAATAAAAAAATGGAAATTTTATCAACAGAAACAAAAATAAATTATGAATTTTCAGGTAAGACATTAAAAACACCCTTATATAGAGACACCAACCTCAGATTTGGTCCCAACCTCACTACCATCAATGAAAAACACCAAGAAAAGATAGGTGGATCCCTCACAAACCTTAACCGAATGAAAAAAATAAAATCCACCATTAAACTCTAGGTTGGGCCAACCCCACCACCTAGGGTTTAACACATTCATTTAAATGGAAGAACAAGGTTAGGGAGGAAGGGAAAAAGAAACCAAACAGAAAATAACTTACCTCATACCACAACACTAAGATCTCAAGAAGAATCAACCACAAAAAAAGTGGAGGGAGATCATAATCCAAGGAGGAGGTGATACACATGATTGGGGGAGAAAATTAGGCTGATGGGGAAAAAATCATTTAGGAAAAATGGTAAAAAAAACTACATGATACAGAGATGGACAAGGCCACGTGGTTACCCCTTAGAGCTACATAGTTTTTAAAACCGTTTCAAATCCCATTATCAATAACCGCAGAACCCTTGCACGATTATCTACACAGTTAGAAAAAGTGTGCACTAACCATGCTCCTAGTCTTTATTCCCTCAAAATTCACATTCCCCATCCCTGATACATAGGAACTCCAAGGACAACCCCAAAAAGGAAAATAAAACTCAAAATTTGATTTAATAGTGACATAGTAGGTATCAAATTTTTTCTAATCATTAGGATCAGTTTGAGAAGATAATTTATCCTCCTTACCTAATGCATTATCAATTTAGTAATCATAATATTCACAAAAATTGAATTCTCTAAATTCATCATAATCTATAATTGAATCAAAATTCTTCTTTTTCTTGTTATTTTCATTAACTTTCACATGAATGAACTCTTACACAACTAAAGTTATCTTATTGAAAACTATATATGCCTTAATAATATTAGAATATCCTAAAATGATCCCTTCACCAATTTTAGAATCAAAATTTTCTAAATTATTCTTTGTATTTTGAATAATTTTTCCAACCAAACACCTAAAATATCCCATTTTGGGTTTAAAACCATTAAAAAATTCATAAAGGCCTTAATATAAAGAGAGTATTTTAGAAACACTATTTAATACATGAAAATATATTTTGATAATTCCAAAAAAAATATTTAGGCACATTAAACTCAATAAGCACATATCTATCCATTTCTAGAATCGACATATTCCATTTTTAAATAAAAATATTTTGTTGTGGTATTATAGGAGAAAAATAATACTTATATCCATTTTATATAATGTATTTATCAAATTATAAATTAAAAAATTCACTACATCTATCACTTTTTATAGAGATGATTGATATATTTTTGATATTTTGAATATGTTTTTAGAAATCACAAAATTATGTTAAAGTTTCAGTGTTATGAGATAATAAATAAATCCATATGAATCTACTGTAATAATAAAATATAACAAATACATACTTCTTACCATAAAAACTAGTAGGTTGTACATGACCAAATAAATCAAGCTATAAAAATTCCATACATTTAGTAGTAATAACATCATTAACAGATTTAAATCTTTCTCTTTTCCACAAACCCTTTAATCATGAATCGCATGAAAAATACTACTATGTAAATTTGAAAATTTTAGAATCCATTTATGCTTTGAAAACGTGTGAAACAATATGAAGTTTGAACATCCCAACCTATTATTCAATAATATATGACCTTCTTCTAAATTATTCAATCATTTAACTTTCTATTTAGTTAGATCATAAAAATAAATACTGTAAACATTATATTTTTTAATCGAAAAAATTATAACAGATTTTTTTAAAATTGAAAATTTATTATTTTACAATATTAAATTTAATCCATTATCACAGTAATGTGAAACAGAATTGTCGTGGGCTCCCTCAAATGATTAGTGTAATTTTCAGGTACTTAGGGGCAGCAGAGTGGCTGACCAAGGCCGTCTCTCAAAGGAAGAAGTGAATTAAAACAAATTCATAGACGTATTATAAAAATAAAATAAAAGAGAATAAAAAAACTACTTGAAATGATGGGGGGTGGTTTTTTATCATTTATAAATCTTAATGAAGTTTTATGGAAGAAGATTTATTTTTTTTTGTTTTTAATTATGAAATGAAGTTTGATTAAAAAGACACAATAAGAAAATGTTTGTTTAAGAAAATATTTTAAAAGGTGTAATCGATCTAACTCTACATATTCATTCACTTATTAATAATTATCATTCAAATTAATATCCACTTAATTATAATCCCTTAATTTGTTAAATCTCAAACCCTACGAGAATTAACTTTACCACAAAGATGAAGTGAATTTAACCTTAGGCTAACATTGGAACATGCAATTACAACACTGTTCTTTTATTGATGTTATAATGATAGATTATGGTAAGTGGTAAATTAATGAACATATAATCTATGGAAATTATAATTAATTGAGTTTAGGGATTATATTTTAACACTAAAAATTGATCCCGTGTGGATTTGAATTTACAGTTAAGTTGGCGCTTTCACAATTCCCACAATTCTCGACCTCGTGTGATTTGTGTTTATTGTTCAATTTCATTCTTAGATTCATTTAAATTAAAGACTAAATTGATATATCATAATATGTGAATTATAGTATCTCATTGATTCAAAATAAATGAATGAATAAGGTGATAATTAGAACGATTACATAAAAAAACTACACTTCCATGAGCAGTGTAGTAAACGTAGAAACGTTTTTCTTGTGCAATGGTTTACAAAGGGCAGAACCCAATAAAGTTTCTACTATTGATTCCATAACAATTATAAATATTAAGAGAATAATAAATTTAAACAAAACAAAAGTAAATAGAAGAAATAAAAGAATCACAAAGAAGTTTATTATGAAAACAAAATCATTACAACACGAAGGAGAAGAAGATGGCTTCGTCGAAGGGATCCTTGATCCTAGAGATACCCTTATTGAAATGGTTGGATAATTGGAGTGTATCAACTTATCCACTTCCATAAACATCCCAATGAATTTACCAAACTTTAAAAATGATAAAAAAATCCAATTTATTGAGGGGAGGGGAGGAGAGGTTACAAGTGGTTTCAATTGTGAATGTGTAAATTCATAAAAATATTTTAATCCAAATTGAACCACCAATGTTTCACTGAAAATAGTAAATCAGCTACTCATACACAAGTATAATATGTGTGGATATGTGTCCTCTATCTACTATAAAAATTTGAGTTCAATCCATGCCGTGATGAAGGTGTTATGACCAAAATACAGAATCTTATCCATTCTGGCGGGTCCAGCCCACCTTTTAATTTATGGCCCACCTACTCAATCCAAATGCATTCTTTTTATGTAGTGTCCTCAATAAAATTTGTAGCCCATGAAGTAAGGAACACATTTAAAAACTTTTAAGTTCAAATAATTCAAATAAAAATATTTATGATCGAAATACTACATTGACTTTGAAAGGGTAAAACAGGATTTTTCATCCAATATTCAAATGAATGATCTAATCCCAAATAATTTCTAGTTGAACATATTTAACACAATGTGAGAAATTATATCATTTATTATCAATAAAATATTCAACAAAATAGTGTTTTATCAACTCTCCCACACTTAACATTTTGCACTCCTGGGAAAAACCTCATATCAAGTAAACATAAATATCAAATCAAAACCAATTTTAAAACACAAATCCTTGGGATCAAACAATTACACAACAATAAACAAAAGATATCATGCCTCATAAAAAACCATTATTTCAAGTTGTCCATTTACATCATTCAATATATTTCCACATTATTTATCCTCCCATGCTAAAAACACTTACCTCACTTGAATTTCATCTTATCAAACAAATGTCAATTTTTTTTGCAATGTCTTTCTCATCCAAACTCATACAAGGTTCACCATAGGGTTGATAAATTCCTACATCGCTATCCAATGTGAGTCAAGGAAAGATGTTTATCATTAGGAATTTTCAGGGTTTTTATGTGCCTTTCAGTTGGTAGGATTTTGTTGTGAAAAATTCTGAGGATGAATGAGGAGGGCTTGACTCTTTTTAAAGAAAAATTGCAGTCATCTAATTTTCACTTAAATATGGTCTCCTCCGGAATCCCCATAGTATCAATTAGGCTCCATCATCATGAAAATTCATGGAATGTTTACACCATTCATGATTTCAACATAAAAAATTTCAATCTTCTCAAACATGATTTTCTTAAAAGCCCCAGATAGGCACTGCTTTCCCCCTATATTAGAAGCTCTAGAAAGGCACAACTTCTATTATCATGAAATAACCAGAATGACACAACTTTCAACCTAATGATTCTCTTCAGAAGATAACACATCTTTTCCTAATTTAATTTTCCACCCAAAGTATCATAGAATGTCGAAGCACAACACAACATAGCTTCCCCCACACTTAATTTCAACTAGATTATGCAATTTCACTTCAAGAATTGGTTGGATATGGAAATTTGGCTTGCAATGTGGCTAACCTAACAGGTTGTGCATGGCTTCTAAGGGCTACAAGGATTTAATGTTCAAGGTAGGAAATCATAAAAAAAGGATTCTTTGAAATAGGGGCTTTAATGCCAAACAAATGTCTCAGTCATTTAAACATAAGTACCTCAAACCCAAACGTTTTGAGAGGAATAGATCAAATTCGGATCAAATCAAGCATGGTTTGGTTCTCTCAAGAAGCGATGGGAATGTAAAGAATATGAAAATAATGGTTCAGAAGCCTCACAGAAAAGTGATTAAAAATATAAAGACAGTGATATGTGGAATTGGATTCAAAATTCCGTGTACTTTTCATGAAATTACTAAATATTTGAACATGAAACATAGTCATTTCAGCATTCATTTAATCTCAGTTTCATGGAATAAATTTGTTTACTCATTGAAACAATATTCAAAAAATGGCAATGAAAATCATTTCAACTCATTTAAAAAAACAAAATAAATGATAAATAAACACATAATATTTTTAAAAACACACATTTTTTAAACAAAAAACAAATGAAAAATCTATACTATAAAGGCTCCCTCCCTCCCCCACACTTAAAATATTGCATTGTCCTAAATGTGAACCCATGAGATGATATTTCCACAGGAAATGCATAATTTTATTTAGGACAAGTAATGTAAATGTGAAAGGGTTAGGAACAACCTGTTATTATCAAGTGAGGATGGGGGCATGCAGCTTGATGAAATCAACTATATCGGTAGAAAGTCCCTCGATGTATTTCTTCAAATGTTTCCCATTGACTGTAAAGATCCATCCAATGTCCCCTTGTGTGATCTCCACTTCACGATAAGGAAGAACATTAGACACAACACAAGGACCTAACAATCTGGAATGCAACTTACCAGGCATCAACTTTAGTCGTGAACTGTAGAGTAGGACATTCTCTGCAACATGATACTCCCTTTTCAGATCATTTTATCATGAAATACTTTAGATAATTCCTTGTAGATCATTTAGTTCTCATATGATGACATTCGATTCTCCTGAATCTCTTGAATTTGCGACTTCATTTGAAATATAGCTTGGGCCAAATCCATGTTGCCTTTCTTTATAGCCCAATATGCCCGATGCTCGACTTCCACTTAGAGATGACATGCTTTCCATAAAACAATCCGAAATTGGGACATACCAATGGGGGTCTAGTATGATGTCCTATTAGCCCACAACGCATTGTCCAAGTGCTTCCTCCAATCCTTCCTATTTGGCTGCATGATTTTCTCCAAGATTTGTTTCAACTCACGGTTTGAAACCACAACCTGTCCATTTGTTTGGGGGTGGTATGGCGTGAATGTTTTGTGTTTCACCCCATAATTTTGATAGAGGTAAGAAATATTCCTATAGAATAAATGTATCCCTTGGTCACTGATGATGGCCTTTGGTACTCCAAACATGCAGAAAATTTGAGCCTTGACAAAATCCACTACAACATGAGAATCGTCAGTCCTGGTGGCCTTGGACTCCACTCATTTACTCACATAATAGATAGCTACAATGATATAGAAGAAACCAAATGAAATAGGAAAAGGGACCATAAAATCAATTCCCCAAACATCAAAAATATCACAGAATAAAATGGGTTGTTGGGGCATCTCGTGTCTCCTGGAAATGTTTCCAGTGTGTAGGCAACAAGAGCATGACTTACAAAACACATGGGAATCATGGAATAAGCTAGGCCAATATAATCCAGAGTCTAAGACTTTTCTAGAAGTATGTTGCTGTCCAAAGTGTCCACCATAAGCAAATGTATGACATAAATGAAAAACAGACTCAAATTCATGATGGGGAACACACCTCCTAATGACTTGGTCACTACAAATGCACCTGAGGTAAGGACCATCCCACACATAAAACCTAGACTCACTTTTTAATTTTTGGACTTGATGCTTCATCAAATTTAATAGGATTTCAAGGGTAAAAATATAATTAAATAAATCAGCATACTAAGGATGCATAACTGAGATGGTATAGAGATACTCATCGGGGAAAGTGTCCCAATGTGGTACCTGGTCCAAGGTGTCACCCTCTAGTGTGTGAGTAAACATACTCATGTGGTCTTCCACAAAATTCTCTGACCCCATCTTGTCATTTATCTCGATGTCAAACTCTTGCAGAAGGATCATGCAATAGATAAGTCTTGGCATTGCATCTGGCTTCTTTAAGAGGTATCTCAAAGTTGCATTGTCATAAAAATTCAACTACTTTAGATCCCAATAAATATGAAAAAAATTTATCTAAAGAAAATATAACAGCAAGAAACTCCTTTTCTATTGTGGTGTAGTTTGATTGGGTAGAATCCATCATCTTCAACGCATACGAAATCACATGTGAACGTCCCACCACCCTATGAGATAACACAGCTCCAACTGCGAAGTTGGATTCATCACACATAATCTCAAATTGAAGGTCCCACCGCGGGGGGTTGTATGATCGGTGGAGTGGTCATAAACTTCTTTAGCTCATCAAATAATACCTTCCATAAATCATCAAAAATTAAGTCCATATATTTTTGAAGAAATCAAGATAATGTTAGAGAGATCTTACTAAAATATCTGATGAAGCATCAATAAAATCTAGAATGTCCAAGGAATGATCGAACATCACGCACACATGTAGGATATGTCAGGGTTGAAATAATGTATACCTTAGATTTATCAACTTCAATACCATGTTGTGAGACTATATGACGTAAGAGAATTCCCTTTTAAACCACGAAATGAAAATTTTCAAAATTTAAGATAATATTAATCTCAGTACAACGATGCAACACATCACCCAAACTAGAGAAACAATCATCAAATGAGGATCCATAAACTGTAAAATCATTCATTAATACCTCCATGCAGGTCTTAATGAAATATGATAAAATACTCACCATGCATCTCTGAAAGGTACCCGGGGAATTGCAAAGTTCAAATGGAATACTTCAGTAGAAAAACGTACCGAAAAGACAAGTGAATGTTGTCTTCTCATGATCCTCTAGATCAATAAGAACCAGAAAATATCCAGAAAATCCATCCAAGAAACAATAATTTGTTTTTCCAGTAATTCACTCAAGCATCTGATCAATAAATGGAAGGGGGAAATGGTCCTTGTGAGTAGATTGATTTAGTTTCCTATAATCAATACACATGCGCCAACTATTTTACACCCTCATTGGAACTAACTCATCTTTCTCATTTTTAACAACATTAACAACACATTTCTTAGGAACAAACTGAATAAGGATTTCCCACTGAGAATCTGAAATGGGATAGATTATACCTGCCTCAAGAAAATTTTCATCCTCTTTTTTAACAACCTCCAGAAGGGTTGGATTGAGTCTCCATTGTGGTTTCATCATCAGTTTATCCCCAGCCACTAAAATAATCTTATGCATGAAAATAGAGGGACTAATACCTAATATGTCATCTAAGGTCCATATGATTGCCCTGATGTTCTCCCTCAAAAGACTCAAAAGTTTTTCTTCATTTTCAAAAGGGAGATTGTTAGCAATGATAACAACTAATTTGTCACCACTTAACAAGTATGAGTGTTTGAGAATTGGTGGCAATGTCTTCAGTTAAAGTGTAGGGGGTGGTGTATGGATGTAGACATAGAAGGAACAAAAATATTTGCACAAAGAGCATTAGTATCAGAATAGATATCATCACAATCAGGGAATAAAGCATTAAATCCATTAGCATACTCAACAGCCATGTCATAATTAGAGTTGACGTGATCAAAATCAGAATATGATTCCATTTCAAAATAAAATCATAGAGAGTCTTGTACCTTAGAAATGGGTGTGGATGTTCTCATAGACATTAAATCAGAACAAATACTCATAATTTCAAAAAAAATAGGATAATCAAATTCCATGGGGTTTTTACTTGGTGGTTCAAAATGGGAGATAAAAAATGCAGAATGTTCCTCTAAGGGGTACATCAGGAAATCCATAACATTAAATATCACAAATTAATCTCCTAATTCAATAGAAAGTGTATCCTAATTGACATTTATGATAGTATTTTTAGTTTTGAGGAAGGTTCTACCTAATATAATGGGGACATGGGAACTTACCTGATCATCCTCCAAGTTATGCACGTAGAAATATGCTGGAAAGATCATGTCTCTTACCCAGAAAAGTACAACCTCAAGGACTCCATCTGAATATACCGTATCTCTATTCACTAATTGCACCACTACTCTCGTTGGATTCAACTCACCAACCTGTAAAGAAGAGAATACAGAGTGAGGCATCACATTTATAGAAGCTCCTAAATCACAAAGAACATCAGAGAAGTGCAACTCCCATATGGTACATGGGATGGTAAATGTCCTGGGATCCTTGCATTTTTTTGGCATTGCTAGAGTTGGTGTAATGAGTGATGAGACATTCCATCCAAGGTTTATCCTCTCATTTCCCTTGAGCCCTCTTTGATTGGTGCAGAGTTCTTTTAAAAAATTGGCATACATTGAGATTTTTTTGATGGCATCTAGTAGAGGGATGTTGATCTCAAAACGCATGAATATGTCGAAAACCTCTTTTTGCATCGCCTCTTCAGCAATATTCTTGGTTTAAACAACACTATTTGGAAAGCGAAGAGGTTTAGGAGGAATATCATCAATATTTTTCATAACTTTATCTTTCTCCTTGGTTTTCTTATCAGTTGGTATGGAATAGTTCTTCTTAAGAGTTGAGGTGAATCCCAGTGGAATGATTGTTGGAGAAGAATTAGTTGTTTGCTTCCCGCTTCTCACTGTAATGGCACTGACATTCCCCTTTGGATTGGGAGTAGTTTGGGAAGAAATATTTCTATATTTATAACTTACCATATCATGGAGGGCAGCAGAAATCTGGCTCATTTGAGTGTTCAGATCCCTCAACACCGAACCACGACTCATCAACTCATTCTGTTTATTAAGAACAATTTGTTTCAAAAGATCATCTTTGTTAGAGTCTACCGTGTGTTGGAGATTCCCTTGTTTCTAACATGTTGATGTTTCAGCTTCGAATCTCTTTTGGGGTTGTTTGAAACCCTGTGGGTAAGGTGGAGGTTGCTGGAAGATTGGTTGAAAAGGGGTCCTTTGTTTTTTCCCAGAGCCATACCTCATGTCTGATTGATCCTTACACCATTGGTTTAATGTTTTTCCAAAGGATTCATACTTATTTTTGTGATGTAGTTCTTGTTGTTGTTGATATGGTCCCCCCAGGAATACTGCTGCACAGTCTTCTATTTCTTGTAGTTGGGGGCCACAGTCAGTTTGGTGGCTTGTCTTTGTGCATATACCACACGGTCTTGAAGGAGGGGGTTGGGATGTCTTTTGATCCAAATCAATCTTTCTCACAATAGATTTCATTTATTCCAAAATGGTATCAATCAAATGTCTTTAAAGAGATGAGGGACTTACCTGATTTACTACCCTAACATGTGGTGTACCTCGATCACCAAATTGTTGGGCATTTTGGGCCATTTTATCGATCAACGCACATGTGGATACTGGTTTTTTGTCAACCAATTCACCTCCTGCTATGTCATCCACCATTCTCCTCTCCATATGTTTGATTCTTTCATAGATGTACTGGTTGAGTAATTGCTCACTGATTTGGTGATGTGGGCATCTTGAACAAAACTTCATGAATTGTTCCAAATACTCATACATTGACTACCCTTGTTCTTGCTTAATCCCCGAGATCTCTTTACGAATTGAAGTGGTCCTCAATGCTGGAAAAAATCTCTGCAAGAAAAGAGGTTTTAAATCGTTCCAACAAGTTACATATTCAGGTTGTAAATAATACATCCAGTCTTTCACATCCCCATCAAGTGAGAATGGGAATTCTCTTAGATTGATTTGATCTTCAGATACAGTTCAAGGTTTTAGGGTTGAGAAAATAACATTAAATATTTTCAAATTTTTATTGGGATCCTCACCAGAGAGGCCATGATACTTTGTAAGTAAGTGAATTAACCTAGATTTTAGTTTAAAGTCCGATTCGAAATTTGGGTATGCAATACAATTTGGCTGATAGTTAATATCAGGTTAAGACAATTATTGAATGGTTCTATTATGTTTATTTCCATTATTTAATGCCATTGGTTCCTGTTTTATGGTTTAATGGGAATTTCTACCAATTTCAATGTTCTGATATTGGAGTAATTCTCCAACTGGTTGAATGATGAAACTTCTCGTAGAATGAGAATGTATGATTCGATCCATAAGCCTACGTTCATTCTCTGGGTCATGATCTAAGAGATATTTGAGATTAGTTCATGTCATAAATCAAATAAAAATTAAAATAAATAAATTGTACCATATTAAAATAAAAATAATAAGTTTGAGTTGATGGTCCAAAAATAAGTAGAAGAAAATAAAATAAGAAGAAAAAAATCCAGATTGGGTGAAGAAGGAAGAAAGAAGAGAGGAAGAGAATAATATTTAAAATAAAATAAATACCTCTAATTGTTTGAAATAATTACTTGACTCCCCAGAAATGACACTAATTTGAAAGAGAACTATCATGGGTTCCCTTAAATGATTAGTGTGATTTTGGGGTCTTAGGTGTAGCAGAGTGGTTGTCCATGGTCGTCTCTCAAAGGTGGAAGTGAATTAAAAAAACTTTTTAGATGTATTCAAAAAATAAAATAGAATAGAATTAAAATAGTACTTAAAAGGATGGGGGTGGTTGTTTATCATTTATAAATCTTTAAGAAGTTTGATGGAAGAAGATTTTATTTTTTGTATTTAATTTTGAAGTGATGTTTGATTAAAAAGACACAACAAGAAGATGTTTTTTTAGAAAATATTTTAAAATGTGTAATCAATGTAACTCTACCTCTTAATTCACTTATTAATCATTATCATTTTAATTAATATATACTTAATTATGATCCCTTAATTTGTTAAATCCAAAACCCCAAGAGAATAAACATTACCTCAAAGATGATGTGAATTTAACCCTAGGCTAACTTCGGAACATGAAATCCCAACACCATGATTTGATTGATGGTCTAAGATTATCTTACGGTCATTGGTAAATGAAGGCACATATCATCACTGGAAATTATAATTAATTGAGTTTAAGGATTATATTTGAAAACTACAAATTGATCCCGGGTGGTTTTGAATTACCTGTTATGTTTGCGCTCTCACAATTCACACAATTCTCGACCTTGCGTGATTTGTGTTTATTGTTCAATTACTTGCTTAGTTTAATTTAAATTAAAATATCAATTGACAGATCATAATATTTTTATAACAACATCTCATTGATTCAATATAATTGAATGAATAAGGTTATAATTTGATCGATTACATAAAAACACTACTCTTCCATGAGCGATGTAGTCATCGTACAAACGTTTTGAATGTGAAAAGGTTTAGAAAGGGTAGAACCAAATCATGTTTCTACACATGATTCTAGACCAATTAGGAAGATTAAGAGAAGAATAAATTTAAACAAAAAAATAGAAAATTTAAGAAAATTAAAGAAGAACATTGAGGATTATTATGAAAACAAAAGCATTACAACACGAAGGAGAAGAAGAAGGCTTCATCGAAGGGATCCTTGCTTCATGAGCTACCCTTATTGAAATGGTTAGAGAATTGGAGTGGATCCACTTATCATCTACCCTCAACATCCAAATTCACGTCACAACCCTTAAAAATGATAAAAACTCCAATTTATAGAGGGTAGGGGAGGAGAGGTTACAAGTGGTTTCAAGTGTGAATGTGGAAATTCGGCCAAAAATTTTAATCCAACTTGCACCGCCCATTTGACCACTGAAATGCGTGAATGAGATCTTCTTCCAGCAAGATCATATATGCGGATGTTGCTTCTATATCTCCTCCCAACATTTGGGCTCAATCCAATCCCAGATGAATGAGTTATTCCCCAAATACAGAAGCATATCTATTCTGGCGTGTCCAGGCCACCTTTTAGTTTATGGCCCAATTACTCCATCCAAATGCATTATTTTGATCTAGTTTCATGAATAAAAGTTATACACCATGAAGTAAGAAACATAGATACAAAATATTAAGTTCAAATAATTCAAATTAAAATATATATGATCGAAATACTATAGTGATTTTGAATGGGTAAAACTGTAATTTTAATCAAATATTCAAATGAATGATCTAATCCCAAATACTTTCTAATTGAACATATTTAAAACAATTTGAAGAAAATTATATCATTTATTATCAATAAAATATTCAAAAAAAATAGTATTTTATCATACTGTGATATAATAATTAAATTATTTTTTAAACTTTTAACAAATAATACTTTTGAAATAAAAGCATTTTTTAAAAAATTCACATCTCTTGAACATTCAATATGTCTTTTAGATTTGACTCCAAATGTGACTAGGTCTCAATAACATGAACTAAAATATATAAAATAAAAAATACCACATATCATATTATTGGAAGACCCACTGTATAAATAACATGAAAATTTGAATCTTCTATAATGTAAATTTACTGAAATGAATCAATCAAGTAAAATGTTTTAGTAATCTTGCTAACTTGGGTACAGTTAGGTTATTAGTAGAATTTTTTTGAATCCAAATAGATTTGAAGAATCTATT
This sequence comes from Viscum album, assembly GCA_963277665.1. Taxonomy (NCBI): domain Eukaryota; kingdom Viridiplantae; phylum Streptophyta; class Magnoliopsida; order Santalales; family Viscaceae; genus Viscum; species Viscum album. The sequence goes on from OY728161.1 coordinate 1,604,647,329, forward strand.
TTTGAGTTGTTTAGAAAACACATATTAATAAATAAATATATTTTTATTCAGAAATGACTTTGTAAATATCAGATAACGTTTATTGGAATATTTTCATTGCATTATATATTTAAGACAAGTAATATTTGAAATTCATCCTTTTTATATTTTAATAAAAGTATTATTATATATCATTGGGGATAAGATGTTATAAACAAATATATTTTTTGTAGTCTGGTTTCATGCAAGGAATAAATTTATCATATTTTTATTTTCCTTATAAAAAAATTAGATATGAATTATTTAATATTATAAAATTCATTTTTCAAATCCATAATCTCTTTTTGAATAGCTACTAAATCAGTACAGAATTTTCCATTAGATCTAGAATCTCTATTTCTAAATCTCTTATTTTCATGATTGAGATTCATATATTCATTCTCCACAATATTCCAGTCATCCAAGACAGAATTAACAATTATTTCCTAATATTTATTTATTAACAAGAAATATTTTAATCTATCATTATATTTTTTTAGTTTTGATATCTCATAATTAATATTCTTTTTAGATTCATTATTCTATGAAAAATAATTATTCAAATGATCACATTCCCTTTTTCGTTTCTCATTTTACATAATAAGATTATTATTTTTAATTTTTATGTTAGTGTATTTTTTAATAATCCTGACACCATCATCCTTTAATTTATTATTTTATTTAAGTAATTGTTTCATTTTAGAACTAATATAATCTATATCAAATTAGAAATCATATTTAGTTTCTTTCTAAAAATCAGATATAGAATTATGATCACCATTAGCCGGAGTAATTAATTGAGTAAAAAAATAATCTGTTAGCTCATAATGTATAACCATTAAAGTATGATTCCCTATTTATAATTCACATCTCTAGTCATTGTTTGAGTTTGAATTATCTGAAAAGTCCCATCATATAAAAAAAGATTTTTTTTTCTTTCCCCTTTTTCCTTTTTCGTTATTTGGGTGCTTGATTTTTGGACAATTGATCCTTATATGACCTTTCTTCATGAAATCATTACAGTTTATGTTTGAAACATCATTATTATCACTATAATTACCTTCATTATACTTCTTTTTAATCTTACTTTTAAACTTCTTCTTACATGTTTTTTATCATAAATTTGAAAATATTATTTCTAGAATGATCCATCTCTTTATCACATTCATGGAACTCAAGTTCTGAAGTGTATAATGATTCAAAAACATTATATTTAAATTAAATACCATAACACTTTAAAGATTCATCATTTAAAATATTTTTAAATTTATGTTCATAACGCAATGAAGAACCACTTAGTTCATCTAAAGTATACTCTTTAAAATTCTTACATTAAACGATCATTAGTTTATTTATTTTCTATATTTTTGGTAATTATATCAGTAATATATCTACTTGAGATGTATTGTCTAGTACTTCACCAAGTGCATTCATACGTTTTTAATGCTTGTAAGGTGATGAAACCTCTTGTTTACATACTCATCTTCTCCCCTTTTTAATATATTGGTATTTTTCTCATAGCATTCCCAAATTCGTTATTTTAATCTTGTCTTCCCCATAGTGAGTGACTTGTATAATTCTCTAAATATCATGGGTTTTCTATCATGATTAAACATTAATATACACACTTTTACTAACATAACAACACAAAATATTCTTAATATTATAATTCAAAACATACTTTACCATATTATTACCTACAATTTTCTCGAGATTAACTTTGGGTAACTCATATAATTTTTGCATGATTTTCCAATGATCCAAAATTTACTGTTTTATATAGAATTCTATTTGGTCATTAAAATATCCATAATTACTTCCATAAAAAATGGGTGTTTTGTGGTATCCATCCATTATTGGCATTAATACCTCTTATATTCAAGAACCGATCATTATTTAGACTATCAAGTATAGGATATTTATATTAGTAAAATGGTAAAAAAAAATATAAAATAGAACATAAATCTAAATGATTACCCCCATCGTATACCAATTTTTAGATCGAGATAGATGATAATAATAGACTGGGGGAAAATAGTCTTTTAAAAATTTTAAAAAAAATAAGCAATCTGAGTTTATTATTATATAAATAAATAGTTTAATCTAGTGTTCATAATATAGTGAAAGGGAAATTAAAGGATGAAAATAATATTTTTAGAGTGGTTTAGATAACCAATATTATAGTCCCCTCTTCAACCTTCTCTACTTAGTGTGAAGATTAGCATGAAATAAGAAATCCCACATTTGATGGCGTGATAACATATTTATAGACACTACATTTTTCAATACCCAGAGGAACAACCTTGAGTTTTTATAAGAGTCACAATATAGTCTGAACTAACTTTTCTTCTGGAGTCACAACCCAGGAAACTTCCTTTTGATTGGTAGAATAACCAATACAGACTTTATTTTGATTATGAAAACTATAAATCAATTATAACAATTACAAATAGATTAATGAAAAATAATATAATGAAAAATAGAAAATAAGGAAAACTATTAGAGATCATAAGATTTTGAATATGATTCTTCTTGATGATCTTTGATCACTTAATTTGTATTGAATCAAACATATATGTTACTGTTGATCACACCAATGAAATGGTAGTCACGAAAGATCTCAATCATGGGTCAAGAATCAGTTGTGTATCTCACCATTGAATAAACTATGTCGAGTTTATTTTATCACAATATCCATTGATTATATTATAATAGATTAACCTCAATTAATTAATTCAAGTATCTTCTTGATTTCTAAGCTGTTTATAATGGAACAATCACTAAATTCCATGAGTAAGAAAATAATAATACATAGAATAATATGGTTACCTATAATTTGAATCATCATTCTCTTTATTTGAGAGTTCTCGCACTCTATTATTCCTACATGAAATATATTCTAAAGACTTCTAATATAATCATTAAAACATATCATACTTACTCCAATAAATATATTGATAAAAATCACTCCAATAAACTTTCAATAATTAAATAATCCTAAAATTATAAAAAAAGAGTATAAAATAAATAATATGAATTTTATTATTTCCATAAGTATTTTCACTATATTTTTCTACTCAATAAATAAAAATAGAGTCGTTATAACATATATATATATATATATGACAAAGTAAAATAACAATTAAAACAGATTTAACAAACATTCAGTTAAGAGAATTATCAAAATATCACTATAACATAACATGTGAGAAAATATAATTTATTTTGAAAATATTAACAAAGTAAAGAACTAAAGATGTGAGACATAAGAATTGAGATTGGTTAACTTATTGTGTCATCAAAGAATGGTCAGTATACTGATAGTGTGAATCAATTCATCATGTGATCACATAATTGTGGTAGGTTCACCATGATAACTTGGAATACCATCATGGTCACATTGAAATATATATTCATGGTAACTTCAAAATAGAACTCACAATCACTTAAAAATATAGATCATGGTCACTTAAATTTATAACTCATGAGCACTTGAAAAAATAATAATCACAATTACCTTTCAAATAATACTCATGATAACTTGTACAAATAATGAGTTTTTTAAAATGTTTTCGGATTTTTTTAAAAGTACGTTTTACTTTTTTTTTTAAAATATGCCTTAAAGGTGGAATTGTCGATGACAATTTTTGGTTAAGCCCACAGATGACACCGTCGATGCTGCCTTTTACCTAAAATAATAATTTTCTCTATTTTAATTATTATTTTTAAATATTTAAAATTTCAATGTTCTATTATTAATTTATTTTTTATATATAAATATATAAAATTGTTTCAACATAATTTATCTTTTATAAAATTATGTGACTTTTGAGGACATTAAAATATAATGTATAAGATCAATATAAATAAAAATTGAAATGTGGATTAAAAAAATAATAAGTAGTCAAAAATAAAATAGAATTTATTAAAAATGTTGTTGAAAATTTATTTATAAGCTTTATAATCCAAAAACATGAAACTTAAAAATGTTTAAAGTATGTGAATTTTCTATCCTATATAATATTAACAATAAGAACAATATAAATGAAATTTTAAACATTTATTAAACCTAAAATAAGTAGTCAAAAATTAAAAAAAATTCTTAAAAATGTTGACGAAAAATAATTTATCTGCATTATAATCCACCTAAATGAAACGTAAAATTTTTTTATGTACTTGAATTTTCGAGACTATAAAATATAAATTATATGACCAATATAAATTAAATTTTAAATATTTATTAAACATATATGAATTTGTCTAAAATTAAAAAAAAATCTTAAAAACTATTGATGAAATAAAATTTATAATCTTTCTTATCCACCTACTTGAATCTTAAAAAATACTGAAGTACGTGGCATTGCTATCCTATAAAACATAAACTATAAGACAAATACAAATGAAAATTTATATATTTATTGAAAATATAATAAGTAGTTTAAAATAAAAATAATTTCTTAAAAAATTTTGATGAAAAATAATTTATATGCTTTAAAATCAACCTACATGAATCTTAAAAATGATTCAAATACGTGACATTGATAGCCTATACAATAAACACTATAATTCTAATATAAATAAAACTTTTAAAATTGATTAAAAGTATAATATTTAGTTAAAAATAAAAATAATTCCATAAAAAATGTTGATGAAATATAATTTATATTCTTTCTAATAAAATGACTTGAAACCTAAAAATGTTTCAAGTACCTGACTTTGTTATCCTATAAAATATAAACTATAAGACCAATATAAATGAAGATTTAAAAATTTATTAAACATATAATAAGTAGTCTAATTTTTAATTCTTATTTATATGGTTCTCATAGTATATATTTTATAGTATTTCAAATTCAAGTAGGTGTCTTTGGATCCCCCTCGACATTCCTTCGTTTCACACTCACTTCAGAGTAACTTTTCTTACATTCCTTTCATTTTCATTTTTTTATTTTATTTATGAAACACTATATTTTAATTTTTTTTTGAAATTTAGGATATCATTTAAATTTTATTTTATTTGTTTTTATACTATATATTTTATATGATTTTAATGTTATATACTTAAAATTTAATAATTATTCTTATGTTTCAAGTAATTTCTCTTTTAAAGATGTTAAATATAAGTTGTCTCTAAGATATTAATAAAAACTATAACACCTGATAAAAATATAAGAAGGTATAATAGTAATAATATTGTCTTCATTTTGATAGATATAAAACATATAAATGAACATGCACAATCAATGTCAATGTCTATGGTGTGGAGATTCCGTCCCACATGGTAGTCTGTGAATAGGATGTCCGCGTCGGGTTCGTTGTGGAGTCTGATGACCTAGAGAGGGCTGATCCTTTGGCACTAGAACACCGACTGTCATATCCTCCACCTATGTGTTAGTGTGAGGAGCTACCAACTGCATCTTTTACTACCCTCCTGATTCTTCTCCCACTAGGTTGGTAGAAGGACATTCCATCATCGTAGTGGGGAACCAAGCATGTGATAGAGCTATGCCCAAAGGATGCGGTGGATCGGGACCCCAAGGCTATGATGGATATATGCCATAATGATGTGATGGATCTGGATGCCAAGGATGTGATGGATCTGTAACCCATGATGGAGAAAACTGTGGATATCATGTCAAGAAAGGCAGATCCCATGCCACCTGAGGTGTAATCTCAATTGGCTGAGGCTGGACTATTAGAGGGATGACCTCTTCGTATGGAAAATGTGAGGCCTCCCATGAAACCGGATGTTTTCTACACTATTTTCACTGTGTCACCACAGAATCAACAGTTGCTACAGGATAGTCCCTTTGGAAAGGAACCTTACCTTTCAGGGCAGGACACTCGAAGATGCTCTTGGAATGTGCATGATAAGATGACCTCAGCACTAATTCTTCAATATGGACAGTTGTATAACTAAAGACCCCATCCTCATCTTCATCACTCATGTGAACAAGATGCTCTTAGTGATTTCCATATAAAGTGATTCAAAATTAATTATAAAATAGTTCAATAAACAAACTAATCGAAATTTATGGACTTAAAATCTTATGAATCTATCTACCATGTCGTGTAAGATATAATATATACTTTAGTCTATACTATGGATCATACTCAACCTAATCTGAAAGAAATAATCGATTCATATGTACACCCTGGATATGAAACTCTACATGTATGTGCCAACATTTTGAATGTGAGCATGTACTAGGTGCCAGTCCTCATCCTGCCTCCCTGTCAGATTTACCCCATGATGTTTCTCTATTTGTCTCACGAACAATGGAATCAGATAAGAATAGAAAAACTAGAACATGACTCAATTAGAACAATTCCACTAAATAATATGGATGTGAATTAGGTGAACTACAACCATAGAATTCTCTCTCCCAACAGTCCAGTATTTTAGGAACTGGTTCATAATAGATTAATAATGTTGCCATGAAATATGAAATGAAATGTGACCATTGTCCAAAAAGATCCAAAATAAAAACCAAAATTGATGCTATTATATAAATTTTTATACAGTGATTGATTGTATATCCATACATGGTCAGGTAAGATATAGTCCAACTGGAGATGATATACACCTAAATAGAGTCTCAAAACAATGTGGAAATTGGGTCGCTAAGACCACGTGTAAATTAAACATCGATAGTGAAAATTAATGAGAAATTAATGTCAATAACTCATAGTAGCATCAAAAACAAATTAAAATGGCTGATCATACTAGCATCAACAAATAGAATCGTGAAACACCTCCATCATGATTGGTAGACCAGAAAGCTCAGGGAAGAATATAGGGATGCCATACCATTCCCACAAATGAATAAGGATGATACATCCCCCGAGACATGTGTAGTACCTGTGGGATAGCCAACATAATGCTCTGTACGCATATGCTAAGAAGGATTATCTCCATATGTACTTCATAACCTAATCAATGTCCTCCTGTAGGGTTAGAGACATCATGTTCACCTAAATCCTTGAGTGATCAGTACACATGGTCCCTCCAATGAACCATAATATATATGCACAGGAATAACACTTGATAGTCTACTCATCAGCATCATCCGGTAAATGTGGAATATGTTCTTCCAAATAAGGAATATATATCAATTCTCCGTCTATATCCCTATGTAAGGGAAAAATTTCGACACCTAACAATCATTGAACAAGTTCAGGATAAGATGCACGAGTGGGTTAAGTAACAACTCTCCACTGGATAGAAATATCGAGATGTAGTTCCACATCCTGGTGTGTGATGGTCATCTCTCACTCAGGAAGATAGAATGTGTGTGTCTCTAGTCTTCACCTCTCTATGAGGGCAGCACGAAGGAGATGGTAAAAAAATGTGAAATCTAATATGGAAATGTCGTAGAATCCAACACGGTGCAAGTATGGTCTAATGGCATTTGGAGGCTCCCTGTAAAGTAAATGGTGTGCTCGACGCACCCTGATCGATCGATCCTCACCACCCTCTAGAATGACCTAGGAAACATGGGTATCTTATTGTGTGAGTAGTAGAGAATCATCCATCTGCATATAAACAAATGTAATTAGTCATTTGTGTAAAATGTACATATAACATTATGGTCACCAGAATGTTATGACTTGTATATGCACGACAATCAATGTATATTAAAAAATTTTATGAACATATTTTTACGTAAATAATGGGGTGTGTCTTTATGTTTTTCAAATCATATTACTAATATGTTGTTAAGATATCATTTTACCTAGAAAAGGGTGTTTTGTAAGATGTGATTTCATTTATTTATATATATAAACAATTTGCCTTTGTTATAAATATGTTTATTAGAAAATGATGTTCTTTATAATTTATGTATGATTGTCTACATGATGGTATGTTTAATGATTATTTTGTCACGTGTAATGGTGATTCTATAACACTAACTGAACTGCAAGAAAAAATTTGTGGGAAATGAACCACGACGCTGGAGGAACGGTGACAACGACGATGGAGATGACATATGCTCATTCCATCACCATCATTGTTGTCACTATTCCTGTTTCATCATTGTACATTTCCCACAAATTATTTCAGGAAGTTCATTTTTTGTTACATAATCATCATTACTAACTCCTATTGTTGGTTGTGTAATATAACAAGATCCGTTATCAGTTTTATAACTTCTCCATAGTAGTAAAAACAGGTAAAACCTGACTTTATACGTAAAAAATGTTTTCTGATCATGATTCTGATAGTGTAATTGAAAGAGCATCTGATTATTTCCTATCTATAGTTCAAGGATCCGATGCTCTTCTAATTTATATAGCGTCACTCAGGTTGAATGCTCAGCGATGATACATTTTAATTGTCAAATGTTTTTAGTTGATTATATTTTGATTAGTGGGGGGGGGGGGTTTGGAAGAGTATATTTGAAAATATTGATATATTATGATTGATTTAACAATTTTATAAATATTGGGGTAAATTTATCATTAGTTATTTAATATCCTGATATCCTTGAGATTTTCTTTATATTGCATTAAATTAACATCATTGTCACCCGTTTACGTTGATTGGAATTCCCAAGTGTTAAGGCTTTAATATGATATTTAACATAACTTAGGGTTTTAATATTTATCATATATTGTTTATGGTTGTGTATTTATGGTTCCAATAATACATGTAAACCACTTGATAAAAAAACAAGTCATTAATCCAAGACATGTTATGTCTAACATACACAATGTTAAATTAAAGAATACTCATTGAGAAAAAGCTCTCAATCAATTAACATCTCTAAATAATGACTCAACCCAATGGTACATTTAATCAGCTATTAAGATGGCCATTAATAAGGTAATATTTATTTTTTGTGATGAATTATAAACAGAACAAAAAGAACTGGATAGGAAAAGTGTTGTGCACTAAACATACGGACACAGACGATGATGAGAATTAAAAATGAACATTAGATTAAATGAGAATGATAATGAAAGGAAGTGGATTCAAATTTATTAAAACTATTTTAAGAACACTAATATTAAAATACATAAGTTGGATAAGAATAATAGATATTGAAGAAGAATCTTTCATTAAAACAAAATTATAAAAAAAAGAATTACAAGATTACAACAATGAAGAACACAAAAGTAAATGAAAACAAAGAGAGGAGGAAAGGTTTCTCAAGAGGGAAAGTGAGTATGGAATTTCCTACATAGAATTTGAAAAAGCTATGGGCATTCCAATGTGCTCTCCTCTCTTCTGAAATTCCAAGCTTTTTCATGTAGAGAAGGGGGATGTATTTAGATCCCATTGTTGTGGGCTGTTTGCATTCCAAAACTGCCCCTCCACATGCAACACCGCTTTGATAAATTAGACATCCAAATCAAAAGATATGATACTCTTACAAGTTGTATATATTTATATCCTCCATATAATTTGAAAAGTTGTAGTCCAATGGACTTAACGATCCAATGGTATTGTTGTTTGATTAAACAAAATTATCTTTCCATTTCAATCCAATCATTTTAGAATTCCGAAATTTGAATGAGTTTATCAGTGGTACGATGTCTTCAAATATGAAAAAATTCATTCAAAATAATTGTCTTACCATATATTTGATTTCAAATTGCAAATTCATAGCTATATTGGATGTCTAGATCAGGATACATGACATGAATGTTGTACTCATATTAATTCTTGTGCAGAATGGTGTGATAGACTTCAAAGCATCAGTTGGGCCCCTTGTTCTTGTATTTAGACCTCAAAATTGTTATCCAGTATTACTTTGGAAAATAAAAGTCATATGGTGTAGTTTCATAAAATATGGGCATCGGGATTTAGACGAGTAACTCAATCATCCTGGCTGGTCCAGTTTCTTCCCAGATTCGTTTGGTCTTCTTCTGTTGACAACATGACCCTATAAGTGGATTATTTGCCCAAAGGTTCCTTATAATTAAATGTTGTAATTTGATTAAGGAAACCATAAAAACATGAATAATGCAATTTTGATAAGTAGGGTGGGAGTTATTATTAAGAAATTAAACAGACATGAATCTGGGTGAATTCAAATTGTGCTCAAAAATTATATTTAATATTTAAACATTAATATATCACACAATTTATACTCATTTCATATAAAATCTGATTTGGAAGAATATAAAACTTTATGAAAATATTAATAAAATCAACTACCCCATAGATAGGTTTGTGCATGTTCTCATATACAAAAAATATAAAACCATTAAAAAATAATTTTCACTCACCAACAAATATTAAAATTTTCGTTTCCCCAATCAGGGGAGGTTTAGACAATTTCACTCATCCATATTGAATTCCCCCACATGTTTTTACAGAAACTATGTTCCAAAAACAATTCATTTTTCAAGCTCAAATTAATAAATAGAAAATGGTGGCACACAAAACATACTCCTCTAAAGATAATAAAATTAATTTATGGATATTCACTCATTCACCAACCAAAATTGAAAATCATAGAGGGTGAAAGATCTATCCACTTCCACTCCCTATCCGAATGTGATAAAAAATAAAGATGTTTTTAGGGGGTTTTCTATGGATATTGTAACACCCGAGACTTTTATGTTATATAAATCATCAAAGGAATCTTTTTCTACACAACACTTGCTTGGCTTGCTTTACACGCAATCGCGACCTTCCTCGATAGCTTGCGTCGTACGCAATACCGAGTTTCACTAAACAACAATATGCTATTAAAACTAGCCGTTATGAATAGTAATAACCACTTTTTGAAATTTTATAAATTTTATTTTTCAAAATGGACTTCATTTTTGGACTCAGAATATCGAAATTATCCTAGGGTGAAATTTTGGTATTTTTCTGAAAACTTTCAATTTTTGATGAATAGTGAAAGCACTTAGTGGTAGGTTAAAAACTGAATTTTGCATAAAACTTAATTTTACCGCTTCTGTGAATGGAATTTCAAAAATCCGAGAGACACGGTTAATATCAAGGACTAAAATGTGGTTCAATGAGATGAAAATAATTTTTTGGTGAATAGTAACTTTTTACTATTTTTACCGCGGTTAATAGTAAATAGGGTAACTAAGGGTAAATATGATATTAATATTACCCTAAAACATGTCCTAATTCTATTGGACAAGTATAATTCGACAAAAAACAAACTTAGGAATAAAATATGACCATTTAGGCCCACTTGGATTAGATTAGGACATTTATTATTAATTTATTTAAAGAAGGGTTAAAATAGTTAAAATCAAAGTTTAATAAGTAAATCATTTTTAATATAAGGTTATACATAAGATAAATTCGATTGTAAATATTCATTAGAAAGCTAAAACGATTTCCTACATGATGGTATTTTATTTGTAATTTTTAGACATCAAATAATTTAATTTATTTATGACACAAAGATGATGCAGTAATTATCTTATTAATGAAATATTGACAAAATTGATAATATAAATACCAAAATAAATGTAATTTGAGACTTTTTATGAATTCCACTAATTTTCTAGGTTACTATGATATATTAGTATTGATTTAATCAACTTGGTTCTAACATATAATTCTGTTATGACTTTCACAAAAATCATATATCAAATAGTGTCAAAATTGACACAAAATAGTTTTTAAATCAAATATTATATTATTAATTGTTATTTTATTCCTACAAATCTAAGGTTCGGCCAAATGACTTAGATAAGGATATATATATTAATAATAAACAATTTGGGGTTCGTTTGGCATGTTATAGTAAGTGTATTAACCATATAGTGAAAGAAAACAAAAAGACACGGTAAAAGTTAAATTAATTAACTTAGAGTTAAATCTAATTGATAAGGTTAAAATAATACCCTAAACTTGTCTAAATCCTATTGGTTGATAGGATTTCTACCCATCCCCACTTTATCTTCGAAATAAGACCCTTTTGAACCATTATAAACCGATTTTGACTTTAATATAAAATAATATTTTGAGATATTCCTAAGGTGCCCCTCTCCTCCCTTATAAAATGGGCACCTCCTCCCCCTCCTCCTCACACCAATTTGAGCACTCAAGCTCGACCAACCCCTGCCATTTTCTCCTCTCCACTTCCCTAGAATAATCTTGGAGGTCCTGGTCTTCTCCAAAGACCAATCTTAGTTCCTTAAGTGGAGGATTCAAAGAGGCGTTCCAAAGAAGAGGTAATATCCATTACCGATCTTTTCAATTTCTTTCTTCTTCAACTTCTTCTTCTTTAGTTGTTTCATGATAAAGTAATAACATCAGTATTACTTACATACTGATATGTTATTATAAATATGAAACAACCCTAATTCACCTTCTATCCATCCTACGGAAAAATGAAATCACCGCGCGTGCGTACGTACGGAATACCGTCTCCACGCCGTGGTGTAATCTATTTTCCACCATCACCTTACAAGGATGGGTATAATGGTGTAATAAGTAACTATATATGATTATTATTAAGAAATATTGATACTGAAATAATATATATATATACTCCAATACAATTCCACGATCATAGGAACGATATCATCACTCGTGCGTACGTACGGAATACCGTCTCCACGATGTGATGCGACTCGTTCTACATGATCTTCATTTCATAATGATTATATAAATGAATTGAATGAATGAATATGGTATATACTACACTAATACCATTCTGGAAATGAATTATCTATAACCTAAAGATAAGAATAAGAATTTATTCGACAAAACACGCATAAGAACAAAAAGTTATAAAGACCCGAGTAACAAGTAACAATGAAATATTACTAACAAGAAGCTAATAATATGACCATATATGATCTCATATCAATATGTATGATTCTGGAATAAGTCAATAACATTATTTAAACCATTATACAGGAGCTTCGGACACGAACAAAGCAAATCGGACCTATGGTAAGGGAAATATCACAATCTCATTTTTATCCGAGATTGTTTATTCGTAAGTATTTACTGGGGTGTATTTTATCATCCACATCCATGTTCCCTCAATATGTAATATTGTTTCCATCCACTTGAAATAGTTTAAATCCAATTTTACCCTTAGGTGAGTTTTTAGTAAAGAATATGAAAGGAATCTTTTGTCGTTTTTCCGTACGAGGTACTTTTTGACTTTTCCGACAAAAGTACGAAGAATGTTTTTTTAACTTATACGGCATGAATGGATTTTTAAAACATTACTTCAAAGAATCTTCCTTTACAAGTTTTCAAGTTTATTTTTAATCAACTTCTTTTATTTTAAAGTTGTATGACATGTTATGAAAGGAAAAATGTTTTTGAAGAAGAAAGGATATTTTCCTCAAGAATTCAATTCAAGTGTTTTATCAAAATTATTTTCCATCTAAGATAATAAAGGGTTCTGTTTCTATCCATATTTTTACATTGGTTTGACTATGTTGTGATGGAATTATGTTTATGAATTCCTTTATCATATATGAATTGATTTATGATGTCATGATGTTTCAAGAATCCCATTTTTGTTATATGTGTTATGCGATGATGTATGTTTTATGATTATGTGGCACACATAAGAAAGGATTCATTATAAGATGGGTGGGACCTATATCTCCCTCCAATGCATTGGGTAATGATTTTTATATCTCATGAGATAGACATGGCTTGAACGGAAGGTTATTTCGGTTCAGTGATACATGACTGAAACGAGGAGTGAACTCGGTTTAGAAAGGGACTTTGTCCACTAAGATAGTCTTGGCAATAAGTCATGACTAACAAGAAATGATTTTCCATGATTATGTGTGCATGCCACAAAGATTCAAGTTTTATGTTATGATTATGGGGATCTCATTTTCACTTCTATGATTTATTCCATGTTAAGATATTATGATCTCTTTTGCAGGTTTTAATTTTCAAAAAGATATGATATGATTTTTATTTCCTTTATTTGCCCTTGCTGAGCATTTGAGCTCACCCTTTTATGTTTTCTTTTCCCCAGGCCAGGAAGATGGATATTAAGTAGAATATGCTAAAAGGGACCCTAGATATGATGAAATAAATGGGAGACACTGTAGAAGATTTATGAACCAGTTGTTTATGTTTCCCAGTTTCTAAAGACACTATACCTATACGGTCCTTTGTGGTTTTGTCATATGTTGTAATAAGTGTAATTCAATTTTGAAGTATTAACAATGTATGTAAAGTGTGGGTCGTTATAGTTGGTATCAGAGGAAAGGTATAGTCAACCTTTGGAAACTAGGATGTGAAAGCCTTAGTAATAACCCTAAGGATAAGTCTAAGCATAGAACACAATCTTAGAAATGGCCATGAATAACCTAGGATAAGACCATAAGCATGAAAATTTTATTCTTGAATTAAGTGGTTTCCTATTATAATTAGTGTTGCTCACACTATTCTTCTTGGTTTTAGTCAATGGCTGGAACCCGAAGGAACCGTGTTAATGCGGAATGCGATGGGCAATGCAATGATTGTCCCCCTGAGCAACCAAACGATATGGGAGCTGGAATGCAAAATCTTGTAGCCATGCTCACACAACTTTCTCAAGCTATGAATCATGCAGGATTTCCAAACGAACAAAGGAGGGAGCAACATTCTGTTGAATCCTTCATGAGGCAGCGCCCACCATCTTTCAGCGGGTCTACTGATCCATTAGTTGCTGAACAATGGATTAGTACTACTGAAAAGATATTTTCAGTTCTTCAATGTTCTGAGCATGATAAAGTCATCCTAGCAGTGTATCGTTTGGAAGGAGATGCTGATCAATGGTGTAATCTTGTTAAGAATACAAGGCAAAGGGATGAAATTGAGTCTATGGAATGGGACGAGTTCAAGAACTTATTTTTCAATAAGTACTTCCCTCGTATTCTCCGAACAAAGATGGAGAAAGAGTTCCTTGAACTGAAGCAAAGGGATGATGAATCTGTTGGTACCTATGAAGCAAATTTTACCAGACTTGCAAGGTACGCTTCTGGTATTATTATCCAACCTGAGAGTAAGATCGATGGATTCTTTAGTGGCTTAAAACCAAGTCTTCGAAGGGCGTTAGCCATAAGGGACTTCAATAGCTACAAGGAAATCGTTCGATGTGCTCTCAAAGTCGAGATGGAGATTGGAGTAACCCATCAGTCACATGGGTTTGATAAGAAGAGGAAGATGGAATTCAAAGAAAAATCTAAAGAGCACACGGAAAAGAAGATGAACTTTCCCTTATGCTCAAAGTGTGGAAAGAAACATGGAGGGAGTTGTCTTAAAGGGACAAGTAAATGTTTTAAATGTGGAAAGGAAGGTCATCGGGAATTTGAATGCCGTGATAATGGGAAGAAGATGTCTAATGATGCAAACAATGGAAGGGATACACAGAATGAACCTGCTACACTTCAATGTTTCAAGTGCAAGGAGATGGGGAATTATGCCAATCAATGCCCAAATCCAAGGGTTGATGATGATGGTCGACGTCAACAAACTCTTAAGGCTAAAGAAAAAGGAAAGTCACATGCAATTTCTATCAGCGATGTGGAGTACGATAACGATGTGGTGAAAGGTACACTTACCATCCACTCTAAAGTAGCAAATGTTTTATTTGATTCTGGATCCACCCACTCTTTTATTTCTGAAAAATTTTCTAAGGGTATCACCGTATTACCTCAACAATTAGATGTTGAGTTAGCTGTGACAACACCTAATGGCACATCAATCGCATCAGAAGTTTATAATTCTTCTCCGATCGAAGTTTGTGGGAAAGTGATTCCTGCAAATCTTGTGATCCTTCCTTTAGTGGAATTTGATGTGATTCTTGGCATGGATTGGCTTTCTCTACATGGAGCTCATATCAATTTCCAAAGAAGGGAAGTCACATTTCATATTCCAGATCAACCTACGATCGTCTATCAATGCAAGGATGAACATAACCTTCCAGTGGAAATTTCTTCCATCTTATGGGTATTGATTCCACTAAATGAAGGTTATTTATCTCAAATAGTGGGTGAGAAACTCACGATTAAGAATATGCCCATTGTACGGGAGTTTGATGATGTCTTTCCGGAGGAATTACCGGGTCTTCCACCAAATCGTGAAGTTGAGTTTTCAATAGAACTCGTACCGGGTGCTTTGCCTATTTCAAAGACACCTTATAGAATGGCCCCAATTGAGTTGCAGGAATTGAAGAAGCAACTCCAAGAGAATCTTGATAAGGGATTCATACGCCCTAGTGCGTCACCTTGGGGAGCACCTGTTCTATTTGTTAAGAAGAAAGATGGATCAATGAGACTCTGCATTGATTATAGAGAACTTAACAAGATCACTATCAAGAACAAATATCCTCTCCCACGCATTGATGACTTATTTGACCAACTACGCGGAGCTCAATACTTTTCCAAGATTGATCTTCGTTCAGGGTATCATCAATTAAGGGTCAAAAGGGAGGATATACCAAAGACGGCTTTCCGTACAAGGTATGGACACTATGAATTTATAGTGATGCCATTTGGTCTTACTAATGCCCCTGCTATCTTCATGGATCTAATGAATAGAGTCTTTAGAGACTATCTTGATCAATTTGTGGTAGTCTTTATAGACGATATTCTTGTCTATTCAAAGAGCAAGTAAGAGCATGAAGATCACTTGAGAATTATATTGAAGACCCTGAGAAAGGAGAAGCTTTATGCCAAATTTACCAAGTGTGAATTTTGGCTTCAAAAAGTTGCATTTTTGGGTCATATAATCTCAAAAGAGGGGATATCTGTGGATCCAGCAAAAACAGAGGTTATCGAAAGATGGTCAAGACCAACAACAGTAACTGAGATCCGAAGTTTTCTTGGTTTGGCTGGATATTATCGACGTTTTGTAAAAGATTTTTCACGATTATCTAATCCACTCACTAAGTTGACTCGGAAAGGAGTTAAGTTTGTCTGGACAGAGGAATGTGAAGAGAATTTCAAGGAGTTGAAAAGAAGGTTATCCAGTGCACCTGTGCTCACACTGCCTTGTAGTGGAGAAAGGTTTGTGATCTACAGTGATGCATCCAAGAAGGGATTGGGGTGTGTTCTTATGCAAAATGATATGGTGATAGCTTATGCCTCACGACAGTTGAAAATCCCTGAGCAAAATTACCCAACACATGATTTGGAGTTGGCTGCGGTAATCTTTTCATTAAAGATTTGGAGGCATTACCTTTATGGTGAAAGGTGTGATATTTATACTGATCATAAAAGTTTAAAGTATATTTTCACACAAAAGGAGCTGAATATGCGCCAAAGAAGATGGTTGGAGCTGATTAAGGATTATGACTGCTCAATCCATTACCACCCTGGGAAAGCAAACAAGGTGGCAGATGCATTAAGTCGACAAGACCATGCTAGTTTATCCATGATGAGGATCACAAAAGATCCAATATTTATGGATTTACAAAGGATGGATCTTGGAATTATAATGGAAGGGGAAAAATCTTATCTTTCTCAAATGAATGTTCAACCATCTATACATGTGAAGATTAAAGAGGCACAGAAAGAAGATGTCGAGTTACAAAAGAAGGTGAGAAATGTTCCTGAATTCAACCTTGATTGTGATGGGATAATAAAGTTCAGGAATCGGGTTTGTGTTCCTCCCATCCCCGAATTAAAGAAAGAGCTGTTGGATGAGGCTCATAGTTCTTCACTCTCTATTCATCCTGGAAGCACGAAGATGTATAGGGACCTGAAAGAGTACTTCTGGTGGGATGGAATGAAAAGAGATGTTGCTGAATATGTCTCTCGATGCTTGGTTTGTCAACAAGTTAAAGCTGAGAGACAGAAGTCTAAGGGGATGTTACAACCATTACCCATACCCGAATGGAAATGGGAAAACATCACTATGGACTTTGTCACAGGACTTCCTAAAACATCCAAAGGCAATAATGCTATCTGGGTCATAGTTGATCGTCTTACAAAGTCTGCACACTTCATTGCTATTAGAGAGGATTTCTCTCTAGATCAGCTTGCCAGGATATATGTAAAGGAAGTGGTAAGATTGCATGGAGTTCCACTTTCTATTATATTTGATCGAGATCCGAGATTTACCTCGAAGTTTTGGCGAAGTCTTCAGCATACTCTGGATACAGAGTTGAGTTTCAGCACTGCTTATCATCCCCAGACAGACGGTCAGTCTGAGAGAACAATTCAAACCCTAGAAGATATGTTGAGAGCTTGCTCTATGGATTTCAAAGGAGGTTGGGATCAACACCTACCTTTGGTGGAATTTTCTTATAATAATAGCTTTCACTCCAGTATTCAGATGGCTCCTTATGAAGCTCTCTATGGAAAGAAATGCAGGACTCCAACTTGCTGGGATGAAGTTGGGGAAAGAAAGCTATTAGGACCTGATCTCGTTGATGAAATGGCAGAAAAGGTCAGATCTATTCAACAACACATAAGAGCAGCTCAGAGTCGACAGAAAAGTTATGCCGACA
Organism: Viscum album; assembly: GCA_963277665.1. Taxonomy (NCBI): domain Eukaryota; kingdom Viridiplantae; phylum Streptophyta; class Magnoliopsida; order Santalales; family Viscaceae; genus Viscum; species Viscum album. The sequence continues at coordinate 1,604,665,751 of OY728161.1, forward strand.
ACCGAAGAAAAGACCTAGAGTTTGAAGTGGGTGATAAAGTGTTCTTACGAATATCTCCCTGGAAGAGGGTTATGAGATTTGGAAAGAAGGGGAAGTTGAGCCCTAGATATATCGGTCCTTTTGAAATACTGGATCGTGTTGGGAAGGTAGCTTACCGATTGGCGCTTCCACCGAATCTCTCTCAAGTTCACGATGTGTTCCATGTATCTCTCCTGAGAAAGTACATACCAGATCCTTCACATGTACTCAGCTCAGAAGTTGTACCGCTGGAGCAAGATCTTTCTTATGAAGAACAGCCGATAGAGATTCTGGATCGTAGCGAAAAAGTCCTACGAAACAAGACCACTCGCTTGGTGAAAGTTTTATGGAGAAACCACCAACTTGAAGAAGCTACATGGGAGCTTGAGGATATGATGAGGAAGAAGTATCCTCATTTGTTTGTTGCAAAGTGACGAATTTCGAGGGCGAAATTCTTTTTAAGGGGGGTAGAATGTAACACCCGAGACTTTTATGTTATATAAATCATCAAAGGAATCTTTTTCTACACAACACTTGCTTGGCTTGCTTTACACGCAATCGCGACCTTCCTCGATAGCTTGCGTCGTACGCAATATCGAGTTTCACTAAACAACAATATGCTATTAAAACTAGCCGTTATGAATAGTAATAACCACTTTTTGAAATTTTATAAATTTTATTTTTCAAAATGGACTTCATTTTTGGACTCAGAATATCGAAATTATCCTAGGGTGAAATTTTGGTATTTTTCTGAAAACTTTCAATTTTTGATGAATAGTGAAACCACTAAGTGGTAGGTTAAAAACTGAATTTTGCATAAAAATTAATTTTACCGCTTCTGTGAATGGAATTTCAAAAATCCGAGAGACACGGTTAATATCAAGGACTAAAATGTGGTTCAATGAGATGAAAATAATTTTTTGGTGAATAGTAACTTTTTACTATTTTTACCGCGGTTAATAGTAAATAGGGTAACTAAGGGTAAATATGATATTAATATTACCCTAACACATGTCCTAATTCTATTGGACAAGTGTAATTCGACCAAAAACAAACTTAGGAATAAAATATGACCATTTAGGCCCACTTGGATTAGATTAGGACATTTATTATTAATTTATTTAAAGAAGGGTTAAAATAGTTAAAATCAAAGTTTAATAAGTAAATCATTTTTAATATAAGGTTATACATAAGATAAATTCGATTGTAAATATTCATTAGAAAGATAAAACGATTTCCTACATGATGGTATTTTATTTGTAATTTTTAGACATCAAATAATTTAATTTATTTATGACACAAAGATGATGCAGTAATTATCTTATTAATGAAATATTGACAAAATTGATAATATAAATACCAAAATAAATGTAATTTGAGACTTTTTATGAATTCCACTAATTTTCTAGGTTACTATGATATATTAGTATTGATTTAATCAACTTGGTTCGAACATATAATTCTTTTATGACTTTCACAAAAATCATATATCAAATAGTGTCAAAATTGACACAAAATAGTTTTTAAATCAAATATTATATTATTAATTGTTATTTTATTCCTAAAAATCTAAGGTTCGGCCAAATGACTTAGATAAGGATATATATATTAATAATAAACAATTTGGGGTTCGTTTGGCATGTTATAGTAAGTGTATTAACCATATAGTGAAAGAAAACAAAAAGACACGGTAAAAGTTAAATTAATTAACTTAGAGTTAAATCTAATTGATAAGGTTAAAATAATACCCTAAACTTGTCTAAATCCTATTGGTTGATAGGATTTCGACCCATCCCCACTTTATCTTAGAAATAAGACCCTTTGGAACCATTATAAACCGATTTTGACTTTAATATAAAATAATATTTTGAGATATTCCTAAGGTGCCCCTCTCCTCCCTTATAAAAGGGCACCTCCTCCCCCTCCTCCTCACACCAATTTGAGCACTCAAGCTCGGCCAACCCCTGCCATTTTCTCCTCTCCACATCCCTAGAATAATCCTGGAGGTCCTGGTCTTCTCCAAAGACCAATCTTAGTTCCTTAAGTGGAGGATTCAAAGAGGCGTTCCAAAGAAGAGGTAATATCCATTACCGATCTTTTCAATTTCTTTCTTCTTCAACTTCTTCTTCTTTAGTTGTTTCATGATAAAGTAATAACATCAGTATTACTTACATACTGATATGTTATTATAAATATGAAACAACCCTAATTCACCTTCTATCCATCCTACGGAAAAATGAAATCACCGCGCGTGCGTACGTACGGAATACCGTCTCCACGCCGTGGTGTAATCTATTTTCCACCATCACCTTACAAGGATGGGTATAATGGTGTAATAAGTAACTATATATGATTATTATTAAGAAATATTGATACTGAAATAATATATATATATACTCCAATACAATTCCACGATCATAGGAACGATATCATCACTCGTGCGTACGTACGGAATACCGTCTCCACGATGTGATGCGACTCGTTCTACATGATCTTCATTTCATAATGATTATATAAATGAATTGAATGAATGAATATGGTATATACTACACTAATACCATTCTGGAAATGAATTATCTATAACCTAAAGATAAGAATAAGAATTTATTCGACAAAACACGCATAAGAACAAAAAGTTATAAAGACCCGAGTAACAAGTAACAATGAAATATTACTAACAAGAAGCTAATAATATGACCATATATGATCTCATATCAATATGTATGATTCTGGAATAAGTCAATAACATTATTTAAACCATTATACAGGAGCTTTGGACACGAACAAATCAAATCGGACCTAAGGTAAGGGAAATATCACAATCTCATTTTTATCCGAGATTGTTTATTCGTAAGTATTTACTGGGGTGTATTTTATCATCCACATCCATGTTCCCTCAATATGTAATATTGTTTCCATCCACTTGAAATAGTTTAAATCCAATTTTACCCTTAGGTGTGTTTTTAGTAAAGAATATGAAAGGAATCTTTTGTCGTTTTTCCGTACGAGGTACTTTTTGACTTTTCCGACAAAAGTACGAAGAATGTTTTTTTAACTTATACGGCATGAATGGATTTTTAAAACATTACTTCAAAGAAGCTTCCTTTACAAGTTTTAAAGTTTATTTTTAATCAACTTCTTTTATTTTAAAGTTGTATGACATGTTATTAAAGGAAAAATGTTTTTGAAGAAGAAAGGATATTTTCCTCAAGAATTCAATTCAAGTGTTTTATCAAAATTATTTTCCATCTAAGATAATAAAGGGTTCTGTTTCTATCCATATTTTTACATTGGTTTGACTATGTTGTGATGGAATTATGTTTATGAATTCCTTTATCATATATGAATTGATTTATGATGTCATGATGTTTCAAGAATCCCATTTTTGTTATATGTGTTATGCGATGATGTATGTTTTATGATTATGTGGCACACATAAGAAAGGATTCATTATAAGATGGGTGGGACCTATATCTCCCTCCAATGCATTGGGTAATGATTTTTATATCTCATGAGATAGACATGGCTGGAAGGGAAGGTTATTTCGGTTCAGTGATACAGGACTGAAACGAGGAGTGAACTCGGTTCAGAAAGGGACTTTGTCCACTAAGACAGTCTTGGCAATAAGTCATGACTAACAAGAAATGATTTTCCATGATTATGTGTGCATGCCACAAAGATTCAAGTTTTATGTTATGATTATGGGGATCTCATTTTCACTTCTATGATTTATTCCATGTTAAGATATTATGATCTCTTTTGCAGGTTTTAATTTTCAAAAAGATATGATATGATTTTTATTTCCTTTATTTTCCCTTGCTGAGAATTTGAGCTCACCCTTTTATGTTTTCTTTTCCCCAGGCCAGGAAGATGGATATTAAGTAGAATATGATAAAAGGGACCCTAGATATGATGAAATAAATGGGAGACACTGTAGAAGATTTATGAACCAGTTGTTTATGTTTCCCAGTTTCTAAAGACACTATACCTATACGGTCCTTTGTGGTTTTGTCATATGTTGTAATAAGTGTAATTCAATTTTGACGTATTAACAATGTATGTAAAGTGTGGGTCGTTATAGATATGGTACGGTATGAAGATAATATAAAATTGAGAAGAAAAGGAGGGTAAAAAACGAACATGGAACATCAATGAACATTTTTTAAAAATGAGACTGAAAGGAAATGGAAACACATATTTATGAGGGAATGAAAATGTGAAATAAGACACAAAAGAGGAAGAAAATTTGATGTTAATGAAAATATGAAATATTTAAAAACTAAGAAACTTATTTTAATGAAATAAGTGTTCATTTTTTTCATTTTTTAAGAGTTGTACTTGAAATAGATCTCACACTCATCTCCCAACCCATGATTTATCTTCTCATGACACTAATTGTAATAATTATTAAAATATAATTGGTTGAGGAAGTGTGAATTTTTACATTCCCAAGACACAACCCATTTTTATTTTCATTTTTTTATATTTTTTTGAACACTTTTCAATAAAATTTACAAAATTGACTAAATTAAATTACATTAAATTCCACAAAACTCACTGAATAACAATCACTCCCCAACACTTAAATTGATGTTTACCCTTAAGCATATGATAACATGGTGAAAATCATCAAAAAGGGTACAAACAATAAAATCCATTCTCCCAACACTTAAATTTCAAAAAATTATGCAACGAAAATACATGTTGATATTGGGTGGGAAAAGGTATTGGTCTTATAATGTGGCTATCAAATAACATGTTTCCATAGGATTGAAGGGGCTTTTAAAAGGAGTAAAAATCTAAGAGAAATGGGAGGCTATAAGGATATTGTGATTCTCATGTTGTTCAAAAAATGCCTCTATCATATTAATGAATACTAAAGTAGGATAATCATATAGAAGGTCAAAAAACTCATGAATCACAAATGGGGGTGAAAAACAAAAATTTTGAAAATATTTACATAGGATGCCTTAGCATGAATGAAAATGGTGTTCCTCACAGGTGGGGAAAATCAAATTCCAAATCAAAAATTGAGCATTAAAAATTTGTTGTCATTGACACAATATTCTTTATCAAAATTTATTATGAGAAAACTAGATTTTTGAGATGAAACCATGTCTTTTGACTCCCAAAAATGGTTGGACAAAATTTCAAAACTAGATGGTGAGTAATTATGATTCGATTGGTTGTTTTTTACATTTTATATATTTTTTAATTTTTTTTATTATTAAATTACACACCCAAAAAAATAGAAATAGAAATAAATAATGACTATGAGGAAAGCGGTAAAAAATAAAATTATAATGAGTGAGGAAGAAGAAGAGGAAGAAGAGAGAGAGAGAGAAGAGGAATTAAAGATAAAGTGGTTCCCCTAGTTTGGATTTGGTGGGTTTCCATATCCATCCAGTGGTGGGTCAACTACAGATGTTGGGGATCCATTGGATGTCGATGTTTTTTGAGGATTGTGTGTCCTATAATGGAGATTCATTAACTGATGTCCATTAACCGTTAATGTCCTTTTGGAAGACGAGTCTTGGACTTGCACTACACCGAATGGGTTAACAACAGAAACAATAAAATGACCTTCCAACTGAGAATTATGCTTACTTGGGTGCAGCAGAAATCGAGAGTTGAAAAACAATACATTTTCACCTTCATGGAATACCTTTCCCAAGGTGTGTTTGACGCAGTGTAACTTAGCCTTATCTTTGTATATATTGGAATTCTCAATGGATTCAAATCAAAGCTCCTCCAGTTCATCAAATTGAAATAATAATTCTTGAACAGATTTTTCACAATCAAAATTATATGTTAACATAGCCCAAAAGGACTTATGTTGGATTTCAACTGTCATATGACAGGCTTTACCAAAAACTAGTCTAAAAGGAGATATCCCAATGGGTGATTTATAAGCAGTTCGATAAGCCCAAAGTGCTTCAGCAAGTCTTTTAGGCCAGTCTTTTCTGGTGGGTTTTACAAAATTCTCTCAATAACTCTTTTCACCTCTATATTAGAGAGTTATTCCATGCCATTTTTTAGTGGTGATATGCAGTTGATGTTTTATGTACAATCCTAGTCTTTTTCAAAAGTGATTATATGTTTCTATTACAAAAATGGGTTCTTATGTCACTTATTAAGGCAAGTGGTGTGCCAAATCAGTGGAAGATGTGTGTCTTTAAAAACTCACTAATAGTATGTGAATCATCCTATCTAGTGGGTTTGTCCTCGAACCACGTAGAAACTTAATCAACTACATGAAGAATGTATGAGAATGCATTGGACGGGTGGAATGGTCTCATGAAATTGATGCCACAAACATCGAAGATCTCACAAAAAAATAAAGGCAATTAGGGATTTTCATTTCTCTTTGAAATTTTTCCAAACTTTTGGCAAGTGGAACATGACTGATAGAACCCATGTGGGTCCTTGAAAAATGTCGGCCAGAAGAATCGAGAGTCTAGGACATTTCGGTAGGTCCTTGGTTGTCCAATGTGGCCACCACCATGCATTGAGTGACATAATTCTTTGATGGAGGAATGTTCATCTTCATTGAAAAATCTCCTTATTAACATGTCAGAACCATTTTTCCAATGTTTATTTTATTCCAAAAAATTGTTTTTTGAATAACTTTTCAACTTCAATTTTAGTTATTTTGAAAACATTTTAGGAAAAACACCATAAACTAAGTAATTTAAAATTAGGGAATACCATGGTATTTTTGGAGTAGGAGATGAATGGTGCTCAGTGGGAATTTAGGATCAATAATTTCTAAAAGTGAATATTTAAAAATTCTTCATATGTGACCAGCAATAGGGTTTTCATTTCCAGGTCTATCTTTGATTTCTAGGTCAAAATCTTGGAGAATTAGGTTCCATCTTATTAGCCTTGGTTTGGAATCAGTTCCCTTGAGTAAGAACTTTATAGTATAATGGTCTATGAATATGATGATTTTCGAACCTATGAGATAAGTCCAGAATATATTTAAGGAAAAACAACTACTAAATGTTCCTTTTCTGTAATATTGTAGTGAGATTGAGCTTCATGAAATGTTTTTGAGGCATAATAGATGACATGAAGTATTTTTTCTCCTATCTGAATAAGAACAACCCCAATGTCTCTATCAGAAGCATCACACATCAACTCAAAAGGTAAGAACCAATTTGGGGGTAGGAATACCAGGTTTGATGTAATAGTAGTTTTGAGTTCAATGGAGGCTCTCTGGAAAACCACATCAAAATGGAAAGTGACAAAATTTTGGAGAAACTGAGTGAGTGGGAGGGAAATCCTACTGATGTAATGGATGAATTGCTGATAAAATCCAGCATGACCAAGGAATGAACAAATTTCTCGTACAGAAGTGGGTTCAGGAAGTAATTGGATCACTTCAATTTGGGATTGATCATTTTCAATACCCTCTTTTGAAACTATGTTCCATAGAACAATCCCATTTGCAAATATTAAGGGGAATTTTCTCAAAATTTTACACAAGGTTACAATTAACAGAATTTTATAGGACAAGAGAGACTGAATGAAAGAATGATTCAAATGACTCACCATAAATGGTAAATTCATCCATGAATACATCCATGCAGTGTTCAGTGAATTTAGAAAAGATACTGATCATACACCTTTGGAATGTTCCAAGAGAATTACAAATGCCAAAATACATTCTTCTATATTCATATGTTCCAAAGGGGAATGTGAAAGAAGTCTTTTCATGTTCTTGAGGTGTAATTGGGATTTGGAAGTAGCCAATGTATCCATATAGTAAGCAATAGTTGGACTTTCGGGATAATCATTGTAGCATTTGATCAAGGAATGGAAGAGGGTAGTGATCTTTTCTTGTTTCAACATTCAATTTTGGGTAGTCAATGCACACATGCCACTTGTTATTAACTCATGTTCGGACTACCTTTCCATGTTCATTTTTGACAACATTTATCACACCATTCATAGGTACAACTTGAATTGTACTAACCTATTCACTATAAGAAATTGGGTATATAATACCATCATGAAAAAGCATGGGGATCTATTCCCAAACTACCTCAAGTATGATTGGATTGAGTCTTCATTGTGGTTTTCAAATAGGTTTGGATTATTCCTCAAGATGTATGTGATGCATGAAAAAAGCATGGTTGATTCTAGTTATGTCATCTAGGGTCTAACCTAAGGCATTTTTGTTTTCCTCTAACACCTGAGCATGTTTGGACTCCTCAGTTTTAGTAAGTGAAGAAGAGATAATGATAGGATAAGAGTGATCTTGGAAAAAGAATTCATGTTTCAGTGGGTTTTGAGTTTGTGATTTTAAACTTGAGCTCTGGAAACCCGTAAACCATATTTTAAAAATCGGAAAAAAAATGATTAGCAGGCTGGATAGGAGGTAGGGACTTCAGTGGGTTTTGATTCATTTTTCTTGATACTATCCAATGTGGATCATTATAGATCAGAATTGATGTGGTATTCAAGAGAGTTTTCATGATCCTATAGATTGATAGAGTATATGAATGGAAGTTCCACATCAACATCACCATTTATAACTTGGTTATTCATGGTATAGATTTCATAAGATCCTATCTCATTAGATCATGATGAACATGATGGAATGGGGTTTAATTGAATCTAATAAGTTTCCTCAAGAGAATGGATTGATAATGAAGAGTTATCATCTTATGGGTATCGTATGGCTTGGAAAATGTTGAACTTTGTCACGACCCATCCCAGTGGGGCCCGCAACGTGACTCCCCAAGCCCACCACCAATAGGCCAGGGGCTGGTGACTAGCACTGTGTAGGAATATAACTAACATGGGAGGAATTGCCTAAGTACCTATACACATGAACAGATCTCCAAGACCACAGGATTCTGAAATGTAAAAAACCACTAAGGAAAAGAATGCATGCATACCACTAAACCCAACCAACAGAGTACGACGAAAGGTAGAATGATGTAAAAGTAAACTGGTCCATAATAAAGGCCCATCAAAAAAAGAGTCTGAAAACTGCAAAGTCCAACCTGTAAGAACAAAAAGGAACTGGGACTACCTCTCATAGCCATAGGAACGCCTCGGCATATAGGGAACTCAGAAATCTCAGTCCTGCCCTGGTCCGCCCTGGACTCTATCAAAATGTTGATCGTCTGCAAAAGACAAAAGACATGCGGGCAAAGCCCATGCAGGAGTGAGTATAAAAATACTCAGTAGATGACCCAAAAAACTGCAAATAAGTACACAATGTAACGGAACTGTAATCTATGCATATTATATTTCTACATAAAACATAGAACAAACCAGATATACTCAAAACCCAGACCAGTGGTCTAGAGACAAGTCACACAACTGCATACCCCGGCAATGGATTCAGTTTGAAGGTTCCATGATGCACTCGTTCTGGGATAACACACTCCGCATCTCTTATAGCTCTGATGACATCCATCCCAGAAGTGTTGTTCATCGGGAACCGTCATGAGAGATAGCTACACTCATTACGAGAGACACACTCTTGAGTACAAAGGTTACGGTAGATAGAAGAACTCATTACGAGAGACACACTCATGGGTGGTAAGATATCGATACATAGATGAGGATCACTGCCAGGGCCATGGTGGATACCGTGACTCATCTGGAATTCACTTTATAGGTATAGGATCAACGCCAGGTAGATTTGGTCACGTCGATGCCTGACTCTACCTAGGGTCTAGAAATGGATAGAGGATCTCGATCCAGGCCTCTCCGATGGATGCTGACTATATCATAGAATGTCCTTCTTAAGGGATCATAATTTTGCATAAGGGAATGACGCCTAACCTTCAGGGGAACAAGATGAAGGGGCACTAACCCAAACGAACGATGTTCAAGGCACGGTTAACAAAAGGGCCAAGTCATTTTCCAAATAGTACATGACATGTAGAAATGATACACACCGTGTTGTCCGACCCTGGGCACTGCCTGTATACAACGGCCCGTGTTGTGAGGCTGGTCGTGTAGAAAAACATAGTACATGGCCTATAGTACATAGTACATGCCATTTTTGGGTAATTGGGGTTGGCTCCGTGTACTCTGGCCATGTGCCCGTACACAGTCACCAACCAGTGTACTCCGACCTGTGTAATCTGCACATGGGGTGACCCACGCTGCTAGCCTCGCCTGGCCGTGTGATGGATTACATGGTCGTGTACTCCATCATGTGTCCGTGTATCCCCGAGATACAAGACGAGTTCCGCATAACCACCTCTGCCAAGTTGTACATGTCGTGCCGCCTGAAGCCTTGTAGATCATCCCGTGTCCATGAACTACCCAAAGTACACGCCGAGTTTTGGGGAAGGTCCAACACGCTGTGTGACTATGGTCACATGCTGTGTGATTCTTCTCTGATACGGAAACCCTAGCCTCCACTGCCTGTACTACACGACGTGTTCTTTGGAAGTACATGCTGTGTATTCTGGAAATTTCTAGAAACGACGCTCTTCACCGGTGTGCCTCCCGTACTGCTCTGATCATCAATCCAGGCATCCGATCGCGGAAAAACATCCTAGTTCTGGTCGCCCCAACACCACGAAGCTGCTTCGGTCATTTTCGGGCCTCCGATCTGCTCTAAAAATGTGTTCTGATCTTCCTACATGAAGAACGCTCGAAGAACACTCTTTCTGATCTTGTCTGATTCATTGTCTGCAATCGTCTCCGCACCTCCACAAGGTCATTTCGATGTCGAACCATTGAATTGGGATTGTTGTATCGAAGAATGGTGTGCAACGATCCATTGTTCGTTGCCCCACGAAGAATGCAAAGAACGCGCGGGGAAAAAGGAGGAATAAATCAAAATAATAGATTTTGGAATGAACCTCCATCGTCGTTCATCACGGCGATGGCCCGCTCCCATTTATAGGCTTAAATGGAGCAATAATCAACAACAACCAAAATCTTGGATCAATTCCCCATGATCATCCTAAAGAAAATCCCTCCCACAAGAAATCACGAATCCGCGGATCAACTTGTTCGTGATTGATCCACGTTCGTCATTTAAACTCAAATACGGGGAAAAGAAATCGAAAAAATACCAACCCCTACGTTTCTAAAGGATAGATCGTTGACAAAGGCGTCGTGCTGCCGTTGTTGTCAAGATCCTTCAATGCTGGCGCAACGATCCTTTGTTTCTATCTATTGTCGTTCGTCGTCGAGAATTTTCTCCAACGCGCCGCAGATTCTACAAAGGCTCCTCACTCTATATTTCCAACTACGTATAATTGATTAACCCATTAAAATGGGAAAAATTTTTGCATTTAATTATGCGGCAGTATTAATGGCGTTGAATTTCAAATTCGAAGTCATTAAGATACGCCATTAATTTAGGAAACAACTACGCCGTTGCCGAGCTGCAGCAGATGTTTCCTTAAATGAAATAAAATAAAATTGTTAATTTAATTTATTTTATTTTACTTAAAATGTCCTAAAATTAACTCTTTCGCTCGACTCACGCCGGTCGCGGATAGCCTCATTCATAGGTTCAGTCGATGTCCCGGACACAACGGTGCGCTCAGATTTTTAATCCGGTCATCCGTTTGGAAATTGCCGCAACCGCACACAAGTGCCGACTCACATAACTAAAAACAATTCAAACCACCATTCCGGGGTCGCTGGACCTCGGAATGATGTGCCGTCTTTGCGCACGGTCTCGAAATAATTTCATATAATATTTAAAATAATAAACAAAAAATCCGAGACATTACATTCTCCCCACCATTGGGGATTTACGTCCCCAAAAAGCCAAAATGAGTGCTACTCAAAAAGATGAGGGTACTAGGAACGGATCTGATCCTCCCACTCCCACATGCACTCCGGAAGATTCTTGTGCTGCCAAAAGATGCACAACAAGGGAATCGAATGCCCACGAAGTATCCTTTCCTGCTGATCCTCGATCTCCACTTTGTACTCAGCAAAGGTCACTCTATCCTCGATGTCCAGCTCGCCCTAGTCGATGATGTGCGATGGGTCATGAACGTACCTCCTCAGCTGCAATATGTGGAAGACATCATGTACCTGATACAACTGTGATGGTAGAGCTAGGAAGTTTGCCACCTCACTTACTCTGCACAGAATCTGGAAAGCTCTGATGAACCTCAGATATAGCTTTCGACCTCGACCAAATCTCCACAACCCTCGTTGAGGTGAGACCCAAAGAAAGACGTGGTCTCCCTCCTCGAACTCCAGAGGTCTCCATCGTCTGTCAGCATAAGACTCCTGCCAGCTCTGTTTAGTCTTCATCTGCTTTCGGATGATCTGCACCTTATCTATGGTAGCTCGCACTAACTCTAGACCCATGATTGACGAATCTCCGTAGTCGGTCCAATAAATAGGTGACCGACATGGTATCCCGTACAAGGCCTCGAACGGTTCCATACTAATAGTGGATTGGTAGCTGTTGTTGTACGCAAACTCCACCAGTGGTAGGTGGTCCTCCCAACTATGCCCAAAGTCCAAGACGTAATCTCGTAACATATCATCCAGAACCTGAATGGTCATCTCCGTCTTACCATCCATATGGGGATTAAATGTTGTAATCAAGCGTAGCTATGTTTCGAAAGCCTCAAAAAATCCCTTCCACAACTGGGATGTGAAGTGGGCATCTCAGTCTAAGACTATAGTCAAGGGGACTCCATGAAGCCAAACAATCTCCGGCATGAAGAGGCGTCCCAAGCTTTCTACGAAACTCTGATCCCTTATAGCTAGGAACTGTGCCGACATGGTGAGTCAGTCAACGATCACCCAGATGGAATCGTTCCCCTTGGACGTTCTTGGTAAGCCCATCACGAAGTCCATCGATATTCCATCCCACATCCTCTCTAGAACTTCTAGGGGGCGTGCTAACCCTTCTCGAACCTGGTGCTCTGACTTCACCTACTGGCATGTGAGGCATCGAGAAACGAACTCTGCTACTACCTTCTTCATGCCTGACCACTAGAACTGTCGTTGGAGATCCTGGTACATCTTTTCCACTCTAGGATGTACCGCCAAAGGGGATGTATGAAACTCCATCAGGACCTCCTCCTGGAATGCCACTGGTACAATAGTGCATCTTCTAAAAAGAAATATGTGCTCCCCACCTTGTGAATATCCATCAGGAGCATGTTATGTGGATAACTTATCACGTAAAGCCACACAGTAGACATCCCCAAGTTGTGCCTCCCTAACTCGCTGTAAGAGTGGTGGGGTGACAACCATCGAATGAAGGTAAGTTTTATCCTCTCCATCCATGAAGGATAACTGTAACGCGGATAATTGTTGTGTCACCTCACTCAACAGCTGTGATCTTGACCTTCTGTTGAAGCCATCTGCCACCTTTTTCCCCTTTTCATGAGTATAGATAATCTCAAAATCATAGCCCTGAAGGAACTCTAGCAAATGCTTCTGCCTCATATTTTGATCCTTCTATGAGAAGATGTACTTGAAGCTATTATGGTCATAGTAGATAGTGATCCGCTCGCCCATAAGGGAGTGTCGCCACATATTCAATGCAAAGACTACCGCTACCAACTCAAGATCATGGGTCGCGTAGTTTTTCTCATGTGGCCTAAGTTGGTGTGATCCATAATCAATCACTGCATGCCATTGCATCAGGACACAACCAAGCCCGGTCCCTAATGCGTCGCATAAAACTAGGTACTCGACACCCTCCTCCGGCAATCTCAAGACTGGGGTGCTCGTCAAACTCTGTCTCAGCTTCTCAAAAGCCTTCTGGAACTTTTTTTTCACATGAAGGGTTTCCCCTTCCTAGTCAAAGACGTCATTAGTGCTGATATCCAGGAGAAATCAGGAATGAATCTTTGGTAATATCCTGCCAACCCAAGAAAGCTCTGCACCTCCGTCTGACTCTGAGGTGGCTCCCATGCTAACACAGCCTCCAGCTTGGCTAGGTCCACAACTACTCCATCTTATGAGATCACATGTCCCAAAAAGTGGACCTCCAGAATCCAGACCTGATACTTCGAGAGATTTCCATATAGCTGGTGCTCCCAGAGTACGTCAAGAACCATCCACAGGTGTCTCACGTGCTCTTCCTCTAATGCCGAGTACACAAGGATGTCGTTAATTAAGACCACTATGAACCGGTCCATGTACGGTTGGAAGATCTGGTTAATCAGCCCCATGAATATTGCGAGGTTGTTCGTCACACCAAAAATCATCATCAAGTTTTCATAGTGACCATAGCGACATCTGAAAGCCATCTTCGGTGTATCCTCATCCCGCACTCGTAGCTGGTGATAGCCTGGTCGAAGGTCAACCTTCGAGAACCATTGTACCCATCTTAGCTGATAGAAGAGGTCATCAATTCTCGACAGTGGATACTTGTTCTCTGCTGTCACCTGGTTCAGGTTCCAGTAATCCACTCACAGTCTCATACTCCCATTGGCCTTCTTGGAAAACAAGACCTGGGCCGCCCTGGGTGAAACGCAGGGTCTCACGAAACCCTTTCCCTGCAAATCCTCCAACTGCACCCTCAGCTCATGAAGCTCTGCAGGAGCCATCCAATAAGAATATGAGTAAATCAGTGTCATCCTAGGGTGTAAGTCAATGCAGAAGTCAATTTCATGGTGGGGAGGTAACCCTGGAACATCTTCATGAAAGACGTCCTCATACTCCACCACCATTGCTGGGAACTGAGAACTCACAACATCTACTGCTCCGAGGGTAAGTCTATCCAACTCATGAGTGATCGGCTGCACCCCCTTATGCATGAGCCCATTTTGTGCTGCCTGGGTTTCCTTTTCTCTGACAAAGGCAAACCTTGTTCCATCACGGCGGACACACCGCACCCTTCACCTAAAATAGTCAATCTGGGCATGGACTGAAGATAACCAATCCATACCGAGAATGATGTCGTAAGGACTCAACGATACCACCAATAGGTTCCAAAAGAAACTCTAACCTCCAAGGGTAATATCACACTACCTGCAAAGGTGTGTGATCATCGAGTCTCCTCTCGTAGGTGTCTCCAAGCATAAGGATCGAGTCAACGGTTCTACCGGAATCTCGAGGTTTTGTACAAGACATGTGGCTATAAGGGAGTCACTGGAACCTGTGTATATTAGTACGGAAACTAAGGTATAAAAGACACATATCGTACCTAGAATCATCCCTAGAGTCCCTGGGTCGTATACCTCGACTACATGCTGCTGTCCCCGTCATTGTCCCCCAGCTCCCTGAGCCAGTTGCGGACCTCCTGGGGGGTTGTGGTGGATGTAAGTCAAATCATCTTCCACCACCCGCAGCTCTCCCTCCTCCTCTGCCACATCCGCCGCCTATGGGATATGCCTGTTCGGCCCTCTGCCTCTTCCTCGGTGGTCCATCCACCACATCCCTGTCAGCAGCTCGACGGGTCAGGAAATCTCTAACGAGATGTCCCCTACCATCGCATGCATTGAATCGCTTCTCCCTAGGCTGAATAGATCCAGCCCGAGAGCCCTGGGTTGTCGATCCCCTGTCCTGGGTCCTCATATGATGTCTCCCACGTCCAGATCCCTGTGCCTGACGTCGGCTCCCCACTGCCAGGGTCTCCGCACCCATTTGCCTACTGCTGACTACCAGCGGCTGTCTCTACTCCTCCAAGAAGCCCTCGATCACCAAGTCCCGCTCGAGCAGTCCAGCATAAGTCAATATGCATAGAGGCACGACGCTAGCTCGGATGTCTCATCATAAACCCCGCTCGAATGTCCGAGCTCTGAAGTACTGATCCCTGAATATATCCATCGAGTACCTGGTGAGGTTGGTGATCCTCTATGAATAGTCAACCACCATCATACAACCCTTCTAGAGCTGAAGCATCTCTTGGATGCACACATCTCTTAGCGTAACCGGAGAGAACTCCTCTCTGAAGAGTCGCTCAAACTCTTTCCATGAAAGAGCCTCCTCGTCGTGAGTCTTCTTGGTCAGAATCCACCATCGTCCTGCTGAACCCTGAAGAAGGCTCTCTGCTAGGACCACCATCTGGTCTGGCGGTGTCCTCACTAGAAGAAAAAACTCTGGTTACCGTCTCAAGCCAGTCCTGAGCTGCATGAGGGTCGGGATCGCCTCAGAACCAGAGGGGCCTCTGTCTCTAAAACTCATGGAGCACGCTGAGCCTGCGCTCTTCACCGGTCAGTACCGCGGGTACCACTGTCTGCTCCACTGGTGGTGGTATAGCAGGTGCACCACCTCGTGGAAACGCATGGGGAGCTAGTTCCTATATCTAAGCCTCATCACTGATGGGGCCATCCTCATGATCATGCTGCTGAATCCTATCCGGTATGCATCGTGAAGGCATCTGGTAAACAAACAAGATGTACCATGGTCAATGAGTATATCTGGATAGCTGAAACAAAGGACATGGAAAACACAACCCATTCATATATGCTGTCTGTACCTTTTATTTCCCCGAAACTAGTGTTTTCATGAACTGAGTCGAAAAGAAGGTTATGAGAGTCCTTGTGTATGGATACGTTGGTCACTGCACCAACACTAAAAGTCTGTGTCCTGAAAGCCAAACCCAAAACACTCAACACTGTTTCCCCAAACCAAACTCACATACTCATGGTCCTAAGGTAGAACTGACCACCTCTGATACCACTCTTTCAAAACCCGTCCCAGTGGGGCCCGCACCGTGACTCCCCAAGCCTGCCTCTAATAGGCCAGGGGCTGGTGACTAGCACTGAGTAGGCATATCACTAACATGGGAGGCATTGACTAAGTACCTATACACATGCACACATCTCCAAGCCCACAAGATGCTAAAATGTAAAAAAATCACTAAGTAAAATAATCTTTGCATACAACTAAAACCAACCAACAGAGTACGACGAAAGGTCGAATGATGTAAAAGTAAAATGGGCCAGAATACAAGCCCACCAAAAACAAGAGTCTGAATACTGGAAAGTCCAATATGTAAGAACAAAAAGGTACTGGGACTGCCGCTTAATGCCGTAGGAAATACTAGGCTTGTAGGGATCTCAGAAAGATTGGCCCTGCCCTGGTCAGCCCTGGACTCTGTCAAAAGGCTGCTCGTCTGCACAAGACACCAGACATCCAGGCAAAGCCCGTGCAAGGGTGAGTATAACAATACTTAGTAGAGGACCCCTAAATCCACAAAGAAGTACACAATGTAAAGGTACAATCATCTATGCACATTATATGTCTACAGAACACATAGAAGAAACCAGATATACTCAAAACCTAGACCTGTGGACTAGAGACAAGTCACACAACTGCAAACCCCCGCAAGGGATTCTGTTCGAAGATTCCGTGATGCACTCGTTCTGGGAGAACACACTCCACGAGTCTTATAGCTCTGATGACGTCCGTCTGAGAAGTGATGTTCGTCGGGAATCGTCACGAGAGATAAATACACTCATTAAAGGAGACACACTCTTGAGTGGAAGGGTTACGATATATAGAAGCACTCATTACGGGAGACACACTCCTGAGTGGGAAGATCACGATACACATATGAGGATCACTTCTAGGTCAATGGAGGATACCGCGACTCATCCGGAATTCACCTGATAGGTAGAGGATCAACTCCTGGTAGAGTTGGTCTCGTCGATTCCTGACTCTACCTAGGGTCTGGAAATGGATAGAGGATCACGATCCGGGCCTCTCGGGTGGATTCCTGACTCTATCACAGAATTTCCTATTGAAGGGATCATAATCCTGTGTGAGGGAATGATGCCTAAACTTCAGGGGAACATGAAGAAGGGGAACTAACCCAAATAAAAGATGTTCATGGGACGGTGAACAAAAGGACCAAGTCGTTTTCCAAAAAGTACACAGCGTGTAGAAACGATACATGTCGTGTTGTCCGTCCCAGGGTTCTGCCCGTGTACAATCGCCCATGTCGTGTGGCTGGTCGTGTAGAAAAACATAGTACACGACATGTAGTATAGAGTACAGGCCGTGTCTGGGTAACTGGGGTTGGCTCCGTGTACTCTGGCCATGTGCCCGTACACGATCACCAACCCGTGTACTCCGACCTGTGCAATCTGCACACCGGGTGACCCGCTCTGCTGGCCTCGGCTGGCCGTGTGATAGAGTGCACGATCTTGTACTCCATCCCGTGTCTGTGTATCCCCGGGATACACGCCGAGCTCCACGTATCCGCCTCTTACATGGTGTACATGCCGTGCCACCTGAAGCCGTGTAGATCATCCGGTGTCCGTGTACTTCCAAAAGTACATGCCGAGCTTCGGGGAAGGTCCAACACGCTATGTGACCAGGGTCACACGTTGTGTGATTCATATCTGACCCCGAAACCATATCTACAATCACCAGTACTACATGGTGTGTTCTTCAAAAGTACATGCCTTGTATTCTAGAAATTTCTAGAAATGGCGCTCTTCGCTGGCGCGCCTCCCGTGCGGCTCTGATTATCAATCTGGTTGTCCGATCGCCGCAAAACATCCAGGTTTTGGTCACCCCAACACCATGTAGCATCTTCCATCATTTTCTGGCATCTGATCTGCTCCGAAAACGTGTTCTGATCTTCCCGCACGAAGAAATATTGAAGAACGCTCATTCTGATCCAGTCCGATTCTTCGTCCTCCATCGTCTCCACACCTCCACAAGGTCATTGTGATGTCAAACCTTCGATTTGGGATCGATGCGTCGCATAACAGATGCGCAACGATCCATTGTTCGTCACCCAGTGAAGAACACTAAGAACGCGCGAGGGAAAAGGAGGAAGAAATCCAAATAACAAATTGAGAAATGAACCTCCACCGTCGTTCGTCATGGCGTTGATCTGCTCCTGTTAATAAGCTTAAACAGAGAAAGAATCAACAAAAACATAAATCATGGATCAATTCCCCATGAACTTCCCAAATAAAGTCACTTCCGCATGAAAACACGAATCCGTGGATCAACTTGTTCGTGGTTGATCCGTGTTCATCATTTAAACTCAAATATGGGGAAAAGAAATCGAAAAAATAACAAACCCTACCGTTCGAAAGGATCGATCGTTGATGAAGACGCCATGCTGCCGTTGTTGTCGAGATCCTTCAACGCCAGTACAACGATCCTTGGTTTCGATCCGTTGTCATCCGTCGTCGAGAATTTTCTCCAACATGCCACAGATTCTGTAGAGGTTCCTCTATCTATGTTTCCAATGACGTAAAATTTCTTAACCCATTAAAAGGGGAATCATGTTGGCATTTAATTACGCGGATGTATTAATGGCGTTGACATTCCATTTCAAAGCCATTAAGACGTGCCATTATTTTTTGAAATAGCTGCACCGTTGCCACGCTGCAGTTGATGTTTCCTCAAATGAAATAAAATAAACTTGTTATTTTATTTTATTTTATTTTACTTAAAATGTCCGAAAATTAACTCTTCACCTCGACTCGCGTCGGTCGAGGTTAGCCTCATTCTTAGGTAAAGTCGCTATCTCGAACGCAACGGTGCACTCATATTTTTAATCCGGGCATCCATTTGGAAACTCCCACAACCGCGCACAAGTGCCGACTCACTTAACTAAAAAAAGTTCAAACCACCATTCCAGGATCACTGGACCACGGAATGATGTGCCTAATTTGTTCCCGGTCTCGAATTAATTCCATATAATATTTAAAATAATAAACGAAAAAATCTGAGACATTACAAACTTGACCAGTTGGTCACCAAATTCCATGGACAAGATGCCTGAATGGACATTAATATTTGTTCCCACTATCATTATGAATGGTCTTCTAAGAATTAGGGGATATCTAGAATATTTCATCTATCCTTCTAGGTCGAGGACCTATAAATCAGTAGGGAAGATGTGATCATTTACACAAATAAGGACATCCACGATTATACCTTCATGAATAGCAGTGTATCGATTGGCCAATTTAATGCTCACACATATTGGTTGTAAGGGACCTAGACCAAGGTTGGAGAATATGGATTTGGGCATGTGATTAATTGAGGATCATAGGACTATGAGTGCATCAACAATGTTGTAACTTTTAATTTGGAATGGAACCGTAATGGTCCCTGGATCTTTGCACTTTATGGGAATAGACTGTTGGGTGGAAACATTTTCAAAGGTCCTATGTTTCCTCATGTGGGTGCAGAATTTCTTAACAAACATGGTATAATATGGGATTAGTTTTATGGAATCTATGATGGTAATTTTGACATCCACACGTTTAAACATGTCAAGCATTTCTGGATTAGGTTCAAAGGACATCCTTGGCTTAGAAATGTCATGAGGAAATGGAATTGGGTTCTTAAGTGGAATGGAAGGAGGTGAGGGAATGGATTCACATTCCTCTTCATATTTCTTTTTCGTTTTGTTCCCTAAGTCAACATTTAAAGTGGTTTGGATGAATAATCTTGTGGAATATCAATTTTTTTCCCCGATCAAAGTGTAATTTCAATTATATTACCCTTGGTGTGGTGTAATGGTTAACCTAGGAGTTGGGAAGAATTTTATGGTTGTTGATGGCATAGGTGGGAAGAAAGTTGACCAATTTGGGATTCAATGTTTTTAAGGATGGAATGGGTTAAGGATGCAAGATCTTCCATGGCACATTCCCATGGTAATTTGGAAGAAGAGTCTTCTCAAGAATTGGTATTACCCTGATTTTGGTTATTTGGAAATGGATTCTGTTGGTTTTGGAATTGAGAAAGCTAACTAGTATAGTTGAAGCCTACAAGAGTAGGAGGAGGATTTCTGTTTTCTTTTTGATGAACAAACAGATAAGTATGTTGGATGTTACCAACACCTTGACCATATTGAAACTGGTTTGGGTTTTAAGGAGATAATTGAGGGACAATGTTTCTATACCTTATGGATTTGTTATAAGAATAATAGAAGGGATAAATGTGATGTTGGTTTGAGGTTCTAATGAACTGACCTGATAGAATAGTTTCGGTGTTCTACTAAGCATATGTTGCATTGAGCTCCATTGGTCTATATGAACTAGATTGATCCTATTGAAGTTTGGGTTATGTGTTTGTTGGATGAGATGGGGCGCTCCAGATTCCATAGTTTTTTATAGGTCCATGGAATAAAGATTGTGGAGAAGATAAGGTTGGGGATTTGGCCACCACAACTAGTTGTCTCACAAGACATGTAAGTTCACACATCCACTCAGTCATCTTGTTGGGCTCTACAGATTGATTCTCTTGGGCATGTTTTACTTTTGCATTTTCTCGAGTATGTAATTATGTTGTGTTTGCAGCCATTTTTCTTATGATATCTCTTGCAGTTGTAGGAGTTTTATCAAAAATAGCACCGCAACTTGTGGCATCAATGAGAGTTCTCTTCATAGAAAATAACCCTTCATTGAAGTATTGGATCAAGATTTGGGTAGGGATTTGGTGATGTGGGTAGGATTCCACAAGATTTTTGAACCTCTCATAGTACACATGGAGTGATTCATTTAGGAATTGGAGAATATAACTTACTTAATTTTCGGATAGAAGTAGTACAAGATGTAGGAAAAAATTTCTATAAGAAGAGATTCATCTTGTCATTACATATGGATAAGGAACAAGAAAAAATGTTGTAGTGCCATGACTTAGCAGTGTCATCTAGGAAGAAAGGGAATTCTCAGAGTTTGATTTGTTCCTCAAAACCCTCGTGAGGCTTCATGGTAATGCACACCACTTGAAAATCATTAAGATGAAAATGTGGATCCTCACCGGCTAGCCCGCAGAAATTAGGGAGAAGATGAATCAATCCCAATTTGAGTTTAATTTCAGCTCATTTTTTGGATATTGAATACTAATAGGTTGGTAATTCTTATCAAGGGTAATATGTTCTTTAAGTGTTTGTTCCATTGGAATTCCCATATCTAATTCAATTGGTTGGAAAAGGGTAGGTTCTTGAATGAGTTGATTTTATCTTATGTTCATCTAAATTAGGTGAAGTGTTCGCTAAATTTAAGAGTCAGAAAAATCCGATGGATTTTTTGGGAGGCTACGGAGAATTTAAAGAGATTTTGGAAAAAAGTAGAATCCATTTTTTTCTTTGTGTATTTGTTTTCATTGTTTTTTTACAATAACTAGAAACTAAGGATTAAAAAATTTCACCATCTCTATCAATACAACCATTTCAAATTGAGGATAATTGTTTCCAATCAATTGTTTAAGATTTAGATGCTTTGCTAATGTGTATAACAACACTAGGGTCGAATCCTTAGCGATGATACTTTTTAATAGTCAAATGTTTTTAGTTGATTATATTTTGAGGGGGGGGGGGGGTTGTTTGTTGAGATTAATTGAAATAACTTTTTGGTTATGATTTATTTAACAATTTTAAAAATCTTGAGGTGAGTTCATCATTAGTTAGTTATTCTTTTTATATCCTTGATCTTTTCTTTATATTTAATTAAATTAACACCCATGTCCCAAGTTGACGTTGATTGGAATTCCCAAGTGTTAAGGCTTTAATCCAAGACTTAACATATTATAGGGTTCTAATATTAATAATATATTGTTTATTGTAGTGCATTTATGGATGAAATAATACAAGGAAACCACTTGTTAAACCAATCAAATCATTAATCCATGACATGTTAAGTCTAACATAAACATTGTTAAATTAAAGAATACTCATCGATCAAAATCTCTCATGCGCTTAACATATGAACATATTGACTCACCTCAATGGTATATTTACTCATCCATTAAGATGGTTATTAATCTAGTAATCGATATATTTGGAGAAGAATTATAAATAGAACAAAAATAATGTGATAAGAAAAGAGTTATGCACTGAACACATGGACATAGACAATGATGAGAATTAAAAATGAACATTAGATTGAATGAGAAAGTGAAAAAATGGAAGGGGAATCAACAGTATTTAAAATATTTTAAGGAAATTAATATTAAACTACAGAAGGTGGATGGGAATAATTTATATTGAAGAAGAAACTAGCATTAAAATAGAATTACAAAAAAAGACTTATAATATTACAACAATGAATAACACAAATGTTAATGAAAACTAAGATATGAGTAAAGGTATCCCATGTGAAATAATGAGTATGGAAGGTCCTCCGAAGCCTTTGGAAATGTTTTGGTCATGAACATGTGCTCTCGTTTCTTTTGAAATTCCATCCTTTTTCATGGAGAGGAGGGTGATGTATTTATGGCCTAGTGTTGTGGGCTGTTTGCATTCCAAAACTGCCCCTCCACTTGCATAGACAAATTGATAAATTAGATATCTGAATCTCTAGATATAATCTTCTTACATGTTTTATATATTTATCTCTTCTATCTAATATGAATATTTCTAAGCCATTGTAATTAAAGATCCAATGTTATGGAGGATTTATTAAACAATTTTATTCTGTAAATTTCAAGCCAAACATTTTATAAGGCCAAAAGGTGAATGGGTTTATCAATAGTAAAATTCCTTCAAATATGAACAATTTCTTCCACAATGTTGGCCTCACATATATTGGATTTCACACTAAAATGTTTTAGTTATATTGGATTTCTAGATCAGGAGGCATATCATGAATACTATACTGAATTGAATTCCTTTCTAGAATGGTGTTATGTACTTCAATGAATAGTTTGGGACCCTTTTTCTTGAAGTTGGACCTTAATATTTTTATCTAGGATTATTTATTATAATCAGGAACATATGGTTGAGTTTCATAAAATTTGTGATACTGGATTTAGATGAGTAACTCAATCATCACGGTTGGTCCAGTTTCTTCACATATTCATTTGGTCTTCTTATGTGTATCTTATTTCCCTCAAAATGGACTATTTGGAAAAAGGTGCCTACTAATGAAATGTTTTAATTTTATTAAGGAACCCTAAAAAACAATAATCATGAAATTTTAATAAGTATGGTGAGATTTTTTATTAAATCATAAAACAGAATTGAATTTGGATGAATTCAAATAGTGCTCAAAAAATATATTTAATATTTAAACATTAATATTTCACACAAATTATGATCATTACAAATAAAATTAGTAATTGGAGTATATAAAAAGTTTTGAAAATATTAATAACATCAGTAACTAATATTTAAAAATATTGTTGACCATATAATCTTTCTTTTTCTAAAATATAATAACATCTTCTTGTACAGTAATATATGATCATTTTATTTCACTATATAAAAGTTTATTCGAATATTAGTCACATATTTTATTGAAAACCGAGGTAAAGGGAATATATTTTTTGGATTACAATTCATATTTTAGGTGTTTTGATTTAAAAAATAGGGTCTTCGATATTGAGTTTTGGCTCATGGTTTTTTGGATTTTTTGTAAGGATTAAGGGTTTATGGTTACGATTTTAGGTTTAGGGATTAGGTTTTTAAGGATTAGGGTTTAGAATTTTGATATTATAGTATAGGAAAGATGGTTCTCACTTGAGTGTTTTGATTTAGGGTTTTGGATTTTTGAAAACTGAGGTAAAAAAGAAGAGATAACAACATATAATTTTCAATATGATAATCTCACAATAAAGACAATACATCATTATGGCTAAGAGTGTGAACTCGAAAAAAATGTTAGGGAATAATTTTCATTTATGAACTTCTTTAGGACATATGGTGCATCTAAAATCTGACCTTGTTCTTGAGGCCAGTCCCTCTCATTCGACATCCTGTTGGACTTTGACCTCCCATAGGGAAGCCATCGATTATTGGCAGGTATCACTATCGGCTAGCCTTCAGGCATTGGGAAATAACGAAACTATTTAATATGCATCCATGGTGCAGCATGACAGTTAGAAATGGTTTCTATCTAGTACAATAAATCAACATATTCTTCCGGTGATATGTTCATAGAGGCACATGCTATGATGGAGTGAGTGCATTGACACCGTAAGCCCTTAATGTTTCCACATTAACATATCCTTGTTTCCATCAATACCATTATTTGTTCATCGATGATATTTGTGATGGGGTCTGAATTATCATGATCTTAAAATAGAGAGTCTTCTCATCGAAAAAGTAAGACATGATTACTATAAGCTTATTTTATATTTTTTTCAGTCTCTCATTGAACGTGTCTTCAATACCTTATCCCCTGATGTATTCTATTTGATGCTAGTTTTTTCTATCAAAAAGGAACTTCATGCAATGATATAATGTATCCAGAACTAGGGTTGTTATAGGTAATATGATATTCCCTTTGAATATAGCATTGATGAACTCCAAAATGTTTGTGGTCATGTGTCCGTACCTCTTCCCCCCATCATATTCCAATGTCTATTTTTCTTTTGGAATCTTAATCATATAATAATAAAATTATTGATTAGCCTAGCGTATTTTTTGGAAACATTCTTCAAACCACCATTCATCATACACATTTGAAACACATAATAGATGATATTTTACATAATTTGATTTTATCTTTACATTTATATTGTAATAAAATAACAAAGACAATGCATACCAAGCCTCGTGATTTCCTTCTTCATTAGTTCGTTTTGAAAGCTTTTATGCACGTTGATAGAAATGTGTCTAATGAAAAAATAATGATGAAATTTGGGTATCTCCATGTATCAGGATCCACATTTATTTCCTAATTAATTTCCTTATGCTGATCAAATTTCAAACAAACACCTTAAATGTTGGTGAAATTGTTGTTGATACATGCCAAAAAACCAACTCTACGATTCATAGTTTTCTTTCACTACAATGGAACAGGAAAGTGGAAAAAGTGAATGTTTCCCATCTAGGTTTTTTGAAACCAACAATATTCCCTTGTATTTTCTATATAGAAATAGTCCAACAATCTTAATGAACTATTTTCTAAAATAAAATGTGGAGATATAGGGGAGGAATGCCCAGAACAACTGATGAAATTGAACATGAGATAGATCAAGTCGGTTATCTTGAGGCACATGTTCATTTGAATCATGTTGGAAGAAAAAATTGTTATGATGCCTTAGTATGGCTAGAATTTTCAACAACACCCGATATGAGTCAGCCCAATCACCCTAGACCATCAAAATTTCTTTATGTTTCGCCATCCATGTCTTATTATAGGAAATCATCTAACCGAATGTTTTTTGTATACTCTCTTACACAAGGGATATAGGAACATCATAACATGTTATAACAATATCAATAATAATGGATGACAGAAATTCTTCATCCAATGAGGTATTATCTTATGTTAGGCTTGGCTGAACGCAAGTATGTGATTCCTCATTCTTCGAGTTTCTCCAACCTCCAAATGCAATGTCGGAATCTCCCTCAAGAAAAGTCTATAATCATCCCCATACTTCTCATTCCATATGTGATATTTACTAATGACTTATTCATGAAGTATATAGTTTCATTTCCTCTCAATGCTAAATCTCTATAACGTGCTTTTTAAGTCATCTTAACTTGGAAAATTGCATCCAACATATAAGGTTTTTTCCAGCTCACTAAACCTCTTTGGTATAACTTTGAGAAAATCAATTGGTAGTATGAGAACAATATTTTCAAATTCTAGCACATGTTTCATTGCTTTTGACCAAGATTCAAAAAGTGGTGGATGATTTATTATAGGTTGAGGCCACTTAACTACTAATGAATTTTTTGAAATCTCCTCCCTAACATCCGTTGATCCCTCCTAATCAGCTCTGATGTCACCATATTTTTCATACATACAAAACTCCTCATCGGATGTCGGATTGACTTGTATGTCTGGGAGATCATCTAGGTTATCCTCTTCTGCATCATTTATAATAGGCTCAATTTCATGGGGCAAACTATCATTAACCACTCTTGTAAGTCTGTGTCTTTGTAAAACTAGATATTGTGGTTTTTTAGTAGAAACATCTACATATATCTCTATCATTGTACCATCTGACCATTGAGAAAATAAATTTATTGCTTGGACCCACTATTTATCACCAACTAATGAGCATGCTAGATGTCAAAGTGTTTCTGGGAATTGAAAATGTATATAGATTATAGAGTTGATTTCTTGATCAGATCTCATATTTAAGGAACCATAAATTCTGTCTTTAAGGTAACTTATGGTAACAGAATTTGATATACTAAACACTGTAATTGGTTGTATACTGTAAGAAACTCCTTGCTCAGTTTGAATAACCTCCCCATATCAGTTTACATAGGAAAACATTATTATCAATGTAAAAAATGTTTCGTTGATCAAAATAATGATAGTGTAACAAATATTAACAATGACTATTGGCCACATAATATTTATTATAATGTAATTTTCAAACACCTTTTTATACCCAAAAATATTCTAGTAAAGTTTCATTATATAAATATTTATTAGAATATATGTCACAGAATGTTTTGGAAACTGAGGAAAAAAAGAGGAAACATCTAATTAGTTTATTTATCATTGATAAAATGATAGTTCTGATCATATAAATTGAAATGAAGAAGAAAAAACAAATTAAATAACACATGAATTCTTTATAACATTAACTAAATTCATTGAACTTTTTCAATTAAATGTGGTTTGAATGTGATGATTCTCACATCAAATGACATAAAATACAATTTATTATTTATTTCTAACTTAATAATATCTTTGAAGGATATGTACTTTACTTTTAAAATTTTAAAATCTTTCCACCTTCTAATAACATATCTTAGATTTCATTAGAAGGCCTAAAACATTTTAATGTTGAAAAGTGAAAGATTATCCTTAGAAGATGTCATTAAGCCACCAATTAAAAATAATATAGATTTTACCTCATGTAATAAGTGAGACACATCTCATCCAAACCACATTATATTTAAAAATATCAACAAATTTATTGTATATTATAAACCATTCACGTGTTTTTGGATGTGTTTTTTTCTTTATTTCACATTATTTGATCATAAGTATCCTTAGATAATCATTATATGGATTCATTTTTTAATACTATGTTATTAAATAATTAATATATAATTTATCATTGTTAATAATAAGTATTATTTCTAAACTATATAGTCTTTATGAAACTAAAATTTAAAAAAAATTTATTATATCCTAAAATATGATACTAATATTTCATAGTACAGATTTTTCTAAGTTAACTATTCGTTAATAACTAGTTAATCATTACTAAGTTAATCAGTAGTTAATAATTATTGAATCACTCTATAATAGAGAATAACAAACACAAAAATAACACATGAATGTTTTACAACATACCATAAATACCATCATTTTTCAAAAAAAACATGGTTTGCATGATATGAGCCAAAAATCTTAATTATGGAAATACCCAACTAATTTTTATTTGATATCTTAATAACACATTATACAATTATAATTATAAAGGACATATCTTTAGATTATGTCATCAAGCTACCAAATAAATATAAATTGGATATTAAATCACTTCTGAAGTCATTCTCATCTCTTCCAAACCATTTTTAATAGAAAAATGTCAAGGTATTTCTTGTATGTTGTAAAACATTCACGTGTAATTTAATGTGTTTGTTCTTCTCCATTTCATTTTATATAATCATAATTAACATTTTATCAATGATAAGTATTATTAGTTATTCATTACATGTACTCATCATTTAATCCTATGTTATCTAGTAATTAATCTATACTTAATCATTAATAATAAAAACTATTATTTATAAAAAACATAATATTTATGATACTAAAACTTTAAAAAATCTTTTTATATTCAAAAAAATTATACTAAAGTTTCATAGTAAATCTTTTAACTGATCAGTCATTCTTTATTCACTAGTTAGTAATTATTATGTTATTCTTTAACTATTTATTTATTCTTTAATACTTAATCATACAAAATTAATTTGTTAATTATAATTAACAAATCATATGTATTCATTTTTAATCCTATGTTACCATTAATTAATCTGTATTTAATCATTATTAATAATAATAATTACTTCTAAAATATATATAAATAATTAAACTTATTAATAAATTACATCATTAAAACTGTCTAAAAAAAATTCAATTACCCATAATAACATTCATTATTTAATACCTTTATCAATATCCAATTAATTCTATATCATCATAAATATCTTTTTATCATTGATAAATTTATTGATTTGAATTTTATTTTCATATGTATTATATTAGTTTATAATTAAAATATGAATCATCTTAAGAATATCCGCCAAGACTGTCAAACCAAGTGTGTCAAACAAGTAGTGTCGCAAGCCCCACTATCACGCACTAGTACCCATTCGAGTATAGCTAAAAGCCGCATTTTCGGGTTTTATTCATAGGTACATCTGTGCAAAAGCCACATCAACATGTTTTTTCTAGAAAGAGATATTATTTCTTATATAAACACATAATATTTATGCTACCAAAATTTCACAATACTTAATCCTATGTTATTCTATACATAGTCTAAAAATAATCCTTAATTAGAATAATTATTATTCAAAACTATATAATTAATTAAACAATCTAATAAACAAAATATTTAGAACTAACTAAACTAATTAAAAAAATGAAATATATAGAACTAAATAGAACTCAATTTAATAAACAAAAAATATTAAATTCAATAAAACATACCTTTAAATGATGCTTTGCAATAAACCACCTTCTTTTGGACCACCGACTCCACCGCACAGAAAAGAATTTTCTTAGAGAGAGAAGCATTGTATTTTGGAGAGATGGGGGAAATTTGAAGTTAGTAAAGGGGGTTGGGTGACCTTTTATGGGGAGCTGAGGAAAATGTGGCATTTTCGATGCCTCCTTTCACCTTTGAGTGAGGCCAAATGCGGCATTAGTGGTGCCACCTTTCGCCTCACTCAAAGGAGAAAAGAGGCATCCCTCCACTGCATTTTCCATGTCAATGAGTTGGGTCAAAGGCTTCATGGGGTATTAAAGGCAACATCTTTTCTGACGCCTTTTGGTTTATGGAAAATTATGGCATCCACAATACCTTCATTAAGGCATATTTAAAAAAATAACCAATTTTTTTAATTTTTTTTTATAAAACATATTAAAACAAAACTCCACAAATGATACATCAGGTAGCTTCAAATACTACTACATAGTAACTCAAAATACTACATCATGTACACTTTAAATACTCGATTCATGGTAGGTTGGTTCAATGAGAGAATCTACCACCATGATGGTGTCAAAAAATGACCCAATATACTGTATACCCGGTGTCATCGCTGAGACGGTCGAGCTTACCACGTGGATGCTTGGTCAATTTTCTGACATAGGTGAACTATGGTGTCATGTTGTAGAGATGATGTATGTGATGGGTGATGCACTGGGTGTAGAAGAGCTGCCATTGAGCTTCATGAATGGTCAGAGATGCTAGACCATAGACCGAGTGAAGTCGAAGCTTACCTACTGGCATGGATGAGTTTCATGAAGATGCACTAGATGAATAATGGATTATGCGATGTCAAAATATTTTGGAAGATGCTCATGTAAGAAGAATATGAATAGTAGAGAATGTCCAAGGTTCCATGATAGACTGGAGTGCCGCAGTTGATGGAGCTGAAGGTGCACACACCCAAGTTGGTGAAGGAGGGAATTAATAGTGAAACACAATTTGAATACATACATATATATATATATAACCACATATATATATATAAATGATTAAATATATTTAAATTTTTTAAACACATAAAATAAAAACTAAGACACAGTTATAAAAATTTAATAGAAAATATAAAAGACAAAAGAAACACATTAATATAAAAACTATATTCTTTTATATGTTAAAATATTTAAAGCATCATAATATAATGTGATATTATACATAAACAAAAAAATAAACACCATAAATCATATGAAATATTAAAAAATGTTAAAATAATTTTTATACAATTTAAAATAAAATAAATGAGAGGTAATTGTAATTTAGCTAAACACCAACAATGATTCATTAACATAAAAGTTCAAACACTAATGCATAAACAATTGAAGACAACCCAAAACAAATGAACACTATCTTCAAGAAATTAACATGTAATAAAAATGAAAACCATAGTACGTGGAAATCACAAACAACAATAATCATCATTTTTTCCTTTGATGGAGTGTTCTTTAGGGAGATCACGGGGAGTAGTTAAAGAAATCACTCTTACATCGAGGGAGTACATCGAACAATAGATCAATGAATACTTTTTGAAGATATCTTATATCTTAAGGGGTCCTAAAACCTTCTCCAAATAGATAAACGATGTTTTAGAAGTAGAGTGAAATAGAAGAGGCACATACACAACACACAACACACACCAAATAGGAGATGATCTCATTCTCTTGTATAGTCAAATCCTAAAGCTGCAACGCATCATATGCGTTTATTATATTTGGTGTATAATTCATTGAATAGTTTCAATGAATTAATGAAAATCCTTTAAACGATTCATAAATTAATTATAAATAATGAAACAATTTAGGATAAAATGAATAATATATATGTATATATATTATATTCAGGAATCACGTGAATGAAAAAGTCATGCATCACAAGCATGAAACAGTCATGCATCACATGCATGAAAAACAAAAGCATGACATGCATGAAAAACACATGCATCACATGCATAAAGAACACATGCATTATATGAATATATTAATTGTACATGTATATATATAACATCATCAGATATATATCAGGAATCATATTCTTGTGCACATGAATCTCATGTGTCGCGTGATAGAACCATGGATATTCTAAGCATGAATTGGAGTAGGGTTTTTATTTGTTGTCAATCCTTAGTGGGAGTTCAGAATGTGTGCTAGTAAAGTGATCATATAGATCATGCAGACAACAGCATTGAAGGTGGCACCATTTCCCAGTGTTTTCCAAATTTTTGGGACTCAAAATCAGAAAATGAAGACATGGATTATTGGTTAAAGGAGGTGCGAGCAAAGAGGAAGTTTTTTTCGAAAAAGGAGGGTGTGTGCAAAATATTAGAGTTGGGCGCGAAAAACAGAATGGTGCATGAAATAGTGGAATGAGTTTTTTTCGCGCAAATAGTGTTTAAGAATCAGAATGTCGAAAAATGGAAATGGTAAGGGCTGCGCAAAAAATCTAAATATGTGCCTGAAAAACATTTTTTGGGTGAAATATTACGCACCAAATGAGAGGTTTTTCGCACCATATGGGGTTTTGCGCATGGGGGTTTTACATGCCTATAAATAAGAGGTGAACCCCCCCTCATTCCGTACGGTTGAAGACTCAGAGAAGAGTCGAGGTTTGATGCGCATAAAATGTTCGTGTAAAGGCTGTTGCGCAAAAAACTCAGGCATTGCGCGAAAAATCTGGAGTTGCATGAAAAACACCGAGATTGCACGAAAAATATGAGGTTGCATGAAAACGTCCGAACATTGCAGAAAAGCCCAAGCTGCGCAAAAATGGTGCTGCGTGTAAAGCTGCATGTAAATGTGGTTGTTGCGTGAAATATTTTCTCTGCGAAAATTATGTATTTCACGCAAAAGTGATATATTTCGCGCAATGTATTGCTGTTGTGCAAAATCGTTAGTATATTCTATTTGTGTGTTTCTGATTATCTGGTTTAGTGGTTCAGTACGTTTAAGTGAATCATTACCAGTCTTCGATGCAGGAAGAGTCTCATGTTAAGCAGAGGCAAAGACTTCAATGAAAATTTATTGAAGACACTCTCACATCTATAAACAGACTAGGACATCACCAAATGTAGTTAGCCTAGGGGAGTCAATAGGAGTGACCCGAGGGACATAGTGGGCTATCCCTGAACATTTGTAAAGGGAGTGAGCATGGGATAAAGTAACTGTTCCAGAACCATTGTAATCCACATACTGTGAAAAATAGTTGAATTAGGTATGACTGAGAACCTGTCGGTGTATGCTCCTTAGATGTAGCCCTTAGTGGTGAACAAAAACAATGTTTTGTGTCATCTCTTTGCATGTGAATATTTCATTTCTGATCATATCCATCATACAGGTTTGACTAGTTCCTACCAACGCGGGAATAAGATCCATCAATTTAAAAGAAAAGTTGACACCCTAGTTCACCACTCCCCTCTCAGGGTATCCCATGGTCCTACAAGTTCTAGCAGAGCGAGGTTACTAGTGTTTGATCTATCCTTTGTCATCATGGAGAATGAAGTCAATTCCATGGGAATACCTCCCTTCATTGGAAGTAATTTTCAGATTTGGAAAAATAGAATAAAATCTAATTTAATATCCCATGGAATGGATGTCCTCTGTGATACTATGCAAGGAATACAAGTTACTAATCCAACAGGGCTTGCTATGACTGATACAGACTGGGATGTTTTTGATGCAGATGATAAAGTTCGGAATACTATCACTATGGCTCTTTTAGATCAGATCTTTCTAAAGGTTATGAGTTGCAGCCTAGAAAAGGCTAGGTGGGATAACATAAAATCATTTATAAAGGAGACCACAATGTGAAGGATAAAAAACATCAAGTCTTACACAATAGGTTTGACGATCTAATGATGCATCCTAATGAGAATACAGATTCATTCTTCAATCGAATTAATGAAGTAGTAGGAACAATTCGAGGTCTTGGAGAGGAAATCAATGACATTGATATCATAAAGAAAATCTTGAGAAGACTTCCACCTATGTAAAATGAAAAGGTGTCTTCCCTTGAAGAATGATATCTATCTAAACAATATTTGGATTATCTGTTATGTCATTTAATGT
Organism: Viscum album; assembly: GCA_963277665.1. Lineage (NCBI taxonomy): Eukaryota > Viridiplantae > Streptophyta > Magnoliopsida > Santalales > Viscaceae > Viscum > Viscum album. Next base: position 1,604,699,356 of record OY728161.1, read on the forward strand.
CATATGAGATGAGAGTAAAACCTGATGATTCCACGAGTCATGTAAACAAGGAAATGGCATTCAACGCCATGGACAAACTGAAAATTTCAGAAGATATGGGTGGGGAATATGATGACGAAAAATAAATTCTTTCTCTCATCCCCATGAAGCTGGAGAAGGGAAAAGTTAAATTTAAAGGTAAGATACCTCTTTAATGTTTTCATTGAGGAAGAGTTGGGCACAATTACTCTCAGTAACAAATAAAGTTTTATGATGATGAGAGCGAAATAGAAGACATCGAGAAGCCTCAGAAAAGGTTTTTCAAAATGGGAGACATCAAATTTGGAAAGAAAATATAGAAGAAGATTTTAGTCTATGAAGAAGAAGATGATGATATTAACTTTTGTGAAGAAGAAGAACCAGAATTTAAAACAGGAAACCATTCTTCTATAGTGGATACCACTGTCAAATAAGAACCCTCGATCAATAATGGAAGATTTATTCAGATTAATCTTAATGGTGATCCAAAGTGTCAAACTAAGGATGCCTTTTCTAAGAATTAGAATCAATTTAAGAGATGAAATAAGTGGAATTAAATTGTAGAATAATCATCAAAATATGTTGATGAGCTTGAAGTAGAAATTGAATGACTAGAAGATCTAGTGAGAGTTCAGTCTTCAATCCATGAAAGCACATATGACATTGTGGAACTAAAGAATAGATTTGAAGAACATGCAAATGTCATAAATGATCATTCATCCAGACTAGAAGAGAAGTCCAAGACAGTTGAGGGTCTTTAAGAATAAGTTGTTACTCTTAGGAGTAAAATTGAATGTCAATCATCCACGAATTATGGTAAGAATAAAATTCATTTTGGATGATTCTCATATTCCAAATTACTGGAAAGATACAAGTGTGGTTCATATGGGGTTGGAAAAACCATTAGTGATCAAAGAAATGCTTGCATGGGAAAGAGTGGAATTGGCTGTGAAGCTGAGACATCAACTGCTGGAAGTGAAGAGAGCCAAAAGATAGACAATATGAAAGTTGGGCATGCTGAAACGCTGCCTGAAGTGCTGAAAAATAAACCCTTTATCCAAACTAAAAGAAGAACTGAATAATTTCCTCAAACATTCAAAAATGACAAGCAGTACAACCATTATCCTATAGAATAATGCATGAGGAGAAATTTAAGTGAGAAGACATTTCCCCACATGAAGTGTCATTTCTGTGGCTATCTGGGTCATACCATGTCATATTGCAATGAGGAAAGGAGCTACTCAAATGGGAAAGATCTGGGAAGTGAACAAATGAGACCGATTTCATATCCTCCATATTATAGAAAAAATAGCTTCTATGGTTACTATTTTCATTGTTATAACATTTTCCATAATTCTATATATTGCAGGTAGCTGTACGATAGGAGAAATTCTAACAACTCTCAGAGACAAATCAGTGTTCACCCTCCTAATGGTGTTGTTCTCACAAACATTTTTTCTTCTCTGGAAGAAGATTATGGGTATGAAGAATATTATTATGAGGAGGAAAGTATTATAAGGACATTAGTATCCAATACTCATTCTAATATCTCATGGAAGTAAAAGAAAAATATCAAGAAATCCAATCTTGTAGAAGTATCCCACAAAGCTACAAAGAGTAGAAACACCTAGATTCTTGATACTGGATGCTCTTCCCATATGATGGGAAATGTTGACCTTTTGAAAAACATTAAAAATAAGGTTGATGGAACATTGAGGTTTGGTAATGATGGTTCTTTGAAGATTAATGGTTGTGGGAATACTTCTCTCTCCAATGGAGAGCTAAAAAAACAGATGTTCTTTATGTGGATGGTCTACATCACAATCTCCTCAGTGTGAGTCAACTCAGTGACTCAGGGATTATAGTAACGTTCAATAAAAAAGGATGCACAATAATGGGAGAAATTTGGAATTCTCTAATGAAAGGCTGTAGAACAGATAGAAATGTATATCAGGTTGACAACAAAGTGATCTCATGCTATTTGTTTGTTGAAGAAGAAAATAATCTGTGGAATCTAAGGTTGGGGTACATTGACCAAAAAGACATGGAAAAGATATCTATGATGAACATAGTCATGATATCCCTATTCTGAAATGTGAACAGGAAAAATCTTTTGATGCATGCATTCTTGGGAAGATGGTCTACAGTTCATATCTACCAAAAAAGAAAAGGGCAGCACATCTTCTTGATCTCATTCATACAGATATATGTGGCCCAATAAATGTTGGTGGAACTCATGGAGAAAGGAACATTTTCCTTATCATAGATGATTATAGTAGAATGGCATGTGTAATTGTAATACATAGAAAACAAGAAGTGATTGACTGCATGAAAATGCATCATCGAATCACTGAGAATGATACTCGACGAACAATCAAAGTGTTGCGATCTGTAAATGGAGGGGAATACATGTCCATTGAATTTGAAAATTACCTGGAGAAGCATGGGATATAACATTAGGTAGCTGCTTTGAGAACTCCACAGAAAAATGGAGTTGTTGAACATATGAATCAATAGGTGAACAACATAGTACGAACAATTCTAATTGAGAGTCATTTTCCATGAAATTACTGGAAAGAGGTTGTTCAAGCTATAGTGTATATTCAAAATCGAACAGGACATTATATTGGTGAGAAGAAGACAACATATGAATTGTGACATGGGAGGAAGCCCTCATTGAAATACTTTCATTTATTTGGATGTAAATGCTTCATCAGGAACAAAGAAGGAAATTAAGAGAAGTATGATGACAATGCAGATGAAGGAATCATCCTTGGATACTCAATGAACAGCAAAGCCGAGAAGTGATTCAATAAGTGATTTGGAAGGATTTTGGAAAGAAGTGATGTTAAGATCATTGAGGAGAAACCCAAAAAAACTTCAATGATTTCATATGCTTATGTGATATAAATTGAGGAAGAAATTGAACATAGAGAAAATACAAAAACAGAAATAGAGGAATGTGTAAAAAACACTAAGCTGTCACATCATGATGTTGACTCAAGAAGAAGAATCTGAAAGGTAAACCTTGGCTGGAGAGAATGCAACTGAACCGCACAGGAGAAATCGAAGATCTGATATTGACCCATCTAACATAATTAGGGATAGAAGTGCACCCACACAAATAAGGAGGATGAGTAATAACACGCAATCTGCATTTCTGTCACTTGTAGATCCATCCTCATTTAAAGAAGCGGCAAAGGATGAATCATGGTTGAATCCCATGAATATAGAGTTAGATCAGATTAAAATAAATCAGAAATGGGATCTTTTCTAGAAACCCGAATTTCACAATGTGATTGGTACAAAATGGATCTTCAAAAAAACGTTTCTGGAGCATGGAAGTGTTATTAGAAAAAATTCATGAACGATATGTAAAGGATAACCCCAGATTGAAGGTGTTGATGTTGAAGAAACCTTTACTCCAGTGGCTAGACTAGAGTCACTTAGGCTTTTCCTTTCCATGGAACTCCAATGAGGATATAATGTATATCAAATGGATTTCAAGACAACATTTTTGAATGGTTTACTCGAAGAAGAAGTCTACATTGAACAACTAGTGTATTATCTTCTTGGTACTGTTGAAACAAATTTTTTCAAACTAAAGAAAGCTTAATATGGTTTGAAGAAGACCCCACGAGCATTGTATTCCCAGCTGGTCTATTATCTCAAGAAGATGGAATTCAAAATGGGAGGACTATATCACAATCTATATGTGAATAATTCTCCAAAAGATTAGTTCATGGTTCTAGACTATGTTGATGACATTATATTTTGTGGTAGCATGCCGAAATCGGTGGATGAGTTTTCCATTCACATGAAATCATAATCTGAAATGTCTATGATTGGGGAGATACTATATTTCTTGGGGCTGCATGTGATTCAAAAGAAGGATTACCCTATCATTTCTCAGGATAAGTATGCAAGAAAGCTACTTAAGAAGTTTAATATTCAAGACTCCAAGAAAATGTCAACTCATATTGTAGTTGGAACCAAAAATGGAAATCATAATGATTGGACCTCTATAGATCCCACAATGTACAAGAGAATTATTGCAATCTTATTGTACCTGAAAATGACACTTCAAGGTATTGTATTTTCAACATGTCTAGCAGCCCGCATTCAGTGTTATCCAATGGAGGAACATATGGTGGTAGTAAAAAGAATCATGAGGTACATTCTAGGTACACAAAACTTTGGGTTATACATTGCTGCAAGCAGGGTTAGTGAATTATCAACTTTTTATAATACTGACTGGGCTAGAGATGTAGTTGATAGAAAGTCCACCAGTGGTGGATCATTCTATATTGGGAAAAAATTTATTGGCTAGTTGAGCAAGAAACAAGAAAGTTCTTATCTTATTACTGCTTAAGCTGAGTATATATCTACCACAAAGGCATGCACTCAACTACTACGGATGAAGCATCAACTAAGAGACATTGGTGATGAGGTGAAGTAACCAATGGTAATTTACTGTGATAACAAGAGTGCAATTGATCTTATGAAGAATCCTATTTATCATTCTCGTATAAAACATATTGAAACCAGGTATCGCTTTATCAAAAAAAAAGTTAGGAAAGGCATGATTAGAATGGATGATGTGGGAACTGATGGGCAAGTGGCTGATATCCTGACCAAGACACTTTCAGTGGATGTGTTTGAGAAGCATCAGTTGATCCTCGATGTTCAGCAGCATCCCAGTTCATAAGGTGGTTACACAATACCCATATCCCCAATTTTGTTAACTATTTTTAATTTGTTTATGGATGTGATGCATGTTTGTGGGGGAGACACAATCCAGTGGGAGTGTGTTTGAAGCTGAACAATGACAAATAACCAATCTTTTGGTTTATTGTCAATGGGGGAGAAAGGAATAAATTCAGGAATAATTCCAGGATTTTCATGGAAATGAAATGCATCTTTGAAACTATATGAGATTTACTTGGGCGTCATTGAGAATTCCAAAACACGGGAACCCAATTCAAACTTCTTCTCTTGTTTTCTACACCGAGCATTGCTCACGTAGACTTAGAGTGTTGGCTGAGTTGACTCTTTCATTTTTTTTCATGGGGATGGTGATCTATTGAATTTGTTTAGTTATTGACGATAAAAAAATGGGGAGATTGTTGGAACCATGGATATTCTATTCATTAATCAGATTATGGTTTGTGTTCGTTGTCAATCCTTAGTGGGGGTTCAGAATGTGTTCGTGTAAAGTGATCATACAGTTCATGCAGACAATAGTATTGAAAGTGGCACTGTTTCACATTGTTTACAACATTTTTGGGACCCAAAATCGGAAAATGAAGACATGGATTGTTGGTAAAAGGAGGTGCGAGAAAAGAGTATGTGGTGCACGAAAAAGGAGGGTTGTGTGTGAAAAATTCGAGTTGGGTACAAAAAATAGCGTGGTGCGCGAAATAGTGGATCAAGTTTTTTTCGTTCAAATAGTGCTTCAGAATCAGAACGTCAAAAAAAGGAAAAGTCATGGGCTGCGTGAAAAATCTGGAGATGTTCGCGAAAAATGATTATTGCGTGAAATATTACGCGCCAAATGAGAGGTTTTTCGCACCATAGGGGGTTTTCCGCACGGGGGTCAGAGAGGCCTATAAATAAGAGGTGACCCCCCTCATTCTGTACGGTTGAAGACTCAGAAAAGATCCATGGTGTGATGCACGTAAAATGTTCGCGAAAAGGGAGTTGCACGAAACACACAATAATTGCGCGAAAAATCTAGAGTTGCACGAATAACACAGAGATTGCGCGAAAAATACGAGGTTGCGTGAAAAAATCTGAACTTTGCAGAAAAGCCCAAGCTGCTCGAAAACGGTTTTGCTCATAATGCTATGCATAAAGAAGGTTGTTGCATGAATTATTTAACACCTGAAAATTAACCATTTCACGCAAAAGTGAGATATTTCATGCAATGGGTTAGTGTTGCACGAAATCTTTAGTATAACCTATTTGTGTGTTTTTGATTATCTGATTCAGTGGTTTAGTGCGTTCAAGTGCATTATTACCGGTCTTCGATGCAAGTAGAGTCTCGTGCTAAGCAGAGGGAAAGACTTAAATGAAAATATATTGAAGAGACCCTCACATCTATAAACTGGTCGAGATTTCACCAAAGGCAGTGAGCCAGGGGGAGTCAATGGGAGTGAACTGAGGGACATAGTGGGATATCCCTGAACATTTGTAAAGGTACTGAGTCTAGGGTAGAGTAATTGTTCCTGAACCTTTTTAATCCACATCTTGTAAAAAATAGTTGAATTAAGTATGACTGACAACCTATCGGCGTATGATTTTTGGACGTAGCCCTTAGTGGTGAACAATGTAAAAATTGTTGTGTCATCTCTTTACATATGAATTTTTGATTTCTGATCATATCCATCATACAGGTTTGAATAGATCCTACCAACGTGGGAACACGATCCATCAATTTAAAAGAAACTTTGACACCCTGATTCACCCCTCCCCTCACAGTGTGTCCTGGGGTCCTACATCACGACCCATCTAAGAGGGTCCCATACCGTGACAACCTCAAGCCCGCCTCCAATAATATAGGGGTTAGTCACTAGCACCACGTATGCATATCCAACAAATGGAAGACATTATCCTAAAGTACATATACTCTCACACACACACATCTCTATGTCTAAAATGATAAAATTTAAAAACACTAAGATAACAATGCATGAAAACCACTATATCCCACAACCATAGTAAACTTGTGAAAGTACTAGAATGTATACATGGTCAAAACAAGCCCACCAAAAGAAGAGGGTATGAAGCCACAAGTCTGATCTGTAATGTAAGAGGTAATGAGGTTGTCATTAGAAAAGCTATCATAACACTCCATGATTTTTCCAATCTCACAGGGCACCACCTGGTCCTAGTCATCCTTGAACTCTATCGAAGAGTTGATCGACTCTATAAGACATGGCATGTGTTGGAAAAGCCCATGATGGGGTGAGTAAAACTATATCCAGTAGGACACCCCAAAATCACAAACAAATTCCATAAAGGTAATACCACAAAGGAAATACCATTAAGGAATACGAAAAAGAAATACCAGAAAGGAAATACCATGAATGAATACCCCAAAGGATATACCATAAAGGAATACCACCAACAAATACACCCTATGAAATACCACAAACAAATACCACCAAATATTACCACAATGTAATGCATAGTCAGTACCACATAGATATATGTCTATATTAAATATATCTGGAACAATCAGATATAATCAATACAATAGGACACAGTAGATAAACAAGACACATAGTCTCCATGAGACACAGAGTCTCCATAATACACATAGTATACATAAGACACACAATCTCTTTGAGACACACATTATCTATAAGACACACAATCTCTAGATCACAACCAACCATGTAAATGTTTTTGTGAAGCATGTTCGTTCTAGGAGCACTCACTCTTAAAGCTATTAGTTCATATGCACACACTAAAATAACCCCACATAGGATATCACAAAATGATCATCTCATCATAACGGTCCTAATGCCGTAGATGGATTTTCAAACCGACGTCAGGATTGTATGTTACGATTGTTTAAAAATTTAAGAAGGGGGAATGCCATTGGGCCTGTGGACATATCGTGGCAGTCAATTACTCAGTTTGATGTCTCTTTGGTCAACTATGGCACGATCCAGTTGCCCCAAGTTAGACATGAAATTGGTCATAACTAAGGGGCCTAGCCCATTTCTTCTGGGCTTATCCCGATCCTCCTAGGATATCCCACCACCTCTAGCCCGACCCGCTTACATGTGGATCATCTAGACAGGTCAACGCGGTCGGTGGTCGCATCCCACGTGGCGTCCACTGCCGCATCTCTTGGCATAGCAACATTCCACAGCCGCCACCTCCACACATGGATGACCGCCACATCGGCAGACCACAGCCTCCACACATAGATGATTTCCGCATCTGCAGACCTGGGTTGTCACATGAGTCCCCCTGCTACATTCCATGTAGCATGTTGTCCCCTTCTTCGACCACCATGCCGAACCCACAGTTGTGGTCCCTTCTATGGACCACCGAACATCCTTCAATGCTTGGATTTCTGAAACAAAGTCATATTAGTGATTCTAGGGTCCTGATATACACAAATCCAACCTCTTTTTTTAGTTTACCTCAATTAGGGGGGCCTGATTGCGTTCGGAGCCTTCCGAAAAGACAAGTCACGAGCATGAGGGTCCAACACTGAAGAATGAGAAAAAATGGGAGAGAAAAGCACAATGAATAGCTAGAGGAATACACATCAACGTTTTTTCATGTTATCCTCAATCTGTATTCATTAAAATGAAGAATGGGGAATAATTTAAAACATTTTCCTATTAATAAACCCCACAATTATAAATCATCCTGCAACAATCGATCCATAGGTAAATCTGTTTGGGGATTGATCCACCTTCACTGTGGAAATAAATAATGGAAAATCACAAAGGGAAAACGACCCTACCTAGGATATGGATTGTTCACTATCAAGGATTGATTGTCATTGGGGATCCGTGAAAAAATGATATATGGTCCTGGTGTTTGTCGCCGCTACCAAGATAATTATCTAAGGATTCTCTCTTGAGATTCCAGGGCGTTTCTAGGGTTAGGATCCTAAAAATTATCCCCTTCCAATTACTTAATTTAAAATAAATATAATCACAACATCAACGAAAAATTATAATATAATAAACCCACAACTTAGTTTATTTTTTAGAATGACCAAAAACTACATTCTATATTTGAATTATGTTGGCTGATGTTAGGACTCGCCTAGGGAAAACACCACATTACGAACTCAACAGTGGTCTCAAATTTCATATCCAAGTCACTGTTTATGAGTAATTAGTATTTAAATATAAATTCATTTTTTTAATTATTTTATTTATGGTTACATCCATGGTGACATGTTCTTTAGATGACCCGTGCTGACCAATGTTTTGTCACACCTAGGGTAATGCTACCATTTTCATCTCAATGGTGCCCTCATTTTTATAATATAGACAATATTTTAAAATATATTATACTTTTTAACTAATTTTTAATATGTGCTCTAATAAAAACTTAACATATTTCAAAAAATTGTTCCGGGCACACCGTGCCATGGATTCGCATGCCTTCTCAGCTCCTGGACTCAGAATATTCCCAAATAATTTTTAAAAATAAAATCAGGAAAATATCAGAGGCATTAGATTCTCCCCACAATAGAGCTTTGCATCCCTAAAAAACCAAAACAAGGGACACTCAAACAAATAATGGAATTGAGCACGAATCTGAGACGCCCTCTCCCATGTGCTCTCCTAATGATTCATGTGCTATCACCGAATATGAACTAATGGAATTAACTACCCAATAAGGATCCTCTCCTGTATATCCACAATCTCAACTAGGTACTCCACAAATGTCGCCTCATCGTCGATGTCCAGCTCTCCCCAGTCAATGACGTGCGATGAGTCATGAATGTACCTCCTCAGTTGTAACATGAATAATACATCACGTACCTACTATAACTGTAGAAGGAGATCCTAGTGGTACACAACATTTCCAACTCAACGTAGTATCAGGAATGGTCTGATGAACCTCATACTTAGCTTGCTGCCCTAACCAAATATCTGTAATCCGCATCAAAGTGAGAACCAAATGAACACATGGAATCCTTCCTCAAACTCCAAAGGCCTCTGTTGTCTTTCATCATAAGACATCGGATGGATATGTATCGTCTTCTTCTACTCTTGGATGATCTGCACCTTCCTTCTATTCACCTACACCAACTCTGAACCCATGAGTGCTGACTCTCCTGGGTTTGTCCAGCAATGTGGAGACCTATAGGGTCTTTTGTATAAGGTCTCGAATGGTGTCATAATTATGGTGGAATGGTATCAATTTCTATATGAAAACTCCACCAGTAGTAGTTGATCCTCCCAATTACATCCAAAATCTTACTAGAAAGCTCTTAGCATGTCCTCTTGAATAAGTATGGTCTTCTTTGTCTTGCCATCCATCTGTGGGTGAAACGTTGTGTGCAAGTGAAACTGAGTCCCAAATGCCTCCTGTAATCCCTTCCACCAAAAATAACATCGGAGGTCCTATTATATCATTTCCACACCTAGATGTACTTCCCAAGGGTATATATGTAACTCCTTCGAAATATCCACCCGCAATTCAACTGGTACTACTGTGAACCATATGAAAAGAAGGACGTGCCCCCCATTTTTTTAATATAAATTAAGGGAATTATGATATAGATAATATTATAATAATTTTTTATATTTAAATCAATTATTTAATTCTTAAAAATTGAACAAGTTGAGTTATTTTCACCAATTTTGGATTTATGAGGTGTTTGGGGATAAAATTGGTGAACTTATTAATTTGGATATATTGACAGATTTTAATCACTTTAGTAATTCACGCATATATGTTAAAATATAAATTCAATTTATGTGACTCATTTTTTATTTGATTTAAATATTTATTCGATTCATCTTTGGTTCTGGTCCAGGATTTAATTCAGCCATTCTAAGGCCCTAAAAATAAAATAAAGTTGAAATATTATTCTGGACGACTATGTGGACCCCACCTCAATTAATTGGTCATAATTCATTCAAAAAACATCCACTTGGGGTGAATAGTATTGTAATGGAAAGATAATAAAATGGGGCATTCGTATATTGAAGACTATAAAGAACTACCTTCATTGATGTGGTCCATGGATGCTAAAATTATAGGATATAGAAAAGGAAACATTCATAAAGTATAAAATCTCAGAATTAGTTGTCCATATCTCATAACAAAAAAATATGATCATTATGATATTTTGGGACGAAACATATATGTTATTTTTGAATATCCTTTAAGAAGAAACCATTCCAAAATTCTTCCATTAAACTAGAATACAATGGTCAATCTTTCGGTGGACAGAATTTGCAAGAAATATTGAAGAGAGATTAAGAAGATCTTAAATTTGATTACCAGGAGATGAAAGCCCCACAGACTATATATAGAGTAGTTAACCCATTCTGATGAAGTGATAAAGACCACACTTAGATATGGGAGGAAGCCAAGGGACACTCGGGGACCATCTCCTTCAGAATCATTCAATTTATTTCTTTTATATTCCTTTCTTAAAAAATGACTCTCCTATGCCTCATCATCATGCTTTCCCCATCCATGGAGGTGTAGTTTTATTTGAGTGATCAAGAAGAGGGGAGGATGGACCTATGTTTGTGATCAAGTAATTGTGATTTAAATTAATCAAATTACTTTATCATTCTTATTCTTATTTCAATTATTAGTTTATTTTTTAATTGTAAGTGTGGTTGTGTTCGGATTTGATTCTGTTATTATAAATTGATTTGGTCGATGATCACATCTCCCTCAACCAAATTCTAAAACGTTTACAGTGGAAAAAATTTTGGGTTGTGTGGTGGGTGCTCAATATTAGCGAATCATGTTTATAGGATTGTATTTCTGAATACCAGTTTATTTGGGAACAGTAATTCTGGATCAGGGAAGGTTCTAGCACTGGATGTCTTGACTTAAAAAAATCTACCACCATTTGATCAATGGAGAAAAACATTGGTTTGGAAAACTGAAAAAAAGGATGACACCCTCACTGTTTACACTCATTTGGAGGCTTTCCCCAAACAAGCTACCAGTGGATTCCAATCTACAAAGGGTTGGTATTTCATTATGCTCTTGATGTGTCCTCCACAAGGAACACTGAGATGATGTTGACCATATCTTTATGAGTTCCAACGCTGCCTCTTTTTTACAGATAGAAGTACAACATATTTTCAGCCTGAAATATTCTTATTTTGAATATGTTCAAGTTCTTATTTATGCAATGGTTATTGTTCAAAATTCCAGGAAGGTGAAGGTAATTTCCTAGGTTTTCTATTCTGAAAACGTCCACTACATATGGGGCTACCTGAATGTCATTGTTCACAGCAGGTCCGACGTCATTGTTGGTTGTGCACTGGGCATCATACGTGCGGTAGTTCATTACTCAATCAAACTACACTCTAAAAAATGTAGAAACTAGGTTGATGCTTGGAATAAAATTTGGAGACTGAATATTGGTTGTAAGTATATATCCCCTTGTTATACTATGGATCTTTTCTGGACACCGCCATTTTATGGATGGTTAAAATGCAACACCTATGGAGCTTCAATGGGTAATCCAGGTCCCTCAGGATATGGTTTCATCATTTGGGATGAAAATGTGGATATTGTTGAATGTATTTTTGGTCCATGTGGAAATCTCATAGCCTTGGATGTGGAGATAATGGGCCTCATAATGGAAGTTTATCTGCCCCTACAAAAGGATTGGAATTGTATATGGTTTTATTGATACTCCACTAACCTCATGCAAGATATTAGAACGGATTAGAGGCATCTCTCATGGAAGTTGGCTGCTAAATGGGTGAACTAACTTGACAAGCTTCACTATTGGAACTACTTCATCACTCACGCTTTTAGGGAGGCAAACTATATTGCTGATGGGATGGCCAAAAAAAGATTCAATGCGGAAAGCTGTATTCACTAGAATACCTTACATGATGACGTGGGTCCTATTTTTCATCTGAGAAAAATGTTAAATCCCCTCATTTTGCCTCATGTAAAAATTCATTATTTATTATAAGGGCATTTGTGATTATGTTTATAAAAAAATATTGTGACAAGGATTCCTCTATTTAATCAAGAAACCTTCTGTAACCCTAAACACATTGGATAGAGGATAGATAAAACTAAGGTTTTAGATTAAAAAATTCTCATCACATCTATCTAACCAAGGGATAGAGATGACTAAGTAGATGAATCTATCCCTTACCAGTTGAAGGAAGAAAAATGAGACAAAATTTGGAAACCATGGTGGTATAACACTAGGTCTGGCCAAGCCCAATTCGATCACCGCCTTTTAGTTTTGATAACACCAATCATTTTAAGTAGTTTGTTTCTTTCACAGTTATTTAAGATAATTAAGAAAAATAATTTTTAGAAAACCCACAAAAAGTGATAACCTTGATTTTTTTGCACTCCTCTTCGGGAGAATACATAGGATCAACTATTATACTATTCTTAGGTAATTAAAATATATTTTTTACAAGCCCCACAATTGGCGTGCATCAAATATGGTGCCATTTCTTGGGGAAGTTCCACAATCTAATTGTTAATATTTTAGATTTTTCAATTTAAAAAATAATTAAAAACAATCTTTTACATGATGTTTTCAAATGATTATTTCATTAATTCATGGATAAATTTCCCACCAGTGAAAGAACCAATTACTGAATCACACTTGTCCATAGAGGATAGTGTTAGTTTCCTTGTTAAATAGGTGAGGTTATTTTGGAATTCATATAATGGGGAACAGATGTTCAATGAATTCATAACTGGCCTCTGGGAGGACATGAAAAATGAAATTTGTGAAGCGATGGCACAAGGGCTAACTATGTTCTCCCATTAATTTTCAGAATTTAATGAATTTTCCATGGTACATGAAGATCCCCCCTTAGAATTCACAGATTTTTCTATGGAGATCCATGAAATAGTGGTAACAGACTCCCTGCCTCTATCTATTACTACTCAACTTCATGAGGTTCATTCCAATGAAGAAGAGATATAATACGAAAGAACTCAGTGAGATAATTATTTCATAAACTCATTTACTTTTGATCTTGATAAAATAGAATTTAGGGTTACCTCTCCTTATTTTAATTTCTCAGATTCACAAATCATTTGTATTTCCTTGGAGGATGTTGATGAAAAAGAAGATTCATCTGAAGAGGAACATATGGAGCTCCCAGAGCATGTTGAACATTTATAGGAGGGTGTTAAAGAAGAGATCAACATGGATTTTGTAGAGGAAATAAAGACACAATACATAGACATTGAAAACGAAGAATTTTATATTGACACTTCATGCTTTAATTCTATTAAAATAAAATAACATTCCGTCTTTCCCTTTGATTTTTCAATTGATGTAGCATACTATCAGAAACCACTGGATAAAGATGATGTTGTGAAATTGGAAACCAAGATAGAGGTGGACTCATTCATTGTCATAACCCCACCATGCATGTTGTATCCTGTTACAATTATGGTGGACATGGTATAAAATATACATGGGTTCCATAATGAAAATGAATAAGTTTATGCTGGAAATAAGATTTTTTTTGTTAATGATCATGAAACATAACCCACCCTCAGATTGGGGATAAATGATTAGAACTCACCATCTGGAGGTAGTCAAAACCCAGGGACCACTTGGGGATTAAAACAAGATTCATCATTCTTTTTTGTTTAAATTTTATTTAATTAATTTCTTATGTTATCTTTTTACCCTTTTATGTTTTAAAAGAGAAAAACATAGGAGCCTAACTAAACGTTGCATTTTCAATAAGTCAGGTCAAACCTCTACATTACAATTTCTTGTTTTTTTATTCATTTCCAAATATTCTTATGTGTTAAATCCATTTGAATTCACTATAGACATTTCATCAATTATGTGTGTGGGTGGGAATCTTATAGTATAGTATTTTAAAAAAAATAATTTTTTAGTCGAGCCAGTGACATTAAACAACAGCACATCCGGGAGGCAACCCATTATTTTACCCATTTTCCGATTGATCTCTTGGTTATATACTAGCATGATGATCAAGTTTGCACTATCAATAATTTATATTCTTATATTTTACGTCCATTAATGATGATGTTGTAAGGGTAAAAAATTTCAATCTAATGAAGAACCCTCAAGATATAAATAAAGTCGGAAATGAAGCTGTAGTGGGATTACACATCACGATGATAAGAATCCATTTTAAAAGGATGTAAGGGTGTCAATTCTATATTATCCATCTATATTTCTTACATTTTTAGTATTTTAAAGCATTAAAGTATGCCCATGATTGACTTCATGTTTTACTTGACATATCTATGAGACATGAGTTTCTTAGGATTCTAGTGATGTCATGTTTTATATTTCTATTTTAATAAGAGTTAATGTTTAAAATAATGAATTGGATGATTAATGTGAATCATGAATATTGGAGTGATGACTAATGATTTTGGGGGAACTAATTGATTTGGGTAAATTAAACTTCCCTACCATTTTTCATGCTTTAATTTTCAAAAATTCATGTAAATTAATTTGTTATTATTAATCATGCCGCGTGTGATTTTCCAATGTCATATTTCCATTTCCGAGAGGATTTATAGACCAAATATTTCCTATTTTATCTTGAGTGTATTTCTTGAGTGATCTTGGGACATTCTAGTTTCCATAATTTGTATTGAAACATGTCAAAGATATGATTGTGCAAAAACACATTAAAAGGATTGAGAAACTACTTTGGCTAGAAACATATTTACCTAAGAGCAGACCTAATATTTATCCTTTGATAGCACATAGAATCAATGAATTTCCTTATAGGTTTAAGCAACCTCACATGCTGATATTTCCTTATCTACTATCACTTTTCATATTTTTTCGTTGATATTTCATGTTTGAGTATGAGGGAAGGTCCTTTCATTTTCGTTCATTGGTATTTGTATCATGTTATGGGTGGTGTGAGGTGTGCTACATCATTTTGGGTAGTGTATTATTAGAAAAATGGGAATGAGTCTTTATTTAATTTTCCTTCTTTCATTTAAACTGGTTATCCTTAAAAAATAGATAAAAATTGAATGTAAAGATGTGCCCTTCTGGAGTTTTACAAAAAAAATTAAAAAAGAAATAAATTAAGTTGTTCCTTTCTATAGCTTTATTTAAAATGTGGGATAACATTGATGATATCATTATTAATATTCATTTATTAACTCATGTTCCATGTCATAAATGAGTTTGTGTTATGTTTCACATTCTCAATGGATTTTGAGTGAAGTTCATCCTGTATTTTCACTTGATTAATAATGCATTGTACATAATAGTAAAACCACAATCTTTTAGCCTTAACGTATTTCAATCTTTTACCCACCAACCCTAAGACACGGAGTCATTTGAACCTTTGATGGATGTCCTCATTATTTTATGTGTGTTTTGTCTTTACAAAGTGTAGAATGTAGTTCCATTAAAATCCTATTGGTATGAAGCATGTTATCATTATAAGAGAATAAATCCACTCTAATTGAATCAAGACTGTTTATAGAAAATATTCACAAGAGAGCTAGATCATGATTTGTCATGTTTAATAATAATAAATTGAGAATCTTGAATGAATTAAAGGATAAGATCCATCATTTTTCAAAGCGGAAAGTTAAAATGCATGAATTGTTTGTTTCTGTGAAAAATGGGAAATTAAATTGATATTTTTTGTGGAACATGAATATTGGATTGGACATAGATAATTTTTTGATTTTATTGCATTGAAATATATTTATTGGTAACTTTGGTGCCCTTGGGATCCCATAATGAGATTTTATGCTTGAGGAAAAGTATAGTTTAACATTGGGGGAATTGATAGAGATAATATTTTCATCAGTTCTTATATGTAATTCAATTAATTGATCTCAAAAAATTGAACTAGTTGAGTTATTTTCATCAATATTGAATTTATGATGTGTTTTGGGCTAAAATTGGAAAACTACATAATTTAGAAATATTGACAGATTTTAATAACTTTTGTAATTAATACATATTGTTTAAAATATTAATACAATTGATGTGATTACATTTTTATTGGATTCTTATATTTATTTTCTTAATCATTGGTTTCTGGAACAAGATTTTATTCAGCCATCCAGGGGTCCGAAAAATTGAATCAACTTGGAAAATTATTCTGAACGATCATGTGGTCCCACCTCAATGAATTGGTTATAAATCAGTCAGAACACATCCAATTGGGGTAATTCAAATTTAAATGGAAATATAATTAAATGGGGACTTCATATGTTGAATATTATGTAGATATACCTTCATTAAAGAGGCCCATGGATACTCAATTTGTGGGGCAGAAAAAAATAAACATTCATCTAGAATAAAATATTAGACTTAATAGTCCATATATCATAACACACTTAAAAGATAAATCTGAAATTTGGTAAGAAACTTACAAGTTATTTATATATATCTTTTAAGAAGAAATTATTCAAAAATTCTTCTAATTTACTTGCATACCTTGGACAATCTGTCGGTGGATAGAATTTGAAGGATATCATAAAATGTGATTTTGAATATCATAAATTTGGGGACAAGAGGATTACACCCACTTGGACTATATAAAGAGTATTTCATCCATTCTGATGAGGATTTCAATACGAAACTCAAATATGGGAGGAATACATGGGACACTCGGGGACAATCTCCTTCAGCTTCATTTTATTTTATTATTTTATTTTATTTACTTTAAAAATGTCTCTCCTCTCCCGCATCATCTTTCTTGCCCGATCCATGGAGGGGTAGTTTCATTCGAGTGATCGGGAAGAGGGGATTCTAGACCTATGTATATTATTGAGTTCATGTGCATTAAATTAATTGAATTCCTTATTCTTTCTAATTCTAGTTTCAATTCATAATTCAGTTATATATTCACAATGCAGTTGTGTTAGGATTTAATTTTATTATTATAAATTTATTTGGTCGATGATCACATCTCCCTCCACTCAATTCTAATATGTATATGATGGAATAAGATTAGGGTTGGTTTGTTACTGATCAGCTTTAGTCAAGCATATGTGTAGGATTGTATGTTGGAATATTGGTTTATTAGGGAACAACAATTCTAGGTCATGGATTGCTCTAATTAATAAAGAAACCTTCAACAACCCTAAACACATTAGAATAAGATAGAACAATCTAAGGTTTTAGATAGAAAAATTCTCATCAAATCTATCAGACTAAGGGAAACAGAGGACTCAGTAGATACATCTATCTCTTACACGTTAAAGGAAGAAAAAGGAGACAAAATTAGGAAACCATGATGGCACGACACTAGGTCTATCCGAGCCCATGCCGATCATCGTATTTATAATTTGTTAACACCAATCAATTTGAGCTGTCTATTTCTGTCATGATCATTTAAGTTAATTAAAAAAAATTATTTTTAGAAAAGCCACAAAAAGTCACAACCTTTATTTGTGTGCACTCCACATCAGGAGAATACCTATGATCAAATGCTATATCATATATAGGAAGTTAAAATATTTCCTTTCCATGCCCCATGATAAGCATGCATCACATGCCCTATGGACATCTGAGCACATAAAGTCTCGTAGTCGCACTACAAAAAAAAGTGATATTTACCATCATAAAATTAGGAAGGGTTACTCGAAATACCCTCTAAATAAATATTTAGCTGGGGTTAATAATAACCCATTATAATTAGAGTTGGTTTTGATGCAAAAAAAAACCGAAAAATATTAACTCATATCCTTTTTTTATTTAGACCCACACCCTCTCCCTTTTCCCCTACTATGGCCTCGCCCCCCACACCTACGATAACCCCTCATCCATCCACTCCCCTCTTCCCTATATCACCCCGCCCCCACCCTCTATGATAACCCACACTCCCCTCCACTCCCCTCTTCACTCTTCTTCCCTCCACTCCCCTCCTCTCCCCTCCTCCCTCCACCTCGATAACCCCTCTGCCGCAACAACACATCACCCCTCCTTCGCGATAAATCTTATCTCCGTCGTGATAACCCCTGACCCCTCAGTTGCAGTAATCCATCACCCCATGACTCCCCTCTTCCCTGTATCACCCACCCAACCCCAAATAACCCTATTTACCCTCTATTTTCACCCCTACCTACACTCCCCTCTCTCATATCAGTTGGTATCACCCTGCTCCCTACCTCATTCGACAGCTTCCCATGTCTCCCAGAACTCCCCTCCCTTCTTCACCCCCTCTCAGATGTCCCAGACTCTTTTCAGAATAGCGCACCCCCCTCGTGAGCATGATTTCACCCCTCCCCATCTTTTGGATCTCAAGGATATTAAATCTACACCTAACCTATGGTATATATCAGCGAGGTAACTGGGATACACAATTTTGATCTTGTTTTATTTAGATTTATTAAATAATTAAAACAAAATTTTGGTTCTGATAATTTCATCATTGATTTTATTCTATTAATTGCAATCATTAGATTCAATGCATAATTTTGGAACCACTGCTTAATTATAAAAATATTCCTATTCACATTGATAACCATGCATAATCACCATAATTTTTATTGTATATGAATTATTTGGTATTTATATTAAATTACTCTTAACTGCCTATAAGACATATAAGTTATAATATGTGTCACTTTTTTATGAAGTTTTATTTTGAAATGCATGTGCATTGTTTCTTAGAAACTGAACAAACATAGTTTGTTTTTCCAACTATTTTCATAACTGATAAAGTCTATGATCAATTTTAAACAACAAATTTCAAAATATTCTTAAGTATGATTTTTTTGTTGAACACACTTCTCATGTTTTTTCTACAATTGGTAAAAGGAATAATTATTTTTTGTTTTTTTAATGAAAAATATAACCTTAAAATTTTAGTATTTAATTTTATTAAATAGAAAATATATTTACGTTTTATATTTTTAATGAAAGTGTTTTTTGAAGAAATTTTCTTTAGATGATTTCTATTTTATAAAATTTAATTAGATATTTTTTATTTTTTGTTATGTATATTTGAAAATATTTAATTGATATATTATATTTTAATTAAATCAATAGAAATGAATAAATCATTGATTTCTTGGTCAAGAAAAACTGATGAGTATAATGAAGGATTAGAAAAATTTCTCAATTTTGCATTTGAGAATCAATATGTCATGGGAAGAATAATATGTCCCTATCGTAATTGAAAATTTTAGAAATGGTTGACCAGAGTTGAGGCATATTCCCATTTGTGTCAAAAAAAATTTATGATTTAATACACAATGTGGGTATGGCATAGAGAATTTAATGAAGTTGAATTACCATATAGTAGAGCATAAGAGAATGAGACTTCTCTCCATAATATCAATCCTATAGATCCAGTAGAGGAAATGTTCAATTATGAATTTGGGCTTATTAATACACTCGGTGAAAATGATTCAAACTTATATCTTTGTGTAAACATGGTTGAAACTTCTATAGAGTTTTCATGAGTTATTGAATGGTGGGAATACATAATTATATGAATGCTATAAAAAGTAATCCAAAATTACTTTTATAATTAAACATTACCACATCGATTGTTTATGTGGAATGAATGACATTGAAATGACAATTATTTTGGATTTTTTAAAAGTATCTTTTGAAAATTCCAAAATTCCCATCTCTTTTAACGAGGCTATGAAAAATAATCAACAAACTTGGGATTAATTATATTAATATACATACTTGTCTGAATGACTACAAGTTGTATTGGGGGGATTATGAGAACAAAGAAATATGTAATAAATGTAAAACATCTAGGAGGAAGGAAAATGTTTTTGAAAAAAAAAGAAACAACCCATGATGTTTTTCATTATTTCCCGGTTAAACAAAGGATACAATGACTATTTAAGTCTAGTATTCCTTCCAAGCATATTTGTTGGCTTGAAAGTGAAAAATTTAATAATTAATTGGTGAGGAATCCTAGATAATTTGAAGCATGTATGAAATTTAATTTCACACATCGTCAATTTTTTTTAGATCCTTGAAAAGTTATCTTGGGTCTTAAAGCTAATGGTTTTAATCTTTTTCGTAGCAAGAGTTGAAGTTATAGTATATGGCCTATAATATTTATACCATATAATCTTCCCCCATGGATATGTATGAAACAATCATCTATGATTCTTTCAATGCTCATTCATGGGAAACGAATGCTGGGAAATGACAAAGATATATATTTGAGACATCTTTTTATGGAGTTTAAAGAGTTATGGTAGGATGAAGTTGACACCTATGATGTCCTCATGTCTGAAAAGTTTAAAATGAGATCAGAATTACTGTGGAAATTCAGCGACTATCTCGGACATGAAACGTTATTTGGATAGAATACTTACTGGGTTAGCTTGCTTGACTTGTAATGTTGATGGAATTCAAATGAATTTTCCTCATAGTAGAAAGTGGTGTTTTTGGGGTCACCGTCAATATTTTTTGATTGTCATAAATGTCAATTGATGAGATTAAATTTTGACGAAAATAATGATTTTTAAAACCTCCAAGTGTGTTTTCTGGCATGGATATTTTCAAACATGTTGAAAATATAATTACATTATTTGTAAAGACAATAACACAGGATGGTAAAGGAAATTGAGATCGGGGGCATAATAATGAATATGGATCTGAACAATGGAAACAAGTCTATATTTATTGAATTTCTTTATTGGGAGTCTAACATGTTACATCACAAATTTTATGTCAGTCATATAAAAAATGTATATGATAATGTCATTTATACATTTTTGAATGAAAGTTGAAGGACAAAAGATCATCTTAAGGCTCTAAAAGATCTCCATATAATGGGTATAAGAAGGGATTTTTGGCCTTATATTAATGGGAAATATCACCCATGTCTTTTTAAAATGACAAATCGGGTGAAAGATGACTTTTTGAAATGTCTAGTAAATAATATTTTCTTGATGGTTATTCGAGTGAATGTTCTAGATGTATCAATATGAATGATCAAAAATACAGGGTTTGAAAATTCATGATATTCATGTCATTAGGGAGAAATTACTTCCCTTTGTAATATGTTATGTGTTTTCAAAAAATGTGCCTATAATATTGATAGAGTTATATAAATTTTTTCGACAAAAAATTAGCAATGTTTTTAATACCATTGATCTTGAGAATTCACAAAATCAAATTGTTCTCCCACTTTGTCATTTGGAGATATTATTTCCCCCATCATTGTTTTACTATCATGATACACTTGCGTGTGCCTCTAGTTGATGAAATACAATTGGGTGGGCCGGTACTGTATCGATGGATGTATCAAATTGAAAGGTAATTTAAAATTTTATACATATATTATTTCACATCATAATATTTTTCTTATTCTTATATTTTTTTTGTTTTTTATATAGATATTTGATGCATTTAATGTCTTATATTTATAATAAGGATCAACCTGAAGGTTCTATAGTTGAGAAGTATATATCAAAAGAATGTGTGACATTTTGTTCAAGATATTTAGATGGGATTGAGACCAAATTCAATAGGCAAAGTCGTGTTAATGATGAAGTAATGGATGTTGACAATGACGAAGTGTATACAATATTTTTAAAGGTCAGAAGACCATTTGGGAGTTGTTATAATTTTTTCTTAAAGTCTATTGAGTTGAAATAGGCATATTGACATTTGTTATTCAACTGCGAAGATGAGGATTCATTCATAGGGTTTGTATCAATTTATGCTTTAATATTTACTAATTTATGTATTATGACTTATTAGGTTAATAATCATTAATTGTAGGGAATACAAATTACATGTGAAGAAGAAAACGAGAAGTCGGACATGATCCTCTTCTATAGTGATGAATATTTTAAGTAAATTCATTACCGATTAGTTTTATAGATGCGAAAGTTAATGGAATCACTGATAATTCAATATGGATTGATAATTATTTTCTTAAATATTATTAATTTTTCATAATTTTTGGAAGATGTTATTGGTACTATATTAAGTGATTTGAAACATCTAGCAAAAGTCCCTCTTTAGAATGCTAAAATGATTTCTACATTCAATATTAATGGATTATTTTTTCTTACAATGGATCATGAAAAATGATTAAAAATATCATATTTTGGAGTGTTTAAGACATCTATAACTGAATGTGTTTCAAGTATCCATGATGAAAATGGAATTGATGCTAACATTTTATATTATGAAAAGTTGAAAGATATTATTGAGTTTAATTACTATGGAAAATATGTGACTCTTTTTCAATGTATATGAGATGATACAAAAACTTATAGAGGTTTCAGAAAGGTTTATTGGGGTTTTAATGTTTTCCATTTTAGTAAATTGATTTACAACGGAGAATGTGAATATCCTGAAGCTTTCATTTATACATCTCAAACTCAAATGGTTTATTATATTGATATGTCTCTTGAATGTAGTGTTGTTGTGCATATTAAGCCTACATATTTGTATGTGGTGGTTGAATAGGATGTGGATATATGTGACCACACAACATTTGAAGAACAAGATTTGAGTAAATATTGTGATAATGAACGTGAAAATATTAAATGGGTAAGATAATAGAAATATAAAGATGTTTTATTTGTGAATTTAGATGAAGAAGAAAACAAATTGGAATAAATAAATACATTTTTTTTCTGAAATTTTTGAATTTTTTTGACTAACTACAGAAAACATATTCTTTGGTGTTCATTTTTGATAGAAGTGCATTTATGTTGTGGGTATTAATTGTTTTTTAATGTCATGGGAAACTATTGTGTTGTCTTTTTTTATTAAAATAGTTATTAGAGAAAATGTTATATTTTAACAAAACATTTTTTTTCAAATAATTTTGAAACTTATTTTATTTTATTTTATTTTATCAAGGAAAAATATATGAATTTGAACTCTAATTAATGTTTTAAGGTTTTATTTTTTGAAATGTTTTTCACTATGTTTCACATGAAAAAAATTAATCTGTCTTTATAATTGTATATTAAACTTAAATTTGGGATAAATTCATGACACTAGATAAGAAGTACATAAGTATGGTTAGTTAAATATCCATGTCACCTTGTTTTCTCACATTGTAATGGAAAACAATTAGAATTCTCGATTCAGGATCCACTATAGACATACTGATGTTATAGTCTACACATTATAATTTTTTCTTCAAAACATTTTCTACTTATAATCACCAGATAGATATGCATCATTCAAAATGACCTAGAGATCGGAATATAAATGAACAATATACAAAACAATCAGAGATAAAAGTGAATGCTCATCCTTCCTCTACTAAATATGTTCTATCAATCCCAACATGAGTTCATATCACCCAAGATGTTTTCCCCCAAAAAACACATTCTGATTATTGTTAATCAACCTAATTCACATTATCAGAGTCCAATAAAGATGAAAATCCTCGATTATCTAGTCTCGATAGTGGTTTTAGTGTTGAAAATGATATGTATGTGAATGTTTCTCTAGCATAAATAAGGTAAGGATGGAAAACAACAAACTGGTTGGATATGCAATGTTATAGGTACATCGATTTTTATTCATGCATTATTTATTAAAATTAATCCATTTAAAAATTTATTTCATTATTTCATTAGATTTGGAGTGTGTGAAAATAGTGTGAAAGTTGAAAATAGAGAAAAAAATTTCAATGGTGAATGAAAAAGTTATTCTTTTCTTTGATGATAATGGTCATCCAATTGGGGAATATTGATGTTTATTTTTACGTGCAATAATAAATATAGCTTGGAAAAAATATTTTATAGATTATGAATATTGGTGAAGCATAAAAAATTATCTAAATAAAGATGTGTTACACAAATTGAATGTTGTAAAAAATATATATATATAATGAATGTTTATGTTTTATTTTAGAATTACACAATTAATGTTTTTATTTTGTTGGAAAATCCCGACTTTCAGTTTCCACATGACATGTTGGAAAGACGGTATACTAAGAATACAATATAAAAAATATAGAGAGGTAATAGATGGATTATTTTAAAAACATTATGATTATATCTAAACTAAAGAACAAAATTTTGAGAAGAACTACCCAAATTGTATAACAAAGGAGTAATATAAAAGTTATATTTTCATTTGTGATAATAAAAAAACAAGGTATATTCATAAATTTTTATAGCCATCATATTTTAACTTTCAGGTTTTTATAATCATTAAAATTTACACAATCTTTAATGTCTGTATGTGCGTGACATGTTTAAGAAAAATGCACTAAATCATAGCTATCAAACAATTCCTCATAAATCTAGAACTAAAACATTTTCCCGTAAGAAAGATTATATGTTTCTATATCATTGAATTTTTCATAAATTAGTTGCATATTATTTATTTTTATAATATTTTATATTATAGGAGAAGAACATTAGATACATGATTGGTTGATCCAATATATGGGATGTGGTCCATCAAAAAAGTTACAGATCATATGTAAATGGTGATGCAAAAACAATCATAGAATGAAATCATATTAAAGTTGTATTAGTTTTTGATGTAACCAAAGAGTCACCATCTTCATGTAGGAAAAATTGAGTGTGGTTTTAAATCAAGAAGAACCATCATGACATTCAATGACTTCTCCTGAAGATTCTTTAGTAAAATTATTTGGGAAGGATAATCTAGGTAGTGGATGTTCTCTTGGCTTGGGAGAATGTTCGACAAGTGTATTAAGCTCATCCTATCAAAAATTTCGAGGAATCAACGATAATATATTTGATTTCCATTCTACATCTCAAAAAGAGGTTTCTGATTTGAAATCAATGTTGAGTCAACCCGAATTAAAAATAAAAAGGAATAAAGATGAGTTATCCCAAAAAAGAACTAATTCTTATGATAATTTATGTTCATAATGGAATGGGTTCTAATATTCCATCAATGAATGTCAACATAACCAATGATTCTAGAACCAAATATTATTCATTAGCCTATTTTTAGTGAGTTTATCTTTCCAACAGAAATGTAGTTCTCATAGGAATTCTTGGACATATAAAATATTGCTACCAGAAAATGATAGATGGGACCTTGAAACTAATAGAATATTTAGTATATATACAAGTGTTCATCTTCATTTTCCACAAATCATAATTCCATAGGTTTTTCAGATTGTTAATTCCACCATCAATGTCTATACAACTAGTGTAGAATAATTTGGATCCAGGATGAACAAACTTCATGTTCTCCAAAGCATCATACCAAAGAACCAAGTGTTCCCCATTTCTGTGAACATCATAACTATCAATGATGCAACCATAGTTCAACTTTATGAGATGCAGACCAATACCATATCTGATCTTTTTGATAAATAAATTGTCATGAATTGGCCACCAGATTCATGTCTGAAGAAAATTATTAAATCCAAAAGTTAAATAGCGGAAACCACGAGGTGTAAAGAAATTACACTAGCATAGAATTGAAGAGAAACAATACAAATGAAGGATCAAACAATATGCCTCATACATACAACACCAATAATAAAAAAGGTCGCATGTCTGCCTTTTCTAGTGCAGTAATATAAGGAGCTATAGAAGACTACAACCGTCCGTAGGACATACCAACCGGAAAAATCTGGAGCAGCATGTCTAGATAGAAAGTGCCATGTATCTGCAATCAAAAAGCCAAAAAACTAGAAGGGAAGGTCTCTCCTGAAGGGACCATCGATGAAGAACAAGCAGAAGAAGAATCAAACCAAATTAAAAAAATGGGAAAAAGACAAATAAAAGAAGCCCATTTCTAGAATTTCAAGTTACATTGAACCTCGAGAGAAATTAATGCCATGGAATTTCATTTAAATTAACAATTGGGTCCTTTTAAATAACATATTTGAACATGATGTTGAACTATTCACCACACCCAAAACCATACATTGAAGCCTTATTGTTTGGATTATAGGAATCCAATTGATTTTATATGGTGTTTTTTTCTTAGGAACACAAATGTATTCTTTTAATGTATAAGAATGTTTAGATCAAAACCTTTCAATAATTTAAGTATGTAGTATTTATCCATTTATATGGTTTATGATTTTTATTGTTAACTACCAATATGTCTTTTTAATATATGTTTGATGAATTTTATTATGTGTACAAGTTGAAATATTATGTGTTTAAATATTATTTAGGATTACATTAATGAAGGAGATGGGGGAAAACATGGATATCACCCTTTGCTTCATCATAGAATACCATTTGAAGGAAGTGAAGTTAATTAGAAAGTTACACATGTCTAAGATTCTGTTGAGGTATTTTCTCTACTAGTGTTCTAATTTGAGGTTTCAATTTAACTTTTCTTCGATTGGTTAGTACCTAGAGTCTATTACCTTCCTCCTACTACCCCTTAGGGGTATCACTATGGAAATCATGATCACTCATCACCTGTGGATTTGAGTATCCCTACTATGTCCATCTAATTTACCTCAGAACCAGTTGAATGATTCATATAAGTATTTTTCCCTAAATCACTATGATGGAATGTAATCCTTATATAGAATTATTCTAGACACATGTAATCTATAGTATGTAAGACTAAGACTATCTTGATGGTAGTGTGTTTTACTACTCGCCAAAATACCCCAAAGAAGACCACTCTCTTTTATTTTGAAATCCTTTAAACACCAAACTAGCCTTATACCTTTTTCTTTCAACCATTTCTTTCAATCATAAAATCCATTTATTCCCCAACAATTAATTTCATAATTCTAAATATGTTATCTCCCATGTTATTTTTGAATACTATGAATCCATTTCCTCTTCCATAGTTAACACCCACTTATCAAAATATCATTAATTTGACACCTATTATGAGCATTAATGTTCAGCTCTATAATTTATAATTAATCGGTGAAAGTCAGGACCATATCTTTATACCAACCATCTGAGTGTAGAAGTCCCTCACAACTCAATATATGATTCTCCAATCTCTAATACCACATCATCTGGTGATTTAAATTTCACTGTATGATATTTTGAAGCTCTTCCACATGCCTCTATAGTAATATATAATTCTTTTATATATTTCACTAGCCTACATTCTAAGAAAATTTCCATTACGATCTGAATTCACCGAAACTGAAGAATTTTTGGTTCTCCTGCTCAGATCAACCAGAGTATGACATGTTGATTCTTTGAAATCAAATTCACCCATGAACAACTTCCAAATGATGAATTACTATTGGTTTTAGGGAAAAACTAAAATGGAATAACTTATCATACTAGTGTCATTGGACTTATATTGACCATTTAAATAATAAATATTAATTATTTTTCCTAATTTTCTTTAAACCATAGTTTCTCTAAGATCTCATCTGTCAATATGTTTTTCTTCTATTCCACCACACCATTTTATTCGGGTGTACGTAGAATATTTTTCTCATTCTTGATTCCATTCTTCTGATAGTAATACATGAAGTCCCTTCTAGTATATTCACTACTATTATCCAACTTAATCCATTTGAGAATTTATCTATTATCTCTCTCAACTTAGGATTTCCACTAACCAAAAATGATAATCACCTCTAATTTATTATTTTAAAAAATAAACCCAATTTTTTCATTTCTTTATCCATGAATATAACAAAATATAATGATCCTCCTTTATATTGAATTCGGGATATCCCCCAAACATTAGCGCGAACAAGTTCAAGCTTCCCACTTTGAGGCTTACATCGCTTCAAATTAAATGAAACTTTTCTTTGTTTCATGAGTATAAAACATTTGAAATTTTTTATATTGGTATGATAAAATTCTAGGACACTATTTTCATTAATAACCTTAATGTTCTTCTCAATGATATGACCATTCCAAATGCACCATTATATTAGACTTCCATTAGTTATAGTTCAGACCATCAAACATCTATATGAACTTTTGGATAGAAACAAGGCCACATCCTTAAATACTCTTAACATAAGCACTATTACTCAAGTAATTTCCCATATACCATTAAAAAATATTATCCCATATACTTCTCCATAGTGTTATGTTAGTGAAATAATTTTTTGTAAACCTTGGTTTTGTCTTACTTCCTTAATATTTTGGATGTCTCCATTCTATATTTGGATATTCACATCACTCTTTCTGAATAAATCAGGAGCCTTAAAATATACTAAATAAAACATGGTGAATCAATTGGATAAATTATTTTCCACATACCATTTATTTTATGTGGATGAAATGAAAAACCATAATCAACAAACCTTATTTCTTTCAGAAAATTGACACTCAATAGCAACATGGTGCTATCATCCATTGAATTCATGAATATGGAACTTATATAAACAGATATAACATAACTATCTATATAGAAATTTTAATGTTTCTTGAGAATCTCCTTCTTAGCATATTTTCAAAATATAGGTCCAGGTATAATAGATTTTCCTCCATTTTTATCTTTATAACTTTTCATTCTTTCAAATCCACTTTCATTTGGGTTACCTCATCTACCTTATACATTCAATATATTTCGGGTAGGTTCATAGACCAACATACACATGGTATCACCATTTAATATTTAATACATGATATATTCAAAGTCTATGTTTGACTTTCTAGTAAAATTATTGACAATAGTGTATATATCTTCCCAACTCTCTGATCGCGGTGACAAATAATCAATGCCTAATCATCATTAATGAAAATGAATTTCATTAACTCAAGATGTCTTTGGATCATGTTAAATTCATTAAAATGGTCTCAAAAAATCATCCTTAAGATAATATCATGAAATAAAACCTTCATATCATAAAATTTTAATTCAAAGAAAATGTTTTTTCATACATTTCTGTTTGGACAACCTTCAACTCCACTGTTTCTTTCATTCCCAAGTGGTTGAAAGCTATATGTCTTTCCAATGACATCCTAATCAATCCAAGATCTTTATAATCCAATAAATCTGATTCATATTTCTCCATATTCCATATCTTGATTCTGGTCAATATAACATCATGATCCTTTAGGATTAGATAATATTCCTTCTACATCCTCCATAAGCTGTAGTCCTTTCCAAAAAAACCCTTCAATCCTGATCTTTCAATGTGTAGAATCCATTACACTAATAAATTAACTTCAAAAAATAAAATAATTTCATGGTAAAAACAAAAACTATGATGCATGAGAATGATGAGTGTGTCCGAACTATGATTCGATAGCATTTTTTGGTGAAGATAGGAGAAAATAGTTAGTTCAGAAAAAATAAACCATCAAGATCAGGATGATAAATCCACTTGATGTTCATCATGACTAGACATCATGTGTAGTGTCATGTCACACCTCCTTGAATTAAATTCATTGAGAATTAGAAATCCTGAATGCACCCTACACCACTATGCAAAAAATCTTCTAAAAAGTATTCACAAACACATACAAAAAAATGGTAAGCAGTAATGTAAATAACTCTTTTATTTTCAGGGTTTATATTTTCATCCAATGTGCATAGATGAAAAATATAATAGTTTTTTTATTTTGAAGTATATAGATTACACTGAGTAAGTTTTCATATGTGCAGATCAATTTTGGAAAATGATCTTATTGAATGTGATGATTTTGTACAATAGAAGTTATTAGGTTGTCCCCCATCATATATAGAGGATTCCAACTGGGTGAATGGTTACACCAAACATCATAATTTCTGGGCATTGATCCATTAAAAATATTCACCACTGATCTGTAGTAGAAAAACTTAAAATAAATTGATAATTATGGTAAAAACAATGTATTAGTATCTCATGAATACCCTCCTCACTGAGTGATCAAACTTCCATTGAACTTATATGTCCATTGAAAATTCCTACTGATCAATATGTTTTATGCTAAATTCCCACTACCTACGAAATATTCTGATGAACTGAATCTCATTATTTTTATGAACTGAATGTGGAGATTTGAAAAGGATTTACAATCCTAACAATATCCTTCACTATAGTTAGTATAATAAATAATTACCATGAGTGAAGGATACTATAACAAAGATTCAAATAGGTTTCATTTCAAATAGGTTTATTATTCACAACATATAACTGATATATGGGATCCTTTACCTCGTCATTTAGACAGGGTCAAGAAACCCCCAATTTTCATGGGGCGTGAAATCCTCTATACATGGTTTAATTTATATATAGGGTCATTATTTTCCCCTATATATCAGAAACCATGATCCTATGTCTTCTCTTATAAAAGATTCTATACTCTAGTTTGAGTCAGGGTATAGGTTCTCCACCAACAGAGATTGATGCAGTGCTGATTCACAACTGGTGAGGTTAGTTACTACCTTAGTTGCAGTTTCTTCAAATGAGGTGTGGATCCATCACCATAGTTATGTTATTGGAAGGGTTTTGTGTGATTTGTGGTGTTTGATTATGATCTTCTTTATATGATTAAAAATCCATGATGATCTATAGATAGGGGTTGGTGTAGCATTTAATGATTATTCATGTAGAGGATGGTAAGTATAATGAGCCATATTCCAGTCACAGAATCCCTCAAATTCATCCAATGGAATAATGATATAGTTATATTGGCCATACCTGAATAATGAAAGAGACAACAACAAGTGATTAAAACACTTTCATAATGAAATTTCATCCTTCTTAGAGAACAAAACTGGTTTATACCATGTAGACAACCCCAACTGATTAAATCAAATCACTTAAAGATATTGGGTTCATATAGAGCATGAATGGACAATGGTTAAGGGATAAAATATACCCTTGGAATAATATAGACATGATTATTTACATTAAAGTGAAAAATTATTTCTAAGACAACATGTTTAAGGATGTCCTCATTTTATGTCATATATTGTGTTCCAACATGACACTTAATGTTATAAAATAAATGTTATTGCTTTAATGTGCACCCTTATTTCATGATAGTTTTAATTATAATTAGATCCTAATATGATAATGCTTCATGTTATAATTTTTTCATGACTAAAATGTTTATATTTTCTTATTGATATAGAACATATATATCTATGTTTCCAATGTATTGTATTTGCAGGTATTGAGCCTTTTTGTTGAAAATGATATATGTTGAGTTGTTATGAAATGAAATCCATTTTCTTGCTTGATTTTTTTATTGTCATTCAATTATTATAAAATTTTGATTCTCTAGGTTAATATTGAATGTTGATTATGCAATGTTTTTAATGATGTGTTTTGTTATTTTCATCTAGTGGTGTTGGTATTTCTTTTCATCTGATGGTGAGGGTGGTGGTTTTAATCTGATGGTGAGGGTGGTGCTTTTCATATGGAGGAAAGGGTGGTGCTTTTCATATAGTGATTTTGATGATTTTTTTGTGATTGTTTTGATGTTTTTTATGAAGTTGTATTTTGGTATAATCTCTTAATTTTAGGGTTGGTTTTGAATGGATTGAATATTGACGTGATCTATTTTTTTATAAAATCTATGATTATTATTTATTAGGTAGATTTTTATGATTAATTTAATTGAGTTTTATCAATAATAATATTTTATCGTATAGATATCTATTTGTTATTATTATTATTATTTTATTTGTAGTGGATGGATTTTTTTGGGTGGTGTGTATTTTTTAAGAAATATATAATTTTTTTGAGTTTTTTTTTCTTTTTAACGTTTTATTATTAGATTAATGGTGGTTTTAACGCCCTTTAATGTTTCCAAAAAATTAATTTTTTAAAATAGAAGTGGTTAAAAATGCCTTTATTTTTTAGAAAATTAAATATTAGTGGTGGTTTTAACCCCCTCTAATTTTTCATACCCTGATTATAGGGGGTTAAAACCACCTCTAAACTCACATTGAAATTTTATACTTTTTGATTCAAGGTGGTTTAAACCACTCTAATACTTCCCTCCCATATTATAGGTGGTTATAATTGCCTCTATACTGGCTTGATAATTTTAAATTTTTTTATTAGGGGTTTTTATGTCCCCCTATAACATTTTCCCCAAATTAGAGAGGGTTAAAAATTCCTCTAAATTCACCTCAGAATTTTAAATTTTTTGATTAGTTGTGGAAAAATCCCCCTATAATAGATCCCCCCCCCAATTATAGGGTGTTAAAACGACCTCTAAATCCACCCGAAATTTTAGACACATTTTTAGAGGAGGTTTTAATCCTCACTGAGTTTTACTACAGTTAAATTTTTTACATTAAAAGGGGTTTTAACCCTATATAATATTACAGTTTGTAATTTTATAATACAAACTCTTTCCATTTACCGACATTAATGAAAACATGGCAACAATATTAGCGGAAATTTTAATAACCACTGCTAATATATTTAAAAGGGGTTATAACTCAATCTAATCTAAAAAATAACCCCTTCTAATTTTGGTATTTTTAGTAGTGTCGATATCCCCATGTTCTGCCTCTCTGACACGATGTATGAGTGAAGGGGTAAAGACCATCTACTAGAGGTATGACGCTGCATACCCATCTATATAGAATATCAGAAATGTGGCCAACCGCTCCGATTCCATATTTAGAAACTGCAAACATGATCTCTTCCTGAGAGAATCTTCCACCGCGTTCCCCTTCCCAGAAGTATAGACAATCTCAATGTCATAGTCCTGGAGGATCATTATCCATTTCCTCTATCTTATTTTTAGATCCTTCAAAGAGAATATATACTTGGGACACCTATGGTCAGAGTATACGATAAACCACTTGCCCATCAGGTTGTTTCTCCACATCATCAAAGAAAAGACTACCACTACTATCTCAAGATATTTGGTCATGTAGTTCTGCTTGTGTGGTCTCAAATGGCACGAAACATAGGCAACTAAAAATTTCCCCTATATCAGGACAAAACCAAGACCGATTCCTATTGCATCGTATAACACTATGTACTCAATACCGTACTCTAGAAATATCATGATGGGAGTGCTCATCAATATATGCCTCAACTACTGAAAATGCTCTCGGAACATCTCCATTCATGCAAAATGTTCTCCATTTCATGTCAAAGCTATCAAGGATGATACCACTCTAGAAGAGTCAGGTACAAAACTCTTATAGAACACAAACTATCCTAGGAAACTATTCACATTGGTAACATTCATAGTTGGATCTAAAGCAAGCACCGACTCAATCATCACTAGATCCACAAAAACTCCAGCTTCTGAAATGATGCATCTTAGAAAACGGACCTCCCAATTTGAGAACTGACACTTCGAGAGATTTTTGTAAAGCTGGTTATCTCGGCGTGTCCACACCCATATCACCCAACAAATGACCTGTGAAGGAAAACGTCTAGACCACCACCACCTGCAAAAAGCAGGACCATGCTAGTATTTTCAGATTTATAAGATTTAACACACTCCATGATTTCAATTCTCGTGCCTTAACTGGGGTTATCACACAAGGGATTGATCCTGGTGCTTTCAATTTATTTAGCCGGATATACATGATTAACCAAATTATTTTTCACAGCACGAGTTCAAAACTACAAAACAAGACAATTAAAAAATCACCAGGGGTTCATTAGTGCACAGAGAAAGACCACCAACAGCCATGATTTTAAGTAGGCGTAAGCCCGCACAATTCAGAAAACATTAATCGAAAGATAGAAATAGAGCAACATCATCTGTCACATCCCTCCCATTTCGTTCTTTAGAATCAGTTTATATATTAATTAGGGTTTGGTTCATCCAATTCTACAGAACCAGTAGCACACCCACCCCGAATGATACACAAAAAGGAGAGACGATAGATATATTACCTACCTATTGATCAACGATCGAAGTTTATCGTTATTTGGCCAGGAACTGGGGAAACTCAAAACTACAGGGTCTGGAAATCAAGCACGAGCAGATGAATTGAAGAATCAATTAGAAGGTGACCGAGAAAAGAAACCTAAGGGGCACCCTTTTAGTTAATAAGGGTCGTGTACAGTTGAGATAAGAATGCAAAACGGTGTAAAGAGCGAGTTCGTGGGTTGACCACGCGGCCCCACACATCATTAAAGGTCGGTCTATTTAAACCGACGCACACACCAAGTTAATTCATTAAATATTAAATTAAACACCACATATGGGTGTTACTAGGCTTTAAAAAAAGATTAAAAAGGGTCAAAATAGGGTTTAAAACTCAATTTGCATAAATAGGAGCCGGTACTGGAAAACCCGTGGGGGTAGGCAAGAGGCACGGGTAGCTGACAGCTACCGGTAGGCCGAACCAGCGGTAGGCCGAGCTACCGGTGGCTGACAGACACCGGTTGGCTAACCCACCTGTAGGCCGAGCTACCGGTAGGCTGAGCTACCGGTAGGCCAAGACACCGGTAGGCCGAGCTACTGGTAGCTGATAACTACGAGTAGCCACGCTATCGGTAGCCGACAGCTACCGGTAGGTCGAGCTACCGGTAGGTCGAGCTACTGGTAGGATTAGGCTACCAGTAGACCAAGCTACCAGTAGGCCTACTACTGATAGGATAAGGCTACCGGTAGGCCTACTGTTAGGGGTCAAGACATCCGAGAAACCTCGATAACCTTCCCAGACTACCCAGAACCCCCATCATCAGATTTTTCACTAAGTAATGGACCTCCAAGAACACGGGCCATTACATTAGATACCTCTCAAAATATTCTCTCCCTCATGAATCAGAACAACCCAAGGAAAGAGAGGGTCCAAACAACCACCTCAAAAGATAACTCTTAGGAGTGAACCACATTGTTAACTAAAAACACCTTCCTATCAAGAACCAAGCAATATACCCTGCCAACTACCCAGCCATGTTGGTTGGGGAGTCTCCTTCCCCATTTCAAGATATTATCTGCTTTGGGCGGCACTGACTCTCCCGCACAGGTTTAATAGCATTCACCTTAATGCATCTTTATTGGGGGTTGGGTCCTCCCATCTTCGTAGCCAGGACATTTCACACACATTCAGAAGAAATAAAACCATGTATTTTGTATCCAGAAAGATAAAACCTTCTACCACAACAAGTATAACAGAACATCACAAAACTCAAAACAACTCTGCGTACTGGGCACACCTATATGCTTCTTTCTCCCACATACTCTCCTAAATCCCACCATGTCTCCATAACACACAAACCAAGGGGGTGGTTCACCCACAAAGCACCTTCTCCTTGAGATCCTCGATCATCACTGGTCTCTCCACAAAGGTCACATCGTCCTCGATGTCCAGTTCTCCCAAGCCAAGGATGTGTGAATCGTCATGCATATACAGACGAATCTGGGACACATGGAAGGAATCATGTATCCTCAGCAGCTGCGGTGGTAACGCTAGCTGATAATCCACTTCGCCAACCTGCCGCAACACTTCTAAGTGTCCGAAGAACTTGGGAGAAAGCATACTCCTCTTGCCGAACCTCCATTGTCCACGCTGAGGGGAGAGCTTCAAGAACATGTGGTATCCAACTTCAAACTCCAAGGGCCTTCTCCTGGTATCATCATATGAATTCTGTTAGTCCTAGGCCTCCATCATCCTTTCCCGTATTAGATGGACCTTCTCTGTCGGGATCTGCACCACCTCCGAGCCAAGAATGCATGCCTCTCCTACTTCAGTCCAACACAGAGGTGAGCGGCAGGGCCTCCCGTAAAAGGCTTCAAACTGGGCCATACCAATGGTATAGTTATATCTATTATTTTAGGAAAACTCTGCCAGAGGCAAGTGTCGCACCCATGATCCTCCTGAGTCCAGAACACATGCCTGCAACATATCCTCCAAGGTCTGCATGGTGCTCTCTGTTTGTCCATCATTCTGGGGATGGAATGCTGTGCTAAGGCGTATCTGGGTTCCAAAAGCATGCTGCAATCCTCCCCAGACTTGTGATGTAAACCGTGCATCTCTATCCAGACTATGGTTCTCAGAACTCTATGAAACTGCACCACTTCGTCCACATTCCTTCGTGCCAAAGCATCCCCTGCACTCGACTCATTGATCGCTAGAAAGAGAGATGATTTCGTCAACCGGTCCACTACCACCCATATAGCATCATATCCCCCTTGGACCTTGGGTAGTCCCATGACTAAATCCATCAAGATGTTTTCCCAATTCCACTCCGGGATATCTATAGACTACAGTAGGCTTCTGGGAACTCGGTGTTAAGCCTTCATTTGCTGACAACTAAGCACATGGCCACAAACTCTGCCACTGCTCGCATAACTCTGGGCCACCAAAACTGTCTCTTCAGTCCCCGGTACATCTTGGAAACTCCCGAGTGTACTGCTAGGGGTGAGTTGTGGAACTCACAGATAACCTTTCCATGAATCAACTTTGGAACAAATAGCCTTCCAGGGAAAAGCATCTGGTTCTGACCATCCTCTATCCACCTTTTCGGAGCATTCCTATGGTTAACTCGGTCACACATCACTTTGCACTCTGGGTCTCCCCATTGAGACTCCTCCACTATCTGCAACATAGAAGAATGCATTGTCTTCTTATACAGGAAAACTCTACCGTTATCCATCCTTGCATCCATGTGCAAGGTAGAAAACTCCTCCATTGACTTCCTGGTGTATGCTGACTCTCGAACCGCATCCTTCTATGATCTCCTGCTCAAGGAATAAGCCACTACATTCCCCTTCCCTAAATCGACATAAATATCGAAGTCGTAATCCTGGAGGAACTCCACCCACCTTCGCTGTCGTAAGTTGAGGTCCTGCTGGGAAAAGATATACCTCAATATTTTATGATCTGTGAAGACAAAAAAGAATCCTATGATGAGTTAATGCCTCCAATACTTCAACGCAAAAATGACCTCTTCAAGCTCCAGGTCGTGGGTGGCATAATTATACTCATGAGGGCGTAGCTGCCTAGACCCATAAGTGATCACCCCTTGTCGCTGCATCAACACACATCCGACGCCTTGACTAGAATCATAACAGAACACCTCATATGTCGCCCCTTCTTCTGGTAAACTCAGAACTACGGCACTAACCAACTAATTTTTCAGATAGCTGAAGGCTGCCTCACACTGCTCACTCCACACAAAAACCAGGTCTTTCTTGGTCAAGGCTGTCAAAGGGGATGAAACTCAAGAGATGTTGGGTATGAACCTCCGATAGTAACCTTCCATCCCGAGGATGCTACGAAGCTCTTCCACATCCATGGGTGTTTCCCAAGAAACAACTACTTCAGCCTTTGATGGGTCCAATTCTACCCCTTTCTCGGACACTACGTGCCAAAGGAAGTGTACTTCTCACATCCAGAACATGAATTTTGACAACTTACCATGGAGCTGGTGCTATCAGAGGACCTTCAAAACCATCCTCAGGTGCTCTGAGTGATCCTACTATGCTCTTGAATATATCAGAATATTTTCGATGAACACAACTATAAATTGATCCAGGTACTCCTGGAAGATGGAGTTGAAAAGCCCCTTGAAGAAGGCCGGGGAGTTCGTAACACCGAAGGGCATGAATATGAACTCAAAGTGTCCATATCATCAACTGAACACCATCTTCAAGATGTAGCTCTCTTTCACTCTCAACTGGTGATACCCTGACCGCAGGTCGATCTTCAAGAACCACCCTGCCCCTTTCAGCTGGTCGAAAATATCATCTATCCTTAGAAGAGGGTAGATATTCTTGATCTTTACCTGATTCAACCTCCTGTAGTCTATGCACAACCTGAGACCACCATCTGCCTTCTTTGCGAACAAAACTGGAGAACCCCACGGTGACACACTTGGTCAAACATAACCCCTCTTCATCAGATCGTCAATCTGAATCCGCAACTCCCGTAGCTCCGAATGTTCCATCCGGTAAGGAGACATCGTGATCAGATGAGAAACAAGATGCAATTCGATCCCAAACTCGATATCCCATAGAGGGGGTAGAGTCTTCACCTCCTCTGGAAAGACGTCCATAATCTCACGGACGATCTCTGGCACCTCCATCATTTCAGCACCTACTGACTCTACTCACAGCTCAGCTAACAAGGAGAGGGGGGGTTCCTCCCGCCTGCTGCCCTTCTGACTGCTCCTCTCACCAGTGAAAGTAGCACACCGACCATCCAAGCCTGAGAACACAACCCTTCCCCGGAAGCAGTCGATGATGGAACACATAGAGAACAACTAGTCGATGCCTAGGATGACATCGTATGGCTGTATCTGTAGCAGAAGAAGATCCCAAAACAACTGATATGGACCCATCATCAGTCTTCATCCTCGTCAAACATATAACAAGTCAGTCTGACCTCTGACTTGTGTGCTCATCACCAAGGGCACTGGAAGTCTCTCAGAATCTAGACCCAATGCATGGGCTAGACTAGGTGCGACGAAGGAGTATGAAGATCCAGTATCAAACAAGCCATAAACAAGGGTTCTAAACAAACTGATTGTACCTCGAACGACCTCCGGCCCGGCTGCAACTGCTGCCTCCATAGTGTGCAACTGTCCATGCCCATCTCCGATGCCCCTCAGCTATCGGCCACCTCCCCGACCACGCCCCGGTCGAGGTCCTTGAGGAGCTCCCTGAGGTCGACCTCCTCCTGCAATGTCTGCCCTTGGAGGAGCGGGAGCTCGATGTCCTTGCTGCTGCTGCTGGAAAGGCCTGGCTGGAAGCATATACAGGGGCGAGTGTTGGGCCAATCCACCACCTCTATACTGTAATTGGTCCAAGAACTGATTCCGGAGATTTCCATGGCTCCCACAGACGAAGAACTTCGGTTCTAGGCCAAAAAGGAAAGGGTGAGGACTGGGGGACCGGAACTGGAACTGCTGCGGTCTACTCACTGCTGGTCGAAACCAGGAGGGTCCCGACACTGGAGGTATTGTGCTGACGGGATTCCCCTTAGATGATCCCAGCTGGATCCCCTCTCATGACACACCTCCAAGAGCGTGCATCCTCTCTACCACTTCGGCCTTCTTCTGGACCTCCATGTATGTTGGCAGGGTAAAGGGGGTAACAGCATAATAGAGGGAGGGTCGGAGCGCCTCCTCTAAACCTCATTCCTGAGACTCCTCGTCTAGAAAGATGTCCGGAGAAAAATGTAGGAGGTCCTTGAACATGATTCCCAGCTCCCTTACTGACATAATCCCCTGTTGGAGGGAGAGTAGCTCCTGCCTCATTTTTTCCTTCATCGTAGAAGAGAGTAATTCCGCCAGGAACTTCTTCTCGAAATAATCCCAGGCCACCTCAGCCTAAATCCTCTCCCCCAGGTAAAGCATTCACCACTGACGCACTGCTCCTTGCATTTGGCTAACGGCCAAAGGAACCCAGTACTTGATCAGGGCCTGTATCAGGCCGAAGGATATCACCAGCTCATCTAGCCATCTCTTCGTCTTCTTGTCAGAGGTGCTGCCGTCATACTTCTCGAGGGTCTGTTGCCAAAAGTCCCGAAGTGTCTTCTTCCACTGGTCATCCTCCTTCTCTCGATCAACTCTCTGCCGATCATCCAAGGCAATCTCTGAGGCCTCAATCACCCGCACCACACGTGGTCTCCTCCCAGGTTCCATAGCTGCAAGGTAAACAAGGAATGCCTAAGCCCAAGTAGTGCAGAATATTGTTCTTAAAATTTCTTAAATTTCTTATTGATTTCAATTCCCAAAACACCCATGAAACAATAGAACACATGTTATTATAATGAATGTACCTTTCTTAGGTTCTCTAACCTGCAATTACTGTGTCCTAACATGGTCATTCGGTAGGTCCAGATTTTTTGCATCGGATCAGGGGGGTCCTAAAATATCGTGTCCTAGCTGGTCTTCCCTATCCTAATTCAAGCACCAAGATCACCCAACACTGTTGCCTTACCCTCCCATGAAATCATTACAGTGCCTAACTCTAGAATCCATCATATCTCTCAACCATAACCTCCCTCTGATACCATTCTGTCACGACCCACCTTCACCAAAATGAAGGATGGGTCAGTAGATGGCCAAGCCCTTCCTTCTTTAAGTTGAAGAAGAGATAATGACCCCCAAAAACCGCCTTCAATATGTCTCGGAGTGGCGACAAGCACCAAAGGTATGAAATTCACACACAAGTAGAAGGCATTACCCTTTTTGTTTTATAGGACCAGGAGATAAGATGATGAAACCCAACAACACCAAAACTGAAAGAAAAATAAGGGATAAAAAGGAAAACCATACCCACATGCATGATCAAAAGTAAATGATACAAGCCACAAAAACCCCAAGGTAAAAAGATACCAATAAAATGGAAATCGGAAACAGAAACTATACCAAGGTTCTGTGCTAGTATGGTCTCGCATGATCCCCGAATTCCTCCTGGAAACATGAAAGGGGATTTATATACATAGGGTGAGCATAAATGTATACACAGTAGGGAAAAACCAAAGACTCTCATGCACAAGTGGGGAGACGTACTAAAGTCCCATGAGAAGCAGAAAACCAACAGTATTAAGGAGTTCATCCATCCCACTCACCAGCCACACTCACCAAATAATGCAAGAAAGTAACATATATTAAGAGCACATCGATGTTTGGGTACCCCACGCCATGTTCCCACTGGTTATTGAAGACATCCTATGCAACGAACCAATCCCTCCATTCTCACCGCAGTCCCACTACAACACCCCACTCGCACACACTTGGGCCATATCCCCACATAGTCCCACTACCCAACCCTGCCCGCAAAAACATGGGCTACAACCACTATCGTGCCTGCAAACACCTAGGCCAGAACAACCACCGCCATGCCTGAAGACACCTGGGCTAGAAGATCCACTGCCACGCTCGAAGACACATAGACCTCATCCCGAAGACACTTGGGAAACCACCTGCCTGCACACACCTGGGCCAACCACCACACTACTCCGCCCAAAGGTTCTTGGGCTTATAATGGACTTCAGGCCACCACAGCCTTCCTGAAGATACTTGGGATCTCTGGTAATGGGAGAAGAAAGGAGCTAATAACCAGCCACTAATGGAAGTTTTTGGAAAAACACCCTCCCCCATGAAATGAGGGTGTTCAGAACTAAGTTCTCAACATGGGTTGGGTGTGAATAAGAAACAAAAAGCTAAAAGTATATTTATAGGTAAAAAGCACTCACCCAAGTTTAGGTTTTTCTTCATCCAGCCTAAAGAAAACAAACAACACCCCTATCCACGTCACAACTCACACCAAACAAAACCCCAGTGGTCCCATCCTTGTTATCATGTTCAGTAATGATGTTTAAA
The DNA here is from genome assembly GCA_963277665.1 of Viscum album. NCBI lineage: Eukaryota > Viridiplantae > Streptophyta > Magnoliopsida > Santalales > Viscaceae > Viscum > Viscum album. Next base: position 1,604,741,118 of record OY728161.1, read on the forward strand.
TAAGTTTATGCACCTACTTAGGCAACTAGCAAGCATAGAACAAGCCATTGAAAGAGTAGATTCAAACATCAACATAAACATTCACACCCGGTTTCCTTGTAAAGTCACAACAACAATGGGTTAAGTGAGATCCCTCAAATTACTAGAACCAAAAGGAAACCCCCACGGTACAGCCCCATGTTCCCAAAATCACAGAGCCAACGACTTCTCAACAACAGAGGATTCCTCCTCAATTCGTGATATAAACAAAGTAACCACCCGACCTTAAAATTCACAACCACTGAATCCATATCAACATGGGATCCCATCCCCACCCACATCACCTAGAAAACGGCCCGTGAAGGAAAACAAACAGACCACCACCACCTGCAGAATGGAGTCCCATGCTAGTATTTTCAGCTTTATAAGATTTAACATACTCCATGATATCAATTTCTGTGCCTTAACCGGGGTTATCACACAAGGGATTGATCCTGGTGCTTTCAATTTATTTAGCCGGATATACATGATTAACCAAATTCCTTTTCACAGCACGTGTTCACAACTACAAAACAGGCCATTTAAAACATCACCAGAGGTTCATTAGTGCATAGAGAAAGACAACTAATGTCCATGATTTTCAGTAGGCGTAAGTCCACACAATTCAGAAAACATTAATCGAAAGTTTGAAACAGAGCAACATCATCCGTCACATCCCTCCCATTTCATTCTTTAGAAATAGTTTATATACTTATTAGGGTTTGGTTCATCCAATTCTACAGAACCAGTAGCACAACAACCCCGCATGATACACAAAAAGGAGGGACGGTAGATATATTCCCTACCTGTTGATCAACGATCGAAGTTTATCTTTATTCGGCCAGGAACAGGGGATGCGCAGAACTGCAGGGTCGGGATCTCAAGAATGAGAAGACGAACAGAGGAATCGATCAGAGGGTGACCGAGAAACGAAACCTAAGGGACACCTTTTTAGTTAATAAGGGTCATGGACGGTTGAGATAAGAATGAAAAACCGTGTAATGAGCGGGGTCATGGGTTGACCACCTGGCCCCAAACGTCATTGAAGGTCAGGCGGTATAAACCGATGCACACAACAGGTTAATTCATTAAATATTAAATTAAAAGCCATTTATGGGCATTACTGGGATTTTAAAAAAGCTTAAGAAGGGTCAAAATAGGGTTTAAAACTCAATTTATGCAAACAAGAGCTGGTACTAGAAAACACATTGGGTTAGGAAAGAGCCACCAGTAGCTAACAGCTAGAGGTAGGTCAAGCCACTGGTAGGCTGAGCTACCGGTAGCTGACAACCACAGGTAGGCCGAGCTACCGGTAGGTTGAGCTACCGGTAGGCTGCAGCTACCGGTAGGCCGAGATATGGGTAGGCTCTGGCTACCGGTAGATCGGGCTACCGGTAGGCCTGCTACCGTTAGGATAAGGGTACTAGTAGGCCTACCATTAGGGGTCAAAATGTCCGATAAGTCTCGATAACCTTCCCAGACTACCAATAACACCCATCATCTTATTTCTCTCTAAGTAATGGACCTCCAAGAACCCGGGCCATTACAGGTAATCCAGTGAAAAAATACATGGTAATATTATTCCATTTACATGTAGTAATATGTAGGGGCTGCATAAATCCTCTAGGATATTGTCTTCTGGGATTCACTTATTGACAGACTTAACATGTTGATACATAATTAGAAATTTCTCCCCTAATGTTATCCCACCAGAAATATTCCTTCAAATTTCTATAGATATTAGTGATATCAGGGTATATAAATAAATTCACACTATGGTAATAATCAAATAAATCCATTTTATCTCGGGTATAGAGGTAACACAAAGCCTCTTGACTAATTACATAATTCCATCCTTATAAACGAAGTATTCCAAATTCCCATCATTCAACCCTTTAATTTTCTTTTGAGGATTCTCATCTTTAGACTAATAACATTTAATTATTTCCAATAATTATTTTTGGGCGTCTAATTGAAAAAGTAATGACATTTCAACTTCCTAGATAATTCCTATATCTATATTTTCTAGAACCATATACACAAGGTCATTGGCAATCCTAATTTTTTATAACTCCATGATCCTAGATACTCAATGCATCAACTACCTTATTTCCCATTACAAGTTGATAATGTATTGAAAAATCATAATGCTTGAGTAGCTTGATCCATTAAATTTTCTTCATGTTAAGTTATTTCTATGATAAGATGTATTTCAAGCTATTATGATCAGTATATATCTCACTTCTTTAACCATAGTGATTTTATATCCATATCTCAGTGAAAATATTATAGCTACTGACTCAAGATCACAATTTGGACAGTTAATTTCTTGAATTTTTAATTTCCTCGATGCATAATCAATAACTATATCATTATATTTAATGCAAAAACCAGTTCCTTAATTTGATGCATCACTATAAATAAAAAATACCCCATTTCTTTATGGTAGAGTCAGGATAAAATCATTCACTAATTTCCTCTTCAATTCTTCTAAAAAAATTTCACATTTTTTTCCATACAATCTTAACCCCTGTATGAGTAAGATTGGTTAATGAGTTAGTGAATGAGGAGATGTTCTGTATGAAATGCCGATAATAACCTATGAAACCAATAAAACTGTGTACCTTAGTAATTTTCATTGGTGTAGGCCATTCCTGAATAACCTATTTCTTCATAGGACCAACTGAAATTATATCCTTATAGAAAATATAGTAAATAAATGAAACCTATAAAATCGAAAATTCACACTTTATAAACATCTCATTAAATTAATTTCTTCTAAGAATCTTTAGAAAAATTCACATGCGGTAGTCATGGTCTTCCTAGATTTTTCATTATATCAAGATATCACCAATAAATACAACAAAAAAGTTATCAATATATTCCATTAAAATATTATTCATTTGATCTATGACAGAAGAGGGTTCATTATTCAGTCCAAATGGAATTACTGTAGACTCATAATGTCCATACCTAGTTTGAAATACTGTCTTGAGAATGTATTCCTTCCTCACACACAACAAATGATGTCCATTTTTCAGTTTATTCTTAAAAATTTATTGATCTCCATGAAATTGATCAAATAAATAATCCTTATGATGCAGGGGATACATGTTCTTTATTGTAATAGCATTGATCTCTCTATAGTCAATGCACAGTCTCCTAGATCCATCTTTCTTATTAACAAAAAAGAACAAGGTCTCCCCATGGATAAAAAATAGTGTGAATAAATCATTTATCACTCAATTAATCAAGTTTTTTCTTTAGTTCTACAAATACCATTGTGACCATTCAATATAGAGCCTTTGATATATGCCTTGAACAAGTAATTAAATCAATAGAGAAATCAACTTCCCACTCTGAAGGATGTACAGTTAAATCCTAGAGAAATACTTCAATATATTCTTATATAGTATGTACACCTTCAATTTGAAGATTAATAGATAATTTGTTCTCTTCCTACCTATAAATTTCATTTTTAAGAGATACTAATGGAGGATATTGATATGAATGAGATGATGATGTTTCCGCTCTAATGATAAGGTATTCCACATTGTTATAAATGTTTTTAACTACCTTCTTCTCTCAATATATTTTTGCATCATAATTTGAAATCCAATCCATACTGAGGGTTACATTAAAATCTATCATAGGTTTGATGACAATATCAACAACTAAAGTGTGTTTATGTGTCATAAATGTTACTGAATGACACATATATTTTTCAATGATAATTTTATTAATATTATTGATTGAAAAATCATTTATTAAATCAAAATGTAAACGTCTAATTTTATTAGAAAAATGGAAAGATATAAAACAATGCAGTGATTCAGAATCCAATAAACCATTAGATAAGATTGAGGAAATAATTAATGTATAAGATACCTCATCATTAGGAATTTCATCCGCAACAGTTGTGAATGTATTATATTGTCCTTTCTCTTTTGGCCTTTTCTAAGGCATGTTTCCTTGATTCTTTGGAAAATCATTATCATTGTGTCCCATATCCCTAAATTTATAGCATTGAACATTTTTATCTCCATTATTTCCATTGAAATCACTAGCATGATCACCTTTATCTCCACAATTGTAGAAAACTCCATTTCTTTTTTAATCAGGCACCAATGTGTTTCCTTCTACATATATCACATGTTGAAAATTTACCATATTTATTCTTCCCTTTATCCATTCTATCCTCTGATGGATTTGGTTCCCTCGAAAATAATTATTTTGTACTTTATGATAATTTTTTTTCATGATTTTCAATATTAATAAATTCATTATCACATCATGGTTGTTTTTCGGTGTAACATTGTATTTAATAATGTCTTAAGAGTATCTATTGAACTAAAATTTCATATAAGATCCCTTCTATGATGATAAAATATACGAATTTTTACAATATTAATGAATTTATGTTATATAGCTGAATGTTATATTTTAAAGGGACAAAAATGATACAAGCTATTGGGGGTGGAGACTCATAGGACATTGAGGCACCTTCTCATGGAGTAAAAAAATAGTAATGTCCATGATGATATTATGAGAACAAGACCTTCCAGAAGAAAATAAAAAATTTTATATGTCAATGGATGTTCCTATATTTGGATGTGTGTATTGGTCTTTAGACTTTAATATTTTTATTAATGGATATTATGAGCCGTGTACTTAGATGTATTGACGAAAAACATGATGATAGATGTCCGTGGTGAGGTATCTTACGTTTAGTGTGTCATCAATAATATTGCATTAATTAATAACTTGAGAAAGGATTTATCACTTTTGTTCACTAACGGAAGTTAATATATCAGTACCTTTTATGGAAATGATATGTCCTAAATAAATCCATGTGATGGTGTTCTATAGGCTTGTTATATTTCCGGAAAAGCAAAGAAAGAGATATCGAGCATATCGGTTGATGGAGCTAGAATGCAACCTGCTCGATTAGAGATATTGTGATAAAATGATTATAATACATGGTAATTGTTCATAATAGGTGACATTTAATTGTGACATTAACTTCATTCTCTACGGGTGCCTTGGCATGTTGCAAGATTCTAACCTTGGGCTATAGGCAGGTTTCTTAATGCCATTGAGAAAGAGGCCTAGAGGGACACACACTAAGTGTATATAGTATCTCAATTAAATAATTTATTATTTATCATGTTGAATAAATATTAATCCATATCACGGTTTAATAATTACTCATGTACGCCTAATCACATTTATTCTTTTACTTGTTATTCGATAGAATATATTGAGGGAAGAATAATTTGTATATATTGAGGAGATTTGGAGGACCGAGTTTAACAGTCTAGTGAAAAATAATAATATTGAATGTTATTTGATTAAATAATATTTAATTACAACTCACATTTTAGGCATATGTCTGGAAATAACAATCTTTCCATTATTATTAGACATTGGGGTTTTGTAACACCCCAACCCTAGATCCCAGAGTCGGTGCATTTTTACGTATCATTGGCATGATCATGAAAGATAATGTCTCGAAAGACAAATTAGTTTAGTATCCTTTGAAGTACTTGATACATTAATAAGGTTTACATTACATCATAAAATGGAAAAATACAACAAATTTTTTTCGATAGACAACACTGAGATCCCATAGACTATCCCTGCAGGTCTGTCATAATAAACTTCTCTGTATCCTAGGAAAAATAAAAAATAAAAAGGGGTGAGATCAGATTCTCGGTAAGGATAACATATAGTGGAAACTTTCATAAATCAACATTAACATTTAAGGAAATGAATAAGATTAAAACAAAATCCTTTTAAGCTTCAACTTTAGTATAATATGGAAAATATATAATCAAATAATTACATTTAATTATCCACATGGATATTATACTAGTCAAATAATCAAATGAAATATCAATATCCACATTCATAATGATGGAATGCATAATTCCAGACATTCATAACCACATAGCCAAGGACTTTTTCCCATACTAAATATAAGATTTTGTCAAGGCCTTATGCCAAGACACTATTTTTTCTCATGAGACCTACCAATGCATCAAGGAGATATAGCGGGCTCCACCCATCACTTACTAACTACAATGCATTCCTCATATGAAATGTTTGAATCATAACATAAACATTCATATTAAAACTATCATACTAAATGTCAATACTTTATCCACAAACCATGAATGTTATAAAAATAGCACATCCAAAAGTAAACACAACTCATTCAATACAATATTGAAGATTTTTTTCTAAAAAATTAACCTCAATTGAGAATAATAAAAGAAAATCAACATCGATGACAATAATCACCAAAACAATTTGAGAGAAATGTCCCCCTTTTTCTTGAAAACATTTAAAAGTCGCACTATTTTCCAAGAAGCCATTTAAAAATATATTTTTGAATCAAAGTGTCCCATACCACATTGAAACATTTAAAAGGGATTTTAATTTTAAAACATTAATATCCATATAAATAAATCCATAAAAACATTTTTAGAACATGGACAATAATGAAAATATTTAGAATAATAAATCTTTAAAACATTTAAAATTTTATTTTATTTTGAGTTCCTATAAAAAAGAGAGACACTTGAATAAAAATAATTGAGGCAATCATAACATTATAATATCATAAGAATAAATGGATTAATGATATACTATGTCAATGTAAATTATATACCCCATCTAAAAGTGAATTGTCATATAACAACAATAAAGTCTCAATAGAATGTAAATTGAGATGAAATATCTTATAAAGACTATATCCTTAGGTTAAGAATAAATAAACAGCATAAATATGTGTGAAAAATATAAATACACTCAATATTATTTGATATTTATTGTAAATCAATCCGAGTACATTGACACATATTCTTGTAAAAACAACACAAATGAATTGGATGTTTAAATCAATAAATGGAGATTGAGTTAAAATTACTATTATCACATTCATATCAATGAATTTAGAATTTATAAATGGAGTGATTTTGTGTATAAAAAGTACATCCAAAGAAAGGGTAGTGGGAATTACTATATAAATAACAAATATTGATTCTACACATAATAATGGAGTAAAATAATCAATGAAGTATGTGTAATGCCCAATGAGTGGAAATTGAAATTTGAAATTCCCTTACCGATTTGGTATCTTAAGAAACATACACCCCATGAATGAAGTATCATAAATTGATGATGTAAATTATCATACATTAAAATATATTAAAAAAATAATCCAATCAGGGTAAGTATATACTCCACCCGAATGGAAATGGTGGCCAATGTAGCATGAATATCACAAGAATAAAAGTGAGAGGAAAAAACCTTACTTCATTGTAATCAATCGAATCGAATGAAAAAAAGTAAATAAACATGAAATTAATCAAAAAATACCATGATTATATAGATAATCATGATAATATATATCAAATGGTAGTACACAATACACCACATGAAATAAATAAGTTGTGAACAATGGAAATCTCACGGTATTAAAAGTGAGATAAGAAACCCCTTACCTTGTACTTTTCCTTGGTCGATGGTAGGGTAACCTCCTCTATAATGGTGAATATTTTTATTAAATTATAATATAATCATTTATATTAATATTATATCATATATGATATTTCAATATTTCTTTGTTAATAATATTTTAGTATTATCGTCGTTTCGGGTGTTAACTGATTCGTTTTCCTTTATATTCTTTGTTATGTGTGTAATATTTTTTATGGATATGATGTATATTATTCATATTAATATTTATATTATGTATTTAAACATTATTTTAAATAATCTACTGAAAATTATTCATGAATGGATTTGATTGGGAATGAATCTCATCGCGTTCGCTGAGACAGTAATCCGTACGTACGCACGAGCAACAATATCATTATTTTGATTTAAAAATAATATATAATTGGTTATTATATCATATATAAAGAATACTTATCATGTTATATTTATTATTTACATCAATTAAACATCATTATTATACCAACTCAAATAATAATGTATTGAATAACAGTTACAACACGACGTGGAGACGGTAAGCCGTACGTACACACATATGGTGACATGTCTTTCAAAGGATGGATAAAATAATGTATATGGTTGTAGAATAATTATAATAACATCAGTTTATATAGATGATAGATGAGTTATTATTTTAGAACATGAACATAAAAATAAAGAGGAAGTGGACAAAGAAAGAAACATGAAAGAGGTGATGAAATATTTACCTCTTCTTCGGGTTCTTCCTTTTGGTTCGATCAAAAGGGCTCCATAGGTTTGTTTTATGACTAAAGTAATATATCTATGATGAGGTGATGATATTTTAGAAGGTATTTGTAAAGGGTTTGTCCGAGAAAAATGGATTTGAAGGTGGGAATTAGAGATTTGGGGAATTTCCCTTTTATAAGAGGGGTGTGGGCACCTTTTAAAAAACCAGAAATATTATTTTATAATAAAATAATTTTCGGTTTCTAATGGCTCAAAAATGAATTATTTAAATGATAAAGTGGGGATTGGTCAAAAACCACTCAAACAACAGATTTTAGATAGGTTTGGGTTACAATATTAACTTTAACTTTTAGATTAAACTCTTAGTTAAATAGTTTGACATTTATCATGTTTCTTTGTATTTTTATATTATATGGTTAATAAACATACTATATACTTCCAAGAGAACCTAAAGTGGTTCATTAATGAAATATATAATATTATGTAAGATCTTTGGCCGAACCTTAGATTTTTAGGAATAGAATATCAATTAATAATATTATATTTGTTTTAAAAACTCTTTCATGTCAATTATAACACTATTTTGTTTTTTGATTTTTCTAAATCCGTAACAGAATTATTATTTCGAAAAAAATTCATATAACCAACCATAAAATGTCATATTAACCGATAGAATTAGTGGAATTCCTATAAAGTCTAAAATTAGATTTATTTGGATATTTATAATATCAAATATTTTAATATTTAATTAACTAGGTAATTACGGCATCATCATTGTGTCATAAATAAATTAAAATATGTAATCTCTGAAAAATATAAATAAAATACCATTATGTAGGAAATAATTTTAGAATTCAAATTAATAGTTATATATGAATTTATCTTATGTATAACCCTGTATTATAAATGATTAAGTTATTAAACATTGATTTTAACTCCTTTAGCTCTTCTTTAAATAAAATAAAAATAAATGTTGTCATTTATTCCATGTGGACCTAAATGATCATATTTTATTTATAAGGTTGTTTTTGGTCTAATTACACTTATCCAATTGAATTATGACATGTATTAGGGTAATAATAATATCATTTTTACACTTAATTACCATATTTAGTTTTAACCATGGTAAATAAAAGAAAATGTTACTATTCACAAAAAATTATTTTCGTCTTATTAAACCACATTTTACTTACTGATATCTACCGTGTCTCTCTAATTTTTGAAATTCAACTCACAGAATTGGTAAAATTATGTTTTATGTAAATTTGCAAATGATCCTATAAGGTGGGTAAAAGATGGTAAAAAGTTCAATAAAATTTTATATATCTAATTTTTTTATAAAATGACACCAATGAATTACATTGAACATATACATGTATTATATATCTATTTTTATTTTAAATAAATTTAAATAAAATAAATAATTATTTAAATAAAAAGTCAGTTTTAAACTATAAAGTAGTGTTTTTCACTATTAATCAAAAATTGAATGTTTTCAGAAAAATTCCAAAAATTTCCCCTAAGATAATTTTGATATTCCAAAATAAAAATTAATTCTATTTTATCAAATTACAAACATAGAAGTTTCATTAGATAATTTAAAATTAATTCCCATTGTCAAAATCGAAATGTTGGGTTTTTAAAAGTAAAAACTATCAAAACATTGACATGTGTTTATGTCAAATTTAAAAATGAAATTAGATATAATCACATAAATAGAATTAAATAATTAATATATAATCTAATTATACTTCTAACCAATTAAAATAAATAATTTAACACTATAGAATATTTTAATTAAAAATCAATTTTCAATTAAAATTTAGTGTTTTTCAGTATTCATCAAAATATTAAAGTTATTAGAAAATTACAAAACATTTATCCAAAATAAATTTTTATATTCAAATTATAATGAATAATTTAATTTCATTAAATTTAATATATCAAAGTTTCAATTTAGGTTATAGATAGGGTTTTCCATTAAAAAGTGGTAAAATTGCATTTTTTTTAAAAATACTTCTTTTATCTGAAAAAAATGAATTTGTTCTTTTATTATATCTATGGAAAACAAAATATGGATTCTAAAATTATATGGAGTATATAAAATTCAAAATTCAGTTAATACTATTCATAACAGCTTTTGAACAGCTAGTTTGGTATGTTGTAGTGTGCTCGAACTCGGTGTTGCATGTAGCGCAAACTATTGAATTACTTAAAATAAAATAATTTACCAGGAAATAATGGGTTGTTACATTCTTCCCCCATGTTGGAAATTGCGTCCATGAAATTTTAAAATAGGGATTTGGAACTTCATTGAAAGTCCCACATCAGAAAAATAGTCAATAAAACAATCTCGTTAAAAGAATGAAAGAGAAGTATTATGGTCACCTGAGGTAACCCACAATGGGATTCCATATAGGAAAAAATATATATGGAAGACAAAATAAGTGTCATGTTCTGGTGAAGAATGATAGAAAACATGATTAGGAGAAAGTTAATAGTAAGAAAACCACAAAATTGTGATGAGATAAATGTTCATTAGTTTCCTAGTAGCACAAGTAAACAAATAACATTTTTTGTTTTAAATTACATTTCATAAAGTTGAGGAATGTACTTATGAGATTGACTAAGAACATAAAGATATATACATACTTTTTAAGTAGAGTTTTATCCTTTAATAAATTTCTACCACTAAATCATCCTTTTTTTCAAGCAATGAGTATTCAAGATGACTTGGTCACACCTGAAGCGCTAGAATCAATTTCTAGAGAATCAAATAATCCAGAAAGGATAAACTATATATATTTACCTTGTCTCTAGAGATTAACCAAAACCAAAATGGTTAGTACAAGATCAAATGATCCCAAAAAGAAAAATCCTTTAGAGAAATAAATACTTATCTTAATTTCTATAATTAAACCAACAATACCCAATGTTCAATAAATACCATTCAATAAACAATTTCCAGTAAAATACCTCACAATAATCCAAACTAATATTGAAACCCAAAACATAGAAGAATTTTATTACACAGCCTTCCACGTTAAATTGTATTTCTAAATAACATCGACTACTCTTAAAGTCACACACTTTAATGTAATTAACCTAACCTCATATTCTCGATGATAGGTTAATCATTTCCATAAATAACACAAATTGATATAAATATAAAATAAAAACATAGATAAAAATCCACCATTACTCCTCAAATTAAATCCCATAGTATTCTATTTTCTTTAGGCATATAGTTTTCCCAACAGAGCGAACATCTTCCAAAATAAAATTTATCAGTTAATCCACAAATCATTTTACTACACTAAGAAAATCCATTTGATAAGACATAATATCCTAAATCAAGTAATTATTGAATAATAAAAATAATTTAGCTAAAAATAATTAGTTACACAAACCTGGGACATCACGTAGTCCAATGGTAAGTGATAAATCCCAACCAAACTCTGGTTGTGGGTTCTATTCCTGCAGCATTGTCCAACGCGATGGGTTGTCACACGGTCTGTGAGTTTTCCTTTTTCAAAAACTCTATTTTATAACATTCCCAAAATGATATAAATTCCTCAAAATAACTATAACATAATTTCATCACAAATGTTATCTAATACCTCACATTTTCATCAAAAAATTTAATGGCATGTATTGGCGTCAAATTCACGGACTATATACACCCAAATGGTTATTTAGAACTATATCAACAATAAAAAACACAATTCTTCCTAAAATAGAATTTTCCCATAATAAACATCAGGGTTACACATAAGATAAAAGTAATCCAAAGTAATCCCCTCAAAAAAGAGCACTGATACTTTTAAAAATTTCACCATCCATTTATTTCAACATTGGTTCTTCCTTGACCAATGGGTTATCCAATAGATTAGGGAATTGACTCGGGTAATGCCCAGGTCCCCTACATTTACAGATGATGATTGTAAATGGATTCTTGGGATCATTTTTATTTTTTCCGTAGCAATCTTTATTTTTACTCAAAAATTCATTACTTTATGTCCCTCATTCACACAAATAAATAATTTATTAGTTCCAATGCGACACTTCTCTAGGTGTCTTATTCCATATTTCTAGCATTATGAAAATTGAGATTTCATTTTTCCATGGTCTCTACTGATGGAGCTCTTATAATTTATTACCTTTCTCTTCTTTGTTGAGTCTAGGAGTTGATTAATATATATATTGTTGAACATATTTTAAGAAACCTGATTCGGCATGGACATGATATATTTCACACCTATCAACATTCAATTCTGTTTCTCATTTCTTCTTTTGTTCCAACCTTATAAATCATTTTCAATGTTACTATTACTTCCTTCGAATCCAGCCACTGACTAACACAAGAAAGCATAGTGCGAGTCATAATATCATTTAGACAATATCATAAAACTTTATTTTTAATCTAAAACACATTAGGATTAATGAATGTTATTTATTCTCCTCTTATATTAAAATCCTTCAAATATATATGTAATGAAAAGGTGAATTATCCTACACATATCCCCCAGGAGTGTCGTAACCAAGAGTGTAGTAAGGCCCATTGTCGTGCACCAGTACACGTTCAAATCTAGATCAAAGTGGTGTTTTCACGTTTTACCCCTAGGTACATCTGTGCCAGAGCCGCCTCTACCATCTTGTATCCAGAAGGAGACGCATTGCATGGAAAACTCACAAAATCGATACAATACCCAATTTCAAGGAAGTTATTCTATACTAATCCTCAATGTCTATCTTAAGGCTATGTTTTCTAATTAAAGTTTATCTAAATCTAGTTTCCAAGGTTTATACTAAAATTACTCTGATACCAACTATAATGCCCTAACCCTAGATGCCTAGAGTCGGTGCATTATTGCGTATCATTGGCATGATCACAATACATCATGTCATGGAAGACCGATTAGTTTAGTAGCCTTGTAGTTACTAGATACATTCATAAGGTTTACATTAAATCATAAAATGGAAAACTACAACAACATTATTTCCATAGAAAACACTAAGATCCCATAGACTATCCTTGCTGGTCAGTCATAATATACATCTTCGCATCATGGGAAAAATAAAACATAGAAATGGGTGAGATCAGATTCTCAGTAAAGATAACAATATAGCAGAAACATTCATAAATAAGAATAAACATTTAAGGCAATGTGTAAGACTAAAACAAAAGGTTTTTAAACATGAACTTTAGCATAATATGGAAAAGATAAAATAAAATAATTCCATATACTTATTCACATGGATATTCTACTAGTCGAATAATCACATTCAATATCAATAGCAACATTCATATTGATAGATTGCATAATGCTGGACTATCAAAACCACATAGTCAAGGCCTTATGCCAATACTAGAAATAAGATTTTGTCAAGGCCTTGTGCCAAGGCACTAGTTTGTCTCATGAAACCTACCAATGCATCAAGGATATATATTGGGCTCCACTCGTGACATACCATGTCCAATGCATTCCTCATAAGAAAAGTTTGAAACATAACATAAACATTCGTATTAAAACTAACATACGAAATGTCAATAATTTATCCAAAAACCATGAATTGCATAAAAATAGCACATCCACAGTAAAACATAAATCATTCAATAGAATAAGATTGATTTTATTGTAATAGATTAACCTCAATCGAGAATAATGAAGGATATTTACATAGATTAAAATAATCATCACAACTATTTGAGAGAAATGTCCCCCTTTTCATGATAACATTTGATAGTCACACTATTTTTCAAGAAGACATTTAAAAATAGATTATTTAATCAATGTGTCCCATACCACATTGAAAATATTAAAATGGATTTTAATTTTAAAACATTAATGTCCACAAAAAAATCCTTAAAACCATTTTTAAAACATGGACATTAATAAGAAAGATTTATATTAATAAATCATTAAAACATTTAAAATGATATTTTAGTAAGAGATTCTAACCAAAAGAGGGACACTTAAATAGAAATAATTGAGGTAATAAAAACATTATAATATCATGAGAATAAAGGGATTCATGATATACTATGTCAAATTACATTATATACACTGTATACAAGTGAATTGTTGTATAACAACAAAGAAGTCTCAATGGAATGTAAATTGGGATGAAATCTCTTATAAATACCGTATACTTAGGTTAAAGATAAATGAAAAACATAATTGTGTGTGAAAAATATAAATACAATAATTATTATTGGATATTTAGTGTAAATCTATCCGAGTACATTCACAATTATTCTTTTAAAATCAACACAAATGAATTAGATGTTTAACTCAATAAATGGAGATTGAGTTAAATTTACTCTTATCTAGTTCATATCGATGACTTGAGAATTTATCAATGGAATTATTATGTGTATAAAAATTATATCCACAGAAAGGGGATTATAAATCAATAGATAGATAATAAATAGTTATTCCACACCTAATCATGGAGAAAAATAATCAATGAATTATGCGTAAAGCCCAATGAGTAGAAATTGAAATTTGAAATTCCCTTACCAATTCAGTAACTTATGAAACATACACCCCATGAAAGAAATATCATACAATTAAGATTTAAATACCCATACATTAATGTATATTAAAAAAATAATACAATCAGGGGTAGTACATACTCCACACAAAAGGAAATGGTGGCCAATATATCATGAATCTCAAGGGAATAAAAGTGAGATGATAAGCCCCTGCTTCATTATAATCAATCGAGTAGTATGAAAAAAAGTAAATAAATAAAAAAGTTAATCAGAAAATAAAATGAATATAAATATAATAATGATAATATATATCAAATGGTAGTACACAATACACCACATGCAATAAATAAGTGGAGAACAATGGAAATCTAACAGAATTAAAAGTGAGATAAGAAACCCCTTACCTTATACGTTTCCTAGGTCGAGGGTAGGTTAAAATCTTGTATAAATGTAAGATAATTATTATTAAATTATACAAGAATAATATACACTAATATTATATCATATATGATTATTCCATATTTTTTTGATAATAATATTTTAGTATTATCGTCATTTCAAGTGTTAACTAATTCGTTCTCCTTTGTATTCTTTGTTACGTTATTAATGTTTGTTATGGATAGGATGTATCTTATTCATATTCATAATGATATTAAGTCTTTAAACTTAATGTTTAATCATATAATGAAAAATATTCATGAATGGATACGATGGGGAATGAATCTCATCGAGTTCACGGAGACTGTAATATGTACGTACGCACGAGCGACACATTCATTCATTTGGTTTTAAAATAATATATAATTGTATGGTATATAATATATACAGAATCATTATCTTGTTATATTTATTATTTATATCAATTATACATCATTATTATGGACATCCAAATATTAATGTATTGAATAAAAATTACACCACAACGTGGAGACCGTATGTCGTACGTATGCAAGTACGGTGATATGTCATTCAAAGGATGGATAGAATAACGAATATGGTTCTAAAATATTTATAATAACAACAAAATATATAGAAGATACTGGAGTTATTATTTTATAATGGAAACAACAAATAATGAGGAAGTGGATGAACAAAAGAACTTGAAAAAGGTGATGATATATTTACCTCTTCTTCGGGTTCTTCTTTTTGGTTTGATCAAAAGGGAACCATAGGTTGGCTTTCTGACTAATGGAAGGAATCTATGATAAACGTAGGAAATTTTAGAGTGTATTTGGGCAGGGGTTGGCTGAGGAAAACCGATTTGAAGGTGTGAATTTTAGATAAGTGGAAGTGCCCTTTTATTGTTTGGGTGAGGGGAACCTTTGGAAAAGCTAGAAATATTATTTTATAATAAAAATATTTCGGTTTCTAATGGATTCGAAAAGAATTTTTTAAAGTATAAGTTTGTTATGGGTCGAAAACACTCAACCAATATGTTTTACACAGGTGTGGGTTACTATATTAACTTTAACCTATAAATTTAACTCTTAGTTAAATAGTTTGGCATTTACCATGTCTCTTTGTATTTTTATATTATATGGTTAATAAACATAATATAAACATCAAGATAACCTCAAGTGGTTCATTACTAATATATATAAAATTATTTAACACCTTTTGCTGAGAATTGTATTTTTATGAATAGAATATCAATTAATAATATAATATTTGTTTTAAAAACTCGTTTATGTCAATTTTGACACTATTTGGTATTTTTTTCTAAATTCATAACAACTTTATTACTTCGAACTAAATTAATCTAACCAACCCTAACATGTCATCCTAACCTTGAAAATTAATTTTATTCATAAAAATTCTCAAATTACATTTATTTGGATATTTATAATTTCAATTATTTTAATATTTTATTAATTTGTTAATTACTGAATCATCACTGTGTCATAAATACATTAAATTATTTAATGTCTAAAAAATATAAATAAAATACCATTATTTAGGAAATATTTTTATATTTATAATGAATATTTATATTTGAATTTATCTTATGTATAACCCTATATTTAAAATGTTTAATTTATTTAACATTGTTTTTAACTCATTTAACACTTCTTTATATAAAATAATAATTAATGTAGTAATCTAATCCATGTGGACCTAAAGGATCATATTTTATTATAAGGTTATTTCTGGTCGAATTACACTTAACCAATAGAATTAGTACATGTGTTACGGTAATAATAATATAATTTTACCCTTAACTACCCAATTTAATTTAAAATGTGGTAAATAAAAAAGTTACTATTCACCAAAAAATTATTTTCATCTTGTTGTACCAAATTTTACATACTGATATCAACCATGTATCTAGGATTTTTTAAATTCAAATCACATAAGTGGTAAAATTATGTTTTATGTAAATTTGCAAATGCACCTAGGAGGTTGGTAAAAGACAGTTAAAAGTTCAATAAAATTTTATACATATACTATTATTATAAAATGACACCAATGAATTAAATTAAACATATATAGGTATTATAAAACTATTTTGATTTAAAATAAATTTAAATAAAATAAATAATTATTTAAATATAAAGTCGGCTTCAAACTACAACATAGTGTTTTCCACTATTCATTAAAAGTTGAATGTTTTTAGAAAATACCAAAAATTTACTCTAAGATAATTTTGATATTCTAAATTCAAATTTTATTTCTATTTTACCAAATTAAAAATATAGAAGTTTCATTTATTTATTTTAAATTAATTATCGTTGTCAAAACAAAAAAGCGGGTTTTTAAAAAGTAAAAACAATCAAAAGATTGACATGTGTTTATGAAAAATTTAAATTTGAAATTGCTTATAATCACCTAAACTGTATTAAATTATAACAATATAATCTAATTATACTCCAAATTCATTAAAATACATAATTTAGCAGTATAAATTATTTTGATTAAAAAATTTGTTTTCAATTATAATTTAGTATTTTTCAGTATTCATCAAAATATAAAAGTTATCAGAAAAGTACCAAAAATTTATCTGAAATAAATTTTAATGTCCTGATTCTAAAGAAGATTTTAATTTCTTTAAATATAATATATAAAATTCTCAAATATTGGTTTTAAAAAGGGGTTTCCATTAAAATATGGTAAAATATCATTTTTTTTAAAATTACTTGTTTTATTTGAAAAAAATGAATTTGTTGTTATATTATGTCAACGATAAACCTAATATGGATTCTAAAATTATAAGGAATATATAAAATTCAAAATTCAGTTAATATTATTCATAATCACTTTTGAACAGCTAGTTTGGTAAGGCGTGGTGCGCTCAAAATCGGTGTTGTGTGTAGCGCAAGCTATTGAATTACATTAAAGAAAATAACTTACTATGAAAACATGGTGTGTTATAGGCTTCACTTGGATTAATGAAATAATTAAATTAACTTATGCCAAATATTTGTTATTACCCTACTGGAATAAATACCCTATTATATTATTTTATCATTAGGCAATGGAATTATAAGTTATGCATATTGTGTTGTGCACGATGAATTGGAGAAAAGATCTCAATACTAGAGAGTTCATCCCTCCCCAATAACGCTCTCATGAATGAGAGAGATCCTCCTCCACATGATCAAGAAGAACGCTTTGGAAGCGGTTCTCATGGTGGTCAAAGGTAGGCATCACATGCATAAGGATCTTCTGTACTAGCACCTGGAGACTCCTTCTATGATGTCTAAAGATATGTGGAACACATGTGGATCACCGCTAGAGTAGATCTAACCTTGATCTATACAATGAAACGACGATACACCTGAAGAACTATGGTAAAATGAATCAATGATGAAAAAATGACCATGGAGGTAATTCATATTTAATTAAATAAATTATAAACAAAATATGTTGTTCCTCTATCTTGGTTCTTTTGTTCTATTCATTTTTCCTATTTCTTTGATTCAATTCTGTGGATCACAACATTCATCATTGAATAGATTCCAAATTTTTCATTGAATATAGAAAAAATTAATGTTGGGCACCATCCCTCCTGTGCTTCCACTACACCCAGAACCTACACCCTCTACCACCCTCTTCATATGTTTTTCCATTAAAGTAAAAATATGTAGATAATTATTTTTCAATCTTTATAGCATATGGGGTTATATATTTTTATGATGAGAACCTTTGGGAGACTAGTTCCCTTAGGAGGATTGGTTTTAAACCATCAAATAATAAACCAATTTTTCTCCTTCGAGTATGTATATAGTCCAAGACATGCCTTTATATCCTTTTACAGTTGGATTCATACTCTTGAACATTTTCATCCTCTATTTTTTTAATACATAATAATTTCTTTTCCATATCCACTCTCTTTTCGTGAGGAAAATATTTTTATAAGAAATAACATTAAAATACCTCCATTACATATTTGTAATTTCCTCCGCCTCCATTCTATTTTGAATTAATGTCCACCATCGATCCACATATTCTAATAGATGATAAACTACAATGATAACATTCTCCCTTTTGTTACATCATAAAGTGAGAAATATACTCTGTAAAGAACATATCAACTACTCTAATGTAAATGGGTTTATATTCCCATTTAATGACAGTGGATGTTATTTCATAATGTGGTCTAACCATTCTCCTCCATGTTATTTTTCAATAAGCTCCATAAGGGTAAGGCTATTATTCATAACCTAAGTAAGATATCCTTATATAGTTATAAGTTTCTCAACACTAGTCGTAGATCCATTACCAATATCATTATCTTTCATAGGAGAGAAATCACAACATGGGATATGTTCATTGATACGGCTCCCATTCCTTCCACTATGATCCATTTCTAAATAATGGAATACACTAGATTACGCTATTAATCAATATGTATAATCTCAACTAGAAAAATAACTAACATAAATTGAAATCCTATGCATAGATAATATCATAATAAAAAATATGGGTTTTCAAGAAAAAATTACTTTTAAATCATTCATAATGGTTTTAAAATAAAATATGAATTATCCTAAGAATATCACCAGGGAGTGTCAAACCATGTGTACAGTAAGTCCCGTTTTTGTGTACCAGGTTACCTTGATTCATGTTCGGGACACCTTGTCAGAGTTGTTACCCCTTGGTATATCTTTTCTAGATCCATATCCACTTTTAGTATCCTGACATGGATGTATTTCTATGAAGATCTAATTAATATCTACCATACAAAAATTAAAGGATGTTCTTCTATTATTATCCAAAATTTCAATTTTAGGGCTATGTTCACTATTATATGATTTCTAAATCAAGTATCCTTTTTTTCTACTGAACATCTTTTGATACCAAATGTAGAGACCCCCACTCCAATTGCTCATAGTTGGTGCCATACTTCATTACATTGGCATAATAATCAAAGATGTTTCATCCTGAAGGACCAAATAGTTTAGTAGTTTCCTAAACTAGATATAAACATAAGTTTTATATTTCAATATGAAGGGAAATAAAATATTGAAATTCCTTTTGAAACATCCATAACTCTTATATTCTCCCAACAATTCATTCATAATAAACTTCTTCACATCTTGGTAAAAAATAAAACATAATAACGGATTGAGCTCAGATGATCAATAAGGGTAACTAAAATAATGGAAGCATAAATATATGGAATGGTGATTAATTAAAATAGAACATTCCACTAAAACATAATCTTGATCATAAGATGATAATAATACATTTAGATTAAATAATGCCATAATAAAACATAACCATGGATATTCAGCTAGTTGAATAATCACATGGACTATCAATTACAAATATCATAATGAGGGAATGCATAATTCTAAACATATGAAAAATACCATTGATGCCTTGACTAAGACAACTGAAAATGATTAAGGCCTCAACCAAAACAATAACATAAAATGGGTAAGGCCTTAGCCAAGTCCATATCTGTTTTGTCTCATGATACATACAGATCCATCAAGGGGATATAGTAGGGCCCACCCATCACATACTAAGTATATTTAATTTTTAATATGAATGGGGATAAAAATAAATAACATATATATATGAAATTTAAATAACATTCTCTAACTTGTAAATATAATCAATAACCATTTTGAGTAGTACGGTGAATTGTATCAAGATATATTATCAAAGTAAAATTGATTATAAACTATTTAAAAAAATTAGTTGGATGATAAAAATAAGATATAAATATTAATAAATTAAAAATTTAAAAATATGCGTTTAAATATCATAAAATACTCTAATAAAATCATCGATGAATTTTTGAGAGAAATACCCCTTTTACTTTGCAAAGAAGTTTTATTTTGTAAAAATAATTTTTGTCTTTAATAATTGTTTATATATAACTGGTAATGAACAAATATAATTTTTCATGAAACAATTAGTGATTTTATAAAAATAATGGGGTCATAAAATAGATTATGGGTTATACATGAAATTGGGAAAGAAAGTGAGAAGATCCCTTTAACCGGGATTGCATATCAGGAAGAATTGAGAAGGGAACCCTGTAAAACATGTAATTACCTTAAAAAAGAATAAATGACATGGATATATGAGTATTTAAAATTATAAATATAAATATATATATCAAGTATATGAAAATAAATAATAATTACATTGGGGTAATGATAGTGAAATAATAACTAAAGAAAAAATGAAGGTTCGGGTAGAATCCCCAACCTTATGCCCGAATGTGTTATGCACTTGACATTAACATCCTGGATAATAAAACATAATCCATTAATTATTTAATTCATAACTTTATCTACAATTATTTGATTTATTATAATTTTATTATATCCATTTACATCCTTTTCTATGAGTTATTAGATACAGTTTTATCACTGGGGACTGTTCGTTTCCTTGGTTTTTAGAATTGGTATACCTGTATATGACCATGAAAGTTAATATGGAATGAGTATAATTCACCAAAATTAGAATTTAATGTTATTAATGAACATAAATAAGTTTAATTTGTATTTATTTTTTCATATATTATACTGAATCATGAGATAACATGTAAATTATAATTATTTTCCTGAATTTTATCTTTTTTTCTATTCAACAAACAAGTTTTGTTCTATTATTTAATATCATTTATATATGATGTTTATAGAAAATTAAATAATATATAATATATATTTTACAATATTTTTCAATAATAAAAATGTTTTCATGACCATCCTTCAATGATAAATTGAAGAATGAATGTTTGTCGTCCACGAAGGTTGTAAATCCACGCCTCTAAGATGATGATTTCATTTTTAAAATAAAATAGAGAGAGTAAGGATATTGATAATAGATATCCACTAAAATAATATATTTCCAGTATATATATTATACTAGAGTTATCTTGATCATTTTGATAGAAGAGGTGAGGAGATGATAAGAAAAGAAAATAAATTGAAAATAAATTAAAAGAAAAAGGAAGAGGATTTACCTCTTGAATTATCCTCCTTGATAACCTTCATAATGAAGGGGGTATTGGTATTTTGGTAATAACAAGATACCCTATATGTGGGGGAGAGACTAGGTAAGAGAATTTTCGACTAATTTTGACTAGTTTCAAGACTTAGAGCTCGTGAGTAGATGTGATTGTGTGGGGTTGTATTTATAGTGGAGGAGAGGGGTGATTTTTGTATATTTTAATCATTTGTTTTTTATTTAGGCTCAGGACTATGAATTATTTTGAACATTATTATAAATTATATTATAATAACGTAGTATATTTTTATATTATGGCAATACATCATCCATGCATTATATATTACTCAATATATAATTTATTTAACATTTATTATAAATTATCATATTTTATTATTCACTAAATATTCAAGTATTTTAGAAAAATTAAAAAATTTCACGCTAACATTTTTTTTGAATTGTAAAATTATAAAATTAAATATAATTTATGAAAATAATTTTCTTTATAAAATAAAGTTAATTTTTATTTAAAATCTTCATTCCCTAAAAAAAATAAAATTTTTTAATTGATAACTGATTTTATGACACTTTGAAAAATTAACTAAGGTCCTATAAAATTTTCCTAAAATCATAAGACAAAAAAATTAATTTATGAATAAATTTTATACAAAAAAATTTTCATTTAATTCATTTTATTAATTATAATATTTTAATTAAATATTAATGACTTACAAAAATACCATCACTTAATTATAACTTTTTAAAATATTCAATTTCTTATAAAATTATATAAATATATCATAATTTCATATATAATATGCCTAAATTTTATTTATACATAAATGGGTGATGATAATATTCATTTGGTCAATTTACTATAAATAAGGGTCATATTACTATCCTTAAGGTGAAGTTACTATTCCATCAGTATAGGTTCTTTAACTTCAATAAATACATATTATTTCATTATTTTTTCATTTATGATGCTTTTATTGTGTTCTATATGTGATTATATATGATCTCTACTATATTAAATAAACATAATAGGGGAAATCTCATTGATTGAGTTCTGAGTCATTACACATTTTCCTCCAATTTCATCACAGGCTCTCCAATTCACCCTCTCATATAATAAAAACATAAAAACAAGTGAAATTATACATTTTAGAATTATTTGAAATTATTAAAATTATTTAAATGATATATAAAATTGAATTTTATATTGGGGAATTATAACCCTTGTAGTTAGAAACATCACTAAAAAGTGGGGGGGGGGATTGTGAATCATAATGAGATCACAGTCCCACACCAAAATAATTTCACTCATGGGAAAAGTCAAATTTCATTAATTCTAGAAAATTATGGTGATATATAAGAATATATTCCCTGATCCATTAATATTTGACATCCAAAAGTAATTCAATTCATAGTAGCATTGAAGTAAAAACTAGAACCACACTAAGGAGTTGATCATAATAAACATAGAAATAAATGTCTCAAAAATTGTAGTGGAACAAAATTCACAGAGGTGAAAAATAATTATCTTATTAAAAAAATCACGAGTCAACAATTCCACTAAATCCTCTCATGTACGTGTGAAACCCATATCTTGCGTTGTCACGACCCGTCCTCGGGGCCCGTGCCGTGACTACCCCAAGCTCGCCTTCCATAGGCCAGGGGCTGGCGACTAGCACCAAAGGCGTAAATCCCGATAACTGTGAAGGGATTTACTTTATAAAAGTAAACAAAACACCATAGAGTACAAGCGGAAGCAAAACACTAAGTACAAAAGAAAGTAAATGGGCCAGAATACAAACCCAATTGAAAGTGCAGCTATAACTGAACGAAAGTACAACAGAAAAAGGAAAACACCTGAAAGAAGGAAGCTGCTCCTGGGTCGTCCTCCTTGGATCCTACCTGAAGGGTAGGTATAGATAGCCTTCTCAACGCTCTCACCCGTCAACCTCCTCCGTGTGTCGTCTCGCCATGAAGTCCACCTCCGGATACTGACTCGTCGTGTAGTCCACCTCCTGGTACCGTCCAGTCCTCAACCACTCATCCTCCGTCAGCACTGCCCGTCGTCTGCAACCAACACAATGAGGTGAGGGCATAGCCCGTGCAGGGGTGAGTATAACGATACTTAGTAGGGATCCCGGGACCCTCAAGGTCTGACTAAAACCAACAAGGATAACTACATATAAGATCTCAACAGATAACCTCAACATAGGTATATGCCCATACATATACCTAAGTTATCAAGTAACCCATCTCAATCATGAGGAAACACAAGGATCATGAAATCAACGGATAACAATTACCAAGGTATATTCCCATACATATACCTAAGTTAACAAGTGACCCATCTCAATCATGAGGTAAACACAAAGGTCAAAAGTCGCAGCTCAAACCAGGATTTTCATTATCGAAACCGTAACTGCTGAAGAGCCCCGTCTCTGGAGTATACAGTGGTCCTGTCACGACTCCGAGGTACTGCTCACTGAGCTAAGACTGCTGAGGTACTCTTCCTGTCGAGTACTGTGGGCCTGCTGCTACAACCAAGTGCTTCCCACCATGGTTCTGCCTCTACAACCAAGCGCTCCCATGTGCCGCTACAACTAAGCACACCCATGTGCCGCTACAACTAAGCGCACCTCTGTCGTGGGTCTTCCGCTATAACCAAGCGCTCCCCTGTGCCGTTACAACCAAGCGCACCTCTGTCGTGGGTCTTCCACTACAACAAAGCGCTCCCCACTGGGCTATCCGTAACACACCGAGTCGATCGGTCAAGCAGTCGTCAGGTCTCAGCCGGCTACACGGTCTCCGTACTCCGTACGCTTGTCTCTGGGATGGTCCGCTCCACAAGCTACTGGTCTATAATCCAAGTATCTCAAAGTCCCATGAAGAAGTATCTCAAAGGACCGCCTCATCATAAGGGTCTCAACACAACAGACGGTGCGTCAATAGGACACCTGGCATGTGAGTTATTAGCCTTTTCGTCCCAGGGGCCCGATTGGTTTCGTGAGTGAACCAACCCGGCCGTATCTCAACTGTACCCCGAACTCCCATAGGGTATACTCATAGGGACTGTTTCTCAACGTGATCACCAACTCCGCTGACGGTTCGTCAAACGGACATCTGGTCTGAATGATATCAGCTTTTCCGTTCCAGGGCCCGGTTAGATTTCGGGTACAATCCAACTCGGCCACTATCCAATAGTAACCAAAACTCGGGCTAAGTATGCCAATAGTTTCGTTTCATCAAAAGTAAAGCAACGAGACAGACGACGCATCAATCGGACGCCCGGTCTGTGAGTTATTGGCTTTTTCGTTCTAGGGGCCCAGTTGGTTTCGTGAGCGAACCAACCCGACCATACTTTGACAGCATCCAAACTTCAAGCGGAGTAAGCCAAAAGATCCGTCTCACTAATAGTAATCCAACAAAGTCTACATCACGTCAATCGGACATCCGGAACTCACGTTACGAGCGTTTCCGCTCCGAGGGCCCGGTTGGTTTCGTGTACGAACCAATCTGACGGAACACAAAGTATTCCGAATCCTTGAGTGCGATAAGTCGAAACGACCGTATCGTTCCAAGGATCGTTTCGCCGTTGACGGCGCGTCGATCGGATGTTCGTAGCCCAAGTTATGGGCAATTGAACCCAAATAGTCCGAAAACGGGGGTTTCGGGCCCGGACCGACCCGGCCCGAGACCCCCCCGTCGGCCCGAACCGGGTCGACCCGCCCCGGGACCAGGTCGGACCGGCCTGGCGGCCTGGTTCAGTGACCCGCATGCTGGGCACGCGGTCGGTGCTCGGCCAAATCGGCCGAGCCATTTATCGGCTCGCACGGGGGGCGCTGCCCCTCCCGTTTCACGAAACAGTGGCCCCTTAATTGGGGCCGCTTTGATCTGGACAGGGGAATTGATTTCCCTCCGGCTCCTCCCTTTCCGGACGGCCCGACCTGGCCGGCCGGTTCCTGATCAACGGGACCGGCGGTGGCCGGTCCCCTTCCTGCTCCATCACCGGCGGCCCGGTCCGGCCGCCGGTCACCTTGCTCCGACGCGGCCCGGAACCGGCCGCGACCCTTGTCATCCGGTGCGGTGCGACGACACCGTGCCCCTTCACCGTGGTCCCTCTCTGGCCACGACGCCTTCAATTTCCTTCGATGCGGCGCGACGGCGTCACGTTGTTAGACTTCTTTCAACGGCGCGGCGCGACGACGTCACCTAATATTTGCCGTGTGATTTCTGCGTGGTGCGATAACACCACGCCATTCCGTTCCATCCACAAAGAATCAAACATGAACATAGGAGGGGGGTTTTTCCGTGTTTGTGCGGTCCGCCCCCCCTCTCGTTAAACGATAACATCTAGTCGAAAGTCCACAGTGATCGATAAACTGGAATAATGAATGGAAATAATTTAATAAAATAATTCCCTACCTCGGTTTCAAGAACGGTGTTCATCAACGAGCCGCAGAAGACGAGCGTCGTGGAGGTTGGGCATCGCGGAAAAAGAATTTCGACGTCGCGAAGCGAGGATTCAAAATCGTTGACGGAGATTTCGTCGCGGAAAACCGTCACGGAAGAGACGATGCGGAAGAAGAATGTCGCGTCACGGAAGAACCATTGCGGAAAGTGACATCGCATCACGGGTCGATGTCGCGGAGAACGAACGTTGATTCTGTTGTCTTCGAGGTTCTTCCGAAGAGGAAACGTTGCGGAAGATGTTCTCTGCATTCTTCGGAGGAGATGTTCTTCGTTTAGGAAGAAGATGTTCTTCCCAAAACCTCTCAACAACAAACTCTAACAACCCAAATAAAATATGTTCCTTTCTTATTTTATTAACTAAAGAACTCTTTTGAATTTCAAGAGTTTGAAATTAAATAACCACACACAACTCACCTCATTAAACTTATTACATTAAAGTCATAAGTTATAACCTAAGTTAACAAAATTAAAGTGGGAGTTGAGGGGGGGTTTAGAGAATATGAAGGGGTGGGGTTCGTGTGGGCCCCACCACCCTCATAACCTCCCAAGGGAGGTTGGGTGGTTACCCAACTTCCATCAATAACTAGACACTTAGAGTAAAAACAATAAAAATTGTAGAGTAATTATAAAATAAACTTCCACAATTTTTATCATCAACACTCGTGTAAACGCAACTCCGGAACAGGAGTTCCTAAGAAATTACTGGTGCTGCGGTTCCATTAGTGCCCTCACAATTCGATTCCGGGCACCGGTTCAAAATTTAGAAATTCCCGCTCATTCGTTCACTGAACGTACCCGAGCCAAACTTCAAAAACTGATTCCGGGCACACCGGGCCTTGGAATCAGACGCCGTAAAAAACTGTGTTCTTGTAAAATCCCAAATAAAATTTAGAAAAAAATGTCCCTTGAATTTTACAGGTCTTTACATTACTCTCACCTCAGGGATTTACGTCCTTGTAAAGCTTTAACACAAACTATGGTTACACAAGCGGTACAGAGCATGCATCTGAGCCTTCCACTCCCATGTGCTCACCCTGAGGTTCCCGTACTTCCATAGAAATTGCACCCGAGGAATCGATTGTCCTCGTAGGATCTGCTCCTGTCGAACCTTGATCCCTACTAGAACCTCCGTGGAAGTAACCCCATCGCCATTGTCCTTCTCCTCATGGTCGATGATATGAGAAGTGTCGAGCATGTATCTCCTCAGTTGAGATACGTGGAAGACGTCGTGTACCTAGTGCAACTGAGGTCGATGGGTCAAGCGGTAAACAACCTCGCCTACCCAGCTGAGGACCTTAAAAGTTCTGTTGAACCTCGAAGATAACTTTACACCTTGGCCACATCTCCGTAAACCTCATCTAGGTGAGGCCCATATAAGGACGTGATCGTCATCCTCGAACTCTAGAGGTTTCCAATTCCTGTTAGAACTGGAACTCAAACGACTGATGCTACGAGGGTAAGGTTGGACGACTCAAGGGTGATCGGTCGCACCCTCCCGTGCATGAGTTTAACTTGTGATGCCCAGGGATTCCTTTTCGCCGACCAAGGAAAACCCATCCCGATGTTTGCCTAATACCGTCAATTTGAGTATGAATAGTGGTTTCCAAATTCATACTCAAACTAACGTCGTAAGGCCTCGACGCTGCCACCATGAGGTCCCAACCGAGACTCTCGCCTCAAGGGTCAGATCACACCGTTGGTGTAAGCGTGACTATCGAGTCTCCTCCCAATGGTATCTCCAGACGTGAGGGTCAAGTCAACGGCTTAACCGGAAACTCTAGGTCTGGGAATAGATTCATGGAAGGAGGGGATGATTCGTTTCGATGTTTGTGGCTACGACAGCTAGTAGAAGACAAAGTCCGCACTTCGAATCATCCTTAGAGCCCTTTTTGGTCGCACTCCATGACCGCAAGTAGCTACTCTCTTTCCCTGCTCTCCAACTCCCTGAGTCTAGCGGGGACTACAAAGGTGGGTGATGGTAACATGTTGAAATGTACACCACCACAAGCTACTCTCCTAGCTCTTCCTCCATGTCTATTGCACTACCGATTCATCTGTCCTTAACATTTCCTCTTCTTGAAACATTTTACACGCCCAAGTCTTTGAGACTGGCGTCAGTTTCCTACTTTCCAAAATTCTAACATTCTCTGGCTGTATTTGATCAGCAAAGAATTCTCAACCACAAAGGTTCCTTCTATCACCCTAGCCTAAGTAGGAATGCATAGAGAAAAGGTGCTGGCTTGGAAGTCCTTAAACAAACCACACTCAGAGGTCCGAGCTCTATTGCACTGATCGAAACAAATTGATTGGGTACCCGGTATGTTCAGTATGCCTCGATGAATTCTCAGATATAAACACGTCGTTCCGCCGAAACAGTATAAGATCTAGAAAACTCTCGGCCACCTCCTCATGTTAAACCATAGCCGCCTATGAGTAAGGTTCGCCTTGGAACTTGAGGGTATCTGAAGTTAGATCACATGTAATGCAGTATGCTTACACCTGTCACCTACCGGTACCACCGGTTGTAACTTCTGACCAACAAGTAGTGATGTATAGCCGACACACTACCCAAAGGCACTATCTCAGGAATCGGTCCACGTACCGAAGCCTCATCACTATACGGACCATCCTCATGGTTATTCACTGGAAACAATAGTTTCCAAGTCCACCATCCACTCTACTGATGTCACAGCTAGGCGGAAAACTCTAGAAATCGCTTCCAGCCACTGCTCTGCTGTCTGGGAAATTGTCTCGCCTCGTAACCTCGGAGGCCTCTACTGCTGGAACTCATGCTACGTACTCTTCCAGCATGCACAATTTTCTAGTATAGCTGTTGTCATCTGCTTCCCAACAGGTGGTGGTGCTGCTGGTACACCACCCGAGGGTGCCAACATAGTAAAAAGGGCCCTGCACCAGAGCCTCGTCGCTCGGTGAGCCGTCATCAAGTACTCTCTCAGAACTCTAACTGATTGTCTGCGTGGAGACATCCTGAATAGATGCCACACGATAAACGTTTATACCTGTTGATCTGACCTGGTTTGAGCTAACTTTAATACTTTGGAAACACACATGCAATCTGTGTTTTTGTGTACAAAGTCGGAAATCTGTAGTCAGGGTCCTGGTGTACGGATACGTCGGCCCCCACACCAACACTGGACTCCCTAAACTGAAGACCACACTCGGTACCCTTAACACTATTGCTTCACTTAGAGAAAGATCAGAGTCATGAGTTCTACGGTAGAACCGAACTCCTCTGATACCAATTTGTCACGACCCGTCCTCGGGGCCCGTTCCGTGACTACCCCAAGCCCGCCTTTCATAGGCCAGGGGCTAGTGACTAGCACCAAAGGCATAAATCCCGATAACTGGGAAGGAATTGCCTTTATAAAAGTAAGAAAAACACCACAGAGTACAAGCGGAAGCAAAACAATAAGTAAAAAAGAAAGTAAATGGGCCAGAATACAAACCCAACTGAAAGTGTAGCTACAACTAAACGAAAGTACAACAGAAAAAGGCAAACAACTGGAAGAAGGAAGCAGCTCCTGGGTCGTCCTCCTCGGATCCTACCTGAAGGGTAGGTACATATATACTCCTCAACGCTCTCTCCCTTCAACCTCCTCCATGTGTCGTCTCGCCGTGAATTCCACCTCTGGATACGGACTCTTCGTGTTGTCCACCTCTAGGTACCATCCGGTCCTCGAACACTCGGCCTCCGTCAGCACTGCCCGTCCTCTGCAACCAACACAACGAGGTGCTGGCATAGCCCATGCAAAGGTGAGTATAATGATACTCAGTAGGGACCCCGGGACCCTCAAGGTCTCACTAAAACAAACAAGGATAACCACATAGAAGATCTCAAGAGATAACCTCAACTTAGGTATATTCCCATGCATATAACTAAGTTATCAAGTAACCCATCTCAATCATGAGGAAAAACAAGGATCATGAAATCAAAGGATAACCACTACCCAGGTATATGCCCATACATATACCTAAGTTAACAAGTGACCCATCTCAATCATGAGGTAAACACAAAGGCCAAAAGTCTCAGCTCAAACCAGGATTTTCATTATCGAAGCGGTAACTGCTGAAGAGCCCCGTCTCTGGAGTGTACAGTGGTCCTGTCACGACTCCGAGGTACTTCTCATTGACCTAAGACTGCTGAGGTACTCCTCCTATCGAGTACTGTGGGCCTGCCTCTACAACCAAGCGCTTCCCACCATGGGTCTGCCGCTATAACCAAGCGCTCCCATGTGCCGCTAAAACCAAGCGCACCTCTGTCATGGGTCTGCCTCTACAACCAAGTGCTCCCATGTGCCGCTACAACCAAGTGCACCTTTGTCGTGGGTCTGCTGCTATAACCAAGCGCTCCCCACTGGGCTATCCGTAACACACCGAGTCGATCGGTCAAGCAATCGTCAGGTCTCAGCCGGCTACACGGTCTCCGTACTCCGTACGCTCGTCTTTAGGAGGGTTCGCTCCACAAGCTACTGGTCGATACTCCAAGTATCTCAAAGTCCCACGAATAAGTATCTCAAAGTAACGCCTCATTATAGGGATCTCAACACAACAGACGGCGCGTCAATCAGATGCCCGACCTGTGGGTTATTAGCCTTTTCATCCCAGGGGCCCCGTTGGTTTCGTGAGTGAACCAACCCGGCCGTAACTCAAATGTACCCTGAAATCCCATAGTATATACTCATAGGGACCGTTTCTCAATGTGATCACCAACGACGTAGACGGTTCGTCAAACGGACTTCTGGTCTGAATGATATCAGCTTTTCCGTTTTAGGGGCCTGGTTGGATTTTGGGTACAATCCAACTCGGCCACTATCCAACAGTAACCAAAACATGGGATAAATATTCCAAAAGTTCCGTCTCATCAAGAGGAAAGCAACAAGACAGACGGTGCATCAATCAGACGCTCGGTCTGTGAGTTATTGGCTTTTTCGTTCTAGGGGCCCGGTTGGTTTCGTGAGCGAACCAACCCGGCCGCACTCCGACGGCATCCAAACTTTGAGCAGAGTAAGCCAAAAGATTCATCTCACTAAGAGGAATCCAAAAAAGTCAATGACACGTCAATCGGTCGTCCGGAGCTCAAGTTACGTGTGTTTCCGCTCCGAGGGCCCGGTTGGTTTCGTGTACGAACCAACCTGGCCGAACTCAAAGTATTTCGAAACCTTGAGTGCGATATGTCGAAACGACCGTCTCGTTCCAAGTATCGTGTCGCCATTGACGACATGTCGATCGGAGGTCCGTAGCCCGAGTTATGGGCAATTGAACCTAAATAGTCCGAAAATGGGGGTTTCGGGCCCGGGCCGACCCGGCCCGGGACCCCCCGGTCGGCCCGAACCGGGCGACCCGCCCCGGGTCCGGGTCGGCCCTGCCCGGAGTGGCCCGGCCCGGCGCGGCCCAGCCCGGCGGCTTGGTTCGGCGACCCGCGCGCTGGGCGCGCGGTCGGTGCTCAGCCAAAACTGCCGAGCCGTTTGTCGGCTCGCACGAGGAAACCGCGGCCCCTTAATTGGGGCCGCTTTGATCCGGCCGGAGGAATTGATTTCCCCCTGGATCCTCCCTTTCCGGCCGGCCCGACCTGGCCGGCCGGTTCCTGATCAACGGGACCGGCGGTGGCCGGTCCACTTCCAGCTCCATCACCGGCGGCCCGGTCCGACCGCCGGTCTCCTTGCTCCACCGCGGTCTGGAACCGGCTGCGGCCCTTGTCGTCCGGCGCGGTGCGACGGCACAACGCCCCTTCACCGCGGCCCCGCTCCGGCCACAGTGCCTTCAATTTCCATCGACGCGGAGCGACGACGTCGCATTCTTAGACTTTTTTCCACGGTGCGGTGCGACGACGTCGCGTAATACATGCTGTGGGATTCTCGCGTGGTGCGACGGCACCACGCCATTCCGTTCCATCCACAAAGAATCAAACATGAACATAGGAGGGTGGTTCGGCCGTGTTTGTGCGGTCCGACCCCCCTCTCGTTAAACGATAACATCTAGTCGAAAGTCCACAATGATCGATAAACTGGAATAATGAATGGAAATAATTTAATAGAATAATTCCCTACCTCGGTTTCAAGAATGGTGTTCATCAACGAGCCGCGGAAGACGAGCGTCGCAGAGGTCGGGCGTCGCGGAAAAAGAACGTCGACGTCGCGAAGCGAGGATTCGAAGTCGTTGAAGGAGATTTCGTCACGAAAAACCATCGCGGAAGAGACGACGCGGAAGAAGAACGTCGTGTCGTGGAAGAACCGTTGCGGAAAGAGACGTCGCATCGCGGGTCGATGTCGCGGAGAATGAAAGTTGATTCTGTTGTCGTCGAGGTGTGTCCGAAGAGGAAACGTCGCGGAAGAAGTTCTCCACGTTCTTCAGTGGAGATGTTCTTCGTTGAGGAGGAAGATGTTCTTCCCAAAACCTCTCAACGACAAACTCTAACAACCCAAATAAAATAAGTTCCTTTATTATTTTATCAACACAACAACTCTTTTGAATTTCAAGAGTTTGAAATTCATAACCACACACAACTCACCTCATTAAACTTATTACATTAAAGTCATAAGATATAACTGAAGTTAACAAAAGTAAAGTGGTAGTTGAGGGGGGTTTTAGAGAATATGAAGGTGTGGGGTTCATGTGGGCCCCACGACCCTCATAACCTCTCAAGGGAGGTTGGGTGGTTACCCAACTTCCATCAAGAACTAGACACTTAGAGTAAAAAAAATAAAAATTGTAGAGTAATTATAAAATAAACTTTCACAATTTTTATCATCAACACCCATGTAAACGCAACTCCGGAACATGAGTTCCTAAGAAATTACCAGCACTGCGGTTCCATCGGTGCCCTCAGAATTCGATTTTAGGCACCAGTTCAAATGTTAGAAATTCCCTCTCATTTGTTCACTGAACGTACCCGAGCCAAACTTCAGAAATTTATTCCGGGCACACCGGGCCTCAGAATCAGGCGCCGTCAAAAACTATGTTCTTGGAAAATACCAAAGAAAATTTAGAAAACATTTCTCTTGAATTTTATGCCTCTTTACATACGTAGCATCCCCTCTATATTAAGTAAATGTGGGTCATTTTTAATTTTTTGGCTTTCCTAGTTCTTTTCCACCAAACAAAATCATTTCCATTTTAAAATGTATTTCAAAACTCACTCACATAAGTATTTCTATAAGTCCAATCTTTTAGTTTTTTCTTACATTTGTGGTGAATTATTATTATTATTATTTTTTTCAACAGAAACATCAGGTTCCATTTATAGGCCAACCTAATGTAGTTAAAAAACAACCAGATATGAATAAAATATGTGGATAACCATTCTTTAAATACAACTAAAATTCACCTATGTTACATTTACCTAAAATAAATTACTAATATTTTCATTTCTGGATTTTATGAAATGATATGAAAAGATATTAAATGTTATAATTTCCCCTAAACATTTCACATAGAGGTTATCAACATCCCAAAGGTTACATAAATATAAAACTTATTATATCATTGAATAATAACTAATTTTACTATAATTACTCAACAATAATAAATTCCTATGCATATTCAAGTTACATTAATGAAATAAATTTTCATAACTTTTAAAAATAACTTGAACAAAAAATATGCATGAATTTTTAAAAAAATCTGGATGAAATAAAAATTTAATATGATCATTCTAGCACTATAGTGACTAAAAATGTTTTATTAATAAACAAAAAAATACCATGTAATAATAAAAAATATAAAAAATAATAAAATCATTCGAAGCATAAAAATACCATACAATAATAAAAAATGAATGAAATAGATTAATCTTTAATGAAAGAAGAAAAATGAACACATAAAAGACCAAATTAACCAAGGAATGTATCTACCCTCACTAATTAGAATTCAGAGTGTTTACACAATAATGAAAACTAGAGATCATGTGAGATTGAAGGATAAAAACTGTTGGACTCCTCATGTATTAATCATGCTTTAATGATCACAAATCTTATTACTATCAAATAATCTCCATCATAATTTCACATATTGTTAATGATCTCACATCTCAATAATAATTTCACATCATGTTTTAATTATAATAGAAAATTTTACTACTGTCAATTAATATCTTAATTATTTACAAAACTTATACATGATAACAAATCTAACTTATTGTATCAAACCTCTATTTTTATCTTATAATGGATAAGCATAATTCATTTTATGGATATTAATGTTTAAATTTTAATACTGATATTCGTCTAAGTATTAAGACACCGTGAAGTCTGACACAGTACAATAGATTGTGTGCAAGACATAGTCACTGTCAAACAGACACTGTGAATCCTAAGTCTCAGACACCGTGACCTCTACACACCATGACAGTAAGCCTTACACCGAGAAGGACACATCATGAGAAAGCCACCATGAGTAAAATACCATTAAATTCATACCGTAAAGGACACACCATGAATCAGACACCGTGACATTGAGACACCATGAAGGAGACATAGTGAAGGACATACCGGTTCTTGGAGACACCATTTACATAATCACTGTGACACCGTTTCTAAAACTTTTTTTCAATATTATTTAAATAACACTAACGGTCATATTTGATGTTTTTAATGAAATTAATGTTATTTAATGATAGTTGTTGGTATGTCAGGAAACCATAATTCGTACCTATGAAGTGGAAATAAATCCTACTACTGGAGTCTATGGAATATAAAGAAGACTAAGCTGCAATAGAACAAATATAGACAGAAGGCGAACAAGAAAAAAAGAAAAACATATATGCGATAAGAAACCTGAGTGCACTGTACCAAACCAGGAGAACAATCTTGAGCATGAGGAAGAGATTGCAAGATATTTTAAAGAACTCCCATAATGCATTCTGACACTACTGGAGGAACTGGAATCGAGAGAAAATTCTCACTCGTGTAAAACAAAAGCTGAACCATGACACTCTGTTTTCCACACAAAACCAGAGAAGAACATATAAGAATTTATGCTGAATCCAACGAGTCTAGAGTTGCATTGACGATCACTAAGAGCTTTCTAAACTTTAAAATACTTACTCTTAGTGATTCATTATTTACTTTTGAGCAGTGTGTGTATCTTGTTTATTTTACACACACTTTCTCCTGAGCTAAGCTCGAGGATTTTTAAATCCACATTCAAACTCTATAACTCCCTTTCTTCCCACTATGGATAGTGGTAGAGGTCAAGTAGGACCTGGACAGCCTGTGATATGTTGTTTGTTTCCCACGTAGAACTGTGGTAGAGGTCTTTGTACTTGGATAGTGTGTTCACTGTTGTTTACCTCGATCTAGGGTTTGTATCAATTTTATATTAATTGTTGGAGAGGACTATGTATCGGCTTGAGATTGAACCTCATGGTTATATATGTTGTGCATTTTAGTTTAAGTCATAATTATACTACATACATCTTTTATATTCTGCTGCTTATTACTTTAAAATACAAATCTGTTTTAAAATTACTTTGATAGTTAATCTAGAAAGTGTTTGTAACTATTGTAAATCATTAGGTTAATTTCAAAATTTAATTTAATATTTTGATTAAATTAACTGAGACCTAATCACTCTTTGAGAAGATAATTGAACTTTAACAGTTTTACAAATTCACTAAAATTAAGTTGTTTTATAAAGTGGGAGACTTTAATAGAAATATTTGTAACAAAAATTTTAATTAGAACTCAATTCACCCCACCCCCTTTGAGTGTGCACTCTGACCAACATTTGGTATCAGAGGTTTTATTTTTGTTAAATATTTTCAAAATACTCTATTTTTCCACTGTGATTTTAGTAGCATCATTAAAGTCCTTTAATTTCAGTTAGTTCTAAATTTTATTTCTATAAATTTATGTTCTAAAATCTAGTTATGTATAATACACTAGAAGGTGTTTCTACTAAGTTGACACATTTATTTAATGGTACAATATACGCCTAGTGGAAACTTAAGATGAAAATTAATTTGGAAAGTATGGGTTTTGATATCTGGACTGTTCTAGAGACTCAATATAAAATCCTAGAAAATGAAAGAACAAATTGGGATTAACCTACAAAAACTACTTACAATAATAATTGTAAAGCTATGAATGTGTTATACTGTGCTTTTGGAGATGAGGAATTTAACAGAATATCTTCTTGAAAAACTACCTAAGAAATTTGGGATACTTTTGAGGATTCTCATGAAGGAATAACTAATGTTAAAGAAATGAGATTAAATACATATACTATTAAATATGATAATTTTAAAATGAAGACTGATGAACCAATTTATGATATGTACCTCAGGTTTAATGAGATTGTCAACACTATGATCTCACTTGGAAAGGATACTCCATAAATGGAACAAATCATGAGAATCTTGAGATGTTTACCAAACTGATGGAGGGGCACTTTTGTTTCAATCAGAGAATCATGTGACATTGGATCTCAGCCTGTCAAAGAAATAATTGGTAATCTTATGATGTATGATGAAGAACTCAAAGTGAATTAGAAGGAAGATGATGAACCAAAGAGGAATTCAGTGGAATTCAAGTCTACTTCTTCCAAGAGAAAAGACAAGGATAAAATACATGTACCTACAGAAAGCTCAACAAGTGAAAGATCATATTCCGACTCTAATGCCGAAATTGCTCAAATAGCCAGAAGGTTTAAGAAATTCTATAGGACTAAGAAGTTCTTCAGAAAACCAAATTACAAAGGTAAGTATGATCAACAAGGTAAGTGGAAGAATAACTTGAAGAATGCGGATTATGAATATGGTATAGTCTTCTATGAGTGCAAAAGAAAAGGTCACATAAAAGAAGACTGTCCAAGACTGAAGTTTAAGAAGAAACATGACTACAAGGACAATAAGTACAAGAAAGCAATGAAAGCTACCTGGAGTGCTTCAGAAGACAGCACAAGTGAATTTGAAGTTTCTGATTCTAAAAAGAATCATGATAACATGTGTTTCATGACCAACACATCGGAGGTAACATTAGATACTCCTCTTTTAAATTCTTATTATTCTGGAGATGATGTAGAATCTGATTCTGATTCTGAATACATGACTAAAGCTGAATTATTTGAAAAATGTAACATGATGGAAGAAACATGTAATGAACATAAGGACAAATATAAGTAATTAAAGAAACAACATGCTCTTATTTCCAATGTTAAATATGGCCCTGATATAGAAAAAGAAAAGAATGCTCAACTATTAAAGGAAAATACAAAACAGAAAATGTCTAATGATCAACTTAGAATGGACTTAGAAATGTTCACAAATTGAAAGGATACTCTAACTCAAATGTTAGGAAATAATGTGGCACTAAAATACCCTACTGGAATAGGCTACCAACCTGGAAAAAGGCAGTTTACTAAAACCAGATTTATTGCTAAATCAAGACAAAATTTTGCTAGTTATAGTTATGGAAATTAACATGCTTCATCTAGTTACTCACATAGTTATAGATCAAATAGAGTATATTGTTCAAAATATGTTGAATCTATTGATTATATGAGACCCATAAGACCAATTTGGGTACCTAAAAAATTACTTGCTAACCTTTCTAGACCCAAGAGAATCTGGGTACCAAAATCATTCTCTATTTAAAACTGTTTTGTAGGAAACTTGTTTGAAGAGTACCCATAAGATGACATGGTATTTGGACAGTTAATGTTCAAGGCATATGTCTGGGGATTATTCATGCTTTAAGAGTTTAATCAATGTTGATGGAGGCCATTTCACCTTTGGTGATAATTCTAAACGAAAGATCATCGACCTAGGCCAAATTGGTAACACTAATTCAGTTTTAATTTCTAAATTTCTTTTTGTTGATGGACTAAAATATAATCTGTTAAGTATTTCTCAATTATGTGATTATGGATTTAATGTTAAGTTTAAAAATGATTCATTCAATGTTTTTAATTCTAAAAATGTTTTAGTATTTTCTGCTTTGAGAAATGAAAATGTTTATGTTGTTGATTTAAATTCCTTATCTAAACAAAATGTTACCTTCCTAAAAGCTTTTCATGATGAATCTTGGCTATGGAACAGAAGATTAGGACACTGCAATATATTTTCACATAGAAGACTGACTTGGAATAACTTGATTAGAGACCTACCCAAACTTGAGAATCCAAATGACAGGGTTTGTAATCCCTGTCAAAAGGGAAATCAACACTAAATCTCTTTCAACCCAAAGAAAGAAGTGTCAACTTCTCAACCTCTTGAGTTGGTTCACATGGACTTGTTTGGACCTTCTAGAGTTTCTAGCTTAAATGGGAAGAACTATGTCTATGTTCTAGTAGATGAATTTTCTAGATATACTTGGGTATACTTCTTAACACACAAAAGTGATGCTTGTTCTCATTTTGTTAAATACACCATGTCTGTAGAAAAAATTAGTGGACTTAATATTAAAACAATGAGAAGTGACCATGGACGTGAGTTTGACAATCAAGAGTTTGAATCTTATTTCTCACACAATGGCTATAGTAACAAATTTTCTACTCCTAGGACACCTCAACAGAATGGTGTCGTAGAAATAAGAAATAGAACCTTTCAAGAAATAGTAAGAACCATTCTTAATGAGTCTGACCTGCCTATTTATTTTTGGGCTGAAGTTGTAAAAAAGTGTGTTATATCATCAATAGAGTCTAAGTCAAACATATTCCCAAAAAGACACCTTATGAAATTTGGAATAATAGAAAACCTAAAGTTAGCTACTTTAGAGTCTTTGGTTGTAAAGTATTTATTTTAATACAAAGGATAATCTGGAAAAGGTTGCCTCTAAGAGTGATGAAGGAATCATTTTAGGATATTCTATAACTAGAAAAGCCTATAGAGTTTTTAATAAAAGAACCAAGTGTGTGGAATAATCTGTTCACATCATGTTTGATGAAACCGATCCCTATGAACCTATGCATTATCTTGAAAATATTGAATATGATTTGTCTGTTCTGAACCTTAATGATAAAACAAATGAACATGTTGTAAAAACAACCGGTTCTAGAAATGTTCCAGAATCTACTTCCAATGAACCTGAACTTAGAGAAGAACCTGAAATTTCTAGTCCTACCTTTATTATATCAACTAGGATTCTAAATAATAGTCCTTTAGATGTTTTTGTTTGAAATCTAGATAGAGGGACACAGACTAGAGCTTCTCTTAGAAATTAGGTTGAACATCATGCCTTCTTGTCACATCTTGAACCTAAAAACATTGATGATGCTATTAATGATGAATTTTGGGTAATTTCTATAATTGAAGAACTTAATCAGTTTGAAAGAAATAATGTTTTGAAACTAGTAGAAATACCTAAGGACACTTTCACCATAGGCACTAAATGGGTGTTCAGAAATAAAGTAGATGAAGATGGAAATATAGTTAGAAACAAGGCTAGAATAGTTCCACAAGGCTATAGTCAAGAAGAAGGAATTGACTATGAGGAAACTTTTGCTCCAATAGCCAGACTAGAAGCCACTAGGATCTTACTTTCTTATGCCGCACAACTAAATTTCAAACAATATCAAATGGATGAAAAGAGTGCATTCTTAAATGGGTTTATAGCTGGATGTAAGTTAGATAAAAAAAGCCCCTCTGGAACATGCCACTTTTTAGGCAAGTCACTAGTATCATAGTGTAGTAAGAAACAAAATTTTGTTGCATTGTCTACTGCAGAAGATTAATACATAGCTGCTGGCAGTTGTTGTGCACAAATTTTGTGGATGAAACACACTTTACTAGACTATGGATATCAATTCAGACATGTCCCAATAAATTGTGACACCAAAAGTTCTATTAAAATTTCAATGAATCATGTTTCACATTCTAGGACAAAGCACATTGATGTAAGACATCACTTTTTGAGGGATCATTATCAAAAAGGTAATATCACTTTGGAATTCATTGGTACTGATTATCAACATGCCGATATATTCACTAAACAATTAAGTAATTAGATATTGGACTATATCTTACATGATCTTGGTATGATTAATCACAAATAGACATCTTACAAATTTTACTGTTTACTATTTTTCTATATTTTACTTGATGGTTTCATGTTCATTGTTTCTCAGTTACTATTTCATTCTTACAATCTCACAGTTCACAACTTGTGTTCATGGTCTGTCACATAACTATGTCACCATGAAAGAACAGTTCACTCACTATCTCACCGTGACTGCACCGAATGGCCACTATCTCACCGTGACGATCACCAACTGTCCCAATGTGATGACTGATTTTCATCGCACCGTAATTCTTACTCACGGTCTCATCATGAAGATTATTTATGCATTTATTTTAATCCGTATCATGTTAATATTTATTTCAACGCTGTTTTCATTCCCAAGTTTTTTTTATGACGTTTTACATTTCCAAATGATAAAAAAAATGGGTTTTCATTGGACTTCTCAACCGAACTCTCTCATGAACCTTCTCAATCCTGAAAACCTTCTCTCCTCTCTTGCCTGAACCATTAGTGAATTCCAAGGATGAAGCGTCCATCTTCTCCCTCATCTGAGAAGTGCCACTCTAAGAAATTGAAGAGGGTACCGAGGATAGAACCTGAAGGACCCCTGAATCCTAACCTTGTAAGTCGTACCGTATTTCCTGAGAATAAAATTTTCCCTAAGTGGCTGCTATCTAGCAAGTCTTTGGTCCTGAAAATCATAAGAGAACAATGATGACTCGAATGGTTTTCTATAAAAGATAGACCAATTTATCCAAGGTTGGTATCTCAATTATACTAGTATGTAATGCTTTCCTTGGATGCTGGAGAAAGCTATATGGTAACAAGCTGGGTCAATGGACAAAAGTGTTCATTTTCTTCAAGGTTTTGGGCTGCATGTCTGAGGATTCCACATGAAAGAGTGTGTGATGATTACCAGATATACCCTCCTCCTTCAACTGACATATTTGACCTAGATAATGCTTTGGACATCCTGACTATAAATGGCACCATGCGAAGGGCCATAACATCTGAATTATATGGGGAGTCAAGACTGCTGTTCA
Organism: Viscum album; assembly: GCA_963277665.1. NCBI lineage: Eukaryota > Viridiplantae > Streptophyta > Magnoliopsida > Santalales > Viscaceae > Viscum > Viscum album. The sequence continues at coordinate 1,604,782,775 of OY728161.1, forward strand.
AATTTGTCCAGAATTTGATTGATCCAAGAAAAGGAGATTTTTCTGTGATGAAGTATCAGGATGTGTTCCTGATTCACATATTGAAGAATGACAATAAGATCAACCTTTTCAAATATATCATTAACTATATATGTGATCTGATTAAAGTCACTTCCAAATCCACCTCCTTGTTTTACTCAAGGATGATCTTGGACATGTTAGTTTCCAAAGGAGTTGTTGGACTGAATGCAGAAAATCTAGAGGACTTTTATTTCTGTTTATCCAAGCCTGTCATCAGAAGGATAAAGATTAATTGGAACCCCTGGAAGAAGCAGTGGGTTGACGATTATGACAAAATTTATAAAAAGTTTAATCCTATTGATTATCCAAGAAGGCGTAAGAAAATTATTGATCCTGGTTTGGAACCAGATGAAGTGGATGAGTATTCAGAAGAAGTAGAAGAAGAGGAAGTGGAAGCTGATATACCACCTAGAATAGAGGATGAAATACCTCAAGAGGAAGAAGCTCCTATTGAATATGAAATGACAATTTTCCCTTCTAATGTTCCTGCTGAAATTCCTTCTAGAGTGGAAGATCCTGTTGTTTTTAGAGAAGAAGAATCTCCTGATGTTCTTAGAGAGGAAGAAGCTCCTGCTTCTAGTGAGAATGTTGATCTAGAAACTCATCCTAATGCTACAAGAGAATAGGATTTCCCTATTTTAGAGTAGAAAACCATGGAAGAGACAGATCCTATTGAAGAACATCTCCCTGTTCAAAGAGAAGCAAGTATGGAAGCAGAACCCATGGAACAGTTGGTTCTTGAGAACATACCCTCTACTGAAGAGAGGATGGAAATTTTCTTTTCAGTAGGCAAGTAAATATTTTGCTGAAGAGATTAGAGTTGATCCTGTGGATCGTGATCATGTAGTTGTGCCTCAAGAATCTAAAATGGAAGCACATTTTGAGGGTGAGGAACCACAAAACCTTGATATTGTAGAAGCTGGATCTATTGAAGCTTCTCAACCAACAATCACATATTCTGTGTACACTCGGTATGAATTACATAGTTTTTATGATGTAATTGGATCAAAGAAAGTGACTAAAACTTGGTTAGATCTATCTTCTCTAATTCAATTGAAGTCAGTAGCTCAACCTGAACTAGAACCCAAACCTCAACCTCCACCCCAACCTCAACCTCAATCTGAATCTGAAACTGAATCGGACTCAGAACCACAACCAGACCTTGAATCCTTACATGATCAGAAATCATTTGTAAATAGGGATGATTTTAAAGTCTTTATAGAGACTATCTTGGCTGGTGTTGATAAGATTATATCAACTCAATCTCTTCCTGTGACTCATGTAAGTCAAGATAAATGCCTCAATTCTAGTGGGAAATACCATCTTGCATATTCAACCTAGGATGATCTGTGAAATACAAGATGTTAGGGTTGAAATCAATTTTCATAGTGCTGATGTTGCAAATTTGAAAGCCTTGGTTGAAAACCTCTAGTGTGAACTGTCTTCAAGATCAGAGCCTGCTCCTGTTTCTGCTCCAGCACCTGTTGCTACTTCTCCTGAACTAAATTTTTCCAAAATTTCTAGAGGGATTTTGTCTCAAGTGAATCCTTGTCTGGTATCTTTTGATGAGAATATTGGAGAAATACACACAAAGATGCTGCAACACATGAGAGAGTTTGTAGAAAATCTGAATAAGCTCACAGATGAGTACATTGGTTATTTGAAAAAGGTTTTGAAATGGATTAATGTTTTAAAAGAAGCTATCAAGGCTTCTCCCCTCTCTGTTCATAACTATACACATTCTCTGGATGATTCTTTGCATAGGTCCATAATCGAGGAAGAAATTCAAAATGATCTCAATGGTTTAGATTTGTCTCATATGTCTGAAGTTATTAAGAATAGTGATAGAGCACTTAATCTTGTTCAGATCCATTATAATATTTCCAATGATGATCAACAGGATATCACCAAGAAGATAGACTTTTATCTCACCCAAATTATCTCTAAAAGTGACCTAACAAATCACTTTAAGTATCTTGTGGAGAATTTGAAAATACCTCCAATAACTGAAGCTTTTAAAGCTCAAGTTCAGAATATTACAGAGTTCACCATATTGTTGGAAAAATTCATGGAGAATAAGATTGATTTTGAAAAGGAAATGCAATATGGTTTAGAAATTATTACTGATTTCATAAATATTTTGACGTTGTATCTTCATGTGCAGAGTACTGCTATCGTTGCTCCAACTGCTGCACCCCTTAGACCCGGTCTACCTACCCTAGCCTCAACTACTATGTATTCTGTTATTCTCTATCTTTGTTATTGTATGTGTTATTTTCTCTAACATTGCATTTCATTTATATTATACCTATACATAATTTTTGATCATCAAAAAGAAGGATATTATTGGACTCCTCATGTATTAATCATGTTTTAATGATCACAAATCTTATTACTGTCAATTAATCTCCATCATAATTGTACATCTTGTCAATGATCTCACATATCAATAATAATTACACATCATGTTTTAATTATAATAGAAAATCGTATTACTGTCAATAAATCTCTATATTATTTACAAATCTTATTCATGATCATAAATCTCACTTATTGTGTCAAACCTCTATTTTTATCTTATAATGGTTAAGCTTAATTCATTTCATGCATATTACTATTTTATTTTGAATACAGATATTTCTCTATGTATTAAGACACCGTGAATTCTGACATAGTAAGACAGACTGTTTTCAAGACACATTCACAGTAAAGCAGACACCGTGAAACCTATGTCTCAGACACCATGACCAGTGAGACACCGTTACTTCAACACCCCACGACAGTAAGCCTAAAACCAAGAAGGACACACCGTGGGCAAGACACAATGATCCAAATACCATGAAATTAATACCATAATTGACACACCATGACTCAGAAACTGTGACATGGAGACACCGTGAAGGAGACTCATTGAAGGACATACCGGTTCTTAGAGACACCGTTTACATAATCACTGTGACACTATTTCTTAACCTTTTTGTCAATATTATTTAAATAATACTAACGGTCATATATGATGTTTTTAATCCAATTAATGTTATTTATTGATAGTTGTTGGTCGGTCGTGAAACCTTACCTCGTACCTATGAAGAGGAAATCATTCATACTTCCTGATTTTATTGAATGTAAAGAAGACTAAGCTGTAGTAGAAAAAATATAGATGAAAGGCGCACAAGCAAAAAGTAGAAAATATACGCGTCAAGAAACCTGGGGGCGCTGTATTTTACTAGAAGAATAATCCTGAGTAAGAGGAATAGATTTCATGATATTTTAATGAACTCCGATACATGCAATCCGACACTACTGGAGGAACTGGAATCAAGAAAACATTCTCACTCGTGCAGAACACAAGATGAACCAAGACACTCTGTTTTTCCACACAAAACCAGAGAAGAGCTTAGAAGAATTTATTTTAAATCCAATGAGTCCAGAGATGAATTTTCGATCACTAAGAGCTTTCTAAACATTCATATACTTATTCTTAGTGATTCATTATTTACTTTCAAGTAGTGTGTGTATCCTGTTTATTTTAAACACACACTGTCTACAAAGCTAAGCTAGAAGATTATTAAATCCTCATTCAAACTCTATAACTCACTTGTTTCCCACTATGGATAGTGGTAGAGGTCAAGTAGGACCTAGAAAGCTTGTGAGCTGTTGTTTGTTTCCCACGTAGAACTGTGGTAATTGTCATTTTACCTGGACAGTGTGTTCATTATTGTTTACCTCGATCCAGTGTGTGGATCAATTTTATATAAATTATTAGAGAGGAATAAGCCTCGGCTAGAGACTAAACCTCTTGGTTAAATCTACTGTGCATTTTAGTTTAATTCATAAGCACACTACATACATCATTTATATTCCTCTTCTTATTACATTAAAATACAAATCTGTTTCAAAATTACTTTGATAGTTAATCTAGCAAGTGTTTGTAACTATTGTAAATAAGTAGGTTAGTTTCAAAAGGTAATTTAATATTTTGATTAAATTAACTGAGGCCTAATCAATCTTTGACAATATAATTGAACTTTCATAGTTTTACAAATTCACTACTGTTTAGCTTGTTTTATAAATTGGGGGACTTTAAGAGAAATCTTTGTAACAAAAATTTTAATTGGAACTCAATTCACCCCCGCCCCTTTTGAGTGTCAACTCTGACCAAAATTAACTAGTTTGTGTATAGATATATTACTTCTTGAAGGTTGTGTTCCTCCACAGGGGACATTGGAAGAGTTTCATGGATGTGATTTACAAATCACCGATTGAATGTGAATCTCTATAAGGTTTCTTTATTTCTAATATGCATAATCCCAAATGGATAGTCATTAATGACATAGTATGAAGAAAACCATAAGTAAAAAATCAAACATGGATGTAACTTGATCCTTTCACGGTATAAAATTATTTTCTCACTAATGTGGGATAAGGTAACCATAGGCAATATTGGTACATTCATTATAAATTTAGGAGTTCTCGTATGCATCACATCATATTTCCTCTAACTTCTATATATGTAATTTAATTTGTGAACCTGAACCCAAAATATTAGAATTACATTGTTTTATGGAATAATAGGCTCAATTCTCTATCTAAATAGAGAGGTGACAGCTCTTTCCAAAAACATGATGATTTGGTGAAATTCCAATGGTAGTTTTGAAACTAGTACAATAAGTCCTCAAAACATTATTAAGGCAAAGGATGCAATATTTTCTATTGATTAAGAGTGTTTTTTTCATGTAATTTAAACCTCATTATTTGACACCTCAAACTGAATATTGGATTGATGGTAATAATCTATGAAATCTTGACTCCAGGCCCCATAATGTTACACAAGTCATATAATTGTTTGATTGGAGAAGTTATAACCCTATTAATTAATTATGAACCAAGATAATCTAATACTATAAAATATTTTAGTTCTAAAAAAATCTGAAACCATATTTGGGTCATCTTTCCTTGTTCCCGTTGCTTCCACCCATTTAGACACATAATTCACTATAACAATAATGTATATGTTTCTAAATGAATTAGTAACTCACCATATAAATTCAATGCACTTCTCATAAAAAATGGCAGGGAATAATTAGGGTTGTTATGAAATTTCACTTACTTTAGAGACAATATCTATACTTTAAAAACATAGAAAAAATTTAAAACAAATAATTGGAATCCGAAAATATGGTTTGACAAAAAAGCATAAATTCATGAAAATTGTGAGAAATATGATAGGGACTGAAGTGGACACTATATGAAGGAGTGTGGTAGATCATGAGAAGGTATTGAAACTCATTATCATGAATATGATTCCTAAATACTTGATCACTAAATCCACGCAAAAGTTAACGAGTCACCCTTAATATACTAGTGAGACTCATATTTTAGTGGAATTACTTTTTTTATGTAAATCACGATAAATTAAAGATGTTGCTAAATAATATAAAATACCATCATACCGTGGTCTAACACATTAAACTTGGTTTAATTTCTCATCTAGAATTATGTTATTTATGGGAATTCACGGGGATGTGTCAATGTAGAATGATATATGGATAATTTTTGTATGACCAACCACTATTATCTTCATTCATTTTATATCCAGACTATTTAAATTGAATTTATAAAGAGGGGAATTTGGTGAATGAGATGTTGTTAGGATTTCGGTTTCCTAAGGAGATATAAGAGGGATGGATAGTTAGAATACACAATCACGTTGGGTCCTAAAAGGAGTGTCCTAAACTTATCTAAGAAAACACAATTGAATGAAATTATTTTTTCAGTTGTGGTGTAGTTTTTTTGAGATATCTCCAATCTAAATGAGACATATACAGTGACATGTGGTTCTCAATTGACATGTTGTTACCACAACTATATAGATTAAATAATCACACATGAGATCAATGGGTAAATCCCACTAAGTTGAATGGAATATAGAGGATGTTGTGAGACTCCATTTCAATTTATTAAAATTTCCTCAATGTTTTTATATAATAAAAAATCATTATTTTTTAGAGTAATTGGGATAGGGGAAGAGAAATCATGATAAATTCCTGAATGAAATATTGATAAAATCCCATATGACATTAGAATGACTACACACCCTATAAATTTCTATAGAATCATATGGAAGAAATAACATATAATTTTTATTTATCTTCTTGGATACCTTCCCCAAAAATTACATACCCATGTACCATCCCTTGTTATTCCATGAAATAACATTTTTTGTTGTTTAATACAGGATTCTCTTCAATACAATGGAGAAGGGAATCATCTGAGATGCTAAAATACTCATCAAAAGAGGAACTATAAATAGTGAAATCACTAACAAACACCTCCATTAAAATTCTATAGATAATCTAAAAAAATACTAACCATGCATTGTTGGAAAGTACCTAGAGCATTGCACAGACTAAAAGGTATATTACTATAAGAAAATGCATTGAAGTAGAAAATGAAGCTTTCATTTTCTTGGTACTATAAATTAATATGGGTATGAAAATAATCATTGAGGAAATAGTATTGATAATTCCCAACTAACCTATCATGAATATGTTCACTGAATGGTAATGGAAAATAGTAGTGCCTAGGAAATTTTTTTAGTCAATTCTATTCTTTAAAAACATGTAAAATATTTTTCATATTGTTATATATAAATTTGTTTTTTATTTTTAATGATCATAGGGCCAATGTTTTTATAAACATCCAAAATTGGACTAACCCACTAGATAAAATATAAACGTTAAATGATTCCAGAATCAGGTAATTTGGTTACTTCTTTTTTTAGGAGTCTTCAAGAAACATCTCCATCCCTCTCTCGGTATAGATCATTTTTATGGTGGAGATTCAAATGGGGTAGTCCTGAGTGCTATTTATTCAACATAATATCTACTTTAATTCTTTTCCCTTATTTATACTTGATTATGATAGACCTCCCTCACTAGTTTTTAGTCTTTTCTCTATGATGGTGATGATCTAATTCAATTATGGTTGGTGGCTATTTTCTTAGTGAAACATTATTTATTCTATGGCGCTCTCTTTACCCTATTTCTTTTTCTCATTTCCCTACATTCTAGATCCAATTCAGGGTCTAACATAATGGTTCCTATATAATATTTTGATGGAGAATAGTTTCAGGGACTCAATCATTCATATTATTTTGATGGATTTTATTTGATGGGTGTGGCTCTATATTGAAGACATCAATAGTTATTTCCCAACTCTTAGTATCTGATTACTATATTTTGAACCCATATCGGTCTAGTTCATTATTTTATTTATGGTGGTTTGGGTTGTATAGGTTGAGTCATCATCATTTTCTCAATAGTACAACTCACTGATGGTCTCTTTCTACATCTATATTTCAGTATTCCTCTGGTGGCGATAGTTTGATTAGCCTTTATAATTCTATTCATTTATAATCTCATTATAGATTTATGTTCACTGTAGTATGGATTAATAAAAAGGATCTCTTAATTTATAGAATAATATTTGAGTAGGTGAACTTATTTAGGATGGTGAAGATGGTGTCATATCCTGTTGATTTTGTGTTTTTAAATGCTATGGTCTAATGATGTTTCTTCTGTATACACTCTGTATAGAGGTAGTTCTAGTAGTGAATGGGTAAACATATATGGAGTTTTAATGATTAGTGAAAATTCTATTTCATGTTTTTTATATTCTTCATGGTTTTCTGGTTATGATTTTTATTAGAATTATTTCTATCAATTTTTCGTTGTTAGTAGAGGGAAGATCTAATGGAGTCTCTGTAGTGTTTAGTTTGTTTTGGTGATGATATTCATGATGAAATTATGATTGTATTTCCATAACTTTTCAATAGTTTATAGTTGTGATAGATATTGATAGGATGATTTGATTTTACATTTAGATGACTCTAGCTGATGATGTCAGCTGTGTTAGGCTCAATAGTGGCACTGAGCCCAATGCGTATACTTGTACACATAAGGTGTTTGAATTTTGAAAATTTTAAATTTAGGTTGAATGTGGTTTGAATCCTTTCTCACTTTTAGGTGTATTTATTCTATATAATTTAACTTGAAATTTCCCACATAACCCCATAAATGTTTTTTTTTCAAAATTCTAAAAAAGTAAGATTAGATGGTTTCCACCTTTTTTATGACATCAAATAGGTTGGAAATCAGTCATCATTTTTCTTTCCTCACTTGTTTATCCTCAATATATAATAATTGACTATGAATTTAAATTATGGTATAATACTAGGAATTTTAGAAAGTTTCCATACCAATGCTTGTTTTTACTCCCTCAAAATTTTAAATAATCACAATTCATGTTTTGTAGGTAGTGAACTAGTAATGATAACCAAAAACTAGTTTATATTATAAAAAAATGGAAATTTTAAATATTGTGGTAGTGGTTTATGTTCCAATTATGGTGTTTTTTTGAATTAATGGAGGTAAATTAGAAGGATAATGGTCTATTATCTTAACTAATTTCTCAATAGAAATATCCCCAGATAAAACATGAGATTTTACAAGCTTAGAAGAATCATTGATGGTCATTTGATCTTCAATGAACAAGAAATCATTAACTAACAAACACACCTGATATTTTCCCAAACCACTACTACAATCAACACATTAATAATTAATTCTCATGTGTATCAGTATATAAATATCTAAAATAGGGCTAGGGTAAAGATGATAAGTTTTCATGGGGATAGGGAGTGCATCAAATATATTAACTAATCGATAAGAATATTCATTAAGGGTTAATTCATGGAATAAATGATATTAGAGAGGACAATATCATCCCTAAAATCCATAGATAATACACCATTGTGTAAATTAATTTGGTGTTTAGTATATTTTACGATATATCTCTCCAATATAATTGGTTAATGTCCATTCATCCCATCATCTTATTTTCAAGAACATAAAAATTGGGTTGAAAATTAAATTCCTGACCCCCAAAAGAATATCATCGAACACACCAATGAGGTGTGTGATGTTTTAGTAAGAATATTAAATGACTATGCTAGTAGGTTTTATCACCCCAACTTAATATGAATAAAATATAGAGTGAGACATTACATTTTTAAAGACATACAAATCATGCATAATGTCAGACAATAAAAAATCCCACATGGAAAATTTAATCAAGATTATATCATGATAATTACATTTAGTGGTAAGTGATGGTTATATTAATTTGAAGACATTCTTTCTAAAGATCACGATTTTATCCTATTGAAATCACCTTCGGTGTGTATAAATCTCCTAATATAACATGGAATATCATGGAATTTTATGCAAACATTTAATCAATGGAACGATAACCTATACTTTTTTAAATATTTATAATATTTCTCTTTAAATTTTAGTATCATTAGGGTTCCTTGGTTGGGTGGACATTTGGGGGAATGGAATAGAAATGAATGGTCTACAGGGTTTGTCAATTGATATACTCTTTCCCTTAGTAGGACTTCTCTCATGGAAATAATTTTCATCATTTGGGCTTTTAGGGATGGTTAGGATAGTGATTTCATCCAGAAGGGATAAATATAATAGAGGGTTTATTTGGGTTTTAGTTATTCAACAAAATGAATAGTTATAGAACTAATATTACTCTTATTACTATGGTTTCCTATGGGTTGATAAATATGTTTATATGAAACCTGAATTTATATTTACTTCACATAGTTGGAGTGTTAGCATAACTATTTATTTAGGTATTATAAGGAAGTTTGATATTTATTTTTAAATTATAGACTTTTTATTCCATTTATTTCAAAAGGTTTTCCATTTTGTGATCATGTTTTAGAGGGGATGTTTAAAATGACCTTTGTGGTGGTTGAAGATTTTTAGGATGTAGTGGTGGATGAATACCCTTACCCTATGGATACCAAGACTATTGTGGTAGGTTTGAATTATACCGTTCATATATGTCTTGGTTACTGTAACACCCCAGGCATCCATGATACGTTTCTCTTTGAATAATGCAATATCTTGCATTGTACACAACTTCGAGATTCTAACACATCGCGACTAATCAAACTAGCTATTATGAATATAAATACCCACTATTTAAAATTTTATCAATTTTATCTGTCACAATGGACATCATTTGTGGGTTTGAAACATCGAAATTATCATAGAGAGATTTTTTGTATTTTTATGAAAACATTCTGTTTTTGATGAATAGTAAAATACTAAATTTTAATTAAAAAAAACTTTTTTATTCAAAATAATTTATAGTTATAAATTATAGTATTGAGTGGTTTTTAAGGATAAATACATTATATTTTTACCATTTAATAGAATTTTGGTCGTTAGACATAATTTAACATTTCAACTGGACATAAACAAGTGTCAATCTTTTGATAGTTATTATTTCATAAAAACACGCGTTTTGTTTTGACAACATGAATTAATTTTAAATTAATTTCTACCCCTTTTTTATTTTTATTTTAGAAAAATGGAATAAATATTTACAATCAGGAGTCCCATATTTTTTAAATAGAAAACCTTTATTTTTAGATATATAGAATAATTACATTGTTAAATATTTTATTTTCCATGGTTATTCGGTAAATCCAGTAAATAAGGGTAAAAAAATAATATTATATTAATATAAAATTACCTTAACATGTGTTCATACCCTATTAGCTGATACATGTCTGACCATGGGAATCCTTGGGTCGATTTTGACACCCGATGGAGCCACTTGTATGTGATAATGCCACTTTATATTAAATATGTTAAAGTAAATACAAAAATGAAATAAGCATATATCTTTAAGTAAAATAATTTTTACAAAGGGTTATATATGTTATATCATCGAATATAAATATTAAAAAGAGAGATAAAAAATTCCCTACATAATTTTTTTTATTTATAATTTTTAGACATTAAATTATTAAATTTATTAATTACACAATGATGATGCAGTATTTTCTTTATTAATGAAAAAAAATAAAATAAATGGTATTATAGATGTTAAAATAAATATAATTTGGTATTTTTGGTGCCATAAACTAATTTTATAGGTTATTCTGACATGTCTAGATTGATTAAATAAATTTTTTAGAAGTAATAATGCAGTTAGAAATTTAACAAAAACAAAATAACAAATAGTTTCAAAACTGACATAAAAGACTTTTTAAAACAAATATTATATTATTAATTTATATTATACTCCTAAAAATATAATGTTTGGGAAATGTTCATAAATAATATTATATATGTAATTAATGAACCACATGAGGTTCTCATAGAAGTTTATAGTATGTTTATTAACCATATAATATAAAAATACAAAGAGACATGCTAAATGTCAATCTAAATAACTAAGAGTTAAATCTAGAAGATAAGGTTAATATAGTAACCCAAACATGTCTAAAACCTATTTATTGAGTATTTTTAGACCCAACCTCACATTATCATAGAAATATATCATTTATGAGACATTAGAAACTGAAAATGATTTTATTATAAAATAATATTTCAATCTTTTCCTAAGGTGCCCCTCACCCCTCCTATAAAATGGCACTTCCCTTCTCTCAAATTCACACCTTCAAAGCCATTTGGCTCAGCCAAAACCTATCCAAATATCCTCTCAACTATCCTACGTTAATCCTAGAGGCCATTCATTACTCATAAATCCATCTTATAGATCCCTTTTTATCAAATGAAAAGGAATAACTCGAAGAAGAGGTAAATATTTCATCACCTCTTTCAAGTTCCGTTCTTCTTCCACTTCCTCTTTCTATGTTGATTACATTATAAAATAATTACCCCAGTATCTTCTGTATTCTGTGATGTTATTATAAAAATGAAACAAACATATTCTTTATTTTATCCATCCATTTAATGACATGTCACAACATGTGCGTATGTACTGCTTACCGTCTCCACGTCGTGGTGTAGTTGTTATTCAATATATTATTATTTGTATGGGTATAATAATGATGTATAATTGAAGTAAATAACAAATATAACATGATAATGAATCTTTATATATGATATATCATCCAATTATATATTATTTTAATATCAAAAGAATCATATTGTCGCTTGTGCGTATGTACAGATTATCGTCTCCACAAACGCGTTGAGATTCATTCTCCATCATATCCATTAATGGATAATTTTCATTTGATGATTAAAAATAATTTTTAATGAATTATTCTCATTCTGAATATAAATAAGATACAACATATCCAAAACAAACATTACTTACGTAACAAAGCATATAATGGAAAACGAATCAGTTAACACCAGAAATGATGATACTACTAAAATATCATTAGCAATGCAATATTAGAAGATCATATATGATATCATATTAATGTATATGGTTAATTTATAATTTAATAATAATAATTTCACCATTATATAGGAGGTTAATCTAACCTTTACCATGTAAAATAAAATGGTAAGGGTTAATTTCACAATCTCTTCATTATCCAAGGTTGCCTATACATAATTATCTACTAGGATATCTTTATCATAAACATCCATGTTTCTTAAAAATTTATTTAATTTTTTTTACTATTAACTATACAATGTGTTAATGTCAGTTATAATCTCATTTGAACTTATATGTTCTAAAAGGAATCTTTCTGTCATTTTCCAAACAAGGTACTTTATAACCTTTTTGAAAAAACTAATGTAAGAATGTTTTTTTATATTATACGGTGGGTGCGGCTATTTTCCACCATTATAAAATAATAAAATCCTCCCTTACAAGATTATAATAATATTTCCAAAATAAATGTTTTCTTTTATAATAATATTAATTTTAATTGATTTCAAAATAGAAATAAATATTTTTCTAAAAAAGGTTTTGATTTCATCTATGTCAACATCCATTGATGGATTTTAAGCTGATTTGAAGTTTATAAATTATGATACAAAACTTGCATATTGTATTGATGGTTTTGTGATTTGTTTGATTATAGATGTGTAATTTTTACACCATTCATGGTTTATGGATAAAGTATTGACATTTCGTAAGCTAGTTTTAATAGGAATGTTTATGTTATGCTTAAACATTTTCATATAAGGAATGAATTGGTCTTAGTATGAGATGCGTGGAGCGTATTATAGCTACTTTATGCATAGGTAGGTATATTTAGAAAAACTATTGTCTTTGAACAAGGCCTTAAACAAATCTTATTTGTAGTCTTGGCACAAGTCCTTGACTATGTGGTTATAAAGTCTGACATTATGCATTCCATCATTATGCAAGTGGCTATTGATATTTCATGTGATTATTGGACTAGTAGAATATACATGTGAATAAGTAAGTGGAATTATTTGATTTTAAATTTTCTATATTATGATAATGTTTATGTTTAAAAGGATTTTGTTTTATTCTTATACATTTCCGTAAATGTTTATGTTTATTTATGAATGTTACTCTATATTGTTATCCTTACCGGGCATCTGAGCACACCCCTTTCTATGTTTTATTTTTCCTAGGATCCAAATAAGTATTTTATGACTGTCCTTCAGGGATAATCTAAGGGAATATGAGTGTACTCTATGGAAACAATGTTGTTGTAGTTTTTCATTTTATAATGTAATGTAAAACATATGATTGTATCTAGTATTTCCAAGTCTACTAAACTGATCGGTCTTCTGAGACATGATTTCTTTATATCATGCCAATGTTATGTAATAATTCATTGACTCTGGGTAACTGGGGTCAGAGTGTTATAGTTGGTATCAGATAAAGTTTAGTACAAACCCTGAAATATAGATTTAGATATTCTCTAATTAGAGCACATTACCCAAATATAGACTTTGAGGATTAGTATAGAAGAACTTCCATAAATTTTGGTATTGTAGAGATTTTATGAGTTTTCCATGAAATACATTTCTATCTGGATACAAGGAGGTAGAGGCGGCTCTGGCACAGATTTACCTTGGTGTAAAAACCCGAAAACACCGCTTTGATCTTGAATCGAACGGGAACTGGTGCATGAAAATGGGCCTTGCTGCACTCTTGGTTACGATACTCTAGGGGGATATGCATAGGATAGTTCTCATTTTCTTTAAAAAACATTATGAATGGTTAATGAGTATATAATTCCTCAAAGAAAACACTTTTATGATTATGGATTATATCCATAAAATGTTTAGTTTATGTAAAGTGTTTTACAATTTTGGAATTATGTATTTCGATTCATAAACTAATCTTGTTTATGCCATTGTTTAGAAATGGCACCTAGCAGATGGAATGGAAACCATATAGACTCAAGTAATAAATTTAGGGATTTACATCCTACACAATATAGTTATAGTATAGATGTTGAAGCAACTGGTTCTGATCAGCTTATCACTATACCAGGACAACTCACTTAGGTTATGAGTAATAACCTTACACATATGGAGAACGCTGATCCATAGCCTATGGAATCAATGTTAGATCCCTTCATGAGGCAACAACCACAATCATTCAATGGGATTACAATTCCATTAGTAACTGAGCAATGGATAAATTCTTTAGAGAAAATATTCCATGCCTTGGGGAGTAGCCAAAGGGAAAAAGTTGTCATAGAAGATTACCACCTCATTAGAGATGTTGATTAATGGTGTTCATTGATTTAAAACACAAAGGAAGATGAGTGACTAAAAAATATGTAATGCAGGGAGGTTAAAGTGTTTTTTTAGAAAAATACGTTCCGTATGACCATCGAGAGAATATCGAAAGTCAATTTTTGAGTTTGAGTCTAATGGAGGATCAGAATGTCGCAAAGTATGAAGCTAACATTACAAGGATAGAGAGGCATGCTACAGATTATATAAGTAACCCAAGAAGTAATATTGACAATTTTTTGATTGGTTAAAACCATCTCTCAATCGAGCATTAGTCTCACAATCCTTCTTGTCATATGATGATATTGTCTCATGTGCTATCAAGACAGAAAAATAATTCTCTATGTATAATGAATTTAACGCAAATCAATTGATAAAGAGATATATGGAAAAGATTTGAAATAGAAATAAGGGGAAGAAGGGAAATGTTGAATATCCTTCCAACAATAAATGTGGGAAGAAACACCATGGTAGTTGCCTGATGGGAACGAGAGTCTGTTACATGTGTGGTGAAAAAGGTCACCAAACTCATGATTTCAAGGTGAATAAAAAAAATTTCAATGTTGAAGGCTAAAATTGCAGAGAAAGGGGGTATTATGGAATTGAATGACCTATGCACGAAAAAAACATAACACATAAAAGGATAAGGGATCAAGGGAAAGCATATTTTATCACTACTGTAGAAGTTGAAGCTCTGTAAGACTTGGTGGGTGGTAATTTAATTGTCTCCAAAAGTTTATAATATGATTTATTTGGTTCGGGATCATTGAATTGTTTCATATCTTCCTAGTTTTCTACAAAAATTAGATATTTCAAATTTTATATAAACAAGGGAGTTTTTAGTCAAAAATCTTATGGTAAGTATCATTGCAAAAATGTTTTGGGAATCAGTCCCCCTTAATGAATATAAATGTTCATTATCTACTGATCTCATCATAATTACCATTATTGAATTTGATATAATCTTCAGTATAGATTGGAATTTATACCATGATTAAAAAACATATTTTAAGTAGAATGAGGTTACTATTTTTTATGACGATGATAAAGAATAACTTATCATTAGAGCAGAATTGTCACCAGCTGATTCTTATCTAGAACCACCAATAGTAGCTCAACTAAATTAAATTATATGGGAGGAAAAGAATGAAATAACTATGGTTGGGGAAAATATTTTTCAAATAGAAGATGTACCTATTGTGAAAGAATGTGTGGATGTGTTTCTAGAAGATTGACCTAGACATCCTCCAGAATGAGAAATTGAGAATTCAATAGATTTAATTTCTGGTTCAAGGACCATATCAAAGACACCTTATAGAATGAACACTTTGGAATTAGTGGAACCAATGAAAAAACTTGATTAATTTAGTAACATGTGATTTATTCACCCTAGTGTTTCTCCAAGGGGAGCCCATTTCTTTTATGTTAAGAAGAAATATGGATCTATAAGGTTGGGCATTGACTATATGGATATCAATGCAATAACAAAAAAGAATAAGAATCCCCTACCTCTCATTGATGATTTAATCGACCAACTTCATGTAGCTCAATATTTTTCAAAGATTGAACTTCAATCTAGATACCATCAGTTGTGCGTGAAGAAGGAAGACATTCTGAAGACAACATTTCTAACCAAGTACAAGCATTATGAGTTTACAGTAATGCCTTTTGGATGGACTAATTCACCCTCGGTCTTCAGGGATCTAATGAATAGGGTTTTAGAGGAATATATTTATGACATTGTAGTGGTATTTATTAAGGGTATCATGTTAAACACCAAAATATATGAAGATCATGGAAATCACTTGTGCATTATCCCGAACACGCTTTGCAGAAATGAATTATATGGGAAGATTACCAAGTGTGAATTCTAGATTCAAGGGATTTGTTTTCTTAACCATATTGTCTTTAAGGATGGAATATCTTTTGATCCTTTAAAGACCAAGGCAATCCAAGAATGGACATCATCTATGATTATAACTGAGGTATGCAGTTTTATTGGTTTAGCAGGTTATTATTTGCATTTTTGTCTAGAATTTGGCCTGATTGGAAAACCAATTAACAAATCTCACACGTAAAGGGGTTAAATTTGTTTGGAAAAAAGAGTTTGAAGAATTTTTGTAGAACTTAAGAGAATATTAGTCAATGCTCATTTATTGACTCTAATATCAGGGAATTATGGGTTTTTTTATTTATAGTTATGCTTCAAAAAAAGGACTAGGTTGTGTCCTTATGCAGAATGATAGGGTTATTACCTCTGTTTTTATGAAGTCTGGAATTATGCATTCCATCATTTTGGAAGTGGATTTTGATATTGCATGTGATTATTGGACTACTAGAATATCCATGTGAATATGTAAATGAGATTATTTGATTATATATTTTCCATATTATGCTGAAGTTCTATTTTAAAAGGCTTTTGTTTTAGTCTTATACATTGCCTTAAATGATTATGGTTATTTATGAATGTTTCCGCTATATTGTTATCCTTACCGAGCATCTGAGCTCACCCTTTCTATGTTTTATTTTTCCAAGGATGTGAAGATGTATTTAATGAATGACCTGTAGGGATAGTTAGATGGGATATGAGTGTGGACTATGGAAACAATTTTGGTATAGTTTTCCTATTTATAATTTTATGTAAAATATATGAATATATCTAATATTTCCAAAGCTACTAAACTGGTCGGTATTTCGAGGCATGATTTTATTATATCATGACAATGTTATGTAATAATGCACCGAATCGGCACTACTAGGGTTGGGGAATTATAGTTATCCTTCTTTCTTTATTTAGAAGGGTGGTAAGGTTCATACCTAAAGGGTTGTTAGTAAGGATATCCTATAATGATATCCTAATAACTATTAGAAGGGTATCTCAATTGTGATTGTTGGTAAAAATAAAAGGCATCAGTGGAATAGATACCATAATGAATTGGAGGATAACATTGAGATTTCTTATAGGGAAGTGCAAGTCATCACAAAAGTTTACCTACCTATTTATACTTTGTTTCCACCATCTTATCAAAATCAGAACATTTCTCCACATAAATTCTTCTGATGAGTGTGTTAGACCTTAAAAAACTATAAATTATTCCATTACATGTTTCCACTGAGGGAAATATAAATGTCCAGTGTATTTTCTATTATTGCACCATATATACTAGCATCAATAATATTACGATCAATATGAATTATACAAATATAAAAATATTTTATTAAAATTTAATTGATTATTCTGTATTGTGGATAACATACATAGTCTTTTATAATGTTTCCAGTATTTATAATGTGTTACCCCCATTATTCAACCTTATTAAATATATTTAATTTTTTATTATTTTAATTTAGGGTTTCATAAATATTTTTAAAGAAATATTAATTTCATGTTCACTTATCCCCAAATTGGAATATTTACATAATAAAGACAATATTTTGTGATGTCCTTTAACTAATAAAGAAATGATCTTAATTTGATAAGTTATTTGAGAAATACCACATGTTTCAATGTCAAACATATAATATGAAATTATTTTAAATGTATATGTGGATCCTCCCTAGGTTTTCCATAATTTTTTGGAAATAACTGAATTAAATCAAATTTGATCTCATCTTTAGGTGCTTCTCCTTGTATTTGAATATAAACATATTGAATATCAAAATTATTAAAAGTTATTTCCTTTAATTTATGGTTTTTTCCTTCCATGTTATAGAAGTTTGTTTTTTTCAAATTTATTTCTAAAAAAATAAGGGGTTATAATTTTTTTGAGGGATTGTGTTTCCGCTTTTGATTGTTTTATTAGTGTGTTGGGGTGTAATCTACACCACTTTTTGGGTTCATGTTTTAATGTTTTTAGCTCTCCTTGAGAAATATTTCCTTACCAAAAACCTAAAAACAAAAGATTACATAAGATAACTTAATATAAACAAATAAAACCAAAAAAAGGAGTTTAATATTAATAAAATACAAAAACCACTAATCAAAAAATACACTATAAATGTTGTCACTCCTTGATAACAATACTGCTACTTGGTCATGATATCATGGAACATAAAATTAATTAATATTTAAAAAATAATTTATAGTATAGTTAAGACCCTAATTAATATCAATAGGTGTGTATAATGTTTAAGAGATCAAAATTTAAATAAATTTTATAATACAAAACTAAACAAGGGGTTTTGTGATGATGATTAAAAAAATAAAATGAACCAACAAGATATTTTTTTTATATTTTTAGAAATAATTTGGGTTTTATGAGATGTAAGAGAAGGATAATATTTAAAATTTATTATAAAAAATGATAAGGTCATGGTTATCAAACATACATTTGGTTTAATGAAAGTCTTTGGTTAAGGGTAACCAAGATGTTGATTTTCCTCGTTGCTCTTTAAAATGATGCCCTTAGAAATACCCATTTAAAAACCACTTTACCAAGGTTTAAATGTTATGAATGGATTGATTTAATGACCCAAACCTAGTTCAGTTATAAATAACCTAACATGGTGGCCACCTGACCTCAGGCATACCTCCCCGTATTCCAGAGGCTGTCGACTAGCAGAGAGGGTAAAATGAAGGTGTGATAGGTAGACTATACCCTCTAGACCAATATTAAAATAGAAGAGGAATATATGAATAATATAAATAGTGGAAGATAAAAGTAACTAATAACTAAAATACTTCCTAACAAATAACCATGCATGATCACAAGGTGATTCATATACAAGAAGTCTAGCATACATCAAGTAATATATACAATAGGCCAGGACTCACAAAAAAATAAATAAATAAAATACTCCAAATACAATAGGAATCCCAAATTACATGATCAGCCTCTAATATAATGCCAAGTCCTACCACAGAAGATATAATAGAAAATTATCATAATCCAAGCCTGAACTTCCAGTCAATAGATATGTATAGGTATCAACTATTTTCTGGAACAAGGTGAAATTGAAACTCAGTAGGCCCCCACCAAAGGCGTCTAAAGAAGGTCCACTATGTGTAAATAAAATTAAAGTGTTCATTTAAAATAAATAAGGTTATTAAAGAAATGATTTATAAATTATCCATGTCAATATCTAGTTCTTCATGGGACACCAAGTCAACCATACCTACTTCAACCTAAGACTGAATGACTTTGAGTATTTTGTATTATGTAAATAAGTTAGGGAACCGAGGTCTATAACCAAGGCCTCATTGTATAATGATATTTATATGTGGTTTCATATATAAATAGGAGCATCGTCCCGGAATCGAAACCAAGGGGGAATAGAGTGTTATATCCAATAATTTCCAACATATGATAAGTGGCACCATTTTCAACATCCCGAATCAATGGGCAAGAACCATCATATCCAAACACTTTTAATAAGGGATAAGGATTTATATGTATAAAAATATCAAGTAAATGATTTGGATATCCATGTAAAACATCCTAAAACTATGGAGAGTAAAGCATCATGTCCATCCATTCCCAATAATTGACGAGGATCTCCATGCTCAATAATTTAAAGTAAATGATGAGGAGCACCATGTACATCATCCTAAACCTAGGGTGCATAGAGGGTCTTGCACAAAAATTCCCAATACTTAATGAGTAACATCATGTCCAATACTACAATGATACTTATAACTCATTCAATTCAAATTCATTATGGGATCATCCATTCCATTCCATATCATAACCCACACATTAATCAAGGAATATTAAGAATAGATAGAAACATTTCATATAATAATTAAACAAATTCCATGATAAAATATCTATGTAGAAATAAAATTCATTAAAAACCTCTAATAATTTCATTTATAAGTGTAAAAGGTACAATTTTTATATCCTTTCAATGTAACAATTCAATGCATCCCAATATTCAAATCAATTACAAGTTATAAAAAGGGAAATGATAATTCACATTCATTTAATAATTACATTATTTAAATTATTAAATCCCACTAATAAGTGGCGATCTCAAGGCACCCAAGTGGTGGTTTGGTCAGGAGGTAAGAATAATAAACTGATGCCTTTACAAAGGGAAAATATGTCTCCACACCATTTAAAAAATAATGAATTTCGTTATTTATCTCACTCATATGTGACAAAAGGACATGTAAAAAATACATTCCTTATTACAATTCACTTAATCAATTTATCATAATTTATTCAATTCCCTTTCCAAGAGTCAATAAAAACGCACCTAAGTGGTGTTTGGGACAATTACCCGCAATGAAAATGAGCGTAAATAATAAGGAACACCCAAAGGGGTGATCCAAGATGATGTCACAACCCTCCAACAACATCAAAAACTCTAAATATGGGTCTAGCTCATGGACTATACTTTTAATTTATAGAGTTACACAATTTATGATCAAAACGTGAAAATCTTGGTGTACATCATAGGAAAAAGAATTTATAAAAAATGACACTTTGAAGGAAAAGTCATAGAACACATACCTCATTCTAAAGAATCATAGCTTTCCCAATATCATCCTTTGGTTCAAGATAAAATGACATAAATAAGATAAACTAGAAAAATACCTTGAAAATATAGATTATAAGATTTTATGGAAATAACATCCAATACGAAAAGGAAAATGAGGAAATGAAAAAGATGATTGAGAGACTAACCAATGGAGATCCAATATAATCATAAATATTTTATTTGGAGTTTGGATGAGGCATATCATCAAATAATAGTTGAGGAGAAGGATAGGGGTGCTCCCACAACTAGGATGTTGTTATCTTGTGTGAGGATAAGGGGAGGGTTAATGTTCAAAAGAATAGGGGAATATGTTATGACCTAGCCTTACCCAGGACATGATCATAGTCATATGACTCCATGGGTATCTTTTAATCCCTTGGTTTCCTTCCCAAAACACCAAAAATTCTCTTTTAATAGTTTAGTTACCATCCTAGAACACCAAATACTACTACTCACCAGTGTCACTTATTCGAATAGTGACTGTCCCCACATGAAAAAACATGTTATTTCTGTGTTTTTTCTTCACTATCACACACCCTAGGAAAATTCCTAATAGTTCACCCATCTTGATTACTACTCCAATAAAAGCATGATTAACTGTAGAGTTCTAGTCAGCTAGTATCTCGAAAATATTGGATCACCTAGTGGACATGCGCAGTAATATTTATCCTTTTAAGTATCACATTTCCATGGGTGTTATAGTCTCCACCCCTTTAAATTAAAACACCCTCATTATGGACCCCAATCCTCCAACCCAGGTTGTGCCTCTACACTAATAGTTGGGTATTGTCTCTGATAATATTTTTCAGGACCCAACCATTCGAAGCACATGAACTAAGTCATCTGACCCCATGGATATCATGTAATACCTTGGTTACCTTCCTAAAACACCACAGACTATTACACAATGGGATTTCTTATCAGCATAGTGATTGTCCCCATAAGCCAACACATATTTTTTTGGTATTTTTTATTCTCTCCCACACACACATTAGGAAAGTTCCTAGAGGGTCACCCATCTCGATCACTATTCTAAGACAACCATGATTAACTATAGTGTAACATAAATAGATTATTTTAAATGTATTTTTATTTTTTATTTCCATTAATTCATTGTTTTGGGGGTTTCCAATGGTTTTATGGAGAATAGGCGAGTTTTCGTGAATTGGGCCAAACGTGAGCCCAATTCCAGATTTAAAAATAATTTTTTTTTCTTTTATAACTTATTCATTTTTTAATATTTTTCACACATTCCAACTCCTAAATTTCCTCCCCGGATATATTAACACCACAATTAATATTTGGAGCCTTTGGAAATCCATAACCAAGGTCTGTTTTGGTTTTTATTTAAGGGATTGGGCTTGCCCGGAAGCCCATATCCAGTTTTAAAAATTAATTTTATTTATTTAATAACATATATAATTTTAAATATTTTTTGGTGATTCCAAGCCTCATATGCGCCCCTTACACCCAGATGCTCCCCCAACCTCTTTCCCCCCTCTTTGGAGATTGTAGGAATCAAGATTTAGGGACGAACATCTTAGAGTTTCTAAAATCGGCCATATTTGATGAGGTATGTTAATTCAATAATAAATCTCTCAATTCATACTCTTTTACCTCCATTCAAATTCCTAAATGACCTAATAATTCTTTTTCGAACATCCCCTGAGTTTTGGCCGTTTTCAATTTCAGATTGTGGTGTTTTGGGGAGATTAAATATAGATTTCCCAAGATAGTTAGTCCATTTCATTTCCCCTTTCAAATTGATTAGGTTCTCATTCTATTTTTTAGGGTTTCATCCCTTTTCATTGAAGTGACAAATGACCAGTGGGTATTGGATCGAACCTAAGGTTTATCCTTGGGGTTTTTTGGTCCAATTTTCTCTTTTTAGGTTTGATCTACCCTTCTTGATGTGTGGTGGTGGTGCATTTGTGTTTTCGCACAAAGGATTCAATGGTTTCATTTGATTTGGTAGGTGATTCCAATGTTGATGAAATCATTGTGTATTAGCATTCTGTATTTATCAAATTTTCATAGTTATATCATTTTATTATGGCTGCAAAAAATTGGTTCTTATGATGTTTCTATTTCAATTGAATTTTAAATGCAAATTTGGTTTGAAATTGGTGGTTTTCCAAAGAAATGTTTTATTTATTTATTTGGGGATGCCCTATAAATACATAGTTGTTTTTATTGATTTGAATTAAGGCATAAAATACTGTTTATAATGTTTATCCCCTTTGGTTATTGCTACAAAAATGGGTTTTAATTGTGATTGTAAAGAAAGTGATGTTTTGGTTCCACTGTTGTGTGAAAATGAAGGCTTTACAATGTTAACACTTTTGTTTAACATGTGGATGCCTGAAAATTGATTTTATGTTTTAATTTAAATGTATTGGGCTGCCTTTAATGTTTTGGTAACTTAAATGTGTATAAATAGTGTACAATTGGGTTTCTTAAGGGGTTTTGTGTGCAAAACAACATGAGATTTTGAGAAATTGATTTATTCCAATTCAAAGAGTTTGTTGTGTGTTTTAAGTGGAAAAAATGTAATAGCTACTGTATTTGGTGTATGTAGCTATTAGTTGTGTTTTACATTAAAATGGATATGTGTTAAATCCTGAAATTGTTTGGGCACAAAGGGGGAAGCCCGGGTACCTAGGTGGGGCGGATTTGTACTAGTACGGCTAGTGGACCGGATGGGTTTTGTCCCTGTTTCACATAGAATTTGGATAACGAAAACTCTAAATAAACTATGTAGATGATGATTGGGGACCACTAGGTTATGGGTATGTTCCCTACTAGTGGCTCGTGCATGAGAATATATTTTACTATGGTTACATTACACCGATGTACGAGGTACATGGGGCCCAAGACTATCTGGTGCCTAGGGGTGTTCCCGGTTTTGTTGCTCATTGGATTTGTGCTATTTTCCGTTGTATTTGGGTGTCTTTGGAATTATAATGCAGTATCTAACATGCCTATTTAAACGTGTTAACATCTTGAAAGTTTTATCTTGAGAAATGTTTTCAATTTAAAGTTGCATTTCGTGGAATTTGTCACCGCTTTTTATTACATATTAAAACTGCTTGCTTATTCACCTTGTATTACATGCACATTGGAATCATAGGGTGGTATCCTCTTGGGATTAGGCTCACTACTTACACCCCATGGGTGTATGTAGACTTTTTTTGACCCAGGAAAAGGAAAGGCTAAGGGTGATGGCAGTTCAGGGTGTTAGTCCTCATCCTTGGGGCGGAGTAGTGGAGACGACTTGGGGGTGATGACCCCTTGTCATGTGGAGTGCATGGGGCTGTTTTGTTTCTGTTCCACTGTGTCATTGGACTTTTTGTATTACATTTGAACTTATGTATTCTGTTCTGGATTTTTTTTTATAAACCTTGTTGGTATGAATTTTTTCAGATTCAGTTTATCAAATCTTTTTGGTGTTTTATCTATACATATTTGGGTAAATCATTCCCAAACCAAGATAAATGATACCCGGGAACTTGAGCCTGCCCTTGGGGATAGGGAATGCCCTTCGGGCCTTGTCACGGGGTGGTTCTGGTGCCAGTTTTGGCGGCGACCATATTCTGTTCGTGACAAAATGGTATCAGAGGAGGTTCAGGTTAACTCGTTGGGTCATGTTATTTCAGGAAGAGTCAGGATATTATGGAGTTAGGATTGTAGGGAATTGGTATTCTATAATGGGAAGTGTGCCTGATCACCACACCTCATGAAAGAATTCATGTTTCCTAGGGAATTCAGGATTTATCTAAGTCCTTTGGTTTTCTAGTTTTAATGATGGTTAGGGGAAATGAAAAGAGAGTTGGGTTAATGGTCTCAGTGAGCTCGTAGGGCCTGGAAAGCCAGGTGGTGTCATGGATATTCCCTAGAACACACTTTGTGACTGTCAAGTGATTGTGGTATGGTTGCAAACCATATGGCCAAGTCACCCACTGAAACTAGTTTCCTCTCGTATTGTCTTGTGTCCTTTAGTTTTGAAATCCTGGATCTTTGGTTTTAAAGTGACTTGGTTTTAAGAAGAGTAAAGTTTTTTTTGAATGATTTTCAAATAACGAGGGAAAGGATTTGTTAATTAAATGGTGGAACTGGATTTTTAGAATTATTTTGAAATGTAAAATGGTGTGCTTACACCTCTTTTGAAAGAAAAAAATATATTGATTTTGGTTTTGTAAAGTGTTTGCAATAGAGTTATCTAAATAATAAATGGGTGTTTTAATGGGATGAGATGTTTTGAAATTGATGTGAATATCTTGAAATTGAGTTCTTGTATAAATGTTCGTGTCATTCTGAAAATTTTAGTAATATTTGATTTGGGATTTTGATCTCCTAGTTAGCATTTTTGAAAAAAAGGATGTGTTGGTTGACAGTTTTGGTTTTGAAAAGTGGAAATAATATTTGTTTTAACCTTTGGTATTTCCGTGAGTAACCACATGCATGTGGTTATATGGGATGATGGATGGTTGATGGAATTACTTGATGAGTGTCGGGACAGATATGAGGAGGGTGCCCGATGTGGCACAAAAACATGCATGTGTGAGGCCCATGGGGTACCATTGGTGGATATGCATACTGCTAAACAGTTTGTTTTCAAAGAAATTATTTTAAAGAAAAACATGATGTCTTGATGAATAGTTTGATATAGTCTATATTATAGGTTTTTGATAATGTTGATGTTGTGGGATGTTTTGAGTCCAATAACCCATCCTGTTTGAACGGTGTTTTGGGTTTGTGTTTGGTCGGTGAGCTGTGTTGTAGGGACGGTTAGTGGTCTCTTTTTAAAATGTTTTGGGATGTCTTTGTGGTGGTTCCCTTCATGTGTTTGGATCTAGATTTTGGTATATCGTGACCAATGGACCATCTTGTTTGGGTCCTTTGGTTCAATTATTGGAAAAGGTACGCCCCATTAAGGGTTAGTGCGCAACTGAAGTGCAACCCGGATTGTTTTTCTTTTGAAGACCCTCCAGTTGATCAGTATAAGGAATCATTTAATTTAGATTTTTAGATTGAGTCTACACCCTTTCCTATATTTGATTTTTAGATCCTCTTGTAAAGTGAGAGTTCTCATGGAATGTTGAAAGGGACCTTAGTTTATTATGTTTCCGGATACGCCGAAGGTGGATGTGGTCTAAGGATGTTAGTGTGGATGAGTGTCTCGATGGTGTCCAAGAGGACCTTTGGGTTCTTCGAAGTTTCATTGAGGCATGAATTCATGTTAAACCACCGGTGTGGAAAATATGGTCACGATAGGTTATTGTGGCCACTTTCTATAATTTTGTGTTGTTTGGGGATGTTGTATAAGGTCCCTCTACGTGCATTTTTTTTATCAGTCGCAATGGTCATGTTCGGTGATGCCTTATGATGTCATGGGCTTGATTGATAATAAAGGTGAAAGTTGGTCAATCATATGAGAGTCTCTGTTATGTTGGGGGAATGTATCCCTTGAAAAAAAAGCTTAAAAATATTCCATTTTAGTGGAAGGTGATTATAGGTTTTCTTTACTTCTATTTTTTCTCACCCGAACAAACAATGTGTGATGTGTGTGCATATTTTAAGGCCTTGTTTCAGTGAAATATCGAGTTAGGGTAAAGTGAGTTTGTAATGTGTTATCTCTTGGAAAAATTATCAGGGATTGTGTTGTATTTTTTGGTTGCATCGAAAGTGGAATTATCGTTCATGGGGTTTCCAAAGCCTAACTGCGAGGATGAAGATGCTTCAATCATTTGAGCTCCAGCAATAGGTCTCGGAGAGAAGCTGGCTCGTAGTAAGGGGAAATCACTGGGTCATTTAAAACCTTGTATAAATTCATATCCTCAGTATGAATTTTATGGTGGGTTTAAACCTATGGTGTCAAAATCTTTCTTCTGTTGTCCATGTTCGGCGGAAATAAGTAGAGGGCCGTGTACCCATGTCATCACCCAATGTTATTCCCTCCACCTTTGGTTTCCACTGAGTCTTTGGAGAAAGGTTTGAAATTTGCCTACACTGTTTGAAAACATGGTTTTCACTTGGTAAATATTGACCATGCCCCAGAAAACAATGTGGATAGACGGATCCCCACTGTTAGTGTATGGTTTCCCAAACCGTGAAACCTAACCTTGTGGTCTCCCCAACTCTTTAAATTGTGGGGTCTTTCTTTGTCGACCAGTGATGGTTAGTTAAGATGGTTGGTTCTTATGGTGGGGATACCCACTATGAGTCTTATATAATTTCTTTTGTAAATTTCTGATGGAAGTATATCCTTTGTACCGGTGATTCCATTTAGGCCTCCCACTTTTAGTCTCTTGATTATGTCTCAAAAAAATATTTGTTGTCTCTTATGGTGGGGAGCGTATTTGTGTCCCCACATACCAATAACTTAGATTTTTCCATGGTCATGGCTTGCTGTAGATAGTCTCGTTCAGATATATCTAGCTACAAACATCATTCTTGAGTAAACATTGGGACTGGAGAGCACTGAATGGTTTAGTTAAAGTAAGGTAAGTGTAACCTTGTTCAAAGTTTTTGTTCGTTTGGGTGAATTGCTTGAGTATTGTTTAGATTTGTGTTTGAGGAGTTTTTATTTGGGATAAAGCCTGAATATTCTTGATGGTTTTAGAAATGTGGTGTAAGTTTGGTTTGTGAGATTATTCCTTCCTTCATTGATCATTGGAGGTGTATTGGCCTTTCAGGAAGAAACCTGGCAAGGGAGTACTTCCTGGTTTCCTAGTTGGGTTTGGTTATTGCTTTGGCCTTGCTGTGACTTTCCGGGGTGGAAATATTTCATGGTGGGTATAATTGTAACATACATAGCTTATTGTAAATTTAAATTTATTTTTATTTCCATTAATTCTTTGTTTTGGGGGTTTCCAATGGTTTTATGTAGAATATGTGAGTTTTAGTGAATTGGGCCAAACAGTGAGCCCAATTCCAGATTTAAAAATAAATTTTGTTTCTTTTATATCTTATTCATTTTTTAATATTTTTCACTGATTCCAACTCTTAAATTTCCTCCCCTGATATATTAACACCACAATTAATATTTGGAGCCTTTGGAAATCCATAACCAAGGTTTGATTTGGTTTTTATTTAAGGGATTGGGCCTGCCCGGAAGCCCATATCCAGTTTTAAAAATTAATATTATTTATTTAATAACATCTTCAATTTTAATTATTTTTGGTGATTCAAAGCCTCATATGCGCCCCTTACACCCAGGCACTCCTCCAGCCTTTTTACCCCCTCTTTGGAGCTCTTAGGAATCGAGATTTAGGGACTAACATCTCAGGGTTTCTAAAATCGTCTAGATTTGATGAGGTATGTTAATTCAATAATAACTCTCTAAATTTATACTCTTTTCCCTACATTAGAATTCCCAAATGACCTAATAATTCTTTTTCAATCATCCCCTGAGTTTTGGCCGTTTTCAATTTCAGATTGTGCTGTTTTGGGGAGATTAATTCTAGATTTCTCAAGTATGTTAGTCCATTTCATTTCCCCTTTCAAATTGATTAGAGTTTCATTCAATTTTTTTAGGGTTTCATCCCTTATCATTGAAGTGAATAATGACCAGTGGGTAGGGGATCTTACCTATGTTTTAACCTTGGGTTTTCTTGGTCCAATTTTTTATTTTTAGATTTGATCTACCCTTCTTGAGGAGTGTCGATGGTGCATTTGTGTTTTCGCACAAAGGATTCAATGGTTTCATTTGATTTGGTAGGTGATTCCAAGGTTGATGCAATCATTGTGTATTACCAAGCTGTATTTATCATATTTTCATATTTATATCATTTTATTATGGCTGAGAAAATTGTATCTTATGATGTTTCTATTGCAATTGAATTTTAAATTCCAATTTGGTGTGAAATTGGTGGTTTTCCAAAGAAATGTTTTATTTGTTTATTTGGGGATGCCCTATAAATACGTAGTTGATTTTATTGAATTGAAATAAGGAGTAAAATGGTGTTTATAAGGTTTATCCCCTTTGGTTATTGCTGAAAAAATGAGTTTTAATTGTGTTTGTAAAGAAAGTGAAGTTTTGGTTCCACTTTTGTGTGAAAAGGAAGGCTTTACAAAGTTAACACTTATTGTTTAACATGGGGATGCCTGAAAATTGAGTTTTTATTTTAATTATAATGTATTAGGATGCCTTTACTATTTTGGTAACTTAAAAGTCTGAAAATAGTGTACAACTGGGTTTCTTAAGGGGTTTTGTGTGCAAAACAACACGGGATTTTGAGAAATTGATTTATTCCAATTCAAAGAGATTGTTGTGTGTTTTATGTGGTATAAAATGTGATAGCTACTGTATTTTCTGTATCTGACCAGTAGTGGTGTTTTACATTAAAATGTATATATGTTAAATCCTGAAATTTTTTGAGCACAAAGGGGGAAGCCCGAGTACCTAGGTTGGGCGGATTTGTACTAGTACGACTAGTGGACCAGATGGGTTTTGTACCTGTTTCACTTATAATTTGGATAACGAAAACTCAAACTAAACTATGTGGATGATGATTTGGGACCACTAGTTTATGGGTATGTTCCCTACTAGTGGATCGTGAATGAAAAAGGATTTTACTATGGTTACATTACACCGAGGTACGACGTACATGGGGCCCGAGACTATCTAGTGCCTAGGGGTGTTCCCGAATTTGTTGCTCATTGGATTTGTGGTATTTGACCTTGTATTTGGGTGTCTTTGGAATTATAATATAGTATCTAACATTACTATTTAAATGTGTTTACATTCTGAAGGTTTTATCTTGAAAAATGTTTTCAATTTAAAGTTGCATTTCGGGGAATTTGTCACCGCTTTTAATTGCATATTAAAACGGCTTGCTTTTTCACCTTGTATTGCATGCACCTTGAAATCATAGGGTGGTATCCTATTGGGAATAAGCTCACACCCTACTTACACCCCTTGGGTGTAAGTAGACTTTTTTGACCTAGTTAAAGGAAAGGCTAAGGGTGATGGCGGTTCAGGGTGTTAGTCCTCATCCTTGGGGTGGAGTAGTGGAGACGACTTGGGGGTGATGAACCTTTGTCATGTGGAGTCCATGGGGATGTTTTGTTTCTATTCCATTGTGTCTTTGGACCTTTTTTATTTCATTTGAACTTATGTATTCTGTTCTGGATTTTTTTTTATAAACCTTGTTGGTATGAATTTTTTCAGATTCATTTTATCAAATCTTTTTGGTGTTTTATCTATACATATTCGGGTAAATCATTACCAAAACAAGATAAATGATACCCGGGCACTTGTTCCAGCCTGTGGGGATATGGAGCGCCCTTCTTGCCTTTTCACGGGGTGGTTCTGGTGCCAGTTTTGGTGGTGACCAGATTCGGTTTGTGACATATAGAGTTCGAATCAGGCAGGATCTCAAAAATTAAGGTGCTCCTTGTTAACATGAGTAGTAACATGTAGCCTTTTAAGTCTCACTTTACCAGGGCTGTTATAAATAATCACTATTTCAAATTTTTATAAAGGGGAACATGGTTTGGAAACACATTATGGATAATAATGTGCTAACTATGTACATCCACTATCCAACTTCACAAAACCTCACATGGCTAGGTAAATAGTTAGAATAATGGAGCCCAACCAGTGCATTGACAATGTCCAAGAGGTTCAACCCTTGCATGACTTGGTGCATAGTTTTACAAACCATGTGAAAAAATGCAATTCACATTTATTATTTACTATATACATTTTCATGGATGTTCGGACTCATGTGAATAGTGTAAAAAACCATTTGAAACTCATACAGGGATGTATGGGTGAGGTGCATGGTTATCACTAACAGTATGCTAACCTGCCCCTCCCTTGCCTTTCCCAAAAGTAGGATTTAAAATAATGATTCTCATAAAAAATCATTTAGCCTCTTGAGAAACATATAAGTTCGCAGAACTCATCAAAAAACAACATGTTAGAGTGTTTCAACAATTTGAGTTATGATATGAATTTTTTTTGTAATTCAGCCTATCCACCAAATGTAAAACTAAAATTCCTTTTAAAATACCAACAGGTTCAAATCAAGGGATCCTATAACCTCCCCACCTTAGAACTTCACATCCTTGAGAATACTCAGTGGACATTCAAAAAAATACTAAATCTATTTGGGACAATATTTCTGGTTTAATGGATGCATTGTGTTTCCAAATGACCAACATGCCTTCATGATCCACTTAAATAATAAAACAACTAATCCTCTATAAACTGGTCCAACACTCAAAAGCATTATCGAAACATTAAGAGGAAACATACCAATGATTATTCGACTCGAGACATGATCCCACCATTGTATCTTTCATAAAATATCCTATGGAACTTCCCACCATATGTTCTAGCCTTGAATGGACAATTTATAGTCACGTTACACCCAATGTCAAAATAACTTATTGAAGAAAACCATCAGCATCCTAAGAACTCTCACAACATTATTCTCAACATTCTACAACTGATTACACAGGAGGACACTACCATTGGTCATTGATTTGATAAAAATTTTCTAATTTCCAATTGGCCATATTTAACATTATCAAACTTGATTTTCCTTGAAATCCCCTAGTCAACGTTTACATTAAAATCATCTCATCTCAACAATGCTTCAAATATGTTTCCTCACTTACCACATACAACCACATGATTGAAATACATGTTGATCTGAAATAAACTGATGATTTCTAAAAATGGCTATCTTTAACAGATCACAGATCACCAAATCCCAATCCCAAATCCATTATCTAATGGCACATTGAGATTATTCTGAGCATGCCTACCAAATCCCATAACTTACTTCCAGTGAAATTTACTAGTTTAAAATTTCTCTATTCATTTCAATTCCATTCCATAGTAGGAAGTCCATTTTATTCTCTATCCCATAACTCTGGATCATCATTAGTTATTCTGAGCATAATGAAAACACTCAAACATCACCCATGATCATGTTTGAACCTTTACTTGGTATTTACTGAGACATCCATTCATACATTGTTCTATTTTTCCAATATCACTAGAGAGACAAAATTACCATCACATAACCTGTATCAAGGTCCCATAACCCTTATCATGATGGATTCTTCGACTATCTACTAATGTCTTTCCCCCACCTTATGGGCATCCTCATTTTCAAACCAAAAAATAAGAGTCCTTGAATACCACAACCCTTGACCCATACCTACTTGGACATAATTATTGGAATGACTACGAACCTGCCCATTATCGAGTGCTAATGTAAATTCCACCCATCACCCATCACATGTTCCAAAAAATTCTTCCCATGGATTTCACCGAATATCATCATTTAATGAAGGTCACTGGCCTCATATGGGAGACGGTGTACTACCCAGATAATGGATTATTTTATACTTTTCCTCGAGTGAAACTCTTGAAGATTCAATTTATCAAAACATAAATGATACATAAATATCTCAATGTATGTCCAATAATCTCTCTGTGTACTCAGTATTATGTCAAGATATTGGGAATAATCATATATAAACTAAGAGTATACTAAGATTCCAGTAATAGAAAAATCTATCTCTCCTGGATCCGTGCTCACATAAAATGAGGATATACTTTCCATTACTAACCCCTGATACCATGTCTCCTGAAAAACAATACCAAGGTCCACCCATGGGTATACCACCTCATGACACCCAATATACACTTGATGAATCCTATAACACAAAGAGACATTTATCATTATCAGAAATACTATGAATCTATTCCCACAACATCACTTCTTTGGAACCATCAGTCCTTGGCTCACACACAACTGCTTAGCAACTAAGGATATAATGGAACTATATGTAACTGGTATGTATCATTTCTATCTTTCCCAACATAGCGGGTGTACAAGTTTGTACAACACAACCCAAGTCCAAAATAAATCATCCATGAGTTTTCCATCATTAATTCCAAGCTTATTATGTTATATATCATTCCATTCTTAAAATTCCATGAGTATCCTTGGAACTCTTCTTCAAAATAGGGCATATGACTATTCCATGATTCACAAATGACATCCCATAACATGACATTTTTTCAAAAATTAATGTGTCAAATACAAAACCCCTGGTTAACAGGGAATGGCCCCATAAAAATTCATCCTAATGAATCTAATCTTGATATTAATCACCCAAGGCATTTCTATAAAAACCAAAGGCATTAACTATTCCTACCTGGAAATACCTGAGAACTATCCATGCATTGACCTCTAAATGATCATAAAACCAAGCTCCCCACCTCTAAAAGTATCCTTAAATGTATTTTAACCCCTCTTTCATGTTTCACCAGATTAAACTTACTTGTGACTCACAAGGGTCTGAGTAAAAATTGAGGGCCTCTAAATATCCCACTCAACCCCACCGATCAAGTCTCAAAATAAGGCCAATGGGTCTATACATCTATCCATTAGTTCTCTTGAACAATTACCACAACGTACCAAAGGGACTCTATTAAATGATATCTAATGCTATTATACCTCTTCACTAAGAAGGTAAAACTGGAGGTAGGTAAATATATCATCAACCAAAAGAGGTCAAAACCTATAAACATGGGACTAATGACATCACCTACCAAGCATCAACCTACTAAGCCCTGATCCACTATGAGAATACACATAATAGAGTTATCATTAGAGGTTCATAATGTCAATGTAAAAGGATAAAGATAAAACCCTCATTGGGTATCCATATTTGGTAATACCCTCTTGAATCTCAACATAAGAAACAATGACCATCATCCCTGGGTATTTCATTTCATAAACTAAGAGTGATACCGAAATCAAATGGTTATAAGAACAACACTTACACAACATACGAGATAAAATAAATATATCTACTAGCTTCCTATGTCTATGGATTCTTCCACAAGAAAATAACCCATCATTTTAATATAAGGCATCGACTTCAAATCTAGATTCACACCCAAAAGGTCATTTGTCTCACTCACCTAACCTCTAGGTTTTACGAAATAGATGAAAATAAGACAACTGAGACCCGTAGAAAACCTCCACATTCCCATAAAAGTCTTTTTCTCAAGTAAATCATAATACAACTCTTATAGGATGGTTCTTTATTATCAACAACATGTAAATATTTTACTTAAGCCATTATAAAACGTGACATTTGTTATAAACATTAAGGATAATCAAATTAATAAAAATCCAAGAACAAGTTATAAAGAAAACATTTTTTGAATTATATTTTGCTCATTATTTAGATGGAGCCATAAAGAAATTTAGGAAAATTATATCATGATAGCCTTATAAACATTTATTTATCCCAAAGTTATCACAATTTATTTGGTTAAATAAAATTTCATTCACAAGCATTAAATGTGAAACTCCTTTTAGGTTGTAATTGAAATTTTTTTTAATTAATTTCTCAAATCAATAATTTTATAAAATTTACAAAAGGAACTTTATCAATTAACATGGAATATGTTTAGTAATATTATACAATAAAATTATATGAAAAACTATATGATTGCATAAAACACTCTAAATAACCATCCCATTTAACAAAATATACCTCAAATAGGTTAAGTAATAAGAATATTAAGAATGTTGTAAGCCTATTAGGGCCTCTTTATGCCAAACTGGGTTTGGTTATATGGGTATCTATTCTTAATTCATGTATTCAATTATCTATAAATTTCAATTGGAACCTCATTTATGTAATACCCATTTATAGTCAATTTATTATATATTTTATACACTATAAGGGTGCTCATCTAATAGACAGACACTGATAAGACCGACCTATATGGGATGATTCAATCATAGGAGGATTCAGTTATATCATTTTTTATTCTAGATTCATGAAGGAAAAAGAATTATATGTATCAATTTAGATACCATTTAACCAATATACAACATTAAATATCTAAATATTTCATTTAGGTTACTTATTTAACCAATTTAATAACATTTTGTTTCTGTAATTAATTTCATCTTGGTTAGATTTAATGGAATCATGTTGATATACTAGAAATTATATTTAGTTTAATGCGAAAACATTATTCAATTGACCATGTACCATAACTATATCATAATAATCCATACAATCAATATCAAATACATGTATATATTGGAATAATCACACAGTAATGGTATAAATATAATCATGCTAAATAATCACACTAGTATGATATATAAATAATAATACAAATGACATATGAATCCTATGTGAATAAAATTATGTATGAACACACATACTCTATTCCCATACCATTATAGGGGAAAAATCCCTTAAATTAATAACTAGAATAATTACTAACTATCAATAAAGGTTAAATAATAATTAACTATACATATAACAACCTGAACATTTAAAAATAAAATTCACCTTGTGATTTAATTAAATGTCTTATTAAGTAATATGATTATAAAAAACAAATTATTTTGTTTTAATCATACTATTGAGTTTGAAATAACATTAAGCATCATTTACATTGATAATATAGCTATTGAACAATGAAAATATGATTAGTATAAATATAGGGTTTTGATAAATCCAATTGACACATACAAATGAAGTGATAGCCTCAACCAATATGATCATACACTATAAATACCATTTATCAGAGCTTCTAAGGAATATAGAATTATTAGGCTCTTCCCTTGACCAATCCCAATATTATATCGAACATGTTTAACATGATCAAAACTTTTTTTGGGAGAAGTTCAAGCTCACCGAGAACACAGACCAAACCATGTACGCCAAACCCCCATTGAATGTGTAACCATATCACACTTTATCCTCAAGGATGTTTCTGGTGTATTAAATCGATTTGTATCAATACCATAATATTATAAATATGTATATTTCATTATTAATATAATAATGTTCATATTTTCTTCTTTTAGTTACTTTATAATTTTTTTTCTATTTTTATACAATAAAAGACAAATTTTATTCTTAATTTGTATATAATTTCAATTAAGATATTTATTTTGATGAATTAATAGATTTTGGAAATAAATATTATTTTAATAAAATATTATTAATATATAATTTTTATTATATTTAAAGGATCATATAATTTTTATGAAGTGAAATGTGATTTTTATAGGGGTTAAAAAACTATGGTTGTCAAAAAACCCCATCACTTCTTAATAAATGTATATTATTATTTTAAAAGTGAATATAAAAATATTTATAAAAATATTTTTATTAAATTAATATTATTTTTGGTATCACAATTTCTAATTTATACAATGGTAAATTTTTCATCATTTTCCATGATAGTCTGGTTTTTTCATAAAAATTAAATATTGTGTAAATATACGGTGTGTATTATGACATCATAATGACCCAAAAGTGATATAATAAGTACTATAAATTTTATACATGACCGAATATATGTTTTCAATTTAAAATAATGAAATTTTATGATTATTTTATTATCTTTATAAATCCTTTATGAATCCTCCAAAACCATTAATATATTTCATGGTTTTTAAGTCATTTATTTAAGAGTATGACTCCCATACACATCATCAAGGGTTCTATTTAATTATGTTAGAACCTTGGACTCATAATATAATGAAAACCACTCCAATTGATTGAAAACCATGGAAAAACCATTGGATTTTTTTCTGTATTTTTTCATTTTATTGTATAGAATCTCAACCCTATGTTTGAGATATAATAATGAAACCCCTACTCATTTTCTATATAATACCACCAAATCACCCATTTATCTTCACTAAAAACCTTGGGATCATGTTCTCACTCCACCCCTCCTATAAATTTCTATTAAGGTTCCACCAATCTCTCATGAATATCCTTTCAAGAATTTGGATAGACACACTTAAGTAAGGGGGTTTTTCCTTGTCCTCTTTATTCATGTTTCTTCATTATGTAATGCCTTATATTTCCAATTCCTAATGTTGGGATATGTTTTATCATGTCTCTATTAATATAAATTTGATGTAAAAAACTTTTATATAACCATTTATATCTCATAAATCAATTTTATGAATCTTTTTGTGATGTTGTTATGTTAACGAAATTTCATGTTGATGTTCCATGCCGAACTAGTTGTGTAGTGAATACCATTCTCATTTCCTATCTAGTTTTTTCTAATTTATACACTTATAATTATTTAATTTGGGAGTTAGATGTATGTATTCCATAGTATTTTTTGATGGAATAAAATGTGATGATAAATCATTTCATGTTTTATGATTTATGTGGAACACTTAAGCATGATAATGAAATGAAAAGTGATGGGTGCACCCAGAATTATATTTCCTTCCAATCCATTAGGTAATTTTTTGTTATCATGAGATGTCATTCAAGGGATTAGTGAGTGAAACTAATCCATCAAAGGAATTTTTCCATTATGATATCTTATCACTTATCTTAGACCTATGTTTATGAAGTTCTATATTAAGTTGTTTTCATATTTCCCATGTCACATTTATGTTATAATTTTATATAATATATTATTATTCATGTTTTTTATTCTCACACCATTTATACCCAATTTATACGAATATTGTCTAACATTTATTAATTTATTCATTTTACTCAATGTTTATTCCCTTGTGAGTCATTATAGCTCACCACTTTCTTATGTATGTCCCCAGGTTCTCCCATGCAGTGTTATGCACGAAGGAATATTAAGATTATGTCAAAAAAGTTTTCAACAAGGATGATGGTTTTCATGATTTTGTTTTTATTTAATATACCTAATTCCTAAAGAAAAAATACATACAGATCATTTGGGTTGTATTAAGTGAAATATTATATAACAAATCATGTATTAATGAGAAAAAATAGAAGGGTTTTTGTAGTTTGAATCAGTGGAAAACTTTTGTTTTTTTTGGATTACGTTTAGATAACTCTAGAAGAATCCTTAGAAAGAAGTCTATGAATAAGAAAACAACAATAAATTTTGGTATGTATAATGTAAGTGTTTTTTCAATAAAATATATCTTCGTCAAGATACTACATTTGTAAGTGGATTTGACATAGATGTACATAGGGGTAAAACTCAAAAACACCACACTGAGCTAGAATCGACCGATAAAGGGCGCATGACAATTGGCCTTTCTACACACATAGTTTGACACTCCAAGGGGATATGCTTTGTTAAATTCATAATCTCATTACGAACCATTATTATGGGATCAAAAAATTACAATTGGAATATAGATTGTTTATTACATAGATTGAATCCTAGAAAAACATAAGATAATAAAATACATGTAATTTATAAGTAATATCATTAATTTCACTATATTCTCATTTTTTGTGTTTAATATTTTAAAAATTATCAT
The DNA here is from genome assembly GCA_963277665.1 of Viscum album. Taxonomy (NCBI): domain Eukaryota; kingdom Viridiplantae; phylum Streptophyta; class Magnoliopsida; order Santalales; family Viscaceae; genus Viscum; species Viscum album. Next base: position 1,604,821,191 of record OY728161.1, read on the forward strand.
ACAAATTTTTTTTCTTTTATTCTAAATAATGGCTGGAAATAGGAGGACTCGGGCAAACAATCAATGTGATAAACAATGTGTTGACTTCCCCAACTAGATACCCCACCCGATGGGAGTGAGAATTACAAATTTTATGAAGATAATAACTCAGATGAATTTGGTTATAAAAATAAACCTATATTAGGTGGAGTTCCCAAATCCCCCTAACAATATAAAACATTAATAGTCCTTTATGAGACAAATGCCTCCGATATTAAATGGATCATCTGATCCATTAATCAGAGAACAATGAATAAAATCCATTGATAAGATCTTCAATATCCTTCAATGTTTCGAAAAAGGGAAGGCGACACTAGCTATTTACCATATGGGGGGAGAATATGATCACTGGTAGACATTGATAAATAATATTAAGCTAGTGTATGTTATTGAATAAATGGGGTGGAAGAAATTATAGAAATATATTTTTGGATAAATAGTTTCCCTATATTATCCAACTTAAAATAGAAAAGGATTTCCTTACCCCCTATGAAAAAAGAAGATAAATCAATGAAGGGGTATAAGAAAAACTGCACAAGACTCACACAACATGACTCTATGTTTATTGTTACCCATGAATAGAAGGATGACCACTACTTTGGTGGGAGAAAACCTAGCCTACGAAAATCCTTAGCAATCCCAGACAATGATAGCTATGAAAAAATTCTTCAATATGCCCTCTATGTAGAGATAGATATCGATGAATATCAATAGTACCATGGAGATAATACATAGAAATAAAAGATTAATTATGGTGGATTGATGGATAAATGTAATAGTGGAAATAAATTTCAGCATCCCTCTTGTCAAAGGTGCAGAAAGAATCACCCCATAAATCACATAAGGGGGATGAGGAAATGTTTTAGGTATAGGAAGGAAGGGAACCATGCTAGAAATTTTAGATATGAGAAACCCACCAATATGATATAGGATTGGAATTCTTCATTCAAACCACAAGGAATTTTTCATTTCATCAACTATAAGGATCTAGGGCTCTTTGAAAACCAATACATTGAGAAAAATGTTTTAGGAGACAACCAACAACCTCCAAGGCAACAGGGGTGTGCTTTTTAAATCACAACTGATGAGGTGGATCCCATAAATGAAGTGGTGATAAGTATGTTAGTTATTCATTCCTGAATCACGAACATAATTTTTAATTCTATTTTTTCACATTCCTTTATATCTTAAATGTTTAGTAGAATTATTCAAACACCTCCCAAAATCATTGAAGTAGAGTTGTTAGGGAAAACGGAAAATGGGGAAATTATTACATCCTGAGTATATTACTCCCCCTATCAAAATATGTGGGTTAAAATTCCTAAAAAACCTTTTTATAGTCCCTTTGGGGTAATTTGATGCAATTATGGGTATGAATTGGAATTCCCTATATAAAGATAACATAAATTTCTACAAGAAGGTAATCGATCTATGTATCACGACTCAACCATTGATTCTATACAAGTGTAAGGAGGAGGATTAGTATTATTTAGTATAAACATATCAAGAATGAATATTATTTCCCTATAAGTAATCATATATATCTTAAATGATTTATTTTAAGTAAAGGATCATACTCAAATCCATGCCCATTGTGAGGGAACATGTTGATGTATTTTCTAAAAACATTCCTAGTCTGCCTCTTATATTAGAGGATGAATTTTCAATTGAGATTATACCTAGGGTGTTACAATTATATAAGACTCCATATAGAATAGATGTTGTGGAACATTAGTGGATAATGAAACTACAATAGTAGAATCTGGAGAAAGGGTTCATATGCCCAAGTGCTTCAACATGGGGTGAACCAGTCCTATTCTTCAAAAAGAATGATGGATCTATGTGCCTTTTCATTGATTATTGTGATCAAAATAAAAACATTATATAGAAAAAGTATCCCTTAACATAGATTTATGACTTTTTGATCAGCTACATAGATCAAAATACTTCTCCAAGGTGGATCTATAGTCAGGATATTTCCAAATTAGGGTGAATAAGGAGGATATCCCAAGGCATATTTTTTTACAAGGTACATGCACTATGAGTTCATAGTAATGCTATTAAGACTCACTAATACTACATCAATATTCATGGTCATGTTGAATAAAATATTTAGAGGTTAACTAAACAAATTTTTGTTCGTATTTATAAATGATATTCTAATATAATACCAAAACAAGGAATATGAGGAGTATCTGAGCATTGTGATAAAGACCCTACGAAAGTTGAAGATTTTTGAAATATACAAATAATTTGAGTTCCAGTTAATTTTAGTATAATTATTGGGGTATGTCATCACAAGTAATGGGATATATATAAGGCCCCACCCTTAAACCTTACTTAATCATGAGTTATTACAAGATTACACATTGAGGATCTTTTCAGGTTTAGAGTTTTAGAGAATTAGATCATAAAACTTGCATTACATTCCACATTTAAACAAAGTGGTTACATAAAAGATAGTATTCATTTTTCCCATCAACGGAAACATATTTAAAATAAAACATGGATTCTTTCTTGACCCTTCCTTGACACAATAATCATATCATGTACCCTTCCCTTGACCTGTGAAAAACATTTCAAAAACAAGGGATGAGCATAAAAATCTCAGTAAGGGTTAAAAAAATATGGAAAAGAAACATGAGTTCATATATACATAAGAATGAAATCATACATTACCCCTAAAACAAAGGCACTATAACATACCTCATCAAATCATGAATAAATCATAGAAATCATATGACATAAAATGTAACTTGAGGCATTCATAACATTATTACATATGGAGTAACCCTGTTGGTTATGTTTGGATTAGCCAGCACAATATATTCCCTAAATCTCTTCAGAGAAACCTTAATGTTTCACTCCTTCGTGTTACCCAATGCATTGGAGAGCTATATCGGGATCACCCTCCCTTAGTTTATCACGGAACCACCCGTTTTCATAACAATTCCCAAGAACCATAACATAAACGTATCACATACAACATGCATAAAGGAAACATAACATTTCCACATTTCAATCACAATATAACATTTTAGTATATTGAAATAATGAATCCATTCAAAAAGGTAACCATTTCCAAATTCCATTTAATACATTTAATAAAGAGATTTTTGAATCAAGGTGTCCCATACCACCTTGAGGCTTTTAAAATTTTAAACCATTAATATCCATATAAATAAATCCTTAAAACCATTTTGAAAACATGGATATTAATAAGAACAAATAATTAAAACATTTAAAGCGATATTTTGGTTAAAGGGGTTCTACCAAAATTAAGGACACTTGAATACAATAATTGAGGAATAACATTTAGTCAGAACTTTATAATATAATGAGAAGAAATGGATTCATGATATAATATTCCAAAGGACAGTATATACACCATATAATAGTGAATTGGTGCATAACAAAAATGAAGTCTCAATAGAAATGTCAAATGTGATGAATTCCCTTATAAAGAAGGTATCCTTAAATTAAGGATAATTCAATCTCAAAATTATGTGTGAAAAATATAAATACACCCAATATAAGTGGATATTAAGTGTAAAACATTAAAATTTCATTCAAAAATATTCAAAATAAGACGTATTCAATAACTATATGTCGAACCCAAAGAAATCGAAATTGGGTTAAAAAGTTCCCTTGGTAAAATTCGATAGCCTAACAGCATCACTTTAAAATCCAGAAAATGAGTTTATGAGAGATAAAAAGGGCATCTCCTCACTTGGACATAGAATTTACATCAATAAGGATATAAAAGAACATATCCCAACATAATAGTATGTGAATTAAAAGACATAACAAACGAAGTCTTTTAAAAAGAGGAGGGTGAAAGGTCCCCTTATCGAGTTGGGTAACTTTCGAAACGTACACCCCATGGAAGAAGGGTCATAAAATGAAGAATTGAATACCCATAAATGAAATTATACGACACAAAGTGTATAATAATGGGAAGTACATACACCACTCAAAGTAAATTGTGGAAAATGCAGCATAAATCTCACGGGAATAAAAGTGAGATGAAAAACCCCTTACGAAAACTCAGCAGCCTAACGACGCCACTTAAAACTTCCAAAAAGGATTGATGAGAGGAAATAGGGTCTCTCATAATATTAAAATAAAAATTAATGTAATAGTAATATAAAAGAACATCCCAATCACAAGAAATATGAGCTTAAATGGAATGACATAAAAGGGTGTACTTAAAAAGAAAGAGAGGAGTAGGATCCCTTACCTCGGGTCCGACTTGACTCGATCGTTCTTTAACGTCCTGAATAATAAACATGAGTTAATTTATACTTGATTAAGAACCTTTTTCAACTTCATTATTCCATTTATATCACTTATTTACATGTAATAAACATTATGTAATCATTTAAGTTAATAATGTTTGTTTTTTCGATATTTGGTTCTTAAATCGAATGTGGACTTCTTACAATTACATGTTGTTCGTGTGGTCAAAGGTTAATTATATCCAGAATTATATTCATGATTAGAATATAATATATATCATATATATCCAGAATATACATGTATTTATAATATTACAAAATCATTTAGAGTTAAGAAATGAAATGCACCGTTCATGGAGACGGTAAGCCGTACGTTCGCATGAATGCTACTTTCATTTCTATGTCATATCAATGGAATTAAAACTAAATGAGAGGTATGTATATTTTAATTCCAGAATTATATTCATAATTTATATGTAACATAGATCATATATAATAACTATAAATAAATCCTTTATACATCCCACATATGGCATTAACGAATCAAATCACTTTGAGGGGGCGGTAGTCCGCACTTCCTAAAATGAAATTATCGTTTTTACCCACAATGGAAACCATAAAGGTATGCCACAAAAGAAAAATAAAGAAGCTTAAGTAAAACATAAACATATTATATATCATATATAAATATAGTGACATCTTAATTGCCACCTTTTAAGGTGTTATATGAGTGTTGAACAATCATCGTTTCGTGAGGCAGAAATTCGCCATCCACAGAAACAATATGTTATTTAACCATTTGATGTAGGTGTGTGTAAGTGTAGCTCAAATGATTATTATAACAACATTATTGTATATTTAAGATACTTTATTTGTTACAAAATAAATGAATAAAAAGATTTTAGGGGGTTGGAGAAGCAAAATAAATCAAAAGAACACAAGTGAAGACATTACATTAAAATCGGGTAACTCTTTTTGATTTGAGCTCAAAGGCTTCCTTGAGAATACTTCTGCCCAAAGTGAGGCTTCTAGGAGTAAGATAGGGATTTGTAGAGGCAAAATGATCAGGGTTTGGCCGAGACAAAGGCTTGAGAGGTGTGGGTAAGGTGGTAGAGGTGGGAAATTTTTATAAGAGGAAAGGAGGGGCACTCTTGTAAAGTTACAAAATGTTAATTTATTTTCAAATGAGTTTCTGATTCTAACGGTCCCACATTGATGTATTTCTAGGATAATGTTGTAAGGGTTCTAAATATATACTCATCCAATAGGTTTTGGACATGTGTAGGTCTTAGATTTTACATTATATTTCCATTTTATTTAAATCGTTAAATAATGAGGTCATCGTTGCATCATCATGATGTCATAAATAATTTAATTTATTTAATGTCTAAAAATTATAAAAAATTACTATGATGTAGGAAATATTTTTATATTTTCAATGAATATTTATAGTAAAAAAATATGACTTTTATATCCCCATTTAATTTTTTTTTAGTAAAATAACTCTTGTTTGTGTCATTTAATATTAACATTAAATAAAAAGGTATTTATGTCATTTTCCAACCAACGTGGTTCCATGGGGTCCCCAATTTGACCCATGGATTTTCTTCGTCGGCCATGACACATCAAATAAGGGTAGGACATGTTTCAAGCTCATCTCATATTATTAAAACATTATTTTTACCTTAAACTACACTAATTACCTCTAATAGCGATTAAGAACATAAAAGTTACTATTCACAAAAAAAATTATTTTAATCCCATTGAACCACATTTTACTTCTTAATGAAAACCATGTACGTCGGATTTTTAAAATTCAAAACAAAAAGATGGAAAAATTTCATTTAAACAGAAAATCAGTATTTATAAGTACCACTTAATGGTTTCACTATTCATCAAAAATTGAAGTTTTTCAGAAAATTAACAAAAATTAACCCTAAGGTATATTTGATATTAAGAATTCAAAAATGATGTATATTTTACAAAATTCAAAACATATAAGTAGAATTAATTAATTTAATAATTAATTCCCGCTGTCAAAACAAATAGCGTGTTTTTATGAAACAAAATGTATCAAAAGATTGACACTAGTTTAAGTCTGATTTCAAAGTGAAATTAATTGCAATGGACAATATTTGATTAAATGGTAAAAATATATTCTAATTTCACTTTAAAACCAATTCAAAAGATAATCTAATCATAAAAATAAATTAGATTAAAAAGAGGTTTTGAATTAAAATACAACATTTTTCACTATTCATTAAAAATTGAACTTTTTCGGAAAAATACCAAAAATTTACACAAAGTTATTTTTGATGTCCCGATTCTAAAGAAGAATTTTATTTTGTCAAATATAACACAAAAAATTTTCAAAAAGTGGATTTAAAAGAGGTTCGTCATCAAAGGGCGGTTAATCGACCTTTTAAATAATATTAGAATGTTTATGCATAAAATTGGATTCATTCACATTTTTAATCCTCTAACATTTATTGTAAAAAGTAAAAATATTTGACAAACATATATAATCATTTTTTAGTTAGTTTTATTCATTCTCGCCATTACAACGGCTAGGCGTTAACTACCATTTAAAATAATATTTTTTTATTATTAGAGTGCAATGTAAGATTCCCAAGAAACTCGTTGTTGCGTGTTGGGCATTCCATCGAGCATAGCGTCCCCTTTAAAGTTATATAAATGTTTTATTAAGAAATATGTGTAAATATGAAAATTTCATATTCTTTATTTACCTGGGGTGTTACATCCTTCCCCCCTTTTGGGAATTGCGTCCTCGCAATTTTTAAAATTGGTCGTGGAAAATTCATTGAAAATCCCACATCGGAACAAGAGTCAGTAAAACAATAACTTTAAAATAAAGAAAGATAATTAAAAAGGTCACCCGAGTTAACCCATACTAGGATTCCAAGTATTAAAATATGGACATGGAGGAAAAAAAAAGGGTCATGTTCTAATGGAGAGTGATAGTAAACATGTCTAGGAGAAATATAACCATAAGAAAAGCACAAACTTGTGATGGGTTAAATGGTATTCGATTCCCCAGTAGGAAAAGTTAACAGACAAAATCTTTGTTTTAATTTTCTCTTCATTGAGGAATTTATTCAAAAGGAAACATAATCACTTTTCATGTGGACTTTCAACATTTATTAGATTCCTTACACAAACTAATATTTTCTCCAAAAGACGAGTTTTTAGGAAGACTTTTTCACATTAAGAGTACTATAATCAACTTCTAGATAATCACCTAATCCACAAAAGAGAACTATATAATTCCCATGTCTTTATACTTTAACCAAAACCAAAACCAAAAAGGTTAGTACAAGATCAGATAATCTAGAAAAGGATAACCCTTTATAAAAAGAAAATCTATTCTTAATCTCCAAAATTTGTCTAACAAGACCCAAAGTTCAACGAGGTCCATCCGATAAATAAATTGTCCATAAAATACTTCAAAGTAAACCAAACTAAGATTGAAACCCAAATATTTGAAGGATTTAGTCACATAGTCTTCCATGTTAAATCATATCATTTATCTCAAAACAAAATTAGTTGTTCCTATACTCTCGTATTGAAAAGTAATCAACCTTATCACATATCCTCCATGATAGGATAATAAATTTCCATAGATAAACCAAAATCAACTTACTCTTAATTCATAAAATCATTTAACTAAAAATAATCAGTCAAACTAACCAGGTACTTCACGTAGTCCAGTGGTAGGCAATAAATACCAGTCACACTTTGGTTGTGGGTTCGATTCCCGCTGCTTTTTCCGACGCAACGGGTTGTCACAAGGTCTGCGTGTTTTCCTTTTTCCAAAACTATATAATTCTTAAAACATTCCCCAAAACGAGATGAAATCTTAAAAAATGATCATAACATATTTTAACCTCAAGTTTATCTCATGCCATTCATTTTACATCATAACATATAATAACCAATAATTAACTCAAATGTAAGGATCATATAAACTCCAATGGTTACCTTTATAATTATTACCTGAACTTTTACATCGATTGGTCATCTCGTACATGATGCATTACAGATCATACCAAGGTTCAAGTGGTTGACCATGACTCCTTGATAGTTGGATTAGAACAACCACGAGTTTCCTCATTGAATCCCCCATTTTATCTAGTATCTTAATCAGAGAACCACCAAAGTATCTTTCAAACCTGTTGTCTCTTTGGTGCCTGCTAGATCCATCCATTCACTAAAAACAGAAATGTCAGTGTGAGTATATCGAAAAAACCATCATGTACTAATGAGGAAGGTAAACACTAAGATATACATACTCATTCACTTTATCTAAAACTAGGACTCTTTCTGAAATCCTAACCATTATGGTAATGTCACTTGTGCTTAGAGAATACCCTAACCTCTAAAGTTATCTAAACCGACCTTTGATACAAACTATAAGGCCCCAGCTTTAAACCTTACTTAATCTTGAGTTATTACAAGATTACACATTGAGTATCTTTTAAGGTTTAGAGTTTTAGAGAATTAGATCATAAAACTTGCATTACATTCCACATTTAAACAAAGTGGTTACATAAAAGATAGTATTCATTTTTCCCATCAACAGAAACATATTTAAAATAAAACATGGATTCTTTCTTGACACTTCCTTGACACTATCATCATATCATGTACCCTTCCCTTGACCTGTGCAAAACATTTCAAAAAATGGGATGAGCATAAAAAGCTCTGTAAGGGTTCAAAAAATATGGAAAAGAAACATGAGTTCATATATACATAAGAATGAAATCATACATTACCCATAAAACAAAGGCACTATAACATACCTCATCAAATCATGAATAAATCATAGAAATCATAAGACATAAAAGGTAACATGAGGCATTCATAACATTCTTACGTAGGGAGTAAACCTCTTGGTTACGTTTGGAATACCCACCACAGTATATTCCATAAATCTCTTCAGAGAAACCTTAATTTTTCACTCCTTCACGTTACCCAATGCATTGGAGAGCTATATCGGGCTCACCCGCCCTTAGTTTATAACGAAACCACCTTTTTCATAATAATGCCCAAGAACCATAACATAAATGTATCACATAAAACATGCATAAAGGAAACATAACATTTCCACATTTCAATCACAATATCACATTTTAGTATATTGAAATAATGAATCCATTAAAAAAGGAAACCATTTCCAAACCCATTTAAAAAATTTAATAAAGATATTTTTAATCAAAGTGTCCCATACCACCTTGAAGCTTTTAGAATTTTAAACCATTAATATCCATATAAATAAATCCTTAAAACCATTTTGAAAACATTGATATTAAGAATAACAATTAATTAAAACATTTAATGTGATATTTTGGTTAAAGGGGTTCTACCAAAATTAGAGACACTTGAATACAACAATTGAGGAATAAAATTTAATCAGAACTTTATAATATCATGAGAATAAATGGATTCATGATATAATATTCCAAAGGACAGTATATACACTATATAAGAGTGAATTGGTGCATATCAACAATGAAGTCTCAATAGAAATGTCAAATTTGATGAATTCCCTTACAAAGAAGGTATCCTTAAATTAAGGATAATTCAATCTCAAAATTATGTGTGACAAATATAAATAAATACAATATAAGTGGATATTAAGTGTAAAACAATAAAAGGTCATTCACACATACTAAAAAGATGACATATTCAATAAAAACATGTTGAACCCAAAGAAATCAAAATTGGGTTAAAAAGTTCCCTTGATAAAATTCGACAGCCTAACTGCATCACTTCAAAATTTAGAAAATGAGTTGATGAGAGATAAAAAGGGAATCTCATCACTTGGAAATAAAATTTACATCAATAAGGATATAAAAGAACATATCCCAACATAATAGTATGTGAATTAAAATACATAACAAAAGAAGTCTTTTAAAAAGAGGAGGGTGAATGGTCCCCTTACCGAGTTGGGTAACTTTCGAAACATACACCCCATGGAAGAAGGGTCTTACAATGAAGATTTGAATACCCATAAAAGAAATTATACTACAAAAAGTGTATAATAATGTGCAGTACATACACCACTAAAAGGAAATTGTGGAAAATGTAGCATAAATCTCACGAGAATAAAAATGGGATGAAAAATCCCTTACGAAAACTCGGCAGCCTAACAGCACCACTTAAAACTTCCAAAAAGGATTGATGAGAGGAAATAGGGTCTCTTATCATATGAACATAAAAAATACAGTAAGAGTAATATAAAATAACATCCCAATCACAAGAAATATGAGCTTAAAAGGAATTACATAGAAGGGTGTACTTAAAAAGAAAGAGAGGAGTAGGATCCCTTACCTCGGGTCCGACTTGACTTGATTGTTCTTTAATGTCCTGAATTATAAACTTGAGTTAATTTCTACTTTATTAAGAACCTTTTTCAAGTTAATTATTCCTTTTATATCACTTATTTCCATGATATAAATATTATGTAATAATTTATGTTAATAATTTTTGGTTTGTCGATATTTGGTTCTTAAGTCGAAAGTGGACTTCTTACAATTACATGTTGTTCATGTGGTCAAAGGTTCATTATATCCAGAATGATATTCATGATTAGGATATAATATATATCATATATATATATATATCCATAATATACATGTATTTATAATATTACATAATCATTTAGAGGTATGAAATTAAATGCACCGTTCATGGAGACAGTAAGTCGTACGTATGCATGGCCGTTACTTTCATTTCTATGTCATATCAATGGAATTAAAACTAAATGAGAGGTTTTTATATTTTAATTACATAATTATATTCATCATTTATATGTAACATAGATCATATATAATAACTTAAAAAATATCCTCTATACATCCCACATATGGCATTAACGAATGAAGTCACTTTGAGGGGGCGGTAGTCCGCACTTCCTAAAATGAAATTATCGTCTTTACCCACAATGAAAACCATAAAGTTATGCCACAAAAGAAAAATACTGAAGCTTAAGTAAAACATAACATATTATATATCATATATAAATATAGTGACATCTTAATGGCCACCTTTTAAGGTGTTATATGAGTGTTTAACAATCATCGTTTCGTGAGGCAGAAATTCGCCATCCACAGAAACAATATGTTCTTTAACCATTTGATGTAGTTGTTTGTAAGTGTAGATATAATGATTCTTATAAAAACATCCTAGTATATTGAATATACTGTAGTTTTTACAAAATAAATGAAAAAAAGAGTTTAGGGGGTTGGATAAGCAAAATAAAACAAAAGAACACAAGTGAAGACATTACCTTAAAATCGGGTAACTCTTTTTCATTTGAGCTCAAAGGCTTCCTTGGGAAGACTTCTGCCCAAAGTGAGGCTTCTAGGATTACGATAGGGATGTGGAGAGGCCAAATGAGCAGGGGTTGTCTGAGCAAAAGGCTTGAGAGGTGTGGGTATGGTGGTAGAGGTGGGGGCATTTTATAAGAGGAGAGGAGGGACACTCTTGTAATGTTACAAAATGTTACTTTATTTTCAAATGAGTTTCAGATTATAAAGGTCCCACATTGATATATTTCGAGGATAAGGTGGTAAGGGTTCTAAATATACTCATCCAATAGGTTTTGGACATGTGTAGGTATTATATTTTACATTATCTTTCCATTTTATTTAAATCGTCAAATAATGAGGTCATCGCTGCATTATCATGATGTCATAAATAATTTAATTTATTTAATGTCTAAAAATTATAAAAAAATACTATGATGTAGGAAATATTTTTATATTTTCAATGAATATTTATAGTCATAAATCTGACTTGTATAACCCCATTTAAATATTGTTTTAGTAAAACAACTCATGTTTGTGTCATTTTAATTTTAACATTAAATAAAAAGGTATTTATGTCATTTTCCAACCAAAGTGGCTGCATGGGGTCCCCAAGTTGACCCATGGATTTTATTTGTTGGCCATGACACATCCGATAAGCGTAGGACATGTTTCAAGCTCATATCATATTATTAATACATTATTTTTACCTTAAACTAAACTAATTACCTCTAATAGCGATTAAGAACATAAAAGTTACTATTCACCAAAAAATTATTTTAATCCCATTGAATCACATTTTACTTCTTAATGAAAACCATGTATATCAGATTTTTGAAATTCAAAACACAATGATGGAAAAATTTCATTTAAATGGAAAATCAGTTTTTATAAGTACAACTTAGTGGATTCACTATTCATCAAAAATTGAAGATTTCAGAAAATTACCAAAAATTCACCCTATGTAATATTTGATATTCCAAATTCAAAAATGATGAATATTTTAAAAAATTCAAAACATATAAGTTTCATTAATTAATTTAATAATTAATTCCCGCTGTCAAAACAAATAGCGTGTTTTTTTGAAACAAAATGTATCAAAAGATTGACAATAGTTAAAGTCCGATTTCAAAGTGATATTAATTGCAACGAACAATATTCGATTAAATGGTAAAAATATATTCTAATTTAACTTTAAAACCAATTCAAAAGATAATCTAATCATATAAATAAATTATATTAAAAAGAGGTATTGAATTAAAAGACAACATTTTCACTATTCATTAAAAATTGAACTTTTTCGGAAAAATACCAAAACTTTACACAAAGTAAATTTTGATGTCCTGATTCTAAAGAACAATTTTATTTTGTCAAATATAACACATAAAATTGTCAAAAAGTGGATTTGAAAGAGGTTTCCCATCAAAAGGCAGTAAATCGACCTTTTAAAGAAAATTAGAATGTTTACACTTAAAATTGGATTCATTCGCATTTTTAATCCTCTAACATTTATTGTAAAAAGTAAAAATATTTGACAAACATATATAATCATGTTTTAGTTAGTTCTGTTCATTCCCGCCATTACAACAGCTAGGCGTTAACTACCATTTAAAATAATATTATTTTATTATTAGAGTGCAACGTAAGATTTAAAAGAAACTCGTTGTTGGGTGTTGGGTACGCCATCGAGCATAGCGTCCCCTTTAAAGTTATATAAATATTTTATTCACAAATATGGGTAAATATGAAAATGTCATATTCTTTATATACCTGGGGTGTTACAATATATATGGACCCTTAAAAGATGGATGTATTTGAGGGATGGTCGAGACCAATATATGTGACATATATATGTATTTTCCTTGGATTAGGTGGGTACTATCATCGATTTGTGAGAAATTTCTCGTGATTATCAAACCCTCTAAAAAAGATAACTCGGAAGGGATTCATGTTTTCATGGAATTATGAATATGAAGGGAGATCTATGGAGTTTAAAATGATGATTATCACTATACTTGTACTCACACTACCCCAAATTAGATTAAATTTTATTGTATTCAGCGATGCTTCGAAGAAGGTATTCTGTCATGTGTTAATAAAAAAATGTAAAATTAATCGACTATGTTTCAATGAATTTAAAATATCGTGAATAGAACTACCCATGACATTATCTGATGTTAGATGCAGTTATATTCTTTTTGAAAATATGGTGGAATGATCTATTAGTAGAGAAGTTTTAAATATATACAGATCAAAACATCCTTAAGTATATATTCACATTGAAAGATATGTATATGTGCGAAAATAGATTGTTAAAGATAATAAAGGACTATGATTTCTCAATTAACAACTATATTAGTAAAGAGAACAATGTGGCAGACATTATATATATAAAGGATCCATCAAATCCATCATTTTTTTTATTTTAGAGGGATCTGATCTTATTATATTTTAAAACTATGGACATGAGAATCATAAAGGAAGGAACATCATCTATCCATTCAGAAACGATTGTTCAACTATCCCTTTTGGAGAGGATAAAGGATAATCAAAGAGATTATTTCAGAATTCATAAAGAAGTGGATGCTATAAAAAATGCACCCTTATAGTTCAATTTTAATGATGAAGGTGTTGTATTATATGGGTCATAACTATGTGTACCATAAAATATTGTGTTAAATAGAAAGTTGTTGGATGATGAACATAGACCAACCTTCATCATCCATCTAAGTGGCACAATGTATCATGATCTATGAGAGAACTATTGGTATGAAAATTTGATGAGTGAGATTGTGTAATATACATAATGATGTATTCTATTTCAGCATATGAATCTAGAAAGGAAATATTCCAAGGGGATGATTCAACCATTACCCATACCTACATAAAAATGGGAAAGAGTTACCATGGAATTTTTCACTAGTCTGCTAAATATATAAAGAGAAAATAATTCTATCTGGTATAAGGTTTATTGTCTTAAAAATACTATAGACTTAATTGTGATTTTAGATGACTTTTCACTCGATCAACTTGAAAGGATGTACATTAGAGAAGTGGTAAGGCTACATGGAACACCATAATCAATTATATATGATCAAGATACAAGCATTACCTATAAGTTCTGGAAGAGTCTCAAATATTATCTAAAAACATATTTGAACTTCATCCCGGTTTATCACCCTCAAACTAATGGCCAATTAGAGTGGACTATCTAGTCACTTAAGTACATGTTGAGAGCATTCTCAATTATCTTCAAAGTGGGACTTGATCAATACATTATTGTAGTCATGTTCTCATAAAATAATGGTTTCTAATCAATCATCTAAATGGTTCCCTATGAAGACCTTTATGTGAATAGTTCCAAAACACATGTATTCTAGGATTATGTTTTGGAACACAAACCGCTATGTCCAGAAATGTTTGAGGAAATGGTGGAAATGGTTTAGACCATTCAACATCACATCAAGGATACTCATTTTTTATAGAATATATATGATAACAATAGTTGATTAGACCTAGAGTATTATGTTGGATACATGGAATTCCTCTACAAATCTCCATGGAATAAGGTCATGAAATTTTGGATGAAGTGAAAGGTTAGTCCATGATACAATGTGCCCTTTTTGATCCTTGATCGCATTGGAGTGGTGGCCTACTAACGAGAAATCCCACCGAAACTATCTCAAGTAGATGATGTATTCCATGTATACCTATGAAGGAAGTACATAATAGACTCTTCACATGTACTAAATCTACAGGTGGTACCATTGGAGATTAATCATTTCTATGAAGAGAATCCAGAAAAAAATTTAGATTCTAGAGACAGAGTTCAATAAAATAATACAATCCACCTAGCCAAGGCACTATGGAGAAACCACAAGTTTGAATTATAGACATAGGAACAAAGGATGTGATGAAATTTAATTAAAATTATCTTTTTTAGTGTGGGAAATGAAAAAAATTTAGGGTGGAATTTTTGAAGGTGGAATATTGTAACAACCCAAACTTTTAGAAATTATATTCCCCTTACGATTTAATTAAATTTCTTATTAAGTAATATGGTTATAGAAAACACATGAACTTATTTGGTTTTATTAGATCCTATCGAATTTAAATATTGTTAATCATTAACCATTGATAATATGTTTATTGAACAATGATCACATGATTAATATAAATATTGTTTTTTGATAAATCCAATTGACACAAATAATGGATGTGATGGTATCAACCAGTATGATCATACCCAATAAATCCCATTTATAAATGCTTTTGAGGGACATATAATCACTAGTATTTTTCATTGAAAAAGCCCAATTTGAGATCCAATATCATATGCATTAGAGAAACTGTTTATAGGAGAAGTTCAATCTCATTGAGATCATAACCCAAACCATGTACACTTAATCACCACATGAAAGTCTCACCATCGCATACCTTACCCTAAGGGAATTTGATGGATTATTACAAGGATATGTATCAAGACCACAATAATATGAATATTTATATTTTATTTTCAATATAATAATGTTCATATTTTCTTTCTATCATTACATTATAAATGATTTTGATATTTATACAATAAAACAAAAATTATGTTTTTATTTTGTATTCAATTTTAATTAAGACATTTATTTTGATGGATAAATGAATATTTGAAATAAATAATATTATATAAAATATTACAATTTAATATTTTTAATAAAATATAAATGATCATTTGTTTTTAAAGAAGTAAAATGTAATTTTCATAAGGGTTAAAAATATATTATTGTAAGAAACCCAGAATTTCTCAACAAATATAGATTATTTTTTAAAAAGTGAAAATACAAATATTTATATAATATTTTTTATTTAACTAATATTATATTTGGTATCATAATGCCTAAATTATCAAACAGTGATTTTTTAATAATTTTTCAAGAAATTCAAATTTTCGAGAAAAGATTAAATATCGTATAAATATTCAATGTGTATTATGACGTCATAATGACCCAAAAGTTTTGTCATAATTAATATAACCGGTATAGGAGACCAAATATATGTTTTCCATTTAATATAATGTGATTTTATATTTATTTGATTATTTTTATAAATCATTTATGAATTCTCCAAAACTATTAATATATTTTAAAGTTTTAAAACCATTTCTTTAAGAGTATAACTCACTTTTACATCATAAAGAGTATTATTTTATTAATTTCATTGCTTTTAATAATAAAATAATTAAAGAATCCCATTGTTCCGAAATAATGGGAAAAAACCATGGTAATGTATTTGGTTTTGGTTATTTTATTATATAGAGTCCAAAACCTATGTTTGAAAAACAAAAAAGAAATACCCAATAATTTCATATATAAACCCACCCATTATCTCATTTTTATTCACTCAAAATACATAGAGAAAATAATTAATCTTCCCTCCCATTTATAGAGTCCTCCCAAGGTTCCCCCAAGCTCTGAAGAATCTCCTACCAAGCATTTAGACTCACAAACTTAAGTAAGCGTTCTTTTACATATCCTTTTTATTCAAGTTTATTCATTATATTAATCCTTATATTTCAAATTATTAATGTTGGGATATGTTTTTTCATGATCATATTACATGAATTTTTTTTTGAAAAATGATAGACCTCTTTCGCTCTCATCATCCCATTTTATGAATGTTTATGTGATGTTGTTCTGCTGCCGAAATTTCACCATGATTTTCCATGCTGAAGTAATTGTATTGTGAAGACCATACCCATTACATTTCAAATATGTTCAACATTATACACTTATAATTATTTGATTAGGGACTTATATGTATATATTCTATATTACAATACTATGAAATAAAATGTAATGATAAATGATTTCATGTTTTATGGTCTATTTGGCACACATAAGAATGAGAATGAAATGAAAGTGATAGTTTCTCATAGATTTATATAGTACTCAAATGCATTGGGTAATGTTTTAGTCTCATTATACATCATTCAAGGGATTATGGAGTAAACCTACTCCATTTCATGACTTTTTTCATCAGGATGTCCTTTCAGTTAGACATGACCTATGTTTATAATGTATTTTTTTATGTTTTTTTCCACATTTACCATATTGCCTTTATATTATCATGACATATCATGTATTATTATTCATTTTTATGATTATCTCACCATATATTCTCCATTTATATGAATTCTTTATAACATGTATTAATTTCTTCATTTTTTTCCATATTTATTCCCTTATTGAGATGTATAGCTCACCATTTCTTATGTATGTATCTAGTTTATCCCATGAAGTTTATATAAGAAGGAAAATTATGATCATGTTAAGGAATTTTTCAATAATGATAATGTATTTTCCATTTTAATTTTTTATATAAAATACCTAATTCCCTAATAAAGTAGAATTATATATCTTATAGGTAGTATTAAGTTTAATCTTATATAACAAATCATTTATTAATGTGAAATAATTATTAGGGTATTTATAATAATAATTAATAGTATTGATAATGGTCACATCTACGTAAACATGTAATTTCACACCGTGAATGGATTGCTCATTCAAAGTCATGAGCTATTTACTAAGTTCCAACACATTCCATGTATCCTATCTACCAATCCCCAAATTACAAAGGAAAAGGAATAAATTAAACCTATGATACCACTTTGTGACGTCTTAGGCTGGGTTCACTCATAAGTAACCCAACATGGTGGCCACATGACCCCAGGCATGCCTCCCCATATACCAGAGTCTCTCGACTAGGAGTGAGGGTATAATAGTGGTATAGAATGGATATTATACCCTCTTGATCAGTACCAAAAAAATTTAGGAATAAATTATTAATATTAAAAGTGTAAGATAAAAGTACTGGATAGCCTTACTAGTGCAAAATAAATAACCATGCATGATCATAAGTTTCTATATTTACAATTCGTACAATATACAACAGGAAGTACGTAAAATTTGGATAGATACAAAAAATAATAACTAAATTAATTAAAGACTCTAACTCGATGAGGAACCCTGAGTACATGCCCAGTATCTACTCCCATGCCATGTCCTACACCAAATATAAAATAATAAAGTAGCATGATCCATGTCTTAACCTGCAGCCAATAGATCTATCCAATAACCAAATGGAGACTCAAACAGGGTGTGAGTAAAACATATTAGGCCACCATAAATAGTGTTTAATGAATATCTATTATATGAATATAAAATTTATAGTGTGAAGGTATAATAAATAAGGACAATAATGTAATGATATATAAATAAACCTTATGGGGGTTATGGTTCATTATGGGACATTTTGCTAACTATACCTGCTCCAAACTAAGACAAAATATCTCTGTTTATTTTTCATTATGAAAAAAGGCTTGGGTACTAAGGTATATAACCAATGAAATAATGTATAATGATAATAACCTAGGGTTTTATATTTAACTAGAAGTATGAACCAAGCATCTAAATCATGGGGCGTGGAGTTCCATGTCTAATAATCCTAATAAAGGATGAGGAGTGCCATTTCCAACATTTTGAATCATATTAGTAAAGAGAAACATGTCCCACAATTCCTAATAAGCAATGATGAGAATCATTTCTAATAATTTCATGTAAATTATGAGGAGATCCATGTATAAAATCTTGAACCTAGGGAGTTTAGAGAATAATTCCCAATCATTCCCAATAAGTGATGAGGAGAATAATGAATAAAAATTTCAAGTAAATGATGAGGAGTACCATGTCCAACATCTGAACCTAGGGAGCATGGAGTGTCATGTAAAACAATTCCCAATAATTAATGAGAATCATCATGTCCAACACAACTTGTCCAATAATAATTAAATCAATTCATGTTCCTGACAATCCTTCCTAAGGCATTCCATATTAGAATCCAATTAACACTCAAGGCATACTAATAATATATATTCATGTTTATATAATAATAAAACACCTTCCATGAGAAAATATCCGTTCCTAAAAACAATCCATCACATACCACTAATAATTTTATTTATAATTGAAAAAAGCGATAAGTGTTATATCCTTTCCATGTTACAATTTAATACATCACAATAATGAAATCACCTATAAGTTATAAAAAGGGATATGTTAAGGAACATTCCATTAACAATTTAATTATTTTAATTACGAAATCCCACTAATAATTGGAGGTTTTATCACACTTATAAGGTGGTTTGGTCATGAAGTAAGAATAGTAAACTAATTCTCTAACATATATAAATTAAGTCTCTATTACATTTATAAAAATAATCCATTTCATTAGTTTTCGCACTCAAAAGTGATGAAGGTCCAAGTAAAAATAAATTTCATAATATAATTAACACAATTAATTTATAATAATTCAGTCAATTACCTTTCCAACATTCATTATAAGCACACATAAGTGATGTTTTAGAAAATTAATCATAAGGCCAATGAGATTACACATTTGGGATTAACCTATGCAGTGACGCAAGATGAGGTCACAACCCTTTGACAATATCAACATGTCTAATGATTGGTATAGTTCAAGTTCTAGACTATTAATTTAACGAGATGCACTATTTTTGAGAAATACATGTTAATTATGGCTTGTGGAATGACGAAACAATTTATAAACAATGAGACTTTGAGGAAAAAGTCATGGAACACCTACCCCTTTCTTAAGAAGCTTTAAACATCCAATTTAGATCATTGTTTTGATCCAAAATGAGAGAAATAATAGAAACTAGATAAGCATCCCGAAAAAGGGGATATGAGATCCCATTGAAATAGTATCCAATAAGGAAAGAAAAAAAAAGAAAAGAATAAATAAGATTAAGAGAATAACGGAGGTCAACCGAACATGACTGGTTAAATTCTATTTTGAGTAAATATTTGGAAGAATATCAAAGCCCTGAGGCAGGAGAAGATGAGGCTAAAATGATGAAATAAGATAGGGGTAAACTTTATATTACACACATTTTTAAATTGGAAAATGATTTGGATTTATGGTTTGACTAACGATGAACAAACCATTTTCAACCACTATCCAAGGCACATATCCTCACACAGCTAAGTGTGAAGTTAGATAAAATGTGTGCAACCTGTGTGGTGCCACTACCTGAAATCCTCACCACTCACATGGCTAGGAACATGGTTAGAAAACCCATATAAAATGTTTGAACTTCAAATTTTTAATTTATAATAATTTTTATCATGATTGTGTGACCTCAGATTCATGGTTTGAAAAATTGTGTGACACCCCAAGAGTACTGCAGGTTGAGGGGAACAATTATCACTAAAAGAGCGCTAACTGTGGGCCAGAATTATCTTTACAAAAACCAATAATTAAAATCATGATACTCCGAAATATGAAGCAAACTCTGAATACATATATCAAACCTTAAAACTTATTAAAAAACAATATGTTATAGTATTCCAACTCTCAGAATTATGCTCTAGTTTTTAGTTTTTAATTTGGCCCATCCACCTCAAAAAATTAAAATTCCATTGAAACCCCCAACAGGTTCAAAAAAGGGATCTTAAAAATTATGGATACCAATGAATTATGATATAAAAATCATGTGTGAGAAGAAAAGTGACCATTTTCTTCTCCAATCAGAATAAATATGAAATGTAAACTGTTTCATTTAATCATACCAAAATATGACATTCCAAGTAGAACCATGATAATATAAAACTAAAATAATGTTTTTAAAACAAAAATTAGACGAAAATAATTTTAAAAAAAGTTCCATAACTCCCTTAAAATGTGAATATATCCTTAAAATTTATGCCCACCATTGAGCTCTTCGTCAAAAGGAGGAGGATGCTTGAGTGGAACTATTTTTTTATATCATATCTCCCCAATAGGATAATAAGTTTTATAATATATATGATGATAAAATTAACCAATTTGAATCTCAAAAATTTTATAATTTCTCCCCTTGGATGAATTTACAAATGAAGTACCCAATATATGAATTTATAGGCCATAGTAGCTAGTGATTTTTGTGAAGATTTCATAATACCACTCGTGGATAATATTTGGACAAGATAAAAACTTTATATCATGTTTTTTTAAAATCTAGAGGATTATTTTATAAACTCTTGTATATCTCCACATGAAATTTATTTTCAATGGATTTATTGAATGACATATGTCATTAAAATATAGAGCTATATTATTAACTATGATTAGTTTTGGTTTTGTATAAAGATTCGATCTTTTGGTCTTCCAAATGGATGAAATTTGAAAATAAACTTATAAAAGACAGGGTTTCCATATATTCATCCACCAAAATTTTCTCCCCATTGGACTTACATATCGTAGATATGTGAGTTTCAATACACATATTGATGCAGTTATGTGCAGTGTTTTCCATGCTTTCCTTAAATTTCACCACGATCTCTCCAAATCGCCTCCTTAATTAAATGGAACATCAAAATAAGTGAAATTTTCTTTCTTAACTGTTCTTTAATGTAATACAATGAGTTAAATGAGAAATATGATTATTTTTAAATTTGGAAATTATAACCCAAAGTAACATAAAACATTAGAAAAAGGGTTGAAAGAAAATTTTGAATTGTGCTATAATGTATAATAAATTGTCACATTTGTGACAATCCATATGAATCATCATTTATAATTATCGAATATTATAAATCATCATAATATCCACATAATAACCCTATCTTACATCCATATCCACATCCATGTCTAAAAATGTACATATGACCAAAATTTTATCTAATATCACAATAATATACATAACTACAACCGTATCCATATCAAAAAGCATATCTTTTTCTATTTTTATCATTCAAAAAATAATTATTATTATCTTTATACATAATTAACAAGAATTAATACACTGTAGGTAATTAAAATATCCATTTATATATATATATACTCCTGAAACTATTTAACACCATTAATTACTACACCTAATATAAGATAATTTTCATGTTCTCTATGATGACCCATACAACCACATAGAAGTTGAGGAAATGTAATAAGGAAATAGTAAGCAAAATAACCATGTACAAGTTTTGGATTGAACTATTCTAATGTTGAATAAACCCATGTATATTACAGACCACCTCAATTTTAGTATCTTGGTCAACATTATTTGTCTCAAGTACCTAGAATAACCCCCATACATAATGATATGACCCCATGAAAAAATTAAAAAATTAATAATCACAACTTAATAATATATATTTCTAGAAAAATAAAAGCTTATAGTATTGGAAGGCTACAATGAATGTATGGTACACCACAATGGATATCAAATTTTCTTCTAATAAACTCTAAAAAGAATTCATATACCCTCATAATATTAATAAAAAGTCAATCATGGAATTAAAATAATATATAATTCATTAAAACTTATTCATTATCAATTTTAAATATCAATATGCATAAGCTATAATTTAACGGAATCCAGGAACACCAGAATGGTTCAGTACCAACATATTTAATATTTTTTTTAACATAAAATACATCATACGACTGCTTAGATTCATCAATAGATAATATATAAAATATTAAAGTATAAGGAATATAAAAAACATTTCCTCATTTGTTCATGTAATCCTAACATAATTTTCTCAATGCTGAATCATCGTAGATTGATGGTTATATACTTGGTTCCCTCTAGATTTTCCATATATGTACCAATAAGATTAAAGATCACCATTATTTAATTTTTATGTGCTATCATGGAATAAATAGGTTCTTTATTATGACCATAGGATCACATGGAGAACACATGATAGATTCATGAATTGGCATTGAAATGTTTATGATCTTCCATATTGTTTCCCACTCTAAAGTGAATATGGAAGGATTAAAATTCATAAAAACAATCCTCTCCAATATTCGTGGTACTAAATTTATTTTTATAATTAGGTTTAACTATATCAAATTTCTCATATGTACCTTAAAAAAATTAAACCATATATTAAACCCCTAAATACAATTCTGACTTATTTAACTTTTCATAAGTTCACGAACATTTCATCATAACTAATAACACTTTTATATGTTATAGGTTGAAATAAAAACCACTGGAAACCTCTCATTTCCTCTCATATATATTTGAAAAAACCTAAACGCTTGATGTGTAAGGGCTCACCCTTCAACATAAATTATTATACTATGTTGGAACTAGAATTCACATTCTATGATCTTATCATTTTAGAGTTTTATTGAATTAGGTTATTCTCTTGAAAAGTAAACCTATACATTATAAGTGGACTATTATACTCAGTATCCATTTTTTAACAAATATAAAAGTTTTTAAAATAAATCACGATTTATCTTTATGAAATATCATTACAATTATCCACTGGTTCACATCCTTGTATCTATCCCCCTTAAATCATTTGAAAAATATTTTAGTAACTTTGGGTGAGAAGAAAAGATCAATAAGGGATAAAAAATAAAACTGCCAGATCAACAAAAATATGAATACTCATATAACATTTACCATTATCTTCATAATTATTTAATAATATAAAAGAATTACACGAAAAAACAAAAAAACAATTTACTCAAAGAAAATCATAAAATCTTATAGCATGTAATTAAAAATTATTTAGGAGAAATAGAGTATCATACACATAAAACCATTTTAAAAACCTTTAAATTTGAATAAAAAATATCCGAATTCCAATTAAGATATTACGGGCTTACTTGATGTTATCTGGACCAAATTATATTAAGCTACAACGGTCTATCCCGTTGCTATCTGGGACACTCTATGTTAAGCTATAATGACATTTCAGGGTGCTATCTGGGTCACCTCATGTTAATATATAATGGGATTACCTGACGCTATCTGGGGCACCCCATGTGTAAGATTTATTGGACTCACCCATTTACTATAATTCTCATGTACCATATCATTAATAAAAGACTTTCATCATAAAACCCTTTGAAAAACTCTTTTAATACCATATGAAAAAACCTTCATATAAAAAAATTTCTTTCATAACCCATTTCCATTACCAATAGACCAAAAAATGAAAAGTAATAATTTCATTTAGTAAAACATTTAATCATTCAACAGATGCTATATATAATTTAATAGTAATAGTAGTGGTAAGTTCATTTTCATCGTGTATGTTTAGAATAAAACACTCCTTTTATTCATTTGTAAAAAAATATCCATATAAAACATTTAAAAATATACCTTTGGAAAACAATTAAATTATATTAAATATAGAAATAAAATTTCATTTATAATCATTTTATATACATATAAATAAATATGTAAAATAATGTCAAGAATATTGACGTAGAGAAAAATATTTGATAATTAAATCTTTAAACATTTATGGCATCCCACACCAGTTTAAACAATTAAATCTTATACCCCATAAAAGAATTAAATTTAGAGAAACCTTAAATAACATGTTAATAAAAAAATTAATGACATGATAAGTAAAAGTGTATGTATATAAACCTAATAAAATATGGTCATTTTATAACATTATAGTATCCCTTAATGAAAATAGATTGAGGTGAAGTCTCTTATCTTCAGTTAGATTATTCATGTATGTCCTTTACATTATTGAATAATAAAAATTGGTTAATTATTTAATTTCTTGAGAACCTTTTTAATTTTTATTAGTTATTTTATATAATTTTTACCAAGTTATAACAATTACATAATTATTTATGTTTATGTCAGATTTTTTGACAATATTTGATACTTGAGTCTAAAATGACCTTGGTATGATGTCAATAGTTAAAGTGGTAATTATTACATCATATAAAAAATAATATTCATGAAGTAATAATCACTTTTATACATAAATTATAATTTTGAATACATTCATTAAATATGTATTTGAAAAATGAACTATGTTACAATCATAGAGATGGTAAGTTGTACGTATATATCAGTAACATTTTCATTTTTAAATGATCAATATAGAAAGAAGGTTATTATTATTTTATCTTTACAGGATGATAATAATATAATAAATATAATATTAAAAATTTAAATATACTTAAATATATATATTATCCATGTGATGTGGTGATGAAAAATGAATCAGATCACTTTGTGGAGATGATAGTTCACACATATTCACCGATGAAATTATCCGTATAATGTTCATGGAAAGGTATGATATTAAATGATATTTTATTCTTTAATAATTATAAATATTTAATGAAATTAATATATAAACATTAATTCCATAATTATTAATAATATTGAGAGACAGTTATAGAAAATGAATTATATTGGTTCGCGAGGTTGTAGTCCACCATACATACGAACAAATAATTCATTTACAATTTGTTGAAATTGGAAATGGATTTAGGTGATGATATTAAAATAATTACATATGTGTATACTTAGGATATTGGAGTTATTATTCAATCATATTTGAATAATATTTTATGGAATTTGATGAATAAATAAAACAAAAACACTTAATTAAATACAACACCTCTTCCTGAGATGATCTCTTCTGATTAACACCTTAACACCTCTAAGAAGGGTGTTATACCTAAACTAATACTTCGATAATATGTGGAGGGATTATATAAAGGTATTTGCGTATATATTGGTTCACTAAATAGGTTATAAAATGTATTTTAATTAAAATAGTGGGATCCCTTTTATAAGAGAGGGGAGGGTCACTCTGGGATTTTTTTTTCAAAATATTAATTTAATATAAATTTATTTTCCATTAAATATGAATCCCAACTGATTTATTTAGAATATATGAGGATATTTTGATGAATATACTTGTCCATTGTAAATTAGATATCTTTTTTCAATTTTTAATCCTTATCTTTTTTAACACTTATTTTACAATTTTAAATTTTACCTTGATATCATATAATTTATGCTTAGAAAGTTAATATAAATAAAATAAAATGGAAAACAGACAATAAAGGAGTAATTTATGATATTATTAGACTTATACTAATTATTTGGATGAATTTTATATTTTTATGAAATTTATATCATTTAATAACATCGTATTTATTTTAAAATGTCATTAATGCCAATTTCGACACTATTCAACACTTTACATTTAAAAAATACATTAACAACATGATATATTCAAAAATAATGTAAATAAACAATAAAATTTCATATTTATACCTAAAATTAATCTCTATTTTTAATTATATCAAATTATATTTCTTTTAAAATTCCTAATATCATTTATTAGATTCCTCTTTTAATTAAACAATTCAAGCATCATCATTGTGTCACCATTTAATGTAATTATTTTATCACTAAAAAATATAAATAAATTAAAATGATGTAGAAAAAAATTTATATTCCCAACTATTATATATATTCTAACATATCCCTTATATAACCCCATTATAAAAACATGTCTCTTTTTTAAAAAAAAGTATGACAAAATTGACTTCCCTTTGAATATAATACTATTAAGGTTATATTATAATCCAAAATGCCATAAATAGTATCCTAACCAATGCATTAATTCTTAGTGATAATAAATACTCATATAATAAAATTATTACATGTGTTAGGGTGATTTTATAATATTTATAATATTACTTTTACCCTTAAATAACTTATTTACCCTTAACCATGGTAATAAGAAAATACTAAAGATACTATCCATACTGTCCAAAAATAAAAGGGACCTATTTTATTAATCTATACCTTATTATTACCATTAAGGAATAAATTTCTTCAAATTAAAATTATATGTTTTCTAGAAATTGATAAAAAAATTTATCAAATTGACATAACGAGAAAAAAAGTTTTTAAAGTAAAAACGTTGAAAAGATTGAAATGTTTTTATATCCAAATTTAGTGTGAAATTGGTTAAAATGACCTAAATTGGATAAAATGATAAAAATTGATCTAATTATACTTTAAAGACATTATAAATATAATTTTACACTATAAATAAATTTTAGGAAAATGTAGTTTTCAATTAAAATTATTTAATTTTAACTATTTATCAAAACACGAAACATATCCTAAAAATACCAAAATTTAACGAAAATAAATAATGATAAAAATAGTTAAATTAATGAGTTTATTTTGTCAAATATTACTTATAAAAGTGTTAAAAAATATGTTTAAAACACGTTCTTTATCAAAAGGCGGCAAAACTGCCATTTGGAAAAAAAATTATTCTATTCGTAAAATTAGATTTGTTATTATATCATGTCTAGAAAACATATACGATGAATGTTAAAAATTAAATTAAATATATTATGTATATATTTCATTAATATATTGTGAAAAAAATGATTTATTAATTTATCGGTATAAATAATATTATTCACATTTAAATATTTTTTGGGAATATCATTTCCTTTTATTTTTAAATCGGTTTTACATTCATTAATAGTTAATTATTCACAAAATAATTAATTATATATACATTAGTAAAACATATATTAATAATTTATTCAATATTTCTCATTATGCTATCCTAACGGCTTGGTTTTAACCATAACATTTAAATATGATTTAGTTCATTTATGCTCGATGTGTCATATCATGTATGTTATAGAACATATAGTTTAATTTTAGAAACATGGGATCTCACATTATCTACAATTTCATAAATTGTTTTTGTGAAATTTATAATTCTGGAATGAAAACTATGGGTTGGGTTTTCAAAAAAACATTATTGAAATCCCCCATTCGAAAAAATGAACCACCCTCTTTAAAATTATGAAAGGGAAGTACAAAGGTCACCTAAAAACACATTATATGGTTCCATGATTCAAAAAATGGACATGGAAGAGAAAACTAAATATCTGTTATTGTAAGGAATGATAGAGAACACTATCATAAGAAAGTTAACAATCACAAAAATATAAATTATGTGATGAGTTAAAAGGTAACTTATTTCATAGTAAGAAAAGTAAATGAATAACATTTTTTTGAGATGCTTCTAATAGATATGAGGAATTATTTTACTATCTGTACTGATAAAATAGTAAAATATACTTACCTGACATGTATAGCTTTATCCTTTAATAAATTTCCAGAAAAAATCATCTTTTATTCAACTGATGAGTATTTATGATGAATTAAAATACCACTGGCATTAGAATAAATTTCTACAGATCACTAAATCCACAAAAGGATGAAAATATATTCCAAATTTATTAAAAAATTAAACAAAAACCAAAATTTTAGGACAAGATAAGATAATTACAAAAAATAATATACATTTATATGATGAAAAACTATTTTAATCTCTGAAATCCAACAGTGAAACTAAAAGACCAATATAGAGCATTCAATAAATAAATTTCCTTAAACATACATAAAATATTCCAAACTATTTTTTAAACCCAAAATTCTTAATTATTTGATAACATATACTTCCAAGATAAATTTTATCATTTATATCATAATTACATCAATCACTCTTAATGTCTAATACCAAAAATGTAATTTCTTAAATCACATAATCTCTAATATATTATAATTTCTTCCATAAATAACTCAAATCCACATAATTACAAAATAAATTAATATATTATTCAAAAATATAATTACATTTTCACTTCTCAAATAAAATACAGTAGTATTTTTTTTACCTCAATAAAAAGGTATCCCAAAATAGTAAACATCTTCAAAAAAAATTAATCACTTAATCACAAAATAAATTTTCAATATCATGTTTATCAATTAGATAAGACATATCATCCCAAAATATACTTATTATTAATCCATAAAAAATTTTAAAAGAAAAAATTCATAATAACCAGGACTTCATGTAGACTAGTGGTATGTGATGCACCCTGGTCACCCTAAGATTGTGGGTTGAAAACTCGCGACCTTATACATGATGAGTTGTCACCTATACTACGAGTTTTTCTTTTTATTATACTATATGATTCTTATAACATTCACAAAATAAGATAAATTCCTAAAAAATAATCATAACAAGTTTTAACCACATATTTAATCTCATATCTTTAATTTCTCAACCCAAAAATTAATAACCCATAATTACCTCACAAAACAATTTCTCAAAAAACACTGTTAATCACCTTAAAATTTCATAACATAAATTCTAAAAAGGTTTTATAAGACACTCAAATTATGATAAAACTTAAAAATATCAACCCATTATGATATCTCTAGATTGTAAGAAAATATCCAAATCTCAAAATATTTATAAACCATCATTTAATACCAACTGTAAAGACCTCAAATTAACCATATATTATTATAGTTTTTTGAACTAGAATTCACATTTGTGGATATTTTTAGTTTATAGTTTTATAGAATGAGGAAAAATTCTTACAAAGTAAACACATAAATTACATGTGGACACTTATACCTAGTATCCTTTATTTATACAATATAAAACTCATTAAAATAATACAAGATTTCTTTTTATGAAAATATTGAAAATTATCTCCTTGATCTCATCATTATCTCTATTCCCAATTAAATACTATGAAAAATATTTTAAAAACATTGGTTGAGAAAAAAATATCAATAAAAGATATAAAAAGAAAGGAAACTATTAGTTCAGTTAAAAAAATGAAAACTCAATTAACATTTAACTTTTCATGAACGGCCTGAAGGCCGTATTTTTATTGATTTTTGATAATCCCCATTACAAGGGGTGAGGGAAACCCTTAGAAGGCTCATAGGATTAGTTTATTACATGACCGGAAGGCCTTATAGAAATTCATCCCAAATATGACTTCTAGGAAATTCCCCTCCCGAGAATCTAGTTCATGAAGTCATATTTCTACCGTCTCATTTGTTATTCACTTAGAAATACCTGTCTAGAGGTTCCCAAGACTAGTCCTGATGGAAATTTCCATACCCTATAATTCTTCCATATATGCATAGCTTTGTTCTAGTGAAACAGACTACTCTGAGTCATCATATGGAGCTAGTTCCTTTGGTCAGTCTCATTGCATATATGCTGCCTGATCTGAATGAGGTGGCTCGAAGGCCTTGAGGTATCCCCAAAGATTTAACTGTACAAAATGCCTTGGGTGGACTTATGGTCTTAATGAATCTAGGCCCAAACCGATGGCCCAAAGGTGAATAGTTCTGGCTCCTATAGTATTGAACAATACATTCTATAATGCCTTCTACAATACCATCTATAGTTCCAACTATAGTACGGCTCGAATACCCCAAAGATATGCCTATACCCAGATTCGAACATAGGTCGTGTGGATGAACATAGATAGTCCTCACCTACTAGGATGAGGCTCATGTGAAATTTAACATTGACCTTTATATTTGAGGTTATTTAAGAATATGAAACATTTTTACATGAAAAAAACAATCATTTTACTCAAAGTAAATCATTAAATCCCATATCATGCAAATAAACCTCCTTTAGGTGACATAGAGAACCATATATATATAACCCATTTAAAGTCCTTTCAATTTAAATAACCATATCGATGAATTCCAATTAATATATTACAAGATTACTCAATGCTATCTGGGGCACCCCATGTTAAGCTATTGTGGGATTTCCCAGTGCTATCTAGGACACCCCATTTTAATCTATAATGGGATTTCCTCGCCCTATCTAGGTCATCCCATGTTAATATATAATAGGCTTACCTGACACTATCTCGGCCACCCCATTTATAAGTTGTATTAGGCTTACCCATTTCATATAACGATCAAGTACCATATCATTAATAAATCACTTTCATCATTAAACCCTTTAAAAAAAATTTTTAAAACCATATGGAAAAAACCTTTTCATAAAATTACTGATTTCTATTAAAAACCCAAATTCAATTACAAAATACGCAAAAATCAAAAGTAGAAATTTCATTTAAGAAAAAATTTTATATTGTAAAGGAATATAGAAATTATGTAATAGTCACAATAGTGGAAAATACATTTTCAAAATGTATGTTAGGAATAAAACATTCATTTATTCATTTTTCAAAACGTTCTATATAAAACACATAAAAATATTCAATCTGAAAATCATTGAATTAAATTAATCGTAGAAATAAAATTTCATTTTTACTCATTTTATATCTATAATAATAAATATGTAAAATAAAATCATGAATATTAACATGGGGAGAAAATTTGATAATTAAATATATAAATATTAAAGGAGTTCCATACCACATTAAACTTTTAAATGATAATCCCCATATAATAATAAAATTTATAAAGACATTAAATAACATGATAATATATAAATTAATGAAATTATAAGTAAAAGGAGATATATATACACATAATAAAAGATGGTGGGTGTATAAAATCAAACTATGCCTTCAAAATCCTTGTATATTGGATTCCATTTGGGCCTACAAGACATGTAATGTTCCCCCTCATCCATTGAAATGGGATTATCCTAAAAATAAATAAATAAGAAAGGCCTTCAGGATTTTAGGTATTATAGTAAAAGTTGTAATTAGTCCATCTTCTACAAAATTCTATTAATAAAATAATATCACTTTTATATATCAATTATAATATTAAATTTATTGATTAAATATGGATATGAAAAATTTACTATGTTACAATCATGGAGACGGTAAGCCACACGTACACATGAGTAACGATTTCATTTTTTAATGATCATTTTAAAAAGAAAGAAATTTTTATTATATCTTTCAGGAATTATTATAGGATCATAAATATTATATAAATTATTTAAATGTAATTATATATATTCCATGTGATGTGGTGATGAAAAATGAATCACATCGATTTTTGGAGGTGATAGTTTTCAATTATGCATGAACGACGTTATCATTTTTATGTGCCTAGAAAGGTATGAATGTAAATGATATATTATTATTTAATAATGATAATTATTTCATGAAAATTAAATATAAACATTAATTTCATCATTATAACTAGTCTTGATAGTTGGTGATGGAAAATTACTTGTATCGGTTCATGACGTAGTAGTCCACCATACTCACGAATGAACAATTCATTTCACATTCGATGAAATTTGAGATGGATTTAGGTTATGATATTAATATAATAATATATAAATATACTGAGGATACTATAGTTATTATTTCTTCATGTTTGATGAAAATTTTAAGAATGTGTAATAACAAAAAAATCAGAAACAATTAATTAAAAATTATACCACTTCCTCATACGACCTTCATTGATTAACACCTGAACACCTATGAGGTAGGTGTTTTGCCTAAAATAAGGTCTCTATAATGTGGGTAGGGATTCTAGGAATGTTTTTTTTCAGATTATGTTAAAAAAATAGGGTTTTAAGTGTATTTAAATGAGAATAATAGGTGACTTTTATAGGATAGGGGAGGAGTACTCTTGGGATTCTCCATATATTTATTTAATATAAATTATTTTTTTATTCCATATGGCACCGAAATGATTTTTTTAGAACATATGATGATTTTAGGTCGAATCCCATTAATCCAATGAAAATTATATAAGTTTATCTATTTTTTTAATCCTTATCTTTTTTGTTTTAACCCTTATTTAACCATCTTAATTCTCACCGTGATATCATGCAATTTACACTTTGAGGGATAATATAATTACTATAAAATTAAAAAGGACCAATAATAGAGTAATTGATGAAATTTTTAGACTTATCAAAATTATTTTTATGAATATTATATTTTTTTGAATTTTCTATCATTTAATTAATTATTCTTTATTTTAGATTGTCATTAATATCAATTTTGAAACTATTCACCAATTGAATTTTTAAAATTATCATAAATACATGATATCTTCCAACCAAATATTTAAATAATCACTAAAATATGACATTAATCTATAAATGTATTGTATGGAGTAATTATATCAAATTATATTTATTTTAATATTTTTAATATCATTTATTTTATTCTCCCATTAATTAAACAATTCATGCATCATCATTGTGTCACCATAAAAGGTAATTATATTATCAGTAAAATTATAAATAAATTATGATGATGTATAAAAATATTTTATATTTCCAAATACTCTTTATATTAAAACATATCCCTTATATAACAAGATATTAATAATATATCTCTTGGTGAAAACAAGTATGACCTAATTGACTTTCCTTTGAATATAATTATACTATGGTTATATTCTCATCCAAAAGGCCATAAATGGTCTCATAGACAATAAAGTAATGCTTATGGATGAAAAATACTCATCCAATAAAATTATTTCATGTTTTAGGGTAATTTTATAATATTTATAATATGATTTTAACACTTAATTACCTGATTCCTTAGTAATAAAAAAATTACTAAAATTACTATTCATATTGTCCAAAAATAAAAGGGACTTATTTATTTAATTTGTACATTATGATTAAAAATATGGAATCAATTTTTACATACAAAAAACACACAATTCGTTGAAATTAATTAAAAATCTAATCCCATTGATGGAATGAGAAAACATGTTATTAATGTAAGAACGTTCAAAAGATCGAAATATTTTTATATCCAGCATCAATGGAAATTGTTTCCAATGAACTAAATTATATTAAATGACAAATGATAGACCTAATTATACTTTAAAAACCATTCAAAAATATTATTTATCACTATAAATAAATTTTATGAAAAATTATTTGTCAATTAAAATGCATTATTTTTTCATTATTCATCAAAATAAGAAACTTATCTGAAAAATACCGAAAAATTAAACAAAGTAAATTTTGGTAATATAATTTCAAATAATAAGTTTATTTTATCCAATAAAACTTATAAATATTTCAAAAAAATGATTTTAAACTATTTATCCATCAATGGATGAAAAAAATTCTTTTAAAAAAAATACTTAATTTATTTGTAAATTTGGATTTGTTCTTATATCATGTCTAGAAAACACATAAAATAAATGTTAAAAATTTAATCAAATATATTATGTATATATTTCATTAATATTAGAAAACTTTAGTTATCTATTAATTTATTGGTATAAAACACACCTGTGCACAATTAAATATATTTCTAGAAAAATAAATTCATTTTATTTTAAAAAGGGTTTTACATTCATTTATAAATTATTATTCACAAAAGGATTAATTATATATACACATGTAAACCATATTTTTAAATTTCAGTTAATAATATCCATTAGCTCCATTATAATGACTAGGTTTTAACGGTAACATTTAAATATTATTTAGTTGTTCATTTAAGCTCGACTTGGGGTATCATTTGTGATATCAAACATTGAGTTTCCTTCTAAAAACTTGTGATGTTATATAATATTGATTTGAAAAGTGATTTTATTATGTTGACATATTTATATTTAAATAAATTATAAATACATTGATAAATAAATACAATTTACATTATTCTAAACATGAATAAAATATAATTAAATTTATTTATATATTAACTTGTGATCATTCACTATTGGGTGTTCATTAGACCATAAACCTAGATACAAATTCATTATAAACTATAATTAATTTTAATTGGTGGAACATTCGGATACACATTGGTTGTGACCCTTTAATCCCTTATATTGCACCAAATCATAAACCCTAAAGAGATAATGATATGTTATACCTATGAAAACCACCGATGAAAACTTATTGTGTAATATAAACCCCAGTCCAATGATATCTCGTAAAGTAGAATTCAAACATCATTCCACCATGAATTCGTGCTTCATTTATATTTATTTAACTATATTTGATAGAATTTACTTTTTCTACCATGTTTTTTGATTTTTTCAAGGAATTACCATTCAATTCAAAAGGATAGATAAATATTATTCCTATACTTTAAAGTAACAAATCACTTTTTATCATTAAATTAATGTCATACTATTAATGAATCAAAATATGCAAGCTACCACCACAAAAATAAAAACCACCATGGTATTTATCCGGAATAAAAGCACATGATTCATGATATATAATAAAAATGATCAAAATTAAAAAAATAATAATACACATGATCATAAATAGGAATATCCAATGAAATATAAAACTTGTGGTGTTACTTTTGGATGGTGAGCCTTCACAATCTCCAATACTTGAGATCACCAGGTGTGGAATTTATGTGAAGAATTATTAATTATTATTCTCCCCTAAAACATGATAGTTTGAAATCATCAATGTATTTTTAGATTGATGTATGTAGACCATAATACATATACATAATATAACTACTATAATTTCACAAGGTTATCATTATAGATGCAATTTACTATAACCTTTTGATATGACATAAAATTTATGGGCATTACTATATATATGAAATACATAACTTATGTTACCTTTGTAAGTATAAATCATTAACATATCATTCTATATGTAAGACTTTATAATCAAAAAGTAAAAGAATAAGATGAGTTTAGGCTACTCACTTTTACCATATTCCCACTTGAACTAGATCCAACTACTATCTTTTTACAACATGTTAGGTATCTCATTAAAAAAATAAGGCTTCTAATATGATAATACTATATACATTAGGCCTACCACATTTTCATCCATGGTTATTCTACTAAATGGGACTTCACCACCTTGAGTAAAATACCTCAAGAGATGATATATTTGAATTATATACCATTTTTTCTCATAAATAAATTATAATTCTTGTCTAGTAACAAATATATAATATTATAACAACATAAATTATGATAATAATATACTTTCTTGGTACAATACAATGATTTGGGATAATTTTTCATATTTATAAAACTTATTGATCTACATCACTGGTGGTAATATACATGGATTCTATTGAATTGGTACCAGAAGATATAGTTAGCATTCATTTTTCATTTCATCAACCTAGGTAAAATTATGATAAATTTGATATTTTTAATGGATTGTTTTATCCACTTTTAAACTAGATGTCATTGCACTTAAACTAATTGGTTTATATCCTATTAAATTTCTCATTAATTATTGGATATATATTATTACTACTCAAGGTTTTTATCCTATATTTTTTATATTATCCAAACCAACTATTTACATTGGAAATATAAAAAATAGTACATGAAATGAAATATGTGATAGATCCCACTGCTAAATCCCATGAAGTTTTACTCATCTTCATAATCTCATCCAATGTCCTAACCATATTATCAAGAGAATGTTTTTCCGTGTGGCATTGGAAAGAATTATTTCTTGAGTTTTTCCAACTAGTATTTTTCAATAACAAATAAATTTTATACACTATGACTTAAATTAAGTAATTCATAGATTAATCTCAATATATCATTTCTCCATGAACATGGGTTACTACTTTACAACATTAACAATGGAATATTTTTAGCATAGTATTAACTAATTAAAATAATAATGTTATTTTTACATGTATTATCTACATATTTCACTTGTAAAAAAATAAATCACCCACTAAATACATTTATAATCATGGAAAAATAATAATCTCAGGATTTAATTCATGCTCTGATCCATAAATAGATCCCCGAATCATACATGTAATATTGGATACATCTAGTTACACTAACCATTCTAGATATATCTGATAGATATTTTATAAGGTTTCATTTAGTTGAATGATATCAATATTCAATTAATAAAAATTATGACCATGGAATTCTACTATGGTAATTAGAATTCAAATATGTTTCAAAATCTATACTAGTGATAATGTTTTTTCATAGTCACTATCTTAACTTATCATAAACCTATAACAACCAATATTTATTTATAAATTTTCACATTACCTTCCATATTAAACTATTTATTTAATACATATTTTAACCTAGTGGGTTTTACATCCATTGAAAATTTCACCAAAATACATTCTTGATTCTGGTATATAGAATCCATTTTTATATACATAGAAACGTTCCATTTAAAATATTATTTTCCTTTTCTTCATTCATTGTTAGATAATGATTTTTTATTATTGATGAATAATATATCAACTAACTCAATGATAATAGAACCATCTATATTTTTTTATCTTTACTATGAATTATATTTTTTGGATCTATCCCATTCCATAAACTCTTTTGGAAGTTGATTCTATTCCAACATTTTGTGCATCTCAATCCTTGAATTTATCAAAGTCGATATTTCTACCACTATCTCAAATAGAAATATTTCCCTTATTGAAATATAATCTTTCACATGACTATTTATTTTTAGTCGTATATATTATTTTAATATCCTTAATAACCTTAATATATCACACATAGATTCACATTTCATTTCATGATGCATGTTTGTCGCTAGAATTATTATTGACATTCACTTCATATATAAACACATGAATTGGGATATAATATATTTATTCCATATTAAAACTCATATGAAATTACATTTATCATTTTTATTATCTTATGGATAAGTATTAATGAAAATATTTTAAAACAATGTCCCAATATCGATAGTGGAAGAATAGTAAGACTCATCATTGATATCACTATGAAAATAAAGACGTAATTACTCCTTTTACTAACACCACTACTCTGATGTGTATAAGAAAATATTTGATTAATCTACTATGAATATAATTATCAATGAATTCTTGCTTAATATATTATTTATTTTTTCCTAACAAGGGACTTTTGTGAGATATGCTTTTAGAGGGGGTGAATCAGGTTATAAAACTCATTTGCATTTCCCAACATAATCCTAAATGTCTCAAAACCCTACACAATATTGACCTCATAATTAGAAGGTTTAATATTGTTGTCTCATTTTAAGGATGAAATGATTGATTATGTGATTATATTATCCTTGATCAGTTTATATTGATGTTCTCTTAACTGACATATTTGGATTTCCATCCTACAGAGTGTAAGTAAATCATTCACACATGAAACAATAATTTTACTTTTTCACCTGTATTGGTCTAATACAAGGAGTATACAATGCAAATTTTATGAAGTACAATAATAAACTAAATCTATTTTAGTGTTGGGCTTATTTTAGGTCCCTTATATGTGTGGGGTAACTCCCCTTACATGATTTTGGGTATGCTCAATACCACTCCAAGGTCAGTCCCATTGTCCTCTTTCTTTTATAATCACACTGAGAGGAAAATATATTTGGTACACAGTATGATGCAATATTATATATATTTATGTTGTTGCATTAATAGGTTCCCATTTATCTTTAAAATACTCTTTCATAGACTAGTTTTGAACTCTTCCACAACACCATATTCATTTTTCCTGAATAAATTTAGTCTTTAAGGAATAAATTATTTCCTTGGAAATTCTTATAATGAGTGACTATCACTTTTTTTATTGTTCAATTATTTTTAATAGAAACACATACTAAAATTCATCTCTTTACTTTTTCGTAACTCTTACTTTCTCACAACTCTTAATTTCAAAAAATTTTGGCCTTCTATGTCCCTACACAAGAACATATTCATGTTAGTCCTTCTCATGCTAGATTTAATTTTTTTTATAACAATGGGTTGAAAAAATATGTTATTCACATAACATAGTGATTTTTCAATGTCACTAATGAAACTCATTGGTTCCCATAACTCCATTTTTATAACATGAATTTGGAGAACATAGAGCAGTTTTCCATTAAGAATATTTCTATACCATATATATATATATATATTTGTTTTTAGGCACCAGGTATTTATAAACAAATATTGAACCTTAAAACAAATTTAAACTTATTTTTTATATAATTCCATCTTTACACCACTGTTTCCCACATTATTCATTCATATAACTCCACTGCACACAAATCTAACATTGCATGATGCCTTTATTGAATATTGTCATCTGAAAATACATATTACAAGAAAATTATTCCTTTACATGAAAATATAATGGTTTTATGTCACTGTGTTCATTAAACTCATATTTGGGTGAGTCTACCCATATTCCGTGAAAATTGTTCATTTCCTCGATTTTCATTGCAGATGCCTCAAGTAAATATTCTCACACAACTCTGCACTTAAATGAAAATCTTTTACAGATTTTACCAATAAATAAATTATACACTTAAACACTTATAGAACCATCACTTCATGAATAAATCAATAAATTCATTGTTATAGAGTGTCATCATTGAAGTTTCATGATGATACTTTGTCTCAATGATCATCATTCTTGGGAAAGTCTTCACATGTTGTTAGAAACTGGATTTCCACATTAAATTATTATATCAAAACGTGGTCCAACACTTATTATTGGATAGTCCCCAAAGTTTTTTAGATTGATTTAACCAACTTCTCTATTGAATAGTCATGATTGACATTCAGAGCTCACACCAGTCATTATGAATTCTCTCATTATTGTATGTCTATATAGTATCACTTGTTACCATATTAAATGAAATAATTCGATTCATTAAGAGATATAAAGCCTAAAAAATATATTTATGGTGATTAAAAATATAACAAACTCCAACTCATCTTTTCAAGGTATTCAATGATACTAACATCATTAATAAATCAAACAATGGGGTACCAATTGTTTTTAAATTCCAAAAACAACTCCTTTGAAATTATTATAAACATTATCAAAAATAAAAATCTATTTCATTCATTAGGATTATTTATCCCCTCTTTTTTCCATTTTCCTCTATAATATACAGTAATTTACATGAATTCCGGATACTTCTTACTCATCCTTTGACATCAATCCAAAATATACTCTATGACACATGTACCGACTATAAAATCTAAAGAAAATATTTACCTTAGGAAACAAGGGTAACACATTTATATCAATTATCATTCTTCCCCCACACACATTATGTCAAACAACCCATGATCTAATCCATTAATACCTATAATATGATTCATTGTTTTGTTAAATTCTATCTCCTTTATTAATGAAGAAAATAGAGGAAATGTTAACTTCTCACCCTTTTCCAATATAGTCCTTGGATTAGATAAAGCGAGACTATCCCCCATGATATTAAATCACAATACATTTTCAACTTACAAAACATCTCTTCTACTCCTACGTTAGTTCTCCCTAAATGATTATAGGGTTGAGCACACTCCCACGTTCAAAAACATCTTTCAACTATATCTTCATTCACAATGTTTTTTAGTAGGAGTAATTACCACATAACAAATAATTATTAACAAACCTCTATGTCTACTATGATTAAAATTGGTGAAGGAAAGGAGAGGAAATTTTAATAACACCATCGTTGTCCATTTTATTCACTTCCATATATCTCATGAATCTATATAACATTAAATTTTTTGATGGAACGTTTCCATAATTCTTCTTTAACAATTATCTCTAAACATAAATCTGAGACTAATAGTTGAAAATTATAGCAATTATCATAGATACCAGCTTGATAAATAATAAGAATTATTTAATAGTGTTCATCTCTTGAATTCAACTCCTAATCCAGACATAGAAACCGGTGTATTCTCTCATTCGCCATGGCCTTTCCATAGTTACTAGGGATACCATCTATCATATCATCATTTCAAAACAACCCCTAACATATTTATTTTTATCAAAAAATATAGAATTGATATTTAGTATGTATGTTATAAATCCATATAATCTTTTGATATGATAAGTATAGTCTGATTAAATCACATGTTAGAAGAAAAATATATATCAATAAAGATCATTTTGTTGCTGCTCCGCAATTTTTCCATTTTCAAGATTGGATGTGAGAGTCATCAAGAAATCGTGACATCAATAATTTAAATGGGCCCTGATAACACATGAAAACAATTATAATATCAACATTTATCTATTGTTTTAAATTATTTATATAACTTGTTACTTCCATGATTCTTATTTTGTTCTCTTTTATTATAATTCTTTATTTTGTTAAATTTCCACTTGTACTGATTTAATTATCAGTAAGAAATCTAGTTCAAGTCACATCATCAGTTTTCATCTTTTCATTAAACTTACACATGGAATGTTTCTCCCCAAAAACCAATAATATTTCAACAATAATTAATAGCATTTAAACATTTGGGGAGAAGTGAATTTTCAATTCATCAAGTTGAGAAATGTGGTTTGTCTTATTATAATAAACCTTTACTATCACACTTTCCATTTCATATTATCAGTATTTGAGTAAATGAATTTCATAACCTAATTAATGTCCTTTTATATCAAATCATTATCCATTTATCATTTTTTAATTATTTGTATGTGGATCTCCTTTGAGTGATACAACTTACCAAAACATCATTTTGGATAATTTCTTTTGGCTTATCTTTATATGGATTGGGATTTGTCTTTTAACTATGTTAAAAATTTCAAGAATTTCTTCCTTATGTACTTCTAATGATAAGGATATCTAGATATTTCACTTATTATACTTTCTTATATAAACATTCTTCCTTACATACATATACCTTCTTGATTCATTAGTTTTCACAACCCTTGAATTGTTTCAAGATGGTTATTTTATATGAGTGGTCTTTTTAGTGTATATAGCTTCAAAAATATTTTTCATTCCTTTCCAAGACATATTATGTTCTACTATTGATTTAGAACTCCTATTCTGTTCACTTTTCCACATTTTATATAAAATCCCATAGTTCCTTAAATTTCATTCCTTGTAGTATATTTTAGAAAACCATAGAATCATCAATTGTGTATTCTATATTTTATAGGAAATATATCCACCTCAAATGTTTTCTTCTTAAGTGAATATTTCATTATATAATCATCCTCCTTTCTCAAAACTAGAGAAAATGTCTTCTTTTCCCTCAATTTTTTTATTCTCTCCCTGAGGGTTGCTTTGGGTAAACTGATGTTGGTTCTTGGTTCACCTTTCTTTATACTTCATTATTTTCCTCAAAATCAGTAAATATATTCTATAGTTATACAAAATCTATTTCGTCATAAACGTTCCTACCATTGGTAATATAAAAGGATTAATTACCTATGAAACCATTAGTTACCTTATTTCTCTAACTTTTATCCACATGATAATAATTAGATCATATAAATAATCTCCCATTAAAACTATACCTCATATAGTTGCAACTTTTTTGATATGTGATTGTTGTATACTTCCATTTTCCTTTGATACCATTGTATTCTAGACTGATACTCATGGTATTTACCCTAATTACATAATTCTTTCACTTCAGAACTCCCTTATTTATGTAGTATTATCTTTTAGATTTGGAATTATTCTTCCACTTTCTCACTGAATCCATATTTACATACATTTGGACTCCACCTTGTGATGTAGCTATGAGAGGGATGTTATTATTATTGTATGAGGTTTTTAGCCTCCCTTTAAAATCCTTTATCTTCCCACAATTCTCCTTTTTTATATAGGAATATAACTTATAATTTAGTGGGATTATTTATCCTATCTGAAACACTATTCCAGTTGTGGTTTGAGAGGTATAATGAAAATTTAA
Organism: Viscum album; assembly: GCA_963277665.1. Lineage (NCBI taxonomy): Eukaryota > Viridiplantae > Streptophyta > Magnoliopsida > Santalales > Viscaceae > Viscum > Viscum album. Next base: position 1,604,864,059 of record OY728161.1, read on the forward strand.
ACTCATTATCTATGTCTATGTATTATTTTCTCCCATATACAATTAACTTTTCCCTTTATATTTTCACCCACATTTATAATGAAATCATTAATGACCATATTTACTTGCCTCATCCTTTAGTTATTCTCAAATAATTCTTCTATTTGTGAAAATAATTCATCCTTCTTGGCCTATAATTTTTAAACTATTTTGATTCAATTATCTTCTCTATAGAATTAGATATAAACTCTAGAACATTAAAAGAAATATCCTCCAATTTTTTGTCATGAGAATAATTGTTATCACATAGGTCTATAACCATGTCAATATATTTTTTATTAAGGATTATACAATTTTTAACCGTAAATTTTAAGACTTTAACACGAGTCCACTAAAAATTATTCTTATTTCTCAGCTCCATGTTTTCTTCTTTTATCCACTAATCAGGCTCCTATAATATATGGAAAACGTCTATAATTATATCTCTTGATATATCATCATCATCAGAAGATCCAATATCAGTTGCAAGACTAGGATCCTTATATAGTCACTAATAATCATTATAATAATAGATTGATACACAATCTAATTTACCCATACCTTCCTTTTGATAGCAGCTATAGTATTTTATCAAAATCTCACTTTTCTTAAACATAGTATCATGGAATATAAATTTTTTAGAGATCTACATATTCATTAGATTCTTTATTTTTTAACATGAAACATACTAAAAATATAATTCAAATCCAATTACTAATCAAATCAATTCATAACAAAAAAACAGAACAAGATAATCCTGTGATCTACTACCAATTGATGTGATTACATGGGTCTTTATTAAGAGTGCTCTAATAGGGAGGGTGAATCAGGGTATAAAAATCACCCATATTTCCCAACTTATATATAAATATATCACTATTATAAATGATCTTGACCTCACTTTTAGTAGGGTTACTCTTGGTTTCTAATTTTGATGATGATATGATTGATGATGTGATTATCTTTTCCTTGATCAGATAATATCGATGATCACATAACCAACAGACACCAATTTTCATCATGTATAGTTTTAGTATATCACGCACATAAGACATAAGTTTTTTATGTGGTTCAACCACACTACGATAATCTAATGATCATACAATACCAAATGGATGAGGTACTAAAATACACTAAATATTTTTTAGTGGTGAGAGTAGGTTAGTTTTCTTCCATTCCTAGGTCACCCTCACAACGAGATTTATGTTTAGCTCATTTATACAAAAGGTTCACACCATTTTTCCTCTCCATTTTCTCATTACCCTTGGTATGAAAACTCTTTATAATATAGGAAAATTCATGAATTCTATATATTTTTAATGATTCACTGATAGGTTATGGTTGATCATTATAATTATGTTTCAAAAACTAGTTGTTAACTTTTCCATAAGAATATATTCAATTTACCTAATTAACTTTAGTATTCAAGGAATAAATTCCTCCTTTGTAAAGGTCATAAATGAGTGCCAATCACTTTATATAGTGATCATTTATTTATAATGTCTATTACACACTTTTTATTAACTCTTAAATTTCATACAAATATTACTTTTGTAAAATCTTAACATCATGAAGGATTGGTCTTGTAAATAGCTAGGAAAAACATGTTTTAGGTATTACTTTTTAAAAAGTATTTCCTTTATATAAAACAATGTATTTTGTAAATATTTTATTCATGGAACTCAGTGATTCATGAAATTCACCCATAGATGTCTCTGGTTAATGTAACACCATTAACATAACTTTACATTGGAGAATTCAATGTTTTTCTCTCTCAAGAACCATCCTTTACAAAATATATCTATCATTATATTTGGGGATAGTGAATTTATAGAAAAAATACTATCAATTCAGGAAAATATAAACATCCCATTCAAGAGAATTCACTTTTATGAAACTCTCAGCAACATAATTTATTCATGTAACTTTTCTACATACAAATCTACCATTTAAAAGAATCCTGATTGAATCTTGTCTCATAAAACTCCATATTATGTAAAAATTATTACATTTAATTAAAATATAGTAGCTTAATGAAATGATTTTCATGAAAATATAATTTATGTGAGTCTTCCCATCTTCCGTGAAAATCCTTTATCGATTTTCTCAGTTGTGACTCTGATTCCCTATTTTCATACAACTCCACGCATGCATGAAAATAATTTTATGATTTTCCAATGAAAACATCATTCACAAAAACACATCAAAATCCATTACTTCATGAATATATCAATGTATTCATGGTCCTGGAGCATCATCATGGAAATTTTATAATGAAACTCAATCTCAATGGTCTTCATTCTTAAGAATGTTCTCTCATATATTCAGAAAATAGATTAACACGAATAGGTACTCAATCAAAATATAGTAAAATAATTAATATTGGATACTCCCAAATTCTCCTTCAGATAGATTTAACCCACTTCTACATATAATAACCATGATATATGTTCTAGTTTTACCCCATTATTTACAAATCTCCAGTTATATTCTATATATATAGTAACACAATTTCATGTATTGGATGTTATCATTACATTCATTAAAAACTCAAAATTATCAAGAAATATTTTAAACGGTGAATACCAAATCCTACAGACTCCAACATTTTATGTCATATTTTTCGATGATGTCGAGTCAGAAGTTCTACTTCTTAATTTTCTATTCCTTTAGTTTTAGAAAAAAAACATTCTTAAAACATGGTTAAAAAATTTATATGCCCCAAGTATTTTAGTTTGTTTTTGTATAAAAAATTATCTTTTATTATAAATAGTGAAATTTATAATATATTATGAATAAAAAGTAATAATTATTCATTATGATCATTGTATTGAGTAACCATCCGATTAATGAGACATAACTCTAATCAGGCCAAAAGTATGAATTTGGACTTATCTATTGTAATGAAAAAAGTGAATAATAGTAGACTGATTCTGGTATCGATATATTAGTGTGAATCTATTAAGGATCTCCATTTTGAAAATTGATAATGAATTAAATCATATGAACCGAATATTATCATCTGAATACATAGACTTGTTTCTATCATAATAAATATCTCTAACACTATATTGCGTTTAAACTGAAATAACATTAGAAATTCAGTTACACGAGAAAATTGTGAGCTATCAAGAACCATTTGTCTGAGGCTTTTGTAACAAAATCAGAATTATTACAATTAGAGACTATATTATAAATATCTAATAATTATAAGATTTTGGATCCAATCACATTTGTAACACAAGTCTTCAAATGTTTTCTCCACGTGAAATTATCATTCACAATCATTGTAATACTTTAGAGAGTTGTAGTTCTAAGGAATCCTTGTCAGGTTGTTCCCTTTAGAACTGTTGATTTTATAATCGTGCCTGATCATTTTTATGATTTAGGGATTCTGGGGACAGGAATATGGTGAATTTGATACATTGGATTGAGCGATTTTTGGGGTAGAAAGATAGATGCCGATCATCATAGAGCTTCCAATGATAAGAAGACAGAGTTTATAATGATCATCATGTCATGGTATTTCCTACGAAGGAAAGACAGAATTTATAGCAAGTATATAACTATGGATACCTTTTTTCATGGTTATTGACTACCTGAATCTTATGGTTAAAATAGTTAAATCTTTTAATATAGCCTGTAAGTCAGTATTACTGCGACTAGATATTATTTTTCTTGTTTTACTTATTTTTATTCTACTCTAAAAATAAAAAAAATCATAACACTCATCATTCTATACAATTTGTTTTATCGATATAAATATGATTATAATAATTACATACATTGATATTAATTAGAAACTTTCTAATTTCGATCTTCAATCTAATAATTAGATAGATTCTGAGATTGAAAAATTTACATTTAATAGGTATTATGGTTTTTTCTGTTTAATTGTTTTTTAAACTAAAATTCACCCCCTATTGTATAATTAACCATATATAAAATTATTATGATCCTATAGTTGGTATCAGAGTATTTTTTACTACTTAATACTTGATGATATTTTACTTTATTTAGTTACTACAAGTTGTCTATTTTTTGATATAAAATTTTTGTTAATAAATTTTGTTATATTATCTGTATTTTTAAAAAAGTATTTTTATTGTTTTAAGATGGTAGTATAAATGTTGGATCTCTTGAAAATTCAAATCCTAGTCAACCACCTATCTTTGATGAGAATGACTATGAATATTTAATAGATAGAATAATTAATTTTGAGATCAACAATAGATTTTATAACTTTTTTATGATTACTATAAAATAAAAGAGTCCTGGTAAGGAATTTTCTTCCCTTAAAAATGATGAGAAAAAAGAATATATGATAAAATAAAATGACAGAAATACTTTATTATATAATATGAAGAAGAATTTCTATAGTCAAATATAATCTTGTGGAGCTGCTAATGGTATTTAGAGTAAATTAGAAGTTACAAATTTTGGCACAACCAATGTTATTGAAACAAGATAAGATATACTTAGATACAATTACAATACTTTTAATTTACAACCTAGAGAGTTAGTTGCAAATTATGAATATTATATATAAATTGTATTCTCTTGTATAAAAATAACATGATGATTGGATTTCAGTTGAAAAGATTATTCATATAATTCCCAACAAGTGGAAATAAATGAAGAAGTTGTGGATAATATAAAGAAGTTAAATAATCTCAACTATGATGATTTAATTTGTAATCTCATGCATCATGAGGGTAGAATTAAAAGTGATGCTAAGATAGAAAAAAAGGAAAATGATGGTGTTGTATTTGTTAAAAAAAACTATTTTACCTTCTAAATTTTAGTCCACATAGAATGTTCTAAAATATTAGAGGAACAATAAAGTTATTTTTCATTCCAATTCTAGTATACCAGAACCACTACTATAAATGTGACCTTTAAAAGTGTGAATAATGGATTTTAACTAAACTAAAATACCATTGTCAATTGCAATGCTGATGGGGGGTATCCTTTATCATCATGAAAAAATACTGATAAAGGTGGTCCTTTATCCATGCTTTGAAAAGAGTTGATAGAGGAAACCCATTAGAATTTCGTTTCTATAGTTTATAAATATCTACCCACCTGTAATATACATCGTATATAATAGCACACCCATCTTACTATTTAAACCCAACACACCATGAAGCCAATTGCAATTTAAACAACACACTATATAAAAACCTATTATATACATTTGATTGAAATCAGGAATAAAAAATTGTCCACCCATGGAATATAAAAAAATAAACACAATTATTTAATTTTCAAACAATTTTTTTATATAATTAAAATTACAATTATAAGACAAACATTATAAATGATTTATATTTCATCTTTTGATGCATGTGATCCCTCTCAAAAATCTTCACCCATGGTATCAGTTGCTGAACAAATCATATCAACCCAAGAAAAATATTCCACCTATATAAGAAAACCAATATTATGCTAGTAATACTATAAACAATTATGTTTAACATTTATATGAAAGAAAACATTAATAAAATATAAATATCATAAAAATGATACATTTAAAGTTATAACGGTCACCCCATGCATCCTATTGAGGTGGGGTTGATTCTTACATGATAAAAATTAGTTATGGATCATTGGAATAAAATATCAATACAATTAGAATGCGTTTTCTAGGTTTTGAGTATGTCAAATTTTATTTTACTAAAATTAATGTCAATTTTAAATAATGACACATTGGGAGTTATACTGGTCAAACCATGTGTCGTATTGTTGTACAACTGATTTATACCTATCAAAAAATACGGATGGAATGATTTCCTAATTTATTAATGCAATCCAAATGTGTTTTCTCAGTTTTCAGTATGTCAAGTGTGTATTTTTACTAAAATGTCATTTTAACTAAAAACACACGTTTTTAGTCATACAGGTCGCATAATGCATCGATTTTATGTGAGACTGCTTCAAACACATCCAAAAATGAATTATGATTTGCGGTCCAAAAGAATAGAGACAATCAGAGTGTGCTTGTTTGGTTTTCAGTGAGTCGCCCGTTTTGAACTACAAAGTCAATTTAAAACTAATAATAGACACTTTTTGTCATACTGGTCACACTGTGCATCAGATTGAGTTTTTTGAAACACATAAATGCCAAAAATATATCATTTATCATTTTCTTAAAGTATCAAAACAATAAAAATTCATTTTCTAGGTTTCCAGTATGTCACATTCTGTTTTTACTTAAATTAATGTTAAATTTAAAAATATGATACACTTTGAGTTATACTGGAAGCTAAATGCATCATATTGAGGTGAATATGATTCTTACATATTATAAATTATTGATATATTGTTCTTCTAAAGTATCAAAATAATCTGAATGAGTTTTTATAGTCTTAAGTATGTCACTTCTGTTTTTTACTAAAATGTCATTTCAAACTAAAAACATGTATTTTGAGTCATACCAGTCACGTCATGTATTATTTTGAAATGAAAATGCTTAATAGACAATCAAAATTTCTTACTTATCACTATCATAAATTTTCAAGTCAATCAGAGTGCGTTTGTTTGGTTTTCAGTGAGTGACGTGTTTGGAACTAAAATGACAATTTTAAATTGATAACATATACTTTTAGTCAAACCGGTCACACCATGTATCAGATTGAGGTGAGGGTGACTCATACATTTCAAAAATTAATCATGGATCATTTTAATAATGTATAAAAATAATCATAACATGTTTTCTCAGTTTTCATTACCTCACTTGTTGTTTTTTACTTAAATTAATGTCATTTTTAAATAAAAAGAGACACTTTGAGTAATAGCGGACATACCATGTGTTGTATTGAGGTGTGTATGATCCATACCCACCAAAAACTTTTGATGTATTTTTTTCCAAATTTATCAAAACAATCTGAATGTGTTTGCTCAGTTTTTAGTGTACTAGTTTTTTTTTCTTACTACAATTCCATTTCAAACTGAAAAAATGCATTTTATGTCATAATTATTTCATCGTGCATCATTTTGACATAATAATGCTTTATACACATTGAAAATTACTTATGAATCAATGTCCTAAATTATCACGAAATTCAAAGTGTGTTTGTTAGTTTTTTAGTTAGTGACATGTTTTGAACTAAAATTTCATTTTTAAACTAATAATGGATACTTTTATTAATATTGGTCATATTGTGCATTAAATTGAGGTGAGGGTTACTCTTACAAAATATAAATGACTCATCGATCATTTTCCTAAATTCTCAAAACAATCTGAATGTGTTTTCTCAATTTTCAGTATGTCACTTTTTGTTTATATTGAAATTAATGTCAATTTTAAATAAGAGACACTTTGAGTTATACCGGCCACACCATGAATCATATTGTGAAGATGATAATTAATAACTATAAAGACACGGTAATTTATTATATTCATAATGTATAAAAACAATATGAATGTGTTTTCTCAGTTTTTAGTTTGTTAGTTGTGTTTTTTACTAAATTGTAATTTCAAGCTGAAAACACGCATTTTGAGTCACACTGGTTGCATCATGTTCTGGTTTAATGTGATACTACTTCATAAAAATCAAAAATTAATTATTAATCACTATCCTAAATTATTATGAAAATTCGAGCTCATTGTTTTGGTTTTTAGTGAGCAACACGTATTGAACTAAAATGTCTATTTTAAATTGATAACAGACACTTTTTGTCATATCGATGACAACATGCATCAGATTAAGGTTATGGTGACTCCTAAACATCAAATATTACTCATGAATCATTTTGATAATATATCAAAATAATGATAATATGTTTTATTGGTTCTCAGTATGTCACTTGTTGTTTTTACTTAAATTAATGCCAATTTTAAATAAAAAGAGACATTTCGAGTTATACAGACCACACTGTACATTGTATTGAGGTGAATATGATCCCTACATGTAAAAAATGACTAATATATTATTTTCCTAAAATATTAAAACAATAAAAATTCTTTTTCTCAATTTTCATTACATCACTTGTTGATTTTACATAAATTAATGTCAATTTCATATAAAACTACACATTGTGTTCTACCGGTCACATCATGTTTTTCATTGAGGTACCGATGATCCCTACCTGTAAAAATGATTAAAATATAATTTTAATAATATATAAAAACAATACAAATGTTTTTTCTCAATTTTTAGTATGTCACATTTTGTTTTACTTAATTTAAAGTTAGTTTAAAAAAATATACACTTTGAGTTGTAATGGACACCTCTTGAATCGGATTGGGATTTGGTAGACTCTTACACATCAAAAATGAATCATGGATATTTTTACAAAATTATCCAAACAATAGGAATATGTTTGATCATTTTAAGTATGTCACTTTTTTTTACATAAATTATTGTCAATTTTAAATTAAAAGATACGGTTTGAGTTATACTAAACATTCGATTCATCATATTGATGTTAGGATGATCCCTATATGTCATAAATGACTAATAGATTGTTTTCCTAAAATATTAAAACAATCCAATTGTGATTTCTCAATTTTTAGTATGTCACTTGATCTTTTTACATAAATTAATGTCAATTTTAAATAAAAAGGGGCACTTTGACTTGTACCAGACACACCATGCATCATATTGAGGTGAGGTTGACTCCTTCACATAAAAATGCCTCATATAGAATTTTTAAAATTATCAAAATAATAACAATGAGTTTTCATGATTTTCAGTATGTCACATGTTATTTTTTTTAAATATATGTAAATTTTAAATAAGAAGATACACTCTAAGTTCTAACAGCCTCACCGCGTTTCATATTGTGGTACGACTGATCCCAAATCATCACAGATTAATAATAGACTGTTGTCCTAAAATATAAAAATAATCTGAATTTTTCTCTCAATTTTCACTATGTCACTTGTTGTTTTTACTGGAATTAATTTCTATTTTAAATTAAAAGAGACACATTGAGTTGTACTGACCTTATTAGATATCATTTATAAAACAATTCATAATAAAGAAGAATATGAAACACAATAAAGGGTGATCATAACTGTTTAATTATTGTAAAAAATGGTTATATCAATGATAATATAAGTATAACAAGAGCATGAAGATGTTATATGGTGATATTAACCTTAGAAATTCATACCCTATATATGGTAGTAACATCTTCAAGTTATTTGTGTACAATTTTATTAAGATATGTTGCCATTTTTTATGATAACATCTATGTTTTCCTATGAATATTAGTCTTTTTGACAGTCATAACAGTATTGGAAAAATATAAATACACAAAGTTTTAAAAAATATTGTAATTGAAATACTAATTATATTAAAAAATACATCTTCAGGGATGCTAGATTGTTCATGGAATATATTCTCTATCATAAATTTTAAAAAATTATAATCATAATATTTTCCATTAGTTTGTTTCAGACATTACAGAAACATTGAGGATGATAAGTAATTTTTTTTATTTCTTTAGATAGTGAAATACTATTATATATACCCCGATACTTTTATCAGCATAGTATTTGTGTTCATCCTTGAACTTAGCCCCTGGCATCATCACTTATTTATAAGATAGTGATTCACCACCCTATCATAATAGAATCCTCATTAAAATATAATATAAATTATATAACATGATGATTAGTTCTAAAACATTGGATGTAGTGTATTAAAAATTGGCATGAGCCATCATATGTGGATGGTTTTTTGGATATCCATGTACTGAATCTGGGAATTAAATCTCTAGAGTATCCAAATTTACTATAATGAGCATCTAATACAACCTAAAAACTCAAAAAGGAATAGGTAATGAATGAAATGAAAAAAATGATATGATTAAATTATACAGTCTTACCCCTGCATCATTGGTAATAAATGGAGTTTTTCATCCAGAATTTTTCATTCAAAGGATTTGATCATACCTTCTACTATTTCATCCTTCTTATTAGGTTCAATATTAGCTTCTACTATTGAGGTGACGTGAAGACTAATGAATCTGATCTTTTTCTCATGGGAATAATTCTTTCAATTTTTTTCTTATATACTATTGAAAAAAAATATGAAACGTATTTATTCATAATTAACGTATTATATCAACTTTTGGAAAATGAAATCATGAGAACATACCTCATGTATTCATTTAAAACTAAGCTGCTTGCCAGTCATAGTCAAGGATTTCAATTTCACTCTCATCGCCAATTAAGTCTTAATATTTATCTCTGTACATATTTTCTTCAAATTCAACTATGTGGTTGCCACAACATTTTATCATTGTATCAACATGAGCCTTGAATGATAGTAAATGTGGATATAGAACATGTTGGGTAATTTTGATTTTTTTAGATCTTTTTGATCGATTGGATGATCCTTTAGATGGTTTCAAGATAGTCTTCCATTTCATCCCCTTCTATTTTTCTATCTCTAATAACATTCATCAGTTTAGACCTTTTTCATAAACTGTTAATGGTTTAGCTTGAAAAGTAAATTTGAAATGAATACCTCCTTGTCAAAGTGCTTTTTTACAAGATGTGACGACCATGTGGTAAATGATCAAACAGATGTTTCAACTATATCAATATCATTATATTGAATTGGAACAAGTATCTGTGTGCTTCGCTCATGAGCTACATTGATGGAAACATTCACATGACCTTAAGGAAGTGGTATGTTGTGTACGGTGTCATTTTAAATATTTAACACCATAACCCTCGCCATAAGGAAATGGGTGGGTGTTTCTAGATATAAATCTCTATCATTATCACCATATAGAGTAGATGTACAAGAATAGTATTAGTGTTTGTCTGATTCATATTCCATAGAAAAATTTATTTGATCATTTATTACATTCTTTAGACATTTCTTTGTGGTGAATGGCTAGCCTCACAGTCGTTGGGGGTGGGGGGGATCTTCACATGGTGGCTGTTCTTAAGTTTCTTCTTCTCTTTTCCAATCCCTCATTAAAGTTTACATAATCTCCCTATGCCATTTTAATATTACTTTAAGGGTATATATTCATTAAATCATCAATTTTATTAATTCACCTTGATCGTCCTCTTGTTTTTTTCTCAAAATATGTTCGAGGTGTCACCTGAAAACCTGCACCTCTAATGTGGCCATATTGTTCTGGCCTCTTCAAGGCCACTAATAGTTTTGGTTCATTTGGAATATGTGTTTTTGATTTCTGTGACTACATGAGATAGAAAAAATAAGAAAATAAGTGATCATTATTATGTAATAGTGATTTAATGAAATAAAATTTTATTACGTAATACATACACATGATTCCGATAATTTTTGTGTGTTCTCATATATTAGAATCCTGTATTTATTTAAAGGTGCCTCCTTCTATATCAGAAGGCATGGGATGGAAGTGGGGTTGTATTTTAAGTCATCAACATGCATATAAATACAGGAACGTCATTATGGAATTGTTTCGTGTCACATAAAAGTATTACAATATATCTTAAATATGTTCCAATATTTTTTCATGTGAAGTGTACCACATCAATGCTTTATGGTAGGGGAATGCAGGTTTTGATGGTCGTTCATTATTTTCATAACACAATTGATGTTTCATATATAAAAAATTTTCAATCAAATTGATGAATACAGGTATCATAAATCAACATATTACTAGACACAATGTACCTAAAAAAGACACATCCACATTACAACTAAGAAACACATTCCCCACTTTGTAGGTTATCATGTGTGAATAGATAAGTGGTGGGAACTTGATTATTTTCCCTTAAACGGATTCAAGATCATGTCTTGTTAGCATTGTTGAAATAATCGTTGAATCTATCCATGATGAATTAATACATGTTCTTTTGTGGGAGACATCTAGTATAAATTCACTCTGGAATGGATAATGAAGAGGAAGTCAATGTTTAATTGTATTATTTTTTTATTAAAATAAAGAAAGGATATCGTAATTTTACCGCAATTTCTTCCAACATCATTTTCTTAAGCCCTGTCCCAACATGGTGCTATGAATCTACATCAATTGACACATGTTTTTGAGTGATGATTACAATATAACAGTTGAACATGGACTTCTGGGGTTAACATGATGACTACACATTCAATTTAACCGTGTATTTTATGCCTTTCTATTTCACCTTAATGATTTTTTCTAACACCATCAAACTATGTATCTTGTTTTTTTCTATGATTCCAGTCCTTCATCACCTAAAATTTCCCAAAAATCCACATTGTTAATATGATCTTCTATAGTAGTGGAATTAGCATGCGTAGATAGTTGTTGTACCTATGCACCGGAAGCAACAACAGATTGAGAAATCTATTGTTCCTCTGTAATGGGAGTACCAACACATACAAGAGGTCTCTTCTCTGCACTACATGAAATAAAAGGTCAAAAGACGTGTAATTCCTATAGATTGGGAGCACTATAACATGCTGAATTCATTATCTATATAAGTGGTTTAATAATTTACTCAAAGTACATAAATCCATCAACAAATAGGTAATAACATTAGAAAACATGATGTATAATACATAAAAATGCCAAATTTTTAATGAACTCTATTTTTATTTTTTAAAATGATTAAGGGATTTGACCCAACTATCGATGATCCAAATACCTTAATTGTGGTCTCATATAACATAACAAATAATATATCCATTAGGATCACTTTGAAATTATTGCGATGTCCTAATTATTGGGTCACCCATTGTTGAATTTTCATATGACCCTTCAATGGTTTTGGTTGATAATAGAATAGTTGACCACATTCAGTTGGCTACATCATTAATATAAAATACTTGTACTACATGTGATGTCAATATAAACAGCTCATCTTTATACCCTTTCATAATGAAATCAACAATTTAAAATCCTTATTCATATATTTTAACTGTAATATTGTTATCAACCCAATTTCATTGAAAAATAGGTACTTGGAATGTTATATAATCCAACTCCCATATCTTTTTGATGAAGACAATGTATGACATATTCACGTAAATTGGATTTGTGTTCTTAGTTCAAAAAACATGCTTCGCTTTAGCCATGAATGTTACTCAACTATTTTTCAAGGTATTTTCATCGACATGCTCATTTGTAGAGAACATATAACCATTAACTACAAAACCTTTGTAAGATAATACATGCACACATGGTCCTCCAGCTAGCCATCTAAGTCATTTTGAAATTGAATCCTGATCATTATCTGACTCTATTAAAATATGTTCTTAAAACCATATTGTAAACTATTGATTATGTGTATTCGATATGTATATTTTATCCCATGATGGATTTAAATTCCATATAATTTCATTACGGGTTTCAAAATATAGGGAAAGCTCAAAACTATTATGAAAAACTAATGGTGGGACTATTTCCAATTTGTAATATTGATTGTGGCAACATATCATCCAGAAATTCCTTACCCACATGCCGCCCAGTGTGATGAGATTTCATTAGACTAATGCTTTACATAAAGGACATGTATTTGTTACAAATTTCAAAGGACTCTTCAAAATATATCTCTCCACAATACAATCCTCTGGCCGACTTTGATTTTCGACATACCCTTTCAAAATATTCATATATCATTCAATGGGTTAAATCCATCTATAGTGTACATGATCATATAGTCAAATATCTCTAACTAAGTAAACCATCATATCAAAGAATGTTGGGGGGAATAAAATTTACAATCCACATAATATAATGTCAATTTCTCTTTAGATAATCAATAATTTTATGGGTCTATAACATTGATAAATATAACCTTGAAGAACAAATAGAGTTTCATTAATATATGACAGAAATTCTTGGGAAAAATGAAATGTAAATATATAGCCATTAGATCATTCATCAAAACATGGAAGTAATTTGATTTTATACCCTTTAACAATAATTTCACTACCACAAAATTGGGCAGGGCCTGCGCCCCCCTTTATCAATGCTAACGGTTTAGCACTGATAAAGGGTCGGGCCATTATCAGCGCTAAGAAAGCACTGATAAAGGACACCTTTATCAGCGCTAAAACTAGCGTTGATAAAGGCCCTCCCCTTTATCAGCGCGTTTTTAGCGCTGATAAAGGGATTATTTATCAGTGCTAACAAAGCGCTGATAAAGGTTGTATTTATCAACGCTTTTCATTTTAGCACTGATAAATACACCCTTTATCAGCGCTTTTTACTAGCGCTGATAAAGGGTCCCACATATTTGTTAAAAGCCTGCGGGTCCTCTTCCTCCTCCCCGCACACAATCAAGCTCTCGCGGAAGCCCTCGTCTGTGCCGCTGCCGCCGCCTCCTCCTCCTCATCCGCGGCCGCCTCCTCCTCCTCTGCTTCTGCTCCTCCTCCTCCCCCTCCACCGGCCACATCCTCCTCCTCCTCCTATGCCTCCACTGCCTCCGCCCTGCCTCAGCCCTGCCTCCGCACCGGTGCCTCCTCCTCCACTGCGGCCTCCTCCTCCTCCGCCGGTGCCTCCATGACCTCCTCCTCCTCTGCGGACTCCTCCTCCTCCATTGTGCGGTATGCTATGCCCAATAATTGTAATTTGCGTTGTTTTTTGTTTTTGTTCTATATTTCAACTATCATGATTTGTGGGAATCAATTTTATTTGAAGTGGGGGGTGTAGGTGCTGCGGGGGTGTAGTGGGTGAGGGGGTGTGCAAATGGGGGTGTTTAGGTGGGTGAGATGTGCAGTGGGTGAACATGTGTAGGTGGGGCGTATAATGGGGGGTCTATTGGGTGTGAGGTGGGGGTGTACAGGTTGGGGGTGGGGTGGGCTATGCAGGTGGGGGTGGGTGGGATATGCAAGTTGGAGGGGGGGGGGTGGATGTTCAAGTGGGTGGTGGGGAAGAGAGTATTCTAGTTGGGGGGGTCTAGGTAGGTGGGAGTCTGTTGGTGGGTGAGGTTGGGGGGTGTAAAACTGGGGGGTGTGAAGGTGGGGGTGGGGGAGGGGGGTTGTGCAAGTGGGGGGGGGGGGTGTAGTGGGTGGATGGGAGGGGGGATGTGCCGGAGTCTGCTGGGGGAGATATGGGGAGGGGGGATGTGCATGTGGGAAGTCGACACTTCCATAGTTTTCCAATAAGAACTGGGAAGTCATCACTTCTAGAGATTTGGATAGGCCTGAGGCCTCTTAGGTTTTGGTTCTTGTCTATTTATCTTGATGAGTAAGGAATCATATGATCTAAAAGTGACATCAACTATATATGATTAATTCTTTCTCCCACAAAACAATTTTCTAGAAATAATATATCTTTGAAATGTGAGGGAGTCTTTTAGAATTCTTTCATATAGAAACCAGTCAAGGAAAGTATCCATATATATCCACCTAGAGTAGGGACTTCTGCGGCCGCCGCCTCCTCCTTCGCCGCGGCCGCCTCCTCCTCCTCTGCTCTTGCCCCTCCTCCTCCTCCTCCACCGACCTCATCCTCCTCCTCCTCCGCTCCCTCCGCCGATGCCTCCTCCTCCTCCGCCGGTGCCGCCGGTGCCTCCGCGGCCTCCTCCTCCTCCGCCGGTGCCTCCACGGCCTCCTCATCCTCCGCCGTCAGGCCGCGGTCAAGCCACGGTCACGCCGCGGTCCCGCCGCGGTCACACCGCGGTCGCACCGCGGTCGCGCCGCGGTCCCGCCCTGGTCATGCCGCGGTCACGCCGCCGTCGCCGCGGTCACGCCGCGGTCACACCGCGGTCACGCCGCGGTCATGTCGCGGTCACGCTGGTGCCTCCGCGGCCGTCGCCTCCTCATCCTCCACCGTGGCCGCCACCTCCTCCTCTGCTTCTTCTCCTCCTCCTCCTCCTCCTCCACCGGCCTCATCCTCCTCCTCCGCTGCCTCCGCTGCCTCCGCTGCCTCCGCCCTGTCTTTGCACTGCCGCCGGTGCCTCATCCTCCACTGTGGCCTCCTCCTCCTCCACCGCGGCCTCCTCCTCCTCCTCCGCTGCCTCCGTTGTCTCCTCCTCCTCCACCGCGGCCGCCGCCTCCTCCTCTTCTCCTGCTCCTCCTCCCCTCCACCGGCCTCATCCTCCTCCTCCTCCGCTGCCTTCGCTGCCTCCGCCCTTCCTCCACGCTACCATCGGTGCCTCTGGTACCTCCTCCTCCACCGCGACCTCCTCCTCCTCCATCGATGCCTCCTCCTCCTCCGCCGGTGCCGCCGGCGCCTTCACATCTCCTCCTCCTCTGCAGTCACACTGCGGTCACGCCGAGGTCACGATGCGGTCACGCCGCGGTCACGCCGCGGTCACACCGCGGTCACGCTGCGGTCACACTGCGGTCACGCCGGTGCCTCTGCAGCCTCCGCCTCCTCCTCCTCCGCCGCGGCCTCCTCCTCCTCCTCTGCTCCTGCTCCTCATCCTCCTCCTTCTTCACTAGCCTCATCCTCCTCCTCCTCCGCTACCTCCGCTGCCTCCGCCCTACCTCCGCCCTACCTCTGCGCTGCCGCCAGTGCCTCCTCCTCCACCGCGGCCTCCTCCTCCTCCACCGATGCCACCTCCTCCTCTCCCGGTGCTGACGGTGCCTCCACGTCCGCCTCCTCCTCCACGGTCACTCCGCGATCACGCCGCGGTCACGCCTGTGCCTCTGCGGTCGCCGCCTCCTCATCCTCCGCCGCGGCCGCCTCCTCCTCCTCTTCTCCTGCTCCTCCTCCTCCTCCTCCACCGGCCTCATCCTCCTCCTCCTCTGCTGCCTCTGCTGATGGATCCTCCTCCTCAGACGGTGCCTCCGGTGCCTCCGTAGCCTCCTCCTTCTCCGCCGGTGCCTCTACGACCTCCTCCTCCTCCGCGGTCACGCCGCGGTCACGCCACGGTCACGCCGCAGTCATGCCGCGGTCACGCCACGGTCACTCCGCGGTCACGCCACAGTCACACCGCGGTCACGCCGCGGTCACGCCGGTGACTCCACGGCCGCCTCCTCCTCCTCCTCCGTGGCCGCCGCCTCCTCCTCCTCTAAATCAGTCAGAGAATGTATTCAAGATCCACAACATTCTAGACTTATTCATTTCATGGTCACATTATTTCCTTGAAGTATCTTGTTTAATATCAAAATTATACTCATATTCCATTTCCTCTAACCTATATACTCATCCTATGGATTTCAAATAGGAAGAATATAAATAAAGAATGGATGAATGGAAATAGGTTGACAAAACAGTATGAAGAAGGCGTGAAAGAGTTTATCAAGTTTGCAAAAGATCATGCATGTGACTCTTCTCAAATCCATTGTCCGTGTTTACACTGTTGTTATTCAAAAGAAATTAGTCCAGATGTGTTGCAAGAACACTTGATCTGTCATGGAATAGATCAAAGTTATACATGTTGGAATAAACACGGGGAAACAACGAATGTAGGTAGTGACTGGGGTGACACTGCATTTTATGGATCATCTGATATGATTACTAACATGAACAATGAAGATGACTGTATGGAGGATGTGATTACAGATGTGAATGATGATAAAGACCGTATTGAGGAAATGACATGGACCTTCGATGATGAACTTTGTGATTTCCCAAAATTGTTGGAGAAGTTAAATAGTTATGCAAAGATGCCATTGTATGTTGGTTGCACTAAATATACAACATTGTCAGCCATACTGAAGCTGTATAATTTGAAAGCAGATAACGGGTGGAGTGACGACGGGTTTATGAAACTACTTCCCTCTTGAATGACATGCTCCCAGAAGACAATGAGCTCCCGAGCTAAACATACGATGCCCAATGAATGCTACGCTCTATGGGTATGATATCTGAAAGAATAAACACCTGCCCGAATGACTGTATACTGTTTCGCAAGGACCACAAATAACTTAAAGAATGCCCAAAGTGTGGTGCTTCTCAATACAAGAAAGATGAATCCAGCCCTATTAAGTTGTATGGTACTTTCCAATCATTACAAGGTTTAGACGCCTATATAGAAGTTAGGAGACTGCAGAACAATTAACAGGGCATGCAGATACATGAATTAATGATGGGATACTACATCACCCGGCAGACTCTCCTCAGTGGAAGAGAATCGATCACGAGTATCCTGAATTTGGAAACGAGTCGAGAAACTTTCGTCTTGCGTTATCTACAGATGGAGTGAATCCGTTTGGTTTTCAAAGAAACAGTCACAGTACATGGCCGGTTATGTTGATAAATTATAACTTACCACCATGGTTATGCATGAAACGAAAATACATCATGTTATCTCTTCTTATATTATAACCAAAACAACCGGGTAATGATATTGATGTTTATTTAGCTCCATTGATCGAAGATTTGAAATTATTATGGGATTCAGGTGTTACATTGTATGATGCTTATAGAAAGGAAGATTTCACTTTGAGAGTCATGTTGTATGGGACGATAAATGACTTCCCTGCTTATGGAAATTTGTCAGGATATAGCATTAAAGGAACACAAGGCTGTCCCGTTTGCGAAGAAGGTACACAATCAATTAGGTTGAAACATTAATCAAAAACTGTGTTTCTAGGACATCACAGATTTCTACAACGACAACATAAGTACAGTTCTTGGAAGACATCATTCGATGGACGTTCAGAAGAACGTACAACACCATCTCCACTAACAGGAGATCAATTGTTTGAGAAAGTTAAAAATGTGGACACTACTTTTGGTAAACCGGCTTCGAAAAACCTTACGAAAATCAGTTTTAAAAAGAGATCTATTTTTTTTTGAATTACAATACTTTAATTGTCTATATGTAAGACATTTTATTGATGTTATGCATGTAGAAAAAAATGTATTTGACAGTGTTATTGGCACGTTGCTAAATACATCTGGAAAAAACAAAAGATGGAATTAAGGCTAGGTTGTACATGGTTGAGATGGGAATACGAGAAGATTTGGCACAAGTGGAGGGTGAAAAACGAGCATTTCTTCCTCCTGCTGCTTACACTCTTTCCAGGATGGAGAGATATCAGTTTTGAAACTTCTTGAATGACGTAAAGGTTCTAGAGGGGTATTCGTCAAATATCAGTAACCTTGTGTCAATGAGTGACTTGAAGTTAAAAGGTATGAAATCACATGACTATCATGTTCTGATGCAAAATATCATTCCAATTGCTTTATGTTGCATTTTTCCCAAGAATGTCCGCCATACATTAACAAAACTGTGTTTCTTCTTCAAAGCTATATGTATCAATGTTATAGACCCGGTGAAATTACTAGCTATGGAAAAATAAATTGCCGTCATATTATGTGAATTAGAAATGTTTTTCCTGCCTTCATTTTTTGATATGATGGTTCATTTGATGGTCCACTTGGTGAGAGAGATTCGACTATGTGGTCCTGTACATTACAGATGGATGTACCCCATTGAACGGTATATGAAGATTTTGAAAGGGTATGTCAAAAATGGATGTCGGTCAGAGGGTTTTATTGTAGAGAGATATATTGTTAAGGAAGCCGTTGAATTCTGTTCTGAATACTTGTCTGGTGTGGAAAGAATTGGCTTACTGAAATCTCATCACACTGGGCGGCTTGAGGGTGAAGGAATTTCTGGAAGAAAGGTTGTCACAATCAATATTACAGATTGGGAGCAGGCCCACCTTTATGTTTTGCATAACAGTTTCGACGTTGACCCATATGTTGAAATCCACAAAGAAATTCTTAGGCGTTTGAATCCATGAAGGGCTGAAAAATGGATATCAAATACACACAATCGACAGTTTATAGTATGGTTTCGAGATCATATTTTTATGTAGTCAGATGGAAATCCAGAGTCAATTTCAGAATGACTTCGATGGAAAGCTGGAGGACCAAGTGTGTATGCATTGTCTTACAATGCTTATGTAGTTAATGGTTATACATTTTATACTAATGAACATGATGAAGACAGTACCATGAAGAATAGTGGGGTTACACTTGTGGCTGAAGCAATGCATGTTTCCGGTGATAAAGATAGAAATCCAATTTATGCGAATATGTCATACGTTGGCATCATCAAACAAATATGGGAGTTGGATTATACTAAATTTCTTGTTCCGATATTTCAATTCATGTGGGTTTATATCATGAGTGCTGTTAAAATAGATGATTTCGGATTTGTGAAAGTTGATTTCAGTAAGGAAGGGGAGAAAGACTATCAATTTATAATGGCATCACTGGCAGTGCAAGTATTTTATGTTCCAGATCCCGCAAACCGAAACTGGTCAATTGTTCTGTTATCGACCAAAATAGCTGATGGGTCAGATGAAAATTCAACAGAAGATGGCCCTTTCATTGGGGCTTTGCAATCATTTTGCAGTGGTCCCAATGTAGATGATGTTTTGTATGTAAGAGGAGACCACAATAAAGGGATATGGATAGTTTATAGAGGGGTCAAATCCCTTCAGCCTTTTAAAAAAAAGGGAGTTCAATAATAAGGTTATTGATTTTTATTGTAATATAGATTGTGTTACATTATCTTATTATCTGTTCGCTGCTGCTTTTAAGTGATCTAAATTAAATTTTAAACCAGTTCTGCAGATAATGATTTCTTCACCTGCTGATGCACCCAATGAAAGACAACAGGTCTCTCAACCTGTTGCAGCTGGTCCCACTGCTGACGTACAACAGGTCTCTCAACCTGTTGCAACGGGTGTCAGTGCCGATGCTAGTGCTTTGGAGATACATAATGATGATATAGAAACTGAGGAAATGGTAGGCGATGAAACCCCAATGACACAAAAAAACAAGTGCGCCGTAGTTTGACAGTTTTAGAAAAAATCCTCAAGGTAAAAGAAAAAAGGCATCAAATATGAGGTGAGATGGAATAAACGAGGCCAGCATGTAAATCCCAACAAATCCATGTTTAGTAGCTACATTGGAATCGTCACTCGACAACGCGTGCCGATTGACGTAGAGTCGTGGCACCATGTTTTCAGCGGGTTGAAAACATTAATGTGGGAAGAGATTACGGTAACATTATGATATCAGAAATTTAATTTATTAAAATAAAATAAAATATTGAAATATTGACTAACCCTTCATCATCTCTTGCAGAGTGCATTTATAGTAGATGTTTCGCACAACGAATATGTTTTAAGACTAGCAGGAAGGATTCATAGAGGCTTTCGCACCATTTTAACGAAACATCATCTGAAAGATGCCGAAGGGAAAATCAAGCCACACCCGCCTCCTCTTTATGCACACATGATATCCCAAGGAACGTGGGAAGCGTTTTTCAACCGTCATGCGGAACAGAATTTTCAGGTACATTGTGTTTGGTTACACGTTGTGTAACGTTGCTTGTATTCATCACGTTGATTGATAGGTTTTTATTTATGAAACAACAGCTGAGTTATGAAAATAATGAACGGGCAGCAAAACCAGCGTACCCCTACCGTAAATCAAGGTTGGGGTACGTTTCAATTGAAAAACAATTGGTATGTATTTTAAAAGTACTGTAATAATTTTATGTGACATAAAACAACACTATAACCATGTTTCTCTGTTTATATGCAGATTGATGAAGCAAAATCTCAAGTCACTTCGATTCCACGCCATGTGCTATGGAAGGAGCCTCGTGTTAATAAAGAGGGGAAACTGATAGATGAAAACACACAAAATGTGTGGGAAACATGTGTAAGTATAACATAATATAAACTTGTTTTGCTTTAAATCACTATTACATAACAATGCTTACTTATTTTTTCATATTTTCTATTTGAAATAGTCACAAGAATCAACAAAACCCGCACCGGATGAAGACATACTTTCAACGGCCTTGAAACAGGCAGAACAGTATGGCCGCGTCAGAGGTGTGGGTTTTGGGGTGTCACCCCGGGCATATTTTAAGAAAAAAAAGATGAGGATGAACAAACTAAAGAGTTGCATGTAATGAAGGATAAAGTAGATACCCTTGAATAACTAATCCAAACTCAGGGAGAGATGCTAAAGAGTTTGATGGAGGATAGGCTAAGAGAAAAAACAACTCAGGAACAACCCCCGCGAGAAGATCCACCCCTCACCAGCTTTGAGGCGAGCCATTCCCCTCAAAGACCAAACTTAACCAAGGTAATCGATGTTATAATATTATTTTTTGTGAGATGTGAATCACATAGACACTGATACCTTTCATGTAATGATATTCTGCAGGGTGAAAATGACTGTGATTTATATCTGTCAACTCCCACCCATCGCCTTGTAGCGAGGGCTACAATGTTCAAGATGCAGAATGACACACTACACTCCAGACCACTTCCAAGAGGTCATTTCAAAGTGTCGATTACAGTAGCTAATGAGCTGAGCACCAATCTACTCGTGCCAAATGACGATGACGACATTCATACAGTGGAAAATGTTGTTGGAACATTCGTTGTATGGCCGTCGAATCTTGTAAAAAAACATGTCGAGCAGGAGGTATTCGTTTTCAGTTCATTTTTCAAGAAAAACCATTAACATCATATTAGAAAATGGATGAACCGATGAATTTTATTTACAGAAGGATAAAATGGAGTAGCTAAAATGAAAGAGCGGCTCCAACATTGGATCAACCAACCGATCAAAACGATCTATTGAGAGCGCGTTCACCCCGCCCGTTCTATATCCACATTTAATAGCATTGAAAGCTCATGTGGATAAGAAAATGAAAGATGGAAAGAATCATACAATTGTTTGTGAAAAATATATGTACAGAGAAGAAACATTAGATTTCGTTAGTGCAGAAGCTGTTTCTGAGATCATCACATACGACTGGCTAGGCGCCTCAGTTATAAATGTATACATGAGGTATGTTTTCATGATTCGATTTTACAGAAGTTGATATACTTTGATAATTATGGATAAATACATCTCATATTTTTCACAGGAGTATATATGAAAAAAAATTGAAGATATTTTCCCATGAATACAAATTTGGACTCGTTAGTCCTCACACCATTTCTACACAACGAAGAGAAGTAGATTCTAATGTTTGGGCTGAATTGATGTCAAATCTGCTCAGAATGTTTCAAAGAAGAATTACGACTGACAGGCTCTTTTTAATACCAACGATGCAAGGGTAAAACCTTAAATTTTAATCATATCAATTATATTTTCATTTCTATCAGTACTAATTTCTTTTTTTGTTTTTAGGGAACATTTGATGCTCATTGCAGTCAATTTGGATACTCCAAAGATTTATTTTCAAGATTCACTGCATGGATATCCAACTAACCGACCACACATAATGGAGATTGTCAATTTTTAATACACTAGATCCAACATTTTAGAACTAAATATCTAGTTATATAATTTATATTATCTATTAATGTGGATTTTTTTTATGATAGGGCGGTGTATGAATATCGTCTAAAGGCTAGAATCAATCCAGGGCATAAGGACGACAATTTCCACAAGATAGAAAAATGGAGAAGTATCTAGGTATATATAATTATATTTCACTATCCAAATACATATAAAAACAGATTACATATTTTTCTCGATGTTTCTGTAGTGTCTGAAACAAACAAATGACAAGGACTGCGGTTATTATGTTTGTAAATTTATGAAAGAGATCATATTTCATGAACAAACTAGCATCCCTGAAGAGGTATTTTTGAAAATAATTACTACATTATTTAAAACAATTATTAATCCTTTGTGTATTTATGTTTTTTCAGTACTACTATGACTGTCGCAAAAACTCCTATTCAGAAGATGATATAAATGTCTTTAGAAACGAATGGGCAGCGTACCTGGTGGAAGAATGTAAACAAATAGGACAATAAAGGTGAATTACTAATACTTATGTTATCTTTATATGGTCATTGATATCTCTCTTTACACTTATTGAGAATCTATGATGTGTACAAATCGGCCGCACCTCAATCCGACGCACGGTGTGACTGGTATTGCTAAAAGTGTCTGTTATCAGTTGGAAAATGACATAAACTTTAGAAAACAACACAAATGTCATATGGAATACTGAGAAAACGCATTCGGATTATTTTGAAACTTTAGGGAAAATGATCCAAGAGTCATTTGTGATGTGTACGAATCGACCGCACCTCAATCCGATGCACGGTGTGACCGGTATGGCTAAAAGTGTCTGTTATCAGTTGGAAAATGACATAAACTTTAGAAAACAACAACAATGACATACGGAATACCGAGCAAACGCATTCGGATTGTTTTTATATTTTAGGACAACGATCCACGAGTCATTTGTGACATGTATGAATCGACCGCACCTCAAACCGACGCACGGTGTGACCGGTATGGATAAAAGTGTATGATATCAGTTTTAAATTGAGATAAACTTTAGAAAACAACACCAATGACATATGGAAAACCGAGAAAACGCATTCGGATTGTTTTGATACTTTAGTACAACGATCCAAGAGTCATTTGTGACGTGTAAGAATCGACCGCACCTCAATCCGATGCACGGTGTGACCGGTATGGCTCAATGTGTCTGATATCAGTTTTAAAATGACATAAACTTTAGAAAACAACACTTCTGACACACGGAATACCGAGCAAACGCGTTCGGATTGTTTTGAAACATTATAACAATGACCCACGAGTCAATTGTGACGTGTCCGAATTGACCTCACCTCAATCCGATGCATGGTGTGACCCGTATGGCTCAAATTGTTTTATATCAGTTTCAAAATGACATAAACTTTGGAAAACAAACCTACTGACATAAGGAATACTGAGAAAATGCATTTGGATTGTTTTGAAAATTTAGGACAATGATCCACGAGTCATTTGTGACGTGTACGAAGCGACCGCACCTCAATCCGACGCACAGTGTGACCGGTTTGGCTAAAAGTGTCTGTTATCAGTTGTAAAATGACATAAACTTTAGAAAACAACACCAATGACATATGTAATTCTGATCAAACGCATTCTTATTGTTTTGAAACTTTAGTAAAATGATCCAAGGGTCATTTTTGACATGTACGAATCGACCGCACCTCAATCTGACTCACAGTGTGACCAGTATGGCTAAAAGTGTCTGTTATCAGTTGGAAAATGACATAAACTTTGGAAAACAACACCAATGACATACGGAAAACCAAGAAAACACGTTCAGATTGTTTTGATACTTTAGTAAAATGATCCATGAGTCATTTGTGACGTGTACGAATCGACCACACCTCAATCCGACACACGGTGTGACCGGTATGGCTAAAGGTGTCTGATATCAGTTTTAAAATGACATAAACTTTAGAAAACAACACTACAGACACATGGAATACCAAGAAAATTCATTCATATTGTTTTGAAACTTTATAACAAGGATCCATGGGTCAATTGTGATGTTTACAAATTGACCACACCTCAATCCGACACACGGTGTGACCGGTATGGCTAAAAGTGTATGATATCAGTTTCAAATTGAGATAAACTTTGGAAAACAAAACCAATGACATACGGAAAACTGATCAAACATGTTCGTATTGTTTTGATACTTTAGGAAAATGATCCACGAGTCATTTGTGACGTGTACGAATCGACCTCACCTCAATCCAATGCACGGTGTGACCCGTATGGCTCAAAGTGTTTGATATCAGTTTCAAAATGACATAAACTTTAGAAAACTACACTACTGACATACGGAATACCGAGCATACGGATTTGGATTGTTTTGAAACTTTTGGAAAACGATCCACGAGTCAATTGTGACGTGTACTAATCAACCGCACCTCAATCTGACGCATGGTGTGACCCGTATAGTTCAAAGTGTTTTATATCAGTTTCAAAATGACATAAACTTTAGAAAACAACAATACTGACATACGGAATACTGATCAAACATGTTCGTATTGTTTTGAAACTTTAGGAAAATGATCCACGAGTCATTTGTGACGTGTACGAATCGACCACACCTCAATATAATGCACGGTGTGAACGGTATGTCTAAAAGTGTCTGATATCAGTTTCAAATTGAGATAAACATTGGAAAACAACACCAATGACATACGGCAAACAGAGAAAACGCGTACGGATTGTTTTGATACTTTAGGAGAACGATCCACGAGTCATTTGTGACGTGTACGAATCGACTGCACCCCAATCCGACACACAGTGTGACCCGTATGGCTCAATGTGTTTGATATCAGTTTCAAAATGACATATACTTAATAAAACAACACTACTGACATACGGAATACTGGGTAAACGTGTTCGGATTGTTTTGAAACTTTAGGAAAATGATCCACGAGTCATTTGTGATGTGTATGAATCGACCGCACCTCAATCTGACGCATGGTGTGACCGGTATGGCTAAAAGTGTCTGATATCAGTTTCAAATTGAGATAAACTTTGGAAAACAATACCAATGAAATACGGAAAACGAAGAAAATGCATTCGGATTGTTTTGATACTTTAGGAAAACGACCCACGAGTCATTTGTGACGTGTACGAATCGCCGCACCTCAATCTGATGCACGGTGTGACCCGTATGGATCAAAGTGTTTTATATCAGTTTAAAAATGACACAAACATTAGAAAACAACACTACTGACATAAGGAATACAGAGAAAAAGCGTTCAGATTGTTTTGAAACTTTAGGACAATGATCCACGAGTCATTTGTGATGTGTACAAATTAACCGCACCTCAATCCGACGCACGGTGTGACCGGTATGACTAAAAGTGTCGGTTATCAGTTGGAAAATGACATAAACATTAGAAAACAACACCAATGACATATGGAATACCGGGAAAACGATTTCAGATTGTTTTGATATATTAGTATAATGATCCACGAGTCATTTGTGATGTGTACGAATCGACCTCACCTCAATCTGACGCACAGTGTGACCGGTATGGCTAAAAGTGTCTGATATTAGTTTCAAATTGAGATAAACATTGGAAAACAACACCAATAACATACGGCAAATCGAGAAAACGCGTTCGGATTGTTTTGATACTTTAGGACCACGATCCACGAGTCATTTTTGACGTGTACAAATCGACCGCACCTCAATCCGACCGACGCACGGTGTGACCGGTATGTCTTTTTATTAGATAAAGAATCAGTATATATTAAATGAGATAAATCAATCAAAAACATATTGATTTTACATTATTCCCTTTCATTGTTTTGAAAATGAAAACATTTGAGTTTAAAATTTCATATTTTAGTTTCGCATTTCCATATTAATGTATTCTTTCATATTACTATTTTAATTTCTTTCATTATTGCATTACTAACATAATATTTGTTTTCTTATATAGAAGAATTTTTTTCCTTGAATTCGGATGCTTTTTTTGGCAACAAATACCATCGAGAGAGGATCACGGATATCAAAGGATGAAACATGAATGTTTATAACTGATGTTGAAAAAATGTAATTATAACCATGTAAAACAATGTTTAAAATGTATATAGCAATTTGTTTTTTTGTATTCATGATGTTAAGTAAATGTATATACCGTTGTCGGTCAAAATATTGTGTGCGGTTGCTAGGGTGTGCAGGTGTTCATGTGCTACTTTGTGCAGGTATTCTGGTGTACAGGTGTGCAGGTCCTGTTTTGTAGGTGCAGGCGATGGGGCCTTTATCAGCGCTTTTTTAGCGCTGATAAAGGACACCTTTAACAGCGCTAGAGGAGCACTGATAAAGGAAGACTTTATCAGCGCTCCGTTAAGCGCCGATAGAGGATACCTTTATCAGCCCTAAAAGAAGCGCTGATAAAGGGGACCCCCCTATATCTACACCGGCATTAACAGCGCTTTTATAGCGCTGTTAATGCTGGTTTTTAGCGCTGATAATGGTGCAGTTTGTAGTAGTGTTTGGTCATTCACACCATGTTCTTAATTTTTTATAAATACCCCTCTAGAACTTTTATTTCATTATAAAATTTGAAAAACTGGTATCTCTTCTGCTTGGAAAAGTGTATGTAGATGGAGGAAGAAAAGTTCATTTTCACCCTTCATTAGATCCAACTCTTCTTGTATTCCCTTTTCAACCATGTCCGACATAGCCTTAATTTAATCCTTTGTTTTTCTGGTTGAATTTAGCAATGTGTCGATGACAATATAAAATACATTTTTCTAAAATGAATAATATCAAGAAAATTTCTAATGTGTAGTCTATTCCAGTAATGTAATTCAAAAAAATTATAACTTATTCCAATTAGATTTCATAAGGTTTTTCAAAAATAGTTTACAAAAATAAATTTCCACATCTTTTACCATTTCAAATAGTTTATCACCTATTAGTAGAGATGGTATTTCACATTCTTCTAAACATCCATCGAATGATGTTGTCTAAGATCAATACTTATGTCATCAGGGTAGAAATATATGATGTCCAAGAATAATGGTTTTCGATGAATGTTTTAACCTAATTGACTTTGTACCTTGTTCACAGATGGGACACCCGTGAGTTACCTTAATGCTATATCCGGTAAAATTTCCCTAATTAGGAAAGACATTTATCATCTCATACAACATGGATCTTATTGTGAGATATTTATTTTTGTAATCATCATACAACATAACACATGCATCCCTCAATAATTTCAAATCCTAGATCAATAGATCCAAATAAAAATCAATATCAATACCCAGTTGTTTTGGTCTGGATATAAGTATAAATAACATGATTTGTTTTCGTTTCGTTCATAACCATAGTGGAAAGGTATAATTTACCATCATTAATAGCCATGTATTTTGAGTGATTCTTGGAAAACAAAAAAGATTTACTCCATATGTAGATAATGAAATTTCATGGTTTCTCAGCTCATTTCCAATGTCAGAATACTCATGATCAATTTTCATCCACTAAGTAGAGTCTGTCGGGTGATGTAGTTTCCCATATTTATTTCTTCTATCTGCATGCCATGTAAATTTCATTTTAGTCTCCTCACATCCATATATGAACCTAAAACATGGAATTATTGTAATGTACCATACAACTTTCATAGGAGTTATTTCATATTTCTTGTATCATGAAGCACCACACTTTTAAAATTTTGTAAGTGATTTTTGTTTATTGTGAAATAGTATACAAACATTTGGGCAGGAATGTAATCTTTCAGAGATCATACAAATCAAGAATAACAATTATTTCACATTGTAAGTTTTTTTCATGAGATTATTATATTATAGGAACATGTCATTAAAGATAGAAAATAATTCCATAAAATTGGCATCACTCTATATGTTTCCGGATTTCAAATTATTCAACTTCAGTATGGGTGACAATGCTGTATATTTTGTGCAACCACCATACAATGGCATCATTGCACAACTTTTTAACTACTCAAAAAATTCTGGGAAATCATGACGTTCATCTTCAAATATCCTTGTCATTTCCTCAATATGATATTCATTATCATTCACAACTATAATCTCACCCTCACTACAAAATTCTTCATTTTCAACACTTGTAATCATATCAGATGATCCATAAAATGCAGTCTTATCACACCCACTGGATACATTTTCTTTTTCCCCGTGTTTATTTTAAAATTTATTACTTTGATCTATTCTGTGATAGATCATGTAACACCCCATGATACTGTGTAATGTTATCTCTACAATGTAATTCAGTAACTTGTACTATACGCAACACTGAGTTCGAGCGCAACACGCCTTACCGAACTAGCCATTCAAAAATCAGTTATGGATAGTATTAATTGGATTTTGAATTTTATATACTCCATATGATTTTAAATTATGTATTATGTGTTTCTTAGACATATTATAAGAATAAATTCAATTGTTTAGAAAAAAATGATTTTTTCAATAAAAATGCAATTTTACAACCTTTTAATGGACAACCATTTTTAAATCCAATATTTGACACTTTTACATATTCAATTTGAAGAAATAAAATTCTTCATTATAATAGGGACATCAAAATAGAATTTGGATGGAATTTTGGTATTCTTCTAATAATATTCATTTATTATGAATAATGAGAAATGTTGTATTTTAATTCAAAACTTCCTTTTAATATAATTTATTTTTATGGATAGATTATATTTATAATTGGGTTTTTTGTGTAATTAGAATATATTTTTACCATTTAATCCAATTTTGGTCATTAGAAGTAATTTCACATTAAAATTAAACATAACCAAGTGCCAATATTTTGATAGTTAATATTTCTAAAAAACGCATTTTTTTTCACAATGGGTATTGATTTTAAATTAATCGGTCATGTGAATTTCAAAAATCTGACATTCATAGTTGCGATCAGAAATTTATTTAGAGTCCAATAAGAAAAACATAATTTTTGGTGAATAGTAACCTACCCTAATGAATAGTGACATACCCTTATGAATAGTGATATACCCTAATGAATAGAAATCTTACTTATGATAGTAAATAAACAATATTCAATTATAAGTAAGATATATCTATGCATTAAAATAAGTAATCAAAAAATTACTCCATTGATAAATTCTCAAGTCATCGTTATAAACTTTATACGATAAATTTTAACTTAATTTCTATTCATTGTGTTTAACCTCCAAGTCATTGGTTTTGTTTTTACAAGAATTTTTGTGGATGTCCTATGATTGATTTACATTGAATATCCAATAATATTGTGTGTATTTATATTTTCCACACATAATTATGTCATTGTATTAATGTGAACCTAAGGATAAGGTCTTTGTAGAAGAATTATTCTGAACATACATTCCATTGATATTTTTTTTGTTGTTATGTGCCAATTAACTTTTATTTAGTTTATATACAGTACTTTGACATATTATATCATGAATACGATTATTATCATAATATTTTAATGTTTTTATTACCTCAATTATTTGTATTCAAGCGTCTTTCGTTTTGTTAAGAACTCTAGCTAAATATCATTTTAAATGTTTTAAAAATACATTCATCTAAATCATTCTCATTAATGTCCATGTTTTATAAATGGTTTTATGTTTTTATTTATATGGACATTAGTGTTTTAAAAATCAATTTTTTTTAAAAGTTTCAGTGTGGCATGGGACACTATGATTCAAAAATCTATTTTAAAGCGCTTCTTGATAAATAGTGTGACTTTTAAATGTTTTCAAGAAAAAGGGGGATATTTCTCTCAAATAGGTTTGATAATTATTTTCATCTATGTCAATATAATTAATTATTCTCTATTGTGGTTAATCAATTAGAATAAAATCTTTCATATTGTATTTAATGAGTTCTGTTTGACTGTGGATGTGAAATTTTTATACCATTCATGGTTTGTCGTTAAAATGTTAAAATTTTGTTTTCTAGTTTTAATTATAAGGTTTATATTATTTTTCAACCTTTTCATATGAGGAATGCATTAGACTGAGTACGTGACTGGTGGATCCTGCTATAGCTCCATGATGCATCAGTAGGTTTCATGAGACAAACTAGTGATTTGGCATAAGGACATGTCAAAATCTAATTTATAGTATGGGCACAAGGCCTTGACTATGTGGTTATAAAGTATTTAATTATGCATTTTGTCATTATTTAAGTGGCTATTGATATTTCTTTTGATTATTATACTTGTAGAATAACCAAGTGAATAAGTAAATGAAATTATTTATTTGTATCCTTTCCATATTATGTTGAAGTTTAGGTTTAAAAGGCTTCTATTTTAGTCCTATACATTGCCTTAAATGTTTAGGATTATTTATGAATGTTTCTGCTATATTTTTATCCTTACAGAGAATATGATCTCACCTATTTCTCTGTTTTATTTTTCCTGAGATGTGAAGAAGTATTTTATGGTTAAACTGTAGGGATAGGCTAAGGATATAAGTGTGTTTAAAAAGGGGAAAAACATTTTTCTGATGTTTTTATTTCATGATGTAATGTATAAATTATTAGTGTATCTATTATGTTCTAGGCTACTAAATTGATCAGTATTTTAGAAAATGATTCCTTATATCATGAATATTTAATGTAATAATGCATTGAATCTAGGTAACTAGGGTCAGGGCGTTATAGTAGGTTTCATAGGAAGTTTAGTATAAACCCTGGAAGCTAGATTTATAAAAAATCTGATTAGAGAAGATTACCCTAAGACAGACTTTGAGGACTAATATTGAATAACATCCTAGAATATTGGTACTGTAGAGATTTTTTGAGTTTTCTACGAAATACATCCATGTATGGATACAATCATATAGAGGAGGCTTTGGAACAGATGTACCTTGGGGTAAAACAAAAACACAGCTTTGAGCTAGACTCGAATGGGAACTAGTGAACGAAAATGGGCCTTTCTACACTCTTAATTATGAAACTCCCTTGGGATATACTTTGGAAAATACACATTTTCATTACAAACCAATTTAAAGGATTTTAATATAAGATGATAATAAATAACCTTCGTTAATCCTAAAGTATTTTAGATTGAAAATATGGTGTTATGATATTTTCTAAATTATTTTATGACTCACACTATGATTTTTTGTGTTAGTTAATGTATGGATTCAAATTAAATCATTGTAACATTGAGCATGACGTAAAAGGTGGGGACAATGGTGGAAATGAGAAACGAAATGGAATTTTGATAGGAGTAAAATATATTGGGTTCATGTAGAATCTGATTTCCAAAAATATGATCAATAAAAAATATAGTAACCAACTCTTAGACTCAACAATTAAGATAATGGTTGTGAATTATAAGAGCTCCTGCAGTAGATACCATGTATAATAGAAATCTCAATTTCCATAATGTAAAAAATGTGGATGGAGAATCCTAGGAAAATATCTCAATAGAACCAAGAAATTTTTTATGTGAGTGAAATATGGGCATAAAAGAAAGAATCACTAAAAAATGAATAGTACTATGGTAGACAATAAAAATGAACCTAAGAATCCATTTACAGTCATTTTTTGTAAATGTAAGGCACATGGGCATTACCTAAGACAATTACCTATTCTATAGGATAACCATTAAGTCAAGGAAGATCCTATTTGGAAATAAATGGATAGATAAATGTTTACAAGTATGAGATTACATTGGAAGACTATTCTCTTGTATGTGTAACCATGTAGTTTGTTTTGTGAAAATACTATTCGAGGAAGAATTATATTTTATTTTGTGTATATAGTTCTAAATAAGCATTTGGTTTTATATGATCCTTGAATTTGATGCAAATACATGTTACAATTTTTTTGGATGAAAATTCGAGGTATGGGATAAAATTTATGGTTAAAATATTTTAGGGTTATTTTTGAAAAATTTAACTCATTTTATGGAATATTATAATAATATATAGTTTTTGAAGAAGTACAACATGCAGGCCGTGTGACAACCTGTAACACCCCGACCCCTCTAGACTAGAGCAGGTGAATTACTTGTGATATTGGCATGGTTATAAGGAATAAAAATACCAATGTAATTTTCATTTTAGTAGTCTTGAAGAACGAATATACATAGATATTACTCAAATTACATTGTAAAAGTTTACAAAACACAATACATAATGAAAACTATAAATGGAATCCATAAGAACTCAATATATGAGCTTCTCTTCATCACCTGTTGCAGTTAAAAAATGAAAGGGGTGAGCTCAATCACTCAGTAAGGTTTAAAAATAGTGGAAGCATGAATACAATAATGAGTGAATCATAATCAATCTGACATAATCAATATGGCATGGTAAATAAAATAAAGTCTAATTCCATTAATAAACTGAGAATGAAATTACATCCATAGATTTTGTCAGAGTGAAACAACATGGATCATGATAATAATTGATAATGAATAAAGAGAATTCTTATTAATTGGACGTCATGTATCTGGCACATGAAACCATAATACCGTAAAAATGGTTTAGTTCTATGGGTAGAAATCTGTCAGATTTTTGGAAACAAACTCGTTGGGTTTGTCGCCAAACTGATTTTTCTCATGAGACCTACCGATGTATCGAGGGGATATTGTGTGACCCACCCGCCACTGCATGCCCAAATAATTCCTTATACATTGATTCAATAAAATAGAAATATTCCTTTTCAATATCCGTATAGAGTATAGTATATAGATTTATCAATATTTCCCTAATTTAAATAGCTTTCCAAATTAGCACTATATGAAAAATGTTATATTGTTTAGACAAAAAACATATTCATGATATGAGATTATGAATATTTAATATATATATTTTTTCAAATGAAAATTGATCTCAAATGGGTAGTAGGTACACCACATAAGAATTATCAGGTGCACCACACAAAGTTAGTAACAACAAAATAGTAGTTGAGACAAAGTCTCTTACCAAAAAGTAATCAGTCGAATCATATGACCAGAACATAATAACCCTAAAATGAATCATTTAATAACATGAATATAAAGAAAATAATTTTATTATATATCAAATTTCAGTAAACAGATACCACATATGTGAAATATGTGGCGAACAATGAAAATATCACTGAAATGAGAGTGAGATGAGAAAACCCTTACAAACATTTTGGCATGGTAATGAGTGTTATTGTGAGGTATTAAGGAGAGGTAAATGAGTATTCAATTATTTATATTTCACAAGGGATGTATGGGGGAGGTGTGAAAACGTCCCCCGTCATTAGTAATTAAAAATAAAAGAGCACAACATCAGGGATATTCTTAAACAAAAGTGAGAGATAGGATCCATTACCTTATGCATGAAAGGGTTCTTGAATTGTTATTTAAGACCAGAATAAAAACACTATTCTTATTAATTAATAATTAATGAACCTATTCTATATTTAAATGATTTATTATAACCATTTTTAGTTCATTCATGGATTTTTTATTAGTTATAAGGTTCAATTTCATTGTTCGGGCTTGTAAGTTTACATGGTTTTAAATGATCGGTTCACTTATATTCAAGTTCGGATAAATATAGAAGATCGATCTGGTTTTATAGAAATTAATTTATATTCTATTAGTAAACATCAAAAATATTACATGGTATTAAATTTAATTTGGTTACATAGAGTGAAATCAAATTATTATATATATAAACGTAGTGACAACCGTTTTTGCTAAATGGTGGGTTTGATTACAATGAACATGCTTTGCTTTATAACATAACACCATTTGTACAAAGGGATTAATAAACTAAATATAGTATATATTACATATATAATAATCTGTTTCAACCATAACATAATTGGTTTAATGACCAGAATTAATGATTATAAAATAAATTTATAAACTGTTGTCCTTGAATTTGATAAATTAACACATCAAAAACGATGCATTCATTTCATTCAAATAAATTGCGGGGAAGGAGAGAAGGTAATGAAATATAACATTATCATTAAAACATTTCAGTACATATATGTTACTGGATTTATCATATTATTATGGTGAGGAAAGAACAAAAAGAAAAGAACATAAAAGAATTGATGGAATTGTAATGAGGAATTTAACTCTTGAGTCTTCCGTATTTGAGAACCTCTTAAGGGGAGAGGTTTTGATATTTTGAAGAGGCTATGAGATTTTGGAAATGAAAGATGATTTTTGAGAGATGCTTGGGTATAATATTGGCATGTAACAAGGCTTGAGTGCTATGAGAGGACGGGGGTGAGGGGTGCTTTATATAGTGGAGGGGAGAGGAGTTTTCTTAATATTAATATCATTAATTTTTTATTTCCTCTCAGGACAACCAATAGTGAGTATACCTTCGACCAAGAATAGTAATATATGCATGTGAATTCGAACCAATTGGGCTTACATTAGAATATCATCATCAATGAATAAATTAATCCATTATTTAGCATTTATTGTGAATTGTCAGATTTTACAATTCATCAAAAATTTAAGTATTTCAGAAAAATCCCAAAAATTCACCCTAAACATTTTTCGATGTGTAGAATCCAAAAATGAAGTTCATTTTTCAAAAATAATTTTTTAAATTTGATTAATTAATTATTTAATTCAAATAATTATTTAATCAAAAAAATATAAACACTTAAAATTTTCATCTTCCTTTTTATGGTGCCTAAATTCATTTATATATTCAAAAAAATGGATACCATTCATAAGAATCATATTAATATTCATAAGGGTATGTTACTTTTCATTAGGGTAGGTTACTATTCAAAAGGGTAGGTAACTATTCACCTAAAATTAAGTTAATTCTATCGTACTCTAATTACCACCTTGATCAGAACCCTGTATGTTAGATTTTTAAAATTCAAATCACAGAGCTGGAAAATTTAAGTTTTAAGGCTAGGTTATGGCTATATCCTATATGTAACCTTGTTTTGTTCCACAGAGGCTTGGTTATTCTTGAAATATAGGCTCTAACTAAAATGTAATTAAGAGAAACATAACATAAAATGTTTGGGGTGCTATATTATTCCATCCTTCATAAATTTCATTCTACAAATTTTATGAAACACACGAAAAAGATGTGGGTGATTATTTTTAATAACATCCTAAGGATACCATGTTGCTTCCTTCATATTCAGGTTTATCCAACGATCCTTTACTAGACGAGTTGTCTGATTTCTCAATACCTTCTCCCTTATGTCAAGAGTCCTGATAGAATTTTCACAGTATGAAAAATCAGGTTCCAGTTCAATTTCCTCATATGTCAGTACATTCATTGGGTCTAGCATGTATTTTTTTAACAATAAAATGTGGAACACATCAAGAACTTTTGAGATATTTGGTGGCATCATTAAAAGGAAATCTACAACTCTGATTATTTCTAGAATTTCAAATGGTCTGATGTACGTGGGGCCCTGTTTCTTTTTCTTAACGAACCATAAGACACCCTTCCATGGAGATACTTTTAGAAATACATGATCTCCCACTTATAATTCCCTCTGTTTTCTCCAATTGTTAGAATAACTCTTTTTCCTACATTGGGATACTTTAAAATGGGACTGTATCTTGTTCACATTATTCGTGGTCTCTTCAATAAGTTCTAGGCCTATATGTTTCCACTCACCAACTTTTTCCCAACAAGTTGGAGTTTGACATCTCGTTCGATATAATGCTTCATATGAAGCCATTTTAATACTATAATGGAAACTATTTTTATAGGAAAATTCCACCAAAAGAATGTATTAATCCTACATACCTTGGAAGTCAAGAGAGAATGACTTCAACATATCTTTTAGAGTTTTAATGGTCCTTTCAGACTGTCCATCAGTTTGTGGGTGATAAGTAGTACTCATACAAAGCTCGGTATTCAAAGTCTTCTGGATACTTTTCAAGAATTTTTATGTAAATCAGGGATCTCGATTGAACACAGTAGAAAGAGGTTCACCATGAAGTCTTAAAAAATAATTAATAAAATGTATTTTTATGTTCTCAAGTGGAAAATCCTCTCTTATAAGAAGGAAGTGTGCTGATTCTGTGAGACGATCAACAATCACCCATATTTCATCGTTTATTCTAGGTTTCCTTGGTATTCCGGTGAAAAAATCCAACATAATGTTATCCCACATACACATAAGAATACGTATAGGTTTCATCACTCCTTTGGGATGTTTTCCCTCTTCCTTCACTTGTTGACAAACTAAAAAACATGACATGTAGTCAGCAATTTCCCGATTCATATTATCCAACCAAAAATATTCTTTTAGATCTCAACACATCTTGGTTTTACCTGGGTTTATAGAGAAATTTGAGCTATGAGAATCATCTAATAGTTCCCTTTTTTGCTCAGGTATTGATGGAACATAGAACCTCTTCCTATATTTTCAAACTCCTTCTTCATACCCGAAGTCAGTCAGTCTCCCATCCTTGACAACATTAATTTTTGTGTGCAGATTATCAACATCAGTTTGAGATCTTTTTATCTTCTCTAATAATGATGGTTTAGAAATATTTTGAAATATGAAAGATGTTTCCATTTCTGTAAAAATTCCCATATCCATCTTTATTAGTTCCAAAAATATAGGATCTCTCTCAATCCTCATTTGAGTCATATGTCCATGATCTTTTATGCTTAATGCATCTTCCACCTTATTCACCTTTCTCGGGTGGTAGTGTATTGAACAATCATAATCTTTGAGAAACTCAAGACATCTCCTCTGCCTCCTGTAGAGTTCTTTTTGTGTGAAAATTTATTTCAAGCTCTTGTGGTCTGTATAAATCCCACAACTCTCTCCGTAGAGATAATGCCTCCATATTTTCAGGGCAAATATTACCTCTGCTAAATCAAGATCATGAGTTTGATAATTTTTCTCATGATTCTTCAACTGTCATGATTCATAATCAATAACTTTATGGTTTTTCATGAGGATTCAATATATTCCATTCTTTGATGCATCACTGTATATTAAAAATCCACCACATCCAGATGGAAGAGTCAAAATTTGAGAATTTACCAATATTATTTTCAATTCGTCGAAGCATTATGTACATTCTTTTTTCCATACAAACATAACTCCTTTATGTGTGAGCTTGGTTAGCGGGTTAGCCAGTTAGTCAAAATTCTGAACAAAACGCTGATAGTAACCCGCTAAGCCAATAAAACTATGTACCTCAATTATGTTTGTTGGTGTGGGACATTCTTGGATTTACTTTGACATTTCAGGATTGACTAGGATTACATCCTTAGAGACAATATTTCTTAGAAATGAAATTAATTGAAGCCATAATTTTCACTTCCTAAACATCCGATATAATTTTTTCTTATAAGAGTTATCAAAATAATCCTCAAGTGATTCTCATGGTCTTCATATATTTTTGAGTATTAGAGGATATTATCATTGAATACCATAAGAAATTTTTCAAGATATTCCTTGAAAAATATATTCATTAAATACATGACAATAGATGGTGCATTTATCAGTCCAAAAGGCATCAATGTAAACTCGTAATGAACATACCTGGTTCGAAATATTGTCTTCGGAATATCTCCTTTCCTCACACACAGTTGATGATATCCGGATCGAAGGTCACTCTTCGAAATGTATTGAGCTCTGTGGTGTTGATGAAATAAATCATCAATATTGGGTAGAGGATACTTATTCATTATTGTGATAGAATTGATTTCCCCGAATTAATGAAAATCCTTAGGGATCCATCGTTTTCCTTGAAAAATAGTACAAGGGATCCCATGGAAAAACACTAGGTCGAATAAATCCTTTTCCACTAAAATAGTATAGTTTTTTATTTAACTATACTAATTACATAGTGTCCATTCTATAGGGAGTCATTGATATAGGTCTCGCTTCAGGAATTAAATTAAAAGAGAACTCAACTTCTCACTCGAGATAATGCATAGGTAAATCAACTGGAAATATATTGATGTACTCTTGAACAATGTGCACATCTTCAATTTTAAGATTTCATTACCCACCAATAGATATTAGTTTATCTCACTCTCCTTGTATTGCATTTAGTAGAGCTACTGGTGGTGGTTCTAGATAAGAATCTGGTGGCGATGTTTCTTCTCTAAAGGCAAGGATTATACACATTTTCAAAATCGGTAACTTCCTTATTTTAACAATAAATCTTATCATCCTAATTTCACAGCCAATCCATACCTAGAATTATATCAAATTTAGTCATTGGTATGATGATAAGTTTAGAAACTAAAGGACATATTGGTGTCTGGAGGGGGACTAGTCGACATACCTTTGTTACAATGATACATCCCCTAAGAGTTTTGACTAACAACTCCTTTATCAAAAAAAATTTGACATATCTAATTTTCTTGGAAAACTGAGAAGATATAAATGAATTCAATGATCGATAATCAAATAAATTGTTGGCTATGTTTGAGGAAACAAATAAAGTACCTTCTACAATGTAATTAGGAATTTCAACCTCCTCAGATGTAATCACATAGGATCTCCCTTGTTCTCTTGACTTTTTATGAGGCATGTTTCTCTGGTGCTTAGGAAACTCATTTTCATGGTGTCCTTTATCCCTGAAATAGTATCCTTGAATATCATTTAATTGTTTCTTCCCCTTGAATTCATCAAATCGATGCCCCTTTTCTCCACATTTATAGCAGACTCCCATGCCTTTCATACATTTCCCAAGATGAATCTTTCCACTATTCTCACATAATGGGAATATATTAGTTCCGTTTCTCTTCATTGGTGATTATCATTTTCCTTTGTTATCAGAGTACCACTTCATATATACATTTCCTTTGAAAATAATTTATCTAGAAAATGCCTTATCTGTTTTGTTGGCACTTGATACAATTTTACCATATGATGAAAATGATTGAGAAGTTAGTTCCCTTCAAAGACATGGATTAAGACCTTCAATGAAATGATCAATCTTGTATCTCGAGTATCGTATGTAGTCTACGGCATACCTAGATATCCTTGTGAATGAATCCATATACTCTTCCACACTATCTTCATCCCTTTGTTTTAACCTATGGAACTTCCTCTTCATTTCAGTTCATTTCTCACGAGGGAAATATTTTTTGAAGAATATTTCCTTAAAATTTATCCATTCCATATCTTCTATTTCTTCTTCCTCTGTGTTATTCTGAAACAAGGAACACCATTGATCAACGTCACCCTAGAGAAAATATATTTCCAGTACTACCTTTTCATTTTCATTGCATGTCAATTCCGTGAATATCTTTTAAAGGTACTTTATCCATTTCTTAGAAACCACTAGGTTAGTAGTCCCACAAAATGATGGGGGATTCTTCCGCATGAAACGATCCAACAAAAATGTGGAATGGTTATTAGTTTCAACATGATTATGTTATCCCAATATAGTCATGATCTGATCTTCTCCAACATTTACCATGTTGACTTGCTTAGTGGGAAGATGCCTAAATCTTCCATGAGTATTGATTCCCCTTCTTCCATTAGATGAAATTTCTAAATAATGGGGTATAGTAGATTAGTTTATGAATGTCAAATAGAAAATCACTCAACTTAGATTAAAATTCTATGCATAGATAATCTTATAAACATGGTTTTTCTAAGGAAACCTTTTCACTAAACTCTATCATAATGGCTTGTAAAGAAAATGTGAATTATCCTAAGAATATACCTTGGGAGTGTCGTAACCAAGAGTGCAGCAAGGATCTTTTTCATGAACCAGGATACCCTGGGTGATGTCTGAAACTCCTTGTTGGAGTTTTCACTCCTAGGTACATCTGTGCCAGAGCCACCTCTACCTACTCGTATCCAGACATGAATTTATTTTCTATAAAGATTCACATAATCTATTCCATAACAAAATACCAGGATGTTCTTATACATTAATCCTCAAATAATACATTTGGTCCTTCTTCCCTACTATATATTCCCTACTCTAGTTTCTATGTTTCCTACTAAACTTCCTCATGTACCAAGTGTAACACCCCGACCCCTCTCGACTGGAGCCAGTGCATTACTTGTGATATTGGAATGGTTAGAAGGAATGAAAATCCCGAAGAAACCATCTGTTCATTAGTCAAGAAGATACTATATACATATATATTACTCAAATTAAAATGGAAATGCTTACAAAATACAATACATAATGAAAATAATAAATGGAATCCACATGAACTCAATAGATGACCTTCTGTTCATCACCCATTGAATGTAAACATTGAAAGGGGTGGGATCGAATTCCCAGAAAGGGTTACAAATAGCGGAAGCATGAATAAAATAATGAGTGAATCATAATCAATCTAACTTAATCAATATGTCATGGTGAATAAATGAAAGACTAATTCCATTAATAAACTTATAATGAAACTGGATCCATAGATTTTGTCATAGTGAAAACCTAATGGATAATAATAAAAACTGATAATGAATAAAGAAAATTCATATAAATTGGGCATCATGTATCTTGAACATGAAACCATAATACCATAAAACTAGTTCAGTTCTATGGGTAGAAACCCGTCTGATTTTTTGGAAACAAACTCGAAGGGGTTGTCACCAGACTGATTTGTCTGAAGAGGCCTACCGATGAATCGAGGGGATATAGTGGACCCCAACTACCTCTAATTGTCCAAATAATTCCTTATACCTTGATTCAATAAATTAGAAATATTCCTTTTCAATATCTATATAGAATAGAGTATACTAATTCATCAATAGTTCTATAATTAAAATAAATATCCAAATAAACAATGTATGAAAAATGGTATACAATTTAGACAAAAAACATATCCATGATATGAGATACTGGATATTTAATATAAATATAATTTTAAATGAAATTTAATCTCAAATGGGTTTGTAGGTACACCACATAAGGATTGTCATATGCAACACACAAAGTTAGTAACAATAAAATAAGACTAGAGGCAAAGTCTCTTACCACAAAGTAATCAGTCGAATCATATAACCAGAACCTGATAACCCTCAAATAAATCATTTAATAAAATGAATATAAAATTAATAATGTTATTATACATCAAATAGCAGTACACAAATACCACAAATAAGAAATAAGTTGCGAACAATGAAAATCTCACACAAATGAGAGTGAGATGGGAAACCCCTTACAAACATTTCTGTATGGTAACGAGTGATATTGCGAGGGATTAATGAGAGGTAAAAGGGTATTCCATTATTTATATGTCACAAGGGCAGTATGGGGGAGGTGTGAAAACATTACCTATCATTAGGAATTAAAAATAAAATATCACACATCAGGGGGATTCATTAACAAAAGTGATAGAGAGGATTCTTTACCTTATGCTTGAACGTGTTATTGACTTCTTATTTAAGACATGAATAAACACATTAGGATTATTGATTCATAATTAAATAACCTATTATATATTTAAATGATAAATTATAACCCTTTTTATTTCATTCAAGGACTTTTTGATTAGTTATAAGGATCAATTACATTTTTCGGGCTCGTTTGTTTAATTGGTTTTAAATGAATGGTTCACTTATATTCCAGTTGTGATAAATTTATAAGATGTATGCGGTTGTCCAGAATTGAAGTTATATTATATTAGTGAAGATAAAAATTATTAAATTATTTTAAATTTAATTTTGTTACTAAGTGTGAAGTCAAATTATTATATATATAACCTTACTGACAACCATTTTGTCTAAACGGTGGGTTTGATTTCAATGAACATGTTTTTCATTATAACATAATACCATTTGTACAGAAGGAATACAAAACTAAAAATAGAATATATTACATATATAATAATCTGGTTCAACTATAACACAAATGGTTTCAGGACCAGAATTATAGATTATAATAGAAATTAATTAATTGTTGTCCTTGAATGAGCTAAATTAGCACATCTCAAACGGTGATTTCATTTTTTTCAAATAAATGGTGGGGAAATGAGAGAAGGTAATGAAATATACCATTAGCATGAAAAAATTCCATTACTTGTATGTTACTGGATTTATAATACTATTATGGTGATGAAAGAAACAAAATGAAAAAAAGAAAATAAAAAAATTGAAGGAATTGGAATGAGGAATTTACCTCTTGAGACATCCTCCTTTAAGAACCTCTTAAGGGAGAGGTTTTGGTATTTTGAAGAGGCTAGGAGATTTTGGAAGTGGGTGGGGGTGATATTTGGGAGAGGCTTGGGAAGATTATTGGCAAGTCACATGGCTTGAGTGGTGTTAGAGGAAGGGGGTGAGAGGTGCCTTATATTGTGGTTGGAGAGGAGTTTTCTTAATATTATAATCATTAATTTATTATTTCATATCAAGACAACCAATAGTGAGTATTACATGAACAAGAAAAGTAATATATGCATGTTAATTTGATTAAATTGGGATTATATTAGAATATCATCATCAATGACTCAATTAATCCATTATTTAGCATTTATTGTGTATGTTAGATTTCTAAAATTCAAATCACAGAGTTCACAAATATAAGTTTTATGGATCGGTTATGCATATATCCTATATGTAACCATGTTTTGTTCCATAGTGGCTCAGTGATTCTTGAAATATAGGCTCTAACTAAAATGTATTTAAGAGAAAC
The DNA here is from genome assembly GCA_963277665.1 of Viscum album. Taxonomy (NCBI): domain Eukaryota; kingdom Viridiplantae; phylum Streptophyta; class Magnoliopsida; order Santalales; family Viscaceae; genus Viscum; species Viscum album. The sequence goes on from OY728161.1 coordinate 1,604,907,794, forward strand.
ATACCATAAAATGATGGGGGTGATACATTATTCCCTCCTTCAGAAATTTCATCATAGTAATTTTTTATATCAAACTCACCAAAAAGATGTGGGTGATTATTTTTCATAACATCCTCAGGATACCATGTTTCTCCCTCTATATTCTGGTTTCCCCAAAGAACCTTTAATAGGCGAGTTGTCCGATTTCTCAATACCTGCCCCCTTGTGTCAAGAATCCTGATAGGATTTTCACAGTATGAAAAATTAGGTTCCAGTTCAATTTCCTCATATGTGAGTATATTCATTGGTTCTGGCATGTATTTATTTAACAATGACATGTGGAACCCATCATGAACTTTTGATAGATTTGGAGGCATCTCTAAACAGTAAGCTACAACTCTGATTCATTCTAGAATTTCAAATCGTTTGATGTACCTGGGGCTCAGTTTCACTTTCTTACTGAACCTTAAGACACCCTTCCATGGAGATACTTTCAGGAATACATGATCTCCCACACATAATTCCATGTGTTTTCTCTGGGTTTCATCATAACTCTTCTACCTACATTGGGATTCTTTAATATGTGATTGTATCTTATTCACCTTTTTTATGGTCTCTTCAATATGTTCTAGTTTTATAAGTTTCCACTCACCAAATTCATCCCAACATGATGAAGTATGACATCTGTTTCCATATAATGATTCATATGGAGCCATTTGAATACTAATGGAAACTATTTTTGTAAGAAAATTCCACCAAAGGAATGTATTGATCCTAGATACCTTGGAAGTCAAGATAGCATGACTTCAGCATATCTTTTATAGTTTGAATGGTCCTTTCAGTCTATCGGTCAGTTTGTGGGTGATAAGCAGTACTCATAAGAAGCTCGGTATTCAAAGCCTTATAGGGACTTTTCTAGAATTTTGATGTAAATCAAGGATCTAGATCAGAAAAAATAAATAGAGGTGCACCATGATGTCTTACAAAATCATTAATATAATTTATTTCTAAGGGCTCAAGTGGAAAATCCTCTCTTATAAGAAGGAAATGTGTTTATTTTGTGAGATGATCAAACATCACCCATATTGCATTATTTCTTCTAGGATTCCTTGGTAGTCTAGTGACTAAATCCAACGTAATGCTATCCAACTTCCACATAGGAATAGGTAGAGGCTGCATCACTGTTATGGGATGTTGTCTCTCTACATTCACTTGTTGAAAAACTAGACATCTTCCCATGTAGTCTTCAATTTCCATCTACATATTATCCCACCAAAAATATTCTTTCAGATCTCTATACATCATTGTGCTACCCTGGTGTATATAGAAATTTGATCTATGAGAATCATCAAATAGTTATTTTTTTGGCTGAGATACTGATGGAACACACAACCCCTTCCCAGATTTCAGAACTCCTTCATTCACAAAGTCAGCCAGTCTCCCAACCTTGATAGCATTAATTTTCTTGTGCAGATTCTCATCATCAGATTGATATCTTTTTATCTTCTCTAATAAAGATGGTTTATCAATAATTTTAAAGAGGAATTATTTTTCATTTTCTGTAACAATTCCCTTATCCATATTTAGTAGGTCCAAAAATATAGAATCTCTCTCAATCCTCATTTGAGATAGAAGTCCATGATATTTCCTGCATAATCCATCTTCCTCCTTATTCACCCATCTCAGGTGGTCGTGTATTGAAAAATCATAATCTTTGAGTAACTCAAGCCATCCCCTCTGCCTCATGTAGAGTTATTTTTGTGTGAAAATGTATTTAAAACTCTTGTGGTTTGTATAAATCTCACATCTCTCTCTGTAGAGATAATGCCTCCATATTTTCAGAGCAAATATTACCACTGCTAACTCAAGATAATGGGTTGGATAATTTTTCTCATGAGTCTTCAACTATCTTGATGCATAAGGAATAACATTATCATTTTTCATAAGGACGCAATATATTCCATTTTTTTATGCATCGATGTATATTACTAATCCACCACTTCCAGATGGAAGAGTAAAAATTGGAGCATTGACCAATCTTCTTTTCAATTATTTGAAGAATTCTATACATTATTTTTTCCACACAAACGTAACTCCTTTAAGTATGAGCTTGGTTAGAGGGTTAGCCAGTCCGAAAATTTTTTGAACAAAATGTCGATCGTAACCAGCTAAGCCAATAAAACTGTGTACCTCAGTTTTGTTTTTTTGGCATGGGCCATTGATTGATTGCCTTTGTCTTTGGAGGATAAACTAGGATTCCATCATTAGGGGAAATATGGCCTAGAAAAGAAACTGATTGAAGCAATGTTTTGCACTTGAAAACATCCCATATAATTTATATCATCTAAGAGTTATCAGAATAATCCGCATGTGATTCACGTTGTCTTCATATCTTTTTGATTATACAAGGATATTATCAATGAATACCACAAGAAATTTGTCAAGATATACCTTGAAAAATCTATTCATTAAATCCATGAAAATTGATGGCGCATTCATCAGTCCAAAAGGCACCACTACAATCACATAATGCCCATACCTGGTTCAAAATGTTGTCTTTGGAATATCTTTATTCATCACACGCAGTTGATGATATCTGGATCGAAGGTCAATCTTTGAAAAGTATTGAGATCCATGAAGTTTTTCAAATAAATCATCAATATAGGGTAGAGGATACTTATTCTTTATTTTAATTGCATTGATTTCCCTGTGATCAATGCAAAGTCTCATGGATCCATCCTTATTCATGAAAAAGAGGACATGGGTCCTATGGAGAAACATTTGGATTAATAAATCCTTATTCACTCAAATCCTCTAGTTTTTTCTTTAAATATACTAATTCTATAGTGGACATTCTATAAGAGTCATTTATATAGGTCTTGCTTCATGAATTAAATTAATTGAGAACTCAACTTCTTGCTCTGTAGAATGTCCAGGTAAATCCTCTAGAAATACATCAATTTACTCTCACACAATGTGCACATCTTCAATTTAAAGATTTCATTCCTCGCCAATAGATATTGGTTTGTCTTAATCTGCTTGTATTTCATTAAGTAGAGATACTAGGGGTTGTTCTAGATAAGAATAATATGGTGAGGTTTCTGCCCAAAATACAAGGGATTCTACCCCATTTTCAAAAATTGAAACTTCCTTAATTTTACAATAAATCTTTGCATCATAATTTTACAGCCAATCCATACCTAGAATTATATCAAATTCAGTCGTTGGTATGATGATAAGATTAGAAAATAAAGGATGTTTTGGTGTCTGGAGGAGGACTAGTCAACATTCCTTTATTGTAATGATACACCGCCTTGGAGTTTTGACTAATAACTCCTTTATCAAATCAAATTTGACATTTCTAATTTTCATGGAAAACTGACAAGATATAAATGAATGTGATGATCCAGAATCAAATAAATTTTTGGATAATTTTGAGGAAACAATTAAAGTACCTGCCACCATGTCATTAAGAATTTCAACCTCCATAGTTGTAATCACGTAGGCTCTCCCATGTTATCTTGTCTTTTTATGAGGCATGCTTCCTTGGATCTTTGGACACTCATTTTCATAGTTTCCCATCTCTCTAAAATTGTAGCATTGAATATCATTTAATTGTTTCTTCCCCTTGCATTCACCAGATCGATGACCCTTTTCTCCATAGTTATATAATACTCCCATGCCTTTCATGCATTTTCTGAGATGATTCTTTCCACTGTTCTCACATAATGGGAAGTGCTTTGTTCCATTTCACTTCTTTGGTGATTTTTATTTTCCATTGTTATCAGTGTACCGCTTCATATCTTGATTTCCATTTAAATTATTTGATCTAGCCAATTTCTTATCTGTTTTGACGGCACTTGATAAAATTTTCTCATATGATGAAAATTATTCAGAATCTTGTTCCCTTCGAAGACATGGCATAAGACCTTCAATGAAATGATAAATCTTGTGTGCCATGTCTCGTACGTAATCTACAACATACCTGGCTAGCCTTGTGAAAGTAGCCTCATACTCTGCCACACTATCCTCTTCCATTTTTTTTACGCTATGGAACTTCCTCTTCATTTCAGTTCGTTTCTCATGACGGAAATACTTTTTACAGAATACTTCCCTAAAAGATCTCCATTCCATATCTTCTATTTCTTCTTCCACAATGATATTATGAATCAAGGACCACCATTGATCAGCGTTACCCTTGAGAAATTACATTGACAATACTACCTTTTCATTTTCATTGCATCTTAATGCCATTAAAATCTTTTAAAGTGACTTGATCCATTTCTCAGCAACAACTATGTTAGTAGTCCCACTAAATTATGGGGGCTTCTACTGCATGAAACGATCCAACACAGGTGTGGAATGGTTATTTGTTACAACGTGAGTATGTTCTCCCAAAATAGTCATGATCTGATCTGCTCCAAAAATTACCATGTTGACTTGCTTAATGGAAATATCCCTAAATTTTCCACGTGTATTGATTCTCCTTCTTTTGTAAGATTCCATTTCTAAATAATGGGAACATTAGATTAGTTTATGAATCTCTAATATAATATTACTCAACATAGATTGAAATTGTATGCCTATCTAATCTTAAAATATGGTTTCTCTGAGGAAATTTTTTCACTAAACTCCTTCATAATGGCTTGTAAGGAAAAAGTGAATTATCCTTAGAATATATCCCGAGTGTGTCGTAACCAAGAGTGCAGCAAGTCTCGTGGTCATGCACCAGGATACCCTGGGTCAATTATGAAACTCTTTATCTTAGTTTTCACTCATATGTACATTTGTGCCAGATCCACCTCTACCTACTCGTATCTAGACATGGATGTATTTTCTAGAAACATTCACATAATCTATTCCTTTCCCAAATACCAGGATGTTCTTCTACATTTATCCTTGAATACTACATTAGGGCTTTGTTCCCTACTCTCTATTCCCAGCTCTAGTTTCAATGTTTCCTATTAAACTTCCTCTGTACCAACTGTAATACCCCAACCCCTCTAGAATGGAGCAGGTGCATTACATGTGATATTGGCATGGTTATAAGGAATGAAAATCCCGAATGAACTATTAGATTATTAGTCTTGAAGAAACTAGATACAAAGATATTACTCAAATTACATTGGAAAAGTTTACAAAATAAAATACATAATGAAAACTATAAATGTAATCCACATGAACTAAATACATAACCTCCTCTTCAACACCAATTGAAGGTAAATGTTGAAAGGGGTGGGATTAAATGCTCAGTAAGGGTTACAAATAGTGGAAGAATGAATAAAATAATGTGTGAATAATAATCAATATGACATAATCAATATGGCATGGTGAATAAATGAAAGACTAATTCCATTCATAAACTGAGAATGAAACTGCATCCATAGATGTTTTCATAGTGAAAATCTCATGGATAATAATAACAATTGATAATGAATAAATAGAATTCTTATTAATTGTACATCATGTATAGGGCACATGAAACCATAATACCGTAAAAATGGTTTAGTTCTATGGGTAAAACCCGTCTGATTTTTTGGAAACAAACTCAAAGGGGTTGTCATGAGAAAGATTTTTCTCATGAGACCTACTGATGAATTGAGGGGATATAGTGGGCCCCAACCGCCACTGCATGTCCAAATCATTCCTTATACATTGATTCAATAAAAGAGAAATATTCCTTTTCAATATATGTATAGAGTAGAGTATACGGAGATCAATAATTCCATAATTAAAATACCTGTACAAATAAACACCGTATAAAAAATGGTATACAATTTAGAGAAATAACATATCCACGATATGAGATTATAGATATTTAATATAAATATAATTTAAAATTAAAATTGATCTCAAAATGGTATTAGGTACACCATGTAAGGATTATCATATGCAACACAAAAAGTTAGTAACAATATAATATTAGTAGATACAATGTCTTTTACCACAATGTAATCGGTCAAATCATATGACAAAAACCTAATAACCATAAAATGAATCATTTAATAACATGAATATAAATAGAATCATTATATTATATATTAAATGGTAGTACAAATATACAACATATAAGAAATAAGTGGCGAACAATTAAAATCTCACAGAAATGACAGTGTGATGAGAAACCCCATTCAAATATTTCCGTATGGTAATGAGTGTTATTGTGAGGGATTAATGAGAGGTAAAGAGGTATTACATTATTTATATGTCACAAGGGAATTATGGGGAGGTGATAAAACATACCCCATCATTTGGAATTTAAAATAAAAGATCGCAACATCGGGGAGATTCTTGATCAAAAGTGAGAGAGAGGATCCTTTACCTTAAGCTTGAAGGTGTTCTTGACTTCTTATTTAAGACCTGAATAAAAAACATCGGCTTATTAATTAATAATTAGAAAACCTATTCTATATGTAAATTATTTATTATAACCCTTTTCAGTTCGTTCAATGCCTTTTTGATTAGTTATAAGGTTCAATTTCATTGTTTAGGCACGTTTGTTAACTTGGTTTTAAATGATCGGTTCACTTTTATTCAAGTTCAGGTAATTATATAAGATGGATGTGGTTGTCCAAAAATGAAGGTATATTCTATTACTAAACATACATATGATTAAATTGTTTTAAATATAATTTGGTTACTTAGTGTGAAGTCAAATTATTATATATATAACCTTAGTGACAGTCGTTTTGGCTAAATAATGTGTTTGATTTCAATGAACATATTTTCCATTATAAATTAACACCATTTTTACAGAAGGATTACAGAACTAAAAATATGACATATTACATATATAATAGTCAGGTTCAACTATAACACAATTGGTTTCATGGCCAGAATTAAATATTATAATAGAAATTGATAAATCATTGTCCTTGAATGTGAAAAATTAGCACATCTCAAACAGTGCATTCATTTCATTCAAATAAATGGTGGGGAAAAGATAGAAGTTAATTAAATATACCATTATCATTAAATAATTCCACTATATGTATGTTACACGATTTATCATACTATTATATTGAGAAAGAAACAAAATGAAAAGAACATAAAAAAATTGAAGGAATTGGAAAGTGAAATTTATCTCTTGAGACATCCTCCTTTAAGAACCTCTTTAGGAGAGATGTTTTGGTATTTTTAAGAGGCTAGGAGATTTTGGACGTGGGGGAGGATCTTTGGGAGAGTCTTGGGATGAATATTGGCAAGGCACAAGGCTTGAGTGGTGTGAGAGGAAGGGGGTGAGGGAGCTTTATATAGTGGGGGGAGAGGAGTGTTCTTAATATTATAATCATTATTTTATTATTTCCTCTCAAGACAAACAATAGTGAGTATTCTATGACCATGAACAGTAATATATGCATGTGACTTCGATCTAATTGGGATTACATTAGCAAATCATCATCAATGACTCAATTATTTCATTATATAGCATTTATAGTGAATTATTAGATTTTACTATTAATAAAAAATTTATGTATTCCAGAAAAATCCAAAAATTCACCCTAACCATTTTTTCGATGTGTAGAATACAAAAAGGAAGTTCAATTTTCAAAATTAATTTTATAATTATGATTAATTAAATAATTATTTAAAATAATTATTTAATTGAAAAACAGAAACACTTAAAAATATTCATCTTCATTTTTAAGGTGCCTAAATTCATTTATACAATCAAGGACATTGATACCATTCATAGGATTCATATTACTATTCATAATGGTATTATATTATTCATAAGGGTAGGTTACTATTAAAAAGGGTAGGTTACTATTCACTTAAAATTAAGTTAATTCTATCAGACTCTAATTATCATCTTGATCACAATTGTGTATGTTAGATTTTTAAAATTCAAATCATAGAGCTGGAAAATTTAAGTTTTATGGCTAGGATATGTCTATATCATATAAGTAACCATGTTTTGTTCCATAGAGGCTCAGTGATTCTTTAAATATAGGCTCTAACTAAAATTTATTTAAGAGAAACGAACCATAAAATGTTTGGTGTGCTACATTATTCCCTCCTTCAAAAATTTCATCCTAGAAATTTTATATATGAAACTCACCAAAAATATGTGGGTGATTCTTTTTCATAACATCCTCAGGATACCATGTTGCTTCCTCTATATTCTTGTTTCTCCAAAGAACCTTTAGTTGAAGATTTTTCCGATTTCTCAATACCTACTCCCTTTTGTCAAGAATCTGGATAGGATTTTCACAGTATGAAAAATCAGGTTCCAGTTAAATTTCCTCATATGTGAGTACATTCATCGGGTCTGGCATGTATTTCTTTAATAATGACACGTGGAACACATCATGAACTTTTATGATATTTGGCGGCATCACTAAACAATAAGCTATAGCTCTGATTCTTTCTAGAATTTCAAATGTTCTAATGTACCTAGGGCTCAGTTTCCCTTTCTTACCGAACCTTAATACACCTTTCCATGGAGATAATTTCAGAAATACATGATCTCCCACATAGAATTCCATGTGTTTTCCCTGGTTGTCAGCATAACTCTTATTCCTACATTAGTCTGCTTTAATATCTGTTTTTATCTTCTTCACCCTTTTCGTTGTCTCTTCAATAAGTTCCAGGCCTATAAGTTTCCACTCACCAACTTCGTCACAACAAGTTGGAGTTTGACATCTCTTTCCATATAATGCTCCATATGGAGCGATTTGAAAACTAGAATGGAAACTTTTTTTTGTAGTAAAATTCCACCAAAGGCATGTATTGATCCCACATACCTTGTAAGTCAATAGAGCATGACCTTGGCATATTTTTTATAGTTATAATGGTCCTTTAAGACTGTCTGTTAGTTTGTGGGTGATAAGAAGTACTCATATGAAGCTCGGTATTCAAAGACTTGTAGATACTTTTCTATAATTGTTATGTAAATTAGGGATCTCAATCAGACACAATAGATATAGGTGCACCATGAAGTCTTACAACATCATTAATATAATGTCTTTCAAAGTTCTTAAGTGGAAAATCATCTCTTATAATAAGTAAATGTGATGATTTTGTGATACGATCAACAATCATCCATATTTCATCATTTATTCTAGGTTTCCTTGGTTTTCCGGAGACAAAATCCAACGTAATTTTATCCCACTTCCACATAAGAATAGGTAGAGGTTGCATCGCTCCTTTGTGATGTTATCTCTCTGCATTCACTTGTTGAAAAACTAGACAACTTGACATGTAGTCAGCAATTTCCCAGTTCATATTATCCCACCAAAAATATTCTTTCAGATCTCTAAAAATCTTGGTGCTACCCAGGTTTATAGAGAAATGTGATATATGAGAATCATCTAATAGTTCTCTTTTTAGCTCAGGTACTAATAGAACACACAACCTCTTCCCAGATTTCCGAACTCCTTCTTCATACATGAAGTCATCCAGTCTCACATCCTTGACAGCATTAATTTTCTTATGAAGATTCTCAACATAAGACTGAGAGATTTTTATCTTCTCTAATAAAGATGGTTTAGAAATCATTTGAAAGAGGAATGATGTTTCCCTTTCCGTAACAATTCCCATATCCATCATTAGTAGTTCCAAAAATATAGGATATCCCTCAATCCTCATTTAATTCAGAAGTCCATGATCTTTTCTGCCTAATGCATATTCCACCTTATTTATCGTTCTCGAGTGGTAGTGTATTGAACAATAATAATCATTGAGTAACTCGAGCCATCTCCTCTGCCTCATGTAGAGTTATTTTTATGTGAAAATTTATTTCAAACTCTTTTGGTATGTATAAATATAACTTCTCTCTCCATAGAGTTAAAGCCTCCTTATTTTCAGATCAAATATTACTACTGCTAACTCACGATCATGAGTTGGATAATTTTTCTAATGATTCTTCAACTGTCATGATGCATAAGAAAATAACGTTATCATTTTTTCATAAGGATGCAATATATTCCATTCTATGATGCATCATTGTATATTAAAAATACACCACTTCTAGATGGAATAGTAAAAATTGGACCATTGACCAATCTTCTTTTCAATTCTTCGAAGCATTCCATACATTTGTTTGTCCACACAAACATAACTCCTTTATGTGCGAGCTTGGTTAGCAGGTTAGACAGTCAAGATAAAATTATGAACAAAAAATTTATAGTAACCTGCTTAGACAATAAAACTATGTACATCGGTTATGTTTGTTGGCATGGGCCATTCTTGGATTGCCTTTGTCTTTGTAGGATTGTCCAGGATTCCATCCTTAGAGAGAATATCGCCTAGAAAAAAAAATAGATTGAAGCCAGAATTTTCTCTTGCTAAACTTCCAATTTAATTTATTTCTTATAAGAGTCTCAGAATAATCCGCAATGATACTCATGGTCTTCATAGTTTTTTTGAGTATAAGAGCATATTATAGATGAATACACCAAGAAATTTGTCAATATATTCCTTGAAAAATCAATTCAATAAATCCATGAAAATAGATTATGCATTCATTAGTACAAAAGGCATCACTGTAAACTCGTAATGCCCATACCTGGTTTGAAATGATGTCTTCGGAATATCTTTTTTCCTCACAAAGAGTTGATGATATCCGGATCAGAGGTCAATCTTTGAAAAGTATTGAGTTTCATGATGTTGGTCAAATAAATCATCAATCTCGGGTAGAGGATACTTATTCATTATTGTAATAGAATTGATTTCCCTGTAATCAATGCAAAGTCTCATGGATCCATACTTCTTCTTGAAAAAGGGGATATGGGATCACATGGAGAAACCCTAGGTTGAATAAATCCCTTTTCACTCAAATACTCTAGTTTTTTTCTTTAACTATGTTAATTCCATAGTGGCCATTCTGTAGGGAGTATTTGATATAGGTCATGCTTCAGGAATTAAATTAATATATAACTCAACATCCCGCTCTAGGGAATGTCCAGGTAAATCCTTTAAAATTACATCAATGTACTATTTCACAATGTGCACATCTTCAATTTGAAGATTCTATTCCTCTCCAAAAAATATTGGTTTATCTTACTATACATGTATTTAATTTATTTGGGCTACTGGGGGTGGTTCTAGAAAAGAATCAGGTGGTGATGTTTCTACCCAAAAGACAAGTGATTCTGTACCATTTTTAAAAATTGTAACATCCTTCTTTTTACAATAAATCATTGCATCATAATTTGACAGCCAATACATACATAGAATTATATCAAATTTATTCATTGGTATGATGATAAATTTAGAAACTAAAGTATGTTTTGGTGTTTAGAAGGGTACTATTCGACATGCCTTTGTTGCAATCATACATCCCCTTGGAGTTTTGACTAAAAACTCCTTTATCAATTCAAATTTGACATATCTAATTTTCTTGGAAAAGTGAGATGATATAAATGAATGCGATGATCCAGAATCAAATAAATTGTTGGCTATGTCTGTGGAAACAATTATAGTACCTTACACTATGTCATTAGGAATTACAACCTCCACGGTTGTAATCACGTAGGCTCTCCCTTGTTCTCTTGGATTTTTCTGAGGCATGTGTCCTTGGATCTTAGGAAACACATTTTCATAGTGTCCCATCTCTCTGAAATTGTAGCGTTTAGTATCATTTAATTGTTTCTTCCCCTTGCATTCATCAGATCGATAACCCTTTTCTCCACAGTTATAGAAAACTCCCATGCCTTTCATGCATTTCCCGAGATGATTATTTCCACTGTTCTCACATAATTGGAATATCTTTGTTCCATTGCTCTTCTTTGGTGATTCTTATTTTCCTTTTTTATCAGAGTACCACTTCTTATCCTGATTTCCATTGAAATGATTTGATATAGAAAATTCCTTATCTGTATTGATGGAACTTGATACAATTTCATCATACGATGAAAGTGATTGAGAATCCCATAACCTTGGAAGACTTGGCTTAAGAACTTCAACGAAATGATCAATCTTGTCTACCGAGTCTCATACGTAAGCTACGACATACCTGGCTAGCCTTGGAAAAGTATCCTCATACTTTTCCACACAATCTTCTTCCCTTTGTTTTAAGCTAAAGAAATTACTCTTCATTTTAGTTTGTTTTTCACGAGGGAAATATTTTTTGAAGAATATTTCCTTAAAAGTTCTACATTCCATATCTTCTATATATTCTTCTTCTGTGTTATTATGAATCAAGGACCACCATTGATCAACGTCACCCTTGTGAAAATATATTCCTAGTACTACCTTTTCATTTTCATTTCATCTTAATGCCATGAATATCTTTTAATGGGACTTGATCCATTACTCAACAACCACTGGGTTAGTAGTCCCACTGAAAGATGGTGGCATCTGCCACATTAAACGATCCAACACAGGTGTAGACTGGTTATTCGTTACAACCTGAGTATGTTTTCCCAATATAGTCATGATCTGATCTGCTCCAACATTTACTGTGTTGACTTGCTCAGTGGTAAGATCCCCACATTTTCCATGAGTACTGATTACCCTTCTTCCATTAGATTCCATTTATAAATAATGGGGTAAAGTAGATTAGTTTATAAATCTCAAATAGAAAATCACACAACATAGATTGAAATTCTATGCATATCTAATCTTATAAACATGGTTTCTCTGAGGAAAAATATTCACTAAACACCTTAATAATGGATTGTAAAGAAAATGTAAATTATCTTAATCATATAACCTAGGAGTGTCGTAACCAAGAGTGTAGAAAGGCCCGTTTTCATTCAGCAAGATACCCCTGTTCATGTCTGAAACTCCTTGTCGGAGTTTTGACTACTAGGTACATCTGTTCCAGAGCCACCTCTACCTACTCGTATCCAAACATGGATATATTTTCTAGAAATATTAACATAATCAATTAATTACCAAAATACTAGGATGTTATTGGACATTTATCATAAAATACTACATTAGGGATTGGTTCCCTACTATATATTCCCTACTCTAGTTTCCAAGTTTCCTACTAATCTTTCTCTGGTACCAACTGTAACACCCCGACCCCTCTAGACTGGAGCGGGTGCATTACTTGTGATATTGGCATGGTTAGAAGAAATTAAAATCCTGAAGGAACTATCAGTTTAGTAGTATTGAAAAAACTAGATTCATAGATATTACTCAAATTACATTGGAAAAGTTTACAAATAACCATACATAAATAAAACTATAAATGGCATCCCCATGAACTCAATAGATGACCTTCTCATCATCACCTATCAAAGATAAACATTGAAAGGGGTGGGATCAACTGCTCAGAACGTGTTACAAACAGTGTAAGCATGAATACAATAATTATTGAATCATAATAAATCTGACATAATCAATATGGCATGATGAATTAATGAAAGACTTATTCCCTTAATAAAATGAGAATGAAACTGCATCCATAGATTTTGTCATAGTGAAAACCTCATGGATAATAATAATAACTGATAATGAATAATGATAAAGCTTATTAATTGGACTTCATTTATTTGGAACATGAAACCATAATACCATAAAAACAGTTTAGTTCTATGGGTAGAAACCCGTCTGATTTTTTGGAAACAAACTCGAAGTGGTTGTCACTAGACTGATTTGTCTAATAAGACTTACCGATGCATCGTGGGGCTATAGAGTTCCCCACCTGCCAATGAATGTACAAATATTTCCTTATACATTTATTCAATCCAAGAACAATATTCCTTTTCATTATCTGTATAAATGTAGATTATATGGATTCATCAATATTTTCATAATTAAAATAACTATCCAAATAAACACCGTATGAAAAATGTTATACTATTTAGAGAAATAACATATCCATGATATGATATTATCGATATTTATTATAAATATAATTTCAAATTAAAATTGATCTCTAATGGGCAGTAGATACACCCCATAAGGATTTTTACATGCAACACACAATGTTAGTAACATCAAATTAGTTGTAGAGAAAAAGTCTCTTACAACAAAGTTATTGGTTGAATCATATGACCAGAACCTAATAACCCTGAAATTAATCATTCAATAACATTAATATAAATAGAATAATGTTATTATATATCAAATCTTAGTACACAAATACCACATAAAAGAAATGAGTGTCGAACATTGAAAATCTCACAGAAATGAGAGTGAGATGAGAAACCCCTTACAAACATTTCGGAATGGTATCGAGTGTTATTGTGAGGGATGAATGAGAGGTAAAGGTGTATTACATTATTTATATGTCATAAGTGAAGTATAGGGGAGGTTCAAAAACAAACCCAATCATTAGGAATTAAAAGTAAAAGATCACAACATCGGGGAGATTCTTGAACAAAAGTGAGAGAGAGGATCCATTACCTTATGCTTGAAGGTGTTTTTGACATCTTATTTCTGACCTGAATAAACAAATTATGCTTATTAATTCATAATTACATAACATATTATATATAAAAATCATTTATTATAACCATTTTTAGTTCATTCAAGGCCTTTTTTATTAGTTAAAAGGTTCAATTTCATTATTCGGGCTTGTTTGTTTACTTGGTTTTAAATGGCTGGTTCACTTATATTCCAGTTCAGATAAATATATACGATGGATGTGGTTGTCCCTAAATGATGTTGTATTCTTTTAGTGAACATCCAAATCATTACACTGTTTTAAATTTAAATTGATTACTTTTGATTACAATGAACATATTTTGCGTTATTACATAATACCATTTTTACAGAAGAATTGCAGAACTAAAAATAGGATATATTACATATACAATAATTTGGCTCAACTAAAACAAAAATTGTTTTGTGACCAGAATTAAAGATTATAATAGAAATTTATAAATCGTTGTCCTTGAATGTGATAAATTAGCACATCTCAAACGGTGCTTTCATTTCTTTCAAATAAATGGTGGGGAAAGGAGAGAAGGTAATGAAATATACCATTAGCATGAAAAAATTCCGGTACATTTATGTTACCGGATTTATCATACTATTATGGTGAGGGAAGAATCAAAAAGAAAAGAACATAAAATAATTGAAGGAATTGGAATGTGGAATTTACCTCTTGAAACTTCCACCTTTAAGAACCACTTTAGGGGAGAGGTTTTAGTATTTTGATGTGTCTAGGAGCTATTAGATGTGGGGGAGGATCTTTGGGAGAGGATTGGGTAGAATATTGGCTACGACAAGGTCTTGAGTTGTGTGAGACGAAGGGGGTGGGTGTTCTTTATATAGAAGGGGGAGAGGAGTTTTCTTAATATTATAATTATTAATTTATTATCTCCTCTCAAGACAACCAATAGTGAGTATTAAATGACCAAGAATAGTAATATATGCATGTCACATAAGACCAATTGGGCTTATATCAGCAGATAATCATCAATTACTCAATTAATCCAATATTTTGCATTTATTGTGAATTATCAGATTTTACTATTCATAAAAAAATTTAGTATTTAGAAAAATCCCAAAAATACACCCTTACCATTTTTCAATGTTTAGAATCCAAAAATGAATCCATTTTTCCAAAATAATTTTCTAAATATGATTACTTAAATATTTAATTAAAATAATTATTTAATCGAAAAATATAAACACATAAAACATTCATCTTCATTTTTAAGGTGCCTAAATTCATTTATACATTCAAGGGCATGAATACCATTGATAATAGACATATTACTATTCATAAGGGTATGTCACTAGTCATAAGGTTCGATTTCTATTCAAAAGGGTATGTTACTATTCAACGAAAATTATGTTAATTCTATCAGACTCTAATTATCATCTTGATCACAAGTTTGTATGTTTGATTTTTAAAAAACAAATAACAGATCTGACTAAATTATTTTTTATGGCTAGGTTATGGCTATCTCTTATAAGTAACCATGTTTTGTTCTATAGAGGCTCAGTGATTCTTGATATATAGGCTATAACTAAAAATAATTTAAAATATACATACCATAAAATGTTTGGGGTGCTACATAACCCATCGCATTGGAAAAAGCTGCGAGAATCGAACCCACTACCAAAGTGTGGCTAGGATTTATAGCCTACCCCTGGATTACGTGAAGTCCCTAGTTAGAATGAATTATTCTTTTTAGTTAATTTAATTTATTGATGAAGAATATTTTGATTTTGGGAACTTATGATTTATCCTTAGTACATGAAAATGATTTGGTGATTAAGTGATAAATGTTATTTTGGAAGATAATCACTCATTTGGTAACACTATATGCCTAAGTAAAATTGAATATAATGGGATTTCATTTGATGAGTAATGGTGGGTTTTTATCTATTTTTTTATAGTGTATTTATATCGATTTGGTTTATTTATGGAAATGATTCACCTATCATGAAGTATATGTGATTAGTTCAATTAATTTTAGGATTGTGACATTAAGAGTAGTCAATGTTATTTGGAGATAAAATTTAACATGCAAGACTATGATAGAAAATTATCTTGAGATTTGGGTTTCAATATGAGTTTGGATTATATTGAATGATTTTATTGAAAATTGCTTATTGAATGGTATTTATAGAACATTGGGTATTTTTGGTATAATATAAGAAATTAATATATGTTTTTATTTTTCTAAAGGATTATACATTTTAAGGATCATCTAATCTTTTATTAACCAGTTTGGTTTTGGTTAATATATAAATTAAAGGGAAGTAAATAGTAAATCCTTTTTGGATTATGCGATTCTATATAAGTTGATTCTAGCACTTCAGGTGTGACCAAGTCATCTTGAATACTCCCCAGTTGGAGTGAAAGATGATTTTTTGGTTTGAATTAGAGGAAGGATGAAACTATACATGTCAAGTATATTTTTTTCTCTTATTCTATGAAGAAATTAATTATTAAACTTTAGGGAAGGGATCTTAAAACCAAAACTGTGTTAGCATAATTCTTTATGTTTTGTTGGACTGATGAAATTTTAAATCATCGTAGATTGATGTCATTGAGGGCCTCAATTTTATACTTGCTTTTTATTGATGACCTCAATCACTCCCTATAAATATTTAATTATTTCCAACAATTGCATGTCTCTATTTTCCTCCAATGTTCTCCTAATCTAGATCATAATTTAGCGGGGACTCCATCATTCTCTTTCCCACATATTAAGACTAAATTTTATTAACACAATTCTTGATGTGGGTTTTCCACAAAAGTATATTTTCAATTTTTAACCATTTTTTTTAAAAGAAAAATTTCAATTTTAAAGGACTCAATTTATTGAAGGGGGGGAGAATGTAACACCCCATGATTTCTTGGTACGATATCTCGTCAATGTAATTCAATAACTTGTACTTTACGCAGCACTGAGTTCGAGCGCACCCTGACTTACCAAACTAGGCATTAAAAAATAGTTATGAATAGTATTATCTGGATTTTGAATTTTATATACTCCATATAATTTTAACATATGTATTATATGTGTCTTAAACATATTATATAAACAAATTCAAATTTGCAGATCAAAAAAGTATTTTTTTAAAAATGCAATTTTACCTCCTTTTAATGGAGAGACCTTTTTAAATACAATATTTGACACTATTACATATTAAATTAGACAAAATAATTTTCTAAATTAGAATTCGGAAATCAAAATATAATTTGGATGAAATTTTGGTATTTTTCTAATAATATTCATTTTTTATGAATAATGAGAAATACTGAAATTTAATTCAGAACATCATTTTAATATAATCTATTTATATGGTTATATTATCTTCTTAATTTTCTTTTTAAGTTAAATTATATTATATTTTTACAATTTAATCCAATTTTGGTCGTTGCATGTAATTTCACTTTAAAATTGCACATAAATGTGCATCATTCTTTTGATAGTTAATATTTCTAAAAAACATGCTTTTTGTATTGACAATGAGAATTATTTTTAATTTAATTAATCCAACTTCTATGTTTTGAATTTGGTAAAATAGACATCATTTTTTAATTATGAATATCAAATTTAGATTTGGCTGAATTTTTGTTATTTTTCGGAAAAACATCAATTTTTGATGAATAACTAAGTAGTAGTTAAACAACTGACTTTTTCATTTAAATGAAATTTTACTGGTGCTGGGAATTGAATTTCGAAAATATGATATACATGGTTGTTATTATTTAGTAATATATTATTAAATTATAGGAAAATAATTTTTGTTGAATCGTTACTCTTGACATATTTTTACCATCGTTGAAGGTATATAGGGTAAATCAAGGTAAAAATAATATTCTAAAAAAATAATTACTTTTACACATGTCATAACCTTATTTTATTAGTCATTGCCGACCATGGACATATTTGGATTGATTTTGGGATCCCATGGAGCCACTTAAAATTGATAATGACACTTTATATTAATTAGTTTTATGTAAAGACAAAAATGACTTAAACATACATCTTTTAGTAGATAAATTTTTACATGGGGTTATATAAGTTATATCATCAAATATACATATTAATTATAATGATAATACTATTTCCTACATCATGGTATTTTTTTTAAATTTTTAGTCATCAAATAAATAAAATTATTAATGACAAAGTAATGATGTAGTGTTTACCTCATTAATGAATGATTTAAATAAATAAGATTATAAAGATTAAAAAAATATTCAAAACCTGTAGAATTATAATTGGATGATTATATTTAGATTATGAGTCATTTTATCATTGACTATAATTAGTTTTGGACATTTAGAAACCAAATATCATTATATAATAAAATAACATTTTCATAATTCCCTAAAGAGCCCCTCATCCCCCTTATAAAAATCCCTCACATCTAACCCATTACTCACATCTATTAATCCACTTTTCTCATCCAAACTCTACCCAAAAAAGATCTCATTATCCCACCCTTTAACATAGAATCTTTTTCCTTATGCATTAGGCACATCTCTAAATACTTTTGATTCAGTCCAAATGGTGTTACCCAATATTAAGATAACGTCTTTCCTAAAGTTATCTTCTTTTATTTTACCTCTCCAACCCCAAAATCAATTTTTATTACATTATTTTATAACAAAAACAATATCATCAATATAAAATATTGTTGTTATGGGAATTATCCAAGTTACACTTACACACACCTCCATCTAATGGGAAAAGAATATACTGTTTTAGTGGACGGTGAACTACTGCCTCACGATACTATGATTATTCAATTATCTCCTACCACCTCTTATGGTGGCCATTATTATAGAAATGTATTTATATATTAAATATGTATTTTTTATTTTTTCACTATTATTATGTAATTTTTATTTACAAACACACTGTTATTCTTCTCAATATGTACGAACACGATAATATCATGTGAGGAAGGGCGGACTACAGCCCCCTCAAGATGATATGATTCATTCATGACAAAAATGGAATGTATAAAGGTTAGAGTTAATTAAATTATGTAACAAATATATCATATTATATTATACTAGAATTATAATATACCTATTTATCATTAGGATTTCATTTAATTTATTATGATATAGAAATGAAAGTAGCATTCATGCGTACGTATAGCTTACCGTCTCAATGAACGGTGCATTTCATTTCATTTATCCAAATATCATGAACTAATAATATACATATATAATGGATATATATGATATATATGATATTTAAATCATTAATATGATACTAGATATAATATATTTTTTGACCACAAGGAAAATTGGTAATTATAATAAGTTCATTTTTGACTCAAGTACTAAATATCGACAAAATGACCATTATTTACATAAATCATTACATAATTGTTATAACATGGTAATTAGTGTTATAAAAGAAATAATAAACTTGAAAAAGGATCTTAAGAACATATAAGTAAACTTTAGTTTATTATTCAGGAGATTAATGAATGAAAGAGTCAAGTCAAACATGAGGTAATGTGTTTTTTATCTCATTTTTTATTTAGTGAGATTTCAATTTTCACCACTTATTTATTGCATGTGGTGTATTGTGTACTATAATTTGTTATATATGATCATTATTATCTTTATATTCATTTAATTATATGATTCATTGGGTGGTTATTGAATTTTTGTCATATGACTCGATTCATTACTACATGGTTTTCATCTCACTTCTTATTTCCGTGAGATTCACGCTATATTGCCACTATTTCCTTTTGTGTAGTGTATGTACTTCCCATGATTGTATTACTTATGTAATATAAATTAATTTATATGTATTTTCATCTTCTTTGTATGATTCTTCTTTCATGTGATGTATGATTTGTTATACACCAAATAGGTGAGGGAATTGCTAATTTCGATTTCCACTCTTTGGGCTTGATGCATACTTCATTGATTGTTTTACATCAAGATTATGTGTTAAATAACTATTTATTTACAAATTTAGTAACTTACAATCCCATTTCTGTGGATATTCATTTGATACACATAATCAATCCATTGAAAAATTCTCCATTCATCTATATAAACTTGATAAGGGAATGTTTTACTCAATTCTTATTAATTGTGTAAAATGTCCAAGACATTGGTGTTGTTTTTTCAAGAATATTCATTAATGTCATCTAATTGATTTACACTAAATATCCTATCATATTTAGTTTATTTATATTCTTCACACATAATTATGTCATTGGTTTATCCTTAACCTAAGTATAAAGACTTTTTAAAGAAATTAATCTCAACTTACATTCCATTGAGACTTCTTAGTTGTTATATTCCATTTCACATTTTTTTATGTATATAAATTACATTGACATATTATATCATGAATCCCTTTATTCTCATGATATTATAATGTTTTGATTATCTCAATTATTTGTATTCAAGCATCTTTTATTTGGTTAAGAACTGCAGATAAACTATCATTTTAAATGTTTTAAAATTTTAGTCTTCAAAATATTTCTCATTAATGTTCATGTTTTAAAAATGATTTAAAGGTTTTATTTATATGGAAATTACTGTTTTCAAATTTATATTATTTTTAAATGTTTCAAATTGGTATGGGACACTTTGATTCAATAATCAATTTCAATGTGCTTCTTGATAAATAGTGTGACTTTTAAATGTTTTCATGAAAAAGGGGGATATTTCTCTCAAATAGTTTTGATGATTGTTTTCATCTATGTCAATATATTTAATAATTCTCGATTGAGGTTAATCTATTATAATAAAATATTCCATATTGTATTGAATGAGTTCTGTATGAATGTGGATGTGAATTTTTTTTACCATTCATGGTTTTTGGTAAATATATTGACATTTCATATGACAGTTTAAATTGGAATGTTCAACCATTTCATATGAGGAATGCATTAGACTGAGTATGTGACGGGTGAAGCCCACTGTCGCTCCACTATGTATCGGTTGGTCTCATGAGACAATCTAGTGTCTTGGCACAAGGCCTGGACAAAACCAAATTTTTAATCTTGGCACAAGGACTTGACTATGTGGTTATAATGTCTGGAATTATGAATTCCATCATTATAAATGTGGCTATTGATATTGCATGTGATTATTCAACAAGTAGAATATCAATGTCAAAAATTAAATGGCATTATTTTTTTGTATCTTTGGAAAATTATATTTATGTTTAAGTTTAAAAGGCTTTTGTTTTAGTCTTCTACATTGCCTTAAATGTTTATGCTTATTTATGAATGTCTCCACTATATTGTTATCCTTACTGAGAATCTCAGCACACCCCTTTCTATGTTTTATTTTTCCCAATACGTGAATAAGTATTTTATGGTTGACCTTCAGGGATAGGATAAGGATATAAGTGTGTTTGGAAAAGAAAAAAAATGTTTTTGATGTTTTTATTTCATGATGTATTGTAAAAATGATGAGTGTATCGAGTACTTCCAATGATACTACACTGATCGGTTGTTCGGGACATCATTCCTTGTATCATGCCAATGTTATGTAACAATGCACAGACACTAGGTAACTAGGGTTGGGGCGTTATAGATCTAGTGTTCTTCCAACTCTTATGGACTAACTAGTCTTGAATAACAACAAAGTAAACATGGAAAAGGACTTGATAAGGGTTATATAAAAGATCTTTGGAAATCTTGATGAACTCTTTCACTCTATATTCATACTCCATTGTCAAATGATTTTCATACAAACATTATTTATTCATATCAATCCTATTTTATTATGTGATATTAGTATTTAAATAAATAAATACAAAAAATGTTGATATAAAAATTAACCAAGGATAAAAAAAAAATACTATAAGTCTCCTTTTCAAAATATTTATCAAATCACAATTTAAATCCCATGAAAAAAACAAAACATTTACAGAAATTAATTTTTAATATAACATACACTTTTTAAAATAAATAAATCGGTTTCAAACAGTCTTTCTCAAAACATGAATTCTCTTTTTATTACAGTAAAGGCTACTTAATGACCCATCAATATTAATCATTTAAAATGACTGAAAACCCTAATTATTTTACAAATTTTCTTTTAAAACATCAAGAACCGATTGTTAAAATGAAACCTTCATTACATACGCTTTCAAATCATTCAAATCCCTTTATGAAATCCAATTACATGTGTTGAAAAACACATTTAATGGAACCTATGTTCAGGAAAAGTGTTTAAATAATTTAAAAGAAATTTAAAACCAAAAAATGTATGTTAAACACACAAAATCTTTTAAGAAAAATTTCAAAACACTTGAATCATTATAAAATAACCCCATAGTCAAATTTACGAAGACATATATCATAAGAGAGGCACTTTAAAAAGGATAAATGTATATAAATTACCAAAATTTTATAAAATATAATTCTATAGAAGGTTTATCATGTCTCTCATGAATGAATATTATGAATCATATAGGTTACACACTTAATAATATTGAGGAGTGAATATGTGATAGATAAAAACATAAGTGTCACTTTACAATGATACTTTGAAACATAAAGTCATATATCTTCAAAGAGGGTAACTATATTCCACATGATGCACGAATCATGTACTACCTAAGCTTGATCCTCCCAATACTATACATTAGAAAAAATGTTCTCGTTCGTTAGGGTATACATTAAGTAAATGATAAAGCACTAAAGGTAATCATACCTTCTCTGCCATCAATGGTTCATTTAACTTTCTCATTAAATATATTTGAAACACCTTTTTAGTGTATTCTTATAATAACTCATGGAATGAACTACTATTTATAACACTAAGAATATATTTGGAAGGTTTACCTTATGTGTTGTTAACCATCTGGACCCATAAGAAACTACATGACCATCATGGACTAGAACTGTTCAAATCCCAACCACAGATACATCACAATATAAGCCATACTCATTACCCAACTCATTTATGGTTATGATTGGTGTATTAATCAATATTTTATTATGATCTTATAATGATCTCTCATTAAACATCTATGAAAAGGAACCAAACAACATTATTGGTTAATGCCTTCTTAGCGGTCCCAATTTGGAAGATTCCTGGTTGACCCTCTACTAATAATAGTGAACCCCTAACAAAATCACCATATTAAAATTCGCATTTCATCATCCAATGATTATTGTTCCATGATTTTTCTTCTCAATGAGTATTCAAAAACACATCTATCACATGTTTCTAGTGAATTTTGTCACACTATCTTATAGTAAGTATAGGTTGTTCATCCAGTTTCACAACCTTCCAGAATTTCATGGAAGTCTCTGAATTAAACATGTGGACTTTATAAAACATGTATAATGTCCATCTAAAACATTTCACTTTTGATTAATAGTTAATGTCACTCTTAAGTTTCAATGAATGAATCTTATATTACAAAAACATTTTCTCATTTAAATGAGGAGAATACTGTAACATATCACCATTAAAAAACCAATATTTAAAAAACTAAAACTTCTATTCATAACATATTCCCTACTTACGATCACACCATCCACTTCTAAAAATCATATCTTTCCAAATTACCAAATCTATAGGATATTTCACTAACTATATCCCTAATAAAAAAAATTGAGGCTATGTTCTCGTGCCACTATTTTTGGTTAAATAAATCCAAAAATTATTAAGGATTAACCTTACAAATATTTTTCATTCATGAAGACTACATCATGGAGACTACATATCATAGAACACTTTTACAGAAGAAAAGAACAATGGTACTAAACTAAATGATGGTATGATTTTACAAAGTCTATTTTCTAATATCATCAAAAAGACTTTATAAATGAAAATAAAAAGATTATTCATTATAAAAACCTTAACTAAACTCATATATGTAACCTATACAATAAATGTTATGAGAGTATCATTATAAGCCTCCAATAAAATGATACCTCTTCAAAACTCATTCATGATGTTAACAACATCAAGTCCCAAAATAGTCTAAAACAATTCAAAGAAAATTTCATAAAGAAAATCTTGGTTAGGTACCTTTGATGGATAAATAATCCTAAATGACACGAAAAAACAATTTTTCCCAAAAAGTCAACACTATACAATCCAAACAAAAACATTATAAGATTTCAAGAACATCCCTGATTCAATTCTGCTTATTAATTCTGGGGTTATCAAAGAAGCTGTATCATCCTGGGGAATTAATTAATTATCCAAGTATATGTAAATTACCAATTTTTATATTAAAATGTTAAATAGGATCCAATAAACATTCAATTCAATTAGTGTGAAAACAAGGACCACCAATAACCACAATTTTCAGTGTGGTGTTTAGCCTGTACAATTCACAACATCACCATCAATATCAAACTACAATAACATGTGAACAAACCCCATTTCTCCTCTCTATTTAATTATTTAGATTTTATATTTGATTAGTTTGATTCAATTATAAACTATAATAAAACAAATGTAGATCCCTACCACATGATACACAAGGAGAAATTATTGAGAAAACTCACTGTGGAGGTATGTTTTAGTGCAAGGAAGAGGAGAATTTGTGGTGGAGGAGAGGCACGCGACGAATGAGTCCTCCGGTAGAGGAGAGGCGTGTAGTAGAGGAGAGGCACAAGGGGGTGAAGAGGCACCTGACGAATCCGGCTTCACAATGGAGGGATTCGTTGGGTTGCGATGAAGGTGGGTTCTTCGCGGTGGGATTCACAGCGGTGGAGGAGTCAACTGAATAGGAGGAGGAGGAGGAGGAGGAGGAGGCGGAGGGATTCGTGGTGGTAGAGGAGTGAGTGGGAGAGGAGGAAGAGGAGGAGAAGGAGGAGGAAGAGGTAGCTGTAGGGATCAGCTTCCATGAGAGCATGAGGGGTATGAGGAAGGAGGAGAAATTTAGGGTTTCTTTATAAAACCTAGTGAAACATTTGTTTGTGCTAGATAAAAAGTGCTGATATAAAGGTATGTTTTATCAGTGCTAAAGTAGAAAGCAATGATAGAACATTCCTTTATCAGATCTATTTTAGCTTTGATGATGGTAGACCTTTATATGCTCTTTTTTAGTATTGATAACGATATAATGTTAATAATTTATTTATATTATTATATTTATTTATAAAATTATTTATATGATACATATATATATATATTTATAATTCTAACAAAAAATAAATAAATAAATATTTATATTTATAAAATTATAAATTAAATAATTATAAAATTATAAGAAATATAGTTATTATATTTGTTATTATATAAATATATATAATAAATTCATTAATTATATATATTTATAAGATTATAGATATATATAACTACATTTCTTCTAATTTTATAAAATTGTATATGAATATATATATTTATAATTATAATTTTAAATGAATATAAATTTATTTACTTATTTATTTAAATAAATATAAAATTTTAAAGAATTTATATTTCTAATATTTATAATTTTATTAATATATATAATTTTTATTATTTTTATAATTTGATAAATTTTTAAATATATGTGTATTTATTTGTAATTGTAAATATAAATATTTTTATTTATATAACAATATTTCTAAATATTTATAAATATATTTACTTAATTATACATAACATTATATATGAAAATAATAAATATATTTTTTATAAATTAATAATTATTTAAATAAAGAAATAATTGTTTATATTTATAACTAATAAATACATAAATATTTATTTGTAATAAGAAATTATAATAAATAAATAATTATTTATAGTTGTAATTATATATATATTTAAATAATTATAACATTATTACAAATATATTTATAATTTTATAAATATATATAATTAATATATTTATTATAATTTTTGAATTATGTAAATATATCTACATTTATTTAAAATTATATTTATTACTATTTGTATATTTTTTATAACTATTTTTATATAAATATATATAATTAATATAAATATTATATTTTTTAATTATTAAAAAATATCAATATTTATTTTTGGAATTATAATTAAAAGTATTTCTATTTATTTATAAATAATTGAATATATTTTTAGATATATTTATTTAATTATATATTTATAACATTATATGTAGTATAATAAATATATTTATTATAATTTCATAATTATTTACATATATATATATATACATATTTATCATAGCAATTATAACTATAAATAAATATATTTATAAATATTTGTATATAATTATAAATATATTTTTATATATATGTTTTTTTGTAAATTTATAATATTTTTTATTTAAATTTTAATATTATTTAAATATAAATATAATTATAATTATAATTACAAATAAATATATTTAAAAATAATTTATATATAATTAAAATATAATAATTATAAATATTATATATATATTTATTATTTATAAATATTTAATGTAACACTATAAGTATTTTTGAGAACAGAATAGTATATATGGGTATCATGGATTAATCATATGCCTAGTAAAATATACATAATAAAGAACAAGTCATCAATGGACAACATGAATAATAAGAAGGGTGTAAAATATAAATGAACATTAGTGACAATACATTACATATATGCATGAATGATCAATATATTTATTGACCAAATTCATTGGAAACACATATATATTTTATAATTATAATATAAATATGTATATTTTAAATGTATTTATAAATATTTATTATAAATATATTAATTATAATAAATATAATAAATATAATAAATATAATTAATATGATCAGTTTAATGAATCTAATAAATCTAACAAATCTAACAAAACCAATAAATCTAATAAATCTAATTAATAAATCTAATAAATCTAATAAATCTAATAATTTTAATAAATATATTTATTATTTAATAAAATTTATAATAATATTATAATTATTTAAATATATATATAATATTATAATTTTTGAAATACTTTTTTTTAAAAATTATATATATATATATATATATTGTAATTTTTTAAAAAAATATATTAATTATAAACATGCATTTTTTATATAATGTATACAAAGATACATTATTTTTTTATATAAATACAAAAATTTTATATAAATTATTATTAATGTAACACCCGAAGATTTTACGAAAAATATTCTTTTTAATTTCATTAATGTCTTGTGTTATACTCTACAACAAAAGGAGATTTCACAACACGCATCTCTGACCTGGCTTGAATTACACGAAATCGCGACCTTCCTCGATAGCGTGTGTAGTACGCAATAACGTGTTTCACTAAACAACAGTATGCTATTAAAATATTATTAAAACTAGCTGTTATGAATAGTAATAACCACTTTTGAAATTTTGTAAATTTTATTTTTCAAAATGGACTTAATTTTTGGATTTGGAATATCGAAATTATCTTTGGGTGAAATTTTGGTAAATTTTGGATAACTTTCATATTTCGATGAATAGTGAAAATTACTACATTTTAATTAAAAACAACTTTTTCAATCGAAATAATTAATAGTGATAAATTATTAATTTGAGTGGTTTTAAAGTATATTTAGAATGTATTTTTACAATTTAATACAATGTTGTTCATTGAATGTAATTTCACATTTAAACCAGACATAAATAAGTGTCAATCTTTTGATAGTTATTATCTCTTAAGAACACGCTATTTATTTTGACGACGGGAATTAATTTTTAAATTAATTAATTCAACTGATATGTTTTGAATTTGGTAAAATATACATCATTTTTGAGTTCATAATATCAAATATAGCATAGGCCTAATTTTTGGTATTTTTCTGGAAACTTTCATTTTTTGATGAATAGTGAAAGAACTAAGTTGTAGTAAAAAAATTATTTTTTCATAAAACTTAATTTTACCACTTCCGTGAGTGGATTTTCAATAATTGGAGAGACACGGTTGATGTCAGTAAGTAAAATGTGGTTCAATGAGATGAAAATAATTTTTGATGAATAGTAACTTTTTACTTTTTTTACCACAGTTAAAAGTAAAGAGGGTAATTAAGGGTAAAAATGTTATTATTATTACGCTAACACATGTCCTAATTCTATTGGATAAGTGTAATTCGACCAAAAACAACCTTAGGAATAAAATATTATCATTTAGGCCCACTTGGATTAGATTAGGACATTTATTATTATTTAATTCAAAGAAAATTTAAAAGAGTTAAAATAAAATTTATTTACTAAAACATTTTTAATATAGGTTTATACATAAGATAAATTCGATTTTAAATATTCATTAGAAAGATAATAATATTTCCTACATAATTATATTATATTTATAATTTTTAGACATTAAATAAATTAATTTATTTATGACACAATGATGATGCAGTAATTACCATAATATTGAAAAATTATAATAATTGTTATTATAAATACCCAAATAAATATAATTTGACACTTTTTATGAATTCCACTAATTTTATAGGTTAATATGACATGTTAGTATTGATTTAAGTTACTTTTTTAGAACTAATAATTCTGTTATGATTTTCACAAAAATCAATTAATAAATTGTGTCAAAATTGACATAAAATAGTTTTTAAAACAAATATTCTATTATTAATTGTTATTTTATTCCTAAAAATCTAAGGTTCGTCCAAATGACTTAGATAAGGTTATATATATTAATAATAAACAAATTGGGGTTCGTTTGGATTCTTATAGTATGGTTATTAACCTTATAGTATAAGAACACAATAAGACACGGTAAAAGTAAAATTATTTAACATAATGTTAAATCTAAATGATAAGGTTAAAATAGGAACCTAAACTTGTCTAAATTATATTTTATGAGATTATTTCGATCAATCCCCACCATATCTTCGAAATAAATCAATTTGGAGCTATTTAAAACTGAATATGACTTTATAATAAAATAATATTTTTAGTTTTCCAAAGGAGCCCCTCTCCTCCCTTATAAAAGGGCACCTCCTCCCTCTCTTCCTCACACAACATTGACACTACAAGCTCGGCCAACCCCTGCAAAATTCTCTTCTCCACTTCCATAGAAACATCCTAGAGGTTCTGATCTTCCTCAAAGACCAATTTTAGTGCCCTAAAAGGAGATCTCAAAGAGGCACTTCAAACAAGAGGTAATGTCCGTTACCGATTCTTTCAACATTATTTCTTCTTCCACTTATTCTTCTTAGGTTGTTTCATTATGAAGTAATAACATTAATATCACTCATATACTGATATGTTATTATAAGTATTAAACAACCCTACTTCACCATCTATCCATCCTATGGAATACGAAATCACCGCGCGTGCGTACGTACAGAATACCGTCTCCACGCCGTGGTGAAATCTATTTTCCATCACCACCTTACTTGGATGGGTATAATGGTGTAAATAATAACTATATATGATTACATTAAAGTGATATTGATTTTGAAATAGTATACATACACTCTAATACAGTCCCACGATCATGAGAACGATATCATCACTCGTGCATACGTACGGACTACCGTCTCCACGATGCGATGAGATTCATTCCCCACTTTAACCATTCATGAATGATTATAAAGTATATATAATAAGTAATCATGAAATATATGACATAATAATGATACTGTATTTATGTGTATATATATTTATGTCATCTACTTAATTCCATTCAAGTCAATAAGGAAACGAAAACAGCGTTCATGCGTACGTACGGCCTACCGTCTCCATGAACGGTGTATTTATTTCCATTTACTGATTTATTATATATATGTATATTCTGAATATATATTATATATAAATCATGTTTTATATTCTGGGATTATGTAATCATTATCTAAGTAATCATATGAATAATTACAAGTCAAAACACGGACGACAAATGAAACAATTTTACCCAAAACGCTCATTAACATGGAATTTACATAAGAACGGGTAATATAAAGTCATAAGTGAACCATATATGATATCAGAACAATGAGTATGATTCTGGAATAAGTCAATGACATTATTTATATCATTATACAGGAATTTTGGACACTTACGAAGCAAATTGGACCTAAGGTAAGGGAAATATCAGAATCTCATTTTTATCCGAGATTGTTTATACATTGGTATTTTACTGGGGTGTATTTTATCATCCACATCAATTTTTTCCACAATATGTAATATTTATATCCTTCTACAATAGTTTATATTCATTTTACCCTTTGGTAAATTTTTAGTAAATGATATGAAAGGAATCTTTTGTCGTTTTTCGTACGAGGTAGTTTTTTTTTTGACTTTTCGGACAAAAGTACGTGAAGAATGTTTTTCTTAACTTATACGGCATGAATGGATTTTTAAAACATTATTTCCATGAAGATTCCTTTACAAGTTTTCAAGTTTATTTTTAATCAACTTATTTTAATTTAAAATTGTATGACATGTTAAGAAAGGAAAAATGTTTTTGAAGTAGAAATGATATTTTCCTCAACAATGGAGTTCAAGTGTTTTATCAAAATTATTTTCCATCTAAGATAATAAAGGGTTCTGTTTCTATCGCTATTATTACATTGATTTGATTATGTTGTGATGGAATTATTTTTATGAATTCCTTTATCTTATATGAATTGTTTTATGATGTCCCGATGTTTAAGATTCCCATTTTTATTACATGGGTTATGTAATGATGTATGGTTTATGATTTTGTGGCACATATAAGAATGGAATCATTATGAGATGGGTGGGACGTATATCTCCCTCTAATTAATTTGGTAAAGATTTTATATCTCATGATATAGACATTGCTGGAAGGGTAGGTTATACCGGTTTAGTGAAACAGGACTGAAACGAGGAGTGAACTCGGTTCAGAAATGGACTTTGTCCACTATGATAGTCTTGGAAATGAGTCTTGACTAATAAGAAATTATTCTCTATGATTATGTGTGTATGAAAAAAAGATTCATGTTTTAAGTTATGATTATTGGGATTACATTTCACTACTATGATTTATCACATGTTATGATTTTATGATCTCTTTTGCAGGTTATGATTTCCAAAATGTTATGAATATGATGTGATTGATATTTCTTTTGTTTACCCTTAATGAGAATTTGAGCTCACCCTTTTATGTTTTCTTTTCCCCAGGATATATAGAATGGTTTTAGGTAAGAAAAAAAGGGAAGATCTTTGTGGGAGATGTTGAATATCTTTCACCATGATTAGAAGATTACGTTCCGAGTTTCCAAAGGCAATATACTATTACGGTCCTTGTCTGTGTGTTTTTGTTATGTACTAAGTATTCCGCAAAAGTAATGTAATGTACATGTACGTCAGGCTTCGGGTCTCTACAGTTGGTATCAGTGGAAAAGTTTAGTCAACCTTTGGAAACTAGGATGCGAAAACGTTAGTGAGATCCCTAGAGATATTTCTAAGGTATGTCTAGGGATGTCCCTAAGGATAAGTATACGTATAGGATATAGTCCTAGAACTATGGTAACGATATTAGATTAAACCAAAGATGTTATATATTTAAGTTACTCCCCTTTATTGTGATTTTTTCCTCTCACACTATTCTTTTTGGGTTTTAGAAAATGGCTGGAAACAAGATGATTCACGATAATGGAGGATATGATGGACAATGGAATGATATTCTTCATGAGCAACCAAATGAAATGGGATTTGGAAGTCCAAACATCATTATTATGCCGAATCAGCAATCTCATAATATGATCAATAAAGTAAAATTTGGTAAGTTTCCTGACTCAGATAATAAGAGAAAGATAAAGTTTCATGATGATCATAGTGGAAAGAAAGTTCAATTTCCCCTATGTAAATCATGTGGGAATAGGCATAAAGGAGAATGTTTGAAAGGAACTGGAAGATGCTTTGGGTGTGGAAAAGAAGGACACAAATCCAGTAAGTGCAAAGGAAAAGGTTCTGTTAACACTAGGGATGAGGATAATGGTATTGCTACGACATCAACAATGGTTAAATGTTTTAAATGTTGAATGTACGGGCATTATGCAAACCAATGCCCTAAGGGAAAGTCTCATGAAGAGAATCAGTATGGTCATATGGGTAGTATTTATGTTGATGATGAAGAAGATACTACAAATGATATGTGAGATGAAAGAATTGTTGCAGCTCAGTCAATGGTTTAAGAATGTAGTGGAATGATTACATGTTTATCATGTGTAATGTTGTATAAGTAATCTCATGGAACTATGGAATAAAGAGACATCTAAGGATTGTTACACAGTTGTCTTTCCTTGAGATTTGAAAGTGTATGATTAATGGTACCAGTATCCATGAAAGGTTATTCAGATATTTTTGGTATATATGCGCATAATGAAGGGATAAGGAGAAAATTAAATGTTTGATAGTATTCATGAGCTCATGACTGGTATAAAGAGAAGGTTATATCACGGTTTGAGCATATAGAATTTTTGGATTTTGGTATGTGGAAAGAGTTAACTTTTGGCAGAATTCATGTTTTCACTAAGGTTTAATGGGTATTCATTTTTCAAGAGAATACATGATTAAGGTATTCACATGATTGTAATGTGACCAAAAAGATATATGGGGGATAAATGATGGTATTCACATTCTTGGTTGATGGCATTTCATGTAATCGTTTTCTTTATACTATGAGCTTGGACCGAAGTATTTTAGATAAGCCTAAAGATTGGAATGGATTATGTTAACCATAAGTTTGTATTGGTTAAGGATATAACTTTTTTTGATATTATTTATATAATGTAGTTTTAGAAAAAAGAAAACCTGCAGGACGGGCGACAGCCCATCGCGTCGGACAAGGCTGTGGGAATCAAACCCACAACCGAAGTGCGACTGGCCTTTATCTCCTACCACTGGCCTACAAGAAGTCCCTGTTTAGTAGAAACTAGTTTTATTATATTAAGCAGTATGATATATGAAGTATAAGTACATTTTAGGAACCATATATGATTAATCTTACTATAGATGGACTTATGTATTTTTTGATAACTTTTCTAACCTTTTGTTTGAGACAGATGGAATGACCCATCATTCTATCACATGATCTTCTAACACATCACGAATGAAAAATTCAAATTCATTTATTTAAGAGATAAATTGGAAATTGTCCATAGAATGACCAACGTTGAGACTATACCAAAATCAAAAAAGTATTTCTTCTAATTCCAATTTCATCAACTTTAGAGAAATGATCTTGAAAAACCAAAAATTTTGTCCTAGTGCTCTTATATATGATGAATAATATGGTACCTTAGATCGTCAAAAATTTATGGCATTATGATTGCTAGCTTTTCCATAGCCATGTTCTCTACAACTCTTCATCAGAACATGATGGTTAGATTTCTCTTCCATATCCATATTTTCACCTATGTGGAAACTCAGTGATTAGTTTATTTGGGTAACCATTACGTTTCATAATTTTTTTTAAAGATTGGTTTTGGTATTCCTTTTTACGATGTGGGTTTCTATTAAAGAAACTTTCAAATAGTAAACCATTTATAACCCCGACGAATTTCGAGGGCGAAATTCATTTTAAGAGGGGTAGAATGTAACACCCCAAGATTTTATGAAAAATATTCTTTTTAATTTCATTAATGTCTTGTGTTATACGCTACAACAAAAGGAGCTTTCACAACACGTATCTTTGACCTGGCTTGAATTACACACAATCGCGACCTTCCTCGATAGCGTGTGTAGAACGCAATAACGAGTTTCACTAAACAACAGTATACTATTAAAATATTATTAAAACTAGATATTATGAATAGTAATAACCACTTTTTGAAATTTTGTATACTTTATTTTTCAAAATGGACTACATTTTTGGATTCGGAATATCGAAATTAGCTTTGGGTGAAATTTTGGTAAATTTCGGATAACTTTCATATTTTGATGAATAGTGAAAATTACTAAATTTTAATTAAAAACAACTTTTCCAATCGAAATAATTAATAGTGATAAATTATTAATTTGAGTGGTTTTAAAGTATATTTAGAATATATTTTTACAATTTAATACAATTTTGTTCATTGGATGTAATTTCACATTTAAACCAGACATAAATAAGTGTCAATCTTTTGATAGTTATTATCTCTTAAGAACACGCTATTTGTTTTGACGACGGGAATTAATTTTTAAATTAATTAATGAAACTGATATGTTTTGAATTTGGTAAAATAGACATCATTTTTGAGTTCAGAATATCAAATATAGCTTAGGCCAAATTTTTTGTATTTCTCTGGAAACTTTCATTTTTCGATGAATAGTGAAACCACTAAGTGGTAGTAAAAAAATGAATTTTTCATAAAACATAATTTTACCGCTTCTATGAGTGGAATTTAAAAAATCTGAGAGAACCGGTTGATTTCAGTAAGTAAAATGTTGTTCAATGAGATGAAAATAATTTTTGGTGAATAGTAGCTGTTTACTTTTTTTTTCACGGTTAAAAGTAAATAGGGTGATTAAGAGTAAAAATGTTATTATTATTACCCTAAATCATGTCCTAATTCTATTTCATAAGTGTAATTTGACCAAAAACAACCTTAGGAATAAAATATGATCATTTAGGCCCACTTGGATTAGATTAGGACATTTATTATTATTTAATTCAAAGAAGAGTTAAAAGAGTTAAAATGAAAGTTTATTTACTAAAACATTTTTAATATAGGGTTATACATAAGATACAATATATTTTAAATATTAATTAGAAAGATAATAAGATTTAATACATAATGATATTTTATTTATAATTTTTATACATTAAATAAATTAATTTATTTATGAAACAATGATGATGCAGTAATTACTAGAATATTGAAAAATTATAATAATTGATATTATAATTACCCAAATAAATATAATTTGAGACTTTTTATGAATTACACTAATTTTATAGAATAATATGACATGTTAGTATTGATTTAATTAACTTTTTTTCGAACTAATCATTCTATTATTATTTTCACAAAAATCAATTAATAAAGAGTGTCAAAATTGACATAAAATAGTTTTTAAAACAAATATTATATTATTAATTGTAATTTTATTCCTAAAAATCTATGGTTCATCCAAATGTCTTATATAAGGTTTTATATATTAATAATAAACAACTTGGGGTTCTTTTGTCTTCTTATAGTATGTCTATTAAACTTATAGTGTAAGAACACAAGAAGACACTGTAAAAGTAAAATTATTTAACTTAATGTTAAATATAAATGATAAGGTTAAAATAAGAACCTAAACTTATCTAAATTCTATTGGATGAGAGGATGTCGATCCATACCCACCTTAGCTTCGAAATAAATCAATTTAGAGCTACTTAAAACCGATTATGACTTTATAATAAAATAATATTTTTAGTTTTCCAAAGGAGCCCCTCTCCTCCCTTATAAAAGGGCACCTCCTCCATTATTTCCTCACACATCTTTGAGCCTTCAAACTCGGCCAAACCCTGAAAAATTATATTCTCCTCTTCCCTAGAAATATCCTAGAGGTTCTGGTCTTCCTCAAAGACCAATTTTAAGGCCCTAAAAGGAGATCTTAAAGAGGCGCTTCAAAGAAGAGGTAATGTCCGTTACCGATTCTTTCAACTTTATTTCTTCTTCCACTTCTTCTTATTAGGTTGTTTCATGATGAAGTAATAACATCAGTATCACTAATATACTGATATGTTATTATATGTATTAAACAACCCTATTTCACCATCTATCCATCCTACGGAAAACGAAATCACCGCGCATGCGTACGTACGGAATACCGTCTCCACGCCGTGGTGAAATCTATTTTCCACCACCTACTTACTTGGATGGGAATAATGGTGTAAATAATAACTATATTTGATTAATTTAAAGTGATATTGATTCTGAAATAGTATACATACACTCCAATACAGTCCCACGATCATGAGAACGATATCATCGCTCGTGCGTACGTTCGGACTACCGTCTCCACAACGTGATGAGATTCATTCTCCACTTTAACCATTCATGAATGATTATAAAGTATATATAATAAGTAATCATGAAATATATGACATAATAATGATACTGGATTTATTTGTGTATATATGTATGTCATCTACTTAATTCCATTCAACTCAATAAGGAAACGAAAACAACGTTCATGCGTACGTACGGCCTATCGTCTCCATGAATGGTGTATTTATTTCCACTTACTGATTTATTATATATATGTATATTCCGAATATATATTATATATAAATCATGTTTTATATTCTTTAATTAAGTAATAATGATCTAAGTAATCATATGAATAATTAGAAGTCAAAACACGGATGACAAATGCAACAATTTTACCCAAAACGCTCTTTAACATGGAATTTACAAAAGAACGGGTAATATAAAGTCATAAGTGAACAATATATGATATCAAAACAATGATTATGATTTTTAAATAAGTCAATGACATTATTTAAATCATTATACAGGAGGTTCGGACACTTACGAAGCAAATTGGACCTAAGGTAAGGGAAATATCACAATCTCATTTTTATCCGAGATTGTTTATACTTTGGTATTTTACTGGGGTGTATTTTATCATCCACATCAATCTTTCCTCAATAGGTAATATTTATATCCTTCTAAAATAGTTTATATTCAATTTTACCCTTCGGTAAATTTTTAGTAAACGATATGAAAGGAATCTTTTGTTGTTTTTCATATGAGGTAGTTTTTTTTTGACTTTTCCGACAAAAGTACGAGAAGAATGTTTTTTTAAACTTATACGGCATGAATGGATTTTTAAAACATTATTTCCAAGAAGCTTCCTTTACAAGTTTTCATGTTTATTTTTAATCAACTTCTTTTAGTTTAAAATTGTATGACATGTTAAGAAAGGAAAAATGTTTTTGAATTAGAAAGGATATTTTCCTCAAGAATGGAGTTCAAGTGTTTTATCAAAATTATTTTCCATCTAAGATAATAAAGAGTTCTGTTTCTATCCCTATGATTACATTGATTTGATTATGTTGTAATGGAATTATTTTTATGAATTCCTTTATCTTATATGAATGTTTTTATGATGTCCCGTTGATTAAGATTCCCATTTTTATTACATGGGTTATGCAATGATGTATGGTTTATGATTTTGTGGCACACATAAGAATGGAATCATTATGAGATGGGTGGGACCTATATCTCCCTCCAATTCATTGGGTAAAGATTTTATATCTCATGAGATTGACATGGCTGGAACGGTAGGTTATACCAGTTCAGTGAAACAGGACTGAAACGAGGAGTGAACTCAGTTCAGAAATGGACTTTGTCCACTAAGATAGTCTTGGCAATGAGTCTTCACTAATAAGAAATGATTCTCTATGATTATGTGTGTACGACACAAATATTCATGTTTTATGTTATGATTATTGGGATTACATTTCACTACTATGATTTATCCCATGTTATGATATTATGATCTCTTTTGCATGTTAAGTTTTCCAAAATGTTATGAATATGATGTGATTGATATTTCTTTTTTTTTACCCTTACTGAGCATTTGAGATCACCCTTTTATGTTTTCTTTTCCCCGGGATATAAGGAAAGGTTTT
This sequence comes from Viscum album, assembly GCA_963277665.1. Classification (NCBI taxonomy): domain Eukaryota; kingdom Viridiplantae; phylum Streptophyta; class Magnoliopsida; order Santalales; family Viscaceae; genus Viscum; species Viscum album. Next base: position 1,604,945,575 of record OY728161.1, read on the forward strand.
AGGTAAGAAAAAAAAGGGAAGTTATTTATGGGATATGTTGAAGATCTTTCACCATGATTAGAAGATTACGTTCCGAGTTTCCAAAGACACTAAACTATCACGGTCCTCGTGTGTGTGTTTTTGTTATGTAATAAGTATTTAGAAAAAGTATTGTAATGTCCATGTACGTTAGGCTTCGGGTCACTACAATTAATAACTTTTATCATCAGTTTTATCTAGCACCGATAAAGCCCTCTATAAATGCTTTCTGTTTAGTGGTGATAAAATGAGGCACTTTCCTTGCTTTGTTTTGTGGTAGAAAATATTAAGAAAATGAGTTTTCTAATCTTGATAAAAGGAGGAATATGACTACTGGTAAGAAATATTTTCAATAATGATATAAAAAACTCATAAGGATAATGGTGACAATAAATATTCTAAGGTCACTTGTTTTGAATGTAAGAAAGCTGGACAGATCCATCTTGATTGTCCAATGTATAAATGAAAGTGCAAGAAAGAAAGGAATTCAGATATAAATTCCAAGAAATTCTACAAATATAAAGGTAATAATGTTTTGATATTTTCTGACACATGGAGTGTCAGTGTTGGATATTCTCTATATAATACTTCTGATAATCATTGTTTCTAATAGAGGAACATTGGTCTTTTTACTAAATTATGATGGTATATAAATGTGTAATGGATAAAGTATGGAAAAATGAATCCCTTAAAAAAATTTCATTAAATTCGAATTACCTTGATAGTGTGTTGATGCTCATAATCGTGCAACACACACTTTTCCACAGAAGGACACAAGTCATGAGTGGTTGGATGACCATGATGCATAATCATATATGTTAATGATGTTTGGAATTGTTTCACTACGTTAAACAATTAGATGAGTATTATTATAATAAACATTATTGAATGTTATAAAATAATAATAATGGTAATTAATAAAGTGGAATAAGGAATGGAATATTTCATTTTATTCAAGAAGGTGCATATCATGTGATCCTCTACAACCTTGTGGCATTGTATTTTTGACTTTCCTCTTATGCATACAGTGGAGACCGCATACTAGAAGAACCTTGAGTGAACGAGACAACTCTCACTATAACTCCTCTAAGACTCTATATAGATAAAAAATGCATAAAAAAGATTTAGGGTGCAAAAACCTTACTTACAAACACTCAGTTATTAAATACAGTCTGTGTGGATGTTCAGCTTATGTTGGACGTCCTCATGCTTGGACAACCATATGCAGTGCTTCCATATGAAAACCGCACACCTCTTATAGATTCAAATGGAGCGATGAAGACACATATCACATGGAGAGAAACAAAATGATGTTCCTATATTAGTGTATTAGGAACCACTCACTGTAACTCATTCTTTCATGCATAGACTTACATATGATGCGCTCTTGCGGCGTACAAATGGAAAACCTGTTGGAGAAAGCCAGAAAAATCATTTGAAAATAGAGGAACATCATATCCAATGGTAGAGACCCCCAATGGTCTCAAATCTCATGTTCCAAATCAACATTGGGAAGAATAAAATCTATTATTGATATATAGGAATCATGATCCATGAACATTTGAATGTTAGAACAAATGAGATAAAGGAAAGGAGGCGAGAGGTGTTTTCCATCATTGAAGGACAAACGATGAACCATAGTGCCTCTACGACATGTATAGATCACTTATTAGAATCCATTTGGCTTTTCATCTATGACACACAACAATTCTCAATTATGTTTAGGCAACCCCCTTGGTGTTATGAGGACAGATTGATAGACCTGCCACAGCATGCTTGAGCAGAATCCATATGACCCATATTGGTCACACAATATGTCCCAAAAAAATAGAGAACAAATACTAGAAATTTCTTGTGCAATCTCACATAATCCCGGAACATTGAAAAATAAAACAAAGCAGATAGAATGGGAAGAGGAGAAAGGTTTTTGCGATCGATGAAGCACATGGGACGTGCCCCTGGAAACCTGCAATACACTATGAGTCCTCAGTGAAACGTATTTATTATCTCGTGATATCCCTTTTACTTTTCATATTCATAATTAAAAGAGACCCATGTGACTCGATGACTCCCTAAGGAAACAAATATATATTTTTCTCTGAAACGCTCGTACACCCCCATATGACCCATATTGTTCATGCAACACATCACCAAAAAATAAAATAAATATCTTTAATAAAACTAATTAAACTCTGAATTACATCAAACCATTTTCACATATAACAAAGGATATACAAAGGGAGGAGGAGGGAGGTACTCATGGTCATTGAAGGACATACGACACACCCAGTGCACCCATAGTGCAATCTTGCGAGACCCCAAGGTAAGTCACCCAAGATCTTGTGAGTTTCTTCCAACATGAACATAGAACATGCTAAGGGAGTTGGACATGTTAGAATGAAAGCATTTAAGTCCTTAGAAACATCATAATGATCAAAAAAGTCTTCAATAATTGGAAATAATTTGATAATGGAAGATATTTATGATCACTAAAAATCAAGCGAAACACTTGGAGCGGTCCACAGTAGAGACTAGAGAAGATTTGTGGTGCCAGAATCCTTCACCAACTCTATCCTAGACTAACTCTAGATACACTGTGAAAACTATAGAGTATCTAGGGTGGATAAGACTATAAATCCTCCACCCCATAATAAAAAAATAAGCAATTACTAGGCGAATGGAACTCTCGAGTAGTAAAGTCCCAAGTATCGAAATAGCGTCTTCTGAGCTATAGATCATATGACCGGTGAACCTTCCATCAGGTAATACCCCCCTAAAAGTATCCAAATTAGTCATGTTCTAGGTATATATCCCTTAAAATGATCATTCATAGATAATGCAAAGGGATTTTATCAAGGCATATCGATAGCATACTACCTATCTTCCGAATCACGCAAGACTCAGAGACACTAATACTGAATAAATTTACAATCCTCACAATACATGTGATAGAAATGAGAACTAAAGTGGAAGATTTAAGAAAAGGAAATTCCCCAGATAGTATCAAGAAATGTCATCTAGATCTTGAAACTCTCTTTCAATAAGCCACTTGGGACATAAAAAATACTCTAGTCATGTAAGATCATGTCACATGGTCCCCCATAAACACCACTATGAATTCATGAAACCCTATGAATATTTCATATGAGACTTGTGATGTCCTTCAGACACACTACCTAACTTATATCAATGTTTTCACTCATATCAATTGAGTCTCATGGTCGTATCTATTCATGATACCAAATATCTCATGAAACCCTCAGGGCATGTCAGCTGAGACTCGTAGCTCCCACCACACATGTCGGCATGGTCCTGTGATGTATCCCAAGGATTTTAGGCAAGATATGCGACATCCTTAGAACTATGTCACATTGTCTCTTGAGACACCCTACATATGTGTCAAGGTTGGTAATGCAATACCTCTCAGGGAAATTCATCTGAGTCATGTCACACCCTCCAGACAAGAAGACCAGATCACAAGGGAATCTGAGGGCTTGATAATATCTTCTGTCGTCGACATGTAATCCCCAATCAATAAGAAAACCTCAGTGTGTATGCCCTAACATAATGGGAACTATGATGAATCAGATTCTTTCCATATTTAGGATACATAGTCCACCTCTCCTTGATTATCATGCTCGATATGGATCGTCCATGGAGAAACCATCATATGAGTCTCTTGTTCAAAGAAATAACATTGATTAGTTTCTATCACATCTTTCTCAAAAATGACCATAGATCACGTGGGCTTAGGGAGTTTCAATAACCATATCATCTCCCCTACAAACACCAACAATGGTACAAGGTATCCTCAGTGTGATAGACCAAAAAAATGAAATAAAAGAACTATGATTCCCATCACACCCAAGATATGTGGGACACCATTCTATATCCCGAGATGAATGAAAAATCTACTTCAATGTAATACTTATATAAATTAGATTTCACCCCTCTGAACCCAATCATTCCCATGAATTGATTACTCTGTCTCATCCATCAATGAATTGGGAGATAAAGGGAACTATGATGATTCTAATTCCTGACAAACTGAGGATACATAGGACACCTTAACACGAACCAAGATCTATACTAAACAACCCATGGGGTATCCTTGTACACAAGTCACATACATATACACCATGATGTTGATTATATATTACCATAATTTCTCATGAATAGAATAGCTTACATGGGATTAAGAATATTTGAATGAACACCTCATTAGGCATCATGAATGAATACCACTCATAATAGGACATATACCTTGGGGATTTTCCTAAGAGAATCGATGAACTAAATGTGTTTTTATTCCTGCAATACCAAGGATACATAGGAATCCTCATTATAGTTCAATCCCATCCTCAGAATATTAAACACTTCTTCACATGACATCAAATTTAGAAGCACTTGGTTACATAGTTATAGTACCATAATGAAGCTATTCTCGACTAGGTAAATGGATGATGAATTTCATATACATACAGATGGATCCATTAATGAGACTCCCTTTCCTCTTATAATGATAGAATTAACTGATAGGACATTTTATCAAGGTAACTCGTCCTATATCAAGATTAGGAATAGATCAAAAAACATATTTTAAATCGTTAAGAGAGTATTAGAGTAGTAAATAATTCACCCTAAATGGCTGTGATGAGCCAAAACTCCCATTCCATCGACCAATGTGAGTCCCTATGATTTTTTGGGCTTGGAAAAATAGATGACCACCAGCCTTTGTAAAGCAGATCTATACCCAACTGCATGTGTGGGAACCATTGGGAGTTTCTGGGAAAAGTGACAATGGTATCCTAATAAGAAAAACCATTTCACATAATGATAATCCAATGAAACAAAAAATAGTGAACACAATGTGAATATATCAAATGATAAAATGATATATTATTACCCATCAGGACATTTCATTTTCCCCTATATTCCAGAAAAATGGTAAAATCGACATGATTCTCTATAATAATTTAATGATTAGGTTATAATGTGTCAGTACAGATATTTTTTCAAACCCTATACAAACAAATCAATAAGGCTGGAATAATCTTACAAATAATCCTCTGTCACTAGTGTTCTAATAAGTTAATCCTCATTTAGATAAGTCCAAATGTGTGGAATGGAAGAATAAAAAACAAAATAACAAATGAGTTAACCATTAATATCTGATTGATCATATTATTCCTATGATATTGTACTAATCGGAAACCTTGTTCTTTGTCATCTATGTAATTGCATATATTTCTTCAGTTTCCTGATTCAAGATGATGTCATCAACATCCAATATCCATCCCCACAAATATTAAGTGATTGGGACTTCTACATCTACGAAAAGAAATTCACTTTAACAATGACTCCAATGGAAGGTGGTGAACATGATTGTCTGGGAGTAATACATGTATGGTACCATACTGACCATGGATTCTACTTGTGATGTTCTCTAGACATGATGAATGACGATTCCACATCATCCATGGAAGGCTATTTTTAAACCTATGGCTCTCATCACAAAAACCAATAGCTTAGGTAGCTTATCATCGATGCATGATAATCACCACCCTCCCTATCTGATGAAGGTAGAAAAGAAAGCCAGATATAGCACCCTTTAGGTTCAGAAGCTTCCTAGGAGGGATCCTGGTATCCGCCTTCACCGACACCATCCCGCCGATACCCCTCAGTTTCCTACTAAGTGTACCATTTGAGACAAAACTTCCTATAAAATCCTTGTATGGGCTGAAAATAAGACTCATTGGCGGAGAAAGGTGTTAGATTGATAAGATATGGTTCATATCCCCTCTCTTTCAAACAATGACTATGTGTACACTAAGGAAGGGACCAACCAACAGGCTCAGATCCCTGCTTTCTCTGAACAAGTATGCATGCATATTTCGGTAGTAAGCATGGGGGAGGCTCATATCCCAACCCCAATATATGATCACACTAGAATACATTGGTGGATTAAAGAAGATAAGAATGGGAACATAACCCCACTTCAATAGGTGAAATTTTCCATTTCATCATGGAGAAAAAAAATGTGCGGTCTCATATCCCTGCACACACATTGCTAAAATGATAATACATTTTTGTAACAACTGGGGAACTATGACAGTTTATTCCAAAACTATTACATATGAAGGTATAAGAGAATACTATTATCCTTATATCCAAGAAAACACAACACTCTGATCATCATGAACAAGTGGAATTATTGAATCATGTGCACACTATTACTAACACTTTGGAGTGGTATCATCATATTTTGATGAATTGTGAGGAACCTGATCGGTCTCATATCCCTATTCCAAATGGGGCTCATTAGGTGAGAGCATAACACACATTAGGATAGAGGAACATTCCTATCAGAAAAGTTTGGCAACACACTCCAAAGGCCCAGGACCAAGAATATATCCCAATTCTGGCCAAGGATGACCATGTGGGAATGACACAAGCCTTGGTACATGCTCATATTCCTATCAATGGATTTATTCAGTATATTCTAGAAGATCATGGAATTTAGGCGAATATTCCTACCTCTATCGATGAATGAATGTGATAGTATCAATGGAAGGAAACATAGGGGAATTCTTATATTCCTTCTCCCAATCTGGAGGTCTGTTGGAATATTTCAATAAGGAATGAATATTCAGAACAAGCCCACATTCTTGGAACAATTGGGTCCAACCAAGTGACAGTAACACACACCTCGAGGTAGGATAATATTCCTGCAGATAAAGAACTAGAGACATATTCCAAAGGCTCATGATCAAGATCATATTCCCATCTAAACTGAGGCTCACCATGTAAGAGATGAACATGCCTCAGGTCAAGCTCACATTTATGTCAGTAACGATATATATCATCGGTATATTATAACATCTTCAAAGTAGTTGTCTCTTAACCTTCTGACATTATATTTTTAATAAAAGTTTCTACAACCATCATACAACAGGAATATACCCATGCGTAACTCCAAAAGGAAAGTTGACATATTCTGTCCTTGACATAGAACATTGCCCTTATTAATAATATGCTCAATGCAAATTTCCTTGAGGTTTCTTGATACATATTCTCAACACCACAAGGGTCTGTCGACTCTTCCATCTAATTAAAAGTAGAATGAATGAATTACCATAATGATCCTCCTCATGGAAGTGTCGAGATGGATCTCAGGGACTCTACTCTTAACATCCTCCATGGTAAACCTCCCAATGGTGACATCTCCAATGGACAAGGAATTCCTTCCCTTTCTCAAACACCTTCATATAGAGAGGTGTTAAAAACCCCAAAACCTTTATAAATAGTGGTTCTTGAATCATCAAGGTCAACTGTATATGGTTCCCCATCAAATTCAAGTAGTACCCCACTCTCATAAGTAGATGAACATCAGAACCATCTTCTATGGTCTGACCCGATGGAGGTGTATAAGTCTGATGAAGAGGATGACATCAATGGAAAATAGATAGAGTTAGTTAGAAACTATCTCCCCATCATGTTCTGGACCCCACTACTGCTGACTATGAGATCCTAGATGAACTGGAGAAGAAGTTTAGACCTTATCTATGCCAGAATATGTAGGAAACTCAATAGCTACTAAAGGATAGACATAACCCTTTTCTAGGATACAAGTGTCACATTCAGACGATCAAAATAATCTATTATCATCTAGACCTAGATACTATCTCTAAGTCTCAATTTATAAAATTGGAAAAGAAAAAATCAAATATGCAACCTGCTTTCAGCCATTACATCCCAACTCTTCAACATTTGATCTCTGAAGCCACATCATGCATCCATATTTTATTACGGGGAAATTATGGAGCGTTACACTTTTCCACACCCTTGGAACAAAAAATATCGTTATGTGTGGAATCCTACAATATTATAGATTCTGTTGAGATGAAGGGACTGAGAAACGCTCACGCTATTGGGTCACTATAATAGAATTCCTCTATTCCAATGGTGCCATGAAATTATGGACATAGTGGGAGGATAGCTAGCATGACTACAAACTAGACCACTCAAAACAATAAGAAGGAATTTAGATTATGGATACTAATGTTTTGATAACTCATAAAACTTCCCATGATAAATGATTAACATAACAGATCTCCATCACACCCATCTATTACACAGCCACAATTGTGCCACAACTAGCAGGTCATGACTGTAGCTGTAGAATCATCCATCTAAGAACAGAACTCTCTCACTAGTATGGGGTACTATCTACCACCGCCTCCACCTCTCAGATCATCAATTAAAAAGGTGATTTGGGATACATCAGCATCAACTATATGTCATCCCCATCCCGCCAGGATAAGGGAATTTATATTTTAATCACTATCTCTAGGTTCATCATCCCCTAACATGACCCTAGAGACATCATCGATGATTCCATAACAAACCCAACCCACCAGGTTGGGGGAATTTTTACCTACTTATTCATCCCGAGAGTTGTCAAATCCCTGACCATATCCATTAGATCATCAAAAATTGGACCAATTAGTGGCAACTGCAGCCCTGAATTACCCTCACCCTACAGGGCTTGAGGAATTTTCATCATCATTACCCCCACATAGGGAATAAATTCTCTCTAGGTTGTGGGGAATAAATCAACAATTGGTATTCAACCAACCCCTCTCATCGTAAGAAAAACTTGTAATGGTCGTGGATCATTCGACAACCTAAAATAGAAACTCTCTTAGGATCATTATTCAGAGAAATAAATGGGAGGAACATATGGCGATAAAATTTAGATACATCTGGGGTCTCAAGACTAAATTGATCAACATGGACTAGGGTTCAAATAATAACCCTATATAGGATAATGTTAAATCATCCTATTGCGTTGAAAGCAATGAAATGAACACCATTTCTCGATAAAACTTTGTGAATTCTGTCACACTCAACATTGATGATATTTATCATGACACAAATAAAATGGGTTGCTACACAGAAAACATACTTCCGGAGGAGGGAAACTTGAATTCACTGAATGAGGCTGCACTCATGAGAAACCATAGCCGAATCCAAAACATGGAAAATATAAATATAAAGTTTCCAACACCCCAAAAGAATACTACCAAGGGAAAGGTCACAAATAAATCTTGATCACCTCCCAGGACAAGTGAGTATCGTTCCTCGAAGGACAGATTGTCATAGTATGAGAGAGAAATACAATCTCTTCGATAACCCAATGATGATCCACTTAGGAGAAACACCCCCAAAAGTTATCATCTCTTTCTAGATACTAATATTCTCCCTCACATAGTTGATCTAATAGTAATTCATCTAAATATCATAATGGATTTGGGTCTAGGAATCTATCCCACATACATGAGGATTTCAAAAATGATTGTGACATCCCCCAATTGTGGAGACAACCTCTCCCCCTCCATGTTAACCATTCTGTCATAGGATGAATAAAAATAAGCAGGAGATAAAATTAGATCCAACTTGTCATCCCCCACCGGCTCCCCACTAACAGGAGATGACTTAGGTAGTAGTTCCCCCCAGATCTCTGTAATATCACTGAGTCCTTGGATACTCAAATAGAATCCATGAAAGGATGATGTGTGCCTATGAAATTTGAAATAAAAACATATCATGAATGGGTCATTGATACGCCACCTCCACACAATTTTCACGATAATACCTTCTCTAACATTGATGGTGTATGTCACACCGAACAACATCTCACAGACTACATGTCCCAATGAAGTCCAATGATGGTCCCTCAAGATCAATAGGAGGAAACCAAGATGGGGTGTTCTATACAAACATTGACAGAGCCAACATTCTTTTGGTATAATAGTCTACCAACAGGATCTGTGTTAGGTTGGAAAGACCTCCATCATAAATTCCTTTAACAATTAATTTCTACACTGAGGAAGTAAATGATTTTCAAGCTGAAAAGATGAAAAAATCACAAAAATGAGACGGTGTCCGATTTTATAACAATGCCGAAGGCTTTGACATACTAACTCCTCATCCGTCTCTCCCAAGAGAAAATGTTGTAAGTGTAGGCCTACAATATTTGGGTTGAGTGGTCTAATCCCCTGATTCCAATGAAATATCCATGAAAATTCTATTAGTATTTTTTATATAGAACTATGTTTATAGGAGGACATTCAGTGGACACGATCCAAAGCTCAACTCATGCCTGTATCACAAGGAAAAAGTCCATCTAGAACAGAAGCTGGAGCTGTCACTATCAATCCAGGAGTGGGCCCTGTCCAAAGGACTAGGTATGCCCTAAACCACCTAAAATCTCCTATAAAGCGGTAAAAACAACAGAATATCCATTGTCCAGAAGCACAAATAAATCAAGGTTGTTCATGATTTTATGAATAGATGAATAGGGTTCACTCCTTCCAATATTAATAGTTCCTTGATTATTTTTTCGCCTCCATGGACAATAACCTGCTCACACTTATACCACACAAGATGCCTGATGAATTCAACCTAACCAACTGACCTAATTACATCTTATTTAACAAAAAGATGGGTCATAATTTCTAGAACTATATCATCTTTAATGATTTTCATTAAACAATGATTGATTATAGACAAGTTATTCCAGGTAATTCCCTTGAGCAGGTGGATTACATAACCATGGTCCAACTATAAGAAGAGGGTGATTGGTAGACGGTCTATACCATATATGAGTAAATATTTAACCACATTATAGTTCAAAAGATAGTTGATATATCCCACAGAACTCTAAGATCATAGTTTCACAAACCAATAGTAGTTCCACCACCCTAGAAATAGGTGTTAGATGTACGTCTTAAAGGCTGGTGTGACTAGCAGTGGTGGGATTAAACATAAGAGGAAGAATTAAATTCTCCTCCAAAGTAGACATTAACTCTCAGCAATTTATTCCATGTGACATCAACATCACGAGAACTTACCAACTAAATAGAATCCTCAACAGATTAAGAACTGTTATTTGGTTCTGTCAGTGCAATATATTTTTTGGACCCCTTCTCAGATGAGGATTTTTTCCAAGAGAGTGAGTTTCCCATGCATAACTGAAGAACAGGTGACCACATGCACTGAGGTTGAGGATATAAAGGATCCACCAGATTAGGACATACTCAATATGTTTTTAAAACCTCTATGGAAAATACATATGCTTTTTAGACCCATGGGAAATTACTCTAGAAAGTCCAATAGGGGTAGAGAGGCATCTCAAAACCCTCCAGTAGTCATCTACATCTGATTGTATTTCGTGAATATATAACAGGGGTTCAATCCGTTCAACCCAAGAAATAGGGAAGGCCATTGTGACCTTCATTTATGTTAGAAGATACTCCCACAACTTCCACACATGCATCATGATTATCAACCTCGAGCACCTCATCTCATCATCTGGAAGCCTAGGAGCAACCCCATATTGGTAAGTACTAAACATTGGAGAAAAAGTATGACATTATAAAATATATGGTATTAGTCCCAACCAATATTTCAATCCACGATGTCCTCTATATTTCAAAATAACATAGGGAGGCACTTGTTGAAGCTCTTCGGAGCCTATAAGAGTTCGAGACAGAAGTCGATACAACTGAGGCCTATCAGGTGGGTACCATGACACCAGAATGTAATGTTTCCATATCATTCATGGATAAAAATAAAGAAGAGGACATTCTAGGGAACTTCAGGAACCTATATGTCTTAGGATGACTCAATAATGTCAATTTCTAGATGGATCTGATTGATAAGGGTTTTGGGATTAGTCATATATTTGATTGAACACAAAGATGTTTTGGATAATGAGAAGGGGATTTGTCTCCCAATAATATAACCATCCTTGAGTAGGATAAATGTGAGTAAGGGCCTCTCATGAAAATAAATCTAATAGCTCAGTTTGGGGATCATACATCAGATGTCGAATTTATGGTAATCTAGAAAGACATAGCATATAATGTCCTGCTAGGAATGCTCTGGCATCATAGAAACATGGAAATACCTTCAACACTACATTAGTTATTTAAATATTCCATTATTGAAAAATTCATCATACTACATAGTGATAGTTCCCACTTTCAGACCTGTGGGGCCACATATTATAAAGTAGAGTTTTAAAAAACGGGAGGAAAATAACCAATTGTGGATGAAGATATACAGGTGGCCACTCTTAATTGCCTAGGCACTTCCCTAATGATCCCTAGAGTACGCTTTAATATGACTATGCACTCCCCATAAATCATGTTAAGGGAACAGGTATAATCCCAGTGGTCCAAACCCTTCTTTTACACAGTGAAAAAATTGAATACCGTCATAACCAACATCAATCCTAGTGACCCAGTCAACAAGATACGATAATGTGTCCCCTCATTGCCTCTATCATCCTGATAATAATGGCGAAGCCCCCATATTTATTTCTCCATTTGAGAATTAATCCAAAGGATTAGACATGGATAAATATGAGGATTACCTCAGTAACACCCCTATGGAATTCAAGGAAGGAGTTTCCACCACCATCATTGACCTTCAATAGATAAATCTATGAAACGTGGAAGACCCGCCACTTACACTGATTAGTTCTTCCATGTTCCTGAAAGAGAAAGATATTTATATGAGATTTCTAAAGCAACATAGATATGTATTTTTATATAATTACAAATAAATTCTTTGAATAGATCCATATATGGATACACACGATATTAGGATACCAAAAGAGAATCAAGGCTTCACTTTAGTATCCAGGAAGATGAACCCATATCATTCCACCAATATAGAGGCAGAAGTATATAATATGATTGATGAAAAAATTGTTCGAGAGGTGCAATACCCGAGATAGATTCCCAAAGTCGTCCTTTTCAAGAAAAAGAATAGAAAAATTAGGTTCTACATTGATATCAGAGACCTTATTCTACATTTCCTGAAGAACGTATTCCTATTTTAGATCAAAAAACTCTTGTTTGATGAAAATGATGGCTTCCAGTCCCTTTGTTTCATGAATAGCTAATTGGGGTACAATCAGATAAATATGGACCCTGGGGATGAAGAAGAAACTACATTCAAAGAACCTCAAGGGATTTTTATTATCATGTAATTCTCTTAGGTCTGAATAAATATGTATCCACATATAAACATTCCATGCAACATATATTTAAACCATTCTTTGTAAAGATATCCAAATGTTATGTTAATGAAATGGTGGTAAAACCGTGACGACGATTTGATCACATCACAGACCTTCAAACAATTTTCAACAAGATACAACATCAAAGTTTAAAGGTGAATACTCTAAAATTATCTTTTAGGTTAACATTAGGCAAGTTCCATTTCTTTTTGGTACGCTACCGTGAAATTTAGGTCGACTCGGAAAATATCAATTCTATCATAGAAATGTGATCCCCCAATAATCTCAAAGAATTTAGGGGGATTCGAGAGAACCTTGAATACATTTTGTAGTTCATTTCCTACTTTTCTAGAAAATATTTCACCATTACTATGATAATAAAGAAGGGAATCACCTACCAATGGGATTATGATTTCTAAAAACCCATTAAAATTCTCAAGAAATACCTACTACACTGGCTAGTTTAGATTCCATTGGTGGAAAGGAGGCCACTCATATTATATGTGGCCACTATAAAATGATAATTTAGCACCCTCCTCATGCAAAATAATTACAGATGAATAGAGAATAGTCTCAATTACATCATATAGATAATTCTAGGTACTAATACTCGATACTCTACTATCGAGAAGAACCACCTCACACTCATATTCACTGTGAAGACTCTAAGGCATTACATTTATCATCAAGAAGTCCAATTAGAATCCCTTTTTGATCCGAAAAAGTAAAACCTTAGACATATGATGCTGACAGGGTGCTAGGATCGATGGGTGGTCATTCTAAAGAAGTAATATATTTTGTTACTATAATAGATGTCAGTGAAAAAAATACTTAGATTATTTCTGTATAGCAAATTCGACACTAGAAAATAAACTGGAAGACATCAATCTCTCAAATGAAAATGTATTATTTTCCCATGACACTCCCTAGACAAGGGAGATATACTTTGATGTTCCCTCTCAGGGTCCTATTAGCACAATAATGAAAAACCCGAAGCTCAACCAGGTTGGTATGGGGATTATATTAGTCTCTCAAGACAAGTAATTCCTACCCTACTCTTTTCTCACTATCTAAAGGCAGCACAAACAATGAGTTAGGATACCAATATATCATCACTATCTTGTAACTATCCCAGTAGCGGAAAATTGTCCACATGAACATGAAAGTGGATTCAAAGTAAGTGATAAAGTATGTCAATGGAAAATATTCCATAAAAATGGTGGAACTAGCCCCCTCACTTATAGACATTTTTAATCAGTGCTTTCAATTGTAGCACTGACATAACATCATTTTATAAACGCTTTTTTGCACTCATAAAGGCATGTTTTATGAGCGATTTCAATTTTAGCACTGATAAAACATATTTTTATCGGTTCTTTTTTTCTATAATTGATAAATGGGTCACTAGGTTTTGTAAATTAACCTTAACATTATCCTCCTTCCTTGCACCCTCAATCTCTCACGGAAGTCGATCCCTTCCGCCGCCGCTGAATCCCATGTCGCCACAGCTTCCACCTCTACTCTCTCTTCTCCTGCTATCCTCCATAATATCCTGCCTCTTCCTCCTCCTCATCCGCCAACTCCTCTGCCTCCACGATCCAGGATTCACTGCACAACTCTACTCCACCGTAAACCGATCTTTTCCACCGACACCTCGACCGTGCCTCTCCAGTATGAGGTACATTATTCGTGCAGTTTATTGGATATTTTTTACAACCATGTTTATCACTTTACCACCCATTTTTATTCTTAAGATTATATGCTTGTGTATATAAATTATAATCCCTTTTAATATGTTTGGGTTAGGGATTATAATTGGAGGGGTGTACTTGAGGTTGGTTGTATATTTTTTGGTAATGTGGCATGTGGTAGGGTGGTGTTATAGTCACATGATTGAAATAGCTTGATGGTAACCACATATTTTTGGCTGTGACATAAGAAAACTATACTACTAAGTGAATGTATAAGGATTTTTCCTTTTTAGTTGAGTGTAATAACATAAATAGTAACCCCCTAGTTGTATGTGACACCTAGCTATGTGATTTTTATCTAATGAGAATACAACATAGTGATTTAAAAATTGCATTGTATTATCAATAATCTATCAATAATATGTTTAACCTTTTCTTATCCAAAATAAACATACACCATTAGTTCTTCATTTTTTACCTCGTGGTTTTTTAATTTATGTTATGCATATTTATAATTTCTGGAATTTGAGATTTAACATTTATTTGCATGATTACTTTGATGTTTTGCAGGCAAGCATCATGGGGGCGAGACATGATTTATATGCGTAACGATGTTTCTTGTAACTTTGTGGATTTTAATTTTATTATTATATCAATTATTATTTAACCATGTTTGGGTGCGTGAGTTAATGTTTTATAAAGGTAAAGGAGTTAATTTTTTAAAGAAAATCATTGAAAATTTACTCCTTTGGAAATGTGTTTTAAAAACATTGTGGGTTTGGTTTCAATGGAAAATGTTCTGACTCTTACCATTAACACAGTATAAATCTCACCCCAACTCAAACCATCACCTCAATAATCATCATATCATGACTCTTACCATCGACTTGGGGTGCACCACATTATTAATCATAGATATATACCTCTTTACATGTACAATAACCATTGATAATTCATTCTATATCCCAACACTCATCATAAATCCATCTCAGATTCATTATTTTAATGCCCTATAGCCATTATCCCCCTCTAACGAGTCAACCAGTCATCCATGAGAAACCAAATATCTTGATACTAATGAAAATATTTTAAATCCTTGCACCCTTTATCATGTTTTAAAGGTAAAAATTTGTTTCATTTTTTTTTTGTTTATGGAAGAATGAATTTTATGGAATTGTTTTTTTATAAAAGAGGACATTCAAGAATGCTTCTCATTCCAAATCCATGTATTTTGGGTTGTTTATAAAATGATATTAACTTGATATTATCATTCCAAAATCAGATGGTTTTAAGATGATAACTAGAGAGCATTTTGAAAAAAAGGGCATGTTAAGGAATTTTAGTGGGCTCCCTGTTTTCATGAGGATTCTAATCTTTTCAAAACAAGATGAAATGGTTTAAATTTTTGTATTATTTTAAAAATGTATAAGCTATTTGAAAGAAGGTTCTATATTTGTTTTTCCTGGTTGTGTTGTATTTTCGATTGTCTTTGGTTTTTAGTGAGGTTGATTGGTTTTGTTTTTGAAATTTTCATTGATCAATTTTATGTGCCATATTATTTTGAGTGTACTACCCATAGAGACTTCAATGAAGAGTGGAAGGTTTGTTCATTAAGAAGATATTCAGGGAAATTTATCTCATTTATGAAAATTGGATTCCCTACATTTTTACTCCACCCAGACTCAATATAACATGGCGGAGTCACAACATTCCATGCACTTAGACCACATCTATGTATTTGAATAATTAACCACCTTCTTTCCACAATGATTGGGGTTCTCTTGAAGAAATTTGGTGGGTGTAGAGAATTGAGGGAGACATTATTCAATGGAAAATCATGTGGGATAAAGATTAAAGGTCATTGGTTATTTATTTGATGGACCTAAATGAGTGTGGTTGGAGTCTATGGTTCATTATCAACTACTTCAGTCTATGTTTTGTGAATTTTTCATAAATTTTTTTTTTCAGTTGAACTATCCCAAGGAATTAAAGTGGATAAGGCCATTGGTATCACGATCCTTCATTAGGGTGAGCAGTCGATGAAGGAGTATAAATATTATTTCTACTACCCGATATTATTTTCTGATGAGCTGGTCAGTAATGACACATTAAAGGATCTTTTATTAAAAATAGATGTTTGGTCAAACCTTGGAGTTGTTGTATTTAAATCTAGACTGACATATTTTTAGAAAATAAATATAAGGGCCTTGTTAGTGGAATCTAATACAGAATAGAAACATGTTGAAATTTAATTTTTTTAATTTGATTCATATGAGTGAAGATATAATTTCTAATGAAAAGGACAGGTTAGATGAGCCTGATTTTTAAGGGTCAGTTAGTGAGGGTCAGACTCCCCAATGGGTGGTTGCTCAAGAAAGAAGAAGATATATCTCATATGGGTTATTTATATTAGTTATTTATGAGATAATTAATGTTATGTATTCATGTGGGAAAAGGTTTATGTATTATGATCTGGTTAGTTCCTATATTTCCCATCAATTCATTGTTTAAAAGATTATATATCATGATATGTAAATATTATGTGAATATGTTACTAAGTCTATATGTTCTAAATGGGTGAATGTGATTACGTTAAGCTCTACTCATAATAAATCATGTGAAT
The DNA here is from genome assembly GCA_963277665.1 of Viscum album. Lineage (NCBI taxonomy): Eukaryota > Viridiplantae > Streptophyta > Magnoliopsida > Santalales > Viscaceae > Viscum > Viscum album. The sequence goes on from OY728161.1 coordinate 1,604,963,000, forward strand.
AAGTTAACAAGTTTATATGTTCACGGGTGAGTGTGATGGTGTTAATCTCTAATAATAAATTTAATTGTGAATATGGTTTTTGAGTAGCTAGTGGGGGGAGGAACACTAGAAAAGGAGTTCACCCCCAATGATGGGTTGTCCAATTCATAAGTTTGATGGGAGGAGCACTAAAAACTAGTGATTAGATATAGATAGGGGGTGTAATGAGACATATAAGGCATGAAACCATCAATTATTTCCAATGGCTAGACATAGGGATTTGATAATGACATCTAGTGAATTTTTTAGGGGGTTCACATTTAAAATTATTAAAGTGTTTTGAAATGTTTCATAAAAAAATTTATAAGTTCAACATACCCTTTTTTGGATTTAATTTTTTTTAAAATGTTTAAAAAATAATTGGGGATTTTATATATGATGTTTGGAACTAATTGGGTTTTTTTTAAAAAGGGTTTGTTATTTTCAAGAGGAATTTGTGTAAATGGTTGGGTTTTAATTGGGATTTCAACTGTCATTTTATAAACTGTTTTCAAAGGAGATTTAAAGTCCATAACATTTTTTCCTTGTTTAATTTACATATCAAAATTTTATGTAATTATTTTTCTAAATATTAATATCACTGAATCAAATAGGATGGATATGAATAAAGAATATATTGATGTCTATCGTATGCCAAAATATTTTGAAGATGGAGTGAAAGAATTCATCATGTTTTCAAAAGATCTTGTATATGATCCTTCTCAAATCCTTTTTCTAGGATTATTCTGTGGATATTCAAGAAAATGTAGTCTAGAAGAGTTGGAAGAACACATGTTCTATCATGGAATAGATCAATGTTATAAATTATAGAATAAACATGGGGAAAAAGAAAATTATTCTAGTGACACGGATAACACTGCATTTTATAGATGTTTTGATATTATTACAAGTGGGGAAAATGATGAATATTGTATCAAGGATGTGATTAAAGATATGCATGATGATGAAGATCGTATTAATTAAATGACAAGGAAAGTTGAATATGAACTTCCTGATTTCCCAATATTTTTTGAGCAGTTAAATATTTGTGCAAAAATGCCATTGTATGATGGTTTCGCTAAATATACAACATTATCAGCCATAATGAAGAAACATAATTTGAATGCAGAAAAAAATGGAGTGAAACTAGTTTTAGATAATTACTTTCTCTCTTGAATGAATTTCTCTTAAAAGATAATGATCTCCCAAGCTGAACATATCATGCCAAAAAAATGATACGCTCGATGGGTGTGATCTCTGAATGAATAAACACCTGCTTGAATGACTGTATACTAATTTTCAAGGACAAAAAATCACTTATAGAATGCATAAAGTGTGGTACTTCTTGATACAGGAATGTTGAATCTGGTCTTATATGGATGTGAGGAGACTATAGATAAAATGACATAGCATACAGACAAAAGAAATAATAATGGAAAACTATGGCATCGGGATGACTCTCCTTAGTAGAAGAGAATTGATCATGAGTATCCTAACATTGGAAATGAGCCTATAAACCTTCATGTTTCATTATCTACAGATGGATTAAATCAGTTTGGTTTTCAAAGTAGCACTCATAGTACATGGCTGGTTATGGTGGTAAATTATAACATGCCATAGTGGTTATGAATGAAACGAAAACAAATAATATTATCTATGTATATATCAGAACCAAAATAAGGAGGTAATGATATTGATGTTAATTGGGCTCCATTGATTGAGTATATGAAATTATTATGGGATGCAGGTGTTATGATGAATGATGCTCATAGAAATTAAGATTTCAAGTTGAGAGCAATGTTGTATGAGATGAAAAATGAATTTCCTACTTATTGAAATTTTTTAGAATATAACATTAAACAAACTCATGGATTTCCCATCTGCGAACATGGTACACAATAAATTAGGTTGACAAATTCATAGAAATTTTGGTTTCATTGACATCACATATTTCTACCCCAAAGGCGTAAGTATCAATCTTGTACGACATAATTTTATGGATGTTCAAAAGAACGTACACCACAGTCACCACTAATAGGTGGTCTACTTTTTGAGAAAGTTAAATATGTGGACATTAAATTTGGTAAACCATTTTATCAATAACCATATAGAAATTGTTGAAAAAAGACATATATTTTTTGAATTACTATAATAGAATTGTATATATGTCAGGAATTTTCTTGATGTTATGCATGTTAAACTTATGTTTGTGATAGTTTCATCGACACGTTGCTAAATGAACCCGGTAAAACAACGAATGGAATTAAGTCTAGGATGGATATGGTTGACATGGGAATACAAGAAGATTTGGCACCGGTGAAGGGTGAAAAACAAGAATGTCTTCCTCTTGATTCTTACACACTTTCCAGGATGGAGAGATATCAGTTTTACATCTTCTTGAATGACATAAAGGTTCCCAAGGGGTATTCATCAAATATCAAGAAAATCGTGTCAATGCAAGATTTACTGTTAAAAGGTCTGAAATCACATGAATATCATGTTTTGATGCCCGATCTAATTACTATTATTTTACAATGAATTTTTCCAAAAATTGTTTATCATACATTATCTAATCTCTCTTTCTTCTTCAATGATGTATATAGAAAAGTTATAGTCCCATAGAAATTGCTGACTATGGAAGGAGAAATTGCAGTCATATTATGTGAATTGGAAATGTTTTTCCCACCATCATTATTTTATATGACAGTTAATTTGATGGTTCACTTGGTGAGAGATATTCGGCTTTGTGGTCATGTGAACTATAGATCGATGTACCCCATTGAATGATATATGATGATTTTGAAAGGGTATGTCAAAAATCGAAATCAGCCAGATTATTGTATTGAGGAGTGATATATTGTTGAATAAGCCATTGAATTCTATAACAAATAACAATGAAGTGTGAAAATCAGTGGTTTAATGAAATCTCATCACACAAGGAGACTTGTAGTTGAATTAATTTATGGGAATCAGGTCATCAAAGTGAATATTATATATCGGGAGTAGGACCACCTTTACGTTTTTCATAATAGTTTAGACGTTGACCCATAGGTTGAAACCCACAAAAAAATTATTAGGCATTCAAATCCATAAAAGGATGAAATATTGATCTCAAATAAAAATAATCAATAGTTTATAAGGATGGTTTTAGGACCATATTATTATGTAGTCAAATAAAAATCAAGATTCAATTTCAGAATAAATTTGACGGCTAGCCAAAGGACCAAGTGTGTATATATTATCATACAATGCTTATATAATTAATGACATTACATTATACACTAATTACCATGATGAATACAGTTCCAGATTGAATAGTGTAGTAAACTTATGGATAAAGTGATCCATGTTTCTGGTGCTAAGGACAGAAATCGAATTTACACGAATATGTCATATTTTGGCATCATCATAAAATAGGGGAGTTGGATTATAAGACATTCTGAGTTCCGATTTTTCAATGAAAGTGGGTAGATAATAGAAGTGATGTTAAAATAGATGAGTTGGGATTTGTGAATGTTGATTTTAGTAAGGAAGGGTACAAAGACGAACAATTTATAATGGCATCAAAGCTAGTACACACATTTTATGTTCCAGATCCTACAAACCAAAAATGGGCAATTATTCTGTTATCAACCAAAACCACTAACGAGTCAGATGAAAACTAAACAAAATATGACCCATTCATTGGGTAATCGCAATAATTTGACAATGGTCCCATTGTAGATGGAGTATTGTATGATAGAGTAGGCTATAATGATGGGATTTGGATAGTCGATAGAGGGATCAAATCCCTTCAACCATAAAAAAAGAGTTCAAAAATTAGGTTATATTTTTTATAATATAAATCGTGTTATTTTATGTTAATATCTTTCCACTACTGTAGTTATGTTATCTAAATTCAATGTCAAAACACTTTTCTAGATAATGACTTCTGCCTGTGATGACTCTCCCAATCCCATGGCACAACATGTTTCTCAACCTGCTGACGCTCGCAGTGTAGATGAAAATAGGTTTATCAACCTTTTTACTTATGTTATTATTTGTTTATTTATTATTTTTTATAATATAAATTAAATGTTAAAACACTTTTGAATATAATGAATTCTGTCTGTGATGATGCTTCCAATCCCCAGGCACAACAGGTTTCTCAACATGCTGCCGCTTGTTGTGCAAACAAACATCAGGTTTTTCACTTGTATCCTTATGTTAAAAACTATTCATTTTTTGTTTTATGTTTTCTAAATTAAATGTTAAACAACATTTATAGATAATAAATTCAGAATGTGATGATGCTCCCAATCCCCAGGAAAAAAATGTTTCTCAACCGGCTGTTTCTCACAGTGCAGACGAACACCATATTTCTCAACCTATTGCAGCTCCTAGTGCAGATTTATATCCACCACCTGCACATGCCGATGCTAGCCCTCTAGATCCAGAGGAACATATGGATGATGGTAAATTATAGTAAATGAAAGGTGATGAAACAGTATCGATACAGAAAAAATCGGAGCGTTGTAGTTTGAAGATATTAACAAAAAAAATTAAGACTAAAGAGAATGGCATTAAATATGAGATTGGATGGAATAAGCGAGGAAAAAATTATAAACCCAATAAGGACATGTTTATTATATACATTGGAATTTTCATTCAATAATGCGTGGAGATTGATGTAACTTCATGGAACCATGTTGTGGTTGAGATTAATATACTAATGTGGGGAGATATTATGATAACATTACGATATCATCTTTTTAATTTACTAAAAATTAAATAATGAAACATTTACTTACACTTCATAATCTCTTTCATAGTGCATTTATAGAAGATTAATCACACAAAGACTATGTTTTAAGGGTTTATGGAAGGATTCATAGGGGTTTTCACACACTTTCAATGAAATATCATATAAAAGATACTGAAGGTAAAATAAAACCACACCCACCTCTTATTTATGCACACTTGACAACCCAGGCATCATGAGAAGCATTTACTGGTCACAATATAAAGAAGTATATCCAGGTATATTGTGTTTTGTAATACATTTTTTGATAGTACATGTATTTATCAAATTGAATGACATTGTTTTATTTATGAAACATCAACTGAGTGCTGAAAATAAACAATGTGCATCAAAACCATCTTACCCCTCGTAACAACATAATGTTTTTCAATGGAAATTCCCTTCTCATAAATATGTAATAATATCACATGAAACCCCCCATAAAATGAACTAATATGTACAAAGTGACCTTTAAACATATTTTTTTTCACTTTTGTGTTTAGAATTTAGAAAATCTGACATACATGGTTGCAATCAGTAAGTTATTTTGAGTCTGATAAAGAAAACATATTTTTTTGGTGAATAGTAACCCACTCTTATTAATAGTAACATACACTTATGAATATTGATATACCCTAATGAATGGTAACCTTATGTATGATATTATATAAATAATACTCATGTTGAAACTATGATATACATATATTTTAGAATAAGTAAATTAATGTTTTAAAATTTTTTTATATTAAATTATGATTTTAATTAAATATTAAAATAATAAAATAAATAAAATTATTTTTTAAAAAATTGAATTCCTTTTTGGATTCTACACATCCAAAATGGTTAGGGGGAATTATTGGGTTTTTTAAAAATACATGAATTTTTATGAATAGTAAAATATGATTATTCACAATAAATGCTAAAACCTTAATTTCTGCATCATGCTTGAGTTATAGATGATGTAAATGGACATTGGTTCGAAGTGATATGCATTTATTATTTTTATGGGTCATGGAATACTTACTATTACTTTTCTTGTGAAGAAATAATAAACTAATGATTAAAAAATTATGAAAACCCTCCTCTCCTTCACTATAACCCCCCTCCCCACTCCCACTTCTCTTCACTCCTCTTAAGCCTTGTTCCCTGAAAATATTCTGTCCAAATATCTCCCCATGATCCTCCCCCATGTCAAAAAGCTTCTAGAGTCTTCAAAATACCAAAACCTCTCCCCTTAAGAGGTTCTCAAAAGAGGAATTATCAAGAGGTAAATTCCTCTTTCCAATTCCTTCATTTCATTTAAGCTATTTTCGTTTTGTTTCTTTACTCACCTCCCATAACCCAAATAGTATGATAACACAAGTAACATATATGTACTGGAATGTTTATATGCTAATGGGATATTTTTTTATCTTCTCTCCTTTCCCCACCATTTTATTTGAATGAAAATAATTCAACGTTTGTGACACACTAATTTTGAACATTTAAGTATAAAAGTTTATCAATTTATTTTATTATCATTAATTATGATCATGAAACCATATGTGTTATAGTTGAACCAGATTGTTATATAATTAATATATTCTTGTTTTGGTTTTGTAATCGCTTTTTAAAAATAGTATTATGTTATAAAGGAAAAAATGTTCTTTTTAATCACACCCACTAATTAACCAAAATGGTTGTCACTAAAGTTGTATATATAAAATTTCGACTTCACTATAAGTAACCAATTAAATATAAAACCATTTAATCTCATATATGTACAATAAGAGAATATAACATCAATTCCAGAAAAGTATTTTCATCATTCATGTTTATCCAAACAAGAATATAAGTGAATCGGTCATTAAAACCAAGTTAACGAACGATCCTAAACAATGATATTGATCATTGTAACCAAGAAAAATGGTTATAAATGAAATTTAAATTATTATACTAAACTAATTAAATATAGAATAGGTTCTGGAATTATTAATTAATATTCCTAATTTGTTTACTCAGGTCTTTAATAACATGTGGAGAACTCCAATGGAATTAAGGCAACAGATCCTCTCCATTTCTCTCTTAATCAAGATTGTCCTCTATGATATGCCTTTAATGTGTAATAAACAATGATGGGGCATGTTTTTTCACCTACCCAATACATTCTTAATATTTTATAAGTGATTAAAAACTACTTTTCTCTCTCATTATGACCTCATAGATACACCTGACACTCGACCAATAAAACATAATGAATTCTACCTGAACCCCATCTGTTCATTCGAGTTGCATTATCATTATTTTTATCAATGTTGAGTTATCTTATCTATTTATGTACATATTCTAAATGATGTTTAGTTTTAAAAAATTAATTTATGAAGACCCTTTCATCATTCACTTTTGGGGATATACATGTTCTTTTAAAAGATTTCTTCCATTGATATTTCCGATAAGCAAACATGTTTTAGGGGAACATCGATAAATTTTACCTAATTTAAAGTGTACTCTATCCTATATTATAAGACACCATTGTCTTTAAAAAATATTTCTATTTATTATGAAATTTTGTTTGGTTCAATTATGGTTTTTAAATAAAATATTTCATTCTTTTCAATTTTAAAACTATATATAGTACTTTCTTTAAAACCTCAAAAAAATGTTTTAATGATAATGTTTCTCATATACATTTATTATATGTTGTCACTTATATTTGACACCACATAACTTGTTATATGCCTATTTTACCTTATGAACGTCCATGAATTTTCTAATCCCTTTATTTCAAGGACACTTTTTATGATACATTCATTGGTTATCCTTTATGTCAGGACTGTGCTACCCGATTCTTTCCATGGGTATACTTATGTTTATAAATGGTTTATTATGTATGATTATTTTTGTGGAAGGATTATTTATGTATTAATAATAATCATTATAATTTTGAGATGGGTTCTCTTAGATAGTGCTCCAATGCTTTGGGTAATGTTATGTCTTATAAGATGTGATGTGAAATGGGATTGGCGGTTAGACATGACCCGTACTAAAGAATCATTTAATGATTCTACCACATTTATATGATTCCTTATGTTCGTTCCCTTACTGGGATTTTCAGCTCATCCATTTATTCACGTGTTCCTCGGGGTACCCTATATAGATGTAAGGGCTCAAAGGAATTTAGGATCTCTTTATAGATATTAAATAATGAAGTGTTTTTTAGCAACATGTTTTATATTATATGTACCTAGTCTTCCAATACACTAGTATTAATGATCCCTGGCTTGTACTCTGATGTATAATTATGATTAAAATAATGTAATGTTATATGTAAAAGTCATGGGTAACTATAGATTGATTAAAAAGATGGTCTAGTTATTTTTGGATATTAGGCATAGAGCACCATAAAGAGAACCATAACGATGAGACAATGTATAATAAAACATTCCAAAAGTATGGTTATTATAGAGTAAGTTATATATCAACAAAATAAACCTCTATCTAAATATGAGCTGGTCGAGGTGGATCTGGAACAGATGTACCTAGGAGTGAAAACACTGATAATGAGTTTTGGGCTTGACCCGAGGTATCCTGGTACATGAAAATGATCCTTTCTTCACTCTTGGTTATGAAACTCCCAGGGGATATACTTTGGTTGATTCAAAACATTAGCACAAAAAAATGTTAGGGGACAAACAATCCCATAAGAATATATGTTATGAAATAGATTTAGAATAACCTAGATATAAACCTAACGAATCAAAAGTTATGATATAAATTTTCTTTATAATTTTATCCTTTTATGTTCAAAATTTCATTTTTATGATTATTATCTAAGTATTCAAGACCTATAATTATAAATTATTTTTCATAGTTAATGGAAAGAAATTTAAGAACATGTTCCAAAAACCAATATGATATGTAATGTTATGATTTCCATAATAATATTCCTCAATAATGGGAGAGGGTGCTCAAAACTTCATGACAGTACTTGCTCAGCTGGCTCGAGTTATAAATAATAACTTGAATCATGTGGAATTCCCACCTCCACTAAGAAAAGATCAAGCTACTATAGAATCCTTCATGTGGAAAAGTCCACCCATGTTTAGAGGATCTTATGATCCCCTCCTTACAGAACAATGGATTAACTACAATAAAAAGATATTCTCCATCCTATAGTGCTTGGAATAAGAGAATGTTGTACTGGCGGTATATCGTTTTGATAGGGAAGATGATCTGTGGTGGACAATGATCATGAATATAATTTTCCAATAAGAAATTTATTCCAAGGATTGGTAGGGATTCAAGAGGATGTTTGTCAACAAATATTTTCCACGAACCCTCTGTTTCATGATGGAAAGAGAGTTCCACGAACTCAAGAATAAGGAAGATGAGTCCATCGGGGCATATGAAGAAAACATTACAAGGATTGCAAGGTACACCAATGGCTTTGTCATGAATAATGAAAGAAGGGTGGATCGCTTCTTTAGTGGACTAAAGTTGAGTCTACGAAAAGAATTATAAATTCAAGACTTCGATAGTTATGAAGTGATTTTTAATTGTTCCCTCAAGGTTGAAATAAAGATTTGAGACTCTCATTGGTGTTGTGGGCCGAGTGTCCAAAAGAGAAAAATGGAAAATAACATGTTTGGTTCATCCAACATATCCCATGATGGAATGAAGCCTAACTTTTCCCCTTGTAAAAGTTGTGGGAAGAAGCATCCTGTTAACTATCTAAAAGAAACCATGAATTGATTCAAATGTTTAATGTTTGTTCATGTGTCCATGAACTATCGTAGGGATATGAAAAACATCGCTAATGTTGAATAAGAAAGAAAGGTTCAGATCAACACTCCACTTACAGTGCAGTGTAACAACTACAATGAGAATGGGAATTATGCAAACAATTTCCCAAAGCCGAGGATTGTTAGAGGAAATAAACATAAACCTCTAAGGCAACATGGAAAGGCTTATGTTATCATTACTGCTGAGGTGGATCCGGAAAATGATGTGGTGATAGGTATGATAGTTATCATCCCAGAATAGAGAACGTACTATTTGATTCTATTTCCACACATACCTTCATATATTGCATGTTTAGTAGAACTATTCAAGCCCTGCCTCAATAATTGGAGGAAAAGATACATGTGAGAATAAAAAATGGGGAAATTATTGAACCCATGGTTTATATGTTTTCCCCGATTATTTCTTGTGGATAGAACCTCCCAAAAAATCTCTTCATACTTCCTTTAGTGGAGTTAGATGATATCTTGGGAATGGATTGACTATCATTATATAAATACAACATCAACTGTCGAGAAAGGTAGATCACTCTTCTAATCCCAAAGAAACCTCCAATTCTATACATGATTAAGGAGGAAGATGAATTTTTTTTATGATCATCCTCTCATGTGTGAAAATTTCTTTCTTATAAGCAAGCATATCCAGATAAATTTTTTCATACAATGGATAAAATCATTCTAGAAGATATTCACATTGTGAGGGATTACACTGATGTATTCCCTGAAGAGTTGCTTGGTCTTATTCTTAATTGAGAGGTTGAGTTCCTAATAGAACTTATCCCTGGATCTCTGCATATCTCAAAGAAAACTTACAGAATGGCCAATGTAGAGCTAGAAGAACTGAAGAAGTAGTTACACGAGAATATGGAGAAGGGTTTTATATGACCGAGTGCTTCCCAGTGGGGAACGACGGTCCTCTTGGTCTGGAATAAGGATGGAGAAATGCACATCTACATTTATTATCACGAGCTCAATATAATCACAATAATGAAAAAGTATCCCCTTCCATAGATAGATGATTTGTTTGATCAACTTCGTGGGGCTAGTTATTTCTCTAAGGTGGACCTTAGGTCGGGATATCACAAATTAAAGGTGAGGAAGGAATATATACCCAATATTTCATTTTGAATGAGGTATGGACACTATGAGTTCATAGTGATGCCCTTCCGACCAACTAATTATCTCGAAATTTTCATGGATTTAACAAATAGAGTCTTTAAACATTACCTAGTCAATTTTTTGGCAGTCTTTATTGATGATATTTTGATATACATCACGAACAAGGAGGAATATAAGGAGAATTTTAATCCTACAAGAAGGGAGAAGTTGTATGAAATGTACATTAACTATTTGTTTTGGATGGAGGAACACCATAAATCCTTTCTCAAATGATTTCTCAACCATTCCTCTTCGAGAAGATAAATGATGTTCAAAGAGAAGACCCAGAAATTCAGAAAATGGTGAAATCTATCAAAAATGGGAAATCCTCCGATTTCAAATTTGAGGACAACATAGTTGTATGATTTGGGACAAGATTATATGTAACATCAGATATAGAGAAAAAGAAAGATCCATTGAATGATTCACATAGATCAAACTTCTCTATCCACCTTGGGAGCTCAAAGATGTATCAAGATCATTGAGAAAACATTAGGTGGGACAATATGAAAAGTTATATTTTTGAATATAAATCTATGTGTCAGTTATGTCAATAAGTTAAGGGTGAGAGGAAATAGACTAAGGGGATGATGCAACCACTACCCATACCAGCATGGACGGGGGAGAACATTACCATGGACTTTGTCACTGGACATCCAAGGGCCTCAAGAGGAAACAATTCAATATGGGTCGTTGTGGATCGTCATACTATGATATATCACTTTATCGCAATTTGAGAGGTCATCTCATTGGATCAAATTTCATAGATTTACATCAAAGAAGTTGTAATTCTTCTTGGAGTACCGATATCTATTGTATCTGACTGTGATCCTAAATTCACCTCGATGTTCTGGAAAAGTCTCAAACAAGATCTAAACACTGAACTAAACTTTAGTTCGGTCTATCATCCTCAATCTGATCGCCAATCTATGAAAACTATTCATACACTGGAAGACATGTTGTGAAGACCCTAAGCGTGATGTACATGGACATTACATTACTTTTGCGGAATACTTAATACATAAAAAAAATAGACACACAAGGACCATAATAGTTTAGTGTCTTTGGAAACTTGGAACGTAATATTCTAATCGTGGTGAAAGATATTCAATATCTCCTATAAAGATCTTGCAATTTTTGTTTCCTGGCCTAAAACCTTTCTTTTGATCATGGGGGAAAATAAAACATAAAAATGGTGAGCTCAAATTCTCAGTAAGTGTAAGCATGGATAAAATAAAACATACCATATACATCGGAACTTAAAAACATGAACATAATGTTTAAATATTAAAATCATGAGCAACGACATAAGACATGGAAGTACATAAGGCATAGATCATAATGGAACATAAACCATGATAAAATAGCATGGGAATAAAACACGTAATTGTGGAATCCATTAAGAATATGTAATGATTTCCATAGTAGCCAAGGCATTGCTGCCAAGACCATCTAAGTGGACAAATTCCCATTCTGAATCGAGTTCACTGCTCGTTTCAGTCCTGTAACACTGAACAGGATTAACTTACCGTTCCAGCCATGTCTATCTCATGAGATATACAATATTTACCCAATGAATTGGAGGGAGATATAGGTCCCACCCATCTCATAATGAAATCATTCTTACTTGTTCCACAAAATAAACATACATCATTCATAATTACCCAATAAATAAAATGGGTTTCATAAACATCATCCCATCATCACATAATCCATATAAAAGAAATGGATATCATTTCATAATAAGAAAAGTGAAACCATTTAAATCATAGAGACAATACATTTGAAACATACACATGTAAAATAATGTCATCTTAGATGAAAATGTTTTTGATAAAACACTTTAAATGAATTCTTGAGGAAAATATCCTTTTTTCTTCAAAATCATATTCTTTCCACAAAATGTCATGCAATTTTTAGAAGAAAAGGTTTTTGATGAAAATAGTAATGAAATCTTTGGAAGGAAGCCTCATGAAAATAAGGTTTTATAAAACCATAAAAATCCTTTCATGCCGTATACGTTAAAAAAACATTCTTATCGTACTTTTGTCGGAAAAGTCATAAAGTACCTCGTAAGGTAAACAAAAAAAAGATTCCTTACATCCCATGTAGTAAAATTCATAAGTGGTTAAAAAGGACTTTAAACATACATGAAACCATTTTTAGGAAACATGTACATGGATGATAACAATAACCCCAGAAAATACTTACAAATAAGCAATCTCGGATAAAAATGGGATTTGCAAAATTATCCATTACCTTATGTTCGATATGAATCATATGTATCCGAACCTCCTGTATAATGATTTAAATAATGTCATTGACTTATTAAAGAATCATATTCATTGTTATGATATCATATATGGTTCACTTAGGACTTTATAATACCCATTCTTTTGTAAATTCCATGTTAAAGAGTGTTTTGGGTAAAATCGTTTCATTTGTCATCTGTGTTTTGACTTGTAATAATTCATATGATTACTTAGATCAGGATTACATAGTTCCAGAATATAAAACATGATTTGTATATAATATATATTCTGAATATACATATATATAATAGATCTATAAATGGAAAGAAATACACCGTTCATGGAGACGGTAGGTCGTGCGTACGCATGAACGATGTTTTCGTTTCCTTATTGAGTTGAATGGAATTAAGTAGATGAAATACATATATAAATAAATCCATTAGCTTTATAATGTCGTATATTTAATTATGATTGCTTATATATACTTTATAATCATTCTTAAATGGTTAACATGGAGAATGAATCTCATCGCGTCATGGAGACGGTAGTCCGTACGTACGCCCAAGCGATGATATCGTTTCCATAATCATTGAATTGAATTGGAGTGGATGATACAATAAATCAGAATCAGTATGATGTTATAATAACTATTTATAGTTATTCTTTACACCATTATACACATCCATGTATGGTGTTGGTGGAAAAACAGATTACACCACGGCGTGGAGACGGTATTCCGTACGTACGCACGCGCGGTGATTTTGTTTTCCGTAGGATGGATTGAATGTGAAATGGGGTTGTCTCATATTTATAATAACAAATCAGTATATTAGTTATACTGATGTTATTACTTTATAATGAAACAACTAATGAAGAAGAAGTTGAAGAATAAAGAAGCTTGAAAGAATCGGGGGAAGAAATTACCTCTTCTTCGATACGCCTCTTTGAAACCACCTCTTAGGGCACTAAGATTGGTCTTTAAAATATACTAGAACCTCTAAGATGTTTATAGGGAAGTGGAGAAGATAATTTTGCAGGGGTTTTCCGAGCTTGAAGGATCAAATTGGTGTGAGGAGGAGAGGTAGGAGGTTCCCTTTTTTATGGGAGGAGAGGGGCACCTTTGGAATTATTAAAAATATTAATTTATAATAAGTCTAAACCCACATAAAAACCTCCAAAAATGACTAATATTCGAATATTAGATGAGATAAGGTTGTAATCTCATCATCCAATAAAATTTAGACATGTTTGGATCTTGTTTTAAACCTTATCATTTTGATTTATCCTTATTTAATCTATTTAAGTTTATTTCTTGTAATAAAATTCGAAATTTTAAATTATAACAAATAATTACTTATTTGTTGTGAATTTTCCATAATTGTTTACATTATAACATTATAGTCCATACAAATTTAAATTTATCATTTTTAAATATTTTGTCATTTTTAAATAATTTTATAATATGTTATTTTTATAAAATAACAATAGTGTCAATTTTGATACTATTCTTTTATTTGAATTTAAATAAAATATATACAGAAGATATGTTCGAAATAAAAGTTTTAATAGATTCATAAAAGGTCATATGTATCTATAAAATTAGTGCATCACATTAAATAGTTCATATAATATTTTCTTTATTATTTTTAAAACCATTTATTTGGTTTATCTCTTAATAAAATAATTACTACAACATTTTTGTACAATTATTTAATATACTGATTTGTTGCATAAAAATTTAAAATAAAATCCTATGATGGTGATAAATCTATTAACTTTCACAATAATACTTTTACTCGAATTTATCATCTTAAAATCACAATAATTAAATTTTTATATTTATTAAATTATGAAGGTGACAACTTGGGCATCATTTAAAATAAAATAATATAAGTGTCATAATCACTTTTATAAGGATCCAAACAGTTATATATTAGGTAATTGGATGCTTTAGGTGTATATATACACTACCAATAAGTTTCGGTTAGGTTTGTGGGCCTTTTAATGGGTATTATTATTTGAATAAAAACTATATTACTTATTTTCCACTTAATAAATAATTTCTGTATCATTAATGTATCACCATTAATGACAATTATTTAATCCCTAAAAATTATAAATAAATTATCATAATGTAGATATTTTTTTTTATTTCGGGAGACTATTCTTGTTCCAAGTTTTATTATGTTTATCACTATATTAAAATTATTATACTTATAAGATTTAAGAGAGTGACATGTTGTCACTTTCTTTGGTTTTAATAATAATTAAATTATTTTCATCTTCAAAAGTCCATAAAATGAATCTAATATGACCCTTAGTTGATATGGGTTTAATTTTAGCCATCCAATAGAATTTTGGCATGTGTTAGGAAATTTTATAATATTATATTTACCCTTAATTACCTGATTTACCTTTAACTATGGTAAATAAAATTTACCGTAGTTACTATTCATAATTCCCAAAAATAAAAAGTATCCTATTAACAAAATTTTTACCCACTGATTGCAAATATGGAATCCATTTTTTCAAATTCAATACACAGAAGTTGAAGAAATTA
The DNA here is from genome assembly GCA_963277665.1 of Viscum album. Lineage (NCBI taxonomy): Eukaryota > Viridiplantae > Streptophyta > Magnoliopsida > Santalales > Viscaceae > Viscum > Viscum album. The sequence continues at coordinate 1,604,978,546 of OY728161.1, forward strand.
AATTAAAATTAATCTCGTTGTCGAATGAAAACAAGTTTTTGTTTAAAACATTGCAAAAGATTGAATTGATTTAACCTACGAATTCAATGTAAAATAAATTCTAATGACATACATTATATTAAATGGTAAAAATATATTCTATTTATACTTTCAAACCATTCAATATTATAATTTAACCATATAAATTATTACGATGAAAAAATTTGGTTTTCATTAAAATATAGCGTGTTTTTACTATTCATCAAATTATGAAAGTTACCAGAATAATACGAAAATTTTATCAAAAGTAAATTTTTATTTCATGATTCCAAAGAAGAATTTTATTTTCTCAAATTTAACTTATAAAAATTTCTAAAACTAGATTTAATGTGGGTGTGCCATCAAAAGGCGGCAAAACTGTATTTTTTTAAAAATAGTTATTTTGCCTAAAAAATTTATTTTGTTTTTATACCATGTTCTAGAAAATGTGTAATATGAATAATAATGTTATAAAATTCAAAATTTATTTAATACTATTCATAACGGCTAGTTCATAATAATATTATAATAATATATCGTTGTTTAGTAAAACCCGGTATTGCATATAACACACGCTGTCGAGGAAGGTCGCGATTGCGTGTAATGCAAGCCAAGTCAGGGTTGTGTGTTGTGAAATAATATTTAGTTGTTTTGTATAATATAATGCAACCATATTTCATTTATACATTGAATATATATATATATATATATATACTCAATGTTGCGTAGAATAATTATTATCAAAATTGTGTGTAACACGATCCAAGAATAGTGTTGCGTATACTGCAAGCTAATACGGTGTTACGTATAGTTCAAGGTAATCTTGGTGTAGCATACAACACAAGACATTAATGAATTTAAAATAATATTTTTCATAAAATCTCGGGGTGTTACATTCTACCCCCCTTAAAATTAATTTCACCCTCGAAATTCATCGGGGTTATAAATGGTTTACTACTCGAAAGTTTGTTTCATAGAAACCCACATTGTAAAAAGGAATACCAAAACATGGCTTTAAAAACTAAAGTATGAAATGTAACGGTTACCCAAATTAACTCATCACTGGGATTCCACGTAGGAGAACATAGGTGAAAATATGGATATGGAAGAAAAATCTAACCATCAAGTTCTGATGAAGAGTGGTAGAGAACATGGCTACAAAAAAGCCAACAATCCTAAAGCTATGGATTTGTAATGATCTAAGGTACCATCTGATTCATCGGTTATAAGGGAACTAGGTCATCATTTTTGGTTTTCAAATTCATTTCCCTAAGTTGATGAATTAAAATAGATACTTGCATGATTTTGGTACAATCTCACTATTGTTCGTGAATTGAACAATTTCCACTTCATCCCTTAAAGAAATAAAGTTGAATTTGTAATTTGTGATGTGTTAGCAGATCATGTTATATAATTATGGGTCATTCCATCTCTTTCAAACAAAAGTTTAGCAAAAGTTATAAGTCCATCTTATGGTTAGATTAATCGTATATGGTTCAAAAATGAACTTATACTTCATATATCATATCGATTAATAAAATAAAACTAGTTTATACTAACCAAGGACTTCTTGTAGGCCAGTGGTAGGTGATAAAGGCCAGTCGCGCTTCAGTTGTGGGTTCGATTCCCACAGCCTTGTGTGATGTGATGGGCTGTCGCCCGTCCTGCAGGTTGTCCTTTTTCTAAAACTACATTACTATATCATGCCATCAATAATATCGAAAAAAGGTTATATCCATAAATAATACTAACCTATGTCCAACATTATCCATTCCAATCTTTAGGTTTATCCATAATATTTCAGACCATTGTCATATTATAGTGAAAACAATTACCAGAGATTTCATATAAGAAGCATGTTAATACCATCGGTGATCCCCATATATCATAAGATATGTCTTGTTAGTCACATTACAAGCGTTCGAAGGCTTTAATCATGTATTCTCTTGAAAAGAATACCCATTGAACCTTAGTGAAAACATGAATGTAGTTAAAAGTTAACACATTCCAAATACCAAAATTCTCAAAATTCTATATACTCAAACAATGATATCACTTAGTCCTTATATCAATCATTAGCTCATTAATACAATCAAACATCTCATTATCTTCTTATTCTTTCATTATGTGCATATCATATACTTTAAAAAAATATCTGAATAACATTCCATGGTTATTGGTACCATTCAACATATACTTTTAAATACTTTTAGGAAAAACAATAGTGTAACAATCCTTAGATGATTCTTTATTCCATAATAACATTAACTATACAACATAATTCTCGATATACATACAATCATTCCAATAACTTCTAAAACAACCAACTGTGTCACATACATAGCTTATTTTAAATGTATTTTTATTTTAATTTCCATTAATTCTTTTTTTGGGGGGTTTCCAAAGTTTTTATGGAGAATAGGTGAGTTTTCAGGAATTGAGGCAAACCGTGAGCCCAATTCCAGATTTAAAAATAAATTTTTTTTCTTTTATAACTTATTAATTTTTTAATATTTTTCACTCATTACAACTCCTAAATGTCTTCCCCTGATATATTAACACCACAATTAAAATTTGGAGTCTTTGGAAATCCATAACCAACGTGTATATGAGTTTCTATTTAAGGGATTGGGCCTTCTGAAAGCCCAATTCCAGTTTTATAAATAAAATTTTATTAATTAATAACATATTCATTTTTAAGGTTTTTTCGGTGATTCCAAGCCCCAAACACGCCCCTTGAACCCATCCGCGCATCAAATATCCTCCCACACTCTTTTCATCTCATCTTCATCGCGGTTTAGGTCTAAATTTCTGAAGAACTCAAATTTCGGGAAGATTTATAAAGGTAATTTGTTTCCTTCATAACTCCTTCAATTCTTACTCTTTTTCCCCCATTAAAATTCCTAAATGATCTACCTATCCTTGTTCAAAACTCCCTTGAAGGTTTGAGTATTTTTAGAATCAGCTACTAGTATTGTTGGGGGTGATTTCTACAAGATATTTTAAGTATGTTGTTCTCCTCCTTTCTTCTTTTAATTTGTTTAGGGGTACATCCAATTTTCTTAGGGTTTCTTCCATTATCATTGAGGTTCCTAATGTCCAGGAAGTAGGGTTTAAAAATTAGGGTTTTATCTTGTGTTTCATGGTCTGAAATTCTGGTTTTTGGTCTGGTTTACCTTCCTTGAGGTGCGGCGGTGGTGCGTTTGAGTTTTCGCACAAAGGATTCTAGGGTTTCCTTGGTTTTGGTAGGTGATTCCATTGTGTATGAAATATTTGTGAATTGGATACTATTTTTATGATATTTTCATGCTTATTAAATTTTATTATTTATGAAAAATATATTTTTAGTGGAGTTTGTATTTAAAATGAATCCTAAATTCCAATTTCATGTGAAATTGGGGGTTTTTCATAGAAATGTTTTATTAGATTAATTGGGGCTACCCTATAAGTAACTAGTTGATTTGATTGGACTATAATAGGGATAAAAGTAAAAAAATTTATGATTGTCCCCTGTGTTTGTGGCTGAAAAATCTGGTTTTAATGATGTTGTGAACCACATGAAATTCTAAGAGTTGTGTTGTGTAAAAATGGAGACTTTGCAATGATGTCATTTCTTGAACCATATGGGGTTTCCCTAAAAATGATTTTGTGTTTTCACTGAAATTTAGTAGGATTCCCTTTATGTTTTGGAAACTTAAATATGTGCACATAGTATGCAAGTGAGGTTTATAAAGAGTTTTGTGTCCAAAACACTACGAGATTTTGAGGAATTGTTTTATGAAAAATCTAAGTGTTTTGATGCGTGTTTTAAGTGTTATAAAATTAGATAGCTACTGTATTGGTTGTGTTTGACCAGTAGTGGTGTTTTATATGAAAATTTATTTATGTTGAATGCTGAAATTGAATGAGCACAAATGGGGATGCCCGGGTACCTAGGTGGGGCGGATTTGTACTTGTACGGCTAGTGGACCGGATGGGTTTTGTCCCTGTTTCACTTAGCATTTGGATAACGACAACTATAAATAAACTATGTGGATGATTTTTGGGGACCACTAGGTTATGGGTATGTTCCCTACTAGTGGATCATGCATGAGAAAGGATTTTTCTATGGTTACATTACACCGAGGTATGAGGTACATAGGGCCCAAGACAACCTAGTGCCTAGGGGTGTTCCCAATGTTGTTTCTCATTGGATTTGTAGTATTTACCCATGTCTTAGGGTGTGTTTGTAAGTAAATTACAGTATCTAATATTTCTATTTTAATGTGTTAATAATCTGAAAATTTTTTATTGAAAACTATTTTCAATTAGAGGTTTCATTTCTTGAAATTTTAACACTACTTTTCCTTGCATTTGAAAACTGCTTGCTTTTCCACATTGTATTTCTTACTCATTAGAATCATTGGGTGGTATCCCACTGGGCTTAGTCTCACACCCTACTTACACCCCTTGGGTGTATGTAGACTTGGTTATTTTTGATTCTGGTAAAGGAAAGGCTAAGGGTGATGGCGGTTCATGGTGTTAGTTCCCATCATTGGTGCGGAGTTGTGGAGATATCTTGGGGGAAATGACCCCTAGTCGTGTGGAGTCCTTGGAGCTGTCTTGATGCTATAATTATTTTTATTTGGACCACTTTTATTATCTTTAAACCAATGTACTTAGTTCTGGTTTTTACTTAAGTGTTGTTTGACTCAAAATTTCAGATTTATATTATGGATTGTTTTTAAAGTTTTATGCTTTCATACTCAGGTAAATCGTTCCCAAACCTAAATTAATGATACCCGGGCACTTGTTCCAGCCTGTGGGGATAGGGAACACCCTTCGGGTCATGTCAGGGGATGGGTTTCGTGCCAGTTTTGGCGGTGACCAGATTCGGTTCGTGACAAAATGGTATCAAAGGAGGTTCGCTCCTTGGGTCATGTTATTTGGGGAAGTGTCAGCATAGTCTGGAGCTAGGATTTTTGGGACATGAAATTTCAGTCATGGTTAGTGTGCCTGGCCAGAACACGTCATGACAGGATTAAAGTCACCATGGGAAGTATGGATTTATCTGAGTCCTTTGGTTTTCTTGGTTGAATGAGGACTATGGGAAATGAAAAGAGAGTTGGGCGAATAATCTCAGTGAGCTCGCAGGGCCTGGAAAGCCATGTGGACCCATGGATATTTACCTAGAATACACTCTGTGACAGAGAAGTGATTGGAATATGGCTTCCAACCATATGTCCAAGTCACCCACTGAAACTAGTTTCCTCTTGCATTGTTTTGTGCTTTAGTTTTGAAATATTAGCATTTTGGTTTAATGGTGATTTGGTTTTAAGAAGCGTAAAGATTTTATGAAATGATTTTCAAATAAAGAGGGAATGGTTTGGATTATGAAATGGAAGAACTGAATATTCAGAATTTTTTTAAAATTTAAAATGGTGTGCTTACACCTCTTTGAAAGTAGGAACTATATTGAATTTGGTTTTGAAAAGAATTTCCAATAGAGTTTTATAAACAATTATATTGTGTTTTAATGGGATGATATGTTTTGAAATTGATGTGAATAACTTGAAATTGAGTTCTTTTCTAATTGTTTGTGTCCTTATGAAATGTTTTGTAAGATGTGAATTGGGATTTTCATCTCATTGTTAGCAGTTTTTAGAAAAAGGTTGGGTTGGTTGACCATTTTGTTTTTGAAAATCGGAAGGATGTTTTGTTTTTCCCTTTAGTATTTCCATGAGTGACCACATGCATGGGGTTATATGGGATGATGGATGGTTGATGGCATGACTAGATGAGTGTTGGGATGGATATGAGGAGGGTGCCTGGTGTGGCACAAAAACATGCATGTGTGGGGCCCATGGGGTACCATTAGTGGATACGCTTACTGCTAAACCATTTATTTTCAAAGAATTGGTTTTAAAGAAAAACAGGATGTCTCTATGAATAGTTTGGTATGGTTTGTATTATGGGTTTTTTAAAATTTTGATGTTGTGGGATGTTTTGAGTTCAAGAACCCCTTCCGTTTAAACTGTGTTTTGGGTTCGTGTTTGCTCGGTAAGCTGTGTTGTAGGGACGGTTAGTGGTCTCTTTTGAAAAAACATTTTTGGATGCCTTTACGGTGGTTCCCTTCATGTGTTTGTATCTGGTTTGTGGCATTTTTTGACCAATGGAACAACTTGGTTGGGTCCCTGGGTTCTCTCATTGGATAAGGTATGCCCCCATTAAGGTTTAATGCACAACTGAAGTGCAACCCGTTTTGGTTTTCCCTTGGAAAATCCTCCAGTTGATCAATATAAATAATATTTTATCGAACATTTTTTTTATTGAGTCTACACCCATTCATTTTGCTGATTTGTGTATCCTCTTATAGTGGGATAGTGCCTGTGGAAGGTTAAAATAAACCTTGGTTTCTTAAGTTTCCCGATTCATCAAAGGTGGGAGTGTTCTTTCGTTGTTAGTACGGATGAGTTTCTTGACGGTGTCTAAGAGGGCCTCTTGGTTCTTTACAGTTTCTTTGAAGAATGAGTTATTATTAAACCACCAATTTTTAGATTTCGTTCGTGATAGGATATTGTGTCCACTTTTTGGACTTATCTGTTGTTTAGGGACATTGAATATGGTCTCATTCCATGTATTTTTTCTATCAATCGCAAGGGTCATGTTCGGTGACGCATTGTGATGTTGTGTTCTCTTCTGACCATAAAGGTGATGGTCACACAATCCTCTAAGCTTCCATGTTATGTTTGGATTAGGTATCCCTTTGAAAAAACATCAAATCCTCTATCTTAGAGGAAGGTGTTTATACGTGTCTTTCCCTTCTATTGTTTGTCACCCAAAGAAACAAGGTGCGATCTGTGTGCATCTTCTGATCCCTTTTCTCAGTGAAATGTCTGTTTTTGGTAAAGTGGCTTCTCAAGTGTTTTATGTCTTGAGGAACCCATCGGGGTATGAGGTGTATTTGTTTGTGGCACCTAAAGAAGAAGTTCCACATAGGGGTTTCAACAGCCTAACAACGTGGTCGAAGATGCTTCAATATTTTGAGCTCTAGCCGTAGGTCCCGGAGAGAAGCTGGCGCGTAGTAAGGGGAATCACCAGTGTTGTTTAAACCCTATACAATTTCATATCCAAAGTGTGAAGGATAGAAAGTGTTTAAACCTATGGTCTCATAATATTACTTCTGTTGTTCTCGTTCGGTGGAAATAGGTAGAGGGATTTGTACCCATGTCATGGCCTAATGTCTTTCCCTCCCACATTGGTTTGCATTGAGTCATTGGAGAATGGTTGGAAATTTGGCTAGAAAGTTTGAGCACACATTTTCTGCACGATTACTAATGACAGTGTGCTAGGATTCCACGTGGAATGAATGATCAGCATATTTAGTGCACGTTTTCCCAAACCGTGCAGACTGACCCTGCACCCTTCCCAAACCCTAAAAAAAATTGGGTCTTTCTGTGTCGGCCCATACTGGTCAGTTAAGATGGTTGGTTCTTGTGGGGGGAAGTCCCACTATGGGTATCATGTATATTATTTTATAAATTTCTAATTTATGTATACCCCTTGTACTAGGGAGTCTGTTTGGGCCTCCCCTATTAGTGTCTTGATTCTGTTTTGGGAAAAAAAATTAAGTTGTCTCTTACGGTGGGGAGCGCATTTGTGTCTCTTCATACGAGTAACTCATATTTTTCCTTTGATTTGTATGGGAAGAAGGTATTATAATTTGGAGATATCTAACTACCTACATCTTACTTTGGTAAACATTTATATTGAAGAGTGACCAATGGTTTAGTTATAGTAGGGCAAGTGTAACCTTGTTCGATGTTGTTGTTTATTTGGGTAAATTGATTGAGTGTTGTTCATATTGTGTTTGAGGAGTTTTAATTTGGGATAAATTCTGAATGTGATTGATTATTTCAGGAAAGTGGTGTAAGTCAGGTTTGTGAGAGTATTCCTTCCATTATTGATCATTGGAGGTGTTATGGCCTTTGGGGGCGAAACCTGGCAAGAGAGTGCCTCTTGGTTTCTCAGTTGGGCTTGGTTGTTGCTTTGGCCTTACTGTGACTTTCTGGGGCGGAATGTTTTCATGGTGGGGAGAATTGTCACATAAATAGATTATTTTAAATGTATTTTTATTTTAATTTTCATTAATTCCTTGTTTTGGGGGGTTTCTAATGTTTTTATGGAGAATAGGTGAGTTTTCATGAATTGGGGCAAACCGTGAGCCCAATTCCAGATTTAAAAATAAATTTTGTTTCATTTATAATTTATTCATTTTTTAACATTTTTCAGTCATTCCAACTCCTAAATGTCCTCCCCTAATATATTCACACCACAATTAAAATTTTGAGTCTTTGGAAATCCATAACCAAGGTGTATATGGGTTTCTATTTAAGGGATTAGGCCTTTCGAAATTCCAATTCCAGTTTTAAAAATAAAATTTGATTAATTAATAACGTATTAATTGTTAAGGTATATTCAGTGATTCCAAGCCCCAAACACGCCCCTTGAACCCAGCCGCACGTCCAATATCCTACCACACTCTTTTCAGCTCATCTTTATTGCGGTTTAGGTCAAAAATACTGAAGAACTCAAATTTCGTGCATATTTATAAAGGTAATTTGTTTCCTTCATAACTCTTTAGATTATTACTCTTTTTCCCCCATTCAAATTCCTAAATGATCTACCTATCCTTGTTCGAACATCCCTTGAATGTTTGAGTATTTTTAAAATCAGATACTGGTATTTTTGGGGGTGATTTCTACAAGATATTTTAAGTAAGTTGTTCTCATCCTTTCTTCTTTTAATTTATTTAGGGTTACATCCAATTTACATAGGGTTTATTACATTATCATTTAGTTTCCCAATCTCCAGGAAGTAGGGTTTAAAAATTAGGGTTTTATCTTGTGTTTCATGGTCGGAAATTCTGGTTTTAGGTCTGGTTTACCTTCCTTGATGTGCGGCTGTGGTGCGTTTGAGTTTTCGCACAAAGGATTCAAGGGTTTCCTTGGTTTTGGTAGGTTATTCAATTGTGTATGAAATCTTTGTGAATTGGATACTATTTTATGGTATTTTCATGCTTATTAAAGTTTTTTATTTCTGAAAAATATAGTTTTAGTGGAGTTTGTATTTAAAATGAATCCTAAATGCCAATTTCATGTGAAATTGGGGGTTTTTCATAGAAATGTTTTATTAGATTAATTGGGGATACCATATAAGTAACTAGTTGATTTGATTGAACTATAATAGAGATAAAAATACAGTTTTTAATGATTGTCCCTTGTGTTTGTTGCTGAAAAATCTGGTTTTAATGGTGTTGTGAACCACATGAAATTCTAAGAGTTGTGTTTTGTAAAAATGGAGACTTTGCCATGATGTCATTTCTTGAACCACATGGGGTTTCCCTAAAAATGATTTTGTGTTTTCACTGAAATGTATTAGGATTCCCATTATGTTTTTTAAACTTAAATATGTTCACATAGTATGCAAGTGAGGGTTATAAAGAGTTTTGTGTCCGAAACACTATGAGATTTTGAGGAATTGTTTTATGAAAAATCTAAGTGTTTTGTTGCGTGTTTTAAGTGGTATAAAATGTGATAGATACTTTATTGGTAGTGTTTGACCATTAATAGTGTTTTATATGAAAATTTATTTATGTTGAATGCTGAAATTTATTGAGCACAAAAGTGGAAGCCCGGGTACCTAGGTGGGGCGGATTTGTACTAGTACGGCTAGTGGACCGGATGGGTTTTGTCCCTGTTTCACTTAGCATTTGGATAACGACCACTATAACCAAACTATGTGGATGATTATTTGGGACTAAAAGGTTATGGTTATGTTCCCTACTAGTGTCTCGTGCACGAGAAAGGATTTTTCTATGGTTAATGTACACCGAGGTACGAGGTACATAGGGCCCAAGACAACCTAGTGCCTAGGGGTGTTCCCAATGTTGTTGCTCATTGGATTTGTAGTATTTACCATTTTCTTAGGGTGTTTTTGGAAGTAAATTAAAGTATATAATATTTCTATTTTAATGTGTTAATATTCTGAAAATTTTGGATTGAAATCTATTTTCAATTAGAGGTTTCATTTCTTGAAATTTTAACAGTACTTTTCCTTTCGTTGGAAAACTACTTGCTTTTTCACATTGTATTTCTTACTCTTTGGAATCATTGGGTGGTATCCTTCTAGGCTTAGGCTCACACCCTAATTACACCCCTTGGGTGTATGTAGACTTTTTTATGTTTGATTCAGGTAAAGGAAGGGCTAAGGGTGATGGTAGTTCATGGTGTTAGTTCCCATACTTGGTGCGGAGTTGTGGAGATAGCTTGGGGGGATGACCCCTAGTCGTGTGGAGTCCTTGGGGCTGTCTTGATGCTATAATTATTTTTATTTGGACCAAATTTATTATCTTTAAACCAATGTACTTAGTTCTGGTTTTTACTTAAGTCTTGTTTGACTCAAAAATTTCAGATTTATATTATGGATTGTTTTTAATGTTTTATGCTTTCATACTCGGGTTAATCGTTCCCAAACCAAAATTAATGATACCCGGGAACTTTTTCCAGACCATGGGGATAGGGAACACCCTTCGGGTCATGTCAGGGGCTGGGTTTGGTGTCGGTTTTGGCGGTGACCAGATTTGGTTCGTGACAGACAGAGCTTCAACACTTCTTTCAGCTCATATATTAGTTGTAGTCTCCACATCATCATCCACATAAATACTACACATATGACCATGCTGATTCTCTTCATGATATTTTCCATTAGGGACTTGGTTTGCATAATGCACGTACATTCCACATCTAAAACATCTAATCATTGTTGATGTCGTAGCAATACCATTATCTTTGTCAATGGTGTTAACTGAACCTTTTCCTTTGAACTTACTGGATTTGTGTCCTTTTCCACACCCAAATAATCTTCCAGTTCCTTTGAAACAATCTCCCTGATGCCTCTTCCCACATGATTTACATGAGGGAAATTGAACTTTCTTTCCTCTATGATCATCATGAAACTCCATCATTCTCTTATTATCTGAGTCGGGAAACTTACAAAAGCTGAGATTATTGATCATATTATGAGATTGCTGATTAGGCATAATAACGATGTTTGGAATTCCAGATCCCGTTTCATTAGGTTTCTCATGAAGAAAATCATTGCATTGTCTGTCATATCCTCCATTATCATGAATCTTCCGGTTTCCAGCCATTTTCTAAAACCCAAAAAGAATAGTGTGAGAGGAAAAAATCATGCTAGGGAAAACAACTTAGTAAAGGGGGAGCACCCTCAATATCTAACATCTTAGGTTAAATTATAAGATCATTACCGTAGTTCTAGGACTATATCCTATAAGTATTCTTATCCTTAGTTATATCCCTAGACATACCTTAGAAATATCTCTAGGGATCTCACTAACGTTTTCACATCCTAGTTTCCAAAGGTTGACTAAACCTTTCCTATGATACCAACTGTAGAGACCCTAATCTTGACGTAAATGGACATTACATTACTTTTGAGTAATACTTAATACATAACAAAAACAGACACACAAGGACCGTAATAGTTTGGTGTCTTTGGAAGCTTGGAATGCAATCTTCTAATCGTGGCTAATGATCTTCAACATCTCCCATAAAGATCTTCCACTTTTTGTTTCCTGACCTAAAACCTTTCGTTTGATCCTGGGGGAAAATAAAACATAAAAAGGGTGAGCTCAAATACCCAGTAAGGGTAATCATGGATAAAACAAAACATACCATATACATTGGAACTGAAAAACATGAACATAATGTTTAAATATTAAAATCTTGAGCAACGACATAAAACATGGAAGTACGTAAGGCATAGATCATAATGGAACATAAACCATGATTAAATAGCATGGTAATAAAACATGTAATTGTGGAATCCATTAAGCACATGTAATGATTTCCATAGTAGCCAAGGCATTACTGCCAAGACCATCTTAGTGGACAAAGTCCCATTCTGAATCGAGTTCACTCCTCGTTTCAGTCCTGAAACACTGAACCAGATTAACTTACCATTCCAGCCATGTCTATCTCACGATATATAAAATCTTTACCCAATGCATTAGATGGAGATATTGGTCCCACCCATCTCATAATGAAATCATTCTTACTTGTGCCACAAAATAAACATAAATCATTCATAATAACCAAATAAATAAAATGGGTTTCATAAACATCATCCCATCATCACATAATCCATATAAAAGAAATGGATATCATTTCATAATAACAAAAGTGAAACCATGTAAATCATAGATACATTACATTTGAAACATACACATGTGAAATAATGTCATCTTAGATGAAAATGGTTTTGATAAAACACTTTAAATGAATTCTTGAGGAAAATATCCTTTTTTCTTCAAAATAATTTTCTTTTCACAAAATGTCATGCAATTTTTAGAAGAAAAGGTTTTTGTTGAAAATATTTATGAAATCATTTGAAGGAAGATTCATGAGAATAAGGCTTTATAAAACCATAAAAATCCATTCATGCCGTATACGTTAAAAAACATTCTTATCGTACTTTTGTCGGAAAAGTCAAAAAGTACCTCGTAACATAAACAAAAGATAGATTCCTTACTTACCATGTAGTAAAAGTCAAAATTGGGTAAAAAGGACCTTAAACATACATGAAACCATTTTTAGGAAACATGGACATTGATGATAACAATACCCCCAGAAAATACTTACGAATAAGCAATCTCAGATAAAAAAGAGATTTGGAAAATTATCCCTTACCTTATGCCTGATATGCTTCGTATGTATCCGAATGTAACACCCCAATCTTCCACGGTATGTTTCCCTTCGAATAATGCAATAGCGTGTGTTGTACGCAACCTCGAGCTCTAACACACACCACTACTAATTAAGCTAGCCGTTGTGAATAGTAATACCTACTTTTTAAAATTTTATAAATTTTATTTATCAAAATAGACTTCATATTTGGATTCGGAATATCGAAATTAGCCTATGTTGAATTTTTGGTATTTTTCTGAGAACTTCTAATTTTTTTATGAATAGTGAAAAATACTTAAATTTTTTTTTTAAATCAAAATAATTATTAGTGAAAAATTATACTATTTAGTGGTTTTAAAGTATAATTAGAATATATTTTTAACATTTTATCCAATGGTGGTCATTAGAATTAATTTATCATTGAAATCGGACATAAACAATTGCCAATCTTTTGATATAAATTGTTTCTTAGAAACACGCAATTTTTTGTAACAGCAGGAATTAATTTTAAAATTAAATAATGCAACTTATATGTTTGGAATTTTGTAAAATAGACATCATTTTTGAATTCAGAATATCAATTATAGCTTAGGGTGAAATTTTGGATTTGTTCTGAAAAACTTCAATTTTTGATGAATAGTGAAACCACTAAGTGGTAGTTAAATAACTAATTTTTCATTTAAATGAAATATTACCACTTCTGTGATTTGATTTTCAAAAATACGACATACATGGTTTTCATTAAGAAGTAAAATGCGGTTCAATGAGATTAAAATAATTTTTTGGTGAATAGTAACTTTTAAGTTCTTAATCGCGATTAGAGGTAATTAGTGTAGTTTAAGGTACAAATAATGTTTTAATAATATGAGATGAGCATGAAACTTGTACTACTCCTATTGGATGAGTCATGTCCGACCAAGAAAACCCATGGGTCAACTTGGGGACCCCATGGAGCCACTTTAGATGGAAGATGACATTAATATATATTTATTTAATGTTAAAAATTAAATTGACACAAACATGAGTTGTTTTACTAAAACAGTTTTTAAGTGGGGTTACACAAGTCCAAATTTTGATTATAAATATTCATTAGAAAGATAAAAATATTTCTTACATAATAGTATTTTTTTTATAATTTTTAGACATTAAATAAATTAAATTATTTATGACATCATTATGATGCGATGATGACCTCATTATTTAACGATTTAAATAAAATGAAAAGATAATGAAAAATCCAAGGTTACACTTGTCCAAAGCCTATTGGATGAAGAGATTTCGAACCCTTATCACCTTAGCCATGAATTATATAAGTTTGGGACTTTTAGAATCCGAAAGGCATTGTACAATAATGTAACATTTCAATCTTTCCAAAAGAGCCCCTCCTCTCCTCTTATAAAAGGCCCCCACCTCTACCACCTTATTCAAACTTTCAAGCCTTTTGGTTCGGCCAACCTCTGCCCAAATACTCTCCCAACTTCTCTCCCTTCATCCTAGAAGCTTTACTTTAGTCAGAAAGCCATCCTACGGAGTCCTTTTGATCAAATCAAAAGGAAGAACCTGAAGAAGAGGTAACATTTTCATCACCCTCTTTGATGTTTCTTTCTACTTCCACTCCCTCTTTGTTTATTATTTCAATTCTAAAATTATAACTCCAGTATCTTCTATATAATGTGATGTTATTATAAATATGGAACAACCATATTCAGTATTCTACCCATCATTTGAATGACATGTCACCATACCTGCGTACGTACGGCTTACCGTCTCCACATCGTGGTGTAATTGTTATTCAATATATTATTATTTAGATGGGTATAATAATGATATGTAATTCATGTAAATAATAAATATAACATGATAATGATTCTGTATATATGATATACTATCCAATTATATATTATTTTAATATCAAAATAATGATATTGTCGCTCGTGCGTACGTACGGACTACCGTCTCCACGAACGCGATGAGATTCATTCACCGTCGTATCCATTCAAGTATAATTATCATTTGATGATTTAAAAATAATGTTTAAGGACATGATATCATTCTGGTTATGAATAATATACAACCTATCCATGAAAAACATGACTTACGTAACAAAACATATAAGAAAACGAGTAAGTTAACACCCGAAACAACGATAAATCTAAGATATTGTTAACAAAGCAATGTTAAAAGATCATATATGATATCATATGAATGTATATGATTCTTGTATAATTTAATAACAACTATTTCACCATTATACAGGAGGTTAACCTACCCCAACCAAGGAAAAGTACAAGGTAATGGTTTACTTCACAACCTCTTCATTATCCAAGGTTGTTTATACATAATTATCTACTGGGACCTCGTTATCATCCACATCCATGTTTCTTAAAAATGTATTTCAAAACATTTTTATTATTGATAAGAATATGGGTTAAAGTCATTTATACCCTTTTTGACTTTTTATAAGAGGAATCTTCCCGTCGTTTTCAAAACAAGGTCCTTTTTAACCTTTTCGACAAAATTGAGCTAAGAATGTCTTTTTTAACTTATACGGAAGGTGCGGTTATTTTCCACCATTATAAAATCTTCAAAGATTTCCTTACAAGCTTATAAGAATATTTTCAAGAAAATGTTTTGTTTTATATGTCTCTTAAATGATTTCAAAAATAGAAAGTGATATTTCTCTAAAAAGTGTTTTGATTTCATCTATGTCAACATCCTTTGATGGATTTTACGCTTATTTGAAGTTGATTTATTATAATACAAAACTCCTATATTGTATTGAAGGTTTTGTGATATTTTTGACTGTGGATGTGCGATTTTATACCATTCATGGATTATGGTGAAATTATTGACATTTCGTATGCTAGTTTTAATACGAATGTTTATGTTATGTTTAAACCTTTTCATATGGGAATGCATTGGACTTAATACGTGACGGGTGGAGCCCGCTATAGCTCCTCGATGCATCGGTAGGTCTCATGAGACAAACTAGTGTCTTGGAACGAGGCCTTGACAAAATCTTATTTGTGGTCTTCGCACGAGGCCTTGACTACGTGGTTATGATAGTCTGGCATTATGCATTCCAACATTATGAAAGTGGATAGTGATTTTGCATGTGATTATTCGATTAGTAGAATATCCATGTGAATGAGTAAATGGAATTATTTCATTTTACTTTTGCCATATTATGTTGATGTTCAAGTTTAAAAGGCTTTTGTTTTAGTTATACATTGCCTTAAATGTTTATTCTTATTTATGAAAGTTTCCGCTATATTGTTATCCTTACTGGGAATTTGAGCTCACCCCTTTTCCATGTTTTAATTTTCCCAGGAAGTGAAGAAGTAAGTTATGAATGACCTGCAGGTATATTGTGAGGGAATAATAGTGTGGAAGTTGGAGACATTATGTTGTTGTAGTAGTTTTTCATTTTATGAAGTAATGTAAAAATTATGAATATATCTGGTGTTTCCAAGGCTACTAAACCAATCGGTCTTTCGAGATTTGATCTTTCTTGTGATCATGCCAATGTTATGTAATAATGCGCCGACTCTGGGTAACTAGGTTCGGGGTGTTACAGTTGGTATCAGAGGAAGTTTAGTACAAACCATGGAAGCTAGATTTAGATAAACTCTGATTAGAGCACATAGACCTAAGATGAACTTTGAGGATTAGTATAGAAGAACTTCCTAGAATTTTGGTATTGTAGAGATTTTGTGAGTTTTCTAAGCAATACATCCCTGTTTGGATACGAGCAGGTAGAGGCGGCTTTGGCACATATGTTCCTAGGGGTAAAACCCGAAAACACCGCTTTGAGCTAGACTCGAACGGGAACTAGTGCACGACAACGGGCCTTGCTGCACTCTTGGTTATGACACTCCCGGGGGATATGCTTAGGATAACTCTCATTTTCTTTACAAATCATTATGAAGGGCTTATGAGTATATACTTCCTCAAAGAAAACATTTTTATGATTATGGATTATATCCATAAATAGTTCAATTTATGTTAAGTGTTTTATAAGTATGGGATTATGTATTTTGATTCATAAACTGATCTAGTTTATGCCATTGTTTAGAAATGGCGCCTAGTGGAATAAATGGAAACCGTATCAATGCACGCACTCCATGTAGGGATTTCCCTCCTGCTCAAGATAATTATAGTGGGGCTGGTGATGCAACCGGTGCCGATCAGCTAATCACCATACTGGGATAACTTACTCAGGTTATGAATAATAACTTTACCCGTATGGAGCACCCTGATCCACAGCGTGGAGGATCAATGTTAGATCGATTCATGAGGCAACAACCACCAACGTTCAATGGGAGTACAAATCCTTTAGTAGCCGAGCAATGGATAAATTCCCTAGAGAAAATATTTCAGGCTTTGGGGAGTAGTGAAAGGGAAAAAGTTATCATGGCAGTTTACCGCCTCACTGGAGATACCGATCAATGGTGGTCACTAATTCAAAACAAAAAGGAAGATGATGAATTAACAAACATGGAATGACAAGAGTTCAAAGAGCTATTCTTAGAAAAATACTTTCCTCGAGACCATCGAGCGGATATGGAAAGGCAATTTCTGAGTCTGAGGCAGAAGGAGGATGAGAATGTCGCAAAGTATGAGGCTAACTTTACAAGGTTAGCAAGGTATGCTGCAGATTACATACGTAACCCAAGAAGTAAGACTGATCGTTTCTTTGATGGGTTGAAACCATTTCTCCATCGAGCTTTAGTATCACAAACCTTCTCTTCATACGAAGGTATTGTCTCGTGTGCTATCAAGACGGAAAAGGAATTCTCTAAGTCTTATGACTTTAAAGAAAAGCAAGAGAAGAAAAGACCTGCTGATCAATCTGGGAATGGAAATAAAGGGAAGAAGGGAAAGGTTGAATATCCATATTGTGGTAAATGCGGGAAGAAACATCCTGGTACTTGCTTGAAGGTAATGGGAGTCTGTTACAAGTGTGGTGAAAAAGGCCACCAAGCTCATGATTTCAAGGGGAAGAAGGAAGCTACCAACGTTCGGTGCTACAATTGCAGGGAGATGGGGCATTATGAAAATGAATTTCCTAAGCGTCAGGATAACTTACCTCAGAAAAGGCCAAGGGATCAAGGCCAGGCTTATGCTATCACTACTGCTGAGGTAGAAGCACCGAAAGATGTGGTTGCAGGTAATTTAATGGTTTCCTCAAGTTTAGAAAATGCATTATTTGATTCTGGATCATCGCATTGTTTCATATCTTCCCAGTTTTCTATGAAAATTAGATATTTCCAATTTGATTTAACAAGGGAGTTGTCGGTCAAAACCCCTAAGGGAAGTATTATCGCAACAAAGTTTTGTCGATTAGTTCCCATTAGAGCACCTAAATGTTCTTTACCTGCTGATCTCATCGTCATACCCATGATTGAATTTGATATAATCCTCAGTATGGATTGGCTTTCAGACAATGATGCAAAAATTTATTGTAAGAGGAAAGAGGTTACGATTCTTGATGATGATGATAAGAAACACCTTCTCTTTAGAGCTGAATCGTCGCCACATAGTTCTTATCTAGATCCACCCCCAGTAGCTCAACTAAATTCAATTATTGGGGAGGAAGAGAAGGAAATTATTAAGGGTGAGGAAAGGAATATTCAAATAGAGTATGTACCTATTGTGAGAGAATATGTTGATGTGTTTCCGGAAGATTTACCTGGACATCCTCCAGAATGAGAAGTTGAGTTTTCCATTGATTTAATTCCTGGATCAAGGCCCATATTGAAGACCCCTTATAGAATGGCCATTGTGTAATTAGTTGAACTAAAGAAACAACTAGATGAATTGAGTAATAAGGGATTTATTCTCCCTAGTGTTTCTCCTTGGGGAGCCCCTGTTCTTTTTGTTAAGAAGAAAGATGGATCTATTAGGTTGTGCATTGACTATAGGGAGATCAATGCTTTAACAATAAAGAACAAGTATCCCCTACCTCGCATCGATGATTTATTTGACCAACTGCATGGAGCTCAATACTTTTCAAAGATTGACCTTCGGTCTGGATACCATCAGCTGTGTGTAAAGAAGGAAGACGTTCCAAAGACAGCATTTCGAACAAGGTACGAGCATTACGAGTTTACAGTAATGCCTTTTGGATTGACTAATGCACCCTCTGTTTTCATGGAACTAATGAATAGAGTTTTCAAGGAATATCTTGATGACTTTGTAGTTGTATTTATTGATGATATCTTGGTATACTCCAAAACCCACGAAGATCATGAAAATCACTTACGCATTATCCTGAAGACTCTTAGAAGAAATGAATTATATGGGAAATTTAGCAAGTGTGAATTCTGGATTCATGAGATTTCTTTTCTTGGCCATATTGTCTCTAAGGATGGAATTTCCGTTGATCCTTCTAAAACCAAGGCCATCCAAGAATGGCCAGCACCGACAAGTATAACTGAGGTATGCGGTTTTATTGGTTTAGCAGGTTATTATCGACGTTTCGTCCAGAATTTTTCCAGATTGGCTAACCCATTGACAAAGCTCACACGTAAAGGGATTAAATTTGTCTGGACAAAAGAGTGTGAAGAGTGTTTTGAAGAACTAAAGAGAAGATTAGTCAATGCCCTTGTATTGACTCTACCATCGGGGAATGATGGGTTTGTTATTTATAGTGATGCATCAAAGAAAGGAATTGGTTGTGTCCTTATGCAGAATGATAAGGTCATTGCCTATGCATCACGACAGCTAAAAATTCATGAGAAAAACTATCCTACTCATGATCTTGAGTTAGCAGCTGCGATCTTTGCTTTAAATATATGGAGACATTACCTCTATGGTGAAAAATGTGAGATTTATACTGATCACAAGAGTTTGAAGTATATTTTCACACAAAAAGAACTCAACATGAGGAAAAGGCGATGGCTTGAACTACTCAAGGATTCTGATTGCACGATACATTACCACCCGGGGAAGGAAAACAAGGTGGCATATGCTTTGAGTAGAAAAGACCATGGAGTTTTGAATGTGATGAGAATTGAAAGGGATCCAATTTTCTTAGATCTAGTGAAGATGGACATGGGAATAACTAGGGAAGGTTAAACATCAATGCATTTTCAAATGGTTGCCAAACCATCATTACTAGAAAGGATTAAGAGTTCTCAGACCAATGATGAAGAATTTCAGAAGAAGATTAAAGATGTGAATGATGGAAGATTGAGGGACTTTGTGTATAAGGATGGAATTTTGAAATTCAGGAAGAGACTTTGTGTTTCCGATATAACTGATCTAAAAAGGGAATTGCTGGATGATGCTCATATTTCCAATTTCTCTATACACCCTGGGAGCACCAAAATGTACAGAGATTTGAAGGAACATTTTTGGTGGGACAATATGAAGAGGGAGATTGCTGATTTTGTGTCGAGGTGTATGGTTTGTCAACAAGTGAAAGCTGGAAGGCAACATCCTGGTGGAGTATTACAACCTCTTCCCATACCTGAGTGGAAATGGGATAACATTACGATGGACTTTGTCATGGGACTACCAAAGACTCCTAGAAGGAATGATGCAATATGGGTCATTGTTGATCTTCTTACTAAGTCATCACATTTTCTGGCTATACGGGAGGATCTACCACTTGAACGTCTAGAAAGATTATATATTAATGAAGTTGTAAGACTGCATGGAGTACCCCTATCGATTGTTTCTGATCGTGATCCTCGTTTTACTTCAAGATTCTAGAAAAGTCTTCAAAAGGCCTTGGATACTGAACTTTGTTTGAGCACTGCCTATCACCCTCAAACAGATGGACAATCAGAACGGACTATTCAAACCTTAGAAGACATGTTGATATCATGCTCTCTTGACTTTCAGGGTATGTGGGATCAATACTTACCACTGGTAGAATTTTCTTATAACAATAGATTTCATTCAAGCATTCAGATGGCACCTTATGAAGCGTTATATAGAAAGAGATGTCGTACACCAACCTGTTGGGATGACGTTGGTGAAAGAAAACTTGTGGGACCAGAACTGGTGGAAGAAAGAATGGAAAAGGTGAAGGTAATCCAAAACCACATCAAATCAGCTCAAAGTAGGCAGAAGAGCAATGCCGATAACAGAAGAATGGTTTTGGAATTTCAGGTGGGAGATCATGTTTTCCTAAAGGTATCTCCATGGAATGGAGTTATACGTTTTGGTAAGAAGGGTAAGTTGAGTCCTAGGTACATTGGACCTTTCGAAATTCTAGATCGTATTGGGGCTGTAGCATATCGTTTGGCGATGCCGCCAAATCTCTCCAAAGTTCACGATGTTTTCCACGTATCTCTATTGAGGAAATACATGCCTGACCCAACGCATGTACTCACCTATGAGGAATTATAATTGGAACCCGATCTTTCCTATTGTGAAGATCCCATCAGGATTCTTGATGTGAGGGAGCAGGTGCTGAGAAACCGAACGACTCGTCTGGTAAAGGTTTTGTGGAGAAATCATAAAATGGAAGAGGCAACGTGGGAACCTGAGGAACATATGATGAAGAACCACCCGAGTCTTTTTATGCAGTAATACCCTAGAAATTGCGAGGATGCAATTATTTCAAGGAGGGGAGAATGTAACACCCCAAGCTTCCACGGTACGTTTCCCTTCGAATAATGAAATAGCGCGTGTTGTACGCAACCTCGAGCTCTAACACACACCACAACTAATTAAGCTAGCCGTTGTGAATAGTAATACCTACTTTTTGAAATTTTATAAATTTTATTTATCAAAATAGACTTCATCTTTGGATTCGGAATATCGAAATTAGCCTATGTTGAATTTTTGGTATTTTTCTGAGATCTTCTAATTTTTTTATGAATAGTGAAAAATACTTAAAAAAAACTTTTTAAATCAAAATAATTTTTAGTGAAAAATTTTACTATTTAGTGGTTTTAAAGTATAATTAGAATATATTTTTACCTTTTTATCCAATGGTGGTCATTAGAATTAATTTAACATTGAAATCGGACATAAACAATTGCCAATCTTTTGATATAAAGTGTTTCTTAGAAACACGCCATTTTTTGTAACAGTGGGAATTAATTATAAAATTAATTAATGCAACTTATATGTTTGGAATTTTGTAAAATAGACATCATTTTTGAATTCAGAATATCAATTATAGCTCAGGGTGAAATTTTGGCTTTGTTCTGAAAAACTTCAATTTTTGATGAATAGTGAAACCACTAAGTGGTAGTTAAATAACTGATTTTTCATTTGAATGAAATATTACCACTTCTGTGATTTGATTTTCAAAAATCTGACATACATGGTTGTCATTAAGAAGTAAAATGCGGTTCAATGAGATTAAAATAATTTTTTGGTGAATAGTAACTTTTAAGTTCTTAATCGCGATTAGAGGTAATTAGTGTAGTTTAAGGTACAAATAATGTTTTAATAATATGATATGAGAATGACACTTGTCCTACTCCTATTGGATGAGTCATGGCCGACCAAGACAACCCATGGGTCAACTTGGGGACCCCATGGAGCCACTTTAGTTGGAAAATTACAATAATATATATTTATTTAATGTTAAAAATTAAATTGACAAAAACATGAGTTGTTTTACTAAAACAGTTTTTAAGTGGGGTTACACAAGTCCAAATTTTGATTATAAATATTCATTAGAAATCTAAAAAGATTTCCTACATCATAGTATTTTTTTTATAATTTTTAGACATTAAATAAATTAAATTATTTATGACATCATTATGATGCGGTGATGACCTCATTATTTAACGATTTAAATAAAATGAGAAGATAATGAAAAATCCAAGGCTTACACTTTTTCAAAGCCTATTGGATGAAGATATTTCGAACCATTATCACCTTAGCCATGAATTATATAAGTTTGGGACCTTTAGAATCCGAAAGGCATTGTACAATAATGTAACATTTCAATCTTTCCAAAAGAGCCCCTCCTCTCCTCTTATAAAAGGCCCCCAACTCTACCACCTTATTCACACTTTCAAGCCTTTTGGTTCGGCCACACTCTGCCCAAATACTCTCCCAACTTCTCTCCCTTCATCCTAGAAGCTTTACTTTAGTCAGAAAGCCATCCTACAGAGTCTTTTTGATCAAATCAAAAGGAAGAACCCGAAGAAGAGGTAACATTTTCATCACCCTCTTTCATGTTTCTTTCTTCTTCCACTCCCTCTTTGTTTATTATTTCAATTCTAAAATTATAACTCCAGTATCTTCTATATACTGTGATGTTATTATTAATATGGAACAACCAGATTCAGTATTCTACCCATCATTTGAATGACATGTCACCATACGTGTGTACGTACGGCTTACCGTCTCCACGTCGTGGTGTAATTGTTATTCAATATATTATTATTTAGATGGGTATAATAATGATATGTAATTCATGTAAATGATACATATAACATGATAATGATTCTGTATATATGATATACTATCCAATTATATATTATTTTAATATCAAAATAATGATATTGTCGCTCGTGCGTACGTACGGACTACGGTCTTCACGAACGCGATGAGATTCATTCTCCGTCGTATCCATTCAAGTATAATTATCATTTGATGATTTAAAAATAATGTTTAAGGACATGATATAATTCTGGTTATGAATAAGATACAACCTATCCATGAAAAACATGACTTACGTAACAAAACATATAAGAAAACGAGTAAGTTAACACCCGAAACAACGATAAATCTAAGATATTGTTAACAAAGCAATGTTAAAAGATCATATATGATATCATATGAATGTATATTATTCTTGTATAATTTAATAACAACTATTTCACCATTATACAGGAGGTTAACCTACCCCAACCATGGAAAAGTACAAGGTAAGGGTTTACTTCACAACCTCTTCATTATCCAAGGTTGTTTATACATAATTATCTACTGGGACCTCGTTATCATCCACATCCATGTTTCTTCAAAATGTATTTCAAAATATTTTTATTATTGATAAGAATATGGGTTAAAGTCATTTATACCCTTTTTGACTTTTTATAAGAGGAATCTTCCCGTCGTTTTCAGAACAAGGTCCTTTTTAACCTTTTCGACAAAATTGAGGTAAGAATGTCTTTTTTAACTTATACGGTGGGTGCGGTTATTTTCCGCCATTATAAAATCTTCAAATATTTCCTTACAAGATTATATGAATATTTTCAAGAAAATGTTTTGTTTTATATGGATCTTAAATGATTTCAAAAATAGAAAGAGATATTTCTCTAAAAAGTGTTTTGATTTCATCTATGTCAACATCCTTTGATGGATTTTACGCTTATTTGAAGTTGATTTATTATAATACAAAAATTCTATATTGTATTAAAGGTTTTGTGATATGTTTGACTATGGATGTGCTATTTTATAACATTCATGGATTATGGTGAAATTATTGACATTTCGTATGCTAGTTTTAATACGAATGTTTATGTTATGTTTAAACCTTTTCATATGGGAATGCATTGTACTTAATACGTGACGGGTGGAGCCCGCTATAGCTCCTCGATGCATCGGTAGGTCTCATGAGACAAAATAGTGTCTTGGAACGAGGCCTTGACAAAATCTTATTTGTGGTCTTGGAACGAGGCCTTGACTACGTGGTTATGATAGTCTGGCATTATGCATTCCAACATTATGAAAGTGGTTAGTGATTTTTCGTGTGATTATTCGATTAGTAGAATATCCATGTGAATGAGTAAATGGCATTATTTCATTTTACTTTTGCCATATTATGTTGATGTTAAAGTTTAAAAGGCTTTTGTTTTAGTTATACATTGCCTTAAATGTTTATTCTTATTTATGAAAGTTTCCGCTATATTGTTATCTTTACTGGGCATTTGAGCTCACCCCTTTTCCATGTTTTAATTTTCCCAGGAACTGAAGAAGTAAGTTATGAATGACCTGCAGGGATATTGTGAGGGAATAATAGTGTGGAATGTGGAGACATTATGTTGTTGTAGTAGTTTTTCATTTTATGAAGTAATGTAAAACTTATGAATATATCTGGTGTTTCCAAGGCTACTAAACCAATCGGTCTTTCGAGATTTGATCTTTCTTGTGATCATGCCAATGTTATGTAATAATGCACCGACTCTGTGTAACTAGGGTCGGGGTGTTACACCGAACCACCTGTATAATGATTTAAATAATGTCATTGACTTATTACATAATCATATTCATTGTTATGATATAATATATGGTTCACCTTGGACTTTATAATACCCGTTCTTTTGTAAATTTCATGTTAAAGAGTGTTTTGGGTAAAATAATTTCATTTGTCGTCCGTGTTTTGACTTGTAATTATTCATATTATTACTTAGATCACAATTAAATAATTACAGAATATAAAACATGATTTATATATAATATGTATTCAGAATATACATATATATAAAAGATTGATAAATGGAAAGAAATACACCGTTCATGGAGACGGTAGGCCGTACGTACGCATGAACGTTGTTTTCGTTTCCTTATTGAGTTGAATGGAATTAACAAAATGACATACATATATAAATAAATCCAGTAGCTTTATAATGTCATATATTTAATTATTATTTCTTATATATACATTATAATCATTCTTAAAAGGATAACATGGAGAATGAATCTCATCGCGTCGTGGAGACGGTAGTCCGTACGTACGCACGAGCGATGATATCATTTCCATAATCATTGAATTTAATTGGAGTGGATGATACAATATTTCAAAATCGGTATGATGTTATAATAACTATGTATAGTTAATCTTTAGACCATTATACCCATCCATGTAAGGTGTTGGTGGAAAAACAGATTACACCACAGCGTGTAGACGGTATTCCGTACGTATGCACGCACGGTGATTTTGTTTTCCGTAGGATGGATAGAAGGTGAAATGGGGTTGTATCATATTTATAATAACAAAAAAGTATATTAGTGATACTGATGTGATTACTTTATAATGAAACAACTAAAGGAGAAAAATTTGAAGAAGAAAGAAGATTGAAAGAATCAGGGGAAGAAATTACCTCTTCTTCGATACGCCTCTTTGAAACCTCCTCTTAGGGCACTATGATTGGTCTTTAATGTAGACCAGAACCTCTAGGATGTTTATAGGGAAGTGGAGATGCTAATTTTGCAGGGGTTGGCCGAGCATGAAGGCTCAAATTGGTGTGAGGAGGAGAGGGAGGAGGTTCCCTTTTGTAAGGGAGGAGAGGGGCACCTTTGGAATTCTTAAAAATATTAATTTATAATAAATCTAACCCCACATAAAAACACCCAAAAATGACTAATATTAGAAGATTAGATGAGATAGGGTTGTAATATCAACAACCAATCAAATTTAGACATGTTTTGATCTTGTTTTAAACCTTATAATTTTGATTTATCCTTATTTAATCTATTTAAGTTTATTTGTTGTAATAAAATTCTAAATTTTAAATTATAACATATAATTACTTATTTGTTTTGAATTTTCCATAATTTTTTACTTTATAACATATAGACCATATAAATTTAAATTTATAATTTTTAAATATTGTTGTGATTTTTAAACAATTTTATAATATGTTATTTTTATAAAATAACAATAGTTTCAATTTTGACACTATTCATTTATTTGAATTTAAATAAAATATATACAGAAGATATGTTTGAACTAAAAGAATTAATAGATTAATAAAAGGTAATATGTATCTATAATACTAGTGGATCACATTAAATAGTTCATATAATATTTATTTTATTATTTTAAAAAACATTTATTTGGTTTATCTCTTAATAAAATAATTACGACAACATTATTGTATAATTATTTAACATACTGATTTGTAGAATAAAAATTTAAAATATAATCTTATAATGAAGATAAATCTATTAACTTTCACAATAATACTTTTACTCGAATTTATCATCTTAAAATCACAAAATTTAAATTGTTATATTTATTAAATTATGAAGGTGAAAACATTGAAATCATTTAAAATAAAATAATATAAGTGTCATAATAACTTTTATAAGGATTCAAACGGTTATATATTAGGTGATTGGATGATAAAGGTGTATATATACACTACCAATAACTTTTGTTCAGGTTTTTGGGCCTTTTAATCGGTATTATTATTTCAACAAAAACAATATTACTTATTTTTCACTTAATAAATAATTTCAGTATCATTAATATATCACAATTAATGACAATTATTTAATCCCTAAAAATTCTAAATAAATTACCATGATGTAGATAATTTTATTAGATTTCTGGAGACTATTCTTTTTCGAAGTTTTATGATTTTTATCACTAAATTAAAATTATTATACTTATAAGATTTAAGAGAGTGACATGTTGTCACTTTCTTTGGTTTTAATAATAATTAAATTATTTTCATGGTCAAAAGTACATAAAATGAATCTAATCTGACCCTCAGCTGATATGGGTTTCCTTTTAGCCATCCAATAGAATTTTGGCATGTGTTAGGGTAATTTTATAATATTATATTTACCATTAATTACCCGATTTACCTTTAACTATGGTAAATAAAATTTACCGTAGTTACTATTCATAATTCCCAAAAATAAAAAGTAGCCTATTAACATAATTTGGACCCACTGATTCCAAATATGGAATCCATTTTTTCATATTTAATACAAAAAAGTTTCAGAAATTAAATTAAAATTAATCTCGTTGTCGAATGAAAATGGGTTTTTGTTTAAAACATTGCAAATGATTGAATTGATTTAACCTACAAATTCAATGTAAAATAAATGATAATGACATACATTATATTAAATGGTAAAAAATATTCTATTTATACTTTAAAACTAGTAAATATTATAATTTAACCATATAAATTTTTACGATGAAAAATGTTGTTTTTCATTAAAATATAGCATGTTTTTACTATTCATCAATATATGAAAGTTACCAGAATAATACGAAAATTTTATCAAAAGTAAATTTTTATTTCTTGATTCCAAAGAAGAATTTTATTTTGTCATATTTAACTTATAAACATGTCAAAAACTAGATTTAATGTGGGTTCTCCATCAAAAGGCGGCAAAACTGCATTTTTTTTAAAATACTTATTTTACCCGAAAAATCTATTTTGTTCTTATACCATATTCTAGAAAATGTGTAAGATGAATAATAATGTTAAAAAATTCAAAATTTAGTTAATAATATTCTTAACGGCTAGTTCATAATAATATTATAATAATATATCATTGTTTAGTAAAACCCGGTATTGTGTACAACCCACGCTGTCGTGGAAGGTCGCGATTGCGTGTAATGCAAGCCAAGTCAGGGTTGCGTGTTGTCAAATAATCCTTCTTTTTTTTCGTATAACAGAATCCAACCATAATTCATTTATACATTGAATATATATATATATATATATATACTCAATGTTTCGTAGAATAACTATTATCAAAATCATGTGCAACACGATCCAAAAATAGTGTTGTGTATACTGCAATCTAATACAGTGTTGCGTATAGCGCAAGGTAATCTTGGTGTAGAATACAAAACAAGACATTAATGAAATTAAAAGAATATTTTTCATAAAATCTCGGGGTGTTACACATGTTGAGACTGTGTTATATAGAATAAAAAGGAGGATGTGACTAACATTCCATCTGTTGATTTATCCTATTATAATAGTTTCAACTCGAGCATCTGAATGGCACCATATGAAGCCAATTGTGGGAAAAGTGGAAAAACACTGACATTTTGGGATGAGTTTAGTGCGAATACGATGATAATACTTGAAATGGTTATAGAAATGTTAGAGAAGGTGAAAACCATTTTGAAGCATATCAAGGATGCCCAAAGTCGACAAAATATATATGTAGTCGATGACACCTTGAGTTAAAAGTTAGAGACATCGTATTTCAATATATATCTCCATGGAATAAGGTCACGAGGATTGGGAAGAAAGAGAATTTAGGTCCCAGGTACATAGGCCCTTCGATATCCATGATCGAGTCAGAGATGTGGCCTATCGAATGGAACTTGCACATATCATGTTGAAAGAACATTACGTCTTTCATGTATCCATCTTAAGGAAGTATATACCAGAACCTTCACATGTACTATCTTTATATGTGGTACAGTTGGAGGATGATCTTTCCTATGAGGATCATCCAGTGAAGATCTTGGATCATAGAGACAATGTTCTACACAACAAGCCTACTCGTCTGGACAAGGTACTATAGAGAAACAATAAGTAAGAAGAGGAAGCATGGGAACAAAGGAATTAATGAAGAAAAAGTACCCGCAATTATTTTAGTCATAGAATGTAAAATGAAATTTTGAGGATGAAATTTCATAAGGGGGGACGAAAGTAACAACCCAATGTTTTTAAATAGAAATTCACTTCTCATAAATATGTCATAAAAATAAATGAAAAAACAAATAATGAAATACTAAGTTCTAAGTGACCTTTAATCATATGTTTGTCACTTCTGTGTTCGGAATTTCAAAAATATTTCATACCCAGTTGCAATCATTAGGTTATTTGGGGTCCAATAAGAAAAAAATAATTTATGGTGAATAGTAACATACAATTATGAATAGTTATATACCCTAATGAATAATAAAATTACCTATAATATTATATATATAAAATTCATGTTTAATGTTCGATATACCAATATTTTAGAACAAATAAATGAATGTTTTAAATTGTTTTTTCATAATAAATTCTGATTTTAATTAAAAATTAAAATAATATTATATAGAAAACTAATTTTAAAAAATGGAGTTTTTTTTGGAATCTACATATCAAAAATAAATTAGGGTTAATTTTTTGGATTTTTATAAATATACTTGATGTTTTGATGAATAGTAAAATCCCATAATTCATAATAAATTCTAAAACCTTAATTTCTACATCATTCGTGAGTCATAGATAATATAAATGGAATTTTCACCGAATTCACACGAATTTATAACTATTCTAAGAAATGAAATACTTACTATTCCTGGTCTATTAAAGGAATAATACTCTAATGATTAAAGAATTATTAAAACCCTCCCCTCCTCCATAATAACCCCCCCTTCACTAACACTTTCTTCACTCCTCTCAAGCCTTGTGAGTTGCATATATTCTTCCCAAATATCTCCCCAAGATCATCCCCCACATCCAAATGCTCCAAGACACTTCAAAATACCCAAACCTCTCCCCTTAAGAGGTTATTAATGAAGGAAGTCTCAAGAGGTAAATTCATGTTTCCAATTTCATCATTTTTTTAAATTATTTTCTTTTTGTTTCTTTCCCCACCTCCCTTCAACCAAATAGTTTGATAACACCAAAAACAAACTTGTATTGTAATTTTTTTATGCTAATGGGATATCTGTTTATCATTTCTCCTTTACCCAGCTTTTTATTTGAAATAAATAAAAGCACCGTTTCAGATGCGTTAGTTTAGCACGTTCAAGGACAACAGTTTATCAATTTCTATTATTACCATTAATTATGGTCATGATACGATTTGTGTAATGGTTGAACCAGATTTTTATATAGGTAATATATCATTGTATTGGTTTTGTAATCGTTTTTTACTAATGGTATTATGTAATAATTAAAAACATGTTCTTTGTAATCAAACCAACTGATTAACTCAAACGGTTGTCACTAAGGTTATATATATAATAATTAGTCTTAAATATAAGTAAAAAAATTACATTTAAAACAATTTAATCTCTTGTATGTTCACTAATATCATATAACATCTATTTGGGACAACCACATTCATCTTACATGTTTTTCCCAACATGAATATAAGCGAACAGCTCATTAAAGCCGAGAAAAGGAACGGGCCTGAACAATTAAATTGAACCTCATTACTAATAAAAACAGTTATAAATGAACATAAAATTATTATACAAAACAAATTAAATATATATGTGGTTATGTAATTATTAATTAATAAACCTAATTTGTTTATTCAGGTCATTAATAACTATGGGAGGACCCCAACAGAATTAATTTAAGGGATCCTCTCCATTTCTCTCTTAATCAAGATTGTACTCTATGCTATACATTTTTTGTGTAATACCAAATGATGGGGGTATTATTCTTCACCTACTCCATACATGAATAATAATTTATAAGTGATGAGAAACCCCTTTTCTCTCTCATAAAGTCTTCTTTGGTACCCCCAACACCATGCCAATAAACCGTAACGAATTCTACCCAATCCCCTTTTGTTCATTCGGGTTTCCAAATCTTTCATTATATCAAAGTGCAGTAATATTATCTGTTTATGTAAATATTCTAAATGTTGATTAGTTTTACAGAATTCATTTATGAAGACCCATTCATCATTATTTTTGGGGGATATACATGTTTTATTAAAATACTACGTCCTTTGAACTTTTCGATAAGCAAACCTGTTTTAAGGGAACTTCCCATATTTTTACCCAATTTCTAGTGTACTATATACTATTTTTTATTCCACCATTGTCATTATAATATCATTCATTTTATTATGAAAACATTCTTGTTTCAGTTCTGGTTTTTATATAAATTATTTTACTCTTTTCTATTTTTACAATCAGTGTTGTATTTTCCTTGAAAACGTCCAGAATTGTTTTAATGCTAATGTTTCTGAAATACATTTCTTATATGTTGTCACTTCTATATGACACTACCTACCATGTTATATGCTTATTTTACATTATGAACGTCTATATATGTTCTAATACCTTTCTTTCATTGACACTTTTAGGATACTCTTATTAGTTATGCTGTATGTCATAATTGTGGTACCCAATTCATTCAGTGGGTATCCTTATGTTTATTAATTGTTGATTATGTATGATTATTTATGTGGAAAGAATATTTTTGTGTCAAGAATAATCATAAAAGTATTGAGATGGGTTTTCCCATATAGCACTTCAATGCATTGGTAGTGTTATGTCTCTTGAGATGCGATGGGATACAGGATTGGAAATTTTCCTTGACCCATACTAATGAAATGTTTAATGATTGTGAAAAATTTATATGATTCCATGTTTATATGATCCCATGATTATATGATATGATTTCATATGTTCCATTATTTGGATATCAATATAACATGCCTCTTAACTCACGTTCTTAAGATGTGTCCTTATGTTCGTTCCCTTACTGGACTTTTCAGCTCACCCCTTTGTTCTTGTGTTCCCCAGGGTACCCTATGCCGATGTAAGGGCTCAAAGTAAGTAAGGATATAATTGTAGAGATTAAATAAAGAGGTGTTTGTAGCCCCATTTTTTATGTTATATGTACCTAGTCTTCCAAGACACCAGACTTAACGGTCCTTGGCAGGTACTCTGATGTATAATTATTCTTAAAGTCATGTAATGTTATATTTAAAAGGCATGATTAATGATAACCTACCATAAAGTAAGGAGGTGGTACACATTACTTTTAAAAAAATTGGTACATATTTTAAATCTTCCATAATAATTTTATGTTGCATTAAAAAAAATAATTATGTTACTTTGTTTATATACAACATGACGATTCCAAATACACAACCACTTCCATACCACGCCATGTGCTATGGAAGGAGGCGTGTGTAACAAAAGATGGATAACTAATAGATGAAAACACACAAAAACTGTGAGAAACGTGTGTAAGTAAGGAATAATAAAAATTTTATATGATTTATATTGAAATTACATAACAATGATTACTTATTTTCATATATGTTCTATCTGACATAGTCACATGAATCAACAACACCCACTCCTGATGTAGACATACATTCAGTGGCCTTGAAGCAGCCATAAAAATATGGTCTCATTTGAGGTGCTGGTTTTGGGGTGACACCCTAAACATATTTTGTAAAAAAATCAGAGGATTAAACTGATGAAATGAAAAATATGAGAGAAATATTATCTATGTTTCATGAAGAACTAAAATAGCAGTGAGAGATAATAAAAAGTTTCTTGGGGGAGGCAAAGCGATGAAACAACTCAAGAACAACCTGCACATGGAGATCCCCCCACCCCCATAGTTTTGAGGTTATCAATTCTCCTAAAAAACAATTGTTAACCAATGTAGTCAATTATTTAATAATTATTTCTGTGAAATGAGAATCATATTGACATTAGACACTGATACCTTTCCAATATTGATATTATACACGGTGAAAATGATGGTGATTTATATCTATCAACACCCACCCATCGCCTTGTAGCATGGGCTATGATGTTCAATATCTATAACAACATGTTGTACAACAAACCACTTCCAACTAATCATTTCAATGTTTCAGTTACTGTAGCCCTAGAGTTGAGTGCCAAGATACCTATTTTAATTAATGATGCCGATTTTCATATGGTCAAGCAATATCTTGGAACATTCCTCACATGGCCATCACATCTTTAATTAAAACATATTTAAAATGAGGAATTCATTTTCAATTTAATTTTCTAGTTAAACAATAAACATTTAATAAAAAAATGTCTAAACTGATGCATGTTATTACAGACAGACAAAGGGAAGGGAGTGAAATGAAAGACAGATTGAAAACTATCTCATGGATTAACCAACTGATAGAAATGATCTACCCAAATAAAATTAATCCCTCTCATTATATATCCAAATTTTTTATCATTGAAGGATCATTTTTATATGAATATGAAAGTTGGTGGTAATCACATAATTTATTTTGAAAAAATATAAATGGATGGAAAGATGCAGACTTCATTGGTGTTGAGAGTGCAACTAAAATCCAAGGCTATGATTGGATAATCTATTCAGTTGTAAATGAATACATGAGGTATGTTTTCATAATTCTACATTCCAAAATATGATATACATTGATAATTATGAGTAAATACATTTCATTTTTTCACAGGTATATATATGAAAAAAAATTAAATGGATTTACCCATGAAGAAATATATTTTACTCATTAGTCCTCATGTCACCTGTACAGAAAAAAAATTTATAACTTACAAGAAACATGGTGAAATAGTGGCATGTATACACAAATATTTTAACCACAAAATTATGGATGACAAACTCTTCTTAATAACAACAATACGTGGTTAATCTCTGTAATTTAATCTTAATAACAACAATACGTGAAATAGTGGCATGTATACACAAATATTCATTGAATGAATATCCAACAAACCAACCAAAAATGATGGTGTTTTCAAAATTTTAATACACTATATCCAACATTTTCGGACTAAAATCCAATTATATAATTTATATTATCTTTTAATGAGGAATCTATTTTTATAGGTTGGTCTGTGAATATCATTTTCATTATTGAATGAGGCCAGAGGAAAAGGATAAGAAAACTGACAAGTACTACATTTGGATACAGATCAGTGTATATACAATAAGATTTCACTATCCAAATACATAAAAAATAAATTATTTTTTTTCAATATTTATGATGTTCTAGAAACAAAAAAATGGTAAATACAATGGTTATTATGTTTGTATATTTATGAAATAGATCATATTCCATGAACAAACCAACATCCCTGAAGAGGTATTTTTGAATACAATTGATATTTTATTTTAAATTATTATTATTCCTTTGTGTATTTATATTTTTCAGTACTACCATGAATACTGAAAATTTTCATATTAACAAGACAATATAGATATGAATAGAAATAAATGGGAAGAATACATGATGGGATAATGTACAAATATAAAATAAATATTTTTGAATTCAAAAATAATTTCAACTTTAGTAATCTTGCCTGCCTTATCATTATCATTATTTTATGGTAATATTTTGATTTGTATGGGAAAATGCCCCACTAAAAATCATGGCCATCGGTGATCCTTGTTTTAACACTAAATTAATTTCATGCTGATTGGTTTTTTAAAAGAAATTGGTGTTCCTCATTTACACGGTTTGTGAGCTTTTGTTAGACCAAAAAAGATTACAACTACGAGGAAGGGGGTTTCCTGCCCCTTCAGTTTTTTCTGACATCCTGACACATAATAGGAAAAAGAGATTTCTCTACTCTTTAGTTGATCCAGTGAAGGAAAAAATCAAATATATTTATTTGGAGGTCATGAAAATGTGATAGTTGGTTAATCACCGAGCCAAAAAAACCTATACTGCAGAAAAGAATGTAATTATTTGTCATCCGTACATGGATAAAAGATGTCACATAAAAAACAAGGTATGGGGAAAGCCCTTCTAGATACTCATTATATTTTATGGTATATCCACCACACACTAACCCTGTAAATGAGGATCACGAATTTAATTTAAAATAAAAATTAACATGAAATTAATTTAGTGAAAAAAATACTAACATACAGAAAATGGAGGAAAATCATTCTGATTGTTTTGGTACTTTAGAAAAATGATCTATCAGTCATTTTTCTAATTTAGTAATCAACCACACCTCAATACGACAAACGATGTTGCCGGTATGACTCCAAATGTGTCATGTTATTTAAAATTTACATTAATTCAAGTAAAAAACACAGTAGACATACCGAAAACCAAGCAAACATATTCATATTATTTTGATACTTTTGTAAAATGATCCATGATATAGTTGTGATGTGTAGGAATCAAACCCACATCAATCCAATAAACGTTGTGACCAGTGTGACTAAAAGTGTCTATTATCAGTTTAAAATTGAAATTTTAGTTCAAAACATGTCACTCACTCCAAAAAATGAATATTCACCCTGATTGTCTTCTAAATAATGTAAAGTTATTTTTAATTCCTTTGTGAAGTGAATGAATTAGTCCCACATCAAACCGACACACAATGCGACCAGTATGACTCAAATTGCATATATTTTTTTTGAAATGACATTTTAGTAAAAAACACAACTGGTATATTGAAATCTAAGAAAATTAATTGAGGTTGTTCTAATACATTAGGACAATGATCTATGATTCAGTTGTAATGTGTAATAATAAAACCTACCTCAATTCGATGAACATTGTGACTTGTATGACTAAAAGTACCCGTTATCAGTTCTAAATTGACATTTTAACTCAAAATCTGTCACTCGCTAAAAACAAAGAAAACATGTTCTGATTGTATTCTAAATAAGTACATTGATTCATATGTCCTTTGTGTTGTTTATGAAGCACTCTCACATCAAAACAACAGATGATGTGACCGGTATGTCTTAAATTACATTTTTTTGTTTAAAATGAAATTTTACTAAAAAAAACACAACTAACATAATGAAAACTAATGAAATTAATTAAAATTGTTTTTTATACATTATGAAAACAATACATCAAACATTTGTGATATGTATTAACCAACCCCACCTCAATATGATGCACGGTACCATCGTTATGACTCCAAATGTGTCTCACTATTAAAAATTGATATTATTTCAAGCAAAAAACACAACTGACATAATGAAGACCTAAAAAACGCATTCATATTGTTTTTCTACTTGATTACAACAATCCATGAGTTAATTATGTCATATAATAATCAACCCCACCTCAATCTTATGAATGGTGTGACCGTTGTGACTAAAGGTTACTACTATAAGTTAATAATTGACATTTTAGTTCATAAATGGAACTCCCTAAAAACAACGAAAATGTGTTCTGATTGACATACAAATTAAGGAAAGCGATTCTTATGTTCTTGGTGATGTGGGTGAATTAGTCTCATGTCAAACCGATGTATGATGTGACCAGTATGACTCAAATTTCATGTTTTATGTTTGAAATGATATATTATTAAAAAAACTCAACTGACATAATGAAAGTCAAGAAAACACATTTGGATTATTTTTATACTTAAGGAAAAAATTATATGAGTCGGTTTTTATGTATAAGATTCAACCCCACCTCAATCCAACGAACGGATTGACTGGTATGACCTAAAGTGTCAGCTATTAGTTTAAAATAGACATTTTATCTCAAAAAAATTCACTCAATGAAAACCATGAAAATGTGCTTCTATTGTATTAAAAATTAAGGACATAGATTCTTTAGTCCACTGTGATGGGTATGAAGAAGTCTCATGTTAATCTAATCCATGATGAGACCGATATGACTCAAATTGCATGTTTACAATTTGAAATAACATTTAATTCCAAAAAACACAACTGACATACTGAAAACTAAGGAAATGATTTCTTATTGTTTTTATAATTTAGGACAATGATTCATCAGTCATTTTTGATGTATAGGAATCAACCTCAACTTAATCCAATAGACAATGTCTCCTATATGACTCTAAATTTGTCTTGTTATTTAAAACTAACGTTATTTCAAGTAAAAAAAACAATACTAACATACTAAAAACTGAGCAAACAAATTCATATTGTTTTGATACTTTAGTTAAATGATCCATGAGTCATTTTTGGCATGTGTGAATCAACCCCACCTCAATCTGACAAATTTTGTGGCCGGTATGACTAAAAGTGTCCATTATTAGTTTAAAATTTATATTTTAAATCAAAAAAATGGCATTCATTGAAAACGATGTAAACTCACTCCAATTGTCATCCAATTTATGGGAAATTGTTATTAGGTCCTTTTGTGATTTGTATGATGGTTTCTCATGCCATACTGATGCATTATGCGACTGGTATGCCTCAAATTCAATGTTTTCCGTTTGGAATGAAATTTTAGTAAAAAAACAGAACTAACATACTGAAAACCATGAATATTCATTAATATTGTTTTGATAATTTATTACAGTGATCCATCAGTCACTTTTGATGTGTATAAATCAACCCCATCTCAGTGCAAAACACAGTGTCACTGGAATGACTCCCAATGTGTCATTTTTATTAATAATTGACATTTTCATAATGTATTATTCATATTAAGGTTTAATATATTTCATTATATTATTACTAACATAATATTTGTTTTCTTATATAGGTGGAACATTTTTATCTCATTGGGATTATTTTTCGGTGACTATTACCACCCATCATAGGAAATTTTTTAGAGGGGAAAACATACGTTAAAATAGAAAACATTAATGTTTTTAACAGTTTGTTGGGAATTTTTCAATTTAATTTTATAAAACAATGTTCAATATGTATATAGATGTATTTTCTTGGTATATACCATGAGTGAATATTTTTATATTCATGAATTTCAATTAAATGTATATATCATTGTTTTCAAAACATATGTGCGGGTTTCTAGTTTTTTCATAATTTTCATCGTGTATGTGGTTTTTTTTGTATATATATACTATTAGTGGTTATTTATGAGCAATTTGTTTCATGATTTTTTGGGTTATTTCTTTGGGTTTGACTATTTTGGTTAGCTGTTTATTTTTTTAGCTGTTTGATTGGTGTGCTGTTATATAAACAGCATTCCAAGACCGAGAATCTATTATCAGCGCGGATAAATTGGGTCTTAATCAGAGCTTTTCTGAGAGTGGATAAAGGGGGGCGTTTATTAGCACTAAAAATAGCGCTAAAAATGGACCCCCTTTATTAGTAATTTCTTAGCACTGATAAAATGTACCCCCTTTAATTGTAGCTTGATTAACAGTTCTTTTTTAGCACTGATAAAGGCCATTATTACCATTGATAAAATCCTCTTTTGTGATAGTGAATCACATGATCATTCTTCCGAAAGCCAATAAAGTGCATAACCTATC
Source organism: Viscum album (assembly GCA_963277665.1). NCBI lineage: Eukaryota > Viridiplantae > Streptophyta > Magnoliopsida > Santalales > Viscaceae > Viscum > Viscum album. The sequence goes on from OY728161.1 coordinate 1,605,016,892, forward strand.
ATGTAAATGGGTGTGTTAGGGGATAACCCCTCATGAGAAAAGTATTTGGCACCGTGTGACTTCACATGTGAGAAATACAGTTCATTAATTGTCTTATGAAATGATATAACATCACATATCCCATATTGCGATGGGTTTTAATACTATTTGGAATTCATAGTACCACATAAATAAGGTTAGGATCTCACTTAAATCATCAGTAGAATGTGGAACCAATCATAGATCAAAATCCCACCTCTTCCCAGAAAGAAGATTAAATAACCAAATATCAACCTATATGAATAATTGTGGACATCGACATGTAATTTGGATATGATCTGATCTCAAATAATTTATTTTATGTGACATATAAGATAATCATGAAACAACATCTATGATTTGTCGCACCATGTCGATCCGATTGAAGTCCACACCGCACACATGCAATATTAATGTGTTCATGAGAAGCTCCATGAAGTGATTAATATCATCACATAAAGAAAATAAATATTCCATGTGCATATTAGAGACTCTATCACTCAAACCCCATTATGGTATCACATGTGGATTTAGACGTGTGGCGTCCTTATGCAAACCTTCGGTCATACAATGTCTTCAGGTGCCTTGGGTATTGCAAAATCTATGGGATGACCGAAAACACTTTCTATTCACCATTTGGAATGCCTCATCTATAGGAAAACGTACTTAGTCTCGATATGGAATCAAAAAAACATCTATATACGGTGTATCAAAGGGGATAAAAGTGATTTCCCTCACCGAAGACCACATGCTATTGTGTGATTCTTTAATGAACATGCGGTGCATAAAAGTCAAGTAGAGAAATAGTCTGGGATGACTTCTACATATCGTCGCATGATGTAGCACTGATCATGAAAATCCCTATAGGCTATCAATACAACTTACCAATACAAGGCATGCACACCATTACAATATCCCATATTGATCTTGCGGTGCACACATGGAAAAATAGTGACCGATGGCTACAAAAATACTTTAAAAATATGGTAACAATATATCCAAATGTAGAGACCCCCGGTGGTTGTAAAGCTCATGCATCATATCATCACTGAGATTAAAAAATCCATTATGGATTTATTGGAAAACATTCATTATCCATGAACCATTGAAACATTGAATAAACCTGATAAAGGGAAGGAGGCGAGAGGTATTTGCAGTTGTTGAAGGACATGTGATATACCACAGGTCCTCAGCGGAATGTTTGGCTCACGTCACGGAAGCTCTTTGGATTTTCTTCTTTGTAGCACAAAAGTTATCGGGTATGTCCAAGAATCCCTTAGGTGATTTGAGGTCAGAAAGATATACATGTACACTATATACCTACACACACTCTATATAACCCATATTGGTCATGTGATACATCAATGAAAAATAGAGCCAAAATCTGAGACATTTCTCATGAAAAATTTCATAATCCCTATCCATTGTAAAATAAAACAATGGAGATAGAAATGGAGGAGGTTAGAGGTGTTTGAGGTCACTAAAGAAAATGTTATTCACCCCTTGAAACCCAAAAGACACCACGATTCCTCTGCGACATGTCTGCCTTGAATTAGGAGGGCCCATTGGCTTGTCATCCTCACCATGTGAAGAACCATAGGTGACTCCATGACACCCTTTCGGAAAATGGATAGATTTTTCTATAAAATGATATCGCACCCCTATAGGACCCATATTGGTCATGTGACGCATCACCAATAAATAAAAAGAAATAAATTTAATAACACTTATTCAAATATTAATGACTCCCAAACATTGTCACACAAAATAAAGGAGATAAAAGGGGAGGAGATAGGAGGTACTTGCAGTTGTCAAAGGACATGTGATGCACCCAACACACCCATGGCACAATCCCGTGAGACCCCAAGACATGTAACCAAGGATTTCATGAGTGTATTTCAATAGACACTTGGAACATGAAAAGTCCCTTGGATATGTCAACATGACAACAAGGAAGTCCTTTAACACATTTCCATGATAAAAAAAGTCTTCAATAATTGGAAATAATCTGATAAAGGAAGATATTCTTGATCGGTGAAAATTAGGCAACGCACCCAGAGCGGTCCATGATAGAGACTTGTGAAACCGTGTGGTTCCAAACTCCTTCATTGAATCCATCCTAGACTTGCACTTGATATGGAACAAAAAATGGTGAGTATACAGGGTGTTGAGGGATATCAATCCCCCATCGTAGAACAAAAAATTCACTGTCTATTAGGTGAATGGAAATCTCGAGCAGAAAATTCACAAGAATCAAAGTGGTTTCCTCAGAGAAGCTGATAATGCGACCAGAAAACCTTCCATCAGGTAATACACTAGAGAGTATCCATATTATTCATGAACTATGTATATATACCTTCATGCGATCATTCATAGATCACATGATGGACTTATGGACAAGCATGCAGAGAATATACCACATGTCTTCTGAATCACGCATGACTCAGAGACACTGATACTGGATAAATCTAAGGCCCTTGCAATAGAAGGGTTAGAACTGAGACCAAATGTGGATGAATTTAGAAAAGAAAATTCCAATAATAGCATCAAGAAATGTCATCTAGATCTTTTTACTCTATTTCAATATGCCACCTGGGACATGAAAAATAATCCAGACATGATTGAGAAATTCCCAAAGTTCTTAACATTAAACACTTTGATCTCACAAATCCCGAAGAGTTTATCACTGAGACTTGCGACGTATTTTTGACATAATTCTCCTCTCATATAATGGAATCTTCTCATATCAGTGGAGTCTCGTGGTTAAATCTAGGCATGAAAACCACGCTCTCATGAAACCCTCTGGGCAAGTCAGTAGAGACTCATGACGCCTTCTATACATGTCGGACTGGTCCCACGATGTCTCCTAGAGGTGTCATACAAGATATTCCACATCCTTCAGAATGTTTCACATTAGATCATACAACACCCTATACATGTGTCAAGATAGGTCATGCGATGGATCTTCAGGACAGTCAGTAGGGTCATGAAACACCCTCCAGGAAAGAAGTCTTGATCACAAAGGCATCCTAGGGCTTGATAATATATTTTTTCCTCAGCATGGAAGCCCTAAAAAATAGGGGAACCTCAGTTTGTAGCCCCAAAATAATGAACTTGATTCCTTATATATTCAGGATACTTAGTCCACCTCTCCGTGAGGTTTGAGATCCATATTGATCATCTATGAAAGGACCATCATATGAGTCCCTTGTTCAAATAACTTCCATATATTACATTATATCCATTTATTTTCAAAAAATAGTATCTTTTACATGGGATCAGGGAGTTGAAATTATCCTATCATCGATCCTATAAACCCCCACAATGGTTCAAGGAAACCTCAGTCTGTAATCCCAAATAGAAAATGAACTACACAAACTCCTATTCTTTTCATACCCGGGATACGTAGGATGCATTTTGATGGCCCAAGCTGAAATGAAAATATAAATTGATGTAAGAATTATATGAAATATATTTCAACCATCAGAACCTGATCATTCCAATGAGAGGATTACTCTTCCTCATCCATCATTCGATTGGGATATAAACCAAACTATGACTACTTTGATAGATTCCACACATAAGATATGTAGGAAACCTTTAAAAGGCCCAATATTTTTACCAAACACTCCAAATACTATCATAGTACACAATTCCCATACATATACACCATAAGGTTGACCTTCTATTCCCATTATTTCTAACATCGATCGGAGCTCACGTTGGTTTAGGGAGATGTGAATAAGAACCTTATTAGGAATCATGAATGAATACCCATCATATAAGGTCATATACCTTGGGGGAAGTCCTAATAGCATCAATAAAATATGTGGGTTTTTATTCCTACATTACCCAAGATACATAGGATTCCTCATAATGGATCAATCATCTCCACTAAATACTAAAAACCTCCATGCCTGGCAGCACATTCTGAAGCGCTTGGTTATACAGTTACAACACCATAATGTAGCTATTCTTGGCTAAGTAAATGGATAAAGAACCACGAATACATATATATGGATCAATTAATGAGACTCCCTTTCATCATCTAATGAGAGAATCAACCGATAAACCATTTATTCAGGGTAACCGACCCCGTATCAGGATTTGGATGAGATCCAAGAACATATAATAAATCTATAAGAGAGTCCCAAAGTAGGGAATAATTTTCCCTAAAAGGGCGTGATGAGCTCGATCACCCATCCTCTTGGAAAATGCATGTACCCAATAGACATCGGGCCTGAAAACCTAAATCACCATTGGCCTTTGGAAAGTAGTTCAATACCCAGCTATAGATGGGAGAACCATTGGTTGTATCCATGAAAAGTATAAATGGTAGCCTGATGAGAAAAACCATCTCAAACCATGAAATCCTGATGAAACATAGTGATAATTATAAGATTTCTTTAACATTTGATGTATAATTGTCCTTATCCAGTGACGAAAACACTTTACCAACTTATGATGAATTATCAACATTTTCAAAATTATTAGAAAATGAAAATTGTAATATTTGTAAAAAACATGATAATGCCAAATAAAAAACTACTATGACATATTTTAGAATTACTATTTTTAAAAAAGAAATATCATATCATTCTAATGATATTGATAAAACTATTTTTTATAAATATTATTTTTCATATAATGCTTGAAAAAGTTATTTTTGAGAAAAATGTTTTATGAACAAAACATTGTATTAAAACTATTATCGATGAGGTTAAAAATTTTCCAATCAAAATAAAATCCAAAACATATATTTTGATTAATCTTTTGTCAATTTTTACCAATGGTAAGGAAAAATTTGACAAGGTGTATAAAAAAATTATACCTCATGGATGTAGTTATGGAATGAGTTTTACTAAAAAAACCCCATTTTTTTAATAATTACGTTGTTCCAAAAAGTGATCCTCTTTTCACTAAGTTCCAATGTAGTGTGAACTTAAATAAAAAATGTTCTTTGAATAGAGTACAATCATTTGGATTTCACAAAGATTGTTTATCCAAGGAAATTTTATTTACCCAAGTTAACAATGTTGGGGAAATGTGGTTACCTAAAATTTTTAAACTAATAATAAGTGACCCAAGAAGGTTAGGGTATTCAAAAGCTAATCTTTTTTACAGAAATGTATAGAACGTACCAAAGATAAAAAAATTTGCTACCAAAATAGTTGATTTTATATGTACACGAATATAAATAAATACTTATTCCTGAAGATAATCAAGATGGAATGTGGAAAAGTAACATTCAATGATAAATATCAAGGAGTTATTATTATAATAGGTAAAAAAATCTTGAAAAAATAATATTTAAAATTATATTTCGATGTAGGATGTATTCAAAAATGTATTAACATAACTAAATTATGTGATAAAGGTTATCTTATGAACTTTAGGAATGATAAATTTTTAGAAAATAGTTTCAAGGATGAATTTATCTTTTCATACAATCAACATGATAATGTTGATAGACTAAGAATAGATGATATTAGGATATTAATTATATCCATGGTCATGTAAAAATAATACTTCTTGGAAATTTCCAATATTTTAGCTGAATATGCGGTAGCTAGTATGGCAACCCTGCTTTTTATTGCAAATTATACATGATTTATTATATAAAAATTCACTTGATACAACAAAGAAGATAAATGGGTTTAGTGTATTTGGGGCCTAGGATCATTAAATAAAAACATAAAAAATGAAATAAAACATCTTTATTGAAAAATTCCATTACATGACCACTACATTCCTTCGTACATAGCATTTCTTGTGATAACCTGAGGACATGAATAAGAAAAGGGTGGGCTATAAAGCCTAGTAAGGGAATACACATGGAATAACATGATTAGTAAAATACATGTTAGAAAATAGGCATATCAATAAGTCACAAGAGAAACATGAACGTAAATGAATGATAAATCATGATAATGATAACATGGGAATGTGGCAACAACACTTAACATAGAATTAGCATGAGCCAAGGCTCATTGCACATGGAGCATGAGTAAATACTCATTGCACATAAAGCACGAGTAAACCCTCATTGTACTTGAATTAGCATGAGTCAACACTCATTGCACATGACGTATCATGGTACTATACATTACGCAATTCATTGGAGCGCTATAAGGGAGCACCCTTCTTAAACATTTCATTTCATGAATAAGTGTGCCAAATGGATCATTAAACACGGATTCATAAAACATAATCATTTATTCCAAGATAAAGGAATATGGAATTCATACATGAAACTTTAAAATCAATAAGTAAATGTTCATAAAGTTGAATACTCTTGATGGAGAAATGGGCATGGTATTCACTACATAATGACATTGTCTTAGAAAATCAGTGCGATTTCGACAGCGTAACGGCGTGACATAAGAATTCATACAAATGGTTGATGAGAGAGAAAGGGGTTCCTCATAATATTTACATGTAATGGATATTAATGAATTTATATAGATACATGTCCCAGCAATTGTAATGGAATTTTGATTCATGATACAAAAGTATTGCTTGAATGTAAAAGAGGAGAGAGAAGTTCCTTTCGTAATTTCAGCATAGTAACAGGTGTACATGGGAGGAATTTAATGAGAGAGAAAGGGTCTACCATCATTAAAAAATAAAGACGGTAGTATGAGGGAGGTGCTAAACCATACCCCAACATTTATAATTGAAATTAAAAGGGCAAAACAACGGAAAAAAATTGGACAAAAATGAGAAAATAAGAAAAAACCCTTACTTGGAAGTGTGCTTCAAAAGGCTAGAGAGAGGCTTCATGGGAGATTGGGGCACCTTGGGAGGAATCTAGAGAGAGTAGGGCAGAGTTTGGATGAACTAAAAATTCTTTGAGTGAAGAGGTAGTGGGATCTTGGGTGGGTATATATAGGAATGGTGAGGGAATTCTTTATTATTTAGGTTTGGGACCCCTTACCTTAAATAAATCCAAACCACAAACCATCCCATGGATTTTGCCCATGGTTTTCGGAAACGGGAAGAGGAAAAATATATTTTATAAGGACAAAGTCCGGGCTTCTTAAAATATTAGGTTTTTTTATGTGGAGGTGAGTCACACTCTTGGGGAAATTAATTTAAAATGACAAGGTGTTTAATAAGTCTTGAGGGGTCCATTAATGCTTTGAAAAGTAAGTCAAATAAACCCAAAATCACATTATATTAATGTTAAAACATATATTTTTCGAACATAAATATTATTGTATTTTATTACATCACTATTGGGTCATTATGATGTCATAAAACACATTATATATTTAAACGAAATTTAATTTTTACCCAAAAATTTAACTGTATCAGAAAATTATGAAAAATTCACCATTGTATAATTTGAATGTCCTTATTCCAAAAATAAAATTAATTTTATCTAAATAATTTTATAAATATGTTCATTTTCACTTTTAAAATAAAACCCTACATTTATTGAAAATTCACGGGTTTTGACAAAAATGGCTTTCAAACCGTAATAAAAATTATAATTGCATTCATAAAATTATAAGATCATTTGTATTTAATAATAATTATAATATTATATTAAAATATTATTTAATTCAAAAATCCCTTAATTTAATAAAATAGAATTTTTAATTAAATAATAACTAAAAACACTATTTGTACTTTAAAAACTATTTACAATGTATCAAAAATGACAAGGAGGTATATTCATTATTATATACAAAAATAATATACATGAACATTGTACTTGGTATTTGTTACATAACCCCTTAAAACAGATGCATAAGACCTAAGGGTAAGGTGTGAGATGGTGAAAGACTCTTGGGGTGGGTCGGATAACATTGCTCGAGTGGTAATTTCTATCAACTTCCACTTCTCCCATAGACGGTCCCATTCGAGCTTGACATGGTGAAGCTCAGCTTGGACTTGGGCAAGAGCGAAGCCCAAGGATGCCACCTCTTTTTTGAGCTCCGACAAATGCGCTTCATATGTGGCAATTCTACTGGATGAGGCCATCGCTTCCTTTGTCTATGCAAATTGGATTTTTTAAAGTCCAATATTTATACTAATCGTGTGATCACTGTTCAAAGGCTATAAATGTAACGTTAAAAATTCTTATCATAAAACCAATGAAGTTGATATTTTATAAAAACATTTTATATAAAGAGATATTTAATATGATCAAGAGGGATTTTCCATTAATGAATCTTTGGTTCCTTACAATATTCCCCCCTTAAGAAATTCTGCCCATGAAATTTTCCTTTTCCCACAATAAAACTAATGTGGTTAACTCAGATTTATCACTTCCTCCGATTCCCAAGTCGCTTCTTCAAACATGTGGTTTCTCCTCAACACGTTGACAAGGGGAATTGTCTAATTTCGTAGAACTTTTTATTATTGATTTAAGATCTTCACTGGTTTCTCCTCATAAGAAAGATCATCTTCGAAATGTACCACCTCAGAAGAGAGTACATGTGAAGGGTCCGATATGTACTTTCTTAAGAGGGATACATGAAAGACATCATGTACTTTGACAATAGTAGGTGGAAGTACTATTCGATAGGCCACAACACCTGACATGATCAAGAATCTCGAAGGGGCCGATGTACCTTGGACTTAACTTCCCTTTCTTTACAAACCTCATGATCTTCTTCCACAGAGATATGCGTAGAAAAACCATGTCTCCAACTTTAAACTCATGTTCTCATCATTGATTATATGCATAACCCTTCTGTCAACTCTAGGCTGCCTTGATATGCTGCTGAATAGTTTTCACATTCTCCACCATTTCCTCCACCATTTATGGTCCAAGTAGCTTACGTTCACCGACCTCATCCCAACATGCTGGTGTTCTGCACCTTTTCCCATACAGGGCTTCATATGGTGCCATTTGGATGCTTGAGTGGAAACTATTGTTATAAGGGAACTCAACTAGAGGAAGATGTTGATCCCATCATACTTTAAAGACCATTGAGCACGATCTCAACTTGTCCTCAAGTGTTTGGATAGTCCGCTCGGATTGGACATCAGTTTGAGGATGACAGGTCGTACTGATGTTCAGTTCAGTATTCAGAGCATGTTTAAGCCTCTTGAAAACCATATAGGTGAACCTTTGATCTCGGTCAGACACAATAGATAGTGGTACTCCGTGCAACCTTACCACTTCCTTGATATATATCTATGCCAGTTGATCCAAAGAGAAATCCTCCTGAATAGCAATGAAGTATGCAGTCTTTGTAAGATGAGCCACAACAACTGAGATTGAATTGTTGCCTTTGGATATCCTTGAAAGTCTGGTGAAAAAGTCCATGATGATGTTCTCCCATTTCTATTCAGGTATGGGAAATGGTTGCATCATCCCCTTAGACTTCTGCCTCTCTGCCTTCACTTGCTGACACACCAGGCACATTGATGTATATTCAGCGATATCCTTCTTCATGTTATCCCACCAAATGTTTTCTCGGAGATCACAATACATCTTTTTGCTCCCTACATGAATAGAAAAATTTGAACTATGTGAATCATATAAAAGTTCCTTATTTAGATCCGGATATGATGGAACACATAGTCTTTTCTGAAACCGCACAATTCCTTCTTCATTAACATTAAACTCCGAGGATTTCCGTTTTTCGATAGCTCCCACTTTTTCTTGAATTCCCACATCATCCTTTTGAGCATCCTTTAACCTTTACAAAAGAGATGGTTGAGCAATAATTTGTGAAAGGATTGATGATTTTCACTTCTATATGATTCACATGTCCATCTTCATCAAGTCTAAGAAGACTGGATCCTTCTCAATTCTCATCATTGATAGAATCGCTGGATCATTTCTACTTAGAGAATCTGCCACCTTGTTCGCTTTCCCAGGGTGGTAATCGATCGAACAGTCATAATCATTGATGAGATCTATCTATCTTCTCTGTGCATATTAATCACTTTCTGTATGAATATATATTTAAGACTCTTCTGGTCCGTATATATCTCATATTTCTCTCCATAGAGATAATGACACCCGATTTTCAAGGCAAAGATCACTGCCGCCAACTCCAGATCATGCGTTTGATAGTTTCACCCAAGTATTTTCAACTGCCTTGAGGCATATGATATCACTTTATCATTCTGCATCAGCAGACATCCTAAGCCCTTCTTCGAAGCATCACTGAATACCACAAAATTTCCCCACTTGTGGGTAAAGTGAGCACATGCGCAGTGATAAGCCTCCTTTTCAAATCCTTGAAGCTTTCTTTGCATTCATCACTCCAAGAAAAAATTACTCCCTTTCGAGTTAACTTGGTATGTGGGTTTGACATTCGTGAGAAATACCTCACAAATCGTCGATAATATCCAACTAACCCCAAGAAGCTACGGATATCCGTTACCAATGTTGGCCTCAGCCATCCCTCAATTGCATCTGTTTTGGATGGGTCCACAGATATCCCATTGCTTGTGATGATATGGCCCAAGAATGAGAGATCCTTCAACTAGAACTCAAACATGTTGTGCTTTTCATAGAGATTCTCCTTGCGCAAAGTCTATAGAACTGTTCTTAAATGCTTCTCATGATCCTCTTTGGTTTTGGAGTATATTAGAATGTCATCCATAAATACTACAAAATATTTGTTGAGGTAATTTATAAAGAATATTTTCATTATGTCCATGAATATTTCTAGATCATTGGTGTGTCCAAAAGGCATTACTATGAATTCATAGTGATCGTATCTTGTGAGAAAAATCATTCTTGGGGATATCTTCCTTCTTCACCTTTACTTGAAAATATCTCGACCGCAAGTCCACCTTGGAGAAGTATTTTGCTCCACACTGCTGATGAAACAAGTCATTGGTTCTTGGGAGAGGATACTTGTTCTTTATCATGATTTTGTTAAGTTTACAATAATTGATGCAAAGCCGCATTGACCCATCCTTCTTCTTGACGAAGAGGACTGGTGCACCCCATGGTGAAGCACTAGGGCGTATAAACCCTTTATCCAGATTATTCTGTAGTTGTTTCTTCAGGTCTTCAAGCTAAACAACATCCATTCTATATGGAGTCTTGGATATTGGTAGCACCCCAGGTATAAGTTCAATTGAGAACTCCAAATCTCTTCTAGGAGGAAGACCAGGCGGTTCCTCGGGAAACACTTCCGCGAATTCCCTCACAATAGGCATTTAATCAAGGATGGTTTCTTCTTTCGACTCAATAATCTGAGCCAGATAAGCATGCTCATAGGGTAGTAATATCCATTCTTGAGATGATGGAGCTAATGGAGATTCATATTCCTCCTGACACTTGTAATGAATAGGGGTTCGATTCTCCATATGCAGTGTGATTTCCCTCTCCCGACAATTTATGATGTCTCTATATAAGGAAAGATAATACATGCCATGAATTTTATCAAATTCCACCAGAGGAAGTATGACGAGGTTCGCCGTGAAATTCAATCCACAGATTATAACACGGGAGGACTTATACTCATGGGATGCAATTATTGCCCCATTTTCCGTACTCACCGACATCTTCACTTCCTTGATTAGTGGTGGTGTTGGGATTGTTCTACTAAACATTCTAGATAAAAAATAATGCATAGAACCTGAATCAAAAAGTATGTTCACTATTCTTGAATTAATAACTATCGTACCTATCACCACTTCGCTTTTGGGGTGCACTTCAGCAGAAGTGATGGAAAAATCTCTTCCTTGCTACCTTGGAGGTTGTGGGTTGTCTCCGAAAACCCTTGGATTAGGGAACTGATTTGAAAAATGACATTGTTCTTTTCATTTGTAACATTGAACAATGCTTTGAGGTTCGAACGGGTAATTCCTCTCCTCTGCCGCAACCGCGGGTATTTCTTACCGACAATTAACAGTTAGGTTCCCCTACCTTCCACACCTGAAGCATTTCCTCATCCCCTTAAGGCAATTTCCAGGGTGCTTCATTCCGCACTTTTGGAAAGTGGGGTGCTAGATCTTCTTAGCACCGTTGGATTTATCCATCGGACCGCCAACATTGAAGTCTACCTTACTCTTCGTGTCCCCATGATACCCATGTGATTCTCCGATCTCCATTTCGACCTTGTGGGCATATCGAACAATTTTCTCATAGCTGTCGATGTCATGTATTGCTAATGCTTTATGCGTGCTAGGCTTCATCCCACCAAAGAAGCGGTCAACCTTGCATTTTGTGGTAACGACAAAGTCGAAAGCGTAACATGTAAGCCTTGTGAAGTTTTCCTCGTACGCTCCAACAGATTCTTCATCTTTTTTCGTGAGGGAAAGGAAGTCCCTTTCCATCTTAAGCCGGAGGGTGCGGGAAAAATATTTATCGAAAAACATCTTCCGGAAATCCTTCCATTCTATTGCCTCGATCTCCTCCTCAGGCTTCATATTTTTGATCAACGTCGACCATTGATCAACATCACCCTCAATAAGATAAGCCACCAGGAGAACCATCTCCTGTTCAGAACATTGAAGGATGGATAATATCTTTTCAATGGAGTTGATCCATTATTCAGCGATCATGGGATCATATGATCCACTAGAAGTATGAGGCCTTTATCTCATGATGATCTCGAGAGCGACATATTCTTTCTTGGGGGGGGGGGTTTATCGTTCCAGTTGACCCGTGTTTCTACTCAAAACTTGAGTTAGCTGAGATAGAAGCATCACAAAGTTTGCGATTCCTGCTCCCATTATATTGGGAATCTCATTAGTACAATCATCACACTGATCTTCACAATGATTGTTAGCCCGAGTCCTCCTATTACCGGCCATTGGCTAGAATAAAATGAAAGTTAGGGTTAACACATAAAGGGTAATAAAAAGGAAAAATTTGATTACATATAAATAAACATTTATTTTTTTAACTCATGAGTCTATAGGATTCAATCTAGGATTTTTATGATCTACTATGTAACATATATTCGTAGGGGCCTTTTTTTTAATTCCCTTAATAAGATTTTATACTAAGATTGCGAATTTATCAAAACATATCTCCCAGGAGTGTCGTAACCAAGAGTGAAGCAAGGCCCATTGTCATGCACCAGTTCCCATTTGAGTCTTGCTCAAAGCCATGTTTTCGGGTTTTACCCCTAGGATACATCTGTGCTAGAGCCGCCTCTTCCTGCTCGTATCCAGACAGGGATGTATTTGTTTGATAAACCACTTACAAAGTACAAACAAAAACTTTGGGATGTTTTTATTATACATAGTCTTGTATCTAATACTTTACTAGGGTTTTATAATCCCAAAAATAACTAAACATCCCTCTAATAACAACTATGGCAACCCTGCTTTTTATTACAACTTAAACAAGATTTATTATATAAAACATCACTTTATACAACAAAGAAGATCGAGTGGCTTAGTGTCTTTGGGGCTTAGGATCATTACATAAAAACTTAAAACATGAAATACAACATATTTATTGAAATCATCCTTTACATGACCACTACATTCCTTCTTACTTAGCATTGCATGGGATAACCTGAGGACATGCATAAGAAAATGGTAAGCTATAAATCCCAGTAAGTGAATACACATGAAATAACATGAGGATTACAATACATGTTATAAAATAATAATATCAATATATCACAAGAGAAACATGAACATTAAGGCATGATAAATCATGACAATGATAACATGGGAATTTGGCAACAACACTTAACATGGAATTAGCATGAGCCAAGGCTCATTGCACATGGAGCATGAGTAAATCCTCATTGCACATAAAGCATGAGTAAACCATCATTGCACATGAATTAGTGTGAGTCAACACTCATTTCACATGACATATCTTGATAATATACTTTACCCAATTCATTGGAGCGCTATAAGGGCGCACCCTTCATAAACATTTAATTTAATGCATAAGTGTGCTACATGGTTCATAAAACAAGGATTCATAAAAGATAATAATTTATTCTATGATAAAGTAATGTGTAATTAATAAATGAAACATTACAATCAATAAGTAAATTTTCATAAACTTGAATACCCTTTATGGAGAAATGGGCATGGTATTCACTACACAATGACATTGGCTTAGAAAATTGGTGCGATTTCGGCAGCGTAACGGCGTGACATAAGAATTCATAAAAATGGTTGATGAGAGATAAAGGGGTTCCTCATCATATTTACATGTAATGGATAGTAAGGATGTCATATAGATACATTTCCCAACAATTGTAATGGAATTTAGATTCATGATACAAAATTATTTCTTGAATGTAAAAGAGGAGAGAGAAGTTCCTTTCGGAATTTCGGCATAGTAACGGGTGTACATGGGAGGCATTTAATGAGAGAGAGAGGGTATCCCATCATTAGAAAATAATTAGGGAAGTATGAGGGAGGTGTGAAACCATACCCCAACATTTATAATTGAAATTAAAAATGCAAAACAACTTAAAAAAAATTGGACAAAAATGAGAAAGGAAGAAAAAACCCTTACTTGGAAGTGTGCTTCCAAAGGCTAGAGAGAGGCTTGTGAGAGGCTTCTTGGGAGCTTAGGGAACATTGGGAGGATTCTAGAAAGAGTAGGTCAGAGTTTGGGCAAACTCAAAAGGCTTTGAGTGAGGAGGAAGTGGCATCTTGGATGGGTTTATATAGGAAAGGTGAGGGAACTATTTATTATTTAGGGTTGGAACCCCTTACATTAAAATAATCCAAACCAAAAACCAAAAAAGAATTTCCATGGTTTATGTAAAAGGGAAGAGGAAAACAATATTTTATATGTCCAAAGTCCTAACTTCTTAAAATATTATGGTTTCTTATGTGGAGGTGAGTTACACTCCCATGTAAATTAATTTAAAAAGACAAGGTGTTTAATAAGTCTCGAGGGGTCAATTAATGCTTTGCAAATTAAGTCAAACAAACCCAAAATCACATTATTTTAATGTTAAAACATATATTGGTTGAACATTAAGATTATAGTATTTTATTACATCACTATTGGGTCATAATAATGTCATAAAAAACATTATATATTTAAATAATATTTAATTTTAACCCAAAAATTAGAATGTTTCAGAAAATTGTGAAAAATTAACCGTTGGATAATTTTGATGTCCTAATTCAAAAAATAACATTTATTTTATCTAAATAAATATCTAAATATGTTAATTTTCACTTTTAAAATAAAAACCTGCATTTATCCAAAATTCAAGGGTTTTGACAAAAATGGCTTTACCTTAAGAAAAATTATAAATGCATTCATAAAATTATTAGATCATTTGTATTTAATAAAAATTATTTTAATAATAATAATATTTTATTAAAATATTATTCAATTAAAAAACCCTTAATTTAATAAAATATAATTCTTAATTAAATAATAACTAAAAATACTTTTTGTACTTTAAAAACTATTTACAATGAATAAAAAATGACAAGGAGGTATATTTATTATTATATTCAAAAATAATATACATGAACATAGTACTAGAGATTTGTTACATAACTCCTTAAAACAGCTACATATGACCTAAGGGTAAGGTGTGCGTTGGTGACATAATCTTGGGGTGGCTCGGATAACATCGCTCAAGTGGTAATTTCTATCAATATCCACTTCTCCCGTAGACGGTCCCGTTCAAGCATGACATGGTGAAGCTCATCTTGAGCTTGGTTAAGAGCGAAGCCCAAGGATGCCACCTCTTTTCCGAGCTCCGAAAAATGGGCTTCATATGGGGAAATTCTACTGGATGAGGTCATCGCTTCCTTTGTCTGAGTAAATTGGATTTGTTAAAGTCCTATAATTATACTAATCTTGTGATCACTGTTCAATGACTATAAAAGTAACGGTCACAATTCTTATCATAAAACGAATGAAGTAGAAATTTTGTAAAAACATTTTATATAAAGAGACATTTAATAAGTTCAAGAGAGGATTTTCCATTAATGAATCTTTCGGACGTCACTGCTAGAATTTATTGTGCTCAAGCATTGTGGATATAACACACACACACTGAATATGACATGTGTTTTACTACAAATCCAATAAATTTTGATAATACAAGTTCCGTTTATTTAAGTAAAAAACCAACACATAATTCATATAGTAAACACATAGGTATAACACACCATATACTTCAAAATCACACAAATAAATGAGATATAATCACACAATCTATCAGAATGAAAGGAAAAATTGATAATATTTTTTCTAAACACCTTAGTTTTGATAAATATAAATATATTAAACAAAATCTAGGAATGATCAATATAATGTGATTATTTCTATATAATTCTTATTAACCCATATCTGTAAATAAATACATTATTTTTTCATAAGGGGAGTACATATTTTTTTGTTTTTTAAAAAAGTTTTAGTTTTTCTTGAATCATTTAGTTTATTAAATTACAAGTTATGTTAATCAAATTATGGTAGTGTGTTTTATGGACAGAAATTTTTTATAAAATTTATGGAGTCATATTTCTCAAAATGTTTTCCAAACTCATATTATTATAAAATTTATAGACTCAAAACTTGTTACAAAATTTATTAGTTTTTTAGACTGTCATAATATTATTTCTTTTCAGGACTATTGTAATTAAATTTCATTATAAAAATAGAGTAATCTAATACTATTTCAAAACTATCATAATATGTATAAAAAAACCATGAATAACATGTTAACCATACCGATGAAACATTAATCTGTGAAAGGTACTCTTATTAAGGAAGATAAATTATTTCCCCCAGTTCACATATAAAGGTGGGTCACACAATTTTCCCACTTTGAGGCTTTAGACTTTTCACACCTGTGCTTCTTCACCCTTCAAATCGCTCAGTCCGATAATCATCCATTATGTCTATTCACTGGTCCCACTTCCAGTTCTGATGGAAAACAATGAGGAATATGCTAATAATATTTTTGGAAAATATAAAAACCTCCTCAATCCAGTCAAAGATAATAATGTTTTTGGATTTCATAATTAATTTTATACTGAAGTGTATGGAAATTTTCAATGTAGAGAACAAATTGTATCCATTCAGGGAGAATATTTCCTTTATAAGTGAAGATACGATGTCAATAATGTAGTTGGTGTTTGATGAAAATACAAATAATATTATTTAAAAAATTTATGGTGATGATTCTGATGACCAACCATCGGGAAAATAAAAGGATGATGAAAAGAAAAAGAAAACAAAGGCTAGGACTTATCGACCTTTAATGAAAAAGGAACAAAATAAAATGCAAAATGATATTTTATATAAGTTAATGAAACAAAAAGAATAAGAGAATCCATGGGATTTGAAATTAAAATTTGAACCTAATGAATCCTAATCATTAATGATTCAAATATCTTAACAAATTGATGAATAAGGAAAGATAAATAATCAAAGGAAGAGGTTTCAAGAAGTAAGAATTATGGAAATATTTTTAAAAGGAGATTAACATGTTTATCAAAATATAAGGATTATGACATGCCATATCGATATTATTTTTATAAAATATGGATTATCATTTTAAAAAACTGCAGTTATCCCTACTGAAATTCATTGTGTTGTTGACAAGGGAAAATGAACAGTTTATTTGGAAGAATTATATCCAAATGTTTTTGAGAGACAATCAGTACTGGAATAAGCTATAAAATGATCTCTCAGAAAGGAAAGGTAGCTAGAATACGAACATGAAGGAGATTTTGGAGAAGGAAATGTATAATAAGAAAATAACTAAGAAGGATAGAAACATAAATAAGAAGATTTAGAAAAGGAATAAATAGAAGAAGAGGTAAAATGTCACACCTAGTTCATCCTGTCTTTGTTTTGATTTACTGTGTTGGAAATCCCAATTCTTTTTGTCAGTTTTAGGTGAGATGAATGTTGGGTTTTGAACATCCATCTCGGTCTAATCATCCTATCATGGGTTTCCCATATCTTGTTTGGGATTTTTTTGGAGAAAATGGTGGTTACATCAAGATTTGGGCCAACCGTGAGCCCATTTCCATATTTAAAAATAAAATTTTTTTCTTTTATAAATCCTTCGTTTTTCATAATTTTTCACACATTACAATTCACACATATCCTCCCCTGACCTATTAATACAACCACAACACTTTTTACACATTAGAAATACATAATCTTGTAGGATTTGGGTTAATTATTCAGGTATTGAGCCCGACCATGAGCCTATTTCCAGTTTTTAAAAAAATATTTTGTTTCTTTTATATCTTATTCATTTTAATATATTTTTCAGTGATTCCACCTCCCAAAAGGAGCCCTAACTATTGGATATCGACCATAGGTTCCTAACCATTCGTTAGTCTTTGTTTTTGGCCTCTGTTTGGAATATTTATCATTG
The DNA here is from genome assembly GCA_963277665.1 of Viscum album. Taxonomy (NCBI): domain Eukaryota; kingdom Viridiplantae; phylum Streptophyta; class Magnoliopsida; order Santalales; family Viscaceae; genus Viscum; species Viscum album. Next base: position 1,605,035,182 of record OY728161.1, read on the forward strand.
AATGTCTGGTCTTCATAGATCTAGGGGTTTAGAACATACGATGGGTGTTTTCAGGTGTCTGTCTCAATTTCACCTTTGTATTGAGGTAGGTTATCAAAAATAAATTTCCATTATTATTAATGTTTAATATTTTTCAGGATGATCCCACCTTATATACATGTTTAGTATTTCTGTGTAGCCTTTGGATGATTTATTTTGTGTAAAAACTGGTTATTTATGCCTTGTTTTATGTAAAATAGAGTTGTTTCGTTATAAAAGTTCACACAACATGTTAAAATAAATGTTACAATACTATTTTAATATGGATAATTATGTTAATGAAATTGATTAAATATTTTAATAATACTTTGGCATGAATATTTTTGTATTTACCCCTTTGGTTGTTAAATAGATGTTGTTTTACTAAATGTTTCATGCCTAGTCTTCAGAAAAGTTTCTAATTGGGCGTTGTGTGGTAAATGTGATATCATATAATTTTTATGAATTAATTAATGTATGGGAGGAATTTAATATTCTATTTTTGGTAAATTTTATTTCTGTTAAAATTAGTTTTGGTTTTATAAATATATTTTTCTTTTTTTTGACATGTTTTGGCATGAGTTACCGGTAAGTGGCTCGTTCCCCACTCTTATGGTAATGGTTGAGCATAAATGTGTAAACTAAATTTTTTAAAGGTTTTATGTAAATGTTTTTATACCTCTAATGCTTTTTTTACACCTCTTAAGAAAATTTGAAATTTGTTCTTTTGTTATACGTTGGATTAGAAAAATTCTTAATGGCCCATTTCATATTTCTCTTTTAAAAAGGGTTTTCATTTGTATTACATGTTGTACCATTTGGGGTCATTTAAAGATTCATGAAATTAATTTAGTAAATAGTTTTGGGGATCCTAAATATGTCATGATATATAATTGTAGGTAATGTTCCCTAAAAAGTCGATTTTCATTTGGAATTCATGTTAAATCTTTGTTAATCTTCTTGAAATTGTTTTATGAAAATTTTAGATGGTTTATTGAGTTACAAAAGGGTGAAAAACATGTTTAGATACTATTTGGAGTTTGTGTGAACATAAATAGTTCTTTTACTATTAAATGGAATTTGAAATCATGTGGATCTTGTTTGAGCACGAAGAGGGAAACCCGGGTATCTAGGTGGGAAGACGTGTACTCGTATGCTAGGGATTTCGAGTGGTTTCGTCCCTACTTCACGTATCATGTTTTACAAATACCAAACTATATAAACTGTTATGATGATTTTGGGTACCACTAGGTTGTGGTTATGTTCCCTACTAGTGGATATTTCATGAAAATAGATATCAGTGGTCATTACATTTCAACGAGATACGAGGTACCTGGGGGCCACATCATGCTAGTGACTAGGTGTGTTTCCATGATCCGTGCTCATTGGATATATTGTATTAACTATCAGCATATGGTTAGTTTTATTTATAAATTTAGTAGAAAGTGTGTTTTATTTAAATTTGAACATTATTTAATGAAAACCTCTTGAAAACCATTTTCACGTTGATGTTGCATCACTTTGAAATTGGTTACTAACATTTCCTATTTATGAAAACTCGCAAAATTTTTTATTTAGTAATGTTTGAAACAAAAAAAATTGTTGGGAAAAAATATTTTTAAATATTTTATTTCAAACAGGAAATTAATGATTCTTTTTTTAAGGTATGTGAATTGGGAATAAAATATTGGGCTAACAAACTGACATTTAATACTCAGAACTATAGTCATCTTCTATTTATAGCCCTTGTGCAGGTTTAAGATTGAAATAGAATGCCTTGGGTGACTTGTTATTGATGTGTTGGAGAGTGACTAGTGGGGTCACATGGTGTTTTTTGGTTGTTAGGTTCAGTTTTTTGAGTTGTACATTCAGTTTCATGTACAAATAAGGATCAGTTCAACTTTTATATAAATTTATAATGAGATGTCCATTTCCTTTTTCTATTTATTTTATTTTTTATATTTTGGAGAAACCATTCCATTATTAGTATAATGATTCCCTTGGTTCTTTTTTCCATCCTGGGAGGATAGAGAACACCTCTCAGGACTATTCACGGAGCGGCCTGGGTGACGTGATCAGTGTCAACCCAGGCTTGACCATGTAAAAATTTTATTAGAGGAGGTCAGGTCTTGGAAAACCTTAATTTTTTGAGCACCCTTGTTAATTGGGGGATTCCATGGTAGATGGAGTATGATTTTCATATCATGAGGGGAAGGTTTGGGAATAGCGTCTCGAACTCTTGCTCGTTCAGATCATCAGATGTCCATGGAAAGTATAGTTTTATTAGTTCTTATGGTTATTAACGATTTTTTGGTTATTGGAATACCACAAGGAGAGTTGGACTGACAACCTCTTTGAGATTTTAGGGCCAGGAAAGTCATGTGGAGCCGGGTCATGGTCTTAAGAATTCTCTCTGTGTTGGATGTGTATTTTACATATGGTCCTTAACCATATGGTAAAGTCACCCACCGATAGTAGTTCCCTTTTGTGGGTATCTTAAAAATTTCTTTAATTATGAATTATGTATTGAAAATCCTTGTGTGAGATTTGTGGGAATATAATTTCAATTCTTAACAGATAATTGTTTTGAGAATGTTGGATTTTTTAAGCATTGTTTTGTGAGAAAGTGGAATGATTTAACGTGATCAAATTTCCATAATTTAAATTTCTGTTCTATTGAAATAAAAATGTTTGGAAGGCATGAATTATTTTAAGATGATTCTTATTTTTTTTAATAAAATATGTTTTTTGTGCTATAAAATACTTTTTGAATCTGATGAATTGGTTTTGGGAATTGGTGTTGAGCAGTTGGTGTTTTCCTAAAAAAGGGGTTTGGACTTTGTGGCTTTTTCATTAAAAAAAGAGACCTTGCTAAATTTTTGAAAATGGGAAATGGACTTTTGAATGACATGATAGTTTTGGAAGTTGTATTAAAATAAATGAAATGGGTATTAAATCAAATGGTTCATGAAAATGTGTTTTTTTGAGAAGCTAGAAAATGTTTTTAATAAAGGGAGAGGATTTTTATGGAGACCTAAAAGGATTCATTTTCAAGATTTATAAAATGGTTTGTTTTGTGTAAATATGAAAATGGTTTTTCACTTGGTGGTTTGTGTTCTAATGGAAGGTACATGATTTATTAAATGGGATGAATTTTTTGTCTTGTAAATTGAGGATGTTTTGTTAGACTTTAGTGATTTCTTGGGTGCTCACAAGCATTTTTTTGTATAGATATATTGATGGATGCCTGATATGAAATATTGGTCAAGTGCTTGAGGTGCCACAGGAATGTGCATGTGAGTGAGAATTGACGAAACACCATTGGTGAATGTGAAAATCCACCAAGTTATTATGATTTTCAAAAGTGTTTTATGCTTAAATATTTTTTTTAAGTCGAAGTTTATGTGGGTGGGTTTTTTCATGTTTTACAAGTTTGGTTTGTCCGATATGCCTCCACAGGATCATGAAGTGATATTCATGGTGTTTCTTGAGAGGGGATCTTGTTGGTGTCTTGGTTTTGGATAAATTTTTAGTGGTTTTCTATGGATATGTTGTATGTCGATATTTGGAAATGAATGGTTCACCATTGGAAAGACTTCCAGTTGATCAACCAAAGAATTCATTTCAAAAATAAAATCCAACTCTTTGGATGATTCCTCAACTCATTTGATGGAATAGATAGATGTTTGGGATTGATTTAAAGTGGTTTCATATTGTGAATATTCTTTTGGATGTAACAGTTGTGTTTGGTGATGTTGATGTGTTTTTCCATATTCCATTTACATTCTTCTACTTGTTCTGAGTGAGAGAGAATGGTGACATGTATCATTTAGTTCCTATTTAGATGAAGGAGTGTTGTTGAGAATGTTTGATTCATTGGGTGTTGTGATCTATAGTTCATGACTGTGGTGCAGTAGATGATTCAATCACTAGGGCTCTAGTAATAGGCCTCAGTGAGAAGCTTTTTTGACAGTAATGAAATCTCCAGAGGTGTGTGGAACTCGACTACTCTCCTGCCTTCACCATTGTGGTAAGGTATTTTCGATAAATTTATTGTGATTTATCATCACTGTGATCTTTTTTTTAATGATCATGGTGGACTTTCCCCTTACACAGTGTCTATGGTTATGCCTTCTCCAAAGTGGGTTTCTGATCAATGTCTCTATGTGGATAAGTAATGTGAATTGGGTGTGGTATTGGTTTTACTTGTTCATAGGTGGAGAGTGTTGAGTGATTCCTCTATTTCTTTTGTGGTTTTAGTGCCCAATTATTGGGTCCCCTTCCCTATCCACCTTGAGTGGTGGGGGTTTCGATCTGTTCTAAATGTGTTGGCCCAGACCTTTTCCCCACCATTCAAGAGTTATTGGTTTACATTTTCATGTTGTAATCCTTTTAAATTTTGTTTATAGGTTTTTTTGGGAGAGTTCTGTTGAGCCTATTTGGGTGAGGGCCGATTCTAGTTCGTCTTGAATTTTTTTTCATTTCAAGTTAGACTCTAATGGTGGGGGAGACCCACTGTGGGTCTCGAAGATATTTCCATTAAGGATTTGTGGGATGGAAGTTCTAATTTAATAGTGGGGAGACTCCCACCCCCCACGATATTGGATTTAGTGAGTGGAAATTGGTTTGGGTGATCATTGGTTTCATTGGGAGATGGCCCAAAAATATGCTTATTGGCTTGGTTGTGGAGGTGGTGGCTTCATCGTTCATTTTATTCTTAGGAAGTGGTTGTGAGTTGGTGTCTTGTTTGAGCAAGAGGAATAAATTATAAAGATGGTGGGCGATATGTCCATTGATTTAGAGGCTAGACCACATTGATAATTAATACTTAGGTTTTTAGATTTTAGCTATAATGTATTTTTACATTATAGGGGTATAATGCTTTAATGGTGGGGAGAATTGTCACATCTAGTTTTTCAAGTCTTGATTTTAATCGTGTATTTTTCCATCCTTATTATTTTATTGGGTTTTGGGAGAGATGAATGTATAGGTTTGAACATACAAATATGACTAATCATACTGCAATGGTTGAACCGATGTTTTTTTTGTGTTTTTAGAGAAAAGGGTGGGTACATCAATATTCGGGCTAAGTTTGTGCCCATTTCCAGATTAAAAAAATTGTTTCTTTTGTAATTACAATGCTTTTAAACATTTTTCACTCATTCCACTTCTCAATTGACCTCCCATGACCTATTCAAACGACCATATATATTTTAAAAAATTATAAATTCATAATCATGGTGGATTTGGGTTATTTATTTAGGTATTGGGCCAGCCCGTGATCCCATTTCCAGTTTTAAGAAAAATATTTTGTTTCTTTCATATCATATTTATTTATTTATATATTTGGGTGATTCCACCTCCCAAACTGAGACCTAAATATTGGATATAGAATATAGTAACATCCCCCTTAATTATAGTTTTTTGGGATTCTTTTTGAACTATTTATCAATGAAGGGCAGGTATTTATAGATCTAGGGTTTTGGAACGCGCATCGTGTGTTTTCAGGTGTGCATCTCCATTTCACCATGTATTTGAGGTAGTTTATCCCATTAAATTGACTTCATTATTTATGTTTTATATTTATATTTATTTTCTAACCTTATATACATGTTTATTAATTCTTTTCTTTCTTTTTTATGATTTATTTGGTGTGTAGAATGGTTATTTATGCCTTGTATTGTGTACAATGGGGTTGTTTTTTTTTGTAAAAGTTCACATATATTGTTCAAATAAATGATATTCTAGTATTAACAAATGTATTGTGATGTTAATGACCTATTTTAAATATTTTAATAAATTTCTGTCATTAATATGTGGGTTTTACCCCTTTGGGTGTTAAATATAAGTTATTTTTATAAATGTTTCACGCCTAGTCTTCAGAAAAGATCCCGGTTGGACTTTCTGTGATTAATTTGATATAAAATAACTTGTTTGAATTTATTATATAATTGGATGAAACAAATGTGATATTGTTGTGTCCTTTTATGTCTGTACAAAGTGGTTTTAATTTTATAAATAGATGGGTTTTGGTTTTTGACACATTTTTGCAAGTGTTGCTGGTAAGTGGCATGTTCGGCATTCTAATGAAAATGGTTGAGCTTAAATGTGTAACCTAAATGTTTTAAAGGTATTATTTAAATGTTTTTAATATTTTAATGGTTTTTTACACATCATTATGAAAATTTAAAATTATATCTTTCTTAATTTTTAGTTTGGTAAAACACATAAAGTTGTTTGTCATTTCTCTTAAAAAGAGGACGATGCTGATGAGACTAAAGATGAAGAGGACATCTGTCCGGATAGTCTGGCGGTGAGGATGATGCCGATGAGACAGAAGATAGTGGAAGGTAGTGGATTGATCGTCTGATGCTTTTGTAGGCCGGTGCGTGAAGGGCGATGGATGTGAATCGCGGTGGGTACGCGACTCGAGGTTTGTAGCTTGAGGTTGATGATGGTGGTTGATTTGAATTCTGAAAGTTGAATTTTGAATTTGAATTTTGAATTTCCTGGTTTTCAATTGCATGTGGATCCAATTTATGGTTCCCACATACAAACAAGTGGATTTTATAAAATACCATAAAAAAGGTTTGGGCTTCATGTGTATTCAATGTTGTACAATTTGGGGTAATTTTAAGACTCATTAAATTGATTTAGTAAATGGTTTTGGAGCTTCCAAATCTGGTCTAGAATGGAATTGTATGGTGTTTTTCCTAAAAAGTTCATTTTTTAAATGGAATTTATGTGAAAAGATTTTTTAAACTTCTTGAAATTGTTTTATTAAAATTTAGATGGTTTATTAAGTCACACAATGGGGGAAAACATGTTTATCTACTTTTTAGAGTGCATGTGACCAAAACTGGTTTTTATGCCTAAAAGGAATTTGATATCATGTGTTGTTTTTTTGAACACAAAGAGGGAATCACTAGTATCATGGTGGGAGGACATGTACTAGTATACTTGTGATCGAGAGTGGTTTCGTCCCTATTTCACATAGTATGTTTGAAAATGACAACACTAACTAAACTGATATAATGATGTTGAGGACCAATATGTTATGGGTATGTTCCCTACTAGTGGATCGTGCACAAGAAGAAATCTTTGTTATATTTACTTTTCACGATGATATGCTAGCTAGTGCCTATGGGTGTTCCCATGAATTGTCCTTATTGGATATATTGTATTCACTATCGTAATATGGTGAGTTTGGTTGGAAAATTCAGTACCATTTGTGTTTTATTTAATGGTAAATGTTATTTAGAGAAGCCCTCTTGAAAAACCTTTTCACATTGAAGTTGAATATATTTGAAATTGGTTACTAGGATTTTCTATTTATGAAAACTTGGAAGAATTTTTATTTTTTAATGTCTATACCATGGAACCTTTCTTGGAAAAAATATTATTATATATTTTATTTAAAACATGAAATTGATGTTTTTTTAATGTGTATTGGGAACATAATATCATACAGACCTATGGAGTTTTAATACTCACGCCTATAGTATTCTTCTATTTCTAGGCCTTTTGCAGGATTCAGCTTGACTTAAATCATTTTCGGCGACATGTGATCTATGTATTAAAAAGTGACCAGTAAGGTCACATGGAGTTATTTGGTTGTCAGGATTGGTCGGTTGAGTTGTATATTCACATTTCTTGAACTAATAATGCTTAGTTGAACTTTTATATAAATATATAATGGGATATCTATTTATTTACTTTGTTTATTTAATTGTTTATATTTGGAAAAAATCATTCCCTTTTCACAATTCTAATTCCCATGGTGTTTGTCGCCATCCCGGAGGGATCAGGATGGCCTTTCGGGACTTTTCACGAAGCAGCCTTGGTGACCGATTTGGGGCTGACCCGAGATGGTTTAGGACATAAAAACAAATAGGGTGAGGATGAAGAAGATAAAGAAGTGTTTGATGGTGAGGAAACACATTCAGATAATGAATCATCAGAATCATCAGCTTTATTGGATATACCATCAAAATTTGATAAGGGTGGAAAATCAGAAAGTACCCAAGAAGAAAAATCCTCTTCATTAAAAGAAGCAAAATCATTCTCAAAGAAAGAAACAAAAGGTAAAACATCACAAGATAAAGTTTATGAAATATATGATTCATATAAGCCTTTTTAAATTCTTGATGTTTTAAAAGAAAATATTATTTCAGAGAAAGATGATAAGAAAGAAAAACACAGACACTACAACCAGCATGCCAAAACACCCTCGACTTGAGCCTAATAATTTAGAAATTGAGGATATAATTGATCATATGGGTTATTATTTCATTTGACTAGATTTTAAAATATTAACAGAAAATATTCCATATGTTCTAAATATTGAATCATGATGTAAGATGCTTCAATAAACCATGAGTAAAAAAATCAGGTCACTCATGATTTTGAGAGAAATTGTGATGAGGATTGAGGAAGAAATGAATGTTTTTCATGAAAATTTCAAGAATCAAAAGTCTTTTTATAATAGTATGGTTAAATGGTCAAATTATATTAATACCGATATTCTGGAGCACAATGAAAATTTTCTAGAGGTAAAGAAACCGTTTTTTACATTCGGACAAATATTTTTAAAAGTTGTCGTTAGATATTGAAGAGAGAGTTAAGATTGTTGAGGAATATTGAGATTCCACAAAAGACTGGACAAAGGCTGTCAAATTATTTAATGAAAAAATTTGTGACATGTAGTTTGATTTGAGAAGACTTATATAATGGGAATATGAAATGATCATAATGAGGGAACAAAATAAAAAAATTTCTATGGAAGTTAAAATTTTGAAAGCTAAATATTGGAAGAAAGGTTCTCTGGAAGGAAAATTTTGTGAATCAAGAAAAATATCATCCAATGTTCAATAAAATGAAGGCTTTTGTGATGATCCTAATGGAGAAAAAATGATTTCTTTTTCATTGAACTATCAATTTAATTGTGTAAATCTTTTTTATTGTTAATGAATGAATTAATTTTCATCCAAATATTATTTACATTAATGATTTCAAATTTGATTGGTCATACATTCCTTCATATTTACATGGATAATTATATAGTTCATAATTGTTTCATATTTTATTTTTTCTAATATTTTATGAAACATCTGATTCTTTCCCATTCCTTTTTCAAAATCAAAATTGGGTAGAAATCATTATAATGGTATAAAGTTTTAAAAAAGGATAGAAAGCATTATCAATGGAGAAAATGTATTAAAAAGGTGGTGTTTTATTTTAAAATATAAATACTATCCCTATGAGGATAAATATTCCTAAGGGGGAGATGTTTTATTTAAGGAAGATCTATTCAAATTTCATCCATCATATTCAAATGAATAACGAACTCAAGGAGAGTTAAGTTTTAATAATAACATTGTAGTTATTAAAATAACAAAGGGTTATAAGTTTTTAATGTTATTTTCATTTATGAAATATGATTTTTGATCTTCAGAATGGGGTATATTGTTGGGTCAAATGTTTTAATTCTTACTTTTCCATTCATTTAGTTTTAAAATTCACAAACACTTTCTTAAAACATGATTATTAACTTTTTATGTCCTATGTGTTTATTTATGTTTTTGTAGAAACCATTATCTTCTACCATTAATTGAGAAAGTTATAATGTATTAAAAATATAATCTCATCATATTTAATTATGATCATTGTATTGACTATGTGTCCAACTAATCATAATAACCTTTAATCCAACGATGAGTAAGAATTTTAACTTGTCGATCGTATTGAAGAATTCATGATGATCAGAATGATTCTGGTATTGATATACTTGAATGAAACTCATAAGGATTACAATATTTATAATTAATATCTAATTTAATTGGAATAAAAAAACTTTATAATAATAATACATAGACATGTTTCTATCATAAGTAATATCACCTGCACTATAATAGTTCTAAAAAAATGAAATAAAAAATTTAATTACACCTGAAAATTAAAAGATGTCATGCACTAGCTATTCAAGGCCATTGAAACAAACTCAAAAATATAACCATTAGAGATTTGTTTATAAATAGCCAAAAAATAAAAGAGTTTGGAGATGATAAAAATCACAACTCAAGTCTTCTAATTCTTTCTCTATATGAAATTATTTTTTATATTCAGTGTAATACTTTATAGATTTTTAGTTCAAAACTATCCCTTTTAGGTTGTTTACATTATAAATTATTATTATTTTAGTCATGTCCGATCATTTTTATGATTTAGGGGTTCTATGAATAGGATTATGGTGAATCGAATCCATCAAATCAAGGGCATTCAGGGATAGGAAAACATATACTGATCATCGTATCAAGGAATTCTAGGGATAAGAATATGGATTTTATTTTTATCATCATATTGATGGACATCCTTGTAAAGAAATAAAGACATTACATTAAGTATAATACTATTGGCACTTTAGTCAATGTTAATTACTACCTCACTCTAAATGTTAAAAGATATAAATCTTTTAACATTTCTTGTAATTCAGTCTTACTATTACTATATTTTTTTACATGTTTATTGTAGATACCCGAATCTTGACATACATTGACATTACATTACATTTGAGGAATAATTAGTACATAACAAAAACACACACACAAGGATCATAATAGTTTAGTGTCTTTGGAAACACGGAATATAATCTTCTAATCCTCGTGAAAGATCTTAAACATCTCCCATAAAGATCTTCCTTTTTTTATACCTAAAACCATTCTTTATATCATGGGGAAAAGAAAACATAAAAGGGTGAGGTCAAATGCTCATTAAGGGTAAACAAAAGAAATATCAATCACATCGTATACATAAGCACTTAATTTTTGGAAATCTTAACCTGCAAAAGAGATCATAATTTCATAACATGGGATAAATCATGGCAGTGAAATGTAATCACAATAATCATAACTTAAAACATGAAACTTTTTGGCATACACACATAATCATAGAGAATCATTTCTTGTTAGTCAAGAGTCATTGCCAAGACTATCTTAGTGGACAAAGTCCCTTTCTGAACCGAGTCACCCTCGTTTCAGTCCTGTTTCACTGAATCGGTATGACCTATCGTTCCAGCCATGTCTATCTCATGAGATATAAAATCTTTACCCAATGCATTGGAGGGATATATAGGTCCCACCCATCTCATAATGATACCATTCTTATGTGTGCCACAAAATCTTAAACCATACATCATAGCATAACCCATGTAATAAAAAAGGTAATCTTAAACATCGTGACATCATAAAACAATTCATATATGATAAAAATAATTCCATCACAACATAATCAAATCAATGTAATAATATGGATAAAAACATAACCCTTTATTATCTTAGATGGAAAATAATTTTGATAAAACACTTGAACTCCATTCTTGCGGAAAATATCCTTTCTGTTTCAAAAACACTTTTCCTTTCTTAACATGTAGTACAATCATAAACTAAAAGAAGTTGATTAAAAATAAACTTGAAAACTTGTAAAGGAAGCCTCTTGGAAATAATTTTTTAAAAATCCATTCATGCCGTATAAGTTAAAAAAACAGTCTTCTCGTACTTTTGTCAGAAAAGTCAAAAAGTACCTCGTACGAAAAACGACAAAAGATTCCTTTCATATCTTTTACTAAAATCTCACCGAAGGGTAAAATTGGATTTAAAAAATTGTAGGTGGATTGAAATAATATTACATATTAAAGAAACATGGATGTGTATGATAAAATACACCCCAGAAAATACCAAAGTATAAACAATCTCAGATAAAAATGAGATTGTGATATTTCCCTTACCTTGGGTCCGATTTGCTTCGTAAGTGTCCGAAACTCCTGTATAATTATTTAAATAATGTCATTGACTTATTAAATAATCATATTCATTGTAATGATATCATATATGGTTCACTTATGACTTTATATTACCCGTTATTTTGTAAATTCCATGTTAAATAGCGTTTTGGGTAAAATTGTTTTATTTGTCATCCTTGTTTTGACTTGTAATTATTCATATGATTACTTAGTTCATGGTTACGTAATTCTAGAATATAAAACATGATTTATATATATATATATTCAGAATATACATATATATAATAAATAAGTAAATGGAAAGAAATACACCATTCATGGAGACGGTAGGTCGTACGTACGCATGAATGCTGTTTTCGTTTCCTTATTGAGTTGAACGGAATTAAGTAGATGACATAAATATATATACACATAAATCCAGTATCATTATTATGTCATATATTTCATGATTAATTATTATATATACTTTATAATCATTCATGAATGGTTAAAGTGGAGAATGAATCTCATCGCGTCGTGGAGACGGTAGTCCGTACGTACGCACGAGCGATGATATCGTTCTCATGATCATGGGACTATATTGGAGTGTATGTATACGATTTAATAATCAATATCACTTTAAAATAATAATATATAGTTATTATTTACACCATTATACCCATCCAAGTAAGGTGGTGGTGGAAAATAGATTTCACCACGGCGTGGAGATGGTATTCTGTACGTATGCACGCGCGGTGATTTTGTTTTCTGTAGGATGGATAGATAGTGAAATAGTATTGTTTAATACTTATAATAACATATAGGTATATTAGTGATACTGATGTTATTACTTCATAATGAAACAACCTAAGAAGAAGAAGTGGAAGAAGAAATAAAGGTGAAAGAATCGGTAACGGAAATTACCTCTTCTTTGAAGCGCCTCTTTGATACCTCCTCTTAGGGCACTAAAATTGGTCTTTGAGGAAGACCAGAAGCTCTAGTATGTTTCTAGGGAAGTGTAGAAGTGATTTTGGAAGGTTTTGGCCGAGATTTAATGCTCAAATTGGTGTGAGGAAGAGAGGGAGGAGGTGCCCTTTTATAAGGGAGGAGAGGGGCACCTTTGGAATAACTAAAAATATTATTTTATTATAAAGTCAAGACCTGTTTAAAATAGCTCCAAATTGATTTATTTCGAGGCTAAGGTGGGGATGGGTCGAAATACTCTCATCCAATAGAATTTAGACAAGTTTAGGTTCCTATTTTAACCTTATCATTTAGATTTAACATTAAGTTGAATAATTTTAGTTTTACCGTGTCTTCTTGTGTTCTTATACTACAAGGTTAATAAACATACTATATCAAGACAAACTAACCCCAAGTTGTTTATTATTAATATATATAACCTTATCTAAGTCATTTGGCCGATCCTTAGACTTTTAGGAATAAAATAACAATTAATAATAGAATATTTGTTTTAAAAACTAATTTATGTCAATTTTGACACTATTTGGTACATGATTTTTATGAAATTCATAACAGAATTATAAGTTCGAACCAAGTAACTTAAATCAATATTAACATGTCATATTAACCTATAAAATTAGTTTTAGTCACAAAAAGTTTCAAATTACATTTATTTGGGTATTTATAACATCAATTATGTCAATATTTCAATAATAAGATAATTACTGCATCATCGTTGTGTCATAAATAAATTAAATTATTTAATGTCTAAAAATTACAAATAAAATACCATTATGTAGGAAATCTCTTTAGATTTCTAATAAATATTTATAGTAGAATTTATCTTATGTATAACCCCATATTAAAAATGGTTTACTTATTAAAATTTGATTTTAACTATTTTAACCCTTCATTAAATAAATTAATAATAAATGTCCTAATCTAATCCAAGTGGGCCTAAATGGTCATATTTTATTTCTAGGGTTGTTTTTGGTCGAATTAATCCTATCAAATAGAATTAGGACATGTTTTAGGGTAATAATAATATCATCTTTACCCTTAATTACACTATTTACTTTTAATCGTGGTAAAAAAAAGTAAAAAGTTACTATTCACCAAAAATTATTTTCATCCCATTGAACCACATTTTAGTCCTTGATATTAACCGTGTCTCTCGGATTTTCGAAGTTCCACTCACAGAAGCGGTCAAATTATGTTTTATGGAAAATTCAGTTTTTTTAACTACCACTTAGTGGTTTCACTATTCATCAAAAAAATGAATGTTTCCAGAAAAATACCAAAAATTATGCCTAAGCTATATTTGATATTATGAATTAAAAAATGATGTCTATTTTATCAAATTAAAAACATATCAGTTACATTAACTAATTTAAAAATTAATTCCCGTCGTCAAAACAAATAGCGTGTTTTTAAGAGATAATAACTATTAAAAGATTGGCACTTGTTTATAACTGGTATAAATGTGAAATTACATCCAATGACCAACATTGTATTAAATTGTAAAAATATATTCTAAATATACTTTAAAACCACTCAAATTAATAATTTATCACTCTTAATTATTTCGATTGAAAATGTTGTTTTTAATTAAAATTTAGTAATTTTCACTATTCACCAAAATATGAAAGTTATCTGAAAATTACCAAAATTTCACCCTAAGCTAATTTCGATATTCCGAATCCAAAAATGAAGTCCATAAATTTTCAAAATTTCAAAAATTAGTTATTACTATTCATAACGGCTAGTTTTAATAATATTTTAATAGCATATCTTTGTTTAGTGAAACTCGGTATTGCGTACTACACACGCTATCGAGGAAGGTCGCGATTGCGTGTAATGCAAGGCAAGTCAAGGATGCATGTTGTGAAAGCTCCTTTTGGTGTAGAGTACAACACAATACATTAATGAAAAGAATATTTTTCATAAAATCTTGGGGTGTTACATTCTACCCCCCTTAAAATAAATTTCACCCTCGAAATTCGTCGGGGTTATAAATGGTTTACTATTAGAAAGTTTCATTGATAGAAACCCACATCGTAAAAAGGAATACCAAAACAAATCTTTAAAAAAAGTATTAAACATAACAGTTACCCAAATAAACTAATCACTAGGTTTCCACATAGGTGAAAATATGGATATGGAAGAGAAATCTAACCATCATGTTCTGATGGGGAGTGGTAAAGAACATGGCTGTGGAAAAGCCAGCAATCACAGAGCCATAAATTTGTGATGATCTAAGGTACCATCTGATTCATCAGATATAAGATCACTAGGACAACATTTTTGGTTTTCAAGATCATTTCCCTAAAGTTGATGAAATTGGAATTAGATGAAATACTTTCGTGATTTTGGTATAGTCTCACCGTTTGTCATTCTTTGGACAATTTCCACTTCATCTCTTAAAGAAATGAAGTTGAATTTGTCATTCATGATGTGTTAGCAGACCATGTGATGGAATGATGGGTCATTCCATCTGTCTCCAACAAAAGGTTAGAAAAGTTATCAAAAAATACATAAGTCCATCTATAGTGAGATTAATCTTATATAGTTCCTAAAATGAACTTATACTTAATATCATACCGGTTAATAAAATAAAACTAGTTTCCACTAACCAGGGACTTCCTGTAGGCCAGTGGTAGGCGATAAAGGCTAGTCGCACTTCGGTTGTGGGTTCGATTCCTACAACCTTGTCCGACGCGTTGTGCTGTCGCCCGTCCTGTAGGTTATCCTTTTTCTAAAACTATATTACTATAACATCCCATCAATTATATCGAAAAAAAACTTCTATCCTTAAAAAATACTAACTTATGTCCAACATAATCCATTATAGTCTTTAGGCTTATCCATAATACTGCAGTCCATTCTCATAATATATTGAAAACGATTACCAGAGATTTAATACCATCGTTGGTCCCCATATATCATAAGATATGTCTTGTTGGTCACATTCCAAAGATTCAAAGGCCTTAATCATGTATTCTATTGAATACCCATTGGACCATAGTGAAAACTTGAATGCAGTTAAAAGTTAACACTTTTCACATACCAAAATCCTCAAAATTCTATATACTCAAACCATGATATCACTTTGTCCTTATATCAATCATGAGCTCATGAATACTGTTAAACATTTCGTTTTTTCGTTTTCCCTTCATTATGCGCATATCATATTATTTCCAAAAATATCTCAATCACTTTCAATACCACATTAGACCAATACATAAATATTCCAATACATTATGATATAACATTATTTTGGAATCCCATTACATAAACACTTAATCATTCACCACATCATTGTCATATTCAACATCGCCAATAGTGATCGCATGTGACTTCCCTTTGTCCTTTGCCTTAAGCGGTTTCTCATGTCGATCATCACTAACCCTTGGATTAGGGAATTTATTAGCATAATGCCCCATTTCCTTGCACTTGAAGCATTGAATTGTTGGTGGTGTGTTCTCTGCAGTGTTTACTTTATTCACATCATTAGAAACCCTTTTTCCATTACTTCGACACTCAGCTGCTCGATGACCTTCTTTTCCACACTTAAAACATTTTCTAGTCCCTTTAAGACAATCTCCACCATGCTTCTTTCCACACTCTGTGCATAAGGAAACATTCATCTTCCTTTCACCATTATTTGGAGATTTCTCCTTGAACTCCATCTTTCCTTTCTTTTCAAAACCATGAGATTGATATGTAACACCAACTTTCATTTCTACCATCATAACACAACGCACAATTTCTTTATAGGCACTGAAGTCTCTTATAGCTAATGCCCTTCGAAGACTTGGATTTAAGACACTGAAAAATTGATCAACTTTACTTTCCAGTTGGATGATAATGCCATATGAATACCTTGCAAGTCATGTAAAATTCGCTTCGTATATACCAACGGATTCATCATCCTTATGCTTCAGCTCAAGAAACTCCTTTTCCATCTTTGTTCGAAGAATACGAGGGAAGTACATACTAAAAAACAAGTTCTTGAACTCGTCCCATTCCATGGACTCAATTTCATCTCTTGGCCTCATATTCTTGATAAGATTCCACCATTGATCAATTTCACCTTCCAAACGATATACTGCTAAGATGACTTTATGATGCTTAGAACATTAAAGAACTGAAAATCTCTTTTCAGTGGTACTGATCCATTGTTCAGCAACAAGTGGATCGGAAGACCCACTGAAAGAAGGTGGACGTTGCCTCATGAAAGACTCAATAGAATATTGTTCCCTACTCTGCTCATTTGGAAGTCTAGAATGATTCATAGCTTCTGTAAGTATAGCAATAAGATTTTTCACTCCATCTCCCATAACATTTGTTTGTTCGGGAGGGCAATCATTGCATTGTCTATTGCATTGATCAACATGGTTCCTTCGGGTTCCAGCCATCGTCTAAAACCCAAAAAGAATAGTGTGAGAGGCAAAATCATTCTAGGGAAAACAACATAATAAAGGGGTAGTACCTTCAATATCTAACATCTTAGGTTTAATACTATGATCGTTAGCGTAATTCTAGTACTATAACCTATACGTATACTTATCCTTAGGGACATCCCTAGACATACCTTAGAAATATCTCTAGGGATCTCACTAACGTTTTTGCATCCTAGTTTCAATGGTTGACTAAACCTTTCCTCTGATACCAACTGTAGAGACCCGAAGCTTGACGTACATTGACATTACATTACATTTGTGGAATACTTAGTACATAACAAAAACACAGACACAAGGATCGTAATAGTTTAGTGTCTTTGGAAACTCGGAATATAATATTCTAATCCTGGTGAAAGATCTTCAACATCTCCCATAAAGATCTTCCTTTTTTATACCTAAAACATTTCTTTACATCCTGGGGAATAGAAAACATAAAAGAGTGAGCTCAAATGCTCAGTAAGGGTAAACAAAATAAATATCAATCACATCGTATACATAGGCACATAATTTTTGGAAATCTTCACCTGCAAAAGAGATCATAATTTCATAACATGGGATAAATCATGGCAGTGAAATGTAATCACAATAATCATAACTTAAAACATGAAACTTTGTGACATACACACATAATCATAGAGAATCATTTCTTGTTAGTCAAGACTCATTTCCAAGACTATCTTAGTGGAAAAAGTCCCTTTCTGAACCGAGTCACCCTCATTTTAGTCCTGTTTCACTGAACCGGTACAACCTACCATTCCAGCCATGTCAATCTCATGAGATATAAAATCTTTACCCAATGCATTGGAGGGAGATATAGTTCCCACCCCTCTCATAATTATACCATTCTTATGTGTGCCACAAAATCATAAACCATACATCATAGCATAACCCATGTAATAAAAATGGGAATCTTAAACATCGTGACATCATAAAAAAATTAATATAAGATAAAAATAATTACATCACAACATAATCAAATCAATGTAACAATAGGGATAAAAACAGAACCCTTTATTATCTTATATGGAAAATAATTTTGATAAAACACTTGAACTCCATTCTTGAGGAAAATATCATTTCTGTTTCAAAAACACTATTCCTTTCTTAACATGTCGTACAATAATAATCTAAAAGAAGTTGATTAAAAGTAAAATAGAAAACTTGTAAAGGAAGCTTCTTGTAAATAATGTTTTAAAAATCCATTCATACAGTATAAGTAAAAAAACATTCTTCTCGTACTTTTGTCGGAAAAGTAAAAAAGTACCTCGTACGAAAAACGACAAAAGATTCCTTTCATATATTTTACTAAAATCTCACCGAAGGGTAAAATAGGATTTAAAAAATTGTAGGTGGATGGAAATAATATTACATATTGAAGAAACATGTATGTGGATGATAAAATACACCCCAGTAAATACCAAAGTATAAATAATCTCAGATAAAAATGAGATTGTGATATTTCCCTTACCTTAGGTCCGATTTTCTTCTTAAGTGTCCGAACCTCCTGTATAATGATTTAAATAATGTCATTGACTTATTACAGAATCATATTCATTTTTATGATATCATATATGGTTCACTTATGACTTTATATTACCATTTCTTTTGTAAATTCAATGTTAAAGAGCGTTTTGGGTAAAATTGTTTTATTTGTCATCCGTGTTTTGACTTGTAATTATTCATATGATTACTTAGATCATGATTAAATAATTCCAGAATATAAAACATGATTTATATATATATATATCAAGAATATACATATATATAATAAATCAGTATATGGAAATAAATACACCGTTCATGGAGACGGTAGGCCGTACGTACGCATGAACGCTGTTTTCGTTTCCTTATTGAGTTGAACGGAATTAAGAAGATGACATACATATATATACACATAAATCCAGTATCATTATTATGTCATATATTTCATGATTACTTATTATATATACTTTATAATCATTCATGAATGGTTAAAGTGGAGAATGAATCTCATCGCGTCGTGGAGACGGTAGTCCGTACGTACGCACGAGCGATGATATCGTTCTCATGATCGTGGGACAGTATTGGTGTGTATGTATACTATTTCAGAATAAATATCACTTTAATATAATAATAATATATAGTTATTATTTACACCATTATACCCATCCAAGTAAGGTGGTGGTGGAAAATAGATTTCACCACGGCGTGGAGACTGTATTCCGTACATACGCACGCGCGGTGATTTCATTTTCCATAGGATGGATAGATGGTGAAATAGAATTTTTTCATACTTATAATAACATATCAGTATATGAGTGATACTGATGTTATTACTTCATAATGAAACAACCTAAGAAGAAGAAGTGGAAGAAGAAATAAATGTGAAAGAATCGGTAACGGAAATTACCTCTTCTTTGAAGCGCCTCTTTGAGACCTCCTCTTAGGGCACTAAAATTGGTCTTTGAGGAAGAACAGAAACTCCAGGATGTTTCTAGGGAAGTGGAGAAGAGATTTTGGCAGGGGTTGTCCGAGCTGGAATGCTCAAATTGGTATGAGGAAGAGAGGGAGGAGGTTCCCTTTTATAAGGGAGGAGAGGGGCACCTTTGGAATAACTAAAAATATTATTTTATTATAAAGTCACGTTGGGTTTTAAATAGCTCCAAATTGATTTATTTAGAGGATAAGGTGGGGATGGGTCGAAATCCTCTCATCCAATAGAATTTAGACAAGTGTAGGTTCCTATTTTAACCTTATCATTTAGATTTAACATTAAGTTAAATAATTTTACTTTTACCGTGTCTTCTTGTGTTCTTATACTATAAGGTTAATAAACATACTATATCAAACCAAACTAACCCCAAGTTGTTTATTATTAATATATATAACCTTAGCTAAGTAATTTGGCCGATCCTTATATCTTTAGTAATAAAATAACAATTAATAATATAATATTTGTTTTAAAAACTAATTTATGTCAATTTTGACACTATTTGGTACATGATTTTTATGAAATTCATAAGAGAATGATACGTTCGAACCAAGTTACTGAAATCAACAATAACATGTCATATTAACCTAGAAAATTATTTCATGTCATAAAAAGTATCAAATTACATTTATTTGGGTATTTATAACATCAATTATGTCAATATTTCATTAATAAGATAATTACTGCATCATCGTTGTGTCATAAATAAATTAAATTATTTAATGTCTAAAAATTACAAATAAAATACCATTATGTAGGAAATATTTTTATATTTCTAATGAATATTTATAGTCGAATTTATCTTATGTATAACCCCATATTAAAAATGGTTTACTTATTAAACTTTGATTTTAACTATTTTAACCATTCTTTAAATAAATTAATAATAAATGTCCTAATCTAATCCATGTGAGCCTAAATGGTCATATTTTATTACTAGGGTTTTTTTGGTCGAATTACACTTATCCAATAGAATTTGGACATGTGTTAGGGTAATAATAACAATATCATCTTTACCCTTAATTACCCTATTTACTTTTAACCGTGGTAAAAAAAAGTAAAAAGTTACTATTTACCAAAAATTATTTTCATCTCATTGAACCACATTTTAGTCCTTGATATTAACCATGTCTCTCGGATTTTCGAAATTCCACTCACAGAAGAGATAAAATTAAGTTTTATGAAAAATTCAGTTTTTTAACTACCACTTAGTGGTTTCACTATTCATCAAAAAAATGAAAGTTTCCCGAAAAGTACCAAAAATTAGGCCTAAGCTATATTTGATATTATGAATTCAAAAATGATTTCTATTTTATCAAATTCAAAACATATCAGTTGCATTAAGTAATTTAAAAATTAATTCCCGTCATCAAAACAAATAGCGTGTTTTTAAGAGATAATAACTATCAAAAGATTGACACTTGTTTATAACTGGTTTAAATGTGAAATTACATCCAATGACCAACTTTGTATTAAATTGTAAAAATATATTATAAATATACTTTAAAACCACTCAAATTAATAATTTATCACTATTAATTATTTCAATTGAAAAAGTTGTTTTTAATTAATATTTATTAATTTTCACTATTCACCAAAATATGAAATTTATCCGAAAATTACCAAAATTTCACCCTAAGCAAATTTAGATATTCCGAATCCAAAAATGAAGTCCATAAAATTTTAAAAATTTCAAAAAGTAGTTATTACTATTCATAACGGCTAGTTTTAATAATATTTTAATAGCATATTGTTGTTTAGTGAAACTCGGTATTGCGTACTACACACGCTATCGAGGAAGGTCGTGATTGCGTGTAATGCAAGGCAAGTCAAGGATGCGTGTTGTGAAAGCTCCTTTTGGTGGAGCGTAAAACACAATACATTAATGAAAAGAATATTTTTCATAAAATCTTGGGGTGTTACATTTATATTCCACTATACATAAAATAAAAATGTAGTCATCATACTCATATTTATATAAATTTTTATTTAAATAAAACTATTATTAGGATAATAACATAATTTGATATTAATTGGACACTTTTTGATTCTTGTCTTCACACTTATAATCAAAATGTTTCTGATTCTAATAAATTTACATTAAAAGTTATTTTGTTTTCTCTATTTAAAGGGTTTTAAAATGAAATTCACCCAATTTCTTATAAGTATATCCATATAAGCTACTCTTATGATCTTACAAATGAAACCAACACTATAAATGAATCCAACACCTCAATAATAATTTTCATTAGTTGCCAACACTTTGACATAGTCTGACCAAAGAATTCTCATATTCTTTCCAAGATCATTATCAAAATAAATTTATATTCCTTTCAATAATTAATAAAATATCATTTTTGATTCATTAATTTGCTAAGTCTAAATCTACTGACGATATCATCAAACATCATGAAGTATAATAATTTACCTCTATATTATACTTGAAATGGTTCACATGCATCTTTATGAACTAATTATTTAATATTTGTGGATATATCTCCATTTAATTTCAAAGTGAGTCTTATTGATCATTACTGATAAGAAGTCATGTCAAATACTAAAGGGTTTTTTCTAAAAAGGTCTTAAAAACTCTTATTTTTATATATTTATCATTTTATATTTCTTTTCATTACCCATGTAAGATCTTGTAATAATTGCGATAATTTGTGTGTGATGCTTTACATTCATCATTTATTTTTGAAATAGGACATCTCTAATTATGTTATAATATAACTATTATTCAACTATGGTATTACATAACAACATTTATTTGCAAACATGAAATAAAACTCCATTGTTCCTAAACTGAACACAAATATTACTTTTTTGGTTAGACACAATACATAATAATAGTGTTCAAATACGAGAACCTCTCCAATAACAAATCTGGGGATATAATATTTTCTAGATGATGTAGGAGTCAATATCCATCAACAACTTGAATATGAACTTCAAATTTTATAATATTATTAAAATTAATTTGTTCTGGTGTTTAGATACAAATGGGTGTCAGAAATTGTATCCAATACCCAATAAATGAAATACAAATATTACATGAAATGATGAATATAAGATAATTAAACACTTTTTTCTTACATATTCTTCAATTTTTATAAATTTCCATTCTATTTACAAATGTTTCCATTAAAATGTAAAAAAACTCCATTTATATGCTTTCCCTCTTAATATTTATTTTTTTAAATAATTTTGAAAATTTTCCATTAGAATGTTAATTGAAATTTTACCTTTTTACTTTTTTTATAGTTTTCTGTATATTTTTTTTATATAAAAAATTCAGTATATTTTGATCCCACACACAAACTATTGATTTATCCCACCAATTAGGACAAAAAAACTCCCTAACCCTTAACAAAAAGCAATCCCCCCACTACCCCAACTACTATACACTAGGATTGGTGATCCTCTTTGAGAAGTTCCCCCAACTAGTAAATCAAATTGGGACCCAATGATCTTGTGACCCATAGACATATTGTATTTCTTATTGTTTATAATAAGAACAATAGATTTCTCTTTATTTGTGTTGTTAAAAACTTGTTGAACCTTATAAAAAACAAATTTTAATTATTTATATAAACAATTTAATTTATATATAATAACCCATAACATTGTAGTTTGGTCGAATGGGAGGGAATTATAATTTTCAAGAATTGGATTATATGTGATTTTATAATTGGAATTTAGTTTGGATTTACAGGGCGTAAAATATCTCAAGAGGTTTTTTATAGAATCTTGGTAGTTTCAGGATATCTTCTAGTAATTTAGTGATACAATGAAGATATTTATAATATATAATTGAAAAACATCAAATAACATTGGGTACATTGTGGTAGCTCATCATGTACTAAATGGAGATTGTATTGGGGGAAGAGCACCAATGTTATCTACCTAATGGATGGTGAAAACTTATAGTTTAGTTAGTATCCCAAGAGGTATCTGATAGAGGATCATTGAGTACTACATGACTTGTGCATGATTTTTATTAAAAAAAATTAACTAATATTTTATAAAAAAATTTTCTACCCCTTGGCAACTCTACCCAGCACTCTAGGAGATCCACTCCCCCATTCATATTTCCCTCCTCCACTTCTAATGCACCTAGTGCCCGATTTCATGCATAATTGATGATCCATCTATGATTTTGATATGTTTTGGTGAGTTTAAGGTAATACATATACTTTATTCCATTGGTTTTGACAACTTATGTGTTTTCTAGCATAAATCCTAAATTAGTTCTTTTTGTCCGATTTACCAATTTCAGGAAAATAGATCTGAATCAACTCATTATATATGATAATATATATATATATATATATATAATTAAAAGGTATGTGGTATGATACATATAAAAAAATTTCGTGTGATTATGTATGATTGCATATGTTTGTTTGGGGGTTTGGGTATGGGCATTAGAATTAGGATCAAGAGGATTTTAAATATTTGATTTAGGTTGGGTAAATTATCCAATAACTAGAACACAAATTATGATCTAGGTTTTATGATTTTAGGATCACTAGGTGATTATGTATATGACGAGAATATATACTAATTGTGTGTAACAAACATAAAATAGGTATTTGGGATTTTAATAAGTATTGAGTATCATATGGTGAATTCAATTGTGTTGGTACATAAGGGGTATAGAGGGTTTGGAACTTGTAGTTAGTCAGTGTGGTGATTAGTTCTTTATATTTTAATGGAAATATACCTTTATATAAGAATTAGGGACATAGGTATGAGATGAGTAATATAAGTGTTCCAAGGATCAGTTCATCCTAATTATTATTTTCTTTTAGAGTGGTTTAGTGGGATAAGGCACAATTATAGTTTAATTTGATATTCCATCAGAGTATGAGTGAGAGAATGATATTTTGAGTTCATGGGATCCCCTTTAATAGAAAATGATGGTTAATAAATAAATGGTCTTGAATTAATTCTTGTAATTACTTGGATACATGGGTAAGTGTGTTTCCTATGGATAGGTTTACATGTTGGATGAGTGATGGGTTTCCCAACATGCATAGGTACATGAGTTTTCCTATTGAATCGATGTGGACATTGTAAAAATTATGTAAGTGAATAGGAAATTGTTGAGGTTATGAGGGAGGTTTGGGTCAGCCACATGGTATTAAAGTTGGGTATGATATATAGGATTTATCATCACCAACATGTTGATTATAATGAATTTTCATTGATAGGTAATATTCTAGGTTAGATACCATGACACTTCCATGTCGCTGTGTTTTTTGTTTTTTACTATTTTATGAGGTTGGGGTTTAGTTTGAGATTATTTGGAGTTTCTTCACAGAAATCTAAAATTTGCAAATGTTTCCTTATGATCATGCCTAAGGCTCATGGTAAGAGGTAAATGTTGCGGCCTCCAACAATGAGGAACATTTTGGGTTTATTTTGAACCGTCCATATTTTTTTAGAAAATTTTCCACATAGTTAATTCAAAACCAAGCACCCCTAAGAGAAACTGTGTGGTTTCCCTTATTTTCATGGGGTGTGACACACTACTTGCACATGGTTTGGTAAACCATTTGGTATGCATGTGGTGTTGCTCTAAATTTTTTACAATGCTGAATGAAATAGTTGGAGCATAGTTGTTGCAACCATGTGATGCTTAGGAGGAACTGTG
The DNA here is from genome assembly GCA_963277665.1 of Viscum album. Classification (NCBI taxonomy): domain Eukaryota; kingdom Viridiplantae; phylum Streptophyta; class Magnoliopsida; order Santalales; family Viscaceae; genus Viscum; species Viscum album. The sequence continues at coordinate 1,605,060,531 of OY728161.1, forward strand.
TGAGGGTGTGTTTTTCCTAGGATGTGACCAACATATGGTTGTCATAATTCTTGGAAAACCGTACACCATTCCCAGGTTGAACTTTTTTTAATTCCATTGAACAAGGACCAAGATTTAAGAATAAATTTAACAATTTTTTAAACGTTTTGGTTATTTATATAATTTTCTATGAAATTAATATAGTGGAACTTTATGAAATGTGGAATGGCTTGGGTTGTCAGCCCATGTTTTGGTGTCAAAGGCCTGGATGCCACTTCAGTTTTAAAATGGATGTTGTGAAGGACATCCGTTGATTTGACCTTGATTTTTTACCTTTTGTGTTGGTTCTTTATTACTATGTGATGTTGTATCTCCCCTTGTGTGGGAATGTTCTTTTCTTATCCAAGAGTGATTTTTTTTATAGGGATATTCATTATTTGGTGTTATGGGTGAGTGTAGTTATGGTTATTCCTTGTGTGTTTGACTTAGCTATCATGTTATTACAAATAATTTTCTTTTAGTTATAGGAACCCAGGTACTAAGTGGTAGATCTAATCTATTATTCTAGTTGATTTAAACACCACTAATGGACCTCTAGTCATGCTATGAATAAGGGCTATGATGTGTTTGTAATAACAAAGAGTCTTGTGTGGGATAGTTGGATGACTTGTGGTTTGAGCTTCATAGCATTCCAGTAGCTAATTGATGGGTTGGTTTTACATTATATGGTTGGATTATTCTCATGTCAGGGATCACGGGGTAGATCCCATAACACATTCTATTTCTTTGTTGGTTATTGATAGAGGGTAGATTGATCTGGTTCTGGTTTTTATGATTTCTCTTACACTTATTGATATGGAACCTTTTCATGTTTACATTTTTTATATACTTTGTGATATATAGTGACTACATGATATGCCTTACCTGTGTGTATTTTGGGACATTTCCATTGGAAAATTATTTTTTTAATATTTTATAAAACCTATTTTGAATCTAAATACTATTGTGTGGGTATTTGAATGTGAATTCCAAAATTGGTTTTTTAATTTAAAGGTTGATTCAATGGTAAAATGTTTAAAAGTGACCATTTTAATTTAAATTAAGCAAATGAGTTGTTTTGATAAAGTTAAATGGTTGTGTGGTATTGAAATAGATTTCATTGGATTCCATATTTTTAACACATCTATATATAGTTTTGGAAGATGAGTGAAATGTTTGAAATGAAAATTATAAAATTGTTTAGGTTTCAGTAATGTTATATAAGTAAAACATATTTCGTAGTTTATTTTCATACATGAATTTATGAATTTATTGATAAATCATATTTCATATATTCAGTGGGTTGTGGTGTCATACTTGGTTATTTATGTCATGCTTAAATATTATAGGTTCTAGGATATCAATTATATTTATCCTTCATTCCTGGAGGCTGACGTGGGGTGAATTAAGTGGCAGTCTGCAACTGAAGGATGCATGGAGATGATTCAGGGCCATTTTGAGTTCGTTTTTTATTTTTTATCTTATTTAGTATTTTATATTATAATGATATTTCGTATAAACATGTTTGTGGGTGATATTTATATTTATACTAATGGGATGAATCAGGTGTGTTGGTTATAACCTGTTTGGAATGCTATTTTATTTTTTGTACCCATTGTTTTATTCTACTATATTTTATCTCTAATCTGGGATAAATCATTCCCAAATATATTATATGTTTCTCTGGTACTGGTTGATATCCCATGGGGATTAGGAATATCCTTCGGCCCTTCTGGTGGGTAGGTTCGGGCGCTAGGTTTGGTGGAAGCCTAATCTAGTTCATTATAAATGCTATCATATGTTTAATTTTGTCATTTGATGGGAGCCTAATTTTCTTTTATATCCCTTTTTATTTTGGTATTTCTTGTTAAAAAAGTGATTAAGGTTGTAGTTTCTTGATTGGTAAGGGTGGCAACAGTTAATCTAGCTCTTCCTAGTCATGATCCACAAGCTTCCTCAGATTGATCGATTTCAAATTGTGAATTCGAAGTTATTTTTTGTTAATTCTAATGTATTTTGATGTGGTTGATGTTTTTTGAATTCCCTTTAAGTGAATAAGTGGTATTGGGTATCACTCCATGGTTTTAGGGTGAAAATGGAGGGGAGTTTGGGAAGCATGATGAACTCACATGTCTTAGGAAATCATGTGATGTTATTCGATTGAGTCTTCCACATTTTTATATTGCATTGTATAGTTTGGGCATGGTTTCCCAAACGATGTTTCCAAAGCATGTGCATCCATGTTTCTTTCCCATTTAACTAGTTAGGAAATGACTTGATTCCAAATTTCTACAAAAGTGAAAATCAGTTGTTGGAGGTGGATTGGAGAGTGTTTTTTTTCTAGTTTGGTACGTGGGATTTGTGAGCCTTGTTTTAATGATTGTATAGTTATTTTAGTGTTCCTAGTTTTAAAATGTTATTTGGTAAAATGAAATAATTTTTGAGAAATAATTATTTTCAAACATGTTTTTATAAATTACTAGGAATAATGGATTCCATTTTTTTATAAAATGTTTTATAAAATGGGATGTTTCAAAACATTTATCCTTCAGGTTCTCCCAAAATAAAATGATTTAAAAACTAGGTATTAAAATTGTTTCAGGATAAAATAGTGTAGATGATTGGAAGGTGTTAAAGTAAATGTGTTAAAGTATACATGATTGGAAGGTGTTAAAGTATATATGATTGGAATGTGTTTTAAAATAAATTATTTTAAAACTATGTTTTAAAATTTTTTCAAAAAGAATATTTTATTTTAAATCTAGATTGGAAGGTGTTTTGAAATGAAATTGAGTTTTTATGAGTGTTATATAGATGATTGGTTTTTACTATGAAATAGAATTTTAAAATAAGTTTTTTTTGTGATGTTCCTTGTTTGGGTGATGTGTTTTAAAAAAAAACTGTCTTGTATTTAATGTTTAGGTTGGATTAGTTTTCAAGAATGAACCTTTGTGGAGGGTGATGTCTAAATTACTTAGTGAACATGGTGGATTCAAATGATATGTTTCTTTTCGTGGTGTGAATGTTTTCATACATAATTTGTGGGATTGTTGTGTGTAATTGATTCTTACCATATAGAGGAGCCTTTTAGTTTTTATATTGACGCATGAAATAATGTTGTTCATTTCCTCTTTGTTTGTAGTATGCCTACCAGAATGGTTGAAAGTAATTCTTCAGTTCTAGGGCCCAGAAAGAATCAATGTAGAGTGGTGGGCATGGGATATAAATTAAGCTCAAAACCCATCTTGAACCTCTTGGATCAACAAACTAATTATATAATTATAGATCAAGGGTTAGTGGAATCATCAAGGTGGTTGGAAGAGATTGTGGTGACACTAAATTCCATTGGGACACCAAAAACATCATTGTTGATAGACGTTGAGATATTTCTTGTTAGTTTTAATAGGGTTTAATGTGATTCAATGGTACATTCTTTATTGTGTGAAGATATGTCTTGGAATATATTCAGGATAGTGTTTTTTCAATGGTTCTTTCCAATGTTTGTTCTAAGGGAGAAGGAACTTGAGTTGGTGAGCCCTCATAATGGTGACCAATCAATAAGAGAGTTTTTCAATCTCTTTTTAAAGATGTTCACCTTTTCTACATGTCTAGTTGTCATCAATACTAATAAAGACAGTTTCATTGGAGGCGGTATTATCCCATATTATAGTTTAATTATACTTACATATATTATGAAATATTTTAAATAGGTTATGAGGAGGCCATTCTAGTAGAGAGTGTCCAGTCTAGGTAGATAGTGGTGGGTGATTCCTCAGTTCCATCTGGTGGGAAATTGGATAACCTAGAGAGCGAGCAGTAGAATTAGCATAATCCAGGGATAAAATCAAAGGTGATTTATAATTGTAATAAGAGATATCTTGTGTGTATTTTTAGTTTGGAACTCTATAACATTATAATACCTCATGTATTATATCTCTTAGAGTTTTCTCCCATTTTTTCCATTTGGGTCGTCTTCAGATGTTTTTTAAGATTGGTTTTCAGAAGATGCCTCAGGCATATTCCTCTGATAATGGGTAGTAAGATTTTGGGACTATTCCATTGATGGTTTAAATTTTAGGTTAATAATTTGAGATATTCAGTTGTGGTTATTGAAATATCATGGATGATTCATTTTTGGAGATGCTTCTTAAGAATTACCTTTTTTGGTATTATTTTTTTGGTGGAATATCACTTATAGAGGGCTTTTTGGTTTTTTATTCATTTCTTCTATATTTTTTTGTATGATATGCGTACTTTTTGTTGAAATTTCTTGTTTGGGTGAAATATTATTGAGTTTTTTGTTTCATTCCATTGTTTTTTAAGCATTGAAGTGTTCATATGTATTACATAATAGAACTCCTTGATTGTATGATTCTGTAACTGAGGTATGTGAATCACTAGTTGAGTTTGGTATACTATATGGTGTTTGTCTAGGGATGTTTTGGAAACACCACGTGAGGGTAATCCTATTCTTGATGCTAGGTTATCCATGTGTGACATGAATCAAGGTGAGAGATTATATTGTTCTTTTGAAGCTCCTTGTGATTGTTTTCCCTCTAGGTGAAGAATTGATTTTGGGTTGAGAGTGAGTTTATGTTCTAGTTTCTCATTTGTTTGAGGAATCATCTCTCTTTAGTATTTTTTCTTCCACCATGTCAGATGAATTATAAATATTTGGGATACCATGTTAGGTCTCCCATGATTTATATTACTTTTTGTTAAAGGTTACAAAATAGGTTGTTCTTGGAGATATTTATAAATTTTATGGTTGATTACTTTGATCGTTATTGAGGATCTTAGTTTTGGTTTTTATTTTAGATATGGTGAAGTTGTTATTTTGGATATTTCTTCTTGGTATCTTCTATAATCTATGCTCTATTTAGTTCTAATGAGGATTTTTTGGGGTAGAATGTATCATGATGTATAGTTTATGACACGCCCATGTCGTTCTGTTTTTAATTTTGAATTATTTTATGAGGTTGATGTTTAGATTTAATTTCTATGGTTTTTTATATTGGAAATGGTAAATTTTCAAAAGCTTCATTTTTTAATGGATAAGGTGCATAGTTTGAGGGAAATAATGTAGAATCCCTTCACATGGAACCTTTTCATGTCATTTTGTTCTACTCATAGTTTTTCAGTATGTTTTGCACATGGTTAAGTCTAAACTATTAGACAACATAAAAGAAACTATGTGGGTTATTTGGTGTGTTTAGGGTTTGGAACACAACTTATGCATGGTTTGGTAAACTAGGAAATAATAATTCTACATGGATTGGATTTTTTGAAATTTTAACATAGAAAAATTAAGAATTATTTGTCCTATGTGTGGTTTCTAGGGTTAGTAGTGTGGCTTTATTAGGTTTTGAAATTTTGCGGATTTCCCATTTTTCCATATTTGAATTAAGAGAGGTTTCAACTCTATTATAACCCATTCACATCATATGACTCTTGGGAGACCTCTGAGGAGATCCAACCTCATTATCCACTGATCCTTGCCTCCTATTTCGCATTTTTTATTGGTATTAAGGTAATTCTTCATCTATTTCTCTCTTCTTCCCTTCCAAGTTTCTTATCTCTTGGTTTTGGTTTCCACATGAACCATAGATCCCTTTTGGATGATTTTAGGGTTCTAGGTGGAACTAATGTTAGGGTATTTATTGTTAAGGGTTATTAGTCCCTGTCTATATCCCTATTTCGGTGGTCACCACTGAAAGAACATGTTTCAATGATTTTTATCTTCGTTTTCACATTGTCTATGTTGGTATTTCTATGAAATTGATTAATTTTGGAATTAAAAGTGTGATTGTGCTTTCTAAATTCATTTTTATTGAATATATGAATATATGTGATATCTTTTTTGTGATTTGAAACCGTTTTATTAGGTATTCATATTGGAATAAAAGGGTTCTCTTTGGAATTCCATGTTTTATGGAAAGTTTTATTATCCTATGATTTTTTGGAATGAAAATATGATTTTTCGAAATGGTTTTCATGGATTTCATTGGATTATAAACCAATTTTGTATTTTAATTAATAATAACATTATTTTAAATGGAATTTGGTTTCGAAGTGAGGTGTTTTCCTCAAGGTGATTTATAAAGGTATTATTTATAGAATATAAAATGATGTTTTGAAATGTGTGTCATGTTTGACCCTTGTTTAAATGCCTTCATGTCTCATTTGAAATGTATTTGACACATATAAAGGTCTTTAACATTTTTGGTATTTCAATGTAGTATGCCGTTGTGTTATGCATTACTTTTGAATGTTTATATATGCGTGTGTAATTTCTATTATTACCAAAGAAATGAATAGATGTAACTTTATGAAATATGAAAGGGATTATAATACCAAGCCCTATTTTGGGGTTAAAATCTGAGTAATAACTTTAGCTATAAAATGGATGTCGTGAATGACACCCCTTGATTGAAGGTTGATTTGGTTACCCCCTATGTGGGTTCCGTATAACTGTGTGATGCTTGTTTCTCCCCTTGTGTGGAAATATTCAAATCTATGTCATGGGTGTATTTTTTATATAGGGATACTCATATTTGAGTGTTGGTGGTGTGGTTAGTTATTGATATTCCTTGTGTTTCAGATCCATCTTGTATGTTCTAATGCCTTACATCCTTTTTAGTCATGAGAATATGGGTACTAAGTTAGCAATCTAGTCTATTATGCTAGTTGGTTCACATAGTATTACTGGACCTCCATACATGCAAGGAACATGCTTTAGGAGGGGGTTATCATCACTATTATTCATGTGTGGGCTAGGTGGGTGAATTGTGGTTTGAGACTCAGTGCATATGAGTAACTGATTTTCATGTTGGTATACTATTATATGGTCATATGATTTGAAAATTAGGGATAAAAGGGTAGTTACCATGGCATATAAAATTTCATGGTTGGTTATTTATTGATGAGAGTTTGATCTAGTTTTTGTTTTTATCATTTCCCCTACTCTCACCGATATAGAACCTTTTCTGGTTTACATTTGGTAAATGCCCTATAATATATGGTTTTTCTTGATATGATTGACCTGTGTGTGTGGGTATTGGGTTGTTTCCTTTGGAAAATTATTTTTCAAAGATGTTGGAAACCTTTTTTGAATTTAAATACACTTATGTGCGTTCTTTAAAGTGAATTTCCAAATGGGTGTTTTAATTTAATGGTGGATTCAACGTGTGAAATTGTCTAAAGTGGCCATTTTCATTTAAATTAAACAAAATATTTTTTTGTGAAATATAAGCGGGTGTGTGGTTTATAAATGCCTTAGGATGATTGATATATTTTAAAATCATGCATTTTATGTTTTTAAATATTATATAAATGAGTAGAAAATAAATTCTAGAATTTTATTAAATTCTATAATGTTATATCAATAAATAATACCGTCTAAATTATTTTCCAACTAGAATTGATGAATTACCTTATGAAACATATTTCATAGATTCAGTAGATTGTGATGAAATATAGTAATTTTTATCACATGTATATATATTTATGGTTCTATGATTTATGTTGGATTAATTTTTTATTCCATGAGGCCGGTATGGGGTGAGTTGGGTGGTGATAAGAAACTTGAGGTTGCATGGAGGTGGTTCAAGATCATATTGAGTTAGTTTTTTTGTCATTTTTATAGTTACTGTTTTATTATATTATGATTTATTGAATCATCATCTTATTGGAATATGTTTATATTAATTAAAATGGGTTGAATTAGGTTAGTTTATTATAAACTATTCGAATTTTCATTTATTTTTTGCTCCATTGATTTTTTTTATTTTTTATCATTAATATGGGAAAATCATTCACAATGTGATTTATATGATTCAATGGGATTGGTTGCCAACCCATGGGGACTAGGAAGGCCCTTCGGGACTTATGGTGGGTCAGGTAAGGATCCAATTTTGGTGGAAGCTTGGATTGGTTCATTAAAAAGTGATATGAGATGTTTAGAATTTCCCTTGGAGGGAGCATATGTTTCTTTTATAGTCCTTGTTATTTTGGGAGTATAAAGGAGCTCAAGGTTGTCATAGTATCATAGATAAGTGTGTGGATGGTCTAGCTAGCTCTTTCTCATCTAATACCTCAATCTGCAAGTAGTAAGTGGGTTTCAAATTTTGAATTGAAGGCTTTTTTGGTCTTTTCAGATCGATTTTTATGTGGTTAATGTTATTTTGATTCCCTTTGAGTGTGTAATAGATATTAGGGGGGGCACTAATTTGTTTTAGGGGGAAATTAGAGGGGATCCTGAGTGGAATGGTTAACTCATTTTGTTTAGGAAACCATATGGTGATGTATTTTTGAGTCTGCCTCCTTTGTAGTGTCAATTACATGGTCAGAATATGGTTTCCCAATCCATGTGAAAAAAGTGTGTGAAACACAATTTCTTCATCGGTTAACCTGTTTGGTCTCCACTTCATTCTGTATTTCTCTAAATGTTAATATCACTTATGGGAGTTAGTTGAGGAGTGTTTTTTCCCTTTTTGGCATGTGCCCTTTGTGAGACCTGTGCGAATTCTTGTGAAGTGATTTCAGGGTGCCTATTTTTTAACCCTTTTTTTGTAAAATGAAGGTATTTTTAATAAAATTCTAAATTTCAAACGTGGTTTTATAAATTAATAGAAATTGGGGATTCCAATAGTTTTTATAAAATGTTTTCTAAAATGGGATGTTTCAAAACTTGTTTCGTTCATTTTTCCTTGAAATCAATTGATTTCAAAAGAGATTTTTTAAGGCGTTTTAGGATAAAAAGGATATTTTGTTTTGAAACATATTTTTACGGTTTTTTTCAAATGGAAATAACGCTTTAATGAGAATTATTTATTTATTTATTAAATGAAATGAAATTTTGAAAAGTAGTATTTGTGGCATGATTTTTTTGAGAGATATATTTTCCACCATGAATGTCTTTTTTAATTTTTGTGTTATCTTGGTTTTCATGTGTTCCCCTTGGTAGAGGGTGAATTTAAAATTCCATGGTGAAAATAGTGGTTTCAAAAGTTTCTTTTCTTCATTTGAATGTTTTTGTGACTTGTTTGGAGGCCTATTTTCTGGAATAGATTCTTACCATATGAATGAATCATATGGTTTTTATCTTGAGAAATTAATTTTTTTATGCCCTCATTATTTTTATTATACCTGCATTATTTGTTTAAAAGGTTTTTTTCATTCCAGTGACTACCTTGACCCTGATTGGAGTGGTGGATTTGTAACCTTCTTTTATTTTTAGACCCCATATTAGACTTATGGGATTAGTAAACACCTTTTTTCATTGGTTATCTGGGGTCAATGGAAGTGGTGATGTGGTAAGAAGAGATTTATGTGATCATTAATTCCACTAGTAAACTTAATGATTCGTGAATGTGAGAATACCTGATAGATTTGTCTATGTATTGTGGGATTTGATAGTACCTCTTATTCATTGAAGTTATTTATCTTTGGAGATCTATTATATAAATTTTTTTCATTTTTTTACTAAGGTTTCTATAGGGGAGAAAAATCATAAATTGGTGAGCCTTCATCAGGGTGACTGATCCATGGGAGAGTATCTCGATCACTTTTCAAAGATATCGATCTTTTATTTAATCCTAGTGGACATCAATATTGATAAATCCATTTATTCAAAGGTCTTATTTTCCATGATATTTTTTAGTTATACTTGTATATGGAATCAGAAATTATCATGTTTTTTCAATGAGTATATTTGAGTTTAAGTTTACCTGTCTAGGTATCTGGTGGTGGGTGACACATTAGTTTTATCATGTGGGAAAAGGATAACCCAATGATTGAGGAGTATAAATATGATGATCCATGGATAGAATAAACGACTCTTTCTATTGGTAAGAATAGATATTTCATGTACTTCTAGTGTGGGACACAAGGGAATAATATGTCCTCATGTCTTAAGTATCCTAGAGTTTTCCTCTATTACAGCCATTTGGGGCATATTTAGAAGTTTTGTAGGTTTTGTTTTCAAACAATTCATCGACTATAATCCTATAAATATTGGTTGTATGTCTTTGGGGTCTTTCCTTTTGTATATGTTTTATGTGAATATAGATTAGTGTAACGCATTTTTTATTTTCAAAATATCCCTTGTGGATGGTTTCTAATGTTTCTGTCCTAGTTCACAGCACACTTCTTTGGTTAGTCATGAGTAAAATGTTATTAAGATTTTTTTTTCAGTGAAACAATCAATAGATTTTTACTTTCACCCATTATTTTATTGAGAATCACATGAGATCTTTGTTTGGAAATGATAAATGACCTTCGGTGAATGAATGGGTAACTAGGGTGTGTGATCCACCAATTGAGATTAAAATATTTGTTTGTGTTTGGATTGGGCCATTTGGGATGCACCACATGATGGTGATATAGTTTTTAATCCTATGATATTTTCATGTTTCATAACATAAGGTGAGAGCTATTGTTGTTCATTTGAGAGTAACTATGTATTTTTCCCTCATTCAGGCAGAAAAGTGATTTATAGTTAAGAGTGAGTTTCTCTAATGGTTTCTTGATTTTTCAATGACATATCTCATAGTAGTTTTTATTATTCTCACCATTTTTGAGGAATTATAAATAATGTGGATACTAGATTAGGAATCCATTAATTCATAGGTCTTCTTGTTCGTGGTTCCTATATTGATTGTGCGTGTAGATGTTTGGAAATTTTATGATTGATTAGTTCGATAAATTTCATGATCTCAGATCTAGTTTTGAGTTTGGATCATGTTGAGTGGTTCCTTTGGTATTGTTATCATAAGATCTTGCATATTTTAGGGACTCTTCTTTTCAAATATCAAATTTCAGGGTATAAAAAGAGGAATTGTGGGGTTTTTTTGACACCCCCATGTCACTATTTTTTATTTGATATTATATTATGATATTGAGGTTCAGTGTTAATTTACATAGAGTTTTGGATCAAAAATTAGAAATTTTAAAAGTTTTACTTCTATGCATGGTTAAAGCACATTGTTATTGGGAAACCATGGATACTCACATTTCAAGGTATGTTTTTAGTTAATTTTGAACTACACATGGTTTTTTTGTATGAGTTGTGCATGGTTAATTCTAGACCATGCAACTCCCAAGGAGAAACTATGTAGGTTCTATAGTAAATATGGGGTGTGTTTCACAACATGGACATGACTTGGAAAACCATGAAACAATACTAGGGTGTGTATAACGACCCATACTTTACATACATTGTTAATACATCAAAATTGAAGCACACTTATTACAACATATGACAAAACCACAAAGGACCGTATAGGTATAGTGTCTTTATAAACTGGGAAACATAAACAACTGGTTCATAAATATTCTACAGTGTCTCCCATTTATTTCATCATATATAGGGTCCCTTTTAGCATATTCTACTTAATATCCATCTTCCTGACCTGGGGAAAAGAAAACATAAAAGGGTTAGCTCAAATGCTCAGCAAGGGAAAATAAAGGAAATAAAAATCATAACATATCTTTTTCAAAATCATAACCTGCAAAAGAGATCATAACATCTTAACATGGAATAAATCATAGAAGTGAAAATGAGATCCCCATAATCATAACATGAAACTTGAAACTTTGTGGAATGCACACATAATCATGGAAAATAATTTGTTGTTAGTCATGACTCATTTCCAACACTATCTTTGTGGACAAAGTCCCTTTCTGAACCGAGTTCACTCCTCGTTTCAGTCCTGTATCACTGAACCGAAATAACCTTCCGTTCTAGCCATGTCTATCTCATGAGATATAAAATCTTTACCCAATGCATTGGTGGGAGATATAGGTCCCACCCATCTTATAATGAATTCTTTCATATGTGTGCCACATAATCATAAATCATACATCATCGCATAACACATCTAACAAAAATGGGATTCTTGAAACATCATGACATCATAAAACAATTCATATAAGATAAAGGAATTCATAAAAACATTTCCATCACAACATAATCAAATCCATGTAATAATAGGGATAAAAACAGAACCCTTTATTATCTTAGATGGAAAATAATTTTTCTAAAACACTTGAAATCCATTATTGAGGAAAATATCCTTTCTACTTCAAAAACATTTTCCTTTCTTAACATGTATTACAATTTAAAACTAAAAGAAGTTGATTAAAAATAAACTTGAAAACTTTTAAAGGAAGCTTCTTGGAAATAATGTTTTAAAAATCCATTCATGCCGTATATGTTAAAAAAACATTCTTCGTACCTTTGTCGGAAAAGTCAAAAAGTACCTCGTACGAAAAATGACAAAAGATTCCTTTCATACATATTACTAAAAACTCACCGAAGTGTAAAAATGGATTTAAACAATTGTAGGTGGATGGAAAGAATATTACATATTGAGGGAACATGGATGTGGATGATAAAATACACCCCAGTAAATACTTACGAATAAACAATCTCGGATAAAAATGAGAGTGTGATATTTTCCCTTACCTTAGGTCCGATTTGCTTTGTACGTGTCCGATGATCCTGTATAATGGTTTAAATAATGTTATTGACTTATTCCAGAATCATACATATTGATATGATATCATATATGGTCATATTCTTAGCTTCTTGTTAGTAATATTTCATTGTTACTTGTTACTCGGGTCTTTAATGCCTTTTGTTCTTATGCGTGTTTTGCCGAATAAATTCTTATTATTCTTTTAAGGTTATAGATACCTTATATCCAGAATGGTATTAGTGTAACATATATCATATTTATTCATTCAATTCATTTATATAATTATTATGTAATGATGATCATGTAGAACGAGTCGCTTCACATCATGGAGACGGTATTCCGTACGTACGCACGAGTGATGATATCGTTCCTATGATCGTGGAATTGTATTGGAGTATATATATATATTATTTCAGTATCAATATTACTCTATAATAATCATAAATAGTTACTCATTACACCATTATACCCATCCTTTTAAGGTGGTGGTGGAAAATATATTACACCACGGCGTGGTGACGGTATTCCGTACGTACGCACGCGCGGTGATTTCATTTTTCCGTAGGATGGATAGAAGGTTAATTAGGGTTGTTTCATATTTATAATAACATATCAGTATGTAAGTAATACTTATGTTAATACTTTATCATGAAACAACTAAAGAAGAAGAAGTTGAAGAAGAAAGAAATTGAAAAGATCGGTAATGGATATTACCTCTTCTTTGGAACGCCTCTTTGAATCCTCCACTTAGGGAACTAAGATTGGTCTTTGAATAAGACAAGGACCTCTAGGATTATTCTAGGGAAGTGGAGAGGAGAAAATGGCAGGGGTTGGCCGAGCTTTAGTGCTCAAATTGGTGTTAGGAGGAGGGGGAGGAGGTGCCCTTTTATAAGGGAGGAGAGGGGCACCTTAGGAATATCTCAAAATATTATTTTATATTAAAGTCAAAATCGGTTTATAATGGTTCCAAAGGGTCTTATTTCGAAGCTAAAGTGGGTATGGGTCGAAAGCCTATCAACCAATAGGATTTAGACAAGTTTAGGGTATTATTTTAACCTTATCAATTAGATTTAACTCTAAGTTAAATAATTTATCTTTTACCATGTCTTTTTGTTTTCTTTCACTATATGGTTAATACACATACTATAACATGCCAAACGAACCCCAAATTGTTTATTATTAATATATATATCCTTATCTAAGTCAATTGGCCGAACCTTTGATTTTTAGGAATAAAATAACAATTAATAAAATAATATTTGATTTAAAAACTATTTTGTGTCAATTTTGACACTATTTGATATATGATTTTTCTGAAAGTCATAACAGAATTATATGTTAGAACCAAGTTGATTAAATCAACAATAATTTATCATAGTAACCTAGAAAATTAGTGGAATTCATAAAAAGTCTCAAATTACATTTATTTAGCTATTTATAACATCAATTATGTCAATATTTCATTAATAAGATAATTACTGCATCATCATTGTGTCATAAATAAATTAAATTATATAATATCTAAAAATTACAAATAAAATACCATTATGTAAGAAATCTTTTTATCTTTCTAATGAATATTTATAGTCGAATTTATCTTATGTATAACCCCATATTAAAAATGATTTACTTATTAAACTTTGATTTTAACTATTTTAACCCTTCTTTAAATAAATTAATAATAAATGTCCTAATCTAATCCAAGTGGGCCTAAATGGTAATATTTTTATTCCTAAGTTTGTTTTTGGTCGAATTACACTTGTCCAATAGAATTAGTACATGTTTTAGGGAAATAGTAATATCATATTTACCCTTAGTTACCCTATTTACTATTAACCGCGGTAAAAAAAGTAAAAAGTTACTAGTCACCAAAAAATTATTTTTATCTCATTGAACCAAATTTTACTTACTGATATCAACCGTGTCTGTCGGATTTTTGAAATTCCATTCACAGAAGCGGTAAAATTAAGTTTTATGCAAAATTTAGTTTTTATCCTACCACTTAGTGGTTTCACTATTCATCAAAAATTGAAAGTTTTCAGAAAAATACCAAAATTTCACCCTAGGCTAATTTCGATATTCTGAGTCCAAAAATGAAGTCCATTTTGAAAAATAAAATTTATAAAATTTCAAAAAGTGGATATTACTATTCATAAAGGCTAGTTTTAATAGCATATTGTTGTTTAGTGAAACTCGGTATTGCGTACGACGCAAGCTATTGAGGAAGGTCGCGATTGCGTGTAAAGTAAGCCAAGCTAATATGTAGTGAAAGATTCCTTTTATGATATATAAAAAACAAAATATTACTCATAAAAATCTCGGGTGTTACATTCTACCCCCCTTAAAAAGAATTTCGCCCTCGAAATTCGTCACTTTGTAACAAACAGATGAGGATAATTCTCCCTCATCATATCCTCAAGCTCCCACGTAGCTTCTTCAAGTTGGTGGTTCCTCCATAAAACTTTAACCAAGCGAGTGGTCTTGTTTCGTAGGGCTTTTTCGCTACGATCCAGAATCTCTATCGGCTGTTCTTCATAAGAAATATCTTGCTCCAGCGGTACAACTTCTGAGCTGAGTACATGTGAAGGATCTGGTATGTACTTTCTCATGAGAGATACATGGAACACATCGTGAACTTGAGAGAGATTCGGTGGAAGTGCCAATCGGTAAGCTACCTTTCCAACAAGGTCCAGTATTTCGAAAGGACCGATATATCTAGGGCTCAACTTCCCCTTCTTTCCAAATCTCATAACCCTCTTCCAGGGAGATATTCGTAAGAACACTTTATCACCCACTTCAAACTCTAGGTCTTTTCTTCGGTTGTCGGCATAACTTTTCGGTCGACTCTGAGCTGCTCTTATGTGTTGTTGAATAGATCTGACCTTTTCTGCCATTTCATCAACGAGATCAGGTCCTAATAGCTTTCTTTCCCCAACTTCATCCCAGAAAGTTGGAGTCCTGCATTTCTTTCCATAGAGAGCTTCATAAGGAGCCATCTGAATACTGGAGTGAAAGCTATTATTATAAGAAAATTCCACCAAAGGTAGGTGTTGATCCCAACCTCCTTTGAAATCCGTAGAGCAAGCTCTCAACATATCTTCTAGGGTTTGAATTGTTCTCTCAGACTGACCATCTGTCTGGGGATGATAAGCAGTGCTGAAACTCAACTCTGTATCCAGAGTATGCTGAAAACTTCGCCAGAACTTCAAGGTAAATCTAGGATCCCGATCAGATATAATAGAAAGTGGTACTCCATGCAATCTTACCACTTCCTTTACATATATCCTGGCAAGCTGATCTAGAGAGAAATCCTCTCTAATAGCAATGAAGTGTGCAGACTTTGTAAGACGATCAACTATGACCCAAATAGCATTATTGCCTTTGGATGTTTTAGGAAGTCCTGTGACAAAGTCCATAGTGATGTTTTCCCATTTCCATTCGGGTATGGGTAATGGTTGTAACATCCCCTTAGACTTCTGTCTCTCAGCTTTAACTTGTTGACAAACCAAGCATCGAGAGACATATTCAGCAACATCTCTTTTCATGCCATCCCACCAGAAGTACTCTTTCAGGACCCTATACATCTTCGTGCTTCCAGGATGAATAGAGAATGAAGAACTATGAGCCTCATCCAGTAGCTCCTTCTTTAATTCGGGGATGGAAGGAACACAAACCCGATTCCCGAACTTTATTATCCCATCACAATCAAGGTTGAATTCAGGAACATTTCTCACCTTCTTTTGTAACTCGACATCTTCTTTCTGTGCCTCTTTAATCTTCGCATGTATAGATGGTTGAACATTCATTTGAGAAAGATAAGATTTTTTCCCTTCCATTATAATTACAAGATCCATCTTTTGTAAATCCATAAATATTGGATCTTTTGTGATCCTCATCATGGATAAACTAGCATGGTCTTGTCGACTTAATGCATCTGCCACCTTGTTTGCTTTCCCAGGGTGGTAATGGATTGAGCAGTCGTAATCCTTAATCAGCTCCAACCATCTTCTTTGATGCATATTCAACTCCTTTTGTGTGAAAATATACTTTAAACATTTATGATCAGTATAAATATCACACCTTTCACCATAAAGGTAATGCCTCCAAATCTTTAATGCAAAGATTACCGAAGCCAACTCCAAATCATGTGTTGGGTAATTTTGCTCATGGATTTTCAACTGTCGTGAGGCATAAGCTATCACCATATCATTTTGCATAAGAACACACCCCAATCCCTTCTTGGATGCATCACTGTAGATCACAAACCTTTCTCCACTACAAGGCAGTGTGAGCACAGGTGCACTGGATAACCTTCTTTTCAACTCCTTGAAATTCTCTTCACATTCCTCTGTCCAGACAAACATAACTCCTTTCTGAGTCAACTTGGTGAGTGGATTAGATAATCGTGAAAAATCCTTTACAAAACGTCGATAATATCCAGCCAAACCAAGAAAACTTCGGATCTCAGTTGCCTCTGTTTTTGCTGGATCCACAGATATCCCCTCTTTTGAGATTATGTGACCCAAAAATGCAACTTTTTGAAGCCAAAATTCACACTTGGTAAATTTGGCATAAAGCTTCTCCTTTCTCAGGGTCTTCAATATAATTCTCAAGTGATCTTCATGCTCTTCCTTTCTCTTTGAATAGACAAGAATATCGTCTATAAAGACTACCACAAATTGATCAAGATAGTCTCTAAAGACTCCATTCATTAGATCCATGATGATAGCAGGGGCATTAGTAAGACCAAATGGAATCACTATAAATTCATAGTGTCCAAACCTTGTACGAAAATCCGTCTTTGGTGTATCCTCCCTTTTGACCCTTAATTGATGATACCCTGAACGAAGATCAATCTTGTAAAAGTATTGAGCTCCGCGTAGTTGGTCAAATAAGTCATCAATGCGTGGGAGAGGATATTTGTTCTTGATAGTGATCTTGTTAAGTTCTCGATAATCAATGCAGAGTCTCATTGATCCATCTTTCTTCTTAAAAAATAGAACAGGTGCTCCCCAAGGTGACGCACTAGGGCGTATGAATCCCTTATCAAGATTCTCTTGGAGTTGCTTCTTCAATTCCTGCAACTCAATTGGGGCCATTCTATAAGGTGTCTTTGAAATAGGCAAAGCACCCGGTACGAGTTCTATTGAAAACTCAACTTCACGATTTGGTGGAAGACCCGGTAATTCCTCCGAAAAGACATCATCAAACACACGTACAATGGGCATATTCTTAATCGTGTGTTTCTCACCAACCATTTGAGATAAATAACCTTCATTTAGTGGAATCAATACCCATAAGATGGAAGAAATTTCCACTGGAAGGTTATGTTCATCCTTGCATTGGTATACGATCGTAGATTGATCTGGAATATGAAATGTGACTTCCCTTCTTTGGAAATTGATATGAGCTCCATGTAGAGAAAGACAATCCATGCCAAGAATCACATCAAATTCCACTAAAGGAAGGATCACAAGATTTGCAGGAAGCACTTTCCCACAAA
Organism: Viscum album; assembly: GCA_963277665.1. Classification (NCBI taxonomy): domain Eukaryota; kingdom Viridiplantae; phylum Streptophyta; class Magnoliopsida; order Santalales; family Viscaceae; genus Viscum; species Viscum album. The sequence continues at coordinate 1,605,078,531 of OY728161.1, forward strand.
CTTAGATCGGAGAAGAATTATAAACTTTTGATGCGACTGTTGTGCCATTAGGTGTTGTCACAGCTAACTCAACATCTAATTGTTGAGGTAATACGGTGATACCCTTAGAAAATTTTTCAGAAATAAAAGAGTGGGTGGATCCAGAATCAAATAAAACATTTGCTACTTTAGAGTGGATGGTAAGTGTACCTTTCACCACTTCGTTATCGTACTCCACATCGCTGATAGAAATTGCATGTGACTTTCCTTTGTATTTAGCCTTATGATTTTGTTGACGTCGACCATCATCATCAACCCTTGGATTTGGGCATTGATTGGAATAATGCCCCATCTCCTTGCACTTGAAACATTGAAGTGTAGTAGGTTCATTCTGTGTATCCCTTCCTTTGTTTGCATCATTAGACATCTTCTTCCCATTATCGGGGCATTCAAATGCCCGATGACCTTCCTTTCCACATTTGAAACATTTACTTGTCCCTTTAAGACAACTACCTCCATGTTTCTTTCCACACTTTGAGCATAAGGAAAAGCTCATCTTCTTTTCCGTGTGCTCTTTAGATTTTTCTTTGAATTCCATCTTCCTCTTCTTATCAAACCCATGTGACTGATGGGTTACTCCAATATCCATCTCGACTTTGAGAGCACATCGAACGATTTCCTCGTATCTATTTAAGTCCCTTATGTCTAACGCCCTTCGAAGACTTGGTTTTAAGCCACTAAAGAATCGACCGATCTTACTCTCAGGTTGGATAATAATACCAGAAGCGTACCTTGCAAGTCTTGTAAAATTTTCTTCATAGGTACCAACAGATTCATCATCCCTTTTCTTTAGTTCAAGGAACTCTTTCTCCATCTTTGTTCGGAGAATACGAGGGAAGTACATATTGAAAAATAAGTTCTTGAACTCGTCATATTCCATAGACTCAATTTCATCCCTTTGCCTCGTATTCTTAATAAGATTCCACCATTGATCAGCATCTCCTTCCAAACGATACACTGCTAGGATAACTTTATCATGCTCAAAACATTGAAGAACTGAAAATATCTTTTCAGTAGTACTAATCCATTGTTCAGCAACTAATGGATCAGTAGACCCACTGAAAGAAGGTGGACGCTGCCTCATGAAGGATTCAACAGAATGTTGCTCCTTCCTTTGCTCGTTTGGAAGTCCTGCATGATTCATAGCTTGAGAAATTTGTGTGAGCATGGCTACAAGATTATGCATTCTAGCTCCCATATCGTTTGGTTGCTCAGGGGGACAATCATTGCATTGCCCATCGCATTCCGCATTAACACGGTTCCTTCGGGTTCCAGCCATTGACTAAAACCAAGAAGAATAGTGTGAGCATCACTAATTATAATAGGAAAATCACATAATCAAGGATAAAATTTTCATGCTTAAGGTCTTATCCTAGGTTATTCATGGCCATTTCTAAAACACTAAGATTGTGTTCTATTCTTAGACTTATCCTTAGGGTTCTTACTAAAACTTTCACATCCTAGTTTCCAAAGGTTGACTATACCTTTCCTCTGATACCAACTATAACGACCCATACTTTACATACATTGTTAATACTTCAAAATTGAAGCACACTTATTACAACATATGACAAAACCACAAAGGACCGTATAGGTATAGTGTCTTTAGAAACTGGGAAACATAAACAACTGGTTCATAAATCTTCTACAGTGTCTCCCATTTATTTCATCATATCTAGGGTCCCTTTTAGCATATTCTACTTAATATCCATCTTCCTGACCTGTGGAAAAGAAAACACAAAAGGGTGTGCTCAAATGCTCAGCAAGGGCAAATAAAGGAAATAAAAATCATATCATATCTTTTTGAAAATCATAACCTACAAAAGAGATCATTACATCTTAACATGGAATAAATCATAGAAGTGAAAATGAGATCCCCATAATCATAACATGAAACTTGAAACTTTGTGGCATGTACACATAATCATGGAAAATGATTTCTTGTTAGTCATGACTCATTGCCAAGACTATCTTAGTGGACAAAGTCCCTTTCTGAACCGAGTTCACTCCTCATTTCAGTCCTGTATCACTGAACCGAAATAACCTTCCGTTCAAGCCATGTCTATCTCATGAGATATAAAATCATTACCCAATGCATTGGAGGGAGATATAGGTCCCACCCATCTTATAATGAATCCTTTCTTATGTGTGCCACATAATCATAAATCATACATCATCGCATAACACATGTAACAAAAATGGGATTCTTGAAACATCATGACATCATAAAAAAATTCATATAAGATAAAGGAATTCATAAAAATATTTCCATCACAACATAATCAAATCCATGTAATAATAGGGATAAAAACAGAACCCTTTATTATCTTAGATGGAAAATAATTTTGATAAAACACTTGAAATCCATTCTTGAGGAAAATATCTTTTCTACTTCAAAAACATTTTCCTTTCTTAACATGTCTTACAATTTAAAAATAAAAGAAGTTGATTAAAAATAAACATGAAAACTTTCAAAGGATGCTTCTTGGAAATAATGTTTTAAAAATCCATTCATGCAGTATAAGTTAAAAAAAACATTCTTCGTACCTTTGTCGGAAAAGTCAAAAAGTACCTCGTACAAAAAACGACAAAAGATTCCTTTCATACATATTACTAAAAACTCACCGAAGGGTAAAAATGGATTTAAAAAATTGTAGGTGGATGGAAACAATATTACATATTGAGGGAACATGGATGTGGATGATAAAATACACCCCAGTAAATACTTACGAATAAACAATCTCGGATAAAAATGAGATTGTGGTATTTTCCCTTACCATAGGTCCGATTTGCTTTGCACGTGTCCGAAGATCCTGTATAATGGTTTAAATAATGTTATTGAATTATTCCAGAATCATACATATTCATATGATATCATATATGGTCATATTCTTAGCTTATTGTTAGTAATATTTCATTGTTACTTGTTACTCGGGTCTTTATTGCCTTTTGTTCTTATGCGTGTTTTGCCGAATAAATTCTTATTCTTATTTTAAGGTTATAGATACCTTATATCCAGAATGGTATTAGTGTAACATATATCATATTTATTTATTCAATTCATTTTTATAATTATTATGTAATGATGATCATGTAGAACGAGTCGCTTCACATCGTGGAGACGGTATTCCCTACGTACGCACGAGTGATGATATCGTTCCTATGATTGTGGAATTTTATTGGAGTATATATATATATATATATTATTTCAGTATCAATATTAATTTATAATAATCATAAATAGTTACTCATTACACCATTATACCCATCCTTGTAAGGTGGTGGTGGAAAATAGATTACACCACGGCGTGGAGACGGTATTCCGTACGTACGCACGTGCGGTGATTTCATTTTTCCGTAGGATGGATAGAAGGTGAATTAGGGTAGTTTCATATTTATAATAACATATCAGTATGTAAGTAATACTTATGTTATTACTTTATCATGAAACAACTAAAGAAGAAGATGTTGAAGAAGAAAGAAATTGAAAAGATCGGTAATGGATATTACCTCTTCTTTGGAATGCCTCTTTGAATCCTCCACTTAGGGAACTAAGATTGGTCTTTGAAGAATACCAGGGCCTCTAGGATTATTCTAGGGAAGTGGAGAGGAGAAAATGGAAGGGTTTGGCCGAGCTTGAGTGCTCAAATTGGTGTGATAAGGAGGGGGAGGAGGTGCCCTTTTATAAGGGAGGAGAGGGGAACCTTAGGAATATCTCAAAATACTATTTTATATTAAAGCCAAAATCGGTTTATAATGGTTCCAAAGGGTCTTATTTCGAAGCTAAAGTGGGTATGGGTCGAAATCCTTTCAACCAATAGGATTTAGCAAGTTTAGGGTATTATTTTAACCTTATCAATTAGATTTAACTCTAAGTTAAATAATTTAACTTTTACCATGTCTTTTTGTTTTCTTTCACTATATGGTTAATACACTTACAATAACATGCCAAACGAACCCCAAATTGTTTATTATTAATATATATATCCTTATCTATGTCATTTGGACAAACCTTAGATTTTTAGGAATACAATAACAATTAATAATATAATATTTGATTTAAAAACTATTTTCTGTCAATTTTGACACTATTTGATATATGATTTTTGTGAAAGTCATAACAGAATTATATGTTCGAACCAAGTTGATTAAATCAACACTAATATATCATAGTAACCTAGAAAATTAGTGGAATTCATAAAAAGTCTCAAATTACATTTATTTTTCTGTTTATAATATCAATTATGTCAATATTTCATTAATAAGATAATTACTGCATCATCATTGTGTCATAAATAAATTAAATTATTTAATATCTAAAAATTACAAATAAAATACAATTATGTAGGAAATATTTTTAGATTTCTAATTAATATTTATAGTCGAATTGGTCTTATGTATAACCCCATATTAAAAATGATTTACTTATTAAACATTGATTTTAACTATTTTAACCCTTCTTTAAATAAATTAATAATAAATGTCCTAATCTAATCCAAGTGGGCCTAAATGGTCATATTTTTATTCCTAAGTTTGTTTTTGGTCGAATTACACTTTTCCAATAGAATTAGGACATGTGTTAGGGTAATAGTAATATCATATTTACCCTTAGTTACCCTATTTACTATTAACCGCGGTAAAAAAAGTAAAAAGTTACTATTCACCAAAAAATTATTTTTATCTCATTGAACCAAATTTTACTTACTGATAACAACCGTGTCTGTCGGATTTTTGAAATTCCATTCACAGAAGCGGTAAAATTATGTTTTATGCAAAATTCAGTTTTTAACCTACCACTTAGTGGTTTCACTATTCATCAAAAATTGAATGTTTTCAGAAAAATACCAAAATTTCACCCTAGGATAATTTCGATATTCTGAGTCAAAAAATGAAGTCCATTTTGAAAAATAAAATTTATAAAATTTCAAAAAGTGGTTATTACTATTCATAACGGCTAGTTTTAATAGCATATTGTTGTTTAGTGAAACTCGGTATTGCGTACGACGCAAGCTATCGAGGAAGGTCGTGATTGCGTGTAAAGTAAGAAAAGCTAGTATGTAGTGAAAGATTCCTTTGATGATATATAAAAAACAAAATATTACTCATAAAAATCTCGGGTGTTACAGTGTGGCTCAAAATTTTTATAGTTCTAATAGGAATAGATGGAGAAGAGTGTTTCTAACTATTCATTGACTAGGGTGAACTTTGTGAGGGGTGTCTAGACTAGGTAGTAGATAGTTAACTGTTGGAACATTATTTTGAAAACTGTGCATCCAAACCATGAGTCTTTAGTAGGTGATAAATTTTTGGTAATTTTCTATTATCCCTCTTTTATTTAAGAAGTCTCTCACCTATCTTACCCCTATTAACATCGACTAACTCAAGGAATCCATTAGAAGAGCTCCAACCTATTACTCTCTTGATCTTTACCATCTCTTTAGCATTTCATCATTGTTTTGAGACAAATATTATACTTTTTTATGTATTCTTCCCTTCCCTCTCTCTTCACTCCTAGTTTTGGTTTCCCCCTTTAACCCTATATCTCTTATGGATGTTTTTAAGGTTTCATTTGGATCTAGTGTTTCTTTTTATTGTCTATTGGGTATTAGACGACATGTACATCCCCATTTGGGTGGTCTCCATAGAAGGATCCATGTTCCAAAGCTCTTAGTCTTGGTTTCTACTTCTTCAAAGTATGAATTTTTATATAAATGATAGATTTTGGAATTCAACGTTATAATTTTCTGTATACATATATTTTTATTAAAATTGTGAATAGATTTGATATCTTTGTGTTGATTTAAAACCATTTAATAGTGTATTGATCTTGTCGTAAAATGTTTCTCGTTAGAATTACATGCTTTATGGAATGTTTTATTGTGTTAAGATTTTTTGGAGTGATTGTGTGGATTTTTGAAATGTTTTTTATGTATTGTGTAGTATTATATACTATTTCTGGATATCAATGAATGATAATTATTTTTTAATGGGAAACTTTTTTTGAAGTGAGTTGTATAACTCAATTTTATTTATAAATGGGTTCTTTATTGACTTTCAAATAATGATAAGAAATGTGTTTGTGGTTTACCCCTTCTGGAAATTCCATTATGGATCTTTAGAAACGTATTTTATGTAAATACATTTCTTGAGTTTTTTTGTATTTTAAAGAAGAAGGAACATGTTTTAATGATAAATTAGTAATCATTTTAAATGTGAGTGTATTTTCAATCATTTTATATGAAACTCCTATGGTGAAACATTAATAAATGTGAAAGGTCTTGGAATACCGAGGCATGTTTTGGTGTTAAAGGCCCAGTTAACATATAGGTTTTAAAATTGATTCATTGAAAGACACCCCTTGATTGCCCCTTGATTTTTCCCCTTCAGTGGGTTCTTTATAACTATATGATGCTTGTTTCTCCCATTTTGTGGGAATGATCTTGTCTATTCCATGGGATGATTTGTTATAAAGGGAAATTCATTATTGGGTGTTAGGGGCTTGTGTAATTATGGTCATTCCATGTGTGTTAGTCTTGGTTTACATATTCTTACTCCACACTTCCATTTTTTTCATGGGAACAATGGTACTATGTGGATGATCTAGTCAATTACTCAGTAATTACAAATGCTACTACTGGCTCTCCAATAATGCTATAAATAAGGTCTATGAGGGGGGTGTCATTGCAATGCGGCTTGTGTTGGATAGAGGGATGACATTTAGTTTGAGCTTCAGTGCTTGCTGGTAGATGGTCCGTGGGTTGGTATACTCTTATATGGGTAGATGATTCACATGTTGAGGATCCTATGGTAGAGGCCATGGCACATTTGATTGTTTGGTAGGTTATTTCTTGATATAAATTTCATCTAATGAATGTTTGTATCATTTACTCTACTCACATTGATTTGGAAACCATTCTTGTTTAAATTTGATATATGAATTATGATTTATGGTTCTTGTTTGATATTAATAACCCACGTGTGTGTTGGGTCATTTTATTTTGAAATGTGTTTTCAAAGATGTTGGAATAACTATTTTAAATTTATTTTATTTTTTGGTGATTTTATGTGAATTTTAAAATGAGTGTTTTTATTTGTAATAACAATTCGGTCGGTGAAATGTTTTTAATGAAAATATTTTCATTTAAATAAATAAATGTGTGGTTTTGAAAATTTTAAGAAGTTGTGTGGTTTTGAAATGGCCTAGGATAATGGAATTATTTTCAAATCATATTTTTTCAGTTTTGGAAAATGATATTAATTTTTAAAATGTAATTTATGGAATTGTTTTAGTTTCTATATTGATATATCAGTAAAAAATATTCTAGTTTATTTTTGAAACTAAAATCGATGAATCGACATATAAAACATATTACATAGATACAGATAGTTATTGTAAAGTAATATAATTTTTAGATCAAATGTATATATTTTAGATTTTATGTTTTTAGTTGGATCCATCCTTCATTCCTTACGGCCGACGTGGGGTGAGTTGGGCTGTGGTTGGAAACCAAAAGTTGAAAGAATATGGTTTAGGCTTATCCCAAGATGGATTATTTTCATTTAATTTTTATTTATTCTTGTTTCATAACCATGATGTCGTTTGAGGTATTTTTAAATTAATTATTGGTCTGGATTTTTTCCATGAGTTTTCCTTGAACTTTTCGGGGCGAAAGTGGTGAAAATGGAAATTTATGGGCTTTATAGCATGGTGCGCACCCATGTTCCCTTACCTATGTAACCATTAATCCAAGTAGTATTTTTTAGTTGAGTATTATTTCATGCATAGAACACATTTTTAAACTATGTGAGAAAACCATACATCATGTCATACATATAAAATACGGGGAGCACAGATTCATCATGGTTTGGAAAACCGTGCGTCATGTCCCGGTCCTTAAAAATAATATTTTGTTTCAATCTCCACAATTTTTAACCACAAACCCTAATTTTTCATACCCCTTGGGATTTACTACCCTAGGAGCCTCTCCCTCTCTTTCCTCCTCTGTTGGAGCTCTATTTTACTGGTGTATTTGGAGTGATTTATCATCGATTTTTCAAGTAAGTCTCCTCCTATCTTGGGTTCTCCGTCAATTATATTAATTTTTTACTCCTTATTTTGGTTTCATATGCCCAGTGTGGTGGGAAACCTATTTAGGGTTTAAAATTGATTTTTGTGGTTTAATCTTGGTGTGTAAGGTTCAATCATTCCTTTATAGTGTTCGATTGAGGTTAAATTTCAGTTTTGCACTCGATTCCTAATGTTTCATCACTCAAGGTAGGTGGTTTCATTCTTAAACATTAGATGAGGAATTTAAAATGATTTATTGATTGTTTATATGTGTTATATGAATTATTTTTGTGGTAAAAATTGTGTTTTTGAATGATTTCAGTTTGCGTATGGATTGAAAGTGGGGTTTCGAATGAATTTGGGTGTACTTCAAATGTAAACACCTATTGTCAATTTGAATATGTTTTATAACTTATGAAACATGTTTAATAAATTGTAAAAGTAGAGACAAACCTATTTTACAATTATTTTTTATGGTTTTTGGGATAAAAATGGGGTTTGGATGTGGAAATTGTGGTTTATCATTTGTTTATGTTGATTGAATTATGTTAATGTGAATGTAATATTGAATGTGATATGTTACATGAAACATTATCACAAAGAGAATCCTGGGTAACTAGGTGGGTGGACTAGGACTAATATGTTAGTTGAATTGGAAGTGGTTCAACACGGATTCATCTAGAAGGACTGTTGATACAACACGAACTTAATTATATTAATGACAGGAGACCACAAGACCCATGTTGTGTCCCCTCCTAGTGGCTCATGCACAAGAACATAGTTATTAATGGTTTATATATCTCTTTTTCACCAAGATATGACTTACCTAATGTACCATATATTGTTAGATCATATAGGTTTTTTCTTTTAACATATTTCACATTGTTCATATTGAAATTTCCATCAGCATACTGCACAATTTTTCAGTTATCTAAAAGAATTAATATTTTTCCTTAAAAATGTTTTCCATAAAAATTTTTCTCGTATTTATTTAAAAAAAATTCATGTTTATTTATCTTCTAATGTTTTTAGAATGGAATCAGTTAATTGGGGTGAATCTTATTAGGCTTTGTCTGACACAATACTTAAACCTTTGGGTGTAAGTAGAAATGGTTATATATGATACATGAAAAGGAAATATGTATTATGGTGGTGGTTTAAGATCCCAATGGTCTAACATTTCATGTGTTATGGTGGTTCCTTGAGGATTATTCTCCTCTTTTCACATGGTTTTTTTGGGATGGTGTATTGTTTCTCATTCAATGTATCCCTTTTTTTGTTTAAATGTTGTAAGCTTTGAATATGAAAATTGTTATGTCATGTTTGGTCATGTTTATTAAATTTAGCTTTATTTGTTATTATCTATTAGTTATGATTTTATAAAAGGGTGAAACCATTACCACATTATATTACATATAAACAGGAACTATTTTCCAAACTATGGGGATCAGGAATTCCCTTCCGTCCATGTCATTGACTGGGTTGTGTATCATGTTGGATGGAACCCCATCTTGGTTCGTGAGAAAATGGTATTAGAAGTGACACACTATTTGGGGTCATGTTATTTAGGATGATTCTGGACAGAATGGAATTATGATTTTCAGGACTCATTGTTCTAGATAAATGTGGGGTTGCTGGCTAGAAAATGAAATGGATGAATTCGTGCCACCATTGTATTTCAGGATTTTCTATTGACTCTCCTCTATGTGAGACATACATGTTGCAGACTGTATACAAACATTGGATGGAGGTGGAGTGGTTTTTATTTCATGTTATTTTGATGGATTTTATTGGTTTGGATTTATATAATGTTGTAATTTTATTCTATTATTGAGGATTTTTCAGATTATTTGTATTGATGGTTTTCTTTTTGAGTGTTGTTTCTTATTGAAAAATGCCTCCCCAGAGATTTCTTTTGCAACCACGGGAAGAGGTCAGAGAGAGTTCTCCATTCCCAATTGATTAGATATTAGTGGAATCTATAGTTTGGGATGTACATGAATTTGGATAGGGAGTGGGTCCTAGTCCTATTATTATTAGATAAGATGAACTCGGTCCTAGGAAGGACAACACCCATTAGTTTATTAAGAGAAAGCCTCCTTCTTTCTTAGGCAACACTAAACCCGAGGAATCAGAGTAGTGGATGGAGGAAATAGAGAGGATTTTGGAATTTATTGAAAATATTGAGTATATAGGAGTGAAGTTTTATTAGTTATTGCTAGAGGGTCCCAATCAAAGGTGGTGGTACTTAGTTGTCAAAGATGGAAAGCTTGAGCATATGAGTTGGAAAGACATCAAGGCTATTTTCACAGACCAGTACGGTCTTGAGGTCTTGGCCTATGACATATCCCATGTGCTTATACAGATTATCTAGGGTGGTTATTACATGATATATTACACCAAACACTTTACCAAGATAGTTTAATACACACTCAAAATTGTTTCCTACAAATAGATGAAGTATCAGAGGTTTGAGAGGGGCTTGTGGTCAGATATATATTCTCAAGTATTTTTGTTTATGATGAAGACCTATTATGAAGTTTTTGACAATGATTATAGGGTAGAGATTTATCAAAATGGATGTTCTGGGTTCTATGGGACAATTTCAGTGATGGGAAGTGGAAGTTCATTTAATAGGAAGAGGAAGCTAGATGAGGAGTGGAAAAAGGGAGGTGTTAGTTTAGGACATCCTTCATGGAAATCATTATCTGTGGATTCAGATGATGGGTCTGTTGTGGCACCATTATCATTAATAGAGGTTGTGATATTATATATCCACCATTATCAATGATCTATTCTTCCCAGTGCTACCAATATATATTATGATGTTGACTAATATTTTTGCAGGCCAGGCATGAGGAAAGATGTAGCTGACATCGTCTCGTGGTGATATACATGTCAATAGTTAAAAGCAGAGAACCAAAGGCCCTCAAGTTTTATTTAGATGACACCCATTCCTACCTTGAAGTGGGAAAGTATTTCCATGTAATTTATTATTCAATTACCTTATACACCCTAGTGGAAGAATGAAATATTGGTTGTGATCGATCGTATGAAAAAAATCATCCCACTTCATTTATATCAATGATTCATCCAATGTGGATGTGTTAGGCCAGATGTATGTCCAGAAAATAGTGAGATTCCATGGTGTTCCATAGTCAGTCATTTATGATAGGGACCCCCATTTCACATCTTTGTTGTGGGAATGTCTTCAAAAGTCAATGGGGTCATGGATTAGGTTAAGCACGATATACCATCCACAAAAAGATGGTTAGATAGAATGAGTGAATAAAATCTTAGAATACATGATCTAATAATGTGTCCTACTTTTTGGTGGTTCATGGGATAGAAATTTGGGAATGGTTGAATTTTCCTATAATAATAGTTACCATTATTGGATCTGAATGTCTCACTTTGAGGCACTCTATAGTCAGTCGTGTCGGTATCCTCTGTGTTGGGATTAGTTAGGTGATACCTCACTATTGGGACTGATCCTAGTGAAAGAAAAATATAAGAATTTCATGTTGATCAAAAATAATTTATTGGTAGATTATATTATCCACAAATATTATCGATTTGAGAAACTAATATCTTGAGTATTCTGAGGGTCACTGGGTGTTCCTAAAAGTGGAACCTCACTTGGGTCATCAGCTTTTTGGGAAACATGGAATGCTAATGCCTAGGTATGTCAGAACATTCGAGATCACAAATCAGGTTGGAAAGTTGGCATATAGGTTAGCTATTAATTCGTTGTTGATGTCAATTCATGTCATGTTCTATGTATCCTTGTTGAAAAATTATAAAATAGATCCATATCATGTGCTAAATTTTGATGAGTTGGAGCCCGAATTATCTGTGTTTGAATAGACAGTATGGATTTTAAATTCCCAAGAGAATGTTCTTTAAGGGAATTATATTTAGTTATTCCATGTCCTTTGGCATCATGGAAATGATATACATGATACCTATGAGTTTTAGTGGTGGTTTGATGAGGAATAACCATTTCTAATCTTTATTCAATCTTCAAGTTAACTGTCCAGGAGCAGAACGTTTTCATGGTGGGAATAATTTTCACACCCATTATTTATTTTGAGGTATTTTTCTTTACATTTTTGGTTGGTATATTGATCTTGTGTTTTCCTTGTGATTTGGAGGGGGGTTAAAAATTCAAATTTATGGGTTTTATAGCATGGTTCTCACGGTTGGCCCATGGTTTCCCAAACCGTGCACCCTTTCCCTTGTAACCATGTAGGAAATTGGCGCTTTTGGAAAAAGGCTTATCACATCATTATAGTATAATCTGTAAACCATGTGGTCTACATGTGTGATATTTCCATAGATAGTAAGCGGATCACGGTTGATTCAATGTTTTGAATACGATGAGGGAAAAACATTCGGCTTGTATAGGTCATTTAGAATTGTATTTTTCTTTTCCCTCTCCTCTATTTTTAAACCTAAACCCTCATTTTCACTCCCCTTAGGATTTACTACCTCAGTAGCCTCTCCCTCTCTTTCCTCCACCCTTAGAGCTCCATTTTTTGTGGTGTATTTGGAGCAATTTATCATTGATTCCTCATATAAGTCTCATCCTCTCTAAGATTCTCCCTCAATTGTAGGGTTTCTTCCTCATTTGGGTTCCATGTGTCCAGAAGTGTGGGTGAACTATTTAGGGTTAAACCATGATTTTTATGGTTTCATTTATGTGTATATGGTTTGATATTGACTTAATAAGGTTCTATTGAGGTGCGGTAAAAAATTTTCATCATATTTTTGAATTTTATTCACTCAAGGTAGGTGGTTCCATGATTAAAAATAATTTAAATAATTTAGTATGATTTCATTATTGCTTAAATTAGTTATATGATTTATGTGTGTGGTTTAAAAGGTGTATTGGAATGTTTTTGGTATTGGTTTGTCTTGAAAGTAGTGAGGATTTTGGGTGACTTTCATGTGTAAAATCCTATTTTAAATTTTAATATGTTTTATAAGTTATGAAACATTTTTAATAATTGTACAAGTTTTTTGAAACCTATTTTTGATTGATTTTGGTGTGAGTTTGGTTTCAAAATGGATTTTAGATGTGGAAATGATGGTTTATCATGTGTGTGTGGTGTTTGGATTATGTATACATGAATGTGATGTTTAATGGGATATGTGACATGGAAATTGAGCATAAAGGGAAACATGGGTAACTGGGTGGGAAGACTACGACTAGTACGCTAATTGAATCAAAAGTGGGTTGTCCTGGATTCATCTTGTAGGATTTATGATACAACTGTAACTAAATGATGTTAATTATTAGAGACCACAAGGCCCATGATGTGTCCCCTCCTAGTGGCTCATGCATGAGAACACTGTTAGTCATGGTGTTAATACCACTTTTCACCGTGATATGACGTACCTAGAGTCCCATTACTAGCTAGGGCCTATTGGGTTTTCTCATGACATAGTACTCATTTGGGATATTTTAATTACCATAATCTTTGGATACACTGTTTTAGATATCTAAAATCAACCATAATTTTCCTTTAAAATGTTTTAAAAAAATGCTTCTAGATTTTCTTTTATAAAAAATTCATGTTTATTTATCTTATAATTTTTATAGCATGGAATCCATTTCTTGGGTGGAATCCTATTGGGATTTGGATCACACACTAATTACTCTTTTGGGTGTAAATAGACATGGTTATGTTTGATACAGGTAAAGGAAATATGTATTGTGGTGGTGGTTTGGGATGCTAATGGTCTATCTTTGAATGTGTATTAGTGGATCCTTCAGAACAATCCTCTTAATATCGCATGGTGGTTTTTATGGGGTATTGTTTCACTTTTGATGTTTCCACTTTTTGGTTTTGATTAAATCTAGTAATCATTGAATCTAAAAAGTGTTATTTGTTGTTTATGATTTTATAAATGGATGAAATTGTTCCCATGTTAAATTATTGATACTCGGTCACTAGTTTCCAACCCATGGGGACTCATAAAGCCCTTCATTCTATGCCACAGACTGGGTCGAGTGTCGAGTTGGATAGAACCCCATCTTTCTTTAGTGAAATTTTTATCTTCTTGTGATTTTTTTCATATTTCTATTTTTTCATTATGTTTATATTTACAAAAATAAGAGGAATCATGTTATTTAGATAATATGTTTTGGGAATTTTATTTTATTTTTATCTCTTATGTTTTCTTCTATTGTCTTATATCTCTGATATGGGAGAAATCATTCCCAACATGATTCTTGTGATGCCCTAGAATTTTTTTTCATCCCATGGGTATTAATAAATACATTTGGGCCTTGTGAAGGGATGGGTCGGGTGCTGGATTATTTAGAATCGTGGGCCGGTTCATTACAATTCGTAAGGAACTAACTGAGATAGTTTCCCTTATACAAGGTTGAATAGTAGATTATCTCAACTTATCATGACTTGTGAGTTGGGGAATGTCATGTTGGGGGAAAACTCTATGTGTTAGTGAGTAGTGAATTATGTTATAGGTAATGGGGTCAATGTTAGGGTCACTAGAGATGGATATGTTTGAGTTAGAATTCTGGGTGTGCTGGATGTTCCAGATACTAGTGGAGTTCTAGGGTTTGGATAGTGTATTCCATATATTATTTGGGTTTTTTGTCCTAAATAATATTTTATGCAACATGCTTAATAGAATAATGCAGTGCAGATTCTTGGGGTGTAAGGACTAGAATTGAGGGTCCAATAAAATATTTTCTTGTGTATTATGGTCATATCGGTGGGATAGTGGGATTCATTGTGTACATCCTTACCAACTAGACTACTCAAATCCTACTCCATGTTCAGTCAAAATTATTCTCAACCCTTGGAACCATACCCTAATTTACAATGGATCAATAGGTCAACAAAAACCACAATATAACCCATGGGGAATAGTATATCAACCATCCAACATAATAAATGCATCCTAATAGAATACTAAACAACAGAATCTGAAAAATTAACAATAATACAAAGATGATAGATAAGTAAAAAAAATTTATAAGAAACCACCTGATGAAAATAACATCCTTTATAAAGGACTAAACAACCATAAATGACAATTCCTCTACTAGTCTTCACTAATTGACCTTGTTACTCCATTCAATCAGACATTTTAATTTAAAGTAACCTATAAGTCAAGTAACATAATCCATATAGTCACTATTATTATTATGTAGGGAGTGAGTATATGGATTACTAGGATTTACCTAATACTCCTCGTTCACCCCATAAATGTAACAAGACTAAAGAAATTACAAATTATTTGTAAAAAAAATTTCCCATTCCCCTAAAATATAATAAAACCACAATTGGTAATTAAATCATCAATAATTTTAAATAAGCCACAATATCATGAATGAATAATAAAAATTCCAAAACCCAACACCACACACCCAGATACCCAACCAAAAAACATAAGGGGGCCTTTATACTATGTGTAATTACCAAAATCGATATCATCAACTCATGAGTGGACCAGCCACCCCCAAAAATCATCTCACCCTTACCAATAAGGTCTCTACACTGAAGTGATAGTTTCCACTGCCCTACATTGTCAATACTAACATTGTCCCTACACCTAAGTGGGATTTTACACAATTCATATATAATAACTCATTAAAACAAATCCACAACATCAATAATAATATCACCATCTCATGAAACTCAATGCACAAACCAAAAAACCCATATCATGTGAAAATAAAGGAAGAAAAAAATAATTACATAAAACCCTTGAAAGATATAAATAAAATCAATAGTTTATTCCAATATTACTCATAATTAAAATAATTACATCACCCTTGAAAACCAAAGAAATAAAAAATTGAATAAAAACAAAAATATTTTCCCCATAGTAAAACAAACACAAACTGATTAAAACCCCATTTAACTCACTATGAAACGTTTATGCATTTCCTATAAACCACTCACACACTCAGAAAACCAGCATTTCCTTACCGCTAATTCACCCATAGAATTTTTTTAAAAAAATATCACATTAATAATTAAATTACATTAAAACCATAAAATAATTTAGTTAAACACTATATTCACACTAATGTATTTTGGAATAGAAAATCATGAGTGAGAATCCACCTACCTCAATCACGATGATGAAGAAAATTCATGCCACCAAATACAAGATCCACACTCTTCATCCAATCGTATAACCAATACCTATAAACCCTACATTAATATAATGTGTCTTTATATGAATTAGTGAAACCCTTAGTCAAAACCTTTGATCCAGAGAGAAAAATAAAATAAAAATGGTAAATAGTGACAACACATTGATCATACTCCAAAATATCCCAAGGTCATGATTAAAGGATATATAGGGGCTTTAATCTAGAAACATTTCACTGAATGTAACCATATATTCAAGTGACCTACATGAATGGAATAAAATAATCCAAGTAATGAAATTGGGAAACAAATAAATGTTCCGAGATAGTTTGTATATAACTACATGACTCGATTGCCCGATCATACGTAACTACATGCCAACCATGCCGACACAACTGCCCACATTATTTTAGGCATAATAAATATTATTGCATGATCGAATGTAATATTTTATAAATCTTTAATCCCTCTACACCTCACCTAAAACACCTTGCCAGATTTTCTTAGGAATATTGCAGGAACCTAAAGACCATGAATCCTATAAAACTTTCATAAAACACCCCAATTTCTCCTATACATCCTTCAAAATACCTTATATAATTTATCAATAGTTACAAACAGCTCAATATATCTAGAACCCCTTACTATATATATATAAAGAGAGAAAATACATCTACTTTATTTATCCAAAACCCAATCCTGACAATATTAACCTCCTAATATGTTTTTTATCCTAGAAAAACTTGAAAAAATCTAATCAATTGAATAATAATTGATAAAATGAGTACAAAACCTTGATAAACTATGAATTGTAAAGTATGGTTGTGTTATAGAGACTCATTTATAGAATATTTCATGGAAATATCTGTAGTGTTATTTGAACTCCGTAATAGTATATGGCTTTGAAATACTATCCATTTTTTCCAAAACTTTTCTAGTGTAACCTCCATGGTTTTGAAAATAAATATTGAATTCATTTTATAATATATAAATTAAACACAACATTGCCTCTACTATGGTTTCAATTTTGAAAAAATTTCATCTAGAGTTATGACTAGTAAGCCATTTGGACTCTAATAGAACAAACTTGATTTTTTTTGAATAGTAATATTAATGGTAATTTTACCCTTATGAATAGAAAATGATGTTATTATTTTATTTTATTAATGTAGTAAGATAATGAGATCTTAATTAATTTTTCAATTTTATGTAAAATAAAATATAACTTAAAATTGTTATATTTAACATTAAATATGATTTTATTTAAAAATTAAATTAATATTATATAGTAAAATATTTTTGGAAAATGGAGTTCATTTTTGAAATCTACCCGTTGAAAAATGGTAGAGGTGAATTTTTGGTATTTGTATAAAATACACGAATCTTTCGTGAATAGTAAAAATAGAGTTTTGAGTTTTCTGTAGTTTAATGACATCCTAATTACATAATAAATATCTGGTCGACTTGTGTATAATAAAATATGACATGAGGTGTCCCATGTGGCGAGAACCATGATAATATAACATGGGAAATCCCCTGGTTTGGCAAAAACCACTTATGAGGTGTCCCAATGAAATTATATAAAAACTCCCTCTCTTTTTCTATAAATACCCACTCATCCATTTGTTTCCTTTCATTTCAAATTTATAATCCTAGAATATATGGTGGTTTTACCTTTATATTAGTCCCCCCAATGTATCCATAACCTCCCAAGGTCCCAACCTTCTAGTTCATGGAGTTACTCTACAAAGTAAGGGAATACTTCACCTTCCTCTTTTTGTCGACACTTATTTTATGTAATATTTTTGAATTTCCATTATCATATGTTCGAATTTTATATTATTTATTTACCTTACATTAATTTTTATTTCAATATGATAATATACCATTTTACTCTCATAATTTCATTTTATTATATTTTAAGCGATGTCATTAGGCTGCCTAATTTTCATAAGGGATCTCTCAACTTTCCTTTTATTTTCAAGTTCGTCTCTTTTATTTTCCTCTCCACATATCCTATATCCAAATGACAATGATAACTCCATTATCATATATATAATATAATTATATCTTGTTAATGGACAAAACATCATCAACATCCTCTCTCCACCCCCTTTTAATTTATAAATGAAATCAACGTCCATGAGGTTCCAATTTATAGGCTTTGTGGATGACGAAGTCTCGTTCATCAATTTCTCCATCATTACAAGTAATAAATTTTTTTTGATGGTTGAACCAGACTATAATATCTTCATTATAAGAAAATTAATATTAAATAACCATTATATGTACATATTATTAAACCATAAGACCAAACTAGTTCCTAATAGTCATAATACCGATTAAAAAATCTAGGTGAATATCATTAATAATTAATATAATGATTCACTCTTATTCCATGTATAAAATTGATAGAAATGAACATTAAAACTTATCTATTTTCATAAATAATATTTAATTTCAGTTCTAGATATTTACATCCATTTCAAATGGACTCCATTACTTAAAAACAAGAGAGCCAATTATGAAAATCAAGAAAACAAACACTACAGAACAACGACATTCGATATTATAACTTATTTATAAGGACATAAATGAACCAAAAATACATATGATAAACTAAATACATGTCTTATAAGTTCATAATAAATTTATTTATGGGTCTAATTTCATATTCATGACATTAAGATCAAGAGGGGAATACATTCGTATTTAAGGTAAGGGTTTTCCATCCGAACAACCATTTTCATATGGGTTACTTTCCTTGTCTAATTACCATAATGAAATTCTTAGGAATTATTATGTATTAATCCTAAATTATCTGTGAGTAATATATAAATTTGAATAAACCATAATCCTTCCATATTTTATGGATTGTTACATGTTTTAAAACAATCATTCAAAATTGTTTCCAAAATACAATCCCAATTTAAAGGAATTTCTCAAATTCTTATCTATTTTATAGGATACTATATAATCTATTTTTTTTTAAAATACTATATTGATAAAATCAATTAATTTATTATGAAAATAATATCTTACATAACTTCCGGATTTATAAAAATATTTTTCTAAAACATCTCTTCTTTACAAAGTAAAAGAGTATTTATCTAAAGGTTTACTCCAAGATTTTATAAGCATATATTAAGGTATTTCAACAAATTTGTTGATTATTATTTATTATTTTAATTTGTATTCCATCTTATCATCTACCATATTTTATTTAACAGTTTGTGATTGTTTTCAATAATGATGTGATATCATAAAACCATTCATCAATTTACTTCTAATGGTTAGTGTTTTTGCTTAATGTTCGGGGAAAGCTATTTAGATTTCATATATTAGTTTCAATATGAATGTTTATGTTGTTTATCATTATCATAGATTATATAAGGAATGCATTGGACATAATAAGTGTTGGGTGGGGACCACTATAACCCCTCGGAGCATCAGTAGGTCTCATGAGACAAACTACTATCATAGCACAAGTCCTTCACAAAATGATTATTTATGGTCTTTGCATGAGGCCTTGACGGTATGGTTTTGTTGTCACTCATTATGAAATACCTCATTATGAAAATGGTATTGATGGTTCATGTGATTATTTGACTTGTATAATACCCATGATTATGTATGTTATAGAAATATTTTCTCTGCCCATTTTCTAGCATATTATGGTCATGTTTATTTTTAGAGGAATGTGTTTTCATTTATTTACCATGTCAACGCTTTTTGTTATATTCTATTGTATTGCTTACCCATACAGAGCATCTGACCTCACCACTTTATTATTTTTCAATTTCTCAGGCATGGATATGTTTATAATGAATGACATACTGAAATAACCTATGAGTTATGGATTTGGTGTAAGGAGTTTCTATGTTGTATTTTTATTTAATGTTTTGAAGTTGAAATTATGTATGAATCTTATTTCCAATAATACTAATCTACTCAGTCCTTAGGGATTATTATTCCCTGTTTTATGCCAATATAATCAAATAAGGAACCATCTCCAGGAAACTGGGGTTGGGTCCTTATAGTTGTTATTAGAGTTAGTTTAGTATAAAACATGGAAACTATATTTTCAAAATGCAGAGTAGGGAAGATTCACTAAGATATTATTTGAGGATAAAAATATAAGATCTTACATGCATTTTGGTATGGAATACATTATGTTGATCTTTTAATCAATAAATCTCTATCATGATACAAGCTGGTAGAGGCCGCAATAGCACAAATGTACCTTAGAGTGAAAGCTCCGACATGGAGTTTCGGGCTTAACCCAGGGTATCTTGGAATAATACGATGGGCCATTATGCACTCTTGTTTACGACACTCCTAGGTGATATGATTAGGATAATTCACATTTTCTATACAAATCATTAAGAAGTATTTAAATGTAAATATTTCTTCAAATATAACATGTTTATGATTAAGAGATTATCTATGCATAGAATTTCTATTTAAGCTATGTATTTTTCTATATTGAGATTATAAATTATGATTCATACTCTAATATAGTGTATGTCATTATTTATAAATAGATTCTAGTGGAAGGAATGGAAACTTCATGAACACGCGTAGGGATTTCCCTCTAATTTAAGATAATGATGTTGGATCTGGAGCTATGACTTGTATTGAGCTACTTATTAAAATACATGGATTACTTACCCAGGTTATGAATAATAACCTTTCCCGTATGGATCATCCGGATCCACCATGTGGTGGAGCTATTTTAGATTGTTTTATGTGACAACAACCTCCATAATTTAATAGGACAATGCACCCATTTGTAGCTGAGCAGTGGATAAGTTCCCTCGAGAAGATATTTCTTTCTTTGGGATGTAATGAAAGGGATAAGGTTGTCATGGTAGTTTCTCATATAATGGGAGATGCAGATCAGTGGTGTTCATTAATCAAAACCAAAATGGAGGAGGAAGAAATAGAAGAGATGGAATAGAGGAATTTTATTGAAATCTTCTTAGAACAATATTTTCGTCCTGAATAGCCAACCGATATAGAGAGGCAATTCTTGAATTTGAGTCATAAAGAGGATGAAAATGTTTCTATGTATGAATCCATCTTTAAAATGCTGGAAAGGCATGCTGCAAACTACATGTGTAATACATTAAGAAAAATATATCGATTCATTGATGGTTTAGAACCATTCCTCTAAAGGCCTCTAGTCTCCCAGAATTTCTCATCATATGAAGACATAGTTTCATGTGCTATCAAGATGGAAAAATAATTCTCTATGTCTTATTACTTTTTGGGAATCCATGAGAATAAGAGGGCTACTGAAAAATATGGGAAAGTAAATTAAGAAATGGGAATAAGGGAAGATTTGAATTTAAATCATGTATTTATTGTGGGAAGAAACACTCTGGAACTTTCTTGATGGGAATGGGAGTCTTTTATAAGTGCAGAGAAAAATTATACCTATCTCAGGATAGTAAGGGGAAGAAAGAATCTACCATTGCTCTATGCTACAATTCCAGGGAGATGGGACATTATGCACATGAATGTCTTAAGTGTAAAGGAAATGATACAAAATTAAGGCCAATGGAGAAAGCCCAAGCTTATGGGGTCACAAATGTGGTGGTTAAAGTTCCTAACAATGTGGTGGTAGGTACATTGATCGTTTAATAAAACATAGCCAGTGCTTAATTTGATTCTGGATCATCTCAATAATTTATATCTTCCCAGTTTTCTATGAAAATTATACATGTCCGATTTTATTTAATAAATGAGTAATCAGTCAAAAATCATTTTGGATGTATCATTGAAAAAAGGGTTTGTCGAATAGTCCTCCTCATGAAACATAGACATGCTTTAGTTGACAACCTTATTATCATACCAATGATTAACTATGATATAATTCGAATTATGAATTGGCTATCAAATTATGATTCGATGATATATTTCTAGAAGAATAAAGTTTCAATTAATGAGAATGGTGAAGAATCACTTAATTTATTGTAGAACCCTCTCCATTTGATTATAATCTAGATCAACCCCCAATAGCTCGGATGAAGTCAATTATTGGGGAGGAAATGAATTTAATAAATATGGTTGTGTATATTAATGAACAGATAAAATATGTATCTGTTACACAATAATATGTTGACGACATTCTAGAGGATTTACTTGGATATCCTATAGAGAGGGATATTGAGTTTTTCAATGCCTTAATTCTTGGTTCCCTGCCCATATCAATGACCCCATAATGAATGATCATTGTTGAGTTAATGGAACAAAAAAATAGAGGAATTGAGTGATAAAGGATTTATTCAAACCAGTATTTCTCCATGGGGAGCCCTTGTCGTCTTTGTCGAAAAGAAAGATGGATCCATGATGTAGTGCATTGATTTCCAAGAAATCAATGCTATTATAGTAATGAAAAAGTTTCATATTCCATGAATTGATGAATTATTTGATCATGTTTCTGGATCCCAATATTTTTCAAAGATTGATCTTTGAAATGGATATCATCATTTGGTTGTGTGGAAGGAATACATTCCAAAAACAAAATTCCGATCTAGGTATGGGCATTCTGAGTTTACAGTAATTTCTTTTTGGACTATCAAATACACCATCTGTTTTGATGGATATGATGAATAGTGTTTTCTAGGAATATATTGATGAATTTGTGGTGGTGTTTATTGATGATATCCTGGTATACTCAAAAGCCATGAAGATCACGCAAATCACATGTGCACTATTCTAAAGACACATAGAAGAAGTAAATAATATGGGATGTTTAGAAAGATTGATTTTGGGCTCCAATCAGTTTCTTTTCTAGGACACATTGTCACTATGGTTGGAATATTGGTAATTCCTTTGAAGAAAAAGGCTGTGCAAGAATGTCCTACTCCAACGAACATAACTTAGGTATGTAGTTTTATGGGTTTAGTAGGTTATTATCGGGGATTCATTCAGAACATTTTCCATTTAGCCAATCCAATGAACATGTTTACACGAAAAAGGGTTATGTTCATATGGACCACGGAATTTGAAAAAAGTATTAATGAATTGAAGAGGAGGTTAGTAAATGTTCCGATACTAACACTACCATTAGGGAATGATGGGTTGGTTATCTATAATGACGCATCAAAGAATGGACTTGGTTGTTTCCTTATGTCAAATGATCGAGTGATTGCCTAAGCATCTAGGAAGCTACAAATTCATGAACAAAACTATCCAACTAATGATCTTGATTTAGAAGAGGTAATATTTTCTCTGAGTATTTTCAGACAATACCGCTATAGAAAAAAATGTAATATATATACTGATTAAAAGAGTTTGAACTATATATTCTCATAAAATAAACTCAACGTGAGACAAAGGAGAGGGATTGAGCTACTCAAAGACTGTGATTGCACAATAAACTACCAACCAGGGAAAAAAATAAGGTGGAATATGCATTGAAAAAATTGGACCATGGAATTCTAAAAAAGATGGGTGTTGAAATGAATCCTATGTTCATGGATCTAGTAAAGATGGATATCGTAATTATCAAGGAAAGTAACACATCACTACTTTTTGAAATGGTTTCCAAAACTTCATTACTGGAAAAGATAAAATTTCCTCAGGATGATGATGTGGAGTTTGTAAAGGAAATTAAATCAATAAATGATATAATGTTGACTGACTTCACATATGAAGGAGGAATTTTGAAATTGGTAAAGAGTCATTGTGTTTCGGCTATTCCTGAGCTAAAGATGGAACTATTTGATGATGCTCAAAACTCTAATTTCTCTATATCCAGTGACACCACAAAGATGTTTAGAGATATAAAGGAACATTTTTGGTGGGAATAGATGATGGGGGAGATTGCTGATTATGTTTCGAGATGTTTTGTTTGTCAACAGCTGATGGAAGGAAGATAACATCCTGGAGGATTCATGCAACCCATTACTATTCCTATGTGGAAATGTGATGAAATTACAATGGAATTTTTTATGGGGCTACCAAAGACACCAAGAATGAATGTTGTGATATGGGTCATTGATGACTATTGTAAAAAATCATGATATTTTCATGCTATAAGAGAGGATTTAACACTTGAATATTTAACATGACTATATATTAATGAAGTTGTGATAATTTATGGTGTACCCTAATCAAATGATTCTGATCAGGATCCTCGTTTTACATCATGATTATGGAAGAGTCTTCAGAAGGCCCTAGATACCGATCTTCATTTGAGCACTTCATACCACCCACAAACTGATGGAAAATCCAAATTGACTTTTAAAACATTGGATGACATGTTGATGTCATGTTCAATTGATTTTCAAGGCATGTGGGATCATTATTTACCTCTCATAGAATTTTTCTATAACAATAGCTTCCATTCAAGTATTCGGATGGTTCCATATTATGCGTTGTAT
The DNA here is from genome assembly GCA_963277665.1 of Viscum album. Taxonomy (NCBI): domain Eukaryota; kingdom Viridiplantae; phylum Streptophyta; class Magnoliopsida; order Santalales; family Viscaceae; genus Viscum; species Viscum album. The sequence goes on from OY728161.1 coordinate 1,605,103,166, forward strand.
GGAAAGTGATGTTGTAAACCAACTTGCTTGGAAGAGGTTAGTGAAAGAAAGATCACAGGACTCGAACATGGTGAGGAAACAATGTAAAAGGTGATGGTTATCCAAACCCATATCGAAATAGCTTAAAATAGGAAAAAGATCTATGCTGATAACTGAAGACAGAACATGGAATTTCAAGCATGAGATCACGATTTCATAATGGTATCTCAATGGATGGGTATTGTACGATTCAGTAAGAAAGGAAAATTAAGTCATAGGTACATTAGAAATTCTGAAATTCTGGACCGAATTCGAGTTGTAGCATAATGTTTGGGAATGTTGCCAAGTCTCTCCAAAGTTCACAATGTCTTCCTTGTGTCAATGGTAAGAAAATACATGCCAGACCCAAAATTTGTACTCACTTATAGAGAAGAAGAACTTGATCCCAATGTGTCCTATTATGAAGATATTATCCAGATTCTTATACCTGAGAAAAAATATTGAGAAATCGAATTGCTCGTCTGGTAAATGTTCTTTCGAGTAACTGCAAGATGGAGGAAGCAACCTGAGAGCCTGAGGAGATTATGTTGTAGACATACCTGAATATTTTTAGGTAACATTTTTTTAATTTCAAGGAAGAAATTTTTGTAAGGAGGGGAGAATATAGAACACAAATATTTTGAAAATTAATATTTAATGCATTTTTTAATCTATCCAGTAAACACATATTTTCCACTGGTGGGTTTTGAATTTCGAAGAACTTCCATGTAGATTTGTGACCAGTAAGTCATTTGGAGACTGATAGAAAAAACCTTATTTTTTCGAATAGTAACATACTGTTATAAGTAGTAATATGACTAAAAATATGAACCTTATGAATATTAAATGATTATATTATTTTATTTTATTTAGGTAATTATATAGTGAGATCTTAATTAATTTTCCAATGTGATATAAAACTAATAATACCATAAATTTTTTATTTTTTGAATAAACTATAATTTTATTGAAAAATTAAATTAATAATATTTAGAAAATTATATATGAGAAATGGATTTCATTTTTAAATTCTACACATTGAAAAACGGATGGGGTGAATTTTTGGGAATTTTCTAAAATACTTGATTTTTCGTGAATATTAAAAATAAAGTTTTCTGTTTTCAGCAGTTTAATGACATCATAATGACATAATAAAAGTATGGTAGACTTTTTTATCATAAAATATGATATGAGGTCTCCCAAGTGTCTAAAACCATGGAAAAATACCCTGGGAAACCCATGGTTTGGAAAAAACCACTAATGAGTTAACGCTTTGAAATTATTAAAAAAACGACCTCTCTTTTTCTATAAATACCCAATCATCCATTTGTTTTCATTCATTCAAAATCCCTCATCCTCTAATATCTGGGGGTATTACCTCTATATGTTCCTCCCAAGGTTTAATTAATCCCCCATGGACCCAACTATAATGTTCTAGGTGTTTCTTTATAAGGTAAGGGAATCCTTCCCACTCCTCTTTTAGTCGACACTTTTTTATGCTATCTCATTGAATTTGCATTGTCATATGTTGAAATTTTATTTTATGTATTTATATTACTGTCATTATGATTTAAATAGGATGAGATACAATTTTTCTCACATCATTTCATTTTATGAAATTTTATGCGACGTTATTAGGCTTCCGAATTTTCGTACGGGATCTCTAAACTTTTCTTTTATTATCATGTTCATGTCTATTCTTTCCCTTTCCTCATCTCCTCTATCAAAATGACCATGATAACTACAGTATATTATATATAGTATAATTATATCATTTTAATGTACTAACCATCATCAATATCCCCCCCTTTTTATAAACAAAATCAACATCCTGGAGGATCCAATTTATAGCCTCTGTGGAGGACACAATTTTGTTCTTCAATTTATCCTTCATTAATGGTCATGAAAGAATTTTTATGGTTTCACTAGACTATAATATATTTATTATACACAAATTAATATTCATTATCCATTTTATGTACATATTATTGAATTATAATACCAAACTAGTTCCTAATAATCAAAACATCGCTTAAATAATCCATGTGAATATCATTAACAACTTATCTAATGATTCATCCTTTTTCCATGTATCCAAATGATTGAAATGAAAATTAAAAATTATTTATATTCATAAATAATATGTTATTTAAGTTCTGTATATTTACATCCATTCCACATGATCTCCATTAATTAAAAACTAGAGAACCGATTATGAAAATCAAGAAAACAAACACTCCGGAACGAGAAAATTTGATATTATAATTTATCAATAAGAACATAAATGTACTAAAAATAAATATGATAAACAAAATACATTTATAATAAGTTTTGAATTATGTTATTAATGAGGCTAATTTCATATTTTATGAGATTCAGTTGAGGAGGGGGACACTTTCATATTCAAGGTATTGGTTTTCCGTGCGAACTTTCATTTTCATTAAGGTTACTTTCATTGTCTAATTAACTCAATGAAATTATTTCATATTATAATGTACTCCTCATAAATTCTTTGTGAGTATTCTATATTTGTACACCCACTATAATCATTTACAATTTAATGGATAGTTACTTGTTTTAAAATAAACATAAAAAAATTATTTCTAAAATACACGCCTGATTCAAGGGAATATCTCACATTCTTATCTATTTTCAAGGGAACTATATAATCCATTTCTGGAAACCAGTATAGTTGGAAAATTAATAATTTTATTATGAAAATACCATCTTACTTAACGTCTGGTTTTATACAAATATTTTACCAAAATAACTCTTCTTTTCAAAGTAAAATAGTATTTATCTCATGATTTACACGAAGATTTTATAAGAGTATCTTCATCTATTTAAGCACGCATGTTGATTCTACTGTATTATTTGGATTATTATTCCATATTATCATCCACCATATTTAAATTAATTGTTTATGATTATTTTTTCTATTGATGTGCTATCTTAAAACCATTCATCAGTTTACTTCGAATAGTTAGTGTTTTTTCTTAATGTTCGGGGAAAGAAATTTATATTTCATACATTAGTATCAATATGAATGTGTATGTTGTTTCTGTTTATCCTATTTCATATGAGTAATGAATTGTACATAGTAAGTGTCATGTGGGGCCCTCTATATCCCCTCACTGAATCGGTTGGTCTCATGAGACAAACTACATTCATGGCACAAGGCCTTGAAAAAATGATTATTTATGGTCTTGGAGAGAGGCCTTAACGGTATGGTTATGTTGTCGTACATTATGAAATACCACATTAAGAAAATAGTATTGATGTTTCATGTGGTCATTCGACTAGTAGAATACCAACGATAATGTATTTTATGGAAATATTTACTCTGGTCATTTTCTACCATAATATGTTCATGTTTGTTATTAGAGGAACGTGTTTTCAATTATTCACCATGTATAATGTTATTGTTATCTTATGCTGTATTGCATACCCTTACTGATCAATTTGAGATCACAACTTTATGATGATTTATTTTCTCAGGACAGGAAGAAGTTTATTATGAATGACATGCTGAAATAACCTAGGATTTATGGATGTTGTGTAAGGATTTTCTATGTTGTATTTTCAATTCATGTTCTAAAGTTAATAATATCTATGAATCTTGTTTTCAATAATATTAAAATACTCGGTCCTTCGGGATGCTTATTAATTATTGAGTGACAATATTATCAAATAAGGCACCAGCTCTAGGCAACTGGGGTTGGGAACATAAATATTGTCTATGTATTTGTAAAACATGTTTTGTTTCCAGGACTCCTTGATAGTTCATGTCTTAAATAAATTAGTTTTATTACCCATAATCCATGGTAATCCATAACTTGGATAGATAATCAATGTTATTGAGACTCCTTTACCAATTATTGTCTTTGTTATAATAGTTTTAAACTATGATGAATTGCTATCGTGTGGCATGTATTGGTTAAAATTCAACACATCATAAGTTTTGAATGAACCGGGAAGGGGTATGTGTTGGGATGTTATGATTTCATTTATACTTTGTGTTATAGTTTTATTTATTTTCTCATGCATATAAAATTATATTACGAAATATATCATCAAGACCATTGGTAGTGACCTACTAATTTTTATTCTAAGACCTTGCACATGCACCTTGGTGGACATGAAAACCTTATGTTAGATATATAGGTTAGAGAACTAGTTATACATGGGTTCATTCATGAGTTTATTGATGAGATTTTGATTGAATGAATGAGGAGGGGATCAGAATTTATTTTTTGGGTCTTTCTTATTGTATTTTTTTCTGTTGTTTTATTTATATACGATTAGTTTAGTGTAAAATACCTTTTGATATATTCCCTGTATGACATAAATATTTTATTTAACATAACATGACTATGTATTTTATTATGGTTTTATTTTCGATATAATTCCATATATGTACTCTTATATCTAGTTTTAGATGATATTTTCTATAATTCATTTGATATTGTATATTTTAACACCAACATTATTGTATTTTCAATTTCTTTCCAAGAACATGGCCACTAGTTGATGACCTCTAGCACATAAGAAGGTGTACCATAGGTTATATAGCATCACTTGGTTTTTTCACTCCTTTGGTGATATAGGATTGACTTTTAAACTGTATTTTTTAATGATATGTGACAATCTAAGTGATATATATTTGAAACTATGAGATTATTGTATATAACTCTTTTCAATAACAATTCCAACTCTTCTAATTGATAAATGTACTATATTATATTAATCACATAAAAAATAACCTAGATTTTATTTTCCAACTTTAAAATATAAAATTATTGATAATATCATTAATTTTTTACCTTACCTTGTGTGTAAAAAGTTATTAAGATGTGAAAACATGGTGTGACCATCCATGTAGTCATCTTACTTTCTCTACTAATTGAATATTAATTATAATATGGAAATTTAATACTCAAATTAATTATCCATATTTCCCTTATATGAATCCTTCTCTCCCTCAGTTGATTCTTGATGTGGCTTATTAATTAGTGCCTACTCTAGAACATAAAATCCTTTTTCATGTCATGGTACTATCCAAATACACCAATACCACTCCTGATTTATTTTTCTAGTGACGTTATGTTCATTTTCCAAAAAAAGTTAATATTTAATCTTTGGTACTAATCACCATTTTATAAAATATTAAACATATTAGATCAGTACTTAATCTTGATTAATAATTATTTAGACTTAAATTATATATTAATCATTACATTTTCCCACTATTTTATTCAAATCAAAACACCCCCATATATTATATTTATAATATCCCGTCACTTTAATATTCCAGTAGAAAAGTATCAACAAAAAATCTATTTAGATTCCATCTCCGAGTAGTTTACAAGGAGAAATAATAGCAATGATATGAATTGGTAAATGTTACACTGCATCTATATAAATTGAAAGGTGGGTTATGATCCTTCAATAAATCATATTCTAATATAATTTCCCCTCTTTACTCATGTTTCTTTTAAAGTTAAAAAATAGAAAATTATTGATTAAATGCATCATTACCAATTTAGGTAAGGTTCAATAAGTTAAATAAGAATAAAAGGAAAGTTTCATATTTAATTATTATAGTGAACAAATAGAAAGGAATCTAGAAAATGACAATAAAAACTAAGGCAAAAAAATTAATATTATAAATGAACTTCAATGAAATATGTATTAATAGAAGATTATTTTCATTTCATAACATGAAATAAATTTATGAAATATTAATCATAATATAATTAATTGAATATGTAAGTTACTAATGCTATAGTAATATGAATCAATGTAATGTTTTAGTTTTACTTCATGGGTATTCAATAAAATCTGATTAACACAAGTGTATTTATATATAGTAACCAAATAAGTATATAAATATTACTAGAATTTATGTATATTCTCTATGTGGTTGAGAGAGGGTGATACTTAAGCTACCAATGAGAAGTACATGGCTTCTATATTTCTATGTGAATGATTCTTGTAGAAATATTGACGATTATAACCAAAAAATTCATCTCACTTGTCCTTTTAGACACAAGGAGACATTATTCCGGGTTTTGGAATGAATGATGTTTTTGGTATCTAATAATAAATAGTTCTATGATACATGAATCATAGGCAATAAAATATGAATATAAAATTAAAGACTTATACCCACTTGTGACAAGATAATTATTTTTCATGTAAAACTAAATGTGGACATCAAGAATATACATAGTTTGGTATTTAGGATCAACAAAGATAAACACCATTGTTAATATCAATGTATTTAGTTAGTCAAAATAAACCATTATAAATAAATTTATGTTAAAAAGATTTTGATATTGGTTCAAAAATTGACCATGAATTGTTTCAAGGTAAAAATAGTTATAATGATACTTAATATGATTACATTAAGTAATCATGGAATGAAAAAGTGAATTTATTTCATTTTTAGAAGATATAAGTTGATTCGATCCAACATTCTGAATAATATATTGACTATGAAATCATCAATCATAATAATATAGCATGGAGTGATTTCTAAATTATCATTACCTTTTCTACATCATTGAATTGTTTTTAATGCGGAGGATAGATGATTAAGGTTTACATCATAACATTTATCAACAAAATGTAGCATGGAGAAATTTTGAAATGCACATTTTATACATCAATGTTATGTTGTATGGAGTATAATTGTTGCAACTTGACAAAACTTCCATTATATTTCATGATGTTCTTTTAGAATAATGGAAATATACCATAACCATAGGAAAACTAAAATTACTAATGGATATCATACCAGTCATATTTTGATATAAATCCATTATTTCAGCAAAACTGTGTTTAGATTAAAATATTTTGTTACGTTATAAAAAATGTTGCATCAGGAACAAACACATTGTGCATCTAATGTAATTTTTCTAATGGTTGTTTCAGATATTACAGAAATCCTAATGATAGAAATGTTGTAGTCATGTGATAGACTATGGTTCAATAAAAGGGTGTACTTCTTTATTAGAGATAGTGGGAGTAAGGCTGAATTGAGCTTAGTCATTGTGAAAGATGAAAAAATAGTTGGAATAGGAACATGTTACCCTTGTATATGTAGAACAGGAGTGTTCTAGAGACACATACTAAGTAGGATGGTTTAGAACAATGACTATATTTTTGAGTTCACTATGGGTGGTGATACATTATTCATTGAGAATGAAAATTACTAGAAGTAAACAATAAAAGGAAATTAGCTAATATTGATAAGAATAATTAAAATTAAATAAATTGCTTCCACGTATCAAAATGAAAATGGGATTACTATTTTTTATACTATGGTGCGTATTCAAATGAGTTGATACATGGTTGGAACACGAGTAGTACAAATAAGGCTCAATTAGTATCATAAATTTTTTATGCCTAAATCTGTTAGAATTTTACGTGTCATAAATAATTTATATGATCACATTATTAGGAATTTGATTTCATGGAAATTAATTATGGAATGTGTCTATATGACACAAGCAGAAGAGGATGGTCACATCCCAGAATGCTAATAAATATTTGAAGTTACTGAAATCTATTTTTGGATTGAAGTAAGCAACATGATCATAGAATATTAATTTTTAATGAATGTTTTCGTGGTCTACCATAGGATAGTGGGAAGGATAATGTTTTTTAAGAGAAATATGATTAAAAACATTTGGAAAACAAATATTGGTCTTTGATATAGTTAAGTCCATGATAAAAGTTATTCTCCAATGATTGACATAAAGTTGCAACCTATATTCTAGGGAACATGATCTACTCAAGTCGATCTAAAGGTTGAATGGACCCAGTCAATTGTACATATTGTGACATAGTATTGAAAAATAAATGTTGGAAAAATTATAGAGAATAATTTTTACCAGTGTCGTATGTCATAATCTCTGATGGAATACATGTCTGACTCATGGGAAGAGATTAATGTGGTTATTTGAATTACATTTTATTTATAGATGGATTAATCATGTATGGTATGATATGTACAACACCTGATATTTCTACGATAAACTTTATAGTTTTCAAATATCCGTTATATATAGGAGAACTGCATTTAAAGTATTCAGAAATATCGGATTGTACATCGATAGGTAAAAATGATAAGTACCTAGTAAGTGGAGAAAAAAGGATACTAGTTTTCAGGGCACACAAACTAATATTTATTAGATCAATGAGTTCTAATATCGTATTTATGCTAAATATAATGAGTAAGACAAGCTCAAATAATCCAGTGGTATCCATACCTACAAATACCGAGTATGTTGCAGCATCTATGGCACTAAATAAGTAGTTAAACACAACGATTTGTTCCAGTTATTCGAATCAAACCGAGTAAGTAAAGTATTATCTTAATATCAATTATGATATTCTTACAAGATAAGATTTAACATTATTACTGTATAAAATAGGGATATACTCTATCATAACATCTCTTTAGAAGTTTTACTCAAGGACAAGAGGTTTCATTTTGCAGAATAGCTACATGGAAAAATGTGGCCTAACCAGTAACTAAATCCATTACTCATCAAAAACATGATCTTTATCATGTTAATAACTAACAAGTGTGGTCAGCAATTTGGATATAATTAAAGTGGGAGTGTTGGAATAGCGGGTTCCCTAAACCCAACTATGTAGTGCTTTTGATTACCATGTCATATATACAGTTAGCTATACATGATGTTTTCATACTATTATGGGGTAGATATTTCTGCATCCACAATTTAAATGGTAAAGTCCATAGATTATTTTTCATATCAAATGGTTATACTAGAACCTATACAATAATGATATCCTCGAATTATTATGACATTAATCTTAAACAAAGATCCTATGATATTGATACATCATACCAATTGGACACAGTTTATGTTTAACTATCAGATGCTAAGGGATCATAAGCATTGATACATATTCTCATGAAGTTCACACATTGTGAAATTTTGTAGTGAGATAATGAGGACAAACCCACCAATAATAATACTACATGTTTTGGGTGTCATTGGATTATTCTATCTACGATCATTTTTAATAGTATCCTAACTTGAGATCATTACCAATGTATTCCATTTGATTATGTAATTTTTTTCAAGATGAAAACCATAATATTGAAATAGTGTCAAGGTAGTTTGTGTTGGGTGCGTCATTGGTGGCATGTCATTGGTCGAATGGTAAAGATGGGATTTTTCCCATCCAGGTTATGAAGTAATGTATCTCAATCCATGTTAATCAGGATGGTAGTACCTTCATAAGAAAATGGACATGGTAGTCGGGGATAAATGTTTTTTGTAGTATAATGAAAAAATAAAGCAGGAAAAGGGTTATGACATAGGTGTGCATCATAGTTTATGATATATTAAAGAAAAAGTGATTATATTACATTGTACGTGTTTGTAGGTTGGTTGTTGATGTTGTAACAATCCTTATATCTTTAGGGTCCATTGTCGGCTAGTAGATCCCACTCTTGGTCTATGAATATTATTCAAGGGTATTGAGAAAAGGTCTTAGAGTGTCACAGACAATAGCCTATTGTATAATCTTCCCTATTCAGTTGAATAGGAGTTTTGGACATGGTGGTCCCCACCCTAGGGGTTTGGGATTTTTCCAAGTTTAAACGATCAAAAATGGAATAAATAAATTCATATTATTCAAGTTTTGAATAATGGGAATTGAATTTATTTATTAAATATATTTAGATGTTTTATGTAAATACATGAAAACAATATTAATTGAACAAATATTAATTTATTCAAGGTTCAATATAATTTTTTGGGAATAAAAATTCGAGTTAATGACTCAATTATTATCATGCAATGTATTTAATATATTACAAGATAAAGAAGATAATATTTGTGACTCTGCTTAGTAATCAAAACATTTCATTAATAGTGCATTATGTAATCAGGGGTTGGAGAGACAATACTGAGTACTTTAATTACTAACTATATATAAACAAGGAGAGCTTCCCACCAGTGACTATTCATGGGATTTCTCTGTTCTATTCTCTATCCCATAATCTATAGATATAAGCATTAGATCTACGGGCTTGGATCTATCTCCCTCTCAGGCATCGCATGCGAGGCGATGCAGTGATCATCTCAGTGTTGAAGGTGTCGTCAGAATTTAGTGCTAGAACTTGAATCCTGATGATTGGTGCTCCTATAGTCTCATGAAGCACTTGTGGATGATCTAGACGAATTCATATTTGGTTTCTTCGAGTGGCGATCACCAACAATGAGCAGACATCATTCACAGATTCATATCTAAACTAGGTTTCTGTTGTTTTTATTTTGTACTTAAAAACTTTTACGTGATATCATTAGAATAATCTGGGAAGTGATTCATTGACTTGGCATGTTCATGACTAAAATTTGTGAAAAATAATAAAAAACCCTTTTTGGTGATTTCACTGCGTTCTTGGTACCTTCACATGTGACCACACTTTTTCTCTACAGATATCCAGTTGATATTAAAATGGAAATATTATAAGTTTAAACGATTTTTTAACCATAAATGAATTTATTTTAAATGATTTTAAAACAATGTAATTAAAAAATCCATGTATCTATTCAAATAGTAATCAGACTGGCCCTTGGGACCGATAAAAAGGATATCATAATCTGTTTGATTTCAATATGATTACCAAGACATAGGTCACCAAAAAATTTATTATATATTCAATTATATATAATAAAAATCACAATAATTTTTTTTATTAACAAAGTAATACAAAAGTATTGAAATCAAATCTATTATGATAATCAGAATACAGATAGAAACGATTATAAAATAATTCATAATCACAATGATTATGATTTATCAAAATAATAAAAAATTGTAGCGATTCTATCTTAAAGACTATAGAATAATATTCACTAAAACAAATGAAACATCATTAAAACTATTATTATAAATGAAATACAAATCGAAATATGGAATAAAATCACATTCCTTTAATGCGGTACAATATAAAAGACTTGTAAAAATACTAGTAATACAATTGAATTGAATTATTTTGACATAAATAGAAAGGTATCCAGTAACCTAGGATAATGTTACCATGATATAAATGTTCAATAAAGTCTATCATACCAACACCAGGGTAATCCATCTATGTGGGGATTAGTCTATCCTGAAATCCTTGAAAGCCATCGATACAAAGATTGGATTCAATCAATCTTTCTATCACAAAAATCCCTCTATCAAGAAAGTAATCAAATCCTCTATCATTAGACCTCTGTAATCCCTTGAACATAATTACAACAATTAGAGTCACATGAAGCAATAACACAAATTCTTACGAAGGAAATCTATCATAGTTTTCTTAAGAAATACACTTTCTAAATCTTTAAAAAATAAGAGGAGTAATATTTTTATGCATTTTATTCATTAGAAAAATTGTGAATTAGAAAAATCATTGAGGGATACAACAACATCACACTTTGGTTGTCTATCTAATTTCCTGATCTCTTAAAATGAACTCGTATATATAAGAATGCCTCCCAATGGTCATTTTGAAGAGAGAAAAAAATAGTCTAATTTGTTACATTTACTTTGAAAAATGTCTCTAAAATGATCATATATTAACTAAATACATGACATTGCTTTTTTACACATTTGTAACAGAATGTATAACATCATTTTAGAAATAAAATATCATAGTGTTAAGTGTAAAATATTCCAATTTGATAAAATATATTTCAGTATTCAGGATTAATATAAGAGTACATCCGATGGATTTACTTATAAGTGTTGTTACGATAAACTCTCTAGAAATGAATCTGATTGTTATCATTTTCAGTCAATCTAATTATTCTCGGTTCCAAGATGATTATGATAAATATAATAGACAATGTTATTTTGTTTTCTTGAAGAATTTAAATAATATTTCAAATTATGGAAAAAGTCTATGTTTCTATAAAAACATTGTAAAAATTCTTTGGAGGAAAAAATATTAGTAAATTAGTCATTATGAATGATTTTGTGATTTCCAAAACCAAAGGAATAGAAAAGTTAAAAATAAAATTTGACTCAAAAATCTCCCATTTTTTTGAAAACAAAAAATGCAAGACATAAATAGAAAATAACTTTAAAAAACATAAGACCATTACCTTATAGATACTGTAGGATCGAAATAGTGATGTAGATGCTCAATATACAAGAGGGGGGTGAATTGTACATTTAAAAATTTTCTTAAACAAGGAAAGATATATTTTTAACAAATTTAAACTAAGAAAAATCACAACACCTCTATCCAATTGAATGATTGGAACAAAGTTTTATGTTACAAACTTCGAGTTCTATACACTGGCTTAAATGTAGAATGTGATTCTGAAAAACCAGTTCTGGGAATATTTATCTAGAAATTTATACTTAACCAAAGATTACAAAATGAGATTCTACCTTAAAGCGTATAAAATCTAAATTAATCAGAGTACAAGTGTAAGGAAATATAAGAAGATTATACTTTCCGTACAATACAAAATTCAGTGGTAAAACAAGTAGTAAAACTACAAGTAACAAGATATAAATCTTTTAACCCAAAGAGAAGGGTATCCAACAATCTTGTATAAAGGTCCCTTGATTTATAATTTCATAAAAGTCTATCTTACCCATATCAGGGTAATCCCTCGATATGAAGATCGGATTCTCTATCTTGTTATCCCCGAAATCCCTCAACATCAAGGTAGTTTGAACCTTTGTCTTCCTCAGCATGGAAGCCCTCAACTGTAAGGTGTTGGAACCTTTTCTTCCTCTCCCCAGAAGCCATTGAATGTAATCACCAACATTCGGAGTCGCACGAAGCAATCTGAACAAGTAAAAGTTTGAACATGTCGTTCAAACATTTAGCACGAAGCTTGAGAGTTAATAAGAAACTCACTCTCTAGAAATCAATTCAACAAAACATAGTCCAAGATCAGTGTCAATGTTTTCAATGTTGTCAAAGTTATAGCTTCTTTTCAAATGATCTCTTATTTATAGGCGAAGATCCATAGGTTGGATCCCTCTTCCAATGGTCATATTTTTCATAAAATTCATAGGAACCTTCACACGTTTTACTCAACCAACAGTTAGTTAGAAACAGAATGGACGACATGGTTTTATAACAAAACATTTGTAACTGAAGGCACGATATTGTTTTAAAACGAAACGATTGTAAGCATAAGAGAAACTAAAATTCAGAATGTAATGAAATAATGGACTGGATTCTAAAAAAATAGAATTCGGAGTCTATACTAAAGAGATATTCGGATTCTTTTTTTTTAGAAATTCAGAACCTGAAATCTGTTGAAATTTGGAGTCTGATCTTCAGGAAGATTGGGAGTCTGGTTTCATCAGAATTCAGAACTAGAACATACAATGTTCGGATTCAGAGTTCATTGGAATTTGGATTCATAACTCATAAGATTTCAGAGTCTGAAATCAGAGAAATCAAAGTCAGAACTTAGATATGTTCGTAATCATAATTCGGATTCGAACTACATGAGAATTTGTATCCAGAATTCGGAGTGGAACTTCATTATAGTTCACATCCAGAATTCAGAGTGGAACTTCATTACAGTTCACATCCAGAATTTGGAGTGAAACTTTATTAAAGTTCACATCCATAATTCGGAGTGGAACTTCATTACAGTTCACATCCATAAATCGGAGTGGAACTTCATTACAGTTCGCATCCAGAATTTGGAGTGGAATTTCATTACAGTTCACATCCAGAATTCAGATACTAAAACAGAATTCTTTGTAACTAAGTATTTATAGGATCCCAAGGTTACAAATATGTATTTGAATTTTATACTTAATCAAAATATGAACAATGAAAATACGGTAAGAATAAATTTCCTTAGAGAAAGAAATTTTACTTATAAAAGAAAATCATAGAATAAATAATATTTTCTTAAAGATAATGTGTTTGTGATTTTCAAAACAAGAAGGAATGGAAAAGTCATAAGGAAAAACCTTATTGACTCAACAATCTCCCCCATTTTGGAAAGAAAAAACAGCCTTTCAAAATGAATATAAGGACTTAGAATAAATTTCTAGACATTGAAATTAAAGATTATCTCCCTTTGTTTAGGGATGATAGTGAATACAACTAACTCCCCCATATTCTTTGAAACTCTATGTATTGTATTCTGGATTTTTGGAATAGAATTTTCCTTATAAATGTGGAAATATTCATTAATGAACACTCCCCCTTATATAAAAACCCCCTAAAGAAAGTTTATTCTATGTTTTATAATTTTTCCTTTATCTTCTTATAATTCTTTTTTCCTTCTCCCCCTTTGTGATTTTCAAAATAGGATTGAGGGAATGGAAAAGATAATAAAGTACCTGAAATATTAGTACATGAAACCATCCAAAAGACAGGTAACCAAAATTTCATTACTATTAGAAATAAATATTGCAAGGAAAATAGTACAACAAAAGATCGAGTTTGATTCTATTTGAATTATTATTCCTCGGATAAGAGGATTTTTAGAATGGTCTTCATTTTCTTTAACTCTTTATGGTCTTCCCCAACATGCTTCTCTAAAGTAACGAATATTATATCTTGAGAATCTATTCCAACTGCCTAAGCATTAAGTGTTTCCTCTTGCTTTAAAACATTTTCTTCCAACTGAATCCGAAGATATTTTTCCTCTCCGTAATATTGGACAAGAGATCATACCTTCCCATTGAGATCTTTGACTTCCCGCATCCGATCATTTTGCTCAAGTGTCATCTTTTTCTCAAAAACATTTGAAAGATTTATGATTCTGGAATCTACGTTATCAAAAACATTCTTGAACTCTACTTGATATTGATCAAACACCCCTGGCTTGGATGTGAAAACATTTTCCCATCCATTGACCTTGATGTTCTTGGAAATAAAATAATTATACTTATAAAATTTTGGATCCACCAAACTCTCCCTGTAAATTAACCACTTGGAGATAGACTTCACCGATGACATTTCATGAGAGGTGGCTTCTACAGACATTCATAATTGAAAGATTCTAAAGAATTCAGAACTGTCTTGACAAAGATCGGAATGGCCTTAAGAAGAGAGGCAGGGCTTTGAGACGCGAGAGCTTTGAAAAACCGATGTGGGACGACCCTTGGGGGTCCCCTTTATATAGGCGATGGAAATAACCTTTGATCATCTAAAACCAATCTAACGGCTGAAAAACTATTTTCCCTGATCTGATGGTTGAAAATATACCCCCAAGGGAATCTCGAATCCGATCTTGTGAGGTTTTTTAAGAAAATCAGTCAGATTTATGAAAAATAGAATCCAAGGAATTTCAAAACAATAAGAAAATACCATCAAGAAAAATATGACTATGAAAACATAAGAAATGAAATCATACCTTTAGGATTAGCCACAAAGTTTACTTGTAATAGGTGACATTCTTCATTAAGAAAAATTTGACTACGAATAACTCACTATGAAAAAAAATCGTCACAAAAATTGGAGTACGAAAGGCATGAGTACGGAAATTATTCCTTACGAAAATTCTGAGGATGAAAAATTCCATTACGAAAGTTCTAGAATGAAAATTTTATTATGAAAGTTCCAGTATAAAAATTTCATTACGAATGTTCCAGTACGAAAATTTCATTATGAAAAATCTTAGTTACAAAAGCATGAAAAACTGATTATGAAAATTTTTATTAAAAAAGAAAGAAAAAATAATTACGAAAATTTTGATATCAAAAGCCGAAAAAACTGATTACAAAAATTTTGATAACAAAATCAAGAAAAACTGATTACGAAAATTTTGATTACAAAATCAAGAAATAACGATTACGAAAATTTTGATTACAAAATCATGAAAAACAGATTACAAAAATTTTGATTACAAAAGCAATAAAAGCTGATTAAGAAAATTATGATTACAAAAGCAAGAAAAATTGATAATGAAAATTTTGATTACAAAAGTAAGAAAAAACTGATTATGAAAATTTTGATTACAAAAGTAAGAAAAAACTGATTACGAAAATTTTGATTACAAAAGAAAGAAAAACTGATTACGAATGTTTTGATTAAAAAAGAAAGAAAACACTGATTACGAAAATTTTGATTACAAAAGTAAGAAGAAACTGATTACAAAAATTTTGATTACCAAAGAAATGAAAATTGATTACGAAAATTTTGATTACAAAAGCAAGAAAAACTGATTACAAAAATTTTGATTACAAAAGCAAGAAAGACTGATTATGAAAATTTTGATAACAAAAGAAAGAAAAAGCTGATTACAAAAATTTTGATTACAAAAGAAAGAAAAACTGATTACGAAAATTTTGATTACAAATGCAATTAAAATTGATTATGAAAATTTTCATTACAAAATCAAGAAAATGTGATTACGAAAATTTGATTACAAATGTAAGAAACAGCTGATTAGGAAAATTTTTATTACAAAAGCAAGAAAAAACAATTACAAAAATTTTGATTACAATAGCAAGAAAAACTGATTACCAAAATTTTGATTACAAAAGCAAAAAAAACTAATTACGAAAATTTTGATTACAAAAGCAAGAAAAACTGATTACAAAAATTTTCATTACAACAGCAAGAAAATATTGATTACAAAAATATTTATTACAAAAGCATGAAAATACTGATTACAGAAATTTTGATTACAAAAGCAAGAAAAACTGATTATGAAAATTTTGATTAAGAAAGAAATAAAAACTGATTAGGAAAATTTTGATTACAAAAGCACGAAAAACTGATTACGAAAGTTTTGATTACAAAGAAAGAAAAAGATTATTACAAAAAATTTAATTACATAAGCAAGAAAAACTGATTACGAAAATTTTCATTACAAAATAAAGAAAAAACTGATTACGAAAATTTTGATTACAACCGCACGAAAAAACTGATTATGAGAATTTTGATTACAAATGCATGAAAAACTGATCACAAAAATTTTGATTACAAAAGAAAGAAATACTATTTAAGAAAATTTTGATTAAAAAAGAAAGAAAAACTGATTAAGAAAATATTGATTACAAAAGCAAGAAAAACTCATTATGAAAATTTTGATTACAAAAGCAAGAAAAGCTGATTAAAAAAATATTGATTACAAAATCATGAAAAACTAAATACAAAAATTTTGATTACAAAAGCACGAAAAACTGATTATGAAAATTTTGATTACAAAAGTAAGAAAAACTGATTACAAAAATTTTGATTACAAAAGAAAGAAAAAGTGATTATGAAAATTTTGATCAAAAAACCAAGAAAAACTGATTACGAAAATTTTGATTACAAAATCAAGAAAAACTAATTATAAAAATTTTGATTACAAAAGCAAGGAAAACTAATTATGAAAATTTTGATTACAAAAGAAAGAAAAAGTGATTACGAAAATTTTGATTACAAAAGGAAAAAAATCTGATTAACAAAATTTTGATTACAAAACCAATAACAACTGATTACGAAAATATTGATTACAAAAGCAAGAAAAACTGATTACGAAAACTTTGTTAACAAAATCAAGATAAACTGATTACAAAAATTGTGATACAAAAGCAAGAAAAACTAATTACAAAAATTTTGATTACAAAAGCAAGAAAAAGTGGTTACAAAAATTTTGATTACAAAAGAAAGAAAAAGTGATTACTAAAATTTTGATTACAAAACCAAGAAAAAATGATTATGAAAATTATGATTACAAAAGAATGAAAAACTGATTACGAAAAATTTTATTACAAGAGAAATGTACTCCCCCTATGAAAACGAGTTTATTAATATAAGGAGAATAGTTCAAAAAAAGTTAATGAAGGAAGATTACCTTATATTTATCATTCCTAGCTTCTGTTTAATGTATTCAAATTTATTTATGGGTAAGGATTTTGTGAAAATGTTAGCATGTTGATCTTGTGTTCCGATAAATTGAAGAATAATATCTTCTTTTAAACAAATAAAACATTTGAAATCAAGGTTTTACCAAGAAGATCAATATTACCTATACCAACAATTTCTCCCTGAGCATTATCTCTGAAATGTACTTGTTCTCTTTTCGACTTGATAATCTTTTCAAAATAGTTTTTATTACTAGTCATATGCCGGGAACATCCACTATCCATGTACTATGTATTGTTTTTGGTACTTACCCTATTTTCCTGAAAATATGAAAAAGTTAGACTTTTGGAATCCAAACATTTTTGGATATGGGATTTTCAGATAACAAAATTTTGGGTATCCTCATTTGTTTAGAGAAATATTCTTTATGAAACCCAAGAAATTGAACTCTATTTAAAGAACAGTTTTTCTTCCAATGCCCACCACTTCGACACTTAGTGAAAAAAGGGGCTTTAGAAGGAACAAAATAGTTGTTTTTGAAAACTGGTTTTTGGTGAGTATAACCTACTCCAGTTGTGTTTCCGTTAGGTTTAATTTAAGAATACATCTTGTCAATAATTTCTAGCCTAGAGGTAAATTTGGAAAGAAGCTTCTTAAGAGAAAATATTTCGGATTTCAATCTAATGACTAAATTCTTATCCTCATGAATCATTTCCTTAGAGTTAGATTTTCCTCAAAAAATTTTATTTTTAAAATTTCATTCATAAAATCATTAGAATGTTCTTCCTTATCATAATTTTCTTTCTCATGGTCTTTAGAAAGTCTTTCTATAAGCTCTTTTCAATCTTTAATATCTGAATAAATATATAAAATCTCTTTTGTAAGAATTTCCTCCCTATTATTTTCCTTATCTAATTTCATATAAATTTTACAATTTTTTGCATCAAGTAGCTTGGAAAATCTAGATACTTCTTCATATGAAGGTTCTTCATTTTCAGAGGATGAAGTATCTTTATTAGAAGTAATATTTTCAGAATAGTAATTTTTATAAAGAGATAAATTTTTTAAAGCCTCGATAGAGCATACCATGCCATAAGACATGTATGTGGAAAATAAGTATTAGCAATGAATCCCAAATTCTTCTGAGCTGATGAATCATATTCTGAGGATTCACTTTATGAAGAGACTCCACATATAATACTCTAAGTAGTATTAGCATTCATACTTTTCTTAGCTTTAGATTTGTAAACCTTCTTCATGTTCTTTTCAGAATGCATCTCTTTTCTTTCTTTCTTTTTAAGCATAGGGAAATTAGGTCATATGCGTCCACTTCTCTTGCATTCATAACATGTGACCTCTGAATATTTCTTATCTTTCCTTTCCTTCTTCTTATACTTGGATTGGAAATTTCATTGTCCGTCTATCTTGTTCATCCTTCGAGCAAGATTAGTTAACTCATTCTCTGAGACATCACTCTCACTAGATTCGGATTGGATAACAACCTTCTTAGACATGGATATAGTTACTCTTTTAGGAGTCATAGATTTCATGTGATTTGATGTTGTAGTAAAAGCAACAGTACCATTCCCATTCATCTTTTTGATGTTGTCATTATCCCTTCTCATCCTTGTTTCATGTTGGAGAAGAGTTCCAAAAATCTCATCTATGGAAATTTGATTAACCTTCCTGTTCTCATCAATAGCTATTGTCTTTGATTCCCACTCATTGGGAATAATATCAATGATTTTATCTACCAGAGCTTCATCATCCAGACCATTATTTCCCAAAGATTGTAAGCTATATACGATAGGCATAACTCTTTGTTTCACCTTGCAAATAGGTTCTCCATAATGAAAGTTAAAAAAATGGTTTTATACTCTCAACATAGCTCTTCATGTCTCAATAATATCTGATGTACCAAAATGTGTAACTTCAGGTTTCTTCCATATACAGTTAGCCGTTTCACAAGATGAAATATGGATATATATGTTCCTAGTCATTGAACATAGTTGAGTGTTGCGCACCTTATAGTTGAATTGATAATCATGTTTCTCGTGATTTGTGAAAGTACTAACTTCTTTATCAGGAATTTTATAACCTCTGGTAAGCATGACAAAATTATCTACTCCAATATTGATAACAGTTATCTTCATTCGATCTCTCCAGTATTCATAATCATTACCATCAAAAATCAGTGGTCTTGTATGATTTAGGTTTTTGATGGAACCAACATTCATTCCTACCATCTTAAAATCATTCTACACAAAAACATGTTAATAACAAAAGTTCACATTCAAGGAAAATATTTCTAAGAAATGAAAAAATATAACAATGAAAAACTGTGGAGGAAAAACATATATGTGAGTATAAGTATTTCAGAGACCTGCTCTGATACCAATTGTAGGATCGAAATAACGATGTAGATGATCAATATACAAGAGGGGGGGTGAATTGTACAGTTTAAAAATTTTCATAAACAAGGAAAGATCTAAGTTTAACATAGATAAACTAAGAAAATTCACAACACCTCTTATAAATTGAATGATTGGAAAAAAGTATGAAGTTACAAACTTCTAGTTCTATACACTTTCTTAAATCTGGAATTTGATTTCGAAAAACATGATCCGGAAATTTAGATCCATAAATTGAAACAAACCTTATGTTTAAAAAATGATATTCTACCTTAAAGCGTATAGAATCTAAATTAATCTGAGTATAAGTGTATGGAAAGAAAAGAAGATTATACCTTCCTTACAGTACAAAATGCAGCGGGAAAACAAGTAGTAAAACTACATGTAACAAGATACAAATAATTTAACCCAAAGAGAAGGGTATATAGCAACCTTGGATAAAGGTACCTTGATTTATACTTTCAAGCAAGTCTGTCATACCCACACTAGGGTAAGCCCTCGATACGTAGATCGGAGCCTCTGTCATGCTATCTCCGCAAGCACCCAACTTCATGGTAGTTGGAACCTTTGTCTTCCATATTAAGGAAGCCCTCAACTTCAAGGTGTTGGAACCTCTTTCTTCATATCCCCGGAAGCCCTTGAATGTAATCACCAACATTCGGAGATGCATTATGAAATCTAGACAAGGAAAGGTTTGAACAAGTCGTTCAATCTTTCTTCACGAAGCTTGAGAGTTAATAAGAGCCTCTCTCTCTAGAAATCACTTCAACAAAACTTATTCCAAGATTAGTGTCAATGTTTTCAATGTTGTCAAAGTTATAACTTCTTTTCAAATGAGCTCCTATTTATTGGCGAAGCTGCAATGGTCGGCTCCCTCCTCCAATGGTCATATTTTCCTTAACATTCGGAGGGACCTGCACACGTGTCACTAAACCAATGTTTAGTTAGAAAGAGAATGGACGACATAGTTTTATAACAAAACATGTGTAACTGAAGGAACGACATCATTTTATAATGAAACAAGTGTATTCATAAGCAAAACTGAAATTCTGAATGTAAGAAAATAAACTTACGGAGTCTAGTCAAAATGGAATTTGGAGTCTATACTAAAGAGATATTCGGATTCTGTTATGTAGGAATTTGGAACCTAAAATATATAGAAATATGGAGTCTGATCTTCAGGGAGATTAGGAGTCTAGTTTCATCAGAATTTGGAACCAGAACTTACAAAGTTCAGAGTCAGAGATAATGGGAATTCAGAGTAAGAACTCATAAGAGATCAGAGTCTGAATTCAGAGAACTTAGATTCAGAACATAGATATGTTCGTAATTAGAATTCGGATTCAAACTACATGAGAATTCATATCCAGAATTCGGAGTGGATCTTCATTACAGTTCACATCCAGAATTCAGAGTGAAACATCATTACAGTTCATATCCAAAATTTGGAGTGAAACTTCATTACAGTTTACATCCATAATTCAAAGTGGAACTTCATTACAGTTCACATCCATAATTCAGAGTGGAACTTCATTACAGTTCACATCTAGAATTTGGAGAGGAAATTCATTACATTTCACATCCATATTTCAGATCAAAAACAAGAATGATTTATATCTATGTATTTATTGGATTCCATGGTTACCAATATGAATATGAATTTTATACTTAATTAAAATATGAACAATGAAAATATGGTAACAATAAAATTCCTTAGAGATGGAAATTTACCTTACAAAATCAAAGAATAGAATAAAAAATATATTCTTAAACATAAGTTTTTCATGATTTTCAAAACAAGAAGGGATGGAAAAGTAATAAGGAAAAACATTATTGACTCAACAAATACATCATATTCAGAACCATACATTTATACTTATATCCCCCTGAGTTTTATAACTCATTTGAATACAGTATTGAATATAAAAAACCAACCTTAGGATAAGAATTACCCTAAGGATCATATTATATTCTTTTAAAGTTGTTCTCCCCTTACTTAAAGTATTTCATATTTACAATATAATTCTCCTATTATATATATTGTTACCCCATTATGATTTTGAAAAAGGAATAGTTATTTTCTTAAAATACATGAAAAGGCTTATAGAAAAAAAAATTATACGAAATAATAAGGTACTTGATCATAAAATAATAAATAAAAGAACATTAAACCAAATACATATTGGAATAAATTCTATCAAAATGAATATTGACGAGGAAACTATTCATTGAAATTCCATAAACAATAAAAATAAAACATGTTTTTTTAGAAAAATCAACTTTTCTTATATGGAATCATGGATATGACTATTGTCTGCAACTGCTTAAATTCTTTTCTATCTTCTTTAACATTTTCCATAAGCACCTATCGAAACTTGTTTTTATCTTATAGGTACTGAATTATTTCCTCCAAGTTTCGAATTATTTCATCATGTTCTTCCACCATTTCTTCTAGATCCTTAAATGTTTCTTCCAAAATTTTATTCTAATCTTCCCGAGCTTTTATTATTCTGGAGAAATCATTACTATGATTCATCAAAAAATAATGTCATCTCTGTAGACTTTGAATCTAGAAAACTATTTTAGAAAAAACATCTCGAATTATTTTATGGTAGATATATCATTAGTCTACTTCTCAGAGTCACTTCTGAATGTTTAAAGATACATTACCCTATTTACCATTTATATTATAAGACTATTGATAGAAATATTGGTTTCAACCAAAAAATTATTTAATTTTCAACAATTTTCCTCCTAAATCTTGATATCTTCATCAACAATTTGAAACCATTTCATAATTTTATTACAACTCTTCCTTTGAGTTTCAACATTTTTTTATAGACTTTGAAATCTACTTCCAATCATATCAGCCAGTCTGTCGATGAATTTACCAAATCCAAGGCTCTGTATTGGTTTTCCACAACCAAATCGACTTTTGTTTCCATTAATCATGGAATGTATAGAATATTATTCTCAAATATTCTAAATATATGATAAATAAAATCAATTCCTTTAGAAGTAATCATATTCCGAGATTCTGATTCAGATAGAATATTTCTTTTACTGGTTTTGATCTTTTCATTCACTGATATTATTTTCTTTTTATTGTTTCTCTAAAACATCCTCACCATGAAGTCTTACTACAAAATATTTTAACTAGTATGAGTCTAATTTGGGGCTCTACCACTTTCCTTTCAATATTATTTATTATCTATTTAGTAGCCACATTATCTGGGACTTTTTTTTTCTTCTTTTCTTTTAGAATTAGAAGAGAATAAACTTTCATTTAGTTAACAATTTTCTCTACAATATTTATTAAAGATGTTTATTCCTCTAATGCAAACACCTATATATTGTAAAAAAATTGATTTAGAATCCAAAATATATAACTCATCCTTATGATCATATCTTTACAGATAAACATTATCTTTTCCCTAATAGATCTTGATTTTATTGATACATTGAAATTTGTCAATAATTTTTCAATAATATTCCTAATAAATATGGGAAAAGTAATAATTTGAGATTTTATTGAATTTGACATGATATTTTTGATATAAGAAAATCTATTGTGATCAATGTTTCTCATGTTGACAAGGTAATCCAAAGTGAAAGCATCATATACTTTGAGAGTATCTCTATCTCCTTTTCTCAGAATGAGAAAATCTTTCATCCAATTAGCTAATACTATATGATATGGGTTTTAATGAATTAATTTTCATAGATATTCATATATTTTTAAAAAATAATTATCATCTGTATCTTTTAAAAATTTACCCTTACAATCTGGTATCTTTTCATATGGAAAAAACAAATCCCCTTCATCTAAAACACCAAGAAAACTAGCAGCTTCTCTATGATACATCTCATAATTTTTTCATATATATGAAAATAAAACATATATTTTCCATCCTACTTGTAAAAATGAATAAATTAATAGAAACAATAAACTATATCTGGATAAAATAAATTATATTTTGGATTATGATTTTCGACACATAATGATTTCCATTCTTGGAATTGAATCATTATTCTCAATAATGAATCACAACTCTTATAAAATATATAGAGACAAAAAATTCACGAAATAAACTTTCTATAATCCTTCATTGGAGCAATTATATTCAGGTATGATATAGAAGAATCATTCATGATGACAATCAGACTTGGGGACCTAAATATGGAAGAGATTTGAGAATAAAAAGAGACATGTGAGGGGGGATTGGAAGGGGGTTCCCTTTTATATGAAATCGTGAGTGATGTTTTACCTTCCAAATAGATCTAACTATCGGAATACAACATCCCAGATCTTATGGTTGTGATTATATATGAAGAAATAATTTTATAAAAGAAATGAAACTCTTGTGGTTTAAAAAAACATTTAACGTATTGGTTAAATATGGTTGGGAAAGTAAACAATTTTAAAAAATATATGTTAAGAATAACAACAAAAAATAACATAACTAAATAGAATGGAAGAACATTTAAACAATAAAAGAAATAAAAAAACCTTTCATTGTGAAAATATTCATATGATAATTTCTTTCTCTTTGTATTGTATCAGAATAGATTATGATAGTTGAAATAAAAATAGATAAATACAATAATTTTCAAGTTAATTAAAAAAACAAAACTCAAAAATTTTAGATTATTAAATCTAATATGATATATTTTACAGATCTGATTTAAAATTTGAATCTGAATATTTTTCTAACGCTGATTATAAATTAAAATATGAAAAATTTCCAAATCAGAAAAAATTTGAAATCTATTTTTTTAAATAACTTCGAGTCCATAAGAGTCATTATGATATGAATTGGAAATTAAAATTTTAAAATAATAAAAGTTTTGAAAACAAATTATATATACTACCCCTATGAGACAGAGTAACTTAATGTAAGGATATGGTTAAAACATGAAGTAGATATAAAATAATGTTATACATTTAACATAACTAGATTCTATTTAATGTAATAAAATATATTAGATTTTAATGGTTTGGAAAAAATATCATCAAGTTGTTTTTTTGTTCTCCTGAATTATAAAATGATATCTTTTTTTTGTGGGATACCTAATAATTTGATGACTAATATCTATGGGTTTTTAATGATATTTATGTGAATGGTTTTTACTTATGGGTATGTAACTATTGTTATATCATAGTATTTGAGTTTTAGTAAAACTCGTTCCATTGTCAATGAGTGTGTGTTTCATCCACAACACTTTAGTGCAACAACATCCAAATGCCACATATTCAGCTTTAGTAGTCAAATGTTCTACCAAGTGTTGTTTCGTACAAGAATAGGAAACTAATGAATCTCCTGTGAAATGAAATGTTTGGGATGTGCATTCCCTATACATTCTACAACTAGCAAATTCAGCATCCAAAAAACTATTCAATTTATAATCTTTCCCAGAAGAATAATGATTCCAAAATCTATATTTTCCATTAAATAAAAAAATTATTTAATTCATTTTAAATGTGATTACATTGGATATTCATGATACATTAAACATAACTATACTGAAATCATTATGTCTAGGAAACTATATATTAGTTATAGTAAACTACCTATCATACCTCTAAAAATTGTTTAATCAACAAGATTCCCTGTTTAATTAAGATCAAGTGTATTTGAGGTGCTGATTAGAGTACTAATTCTTTTAGTATTGTTATATACATACATTTTAAGAAGATATTTTATACAATTATGTTGAGATATATAAGTACCTTATGTTTTTTGAGAAATCTAAAAACTAAGAAAAATGTTAACTCACCCATCATACTCATTTATAACTCATATTTTCATAAGAATCATAGTGAAATTTGATGACGATTAATGAGGTGATCTGAATATAATATCATCAAAATAAATTTGAAGAATCATAATGTTTTTTACATTCATTATTAAAAGTTTTGGATTAGAGGTCCACTTAACATACTTCTTTTTTAATTGTAATATATTATCTACCTTATTACCTTCCCATCCATTTAAAAATGATAACATCACTCTTGCGTACCTGTGCACCACCACATCCACAAAGAGATATGATTTATTTTTCCTTTACTATATACATAGTACCATGTTAAATACCATATTGGGGGGGGGGGGGGGGTTGAATTGGGGTATTATATATTTAAAACCTCGCATTTTTTTTTGGATATTCCTTATTCATTAAACAAAAAAATATTCTCTCCCCTTCCCATAGCGATGTATTAGAAGAAATGAAAACATGCACGAGACACCAAAATTGTTCTTTTTTCAATCTCACTGGGATACATCCCATAAATTCACACTAATATTTTAATGATCTCTTGAGTACAAAAAAGTGAAATAATATTATATTTTTTGGAACAAACTCACCATCCCTCCTAGTTCATAACCATTTACAATATGAAAGTTCACTTCTCTTTCTACAGTTGTGAGTGCACTACTCCTCGAGTAAAAACATTTATTGATCTAAATCTACTCAGAAATGTTTCCAAAAAATGTGAGAGTTACATGATGATATATATTCACCCATGATATAAAATTCAATTTACTCTATAGTTTTTGTTTTGGGTAAACTCCTTTCATGAACTATTTTCATTCATTCTTGAACTAATTTAATCTCTTCATGAAATGACTTGTACCACAAATCATTAGTAGTCAAAAAATACCATTTTTCTTTGTATAATGATGATTCATAGAATAAAACCACTCCATTAGGATATATATTTCTTAAAAAAAGATAATATTTTAATTGATGTTACTTCATAAAATCAACTTTTTGACAAACCATTTCATTCACGAACACTACTCCTTCATAATCAACTTTCAGAATTAGATGAATTTTTACAAAGATGATTCTATATAATGAAATAATATCTCATAAAATAATTGATTATGGGTTGTTTTTATAGAATTTTTTTTAGAAAAATCATTAATCAAAATTACAATTGACGCATTTTTGAAATTTCCATCACTGCATAATGCACTCGATATGAGGTTCCCATAGCACATAACCACCCTGTAGAGGCCTCTAAAACACCATAATTTGAAAAACATTGGGTACCGTTTGTAGTGGAATCTAAATCATATCTGCAACTGAAAAAATTACTCTATGTTGTGGATACCTATAAATCATTGCTTGTAGCCACATATAATTATTCTTCTTTGTGGTTTAGATTGAACAACTACTATGCATAATCCATGATTTAGAGAAATTTTTTTTTTATTTCTAGTAATTTATATGAGTTTTTAATAGGAGTGTTTTTATATTCTTATAACACATTTTTCCAAAAAAAACCCATCAAAAAGTCCATTCTTTGTTTTGAGAACATCACATACTGCACCACTTTCTATGTGAAAATCATTACTTTTCAATAAAAAATCATGATATAATTAAAAAATGGAAATAACTAGGGAAATAAAACACATTATACAAACATGATTTTAAAATAGATTTCATGGAACTTTGTTGACTTATTTTTTCAACAAAAATAATCATCCAAGAAAACATGAAACAACATTAATATTGATTTTTCCACGAAATTTATTTCTTTTTGTATATTGAAAACATTTAAAAAATATTTAGAAACTTTTTTTGACAAACACACACATAGTCCCCATCACTTTCAACCAACGCATAAAATTATAATACTCTAGAAAGTTATTATATATTTACTAAACATGTAATCTAATCACATATGTTAATATATTAGTATGATAAATAAGATTAGTAGGTAAATTTCATCATTTAAACACTTTATTCTTGATTCCTCTATAATCATGATACCACTCATCATAAACTACTAGCATGATGATATTATTTAATAATTTTTCTGAATTAAAATAAATAATTCAACATCATTAGATTTTAACTCCCTTATTTATCAGATCCCACTATTTAGTTTCTCCGGCTTCCATGAACAAAATCCAGCTGTTTTTGGATGAACCCAAAACTCACCCCTTTTTTGTCCAAAAATGGTAAATAACACATATCAACACATAGGGATTGACACATCATACCTAAAGAAGAAGGGGTTACACTTCTATACTTGTTCAAGTGTAGAAAGTTGACTGAACTCCAATAAAATGTTAATGACATTCAAACAATTATTTTGGGTACGGAATTCATCCAAATGTATGAAACTTATAGTTCTATTGGCACATAATCCGACATCACAAGACAATGATCTACCTTATCCTCGAGAAAATGATACTTGATTCCAATGTTATCTATATGTGAATTATAAATATGAATTTTATATTGACTTATTGTATGTTAATTATCACAAGGGATTTTAATTGGAGACTTCACATAAACTCCCTAATATTCAAAATACTACTTCATCCACAATAATTGTATGAAATATTGAGTTTCCATAATATACTTATCATAAGTGATTCTAAAGGAAATTAAATCTTGTTTCTTTATTAGAAAAGAAATAAACTATACACTATGAATGAATGCACTGTTTGACATTGATTTTTTAGCATCTACGGAACCATCCCAATCTGTATCTATATAATCCAATAACTCTTGATGATATTTTTCATTATTCAAAAATCTGAAATTCACTGAAAATTTTCTATATTGATGTATTTTATCACTAGATGTATGTTTATTGTTTGATAATTCTTTTATATTTTGTCACTTGGAACATTGAAAGAATAATATCAGGTCATGACATTGTTAAGTACAACAAGATTCCAATGATCTACCTATTTTCTCTGACATTCACCACTTTTCCATTATCTAATTGTGACAACTTTATCTGGGTTAAAACTGAAGTTTCCATCACTTTTTAATTATCCATTCCAAATTGTCTTAGAACCACCTTGGAATATTGGTATTGAGATATAAACATTCCAGGATTCCTTATGTCACTAGCAGATCCAGGAAAATCATCATCTCGCTAATCATTGACATTTCAAACCTAATTTTCAAGAATTATACAAAATGATTTCACTATTATTTCGTTTATATGCCAAATATTATGTCATCAAACTATGTTGACACTATCATCTCATGATTACTCTCATCATTGGAAAAGATATTGTAATTAACTTCACCATGTAAGAAACTGATCTTATTCAAATATAGATAAGGTATTAAATACCATGCTCTCAATTCCTTCTTTAATATATATAAACCAGTTTCCAATCAATAAAATATTTCCACAAATTCATGCATAATAAAACTGTTTGGATGTTTTATGCACAACTCTTCCTCCAAAACCCAATTATCAAATGAATATTTAAAATCAATTTGGAAAAAATTTAATTTCCTTTTCACTATTATGGAAATGAATAATCGATTTATCTATAGACTTATAATAGTATAAAATGTCTCACATACCTATATTCCATTAATATGGTAACATCCCTTTCATATCATTCATGATTTGTTTCAAGTTATAGTTCAATATTTATAAAATTTATTCCTAAATACCCAATTGGTCCTAATAACAATTTTACCGATCAACCTCAAAACAATCTCACATATGTGATTATTTTAGATTTGATCAAGATCTTCATTAATACACTAAAATTAATTTTATTCTATATCTACATCTTCAAAATATTTCATCTCTACTTTAGATAGGAAAGGTTCTTGCTGTAGATCCATTATTTTCCTTGTTTGAACTAGCACTACCTGATCACCGATGTTGTTTTATCTATTAATTTTTGGTTGATTCTTCTATTTACATTTAGATACACGTATAAATTTATCTATCTCATCATCAATATCATCTTCTAAAACCACATTTTCTTCTTCTAATCCCCATGAATCACTTACCTCTGCATCACTATCATCAGGAAAATTTTCAGTGTGTTGTTGAAGATTATATTCATTTTAAATTATTGGTTCACCATTCTTTTCAACCAGTTTTTCTAGCCTCTTGTTGAAGCATTCAAATAATTTTATTTTTCTAGAGTATCATTAGTAGAATACTAACCTATACCAACGGTTTGGAACCGTTGGTATAGGCCTCCAAACCGTTGGTATAGCCTATACCAACGGTTTACAAAACCGTTGGTATAAGTAATATGAAAATCTATTCCAACGGATATAAAACCGTTGGTAAATGTATTTCAAAAAAAAAACATGTGCTGGGATTTGATCCCATGACCCCTTGTTTATAATCGAACGACTTAACCACTAAGCTAACATCACTTTTGTAAACATAATTTCATAAATATATATATGTATTATCATAATTATTTAAATTTTAGATTTATATAATGTTCTCGGGTAGCAGACCTGGAAGAAATGAAAGAATCTATCCCAACGGTTCTCAAAACCATTGGGATAGGTGGAAATTTGCAGGGGTGAAAGATGGATTTGGGGCTGAGTTTTCCCAACGGTTCTCTCAAACCGTTGGGAAAGGGGGGGTCTTTCCCAACGGTTTGGGAGAACCGTTGGGAAAGGGGCCTCAAAACACCCCTTTCCCAACGGTTCTTCCAAACCGTTGGGAAAGGGGGGGTCTTTCCCAACAGAAGAAATCTAAGTTTGTTCTTTGTATTGGAAGACACGCCATATAAATAATTTCATTTATTAACCATTTATAAATCTGAAACCATCCTGGGAATTCCTAATTTGGAATCAGGGTATCACTCTAGGTGTATCTTGAACCATGCACCCTATAAGATCGTCCTAGGAATTTCTCATTGGAATCCTGATATCACTCTAGGTGTGGTATATTTTCAATATCGTTTGATTCGGTACTTTGCAGTCCCTTAAGGAATCCCAAGTTTCACCCATGGTGTATATGATCAACTTCCCCTTGATTATAACATTTTCCATTCATATGGATTCTAGGTATCACTCAGACATATATTAGTAAGCCCACATGATTCCATCCTTGAAAATTTGTATAAGGAGTACAAGTGTCACTCGAACATAAGAAAAGTAGAATCGAAATGATTCCATCCATGGAATTATTATAAGAGTGCATGTGTCTCCCAATCCATATAATAACGCAATAAATTTCATTTAATTACATCAAGACTATCACATTATTCATTTCAATTCAAACCCACCTCAATATGTGACTCAAGACTTGGACTATTCTTCAAAGTCTTAATATATTTTTAACACAAATACCCATTTCATTAAAGGAATATAATGCTTAAACAATCCATCACACAGCACAAGCCTAAAGGAATGGTCATTCATCCCATTCCCGTAATCAATTCTAGTTCTAATTCACATTACCATTCACATTTCAAATACAATTCACCATTAAATTTACAAATCAATTCATCAATTAACATCCCATAAAAATGGGTAAACAACACATTTTAAGTGATGAATCTTAAAACACCCATGATGGTCTACTTAATTTCACGAAACTCCCAAGGGGTGGTTTATTTCACGGACAAATCCATAAATCAATTATCAATGGGTTCTGTTAATTATTTTGGTCACACCTATCAATTCAATTCATGGATTAAATTCTATTTCAAGGGAGTCACTCCATGAATTGGGAACATAGCACAATAACATATATATAAATACTTTTAATTTAAATTATAAGTATGATACCACCTACTATAAGTTCATAGTGGATAAATTTTCTAGTACAAACTCCTGATTTGGATCAAATTGTGATAAAATTGAAGAAGGGATGAAGAACCTATAAATAAGGTATATTATATTTCAGCTAAATAGTACATGTTATTTAGAAAAATGATGAATTACATTAATATAATTGAAATCTTATTGGTGAAGATCCAATGATATGAACAAATAATGATTCCGAGCTTGGATGCAGGTGATCTCTCACTTCCTAGAATAACCTCCAAAGAGAACATCCAAAGGTTGGATTTTTTGTGTGGGAGTAGAAATGAAAATTAGGTTGAATTTTATATATTTATTAGGGACAGTTTCATTAATTACCAATAATTCTTGGGTTTCATGGTTTCCCCACATGGTTGGCCAAACCATGCACGTACTATGAACCCTTTGCTGTAGGAAAGGGGCACACCACAGAATTTATATGTACAATTTGACTAACCTTGAGGAAAAAATGTAACAACCCACTATCAAAATGGCACTCATTCTTGCATGGGTGTTCACATAAAATTACATTATTTATCAAAAAATTCACTCTATTTCATCCATTTATCCATCCTTACACGGTTAAATGTAACTGTGTGGCCTACCCCACACATTTTCTTCTAAACATGTAGATGGTATTTTTCAACCCAAAATCATGGTTCTTGGCACTGCACCAGCCCTAGATACCCCTAATACATTCATGACCTAAAAAATAATTACTATTTTTCTGTATTTAGATATTTATTCTAAAAATTTATAGAATTTAATGAATTTGTTCCACAATAACGAACTTGGTTCTTAAAAACATCCACCCAAAAATAAATTCAATCACAAATTTCAATCGGACGGTTGATTAAGATTGCATAAGAAAAACTCTAACCACATTGCTCATACATTACCCCCCCTGCTCCCTAGTCTCATCATGTACATGACCGTGTTTCCATATATCCCATTTTAGGGGAACTGATCAGCCTCAAAGAATCATCATGCAATGATCCAAAAAACATATCGTATTATCCATAAAAGACACATCAATAAAAAACTCAACCACCTAGAGATGGATTGAATGAGACATTTAGGAATGATAATTGAAATAATGAGATACATATAAGAAATTGTACGTGGATCGATACCACTGAGGTAACTGAAACCGATAGGCTACCAGACCGACTCTGTCCTGAATCTGGAACGACCAATTATATCATAGTGAAATATTAAACTTTATCCCGGTCCACCTATTTCCCATTTTCGATGAATCGTGTAAAAATACTTGATCCCCAACCTTGAACTCTAGAGGATGTTTTTGATGATCAGTGTAAGATTCTATCAAGACTATGTAGTAGTCATCTAATTTTTAATCATCTAAACCTTCTCCATTATATCCTGAATGAGACATAGTACAAGCATATATACCTCTCCTATATTTTAACCGAAACAGGGGTGTTCATCATGGACAACCATAAAAATAATCATAAGGTTCTATCTATATAGTATCTTGAAAACTATTTTTGTATGCGATTTCGACCATGTGTATACACCTCTACCAAGTTCTACCAAAATAAAGGATTCATGATCACAACATCTCCTAATGAACTTGAATCATGTGTTCTAGTTGGACATCAGTCTGAGGAAGGAATGTTGTCCTCAGAAGCACATGTTTACCAAATACCCTCAACTAACTCTACTAGAAACATGAATTAAACTAGGAATACCAATCTATAGTGATAGTATCCTGGGACCCTTGAAGTTGTACTATCTCATAGACATACAACATTCCAAGATCATCCACACAGAATGTTTCCTTGATCAGTAGAAAATATGAAACCTTAATGAGACAATCAACAACAACCTATGCAACATCATTTCCTCTCAATGACTTAAATAAAACAATCATCAAATCCATCACAACATCATTCCATTTCCAATCAAGAATGGGTAGCTACTCTAAAAGTTTGGCTGGTTAGTCTTTCTCTTCCTTCAGCAGCTGATACATGGAATAACTAATGTCAAAACTAGAAACACATGTTTTCATAACTGACCACTATAATTGGAGATATAAATACTGATGCATCATTGTGATTCCATGGTGCACTTCACATGATGAATCATGAATGTATCAAATGATCACCTCATAAATGTCTGATAAAAAACATATGTGACTATGAACATGTGTAATTTTATCATCACCTATGATCCTATAAGGAGGAGGGTACTCACTTACCAAACACTATCATAGGAATGATCCCTCAGAATCTGATAGCTGCCACATCCTTACTCATTTCAGAAGGGTAGAGGTGATATCTAAATATGATCATTCCCTGACTATCATGAACCTTTATGTGAATCTTAGAGAATAATTAAATAAGGTACCACTCACTACTGGCCTACTAAACTGCAAGTATCGGATTCCTCATACTCGGTGCATCGACCACTGCATTTCCTTTTCAAGGAACATAGGAAATCTCAAAGTTGATATACTATAGGTATTCAACCCTCATTATGTGCCTCATATTCATATCACTGTGTGTAAATATATACTTGGGGCTTGTGGGGTCTATGTACACCACTAAACACTCTCTAATTAATTAATTTCTCTAAAAACGCAATGAATGAACAACTACATATATCTTGATATCACGTGTCATGTAATTTATCTCATTCGGAATCAATCACTGAGACCCATACACATCAATTATTTCTCCTTGCATATGAAATTCTCCCATCATGATACTAGATGTATCATAGTAAACAATATAACTCCTACCTTGATCTAGAAAATTATGTATCAGTATTGAATTCAATTTCATTTCAACTTATGAATGGATAAATCACATGAATACGTCCATAAAAATTCACACTCGTCTTAGTCAAGCTCTTCAATAGTTCTGGTAAGCAAGAGAAGTTTTTTATGAAATGATTGTAATATCCAGCTAGCCCTAAGAAACTCCATACCTCAAAGATATTATTGGGATGCTCCCAAGAAAACATTACTCTCACCTTCTATGGATCATCTAATAATTTTGACTCTATGATAATGTGACCATGGAAGTAAATCTGATCCATAAAAAAGTGGAACATTATGAGATAAACACATAACCGATGCTCTCTCAGTGTATTCAATATTATCTCAATATATTTGGAATGGTTGTGTCTATTGTGAGAATACACCAAGATTTCATCCATAAAAAATCACCACAAAAAATATAGATTAGGATGGAAAACATGGTTTATTAGTTCCATGAAGACTGCTAGAACGTTCCTGATACCGAACGACATAAAAAAACTCATATAGACCATAACTACTATAAAAATATGAGTAAGGTATTTTGAAGGTCTAACACGCACCTGATGATTACCATATCTCAATTAAATCTTTGAGAAAACCTACGTTCCTCAGAGATAATCAAAGAGATCATCTATCCATGGTAGAGGATACCAGTTCTTAACCACATAATTATTCAATTAATGGGTATCCACATATAGCATAAGAGTTATGTCTTCCTTTTTCACCAAATGACCAAAAAACCCCATGGGGATGTATTTGTCCAGATAAAACACTTTCCCAATAAATCCTCTAATTTCATTTTGATCACATTCATTTTAGATTTTTATATTCTATAAGGAGGAATGGATACAAGTGGATATCCTTTCCCTAGTTCTATAGATAATTCTACCACTCTAACTAGAGGAAATCGTAAAAATTAATCTGAGAAAACATCCCAGGAATGATAAACCACTGGAGAGAAATCTACCTGATGTGTTAACTAATATTCTAGATATATTCTCGCAATCTTGGATATCATCCTACCCATTCCATGATTAATAGGTGCATCTAGACCCTCTTGTTCATCCCATTCACCCTTTTGAATAAACCATCTTCCTTCTAGTGATGTGAAGGTAACCATTCGATGAAGGAAATAAACAAAATAATTGGTGGGATCCAATCATTCTATACTGAGAATGACATAAAAACCTTTAATATCGAATAAAAAGAGATCCCACATGAAGTTAAACCCTCCAATATCAAGGGGTGCCTCCCTGAACTGGCATACCTTCTCCATTAAAATCCAAAATAGATTTTAATGTATAATAACAGCATCAAAAAACAAAAAATTAAGCCCAATTCTCTCAACAATGGGAAAAAATATAAATATATGAGAATCCCCTGTATCAAAAAGAGAATATGCTAATGTAGAGGCTACCAGAATAGTATACCTCACTGTAGATAGTCTGGGATCCTACTCCTCATATTTTGATTGCATTGAAAATATCTAGCTGGATCTGTGTCCCTATGATACTTCGTGTATGTCCTAAGATTATCTACTCTGATATCTTTTAAGGTCCCGAGTTTAGCTACCATGACGACAACCCCCACCTCAGCCCGATCAGTTGGTTGTAATCCATCTCGTTGCCAAACAAGAAGCTACTGACCCCACTCTTTTATAAAGAGTCAGTGTAGACACTATCTCGCTAGATACCAGAGGAAAATCTCTACATAATCACTATAGGTGGACCATCATTCCATATGAATGGCACTTGACATTGACTCTCATTAACTTAAGTCTCGTATCTCATGGTCTACTTCACTGGTGGAACCACACTTTTCTACCTCTGTATGTTCGCTAACTACTAATATCACCCCATGGAATATAAAAATGACACATCCTACTACCAATCAATGTAGTACCATATCTAGATACCAAACCACCGTATCTCACTCCCTAATGATCAATTTTGAATCACAAATCATATATATAGCGAGCATTACCCTCCTCTTAGGATGTGGATTTAGATGCTCAATGATAGAAAACTTGGACAACAAACACGACTATGCATCATGTGGTCCACCATCCCCTATAAACATGGGAATATGCTACTATTGAAACTCATGTGTCAACTCTTCCATTGTCAGTATATGATTTAGTTCTCCTTTAATGGTCTACATGAAGCCTATAAAGCCTTCATTGAACATTGACTCAATACATGTGTCTGTTATAACTACTGGTGCTCTAGATGGAAAAACTGGAGGATCTATCAGTAGATCATGGACCACCATATCTGGAGTGTGGGGATTACCACCATCTTCGTGTATTACTGGTGTTATTCATGGTGAAATTACTCATTAATTCTAAACTCACGATTCAGATAAGAACGTTATCAATGTTCATAAATAAAAGTGGAGATACTGAAATAGGACAGTTACAAGCCTTCCTATATAAAGAAACAGACCCCTCTTCCTACTCCATGAGTAAGGTTTTTTAATCATATATATCATATAAAATCAAGAGATAGTGCCAAATTCCCTCTACTATGTTCAGGTCTATGTCATGTTCTCTTG
Source organism: Viscum album (assembly GCA_963277665.1). NCBI lineage: Eukaryota > Viridiplantae > Streptophyta > Magnoliopsida > Santalales > Viscaceae > Viscum > Viscum album. The sequence goes on from OY728161.1 coordinate 1,605,140,310, forward strand.
AATAATAAATTTCAATTTCCATTGTATTCATAATTCATGTTAAAATGGTTGAACCAAATGGTTCACTGAATTCCAATCCACAAGGGACCATACATCATATAAACCAAATTTGGAATCCGGGTAATAAACACAATAGAACATTCCAAAATATATATCACAATATTAGTTAAAAAAATCATGGCACATATCATGTTAGCATGCAATTAGGAAATGCATTCTATATGGAATGACATAATGCAAGGCATGTGAAATCTTAAAAGTGCCAAAAATGATGCATGAGAGGGAATACCCTCATATCAAAGGGTTTCATAAAAATAAAACCACCAATATTATAAATAATAATATCATAATTGAAGTGAATCACCCAGTGGTGGAATCAAATCAACTACAATAGTCAAAATTTAGAAAAAAAAATTTCATTCAAGGCAATTTGGATTTTTCCGATATGTGGGTTAGCAATGCCCCAAAAAAAATCATTACCAAATTCAATTTTCTTCCTACCACTTTCTATTGTCTCCAAATAATTATATAGAACAGAAAATAAGGCTTTTATAAAACTATGTAACAACCAAATCCCGAATTCCATTGAAGGTGCCCTGATCCTAGTTAGCCACATGGTCTCAAGCACTTCTCCCCAAACACCAGTGGATACCGACTATGAGTGAGGGACTAGGTGTGTATATGGGGACACTATTAAATCATCAACAGAGTGTAGCACAATGGATATAAAATAATAGAAAAATAATGGAATTAGTAAGTCAAGAAGACAATAAACAACATCCACGCTAGATATAAATAATCAATACCAGAAGGAATATCATATACAAAGGGCAATGATACATTGAATGTGTCTAGTAAATAATCCAATAAAGGGTTAAATGGTACCATTACAATACATGGAAAAAAGTAAAAATAGGCCAATTTCAGTCCATTTTGTGTCACAACCCTCTACTCAGTCCTATACTCATCTATTCCTAAGCAACAATCAAGAACCTATACCAGGGTTATTGACCTTATCCATACCTATATGGCATCCCGAATAAGGTGTGAGAAATAATCCCAATAGACAAACACCCAAAGGTCTAGTACCATCCACTTAGTGAATATATAAAAATAGTAGTGTGTAGATATTAATAGAATATGAATGGAAGTACTAAAAATAACAACCCATAAGGACCAATTTCCAATGGAAACAAGGCTTCTACTACTTGATTTGGAATAGCCGAAAATGTCTCTGAATTAACAGTCATCCATGAATTAATTTATATTAAAGATCATTTAATGATTCAATATCATTTGATAAATATTTAAAAATACCTATAACATAGCCTGATGTCCCTAATACAAAAATGCGATCAATAATACATAACTAGGCTATCAATAAAGTGCAATTCACTAACTGAATCCATGATTATTCTTTATCTAGGTAGAAGCGTCATATAAATCATTTCATTTATTAACCATCTAAGAACACAATCCTATCCTTTTCATGTTTAAGTTGTATTATATGTATCCCTCTACATGTTTCTTGATCCAAACACCTTACAAGCCCTTCATTGAACGTCTTCATTATAATCATGGTATGGTTGTAGGTATGGTATAATGTCACTACCATTTGAGTTCTTCTTAGGCAGTCTACTAAGGGAGATCAAGTGTCACCCATGGTTTATATTATCGACTGACCCTTGAGTTCATCATTTGCAATCCATAAAGATTCCAAGTATCACTTGGGCATATAATAGTCAGCCCATACGAGTCCTTCCTTAGAAATCCTAATAAAGAGTCTATGTGTCACTCAAGTGTAAGATAGGTAGAATCCAAATGAGTATGTCTGTGGAATTCATATAAGAACCCATGTGAAACCCAAGGTATATAAGAACTCAATCAATTTCATTTATTTAGATCAAGTTCATCACCTTATTCAATTGAATTCAAAATCTCATCAAATGATGGCTCAAGATATAATATTAGAAGGCTTAGCCTCTATTTAACTCACATGGGCATTTAATTAAAGGCATACCATGATTAAAAAATCCATCACATTGATCAATCCTAGAGGTATGTTTATACATTCCCTACCCTTAATCAATGTATGTTCCAATTAAAACCATCATTCAAAATTCAATTACAATTCAAATTTCAATTTAAAACTCATGTTATAAATTGATATTCCCATAGAAAAGAGTAAACAAATCATTTTAAGTGATAACTCATATTCCAACCATGGTGGTCCACTTAATATCAAAATTCACCCAAGGGGTTGTTTATTTCAAGTTTCACAACCATAAATCAATTATCAATGAGTTCCATTAATTACACAAGTCACACTAATTAATTCAATTAATTTATTAAATTTCATTTCAAGGGAGTCACTCTAATAATTGATAATACAACACAATGGAAAATAAATAAACATTTAGAATTTGAAGGAAAATCATGATACCAACTACCATACCTTCATAGTGGATAGCTCATCCAATATCATCTCCTGATTCAACTTAGATAGGTTGACAATCGAAGAACGGATGAAGAACTAGTTAATATGGCATATTATCTTTCACCAAAATATAATTTAAGATTCTAAAAAAATGCATAACATCATAAATTTAATGGATATATTACCAATTTAGACACAACATGATGTACAACTTTCGATTCTGAGATTGGATGGAGAAGATATCCCACTTCCTATAATTGTTTCCAAAGAGAGATCTCAAAGGGTGGATTTTTTATGCAGGAGGAGAAATAAAAATTAGGTTGAATATAATAGATTAATTAGGGGTATTTTTTAATTTACCAATAATTATTGGGTCACATGGATTAAAAACATGTTTGGATAGATCATAGGCCAATCATGCAACCTTTGCTATAGGAAAGGGGAACCCCATACGATTTGACTAACTGTGCGCTAACCGTGTCTCGAACCACTGTCAAAATTGTAGAGAGTATTACATATAAATGAACCTAAAATCAATTGGTGTATCCAAGAAGGTGGCCTATATCTTCCCCCTATCCAGACTTACATGATTAGATGTAACCATCAAGCCTACCCCTCATGTTTTATACAAATGATGAACCATGCCTTTTTAACACAAATGATGGGTTCCAGGTTCTAGAACAGCCCCAAACACCCCGATATGTTCACAACCTCAAATTGAACTCACAATAGGCAGTATTTAGATTTTAAAACTAAAAATTGATGGAAATTAAATAGTTTTTTTAATCAATAATGAACCAGATTCTTACATATCCCACCATATCCATAAGATTCAAACATCCTGTATTTATCATTATTGAGAATTAAACAATTAATTAAAAATATTAAAACGTACTTAAATATTTAATTCTTTCTACAATGTAACTAATTTGTGTGATTTTATTGATTTAGTCCAAAAAAATCTCTATTTGATGTATTTAACAATGTTAGGACAACTTCTAGAATTTATCAAGTTGGCCTTTTTTTCATAAGCATTGTTCTGGTCATTTTATTTATGATCCAATTTCTCCTATAAACTACTCCATTTTTCAAAGGAGATGTCACTACTAAAACATAGTTCCTTATCTATTTGTTCTTAAGATAATCATCCACTTTTCTATTTTTGAATTTTGTACCATTTTTTGTTTATAAATTCCAAATATTCTCTTCAAGAATCCATTCAACTTCCCTCCAATAGTGTGTTTTTCATTTAATCGCCACAAACTTGTGCGAAATGAAAACTATCCAGGCCATCAAAATGAAATAATCAATGAAAAAAACATAATACCTATTCCCATCATCAACTCGTAGTGACATAGGTCAACACACATCTTCAGGCACCAATTCATTCAGTCTTATTGACTTATGTTTTTTTATCATTGTACATATTACGAATGATATTTCCTTATTGGAAGGAATAACATGTGTGAGTATGATCATATAATAGCCTTGGGATATCTATAGCTACATTTAATTTCAATAGATCTTAGATGGAGGGTTGGTATAAATGGCTAATCCATTTATAACACAACCAATTTTATTCCTCCTTTTATAGAAAACACATATCTTTTTAACCACTTAAAAGGTAAATATTCTCCTTTGTTCTCTTTCTAGGTAATACAAATGCTCTATATTTTCCCTAAATGATATAAAATTTATTTTTAAATATTTTATCATGAATTGATTCTCATAATTAAAGACACTTATAAAGTTTTGACTAAGGCCTTTAACAACTAAGACATCAACATGTCTCATGTCTTTACATCTAAACATTTATTTTTTGAGACAATAATCTTTAAACATTATTATTTCCAAATATAATGATGACTTATTTTCCATACCTAACTCCTCTCAATAGATCCTTATTTCCTATTATATGGGAGGTTTATCCACAAAAATGATCCTTATTATAATAGAGTATAATACTTTGAAGTCAATATCGTTAACCACTATCTGTATAACTCTTTTATTTTTTATCCATGTCTTTGTATTTATACAAAAAGTCGAATGGAAATCTTAATCTTCCTGAGAGTGAGATAGCAAATATTCATCATTCATAATAATAAAATTATTTTTTATTTTCATCACATTTGATGATTCCTTGAGTTACTAATTATAAATTTTTTAGACATTATTTAACACATTCCTCTACATTGTTGATGGGAATCATCTAGACATATGTCCAACTCTATCACAGCAGATATAGTGAGCATAAAAGCAATTCATGGAATATTAACCACTGTGTGGATTACTTTATTTCTCTTCTTCCCTTTGATACCTCTTTGATATTGTAATGTATCAACCTAGGTTCCACACACTAGTTCCTAAATATGGTCAGTAACATAACCATAGGCACACCTCCCTATATTCCAGAGGCCATCGACTAGGATTGGGGGTCAATTGTGATCATGGGGAGACTCTACTCTATTTATCAATTTAACAGAACAATGTAAATAAATAACAAAAACCAAATGATATAACCAAATAACGAGACAATACTAGTATCAATTGATAACTAAAACATGAATAAAATAACCCAACTAAGAATTGTAGATATATCATTCCAATTATGTGCCAAGTGTTAATATAAAAAACCCAAAGTAGAAACAGATCCCAAGAAGGTTTTAACACCATATCTGGTTCCCTTATCCTTGATCTATCCCGACTCGGCCATATAACATATTGTTACTTCTGCCATCCTATAATGAAATAGTGAAATCTATTCGGGTATCAATCATGTAGCCCAAGTAGGGAGTGAGTACAGCTCAGTAGGACACCACCAATGGCATCTAAAACAATATCCATTCAATAACAGCATATATAGTTGTATAAATAATAATTTACATTGAATAAGTAAACAATTATCCCAATTATTATCCTTTAAATTAACCACATAATCCTTAGGGTTTCCAAGGACACCTGAACCCTTAAAAAATATTTCGACCCATGATTGAGTCTAAAAGGCATCACAATACGATGGTTGTCATTTATTACCTCATTGAATCATATCATGACCACTTGAAACCAATGTTTAATGCCAACTCATGGGTGTATAATGTCGTGTATGACACCCTGTTGTTACTTGGATCTTTAGTCCGTATCCCATACTTCATTTATTACTATCGGATTTTGATGCACCTGACCACGTTCCACACACATATATCATTTATTTTATCACTATGGGATTTTGATATAACAGGACAGGCCCCACACATGTTTATCAATAAATTTATCACTATGGGATTTTTATGTAGCATACCATGTCCCACACATGTACATCACATATTTCACAGTATCATATATATACCATTATAACACATATCACATTAATCAAGGCTAATAAAAATTAAACCTCTTATCATAATTCATAAACATTATGGTTTAACCAACCAAATCGTAATTTCAGTTGTTAATTAATTCTTTAATACATTAACTGAATAATCACACAATTCGTTAAATAATTAACAAATTAATTAATTCAATTATACAACCTCAACAATCCATTATATATTTAAACAATTAATTAATTCATTTAAAACTTCAAAACAATACATTAACTAATTAATCAATTAATTAATCCAATTCCACAATCCCAATATCATTAGAATTAATTCATAAATTAATTATTCAAAAACCCATAATCTAATTATCCCATTAATTAAACCAAAATTTTTTATTTAATTTCAAAATGTCAATATCTCATCCAATACACAATCCCAAAATTTTATTAATTAATTCACCAATTAATTAATCCAATTTCCCAAATCCTAATTTCCCAATAACTAATTTAACAATTAATTATGCTGACATATATAACATCAATGGCCCATTAATTAATTCTATAATTAATTAAATTAATTTTTATATATCAACATCTAATCAATTTCACAATCACAATAATTAATTAATTAATTAACAAATTAATTTATCAAATTCCAGAAATCTAAATTTCCCATCAATTCCTTATTCCCACATTCCATTAATTAATTTGATAATTAATTAATCAAATTCCATGATTCTATTAATTAATTATTCAATTGATTAATTCAATTCAAGAATCAATTTCTATATGTGAAAAATTTATTCTAACAATGCATACATGTAATTGGGATCAAGACTATTAGAATTGAATCGAGACCACCCACCTCACGTTTGATAAAGAATGATTTCCAATGGATATTACCAAATTGAATTGGAACAACCAATAATATGATTAAGAACACAATATTGATCCAAAAACTATATTCAAGATCAAAAAAATCATGATCCATCAAATATAGATATATATCCATAAAAATAGATTAAAACATTCCCTCAAAGAGAGAAGAACATGAAAGAGGGAGGAGCCTCAAAAGATAATATTTACCTATTAATAGATGTTTAGATCATTTATTTGGAGTTCTAATTATGAATAAAAGAAATTGGAGTCCCTATGAATCCATCCAGTGACCTCCAAAATTATAGTAATAGGTTAAGGCCATGTTTGGTTAAATCGGGATGAAGTATAAGGGGTTAATGATTTAAAAATATAATACTTCAGATAACTAAAATATTGCACATGGTTTCCTAGGTAGGGGAGGACAGTTTTCCAAACCATGAACCTTAACTGTGTACCTCTTCGAGGGGGTTTATGGTTCTTCCCAATAGGGCACATTATTTGAAAAACTGTTTGCTAGTCATGAAAATCCATTCTATATGGGTTAACATCAATTTTAGGGCTGGACACACGATTTGGGAAAACCATGCTACAAATTTTCACTGGCCCTTTTCTTTAGAAAATTTTCTAATTTCACACAAAACTCCCCATATAAACACTCAAACAAAAAGTACACAAAATAAGGAACAATAGACTACCTAAAAAATATCAAGACATCTCTAGAAAAGGTAAGGATCATAAAATCTCCCCACCTTATAACAAATCATCCTAAATCTATACTCCCAAGCATCTCTATGATTCCGAGTCAAAAATATCGGTCTATAAAACCCACATATCTACTTCTCTCTACCATGTTTCATCATAAACTCGACCATGTTTCCATAGAACATGAACAATAGACACAATCCTTCCACGCAACACTTTCTTACTACGATACAATACACGTATAGGATAATACTTAAAGGACACATCAATATAAATCTCAACTCATCCACATTGATCTCTTGGGAATAGTCGGGGTGATACCCCAAAAGCTGTGACACATGAAAAATATCATGCATATCACCTTATCTTTGTGGATATTTTAATCAATACGCCACCATCCTGATTCTCTCTGTAACCTCAAAATGTTCTAAAAACAAGGAGGCTATCTTTCCCTATATTTGTATACAAATATGACCTAATATTGGTTCCATCTAAAGGAAAACATGATTATCCTATAAAAAATATTGTGGTTGTCGATGTCTATCCATATATAACTTTTATGTACTCTGAGTCATATCCATAGGCTTCTAAATCAAATGAACCTAAAACAATGTATCATGCACGATACACTATCCCAATATATCTGACTCTCAAGCTTCTATACATCATAGAGGTGATCTGAATGGCCTACCATAAAATACCTCATATGGTTCCATATGAATAGTTTCCTGATAAATATTTTTATATGCCAACTCCACCAAATTTATGTGCTTTTCCCAAGTCCCATAATAATCTAGGACATACTCTCATAGAATATCATCAATCACCATTATTATATAACACAATTTCTCATATTTGTATTTTTGGAATGTAATGCTGAATAGAACCAATGTACAAAGTATCATTTTCTAGACCTACTGGAAGGGTGAAGTAAAGCATGAGTCCAGGTATGAATCAATGCTCTGTGACACCCCATGTTGTCATGCCATATATTGACCATAAATATCTCCCAACTACACTATTGATAAATTCTCTCGTATAGGGAATAAATAAGATACTATTTTGGTTAGTCTATAACAACACAAATAACATCATTTTTCTAAGGTATCCTTGGGAGACCCACAAAAAAATCCATGGTAACATCATCCCACTCTATTCTTGAATGGGAAATGGCTGTAGTATACCACTAGGTTGTTGATTCTTGGTCTTCACCTATTGATAGGTGTAGAATAATTTCACGAACATTGTTATCTCTTTTTTCATAACTGGCTACAAAAACTACAGACATAGGTCACAATAGATTTTGGTCACACCTGGATGCACCATCCTCTTCGAGGCATGAAATTCACGCATCATCTCCTACCACATGTTTATAGGAACAACATACTCAATTCTTGACATATATGATCTCATCCTCATCTATAGTCATGTATGAAGATTAATACCTACCTTCAAGGATTTCCCTCTTATTCTAACACTCCATATACTTATGCTAATTATCTCTGATCTAGCTCAAAAGCGTAGACTCCATAGAAACTAATACAAGATTAATCTTCTTCTAACTCACATGAAGTATAACATGCATCTTAGATAGTAAATTCATCATCTTCCACTGGACACTATATTACTGAACTGCTTGAGTGTGATTTTTTCTACTCAATGGATCATCAACATTGATTCTCTTTAAAAGTGTATATACTAGATTAAATTCAAATGAATGCATATACTCAACCAATATCTACTTCCAATGATTCAAATCATACTAGGAAAATACATACTATATGATCTTACAATTAATTTTCCTAATGAACTTTTGGAACAACAAATAATTTCTCCAAAACATCAATGAATAAATAATTATACCTACCTGAGGTTGTGTATATGGTAATTTTGTTTATGTGGACTCAACATTCAAGACCCATACACATCAACTAGATCTCCCTGCCACAAAACTTCTCCAAGGATGGACCTAGAAGTTTCAAAAACACCATATATTCCTCACCTAGCTTGGGTAGGATCATGATTGGTTCCAATATCAAATGCTTCGTCATCTCCTCAAAATAAATATCACATGATTCCATTCATTCAAAAATTATCCACTTATTGGTCAATCCTGAAAGAGGTGATTCCAATTGGGAAATGATTAGGATGAACCTTTGATAATATCGAGAAAATCCAAGATAGCTACAAATATTGAAAAAATTCATGGGATAATCCCATAAAACCACATCTTACAGCTTTTTGGGTCCACAGTCACACCTTCCTCCAAGAATATGTGACCCAATAAATGTATTTGATCAATCCAAAACTAACACTTAGATATCTTGGAAAATAAATGATTCTCTCTCAGTGTACATGGGATGATGTAAAGATATTGGGAATGATCGTCTTGAGTATTGGAGTTCACCAAGATGTCATCCACAAACACAACAAAAAAATAATATAGTTATGTATTGAAGATTATGTTTATCATGTCCATAAACACAGCTGGTGCATTCATCATCTGAAACTTCATCACCATGAACCCATATAGGCCATACCTTGTTCTGAAAGTAGTCCTCAATATAATAGATGGTCAAACTCTAAAATGTTGAGAACAGAATCTTACGAAAACATTGGAGTAAATACAAGATCCAATTAATTGTTCAAAAAAATCATTAATATGCAGAATAGGATACTAGATTTTCTTTGTCATCTGGTTCAACTTCTCGTAATCAATACAAAAGCGAAGAGTACTGTCAGCATTCTTTGCAAACAAGATTGAAGAACACCATGGGACCACGCTTTAGTAGGATAAAACCCTTCTCCATTAACTCTTCCAGATGATTATTGAGATCTTGATGTTCTATAGTTTTGATTTTATATGGTGTAATAGAAATTGGCTCAAATCAAAGAATGAAATCTATTAGTAATTCTACATTTCTCTCAGGAAGCATCTCTAATATGTCCCCATAAAACACATCAGGCAACCTATCAAATATGGGTGGAAAGGAATCATGATTTTAACCTCCATCATCAATCAAAATACTAAAACCTGAGTGGTGAGTTCCCCTAGTTACTGATGAACCAACCATGAATGACCCGCCTATAAATCACACTCTCCATAGTGAAAATATTTGTCACCCATAGGAGATGTAAAATTCACTCTCTTGCTAAAACAATAAATTTATACTGGGTATGTTACTAATCTGTCCATACACATAATTAGGATAAATCATGACATGATTAGGATGTATAGATCCCATATTAAACAATACTCTAAAAATTTACAGAACACCCCTTTGCTGACAGATGTCTATGGACTGAACACCAAAATGGGTATCTATCTTCCTCACTCGACTCACAAACTTCATCTATAGGCTCAGAACATTCAAAATATTTTTATATACAATTGAATTAGAGACACTAGTATCAAATACAACTCTAAAAATCATAAAATCTATATGAATAGTAAATCTAACAATCGACAACCCAGCCTCGTTATCCACCAATGTAGGCACAACTACATGCAACTGTACTACCCCCATTCCTTATGACGCATTTTGAGTCCCTAATATATACTACTATATTGATACTTGATATCATTCAAAGTAGCCCCAATTACACTTCCTCTACTTACATATCCAGAAGAAATCCATATGCAGACTGAAATAGTGTAGATGTTCCCCTTCCCAGACTCTAATCCTTCCTAGAAACACTATAGATACCTATGTGTCACAGGTTCCTATAGAACATTTGTTGATGTACCATATAGTTTAAGACCAAAACTCTACTGTTGATTAGGGAAACTGTCAATGATAATGGCCTAGCCTATCAAACTGGTGACAAAGGATTCAAGTGAGATCCGGAATAACTAATCCTTCCCATAGATAATCATCCTTCCATTACCCGGGTCAACATCATTATAATGATGATTCCCACCCTCATAATACATAAATACTGATTATCTAATAGAAACCATCTATCCCCCACCTTAATCCTCTATTAGGTTCCCCTCATCTATGAGATCCTAATCAACCACCTCAATAAACTTATTTATTTGTAATATATTTGTATGTTCATGTGCATATATTTCTTTTGTTTTATTAGTTTTCCTCTTTATTTTGATGTTATATCAATACAAAGTGTTTATATTTGTGTGATCATTATCAATATGGAAAGATAATAGATTTATCTAAAATTCATTAGTTTACAAGGAAGTCTAAAAGTGGTTTTCTTGTACTCAAAAAAATTAATGAATTTGGTGATGTAGTTTTAGAAATAATACTATATACAATTTTAAAAATTCAGGGTATTTAGTTTACTAAATGTTATATAGATATCGCATTCACATGAAAATTGATATTATAGAAATAAAAAATGACTATATTTTTTTTATTTTCTATATAATTGTTGATTTTTTGTTTAAATTGTCATTTAATTATCAGATAATCTGTAATGTTGTTGCACAATAACAGTATTCTAGAGTGTTGTTGATTCTTTATTTTGATAATTTCAAGAGTAATAGAATTTATAATTTCTAATTTAAGGATTCATTGGAAAGATAATATATTTTTTATGTATAATTATCTTTGTAAAAAGCAGGAATATGATTTTAAGAAACCTTAAAAATTCATTGAATTTTGTTATGGTGTCCAATTTTTCCCAATGTATGGTTTGGGAACCGTACTTTCGTAAATAGTTAAAAGTATGGTTTGGAAACCCTATATTCGAAGTAGTGAAAAGTATGGTTCAGAAACCCAACATTCAAAATAGTGAAAAGTATGGTTCAGAAACACTAATTTCACAACATTACAAAGTATAGTTCAGCGACCCTATATTCGCAATAGTGAGAAACTTGGATCGACACACCAACTTTTGTGATTAACCCTATGCTAATTTGATGAATCCTAGGATACTTTTAAAACCTAATTTTAGTGAGCCCTAATTTTGTTGTAAACTACATTCATGTACCCTACATTTGTGTATAATACATTCACGTAACATTCTATCATGTACCGTACTTTCTTGTGACATACTTTTATTTACCCTACTTTCAGGTACAATTCATTCATGTACCCTACATTCATGTACCCTACTTTAATATACCCTAATTTTTGTACCATGTTTTTCTATTTTTTCTTTGTTCTATTATGACAAACATTGATCTAATTCAAATATATATATATGGATTATTTTCATGTAAGTTTCTATAGGATAAATTGACATTAAATATTAATATTTTGATCTATGTGATTGTGATGTTTTTTGGTGCAATATTTAAAGAGTTTTGAATAGATTTAAACCATATTTTTAGAATCATTCAATGATATTATTATTTTGGAGACAATATTGAAAGAGTTATTAAAAATATTTATAAATTTTTTTTATTTAATATTTATTCTATAGGAATAAATAGGTAACAATGCTGTGATTTCTGTGAAGATATTTATGAAATCTCTCGACTAAATTTATTTTAAATATATGAAGGAAGTATAACTTCTTAAATTTCTACATATATATTCTATATATATCTTTCAATCATGAAATTTAAAATAATAAAAATAAAAAACAACACCATGGTCTTACATCTTCGATACAATGTGAACATTTTTAATTTTTTGTACAAGGCATAGTATTTGCGATACTCTTTTTTCATAAACTTTACATTCTCTCAAGTGACGGATTACTTCATCTTCAACTATAATTGCTTTTAAGAGTCGTGCTGATCCACATCTTATGAACTAGTACTATTTCTTTCATTTTTAATATTCTCTTGTTTGGTTTTTGAGTCTGCAACACTATTTCCCATATCTCACATGTACTTTTTATTTTTTTATGCATTTACACACAAAATCATTATTAATTATTCATTTTCCTAAGGTTGTGACTCCTAGATTCTATAGTAAAGATCTATTGTTTGTGACTCCCTATATATAATTTCAGGACTGTAAAGTTTGTGACTCCCACTTTCTAAAGTTAGTTTGTAACAGTTGTGACTCCCCATACAAAAGATAGTGTCATGGTTATCCCTCAACTAGAAAAGGAATCTTTAATTGGGTTATGATTACCCCATATAAATAATTTTAGTGCACACATATCTCTCACTGACAAGATAGGTATAAGAGTAGAGTAGGTCCACTTGCGACTGAACTACTGTAAACAACATCCTTGTGTTGTTTTCTTTTTTATGTTGCTAATTAACCTAAATAATTATCATTGATTATTAATTTAATTAATCAATTTATTTTCTTAAATTTATAAATCAAGTCTATTAATCCCCCTCCAGACCATCTTCATTGTCATTATCAACCTAAAAATTGGTATTATAGGATAACCTTATTATGAATAGTTTAGCTCTATCATTTTATTTCTAATTCCTTGGAATATGTATAAAAGGCTCTTCCTTCTCAAAATTTCCCAACCCTTTTATTGAGTCTTATTTTATATTTAATTATGATAACATTTTCTTGTACCTCATTTTATAAGGATAAATATATTATAAGATTGTGGGATTAAACCCAAATGATGCTTCAATTCCTTAGTTTCCCCGACATTTTGATGGAAATGATTATGGATATTGGTGATCCATAATTGAGTATTACCTCAAATAGTTGAGCATTGTGCACTGGTCTATCATCTCAAAATAATACACACTAATTGATGCTAACCCAAATACTCTTATTAGAATGATGTGACTAGATATGTTTTAAATTATAATGTTGTTAATATTTTATATTTTTCTATTAATAGATATGTTTTTAGTTATCTGTCATCTTGTAGGAAAACTCATAAAATATAGACGCTTATATAAGTCAGTCACCTTGGCCTTGAAAAACTAATCCAAATAAAACATTGAATTCATTAAGATTCGCACCAAGACATCAATATGGGTGAACAAAAAATTGTAACCCAAATGTAACATTAATTCAAAATAATTTTGAATAGATGTATTCAATTAGAGATGCTTTGTAAAGCCTTTTAATTAATAAAAGAGGCATATGAGACTTATTATAGAAATGAAATGAAAAAAAGCTTCAATTGATGAATAAATGCCTTTAATGAGTACACAGTTGATGAATTGATTGTATCACTACTCTAATAAGAACTGAAACTAAATAACATAGCTGATGAGGATACCACAAAAAGAAAAGGTATAGATTTTAAATATGTGAAATTTGTTTCTACTGAATCTTCTGATCGTGATATATAGGATTGTGAAATGGAAGATATGGCTCAAATTAAAACTGGTGTTTACAAAATAAAGAAAAAGAAAATAATTAAGAACTAGTTTAGATGAAACCATAAATAAAAGAATAATAGTTGTTAAATAAGAAAGGTTGTATAAATTTTAGTGCATACGATGTAACCTGTTATGAGTGTAGGATGAATGGTCATATCAAGCATGATTTTACAAAATATAATAATATTGAAATAAAAAAATAAGAAAAAAAAGCATTGAAAAATGGTTGGATTTGTACAGAAGAATATTATTCCAATGAATATATGGAAATGAAGAAGAATATTCAGACATATACTACAGAGTATCACTATATAATGTATGTAATGCTATTTTATATTCTATATATAATGATTCTGAATACGATTTGGAGAACTCCAATGCTTTTGAATTAAATAAATAAATTGAAAGATTAATGAAATATATTTTCAATGTATCTGATTTATATAATAATCTTAAGGAAAATAATTAGAAACATATTTCAAAATATAAATTAATTTTACATGAAAATGAATCAATAAGAAACACTACTTCTACTACTCATTCCAAAGATTATGAAAATTTGAAATATTCTCAATATTTAAATGAAAATTTGAAAAAGGAAGATGAATATCTTTAAAAACGTTTATATTTGTTAATTCAAGGTCTTGAGAAATATCAAGAGGTAATGTCTTTGACTAAAATAGATAAAAATAAAAAAGGTATTTGTATTAGAGGAGATTATACCAAATGTATAAAACTGATTTTGATAAAATTAAAAATGTATGTACTTCATCAATTACTTGTTTTAAATATATCATGAAAGGTCTTTGTAAAAATTATTATTCTCTTATATTCAAACAATCATTGGGATTTACAAATACAAATATTTCAAAATCATTATTATATATATTATCATACAACACTTTTTTAAATTCAATATGGGTGCCTAAAACTTTTATTACAAATCCCATTCGACCCAAAGTATCTTGGGTACCAAAATTTTCAAGTAAAAGATTTTTATAGGAAAAATGCCCTAGATTTCTTAAGACTGACATATGGTACATGTATAGTGTATGATCTATGCATATGACTGAAGAACCATCTTTGGTTACGAGTTAAAAAAATGTTATGGAGGTACTATTACTTTTGGAGACAATTCACATGGCAAAGTAGAAGGTTTTGGTAAAGTTGGTATTCAAATTCGACCTTTATTTCTAATGTTTTATATGTTGAAGGAATAAAACATAATTTAATTATTATATCGAAATTATTTGATGATAGAATAGAGGTTATATTTCAAAATTATAAATGTTTAGATTTTAATGTTTAATATTTATTATTTTATGGTAATAAAAAATATAATATATATATTCTTGATTTTAATAAACTAAATTTTCAACTTTTAATGTATTTTAATGCGGTCTAGAATGATATAATCCTTTGGCATAGAATTTTAGGCCATATTAATTTTATAATGTTACATAAACTCCAAAACATGAGAATGTGTTATAGAACCCTTCTTTTAAGAAAGATAAACCTCATGTTTGTGATTCTTGAACAAAAGGGAAGAAAAAAAGATTAATTTTAGACACATAAAGTAGATAAGTACAAATAGACCATTACAATTATTACATATTGATTTATATGTTTCATGACATGCCTTCTTCGAGATGAGGGAAGAGTCGACAATGTGCCACACCCATACATCATCAAGATGAAGGAGAGATACTGAACCCCTCGATTCATTCCTTTAACATTCCCTAGAGATATGGATAACACTACGGGTATATAATCTCACATGATATAGAAGGCATTGCCCTCTTTATTGAACAAGATCAGGAGATAAGATGGTAAATCCCATGAAACTCCAAATACAAAAAATAAAAGTAAATCCAAAATCCATTCCCACATGCATGTTAAATAAGTAAATCTAATAAATTTTAAAACAAAACTCCATGAAAAGTACCCAATGAAAAGAGACTTGGAATAAAAAAACAACATATACCAATGCCCAAGCTAGTAAAGACTCGCACGGTCCTCATAATACTCCTATATACCTAAAAACAGTTTTATATACATATGGCGTACATATAGGTATACTCAGTAGGGAAACTAATGTTACCCGTTCTCAATTGGGGGGGGGGGACATACTAATTCCCATCTGATAAAATAGTGTAACATAAAAGAACCTACCAAGGAATACTAACTAGCCCAACCTTTCCCAATAATTCTCATCAAATTACACTAGTCATGTAAAGTAATAATATAGAAACATAGATGTTTGGGTACCCCACACCACTTTCCCACTAGTTAACTTCACATCCCTAACGTCTAATGTCTTGATACTACCACTCTTCCAATACACATTCCCACTAAAAAAACCTACCCACACACACCTTGGAATCAAACCACAAAAAATCCCACCAACAAACCCCTAGGCCTCATCAACTACGTCTCTCGCCAAAAGACCCTTGGGCCTCATCCTGAAGATACTTTAGAATACAAACCTAGTCTGCAAAAAACCCTTACCCGATAGATCATGGGGTATAGTATGACTCAATCAATTGTAGCCTTCTCGAATTCACTTGAGTGGTATGAAACAAAAAGATGATGTGATGAATAATGTCATAAACCAGCCATCCATCATCCCATCATGAGGTTTGGAAGGAAACTCTCCCCCAAGAAATGGGGGTATTCGACACATGGTTCTCAATAAGGGTGGGTTGAATATAGAAATTACAATTATCTAAAATTTATACATAGAGATATGCAAACACTCAACCCACAACCTATGGGTTTCCAAACAAACAACCAACTCATACAGAACCTCAATTACCTGTACCCGTATATTCTCAACCAGAAAACAAACACTGCAAAACCATAACCCAACCACTTTTTCATTTAACCAATTTTTATTTATTAAATAAATGATTCAAATTAATTTATTCTAGCACTACCGGGAAACATCCAAACACAACCATTTCAAGACAACAAACAAAACGAGACTTGCAATCCAATTGCATGCCCCCATTAAACCTCTATCAACTATCATTATTCAATGTTATAGAACCAAATACTCCTATGAAAACCCAGATCGATATCCCCACTTCCAAAAAATCCTCAGATGTAGTCCCAAAACATAAAAGTTCATAACCACGCCGTAGTCCCCCTGCCAAATGTCGTTCGACAGCCACAACACAAACAACGACTGTTAAACTGCCTACAAGTCCATCCATTCCATAATCTATCAGTCTCTCAAAATGGGATACCAAGACACCCTCTGTACTTTCCCACACTCAAATACCATCATAAAAACTATTAACCCACAACCCCTCTATACACTCATACCACACCCACTCACAGAACCAACTGCTCTGTCCACCCCCCATACCCACAACTTTTCTCCAAATAGTAGCACCACACAACTCACACAAAGTCACAAAACCCAATAGAACATGACAATCAACAATACCAATCAACAATATAAATACATATATATTAATATTTTGTAAACACTGATCTTTAATCCACTTGATAAACATGGTTGATCATACAAGGGTTTTCATTCTAGGGAATTCGTTTCGATTAACCATGTGTACATGGTCAAATTTTTTTCATGAAATGGATGATTATCAAACATCATAATAAAACAAATGGGACACCACCAGTGCACAAGAAAAGTACACTAACAACCATGATTTTTAGAAGGCATACAACCACAATCAATCCATAAAGAAAACATGATAAAAAATAGGATATCAAACATCAATCCACACTCAACATGTTACTTCATTACCCCATTAGATTTTTATCATATTTACTTTATAATTTATTTATTTATTTCAGAAATTATTATTTTTTTACAAGGAAACATTATTACACTGATCCTGCATGATGCACAAATAAAGAGGGATATAATAAAACACCTACAGGATGATCAAAGGATTGATGTTTTTCCTTGCACCAAATAGAGGGGATCACGTGAGAAGCAAGAAAGAACTCCAAGAAAGCTTATAAGAACAACTCTTGAACAAGATCACAATGTGTATAGCGAGGAAGGATATAAGAGAAACAAGGGGAAATGGAAAACACATGGGGATGGGGAGATCCAAGCCTTTTAGAGCCAAATCATATTTTAATGGAATAACAGTTGTCAAAAGTCAATAATGTGGGATCGTTGTCATGATTACGTAGTTTGAGTATCTCAAATCAACCGACATATTAGGGTATTTAAATATATAATTAATATGATTTTAAATTACCCTAAAAAATTATGAAGAAGGATTTATACTCTGTTTTTGTAAAATTACACTTAAGAAGGGTGAAACTGGAAAAATGGGAAAAAATGAGATAACAGTAAATGAGTCATCGATGGGTGAGTCACCGATGCAGATCCACTGATGGGTGAGATAGTGATGCAACCTAAAATTATGATCCATTGATGTTGAGCTACCAAAACTGAGCTATCGACGTGGAACTAACGACACAATAACTGACAGACACCTTCAATGACCAAAACCCTGACTTACCGACTTCCAGACTCATTGATACCAATGCACGTGAATCACCGACACTGACTCCCACAACTCACTGATGCGCTGAAATTCTGAGGCATTGCCATGTTGGTGCACTGACATACCGATGACGATACCCAGATTTAGCATTGTAAAACCTGAAAAAAAACTAGAAAACTCTTGAAACGAGCCATTGTTGATTCCCAGAATCCATAAAACAATACATTTTCACAAAGGACAGGTTTGAGGAAGTCTAGGTTGTTACATCGGATACCCTTCAATCTATTCTCAAACTTAATAATTTATTCCTAATATAGAAGAGAGAGGGTTTGAACAACCGCCCATTAAGATACCTCTCAGGAGCAAACCACCATGTGGTTTTCTAAATCTAGAGTGAAAACCATAACATCCAAGGACACTTCATCAACATATATCATCTGAAAAAATGTAGAAATAATAAGTCCCCACTTGGAAAAACAACCACACAAACACCAAGGGTCACATTGTCTAGATGCATGGATTAGGGAGCCTTTCCTCCATGTCACGATACTATCTACTTTGAGTGGCACTAAATTTCCCACATAGGATTAATCTCATACACATTAATGTGTGTCGATAATATATATCATGTTTACCCCTCCCCAAAGTGAGGACATCCAGAAAATATATAGTGAATTAGGAAACAACATATCTTATAGAGAAGGAGGTCATACATTACATCATAAAACAAAACACAAAAGAAAAAAATAGAAACAAAAATCAGAACAGATCTGGGTACTTTGAATGAATATGTTCCTCTCACTCGCATGTACTCTCTTCTAAAACAACATGCCTCCATAACACACGAACTAACGGAATGTTTAATCCATGAAGAACCATCTCCACATGATCCTCGTTTATTATCGGTTTCTCTATGAACTGTCTGTCGTCTTTGATATCCAACTCTCCCCAGACTAGGATGTTGGGGTCATTGTGTAGATACCAAGGGATCTAGGATACATGGAAGACGATATCGATATTATTCAACCACGGTGGCAACATAAACTGATATTCCACCTCACCAAACTGTCCCAAAACTTCAAAAGTTCTGATGAACCTAGGATAAATATTTCTTCCCTTATCTAACCTCCGCTGCCCATGTCGAGGGGTGACCATCAGGGAAAAATGGTCCCCATCCTCAAACTCCAAAGGCCTCCTCCTATGATTGGAATACAAATTATATTATTCATGTGTCGTCTTCATCGTCTCACGCACAAGATGAACCATCATAATTGTGCTATAGACTACCTATGGTCAATGAAGGCTTGCTTCCCCAACCTGTGTTCAACATACGGGTGAGCGATACTGTCTTCCATACATGTTTTCGAATGGTTCCATGCTAATGGTAGAAAGATATATATTATTGTAATAATTATCCTCAATAGGAAAGTGTCATACCCACAACCCTATGAAGTCCGAGACACACACCAGCAGCTTTTCCTCCAATGTGTGGATGGTCCTCTCAGTCTTCCCATCTGTCTAAGGGAGGAAAGCGGTGCTAAGGTGTAGCCAGTTTCCAAAAGCATGTTGTAATCCCCTCCAAACACGTTAGGTAAATCAGGTGTCTTTTTCCGATATTATGGATCTTAGAACTCCATGTAGCCTCACCACCTCATCTACATACTAACGTGGATAGGAACCCACTATGATTGACTCATTGATTTCCAAGAAGTGATATGACTTTGTCAAATATTCCAAAACTATCTAAAGTGCATCACATCCTCCCTAAGATATGGGTATCCCAGTGATGAAATATATAGAAATGTCATCCCAATTTCACTTTGGAAAATCCATGGGATGCAATAAAATTTCGATAACAAGGTGCTCGACTTTCACCTACTAACACACAAAGATCCATGCCAAAAACTCTGTCATTTCCCGCTTTAGCCTAGGCCACCCAAATAGTTCCCTCAATCCTTGGTACATCTTAGAGTGTCTTGGATGCATCTCTTGAGTTATGATATGGAACTCATAGATACCTCCCAAGTGGATTTCCAATAGGAAAAACATCTTACTATAGAACAAAATCCTATTTTGACTATCCTTCGACCATCCCTCTAGAGAAACACCTAGGGAAGCGTGATCACACATCACTTCATTCTCTGAGTCTCCACACTGAGACTCCACCACATTCCACATTAAGGAAGGTTCCACTTTCATCTAAAATAGATAGCCTCTTCCACTATCCTATCTAGTATCTAGGAGGAATGAAACCAAATCCTCTATTTGCATCCAATAAATTATGGATTTCTGAACTATCTTATTCTACGACTTCCTACTCAAGACATCGGCCCCCACATTTTCCTTGTCTAGGTTTTAAGATATTTCAATGTCATAATCATGGAGGAAATACATCCACAATCTCTACAACAAGTTTAGGTCTCTTAGGGAAAAGACATACCTCAAGCTCTGGTGATCCATGAAGACTGCAATGTACTCCCTGGTAAGGTAATGTCACCCAATCTTTAGCATAAAAATGACGAAAAAAGCTTATGATCATGGGTTTAATAGTTATGATTCAGATGATGTAACTACCTATACCCAAAATAGATTACTGTTCACTGCTACATCAACACACATCTCAAGCCTAGGCTGGAAGATTCATAGAAGACCTCAAACATCACCCCTTCTGTTGGAAACATAAGAATTGGGGAACTGACTTGATTTCCGTTAAGATAGATGAATGTTTCATAAAAATTATCACTCTATATGAAGGCTTGGTCTATCCATTACTACATCAACACATGTCCAAGCAAGTTCACTTCTCTTATCTATAACATGCACTTGGACAACATTCCATATAGATGGTTGTGCTGAAGGACCTCCAAGATAGTACTTGGATACTCGGTTAGCCCCCCATCTAATCATGAGTAAATAATGATATTTTCGACGAACACACTTACTAACCGGTCTAGGAACTCAGGGAAAATAGAGTTCATGAGGCCCATGAACACAGATAGTGAATTCATGACACGGATGGGCATGAACAAGAACTCAAAATGCCCATAACTACAATTGAAAGTAGTCTTTAGGATGTAATCCTCCATTACCATTAATAGGTGATATCTAGATCACAGTTTGATTTCAGGGAACCAACCTTCTCATTTTTACTGGGTGAAAAGACCATCGATCCTCAAAAAGGGGTAAGGGTTCTTGACTGTCACCTGGTTCATTATCCGGTAGTCTATGAAAAGTCCTAGGCTATCTTATGTCGTATTTATAAACAAGACTAGAGAACACCATGATAACACAATTGTCCAGATAAAACCATTTGTTACAAGGTCATCAACAGATATCCACAACTCTCGCAAATGGGAAGGCGATATCTGAAAGGGAGCCATCAAAATCAGATGGGCATCAGGTTATACATCTATTTGGAAATCAACATAATGTCGAGGGGGTAGAGTCAAAACCCCATCAAAGAAGACATCCAAGAACTCACTGGAATTCATAAGTACTACCACCATATTTTGGTCTTCCTATTCCACCGATATCGCAACTAACAACGAAAGAAGAGGCTCTACATACTGAATAACCCTCCTGACAACTCCACTCCCCAATGAAAGCCTTGCGCTGGCCATCCATATTTGAAAACATGACACTTTTTTGGATGTAGTCAATAAAATCAGGCATAGAAAAAAACCATTTGATTCCTAGGATGAAATCATATGGTTATATCTGTTGTAGTAGAAGATCTCAACAAGACTATTGTAGTCCCAACATCAATATACATCCCCGAAAATCATTAGACAAACTAGCTAGAACTCAAAATGGCATACTCAAAACTAGAGGCATGAGATGTCTCTCTACATCTAGTCCTAGGAAATGGGCTATACCAGGTTTAACATCGGAGTATGAAGCTCCTGAATCCAACAAATCACATGCAAGAATACTAATCCAACTAATCATACCTTGAACAACCTATAGTCCTACTGGAACAACTACCTCTACGACATGAAACTACCCATGCCTAGCTCCTCTACTTATCTTATATTGATCGCCTCCCTGACCATGCCTTTGTCGAGGTCCCTAAAGGCCAACATGAGGTCGGCCTCCTCTGGAGCCGTCTATCCTCGTTGGAGCGGGAACTCACTGCCCTTGCTGTTGTAAAGGCATGATTGCAAACTTCTACAGTGGAGGTGGGTGCTGATCTTGGCCACCCCCACTATATAGTGCTCATGCTGGGAACTGGTTTCGAAGAATTCCACAACCTTCAAAGACAATGAACCTCGGTCTCAAACTCTTGGGGAAAGGGAGAGGACTAGGAGATCAGAACAGGAACTCTTGACGACTACTTCCGACTTGAAAAATCCTTGAAGTCCCCGAAATCAGAGACCAAATGATAATATCCTCCATGTTCGAGAAACTCGTCTGGCTCCCCTCTTGTGGCAAACCTCCCATAAAGTGCATCCATTCCACTACCTCAGCCTTCTTCTGAATGTCTAAGTATTTCGGTAGAGTAATGGGAGTAACTAAATTCTGAAGAGTAGGTCAGAGTGCCTCCTTTAAGAGTCTTTATCCGTACTCCCCATCTAGAAAGATATTTAGTGAGAAGTGTAGGATATCATTGAACATGATCCATGGTTCCCTTACTGACATAATCCCCCACTAAAGGTAGAGTAGCTCTTGCCTTTTCTCGGCCTTCTTCATTGATGAAACGAATTATGCCCAGAACCAATTCTCAAAGTCGTCCCAAAATACCTCTATTTCCATCCTCAAACTGAGGTAAATCATCCTCCAATAATGTGATGCTCTTCGTATCAGGATCATTTTGAGAGGAACCAAATAATATTTCGAAGCTTGGATCAATTTAAAAGTGATCACGAGATCCTAGATACAACTCTTTGTCTCCCTGTATGTGACAATGCCCTCATACTTCTCCAGAGTCTTCTTTTGGAAAGCAAGAATCATATTCTTCCACTGGTCATATTCCTACTACAAATCAGACCTCTACTGATCAACTGGGTCAACCCGTTGTGCCTCAACAGCTCATACCACATGTGGGAAACGTCCAAGTGACATAGATGAAAAAGGAAAAAAGTAACTCCTAATCCTGGGTGGTGCATAAATTAACTTTCAAATTCATTTTAACTCACTATTTATTTAAATTCTAAAACACTCAACTTCGAGAAGATCAAAATTCATTACGATGCATGTACCATTCCTAGGGACACTACCCATCAATCACCGTAGCCTCACATGGTCATTTATTAGTTCCAATGTTCGTGTATAGGATCATAGGGAACCAAAAATATAGTGTCCTAGCTAATCTTCCTTGGCCTATTTCACACACTAAGTCCACATAACACTGTTACCCTACAATACCATACAACCCTCACCATGCCTAACTCTGAACTCCATCCTATCCCTTAACTCCCAAAACCAGCCTCCCATTGATCACATTTTATCATGACCCTCCTTCTTCAAGATGAGGGAAGGGATAACAAAATTCCACACCCTTCCTTCCTCATGATGATGGAGAGATAATGACCCCCTGATTCCCACCTTTAATAGGCCTTGGATTGGGAACTAATATCAAGGTTATAGAATCTCACATAATATGGAATACATTATGCTTTTCCTAGAAAAATATCAGGAAATAATATGGTAAATCCCAAACAACTCCAAATACTAAAAGTAAAACTAATTCCAAAATACATTCCCACATGCATGTTCAATATGTTTAGTTGATAAATTTCACAAAAAAACTCTATGAAACTTACCATAAAAAGAGACTAAGAAGTAATATCAACTAATCCCAACACCAGAGCATGTAAAGTCTAATACAATCCTCAATGTCCTCCTATAAACGTGAAAAAGTTTTATATATATAGAGTGAGCATATAGGTATACATAGTAGGGAAACTGAAGCTACTTGTGCACAAGTGAGGGGGGGGGGGGTGGGTTGACTAATTCCCCTGTGAGAAAAAAGTAGAACCTCAAAGCACCTACCAAGGAATACTAACCATCCCATCCTCACCCAGACATGGTCACTAAATAATGCAAGTAATGTAAAGTAATCTTATAGAAACATCAATTTTTGGGTACCCCTCACCACTTCCCACTTGTTAAATTTTCATCCATAATGGATAAATTCTTGATACTAACAATCTTCCCATACACAGTCCCACATCTATAACTTTCCCTCACACACCTGGGCCTCAAACCACACACAATCCCTCCCACAGACACATAGGCCTCAAATACAACGACTCTCTCACCCAGGGAATACTGGGCCACATATTGAAGATACTTTGAAAAACTGACATTGTATAAAAACACCTAAGCCTATCATCTATAAAAAACCCTTGCCCAATGGATATGGGGATATGGTAAGCCTCAATCCATTATAGCCTTCTCAGATACACTCGAGCTGTAAGAAACCAGAAGTATGTGTCACAAAAAAAAGTTAGTAACCAGCCATCTATCCTCCCACCAGGATGTGAGGAAAGGTACCCTCCCTGAAGAAATGGTGGATATCAGCACAATATGATAATCAAGGGTGGGATTCATATAGAAATAACAATGAACAAATTTTTTTCATGTAGATAAAAAACACTCATCCCATCCTACTGGTTTATAAATAATAAACGACTCATACAGAACCCCAGTTGATGCTACCCCTATATGCACAACCCCACAAAATCCATTTAAAAATCACAACCGAAGCAATTAGTAATTTAAGCACATTTCATTTATTAATTTAAGGATTTACTTTAATTTATTCTAGCACTTTCGGAAAAATAATAACCACAATCATTTCATAAAAATAAATAAAACTCGATTTGGAGTCCCACAACACGCCCCCATTCAACCAATACTAACTATAATTCTTTAAATTTATTCCACACAATCCTCATATCATGACCTAGCTCTACATCCCCACTTCCAAACAATCTCTAGGTGGAGTCCCGCTGCATACAAGTTCCTAACCACATCGTAGTACCACATTCCGATGTCGTTTTCTGGCCTCGACAAAAAATTTGGCTGTTAAACTACCTACAAGTCCATCCATTCAATAATCAATCAGTCTCTCAAACTGGGATACCAACACACCCCCAATACCACCCCTTACACAAATCTATCCAAAACTAATACTGACCCATAGACCCATTGTAATCACATAACACACCCTTATCACGGATCCAACCCCTCTATCCACTTTCATACCCACAACAATGCTCCCAACAACAGCACCACACAACTAACATAGAGCCAAAAAACTCAACAGAACACGACACTCTTCCATACCTATCAACAGGTTGTATATATATATATATATATATTCATAATTGGTAAACACCATTCTTTAATCCACTTGATAATATGGGTGATCATATAGGGGTTTTCTTTCTAGGGAATCTGTTTCGATTTACCATGTGTATTTGTTTAATAACATTTCATGTTATGGTCGATTATCAAAAATCACAAGAAAAAAAATGGGACAACAAAGTTGTTCAAGAAAATACCACCAATGAACATGATTTTCAGAATTCATACAACAACAATAAATCCATAAAGAAACAAAGATAAAAAAATAAAACAGGTGATCAAACAACATTCCACTCTCAGCCTATTATTTCATTACCATGGTATCTTTTGATCATATTCCCTTATTATTTTATTCATGATTTCAGAAAGTGTTCATATTTTCTTCACAAGTAATAATTAGTGTATTCACCCTTCACGATGAAAAAATAAGTAGGGATAGAAGAAAATCCCTACCTGATGATCAAAGAATCGAATTTCCTCCTTTCACCATGGATAGGGGATCAAATGAGCATTATGAAAGAACTCTATGAAAGATGAGAAGAAGGGCTCTAGCATAGGTGAAAAACATTTAAAAGGAGGAAATATCTTGGAACACCAAGGGGAAATGGAAAACACAGGAGGAAGAGAAGATCAGGACCATGAAGAGCCACATCCTATTACAAATTAATAATGGTTTCCATAAGTCATTAATTTGGTATTGTGGTCATGATCTCGTGGTTTTCGTTTCTCTAATCATCCAAGAAATTAGGATATTAATTAACAACCTTTGAAAATCTTTTTTAAAAAGCCAATATATGGCTCTAAACCTTGTTTACATCAAATTAAATGAAGAAGGGGAGAAACTAAAAACATGGAAAAATGGGAAAACATGAAATGAGTCACTGTTGGGTGAGTTACGGATGGGTGAGTCACCGATACAGAGTAATCGATGGGTGAGCTACGAATGAGACCTACTGATGTTGAGCCACTGATGATGAGCTACCAACGCTAAGATACCAGCACTGATCTATCGACACAACAACCTACCGATCCCTCGGCCTACCGAAGCCCTAACCGAACGACTCCTTGACTATCCGACACCAACACACTAGAGTCTCTAACACAGACGCCCTCGAATCACTGATACGTTGACATGCCGACTCACTTACAAGACGATGCACTGGAAATACGATGATAACTCCATTAGATACCAAAAGTAAAAATGAAAAAAACTAGAAAACTCTGGAAAGAAGCCATCATTTCTTCCCTAAACACCTATAACATGAGATTTTCACAAGGGACAGGTTCGGGGAAATCTGGGTCCTTAAAATTTTTCCCCACTCAAATTTCATAGCCTTGGTGGAAAAAAATATAATTTAGTTATTATTGATGATTACAGTGGATTTAAATGTGTATACTTTATTGCTCATAAAAATGATACGTTATCTAGATTTACTATGTTTTGTAAATTAGTTTTAAATGAAAAGGCTATATGATTATTACTATTCATTATGATAAAGGATGTTAATTTCATAAATTATATTTTGAAAAATTTTGTGAAAATAATGGCTATTTACATAATATTTTAAGTCCTAGGACACCAAAACAAATTGTGTTGTAAAAAGAAAAAATAGAACTCTTATTGAAATGGTTCAAACTATGTTATTTGAATATACTTTTCCTAGATATTTTTAGGGTGAGGCTATTCTTGTTTCTTTTTTTAAATGTTTTAAATTATATCAAATGGATGTAAAAAGAGCTGTCTTAATTGTTTTTATATCTCTAGATGTTTATGTTTTTCACCTCTTAGGTTTTGAATGTTGAAATTTCCTTAATCATGTTTTTAAATTATCTAAATCATTATATGGTCCCAAATAAGAACAACATGCTTGGTATGAAATAAATTATTTATTTTATTTAAATAAAATCTTTATGAATGTAAATTTTTACCATATATATTTTATTAAAAGAACATATGAGGATATTTTAATTGGAAAAATATATGTTGATGACATTGTTTTTGGTTCCTCTAGTGTAATAAATTGCATTAATTTTTATTCATTGATGTATTCTGAATTTTACATTAGTTTAATTGTAGTCTTATATTTCTTTATTGGACGTCAAATTTCTCAAAGGAAAGATACAATTTTTCTTAATCAATCTATGTACACTAAAGAGTTAGTTAATTTTTTTCCCTTGATCCCTTTAAATATATGAAAACAGAAATGGGAACTAATTTTAGAGAAGGTATTTTTAATTTTGGAAAATCTATTTATTTTAAAAAAATTTAGAGGCATGATAGGTATCATTATATATTTAAATTCATCTCTATATGATATCGTTTTCAGTGTTTGTTTATGTGCTATATTTCAAGAAGATCCTAAATAGAGTCATATTAAAGATATAAAATGAATAATTAGATATGTTAAAAGAACTTTTGAATCTAATTTATTTTATCCCAAAATTTAATAGTTTTAATTTAACATATATTTTGACTTTGATTTTGGATGTTGTAGAATAGACAGAAAAATCACACCAGTTATGTGCCATTTTTAAGAAAATGTTTAATTTCCCAGATATCTAGGAAACCACTATTTGTTTCTTTATCTACTAAAAAAATTCATTATATCTATTATTCTAGAATTTGTGCTATATATTTATTTATTGAGAAACAATTAGGTTTTACTATTTTTATCGTGATAAACTTCCCATTTTATTCATGAATAATTTTTTAATTTATATTTCTAAAAACCCCTAATAGAATTATAGAAAAAATAATATTTATGATAGATTTTATAATATCAGTGATCTTGTAAAAAAGGGTGATATTGTATTAGAATTTATACCTTATAAAAATAAAATAGTATATATTTTTTACAAATCCTTTAGATTCTTCTTACATTGAAAAAAATAAATTTGATTTTGGTATGTTGGAATTTTAATGTTTTATTTCTGAATTTTTTTGGGGATGTTTGTTTCTAATTTTTTTTATTTACATAACAGGGGATAATAAATTGGTTTTAAATGTTTTTAAAATCGTGTTTTAATGGGTTAAATATTTTGGTTCGGTAATCAAACAAAAAGTGAGATATTGTTTGTGCATGTGCATATTTTTCTTTTATTTGATTAATTTTCTCTTTATTTTGATGATATATCAATCCAATATATTTTAATTTGTGTAATTTTTATCACATTGGATAGATACTAGATTTATCTAAAATTTATTAGTTTATGAGGATGTTGAAAATACTTTTTTAGAACTCTATAAATTTCACAATGTTACAACATCAGTTTAAGAAGCATTATAGTCTATTGTTTTGAAAAGTTATTGTTGTTAATTTACTATATGTTATATTGATATATGATTCACAGGAAACATGATTTTAATGAAATATAACATGTTTATATTGATTTATTATGCTTCCATCGACGACTAAAAAGGTATATTCAGTGGACATTTCATTATCTAAACATAAGCAATGTTGATTCACTACTACAGTTTTCCGGAATGTTATTGCATCTATTTTTTTTATAATTTCAGGAGGAATAGAAGTTAGATTTTTTTTATTTATCATTCTTCTGAAAAATAGTAATTAATTTTTATGAATAATTATTTTTTACCAATGTATTATAATGATGTTATGATCCTTTAAAAATTTAATAATGTTTGTTAAAGTATGTTGTCCAGTTTTTTACAAAGTGTTGGTCGACAAATCTACTTTCACAAAAAGTGCAATGTATGGTTCAGTAACCTTAATTTCATAATATTGAAATGTATGGTTTGAAAAACCTACTTTCATAACATTACAAAGTATATGTTTGTAACCCTACTTTCACAGTAGTGAAAAATATAGTTCGAAAACCCTTATTTTATGATGAACTCTACACTACTTTGATTAACCCTATGCTGCTTCTGAACCCAAATTTTGGTGAACTCCACATTTAGTGAACCCTAATTTCGTGTACACTATATTAATTTAACATACGTTCATGTACACTACTTTCTTGTACCCTAATTTCATATGACCTACTTTTCTGTAACCTATATTTATGTACCACATTTCCGTGTACTGTAATTTTGTGTACCCTAATTTCTTTTACCATAATTTTTTACCATACATTACTGCTGCCACATTGTACTTTTATGATGAACATTGATTTTCTGCATATATATATGGACTATTTTGAAAGGTTTTTTCTACTAGAAAAATTCACATCAAATCTAAAGATTATGATTGAATAGATTTTGATGTTTTTGGGTACAATATTAAAAGTGTTTTGAATATATTTAAACCATAATTTTAATAGTATTCAATAATATTATTATTTTAGAGATATTATTGGAAGAGTTATTAAAATTATTTTTTTATTTTTTTATTTAGGATTTACTCAATAGAAATAAAGCGGTTACGATGTTACGAGTTTTCTTCATATATATCTTTTCTCAATTTATTTTGAATATCCTAAAGATGAATATATATTTTAATAGCTAGATATATATTCTATATATATATATATGTCTCTATTGTGTTTTAATATAATAATAATCTATAACAACACCATGGACTTACATCTTCGATGCGCATTGAAATTTTTCAATTTTTCATATAATCAAAAGTCTACATGACACTATTTTTCCTTACCTAGATGTTCTCTCAAATGCAGAATTACTTATACATCAACTACAATTTCCTGGAAGAGATATGCTAATCCAAATATAAAGAACAAGTAATAGTTCTTTAATTATTTATCTCAGATTGTTTGGTTTTTTAGTATGTAACACTATTTCCCTTCTATCACACAAAAATTTAATTTTTGTGTATTAATTTACACAAATAATAATTATTTATTATTATTTTTCCTAGATTGTGAATCATGGATTCTAAATTAAGCATCAAAGGGTTGTGACTTTCAATATCTAATGTAGTGACTATTTGGGTTGTGACTACCATTGTCTAAGGTTATGATGGCAGGGTTGTGACTCCCCATAATATCATGGTTATCCCTCCACTAGAAAAGGATTATGTAATTGGATTAATGATTCCCCAATAAAAATAATTTCTGCTCACATGTATATATTTCTGACTAAAGAGGTATAAGAGTAGATTAAGCCCACTTTGGAATGAGGTGCTATAAAAAAAATCCATATGTTCATTTATTATCCCACTTCTAATTGTAATAAATAATTACATTGATAATTATTTCAATTAATCAATTTATTGGTTTTCCAACGAGCATGTACCCGAGTGGAAAGGGCTCATTATTAGAATCCAACATACACAAGTGAGATACCACATGGAGGGGAATTTATGAGTTACTATTGATGTAATGAATTGGGCATTGTATCAGGTATTATTCTGTACTGTAGCAACTAGAAAAATTCACCAGATTTGGTCCTTCAGGCCACCGGTTTGGGCCTACGAGTCTTAGGGACTTCATGTCATCAATTTCCTTCAGGCCTGAGGGCCTCCGGGCCACATAGACCATTGAGAAGACAAGTTCATATATAGCAGACCACAGAATAGGATTAGAGCAAGAGTAACGGCCACCAGATGTAGAGAAAACATTATTAGAAGAATGAGAGGGTATAGATCCACCATCAGTACTAGGTACCATGAATATTTGTATGGGGAAATGCATTCCAATCAACAATTCAAGGTGGGGAGGTAGGAAATATATGATCTATAAGATAGTGAGGGGCAGTTCTAGTGGGTAGGGCCTACGGGTCATGTAATGTGTATAGAATGCCTTTGGGCCTTTAGGTCATGTATTGGCCTTCATGCCTTGTTGGGCCTTATGCCTAGGTTGTGAATGTCATTTAAGGGTTCCACATAAACCCTTAAAAGGGCGAATATCCATAATAAAAATAAAAATATAGCTTTTGGGACATCCGGGCTAATCAATTTATTTGTTTAATGTATTTAATCAGGTCTATTCACCCCCCTCTAGATCATCTTCCATTACCCTTTCAATCCAAAAAATGTTAACATGGGAGTTAGTCTCACATTTAATTCCATCTTGTAACTGCCTTGTCTTAGCTATATCATCCCCTAATAATACTGTAGAAAAGCGCTTCAAGTCAGCAATGTGACCAGCATAGCATATTAAGAACATACTCCCCTGATTCTACCACATGAACTCAACTGTCCTCTTTGGTCTCAGTGCCTTTTGATAAAAGATCTCAAAAAACATCTCTGAAATTTCCTTCCAAGCTAATAAAACTTCCTATCTCATGTGATTCGAAATATCACACTAGTGCTTCACTAATCCTCATAAGATATAAGCATCAAACATAACATTATTCCAAGGAAGAGTCTCTAAATGGTTATGTTTTGTCAGGATGGACCCAATCTTGGAATATGCTTCCTTAGATCCAACCGCTCTCATAAATGTTGAAGGCTTATGCAATTGAATCTCCCATGTCAGGTTAGACAAAATCTTCACTACCTACTCTGTGTCCCTCTGCAAAAAATCTATAATATAGGAAAAGTTCTCATGGAACCTCTATTCTGCTTCTTCACTTGATATTATTGGTTGCTCAGGTTCCACTACTAGAGGATCATCTCCACCCAAAACCACCCTTAATCCTCACAAAAAACCTCATCATGGAGGTATATCTCTATAATGAAATCAAAAAATCTCATGAAACATTACACAAACTCAACAGAGTTAAAAAACGGGATTCACATAAGCCATCAATATTCTTTCCCCCTTTTTCTCTATCTCACAATCAAACCCAAGGTGATAACACTTTCTGTAACCATCCTATATATATTTTATGGATAAAAAGGGTAAATTCATTCTAAAATTCAAGTTTCTCATTATAAATCCATTTATTCACATTTTACATCAAATTAAAATTCTCAATTTTATATTAAATGCCATTTTCAATTCAATTTCACAACAAAGGAAAATTAGTTCAATTTCAACAACATACCCAAGAGAAATGTTCTCGTGTGTTCCTAAAATTATGAATGTACACAAATATTGAGTACCTATAATGAACCATTCATACTCAAATCTCATGTAATTCAGGTATATGAGTCAAATAACAAAAAACATCAGAAATAATATTCACATCACACAACAAGTGTGTAACTCGAGGTGAAATATCATCACCCATAACAACAAACATCAATAACTAAAATCCCACCATAAGTTCTTATCTTTTACCATAATAAATTTGTTAGATACTCCGATGGATGTGCTTATAACCATGTCTTGAATCATACTATTCATTTTTTTACCCATCCAAAATAGTAAGAGAGAGGAAGAAAAGAAACCCCCTTTAATACTAATTTGTAACGTCCTGAACCAGGTGCCACACAAAGGAGACCCAATCCGGTAATTCATATAACCTCAGGTTTTCCTCCCCACATTCTAGAGGATTCAGACTAGTAGTGGGGGTCAATATCCATCTTGGGAGGACTATAAATGCTTCAATAAAGTAGCACAACATCAAAAATAAATAGGAATAACAAAATTATATAACCAAATAACCATATAATACCAATATCACATGATAACTAAAATAGGAATAGAATAAGAAAACCTAAAATATTATATATGTCATACCAATTAAATTCCATGTGTTAATATGAAAAACCAAAAAAAAGACACTGAAAACTCCCATGCGGGTCCTAACACCAGATATGGTTCCCTCATCCATGATCCATCACGACTCATTAATCTAATATATGGATATTTCCTTTATCTTGTCCTGTAACCATGAAATCTATTTGAGTACCCATCAAGAAACATGAGTAGGGTGTGAGTAAAACTCAGAAAGCCACCACCAAGAGTGTCTAAAACACTATCCAGTCAGTAATATTGTATGCAGTTTTATAAAGAATAATTCACAATGCATAACTAAATAGTTATAAAGTATATTTTATTTAAATTAACCCCATAAACCCCTAGGTTCCTATGGACACCATAACCCCAAATACATTATTTGACCCATGAAAAACTCTTAACCACATCACAATTCCATGGTTATCATTCAACATCTCATTCAATCTTATCACAACCACTTGGAACCGTATTCCAATGCCAACTCATGGGTGTAAAACATCAGGTCTGACCCCCATGGGTATTTGGATCCTCAATCCCTGTCCCAAACCACATTTATCACTATGGTCTTTTGATGCAACGGACCATGTCCCACACACATATATCAATTATTTTTTCACAATGGTATTTTGATGTAGAAGACCATGTCCCACACACCCATATCGAATCATTTTATCACTGTGGGATTTTTATGCAGCAGACCATGTCCTATAGACATATGTCAACCAATTTATCACTATGAGATTTTTATATAGAACACCATGTCCCACAAACATATATCCCATATATCACAATTCAAAAATATAACAATTTCACATATATCACACCAGTATAGGTTAGTCAACATTAACCCTCTTATAATAATTTATGAACATCAAGGTTCAACCAACCATCTCAAAATTTCAACTATTAATTAATTATTAAACACATTAATTGGAAGTCACTCAATCTATTATTCATAAAACCAATTAATTAATTCAATTCCATAATAAATAAAAACAATAATTAATTAAAAAATTAATTAATACAATTATACATTAAAAATAATCTATTAATTAATTCAATAAATAATTAATCTAATTCCACAATCCCAATACCCTAATCATTCATCCAACAATTAATTATCCAAATTCTACAATCGCAATATCCCATGAATTAATTCACTAATTAATTAATTTAATTTATTACTATCAATACTTCATCAATTCAATAATAACATTATTTCATTAATTAATTCACCAATTGGTTAATACAATATCTAAAATCTCAATATCATAATAATTATTTCAAAAATTAATTATTCAAAATTCCAAAATTCCAAAATCCCATTAATTAACTAACTAATTAATTTAATTAATTTCAAAATATCAATATCCCATATAATCCAAAATCACTATATTTCATTATTTAATTCACCAAATTAATTAATCCAATTTCACAAATCCCAATTTCACATCAATTCTTAATCCACACATTCTATTAACTAATTCAACAATTAATTATTGCAATTCCATATATCAATAAATAAACAAATAAATCAATTAATTCAATGAAAATTTTAATTAAAAAACATTATAATTGAATAATAACAATGCATACATGAAATTTGGATTATGGATATGAGAATTATATTGAGAGAACCTACCTCAAGATTGATGACGAAATATCACCAATGGTTATTCCCAAATCGAAGCAAAACAACTGAAAACATGATGAAGTACATGATCTAGATCCAAAACCTTGATTCATGGTCCAAGAAATCAATATTCATCACTCCTATATATATATCCACAAAAATAGAGAAAAAAATCCCTTAAAAGGATTAGATTTGAAAGGAAAATTGGGAGTAAACCACACATGATATGATTCACTTACTCGGAGTTGAGAAGATCATTGATCTGGGATTCAAATCATGAATAATGGAGGTCAAAAGCCCTATATATCAATCCAAAAAACATCCAAATATTATAAGAATAAGTTAGGGTTGAATTTATCCTAATTATGGTAATGTTTAGTGGGTTTAGGATTTTTAAATCTAATTTTCAGGATAATTAAAACACGTCACATGTTTTTGTAGAAAGGGACGTATGGTCTTCCAAAATGTGATCCTCTTCTATGGGTTTACAGGTTTCTCCTAAATTAGTATACGACATCAAAAACCATGTGATAACCCTTAATATCCCCATTTCCTATCTTCATATGGTTTTATAGAATGGGCACACAGTTTGGAAAGACTGTGTGCGAACCGTTCACTGGACCCATTCCTTTCAAAATTATCTAATTTCACCAAAAAATTCTCTAAAGTAACACCAAAACAAAAATTAGCCAAAATATTGAAAAACAACACCATAAATAAACATGATACACCACTAGAAAATGAATGGAGCTTAAAAATATGGAATAAACATCTTGAGAATGTCTCATTTTTTCTAAAATCATAAATTCTGATACGAGGTGCATTCCTATGTGTCATTGATCTATAACTAAATTTTTCTTGGGTTCTATAAAACTTATAATTATGATTTATAACCAAATAAATTTTAAAAAATTGAAATAATTATTATTTTATATCATCAAACATCACTACAATCACTTTTCAATCAATCCCCATACTAGCTGTGTCATTTTAATTTGTCATTTTCATCCCCTAAAAATCATTTGTCTATTTTTTAAAACACCATAATATAAAATCTATTTTTTCCATCACCATTGTAACCATATTTCATAATGTCATACGTGGAGTTAGGATTATCTCATGGTATTTTAATTTTCATCATTGGTTGACATCTTCTTCCTCCACTTCATTGATAAATTTGACACTATATTTCACTATCTTAGTCAAACCGTTATTCTCCCCGATCTATTCATTAACATGGATCTTGTTCAAAAATGACCATATATGAATTTATTGGCATTTACATCATAATATTTTAAATTTTCCTTTCATATCAGGCTTCTCTCCATCTTTTTATTGATTATAGAGTTTGGTATCATTAATTAATCTTTTGTCTTTCTTCATTTTGGTTGTGTAAACATCTAACTTTCCAGGAGAGACTATTAATTTATCTAAGAGATCCAATTTACCTTACACTTATCCTTTTTCATTATCTCACTCTTCTATTATCTGTGAATTTCCCTCAACCTCCTCTAAATAATTTCACTTGTGGTTTTGGAAGTATTCAATTAGTTTTACCCCACTCTCATCTGAACTATCATTGTATTGTGAATATATGTTCTTATTCATGAATAATTTTCACAAAATAATTTCCCTACATTGAAAATTATATGAATAATTCTTCATTATAATTTCATCTTTATCCTCATAATCTTGTTGAAACATATTGGGGGTACCTTGATACAAGATTTCCAACCTTTTCACATCAAAATAATTTGATTGGATGTTTACCTTTATACTTTTATTTCCCCATTTGAATGTTTCAGGAAAGGAATTAAATGGCTTCATCCACCAATTCATACTCCTATATATCCTCTATGAAATGATTCTTTGTGGAATTGAATGTAGCCTTATTGAATTTATCTTTTTTTACAGCCTCTATATCATTATTTATCATCTCATATGTGAGAATAGTGTTTTTAAATCTATCCAATCTTAGCTCCTTTGGATATTATAACTCAATTAATTAGAATTTTTTATTGAAATATAGTTAAATTATTCACAGTACATTGTTGAAAATATTTATATCATCAAGTATTACATTGAAAACACATATATCCTCAAAAAAAATGCAATCAGTAAAATAATGCATCAACTGAAATATTAGGATGAATTACTAGGTCTTTATAATAGCTCAAATGTTTCATAAATTTATCTTCTCAAACTTTTTAATCAACCTCCTAGATATTTATAAACTTTTCCTACATCAAATGTGATGAATTACATGACATAACCTTTATTTAGGTTGTGTTTGATAAATCTCCCCATAAAGAACTGATTTCTTTGGTGTCAATATCCAGTTCTCTTCCGCCTCCTTACAATAAATCTCTAATTTCTATATTGGATAAAATACCATTCTTCTTAGCTACAAATACATCCATACCTAATGATCATAATTAGTTATTTATATGATTCTTCCACAGTTGAAAGTTGTTTTTATCGAATATTGTAACCCCTTTATGATGAACATCCTCCATTGCATCCAATGACAGAGAAACACTGATTTTCACCATTTTTTATGTTACCAATTATTGACTCTACAATGTTAAATACCATATAGGGGGTTAGGGAGGGGGGTAAATTTGGGAATGAAATTTTAACCCCCCCCCCCCAAGATGGGATCTTATTTCATTGTTAAAAAAAATCTTCCCTCCCCTTCCTTTAGTAATGTTTGAGAAGAAATGAAAACATACAAAAGAAAACATAAATTTAATTAGACCCCAACACTATGATATATTGAAGGATCAAACACCAATATTTTTTCAATGTTCCAAATCCATGAAAGTGAACTTTTGTTATAATTTTGGATTAGTCTCACTATCCATCCTAGTTCAAAAAAATTTACCATAGGAAGTTTCAATTATCTATATTTATTAAAGTGAATACAATTCTCCTATAGTAAAAAATCATTTATCTAAATTACATAATAAATTATTCACTTATAAATGATTTCCCCATGAATATTTTTTTTCCACATAAGATGTGAAATCCACTATACCATGTTGTATTCTCTTTTTGGAAACTGCTTTCGTGAAATATTTTTATTCTTTTAAGAACTATTTTAATCTCTTCATGAAATAACATGAATTATGCAGAATTAGTTCTTAGTGAACTTCCATTACTTTTAAGATGGATGGTGGCTTATGAACAACCACTCCATTGTGATATAAAATTCACCATTAGAAAATCTCTGAGACAAACATGGATTTATTTGAAATAAATAAGGGACTTTTCATAAGATTACCATGAGAGTGGTGTGAATTAGGGGATGCACTATCAATGAAAACTAAAACACTTCCTCCTTTAATGTCTCCCCTAACCTAATGGATCATGACCACTAAACCAAGAGGGTCAATTTTTATGGTCTTTAACATGATTTTATTTATATTGTATGAACTCCTTTGGTGTTTATGTATAATGTAAATATGGAAGTAAGTATTTACTTAGCTCACCCTCA
Organism: Viscum album; assembly: GCA_963277665.1. Lineage (NCBI taxonomy): Eukaryota > Viridiplantae > Streptophyta > Magnoliopsida > Santalales > Viscaceae > Viscum > Viscum album. Next base: position 1,605,179,356 of record OY728161.1, read on the forward strand.
CTTGGCAAATCCAAGGAGTATGTGATGATAATGATCAATGCACCAAAATACACTATAAAAATCACCGATCTTTGGGGTTACTGAAGTTATTAATATTTTTATGACTTCTTATATAATCTCATTTAATATTTTATATGAAATGTGAAAATTTTGTCTGAAATATTAATGTTTTAATACTAAGTATAATGTTTGATAATTTTTAGAAGTATTCCAATTGCATTAGTTAACCATTTTTTTCATAACTCTCTGCCTACTGATCCAAATTGTTTTTTTATTGTTTTTAGGATTCCCAATTAAATATAAAACAATTAACTATAAGGGATAATGGGATAATTATTCCATTTAAATGCCCATATGGGCCACACAAAATGGCCAACAGAATCTATGATGAAACTCATTCATCCATGAAGATTTAATTTTTGGGCTCAATCAGGATGCCCAAATTCCTATTTTATCATTCCACAATCTATGGACTATGAAAGGAGTCTTGGATAAAAATTTCAAGGCCCAAATCCATAGAAAATGAGCCCAAATTATTGATTTAAACTCATCCCACCATTCAGGCCGGGAATAAAAATCAGTACAGTATTAATGACATGTCTCTTTATATAATGATCATATCAAGTGGTTTTTTTGCAGAGTGAAGTAGGAGATATTGGAGTCAAACATTGTTGAAGAAAGCATTCGTATTTGATGGAATATAGGAATTTTAAAATGCATTTACATTTTGGCTATCAAAAAAGAATTGATAGATATGGACAGTTTGACATTGTTTATTGTAACCTCCATAACATTGGATACATAATTCCAAGAGACACTAAATTTTGATAGTAGTTGGAAAACATTATTATATACAACTTTGAAGAAGGATATTTATTGGGATTCGACTATTAGGATGTCCAAATCATCAAGCCATGTGGAAGGACAGTTTGGGAATACAAACAATCCACTTCCTTGGGCTATAAATACATCCCCCTCCTCTCTTTCCAAGGAGTTAGAATTTTAGAAAATAGGATCACATAATGGCATGAGAAAAGACTTTCCAAGGGATTTGGAGGACCTTACATACTCATGTTATCATTTTATAGATCATTCCTCCTCTCTTTGTTTCCTTTTACTTTTGTGTTGTTCTTCAATTGTAATTTCATAAGTGTTTTCATTTTTAATTTTGTTTTAATGCATGTTTGTTACTCAATATATCTTATACTCATCCAAAATATGTAGTTTAAAATTAATGTTCATAATATAGTTTAAATACAGTTGAATCCCTTTCCCTTATTTTTCATTCTCATTCAATCTAAAGTTAATTTTTATTTATCATCAAAGATTGTGTGTGTGTTCCTCGCACCAATCTTTTCTTATCCCTTTATTTTTTTATCATCTTAATTTATCATCACAATAATTATAAATATATTATGAATCATTTTAATGGGTGAGAAAATATTCTATTTTGTTGAGTCTTTATTTTGAGATTTTTCGTGATAGAGAGCATTTTCTCAATGATTATTCTTAAATTTAACATTATGTATGTTGGACTTAACATGTCATGGATTAATAAAATGTTTTATTTAATGGGAGGTTTGCATGGATTATTGGAATAATAAATACACTACCATCAACAAGATATGGTTGAGATTAGAACCCTAAGTTTATTTAAGGCTTGGAATAAATCCTTAACACTGGGGAATTACTATCAACATCATCTTGTGACATGGGTGTTAATTTAATAAAATATAATGAAAATCTCAAGGATGTCAAAAACATAACTACCTATTGATGAACTCACCCCAATATTTCTCAATTTGTTATATAAAAAATCATCCATTCATAATTTCATAAGATCTATGAACAAACCCCCCAATAAAAAAAATATCAAGTAAAAACAATCTACTATTAAAAAAATTATCATTGCTGAGGATTTAACCCGAGTCCTTCAATACACATTTGCAGAGTATCAGAACATTGACCAGCCATTATGCAAAAATCAGACATGCTTTAAAATGGATCCATTGATGGGGATGGTTCAATTAAATAGTCTTTAGTTTCTAGTTATTGTAAATGTACAATATCCAAACAAAACTAAAAACAATTAAAAAAACACAAAGAAAAACCAGCCAACTCATAAAGATCATAATATGAAAAAAATACAAAGAAAAACCAATTTTCTCATTTCTTCATAAATCATTCTAAATGCCCCTTATCCTCCAAAAAAATCCCTCATATTTGTTTGAACCTGAAATTGAGTGAACTCTTCTCCAAATTAAGAGGAATATAAGAGATAATCAAATAATTCAAGAACATGTCCTTGTCAAACCAATTGAATTAGATATGACCAATCCTAGGGAACAAACACATAAAGAACATGTTTCACATGATAAGAATTACCATCCTATTGGTATTCAATATCCAAGAAATGAATCTGACTTCGAACTCAATTCAGTTTTGATTCATCTTCTCCCTCATTTCCACGGGCTAGCCGGTGAGGATCCACATCTTTATCTTAAAGAGTTCCAAGCGGTGTACTCTACCATGAGACTCAAGGGGTTTCTGGGGAACAAATAAAACTCCAAGCATTCCCTTTCTCCCTAGCTAAAATTTCAAATTTATGGCTCTATTACCTTACGCCTAGTTCCTTAACCAAATGGAATGACATGAAGCGACTCTTCTTAGAGAAATTCCTTCTTGCTACTCATACTGCTTCCATCCGAAAGGAAATTAGTTGTATCTTTCAATTACAAAATTAATCACTCCATTAAAAATATGAGAGGTTTAAAAATATTTTTTCAACTTGACCACGTCACCAAATCCCTGACTAACTCTTGATACAATAATTCTCTGAGGGGTTATTGGTGATGGAGATAACTCTCATTAATGCCGCAAGTGGTGGTGTTGTTGTTGATAAAACTCTTGTAGCATCAAGAGATCTCAAAATAAATATGGTAACAAAAAAACAACAATTATATACTCATGCACATGACCAAGTAAAACAAATCCAATAAAATCAATCCATAGAGATGAAAAAGATGACAGAGTGGATGATTGAACTTACAGGTCTTGTGCAACAACAAGCTATTGCATCCAAAGCCCCAACCTCATCTTCTCCGCAATTAATTCTTCCTAGACCTATCAAAAACTGTGGAATATGAAACTCACGAGCTAATCAAACTAACAAATTTCCACAACTTCAAAAGGATCAATCTGATTCATACTGACCAATGGAGATCAATGCATCATATGATCAGTGGATCCCCAAACCTCAACAATTAGGTAAGTTCTTTATAAACATCAACCAACCTCACTCTGAGCCCTTTTCTTCTTCCAATAACCAACCCTTGAGGTATGGTAATCCTATTTTTCATCACCCTAAATTCCCTCCTCCAAACCCAAACCAGTTTTAATATTGTCAAGGTGTTGGAAACCTCCATTAACCTTATCATTTTGTTCCTCAATGACAAATGAACAATCCTCCTCCTGGATTCCACTATCCTAGTGAGCATTCCCAATTCCAACACCATTACAATCGCTTTCCCAACAACCAAAATCAATGTAATCCGAATCTTGGAAAATCATGTTCTTTCAAAAAAACATGGGAAAGTGTAGTAGAAGATCATTCCTTGTTCACCCATTCCAGCCTAAAAAACATTGAAACCGAAATTGGTCAACATGCATCCTACGTGAGCCAACAACAACAATCAAATTCTTCCCAACTCCTAGCTCAACCATTACCCAACCCCAAGGGTAATATATGTGAAATTTCACTTAGATCGAGGAAGAAAATTTCTATGACTCGAGATAATTCCTCTAACCCTCCTTTGAATATTGACCTAGAAAATGATAAGAAAAAGAAATATGAAAAGGAATCTGACTACGTTCCATTACCTCCTTCCATTTCACTTAAGAACCCAATTCCTTTTCCTCAAGACATTTCTAAGCTAAATAATTCATTGGAACGCAATCCTGAAATTCATTACATGTTTAGAGGTATTGAAGTCAACATTCCCCTATTAGATTCTATAAAACAAATTCCTAAGAATACCAACATTCTTAAGGAATTGTGAACCCAAAAGAGGAAACTTAGGACCTTCGATAATTTTTCCACCTAGTAGTATATTCCCATAATGTGCAATGATCTATCGACCTTTACGGTTCTATGAAAAATTGGAAGTTACAAAATTGATGATTCACTCATATACCTAGAAGAATAAATTAATTTCATATCTAAATACATATTCCCCAACCATGGTCTTTGTCCCTTGCACCAAATGAGTGTTTCCACCTAGTTATCAAATCGAAGCACCACTAGTCCTGAGGGAATAATTGAGAATGTTCTTGTCCGAGTCAATGATCTTATCTTCCCAGCTGACTTTTATGTCCTTAACATGGAAGGTGAGAAAAATTCTTTCTAGTCTCCTCTGATTCAAGGAAGACATTTCCTTATGAAATATAAAACAAAAATCAATGTCCATGCTAGCCTTTTATTCATGGGATTTGGTGAGGAACTGGTCAACTAAAATATTTTTCAATCCATGTGATACCCATCAGAGAATGTATCTGCATTTTCTATCCATTCTTATCAATATATCTATGAGAGTGTATTGAATACCAATAAAAATCTTGTTGTTTCTATTATACTAATAGAGGATTTTGTGAATATTTCATCCTCATTAACCAAGTCCTAAATAGAGAAGTCAAGGTTGACATTACAAATGTAAACTCCATTGATCTAAAGGATCTTGAAAACTATTTGGAATACAATCTAACCTCTGACATCCAATACTCCATCATAGATGGTAATGGGGAATTTGAACAATCATGTTCATTTTTTGATTCAAAACTGATTATCCAACATTCAACATTTCCAATCCATGATTCTAAAAATTATGTTCATTTGATAGGTGAACCTTGAACCAATGTGTTTATATTGTCTTGATTGGAGTGATGGTTGTAAGATTTTTTCCATAATTAATATAGTGATCACTGGTGATATTGAAATTTACCATTCTTTGGATAACACCATTGATATAAAGGATATTGAAAAATTTATTCATTATTATGACTCTACTGATCCTCATTACTCTACATAGGTAAGTGATGAAATAAATGAGTCGAATAAAATTGGGATCTCATACTATGGTTTCATGATATCTGACTATACATAAATAACCATCAGAATTAAGACATCTTCATGAATTTCTAAGAATAGAAAATCATCACTTTCTTGATAAAATCATTCCTCACATTGAAGACCAAAGGGAGGATAGTCATATTATATTTCCAAACCCACTGAATTGAATGTGAAACAACAAGGAAAGGATGAAATAATCCAATGAATAAAAAAGCCTCCCAAGGGAATAGTTTTTCTAGGACACTGGAGTTGAGAAAATATGATGGCCACTTTCAGGCAATGGGTAGTCCATAACAATTGTCTAGCTGTAGAAAAAAAATGCAGTGCTTATTGGGAGGAAACACATGTTTTCTTTTACTTTTATTAAATTTTTATTTCTTTTTACTTTCTCGTTAGATAAATAATGTTTTTTCATTTTCAGGCAACATCCCAAAATCCTGGAACCACATCGACTTCTATAGAATCCCCGACATCAACAGTTGACCAACCACTAGATGGATATGACAACCCACGAAATCCACAATAGGGGGCCCATATTTCCCTTTAACTTTTTTTCTCTCTCTCTCTCTCTCTCTTTATTCCTCTAACATTTTCATTTTTTACCACTTTACTCATCACACTTTTGTATTTACTCTTTCTCTTTTTGGTGGTTGTGTATTTATAAAAAAAACTAAAAAACTATTACAGAAAAAAGATTAATTTAAATAAATATATAAAAAATAAAGAGTCGTACTATATCACCTTTAAAATTTCAAATTTTGTCCAACCGTTTTTCAAGGGTCAAAAGACATGGGTTCATCTTAAAAATTTTGTGGTTTCTTTATTAATTTGGACAATGAATATTGTATCATACCCACAAATTTTGAATGCTCAATTTTTTATTTGTAAAATGATATACCCAAATAGTGAGGAACAAAATTAGCTTTCATGCCAAGGCCAACTATGGCCATATATTAAATGTATCTTTTTTTCACTTTCTTTTGTGAGTCTTGATTTTTTAGACCTTAAAGTTGAATATCCCAATTTAGTGAGCATTATTATGATAGAGGCAGTTTTTGAGCCACATGAGAATTATAATAGCAAAATAGCCTACCATTAACCATACATTAATCATACTTTTGAAAGCCCCTTCGATCCTATGAAAACCTTTTCTTTGTTATCCACATTACATTCCCAATACCTTATCCCACCCAATATATACATGTATTTTCATTGAATAATTTTTTGAAATTTATGTGTGGGGGGAATGGATTTCATTGTTTGGGTGTTCTTTTATTGATTTTAAAAGAGTTATCATATTCTTGAGTGGAAGCATCCATTTTATTATGGGGTAGAGGTTTTCCTTGAATGGGGGTTGGGAATGTATATATCCATGTGACATATATTTCAAATTGTAATAACAAGTGTTCAAAAACATTAATTAAAAAAATAAAAAAAAGTCATAAAAAATATTAAAAAAATGGGTTGTGTCTTTTTTAGGTCAAAAATCACTATTTATCAACATTTGATATTGTTAAAAATATTAAAATTAGTGTCTTGAGGATATCAATCATCGGTTGGGATATGAGTGTGATATCTATTTCAAGGTCAAATTTTGAAAAAAAGAAAAAAAAGAAAAAAAGAACACTCTCATTATATTATTATGTCATTGGGAGAAGTTTTGTGTTTTATAAATATTCCATATTCTCATTACCTTATTATTTTATTACAATTTTGTGTCTTATTTCACATTTTAATTCCCTCATAAAAATGTTTTTCCATTTCCTTTCAAGACTCATTTGAAAAAAAAATTCATTGCTTTTTCCATGTTGGCATTTTACCTGTATTCTTCTCTCTATACGAAATTATATTCCTACCATCCCATAGCTATAGAAAAACACCTTCAAAATACCACTTGACTATAGTTCACATTGTATAGGGAGTGGAAGCTGAGAGCTCTTTCAAACTCTAAGATTTTCAGTTTTGGTTGGTGAATGAGTGAAGCTCTATAAATTAATTTTATCATCTTGAGAGAATTAGGTTTTGTGGGCCACCATTTTCCATTTCTAAATTTGAGCATGAAAAAATTGAATTGTTTTTGGAACATTGTTTCTATAACAACTTGTGGTGGAATTCAATATGGATGAGTGTTATTGTCTAGACCTCCCTGATCGGGGAAAAAATATTTTAATAATTTATGGTGAGTGAAAATTATTTTTGTCATGTTTTTATATTTGTTGAACATGAGGACAAGCACTATACTATGTGTCAAGGTGTTGATGTTATTAATATTTTCAGAACATAATATATACTCAATTTACTTATTTTATATGAAATATGAAAAATTTGTTTGAAATATTAATGTTTTAATACTAAGTATATTTTTTTTTGCATTTTTAGATGTAGTCCAACTGAGTCGGTTTACTATTTGGTTTATACTTCTTCCACTAATGATCTTAATTTTCAGGTTATTGTTTTTTAGGATTAATAATTAAATATACAACATTTCATTATAAGGGATCATGGGATAATTCTTCCATTTGAAGGCCCATATGGACCACACAAAAAGGCCTACATAATCAGTGAAGAAACTGGACCATCCATGAAGATTTAATTTCTAATCTCTATAAGGAACTCCAAATTTCTTATATTCACATCCAACATTAGGGAGACAGAGTACGAAGTATAAGATACAAATTTCAAGGCCCAACTCCAAAGACAAGGGGCCCAAATGATTCATTTAAACTCAGCCCACCATTCTTGACGTGAATTAAAATCTGTATAGTATTAAAGTAATGTCTTTTGATATAGTCCTCAAATAAAGATGAAATTTTGTAGTGTGAAAGAGGAGATATAGGTGGCCAACTTTTTTGTATAATTCATTCAGATTTGAAGGCATATTACTTTTAAAAAATCCATTCATATTTTGTCTATCGAAAATTCATGGATAGAAATTTCCAGATTAACATTATTTATTGAAATCGCCATAACATTGGCTCCATAATACAAAATGCCTCCAAATGTTAAGAGTAGTCGACCAACATAATTATATACAACATTGAAGATGTATATATCTTGGTATTTAGCTTTTTGGATATCAAAATCGACGAGCCAAGTGGAGGGAAAGATTGGGAATGCAAACAGTCCACTTCCTTGGAATATAAATACACACCCTCCTCTACATCAAAGGACATAGAATTTCTGAAAAGTGGAGCACATATTGGTATGACCAAAGTAATTCCAAGGTCTTGGGAGGACCTACCATACTCAAAATATCACTTGAGATATCATTAATCCTTTCTTTGTTTCCTTTTACTTTTGTGTTGTTCTTCAAATGTAATTTCATATGTGTTTGTATTTGTAATTCAGTTATAATGAAAGTTTCGTATTCAATATATCTTATTGTCATCAAAATTCTGTTGTTTAATATTAAAATTCTTAAAATTATTTAAATATAGTTGAATACCATTCCCATTTATTCATTCTCATTCAATCTAAAGTTCATTTTTAATTATCATCATCGTTTCTGTGTGTATTCGTCGCAACAATATTTTCTTATGCCTTTATTTTTCTTATCTTATTAATTTATCATCACAATATTTATAACAAGATAACTAATAATTTTAATGGATGAGTAAATCTACCATTGTGGTGAGTCATTATTTAAGGATGTTAAATAATTGAGAACTTTTTCTCGATGAGTATTCTTTAATTTTACATTGTGTAAGTTGCACTTAACATGTCATGGATTAATGGATTGTTTTGTTTAACGTGTGGTTTCTATGGATTATTGGAACCATTAATATACTACCATCAACAATCTATGATTTATATTAGAACCCTATGTTATGTTAAGGCTTCGATTATAGCATCAACACTTTGTAATTCCAATGAACATCAACTTGTGACATGGGTGTTAATTGAAGGCAATATAAAGAAAATCTCAAGGATATCACAAGCTTAAATATCTAATGATAAAATCACCACCAATCTCTATCAATTTTTTAAATCAAACATAATCCAAAAATTATTTCATAATCTCAACAAAAAAAATCCAAAAAAAACAACAATCAACTAAAAATAATCGACTACTAAAAAAATTATCATCGCTGAGGATTCGACTTGAGTAACACTATACACATTAGAAGTGAATCATAACATTGACCGATCGATAAGAGACAATCGTCCATGCTTTCAGTAACTCCTCTAACAAAGTTTCAAGATTGGTCACTCTTCACTAAGTCTTACTTCTTTATAAAGTTTACGTACATCTCACTACTTCCTAAGGGCCACTCCCCTGAACATTTCTTCCTTAGCTCACTAATGGTGGAATAGATCACCATTAGAATTTATCGATTGATTTCCATTATATAGTGTCGTTGAATTCATTTTAAAATATGGTAGATTCTTTGATAATGTTCTTATGAGTTTCTTCTTTACCTCTGTGAAATCAACTTCCTGAAACTCCCTTATTTCTAGAATATATCATGAACAAATTATTCATTGCTATCGATATAAAAATCTAATTCGTCCACTTTTTTAGGATCATTAATGGTTTCCAAACAATATAGCTATCAATCCATCATCTATAACAAAACCATTTACTTCCTCTATGAAATTAAAATCCTCAATAATCTCAATAATCATATCATTTTTATCTATATCTAATAAAGGTAGTTTTATAGAAAATTCATCTTTCTTCTTTCAATACAATGGTTGTGATTGAATCACCTCTTTCCTAGGACTATGTTAAGCATCCTTTGTAATTATGGGGAAAACTACTTGGTTGTAATGTTTTCTTCACTTGTATAATGTAGAATCTTCTTTTCTATATATCCCACTACATTAAAAAATATACCACTATTACATCATTTACTTATAGTGAACATAAATTTCATAGATAAATATTACACCTTTATAGATGAATATTCCTTATATTTTACAAATACACACACAAAAAACAAAATGCTTTATTGTATTTGGAGTATTGATACTCCATTTTCTTTTTTCTTTAAAGATCATTAACTTCTCAACAAAGTACTCATATTATAGATTCCCTACATAAAAAATGTTCTTAAAAACTAGGATATGAAAAATTAAAAGGGTGAGATCATATGTTGTGTAAGAATAAGAAACAGATATATCAATGATCACATAATAATAACATGATAAAAGGGGTATGAGAACATGAGCATAACATTTTCAAACCATACCATGCATACCATATATCATAAAAATGATTCATTCCATAAACTAGGGTAGTTTATAAGAAATGAATCATAATGGAATCAAATAACATGAAGAATGAGAGAATAACATAGACATGGGAATTTGGAAAAAATAATCTTCTAATATTGTTAACATGTATTAATAGATACAAGATAACTCATTAAGTTAAGGATGTAACAACCCCGACCCTAGTAGCCTCGAGTCAGTGGCCATTTTATTACAATGGTATAGATAAAAGAGATCAAATCAATAAGGGTCGATTAGTTTTGTATTATTGAAGAAACTAAATACATACATGGTTACAATATTACATTGGAAAAAATAAACATAGAACATAACAAAGGAAATTATACTTCATCATTTGTCACATATTCAAAGATTTAACCATCAAAAATCTGGGGAAAGAAATCAAATAAAAGGATGAGCTAAAATTCCAAGAAATGGTAACATAAAATAGAAATATGAATCAATAATAAGTGAATCGTAATCAATTATGCTTAATCAATGTGGAATTCTGAATAACTAAAAAAAATTATATCAGTACACCGAAAATGAAAATGCATCCCAAAATTTTTTCCATAGTAAATGTCCTCTAGATAATGATAACTGAAAGTTGAATGAAGAAAATGATTAATTATTAGAAATCATGTATCTAGGACATGAACGATAATATGATAAATATGGTTTAAGTTTGTGGGTAGATAACCATGTGCTAATGTTTTGGAAATAAACATGAAGGGGTATTCACCAAATGTTTGGTCTCATGAGACCTGTCGATGCATCGAGGGGGCTATTACATGCCCCCCCAATCACCCCAAGTCCAAATTTTTTTAATAAATTGATTCAACTGATAAAAAATATTAATTATAATAATATATTTAATGAATAAAATATTTAAAAAATGATGATGACATAGATCAAGAAACCATTAAATGAGACTATTTAATAATTCTTGAGGAAAATAATCCTTGAACAATCCAAAGTGTCCCATACCACTTTGAAAATTTTAAATCATAATACCTATTAAGGAATAACATTAAAATTTATATAGAATATCATTAGAACAAAAAGAATCATGATATGACATATCAAGTTCACCACGCTCAAGGAATAAGTGGTGAACAAGGCATATATCTCAGAGATGTAAAAATGAGATGAGAAACCCCCTTTTTTTACTTTTGGAAAGAACAGTTCATTTAGAAAATCATGTGTATCTTTCATAAAATCAGGTTGTAGACATGTATATTCCAAAAAATAAAAGGGATGTAAAATGAAATTTTTCTAGGTATAAATGATGTCTAACTGAAGTGAAAACATGTAAAAACAGTTTTTAAGAAACATTACAAATAAGTCTCTTTAGTTCGGTTTAAAGAAAATATTAAAGAGAATTTAAAATGGAAGAAGACATAATTATTTGGATAAAAATAGAAATAAAAAGAATAAAAATTTTCATGATAAAATTTGTGTTGTAAAAAAATATTGGTTTCATAAAAATAAATATGTATGGTACTTGAAAATTTTAATGAAATTGGTAAGTTCCATTCACTAGAGCTTTCTTAATGGAAATAATTGAAATGGAAATCTTATAAATTCTGTATTTCTAATAAAATAATTAATAATTGAGATAAGTAAATATATTTTAAATATAAAAACATTATATAGTAACATTACTTAATAATAATAATTAATAATTACATTGGGGTAAAGATAATGAATGATAAACCCGAATGAAAAATGGAGATTCGGGGGGAATCCCATAACACTTTGTAACCAATCAAATAATATGTCCCATACAATAAATAATCATAAAATAAAACATAGAATTCCATGATGATAATGTAACTCAACATATTATAAATCAATTGGTAGTATATATAAACCACACACAATATATAATTTGGGAATAAGGAATATTTCACCGAAATAAAAGTGAGATGAGAAAACCCAAACTTTCTGTCTGAATTTATTCTCAACTTGATATTAATTTCTATAAAAATTAGATTAAATCAATTAAATAATTAATTAAAAACCGTTTATTTTTAAATTATTTTATTATTCTTTTATTATGTTTATTTATGGTGTATTAGATGAGTTATAAGGAACAATTTTATCATTCGAGAGAATTTATATCCTTTGTTTTCAGGATCGATTTCGTGGTATATTTGCATGATAAGTCATGATAAATGAGAATAATTGTACAGAATTGAAATTATATGTTATTAATTAACATTTATAATTTTCAATGGTTATATATTTAATTTGTTTATATGGTTTGATGATGAATCATTAAATAAAATGTTATTGATAATCGTTTAGATTATTTTGGCATTTTTTTCAATAATCACAAATTACTTTTGTTTTATTAATTAATATTATATATATACTAGTACTTGAACTTTAAATAAGCTATAATACATATATTATAATATTTTAAACCATAAAAATAAGGTTTAGACCATCCTTGAAGATGTAATTGAGAAATTATAACACATCACCCGTGAAGGCGGTAAATTTATTCCTCACAGACAATGTTTTCATTTTTAGAATAAAAAGGAGAGGAAAACGGGTTTGATGATGGATTTCACAGTATCATTATAAATTTATAGTATATATAAGATTATTTATTCATTGAATCACTTTGTAGTGTAGATGTAAGGATAAAAATATTACGAAAATAAATTAATAGAAATTGAAAGAGAATGAAAAAGGATTTACCACTTTAATTCCTCTCCTTGAGAACCTCCATAACAAAATAGATTTTTTTATTTTACTAATAAAATGGTATCAGGGATGTGGGGAATAGGATTGGGAAGTGTTTTTTTATAGAAATTGGAAAATATTAACGGTTTGGTGGTTTTAGTAGAAGAGATGGCGAGGGGTGGTATTTATAGTTGAGGATGTGAGTGTTTTTTGAATATTTTATTGATTATTTTGGTTCAAGACAAGAAATAATGATGAATATTGTGACAAAATATATTAACTAATTCACGTATATTTTAATAAATTGTTCTTACATCATCCATTATTTATGGAATAATTTATTTAACTTATAATGTATATAAACCGTAAATTACCATATTTTACTATTCACTAATAATTAATGTATTTTAGAAAAATGCCAAAAATTCACCCATAACCATTTATAGGTGTGTATAATTCAAATATTAACTTTATTCTGTGAAAATATTTTTTTGTATAATATAAATTTAATTTTTAATTAAAATCATCATTTACTCTAAAAATACCAATTTTAAAATTATAACTATCATTACAACATTTTGAAAAATTAATTCGGGTTTCATAAAATTATATTAAAATGATAAGATATTATTATTATATTTTATGAAAATAAATTTTCATTTAATTCATAATATTAAGTATAAAATTATAAATAAATATTTACGTTTTATAAAAATACCAACACTTAATTTATAATTTTCAAAATATTTATTTACTTAAACATTGATATAAATCTATCATATTTTCATTTGTATTAATATTAAATCTTATTTAGACTTTAATAGGTGATGGTACAATTCTATTGGATGAATTAATATTCTCAAGGGTCACATTAAATTCAAATAGTCACATTTCTATTCATAAAAAATGAATGTCATCATAAAAATACCGAAAATTTAACCGATGTAAATTCTTGATATTATGATGTCTAAAATATTGTTTATTTTTTCATATATAATTTATAAAAGTTTCAAAATTTTGTTTTAGAATATGTTCCCTATAAAAAGGCTGTAAAACTATCTTTTGAAAAAATATAGCCTTTTATGAATAAAATTGGATTCATTCTTACTGTATTCCTATAAAATCATTTGGATGAATTTAAAAACATTTTATTAAATATATAAAATATTAATTTCATATTTTTTTAAGAATATTAATTATAATTAATCCAATGAATAGTTTATAATGATCATTTTCAAATAATTATATTTAATTGTATACCATTGTTCATTAATGGATGGTGTTTTGTAAAACCTGTACTGCTGAAGAAATTAAATTTAAAAGAATAAACACTATAAAATATTAAGTTGTTACAAAGGACATGAAATCAGGACCTCATATAATCTTATGGAAATGAAATATAGTTCCATGAGAAATCTTATTGACATGAAATTGAGTCCTATAAATAAACATATAGTCATGAAAACCTAGCCCACACATAAATTTTTGAACATTAAATTAGGTTCAGACATATCATATTTATTTCATGAGTTATAAATGTTTACCAAATGAATTTGAGGGATATAAAGAACGATTCCATTATATAATCATTATCAATTCATATGTATTCTATATGATAATGAAAAAAATTATCATTTCATCATAACTTATCACATGGAAAAGGAATCGATTTTTGTAAACATATTTTCACCATAATAATAAAACATTTAGAGAAAGGATAAGGATGATATCATAGAATCATATCTCTAGTGAAATATAAGTAACATAAAATGATACCGTCATAGATGAAACTTTCTTTAAAAGATCAATTAATACATTTTTTTGAGGAAAATACCACTTTCATTTCAAAAACGCTTATTTAAAATCCAAATATTTTGAGAATATTATGTACAAAAATGCATTTAAAAGAACCCTATAAACTGGTAAAATTATATTCAAATAATTTATAGGACATGATATTGAAAATTAGTGTTCATGATGTATATGTAGAAACAATGATTTTAATCCAATTTTTGTTAAAAGGTAAATTATACCTCATTCGTAAAATGAAATGATTATTTCTTTTAATTTTTTATTTAAAAATACAATGTCGGTAAGAATAACTTTAAAAAATAATATTATAGAATTTAAAACATTTTTGAATTATTTTTAAAAATATGGACATGGAAGAAAAATATTTATGACAGAACTGGAAATAAAGTATGTTTTTCTTAAAAAAACCTTAATTATTTTAAGTACCAAAGAGAATAAAATGATATTATTAATTGAAAATTCCAGGAATAACCATATCATATGAAAAAATGTGATATTATTAAGAGGTATATCAAGAAATTTAATCATCAAAACATAATCATAAATAGTCCTGACAAAAAATTTTGATTGTACCATAAATCCCTTACACCATTGGTAACTTTTGAATCATAAAACCCATGAAATAATAAGTTCAACTGAAATTAAAAATGTAATAATAATTATCGGAATACTTATATAAAATTTCAAATGTTCTTTATAAACACCTCATAAATAATATAGGTTTATAACATAAAATATGTCTCAAAAATACAAGTTGAGATGACAAACCCTTACATTAAGTTCGATTTGCATTGAATGCACTCTCACCTCCAGTATAAAAAACTTAAATTTATTATAAATACAAATAATAATCTTGTATATAAACATAATATCAAATATCATCCAATTATAACAAGTCATCACCCATTTATAAATAATTCCTTACTAAAATCGTCATTTTGGGGTGTTAATTATTTTGTTTTTCATGTGAATTTTATTTTTTTGGTTTTGGTATTTGGTCCTTGATCATGGTTATATCAAAAACTTAATTTTAATAATTATATAAATATATATATATATATATTCATCTATAAAACGTATATATTGAAAAATTAATTACACCATTCATTGAGATGGTAGAAAAAACATACACATGAACGTTGTTTTAATTTTTTGATGGATGAAAGAATATAAAGATAAATAAAAATTCACCTTATATATATCATATATATTTATGTAATTATCCTTGTTACTATCCATGAAACATTTAAACAAAAATCTAATCAGATCACTTCATTGAGGTGATAGTCTACTCGTACACATGAGCGACGTTATCATTTTACAATGGATTATAAGGTAAGAAGTTAGATATTATATTATAAATATAAAAAAATTAAAATATCAAAAATATCATATATAAATATTAAAACCATAAAAAAACAATCAATGAAAAATGGAGATGGAAAATGAATTGTATCTCTACGTGGTGGTGACAATCCACACGCATGCCTGAGCGACACATTCACTTCACATTTGATGAAATATAGGGTGGATAATGGTAATTTAATCATTATAAAAAAAATTAATTACATTTAAGATACTGACATTATTATTTTAGAATGGATACAATATATTTATTGGAGGTAGAATAAGAAACAAAATTGAAAATGATCGGTTATTATTTATTCCACTTCATTGAGAAACCACTTTCAGAGTATACCTTAAGACTTGAGGGGATAATATTATAGAAAGAATAAAACATATCGGATTTGTGTAGGGAATATAAGAAGCTATTCTGGTATTTATTTTATGATATAGAAGGCTCAAAATGTGTTTGGAAGAGAGGAGAATATGCACCCTTTTATAAGTGAGGGGATGAATACTCTTGGATTTACTTATTTTGTATAATTAATATAATTTTCTTTTATAATCAAGTGACTCTAAATTGAAATTTAATAAATTTAGGATGAATATATGTATAAAAAAATACCATCTAGTTAAATTTATAAATGTTTATGTGGTTTTTCACAATTACTATTTTATTTTAAATAATTGTTATCCTTTTTGACAATTACCACAATATCAATGTTTTCTATTATTTAAGGGAATTAAACAATAAATTAAAGTAAATGTTATTGATAAACGTAACATGGTTGATATTTTCAACCATATCAGATTAAATTTTCTTAATATACATTTCTATGTCATTATAAGGTCTATATACTACTAGTAATAATGTGTTTGGTATTTAAAATTTTTGCAACATTGAATATGGTGTTTTCCATATATGGTTATAGTGGCATCATAATGGACCAATTACCATGATTTTTTCTTGACACATAGGTATATATAAATATATTAATGATGGTTTTAATTAAATATGATAAAATTAAGAAAACTATAAGGTGTTTCCCTTTATTTATTTTGAATGAATACCTATTTAATCAAGCCTCGATGTAGTTGAAATTTTGATAAATATTATTAGATTAAATGAAAACATTTTAATTGTAAATAAATGTAATTATTAAAGGAAAATAAAACAATGGTATTGGGGAAATTTAAAATAATGAAAACTTATAAAGCATTGAATCTTTAGTGAATACGGTGGATAGAATGAATTATGTGTTTGGATGACCCTAGTGAGGGTAAGTGGTGCTAGACAGAAGAGCCCAATTTATGAGAACCTTGAGTTGGGTGTTTGGAATGCTAGATTTAGGGTGGCATTAATAAGAGGATTATTGTTGTCCCATATGTAGTAACCCTTGACATAGAATTTGGTTGATTGATTTGATGCCCTGTGTCCTTTGAGGTAACACTTATGAGAGGTTGACCCAATTTTGTAAGATGTTTTAGTGGCATGAGTTAGGTGTAAATACCATGGTTTATGTGTTTGGTTCATGGTAGGTGATTCCAACATTTTGGTATTGCAGTTGGGCAACAGTAGTGGTAGTGTATTGTGTCTAGATCAGTTTCAATGGGGAAATATTGATCATATTATGAGTCTTTTCATTGTGCACAAGCTTGTTTTTGTGATGGTGGCTTAGACCATTATTTTAGTTTCTTAAAATGAAACCCATGATAATGTGTGTTTTTTTAGATATTATGAATATCAGAAATCATGACTATTATAAAGGGAATTTAGGATGCCTCTGGTTAGTGGATGTGGAATTCCTGGAACATGGAAAATTTCTTTGATAGGTACACAATCCTAGGATCGATTATGTTTGACTCACAAAATGATGAGTCTTGGTTCGTAATCCAGTCACAGTGGAGATGTGACCATGGGGTTTTGTAGAATCAGATGGTTTTGGGGTGACAACCCATCATTAAATGAAGTCATGGTAGTATTCTCAGATGATGGATCAGAATAAATGAGATGGGTCTAGGTGTAAAAAATCATTGAGGTAGTGACTTGGACAAATTTGAATGTAAAAACACTTGGGTTCTAGTACTCAGTATCATGATTGGGGATCTAAGGCATGATCATTCAATTGTATAACGTTGTTGAGTTTGGGGGTATTCTTCCTATAGATTTATGGGAGTGGGAGTTGGTGCTTTCAGTTTTGGAATGACACCAGTTTATGTGTGTTTGTGTGTTGGTCCATAGTACAAGTGAAGGGATTAATTTTGAAGAGGGATATTGAGGGGACTCTCAATTATGTATGAATAACCTATGCATGAGAATAGTCATTGGTTCTAGAATGAGGTCCTAGTATGAATGTGATGTGACTCATCTGAGTGTGATTTGGGTAATGTGATCTGGTGGTAGAGGATAATACACCCGTTTGATTCAAGGGTTTGAGGACGTGCATGATGGTAAGTGCAGTACCTATAAATATTTGGGTTAGAGAGAATCCATGTGTGAGATGAGGGTCAATAAATATTAAGGAAAATTTTAGAACGGTGTAACATCCTTTCATGAATCCATGGGTCTAAGATCTCATTCCATATGATCTTAGACACGCCTTTATATATGCCAAAGGCTGCTAACAAGTTGTGAGGGTCTCAAGTCGAACCATGGGGAGATTTTTGCCTCCTAAAGAGTGAAAATTAATTAAATAAACAACCAGCATATAGATATACTCAATTAGGGTTCACAAATACTAATATCATACCAACTATATGAGTTAATAAAAAACAATAGACTCAAGAGTCATAATAGGAACACAAAATTGATTTCCCAATAGGCTGATCACTTATTCAAATATAGAAAATGAAAAAAGTACAAAAGGCACTGAAAACATAATTGCCACAATATATAGGTCAATATAATTGTAAAAAGATATCATGTTCATTGATTAACCCATGTCTTGGACAAACTTGTACCTATAATATGTGAGGGTTTTTCAGGTACCCATGCGCTATGGTCACCTTAGTAATGTGTGAGTACAACTCAGTAGAACTCCATAAATATATTATAGTACTAATTGGTAATATGAAATATATGTGAATGTGATCAGCTCATCAATAATCAAATAATAATTAAATATAGTTTGTAATAATACCATAATCAACCAGAACAATCAAGAAATAACAACCCCCTGCTAAGCTATTGTAACATCCTATTACTGATATGATAGGTACATCTTCAACCATGTTGTGTTTTTATATTTTTTTTGGGTAAGGGATGAGTTGAATTGGTAGGATACCTATAATGGTGAAGTTATATGTTAGTTGGATTCCCTCCTTTAAATGAATATTTCACGTAGGATACCTGAGGTTTTCAAGTCGTGTAACAGAGTTACATGTCATGTAATGGTTATGTAAAAAAGGTTAGAACGACATGACTATATGATGGGTACATGGCGTGAGATTTCATTACATGTCATGAAGTAATTAATGATCAGTTTTTAACTTGAACCATCAATTTTTAATGAAAAATAGAACACATTTCTATGGTTAAAAAACATATGTGTTTCACATTGTTTATTGGGATTTCACTTCGTGAAATACCCCGACTGTATTTTATTAAATAGGCTGTTCAACTTAGCTTTTCACTTTTCCTCTAATCCAGTTTCATCTCCCTTGACCTAAGGAATTTAAAATGCAATATTAAATCCATCCATCCCTTTTGGGTCTATTTTTATGACATTCAATTTATGCAACACATGCAGTGTAATTCCCGAGAAAGAGTTCTCCCTTTTTGTTCATGTTTCTCTCACTCTCCTATATTTGGTTTTCAATGGATCATCTTGAAATTTATGGATCTATTGCATGTGGTGTTGGATATTTCTTCTATTTAGGGTTTTGAAGTATTCTCTACCTTCGTTCTCATTTATGTGTTCCATTGTGAGTGTTGAGTTTCAGGAATTAGTAGGATGTTTCATCCTCACTAGCCAAATTGATTACTATTGTAATTCATGATTTCTCCAATAGTTTATTTATGTTAAATTTCTCAAAGTTGATTTCAATTTTTTTTATAAAACCTAATTCCCTTGAATTGGGATATTTGAAATATTTTTGGAATGAGAACATAGAAAACACTCAATTCCATTGAATTGGGATGTGTTTATAAAAACTGGATAATATAAATTCTGGTTTTGATAGAAATGATTACAATTAAGTTTCTAAATTTAATTGTGGAAATGAATTTGGAAATAATGGAAATTTTTGGAATAGACATGAAACATGTTATAATGGATTAAAAAGTCTTTGAAATAAATATAGTAGTTTAATATTGGAATAAGGCATGTTCTTTTTATTAAAACCCATTTTGGTTTTAAATATAAAATTATAATTTTGAGATAGGAGAATGGAATTTTATTTTATTTTAATAAGTCTTATGATAAACTACCCATTATTGACTATTTAAGAGAACATGCAAGCATTAGGTAGTTGGTGAGTTATTTGGACAGACGCTACACTGTTAAAATGTTCTAATATATAAATGTCGTAGGTCATAGCCATGATTAGAGGGTGATGAGTCACCTCTTTTAGGGGGATATGCATAAACACTTATTTCTATGAAATCATATAGTGTATAGAGTCATATAGTTTTATGTTGTATTGTACATTTTGATAGATGACCATGTTCCTTGCTTGTTGTTTATATTTGAGATATAAAGGTATGCCAATATTCTTTGAAATGTTTTATATGACTAGTGAGTTTATATATACTATTTTATATAAATTTTTTACTAAAGAAATTGTTTTATAAATACTCTATAATTTGTAAATACTTTGTTTAATGTGTTTTTAAATCATTTTAAATGAATAACATGATTTGTTTAAAAATTATTTAAATGGAAAACCTATTTTATATAGAATTTAAAGCTTTAATTTGGTTATTATATTGTTGGAATCACTTATTAAATCCTTAGTGATACCCTAATAGGATTTTTAACTCACACCAAAATTTTTCCTCCAGGTGTTTGTAGACTTTCTTCTTTTAGGTTTGATTATGGGGAAATGATTTCATAGAGGTGGATCTAGATATTAAACATTGATCGTGGTGAGTTTTTTCCTTATGGACTAGGTACTTTTCCCCATTTGGTACTTGAGTTGTAGTACCTAGGGATTTTTATGACTTTTTGTATTCTATTACTTTTATCCCATTGGAGTTTCTTTTAAATTCCTATTGACTTGGTTGTCTTATTTACACTTTGTATTGTTGTAAAATTGTCCCCACATGAACATTGCTGATTCTAGGTGATATTTGATGGCATGTGGGGATATAGAATTCCCTTCTAGTTATGTTAGGTCCAACTTGGTTATCTAGTTACAAGGGTACTTGGTCTGGTTTTGAAAAAATCTTATCAAAGGTAGATTGTTGAGCTTTTATCATGAAGAAAATATGGATTTTGGAAATATTATAGAGACTTATAGGGTATTTGTAATTGTGTGTCTTGGAAAAACTCATTGTAATGACCCTTATGTTTCTAGGGGTGGTTTGGTAAGGAAGTCTTGTGGATTAGTTCTAGTTATTTCCCTATTATTATTTGGATATAGTGGAATCAAAATATGTTTGATCCATCTGTTGGGAATAATTTCCCATATTGATCTGTTTCAGTGTAAATATAATGAATTCAATTTTTTTCGGATGTTTTGTAGCATCATGACTTCAAGAAGATGCTTAAATCAGATCTAGGAGGAAGTAGTTATTGAACTACATTGAGCGAATCCCCCAGTGGACCCAAATCTAGTTGAGGTAATTGTTCACACTGCCCAAGCTCTAGGACAAGCACCACCTCTCGAACCCATTAAGGATCCAACTGTGGATCCTCGAAGGGATGTTCTCTGGACTCATTCTCTTGAGATACTTCACTAGAAGCCATAGGTTTTCAAAGGCTCAAGTGATACCCAACAAGCTGAGGAATGGTTTGGAATGAAAGAAAGTGTATTTGAGTTATTTGAAACACCAGATGTGCTAATGGTAAAGTGTGCCACATTCATACTAGATGGACTGAGAAGATTATTGTAGGACATAATGGTGATAAAAATGAAACACAAAATATTAAACTGAAAAAACATCATGTGAGGACCCAACCCCAAAATCCATGAGTCAGTTCCTAAAAAATGTAGTATAATTTTTTTTAAACATGCGGATAAAATTAAACATCAAATTCCACCACATAGAATCTTTCCTATTTAGGATATAAAAAACTAGATACAGATGATACATTTCTTCAAAATATTGACCAAGATAAGATTCAAATTGTTTCCATCACATAGGTGTACTCAAAGAAAGAAAAATCAACTAAACCAATAAAAATAAATTGAAAACATAGGGTGAGCATTTAAAAAGCTCAGTAAGGGGTTTTATAACCAATTAATGAATTTATTTTTTAAGAAATCCTTTTAAAATTTTACAATCATTTTCACAGAATGTAAAAAACATTTCTCGAATAAAATCATTAGTATTTTTTAATAGTTACATGAAATATTTTTCATGGAAAACTCTTACGCAAGAATTTATATATATTTATTTAAAAGATACAGATTAAACACATATCAGAGTACACATACATGTATAAAAATGCATAGAATTCAGTATAATCGGGAACATGATCAAGTTAGTTTTAGGGTTAAATTATGCTGATACACCTATGAACATTAATTAATACCCACATAAAATTGAATTAGTAAAAAAATCATGTTTTACTTAACACTTGAAATCAGATTCATGAAATAACAGATGTAATATTAATTTTTGTATCAACGTTCTTAAATTTGGTGCTATAAATTCTTTATAAGTAACTTTCAAAGTAAATAGTTCATTATGCCTTCTTCATTTACTACCATTATCATAAATAAAATATTCTTAATCAAGGATATTCTACTAGTTGAATAGTCACATGGTTGGCTAAATATTAATCACATATGGAATAAATGCACAATTTTGGACAATCATAACATTCTGTTGAGGCCTCGTGCCAAGACAATACATAATAATTCTATCAAGTCCCCGTGCCATGACCTGGTATGTCTCATGAGACCTACTGATGCATCAAGAGTATATAGCGGGCCTCACCCATTACATAATCAGTCCAATACATTCCTCATAAATATAATGGTCTAAAATCAAAGAGTAACAGACTAGTTTGATTTGTTATTCTATGTCTTTTATTTGAAGTGTCACATACCAGTTCAAAAATTTAATTTCTGACTTTTATTAGAAATGTCCCATACCACTTCAAATAATTAATTTTGGTCTTTCATTAAAAATGTCCCGTACCTCATAAAATAATTAAATTATTAATCCATAAGATATTATAAGAGATAAATTCCATTTTTCTATTATTTCCATATTCATAATTGAATATTTAGTTAACTATAAACATTAAACTAATAAATTCATGGAATCATGGATATACATTTTTACATTTCATGATAAGTGGTGCACATAAAATAATAGTTTCTTTGGTTTTATAACATAAATTAACACTTAAATTCAAAAAAATTGTTTCATTGAAATGATCAATTTGTATAATTAAGATTAATTTTCACCATACACTGATAAATAGAAGTTTTAAACATTTTAGTTATTCAATAATAGGTTTTATTTTTATAGATTCATAATTTACTAAAACATAACACTTGCAAATTTATAACATTCATATTGATGAATAAACAATTAAACACACTTTAATAAAGGACTATGTACATGTACATGCATGTGTATAAAATAAAAGATACTTCTTAATAAATAACCTAAAATTAAAAATAAATATTTATGTAAAGTAAAATTAATTAGAAATGTGATGAATTATTTTTGAATTTTAAGTCACACAATATCAAAACAAGTTTTGAAAAAACCTTTTAAATATTGTACACTTAAAGAAAATAATTAAAACACTAAAAATGAGTTTTTCAAAAACCTAATTCATATTTTTAATTAAATATATATATATACATATAATCATAAATTCACATATATGTTTATATGGTCCAATTAAACAAAACAAAAAATAATTCTTAAATTTTTTACATGTATTTAAGATCATCATTTCATAAAAAAATGTTCATCACTCAAAAATAATTAAAACAGTATATGGTTATTTTACAATTAAACATATATTCATATATAGGTATATATATATGTATATACATGGATTAATCGAACACCTAGAAAAAATAATCCCTTAAAAATGTTATACGCTGCATTAATATAAATTAAATTCTAGAAAACATGATTTAGAAAACTAGAAGTTGTTTGGGATTGAATGTTAGATAACACTATATATACATAATGTGTACATATGGGGTCTTTATGACTAAAAATAAATAAATTAAATCCATACAAGAATTAAATACCACAAAATCTATAGTTACTCCCTAATTCCATTCCTAAGAAAACATAAAACATGTTGGGATTAAAAAAAATGTGTGTATATATATACACATAACCATATACCCATAAGATTTAAATTAGGATTTTCTATATAGAAAACAAAGCAAAATAATCCCTTACATAAACTCAAAGGTTGACTGTATTCGAACAAAGGTTGGAGAGAAGTTTGGAGGAGAAGAACCTATACGGTTAAGGTGAAAATGAGGGTTTATATAAAATGTGTATGTATATATTTCACACACACTTCGGTTCCATCAAAAAAATATAAACCAAGACTCAAATGATACTAATGCAGGAGAGAAAAATCACCCCAATCAATAAAAATATTAAATAAATTGATTTTTTGATAACGTATAATCATATATATATATATTATATGTAAAACATACATGGTATTTAAAGGGGTTAGTTTTGAAAAAAAAACCATCTGTTTCAGGTATTCAGAATAGAAGTAATAAGGGGGGTCATGGGTAGAAAAAAAGTAGTCACAGGTTGAAGAATAAATAATAGAAAATGAGGTGGTGACATAAATCGGTGCATAGGTTTGATGCGAGGAAAAAGATGAATAAAAAAGGAAATATGTGATAAAGATTGGATGGTCTGAATGGATTGAGGCTGAGGCAGGCTCTACGGTTTTAAAAATAGATGAGTGGTTGAGATCAATCATGTCTCTGATGAGAAGGTCTTGAGAAAATACAGGGGAAATTTTGTGGTGGTGGGGTTTTTAGGTTTGATGGCTCAATCATCTGAGAACTCGCATGGAGATATTTAACGGAAAGGATTAGATCTCAATTAAAAAACCACATCCCACATATTAACAAGGAGAGATTTGGAACCACCATATAAACCATGAAACCTCAGTGACATGGATATGAACTCCATTCTCCCTCCTCAATACTACCCCATACTGGTTGTCCTACAGGAGCGCACTACACCGACCCTCTACCATTGTGCTGCTCTACATGATGACTCCACCTTGCAACACCCATACACCTCTGTTGGCACGTACACACTCACGCCCTGCCTGCACTGGCCGAGGAACTAAGGTATGGAAACCCCTCTCTTTAGGGACTGGTGCAAGTGTCCTCCCCCAACTGTCTAGATTTCTTTCCTAAGGGTCACATTGTTTTGTATAAACCTTAAATAAAGTACATGTGTACATCATTCATGGAAAACATGGTTTTAGATCCTTTTCATGTTATAAAACATTATAAATAAAAATATACCTTATAACATAATCTAAAACCCATTAAAGTAAAAAATAATGTTATCAATATGTATTTTCATTTACACAAACAATATTCTTAATTGTATTAATTTAACCATGATTTGAACTTTATTTAAATCTTGTAAACATTATTCCTTCAAAATTGAAATATAAGTTCAATTAAAACCATGTTCAAAGATATAACATTAATGAATTTTTTAATAATTGGAAATTATAAATACACATAAATAGTTAGAATAAATAATAATCAAAATACTTAAAAATACCTAATGGTTATAAAATTTTGTGGCCGTTACAAAAACCAATAGTCATTAAAAGATGTCAACGACCAAAAACGGTCATATTTAACTTCAAGGCCATAAAAATAACTTTTTAGGATGTTCTAAACATAAATTTTTTTGATAAAGATGGTTCTCTACATCCCCCTAGTGATTAGTACGATTTCCATTGTTCATTCTATAATTGTTTTCATTGTGATAGACCCGAAGTAATTCCACTATTTTCTTGGTCTGTTTTTTGTTTTTTCTAGTATCCTGATGATTCTGATAGGTTTCCTAGTAGGCATTCTGGGTCAGTGAAGGTCTTTTGCCCTTATGGAAATATAAGGGGTCAACATTTCTATTGAATGAAACATGTCTTTAGTTTTATTCTACATGTATTTTATTTTAGATAACACCATTATTAAACAAAATAAAACAATAATAATATTAATAATTATAAAAATATTATTATAACAATTAAATATGTTCAAGGTGTCACATTAACCCCCCCACCCCCTCAAAAGAATTTCATCCTCTCAATTCTATTGTACTCTTAAGCTTCCCATCACCTACCCACAAATATCACCCCTGATGTCCCTAAAAAACATTTTTATTCCTTATTAGTTAAAAAAATTTAAATAAAAAATTGTATTATATTTATACCTTCACTAGGTCAACCACCGTCAGAGACATAAATGGTTTGTTCTTCCAGTTATGTTGATCCCCAAAACATTTTTAAACTCATAAATTTCATTTCTGAGATACACCTCGCACACCTAGAGTCAAACTCATGTGGGAATTATTAGGCCCTCGAGGGGGGTGGAATGGAAGGTGATGAATTTGGAGATATCAGAATGAACATAGTTTCGATAGACCAGTCAAAAAACATGTTTTTTTAAAACCAGATATTATGAAGCCTCTCATACTTACTGAAACTCAATACAAGGAACATATAGGCTGCATGGGAGTCACCCATCTCTGCAGCTTCTCAAACATTCACCAGGGCCAGATAAGCCTCAGACAGGCTGAATCATAGGAAGAGTCCATTGTAGTACCTTACTTTATGTGAATAATATTCATGTTGTGATTGCAACATAAGATAATACACATGACTCAGTACTTGGTAAAGTGAATGGATATTTGGGTTGTTTGAAATCCAGTTGAGGGGTTTTCAGGTCAAATGATAATTCACAAAAGGATAATATATTTGTAAACATGACTTGACAATTATGGTCTCTAGTAATTCTGTAGGGAGATATAAGAGGTTTTTTGGTGAACCTTCACCTTTCATCTGCAAATTTTAAGAAAAACATTTACTCCGAAAAACATATTTTTTTATTCTATTCTAATTTTAAAAAAATTCTAAACATATCTTATGATACCAACTATGTTGACCTGAAACTAAATGCCTGATGTTAGTGCCTAAAAAATGGGGTGTATTTTTTGTATAAAAAATTCTGATAAAATTAAACATCACATTCCATCATAGAGAATATTTCCAATTTAGGTTTTGGAAAACTAGATACACCAGATACATTTCTTTAAAAGCTTGACAATGATAATATTCAAATTGATGCCATCACATAGGAGTACTCAAATCTTGAAAAATCTACTAACCTTGTAATAAATATATAGAAAAAATAGTGTTATCATTTAAAACATTCTGTTAGGGATTTTAAAATAAATTTATGAAATTCATTTTCAAAACACCTTTTTAAATAATTACAATCATTTTCTTAAAAGGTAATCAACATTTCCTAAAGCATGTTGTTAAAAATTTTCAACGGTTATAGGAAAACATTTTTAAGGAAAACTCTTACACAATAATTTAAATATTTATTTGAAATCTTTAGATAAAACACACATAAGAGTATCAATCTATGTAAAACAATGCATGGAATGCAGTATAATCTTTAAATTGTTCTTGTTAATTTTAGGGGGACATACAAGGATGATGATACAAATAACCACATAATGTAATGTCATCTTAGAATTTAATAAGTAACAAAATCATGTTTTAATTAATTCTTGAAATTAAATTCATGAAATGATAGATGTAATATTAATTTCTATATCGATGTTATGAAAATAGGTTCTACAATTTCTTCTTAAGTAACTTTCCACGTTCATAAATTTTAATTCCATGTGAAATTACTACCATTATCATAAATAAAATATTCTTATCCATGGATATTCTTCTAGTTGAATATTAAAATGGTTGGTTTAATATTAATCACATATAGTTGAAAATAATATTATCAAACAATCATAACATTCTATCGTGGCCTTGAACTAATACCATATGTAATCATTCTCTCAAGGCCTCATGAAATGACCTCGTTTTCCTCATGAGACCTGCTGATGCATCGAGAGGGTATAACGGGCCTCTCCCATCACATAACCAGTCCAATGAGTTCCTAATATGTATAATGGTATTAAATCAACGTGTCCCATACCAATTTAATTTATTACATTCTATATTATATTTTATGTTTCTCATACCGGTTAAATAACTAATTTATGTCTTTTATTTGAAGTCTCCCATGCCACTTCAAATAATTAATTTATTTTTTTTATTCAATGTTTCCTATACCAATTAAAATAATTAATTTCATAATCAATCAGATATTATAAGAGATAAATTCCATTATGAAATTATTTCTATATTCATAATTTATTCGTTCTTTAATAATAAACATTAAACTAAAAACAACAAGGACACATGGACATACATTTGTACAAGTTATGATAACTTTTGAAAATAAAATATTATTTTTTCTGGGTTCATCATATAAATTAACACTTAAATTAAAAACCCTTTTTTCATGGAAATGATAATTTTGTATACTTATGATTCATTTTCAATAAACACTGATAAATAGAATTTTCAAATAGTTTAGTCATAAACTAAGAGTTATTATTTTTATAGACTCATCATGTATTAAAACATAACACTTTCTAACATATAACATTTATATTAATGCATGAACAATTAAACAGACATTACTAAAGGTGTATGTGCATGTATATGAATGTGTATAAAACAAAAGATAATCCCCACTACATAACATAAAATTAAAAATCAAGATTTATATAATGTAAATTACATTATTTAGTTGATGGCTTTTTTGAGTTTTTAGGAACACAATATCAAAACATGGTTTAAAAAATCCTTACAAATATTTTACACTTCAGAAAACATTATTAAATCACTAAAATAGGTTATATGAATACATAACTCAAATTTTAATTAAAAACATTATGTATATATACATATAACTGTATATATAGATATATGTTTAAATAGTCCAATTAAAAAAAACAAAATAGATTCCTTATATGATTTACATGGATTTAATAACATAAGTTGGAAAATATCCATCCTTTGAAAATCATTAAAATATTTTAGGTTTGTTTTATAATTAAATAAATATACATATATAGGTATATAGATATTAATTTTTTAATTGAGAAAAATAAAAATATAATCCCTTACAAATGTTATACGCATCATAAACATAAATTAAATTCTAAAAAACATCATTAGGAAAAATTGAAGTTGTTCGGGATTGAAATTTACATAACTCCGTATGTAAAAAGGTGTACATATGGGTTCTGTATAGAAAAAATGAATTTATTAAATATATACAATCTTCAAATACCAGAAAAAAAATTAGTTACTCAATAATGCTATTCCTATGAAAACATAAAACTTGTTGAGATTGAAAACTATGTATATATATACATAACCATATACCAACAAGTTGTAAATAAAAGTTTCCTATATATAAAACAAATCATAATAATCCCTTACTTTTACTCAATGTTTGAGTGATGTTGAGCCGAGTTTAGAGAAGAGTTTGGAGGAGAAGAACCCATAGTATTAATGTGAAAATGAGGTTTTATATAAACTATGTGTGTGTATATTTTACACACACTCAGGTGCCATCATAAAATATAAACAAAGAATCGAATAAGACTCATGAAGAATAAAAAAACACCCCAATCAAAAAAAAATATAAAATAAGTCGATCGTTTGATGATGTATAATTATATATATATATATATTAAGGAAAACTTACAAGGGATCCAAAGGAAATCTATTTTAAAATAATACTAATTGTGTTCGGTCTGTGGAAATGGAGAGTAAATGGGGGATGTGGATGGAGAAAGGTGTTTTCATGGGTTGAAGATGAAATAGTGGAGGATGTGGAGGTGATGTGAACTGGTTCACATGTGTGATGCGAGGAAGAAGAAGAAGAAAATGAAAATATGTAGAAAATATTCCATGGTCCAAATCGATCAAGGATAATTGAACAGATGAGGCGGGTTTCGTGGTTTTAATATAGATGAGTGGTCAAGATCAACCACGTCTCCGATTGGATGGTCCAGAGAAAATATAGTGGAAATTCCATAACGGTAAGGTTTTAATATAGGATGGATCAGATGACTGATATCTGACATTGCAGGGTTTAACAACCATGATTAGATCCCTGTTAAACAACCATGCACCACATAAAAACAAGGAGGGATATGGAACTTCCTTATAGACCTTGATGCCTCAAAAACAAGGCTATCAACTCTCTTCCTCTACCTAGTAGCTCCCCATAACGGTTCTCTTATGGGTGCGCAATGCACCCTCCCACTCCCGATGTGCCACCCCGCATAGTGGCACCTCTTTAAAACACCCATGCGCCCCTATGGATGCATACACCCTCTTGGATGGCATGTGATGGCTAGGGAGCCAATGCTCAACCATCCCACTATTTAGAGAGTGGTGCGAGATGCCTCTCCCCGCTGTCTAGATAGCTAGCCCGAGGGTTAAATTTTTTTAGATAACCCTTGATAAAAAATTAAGCAATGTACATAAGTACATCATTAATGGTAAACATGGATTTAGATCCATTTCATGGTTTAAAACATTCAAAATTTAAATATACCATATAACATCATCTAAACACAAAGAAAGAAAAAAATTAAGTAATTAATATGTATCTTCATTAAAACAAAAAATATCCATAATTATATTATTCTAAACCATGATATCAACATAATTTTATGATTTGAAACATTTTACTTTCAAAATCTAATGATAAGTTCCATTAAAAACAAGATCAAAGATATTTCATTAAATTATTCAAAATTCTCTATATACATGAATACTTAGAAAATATAATAATCAAAATACTTTAAAATACCCAATGGTTAGTAAATTTTATGATCGTTACAAAAACCATGGTCATCTAAAGACCTCAATGACCAAAAAATGTCATATTTAACATCTAGGCCTTATAAATACTTGTTTATGGTGTTCCAAACATCAAAAACCAATTCGTTGAAGATTGTTCTCTACATCTCATTGATGCTTAGTACGATTTCCATTGTTATTTCTATATTGCTTTTCTTTGTGACAAACCAATTGGACTTCCACTATTTTCTTGGTATGTTTGTGGTCTTTGGTGGTAACCCAATGATTCTAATAGGTCTCATAGTAAGAATTATAGGTTAGTGAGGGTATTTTGGCCTTATGAAAATGTAGGGAATCAACATCTCTATTGAATAAAACACGTATTTATTTTCATTCTTCAAGTATTTTATTTTAGATGTAAATATTATTAAAAAAATACTGAGAGTAATAATTTTCAAAATATAATTATTTCGAATTAAATATAGTTGGTGTGTTACACTTCATGGCACTTTTCATGGACCATTTCTATCCAGAGTATATGGTGTCGGCTAAGCCTATGGAGTTTCTGAAGCTTGAGGAGGCTGACAAAACCATGGATGAGTATTGAAATTGATTTTTCGAGATCATGAGGATTGCACTTGATAGTATACCTAATTAGAGGATGAAGGATTAATGGTTTGAGATGGATATCTGATATGATATTCATTCCCACGTTTTCATGCAATAGTTTCTCACTTTTGCTGATGCGATGGATAAGGAAATTATGGTTGAGATAGACGAGGATGGATAATGATGATTTTCTTGATTTTCTTTTCCACTCAATGGAAGCATGAGTTCATTCATGGTAATAAACATTGTGATGATTATTGTGGTAGTTCTTTATAGTAGAGTTACTCCGTACTACCTGTAGTTCTTGGTGAATGTTCCTTGATTTTATACCAGTGCCGAAAGCCAAGAAATTATATGAGGGTTTTCCCCAAGGTACCCAAGAACTCTAGCTTCTTCGGATGTTCAAGACACTTATAGAGATTCTTCCATAACTTTTCTACTCCAAATAGTGGAATGGGATCATCATATCCTCGTAAATATATAGCTAAATCAGACGCTTAATTTTTAAAAGGGTTTCATCCATAGGCATTCAGAATGAAACTACTTCACATAGTGGAAGAGTCTCCAGAGGAAGAATAAATGGGACCAACAACTATAGGAGGTAAAATTACAATAACATCAACATTAGTGACTACACATTTTGGTACTGGTGCATCTCATTCATTTTTTATAACTGTATTGTTAATAGGTTAAATAGTCTTATGGAGATTTTATCGTTTGCAATGGATATTTGTACACCTCTTGGTACGAAGAGAGAGTAGGGTTTCCATAGTCCTACTTCTGTCTTCTCTCTATCATACCTAGAGCTAGATTATAGTTGTCTAGTTCTAGATATAAAAACTATTGACATCATATTTGGGATTGATTAGATCATTTATAATAGAGTGTAGATTGACTGCTATCTCTGACAGGTATATCTTACTACAACCAGTGGTGTGTCTTTTTTTTCAAGGAGAGTAAGATCCAAGGTGTATTAGAGTCGAACCATATTCTATATAATTTTGGGAAGTGATATTAGTTTTTAATTTTGATCTAGACTGGGATTCAATGAGTGGTTGTCTCCCTCTATTCTTTGATGAGTTTCCCAATTTTCTTCCTTCTGTCTTCATGGAGTTTCCACTGGAAGGGAGGTAGATTTTTCAAATGATTTAATTCCTGTAACTCAACCAGTTTCAATTTTCTCTTATCACATGGCACCAGATAAACTGAAAGAGTTGAAATCCTAGAAAAATTATCTTTTTTCAACAGTCATTATACACCTAATTATGTCACCTTGGGTGGCGCCGGTTCTCTTCACTAATATGGATGATGTTTTTATTTGTTTATGTGTTGATTACAAAAATATCATTCGATTTATGATTAAGAACATGTATTCATTGCCATATATTTATGATATATTGGATTATTTGAATGGGGAGAAGTGGATTTCAAAGACCAAACATCGATCTGGTTACTATAAGATGAGGATAAATGAATATGACATTTAGAAAACCGTTTTTTGGACCAGGTATGACCATTACGAGTACCTTTTCATGCCCTCTGGTCTAACAAATGCACCTAAAGTCTTCATGGATTTGATTAACATGATTTTCCACAAGTATCTCGATACAATTGTGGAAGTCTTTGTAGATGAAATCGTTTTTTACTCTAAATCTGAGTAAGATCAAGTGAATATTCTGAGTACAATTCTGATTCTGGTGAGAATTCACCAACATTATACCATGATTTTGAAGAGTGATTTATGGATTCGATAAGTAAAATTCATGGGATACGTGGTGTCCGAACATGGTATATCAATTGATCATGACAAGGTTATGGCTATTCTGACTCGGGAGAAAACTAGATAATGTCTTATAGATTCTATGATTCTTGGGTTTAGCTAGATAATATAATTGATTCATGAAGGATTTAATGATGTTTATTTCATTGATTAAAACACTAAAATAGAAGGAGGTGATTTTTTATTTAAATGATAAATTTTAGTGTAAATGTTTTGAGTTAAAACTTCTTTTGACTACTAGGCTGGTGTTAACACATCTAGAATCTAGGAAAGGATTTATGGTATATTATCATGCATTGGGTTGAGGTTTGAGTTGAGTTCTTATTAATGGTAATCATGTTGTAGCCTATGGACCTCGCCAACTTCAGCCACATGACAAGATCTATCTTCACCATGACCTTAATCTTCAAGCATTAGTGAATTCTCTTATGTGTTGGAGACATTACCTCTATGGAGAATACTGTGCAAGGTATTAAGACCTAAAGAGTTTATGTTATATATTTTATAAAAAATATTTAAATCTATACTAGAGATGTAGGGTGTAGTACTTGAAATCATTTGACTTTGACATCACCTATAACCCAGGGAAATGGAATGTTTTTGCAGATTAGTTATCTAGAAAAATTCCAACCTAGGAAGTGAAAGAATCATCAGAAGAGTAGAATTTGATTGATCTCTTTGCAGAGTTTCATGTTGGTGTTCATAAGAAATGTGATGAAGTTTATTTCTCCAATGTTAAATTGAAATATACACTTATTGAGATGATTCTCCAAGAAAATAGTTAGATGATGAATTCTGTAGATTCAGAGAATATTTTTATGGTGGGGAGACTGATTCATAGTGGTATTTACCTATAGAGTGTGTTCTGTGTTATCAAAACTATTATGGAGTGCTGTTAGCGGCACGAAATGATGTAATGGTAGATTTCCGTAATTCTTAGTGGGATGTGAACCTAGGAACCAATAAAAAGTTTTATCAGTGAAGAAGATGTTCTAATTATATTTCCCAATCTTTATGTACATGGATATTGCATTTTGTTAGATTATTATTCACTAAATGTTATAAATTTATTCCTGAGGACCGTAATAGTTTAGAGCCTTTAGAAACATGGAATACATTCTAATAACTTATTGAAAGATCGTAAACATCTACTATAAAGATCTTTCCCTTTAGTAACCCTACCTAAAACCTTTCTTTATAACCTGATGAAAATAAAACATAAAAATGGGTGAATTTATATGCTTTGTAAGGTTATAAAAATGATATATGTAGGCAATTCATTATAATAAGGGTATGAGAACAGGATTGTGAAAATATAAGATCATACCATATATTTCTGATGTCATTGAATAAATATTACCAATTCATAAGAAATGAATCATAAGTAAATCAATGAAGTTAATCCATGAAATCATGACATAAAAATAAGATAAGAAAATCTATAATACACATAAAATTATAACTTTGGGAACATGTATACATAGTAACAGGTTCACTCAATAAATTACGGACAAGAAATCAGACACATGCTTAAACAAATGGAAATGAAAACAAAGTCCACACATAATATTATAGACATGAAACCAGCTCCACACATCGATTTTTGACCATGAAATAATGTTCATGTATAACATAAATACATCATGAATTATCCATTTTTACCCATTGAATTTGAGAAATATATATTTCCCACCTGTCACATAATGAAATCGTTGTAACGTGTGCCACAAAAACCAAAATCATTCATCAAATCATATCCCAAGGAATAAAATGGGTTTCTTATACATCATTCCAGCATAACATAATTCAAAAAAGAAAAATGGATTTCATAAATATAATTCAATGATAAAAATAATCAAACCATAGTAATAATAGAGACAATATACTAGAAACATATCCTTATTAAATAATTCCATATTATATTGAAAAAAATTTGATAAAACACTTGAAATTAATTCATGAGGAAAATATAATTTCTTAGTCAAAACACAATCATTTTAAAAAAATGCCACACAATTTTATAAGAAAATAATTTATTTTAAAATAACATTGAAATATTATAAGGTAAGTTTCATGTAAATACGACATTAAAAATAGTGTAAAAATGAATTCATACCATATAAGATAAAAATTATTCTTCACATAATTATTCCTGAAAGGTGAAAAAGTACCTCATATGAAAATGAAATAAATATTCCATTAAACCATGCAGAAAAATGTAATTTTTTTTGTTAAAATGAATATAAACATAAATATAAGAATATTAAAACATTTAATTAATTTTTTTTAAAAACATGGACATGGATTATAAATATATCCCAGTAAATACTTACGAGTATACAATCTCTGATAAAATGAGATTGTAAATTTATCTCTTACCAATATATAATCACAACAATCATATTACTCATAAAATAAAGAAAATTATATGAATATTTAAATATTATAAAATTCATAATAAGGATCTTAAAAACATTCATGTAAAAAATTAACACCATAAAAAAAAGAAATAAGTGGTGTATAAGGGATATGTCCCAAAAATATTAATGTGAGACAAAATAATCCATTACAATAGATCTGATTAACTTTATAGGTATCTAAAACTCATGTATACAGGTTTAAATAGCATCATTAACTTATTACATAACCATATTTATATCTATGACATCATATATGAATAGATTAACACCGTTTTAATAATAGTTCATTATTACTCTTCATTTGATGTTAGCTGCTTTATTTTATCTTATATGTTTTGTTATATAAGTCCCAATTATTATAAATATTATATAGTTACATCATCTAAATAATTCTATTATGGTAAAATATATAATATTTATTCATTATATACATTTATATAATCATTCATGAATGTTGGACATGGATATGAATCACATCGCGTCGTGGAAACGGAAGACCGTACATACACACGACCGATGGTATCATTTACTTAATAGAAAAATTTAAGGAATTTGATGGTATATTTTTTTAAATAATAAACATTATAATTATATATAGTTATTATTTCCATCATTATACCTATCCAAGTAATGTGGTGGTGAAATATTAATTAAACCATAATGTAAAGATGGTAAGCCGCACGAAGGAAAGTGTGGTGAATTCATTTTTCCGAATGATGGATAGAAGGTGGAATAAGATTATTAAAAATAATAATATAATCTATGAATATAGTTTAAAATTAATTTATTACTCTACAATGGAAACAATAATGTAATAGTAATTATAAGAATAAATGATCTTGAGAGAGTCGGTAAAGGAGATCAACTCTTCTTTAGTGAGCTCCCACTAGATCTCTTATTTAAGGAACCAGAGTTGGAATTTTAAGAATAAAAAAGCCTATAGAATGTTAATATTTAAGTTCATATGTAAAATGAGAATGTGATAGAAAATATTTAAGGTTCAAAGCGATGTTAATAGTGAGGGAGGAGGTTCCATTTTATAATTAACGTGAGGGGCACTTTTGGGATCTAAAAAAATATTAATTTATAATAAATTAAAACCCCATACACTATCCTCCAAAATTTAATGGTTTTTCTAGAAGGGATTTGATAATGTTTTAATATTATAAAATATAATTTTTAGGAATGTTTTTATATCAATTTAAGCCATATAAATTGAATTAACCCTTAGTTATTCTATTTTCATTTTAACCAAGGTAACAAATTACTCAATATTAAAATAGTGAAAATTATACTTATATGATGAAAAATAGATCATAAATATAAAATATAGATAATATTAGACTACATAATAGTAATTTTATATTTTTAAAAATATTTTATAATTTTTAAATAATTAAATAAATATTATTTTGATAATATATCAAAATTTTCACTTTTGACAGTATTGAATTAACGGATTTTTAAAAATATCAAGATAAGATGATAACCACAAAAATAATATATTGTTATATCTATGAGAGGTAAAGTTCATATAGAGTGTTATTTTTATGTATTAATTAAACAAAATTATATTTATTTTAATATTTTTAATCACATTAATTTGATATTTCTATTAATAATATATTCACCACATCTGTTTTGTGTAATTTTGTTGTATACATATCGAGTGGATAATAATTAAAAATAAAATACTATAATAAATATAAATCCTATATATTTCATTTTAATTCTTATAGAATAATATATCTCCTAGAAAATGCTACATTAAAAATGTTATATATATTAAAACATGAATGTGAAAACTATTACATCACTTTAAATAAAATACTATAAGTGTTATAATGTTTTCTATATGATAGAAAATGGTAAATAAACCAAACCTAGGATTATTTTTGTTGAGATATACTCGACCAATAAGATTTTGTCAATTTTTTTGGTTTTTAATTATTATTATTCTTTAAAAAAATATTTTATTTATTTTCCATCAATTAAATAATTTCTACATCATAAATGTATAAACCATTAGAGTAATTATTTAATTTCTAAAAATTAAAAATAAATTACAATGATATATAAACTCATTTCATATTGAATAAGAGTATTTATAGTAACATTTATCTTTTTATAAGCTTTTTCTTGAAAATGACTATGTTATTAAAATTTGAGTAATGCATATTTAAATTTCTCTAAATAAAATATATTAAATTTATTAATCACATCAATTTGGATTCAAAATGATATCATTTCAACCCAAGTATGGGTTAGGTATAAAATTACTCATATAATCATATTAGGATATGTATTATAGTAATTTTATAATTTTATTTTCAACAATAATTATCTAATTTACCTTTTTACAATATTAATAAAAATTACTAAAGTTACTATTCATAATACCAAAAAATAAAAGAATTCTATTAACATAATTTTGACCTATTGATTCAAAATATTTCATCTACTTTTAAAAAGTCAGAAAACAAATGTTGCAGTAGTTAATTTAAAATTAATCCCTTTTTCAGAATTAAAAGGGGATTTTTAAATGTTAAAATATTGCGAAAGAATAAAATATTTTTACATCAATATTCATGGTAAAATTAATAGAAATGTAAAAAAGTATATTAATTGATAAAAATATATTCTATGATTACATTAAAACCATTCAATTATAAAATTTATCTACATAAATTATATTGATGAAAAAAGTTTTTTCCATTAAATTATACTATATTGTAACTATTCATCAAAACATAAAACTATTCAAAAAACTATAAAAAAATCAACAAAATTTATCTTCTATATCCCTATTCTAAATAAGAATTATTTTTAAATATAACATAAAAACGTCTCTGAAACATGATTTACAATGGGTGCACCATCAAAAGGTGTAAAAACCACATTTTTTTGAAAATAATTCTTTTCTCTGAAAAATTGAATTTATACTTATATTATGCATTGAATGAATATAATATGAATTATTAACATTACATTGAATATATAAAATATGTATTATATTAATAAAATCCATAAATAGTGATTTTATAATTTTATAAACCCACTTATTTTCATTAAAATGGTTGTTTAGAAAAACTTAATATTGTTCATACCCACCATTATAATGAATGGGTTATAAGTTAACAAAATAATATTTTATTTTACACTTAAACTAGGTCTTGGATAAAATTAATTCTATCATCTGAATATGTTATTTTGTGTAATATAAGTCATTCATAGTGTTTTATCAACCGCAAGCTAAGATGGTGTTGTGTGTAGCGCAATACAATCTTCGTGTTGCATGCAACACAAAACATCAAATAAATTAAAAAAATTTATCTTATAAAAATATCTTGATGATACATTCTACCTCCCATAAAATTAATTTCTCCTTAAACAAATTTATGGGTTATACAGGTATTAATACTTGAATGGTTCACACATAGAAACCCACATAGGAAAAATGAATAATAAAACGTTATATGAAAATAGGATAGTTTGAAAATAACAGTTTCCAAAAGAAAATCAAAACTACATTCTATGTATGAGAACATAGGTGAGTATAGGTCATGGTGGAAAATAATAGACAATCATATATATTAACAAAGATCATTGATCATAAGAAAGTTAGTAATCTTATTAAGGTTAACAATCTTAATACCATATACTAAAGAAGCATGAAAGAGTTCATTGATATAAAAAATGTTGATAATAAGACATCCTTTTACATAACGATAAATTTTTACTAATGTTGAATAATTTTCATGAGAATATATACATACTTGTTTTTAGTACAATCTCACTATTTTTCATCACATGAACAATTTCCACTTTATCTCTTATGCAATGAAAAAAGTTGAATGTGTCATTCCTAAACTGTTAGCAGATCATGAGATCCATATATAGAATGATAATTCATTAATTTTTTCATTATCACATCAATAATGATCGGTCATGTTATAAAATATGCATAATTTCACCTATTGCGAGATAATACATTAATGTAACAATCATCATAGAGAGTTGGTCTTATACTATCCATAAATTTATAACCTTAAAATCCATCTAAATGATGTAAACCAAAATATTATAATGTTGTACACTAACTCGACTTAACTATTATCCCCCATATTTCATAAGGTATATCTTTTTGTTCACATTAAATAGATGTGAAAACCGTCATCATGTAATCTAATAAGTATTGGTAATAACATGAATTACCGTATATCCTTAGCGAAAAGATGCATGTTTCTTTATTACAAAACATATTGGATGTATTCCATAATTACTAATAACTTTTATACTTCATCCCTGATAGCATAAACACATTGACCGAAAATCCATTATTAGTCCCCAAGAAACTAGTATCATCCAATTTACTTATTCAAATCCAACATATCTCTATCCAAACATCGGTAACATAACATAAGGAATATAGTAAGGATTATATTTACCTTAATCATGTGTTCTCCAAATATATCACCTTACCCTTAAATTACATTATTAACCCTTTATAACAATTCAACATATCCTTTCAAATCCTTAATGAAAAAATTATTCCAAAAACACATATATACATCATGATTAATATAACTTAATATATGGATTTAAAAACATATACACCTCAGTCATCCAACATTATTCTTTAACCATTACTTTGGATCCATCATCCCAGTTATTATTAAAATATGAACCTTGTTTAAAGTTTACTCAAGATTAATCTGACCAATATGCTTAGGTGTTATATGAAAAATAATTCTTGAACATTCCATAGATTTCACATGTCATTTAAAATCTCTTTATCATCAATAATATAACTAAAACCTATGCCACCTTCATAATTATCTTCATGATATTTGAACATTGTAAATTTATTTTTATAATACCCATACTTTACAAATATAAAACATTAAATATTTACCATGATCTATCTAGTTCTGTCTATTGAATATTCCAAGAAAGAAAACTGTGAGAAATAATTATCATAGATAAAAATCACATAACCAAGGGAAATTTATTATAATATTTCAATCTAAGAAATAATAAGTTTAACACAAGGTTATTCACGATCGTTTCCCAAATATTAGGAATTTATCATATAATTATACATATCCTTAGGAAATCTATATACATATCCTTATAAATATCTCTAGGGATATCACTGATGTTTTCGCATCCTAGTTTCCAATGTTTTACTAAAGTATTCATCTGATACCAACTATAATGACCCAAGATTGATGTACATATATATTACTTCATTTTAGATGAATATTCATTACATTTGATAAATTCGTGCCTAAGGAATATAATAGTTTAGTGACATTGGAAACATTTAATACAATATTCTTAACATGATGAAAGATCTTCAACATCTCCCATAAATATTTTCCAATTTAATACCCCTACCTAAAACCTTGGTTTATAACCTGTGGAAATGAAAACCTAAAAAGGGGTGTGATCAGATGTTGAGTAAGTGTATAAAAGAGAAATAAGTCGGGATATCATGAGAATAAGGTCATGAGAACATGATAGTGAAAATATGAAATCATACCCTGCATATCAAAATCATGGAATAAATATTGGCAGATCATAAGAAAGGAATCAAAATAAAATCAAAGAACACAATCCATGAGATCATTACATTAAAATAAGACATGAAATTATGGAATAAAAATAATTTTGAAACTTTTTGATCAAGTATATATAGTAACATGTTCACTTATTTAGTTAAAGACATGGAATCATACCCATGTATAATCATATGGATATGAACACTAGGTCCACTAATAAAATTATGGACATGAAAACCTAGTCCACACATAGAATGGTGAACATGAAATAACGTTCATGCATAAAATATATACCTCATGAGTTATCTATCACTAACAATGCATCGACGGTAGATATTGGCCCCAAATATAAGATAATGAAATCATTATTATGTTTTACACAAAAAAATCATTCACCAAAGCATATACAACGGAATAAAATGGGTTTCTTAAACATCATTACATCATAACATAATTCATGAATGACAAATGAATATCCTAAATATAATTCCATAATTCAAATAATAAAACCATAGGAATATTAGGTATAATATACATGAGAAATATAATTATTAAATAATGTCATATTACATAGAAAATAATTCTGATAAAACACTTGAAATCAATTCTTGAGAAAAATATCCTTTCTTCTTCATTTTTTTTCATTTTTTAAAATGATTCAAAATTTTCCTTAAAAATAATTTATTTAAAAATAAAGATGAATAAATATATGGTATTATTTATGTAAACAAGTATTTAATATATCTTCAAAATCTATTCATGCGGTATATGATAAATCAACAAATTTTTTGTACTTTTGCTGAAAAAGTCTAAAAGTACATCACTTTGAAATTGAAGAAATAAACCCTTAAAACCGTGTAGTAAAAAGTAAAAAAATGGGTAAAATGGATTTTATCATCCATATAATAATATTAAAACATTTTATGAAATAGTTTTTATAAAACAAGGACATGAATGAAAAATATACCCTAGTAAAAACATACATATAAACAATCTCAGATAAAATGATATTGTGAAATTACCGATTACCAAGTTATAACCAGTCAAATCATATGGCTCATAAAATAAATAAAATTATATTCATTTTTAAATATCACAAAATTCATAATAATAATCATAAAAACAGATACGGGAAATATAAACAACACACAAAAGAAATAGGTGGTGTATAAGGCATATGTCCCAAAAAAACATAAGTGAGCCAAAATAATCCCTTACCTTAGGGATGATTTCAATTGTATGTATCTGGAACTATTATATAAATTTTTAAATAATCCCATTTTAATTTTCCAGAACCATATTTATATTTACTTTTTCAAGTGTGATTAGTTTAACACTCGTTTGATAATATTTCAGTATTACTCTTCTTTTGGTGTCAACTACTTTATTTTCTCTTGCTTTTTTTTTTTCATATAAGTCCCAAGTAGTACAAATAAGATATATTTCAATAATTTGAAGAACAATATTAAGGTAATATATATAATATTTATTCATTATATACATTTATATAATAATTCATGAATAGTTGACATGGATATGAATGTCACCATGTTTTGGAGATGGTGGGGGGAACGTATGAACAAGAGATGATATCATATACTTAATAATAAATAATATGGATGTAGATGATATATTTGTTGTTAAATAATCAATATTATAATAATATATTGTTATTATCTCTTTCATTATACCCATCGAAGTAAAGTGGGTTGTGAAAAAAAGATTACACCACTGTTTGGAGATGGTAAGCCTTACATATGTACAGTTGGTGAATTAGTGTTTTGTATGATGTATATAAAGAGGAATAATGTTGGTAAAAACAGTAATAAAATATCATTATATATTTTATATTGAAGATATTAGTTTATATTTTAAACATCAAAGTAATAGGATATAGAAGAATAAATTATCTTAAGAGAGTTGATAAAAGAGATTACCTCTTCTTTGGAGATCTCCCTCTATATCTCCTCTTAAAGACACTAGAGTTGATCTTTTGAGTAGAAAATAACCTATAAAATATTAATGAGTAAGTTTAGAAGGTAAATTATAAAGTTATGGATGATCTTGAAGGCTCAAATTGATGTTAATAGGTGATGGAGGAGGTTTCCTTTTATAATAGTGGTGAGGGGTGTTTTTGGGATCCCCAAAAATATTAATTTATAATAAACTAGAAACTCATAAAAAACCTCCAAAATGTATTAGATTCATATATTGTATGATATAATATTTGAATATCATCAATAAATAATTTTTACGTAGGTTTTTGTGTCAATTTAAATCTTATCATTTCAATTAACACTTAGTTATTCTATTTTAATTTTAACTATGGTAACAAATTGTTCAATATTAAAAAAGATTATTTTATAATTTTATGATGTTAATTTATAAAAATTAACCATTTAGAGAATTTTAGACTATATCAAAATTATTTTATATTTTTTTCAATATTTTATTATTTTTAACTATTTTAATAAAACATTATTTTGACAAAATATCAATATTGTCAATTTTGACACTATTAATTTAATGGGTTTTTTAAAAATATCAAGATAAGATGTTAAACTAAATAAAATATTTTTATTAAATCTAATAGGGGTTCATGTAATATATAAAATCCTTTGGATATACTAATCATCCAAAATTATATTTATTTTAATATTTTTAGTCACAGTAATTTGATGTTTCTATTAATAAAATAATTACTACTTCTATTTTGTGTAATTATTTAATATTCATATTTATTGAATAAGAATGAAAAATAAAATACTACAATAATAATAAATATTATATATTTCATAAAAATTCTTATATTCAAATATAACTCTTGTAAAATCCAAAATAAAATATTATATTTATTAACACATGAATGTGACAACTTTAACATCACTTTAAATAAAATATTATAAATGTCATAATCTATTTCATATGGTTCTAAATGGTCAATAAATCGACACATGGATTATTTTAGTTGAGATATAACTGAATAATAATATTTTCTCAAGTGTTTTTGTCTTTTAATGGTAATTATTATTTTAAAAAATTATTTTTATGATTTTTCATCC
This sequence comes from Viscum album, assembly GCA_963277665.1. NCBI lineage: Eukaryota > Viridiplantae > Streptophyta > Magnoliopsida > Santalales > Viscaceae > Viscum > Viscum album. The sequence goes on from OY728161.1 coordinate 1,605,224,081, forward strand.
GTTAAAAAATTTCGGCAACATCAATGAATAATCCTTCAAAACAACTATTTATTTTGTAAAAATTTAAAATAAATTACCATGATAAATAAAAACATTTTATATTTCAAATTTGTATTTATTGTCGAATTTATCTTTTGTATAACCTTATTTTGAAAATAATAATGTTATGAAAATTTGAATAATACATTTTTAACTTTTGATTAAATTAAATATATTAAATGTCCAAATCTCATCCATGTGGCTTCCAAATGGAATCATTTCGACCCAAGGATGGTTTAGGAATAAAATAACTCAACTAATAATATTAGGAAATGTGTTAAGGTAATTTAATAATATTATTTTTACCCTTAATTATCTGATTTACCTTTTTACCCTATTAATAAAAATTACTCAAGTAACTATTCATAATACCAAAAATAAAAGAATTATATTAGCATAATTGGTAAAAACTGATTACATATATGTAATAAATTTTGAAAAATAAAAATGTAGTAATTTGTAGTCGTTAATTTAAAATTAATCAAGTTGTCAAAATGAAAAAGAGGTTTTTAAAAGTTAAAACATTGCGAAAGATGAAATATTTTTAAATCAAAATTCTTGGTAAAATTAATACCAATGAAAAATTTATAATAACTTATAAAAATGTATTCTATTTTTTACTTTAAAATAATTAAATAATATATTTTATCCACTTATATTATTTCTATGGTAATGTTTTTTTTCAATTAAAATTTAGTATACTTTACTATTCCTCAAAACTTAAAACATTTCAAAAAAGTATCAAAAATAAATCAAAAGTAAATTTTTATATCCCAATTACAAATAATAAATTTATTTTGTTAAATATAATTTTTAAAAGTGTCAAAAACTTGATTTAGAATGTGTACGACATCAAAAGGCGGCAAAACTACATTTTTTTAAAAATACTTCTTTTTTTGAAAAATTGATTTTGTTCTTATATCATTCCTAGAAAAAATATAAAATGTATTTTAAACATTATATTTAATATATTAATTTAATTAAATCCATCATGAGGGATTTTATTATTTTATAAACTCACATATTGGCATTTAAAATGTTTTTTATGATAAAGTTAGTACTATTCATACCCTCCCTTATAATAACTATGTTATAAGATAAAATAATAATATTTAGGTTTTCAGTTAAACTCGGTGTTGTGTGAAATTAATTATATCAAAATTACTTGAAATTGTGTGAATCACAAGCCAAATCTTTTGTTACGTGTACTATAAGCTAAGACGAAGTTGCTTATAGCACATGCTAATATTGGTGTAGTGTACAACACAAGACATCCAAAAAATTAAAAAGAATATATCATATATATCTATTAAGGTTTTACACTAGAGGAACAATATAAGGGGGGGAATTGATGAGTTTTTTCCTATTGCTATACATGCCTATAGGTGAAAGCAGTGCACCTGAAGCCTTCAAGTTTATGTCAACCACTTACAGTCTCTACTTGAAGTGGGATAAAATTTATATGGAATTTTTGGTTAGGTAACCTCATACCTAGTGGAAGAAGAATGTGATATGGGTTGTGATGGAAATGCAGAGAAAGTCACATCACTTTATACCCATTCACGATACAGCAAAAGTTGATGAATTGGAAAATCTATATGTGAAAGAGATTAGATGTTGTATGAATTTAGATATGCTATTGTCTCTAATAGGGATACTCAGTTTACTTCTTGTTTTTTGAGAGGCCTTCAATAGGAATTCGAATATCAGGGTCATTTTAACAGGCCCAACCATCTTCAATTGAATGGGAAAACATTGAGTGATATACTTATTCTAGTGTATGTGATTCATTCTTTGGTTCTTGAATTTATTAGGTCTTGGGATGATCACATGGGACTAGAGGTGTTTTATTATTATAATTATTTTCCAATTCATGATCATAATTGAACCTTTTGAGGCCTTGTATGGTCGAACATGTAAATATTCATTGTGTTGTCCAGAGATCGGTGAATGTTCCTTGGTTGTACCTAGTTCAGTGCATGAAACAGGAGAAAATATTCAAATGATTTTTTCAAAGAATGCTGATATAACATAACTTATATAAGTATTATTCTAATTTCCCATGTATATCATTAGAGTTCATAATTGGTTACCAAGTGTTCTTCAAGGTTTCACCTCGGTTTGGTCATCGACGACTTGGCAGGCAAGGGAATATTTCTCCTCATTTCGTGGGACCTATTGAGGTTATGGAGTAAGTGGGAAATGTTTCTAAATGATTAACACTTCCACCACAACTAAAATCAATACATAATTTATTCCATGTATCATAGCTAAGAAAGTATATCTCTGATCAGTCTCATGTTTTGAGTTTGAGTGATCTTGAGATTGAACCCGATTTATCTTTTACTGAACGACCAGTCAGGATAGTTGATTTTAAGACAATGGAACTTCATGGGAGGTGGATACCATTGGGTTGTGTGCTATGGTAGTACAGTACTGATAATCATGATATGTGGGAATATGAGGCAATGATTAGAGAGCAGTGGCATCATCTATTTAGAAAAGATACATCTTCATAGAATATCTGAGTAAATAATATTTTTATAGTGGATAGGTTGTATCAACCCATTATTGATATGAAAAATATGATTTAAAACAATTCTTGTTTTTCCATTTTAATTTTCTAGGTAATGGTTGAGTTTGGATTAGAAGGATAACAATAATGGTAAAGTTATTGGTTTTTTGGATTCTCTCCTTTAAACAACTTTTTCAAGGATGCTTCATAAGGATTTCATGTCCTATAATAGAGTTATGAATCATGAAAGGGTTCTATAAACAAGTCATGAACAACATTACGCTTTGATGGGTACTCGTCTTGAGTTTTCATTACACATCGTGAAGGAATTAATGATAAGTTTTTAACATAAAGCATAATCTTTTAATGAAAAAAGTAATATGTTTTGATAATTAAAAAATATAAGTATTTCATGCTGTGTATTGTGATTTCACATCATGAAATACCATGAATGTGTTTTTTTAAACAGGTAGTTCGGTTGAGTTTTTCTTTTTCCTCTACTCTAGTTCCTTCTCCCTCAAACTAAGGCATTTAACATGTGATCTAGAAGCCTTCCATCACTTCTGTATCCATTTTTTGGCATTAAATAATTGCTACTCTTGCGTTGTAATTCCTATGTAAGAGTTTTCCCTTTTCCATCACGTTTCTCTCATTCTCCTCTCATTGGTTTTTAATGGATCATCTTGGAGTTGATGGATCTATGCCATGTGGTGTTAGATTTATTATCTGGGTTGGGTTGTAAGGTTTTCTCTACATTTTTTTCTAATTGACGATTGTCGTTGAGACTGTTGAGTTTCAAGAAGTGGTAGTTGGTTCCACCCCGACTAGCCAAATTGATTATCATTAAAATTATTGATTTACTTCAATTATTTATTTAAATTCGATTGGTCAAACATGATTACAATTGTTTTGATAAAACCTATTTCTAGTGAATTGGGAGATTTGAAATGGTTTTGTCATGAGAACATAGAAAACCCACAATTCCTTAGAATTGGGGTTTGTTTATATAAATTGGATAATTTAAAATTTTGAATTTAAATTATGGTTTTGATGGAAATGATTTCAATTAAAATGTTGAATTTAGCTGATGAATCAATTTGTGAAATGATTTAATTTGTTTTGAATGGACTGAAAACTTGTTATAGTAGTTTAAAAAGGATCTGATAGAAACCAAGTGGTTTTCATCTTGTAAGAGGCTTTTTTATGATTAAAACCCAATTTGGTGTAAAATAGAAAATTGGCCTTTTGAAATGTGATAATGAGGTTAAATATTTTTTAATAAGTCCTAAAATAAATTTCCCATTGATGATTAGGTAAGAGAATATGAATTCTTGGGTAGTTGGTGAGTTATTTTGAAAACCTCTATGTTATTACAACATTATAAAACATAAATATCGTGGTTCACATCCTTGATGGGAGGTTTTCATGTACCCTCTAGACAGATTTATGTGGATGTGTGTATACATATATTGCTGATACCACATAGATTGTGTGGAAACCTATAGCTGGAAATACCATCACACCTTTTGGGAGATGACCATGTTGCCCTATAATTGTTTATATTTGAGATATAAATGTATTCCAAAGTAGTATTAACTTCATTACGTGGTTGATGATTTTATAAATAACATTTTATATAAATATTTTAATTAATCCATTATTTTTGAAATATTCTATCATTTGTTTAGCCTATTATTAATGTTTTTCCATCTTTTAAGATGTCTAACATGATTTGTTTTAAAATGATATAAATTCCATACCAGATTTATTTAAAATATAAAGATTTACATGGATTAATATATTGTTGGAATCAATTATGGAATCCATGGTGAGTCCATATTGGATGTTTTAGCTCACACCCTACTTTTTTGCATCGGGTGTTTGTAGAATTTTTTCATAAAGGTTGGAGAAGGGGGAAAGTATCTCTCGGAGGGGGATCTACCTATTGAACCATGATCAGGGTGAGTTTTTTGTTGAGTCAATAAGGCTTTCCTTATGAATTTTCAATTCCTTCTTGTTTAGAAATTCACAAACACCTATATCTTTAATCAAATATGTTTTTACAGCTGTTTTACATCTCTAAGGAAAATGTCCTTCCTCTAGGAAATTTACCTCTATCTTATTTCCATTTTTCATATCAATAATTTTCTTCAGTTTAAAAATTGGATTCATATATATATTCTCAGAATTGTATAATACATAGATATGATGAATTCTATTTCAGGATCTGAATTCTCATTTTGAATTCTGTGATTAATTCTTATTATGAATTCAAATATAGATTACTCATTACATACTCTATGATGAAAATTTCATTATGAATTCTAATGAAGAATTCTCATTACAAGTTCTGATGATGAATTATCATTACAAATTTTGATTATGAATTCTATGAATAATTCTATTTACGAATTTTGTGTTGAATTCTCATTACGAATTCATTGATGAATTCTCATTACGAATTCTGTGATGAATTCTCATTACGAATTCTATGGTGAACACTCATTACTAAATCTGTGCTAAATTCTCATTACGAATTCTAGGATGAATTCTCATTACGAATTCCAGTGTAGAATTCTCATTACGATTTCTGGTTGTGAATTCTAATTAATAATTATGGATACAAACATCTATGAAGTTCGAATATGAATTATTCTGATAAACAGAATTCGAATATCCTTGTAATATAGACTCTGAATATAATTTTTGTTTTGGCTCCAAACTTTTTACTTACACTCTGATTTGTTATGTTTGTTATAAAACGATGTCGTTCTTTCAGTTACAAATATTTTGTTATAAAACAATGCCGTACATTCTGTTTATTTAACTAAGCATTGGTTTAGGGAAACATGTACATGTCTATCCAAAATTTAAGGAAATATGACTGTTGGAGGAGGGTAATAACCATTGCTACTGAGCCTATAAATAGGATCTCATTTGAAAGTTATCAATATGAATTTGATCAATCTATAGACCGCACGATGTTAAAGTGATTTCTAGAGAGATAAGATTTTCATGATTTGTGTGTACTGAACTACTCATTCAGATTACTTCGTGCAACTCCGAATGTTGGTGATTACATTTGAGAGCTTCCAGGTATAGGAAGAAATAGTTTTCAACTACCTTGATGTTTGAGGGATTCCTCACTCATAAAGACAGAGGTTCTATCTAGCTTTATGTTGAAGGCTTGTGGAGATAGCAAGAAAGAGACTCCAATCTTTTTTTGGAGGTCTTACCCAGGTGTGGGTAAGACATACTTTCTTGAAACTATAATTCAAGGGACCTTTATTTAATGTTGTTGGATACCTTTCTCTTTGGGTTAAAATATTTATATCTTGTTACTTGGTTTTGTTACATGTTTTTTTGCTGATTTTTTTTTGTATTGTAAGGAAAGTATTACCTTCTTATATTTCCTGAAACATGTACTCCGATTCAGTTAGATTCTATATTCTTTATGGTAGAATATCATATTGTAAACTTTGGTAAAGTTTCATTTTCCGGATCCATATTTCTGGAACCAGTTTTCCAGAATCACTTTCAAGATTTAAGAAAGTGTATAAAACAATAAGTTTGTAACTTCATACATTGTCCCAACATTTCAATTGGTTAGAGGTGTTGTGAGTTTCCTTAGTTTAACTTTGTTAAACATGGATCATTCTTTGTTTATGGAAATTTTTAAAGTGCACAATTCAACCCCAACATGTTTTTTGAGTATATACATCATCATATCGATCCAAAAATTGGTATCAGGGGAGGTTTCAAAAATAATTATATTCACATATAAGTTTTTCTTGTTCAGTTTTTCATTTTTCTGTATATTTTCCTTGCTTCAGAATATTCTCCTTAAATCGGATCTTTTGTTATTAACATGTTTTTGTGTAGAAATATTTTGAAAATGGTAGGAATCAATGTGGGTTCCATTGACAACATAAATCCTACAAGACCACCCATTTTTATGGTAATGATTATGAGTATTGGAGGGATCGAATGAAGACATTCTTTATCAATACTGGAGTTCAAAATTTATTTATGCTTACTGGAGGTTATCAAATTCTTGATGAAGAAGTTACTACTTTCACAAACCAATAGAATCATGATTATCAATTAAACTATAAGCTACGCAACAGTTTACATTGTTCAATGACTAGGAACATATATAACCAAATTTCATCTTCTGAATCAGCAAACTGTAATAGAAGAAACTCGAAGTTACAAATTTTGGTACATCCAAAGTGATTGAGACCAGAAGTGCCTTGCTTAGGGCTGAGTATCTCGGTTTTAACATTCCATATGGATAACCAACTTGTAATTTTCATCAAAGATTTATGACTATTGAGAATAGCTTACAATCTATGGGAGAGAATGGTTTGGATGATGAAGCTCTTGTTGACAGGATCATTGATATTATGCCCAATGGGTGGGAATCAAACAGAACTGCTATTGATGAGAACATGAAGCTTACTCAAATTTCCTTAGATGAGCTATTTATTACTCTACTTCAACATGAAAGAAGGATGAAGAGAGATGCTGACAACATCAAAAAGAAGAATTTGAATGGTACTGTTGCTTTTACTACAACATCAAATCGCATGAAATCTAAGACTCCTGAGAGAGTAACTAGATCCAAATATAAGAATGTTGTTATTTAATATGAATCTAGTGAGAGTGAAGTCTCATAGAATGAGTTATAAAATCTTTCTCAATGGATGAACAAGATAAATGGACAAAGAAATTTCCAATCCAAGTATAAGAATAAGGAAAGGAAAGATGATAATGATTCAGAAGTTGCATGATATGAATGAAAGAGAGCTGGACACATAAGACCTGATATTCCTTTTCTCAAGAAGAAAGAAAGAAAAGAGAGGCACTTTGAAAGAAGTAAGAATAAGTATTATAAAGATGAAGCTAAGAATGTTCTGAAAGCTAATGATACATGTAGTTCTAGTAGTTGTGACTCTTCAGATGAATCTTCGGATTATGAATCTTATGGACAGAAGAATCTTTGTCTTATAGCTAGATTACCTATTGAAAATAATTTCATTATGGATGAGGTATACAATGCTGAATCATTGAACAATGATTATTTAAATGCTAATGATAGTAAATAGTATAAATCTTCGGATGAAGAATACACTTTTGATTAAGAAAATAATTTACCCACCTATAAAGAATTTTCTAGGTTTGCTGAACTTATTGAGATTGAGAATTCAAAACACAATAAGAAATATGATAAGGAAAATTCTAGAAATACTATTCTTACTCAAGAAATATCAGATCTTTCTAAATATATTGAAAAAAATTCTTATTTTATAAGTATTTCAAAAATTCTTGAGGAAGTAAATTCTGAGAAGAATAAACGTTTTGAAGATCTAGAAAAAGTAATTTCTATGAAAAGTGTTTCTGAGCCTAGCTCTAGTTTCAAATCTAATGATCTTGAAGATAAAAACTTGGTTATAAAACTCAAGTCTGAAATATTTTCCTTGACGAAATTTTTATCAAACATTACCTTAGGTAATGAAAATTTTGATAAGATATATTCACAAATACGACCTTTAAGAAACAAGTCATGATTTTGTTATACCCATATAAAACCAACATTTAGTAACAATTATTTTGTTTCTCAAAGTTCCCCATTTTGTACCAAGTGTCAATGTGGTGGTCACTTGGCAAAGAACTGTTCTTTTAACACAACCCAATCTTTAGGTTTTCATAAGGCTTATTTCTCTAAGAAGATGTGGGTGCCCAAAATTTTGTTATCATAAAATCTCAGATCCAAACAAGTTTGGATTCCGAAAGTCTAATTATTATCTTCTTTTCAGGAAGATAATGGCAGTACCCGAAACAATACATGGTACATGGATAGTGGATGATCCCTGCATATGAATGATAATAAAAACTATTTAGAAAATATTATAAAGACTAAAGGAGGAAAAGTAACATTGGGAGACAACGCTCATGGAGAAATTGTTGGTATAGGTAATATTGTTATTCTTGGTAAAACGTTGATTTCAAATGTTTTGTTTGTAAAGGGTCTTTAAAAAAACCTCATTATCATATTTCAATTATGTGACGAAGGATACCTTTTGAATTTTAGGAATGATAAGTCCTTAGTACACAATTCCAAGGAAGAGTTTATTCTTTATTCACATGGGCAAGAGAATGTTTACACTTTGAACATAAAATATCTAAGGAGTCAGGTCTTACCTTTTCTAAGTGCAATGGAAGATCATTCATGGTTATGGAATTGAAGACTAGGTCACTGTATCCTAAGAAACTTATGTAAACTCTCTAAAAAGATACTAGTTAAGGATCTACTGGAGCACAGATTTTATTACTCTAAAGTTTGTGGTCCTTATCAATATGGCAAGAAGCATAAATCTAGTTTTAAATCAATTGGTGAAGTCTCAAAAACTGATGCATTATAGTTGGTGCACATGGATATTTTTGGTCCAACACAATCTGGATGTATTGGAGTCAAATACTATGTGAATGTTCTAGTTGATTATTATAGTAGATTTACATGGGTCTAATTTCTAGAAAAAAAGTCTGAATCTTTTTATTATTTCAAAATATTTAGATCCCTAGTTAAAAATGAGAAAAACCTTCCTTTTAAAATTATTCATAGTGATAATGGAGGATAATTTCAAAATTCTAATTTTGAAACTTTTTTTAGTAGAAAAGGAGATACCATTATTCAGTTTTTTGGAACGCAAAATCAACTTGCAGATATTTTTACAAAATAAATACCTTCCAATAGATTTTAATAAATTAAACAGAAGTTAGGAATGATAACCATAAATTAAATTTCTTTCATTAACTTCTTTTTGAAACAATATCCTTATATTAATAAACTCCTTTTCATAGGGGGAGTACATTTGTTTGTTACCTTTTCAAAAAAGTTCTTAATGATCTTATCAAAAAATTTATTAATGATGTTTTCAAAAAATTTCGTAATGATATTTTCAAATCTTTCATAATGGAATTTTCATACAGGAAAATTCATAATTAAATTTTCATACTGGAACATTCGTAATGAAATTTTTATACTAGAACTTTTGTAATGAAATTTTTGTTCTAGAACTTTAGTAATGAAATATTCATACTTGAACTTTCGTAATGAAATTTTTGTACTAAAATGTTCATAATGAAATATTCGCATTGGAACTTTCATACTGAAATTTTCGTACTAGAAATTTCATAAAGAAATTTTCGCATTAGAACTTTTGTAATGAAATTTTCATACTGAGAATTTTCGTAATGAAATTTTCTTACTCATATTTTTTCGAAATGAAATTTCTTGTACTCATGTTTTTTGTAGTAAGATTTTCGTAGTCATATTTTCATCAAGAAGAATGTCACCAATTATGAACCATCTTCTAGCTAATCCGAAAGGTATGATTTCTTTACTTATGTTTTTGTAATCATATTTTACTTGATGGTACATTCTTATGTGTTTTAAAATTTCTCGGACTCTAGTTTTCTTTAATCTGATTATTTTTCATAAAACCTCAAAAGATCGGAGTCATGTTTTCCTTGCAGATTGTTTCTCAACTATCAAATCAAGTCTCAATGAATCTCAATCATTCGATCTACAATGGACGCCGAATCTTCGTTACAATGCCTATATAAAGGGGACCCCCAAGTGTTGTCCCACATCGGATATCAATATTTTTCATCTCAAAGCTATTTCCTCCTTACTTAAGGCCACTCCAATCTTTCCCAAGCCCTTTCTGATTTCTTCAGAAGATTTCCGTTTTGAATAAATATAGAAGACACTTCTCAAGATAAGTCAACTAGGAATCCCATTTCTAAGTGGTTAGTTTATAGGGAGAGGCTGGTGCATTCGAATTTCTACAAGTATGATTCTCTAATATCGAAGAACATCAAGCTCAGTGGCTGGGAGGATGTATGCTTATCAAAGACAGCGAATCAGGATCCGGTTTATTCAGATTTGCTTGTAGAGTTTTACGAGTCTGTTTCCTTCCACAGGGAAGATATTAGAGAGAAGTTTTCTTTCAAGTCTTATGGGAAGACTTAAAAATTATCATACACCAGGACTGCAATATTGGTGGGTCTATCATATTAAGGTTAAGCTGAATTTTTCTCACACAAGTTGCCGGATGAGAAGGTAAGTTTCAATAATGTCAAGTCTATGTAATGCCTTGGACCTAAAGATGTTAAGACCACTAGGATTGGTCATCTGTCTTCAAATAATCAGATTCAAACGTTGTGGGTACAAGGTTTTTTTGTACCAAGAAGTGGTGATAAGGATAATATCAATAAGTGTGATATATACATATTATATTTTTTGTTAAATCTAGGGATGTTAAATTTGTTGAGGCATGTTTTGATTACAGTTAATAATTTTAAAGAAGTTAATATGAAAGCTCAGATCATAAGGTATTTGGCATTGTTTTCCAAGCATATTTTCAGGTGTCTTGATTTGTGTATAGTTTCTTGCACATCCAAGACAATAAATTACATGGTATTGGTGGTTAGTGATGATACGTTGAAGAGGATGAAGATAGACTTTTCTGTTGAATTCGTAGAATTTTATTCTTTACCAGAGGAAGAGGCTGAAGTAGCTTAGAAAGATCAAAAAACACTAGAACCATCAATGAATGCTTGGAAGAAAAGGAAATTAAAGGATGTGGAAGTTGCTGAGAAAAACCCTTAGTCAATGGAAACTCAATCTGCACCACCTAAACCCAAGAAACAAATGGCCTCTCCATATGAGGTGGTTTCCAAGTGGAGGCAAGATAAAGAAATGAGAAAATAAGGGTTGCCAAAATTCAGACTGGACCCTGCTAAGGCTAAGGCCTTGAAATTGAATGCTACTAATGAATTAGAAAAGAAATCCACGGAGAATAATATTAAGAAAAATATGTCAGAGGCAGAGATTGTTCAATATCTTCTGAAATTCACCAAAGTAGAATCCTAATATTTTCCCTTTCTGAAATCCTTTTTGGTTGAAGGATTTCCTGAAACTCCGGCTGAGAAGACTCCAGAAAATTATGAAATGAAAAAAGATGAGAAGGAATTGATGTTGAGAGTTCAACAAGTTTTGGAAGAAATTCAGAAAGCATAGAGCAGTGGTGGATCTGGTGATTTAATCAACCAAGTTGAAGAGTATCATGAGAAGGATAGTACATACGAAATTTTTTCACTCCGGGCTTCTGAAGCCGGATCCTCAAAAATTGCTACACTTAGAGTTGATGAGAATGGTGAACTGTAAGTGAACAAGCCGTCTGAGGAAGAAAGTCACAATCATTACTTTATAGAGCCTAGGAATGTTGAAGTTAGAGTAGATAAGGAGAAAGTTGATGAAGATGAGATTGTTCAACTTTTAGAAAGTGAGCAAGAATATCCTGATGAACAGACCATTCCGAAAGATGATAGGGGTATGCAAGTGGTTGTTGACACTCCAACAAAAGATATTATAAGAAGAAAAGAAGATGGAGGATAATACAAAAGGAAGCTGACACAGTCATATGAGGAACAATATCCAACCAGAATATCAGATTTGGAGTCATCTGTCTTTGGACATGACTTTGTCAAACAGTCCCTAAAGAACCCGGTGGACATCATTCCGATTTTCCAGCAATAAAATCCAGATGTCAGATGCCTCAACATAGCATAAATAAAAAATCTGACTCTGTGTCCATGGTGATGGATAAGTGTGCTAAGATTGAGGATGATCAAAAAAATTCTTATCAATTATGATTCTCATAGATTTTCTTGCAAGAATATAACCATGTGGCCTAAGAAAGTTGTTCAAGAGATAGAAGATCTTGATCAATTACAAGTATATGTAAGAGATTCTTTTGATACTGAAGACTCTAAAATCAAGGATCTTATAAATTATTTTTAGAAGAAGTTAACACTTGATCATAATGTTCGGATGCAGGAGGTCAAAGATATGAATGGGATGCTATGATCTCTTTTCCAATAGTACATGGATGATAAAGATCTTCAGATTCAGTTGGATGAAAATGTTGTAATGAAAGATGAAACTCTTAATGCTTAGACAATGGAAATGGAGGCTCAAGATGCAAGAATAGATACTTTAGAGAAGCAAGTGGAGGAGGACCACAAAGAAATGAAGATGATGAAGACAATTTTCAAAATTCTTATTCCCAATGAGAAAGAAACAAAATAGACAACTCCGATAATTTCTTGTAGTGTTTTGCATGTACTAGTTCTTTCCAATATTAATGAAATTTTGGTTACTTGTCTTTTGGTTGGTTACATGTACTAATATTTCTGGTACTTTATTATCTTTTACATTCCCTAAATTCTTTTTTAAAATCACAAAGGGGAGAAGGAAAAAAGAATTACTCAAATGGGGGAGAAGGGAGAATCTAAAAGGGAGAAGAAATGTTTCTATGTAAAGAAGAACTATCCCTAAGTAAGGGAGAGATTATCTAAGGGGGATTTTCTCATTAAGAAGTTTTTCATTCTTATGATAATGAAAATTCAATTCCATAAATATAGAATACGATCCTTAGAGTTCCAAAGCCTAAGGGGGAGTTATTCGTTTTCACTATCCTTCATAAACAAAGAGAGATAAGCTTTAATTTCAAGGTTTGTAAATTTATTCGAAGATCTTATATTTTTTCGTATGGATGACTGTGCTTTCCAGAAAGGGGGAGATTGTTGAGTCAATAAGGCTTTCCTTATGACTTTTCCATTCCTTATGGTTTTGAAATTCACAAACACCTTATCATTATGAAATTTTTTTACCCCTGTTTTACTTCTCTAAAGAAAATTTCCTTCCTTTAGGAAATTCACCTCTATCTTGTTTTCATTTTTAATATCAATATTTTTCTTAAGTTTAAAAATCGGATTCAGATCTATATTCTCAGAATCGTATAATACATATATATATGAAGAATTCTATTTCAGGATCCGAATTCTCATTCTGAATTTTGTGATGAATTCTCATTAAGAATTCTAATGCAGATTACTCATTATGAATTCTATGATCAAAATCTCATTATGAATTTTGATGAAGAATTCTCATTATGAATTCTCATTACGAATTCTGATTACGAATTCTGTGATGTATTCTCCTTATGAATTCATTGATGAATTATCATTACGAATTTCGTGATGAATTCTCATTACGAATTCTGTGATGAATTCTCATCACGAATTCGGTGATGATCTCTCATTACGAATTCTGTGATGAATTCTCATTACGAATTCTGGGATAAATTCTCATTACAAATTCCAGTGTAGAATATTCATCACGAATTCTGGTTGTGAATTCTGATTACGAATTATTGATACAAACTTCTATGAAGTTTGACTACGAATTCTTCTAATAATCAAAATCTGAATATCATTATAATATAGGATCCAAATATAATTTTTGGTTAGACTTCGAACTTTTTACATAAACTCTGATTTGTTATGTTTGTTATAAAACGATGTCGTGCTTTCAGTTACACATGTTTTGTTATAAAATGATGTCTCCAATTCTGTTTCTTAACCAACCGTTGGTTTAGTGAAACGTGTACATGTCCCTCCAAAATTTAAGGAGAATGTGACCATTGTAGGAGGGATCCGACCATTGTTACCGAGCCTATAAATATGATCTCATTTGAAAGAGCTCAATAAGAAGTTGATCACTCTAGAGACCACACACTGTTATGGTGATTTCTAGAGAGAGAACCTTTTCATGCCTTGCACATACTAAAATGATCGTTCAAATTGCTTCGTGTGACTCCGAATGTTGGTGATTACATTTGATGGCTTCTGGGGATAGGAAGACAGAGCTGTCGACTACCTTGAAGTTGATGTCTTATGGGGATATCAAGACAGAGACTCCGATCTTTGTATCGAGGGCTTACCCGGGTGTGGGTAAGACATACATTCATGAATGTATAAATAAAGGGACCTCTATTAAAGGTTGTTGGATACCTTTCTCTTTGGGTTATAAGATTTATATCTTGTTACATGTTTTTGTTACATTTTTTTCACTGCATTTTTTTTGTATTGTAAGGAAATTCTAACCTTCTTATATTTCCTTACACTTGTACTCTGATTCAATTAGATTCAATACGCTTTAAGGTATAATCTCATATTGTAAACATTGGTTAAGTTTCATTTTCCAGATCCATAATATTGGAATTGGTTTTTCAGAATCTCTTTCCAGATTTAAGAAAGTGTATAGAACATGAAGATTGTAACTTCATACTTTGTCCCAATATTTCAATTGGTTCGAGGTGTTATGAAATTTCTTAGTTTAACATTTTTACACATGGATCTTTCTTTATTTAAGGAAATTTTTAAAGTGTACAATTCACCCCCCCTTGTATTTTGGGCATCTACATCATTATTTTGATCCTACATTTTTTTCTCAGGGACTTGGGTTGTTTTTCTCTTTTGGTACATGGGTTGTTGAACTTTGGGTTTTTACTCTTTATTTTATTCTGGTACATTACTCCTAGTGGAGTTTTTTTAGCATATTGACTTAGTTGTCTTACTTTTCCTATGTATTATGGAAAAAATGTCCCCACATTCATGTTGTATGATGCTAGGTTATAGTTGATGTCCCATGGGGATCCGAAAAACACTTTGGGTTATGTTTGGGATGACTCTATTAGCAGGATTTCAGTGTACCTGGGCTGGTTCAGGATAGTTATTGTGTTCATGCCAAGATACCACAATCCTTTTCCATAATTACATTGGCTCCAATCCATATAAATAGTTTTAATAGAAGTTGAGAGAAATAAAAATTTACACAAACACCGGTTCATAAGGTATTGATACATCATGTCACTCATTATAAACAAGGTATCGAGATAACATGTATCTCGTTATCAACTACGTATCAAATGAAAATATTACTCAACATCTGAAAGTCATCAGTACCAGATGTCACTCAACATCCACATGGAATTGAGATTATGTGTCACTAAGAATCCTTAAGTTATCAAGTGAATACATTTCTCATCAAAGATATGGTCATTGTATACCAGTTCCTACTGTCATGGGTCTTTAATCTAGGCTATCATGCCCCTCCCATAATCATAGGTCCATCATCCTCATCTCAATACATGAACAAAACCCTCAATGGGATTACCATATGATGTAAGTTCACATATATTTGAATAATAGAACAACATCTCTAGAGGGAACATGATATATCTCATAATATAAATGAACATCCATGTATTTTTGGAATTGAATATCACCAGGAACATTTAATATCAACATACAATACATATGATCATCCTCAAACAGGGTATAAAAAATACCCAGGCATAATCATGGAAATAAGAAAAAAAAGGGTCTCATGGGATATACATTAACTCACATTCTATCACTATAATGTATAGTCAACATGATATTTTGATATAGGTATCACTTCATGTCTAAAATTGTGCACATATAGATAGAGAATAACTTATTATCATGACTCATATAAAATAAACATGTGATAAAAATCATACATGGTTTATCTGGATATCTAAAACCCTCGTGGAATAAATCAAAATATATGGTCTCATGGGCTAATAACATACACACAACACACCTCAATGTGTCCATGTAATTAGAGGCACTCTTTAGTGATCAATCCACAACCATAAACCACTGAAAAAAATCCGATGCATAAGGGTCCATAATGTGAATTAGAACTTTTTTATTTATATTAGGAATAGTTCCTTTAATGAACCATGTATCAAGGATCATTAATTAATTAATCATTATGTATGATTCCATTAATTATATTAGTGTTTAGGATGATTTATTAATTAATCATATGGCATGTTTTGTATAAATTATTATGACATTAGGACATTTAATTAACTAACTATTATATGTACATAACATAATTATATATTTAAGGGTCATTCTAATAAGGTGTATAACATCATATCATATGTAAATAAACCATGAATAAACCACAGAGTAGAGTAAAAAAATTTCGCGTACCTAAAAAAAGAAAATATAATCCAATAAATTCAAAACATCTTGGTCCAAGTTACCCAAATCTACATGGCCTCCAAAGACATCCAAAATCTTATTCCTAATATAAGGAATTCCACTTATTATATTATAACTACATTTTAATTAATTAAAAAATTAAAAAAAATTTAAAAATAAAAGGTGAAGAAACATATGCTAAAAGACATAATGGATATTACCGCCTAACTAATACCTTGACCAACAATTTGATGGAGTTATCTTTTAATTCTCCAGTTGGAGAAAAATCATTGATCAAATGATAAGTAATATGATCTAGGGGAAGAATATATACATAAAATTGTGAAATAAAAGGATAAAAAATCTTAATCTCACCAATATAATCATCCATGACAATCAATAATTTGATATACTACTTTTAGCGGATGTAGAAGGACATAATTAATTATTTTTTCTACAACCAGCCCAAATTTAGAATATGATCATATAAAGATTCACCAAAGATCAATGGAGAATCCTTGAGAGTGGAGGAGAGGAGAGCATGATAAAAATTATCTAAAAATTATGTGCTAAGGGTGATAAAACATAGTGAGCCTCCATTGATAAAAATACCAAATGACCCTTCATTAAATAAAAACCAGCATGCCTCCTTGGCTTGATGGTGATCTATATTAGGAAGAAGGCGTTATTTCTTTATCAATGACTAGAAGATGAGTCCTTCTAGGTAGTATGGTCTTCTACACACCACACTAGCTAGCTAGTGGCGGATAATAGCTATCTGATGTTGCTTCTATAGTTCGATTATCCTGTAAAATAATTCATACTATTTCAAAGATTTGTATCACCCACTGAGCTTCCATTCAAGTCCAAAAAACGCATCTTAAAGGTGTGCAAGAAATATGCACAATGGTTTGACACTAAGTTATTCAAATTAGTTATACACAAGATTAAATGTTCAAATTGCCTCTAAAATTTACAACTTTAATGGTGTGGTCAGTTATAATCTACACACTACAAAACATATCATCCTTGAGATGTTTTGGTATCACAAGAATCACACCCCCCCCCCCAATTTTCCTCGATCATTTTCCAAAAGGATTCCTCCATGTTCTATCCTCAATACCCATTTCATTACTACAATGATACAATCATTTCATTATGTACATAATGCTTCCACTGTGCTACTCTTAGAATAATGTCAAAAGTCGATTAAAAATATAACAATTGTTCAACATTGGGATCCTGGTCTCCACATTTGACTAACATGACATACCGATGTGTCTTTAATCGATTCATTTTGAAGCATCATGGTCCTCCCCACCATTAGAATCAACATATAGAAAAAGAACCCATAAGTACAATGACACAACTGGTATGATTCAATTCCATCACACTTGATGAAATGACAAGCATATGTTAATGTTGATATCAAAACCTCATCCAAGGTTTGGATTTGAACCAAAAAGTATATAATGACCAGACATAACCCATACATGCCAAGTTCTGATAGATTTTTAAACACCACAGTCTAAATTGATATGATGAGCTCATTATTGTTCGGACCCACCACCATTAGGTTTACACTGATAAATCAGTCAGTACACCTCTAGCTGACTACCTTAAAGGTACACAGACTAATGAAATTGCACTCTATGAAGCCACAGATCTTGATTATGTAAGACATATGGGAATAGTTAAATGAATAAAAAAATACTTACTAAAGTATAAACAAAATTTGAAGTACTTTTATTGATTGTTTCACCAACCACTTGAAACCACTATAAGACCCTCCACCACACGCCAACACACAAATGATTAGACTATCTCTATGTTCACACAGATTTCTCAAAAGTAAAATGTAGAGACCTGAAGCTTGACGTGCATAGATATTACATTACTTTTACGGAATACATAATACATAACAAAAACAGACACACAATGACCGTAATAGTTTAGTGTCTTTGGAAACTTGTAATGTAATCTTCTAATCTTAGTGAAAGATCTTCAACATCTCCCATAATGATCTTCCTCATTTTGTTTCCTTACCTAAAACCTATATTTTAATCCTGGGGGAAAATAAATCATAAAAAGGGTGAGCTCAAATTCTCAGTAAGGTTAAGAGTGGATAAAATAAAACATACCATATACATTTGAACCTGAAAACATGAACATAATGTTTAAACATCAAAATCTTGAGCAACGACTTAAAACATGGAAGTACATAAGGCATGGATCATAATGGAACATAAATCATGATAACATAGAATTGGAATAAAACATGTAATTGTGGCATCCATTAAGCACATGTAATGATTTCCATAGTAGCCAAGGCATTGCTTCCAAGACCATCTTAGTGGACAAAGTCCCTTTCTAAATCAAGTTCACTCCTTGTTCCAGTCCTATAATACTGAACCAGATTAACTAACCATTCCATCCCTGTCTATCTCATGAGATATAATTCTTTACCCAATGCATTGGAGGGAGATATAGGTCCCACCCATCTCCTTATGAAATCATTCTTACTTGTGCCACAAAATAACCATACATCATTCAAAATAACCTAATAAATAAAATGGGTTTAATAAACATCATCCCATCATCACATAATCCATATAAAAGAAATGGATATCATTTCATAATAATAAAATTGAAACCATGTAATTATACTTGAAACATATGAAATAATTTCATCTTAGATGAAAAATGGTTTTGATAAAACACTTGAAATGAATTCTTCAAAATCAATTTCTTTTCACAAAACGTCATGAAATTTTAAAAGACAGATATTTTGTTGAAAATAGTCATGAAATATTTTGGAAGAAGCTTCATGATAATAAGTCTTTATAAAACTTTAAAAATCCTTTCATGCCGTATAAGTTAGAAAAACATTCTTCTCGTACTTTTTCTGCAAAAGTAAAAAAAGTACCTCGTAGTGTAAACAAAAGAAAGATTTATTCCATACCATTGGGTAAAAGTAAAAATGGGTAAAAAGAACTTTAAACATACATGAAACCAGTTTTAGGAAACATGGACATGGATGATAACAAAAACCGTTTTAAATACTTACGAATAAACAATCTCGGATAAGAACGAGATTGGAATAGTTATCCATTACCTTAGGTCCGATATGCTTCGTATGTATCCAAAACTCCAATATAATGATTTAAATAATTTCATTGACTTATTACAGAATCATATTCATTTTAATGATATCATATATGGTTCACTTATGACTTCATATTAGCCGTTCTTTTGTAAATTCCATGTTAAAGAGCGTTTTGGGTAAAATCGTTTCATTTGTTGTCCGTGTTTTGACTTGTAATTATTCATATGATTACTTAGATCATGATTACTTAATTACAGAATATAAAACATTATTTATTTATAATATATATTCAGAATATACATATACATAATAGATCGATAAATGGAATGAAAAACACAGTTCATGGAGACGGTAGGCCGTACGTACGCATGAACGTTGTTTTCGTTCTCGTTGAATAGAATGGAATTAATAGGATGACATACATATATATATACATATAGCCATAATAATTATTATGTCATATATTTCATGATTACATATTATATATACTTTATAATCATTTATGAATGGTTAATCATTGAGAATGAATCTCATCGCGTTGTGGAGACGGTATTCCGTACGTACGCACGAGCGATGATATCGTTCCCATGATCATGGAATTTTATTGGAGTGTATGTATACTATTACAGAATCAATATCAAATTACAATAATCGTATATAGTTATTATTTACACCATTATACCAATCCATGTAAGGTGGTGGTGGAAAATAGATTACACCATGGCGTGGAGACGGTATTCCGTACGTACGCACGCGCGATGATTTCGTTTTTCGTAGGGTGGATAGATGGTGAAATAGGGTTGTTTCATAATTATAATAACATATTAGTATATGAGTGATACTGATGTTATTACTTCATAATGAAACAACCTAAGAAGAAGAAGTGGAAGAATAAATAAATTTGAAAGAATCGGTAACGGACATTACCTCTTCTTTGAAGCGCCTCTTTGAGACCTCCTCTTAGGGCACTAAAATTGGTCTTTGAAGAATACCAAGACCTCTAGGTTGTTTCTAGGGAAGTGTAGAAGAGTAATTTTCAGGGTTTGGACGAGCATGAAGATTCAAAGTGGAGTGAGGAAAAGGGGGAGGAGGTCCCCTTTTATAAGGGAGGAGAGGGGCACCTTTGGAATAACTAAAAATATTATTTTAATATAAAGTCATATTCGGTTTTTAATAG
The DNA here is from genome assembly GCA_963277665.1 of Viscum album. Lineage (NCBI taxonomy): Eukaryota > Viridiplantae > Streptophyta > Magnoliopsida > Santalales > Viscaceae > Viscum > Viscum album. The sequence goes on from OY728161.1 coordinate 1,605,244,853, forward strand.
CTCCAAATTGATTTATTAAGAAGATAACGTGGGTATGGGTCGAAATACTCTCATCCAATAGAATTTAAACAATTTTAGGTCATTATATTAACCTTATCTTTTAGTTTTAACTCTTAGTTAATTAGATTGACATTTAGCATGTCACATTGTATTTTTATATTATATAGTTAATAAACATACCATATACATCCAATAGACCCCAAAGTGGTCCATTAATGATACACCTATCATGATATAAGTATATTTTCTGAACCATATATTTTTAGGAATATAAAAACAATTTATAATATAATATTTGTTTTAAAAACTATTTTATTTCAATTTTGACACTATTTGGTAATTGATTTTCGTGATAATCATAATAGAATGATTTGTACGAAAAACGTTAATTAAATAAATACTAACATGTAATATTAACATATAAAATTATTGTAATTAATAAAAAATCTCAAATTACATTTATTTGGGTATTTATAACATCATTTATGTCAATATTTCATTAATAAGATAATTACTTCATCATCATTGTGTCATAAATAAATTAAATTATATGAAGTATACAAATTACAAATAAAATACAATTATGTAGGAAAACATTTTAGCATTATAATGAATATTTATAGTCGAATTTATCTTATGTATAACACTATATTAAAAATAATTTATTTATTCATCTTCGATTTTAACTATTTTTACCCTTCTTTAAATAAATTAATAATAAATGTCCTAATCTAATCAAAGTGGGCCTAAATGTTCATATTTTATTCCTATGTTTGTTTTTGGCCAAATTACACTTATCCAATATAATTGGGAAATGTGTTAGGGTAATAATTATATCATTTTTACCCTTAATTACCCTATTTACTTTTAACCGTGGTAAAAAAGTAAAAAGTTACTATTCACCAAAAATTATATTCATCTCATTGAACCCCATTTTAGTCCTTGATATTAACCGTGTCTCTCGGATTTTCGATATTCCACTCACAGAAGCGGTAAATTAAATTTTTATGAAAAATTCACTTTTTTAACTACCACTTACTGGTTTCACTATTCATCAAAAAATGAATGTTTCCAGAAAAATACCAAAAAGTAGGCCTAAGCTATATTTGATACAATGAATTCAAAAATGATGTCTATTTTACCAAATTCAAAACATATCAGTTGCATTAATTAATTTAAAAATTAATTCCCGTCGTCAAAACAAATATTGTGTTCTTAAGAGATAATAACTATCAAAAGATTGACACTTGTTTATGTCTGGTTAAAATGTGAAATTACATCCAATGACCAAAATTTTATTAAATTTTAAAAATATATTCTAAATATACTTTAAAACCACTACAATTAATAATTTATCACTATTAATTATTTCGATTAAAAAAGTTGTTTTTAATTAAAATTTAGTAATTTCCACTATTTATCAGAATATGAAAGTTATCTGAAAAGTACCAAAATTTCACCGTAAACTAATTTTGATATTCCAAATCCAAAAATGAAGTCCATTTTGAATGATAAAATTTATAAAATTTCAAAAAGTGGGTATTTCTATTCATAATGTCTAGTTCATAATATTATTATAATAATATCTCATTTAGTGAAACTCGGTATTGCGTACTACACACGCTATCGAGAAATTTCACGATTCCGTGCAATGCAAGGAAAGTCAGGCATGCATGTTGTGAAAGATCCTTTTGGTGTAGCGTACAACACAAGAAATTAATGAAATTAAAAATATCGTTTTCATAAAATCTCGGAGTGTTACATTCTACCCTCCTTAAAATGAATTTTGCCCTCGAAATTCATCGGGGTTATAAATGGTTTACTAATAGAATGATTCATTAATAGAAATACACATCGTAAAAAAGGAATACCAAAAATTGTATTTTAAAAACTAATGTATGAAACACAATGGTTACCCAAATTAACTCATTACTGGGTTTCCACATAGGAAACATAGGTGAATATATTGATATGAAAGAGAAATATAACCATCATGTTCTGATACAGAGTGGTAGAGAACATGGCTATGAAAAAGAAAACAATAAAAAAGCCATAAATTTGTGATGATCTAGGGTACCATATGATTCATTGGATATAAGGGCACTAGAACAACATTTTTGGTTTTCAAGATCATTTCCCTATTATTGAAGAATTAGAATAAATACTTACTTTATTTTGGTACAATCCCAGTATTGTTCATGCTTTGAACAATTTCCACTTCATCTCTTATAGAAATGATGTTGAATTTGTTATTTGTAATGTGATAACAGATCATGTGATAGAATGATTGGTCACTCCATCTGTTTCAAACAAAAGGTTAGAAAATGTTATCAAATATACATAAGTCCAAATATTGTGAGGTTAATCTTATATGATTCCAAAATTGATCTTATACTTCATGTATCATACCTCTTAACAAAATAAAACCAGTTTCTACTAACCAGGGACTTCCTGTAGGCCAGTGGTATGCGATAAAGGCCAGTCGTACTTCGGTTGTGGGTTTGATTCCCACAGCCATGTCCGACACGATGGGCGATCGCCCGTCCTATAGGTTTTCCTTTTTCTAAAACTACATTACTATAAAATCCCATCAATAATATCAAAAAAACTTCTATCCTTAAAAAATACTAACTTATGTCCAACATAATCCATTCCAATATTTAGGATTATCTAAAATACTTTGGACCAAGCACATAGTATTACGAAAACGATTACTTGAAATGTTATCAACCAAGCATGTGAATACCATCATTTTTCCCCCATGTATCATTTCGGTCACATTACAATCTTGTTAATACCTTAATCATGCATTCTCTTTAAAAATGAATACCCATTGAATGTTAGTGGAAACATGAGTGCTGTCAAAAGTTAACTCTTTCCACATTCTAAAACCCCAAATTTCTATATACTCAAACCATGATATAACTATTTCCTTATATCAGTCATGAGCTCAATAATACTGTCAAACATTTCATTTTCTCCTTATACCTTCATTATGTTCATATCATCATTTTACCAAAAATATCTCAATCACTTTCCATGGTTACCGGTACCATAAAATTATTGAAAACCACAATATACCAATACATAAATATTCCAATATTCCACGATACTATATACAACATTATTTTGGAATCCCATTATATAAAAACATAATCATTCCACCACATCGTTGTCATATTCAACATCACCAATAGTGATCGCATGTGACTTCCCTTTGTCCTTTGCCTTAAGTGGTTGCTCATGTCGATCATCACTAACCTTTGGATTAGGTCATTTGTTAGGATAATGCCCCGTTTCCTTGCACTTGAAGCATTGATGAGTTGGTGGTGTGTTCTCTGCAATATTATCTTTTTTCACATCATTAGAAACCCTTCTTCCATTACTTCGACACTCAGCTGCTTGATAAACTTCTTCTCTACACTTAAAACATTTTCTAGTCCCTTTATGACAATCTTCACCATGCTTCTTTCCACACGTTGAAAATAAGGAAATATTCATCTTCTTTTCACCATTATTCTGAGATTTCTCCGTGAACACCATCTTTCATTTCTTGTCAAAATTATGAGATGGATAAGTAACACCAACTTATATTTCTTCCTTGATAACACAACACACAATTTCTCCATAGCTACTAAAGTCTCTTATAGCTAATTCCCTTTGATGATTTGAATTTAAGCCACTGAAAAATCGATCAACTTTACTTTCAGGTTGGATGATAAAGCCAGATGCATACCTTGCAAGCCTTGTAAAACTCGCTTCATATACACCGACAAATTCATCATAATTTTGCATTAGTTCAAGAAACTCCTTCTCCGTCTTTGTTATAAGAATATGAGGAAAGTACTTATGGAAAAATAAGTTCTTGAACTCATCCCATTCCATGGACTCAATTTCATATCTTGGCCTCGTATTCCTGATAAGATTCCACCATTGATTAGCTTCACCTTCCAAAGGATATACTGCTATGATGAATTTATCATGTTCAGAACATTGAAGAACTGAAAATATCTTTTCAATGGTACTGATCCATTGTTCATCAACAAGTGGATCAGAAGACCCATTAAAAGAAGGTGGTCGTTGCCTCATGAAGTACTCAATAGAATATTGTTCCCTCCTCTACTCATTTTGAAGCCCAGAATGATTCATAGCTTGTATAAGTATAGAAATAATAATTTTCACTACATCTCCCATAACGTTGTTTTGTTCAGGAGGGCAATCATTGCATCATCCTTTACATTGATCCACACAATTCCTTCAGGTTCCATCCATCATCTAAAACCTAGAAAGAATAATGTGAGAGGAAAAAATCATTAAAGGTAAACAACATAATAAAGGGAGAGTTTCTTCAATATCTACCATCTTAGGTTTAATTCTAAGATCATTAGCGCAATTCTAGGACTATAACATATATTCATACTTAGCCTTAGGGACATCCCTAGACATACCTTCGAAATATCTCTAAGGATCTCACTAAAGTTCTCGCATCCTAGTTTCCAAAGGTTGACTAATCCTTTTCTCTGATACCAACTGTAAAGACCCGTAGCTTGACGTACATAGATATTACATTACTTTTGAGGAATACATAATACATAACAAAAGTAGGCACACAAGGACCGTAATAGTTTATTGTCTTTGGAAACTTGGAACGTAATCTTATAATTGTGGTGAAAGATCTTCAACATCTCCCATAAAGATCTTCCACTTTTTTTTCCTTAACTAAAACCTTTCTTTTAATCTTAGGGGAAAATAAAACATAAAAAGGGTGAGCTCAAATGCTCAGTAAGGGTAAGCATGGATAAAATAAATCATACCATATACATTTGAACCTAAAAACATGAACATAATGTTTAAACATCAAAATCTTGAGCAACGACATAAAACATGGAATTACATAAGGCATAGATCATAATGGAACATAAATCAGGATAACATAGCATGGGAATAAAACATGTAATTATGGCATCCATTAATCTCATGTAATGATTTCCATAGTAGCCAAGGCATTGCTGTCAAGACCATCTTAGTGGACAAAGTCCCTTTCTGAATCGAGTTCACTCCTCATTTCAGTCCTGTAATACTAAACTGGATTAACTTACCATTCCATCCATGTCTATCACATGAGATATAAATCTTTACCCAATGCATTGAAGGGATATATAGGTCCCACCCATCTCATAATGAAATCATTCTTAATTGTGCCACAAAATAAACATACGTCATTAATAATAACACAATAAATAAAATGGGTTTCATAAAAAGTATCCCATCATCACATAATCCATATAAACGAAATGGATATCATTTCATAATAACTAAAGTGAAACCATGTAATTATACTTGAAACATATGAAATAATGTCATCTTAGATGAAAAATGGTTTTGATAATACACTTGAAATGAATTATTCAAAATCCATTTCTTTTCACAAAACGTCATGCAATTTTAAAAGAAGGATATTTTTTTTGAAAATATTCATGAAATCTTTTGGAGGACGCTCCATGAAAATAAGTCTTTATAAAACCGTAAAAATCCGTTCATGCCATATAAGTTAAAAAAACATTCTTCTCGTACTTTTTCCAGAAAAGTAAAAAAAGTACCTTGTAGGGTAAACAAAAGAAAAATTTATTCCACACCATTGTGTAAAAGTCTAAATGGGTAAAAAAGACTTTAAACATACATGAAATAATTTTTATTAAACATGGTCATGGATGATAACAAAATCCCCCGTAAATACTTATGGATAAACAATCTCAGATAAGAACGAGATTGGAATAGTTATCCCTTACCTTAGGTCCGATATGCTTCGTACATATCCAAAACACCTTTATAATGATTGAAATAATGTCAATTGTAATATTACAGAATCATATAAATTGTTATGATATAAAATATGGTTCCCTTATGACTTCATATTACCTGTTCTTTTGTAAATTCTATGTTAAAGAGCGTTTTGGGTAAAATCGTTTCATTTGTCATCCGTGTTTTGACTTGTAATTATTCATATGATCACTTAGATCATGATTACATAATTACATAATATAAAACATTATATATATATATATAATATATATTCATAATATACATATATATAATAGATCAATAAATGGAACGAAATACACCGTTCATGGAGACGGTAGGCCGTACGTACGCATGAACGTTGTTTTCGTTTCCTCATTGAATTGAATGGAATTAATTGGATGACATAAATATATATATACATAAATCATGAATCATTATTATGTCATATATTTCATTATTACTTATTATATATACTTTATAATCATTTATGAATGGTTAATCATTGAGAATGAATCTCATCGCGTCGTGGAGACGGTATTCCGTACGTACGCACGAGTGATGATATCGTTCTCATGATCGTGGAATTTTATTGGAGTGTATGTATACTATTACAGAGTCAATATCACTTTACAATAAAAATATATAGTTATTATTTACACCATTATACCTATCCAAGTAAAGTGGTGGTGGAAAATAGATTACACCATGACCTGGAGACGGTATTCCGTACGTACGCACGCACGGTGATTTCATTTTCCGTAGGGTGGATCGATGATGATATAGGGTTGTTTTATACATATAATAACATATAATTATATTATTTATACTTATGTTATTACTTCATAATGAAACAGACTAAGAATAAGAAGTGGAAGAAGAAATAAAGTTGAAAGAATCGGTAACAGACATTACCTCTTCTTTGAAGCGCCTCTTTGAGACCTCCTCTTAGGGCACTAAAATTGGTCTTTGAAGAAGACCAGGACCTCTTGGATGTTTCTAGGGAAGTGGAGAAGAGAAATTGGTAGGGGTTTTCCGAGATTGAAGACTCAATGTGGTGTGAGGAAGAGAGGGAGGAGGTGCCCATTTATAAGGGAGGAGAGGGGCACCTTTGGAATAACTAAAAATATTATTTTATTATAAAGTCATATTCGGTTTTTAATAGCTCCAAATTGATTTAATAATAATATAAGGTGTGAATGGGTTGAAATGATCTCATAAAATATAATTTAGGCAAGTTTAGGTCATTATATTAACATTCACCTTTAGTTTTAACTTTTATTTAATTAGATTGACATTTACCATGTCACATTGTATTTTTTTATTATATAGTTAATAAACATACCATATACATCAAAGTGACCCCCAAGTGGTCCATTAATGATACTCCTATCATGATATAAGTTTCTTGTCCGAAACATAGATTTTTAGGAATATAATAACAATTTATAACATAATATTTGTTTTAAAAACTATTTTATGTCAATTTTGACACTATCTGGTAATTGATTTTTGTGAAAATCATAACAGAATGATTAGTTCTAACAAAGTAACATAAATCAATACTAACATGTCATATTAACATATTAAATTATTTCAATTCATAAAAAGTCTCAAATTACATTTTTTTGGGTTTTTATAACATCAATTATGTAAATATTTCATTAATAAGATAATTACTACATCATCATTGTGTCATAAATAAATTAAATTATATTAAGTATAAAAATTACAAATAAAATACAATTATGTAGGAAATCTATTTATATTTATTATGAATATTTATAGTCTAATTTATCTTATGTATAACCCTATATTAAAAATGATTTAGTTATTCAACTTTGATTTTAACTATTTTAACCCTTCTTTAAATGAATTAATAATAAATGTCCTAATCTAATCCAAGTGGGCCTAAATGGTCATATTTTATTCCAAAGGTTGTTTTTGGCTGAATTACACTTATCCAATATAATTGGGACATGTTTTAGGGTAATAATAATAACATTGTTAACTTAATTACCCTATTTTCTTTTAACCGTGGTAAAAAAGTAAATTGTTACTATTCACCAAAAATTATTTTCATCTCATTGAACCACATTTTAGTCCTTGATATTAACTGTGTCTCTTGGATTTTTGAAATTCCACTCACAGAAGCAGTAAAATTATGATTTATGAAAAATTCATTTTTTTAACTACCACTTAGTGGTTTCACTATTTATCACAAAATGAATGTTTCTAGAAAAATACAAAAAAATAGGCCTAAGCTATATTTGATATTTTGAATTCAAAAAATGATGTCTATTTTACGAAACTCAAAACATATCAATTTCATTAGTTAATTTAAAAATTAATTCCCGTCGTCAAAACAAATAGTGTGTTCTTAAGAGATAATAACTATCAAAAGATTAACACATGTTTATGTCTGCTTTAAATGAGAAATTACATCCAATGACCAACATTTTATTAAATTGTGAAAATATATTCTAAATATACATTAAAACAACTCAAATTAATAATTTATCACTATTAGGTATTTTGATTAAATAAGTTGTTTTTAATTAAAATTTAGTAATTTCCACTATTCACCAGAATATGAAAGTTATCTGAAAAGTACCACAATTTCACCCTAAGCTAATTTTGATATTCCAAAACCAAAAATGAAGTCCATTTTGAAAGATAAAATTTATAAAATTTCAAAAGTGGGTATTACTATTCATAACGGCTAGTTCATAATAATATTATAATAATATCTCGTTTAGTGAAACTCGGTATTGCGTACTACACACGCTATCGAGGAATGTCGCGATTGCGTGTAATGTAAGGAAATTAAGGGATGTGTGTTGTGCAAGCTCATTTTCGTGTAGCATATGACACAAGACATTATTGAAATTAAAACGAATATTTTTCATAAAATCTCGGAGTGTTACATTCTACCCCCCTTAAAATGAATTTCTCCTTCAAAATTCGTCGGGGTTATAAATGGTTTACCAATCGAAAGTTTCTTTAATAGAAACCCACATCGTAAAAAAGGAATACCAAAACTTGGATTTAAAAACTAAATAATGAAATGTAATGGCTACCCAAATTAACACATTACTGGGTTTCCACATAAGAGAACATAGGTGAAAATATGGATATGGAAGTGAAATCTAACCATCATGTTCTGATACAGAGTGGTAGAGAACATGGAAATGAAAAAGGAAACAATCACAAAGCCATAAATTTGTGTTGATCTAGGGTACCATATGACTCATCGGATTTAAGGGAACTAGGAAAACATTTTTGGTTTTCAAGATCATTTCCCTTAAGTTGAAGAATTAGAATAAATACTTACTTTATTTTGGTACAATCTCACTGTTGTTCGTGCTATGAACAATTTCCACTTCATCTCTTAAAGAAATAAAGTTGAATTTGTTATTTGTAAAGTGTTAACAGATCATGTGATAGAATGATGGGTTATTCCATCTGTTTCAAACAAAAGGATAGAAATGTTATCAAATATACATAAGTCCATCTATAGTGATATTAATCGTATATGATTCCAAAAATGATATTATACTTCATATATCATACCTCTTAATAATATAAAACCAGTTTATACTAACAAGGGACTTCATGTAGGCCAGTGGTATGCGATAAAGGTCAGTCGTACTTCGGTTGTGGGTTCGATTCCCACAGCCTTGTCCAACGCGATGGGCTGTCACCCATCATACAGGTTGTCCTTTTTCTAAAACTACATTACTATAACATCCCATCAATAATATCAAAAAAACTTCTATCCTTAAACAATACTAACTTATGTCCAACATAATCCATTCCAATCATTAGGATTATCTAAAATACTTCGGACCAAGCTCATACGAAATAGAAAACGATTACTTGAAATGTCATCAACCAAGCATGTGAATACCATCATTTATCCCCCATATATCTTGTCAGTCACATTCCAATCATGTTAATACCTTAATCATGTATTCTCTTGAAAAATGAATACCCATTGAATCTTAGTGAAAACATGAGTGCTGTCAAAAGATAACTCTTTCCACATTCCAAAAACCCAAATTTCTATATACTCAAACCATGATATAACTGTTTCCTTATATCAGTCATGAGATCGTGAATACTGTCAAACATTTCATTTTCTCCTTATCCCATCATTATGCGCATATCAACTTTTTTCCAAAAATATCTCAATCACTTTACAAGGTTACTGGTACCATAAAATTATTGAAAACAACAATATACCAATACATAAATATTCCAATATTCCACGATACAATATACAACATTATTTTGGAATCCCATTACATAAACACTTAATCATTCCACCACATCGTTGTCATATTCAACATCACCAATATTGATCGCATGTGACTTCTCTTTGTCCTTTTCCGTAAGTGGTTTCTCATGTCGATCATCACTAACCCTTGGATTAGGGCATTTGTTAGCATAATGACCCATTTCCTTGCACTTGAAGCATTCAAGTGTTGGTGGTGCGTTCTCTGCAGTATTTTCTTTTTTCACATCATTAGAAACCCTTCTTCCATTACTTCGACACTTAGCTACCCGATGACCTTCTTTTCCACACTTAATACTGTTTCTAGTCCCTTTATGACAATCTCCACTATGCTTCTTTCCACACATTGAGAATAAGGAAATATTCATCTTCTTTTCACCATTATTCTGATATTTCTCCTTGAACTCCATCTTTCATTTCTTGTCAAAACTATGAGATGGATAAGTAGCACCAAATTCCATTTCTTCCTTGATAACACAACACACAATTTCTCCATAGCTACTAAAGTCTCTTATAGCTAATTACTTTCGAAGATTTGGTTTTAAGACACTTACGAATTGATCAACTTTACTTTTAGGTTGGATGATAAAGCCAGATACATACCTTGAATGCCTTGTAAAATTCGCTTCATATACACCAACAGATTCATAATCCTTTTTCATTAGTTCAAGAAACTCCTTCTCTATCTTTGTTCTAAGAATACGAGGGAAGTACTTATTGAAAAATAAGATCTTGAACTCGTCCCATTCCATGGACTCAATTTCATATCTTGGCCTCGTATTCTTGATAAGATTCCACCATTGATCAGCTTCACCTTCCAAACGATATACTGCTAAGATGAATTTATCATGTTCAAAATATTTAAGAACTGAAAATTTCTTTTCAGTGGTACTGATCCATTATTCAGCAACAAGTGGATCAGAAGACCAATTGAAAGAAGGTGGACGTTGCCTCATGAAGGAATCAATAGAATATTGTTCCCTCTTCTGTTCATTTGGAAGTCCACAATGTAACAGCCCGAGATTTTATGAAAAATATTCTTTTTTATTTCACTAATGTCTTGTGTTGTACGCTACACCAAAAGGATCTTGCACAACACGCATCCTTGACTTGCCTTGCATTACACGCAATCACAACCTTCCTCGATAGCGTGTGTAGTACGCAATACCGAGTTTCACTAAACAACGATATTCTATTAAAATATTTTTAAAACTAGTCGTTATGAATAGTAATAACCACTTTTTGAAATTCTGTAAATCTTATTTTTCAAAATGAACTTCATTTTTGGATTCGGAGTATTGAATTTAGCCTAAGGTGAAATTTTGGTACTTTTCAGATAACTTTCATATTCTGATGAATAGTGAAAATTACTAAATTATAATTAAAAACAACTTTTTTTAATCGAAATAATTAATAGTGATAAATCATTAATTTGAGTGGTTTTAAAATATATTTAGAATATATTTTTACAATTTAATACAATGTTGGTCATTGGATGTAATTTCACATTTAAACCAGACATAAACAAGTGTCAATCTTTTGATAGATATTGTTTCTTAAAAACACGCTATTTGTTTTAACAGCGGGATTTAATTATAAAATTAATTAATGCAACATCTATGTTATGAATATGGTAAAATAGACTTCATTTTTGAATTCGGAATATGAAATATAGCTTAGGATGAAATTTTGGCATTGTTCTGAAAAACATCAATTTTTGATGAATAGTGAAACTACTAAGTGGTAGGTTAAAAACTGAATTTTGCATAAAACTTAATTTTACCACTTCTGTGAATGGAATTTCGAAAATCCGACAGACACGGTTAATATCAAGGACTAAAATGTTGTTCAATGAGATGAAAATAATTTTTGGGGAATAGTAACTTTTTACTTTTTTTTACCACGGTTAATAGTAAATTGGGTAACTAAGGGTAAATATGATATTACTATTACCCTAACACATGTCCTAATTCTATTGGATAAGTGTAATTCGGCCAAAAACAACCTTATGAATATAATATGACCATTTAGGCCCACTTGGATTAGATTAGGACATTTATTATTATTTAATTCAAAGAAGAGTTAAAAGAGTTAAAATCAACGTTTATTTACTAAAACATTTTTAATATGGGGTTATACATAAGATAAATTAGAATATAAATATTCATTAGAAAGCTAAAACGATTTCCTACATAATGATATTTTATTTATAATTTTTAGACTTTATATAAATTAATTTATTTATGACACAACGATGATGTAGTAATTACCCTTTTAAGGAAATATTAACATAATTGATGTTATAAATGCTCAAATGAATGTAATTTAAGACTTTTTATGAATTAAACTAATTTTCTAGGTTACTATGATGTATTAGTGTTGATTTAAGCAACTTGGATCGAACATATAATTCTGTTATGACTTTCAAAAAAATCATATATCAAATAGTGTCAAAATTGACACAAAATAGTTTTTAAATAAAATATTATATTATTAATTGTTATTTTATTCCTAAAAATATAAGGTTTGGCCAAATGACTTATATAAGGATATATATACTAATAATAAACAATTTGGGGTTCGTTTGGCATGTTATAGTAAGTGTATTAACCATATAGTGAAAGAAATCAAAAAGACACGGTAAAAGTTAAATTATTTAACTTAGAGTTAAATCTAATTGATAAGGTTAAAATAATACCCTAAACTTGTCTAAATCCTATTGGTTGATAGGATTTCTGCCCATCCCCACCTTATATTCGAAATAATACCCTTTGGAACCATTATAAACCGATTTTGACATTAATATAAAATAATATTTTGATGTATTCCTAAGGTGCCCCTCTCCTCCCTTATAAAAGGACACCTCCTCCCCCTCCTCCTCACACCAATTTGAGCACTCAAGATCGGCCAAACCCTGCCAAAATATCTTCTCCACTTCCCTAGAAACATCCTAGATGTTCTGGTCTTCCTCAAAGACCAATTTTAGTGCCCTAAGAGGAGGTCTCAAAGAGGCGCTTCAAAGAAGAGGTAATTACCGTTACCAATTCTTTCAACTTTATTTCTTCTTCCACTTCTTCTTCTTAGGTTGTTTCATTATGAAGTAATAACATCAGTATCACTCATATACTGATATGTTATTATAAGTATTAAACAACCCTATTTCACCATCTATCCATCCTACGGAAAAAGAAATCACCGCGCCTGCGTACGTACGGAATACCGTCTCCACGCCGTGGTGTAATCTATTTTCCACCACCACCTTACATGGATGGGTATAATGGTGTAAAGAATAACTATACATAGTTATTAAAACATCATATTGATTCTGATATATTGTATAATCCACTCCAATTCAGTTCAATATTTATGGAAATGATATCATCGCTTGTGCGTACGTACGGACTACCGTCTCCACGACGCGATGAGATTCATTCTCCACGTTAACCATTTAAGAATGATTATAAAGTATATATAAGAAATAATAATGAAATATATGACATTATAAAGCTACTGGATTTATGTATATATATATATATATATGTATTTCATCTACTTACTTCCATTTCAAGACAATAAGGAAAGTAAAACAGCGTTCATGCGTACGTACGGACTACCGTCTCCATGAACGGTGTTTTTAATTTTATTTATCTATCTATTATATATATATATATATATACTGAATATATATGATATATAAATCATATTTTATATTCTGGAAGTAAGAAAATCATGATATAAGTAATAATGATGTCAAGAACAACAAGTCAAAGCACCTACGATAAATGAAACGATTTTACCCAAAACGCTTCTTTAACATGGAATTTACAAAAGAACGGGTAATATAATGTCCTAAGTGAACCATATATGATATCATAACAATGAATATGATTCTGGAATAAGTCAATAACATGATTTAAATCATTATACAGGAGGTTCAGACACTTACAAAGCAAGTCGGACATAAGGTAAGGGAAATATCACAATCTCATTTTTATCCGAGATTGTTTATTCGTAAGTATTTACTGGGGTGTATTTTATCATCCACATCCATGTTTCATCAATATGTAATACTACTTCCATCCACCTACAATTGTTTAAATCCATTTTTACCCTTCGGTGAGTTTTTAGTAAAAGAAATGAAAGGAATCTTTTGTTGTTTTTCGTACGAGGTACTTTTTGACTTTTCCGAAAAAAGTGCGAAGAATGTTTTTTTAACATATACGGCATGAATGGATTTTTAAAACAAAATTTCCAAGAATCTTACTCTACAAGTTTTCAAGTTTATTTTTAATCAACTTCTTTTATTTTAACGTCGTATGACATGTTATGAAAGGAAAAATGTTTTTGAAGATGAAAGGATATTTTCCTCAAGAATGGAGTTCAAGTGTTTTATCAAAATTATTTTCCATCTAAGATAATAAAGGGTTCTGTTTTTATCCCTATTATTACATGGATTTGATTATGTTGTGATGGAATCATTTTTATGAATTCCTTTATCTTATATGAATTGTTTTATGATGTCATGTTGTTTAAGAATTCCATTTTTATTACATGGGTTATGCGATGATGTATGATTTATGATTATGTGGCACACATAAGAAAGGATTCATTATAAGATGGGTGGGACCTATATCTCCCTCCAATGCATTGGGTAAAGATTTTATATCTCATGAGATAAACATGGCTGGAACGGAAGGTTATTTCGGTTCAGTGATACAGGACTGAAATGAGGAGTGAACTCGGTTCAGAAAGGGACTTTGTCCACTATGATAGTCTTGGCAATGAGTCATGACTAACAAGAAATGATTTTCCATGATTATGTGTGCATGCCACAAAGTTTCAAGTTTCATGTTATGATTATGGGGATCTCATTTTCACTTCTATGATTTGTTCCATGTTAAGATATTATGATCTCTTTTGCAGGTTATGATTTTCAAAAAGATATGATATGATTTTTATTTCTTTTGTATACACTTACTGAGAATTTGAGCTCACCCTTTTATGTTTTCTTTTCCCCAGGATATAAAGAAAGGTTTTAGGTAAAAAAAGGAAGATCTTTATGGGAGATTTTGAAGATCTTTCACCACGATTAGAAGATTATATTCCGAGTTTCCAAAGACACTAAACTATTACGATCCTTGTGTGTGTGTTTTTGTTATGTACTAAGTATTCCGCAAAAGTAATGTAATGTCCATGTACGTCAAGATTCCGGTCTCTACAGTTGGTATCAGAGGAAAGGTTTAGTAATCCTTTGGAAACTAGGATGTTAAAACGTTAGTGAGATCCCTAGAGATATTTCTAAGGTATGTCTAGGGATGTCCATAAGGATACGTATACGTATAGGATAGTCCTAGAACTATGGTAACGATCTTAGAATTAAACCTAAGATTTTAGATATTGAAGATACTCCCCCTTTATTATGTTGTTTTCCCTAGCATGATTTTTGCCTCTCACACTATTCTTTTTGGGTTTTAGAAAATGGCTGGAAACAAGATGATTCACAATAATGGAGGATATGATGGACAATGGAATGATATTCTTCATAATGAAATGGGATTTGGAAGTCCAAACATCATTATTATGCCGAATCAGCAATCTCATAATATGATCAATAAAGTAAAATTTGGTAAGTTTCCTGACTCGGCTAATAAGAGAAAGATGGAGTTTCATGATGATCATAGAGGAAAGAAATTTCAATTTCCCCTATGTAATTCATGTGGGAAGAGGCATCAAGGAGAATGTTTCAAAGGAACTGGAAGATGCTTTGGGTGTGGAAAAGAAGGACACAAAGCAAGTAAGTGCAAAGGAAAAGGTTCAGTTAACACCATGGATGAGGATAATGGTATTGCTACGACATCAACAATGGTTAAATGCTTTAAATGTGGAATGTACGGGCATTATGCAAACCAATGCCCTAAGGGAAAGTCTCATGAAGAGAATCAGTATGGTCATATGGGAAGTATTTATGTTGATGATGATGAAGAAACTACAAATGATATGTGAGATGAAAGAAATGTTGAAGCTCGATCAATGGTCTATGAATGTAGTGGAATGATTACATGTTTATCGTGTGTAATGTTTTATAAGTAATCTCATTGAACAAGGAGACATCTAAGGATTGTTACACTGTTGTCTTTCCTTATGTTTTGAAAGTGTATGATGAATGGTACCATTAACCATGAAAGGTTATTCAGATACTTTTGGAAAGTAGATGATAAGTGCATAATGAAAGGATAAGAAGATAATGAGATGTTTGATTGTATTCATGAGCTCATGATTGATATAAGGACTAAGTGATATCATGGTTTGAGTATATATAATTAACTTTTGACAGCATTCATGTTTTCACTAAGGTTCAATGGGTATTCAAGAGAATACGTGATTAAGGCCTTTGAATGTTCGGAATGTAACCAACAAAACATATATTATGATATATGGGGATCAACGATGGTATTAAATCTCTGAGAATCGTTTTCACTATATTATGAGAGTGGACTGCAGTATTATGAATAAGCCTAAAAATTGGAATGGATTATGTTGGACATAAGTTAGTATTGTTTAAGGATAGAACTTTTGATATTATTTATGGGATGTTATAGTAATATAGTTTTAGAAAAAGGACAACCTGCAGGACGGGCGACAACCCATCGCTTCGGACAAGGCCATGGGAATCGAACCCACAACCGAAGTGCGACTGGCCTTTATCGCCTACCACTGGCCTACAGGAAGTCCCTGTTTAGTAGAAACTAGTTTTATTATATTAAGATATTTGACATATGATGTATAAGTCCATTTTAGGAACCATATATCATTAATCTCACTATAGATCGACTTATGTATATAATCTATTTTGCTAACCTTTTGTTTGAGACAGATGGAATGACTCGTCATTCTATCACAAGATCTGCTAACACTTCACGAATAACAAATTCAACTTCATTTATTTAAGAGATGAAGTGGAAATTGTTAAAGGCACGAACAACAGCGAGATTGTACCAAAATAAAGTAAGTATTTATTCTAATTGAAATTCTTTAACTTTAGGGAAACGATCTTGAAAACCAAAAATGTTGTCCTAGTGATCTTATATCTGATGAATCAGATGGTACCTTAGATCGTCACAAATTTATGGCTTTGTGATTGTTGGCTTTTCTATAGCCATGTTCTCTACCACTCTCCATCAGAACATGATGGTTAGATTTTTCTTCCATATCCATATTTTCACCGATGTGGAAACCCAGTGATTAGTTTATTTGGGTAATCGTTACATTTCATACTTTAGTTTTTAAAGCCAAGTTTTGGTATTCCTTTTTACGATGTGGGTTTCTATCAAAGAAACTTTCAAATAGTAAACAATTTATAACCCCGACGAATTTCGAGGGCGAAATTCATTTTAAGGGGGGTAGAATGTAAAAGCCCGAGATTTTATGAAAAATATTCTTTTTTATTTCACTAATGTCTTGTGTTGTACTCTACACCAAAAGGATCTTTCACAACACGCATCCTTGACTTGCCTTGCATTACACGCAATCACAACCTTCCTCGATAGCGTGTGTAGTACGCAATACTGAGTTTCACTAAACAACGATATTCTATTAAAATATTATTAAAACTAGTCGTTATGAATAGTAATAACCACTTTTTGAAATTCTGTAAATCTTATTTTTCAAAATGAACTTCATTTTTGGATTCGGAGTATTGAATTTAGCCTAAGATGAAATTTTGGTACTTTTCAGATAACTTTCATATTCTGATGAATAGTGAAAATTACTAAATTATAATTAAAAACAACTTTTTTAATCGAAATAATTAATAGTGATAAATCATTAATTTGAGTGGTTTTAAAATATATTTAGAATATATTTTTACAATTTAATACAATGTTGGTCATTGGATGTAATTTCACATTTAAACCAGACATAAAGAAGTGTCAATCTTTTGATAGATATTCTTTCTTAAAAACACGCTATTTGTTTTAACAGCGGGATTTAATTATAAAATTAATTAATGCAACATCTATGTTATGAATATGGTAAAATAGACTTCATTTTTGAATTCGGAATATGAAATATATCTTAGGATGACATTTTGGCATTGTTCTGAAAAACATCAATTTTTGATGAATAGTGAAACTACTAAGTGGTAGGTTAAAAACTGAATTTTGCATAAAACTTAATTTTACCACTTCTGTGAATGGAATTTCGAAAATCCGACAGACACGGTTAATATCAAGGACTAAAATGTTGTTCAATGAGATGAAAATAATTTTTGGTGAATAGTAACTTTTTACTTTTTTTTACCACGGTTAATAGTAAATAGGGTAACTAAGGGTAAATATGATATTACTATTACCCTAACATATGTCCTAATTATATTGGATAAGTTTAATTCGGCCAAAAAAACCTTATGAATATAATATGACCATTTAGGCCCACTTGGATTAGATTTGGACATTTATTATTATTTAATTCAAAGAAGAGTTAAAAGAGTTAAAATCAACGTTTATTTACTAAAACATTTTTAATATGGGGTTATACATAAGATAAATTAGAATATAAATATTCATTAGAAAGCTAAAACGATTTCATACATAATTATATTTTATTTATAATTTTTAGACTTTAAATAAATTAATTTATTTATGACACAACGATGATGTAGTAATTACCCTTTTAAGGAAATATTAACATAATTGATGTTATAAATGCTCAAATGAATGTAATTTAAGACTTTTTATGAATTAAACTAATTTTCTAGGTTACTATGATGTATTAGTGTTGATTTAAGCAACTTGGTTCGAACATATAATTCTGTTATGACTTTCAAAAAAATCATATATCAAATAGTGTCAAAATTGACACAAAATAGTTTTTAAATCAAATATTATATTATTAATTGTTATTTTATTCCTAAAAATCTAAGGTTCGGCCAAATGACTTATATAAGGATATATATATTAATAATAAAAAATTTGGGGTTAGTTTGGCATGTTATAGTACGTTTATTAACCATATAGTGAAAGAAAACAAAAAGACACGATAAAAGTTAAATTATTTAACTTAGAGTTAAATCTAATTGATAAGGTTAAAATAATACCCTAAACTTGTCTAAATCCTATTGGTTGATAGGATTTCGGCCCATCCCCACCTTATCTTCGAAATAAGACCCTTTGGAACCATTATAAACCTATTTTGACATTAATATAAAATAATATTTTGAGGTATTCCTAAGGTGCCCCTCTCCTCCCTTATAAAAGGACACCTCCTCCCCCTCCTCCTCACACCAATTTGAGCACTCAAGATCGGCCAACCCCTGAAAAAATCTCTTCTCCACTTCCCTAGAAACATCCTAGAGGTTCTGGTCTTCCTCAAAGACCAATTTTAGTGCCCTAAGAGGAGGTCTCAAAGAGGCGCTTCAAAGAAGAGGTAATTACCGTTACCAATTCTTTCAACTTTATTTCTTCTTCCACTTCTTCTTCTTAGGTTGTTTCATTATGAAGTAATAACATAAGTATCAACCATATACTGATATGTTATTATAAGTATGAAACAACCCTATTTCACCATCTATCCATCCTACAGAAAAAGAAATCACCGCGCGTGCGTACGTACGGAATACCGTTTCCACGCCGTGGTGTAATCTATTTTCCCCCACCACCTTACATGGATGGGTATAATGGTTTAAAGAATAACTATACATAGTTATTAAAACATCATATTGATTCTGATATATTGTATAATCCACTCCAATTCAGTTCAATATTTATGGAAATGATATCATCGCTCGTGCGTACGTACGGACTACCGTCTCCACGACGCGATGAGATTCATTCTCCATGTTAACCATTTAAGAATGATTATAAAGTATATATAAGAAATAATAATGAAATATATGACATTATAAAGCTACTGGATTTATGTATATATATATATATATGTATGTCATCTACTTACTTCCATTTCAAGACAATAAGGAATGTAAAACAGCGTTCATGCGTACGTACGGACTACCGTCTCCATGAACGGTGTTTTTCATTTTATTTATCTATCTATTATATATATATATATATACTGAATATATATGATATATAAATCATATTTTATATTCTGGAAGTAAGTAAATCATGATATAAGTAATAATGATGTCAAGAACAACAAGTCAAAACACCTACGATAAATGAAACGATTTTACCCAAAACGCTTCTTTAACATGGAATTTACAAAAGAACGGGTAATATAATGTCATAAGTGAACCATATATGATATCATAACAATGAATATGATTCTGGAATAAGTCAATAACATGATTTAAATCATTATACAGGAGTTTCGGACACTTACAAAGAAAGTCGTACATAAGGTAAAGGAAATATCACAATCTCATTTTTATCCGAGATTGTTTATTCGTAAGTATTTACTGGGGTGTATTTTATCATCCACATCCATGTTTCATCAATATGTAATACTACTTCCATCCACCTACAATTGTTTAAATCCATTTTTACCCTTCGGTGAGTTTTTAGTAAAAGAAATGAATGGAATCTTTTGTTGTTTTTTGTACGAGGTACTTTTTGACTTTTCCGACAAAAGTGCGAAGAATTTTTTTTTAACTTATACGGCATGAATGGATTTTTAAAACAAAATTTCCAAGAATTTTCCTTTACAAGTTTTCAAGTTTATTTTTAATCAACTTCTTTTATTTTAAAGTCGTATGACATGTTATGAAAGGAAAAATGTTTTTGAAGAAGAAAGGATATTTTCCTCAAGAATGGAGTTCAAGTGTTTTATCAAAATTATTTTCCATCTAAGATAATAAAGGGTTCTGTTTTTATCCCTATTATTACATGGATTTGATTATGTTGTGATGGAATCATTTTTATGAATTCCTTTATCTTATATGAATTGTTTTATGATGTCATGTTGTTTAAGAATACCATTTTTATTACATGGGTTATGCGATGATGTATGATTTATGATTATGTGGCACACATAAGAAAGGATTCATTATAAGATGGGTGAGACCTATATCTCCCTCCAATGCATTGGGTAAAGATTTTATATCTCATGAGATAAACATGGCTGGAACGGAAGGTTATTTCGGTTCAGTGATACAGGACTGAAATGAGGAGTGAACTCGGTTCAGAAAGGGACTTTGTCCACTAAGATAGTCTTGGCAATGAGTCATGACTAACAATAAATGATTTTCCATGATTATGTGTGCATGGCACAAAGTTTCAAGTTTCATGTTATGATTATGGGGATCTCATTTTCACTTCTATGATTTGTTCCATGTTAAGATGTTATGATCTCTTTTGCGGGTTAGGATTTTCAAAAAGATATGATATGATTTTTATTTCTTTTGTATACCCTTACTGAGAATTTGAGCTCACCCTTTTATGTTTTCTTTTCCCCAGGATATAAAGAAAGGTTTTAGGTAAAAAAAAGGAAGATCTTTATGGGAGATTTTGAAGATCTTTCACCACGATTAGAAGATTATATTCCGAGTTTCCAAAGACACTAAACTATTACGATCCTTGTGTGTGTGTTTTTGTTATGTACTAAGTATTCTGCAAAAGTAATGTAATTTCCATGTACGTCAAGCTTCCGGTCTCTACACACAATGATTCATATCTTGTGTGAGTATATCAATAATATTTTTCACTCCATCTCCCATAATTTTTGTTTGTCTAGGAGGGAAATCATTGCATCTTCCATTGAATTGATCAACACTGTTCCTTCGGGTTCCTGCCATCGTCTAAAACCCAAAAAGAATAATGTGAGAGGAAAAAATCATGCTAGGAAACCAAAATAATAAAGGGGGAGTAGCTTCAATCTCTAACATCTAGGGTTTAATTCTAATATCATTATCGCAATTCTAGGACTACAACTTATATGCATACTTAACATTAGGGACATCCCTAGACATACCGTAGAAATATCTCTAGGGATCTCACAAAAGTTCTCGCATCCTATTTTCCAAAGGTTGACTAATGCTTTTCTCTGATACCAACTGTAGACACCCAAAACTAGACGTACATAGATATTACATTAGCTTTGAGGAATACATAATACATAACAAAAACAGACACACAAGGACCGTAATAGTTTATTGTCTTTGGAAACATGGAACGTAATCTTATAATCGTGGTGAAAGATCTTCAACATCTCCTATAAAGATCTTCCACTTTTTGTTTCCTTACCTAAAACCTTTCTTTTAATCCTGGGAGAAAATAAAACATAAAAAGGGTGAGCTCAAATTCTCAGTAAGGGTAAGCATGGTTAAAATATAACATACCATATACATTTGAACCAAAAAACATGAACATAATGTTTAAACATCAAAATATTGAGCAACGACTTAATACATGGAAGTACATAAGGCATAGATCATAATGGAACATAAATCATGATAACATAGAATGGGAATAAAACATGTAATTGTGGCATCCATTAAGAACATGTAATGAATTCCATAGTAGCCAAGGCATTGCTGCCAAGAGAATCTTAGTGGACAAAGTCCCTTTCTGAATCGAGTTCACTCCTCGTTCCAGTCCTGTAATACTGAACCGGATTAACTTACCATTCCATCCATGTCTATCACAAAAGATATAAATCTTTACCCAATGCATTGGAGGGATATATTGGTCCCACCCATCTCATAATGAAATCATTCTTACTTATGACACAAAATAAACATACATCATTCATAATAACCTAATAAATAAAATGGGTTTCATAAACATCATCCCATCATCACATAATCCATATAAAATAAATGGATATCATTTCATAATAAGAAAAGTGAAACCATGTAATTATACTTGAAATATATGAAATAATGTCTTCTTAGATGAAAAATGGTTTTGATAAAACACTTGAAATGAATTCTTAAAAAATAAATTTCTTTTCCCAAAACAACATGAAATTTTAAAAGAAGTATATTTTGTTTAAAATAGTCTTTAAATCTTTTGGAGGAAGCTTCATGAAAATAAGTCTTTATAAAACTGTAAAAATCCTTTCATGCCTTATAATTTAAAAAAACATTCTTCTCGTACTTTTGCCGGAAAAGTAAAAAAAGTACCTTGTAGGGTAAACAAAAGAAAGATTTATTCCACACCATTGGGTACAAGTCAAAATTGGTAAAAAGGAATTTAAACATACATGAAAACATTTTTAGGAAACATGGTCATAGATGATAACAAAAAGCCCAGTAAATACTTACTAATAAACAATCTCGGATAAGAACGAGATTGGAATAGTTATCCCTTACATTAGGTCCGATATGCATCGTACGTATCCAAACCTCTTGTGTAATTATTTAAATAATGTCATTGACTTATTATAGAATCATATTCATTTTTATGATGTCATATATGGTTCTCTTATGACTTCATATTACCCGTTCTTTTGTAAATTCCATGTTAAAGAGCGTTTTGGGTAAAATCGTTTCATTTGTTGTCCGCGTTTTGACTTGTAATTATTCATATGATTACTTAGATCATGATTACTTAATTAAAGAGTATAAAACATTATTTATATTTAAAATATATTCATAATATACATATATATAATTGATCGATAAATGGAACGAAATACACCGTTCATGGAGACGGTAGGCCGTACGTACGCATGAACGTTGTTTTCGTTTCCTCATTGAATTGAATGGAATTAATTGGATGAAATAAATAAATATATATATAAATATAGAATCATTATTATGTCATATATTTCATGATTACATATTATATGTACTTTATAATTATTTATGAAGGGTTAATCATTGAGAATGAATCTCATTGCGTCGTGGAGACGGTATTCCGTACGTACGCACGAGCGATGATATCGTTCTCATGATAGAGGAATTTTATTGGAGTGTATGTATACTATTACAGAATCAATATCACTTTACAATAATCATATATAGTTATTATTTACACCATTATACCCATCCAAGTAAGGTTGTGGTGGAAAATAGATTACACCACGACGTGGAGACGGTATTCCGTACGTACGCACGCGCGGTGATTTCATTTTCCGTAGGGTGGATACATGATGAAATAGGGTTGTTTCATACTTATAATAACATATCAGTATATGATTTATACTTATGTTATTACTTCATAATGAATCAACCTATGAATAAGGAGTGTAAGAAGAAATAAAGTTGAAAGAATTGGTAACAGACATTACCTCTTCTTTGAAGCGCCTTTTTGGGACCTCCTCTTAGGGAACTAAAATTGGTCTTTGAAGAATACCAGGACCTATTGGATATTTATAGGGAAGTGTAGAAGGGAAATTGGCAGGTTTTGGCCGAGCTTGAAGGCTCAAAGCGGTGTGAGGAAGAGAGGGAGGAGGTGCCCTTTTATAAGGGAGGAGAGGGGCACCTTTGGAATAACTAAAAATATTATTTTATTATAAAGTCATATTCGGTTTTTAATAGCCCCAGATTAATTTATTTAGAAGATAAGGTGGGGATGGGTCGAAATCCTCTCATCCAATAGAATTTATAAAACATTAGGTCATTATATTAACCTTCACTTTTAGTTTTAACTCTTAGTTAATTAGATTGACATTTACCATGTCACTTTGTATTTTTATATTATACTGTTAATAAACATACCATATACATCCAAGAGACCACAAAATGGTCCATTAATGATACTCATATCATTATATAAGTTTCTTGGCAAAACCTTAGTTTTTTTGGAATATAATAACAATTTATAATATAATATTTGTTTTAAAAACTATTTTATGTCAATTTTGACACTATCTGTTAATTGATTTTTGTGAAAATCATAACCAAATGATTAGTTATAAAAAAGTTAATTAAATCACTAATAACATGTCATATTAACATAGAAAATTATTGGAAATCATAAAAAGTCTCAAATTATATTTATTTGGGTATTTATAACATCAATTAGGTCAATATTTCATTAATAAGATAATTACTGCATCGTCATTGTGTCATAAATAAATTAAATTATATTACTTATAAAAATTACAAATAAAATATAATTATGTATATAATCTTTTTATCTTTCTAATGAATATTTATAGTTGAATTTATCTTATGTATAACCCGATATTAAAAATGATTTAGTTATTCATCTTTGATTTTAACTATTTTAACCCTTCTTTAAATAAATTAATAATAAATGTCCTAATCTAATACAAGTGGTCCTAAATTGTCAAATTTTATTCCTAAGGATGTTTTTGGACGAATTAAACATATCCAATATAATTGGGACATGAGTTAGGGTAATAATAATATCAATTTTTACCTTAATTACCTTATTTAATTTTAACCGTGGTAAAAAAAGTAAAATGTTACAATTCAACAAAAATTATTTCCATCTCATTGAACCACATTTTAGTCCTTGATATTAATCATGTCTCTTGGCTTTTCAAAATTCCACTCACAGAAGCGGTAAAATTAAGTTGTATGAAAAATTCAGTTTTTTTACTACCACTTAATGGTTTCACTATTAATCCAAAAATGAATGTTTCCAGAAAAATACAGAAAATTATGTCTAATATATATTTGATATTATGAATTCATAAATGATGTCTATTTTACCAAATTCAAAACATATCTGTTGCATTAATTAATTTAAAAATTAATTCATGTCGTCAAAACAAATAGCGTGTTCTTAAGAGATAATAACTATCAAAAGATTAACACTTGTTTATGTCTGGTTTAAATGTGAAATTACATCAAATGACCAACATTGTATTAAATTGTAAAAATATATTCTAAATATAAATTAAAACCACTCAAATTAATAATTTATCACTATTAATTATTTCTTTAAAAAAAATTTTTTTTAATTAAAATTTAGTAATTTCCACTATTCATCAGAATATGAAAGTTATCTGAAAAGTACCACAATTTCACCCTAAGCTAATTTCGATATTCTGAATCCAAAAATGAAGTCCATTTTGAAAGATAAAATTTTTAAAATTTCCAAATGTGGTTATTACTATTCATAACGTCAAGTTCATAATAATATTATAATAATATCTCATTTAGTGAAACTCGGTATTGCGTACTACACACGCTATCGAGGAAGGTCGCGATTGCATGTAATGTAAGGCAAGTCAGGGATGCGTGTTGTGCAAGCTCCTTTTGTTGTAGCGTACAAAACAATACATTAATGAAATTAAAAAGAATATTTTTTATAAAATGTCGGAGTGTTACATACAAAACAGATATCTGGTCTCCGTCTATAGCTATATATGAATCAAATATCAGGTATTCAACATTGAAATTTTTTTACTTCGGTACAACACACATCAATCTTGTAGAGTCGCCATAATCATTAAACGACTAGTATTACGCTAGACTAATACATTTCTCACATGAGAGGCCATTATACAAGTGACCTAGTGTAACACCCCGAGCTTCTATGATACACTTCTCATTCAATAATGCAATAGCTTGCATTGTACGCAACTTCGAGTTCTAACACACCGCAACTAATCAATGTAGCCATTATGAATAGTAATACCCACTTTTTAAAAAATATAGAAATGTTATATTTCAAAATGGACTTCATTTTTGTATTCGTAATATCGAAATTATCCTAAGTTAAATATTTTGTAATTTTCTGAGAACTTCTTTTTTTTTATGAATAGTGAAAAATACTTAAAAACAACTTTTAAAAAAAAAATTATTTATAGTAATAAATTATACTATTAAGTGGTTTTAAATTATAATTAGAATATATTTTTACCAGTTTTTTCAAATGGTGGTCATTAGAATTAATTTAACATTGAAATTGGACATAAACAATTGCCAATCTTTTGATATAAATTGTTTCTTAAAAACACGCTATTTTTTGTGAAAGCAGGAATTAATTATATAATTAATTAATGCAACTTATATGATTGGAATTTTTTAAAATAGACATCATTTTTGAATTCGGAATATCAATTATAGCTTAGGGTGAAATTTTGGCCTTATTCTGAAAAACTTCAATTTTGATGAATAGTGAAACCACTAAGTGGTTGTTAAAAACTGATTTTTTTCTTTAAAATGAAATATTACCACTTCTGTGATTTGATTTTCAAAAATCCGACATACATGGTTGTCATTAAGAATTAAAATGTTGTTCAATGAGATTTAAATAATTTTTGGTGAATAGCAACTTTTAAGTTCTTAATCGCGATTAGAGGTAATTAGTGTAGTTTAAGGTAAAAATAATGTTTTAATAATATGAGATGAGCTTGACACTTGTCCTACTCATATTGGATGAGTCATGGCAGACCAAGACAACCCATGTGTCAACTTGGGGACCCCATGGAGCCACTTTGGTTGGAAAATGACATTAATATATATTTATTTAATGTTAAAATTAAATTGACACAAACATGAGTTGTTTTACTAAAACAGACATTAAGTGGGGTTACACAAGTCCAAATTTTGATTATAAATATTTATTAGAAAGCTAAAAGGATTTCATACATCATAGTATTTTTTTTATAATTTTTAGACATTAAATAAATTAAACTATTTATGACATAATAATGATGCAGCGATGACCTCATTATTTAACGATTTTAATAAAATGAAAAGATAATGTAAAATACAAGGATTACACTTGTCCAAAGACTATTGGATGGGTAGATTTAGAACCCTTATCACCTTATCCACGAATTATATAAGTGTGTTACCTTTAGAATCCGAAAATCATTGTGTAATAATGTAACATTTCAATCTTTCCAAAAGAGCCCCTCCTCTCCACTTATAAAAGGCACCCACCTCTCCCACCTTATTCACACCTTCATGCCATTTGGCTCGGCCAAAATCTGACCAAATACTCTCCCAACTTCCCCCTCTTACTCCTAGAAGCCTCACTTTGGGAAGAACTCTTCCCAAGGAAGCCTTTGTCAAAAATCAAAAAGAGTTACCCGATTTTGAGGTAATGTCTTCTCTAATGTTGTTTTGTTTTATTTTTCTTCTCCAACCCCCTAAACTCTTTTTATTCATTTCTTTTGTAACAAAACCAGTATCCTAAATATACTAGGATGTTGTTATAAGAATTATTCGAGCTATACTTACACACACCTACATCTAATGGTTAAATAACATACGGTTTCTGTGGATGGAGAATTTCTGCCTCACAAAACGATGATTGTTCAACACTCATATAAGACCTTCAAAGGTGGCCATTAAGATGTCAATATTTTTATATTTGATATATAATATTTTTATGATTTACTTATGCTTCTATATTTCTCATTTATGGCATACTTTATGATTTCAATTATGGGTGAAACGCGATAATTTCATTTTAGGAAGTGCGGACTACCGCCCCCTCAAACTGATTTGAATCGTTAATGCCATACGTGGGATGTATAAAGGATGGAGTAAATGGTATTATACACTATATTATACTGGAATTATATTATACATTTATATCATTATTATTTCGTTCCATTAAATATGAAATTGAAATGAAAGTAGCATTCATGTGTACGTACGCCTTACCGTCTCCATGAACGGTGCATTACATTTCTTACCTCTAAATGTTACGTAATATTATAAATGAATGTATATACTGGATATATATGATATATATGACATCTAAATAATGAATATAATTCTGGATATAATGGATATTTCACCACATGAACAACTTGTAATTATAAGAAGTTTATTTTTGACTCAAGTACCAAAGATCGACAAAACGACCGTTATTAACATAAATAATTAAATAATTTTCATAACATGGTAATAAGGGATATAAAAGGAATAATGAACATGAAAAAGGTTCTTAAGTAAATATAAATTAACTCTAGTTTATTATTCAGGAGGTTAAAGAACGGTCGAGTCAGGACAGGACGCAAGGTAAGGGAACTTCTTAACCCAATTTCCATTCTTTGGGTTAATCTCCTACTTTCAAATTATGTCATGATATTATTATGTCCTATTTTGTATATTTACTTTCTATATGTGTACCTATAGTTAATACACATAATAGATCTCTTTTATTTTAAAAATTATCTTTTTAAGTACTTCATCTCAATCTCCTTTCATTGAGGCATATTTGGTTTTATACACAACTTTCTTTTATACGGTGTATAAACCCCTTTGACTTTTACGTTTATTCAAAAGGAATCTTTTTTTATACGAAGCGATTTGCTAAACGAAAAAAGGGAATGTTTTTCATTCCGTACTTAAGCGGCGACAATGAATTCTCCGCCGCCGTGACCATTATTTGAGTTTCGGCTTCCTCTACAAGCCATCACTTTTTTTTAATGAAAAATAAATACGAAGTTTTAAATTTCTTTTATTTTGGTATTGAAAATGGTTTTGAAAGTGTTTTTATTATATCAATGTGTTGTATTGATATCTTGTGATTGAAATGTGTAAATGTTATGTTTCCTTTATGCATGTTTTATGTGATACGATTATGTTATGGTTTATGATATGTTTAAACCTATTCATATGAGGAATGTATTGGACTTAATAAGTGACGGGTGGAGCCCGCTATAGCTCCTCGATGAATCGGTAGGTCTCATGAGACAACTAGACGTGGAATTGGCCGAGGCCCTTTCCCAATTTGATTTATGGTTTTGGCCGAGGCCTTAATCATTTTAGACGTCTTGGCCGAGGCCTTGACAAAATGTTTCAGAATGTCCGACATTATACATTACCTCATTATGAAAGTGGTTATTGATATTTCATGTGATTATTCGACCAGTAGAATATCCATGTGAAGAAGTAAATGGCATTATCTCATTTTAATTTTGCCATATTATATTGAAGTTCAAGTTTAAAAGGCTTTTGTTTTAGTTATACATTGCCTTAAATGTTAATGTTTATTTATGAAAGCTTCCACTATATTGCTAACCTTACTGAGCATCTGACCTCACCCCTTTCAATGTTTTAATATTTTTCCAGGATGTGAAGAAGTATTTTATGAATGACCTGCAGGGGTAGTCAGAAAGGGATATGATTGTGGACTATGAAGACCATGTTATTGTAGTTTGTTTACTTTTTGATGTAATGAAAGTCTTATGAATGTATCTAGTGTTTCCAAGGCTACTAAACTAATCGGTCTTTCGAGACTTGGTCTTTTGTGATCATGCCAATGTTACGAACTAATGCACCGACTCTAGGTAGCTGGGGTCGGGGCGTTACAGTTGGTATCAGAGGAAGTTTAGTACAATCCTTGGAAGCTAGATTTAGACAAACTCTGATTAGAGCACGTAGACCTAAGATGAACTTTGTGGATTAGTATAGAAGAACTTCCTAAAATTTTGGTATTGTAGAGATTTTGTGAGTTTTCCGAGTAATACATCCCTGTCTGGATACGAGCAGGTAGAGGCGGCTCTGGCATAGATGTACCTAGGGGTAAAACCCGAAAACACCGCTTTGAGATAGACTCGAACGGGAACTGGTGCACGACAAAGGGCCTTGCTGCACTCTTGGTTACGACACTCCCGGGGGATATGCTTAGGATAATTCCCATTTTCTTTACAAACCACTATGAAGGGTTACGAGTATATACATCCTCAAAGAAAACATTTTTATGGATTATATCCATAAATAGTTCAATTTATGTTAAGTATCTTACAAGTATGGAATTATGTATTTTGATTCATAAACTAATATAGTTTATGCCATTATTTAGAAATGGAGCCTAGTGGAAGGAATGGAAACCATATCAATGCACGCACTCCGTGTAGGGATTGCCCTCTTGCTCAAGATAATTATGGAGGAGCTAGTTATACAACTGGTGCTGATCAGCTTCTCACCGTACTGGGACAACTCACGCAGGTTATGAATAACAACCTTACTCGTATGGAGAACCATGATCTGCAACGTGGAGGATCAATGCTAGACCGTTTCATGAGGCAACAACCACCAACCTTCAATGGGATTACAAATCCGTTAGTAGCTGAGCAATGGATAAAATCCTTAGAGAAAATATTCCATGCCTTGGGGAGTAGCGAAAGGGAGAAGGTTGTCATGGCAGTTTACTGCCTCACTGGAGATGCCGATCAGTGGTGGTCGCTGATTCAAAACACAAAGGAAGATGATGACGTATCGAATATGGAATGGAGGGAGTTCAAAGAGCTTTTCTTAGAAAAATACTTTCCTCGTGACCATCGAGCAGATATGGAAAGGCAATTTCTGAGTCTGAGGCAGAAGGAGGATGAGAATGTCGCAAAGTATGAGGCTAACTTTACAAGGTTAACGAGGCATGCTGCCGATTATATACGTAACCCAAGGAGTAAGATTGATCATTTCTTTGATTGGTTAAAACCATTTCTCCTTCGAGCTTTAGTATCACAATCCTTCTCATCATACGAAGATATTGTCTCGTGTGCTATCAAGACAGAAAAGGAATTCTCTAAGTCTTATGACAACAAAGTAAAGCAAGAGAAGAAGAGAACGGTGGAACAAGAGATAGATAAAGGGAAAAGGGAAAGAAGGATTTTCCATTATGTGATAATTGTGGGAAGAATCACCCTGGTACTTGCCTAAAAGGATTGGGAGTTTGTTATAAATGTGGGGAAAAAGGTCACCAGGCGCGTGATTACAAGGGAAAGAAAGAGGCTATCAATGTTGAATGCTACAATTGTAGAGAAATGGGGCATTATGCAAATGAATTTCCTAAGCGTCAAAGAAAACTTACCTCAGAAAAGGCCAAGGGATCAAGGACAATCTTATGATATTACTACAGTTGAAGAAGAAGAACTAATGTATTGGTGCTTTTGGACTCATGGATTATATTCTGGATATTAGAATAATGTGATATATATATAAGGATTGTACTGCAGTACTTGTTGATTTCAGTAAGGTTTTAATATGATGAAGGTAATTATATTTTTAGTATGTGACAATAAGAGAAACCTTACTTTGTTTGGGGAATCTCATAAATTGATTTTGGAATTACGAGACCTTTTAGAGAAACTCTGGACAGAGGTATTTTGGATAACTATAAATGTTGGAGTGGATTAAGTTGATCTTTGGATAGTATTGTTTAAGGTTAAAAAATTTATGAAGATTATTTTTGGAATA
Organism: Viscum album; assembly: GCA_963277665.1. Classification (NCBI taxonomy): domain Eukaryota; kingdom Viridiplantae; phylum Streptophyta; class Magnoliopsida; order Santalales; family Viscaceae; genus Viscum; species Viscum album. The sequence goes on from OY728161.1 coordinate 1,605,276,985, forward strand.
TGATGATACTATAGTTTTAGGAAAAGGACAACCTGCAGGGTGGGGCATAACCCGTCGCGTCAGACAAAGCTGCAGGAATAGAACCCACAATCATAGTGCGACAAGCCTTTATTTCCTACCACTAGCCTATAGGAAGTCCCTGGTTATTACAAAATAATTTTACTAATCTAAATGGTAGGTGTTAAAATTTGGAACCTTATAAAATTAGGATAAATAGAATATTTTTGAGTCCCGTTACCATTTGTAGTAAAAGTTGGGTTTGTGGTAAAAATTTATTAACGAATGAAAGTATACATAACAAGTAAGTATATTCCCTTACGTTCTTAGTAAATCTCCTAAATAAATTCCTCAACATTATAAAAGGTAACTTAAAACAAAAATGTTGTCTGTTAACTTTTCCAACTGGGATTCAATGACCGTTTAACCAATCACAAGTTTTTGATTTTCTTGTAGTTAAACTTTCTCTTAATCCTGTTTTCTATAACTCTCCATCAGACCTTGATGGTTTTTTTCTCCTCCATATCCATATTTTCATATAATCCTATAATGGGCTATATCGGGTGACCTTTGTACTTATCATGCTTTCTTTTAATGTTATATATTTATTAACCTTATTTCTGATGTGGGTTTTCCTCAAAGGTATTTTATCTTTTCAACCTTTTATTTTCCAAGAAAAATTTCAAATTGCGAGGATGCAATTTATTGAAGGAGAGGAGAATGTAACACCACGAGCTTCTATGATACACTTCTCATTCAATAATGCAATAGCTTGCATTGTACGCAACTTCGAGTTCTAACACACCCCAACTAATCAAAGTAGCCATTATGAATAGTAATACCCACTTTTTAAAAATTATAGAAATGTTATATTTCAAAATGGACTTCATTTTTGTATTCGTAATATCGAAATTATCCTAAGTTAAATATTTTTTAATTTTCTGAGAACTTCTTTTTTTTTATGAATAATGAAAAATACTTAAAAACAACTTTTTTAAAAAAAATAATTTATAGTAATAAATTATACTATTAAGTGGTTTTAAAGTATAATTAGAATATATTTTTACCATTTTGTCCAATTGTGGTCATTAGAATTAATTTAACATTGAAATTGGACATAAACAATTCCCAATCTTTTGATATAAATTGTTTCTTAAAAACACGCTATTTGTTGTGACAACGGGAATTAATTATAAAATTAATTAATGAAACTTATATTATTGGAATTTTGTAAAATATACATCATTTTTGAATTCGTAATATCAGTTATAGCTTAGGGTGAAATTTTGGCCTTATTCTGAAAAATGTCAATTTTGATGAATAGTGAAACCACTAAGTGGTTGTTAGAAACTGATTTTTTTTCATTAAAATGAAATATTACCACTTCTGTGATTTGATTTTCAAAAATCTGACATACATGGTTGTCATTAAGAAGTAAAATGTGGTTCAATGAGATTAAAATAATTTTTTGTGAATAGTAACTTTTAAGTTCTTAATCACGATTTGAGGTAATTAGTGTAGTTTAAGGTAAAAATAATGTTTTAATAATATGAGATGAGCTTGAAACTTGTCCTACTCCTATTGGATGAGTCATGGCCGACCAAGACAACCCATGGGTCAACTTGGGGACCCCATGGAGCCAATTTGGTTGGAAAATGACATTAATATATATTTATTTAATGTTAAAATTAAATTGACACAAACATGAGTTGTTTTTCTAAAACAGACTTTAAGTGGGGTTACACAAGTCCAAATTTTGACTATAAATATTCAATAGAAAGCTAAAACGATTTCCTACATCATAGTATTTTTTTATAATTTTTAGACATTAAATAAATTAAACTATTTATGACATAATTATGATGCAGCGATGACCTCATTATTTAATGATTTTAATAAAATGAAAATATAATGTAAAATCCAAGGCTTACACTTGTCCAAATACTATTGGATGGGTAGATTTCGAACCCTTATCACCTTAGCCACGAATTATATAAGTGTTGGACCTTTATAATCCGAAAAGCATTGTGTAATAATGTAACATTTCAATCTTTCCAAAAGAGCCCCTCCTCTCCACTTATAAAAGGCCCCCACCTCTCCCACCATATTCACACATTCAATCCATTTGGCTCGGCCAACCTCTGCCCAAATACTCTTCCAACTTCCCCCTATTACTCCTAGAAGCCTCAATTTGGGAAGAACTCTTCCCAAGGAAGCCTTTGGCTCAAATCAAAAAGAGTTACCCGATTTTGAGGTAATGTCTTCTCTAATGTTGTTTTGTTTTATTTTTCTTCTCCAACCCCCTAAACTCTTTTTATTAATTTCTTTTGTAACAACACCAGTATCCTCAATATACTAGGATGTTGTTATAAGAATTATTAGAGCTATACTTACACACACCTACATCTAATGGTTAAAGAACATACGGTTTCTGTGGATGGCGAATTTCTGCCTCACGAAACGATGATTGTTCAACACTCATATAACACCTTCAAAGGTGGCCATTAAGATGTCAATATTTTTATATTTGATATATAATATGTTTGTTCTTTACTTATGATTCTATATTTCTCATTTATGGCATACTTTATGATTTCCATTATGGGTGAAACGCGATAATTTCATTTTAGGAAGTGCGGACTACCGCCCCCTCAAAGTGATTTGAATCGTTAATGCCATATGTGGGATGTATAAAGGATGGAGTAAATGGTATTATACACTATATTATACTGGAATTATATTATACATTTATATCATTATTATTTCGTTCCATTAAATATTAAATTGAAATGAAAGTAGCGTTCATGCGTACGTACGGCTTACCGTCTCCATGAACGGTGCATTACATTTCATACCTCTAAATGTTACGTAATATTATAAATGAATGTATATACTAGATATATATGATATATATGACATCTAAATAATGAATATTATTCTGGATATAATGGATATTTCACCACATGAACAACTTGTAATTATAAGAAGTTTATTTTTGACTCAAGTACCAAAGATCGACAAAACGACCGTTATTAACTTAAATAATTAAATAATATTCATAACATTGTAATAAGGGATATAAAAGGAATAATGAACATGAAAAAGGTTCTTAAGTAAATATAAATTAACTCTAGTTTATTATTCATGAGGTTAAAGAACGGTCGAGTCAGGACAGGACGCAAGGTAAGGGAACTTCTTAACCCAATTTCCATTCTTTGGGTTAATCTCCTACTTTCAAATTATGTCATGATATTATTATGTCCTATTTTGTATATTTACTTTCTATATGTGTACCTATAGTGAATACACATAATAGATCTCTTTTATTTTAAAAAGTATCTTTTTAAGGACTTCGTCTCAATCTCCTTTCATTGAGGCATATTTGGTTTTATACACAACTTTCTTTTATACGGTGTATAAACCCCTTTGACTTTTACGTTTATTCAAAAGGAATCTTTTTTTATACGAAGTGTTTTGCTAAAAGACAAAAGGGAATGTTTTTCTTTCCGTACTTATGTGGCGACAACGAATTCTCCACCGCCGTGACCATTATTTGAGTTTCGGCTTCCTCTACAAGCCATCACTTTTTTTAATGAAAAATAAATACAAAGTTTTAACTTTCTTTTATTTTGGTATTGAAAATGGTTTTGAAAGTGTTTTTATTATATCAATGTGTTGTATTGATATCTTGTGATTAAAATGTGGAAATGTTATTTTTTCATTATTCATGTTTTATGTGATACAATTATGTTATGGTTTATGATATGTTTAAACCTATTCATATGAGGAATGTATTGGACTTAATAAGTGACGGGTGGAGCCCGCTATAGCTCCTCGATGCATCGGTAGGTCTCATGAGACAACTAGACGTGGAATTAGCCGAGGCCCTTTCCCAATTTGATTTATGGTTTTGGCCGAGGCCTTGACAAAATGTTTCAGAATGTCCGACATTATACATTCCCTCATTATGAAAGTGGTTATTGATATTGCATGTGATTATTCGACCAGTAGAATATACATGTGAAGAAGTAAATGGCATTATCTCATTTTACTTTTGCAATATTATGTTGAAGTTCAAGTTTAAAAAGCTTTTGTTTTAGTTATACATTTCCTTAAATGTTAATGTTTATTTATGAAAGCTTCCACTATATTGCTAACCTTACTAAGCATCTGAGCTAACCCCTTTCAATGTTTTAATATTTTTCCAGGATGTGAAGAAGTATTTTATGAATGACATGCAGGGGTAGTCAGAAAGGGATATGATTTTGGACTATGAAGACCATGTTATTGTAGTTTTTTTACTTTTTGATGTAATGAAAGACTTATGAATGTATCTAGTGTTTCCAAGGCTACTAAACTAATCGGTCTTTCGAGACTTTGTCTTTTGTGATCATGCCAATGTTACGAACTAATTCACCGACTCTGGGTAGCTGGGGTCGGGGCGTTACACCTAGTAGATCAAAACAACATATAAGTATCCTTATTACCACTTGTAATGCATAAATTTGTCTACCCGATCAAAAACTATTATTCACTAAACATGAAGTCTAAGTATTAATGTTCATTCTACCAATTTCCAAGAAAAACAGCATGTACTACCCATAAATGGATTGCTCAGAATGAAGTCCAGTATATCATAAAATAAATTCTTGATGTACATAACATTTTCTAGCAGCCTAGGAATATATTATGACAAAATTGTAGGCAGTTTCATCCCATCATGCAAGCCACTTCTTCGAACCAAAACATCTCCATCCATAACAACATAAGTTGACCAGACAGTAGTACCCTGACCCATTTTCGAGTCCATCTTCCACCCATGATTCAACTCTAAAATCAATAACCACTAGTCCACCAAACTCTATGAGTTTCATGATAATAATTCTATTTTAAAACACCAAGTGTGATCTTGAACTAAAAAATGCCAAAGAACCACCTTTAAAAACACCACCAAGATCATCCACAAAACCACGGATTTCTATATGGTCAACAAATAACCCATATTTCACCAATATACACATAACCATCACATAAATTTTCAGGAATAATGTATTACATAGAAATTCATGGAAAAACCACTCATTAATCTGAAAAATTAAGTCTCTCACATGTTAGAGTCGTCTATGTTGGACCCACATTCCTTTAAAACTTTCCATGGACCCCAAGGGGCTATCTAATCTATGGTGAGAACTCAAAACACTTGTATTTAGAAAATGAAACTATTTGAAATATGTTTTATGTTTTATAGGTTGGGAATCATAAAAATCAGTTGAATTTCACACATACCACTATATGTTATAATAATATAATTTTTCTTATACGACTCTAGCATGTCAGTTCCAAAAAAATGAAAGGAATTAGAATGATATGGTTATGAAGAGTTACATCCTAGATTGATCTTAACATTTATGAATATTGTGATTTTCTAAAATCCAAATGAGTGAGTTTTAATTAGTCATCATATAAAGCCAAATCCCCCCTTTATTATGTACACATAGGTTTATGCGGACCATCTAGGGTTGCCTCCCATAGTATGGGGAATTAAATTGTGACATTTATGAATTACTATTCATGTAAGGTATATCCATTCTTATTTAATGTAATATTCTAAGATTCCATTATATATATTTTCTTTTATATAATATTAACTTTGATATCATTATTTACACATAGTAAATTGAAGGTCATGATACATTGGTAAATTAAATTAATCATATTTATAATATCATTATGATAAAATATAAAATATCTATAATAATATAACATTATGGTATTCTTTAACTTAGAAAATTGATACGAAATAATATTAGAAATTATTAATGTTTAATAAGTTTTATTAAATAAAAGCATTTTATCATATTTTTTTAAAAAATAAATTTTAATTATGTATTTTTTAAAAATTCAAATATATAAAATTAAATTTAATGTTTTGATTAATAATATCAGAATGCACTTTGAATTCTGTTTTGAGTATTTTATGAAAATATCATATTTTCGTCAAATAATGCAGTTTTTAGGGAATTTTATAATTTTTACGACATTGTCAATATATAAAAATGACTAAGAAGGTCAAAATAAATTTAATTGAAAGAATATTAATTTTAGAAATAAAATTTTGTATTTCAAAATATTATATGAATATATAAAACCATTGATTTTTTATATAATTATTTAAAATGGTATTGTTATTAAATAAAAATATGTTATGAAAACAAATAATAAAACAGAGAAAAATTGCGAATCAGGAAAATGGGGAAAGTGGAAGAGAGATATAGAGAGATATAAATATTTAGTAGAGTATTTCCATATTAGTATATCACTAACACATCTATGAAACCAAAGGGGGTTGAACAAACAATTTATATGTAGTGAAATTGTAGTTGGAAGGGGGGATTGGTTTGGGGGGAATCCCACCACTGTTGAAATTAGCAGCCGAATTCAGTGGATTCCTAACACCTCCTTGGGATGAACACCCCTACCAATGTAATAAATTTTTCCATACTTCTTCATTAACAACCTTTTACAAAAAAATAGTGGGATAGAAACCAGAATAAGGAAAAGAGTACAAGATTATAGACTCCAACTGAATATTACATTAAATTAAAAAAATTTCAATCTACCCATCCCTATATCAAGTATAATGTTTATAAAGATAAAATTTGTTAGTACCTTTATAAATAAATATCTAATGGTGTTTCTGGATTGAACATATTCCATATTGATATCCCTACTCTTCATTAAATCATGGGGAAAAGATAGAAATTTTGGTGTTATATGTTTTGTCTGATCATTCATGGTGAATCATTCATATAAGTGTGTGATTAATTCATTATTATATTCAAATTAAATTCATAGGCCAAAATCCATAGAAAATCCACTTGTTTCTTGAATGTGTTGAGTCATAATCCACAACCAAGAACATTCTCTATATTCTTAATGTAATGATATTACTTATACATGGTATTACCACGTCATGATTTTATGATGTTGCAACGAGTGTTTGATTTTATTATCTGCAAGACATGGAAGTGCCTCCAACATTGAATATATAACATGTATGTGATTTTGAATTATATAGATAAGATAAATAACCTACATCTTCATAACTGGAAATCTTCTTTTTTAATTTGTTAGAATAGAATAAAACCCAATCTTTATTTCTTCAAATAGAAGGAAGATAGTGTTTAATTTTATTTTAGTTTCATCAAATAGGTCCTGAACTAAATATTTCCAATATATTTGAAGAAAAAGAAATATCAGGATGAGTACAATTAGCAAGACATTTTAGTGATATGATGGTATTGGGTTATAGAACATACGTACCAACCATCTCCTCATTTTGTTCACATGGTTGAAATTGATCATTCTCGGTATTTAAAGACCAAAAACCATTAATTTACCTAAAAGTTTCTACCTATTCATATTAAATCATTCAAGGACCACTTCATTTTAATTTAACTGATGCATGAATATACCACATGATATATGCTTAATTTTTAATCCAAGAAAATATCGGGTTTCCATTTCATTTTAATTTAACTGATGAAAGAATATGCCACATTAAATATGATCAATTTTAAAATACATGAAAATAATTGGTTTCCCCAATTCTTTTATTTAAAATTCATCTTTTATATTTCTTGTTACATCATTGATCACTTTGGGATTTCTGATGAAATTTAAATCATTGACATAAATAACAATGATTTCATGTCCTGATGTTTTTTTGATTAATTAAAACTCATAGGAATATAGGGTTATTTAAATACCCATTATTTAAAAAATATTCTCTCAAATGATTATACCACAAACACCCAGATTTTTGTAAGACCTATAAGGATTTTAGTAATTTAATCGAATATATTTCTTTGGGTTTTGATTTCAATACATCAGATATTTGGAATCTTTTAGGGATTCTCATATATATACTATTATAATGTGAACCAAATAAATAAGATTTTAAAAAATATATAATACACTTATTATCCATTTTATCAACTAAAAGGATGATTAGATGTTAGAAAGTAGTAGAATATATAGTATGAGAATATTTCTTCGCATAATAAATTCCTGGTATCTGAGAACGAACATATGAGATAATATGATCTTATTATCTTATAATATCTATTTTCCCATTTCTATTATAAAAAAACAATTTATATACATCGTGCATCACAAATTTTGGTGTTTTAATGATATTTAGAAAACACCTTCTCCTATTAAGTGATTTTCACTCAACATGTATTGCATTTTTCCATTTATTCCAATTGGATAGTTTTTTGAATTCCAAAACAGACCTTGGTTAAGGATCTTCATTTTATATATCACGTGAAATAGAATATTAATATATTTTATCAATATATTACACATCACGTTGATTCAATATATAACCGATATGAAAATAATTAGAGGATATTTTATTATCTTGAAAACCATCATGGTTTTATATATCCTATATATTCTATTTATGATCCTTATCATGTGTTTCTTTAAGTACTCTTAATTTAACTATCTATTCTTGAATAATGAATCTTTAATTTTGTATTAAATTATACTCATTCCTTTTCTTTTTCATGGATTTCAATCTTTAAATATAATTTGTCCTCTACACTTCAGACATGATTTTAATATTTTTATAATATCATTATGTAATTGTGTCTCCAAAAAATCAAATCTATCTGTGACATTTACAACGAGTACATGTGATTTTGTCTTGCCATTTGAATGATTAAATACATTGAAAAATTGATTTAATATTTCTAAAAAATGTAAAATATTTTTTCACTTCCGTCTCACGTTGCTGGTTATGAGGATCATTAAAGGATAACATTTTCCCATTCTAGTAAATCTATTCCCTTTGATTCCTTTCACCTCATAATGTTGGTAATTCTTCTTTATTGAATTTGAAATAATCAAAACATTATATAAATAAATAATTTGATTGTGGTTCAAGAAATCTGATGATGCATGGGGATTCATATCCTACATATATTTCTAATCTCATTTGAGGTCCCATTTTTGTATGTTGTGGGGGAGCAATTGGTACATATACTATTCTATAAAATATTATTAAGTGGGATATATTATGATCGTATCCAAAATCCATTTGGAGTAATGAGTAATTACTATCTGAACTTGTTCTGATGTGAATTAATGTTGAAACATGTAATATTTCATAACCCTGTACATATTTTGGAAGTTTTCCTCATTATTAATGGTTTAGAAATAATTTTGAGGTGTTTTGTAGTGATTCAGATGAACTATTTTGTGTATGCACATGGGTGAAAAGATAATCAACAAGAATCCCCATTTCTATAAAATAAAATTTTAATCCTAATAGTTAAATTCTACCACATTATTGAGCCTTTCAATCATATTGATATAATCAGGTAACTGTTCTCTGGATTTTTGTATTTGAGCAAGAAACTGCGAAAACACTACATTAGGTGTTGAGATAAAACATACGTGTGACATCATCGAGATGCATCAATTAATACCAAAAATATATTTAAATGGACCACATGACAGATAAATCAATCCACATATATCCCCATTAATTCATTTATGAATGGATAGTTGTTCAACCTTTATTTTAGCTGGAGATGGTCTCATAATCAACTTTCTAAGAGAAAAAACCTCGTATAAAATTTTTCTTAGTGGGGAGATCTTATGGAACCTTATTGAATTTCCAAGAGAACATTAAACTATTGTTTGAATCATTTCTGAACCAGAATGACCTAATTAGTCATGTAAAAAATTAATGAATTATGGTCCCTTCTTTACTGCCATATTTATTTTGATTACACTAATATGTATATATATATAATTCAATCTAGATGATATTTTATTGTTTTTATTATACATGAATCTTACCAGAGTTATTAATGGTAATAGACATGAAATTTTCAATTTAATTAGATATATTTTGTGTATCATAAAAATGATTTTATATATCCTTGATTCTTAAAATGTTTATTTTGGAAATTGGGGAAAATAATAAATATCTTATTTTTTTCTCGTTAGGTATAGAAAAATAATCTTTAGTAATACCTTCAATTCAATATTCATGATCTTAAATAGTTTTGACAAATATTCTTGTTCACTTAATATCACGAGAATAATTTTTATTAATATGTATTATTTGTATTTCCCCACTATCTAATATAAAAATAATGAATATATTTATGCAATACATTTCAATGCCTCAATGTAATGAAAATAATATTATAAGAAACAACTTATGAAATTTAAATAATACAACTTAAAAAATAAAAAAAGCATGTAAAAACATCTTTTCACATAAAATAACTTTTGTATTTTTTTAATTTTCTCCAACCCTCATTTCATCGGACTAACTAGTAAAATCAACATATATTAGGTTAGTGAAATCATAATTTAATGGACTGTGATTCTTTGTATGATTCAAATACTTTTCTCTCCCTTTATTTTATGTCTCAAAAAAATATTGCATCATTCTTCTTTGCATAATGATATGCTTTATATGGCGTAAAAATTTGATATGTGGTCTAAAAAACATGGATTAAATATCCCTTAGAATATCACTTGTAGAATAAATATTCAATATTTATTTGAGTATTTGAGATGATATTTATTTGGTTTTGAAATCCATTTCGAGAAGGCCCATGGTTACGAGCACATCCGAAACTGTGTCTGCTTTCTAAACACTATCCACCATGAGAATCATGTCCCAAAATTATTCTATTATTAATTTCATGATATATTTCATTTTCATTTTCAAATGATACAATTAAACTTGTAGGATGATAAATTAGATTATTTATCCAAAGATAATTATTAATATTTACTACAAGTAATTTTCATATGAGATTAGAATATTTAATATTCTGTCACTAATGATATTTCTGATGTAGGGTGGTGTGAGATGCATTAAATTTTATATATGGATTTTAAATGTATTGGAATTTTTAATCCCAATACCACACTACTTTAGCTGTGATACAATTCTATAAAAACATGAATTGTAATCAATAACCCTTTTATAGTCTTGGAAGCATAAAGTATTCCATTCATCGTGGGTCTCTAGAAGATCAACCTCATATTGATGATAATAAAACTCATTCAAAATTCTACAGAGCATACATGGATATCTTTCTATGAGGTAATCACATTTCAAACCGTCATCGATATTTCTTCTAAGGAATATCATCATAGTTTTTTATTTTTGAGGGTTATTGATGTTTTTTCATTAATTATTTTTCTGATATCTATCTGTTGAAGATGAATTTCAATATTCATTGTCTCTAGAATGTAATTTCATCCTATAATATCAAGAGTAGTTCATTTGAGTTTTGTGAGATCTGAGATGATTATAACCAGGTTAGTAAGGAAATATTTATTATAATTCCAAATAATAATAGAATTATAATTTAAATTTGGGATAAAGAAAATAAAATAGTCTCAACAAAATATTAGTTTGTTTTATATTTATATATAATATTTTATATGTATTCCATCTAAAGGTTTTAAAAAATATAACTTGTGGGGGTTTGGAATAAATAACTCAATACATACAATTAATTAATTTAATATTTCAATTATTTTCTAATTTATTAATTAGACCATCCAGTCAGGTGTTGAAAATTAAATAAATTTAATCTCCCTGAATAGGAGTTAACCTGAACCTTGTAGTTTCAATTAAATAAACAACATAAAATGACCAATTTGGTTATAAATTAATAATATCTTATAAATATTTGGAATCATCCAACCTAGTTGTGAATACTATAGTATATGATGGAAATAATAAATAATTATAACCATTCAACCCAGTAGTGAGAATAAAAATAAAAACATACATTTCTACCTTATTGAGATCTCATGCTGATAACGTGTTATGAATTCGAATAATCAAATAGAGAGAAATTGTGTATTAGGAAAAAAGATAAAGTGTAAGAGAGAGATATAATTTTTTTATTAGAGATTTTCCATGTTAGTATGTCTTTCACACATCCATGAAACTAAATGGGCTTTCAATATAAATTTATATAGTGTTAAATGGTAGGTGTATGGGGGAATTTTTTTGGGGGGGGGGAAGACCACCCCTGTCGAAATCAGCAGCTATATTCAGCAGCAGCCTAATAAAATATTAAATGTCTTTTCATTTTATTAATAAATACGTTTTTTATAAACATTGGTTATGTAATGATTTCAATTTCATAGAAGCTTCATTTTTTTTATAAAAAATCAACTTAGTTCATAAAAATTATTGACATTAAAATTTTATCGCACTTATAAATTTTATTGTAAAATACATGTCCGTTATAAAAATTGTTTTAAGAATATTCGATTTTTAATTGCAAATAAAATTTCCATAATCATAATGATTTTAAATGAGAAAAGTATATAATATATTTTATTTAATACACAAATTACTCTCTATTATAAATATTAATAGTGAAAATTTTTATGAACTATCATGGGTGAAAATAATCATTACCATTGAAAAACCACACTTGGGTAAAGTAAAAAGTGAATGTATAAAACCCTAAATCACTCAAAGGCGTCTCAAAACAGATTATATGGGGGGAGTTTTGGTTATATCATGGACCATATTACATATCATTGAAATATCATAGCTTTTTAATAAGAATAATGTCGTAAAATAATTTAATAAGTTAAGGTAATTCTAAAACCACCCTCCACTTTAATGATAATAGAGACTAAAAACACTCATTCTATAAAAAACCATCTATTTGAATCCATTATTCAAAATAGGACCATTTTCTTTTCCTATAACCCACTCCCATTACCCATACCCTTTCTACTCCGCAATTATCATTATCCCTTTATTTAAAAGGACAATTCCAGCAAAAATAAAATATCCTAACGTGGGTATTACACTCCTATTATAATTTTTTATTGAATTTTTCTCCTGTTAATATTCCCTATTTTTTTAATATAAATAATAAAGTATAATATATATACTTAAATGTCATTATATTAATGTAACATCAATTATTTATTACTCTATAATATCTTCTAAGAAAAACTGATATACGAATCTTATATATTTGTGGACTACCAACTTCACAACATTACACATATGATTTTTCAACACTTCCAATTTTTTATGGTATAAATGATAGTTTTGATTCATAATAATTTATTTATTTCACTCATTATATTTTTAAATGAAACAAATTTACATTTTCCATCATTCCATAAATTCATTAAGGATTGAGATCATTAATCATTTGTATGTGAGGACTAACAACTGCACAAATGATGTGTCTCATTTCTCTTAACCACCAAATATGGATGAACCTAAAAATATAAATTATAAATTAATATGGATTTTATAAAAATTTTATAATTATAAATTGATATATTTTAAAAAATAACCACTCATTCCATTCATTGAAAAAACGGTTTGTTAATCATGAATACGTGCAGATAACAACCTGCACAAATGATGAATTTAATTTTTATACAAAACATATCATTAATGAATATAATAATAGATTTGATAGAGATATATGATTTATTTTACATTCTAGCCGAATTTAAATTTTACAATATTGTGTTTTAAAAAAACATTATTACATATTCAATCATCATGGTACACTTTTGTTTTGGCCAATTTTCCTATGAGTTGAGTGATGTTATTATGTTTATATATTTTATGATTAAATAATGTTATATAATATTAATGAAATGTTATAATAAGGTATTAAATATTTTTTTAAAATCAATTGATTTATAATTTTTTTATCTAATATTGGTAATAATAAATCATCTCAATTCATTAGAAACTCCTCAAGAATATTTGTCATTGACTTCATCTTTAAGAGTAGAAATTAAATCTCATATGGTATGAAAGTGAAAATTATAAATATATATGGGATATATTTTCTAGAGACATAGTTAATTTGTTAATGGTGTATTTGGTATCAGCGATCATGGATCAAAAGTAACACTATAAATCACACGGAAGATAATTAAAATTATTAATATATGAGGTAAAAAATTAGCTATAATGAACCCCTATATTCTTGTAAATAATTATAAAATAAACTATATCAAATGGTTATAAAGATGAACTATAACATCCCCAACCCAAAATCAAAGATCTATTACTAAATTCAATATCTTTATATTTCCATCTTTGATAACGATGATGTTGGTTTAATTTTTTCCATCCAAAACATAAAATATTCATTGGAAATATTATATCACTAACATTCCCATGGACCTTCTAGGTTTAGGGTTTAATATAATTAGTAAAAAAATTTATATAAACAATACCCATGTATTTAAATGATAAATTCTCCCACTCAACCATTATAATATTTTTTCATATTTTTTCATTCTCATAATCAATTTGAAATATTTCCATCACTTAATTTTTTGAACATCAGTATTTATAACCTAGGTAAAAGGAAACATAATATTGGTGATATGATATTATTAATAATGGTAAATTTATGAATTAATAATTGAATTTCATCAGTTATCATAAGAACAATATTAGTGTATCAGGACATAATAAAATTTAATTTTTACAACATAAGAATATTCATACCCATAAATACCAAGATCATCCAACATAAAAAATAGAATAAGGCTTTAAAAAGGTAATAGTTTTTGAATTCGGAATCATGGGCCAGGGGATATCAATATCCATTATTAGAAACACTATAAACCCATTGAAATATAAAAAACATGGTGGTATCTTCAAACATCATCTTCATAGAAGCCTTTCAAATTAGAATAACCATATTTCTAATTTTGAATATAATTCTATATAGAACATATCCATTACCCAATTTAATTGTTCCCAATCTTTGAAAAATGATCATATAACATATATTGGTCTCACCCAGTGTTGTCTAGGTGTAACCATCATATAATAAATAGTAGGCTCACTTATTGTAATCTAGGCCCAACCACTGTCTGTGCTATATTGGGCTCACCCAACGCTCTATGGTGCTTCCACCATAAATAATTTATAATAAACACAACATTATTAAAGTAAATAAAGATTAAATTTCATTATAAACTAATTGAAAGAACCTTACTTATTTTTAAGACTTGATTAACCCATGGAAATGAATCATATTGAATAATAATATCTTTGGAACATGCCTAACATATGTAAAAGAAATGGATTACATAATAATCTATTTTTGAAATTATTAATCTATAGAAAATAAAAGGGTTCCATAACAATCTCTTTGAAATGATATTAAACCGTGGAGAAGAAACTTGCTCTATAATAATCTAATTGAAACAATCATAATCCATCCATAGAAAGAATTAGGATTACATAATTCAAAATATCCCCATTGGCACATAATTTAAAAAAAGTGTTTTTGACATTGATGAATGGAAAAAAAATTAAAATATTAATAAAAACATTTTTGAAGAAAATAAATTTTCATTTTGAAAATTAATTTTAAAAACTGTAAAATCACAAATTGTTCTAAAAATTATTTTCCTTAAAAAAATATGGTTACATATAAACAAAAGATAAATAAAATTCATATAAATTAGGGTGATAAATTTAGTTTATGATATAAATTTTAAAAATAAACATTAATTTCCTATCTTTTTGAAAAAAGGATTCAAAAGATACCAATCTGGAAAATGCTAGGGAATTTCCTTTTATTTTTTAAAAAATAATGTAAAATATAATGTAAAATGTCAATATGGATTAATTTAATTTTAGAGAATAAAATTTTGAAGACATTTTAGAAAAAATAGATACGAAATTGAATGAAAACTGATCTAAAAAAATATAAGATCAATATCACATACAAACAACATTATTAATATTTATTAAATAAATAAGGGAGGATATATAAATAAAAATGATAAAAACATTAATAACAATGAGATAATAAATATATGTCTTCTAAGAAAAAAATAGAATATTATTTTCACTAAGGTAACCTTGAACTTAAAAAATACCAAAAGTAAGGAGACTGTATCATAAATCCTTTCCCACATTGGTACCCATTCAATCTTAAGGCCCATGAAATATTAAATATAAATTATACCTCAAATATTATGAATATAAGAATATAGATGATATAAATTTTCAATATATAATAACAAATACCACATTAATAATTTGGTGCATTTCATAATAATGTGTCCCAAAGAATGGAATTTAGGATGATTAACCCATAAAATTATCATATCACTGAATTGAGTGTTAATCATAATAGATATTTTGTGTAAAAATGTAAATCCATACCAATTTCAATTAATAAATAATAAAATAATTTATCTAGAAATTCACAAAAAATCATATCATAACTGTTTCAATGAAGATGTTGTATAACTGAATGAATTAAATTTTTTTTAGAATCTCTTCACCAGTTGGTAAACATTAAGTCAATCCCCATGGTAAAATTAATTTAAATTTATAAATAAATTAAAATAATTATTTAAGATTCATTATATTATATATAAAATGGATATTATATACACGAAAATATTAATATAAGTGGTTAATTAGAATATGTATCGTAGAAAAAAAATGACAGACCTGAAAACCCTTACCTTGAAACAAGACATTCCAGCCGTGTCCCTTAACTTGTATATAATAATATTATAGAAATTAATTGAGTTATTACTATCATATTTATGTATTATTTAATTATTCTTAAATAATTTATTTTATATTATTTTAATCAAATACTGATATTTATTATTGGTTAAGTCCACATCAGTTGTTTTGAGGATATTCAGATCATTATTTAAAAATGGATTAGGTGTGTTGAACATGGTAAAAGTGATCAATATTCTAAATTATCATTAATAATAATTAGAAAATATTTCTAATATCTATACATAAATTATAATTTTTATAATAGTCATGAAATATGGTTATGAAAAAGGAACTAGGTTTCAATCCTCGAAATGGTAGGTCCTACGATTACATGTGTAACATTTCCATATCTCAACAATCATTATGTAAATATTTTAAGTAATATTTTATCTTTAAGAAAATTATCATCATATCTTTAATAATATATTATTTCTTAAAATATAATTTTATATATCATCCATGTGTGTTGGTTTTGAAAAATGTATCACATCACTTCATGGATGCAGTAGAGAACACGTGCACACAAACAGTGTTTACTTATTTAAGTGTAAGAATAAAAATAATATATTATCCTTAAATAGTGATAAATATGTCATTAATATCTTTATTATTTCATTTATATCACATATATTCATTAGAAATACCAATATTACCATCCATATAAAGAGTAAGTGAAAAATGAATCAAATCAAATCATGAGGTGGTAGTCTATCATACACATGATGAACATTATAATATATCCCACTAAATTGAAATTAAATAATTTATATGTGATATAGTATTTAAATAATAACTAATATGATAAAAAATTAATATAAATACTTTTTATCCATTGTTATATCATGTTGTGAGATGGGATAATGGAAATCGAATGACATCAGTTCGCATAGTGGTAGTCCACTGTAAACACGTATAACGATTTCATATCCCCTTAAATAGAAGAAGGAATGATCTAGGATATTACATTAACATAAAACATCTAATTATATGGTATAAAATTTTGATTATTATATATTCATAATTTAAAATTATTTTAAGGAGGTGGAAGAAGAAATAAAATAACGAAACTCAATTAAGAATGAAACCTATTTTTTAAAAAACAACAATGGGTAGGCACCAAAATCCATCATAGGTGGGATTTATGATCAAAATTACAGATCTAGGATATGTTTAGGGATATAAAGAAGAAATTTAGGATATTATTGAATGATAAAAAGGGATATTAATGTGTTAATAAGGGAATAGTGTTGGTGTCATTTTATAGGTGAGGTGAGTCACAAACTTATAATTATTTCAAAAATAGATTTTAGCCATATTTTACTCAAGAGGAAAGGATAAAAAGTATAAAATTATAAATAATTTGAAATTATATGTTCTTAATAGGGAATGAAAATATATTTTATTCAAAAATTTAGGTCATTATAACCCTTATATTTTTTAACCCCTATAAACCCATCTTCACATTATCTATAGTAAATTATTTTCAATGTTTTCACTATTAATAATGGTTGAAAATAATGTTAACCATACTAGAGAATTTAAATTATTCCTATTTTATATATGGTATCCATTTTAACAAATCTAATTCAATTAATTTTGAAAATTTAATTTCGAAGTAAACCGATAGACGTGATGAAAAAGTTGGTTTTCTAGATGTTTATTGTTTAAGAAAGAAAAAGGGTTTTACATTATCTCAATGCCTAATAATAATATTTACATGTAAATTAGTAAATATTTATTTATTAATAATCAATAATATTAATTTAAATGATTTTTCATTATTGGGATCTTAATTAATTAAAAAGGAGAATCATTGTTAACTTAAAAAAAGTTTTTAATAAAACCCCTTTTTTAAAGCCAAAAACAAACTTATGCTGAAATCCAATATAACATAAATTAAAAAAAATTATGTTTATTATATATCATTAAGTAATAATAATTTCAAATTAAATCACATTAAAAAATATTTTTTCTCACTAATTTCATAATTTATTTAAATAAAATGACATTTTTAGAAAAATTAGAATCTTTCAATATGCACCCCTAAATAATTATTCTCTAAAGAATAAAAAATTTCACCAAAAGTAAGTTTTGTTATAAAATTATTAAAATTTATTTTTACTTTATGAACTATGTTTTATAAATTTTCTATATAATATATATAATATTTTTTTAACGAAAATAAATGAAAACGATTTTTCAAAAAACATAATTTTGAATAATAAAATTACATTAATAAAAATTGATTGATTATTTACTTCTTTATTTAAATAATTTATATTAAGTATTAAATATATATATATATATGATAAATTAATTTATACCATTCATACCTTCAAATTTAATAGCTTTTTTACAATAATTATATATTTTAATGGTCATTTAAAATCCGTGATGTGTGTCATATAAACTATAGAACATAATCTTCATGTTTTAATATTTCAAGGTGTCACATCCCCCCCTTAAAAAAATTATTCATCTTAATTTTATCATTATCATAATAATCAAATCTTTTTTTAGAAAATTCCATTTTTTAAACCCACATCGTAAAGAGGGTTAATAAAACAATCTCTTAAAAAGTGGGAAAGTGAAATATGAAGGTCACCACATAAATATGATTAGACACAGAATAACATTTGATGAAGGTGGAGATATATATATAGAATAAAAAATTAAATAACTATGTAGAGTGATTGAGATCATTGATCATATGAATATGAATGATCAATAGATAGTTAAGGACCTCAAAACACAAATATGTAATGAGTGAAAATACTATCAGTTAATAAGAAATGATTATCCTAGGAAAACTTTTTGTTTCTAGATCATTTTTATATAGTTCAAAAATTCCATTACCCTAAAAACTAATATAAAAATTTAATATCATGAATATTATAATTTAATCCATTATCTAATTTCCACAATATTCTCATATTTTTTCCTAGATGTTGATTGTTAAATTTGATTTTTTAATACCCAAGTCAGTAAAATCAACATTTAAATACCACATAATCATAAGAGAGATAAAAATATATCCCTAATGTCATTATACATGAACCCAAACCCAAATGGTTAGAAAATGGTAAGATAATTCTGGAAATGAATAAAACTTCATTTTATATATTAATCTCTAAAATTTAACAGTAATACCCAAAGTTCAAACTAAATCATACAATAAATAAATAACCCTATATCCAAAGTAACCATAATAAAATCAAAATTAAATATTGTCATAAAAATAATGGTAATAATATACCTTTAATCTTCGAAGTCCAAAAGTAATAGTGATCTTATTTTTAAATAACATTAATCACTTAGTCACCAAATTACTTTTCAGTCCCTTGGTTATCTATAAAAAACACATGTTCTAAATATCCCTGATTGTATAAATTATAATGGTTATCCAAACCATAAAACATTTGAACTCAAAATTTAAATGCATACTTCATGATAATCTGAAGATTTACATATACTTAAACCTAATAAAATTTCACCAAAAAATACATTAGTTAATTTTAGATCTCATCAAAAAAAACCTATAACATATTTTTAAGATTTATAAAATATCATAATACATAATCTTATAGACCTATGATGGAATTAGAAAATATTTATATAATCTCATATAGAAACATAATAATATCTAAATTTATCTAAGCACTCATTCGATTCAAACTATAACATCCCAAACTCATACTCTAGGATCTGGGTTAGAAAGCTTTATCTTTAAATTTCATCCATTGAATCAAACTAAGGTGACCAACTTTTCATGATGAAAAATATAAAATATCAAAAGGAAATATTTGATCACTTACATAACCAATGAAAATTTAATATTATAGTTTTATATAATTTGGAAAAACTTTTACATAAAAAATACCCATGTATTTACCTAAAAATATCACCGATATAAAATTTATTTACTTATTTGAAATTAATTTATCATAATTATCTATATTAAATATCTTCGAGACATAATATATAAAAATTTATTCTTTATAAAATATGTAAAAGGAATCAAAATAACGGGGATCTTACATGAAAAGTAAGGTTAAATGTAATTAATAACAATTAAATGTCATTAGTGAGCTTAAAAAGAGAATTAAGGTATAATGGCATAAACAGAGTGCCTAATAATAACATAAGAATATTCATAACCATAAATATCTTGATCATAAAACATTAAACCTTGTAATGAGTCTTCAAAAAAGTAAAACATCATTATAATCAATAATCATGATCCATGTGATATAACTATTGATCATAAGACACATTATTATCCCAAAGCAACATTTCAGAAACATATTGGTTTCTTGGAAATTCATGTTTTTATAAGAATTAGAAATTTTAATAATAAAATTTCCAACAAACACTATAATTATAATATTAATATATTCATTACTGAATGCATTGAAGAACTGTTTTGGTTCACCTATAATATAGGTTATATCAGGCTTATTTGGTACAATTTGACTGCACCCATCATATAGTCTATATCGGTCTCACCTAGAGATATCTATGTGTGTCCACCATATAAGTTATATAATGATAATCCCTCACTATCTTGTTGAACCCATCATATATAATTTCAAAGAACCAAAAAAAGAATAATTTTCACAAAGATTACATTTGATCGTAATATCAGAAA
This sequence comes from Viscum album, assembly GCA_963277665.1. Classification (NCBI taxonomy): domain Eukaryota; kingdom Viridiplantae; phylum Streptophyta; class Magnoliopsida; order Santalales; family Viscaceae; genus Viscum; species Viscum album. The sequence goes on from OY728161.1 coordinate 1,605,298,227, forward strand.
AATAACTTTAATTATTTCCAAAACATGATTAAACTTTTGGAAAAGAAACAGGCTTCACAAAAATCTTTTCAAAACACGATTAACCCATTAAATAAAATACATTTCATAATAATAAATTTGAATGATTATTTACTGATAGAAAATAAATATGTTCTATAACAATCAATTTAAAACATGACTAACCTCTAGAAAAGAAATGTGATCCATAAAAATGTCATTGAAACAATATTAAAACATCTAATGAAAGAATAAGGATGATTTATTTAATAATATAATTATTATAGAATAATTAATTACATTGATATTTGAAATTTATGAATGTAAATACCATTTTATGATCATTAATTTTATTTGAGAAAAATAAAAATTACTTTTAAAAAATAAAATTATATTGAAATTTTAAAAAATAAAATATGATTCGTTGAAAAAAACTATCAAAATATATTAATAAAACATCATTTAAAAAATTTCACATTATGGTGCGAGAATCCTTTCATGTATTAAATGTTAAAAATAAATATTCTTTTCAAAAAAATTGAAAATGGTTGTCAAAAGTGACCAATTTGGAAAAAAATTAAGAAATATACTTTTAAAACCATTGAAAAGAAGGTAAATGTCATGTAAACTGGATTTATGAAACCAGTTAAATTTAGAAATGAATATTTTTTAAATTTTTGTTGGAAAACATAGATATAGAAAGGAAAGATAATCGATCTTAATGAAATTAAAAGTCTGATATCAATGAAAAATGACTTTTAAAATTACATCAATTATTTATAGTTGAAATGGAAAAAAATGTCATAAAATTAAAAACCTATAGAATATAATTATATATGCATTAAGAAAATATCAACAATTATTCTCATTAAAAGGAACATGAACATAAAAAATCTCAATAGAAATGGAACTATAACATAATGCCTTTTCCACACTTGTAACTCTTCAATTGTAATCCCAATGAATGAATAACAATAAATAATAATATAATACCATAGAAAATATTTATATTCATTATATAATATGTCAAAAAATTATTATATAAAACTCATAAAAATGATAATTTCATATCATAAACATATTTCCCAAAAAAAGGAACTTGTGATGATTAACGCTTACAAAGATCATATCACTAAATTGAGAGTAAATAATTTGAGAGATTATGTGTAATATTTTTAATCAATACCAAACATGTTTATATATGACGCTATTTATTGATCAATTCAAACATTATACTATCTTAACAAAATGAATGAAGATGTTTTATAACCCAATGAAATGAAATTGAGTAAAAACAATATTTACAACTTGGAAACTTTCAAGTCAATCCCCTAAAATAAGTTAATTAAAAATGAAACATAAAATACCATTATTAATGAATAATTCATGATATTACATATAAAAATTTATTTATATACACTATATAATAAAAACATCTGGTGAATATGGAATATGCCTCATTGAAATAATGTGAGGTAAGAAAAACCCATACCTTGAGTCATGACTTCCTTGTGTGTCCTTTTAATCATGTATAATAAAATTATATAAATAATTATAAATAATAATAAAATTATATAGGTTAATTAACTTATAATTAAATAATTTCTTCCATTTCTTTTTAATGAAATATTAAAATACATAACCAGTTAAGTCCACATGGGGTGTTTTAAGGACATTCCATTCATTATTTTCAAAATTGATTTGTTGTGTTGATCGCGGTGAAAGAGATCATTATTTCAAAATCTCAAGAATAATAAAAAATAAATATTTACATTATTTATACATAAATTTTACTTTTAAAATTAATCATGAATTATGCTTATGAAAAATTATTTATATTAGAATAATGGAGACTATATGCCATACTTACACATGAGTTAAATTTCTATTTTTTATGATCATTATAGAAAGATGGTAAGTAATATTTTAGCTTTTATTATTTATTAAAATTTAAAAAATTATATATTCTTTTTATACATATATATATATATATATCATCCATGCGTTGTGAAGAGGAAAAAATAACCACATCAGTTAATGGAGGTGGTAGTCCCCAAGTGTTCCTGAATTAAGTTATCCTTTTTCACTATAATAAAAAAAATGAAATATTACCTTTTAAAAAATAAAAATATATAATTAATATCATAATTATTTCATGTATATCACATATATTCATTATTAGTATCCTTATTATATTCTTTCTAAATCATTAGAGAAAAATGAATCACATCGAATCACTAGGTGATAGTCTTTCATACATGTGAGAGAAGTTATTATATCCCCCAGGGAATGGAATGTAAAAAATGTTCATGTTATATAATACTTATAAAGTATAAATATGATAATTATATGGGTTATGTAATTTTAATCCATAATTATATAAAAATGTGATAGACGATGATGGAAATAAAATGTAATTTGTTCACGAGGAAGTCATCCTCCATACACGGGAATAGTGATTTCATAAACCATTTGATAATGATGTGGTAGATCTAGGATATGAAAATTAAATAATAAAATGTAATTATTTTTAATATTATAGTGTTATTATGTATTAATAATTTAAAAATATTTTAAGGATGTGTAAGAAGAAATAAAAGAAAGACGCATGGTTATGTACAATACCACTTCTCTTGGGAACCTCTATATGTAAGCACTAAAGGGATTTCCATGATGGAATTATGATACAAATAATGGATATTGGATATTGGGAGAGATTTAATGAAGTCATTTGTGTAGGTACTGGATAAGAGAATGTTCCATGAAGGTGTGATGATGGGAGGAGAGGGGGTGGCCTTTTATAGGTGAGGGGAGTGAAACACTGGTCAAATTTCAAATAAAAAGTTATACCGACATATTTCTCATGAAAAAGGGATCAAAAAGGGATTATTATAGAAGACTATACACTATAATGAATATATATTTCCATAAAATATATTTTAGACAAGTTGTTTTTATATTAACCCATATATTTATTGTTTCACCGCCGGTAAACTGATTTTCACCATAACTGTGGTAATTAATTTTTAATATTTTCACTCTTCATTATGGTCAACAATTAAGTTGAAATTAGTCGATAATATAAAGTAAGATAAATAAATAAGTTGAAAATTTTTTACAATATTAAATTCACAAAATTATAAAATTTTAGTTTCAAATTAATCCCATATATGCGATGAAAAAGCGGGTTTTCAAGAAGTGTATTTTTCCAGAAAATGATGATTTTATATTAACTCCATTACTATAAATTACCATATATTAATATTTATTAATATTTATTGATATATTATATATAAAAATAATTTAAATAATTCATCATTAGGGGATTTTTTGATGAAATAAAACAGAGAAACATTATGCACATTAAAATTGTTTTAAGAAAAATCCTGTTTTTAATCCCAAAAAATAACATTTAATAAAATTCAATGTAAATTTGATTAGAAATTAATTAATTTGATTATATATAACTAAATATTTATTGTTTTATATTAAATAACATTTTAAACATAATTTAAAATTTTATTATCATAATTTATTTAAATGAAATGAAATTTTTATTAAAATTTGTATTTTTGACTATTCATGGAAAAATCAATATTTTATGAAAACTCCCAGAAATCAACTAAAAAAAATTAATATAAAAAATATAAAATTTTAATTTAATTTTATAAATTATATTTAATAAAATTACCATAAATTAGATTTATTATTTTTTCATGAAAAGAAATATAAAACATTTTTTTTATGAAAACATATTTCTAAAAAATAAAATTACTTTAATAAATATTTTTTCATTATTTACTAAAACTTAGTCCATAATTTTATTTAGTTTTTAATTTTTATATTATATATATAATAATTTATTTAATACTATTAATACCCTAAAATTTAACATATAAGTTATAATGACTATATATTTAACGTGTCGCTTATGATCGGTATTATGTGTTGTATACAATATCAAACATAATTTTCATGTTTTAAAATATCAGGGTGTTACATGAAGAAGGTTATGAAATTAATAATTATTTTAATTATGTTTTTTTATTTGAAATGAGATTCCAATCAACAGAGTGGGGAAATAAGGTGAGTTATGTTTGTCCCAAACTATATTTATCAAGTCACATTTTACTTTCCCACTAATTTAATTATATATGGTGAATATGCTATCCATTTTTTTATTTTTCATGAATTAAATATTTTAAATTCTATTTTAGGTAAATATTAATTATATTTTCCATTAATTTTTTTTATTAACATGATACACATGTCACAATTGTTTTCTTGACATAACTCATTTTTTCTATTGAGTCATGATAAAACTCCTTGAATTTGATAGTTTATGTCTCTTTTTCTAAAATTATCTTCTAAAATCATGGATCTCATATATCTCTAGGGATATTACTAATAGTTATTAATTAAGCACCCTTTAATTAAATTCTTTATCAAAAAAATTCACAATGTTGATAATAATAACTTTTATATTATTCATTTGATATTTTCTTCAATATCCATGTTTAACATAAAGAATGTATTTTCTATAACATTAAATGTGATTTCAATAAAACTCTTGAAATCTTATAGATGAAATATTTTATCATCCTTTTTATGATTTGGGTTTCACTAAATAGTTTTAATGGGATTTACACATTTATTAGAAGACTATTTTTCAAAATTGTTTAAATAAATTTTAATGTTTTAAAATTTATAAAAATACCTTGTTTTAGAATAATTAAAGGAATAGAATTATAAAAAATATTAGAATTAATAATTTTTAAAGGAAGTGTTTTAAATATTTCCATATTAGTCATTTTGAACCAAAAGTAATTTATTTATATGTTTTAGGGCGAACATATATTTCCACCAACTTTGTAATTTTCTAAGATAATTCGTCACCATGATTTAATTTTTCAAAAAAGAAATTTATTAATCTCGTTATTTAATAAAATTTATATTTTTAAATGAATTAAAATGCAATGGGAAATTATTATTCTAAAAAAATTCCGAATGTTTTTAAGAGTGTTTTCCCACTATTATGTATACTTGATAAAGTATATTATTCAAATAATACCCACCACCTTCATTATCTAGATAGATTATGAAATTATGTTATATATATATATATATGTTATGACATATTATTTTTTATGAATTTCATAATCATAAAATTATATTGGAATATTTTACTTATAATTTTTTTCCTAAATAAATTCCATATGTTCTGCCTCTTGATTGATCGGAGTTCACCTAGATGCCCAATACATCAATTGATTTGAGAAATTACTATCCAAACACTATATTTATTTCCTATACAGTGTAAATACAATACCCATGATCACATATTTTCGTGTTATTTAACTATAATTATTATTAAAGTCATTGGATACTCATTTATTTTCCATGGGTTTATCATGACATCTTCATTCACAAAACCATGAATGATTTCTTTAGGATCCACTTGAATAGGATATAAAACCAATTTATTTCTTTATATTTTTACGATACGTTGATTATTATCATGTGGAGAACACATGTATGATTTTAATTATTTGTTGGATAATAATGAAATTATATTTCCTAGAAATTCATTGGGTAATGTTTCTATCACTTGAGATATCATGATGCTGGGGAAGTGAGCCTCTCCAACTAAGTTTGTGTCACGACCTCTCCTCGGGGCCCATGCCATGACTACCCCAAACCCGTCTTCCATAGGCCAGGGGCAGGCGACTAGTACCAAGGCGTAATTCCCGGTAAAAAGGGAAGGCATTGCCTTTGTAAAGTAAACAAACACCACAGAGAAAGAAAGCAGAAGTAAACACTAAGTTAAAACTGGGTACAACAGTAAGTGCGGAAAAATAAGTGGGCCAGGATACAAACCCAAACTAAAAGTAATGTACAACTAAAAAAGGGAGTACAACAACTGAAATGTACAGTCGCTATGGTGAGACATCCACTAGTACTCCCACCTGAAGGGTGGGTACAAATATCCACCACAGCTCCTCGGGTCCAGCTGTCCGCTCTGTGAACGTCCTGCCCAGTGGTCCACCTCAAGGTACCGACTGTTCCACAAGCCTCAACCATGATCAGCATTGTACCTCATCTAAAACCAACTCAACGTTGAGCGGGCATACCCCGTGCAGGGGTGAGTATAAGCTACTCAGTAGGGACCCCGAGACTCCATAAGGTCTCCCGGAATCCACAAAGGATATTCCAAAAAGGAAAGATACAATCACGAGGTAACATCCGACACTACTTAGGTATATGCCCATACATATACCTAATTCATCAATTCTAGTTTGGCTCCATCATCTGAGCCCATGTACAACCCATTCCACATAGGAAATCACAACCCAATCCACACAGGAAAGCATAACATAATCCATATAGGATATCAAGTCAAAATTATCAAAGTTAAGGATTGGAAGTCAAGATTCATCTCACACAGGTATACTTCTTCGTAAGATGATAGAGATGATCAGATGTAGCCACTTATTCATCTAAGCCGTCGGACCCACACCGGATGGATAAGTACTAACTCCCACAATGACCCACAAAGGATCGATAGGTAACTATCCCATGCAATGACCCACACCAGATCAGACCCACACAGGATCTGTAGGTGCTGACCCACACAGAACTGCTGAGCGGTGATCCACAAAGGATCTTACCCACACATGATTGGTAGCACTGATCCATGTAGGATCGCTGAGTGCTGTAGTCGTCGCCATCGAATCCACTAAGGATTTCTGTACAGTCGTCCTCATCGTCGTAGTCACAGCCAGCTCGAGGGTTCCCACACACAGCAAGATTGTTCGGGAGGGTCCGCTCCACGAGCCAAGGGGATGATACATCAACTGACACGTAGTATGAAGTTGATGTATCTAAAAGTTTTGTATCGTCAACATGAACTCAACGTCACAGACGGTGCGTCAATCGGACGCCCGGTCTGAGAGTTATTGGCCTTTTTGTCCCAAGGGCCCGGTTGGTTATTAAGTCAAAACCAACCCGACTATACTCTAACTGTGTCCAAACCTTGAGCGGAGTAAGAAAAGTGGTCAGTATCACTAATAGGAATCCATCAAAGTCGACGGCACGTCAATCAGATGTCTGAATCTCAAGTTATAAGCATTTCCGCTCAGAGGGCCCGGTTGGTTTCGTGTACGAACCGACCCGGCTGAACCCAACAGTCTCCGAAACCTTGAGTGTAATATACCAAAACGACCGTCTCGATCCAAGGATCGCATCGCAGCTAACGGTGAGTCGATCGGATGTCCACAGCCCAAATTACGGGAAAAAGACCAAAAGAGGTTCGGGAATAGGGGTTTTTGGCCCGGTCCGACCCGACCCGATACCCCCAGGGTCGGCCCGAACAGGGTCGACCCGACCCGGGATCGGGTTCGGCCTTCATGGGTGCGGCCCGGCCGTAACGGTCGCGCGATGAGGGTGGGGGGGAGGGGCGCTGCCCCCCTGCGTTGTGAAACCGCGACCCCCATGTGGGGGCAGCTCCTGCTGGCCAGCCGGGGGTTACGACCCCCGACGCTTCCCCCTGACTGGCCGGCCGGCTGCCACTGCCACGGGACCGGGGCGGTCCCCTCCCCCTTCTCCGACACAGGCGGCCCGAAACCGGCCACCGTTCCCTGCACCGCCGCGACCTATGGCCGCGGCCTTGATCCGTCCGGCGCAGCGCGACGGCGCCTCACCCCTCCGCCGCAGCCCCTCTCCGGCCGCGGTACCTTTGTGGTTCTCTGGCTCAGCGCAACGGCGCCACAGTTTGGTTCGTCTTTAACGGCGTGGAGTGACATCGCTGCGCTTCTCCGCCCTTTCTTTAGTATTTCTTGTTCGGTGCTTCGGCACCACGTTGCCTTGCTCATTCCGCAACCAATATCAAATAACCCAAGGGTAGAAGAGGATCGTTCGTGTTCGTGTGGTCTGACCTCCTCCCATTATTGCGATAATAGGCGGCCCAAATAAGACGATAAATCAATGATGAAAGTAATCAGGAAAAAATGAAATAATAATCCCCTACCTTGTGCATAGTCATCGAATGGGGTTTGTTGCATAAAGGGACATCACAGAATTGATCATCGCGGAAGAGGCTTCTGCACACTTGACGGAGGTCATCCGAGGAGGAACGGTGTCTCCCTTCCTTTGACGCGGGAAGGAGGAATGAAAGGGTGAGTGTCGGATCGTCAATATCTGAGGAAGGCGTCTCTCACCGTCGTCAGAGGTCGACGTTCTTCGCGTTCTTCGTCGAGGAAGAGAAACTTCAAGAACATGAGCAAATTGTCCCAAGCCTCTCACAACCCTACAACTCTAATAAAATAATAGTTTGTCTTATTTTATTTCTCAATCCATGCATTTTGAATTTAAAAAACTAAACAATCAATTAAATGAATTAATTGCAACATTTTAAACCACCCAAATTAATTGAGGCGTTTCATAATCAGAAAAACGTAATGGTTGACTTCTACTTAATGGGGGTGCGGGTGCGTTACCTTATTAAAGGAGGGGGTTTGTGAAGAAATAAAACGGTGGGGCTCGTTTGGGTCCCACCTCACAATTATCCTACATAGTGGGTAGGATATTGTGGGTCCCACTTCATCCACTTAGCATAGGCTAATCAAAATAAAATAAAATTGGTTGCACCTCTTTTATTTTATTCCTTTACATAACCACAAAATTTTAAAACCACACCCAAGCAAACACAACTCCGGAAAAGGTGTTTATAAGAAATTACCGGCACTGTGATTCCATCGGTGTCCTTAGATTTCGATTCCGAGCAACGGTTCAAAAGTTAGGAAAACCCACTCGTTCCTTCACTGAACGTACCCGAGCTATACTTTGGAAAATGATTCTCGGCACACCGGGCCTCAGGATCAGGTGCCGTCAGAAATTGCGTTCTTGTAAAATTCCCAAGAAAATTAAGAAAAAAAATTCCCTAAATTTTATGGGTCATTATGTCACACCCACCTCAGGGATTTACATCCCCATAAAGATACATCATAATCTAGGGAATCAAATGTGGGTACTGAGCACGCATCTGAGCCTCCCCCTCCCAGGTGCTTTCCTGGAGGTTCCCGTGCTGCCATCTTATACACACAAGAGGAATCGATTGTCCATGTATGACCCACTCCTATCGATCCTCGATCTCCAATGGGACCTCTGCAAAAGTCGCCCCATCATCAACGTCGAGCTCCCCATGGTCAATGATATGCATTGGGTCATGCACGTATCTCCTCAGCTGAGACACGTGAAAGACGTCGTGTACCCGGTCCAACTGAGATGGTAGAGCCAGGCGATAAGCCACCTCGCCAATCCTGCTGAGGACCTGGAATGGTCCGATGAAGCGTGGAGACAACTTTCCACCTCATCCAAATCTCCATAATCTATGTTGAGGCGAGACGCGCAAGAAGACGTGGTCGCCATCCTCGAACTCTAGTGGCCATCTCCTCTTGTTATCATAAGACTTCTGCCGGCTCTGAGCTATCCTTATCTGCTCCTGAATGACCTGGACCTTCTCTGTCGTGGCATGTACCATCTATAGTCCCACATGTGCTGACTCTCCAGGGTTTTTCCAGCATAGAGGAGATCTATAAAGGTGGTCGTACAACACCTTGTAAGGTTCCATCCCGAGGGTGGAGTGGTAGCTGTTGTTGTACGCGAACTCCACCAAGGGTAGGTGTTCCTCCCAGCTGCAACCAAAGTCAAGGAAACATGTGCGAAGCATGTCCTAGAGAGTCTGAATAGTCCACTCTGTCTGACCATCTGTCCGAGGATGAAATTCAGTGCTAAGATGTAGCTTCGTCCCGAACGCCTCCTGAAACCCCTTCTAAATCCGAGAAGTAAATCGAGCATCTCAATCAGAGACGATAGATGATGGAACACCATGAATATGTACAATCTCTTGAATGTAGAGACGTCCCATGCTCTCCATTGAGACCAGATCTCTGATGGGTAATAAGTGAGCTGACATGGTGAGTCGGTCGACAATCACCCAAATGGAGTCATGCCCTCTGGAAGTGCGTGCAAGTCCAGTCATGAAGTCCATAGATATGTCGTCCCACTTCCACTTCGTGTCCTCCAAGGGCTGTACCAATACTATTGGTAGCTGGGACTCTGCCTTCACATACTGGCAGGTGAGGCATCAAGAAACGAACTCTGCCACAGCCTTCTTCAATCCCGGCCACCAGTCCTGTCATCTGAGATCCTGGTACATCTTCGCCACTCCAGGATGTACCGCCAAAGGGGAAGTGTGAAACTCTCTCAGCACCTCATCTCGTAAAGAAACTGGTACCAAGTTAAATCCTCTGAAAAGTGATTTGTGCTCTCATCCTACAGAGAAACCATCAGGTGCATGTCCTGAGTATATCTGTGCACGACGCGTCTCACAGTCGGTGTCCCCACATTATGCCTCTCTAACCGACTATAGTAGTAGAGGAGTGACTGTGAGTGACTGTAGAAAGGATGATCCAACTCTATCCACGAAAGATATCTACAAACTGGATAGCTGCTCTGTCACCTCCCCATGTAGCTGAATACCCATCCTTCTGCTGAGAGCATCGGCTACCACGTTCCCCTTTCCAGGATTATAGACTATCTCAATGTCATAGTCCTGGAGGAACTCGAGCCATCACCACTGTCTCAGGTTCAAGTCCTTCTGCGAGAAGATGTACCAGATACTTTTATGGTTAGAATAGACTATAAAGAGCTCGGCAATCAGATAGTGTCGACACATCTTCAGAGCGAAGACCACTGCTCCTAACTCCAGGTCATGGGTAGATTAGTTCTGCTCATGTTGCCTCAACTATCGTGATCCATAGGCGATCACTGCCCGCTTCTCTATTAGGACACATCTGAGTCCTGTCCCTGATGCATCATAGTGAACTACGTACCCAAATCCCTCCTCTAGTTGCCTCAAGATAGGCACACCGGTCAATCTCGGTCTCAGCTCCTGGAAGCTCTGATGACATATGTCTGACCACACAAAGGGTTTCCCCTTCTTCATCAAAGATGAGAGTGGTGCCGCAACTCTAGAGAAGTCTGGCACAAATCTCCGGTAGTACCCAGCTAGTCCCAAGAAACGCTGCACCTCCGTCACGCTCCAGGGTGGCTCCCAAGATAGCACTGCCTTGATCTTCACAGGATCCTCCGCAACTCCCACCCCAGAGACAATGTGTCCCAAGAAGTGGACCTTGCGTATCTAGAACTGACACATTGAGAGCTTACCATAAAGCTGGTGTTCTCGGAGTGTTTCGAGTACAACCCGCAAGTGGTAGGCGTGCTTCTCCTCAGTCATCGAGTATATTCAATATGTTGTCGATGAAGACCATGACAAATCGATCTAGGTAAGTCTGAAAGATCCTGTTCATGAGGCCCATGAACACTGCTATAGCATTGGTTATGTCGAATGGCATAACAAAGAACTCATAGTGTCCATACCGACATCTGAAGGTCGTCTTCTACATGTCCTCGTCCCGAACTCTGAGATGATGATAGCCTGACCTGAGGTCTATCATCGATTACCACCGTGCTCGCTTGAGCTGATCGAGGAGGTCGTCAATCCCCAGTAGTAGATACTTGTTCCTCACTATCACCTGGTTCAGGCGAAGATAGTCGACACAAAGTCTCAAGCTTTCGTCCTCCTTCTTGGCGAACAATATCGGGGAAGCCCAGGGTGAAACACTGGGTCAGATGAATCCCTTTCCCTGCAAGTCCTCAAACTACACTTGTAGCTCTCGAATCTTGGCGGGAGCCATCCGATATGCTGGGGTGGATATCGGGGTTGTCCCGGGATACAAATCAATATAAAATTCTATGTCTCTGCAAGGAGGTAGTCATGGAATGTCGTCAGGGAATATTTTCGCATACTGATCCACCACTGCAGGAAAACCAGGACTCTGCACGTCAACTACTCCTAGGATGAGGCTAGCCAACAGATGAGTGATGGAATTTCCTCTCCTGTATGAGAGTCCATCATGTGCTGCAAAGGCTCCCTTTTCGCAGGTGAATGTGAACCTGCTCCGGTCGGTGCGTAGACACCGCACCACGCGCCTAGTACAGTCAATCTAATCATAGACTGTAGATAACCAATCCATTCCCAAGATGAAGTTGTAAGGACTTGACGCCACTACAAAAAGATCCCAGCCGAAGCTCTCGCCTCCTAGAGTAATCTCACACTGTCGGCACTAGTGCGTAATTGTCGAGTCTTCTCCCGTAGGAGTCTTTAGCCATATAGATCGAGCCAACAACTCTGTCAGAATATCCGAGCACCGAACAAGGGCAGCGTCTATGAAAGAATGACTCACTCTTGTGTCTATAAAAACTTAAGAAAGGGTGGAATAGACACAGATAGTACCTCAAATCATCTCTGGCGCGCCGTGGTCGTAGGCCTCCATTTCCTGAAGTTGTGCCTGTCTGTAACACCCCGAGATTTTATGAAAATTATTATTTTTAATTAATGTCTTGTGTTGTACGCTACACCAAAAGGATCTTGCACAATACGAATCCCTGACTTGCCTTGTATTACACGCAATCCCGACCTCCTTCGATAGCGTGTGTTGTACGCAATACTGGATTTTTAAACAACGATATATTATTATAATATTATTATGAACTAGACATTATGAATACTATTAACTAAATTTTGAATTTTATAACATTACTATTCATCTTACAAATTTTCTATAACATGGTATAAGAACAAAATAATTTTTTCGGGTAAAATAAGTATTTTTCAAAAAATGCAGTTTTGCCGTCTTTTGATGGCGCACCCACATTAAATCCAGTTTTTGACATGTTTATATGTTCAATTTGACAAAATAAAATTCTTCTTTTGAATCAGGATATAAAAATTTACATTAGATAAAATTTTGGTATTTTTCCAATAACTTTCATATTTTAATGAATAGTAAAAACACGCTATATTTTAATTAAAAACAACTTTTTTCATCGTAATATCTTATGTGGTTAAATTATAATATTGAATGGTTTTAAAGTATAAATAGAATATATTTTTACCATTTAATATAATTTATGTCATTAGCATTGATTTTACCTTGAATTCGTATGTTAAAACAATTCAATCTTTTGCAATGTTTTAATGAAAAACTCGTTTTCTTTCGACAACGAGATTAATTTTTATTTAATTTCTGCAACTTTTGTGTATTTAATTTGGAAAAATTTATTCCATATTTGGAATCAGTGGGTCCAAATTATGTTAATACACTACTTTTTTTTGGCATTGTGAATAGTATCTACGGTAAATTTTATTTACTATTGTTAAAGGTAAATCTGGTAATTAAGGGTAAATATAATATTATAAAATTACCCTAACACTTAGAAAAATCCTATTGGATGGCTAAAAGTACACCCATATGACCTAAGGGTCTGATTAGATTCATTTTATGGACATTTTTCCATGAAAATAATTTAATTATTATTAAAAACAAAGAATGTGACAAAATGTCACTTTCTTAAATCTTATAATTATAATAATTTTGATTTAGTGATAAACATCATAAAACTTAGAACATGAATAGTCTCCAGAAATATAATACAATTATCTACATCATAGGAATTTATTTATAATTTTTAGGGATTAAATAATTATCATTTATTATGACACAAAGATGATGTAGTAATTGTCATATTAATTAAATATTGACATAATTGATGTTATAAATGCCCAAATAAATTTAATTTGAGACTTTTTATGACTTAAATTAATTTTCTAGGTTACATTTACATGTTATTGTTGATATAAGTAACTTGGTTAGAACTTATCATTCCGTTATGAATTTTATAAAAATCATGTACCAAATAGTGTCAAAATTGACATAAATTAGTTTTTAAAACAAATATTATATTATTAATTGTTATTTAATTCCTAAAAAACTAAGGTTAGGCCAAATTACTTAGATATGGATATATATATTAATAATAAACAACTTGGGGTTCTTTTTCCTTGATATCGTAAGTTTATTAACCTTATAGTGTAAGAAAACAAGAAGACATGGTAAAAGATAAATTATCGAACTTAAAGTTAAATCTTTATGATAAGGTTAAAAATGATACCTAAACTTGTCTAAATTCTATTGGATGAGAGTATTTCGACCCTTCCCCACCTTATCTTCGAAATATATTAATTTGGATCTATTTAAAACCGAACATGACTTTATAATAAAATAAACTTTTTAGTTTTCCCAAAGGTGCCCCTCTCCTCCCTTATAAAAGGGAACCTACACCCTCTCCTCCTCACACCAATTTGAGAATTCAAGCTCGGCTAACCCCTGAATAAATCTCTTCTCCACTTCCCTAGTATCATCCTATAGGTCCTGGTCTTCTTCAAAGACCATCATTAGTTCTTTAAGTGGAGGTTAAGTGAAGGCGCGTCAAAAAGAGGTAATATCCATTACCGATCTTTTTCAATTTCTTTCTTCTTCAACTTCTTATTATTTAGTTTTTTCATGATAAAGTTATAACATCAGTATTTATTATATACTGATATTTTATTATAAATATGAAACAACTATAATTAACCTTCTATCCATCCTACGGAAAAAGGAAATCACCGCGCGTGCATACGTACAGAATACCATCTCCACGCCGTGGTGTAATCTATTTTCTTCCACCACCTTAATTGGATGGGTATAATGGAGTAATGAGTAAATATATATGATTATTATATAGTTATATTGATACTTAAATAGTATACATACACTTCAACACAATTCCACGACCATTGGAACGATATCATCGCTCGTACATACGTACGGACTACCGTCTCCACGACGTGATGAGATTCATTATCCATGTTAACCATTCCAGAATGATTATAAAGTATATTTAATGAATAATAATTATATATATGACATGGTAAATCTACTGGATTTATGTAGATATATATTTCATCGACGTACATCCATTCAAGACAATAAGGAAAGGAAAACAACGTTCATGCGTACGTACGGACTACCGTCTCCACGAACGGTGTGTTTCATTTCATTTATCTATCTATTTTATATATATATATATATACTGAATATATATGATATATAAATCATATTTTATATTCTAGAAGTAAGTAAATCATGTTATAAGTAATAATAATGTCAAGAACAACAAATCCAAACACCTACGATAAATGAAAGGATTTTACCCAAAACGATTCTTTAACATGGATTTTAAAAAATAACGGGTAATATAAAGTCATAAGTGAACCATATATGATATCATAACAATGAATATGATTCTGTAATAAGTTAATGAAATTATTTAAATCATTATACAGGAGGTTCGGATACGTACAAAGCATATCGGACATAAGGTAAGAGAAATATCACAATCTGATTTTTATCCAAGATTGTTTATAATTTGGTATTTACTGGGGTTTATTTTATCATCCACATCCATTTTTCCTCGATATGTAATGTTTTTTCCATCCACCTACAATTGATTAAATCCAATTTTACCCTTCGGTGAGTATTTAGTAAAAGATATGAAAAAAAATATTTTGTCATTTTTCGTACGAGGTACTTTTTGACTTTTCTGACAAATGAACGAAGAATGTTTTTTTAACTTATACGGCATGAATGGATTTTTAAAACATTTATTCCAAGAAGTGTCCTTTACAAGATTTAATGTTTATTTTTAATCAACTTCATTTAGTTTAAAATTGTATGACATGTTAAGAAAGGAAAAGTGTTTTTGAAGTAGAATGGATATTTTTCTCAAGAATGAAGTTCACGTGTTTTATCAAAATTATTTTCCATATAAGATAATAAAGGGATCTAATTTTATCCCTATTATTACATTGATTTGATTATGTTGTTATGGAATTATTTTTATGAATTTTTTTATCGTATTATGAATTGTTTTATGATGTCATGAGGTTTAAGATTCCCATTTTTATTACATGGTTTATGCAATGAAGTATGGTTTATGGTTTTGTGGAACACATAAGAATGGTATCATTATGATATGTGTGGGACCTATATCTCCCTCCAATGAATTGGGTAAAGATTTTATATATCATGAGATAGACATGGCTGGAACGGTAGGTTATACCGGTTTAGTGAAACAGGACTGAAAGGAGGAATGAACTCGGTTCAGAAAGGGACTTTGTCCACTAAGATAGTCTTGGCAATGAGTCTTTACTAACAAGAAATGATTATCTATGATTATGTGTGTATGAAACAATGTTTCATGTTTTATGTTATGATTATTGGGATTACATTTCACTACTATGATTTATCCCATGTTATGAAATTATGATCTCTTTTGTAGGTTAAGATTTCCAAAAGATATGTTCTTATGAATATGACGTGATTGATATTTATTTTGTTTACCCTTACTGAGAATTTGAGATCACCCTTTTATGTTTTCTTTTCCCCAGGACATAAAGAAATTATTTAGGTTTAGAAAAAAAGAAGATCTTTATGGGAGATGTTGAAGATCTTTCACCACGATTAGAAGATTATATTACGAGTTTCCAAAGACACTATACTATTATGGTCCTTTTGTGTGTGTTTTTGTTATGTACTATGTATTCTGAAAAAGTAATACGTCAGGCTTCGGGTCTGTACTATTGGTATCAGAGGAAAGGTTTAGTCAACCTTTGGAAACTAGGATGCGAGAACGTTAGTGAGATTCCTAGAGATATTTCTAAGGTATGTCTAGGGATGTCCCTAAGGATAAGTATACGTATAGGATATAGTCCTAGAACTATGGTAACGACATTAGATTAAACCAAAGATGTTAGATATTGAAGTTACTCGCCCTTTATTATGATTTTTGCCTCTCACACTATTCATTTTGGGTTTTAGAAAATTGCTGGAAACAAGATGATTCATGATAATGGAGGATATGATGGACAATGGAATGATGAGAAACCAAATGAAATGGGATTTGGAATTCCAAACATCATTATTATGCCGAATCAGCAATCTCATAATATGATCAATAAAGTAAAATTTGGTATGTTTCCTAACTCGGCTAATAAGAGAAAGATGGAGTTTCATGATGATCATAGAGGAAATAATGTTCAATTTCCCCTATGTAAATCATGTGGGAAGAGGTATCAAAGAGAATGTTTCAAAGGAACTGGAAGATGCTTTGGGTGTAGAAAAGAAGGACACAAAGCCAGTAAGTACAAAGGAAAAGGTTCATTTAACACCAGGGATGAGGATAATGTTATTGCTATGACATCAACAATGGTTAAATGTTTTAAATGTGGAATGTATGGGCATTATGAAAACCAATGCCTTAATGGAAAGTCTCATGAAGAGAATCAGTATGGTCGTATGGGTAGTATTTATGTTGTTGATGATGAAGAGACTACAAATGATATGTGAGATGAAAGAATTGTTGGAGCTCTGTCAATGGTTTAAGAATGTAGTGGAATGATTACATGTTTATCATGTGTAATGTTGTATAAGTAATATCCTGGTAATATGGAATAAAGAGACATCTAAGGATTGTTACAGTGTTGTATTTTCTTGAGTTTTGAAAGTGTATGATTAATGGTGCCAGTATCCATGAAAGGTTATTCAGATATTTTCGGAATGTAGATGATATGCACATAATGAAGGGATAAGGAGAAAATTAAATGTTTGATAGTATTCATGAGCTCATGACTGATATAAGGAGAAGGTTATATCATGGTTTGAGTATATAGAATTTTTGGATTTTGGTATGTGGAAAGTGTTAACTTTTGACAGCATTCATGTTTTTACCAAGGTTTAATGGGTATTCATTTTTCAAGAGAATGCATGATTGGAATTTGACCATCAAGATATATGGGGGATAAATGATGGTATTCACGTGCTTGGTTGGTGACATTTAAAGTAATCGTTTTCTTTATACCATGATCTTGGACCGATGTTTTTTAGATAAACTTAAAGATTGGAATGGATTATGTTGGACATAAGTTAGTATTTTTTAATGATAGAAGTTTTTTTTGATATTGTTAATGGGATGTTATAATAATGTAGTTTTAGAAAAAGGACAACCTGCAGGATGTGCGACAACCCACCGCGTCGGCCAAGGATGTGGTAATCGAACCCACAACTAAAGTGCGACGGGTCTTTATCGCATACCACTAGCCTACAGAAAGTCCCTGGTTAGTAGAAACTAGTTTTATTTTATTAATCTGTATGATATATGAAGTATAAGTTCATTTTTGGAGTCGTATATGATTAACCTCACCAAAGACGGACTTATGTATATTTGATAACTATTGCTAAACTTTTGTTTGAAACAGATGGAATGACCCATCATTCTATCACTTGATCTGTTAACACTTCACGAATAAAAAAGTCAACTTCATTTCATTAAGAGATGAAGTGAAAATTGTTCAAAGCACGAACAACAGTGAGATTGTACCAAAATCAAGTAAGTATTTCTTCTAATTCAAAATTTTCATCTTTAGTGAAATGATATTGAAAACCAAAAATATTGTCCTAGTGATCTCAATCTGATGAATCAGATGGTACCTTAGATCATCAAAAATTTATGTCTTTGTGATTTTTGTCTTTTTTCATAGCCATGTTCTCTACCACTCTCCATCAGAACTTGATGGATAGATTTCTCTTCCATATCCATATTTTCACCTATGTTCTCCTACGTGGAAACCCGGTGATGAGTTAATTTGGGTAACCATTACATTTCATACTTTAGTTATTAAAGCCAAATTTTGGTATTCTTTTTTTTACGATGTGGATTTCTATTAAAAAAAACTTTCGAGTAGTAAACCATTTATAACCCCGACAAATTTCGAGGGATAAATTAATTTTAAGGGGGGTAGAATGTAACACCCCGAGATTTTATGAAATGTATTATTTTTAATTAATGTCTTGTGTTGTACGCTACACCAAAAAGAGCTTGCACAATACACATCCCTGACTTGCCTTGCATTACACGCAATCGCGACCTTCCTCGATAGCGTGTGTTGTACGCAATACCGGGTTTCTAAACAACGATATATTATTATAATATTATTATGAACTAGCCATTATGAATAGTATTAACTAAATTTTGTATTTTATAACATTACTATTCATCTTACACATTTTCTATAACATGGTATAAGAACAAAATAAATTTTTCGTGTAAAATAATTATTTTAAAAAAAATGCTGTTTTGCCGCCTTTTGATGGCGCACCCACATTAAATCTACTTTTTGACATGTTTATATGTTAAATTTGACAAAATAAAATTCTTCTTTTGAATCAGGATATAAAAATTTACATTAGATAAAATTTTGATATTTTTCCGATAACTTTCATATTTTAATGAATAGTAAAAACACGCTATATTTTAATTAAAAACAACTTTTTTCATCATAATATCACATGTGGTTAAATTATAATATTGAATGGTTTTAAAGTATAAATATTATATATTTTTTCTATTTAATATAATTTATGTCATTAGTATTGATTTTACCTTGAATTCATAGATTAAAACAACTTAATCTTTTGCAATGTTTTAAAGAAAAACCCAATTTCTTTTGACAATGAGATTAATTTTAATTTAATTTATGCATCTTTTGTGTATTGAATTTGGAAAAATGGATTCCATATTTGGAATCAGTAGGTCCAAATTATGTTAATAATCTACTTTATATATTTGGGCATTGTGAATAGTAACTATGGTAAATTTTATTTACTGTAGTTAAAGGTAAATCGGGTAATTAAGGGTAAATATAAGATTATAAAATTACCCTAACAATTGGAAAAATCCAATTGGTTGACTAAAAGTAGACCCATATAACCTAAGGGTCGGATTACATTCATTTTATGGACTTTTTTCCATGAAAATAATTTAATTATTATTAAAACCAATGAATGTGACAACATGTCACTTTCTTAAATCTTATAAGTATAATAATTTTAATTTAGTGATAAACATCATGGAACTTCGAACATTAATAGTATCCAGAAATCTAATACAATTATATACATTATAGGAATTTATTTAGAATTTTTAAAGATTAAATAATTATCATTTATTATGACACAAAGATGATGGAGTAATTGTCTTATTAATTAAATATTGACATAATTGATGTTATAAATGCCCAAATAAATGTAATTTGAGATTTTTTATGACTTAAATAAATTTTCTAGGTTAATATGACATTTTATTGTTGATATAAGTAACTTGGTTCGAACTTATCATTCTGTTATGAATTTCATAAAAATCATGTACCAAATAGTCTCAAATTTGACATAAATTAGTTTTTAAAACAAATATTATTTTATTAATTATTATTTAATTCATAAAAATCTAAGGTTCGGCCAAATGACTTAGATAAGGATAGAAATATTAATAATAAACAACTTGGGGTTCGTTTGGCTTGATATAGTATGTTTATTAAACTTATAGTGTAAGAATACAAGAAGACATGGTAAAAGTTAAATTATCTAACTTAAAGATAAATCTAAATGATAAGGTTAAAATTGATACCTAAACTTGTCTAAATTCTTTTGGATGAGATTATTTCGACCCATCCCCACCTTAGCTTCGAAATATATCAATTATTAGATATTTATAACCGAACATGACTTTATAATATTATAATATTTTTAGTTTTCCCAAAGGTGCCCCTCTCCTCCCTTATAAAAGGGAACCTCCTCCCTCTCCTCCTCACACCAATTTGAGCATTCAATCTCGGCCAACCCCTGCAAAATTATCTTCTCCACTTCCCTAGTATCATCCTAGAGGTCCCGGTCTTCTTCAAAGACCATCCTTAGTTCTTTAGGTGGAGGTTAAGTGAAGGCGCGTCAAAAAGAGGTAATATCCATTACCGATCTTTTTCAATTTCATTCTTCTTCAACTTCTTATTATTTAGTTGTTTCATGATAAAGTAATAACATAAGTATTTATTTTATAATTATATGTTGTTATAAATATGAGACAAGTCTAATTAACCTTCTATCCATCCTACGAAATAAGGAAATCACCGTGTGTGCGTAAGTACGGAATACCATCTCCACACCGTGGTGTAATCTATTTTCCGCCACCACCTTAATTGGATGGGTATAATGGTGTAATGAGTAACTATATATGATTATTATAGTGTGATATTGATACTAAAATAGTATACATACACTTCAACACAATTCCACAACCATGGGAACGATATCATCGCTCGTGCGTATGTACGGACTACCGTCTCCACGACGCGATGAGATTCATTATCAATGTTAACCATTACAGAATGATTATAAAGTATATATAATGAATAATATTGAAATATATGACATGGTAAATCTACTGTATTTATGAATATATATATATTTTATCTACTTAATTCCATTCAAGACAATAAGGAAAGGAAAACAGCGTTCATGCGTACGTACGGACTACCGTCTCCATGAATGTTGTGTTTCATTTCATTTATATATATTATATATATATATATAAACTGAATATATATGATATATAAATCATATTTTATATTCTGGAAGTAAGTAAATCATGATATAAGTAATAATAATGTCAAGAACAACAAGTCCAAACACCTACGATAAATGAAACGATTTTACCCAAAACGCTTCTTTAACATTGAATTTACAAAAGAACGGGTAATATAAAGTCATAAGTGAACCATACATTATATCATAACAATGAATATAATTCTGTAATAAGTTAACGACATTATTTAAATCCTTATACAGGAGGTTAGGATACGTATAAAGCATATCAGACATAAGGTAAGGGAAATATCACAATCTCATTTTTATCCGAGATTGTTTATACTTTGGTATTTACTGGGGTGTATTTTATCATCCACATCCATGTTTCCTCAATATGTAATGTTATTTAAATCCACCTAAAATTGTCTAAATCCAATTTTACCATTCGGTGAGTTTTTAGTAAAAGATATGAAAGGAATCTTTTGTCTTTTTTCGTACGAGGTACTTTTTGACATTTCCGACAAAAGTACGAAGAATGTTTTTTTATCTTTTACGGCATGAATGGATTTTTAAAACATTATTTCCAATAATATTAATTTACAAGTTTTCATGTTTATTTTTAATCAACTTCATTTAGTTTAAAAGTTTTTGTCATGTTAAGAAAGGAAATGTGTTTTTGAAGTAGAAAGAATATTTTCCTCAAGAATGAAGTTCAATTGTTTTATCAAAATTATTTGCCATCTAAGATAATAAAGGGTTCTGTTTTTATCCCTATTATTACAATGATTTGATTATGTTGTGATGGAATTATTTTTATGAATTCCTTTATCTTATATGAATTGTTTTATGATGTCATGATGTTTAAGATTCCCATTTTTATTACATGGGTTATGCAATGATGTATGGTTTATGATTTTGTGGCACAAATAAGAATAGTATTATTATTAGATGGGTGGGACCTATATCTCCCTCCAATGAATTGGGTAAAGATTTTATATCTCATGAGATAGTCATGGATGGAATGATAGGTTATACCGGTTCAGTGAAACAGGACTGAAACGATGAATGAACTTAGTTCAGAAAGGGACTTTGTCCACTAAGATAGTCTTGGAAATGTGTCCTGACTAACAAGAAATGATTCTCTATGATTATGTATGTATTCTAGAAAGTTTCATGTTTTATGTTATGATTATTGGGATTACATTTCACTACTATGATTTATCCCATGTTATGAAATTATGATCTCTTTTGTAGGTTATGATTTCCAGAAGATAGGTTCTTATGAATATGACGTGATTGATATTTCTTTTGTTTACCCTTACTGAGCATTTGAGATCACCATTTTATTTTTTCTTTTCCCTAGGACATAATGAAATGATTTAGGTTTAGAAATAAAAAGATGATCTTTATGGGAGATGTTGAAGATCTTTCACCATGATTAGAAGATTATATTCCGAGTTTCCAAAGACACTAAACTATTACGGTCCTTGTGTGTGTGTTTTTGTTATGTACTAAGTATTAAGAACAAGTAATACACCAGGCTTCAGGTCTATACACTGTCTCTGCCTGCCAGCTCCCTATGGTCGGGGTGGGCCTCCTGGTGGTGGTGGTGGTAGAGCCTCAAAGCCTCGTCCACCACCTGATTCTCAGTCACCTCCTTTGCCTCGTCTGCCTACTCCCTACGGACCACCACGGTCGACCCTCTGCCTCTGCCTGGGTGGTCCCTCGACCGTCTGATGCTCCTCGGAACGGCGGGTCGAGCAGTCACGAGCAATGTGGCCCTGCCTGCCGCATGCATATCACTGTCTGCCTCTTGAAAGACTGGCTCTGCGTTGAGTGACCCGCACCTCTGAGCCAGTGTCATGAGAACATCTACCTAAGTGTCTGGACTACCTGGACCCATGAGGCATCCGTCGACTGCCTACTGCAGAAGACTCTGCTACGTGCCGCCCTGCGGTAGGTCTCGTTGATGATTTAGGCTCAAAAAGGAATTTCTCAATGAGAAGGGCTCACTCTAGTATCCCTGCCTGTATTGGAATGCTGTGGGAGATCAGCGATGCCCTGATCTCATGCCTCAATCCCTACTCGAAGGTCCATGCCCCGAAAAATGGGTCTCGTACTATGTCCGTCGAATAGCGCGAGAGGTCGGTAAATCACCCCGAGTACTGGGCGACCGTCAAGCTGCCCTGCCGCAACTGTAGATGCTCTTGGACGTGCACCGCACGGAGGGTGGCTGAGACGAACTACGAGCGGAATAGGCTCTCAATGTCCGTCTAGAGGAGAGATGCCTCGTCGTGCACCTGGAGAATCAAGCTCCACCATCTTCCTGCTGCTGCGTGCAGGAGGCTCGCTACGAGGATCACCATGAGGTCGGCTAGGGTCCTCACTAACCTGAAAACTTTTACAACTGCCTCCAGCCAATCCTCAGCTGCCTGAGGGTCTATCTCCCCGCGGATCCTAGGCGGTCGCTGATGCTGAAACACATGCATTGCACTAAGGCGACATGCTTCGTCAGCGGATGGGGCAGGTAGCGTCAGTGGCTCGACGGGTAGAGGTACCGCCGGTGCCTCTGCTGCCAAAGGGCCGTGTACCGAGGCCTCTTCGCTCGGTGGGCTGTCGTCACATACAACACTTGGAACGCTAGCTAGATACCGTCGTGGGGCCATCCTGAAAAGAAACAGGTGTTCCCCGGTCAAACAATATACCTGGTGAGCTTACACAATGTAATCACAAAGAAAACTTGAAACACACATGCAATCAATGTTTTTGTGCATTAAGTCGGAAATCAGAATTTAGGGTCTTGTTGTACGGATACGTTGGCCGCCACACTAACACTGGTCTCCTTGGACTGATAACCACAATCAATACTCTAAAAACTATTTCTTCACATAGAAAAAGATCAGAGTCCTATGTTCTGCAGTAGAACCGAACTCCTCGGATAACAATTTGTCACGACCCGTCCTTGGGGCCCGTGCCATGACTACCCCAAGCCCGCCTTCTATAGGCCAGGGGCTGGGGACTAGCACCAAGGCATAATTACCTGTAAAAAAGGAAGACATTTCCTTTGTAAAGTAAACAAACACCATAGAGCAAGAAATCATAAGTAAACACTAAGTAAAAACTAGGTACAATAGTATATGCGGAAAAATAAGTGTGCCAGAATACAAACCCAAACTTAATTTAAATTACAACTGAAAAAGGGAGTACAAAAACTGAAAAGTAAAGACGTTACGGAGAACCATCCTTTGGTACTCCAACCTAAAGGGTGGGTATAAATATCTACCTCAACTCCTTGGGTCTAGCCATCCGCTCCGTGTACGTCCCGCCCAGTGGTCCACCTCCAAGTACCGACTGTTCTGCAAGCCTCAACCACGATCAGTGTTGACCATCATCTGCAACCAACACAACGTTGTGCGGGCATAGCAAATAAATGTTTTAATAATAATAAAAATAATTTAATTTTTTAATAATAATATTATTAGGTTAGATTCTTTTAAAACCCAAGGGGTATCCACTTTTCCCCCTTCCTTCAATGCACGATGCACCCCCTCTTATTCCTCTCAAGTTTCTCTACAAAAAACCTTCCTATCTCCTCCATGGATCATGGTTTTCACCTAGTTACTCCCTATTTTCCACATGATCCTTTAAGGCATGGTCCTGAGTCCCTATTTCATTCCTTTTCTTGATAATTTATTATCTCCCTGTTGTGTACATATTTTGAATGAAACCCTAGGAAATAGTGTTAACATATGTTAGTGTTTTTATTCAATATAAGGGTATGTTAAGGGGTTCTTAGTACCTCTTCATTCATATTCTATCATTCATCGCCAATGCTGAGGCATATGTGTTCGATTTGGTTCACCGCTATCTATTTAAGGTAGGGATTTCATCCATTATTTTTTGTAACTCTGTTAATAATTTGGGTTATCATATTTTATCAGTTCCTTATATTTTTCATCAAGTGCAGAGCAGCTTCATGTTAAAAATAATAACGTGCTTAGTGTTTTTCTTGGTTCCTCTTTGAGGTTGGATCCATTTCCCCTGACATTAAAATTTAGATTGCCATAATTTATCACCTTTAGAACTTCAATTCATTTAATTAGCACTAGATGATTTTTAAATAAATGTTTATTTATGATACCTCAGTTGATTTCAATGAAATGTCATGGTTATTATAATAAAACCTCTCCAACAGTGGTTTACTGTTTTGAAAACTCAAATTGATGATTTATTATTTTTGACATGCTTGGATTATAACATTATGATTTTCAATGGCCTTCACGCCAATGATTACTAATTGGCATGGTAGTCTATAGAATCTTTTGTTATTCATAAAAATATTACCCCTACAAAACTATTTCATTAAAAAAAGAACATTTTAAGAATATCCTGTTTCATAAACTGTATCTCTTACATTATGAATGGGAATTATATGTGTAGGGTTTCTATCCTTTTCTTGTATTTTCATTAAATTTTTGTCGTCGTTCCATTGTGCCGCTACCAGGAACAATCTGGTAAAGCCTTTTTGAGCAAATAAAATTAATATTTATACCTTATCACGTCTATTGTGACCGTAGTATAGGTAAAAATCCATTAGGTGTGTTCATCTTAGCCGTAGAAATCTTCATTAGGTGTGCCATTCTAAATTTTCATTTTCCCCCATTGACATAAATGTTTAATTTACTTTTGTTGTGTCTACCACCTTTGTTGAATGCTTTAAATTGATAAAATGACTAAAGATGGGTGTTAAACCAGGTGTTGGTAAATTTATTGAGTTATTTTAAATGAAATGGATAATGCATGATATTGCTGAATTTCTTAAAATGAATCAAATGGTATTAAATGTATTAACCCCTACGGATTGTAAGGATATGAAATTTTACTCATGCATAGTTAAATGATTATAATGAAATGTAATTCCTTAAAATATATGTCCTTGTATAATGATATGCATGAGAGGCCATTGCCTCAAGTATTAAATTATGAATATAAACATGTCTCTTATACCATATTCCATACATTATACCTACTACATGGTGCCACAAGAGGGTGGTATAAACTAAATCCCATTTTAGCTCATACAATTATTTATAGTAATTGGGATATGTGAGATCACGCTAGCATTTTGTAAGCTCGACCAATTTTCTTATAATCTTTTTAAACTATAATCATTTATTTTTAAACCTCCTATGAACCCCTTTGGCCCATAGGCAAGGATATTGAGACCTAAACCCACCCTATAGTTGTTCCAGTCTTGAATATAATGTCGACCTAGTGTGTTTTACATTAGAAAACTATTATAAGTTAGATTATTTGATAGATTAATGATTTATAATTTTGAATTGGCATAATATTTTTTTTTTTGATTTCTTATGGAAGAATCACCTTTGAAAATTTTGGTCAATTTATTTGTTAATGACCCTATGGTTTTTTGATTAATTAAACGGGTTTGATATAATTATATTGATAATTTGGATTTTATATTAATGAATTTAACTGGATTAAGAAATGGTATTTTTTAAAAATTGACCATTCTGTATTATGATGATAAAACTGGTACGTTTGATGCTAGACTTGTGAATTTTTCTTTATTACCTTTTGAGTTTATATGATATCAATGTTATTGATACGATATTGATTGATACCGATTGACATGTTTAGTTTTTATGGATATGAATCAGCTTCATTATGGAACCTTGAAGGCTTAGTACATATACATCCAATCATCCTAAGGGAACAGAACATGAACTTGATGCCCGAGGGAAGAGTATATGGTTATATGGGTTGTTTGATGACTCATGGTTGGCGTTGACACCTGAGGGATTGGTGCACATTTTAAAATTTTTATAGGGCATGGATTACTAGTAATTAATGTATGAGGGAAGAATTTATGATTAGGAAGGATGCCTTAGGGATAGATGAACTTTTACATGATGACTAAGGGTGAGATTCTAGTTATACCAGAGGGAGATATTTTGGATAGCCTAATGGAAGGGGACATTTGATTATTGTATATTCTGAGTGATTCATCATCAGAAGGAGAATATACCACTTATTTGGTTGATCCATCATGATCGTAGAGGATCTAATCATAGACATAGATGTCTGGAAGAGTATCGAAGTAGGTATAGTCTCCAGGTATCCCTCAGGAACATGGAAGGGTTTTTTTTAATTTATTCAGCATTGCTTATTTTTTCTCCATATACCAAAACATTTATTTACATAATATATCATGTAATGGATTGAGATAAACACTTTGGGTTCCATCCTAGTGATATTATTATTTCACCCCCTAATAGAGAACCATTTAGAACATGAGTATATATTTTTTCTTGAAGGACATCAAACTCATTACTTGTGTTGTGATGTGTACATGGGAGCTATAGAGCATAATATTGGGCTCTTTCTTAGGATTCCTTATGAGTTTATTGTTTTGTTTTATTTTATTTAATTATTTTGTACCTCTTGTACCTTGTATAAAAAACTAAAATTACATGCATTATTTTATGGAATTAGTGTATGCCATTTTACTTTTATTAAATTATTTTATTCTTCTATTTCTATCTGTCTTCCATTTATTATACATCTTCTGCTTTTGTTCTTTCTTCACTTATTTACTTCTTTTTATTTTATATTTTATTTATAAAATATTTTACCACTATGATACTCTAATTATGAGGTTATATTATCCCCACTAAACCACCTTTACAACCATACTACTAGTATCCATCCTTAGGTGTATGGGGAGAAATTATTGAGGCCATGTGACCCAAGAATCTGACCATCATCTTAGTGTAAGTCAGGCTAGGACATTATA
This sequence comes from Viscum album, assembly GCA_963277665.1. Lineage (NCBI taxonomy): Eukaryota > Viridiplantae > Streptophyta > Magnoliopsida > Santalales > Viscaceae > Viscum > Viscum album. The sequence goes on from OY728161.1 coordinate 1,605,326,460, forward strand.
GTTTCACCTAGAGTTGGGAGAGTCATACCAAATCCATTAAGGATACCAATAGTGAGTTTCATTTGATGGATATATTCTCTTAGATTCATCTAGAGATTCAAAAACAGTATGAGAAAGTTGTCTTATCAGCTTTGGTAGTGGCATCCTCCCTTGTGGAGTTGGTATGGATGAGGTTATTTTTTGTTTACAAGAGACTCATTTTTTTGGAGAACATAATAGGAGAGAAACTACCTCCTGGTAGGGATGGTTATAGAAATAAGGCCCATCTTTTCCATGGACATTTATTGGTGCCTTCAGATATATGGGAAGAGTTGATGAATTAATCACATTACTCTATATTGGAAGGTCACTATATTATTAACAATATGTACAGATACATGTTTCATTAGTATTAGTGCCTAGGTATGAAGAGGGAGATAAAATAATTCATCCCTCGGTGCTCCACCTGTTAACTGGTGAAGGTATAGAACTAGTGACTTATTGGAATTCTGCAGCCTCTCTCCATTCATGAGTGTAAATGGAATGAATTCAAAATGGATTTCATGGAATGTTAGAGAGATCCCCTAGAGAATGTGAAGCATCATGGGTGATCATCAATATGGTGAGAAACGTTTCTTACTTCATAATGATCAAGATTCATCCTCTTCATGAGATAGGAATGCTATAAATATATGAAATTGTGAGACTATATAGTGTTCACAAATCTATCATTTTTGACATAGACTCTTGGTTTACTCCATGGTTTTGGAAAGGGTTCCAGAAGGAATAAGGATCACAAGTTCTCTTGAGTAATTCATATCATTCTCTGACCAATTGGCAGTCTTAGTGAATGATATGGGTTATAGATGAAATTTGTAGACCGACATCATTTATTTTTGAGGTTCCTTAGAGAATCATATTTCTTTGGTTGAGTTTGACTACAATAATAGTTTATTGGAAAATAATCATATGGATAAATATGAGGCCCTCTAGGTAGAACATTCCTTTCACATATCAGATAGTTTGAGGTGGGTTAGGTAGCTCAATTGGGTCCTCATCTCATTTAGGATACATCAAAACAAGTCTAGTTGATTCCAAATCATGTGGATACAAATCATTCTAATAAGAATTATTTTAACAATCGTAGACGTAGACATATGGGTTTTATGGTGGGACATATGGTCATTTTGGGGGTATCTCCTAGATTAGGTGACACATTAATCTGAGGATAGGGGAAGTTATCAACTCGATATGTTAGACCTTTCAAGATAGTAGAGATAGTTAGGCTGATAAACTATCATTTTCTGTTGTCTTAGAGGTATATTTCCAAGCACTGTGTCTTCCACATATCATGGATTTGATAGGTTATTGTTTTACAATATCATTACAGTGAAATTGATGATATCAAGATTGATGTGAATTCATCATTTGTGGAGTATTTGATACATATCCCAGATTAAAGAACAAAAGTTCTCTGTGTAAGTTCAGTTACTCTGGTTTAGGCACCAAGGTAGCACAAATTCTTATATGATGAGACCTATGAGCGGTATGCTGATGTACGTACATAATAACTATAGATTCTCACTATTGAAATTGTACGACCCTCAGAGGGGAATCTTAGGGATTACTTTTATTATGGATGGGAGGTTTTAACTTAACATATTTCCAAAAGGTACAGACCATTTAATTATGGTTTTAATTCCCTAGAACAGCCCATATAGTTATTCCTAAAAGATTCAAGGAGGTATTGAGTGTTTCTTGAGATAATTTGGTGCCTAGATACCTAAAATTGTTAGTAAATATGTGGAATTAAAATTATGGTAAATCGTACATCCCCACTTAAATGGTTTCCCTAAGTCGTTTTGTTGTAGATAGTGGGCACATGGGGGCTGCACAATTTTTCTATAACTGTGCAGACCAATGTGCACTATCCTGTGACCCATATGTGGTTTTTGGAAAGTGGGTTTTTTACAGTTTGGACATGGTTTAAAAAACCGTTATCCTACCTATTTGTATTACTTATTTCAAGTAGTAACTATAACACATTTGGACCATTTTTTAAAAAATTTTGCACCAAACTATGCAGATCTCCCCTTTAAAGAAGTAATTGAAACAGTGTTGGCACATGATTTGGCCAACCGTGTGACCAAACCTTGCACAACATTAAATGAGGGTGAATTTAAAAAATTTCCCTCTAATTTTTTGAACACATTATTTTTACCCCTTCTTCCCATTTGACTGTTTCCTCCTCCTCTTCATGTATGAAGACTTTTCTCTACTCCTCTTAAGATATTTTCTAAATCCTCTATAAAGACTCTGAATCTTTCACCGTTAGATATAATAGAAATCAATACGTGATCAATTGAATCCTATCTAATATATTTCCTGATATTTATACTATTTGAATCACTATTTGGGTGCAATATCATTTTCCCCATTTTCAAGATATTTGAAATTTTTATGGATTTCGTCAAATCTATCTTAAATTAATGTTTGATACTAGATGAGGTAAGCTTGGTGTGGCTATGTTAGGTGGTCTAGGATCATTCCCCTCATTTCATTATGTTGTTTAAAATTCTCCTTTGTGCTATGAGCTCGAACCATTCAACTTCATCCCTAATTTATCAAATTAAATTAAATTGATATCCCTCCCATGCCTTGGGAGACCATTACTAGTGGTGAATCAACACCATGGGATGACCTCCATGAGTTATGCCATCCTTTTTTGTGTGATTCCATTTGATTGATTAATTTCCCCATTTTTTCTTAGATTATTCAACATTTATTATGGTTTTTCCTGATATTAAATACATTTAGCTATGCATTGAATTACTTTAGGAGATGATCCTAAAGAAAATCCTTACACCCCAAGGCCTCTAATGAATTTTTGATCTAATTGAATTTTCCAAGTTATAAACTCCATATGAAATATGACTTAAATGGAATTTCCAAATGGTTTTCGTTGAGAAATGTGTCAATTATAATGTATGTTCTTGAATAAAAGAAATGGTACATTCTAGACCTGTGATATGTAAATGTATTTATAAATTATCTATTACAACTTATTAATGTGGGTGGTAAAAAGGGCTATGATATAACGACCCCTTGTACAAACTCTCATTCTTTAGATATATTTTTTTAATTATTTGTAATCATTCCAGGGGAGACATCAACTATGTCTAGGATGGGGTCACCAAACATTATCTATATTCGTCTATATGAGTTACAATGGTCCCATAGGGGAGAGACCATGGACGAAATTATTGGCATGATAGTTGAACAATGCATTTGGAGAGACTCATTAACCTATGTGAAATACCATATATGGACTCAAAGGTCATTATTTGACATCATTAAAACTTTCATTGAGTAATACCATTGAATTCATTATTAGGACACCCTAGACAGACTCCTTGGCATTTAATATATATGAAGCCACACAAGAGATACATAGAATGGATAATAGGATTTTCTAGGATAGGAAAATGGAGACTCATCCTAAATTAAAAAAAGTTTTAAAATTAAATGAAAAATGAATTAATATTTTTAAATTGAATTGATCATATAGATTTTGAAAGGTAGGGATGTTTTCGTAAAGCCCAATAACAATCTTTGGAAAAGTACAGCTTCTTACACATTATTCTTCTTAATCTAAAATTATAGGTTACTTTTTTTCACATTAAATAGGTGATGAAGAAGTAGGTAAATTGTGTAGGTGTCCAACTAGAACCATGTTCAATTTATTTAATTATTTTTTTTCTATATTACAATTAATTACTATGGGTCACTATTTATTTTATAGTGATGGAAATGGATTGGCCTAGACACTGTGGGTGGTAGCCTTTGAAGATTGTATTTCATACACTACCTATGTATTCCTTGTCATCCATGTATATTTTGTGGTTGAAGGTGATGATAATGGGAGGAATCCTATATCCAATGTTTCATTTCCAGCTTTAGGATGGTTTTGGGGTAAAAGGTCTGAGCCTATGATCGAGATGCCAATTGTAGTTGTTTTTATAGACTATGAATATTTTCATTTAATGTTGTGTATTACTTTATCCATTTTCTCCTGCCTAGTAATATTTTTATAGTTACATTACCCTAACATATAATAATACTTTCTTGCATCAGGTTATTGTTAATCTTCCTCTTATTTCTTATTTATATTTTATGGTTTATTATAATTATTTCACTTCTATCTATGGTTTCTATTGATTTATATTTTTTTTAATTTTATAAATATATATATTTATATATTTATATTTAATTCTATGATACACTCTAATAAATGAAGGTATAGCCTCCCAATAGACAAAACCAAGTCGCCTTTCTTCATGTCAGCAGCCTCTGGCATTTTTGGAGGCATGCTTGAGGACTTGTGAACAACCATCTCATGGAACAGTTTACTGGCATTCGGGGATAGATGATACAAACCCAAATAGTATCAAAATGATAAATAAATCACATATCTGACACATGAAATAATTTATACATTTTATCATAAAAAAGGATTTTTTTCGAATCATTTAAAATTATATCACATAAAGATGAAAACAATAATTTATTTAGATGATAACAATTTTAAATCACCCAAAAATGTATTTATGATGGGAATTTTGATGGTAATTAATGAAAGATGAATCCATTAAAGATAGATCCATTGATAATAAAAATTTTTAATTGAAATCAATAAAATAAATGTTTTTAAAAAACTGTTCATAATATTGTCATAAAAAATTTATGAATCACATTTAAAAATAATTTCATAGGTGTAACGCCCCGACCACAGTGACTCAGATTTGGTTCATTATTACATAATAATGGAATGATCACAAGGAAATCATGTATCTAAATACCGATCATTTTAGTATTATTGGTGACAACATTCATACATAAGTTGAACATTACAGCTTGAAGAGAAAGACAACACGAATATATTTAATTAGAAACATCCAAGACTCCTAGATTATGCATGCAGGTCACTCATAACTAAATTATTTATATACTTAGAAAATGAAACATAAGAAAGGGGTCAGCTCAAAATCTTAGTAAGGGTAAGTAATGCAGAGGAAAATGACATAAATATTAATCATGGTGAATAATGGAAACCACATGCCTTTACCAATAATAAACATGAATACTATTATGGAAAGAATATAACCTGAGTAAATAATTCCATATTAATAAATAATCATGGATATTATACTAGTCGAATGACCACATGAACCATCAGTATTATTTCCATAATGAGGGAATGTATAATGCCAAAAATTTTGAAACATTTTTTCAAGGCATCAGCCAAGATGTCTAAAAATTATTAAGGCCTCGGCCAAAACCATATATAAAATTGTGAAAGGACCTCAGCCAATTACATTTCTATTTTTCCCATGAGACCTACTAATACATCATGGAGGTATAGTGGGCTCCATCTATCACTTACTAAGTCTAATACATTCCTCATATGAAAAGGTTTAAACATAACAAAAACATTTGTATTAAAACTAGCATAAGAAATGTCAATACTTTAACCATCAACCATGAATGATACAAAAATATCACATCCACAACCAAACATATCAAAAAACTATAAATACAATATGTAGGTTTGTATCATAAAAAATCAACTTCAAATAAACATAAAATCTATCAAATGATGTTGACAAAGATGAAATCAAACCCTTTTAAGAGAAATAACGCTTTCTATTTTGAAATTATTTGAGAGTAAAATAATTATAAATTAAAAATTTATTTTGAAAATATTATTATAATCTTGTAATGGAAGATTTTATGATGTTATAATGGAGGAAAATAGCCACACCCACAATATATTTTAAAAAAACATTCTTACCTTAAATTTGTCGAAAAGGACAAAAAATACCTTGTTTGGAAAACGACGGAAAGATTCCTTTCAAAACACATAAGTGTATAAATGACTTTAACCAATTGTCTAGTAAATAGTAATTTTTTAATCAAATATATGTTTAAGAAACATGGATGTGGATGGTAAATGGGGACCCAGTAGATAAATACGTAAAAACATCCTCTGATAATAAAGAGATTGTGAAATTAACCTGTACCTTGTACTTTTCCTTTGTCGAGGGTAGGTTAACCTCCTGTATAATAGTGAAATATTTTTTATTAAATTATTAGAGAATCATATTCATTAATACGATATCATACAGGATCTTTTAACATTTCTTTGTTAATAATATATTAGTATTATCATGGTTTCGGGTATTAACTTACTCGTTTTCTTTTATATGTTTTGTTACATACGCCATGTTTTTTATGGATATGTTTTATCTTATTCATATACAGAATTATATGAAGTCCTTAATCATTATTTGTAATCCCAAGATGAGAATTAGTCTTGAATGGATATGATGGGGAATGAATCTCATCACGTTCGTGGAGATGGTAGTTCGTACACACACCCAAGCGACAATATCATTATTTTTATATTAAAATCATATATAATGGGTGTTACATTATATATAAATGAATCATTATAATGTTATATTTATTATTTACTTCAATTACAAATCATTATCATACCCATCCAAATAATAGTGTTTTGAATAACAATTATACCACGACGTGGAGACGGTAGGTCGTATGTACGCACGTATGGTCACATGTCATTCAAAGGATGGATATAATATTTAATATGGTTGTACCATATTTAGAATAACATCTCAATATATAGAAGATACTGAAGTTATTAATTTATAATGGAAATAACAATGAAAGAAAAAGTGGAAGAAGAATGGAACTTGAAATATGGTGGTGAAAACATTACATCTTCTTTAGATTCTTCCATTTGATTTGATCAAAAGGGCTCCATAGATTGGCTTTTTGATCGAAATAAGGCCTCTAGGTTGAATTGATGGAATATGGGAGGATATTTGGGCAGATTATTCCCGAGACAAAAGTATTTGAAGGTGTGAATTAGTGAGAAGGGGGAGTTCCCTTTTATATGAGGGGTGAGGGGCATCTTAAGAGAAGCTAGAAATTTTATTTTTTAATAAATTCATATTCAGTTACTAATCACTCAAAACTGATTTATTTCAAGGATATGGAGTGGATGGGTCGAACAAATACAGCTAATAGGTTTTAGATAGGTTTGGTTCACTTTATTAACCTTATCTTTTAGTTTTAATACTAAGATAATTAGTTTGACATTTACCATGTCTCTTTGTATTTTTATATTATATGGTTAATAAACATACTATAAACTTCCTATATACCCCCAAGTGGTCCACTAACGATAAATATATCATTATATAAGTCCTTTGTCCGAACCTTATAGTTTTAGGAATAGAATATCAATTAATAATTTAATATATTTTTGAAAAACTCTTTTTAGTCAATTTTTAAACTATTGGGTATTTTGTTTTTGATAAATTCATAACAGCATTTTTACTTCAAAAATAATTCATATAACAAATCCTGATATGTCAAATTATCCGAGAAAATTATTGGTATTCATAAAAAGTCTCAAATTACATTTATTTGAATATTTATAATATCAATTATGTTAATATTTCATTAATTCGGTAATTACTACATCACCATTGTGTCATAAATAAATTAAATTATTTAATGTCTAAAAATTATAAATAAAATATAATTATGTATGAAATATTTTTATATTTCTGATTAATATTTATAATCGAATATATATTATGTATAACCCCATATTGAAAATGTTTTAGTTATTATTCTTTGAATATAACTCTTTTAACTCTTCTTTGAATTAAATAATAATAAATGTCCTAATCTAATCCAACTGGACCAAAGTGGTTCATATTTTACTCCTAAGGTTGTTTTTGGATGATCTATACTTATCCAATAGAATTAGGACATGTGTTAGGGTAATAATAATATCATTTTTACCCTTAATTACCCTATTTACTTTTAACCGTGGTAAAACAAAGTAAAAAGTTACTAATCACCAAAAATTATTTTCATCTTATTGAACCACATTTTACATAATTATATCAACTTTTCCTCTCATATTTTTGAAATTTAACTCACAGAATTGGTAAAATTATGTTTTATGTGAATTTGCAAATTCTCATAGGAGGTGGGTAAAAGACGGTGAAAAGTTCTATTAAATTTTTATATATCTAAAATTATTAGAAATTGACTCCAATGAATTACATTGAACATATATGGGAATTATGTGTATATTTTCACCTAAAATAAATTTAAATAAAATCAATAATTATTTAATAAAAAATTCGGTTATAAACTATAACCGAGTGTTTTTTACTATTCATCAAAAATTAAATGTTTTCAGAAAAATACAAAAATTCATCCTAAGCTAATTTCGAAATTTAAAATCCTAAAATGAAGTCCATTTTGACTGATAAACTTATAAAATTTCAAAAAGTGGTTATTACTATTCATAATGGCTAGTTTCATTGGTTGTGGTGTGTTAGAACTCGAAGTTGCATACAACACACGCTAATGTATTATTCAAAGAGAAGTGTACCGTGGAAGCTCGGGGTGTTACATTCTCCCCTCCATCAAATCATTTCGTCCTTAGAATTTCTAGAATACTACAACTTGAAAAGACTTTGGTGATTCTTCATCATAAGTTCCTTAGGTTCCCACGTCGCCTCTTCCATTTTATGGTTTCTCCATAGAACTTTTACCAGACGAGTCATCCGATTTCTCAGAACATGTTTTCTCATATCAAGAATCGTGACAGGCTCTTCACAATATGATAGATCAGGTTCCAGTTCTAATTCTTCATAGGTGAGTTGATGCGTTGGGTTAGGCATGTATTTTCTCAACAGTGATATGTGGAACACATCGTGATCTTTGGAGAGACATTGCGGCATTTCCAAACAGAAAGCTATAGCCCCAATTCCTTCTAGAATATTGAAAGGTACGATGTAACTGGGACTCAATATAACCTTCTTACCAAAAAATATTACTCCATTTCAAGGAGATACCTTCAAGAAAACATGATATCCTACCTGAAATTCCAAATCCTTCCTTCAGTTATTGGCATAGCTCTTCTGCCTACTCTGAGATTCATTGATGTAGGTTTGGATTACCTTCACCTTTTCCATCGTTTCCTCCACCACTTCTAGTCCTTCAAGTATTCTTTCACCAACATCATCCCAATAAGTTCATGTGCGACATATCTTTCCATATAACTCTTCATATGGTGACATATGAATACATGAATGGAAGCTATTGCCATAGGAAAATTCTACCATAGGTAAATATTGATCCCACATACCTTGAAAGTCATGTAAACATGATCTCAACATGTCTTTTAATGTTTTAATAGTCCATTCTGATTGTCCATCAGTTTGGGGGTGGTACACAGTGATAAAATAAAGTTCAGTATCTATGGATTTTTCAAGATTTTTCTAGAATCATGATGTAAAACGTGGATCATGATCAGAAACAATCGATATGGGTACTCCATGAAGTCTCACAACTTCATTAATATATAGTTTTTCTAGACATTCATGTGGTAGATATTCCCTTATAGCAAGAAAATGTGCTGACTTGGTAAGACGATCAAAAATGAACCATATCGTATCATTCCTTCTAGGAGTCTTTGGAAGTACCATGAAAAATTCCATCGTAATATTATCCAATTTACACTCTGGTATGGGAAGAGGATGAATGACTTCTCCATGATGTTGCCTTCCAGCTTTCACTTGGTGACAAAGCATATATCTAGACACAAAATCAGCATTCTCCCACTTCATGTTGTCCCACCAAAAATTTTCCTTCAAATCTCTATACATTTACGTGCTTCCAGGGTGTATAGAGAAATTGGACCTATGAGCATCATCCAAAAATTCTCTTTTTTAGATCAGGTATATTGGGAACACAATGTCTTTTCCCAAACATCAAAATTCCATCTTCACACACAAAGTCACTCAATCTCCCATCATTCCCAGCTTTAATCTTCTTTTGAAACTATTCATCATTAGTCTGAGAACTCTTTACCCTTTCTAAAAATGATGGTTTGGAAACCATTTGAAAAAGAATTGAAGTTTCACCATCCAGGGTTATTCCCATATCCAACTTTACTAGATCTATGTATATTTGGATCCTTTTCAACTGTCATATTGTTCAAAACTCCATTATCCTTTCTACTCAAAGAATCTGCCACCTTATTTTCCTTCCTCGAATGGTAGTGTGTCATGAAATCATAATCCTTGAGCAATTCAAGCCATCTCTTTTGCCTCATGTTGAGTTCTCTCTGTGATAAAATATACTTCAAACTCTTGTGATCAGTATAAATCTAACATTATTCAGCATATAGATAATGTATCCATATCTCCAAAGAGAATATTACAGTAGCTAACTCAATATCATGAGTAGGATAGTTTTCTCATGAATTTTTAGTTGTCGTGATGCATAGGAAATAACCCTATCATTTTTCATTAGGACACAACCAAGTCCTTTTTTTGAAGCATCACTAAAAATAACAAACCTGTCATTCCCCGATGGAATAGTCAATATAGGAGCATTGACTACTCTTCTCGTCAGTTCATCAAAAAAAATTTGTCACTCTTTTTTCCAAACAAATTTAACCCCTTTATGTGTGAGCTTTGATAATGGGTTATCCAATCAGTCAAAATTATGGACAAAATGCCGATAATAACCTGCTAAACCAATAATACTACATACCTTAGTTATACTCGTTGGTTCTGGCCATTAATTGATTTCTCTTGTCTTATAAGGATCAACATAGATTCCATCTTTAGGGAAAATATGGACAAGAAAAGAAATCTCTTGAATCCATAATTGACACTTTCTAAACTTCCCATATAATTCATGTCTTCTCGGAGTCCTCAGGATAATGCACATGTGATTTTGATGATATTCATATATTTTGGAGTATACCTATATACGATCAATAAATACCACTACAAAATCATTGAGATATTTATTGAATACTCTATTCATTAGATCCATGAAAACAGATGGTGCATTAGTCTGCCCAAAAGGCATTACTGTAAACTTGTAATGCTCATACCTGGTTCGAAATGCTGTCCTCGGAATGTCTTCCTTCTTCACACACAACAGATGGTATCCAAATCGAAGGTTAATCATTGAAAATTATTGATCACCATGAAGTTGGTCAAATAAATCATCAATGCGAGGTAGGGGATACTTGTTCATTATTGTTATAGCATTTATTTCCTTGTAGTCGATACATAACCTTATGGATCCATCTTTCCTCTGAACAAAAAGGTCAGGGGCTCCCCATGGAGAAACACTAGGGAGAATAAATCCCTTATTACTCAATTATTCAAGTTGTTTCTTTAGTAAAACTTATTACAGAGTAGCCATTCTATAAGGGTTCTTTAATATGGACCTTGAACTATGAATTAAATCAATGGAAAACTCAATTTCTCGTTCTGGAGGATGTCCAGGTAAATCTTCCAGAAACACATCTACATATTCTTTTAAAATAGGTACATAATCTATTTGATCATTATTTTCCTCACCCAATGTTATTTCATTCTATTCCTCTCCAATAATTGAATTTAGTTGAGCAATTTGTGGTGGATCTAGATAAGAATCATGTGGTGACGATTCTGCTCTAATGATAAGGTGTTCTTTATCATCATCATCAAAAATCATATCCTCTTTCTTCATTCAATAAATAATCGCATCATTGTCTGAAATCCAATCCATAACAGCATTATATCAAATTTAGCCATGGGTATGATGATGAGATCAGTAGATAAAGAAAATTTATGTGCTCTAATGTGGACTGATTCACAATACATTGTTGCAATGATACTTCCCTTAAGAGTTTCCACTAACAACTACCTTGTTAAATCAAATTGGAAATATCTAATTTTCATAGAAAAATAGGAAGATATTAAACAATGTGATGATATAGAATCAAATTATTAATTTTCTAAATATGAGGAAACCATTAAATTAACCGCCACCACGACTTTCAGAGCTTCTACCTCAGCAGTAGTGATAACATAAGCTTGGCCTTGACCCCTTGTCCTTTTCGGAGGTAAATTACCTTGACGCTTAGGAAATTAATTTTCATAATGTTCCATCTCCCTTCAATTGTATCATTGAACATTGGTAGCATCTTTCTTTCCTTTACAATCACCAGCTAGATGGATTTTCTATCCACATTTATAGCATACTCCTTTTTCGTTTAGAAAGTCACCATGGTGCTTCCTTTCACATTTTTCACAGGGTGGAAATTCAACTCCTCCCTTCTTCCCTTTTTTCTTGTTTCCTCTCATAGAGTGTTTAACAGATCTCTTCATCTCTTGCTTTGATTTAAAGTCATAAGACTTAGATAATTCCTTTTCTGTATTGATTTCACACGAGACAATATCTTCATATGATGAGAAGGATTGTGATACTAATGATCGACGGAGAAATGGTTTTAACCCATGAAATAAACGATCAATATTACATCATAGGTTATGTATATAATCTGCAAAATGCCTCGCTACGCATGTAATGTAACCCACATACTTTGCACCATTCTCATCCTCCTTTTGACTCAGACTCAAAAATTTTCTTTTCATATCTGATCGATGGTCATGAGGAATGTATTTTTTAATAAAATTTCATTAAATTCCCTCCATTCCATATTTGATTCTTCCTTGTCATCCTTTGTGTTTTGAATCAAGGACCATCATTGATCAGCATCTTCAGTGAGGCGGTAAACTTCCATGACAACTTTTTCCCTTTCGCTACTCCCCAATGCTTGGAATATTTTCTCTAATGAATTTATCCATTGCTCAGCCACTAATGGATTTGTACTCCTATTGAATGTCAGTGGTTTTTTCATCATGAAGAAATATAACATTCATCCTCCATGCTGTGGATCTGGGTTCTCCATATGGGTAAGGTTATAATTTATAACCTGGGTGAGTTGTCCCAATATGGAATTAATCTGATCAGCACCGGTTGTATCACCTGCTCCACTATAATTATCTTGACCAGTAGGGAAATCTCTACACAGAGTGTGTGAATTGATACTGTTTCCATTCTTTACACAAGGCTCCATTTCTAAACAATGTCATAAACTAGATTAGTTTATAAATAAAAATATATAATTTCAAACTTCTAAAACACATAACATATATTGAATAGTTTATGGATACAATCCATAATCATAAAAATGTTTTCATTGAGGATGTATATACTCATAAACCCTTCATAATGGTTTTTAAATAAAATTATAATTATCCTAAGTATATCGCCCGGGATTGTCATAACAAAGAGCGCTGCAAGGCCTGTTGTCGTGCACCAGCTCCCGTTCGAGTCTAGGTCAAAACGGTGTTTTCAGATTCTACCACTAGGTAAAACTGTTCCAGAGCCACCTCTACCTTCGCGTATCCAAACATGGATGTATTTCTCAGAAAACTCACAAATTCTCAACAAGACCGAGATTCTATGAAGTTATTCTATACTAATCCTCAATGCCTATCTTAGATCTATGTTCTCTAATCAGAGTTTACATAAATCTAGCTTCCAAGGTTTTTACTAAAATTCCTCTAATACCAACTGTAATTCCCTGACCCCAGTTACCCAGAGTTGGTGCATTATTACATAACATTGGCCTGATCACAAGGAAATCATGTCTCAAAATACTGATCAGTTTAGTATTATTAGGAACAAGATTCATACATAAGTTCAAATTTACAACTTGAAGAGAAATACAACCCAAATATATTTCATTGGAATCATCCAAACCTCCTAGATTATGCCTACTTGTCACTCATAACTAACTTTTTCATATCCTGGGAAAATGAAACAGAAGAAAGGGGTGAGATCAAACACTCAGTAAGGGTATGTAATACTGTGGAAAATGACATAAAAATTATGTATAGTGAATAATTGATACCACATGCCTTAACCAATAATAAACATGAATAAATTTATGGAAAGAATATTAGTTGAGTAAATAATTTCATAATAAAACATAATCATGGGTATTCTACTAATCTAATGACCACATGAACCATCAATATTATCTCCATAAGGAGGGATTGTATAATGCTAGAAATTCTTAAACATTTTTCCAAGGCCTCGTCCAAGACGTCAAAAAATGATTAAGGCCTCAGCCAATACCATATATCAAATTGGTAAAGGTCCTAATCCAATTACACGTCTAGTTGTCTCATGAGACCTACCGACGAATCGAGGAGCTATAGTCGGCTCCACCCATCACTTACTAAGTCCAATACATTCCTCATATGAAAAGGTTTAAGCATATCATAAACATTTGTCTTAAAACTAGCATACGAAATGTCATTACTTTAACCATCAACCATCAATTATATAAAAATAGAACATCCATAGTCAAAAATATCAGAAAACCTTAAATACAATATGGATGTTTTGTATCATAATTAATCAACTTCAAATAAACATAAAATCTATCAATGGATGTTGGCATAGATGAAATCAAAACAGTTTTTTGAGAAATATCTGTTTCTGTTTAGAAATTATTTAAGAGTCACATAATTATAAAGAAAACATTTATTTTGAAAATATTATTATAATCTTTTAATTTAAACATTGATGATTTTATAATGGCGTAAAATAGACGCACCCTCCGTATAAGTTAAAAAACTATCATACCTTAAATTTGTCGAAAAGGTCAAAAAGTACCTTGTTTGGAAAATGACGAAATGATTACTTTCAAAACACAGAAGGGTATAAATAACATTAACCCATTTTCTAGTAAATAGTAATTTTTTTAAATATATTTTTATGAAACATGGATGTGGATGATAATGGGGGTCCCAGTAGATATTTACATAAAAACAACCACAGATAATAAAGAGATTGTGAAATTAACCATTGCCTTGTAATTTTCCTTGGATGAGGGTAGGTTAACCTCCTATACAATGGTGAAATAATTTTTATAAATTATACAATAATCATATTCATTAATATGATATCATATATGATCTTTTAACATTTCTTTGTTAATAGTATCTTAGTATTATCGTCATTTAGGGTGTCAACTTACTCATTTTATATTATATGTTTTGTTACATAAGCCATGTGTGTTATTGATAGGGTTTATCTTATTAATATCAAGAATTATATCATGTCATTAAACATTAATTTTAATCATCAAATGAAAATTATTCTTGAATGGATACGATGGGGAATGAATCTCATCGCGTTGGTGGAGACGGTAGTCCGTGCGTATGCATGAGGGACAATATCATTCTTTTGATATTAAAATCATATATAATTGGATGGTATATCATATATACAGAATCATTATATTGTTATATTTTTTATTTACTTAAATTAAACATCATTATCATACCCATCAAAATAATAATGTTTTGAATAACAATTACACCATGACGTGGAGACGGTAAGCCGTACGTATGCATGTATGGTGACATGTCATTCAAAGGATGGATAGAATACTGAATATGGTTGTACCATATTTATAATAACATATCATTATATATCATATACTAAATTTATTATCTTATAATGGAAATATCAAAGAAATATGAAGCAGAAGAAGAAAGGAACTTGAAAGAGGTTGGTCAAAACATTACCTCTTCTTCAGGTTCTTCCTTTTGTTTTGATCAAAACGGCTCAATAGGTTGGCTTTCTGAAAAAACTAAGGACTCTAGGATGAATTGAGAGAAGTTTGGAGGATATTTGGGTAGATTTTGGCCGAGACAAAAGGCTTTGATGGAGTGAATTAGTGAAAAGGTGGAGTGCCCTTTTATAAGAGGGATGAGGGGCACCATAGGAAAAGCTAGAAATATTATTTTATAATAAATTAATACTAGGTTTCTAATGGTTCCAAACTGATTAATTTAGAGGATATAGTGGGGAGGGGTCGAAAACAGCTCAAACAATAGGTTTTAGATAGGGTTGGGTCATTTTATTAACCATATCCTTTAGTTTTAACCCTTTGTTAATTAGTTTGACATTTAGCATGTCTCTTTGTATTTTTATATCATATTACTAATAAAATTACTATAAACATCCAAGACACCCCCAATTGGTCCATTAATGACTCAACAATAATTAAATAAGTCTTTTGGACGAACCATATATTTTTCAGAATAGAATATCAATTAATAATATAATATTCGTTTTAAAAACTCTTTTATGTCAATTTTGACACTATTTGGTATTTTTTTAAATATATTCATAACAACATTATTACTTAGAAAAAATTCAATATAATCAATAATAATATGTCATGGTAACTTATAAAAGTATTGGAATACATAAAGTGTCTCAAATTACATTTATTTGGATATTTATAATATCAATTATTTTAATATTTTATTAATTATGTAATTATTGCATCACCATTGTCTCATAAATCTATTAAATTATTTAATGTCTAAAAATTATAAATAAAATATATTTATGTAGTAAATAATTTTAGCTTTATAATTCATATTTATAATAGAATTTATCTTATGTATAACTACATATTAAAAATGTTTTTGTTATTAAACATTGATTTTAACTCTTTTAACTCTTATTTGAATTAAATAATAATAAATCTCCTAATCAAATCCAAGTGGACCATATAGGTTCATATTTTTTTCCTAAGGATTTTTAGGTCGAACTATACTTATCCAATAGATTTAGGACATGTGTTGGGGTAATAATAATATCATTTTTATACTTAATTACCCTGTTTAATTTTAACCGTGGTAAATAAAAGAAAAAAGTTATTATTCACCAAAATTTATTTTCATCTTATTGAACCAAAATTTACTTACTGATATAAACTGTGTGTCTCTGATTTTTGAAATTCTAGTCACAGATACGGTAAAATTATGTTTTATGTAAATTTGAAAATTCTCTTAGGAGGTGGGTAAAAGACGATGAAAAGTTCTATAAAATTTTTATATATCTAAAATTATTATAAACTGAATCTAATGAATTACATTGATCTTATATAGGTAATATGTGTCTATTTTGACCTAAAATAAATTTTAATAAAATAAGTAATTGTTTAATAAAAAATTCGGTTTTAAACTATATCTCAGTTTTTTCACTATTCATCAAAAAATGAATATTTTCAGAAAAATACCAAAAATTCATCCTAAGATAATATCGATATTTCGAATCCAAAAATTAAGTCCAATTTGAAAGATAAAATTTATAAAATTTGTCAAAGTGGCTATTACTATTCATAAAAGTTAGTTTGATTGGTTGTGGTGTGTTAGAACTCGATGTTGCATACAACACATGCTTATGTATTATTAAAAGAGATGTGTACCATGGAATTTTAGGGTGTTAAAAAGGATTTAAACAAAAGAAAATTTTAAATTCACTTTATATGGAATATTTAGAATTTATACTCAAAAATAAATAGTTTTTATGTAAATTATGGTGGAGTGGAAGATGAAATACATTAACGTGAATCTAATTCCACTTTATATTTTAAAATATCTTTAATGAAACCCACATCATTAAACGATTAATACTGATACATTTTTAAAATATTGAAAGATAATATTCGAATCAAAATATATAACATATATTTGGATTTCAAAAATAATAAAAGAAAATCATTTATGGATATAAATAATATAGAATTAGAAGAGAATGATATTATTGGAGAGGATGAAAATTAATGTTAATATCCACATTTTTTATTTTAGAATGTAATATATCTATGAAAAATATTTCTATGAGAAAATGTATAAAACAAAGAGTGAAATATAACTAAGCCTACGAATCAAAAATATATATTAAAATAACATACTTCATAAGAATGTAGTCAAGGGAGAAAAACGAAAACTCAATGAAATGGAGGTTAATCTGAAAAAACCTTTAGGAACTTCGTAACCACTGAATCAAAATATATTGATGGAGATAAATTGAATTAAATTTTTAAATGACATAATTTTCATCAATATAATAATAAAATACATCTACATGGATGTGTATATTTAGAGACCTGAACTATTATCAATGGAATTATTTCCCTTATTATAATTATATTATACAGTATAAATTTTTTACATGGCATAGATATCCAAATATAAACAATATTTTTAGGTACTATGAATAGAATAAGAGGTACATATATAATTTAATGAACTTTCACCAATGGAATGGTAACTTGACCTTTAGAATTGTAATATGATCATTAGGAATTGCAAATAAACCAATAGAATAATAAACTCTGCTATGAAATTGTAAATAAAATTTGAGTATCTTATAAATGAAAATATGATATATTTATATCTTGGTGTAAGTAAATAAATATTTTATAAATATCAAATCCAGTGTTGGTATTTTTAGAAAGAGTAATTGTTTATTAAAAATTTTATAATAAATATAATGCTTTAAAAGTAAAGAAAAATTTCAGAAATAGATTCATAAACTAATATTTTGTGTTCTTATAAATATAATAAAATTTTATGAGACTATAACTAAATTTTTTACAGTGTCAATAAATCAGTTATTATTTTAAAATCAATAATTTTTTTAAATAGATAATGATTTTACATAAAATATTTTTATCATATTTATGAAATTATTTTCCTAAAATAGAGTAAATTTTTTAATTCTACTTATCCAAAAATATTTGGGGTTATATTTTGGATTTTTCTAAAGCAGATCATTTTTTAATAGTGAAATACTATAAATTATGGTATTTAACAAATGCGTGAATTTTTTTAGTAAGAGATTATGTATGGATGATTAATTATTATGATCGTTAAATATCATTATTTATTTTATATATTTATTTATATAGTTTAAAATATTTATATACTTGATCCGAAATAATTAAAATGAATAAAATAATTAAAAAATCCCTCTCCTCCTCTTTAAATACTGCACCTCACCACCACTTTTCCCCACAAATCCAAATCCTAGAATCATGTTAAAATTATTCCCAAAAAAATTACCAAAACACTTTCCAACATCCCTAAGCCTTTCTTATCAATAAATGACAAAATCCATATTCCCTATGAAGACTCTCATGAAGAATAATTCACGTGGAAAAATCCTCTTTCATTTTCTTTTATTTTTTTCAATTTTTATTATTTTCTTATTCTCTTTTCAACTCACCTAATCCATGAGGAATAGTAAATATATTATATTATTTATAATATAATATTATTATTATAATGGAATAATACATCATCAAACCTATTTTTCTCTTCCTTCTATTCTAGAAATGAAAACGTTGTACGTGAGACGTTGATTTATCACCATTGAGGATGATACGTTTACAATTTTTTTACCGCCTTCAAGGATGGTAAAAACCCATTATAGTGTTTAAAATATATAGGAAATTGTATTTTATAACCTTTTAATGTTCTATAAGTAAAATATATAAAAAATATTATATAATTAGAAAAATGATTTCATTGTTATCGAAAACCGCAACAACTAATCTAAACGATAATCATTAACATTTTATCTAATCAATCATCATCATATTTATTAAAAAATAAAATATAATACTAATTAAACTTATTTAATTTCTTTAATAACATGTAGTTTAAATTCTAATGAATTATTCTCATCTTACACAAACTTCTAAACTTGTATACCAGCGAACCGATCATGAAAACCAAAAAAATGAACACACCCGGATGATGAAATTGACCTCTATAACTCATCTTAATGGCCATAAAAACATTATAAAAATATAATAAATAAAATAAATTTATAATTTGTTCGGATTTATAAATGAATAAATCTAATTTAGTTATCCATGATAATATAATTAAGAAATCATTCCAAAATAAGGAATGGGTATTCTCAAATTGAATTTTATTTCTTTGGGTTATTCCTCTTTCATGAAAAATATTATTGTGGATGTTCTTTTAATATTTATAAAATATAATTTATTTCTACTTCACTTTTATATTCTGTTATATACATCCTTCTAAACTGATTTTAATGAAATTGAAAATATTGTTCCAAAATAACTCATATTTCTAAAAACGCATCTTTTACTTCTATTGAAATTTTTTCCATTTTAACTCAAGATTGACGATTCATTTACCAAGTACGTTATCAACTTTTTATTCGAGAACCCCAATTTTTAATCATGAATGTATTCTCATTTTACCAATTCTTGGGTTATTTTATTTCCAAGATTGATAAATGTTCAAAGTGGCACGCATGATTTTGTAAATATTATGATGTGACAGGTGCACCCAAAATTATGTAGTACTCCTATACATTGGGTAATGTTATGTATCTCATGAGATAATATGAAATATGTGTGAACATGATTCTATATTTTATCATAATAATTATTTTATGATGATTCATATATGTTATGAATGAACATCATGCTAGCTTTACTCACAACTATGTGTGGTTTTTGACCATTAAGACATGAGGTCCCACTTTTATAAATATCCACATTCCATGTATTTATATGATGCTTCAAATCATGAGTATGATGATGACTCAATACTTATGTTATGATTTTGATGATAATACTCAGCTATGTTATACTGATTTATATACATATCTATCCTCTTACTAGGATTTTTCTCACACCTTTCTTTGATGTATATCATCATGTGAATACTTATACAAATTAGTACATGGAAAATACTAAAAATATAGAGATGGATTAAAATAATTCATATGTTTTATTATATAAATTTTATGTTTGGTTAAAATTTCCCCAACTAACTAAAACATTGGATCCTAGTTTTGTAACACTATTATATTATTTATCATTAAATGGTGTAATTATAATATGAGAAAAATAAGGGTATCTATAGTTTGTATAAGAAAATTATTTAGTTAATTTGAAAATTAGAATTAGAGAACATTTGTAAAAACCCTTAGTATGAGACTTACTATATGAAATAACCAATGAATCATGGTTTTAGAAAAATAATAACCACAAGGATCCCCCATGATATTAATTTAGATATATTTTCATAATGGAATAAATAATTCATTCATTACATGTTGACGTATGTCCAGTTCAAATATTTTATAATTTTAAAAATATAGGGAACCAAGAGAAATCAACCAAACAAGCTGTGTCAAGAACAATGTAGTGAATAGCAAAATAATATCCCCAATTACATGGATGGTGGAGATAGAAATTTAATGGTAATTCATCCTTAGATATAATATGATATGAACAATATACTAAATAATGTGGAACCTCCACTTTCTTCTAAGAGGGAAAATCTAGATATCGAGTCTTTTATATGGAAATGACCACCCATGTTTAATAGATATTCAGATCCAGTAGCTATATAATAGTGGTTCAACTACCTGGAGAGTAATTTTTTTTTCATCACTATTCTGAGATGGAGAAGGAAACATTGTATGTTTATCATTTATATGGAGAATCCGATCAATGGTGGGTGTTGATTAAGAACACAAAATCTAATGATGAAATAAAAGATATTGAGTTGGAAGAATTTTAGAAAACACTTCTTTACAAGTACATGCCTCAAACTCATTTTAAATTCTTGAGAGAGATTACATAGATATGAATCAATAGAAATGTGAATATATCATATATTGTGATGAAAATTTTACAATGCTTTTAAGGTATTCCTTGGGGTTTTTATAAACAATGATAGAATAATAGATATATTTTTAGTGGTTTGAAACCAAACAATTTATAATATCTAGAAATTTGAGAGATTTGGAGTTCTTAAGATGTTGTTTGATGTGATATCAATGTGGGGATGGAGTTTGGAGAATGGTCCCATGTATATGAATATATGAAAAAGAAGATGGTGTTTCAATCTGGAGGATCTAATGACAATGTTGGAATGAAAAATCAACCACTGAAATTTCAAAAATGTCTGAAGAAGCATCATCTATATTACATCTAAGGGATGGGAAAATTTATAAATTTTGGGAGATAAGGCCACTAAAATCAAGAATATCTAGGTGACCTGATGAAGCTTGAAAATGTGGATGAGTAAAGGAGAGAACCACCCATGGATCAATGCTAAAACTATAGGAAGAAAGGGAACTATACAATCCAGTGCAGTAAACCTTATGTTCTAGAAGGTAATCAACATTAGCAACCACCAATTAAAAATGAGAGAGGTAAAGGATATTCCATCACTACTAATGAGGTGGATACTGACAATGATGTGATGATAGGTACTCTGGTTATCCATTCAAGAATAGTAAATGTACTATTTTATTATGGTTCTACACAGTCGTTTATATATTTAATGTTTTTTGGAGCTATTCAAACACCACCTCAAAATATATAGGTTGAGTTATCTCTAAGAATAGAAAATGAAGAAATTATTATGTCCAAAATATATAGCACCTCCCTGGATAATGTATGTGGACTGAGCCTCCCATAAAATCTAATATTACTTCCATTGGTGTAGTTTAATCCAATATTGGGTATTTATTTGATATCTTTATACAAATCCAACATCAACATTTTGGAATGGGAGATCACTCTTCACAACATAAGGAATCCAAAAATTCTATAAAAGTGTATGGTGGAGGAAGATTTGCTTTCAAAATAATTTTCCCAATTAATGATATTATTTCTTTATGAGAAAGCATATCCAGGTCAAATGATTGAGAAAAATGAGAGAATCACAATCTAAGACATTCCCATTGGGAGAAATAATATTGACGTACTCCCAAAAAATGCATGTTCTTCCTCCTAACTGATAGAGCGAGTTCTCTATTGAACTTATTCCAAGATATCTTATTATATCAATGAATCTTTATAGAATGGATTCCATTGATTTGGAAGAACTAAATAAGCAATTACAAGAGAATCTGGACAGGGGATTCATCTTCCAGAGTGCTTCACCACTAGGTAAACCTTCTCCCTTTATCAAATAGAAGGATTGATCAATACACCTAATCATTGATTGTCATTTGCTCTATAAAATCATGATAAATAACATGTATCAACTTCCATGGGAAGAGGGATTTTTTTATGATCTACTTAGAGAACATTATTTCTATAAGGTGGATCTTTGGCCGGGATATTACTAATTAAAGGAGATGAATGAAGATATTACTAAAATTTCATTTTGAATGATGTATACACAAAATGAGTTCAAAATGAATCATTTCAGACTATTTAATTATTTAGAAATGTTTTTAGACATAATTAATATACTTTTTATAGAAAACTTAACAAATTTTTGGTATTATTTTTTTGATAATGGGTGGTCAATCATAGTTTCATCTCAGACATTCAGTATTTCATTCACGGAGGTAGCCTCCCATGGATAGCAAGTGCTACCACACTCATTCTCTTTCTTAATATCTATGATCTAGCCTCCCTATTCCATTATTGACCCATAAGAATGTGTAACATTCCACAAAATATATTAGCATGCATTATCAATAAGAGTCTGTCCATTCACATGCCCTGGTGGATCTCTCTCAATCTACATGACATCATGAGGTACCACACTATCCAAGGATCGATCACCCTGGCTTAGGATATGCTGAGAGACATTAACACCATGTCCCATAGATCCAACATAGTCCTCATGTTGAACATGTAAAAGGTGTAAGATTGGTTAGAGTTTGGTTTCATGAAAAAGGTTCTTTCTAAGATGAGATTCTCTTTCTTGGCTTATGTCCACTTTTCTAGGTGCTTCAGTTCCTCTTGGGTGGAAGTGCAGTTTCTGGAAAAAACCCTTTGTTTTTTCAAGGTGATTCGTGGCCTTCAGTAATGTGAACCAATATCACCGATCATTTATATTCATACATTGTATAATCTTAGTTGCTTGATCAATATAAGTACATCCAATAGGGATACAATTCCATACCATTGGAAGCCTTAACTCCCCTCTGTTTCGCATTTGATGTTTCCTGATGATACAATAATATTCCCAAATACGGGGAGGAGGTCTATGAAGGGGATCATGAAGATCCTACCGAATTATTTCCAATAGAGTGGGATTCTAATCAATAAATAGAAGAGTAACTTCTCGTTTCCCAGTAAATGCATGAATATCAAGGTGGTGAATCTGGGATACAAGTTGGGAATGTTGTGAGGCTCCTTTCTTAAGTAATACCTAGGAACTCATATTTCTTCTGGAAGGCTACGTATTTGTGACATCAACCATATAGTGAGAATGATTGTGGGATGATTTTCCAGAGGGCAAGAGACATTGTGATTCTTGGGGAGGATGGCTAGAACCATTTTGGATGGAGATATCAACCTCAAATACCTTGTGGGATACAATCTATTATATGAACATGAATTTTTCATGGGAAATCATCAAGGAACACACACTATGGGGGAAGACAAAGTCATTCCAGATTGACACCAATATAGACCCCTCTCCGGTGTATGGGTCTCCCTTATGGACCAGAGTTATTATCCACATTCTCCAATAGAAATCATAGTGGATTGTAGTGGAGGGGGACATCCATTTTGGGTACCATAACTAAGTGGGAAATTTCCATAGTTACCCAAGGTCCCCCGCCTATAATATCTCGTTCAAGGAAGAAATCCAATTTCTAGCATTCATCAGTTCCGTTCTTGACATTAACCACCAAGATATGTATGACACTATTTTTCTCAACTCAGAACCGCAAAGATTCTTCTTCCCTACAGCCATGTTGAGGAAACTCAAATTGAGTGATTACAATATGTTATCTAATACTCAGGATTAGGGGTATAAATGGAATGCTGTGATGGAATCAAATTCCAATGAAATAAAACTTTCATTTTTAGAGAATCAGGAACCAATCCATACACTTAGATCTCAACATTAAAATGATGGGCATCAGTTTGGCTTCTCAATCCCACTATGGCTAGTTTAGGTGAGTGTAGAGTACACACCACCTATTCTTCAAAGGAAAGTAGGAACAACATATGTGGAGTTCCTTTGGGAACATCTCTGCACACTCCTCCCATTCTAAAAATGATCATTTCCTGGAGAGATAGTTCCAGGGGATAGAAGATTTGACTATTGAAACAGTGGAAAGATCTATCATTCTTAATGATGGTTTTTGGAGCATATGTAAAGATATAAATAGTACCATATTTGAGGGGTTCATCTATACATGTTAGTCCATTGTTGTGAAAACCATAACCATACTGATCAACTTGGTCACTCATCTTGGTAACTGGAAGGGGCCCCCTTCCCTTCTCCCTTTGAAACACACAACTCTAGGGTGTCAAGATAACTCCACCAGGACATTGAGGCATTGAGTGCAGTGGATATCTCCTACAGGTGGCCTCTTTATTGACATGTATGAATCATTCACTTTGGGTGACATGCGTGGAAGAGTTTTTTTTGTGACTCTTGGGGTAGTGTGGTCATGGATTTCAAGGTGCATCACAATATTGGAAATTATATCTTGGTGGAGGCCAATGTTATGCTCACTAGACTCACTCTTTGTTATTTGAAAAATGTCAACATATCTCATTTAGTAACTGATTGCACGAATATCCCTAATACCTTTCATGGAAAAGGCACCTCCCCATAGTTGATATCCTACACCATTAGGAAATGAAGATATATCTATATTACCAATATCAGCATCCCCCACACATGGTGAGAGGGGAACAAAGTTGCAGACCACCTTGATTCTCTAGAGGATCATGGTTTAATTGTTAGGTTCCTTTAAAATATTACTCACTTTAAACTTAAGGGGGTGAGCCTAATTCAAGGGGATTCCCTCATGGTCTACAACATTAAGACACACTATGCTATGTCCACTCTTCACAACTGTACTTTTATCTAGAATAAAAATAACAATGATGAAAATTATGATATTTTAATATTCTATAAGATAAAATAGAAACACGGAAGAATTTGATTATTGTGATAATGGAAATTTTGGGGTTGAATCTATACACATGAAATAATAAATATGAGTTCAAGATTAATGAATTATCATTCTTGGGGAATGTTATTAATAAGAAATAAATATTTGTGGACCATTCCAAGACAATGGAAATCATAGAATGGCCAGGTAAACATCTTTAATTGTAATACGTAGTTTCCTTCGTCTATCTTGGTATGACTAACTTTTTTTGAAGAATTTATCTTGATTTTCAAACCTACTATCCAAGCCGAATTGGATGGGAGAAATTATTTTCTGGACAAGGGAATGTGAAGACTGTTTCAAAGAGTTAAAAAATAGGATTGCCACTACATAATCACTCACACATCTTATAACTGGGGAACTATTTTTGGTATATGATGATGATTTATGGAATATATTAGGATATATATATTAATTAAAAATGATGAAGTGATAGATTATTCGGAAAGAAAGTTGAAAATTGAAGATCAAAATAATCCCATGTATGATATAGAGTTGGGAGATGTGATCTTCACATTGTTAATCTGGTCGTATTATCTCAATGGGGATTACATTGAAATATATATTGATCATGAGAGCCTAAAAATATAATCACATAGAAATAGATTAATATGAACCATAAAATATGGTTAGATAACATTAAGGATTACTAGAACTTAATCCACTACTATTATAGAAAAGTGAATAAAGTGGATAATTATCTATATTTAAAGGATCATACAACAATATCAATGATGAGAATTAGGATGGATAAAATCTTATTTTATTTTAAAAGGATGGACATGGGAATAATTATGGAAGGAACAACATCAATATATTAACAATTTATTACTCAACCATCCATCAGGGAGAAAATAAATAACTCTTAATGAAATGATGTGGAAATTTAGAAGAAGGTGGAAGTTATCCCAAAGGGGAAATCCTCAGAATTCATAATTGATAATGAAAGAGTCTTAATATTTAGTACGTGACTATGTATATCATCTAATATTGAGATAAATGAATAGATTCTAAATGACACACAAAACTCAACTTTATCTATTCAGCCAAGAAGCAAAATGATGTATCGAGATATCTGAGAAAAATATTAGTTGGACAATATGAAAAAAGAGATTTTAGAATATACATAAACATTCCAAGATTTTCAAAAAAGTTAATGATGAAATGAAAAAGTCTAATTATATGATGTTTCAATTACACATACACACACGGAGATAAGAAATCATAACTATATACATTGTCACTGGAAATTTGAAGGCATCTAGAGGAAACAATGCTATATGGGTTTTTGTGGACCATCTCAAAAATACATCTCAATATATCATAATTTGAGAGGACATGTCATGGGTTCAACATGAATGGAGATACATCAAATAAGTGGTTTGGATTCATGGATTAACACTATATATTGTATCTGATCAAGAACTGATATTCACATCTATGTTCTAAAAATGACTCCAATATACTCTAGACATTGAGAAGAACATTAGTATGGATTATTATCCTAAAACTGATTTCCAACATGAGATGACTAATTTGAATATGGAATCCATGTTGAGAACATGTTCTATGGACTTCAAAGGGGGACTGTACTAATATTTTGATGTAGAAGAGTTTTATTACAATAAAATTTTCCACTAGAAAATACCAATGGCTCTATATGGGAAATTATACATAACACTAGGATGATGCGATGATGTTGGTGAACATAAGATACTAGGACCTAAAATGGTTGATGAAATGGTAGATTAGGTGAAAACCATTCAACAACATGTCAATCCTTCCCGAAGATGACATAATGACTATGCATACAATTATCGATGAGACATCGAGTAGTATATTGGATAAATTTTATTCCTCCACATATTTTAATGGAATAAGATGATAATATTTTAGAATAAAGGAATGATATGTCCCAGGGACATCAACCACTTCAAATTTTTTGATAATGTCAGAGTTGTGGCCTTTTTTACTAGAACATAGGCCAATAATTTATCATGTAAAAATGTATTTTATGTGTACCCCTTAAGGAAGTATATTCTTATCCCTTAAATGAACATAATTCAAAGGTGGTACAATTGGAAAATTATCTCTCTTACAAGGAGAAGCATGTGAAGATCTTACACCATATAGGTAAAGCTCTACACAACAAGACTTCACACCTAGGAAAATATATATGGTGGAACCATAAGTAATAAGAGAGAACATGGGAACTATAGAATGATATGAAGTATAAATCCCCTAAATTATTTATATAAAATTAATTTACAGGGGTAAAATTTCAAAAGAGGGAAGAATGAAATGACCCAATATTTTCTCAATGGAATGTTTCCATACTTTAATTATGTTATATAATATAAAACATATTAGTATAGAGAGAAAAATAAAAACATTCATTTAATATACTAATAATTAAATAAGTTATATTAATTTAAATTAATGCATATATACCAATTGAATTGAATCTTGACCTTTGGAAAAGTAATGGGACCATTAGGAATAGTAAATTGGCCAATTGAATAGAAACATCATCTATGAAAGTGTAAATTTTTTTTGGGTATCTTATAAATTAAAGTATGATATATTTATGTCTTGGTATAAGTAAATAAATATTTTAGAGATGATAAATTTAGTGTTCTTAATTTTTATAAAGAGTAAATATTTATTTATAATTTTCTAATTAATATATTGTTTTAATAGAAAATTAAATATCACATAATATATTCATAAATTAATATTTTTTTTCATTTGATTATATGTTAATTTTATGTGACCTTAACTATTTTTTCCCAAGTATCATAAAATCAGTAATAATTTTAAAATTAGGATTTTATTGAATAAATATTGAATTAAAAAAAATTATTATTATTTAGAAAATAATTTTCATAAAATGTGTTTCATTTATGAATTATTTACATCTATAAATATTTATGGTTAATTTTAGGGATTTATTTTAATTGTTGATTTTTTTGGGACTAGTGAAATACAACAATTGGCAGTATTTAAAAAAATACAAGACATTATGATCCACATATGATGTGTATATTATGTAATCCCATAATATAGAAATATCCATCATTATTTAATATATTTAATGATATTATTAAATCTATTTCTATACTTTCATCAAAATATTAAAATGATGAATACAATAATGAAAAAACATCCCTCTCCTCCACTATATATTCCATCTCTCCCCACCTCTCAATAATCTTACCAATATACAAACCCATGTCCAAGATAATTTGGTCTCATCAAAATACCATATACATTTTCCCTAATGAGGGTCTCAAGGATAATAATTGAAGAGGTAAAATCTTCTTTCATTTTCTTTAATTTTAATCAATTCCATTACTTTTTTGTCTCATCACCTCCACTCATCCATATGGATTAATAAATATAGTATCTTATTTAAAATTTAAATTTATTATCTTAATGGAATAATTCATCACAAAACCTCTTCTCATCTCCCTTTTATTCTAAAAAGTAAAATTTTGTCTATGGGGTGTCGATTTATCTCATTCTAGGATGATAAGTTTTCATTTTAATTTTCACCCTTCATGTCTAGTCATAAAAATTTATAAGTGTTTAAAATATTATAAAATGTATTTTATAACATTTTAGTGTTCTGGAATTGACATATATATATATAATATTAAATAATAAAACAAAACAATTTTTTTGTGATCAAAAAACACAAAATCTATTCAAAACTATTATCATTAAAATTCTATCAAATTAATCATATGAATATAAAAAGAAATCATATCAAATAACAATTAAACATTTTAAATTTCATTAATAACATATACATTCAGTTTTGGAGAATTATTGTCATGTTACATGAACTGTTATTCTTGTATTCAAGAAAACCAATCATGAAATCCAATTAAACCAACACACCCGAATTATAAAATTGAACTCTATCACTCATTATAATGGCCATAAACAATTCAAAACAAAATTATAATCAATAAAATATATGTATAATGAGTTATATATTTTTTAATTAATGAAACCATATTTTTTATCCTTGATATTAATGTGAATAAATCATTTAGACATAAGGTAAAGGGATTCTCATACCAAATTTCCATGCTTTTTGTTATTCCTTTTTCATTCCAAATTTCAAGGTGCATGTTGTATTAATATTCTTAAAATATAAATAATTTTTTCTTAAATTTTATTTTATAGTATATACATGATTTTAAACTGAATTTATGATTACTGAAAGGTTTTTTCAAAAATTACTCTTCTTTCTAAAAACGCATATTTTACTGCTCTTCTAATTGATTAATTTTCAAACAATATTGATGATACATATACCATGTATGTTATTATCTTTTTTATATAGGAACCCAAAAGCTTATGAATTAATTTATTCACAATAAACCCATTCATTTACATGGGATATTTTATATCCAAAATTGATAAATGTTCTAAGTGGCATGTAGGATTTTGTAAATTTTATAATGTGATGGGTGATAGAAGAATTATATAGTGCTCTAATAAATTGGGTAATGTTATGTATGACAAGATATAATGAAAAATCTTCTTAAACATTAAAATATATTGATTCATAAAGATGATTTTGGGATTGTTCACATATGTTATGCATGAACATGATGCTAGATTTATTAACAACTTTGTCTGGTATTTGATCTCTATACATTATGGTTATTTTTATACATTGCCACATTCCATGCATATATCTAATTGTTCTTCTCATGATTATGATGATGGTTCAATACATAAATTATGATGATGATAAATTTTCTCACCCATATTATATTTATTCATGTCCTTATCTTCCCTTCTGCTAAGTTTTGAGCTCACCCCATTCATTGATGTATATCCACTGGTGACTAGTTGTAGTTAGGAGTAAAAGAGTGACAAAAAATTCTTTAGAATAAGGAATAAAAAAAATTATGTTTTGTTATGTTGTTTTTTTGTTCTAATATTCATGACACTAAACCTGGGGATCATAGTTTTTTAACTCTATTATATTGTTTATCATTAAAATAATGTAATTGTAATGTATGAAAAAAAGGGATTCAAAAATATACACCATTAAAAATAAAATAAGTTGTAAAAATTACATATGTATCAATTAATGAAACTTTGGATGAAAAAACCAGTAACAAACTTTGATTTTTTAGTAAATATTCATTTAAAAATGATATTATAATTTAAAAAATTTATGTAAAAAAACATT
The DNA here is from genome assembly GCA_963277665.1 of Viscum album. Classification (NCBI taxonomy): domain Eukaryota; kingdom Viridiplantae; phylum Streptophyta; class Magnoliopsida; order Santalales; family Viscaceae; genus Viscum; species Viscum album. Next base: position 1,605,357,430 of record OY728161.1, read on the forward strand.
ATATCAATTAAAATAGAATTCAATATTATATTTGAATTTTTCAAAATTTTAAAAATAAATTTAAATTAGAAGAATAATAACTCAATTAAAAAAAATTATGTTAACAAAAAACAACATTTTTACCCTCATCATCCATGAAATTTATTTAATCTCTTTTATGATAACCAGAAAAATAGTAATAACAACTTTAAAAGGCATATTCATATATATAATACTTTTTACTCATTAATTATAATTATTCATAAAACATTAATTAACTGGTTATTATTATTTTTTCATCATCATGTTTCGTTACCCTTGATGGTTTCATAAAAGTTTCATAATGTACTTATCAATACCTATTCATTGATACCACGTTCTTCATTACAATATTAATTAATTTAAATTAATTTATTTTATTTTATGTTAAATTAATTTATATTAAGATGAAATTTAATACCTTGAGAGTCTTATATATAATTAATAATTATAAAATTACAGATAATATTGTTTCGATATTTTTTAATGAACCAAAGGTGATATAATAGTAATGGGATTGAATATTAATACTCCATTTTTAGAAATAAAACAATATTTTCTATTTAATATCTAATATTATTAGTAATTGTGTTTTCATATTCATCCATGATAGAAATTCATAACATTTTAATGTAGGTGGGTAAACTAATCTAAACAATAGCATACAACAATTAATTAATAAGTACGATTTCGATGTGATTTAGTTATTTTAACATTATCAAATAAGAATAATTATATTATTTTGGATTTATTAATGTGATAAATTAGAAATTATAGGTGTTATAATAATAAGTAAAAAGATTTTGGATACTAAAAATAATTTTTCCTTTATTATGATCTGTTTATAAGAATAAATTATAAATAATAATTCATTATTAATATTTTTTTAGAATGCATAATTTATATTTTTAAAATATTAATAACATCACAAAAATTACTTTTTATTATTATATACACTCATATAACTAGTGATATAACAATATAGTTAAAAATGAAAAATCTTATTAATGGATGTGGTACTCCATACAAAACATAGTGAAATTTATTTTTCCCAATGGGTGGGAGAGAAATAAATAATGGCTATTATATCAACATAATAACATTTATATACACCAATTCTAATAATTTCATTATGTTAATTTTGATCGGATATGATTTTAGGAGATGTAGAACGAATAAAATGATAGGGAGTAGATAGTACTCCCGTGGAAGACTTGATTATTCCCTTAGAGTAATTCTTAGAAATATATGATTAGGTCATTATTCATGGAATAAGATGTTTATTAACATGTAAAGGATATTTTTTGGATTATTAATGGTAATTATTTTATTGTAATTTCAATGGATTAATGATTCTTGATTTAGGTAGAATTACACTCCTTTTATAGTTGAAAAAGTTAGAGTTTTCATTAAAAACAAATATTACATGAGGGATAATGATTGAATCACATGTGTGTTATCTTAGAGAGGTGAGGAAATTTTCTTAATGAATTTTAGTTTGAATTTACAACCTAATAAAGATTATTTATATGTTATGTTTTTCAATAATTGGGTATTCCTCTAGTTTTGTTTTAAATCATGATACCAAAATATTTTGATTCTTTAGAGGTTTAAAACAACAACTCTGAAAATATTTAGCTATCTCATACTTTGGGTGTTTTTAAGAAAACATTCATGAATATATTAAATTTGATATAGAGTTTAGAAAATGGTCTAATGGATATATAAATTTGAAATGAAGGATAATGTTTAATGGTTGATTCTCAAATGATAGATGATACAAGAAAATACAACCATGTTAATATTAAAGATGATGAATGAAGCACTATGGGAATTGAATCAATGTAATGATGAAATCTTTTTAGTAAGAAAAAGGGTGACCTTGGCCACATGGATATTAATAGATAATGGAGAATCCAACTGATATGATGGATTAAATAAGGGAACATCCTGATGACTCACTTATTATTTAATACTTTAAATACAGATAACATGAAAACTTTGAAATCTAGTTCACTAAATGAGGGTAATTTGGAAGAAAATAACATAAAAAATATCTAATAAAAGATATAAAGGGAAATATTATTTCATCAACACTTATAAGGTGGAATAATAAAATTAATTACCACATGATAAATTTAATATTAATTAAACAATTGTGAATTTTATATTTTATTTAGGTTCTTATGATTATTTTATATCCAATAAGTTGTATAAAACTATTAAAGAAACTCTTTGATTCCCTGAAGTAATGATATTAGTGAAAACACCCATTAGTTCAATCTTTGAAACCTATGTATTATAATATTTTTCTATGTTCCCATGAAAAACTATTATAAGGAAGTAATCATTGATGGTGACATTTAAGTGTTTTTTGTTTCCTAGTGTTTTTTAGAAAAACTAGTTGAAAAGTTATGTTGTGAAATTCTAGCATGGTTGATCAAAAATTATATTGAAAAATCATGATATTGGTGGAGACTTATAGGATATCAAATTATATACACTATTATATTGGTTGAAGGTATATATTAAGGACAATCATTGAGTTATAGATTCACTAAATAGTTTTTATAATGTTTTATTTATAATTGTGTAGTGGTTCGTAGAGTTTTTTAATTTTCATGGGGTCTAAAATTTGGAGGAAACAGAATTTTTATTTTTTTAAGAATATGTTTTTTCCAAGATAAAGGGTTTAATCAACATGTTTTAATGTTTCATAATCGTTTTTTAAATTGAGTATTTATTGACACAACATGGAAATATTGTACAAACATGTTTTTAATTACATTCTATGTTTTGAGATGTAGATATAGTTACATGAGCTTGATAAATTAAAATTATTGATTTTCAATGTTATTCAGTTTTATGCTAAGGGATTTCTAAATTTATGATTTTATATGAACAAGGAAAAAATTACACAAGGTCAGTGGAAGATAAAAATGTTTATTGGAAGCTCATCCATGTCTATAAATTGGTTTACACCGGATTCTTTTGAAATGAATAACCCATGTATGATATCATTTCTATGAAATTTCATAAGATTCGTGTTAATTCATTTCTTGTGATAATTAGTTACACTAATATCATTTGTGGGAAGAAAGGGGGATTATGTCTATATTACCAACTGTGTCTTATAAGACTAAAAATTTATTTGAATTTTGGTAGTTTTATAAAAAATTTCCATGTTAAGTGAATATTGGAGTTCTATGACAAATTAAAAAGATCATAAAATTTGGAATATTGTAAGTAATTTATACAATGGTTATAATATTAAAATTTCATTAAACTAGAAGAAATTCCATGAAATTATTTAGAAAATAGATATTCATATTGTGTATTAAATTATATCTTAATTACAAACAAAATGGTGTGTTCACAACATTGATTTGTGAAATTAATGGAATAATATTATATAGGAGTAGTGAGCCCGCATCAATTGAGGGAGTTGTGGGATTTCAATATATGAATAGATGTCAATAGTGTAGGGAAATGGGACTACTTTGAAAAATAAAATAGTAGTTTATTATAGGGGATTTGGTACATTTTCATATTTCTTTTTTTTGATCATTGTACTAGACATGTTAATGTTTAACCATGTAAAATTGATGTTTCTTATTTATGTATTAGTTTATACACATTCATTGATATGGGTGGGAGAGAGAAGAGTGTTTTTTATGATATAACATGATCCACACAAGGGAGCTTTTTAAAATATCAGAATATGAAATACCCCCCACTCAGCATATTCATCCATGTAGGTCCAATAATTGGTATTAAAATGAAATTTAATTTTTTTGACAATCTATTAGTGGAATAAATATATGTTGTTAATAATAATTATATTATGATTTTTATGGAAATAATTATTTACTCTTGCAGAATTATATGCTACACTATATCTGATCGTTTTACATAGAAGTCTTTACAGATGAAATGCATGTTATTGTTTCTACCATATACAGTTTAGATTTATCATATTATTAATTATGTGATATGGATATTGAAACCATATGAAACAATGTTTTATGTGGATCTTTATCAAAAAAATATTAATGATTGCAATTTAATGTAATTCAATGCATTACATGTGGGAAAAACTGAAAAAATTTATATGAAGGTTATTCAAAAATATAATAAAATAAATTAGGAGTGTTTTGGAACAGGTATGAATACCTAGATATGAATCTTAATTATTTTTTGGATGGATTATTTGATCATGTTAATGTTATTTAGAGTAAATTCATGATCTTAGAGAAATCCTCGACGGTATAATGATTTAAATTAAAATTATAAGATTGGTGTTACTTTAGTTCAATTCGAAAGTCTCTGTATTGAAGGAATAAAATATCCAAAGGAATTGGAAATGGATAGTTCAAACAATACTCTTGTCATATATGATATTAGAAATATTGATAATGAGGATTAGGTAAAGGGGAAATCTAAAGATATGAAACTCAAGGACATGAATAAGTTTACTAAAGTGGATGTCCAATAAGAAAAATTGGTGTATAAATTCTTGTAATTTATTGATAAAATATTTAAGGCTGAAATTGATTAATAAAATTTAAACATATAATTATATTATTTCTATATGGAATTCTTTGTAATCTTATGGAAAAATGTCCCAAAAATCTTTATGAATTTTTTTGGATAATGATGAAATCCCCATGAATAGGTATTTGGTAAATTTGAAATATATGAATGACAATAATTAAAATTTCATCCAAAAAAATATTTTTTCCCATGGAAATGAAATGTTAGATGAAACTGAGGTAAAATAAACTAATGACTGCAAATTATATAGAGGAAATTAAATGGTAGTTGTTGTACGAAATTCAAAGACAGGAGAAGACTTTAATGATTAAGAAAAAATAAGAGGAAAGAATATATTAGCTCCCATTTTGATCATGGATCCTATCTTGAATAAATATATATATTTAGATACAACATAATTAAATCCAATATAGTGTTTCATGAAGAAAAAAACTATAAGAAATAATAGCAATAAGAGAAGTTTTATCTCGTGATTGAAATTGAAAATCACAAATATGAGAAGCCAAAAAAACTCAAGGATTTTTTTGAGTAAAATTTCAATGAATAAAGACATTATAAGGTTATCATTGGATTTTATAAGATAATAAATAATAAATACAAATTTATCGATGATATTTAAGTCGGTGCAATCAAAAAATGATGAAATATTTAATATAATGATAGAATATAGAATATGTGTATGAATTCAGAAAACATGGTCTTTCGAGTGAAAAATTGCGATGTAGATCATGAATGTTTAACAAAAAAGTATCTAAAGACATAAATAAATTACTAGAATTGTGTGGTGTTAGATCATAAACAAAATTTTGAAATTTTTAATGTATTACCTTAAAAACCCCTCTGATTTTGAATGTTTATTTTGGTATGAATCAAAATATTCAATAAACCTAAGGAACAAATGAATCTACCACATTAACACGCATGGGTGAACCTAAAATTTAATGCTACTCATGTGGAATGATGGGACATTCCAAAAAATTATATTCTATAACCATGTTGTGAAAATTGAAATATATTTAAAAAAAGATATCAAAATGGGGCTCGTTACTCTAAGAATAATTTTGATGATCACTATTTTTTATGTAGAGGATTGAGACATATTTATAGATATTTTTCATATATAATGATGTGAACATGATAATGAAAAACTAATGTGGTTGTGATCATAAGCACAAGAAATCATCAAATGAGTTGAAAATTTAAATTCGATTTATAGATTTGAATGATTATTTTCATACATTATATTCTACTTAAGATCACGATTACCTTCCTTAATTAATTATATACTCAATGAAATGGATAAAAACAAAAAATAGATGAATAAGAAATAATTTTATATATTCTTATAAAATCATTAGATCATGCTGGGGATTGGATCCGTGATAGTAGATTCAATTCCTTCATTATAGTAATTAATGATATTTTTCTAGGAATCATGTAAGATAGGGAATTTATTGTCAAATTTGTAAACAGCAAAGGCCTGGAAAATATTGGATCAATATAAGAAATGTTTTAGTGAAGGAAAATGAGAAGCACATATGACTTTATCATTGAAGGACTCTACCAATTTGTATTATTATCCATCTTGTTTTGTGGTTATGGAATTAAATAATATTCCCCAAGAAGATATGTATTATTTAGGAGAAGAAGGGTATAATGTTGATGAAGGGGGAAAAATGGATTATATTTATATTATGAGTAGATATGAAGATATATGATTTACATTTATGGGGAATAAAATCTGATGTTGAATAAATTCCTTTCCCATTTGAATAAATGATCCTTATAAGATCTAGTGAAATGTGACCAATCATATTATCTCCTTATGTTATCATGTTAAATTACTTTTACATGACAAGATTTCCAACATGGTAAGATCACTATAATTACCATCATGTAAAAAGGGAAAACGTCATAAAGATTTCTTGAAGAGGTGAATTTGATATGTGTGAACTAATATCCACTATATCTATTGATGGGAAGGGATGTTAATTATTTTTCAACGATGAATAAAGTAAATATAGTTTTTATTTTAGTAATCATACTGAGGTTTGAGGTGTTATGTGTCATAACATAATATCAAAATGGTATTTATAATATTTATTTCATAAAAATATAATTTTGAGAACCAATAATTGGACATAGTTTGAAAATAGGTAAGTAGATAATTATCTCCAGATTTATTAGATAATGAACCAAGAATTAAAATGAGAACACCTTAGTAAAATAGTGTGTTTTAGAGGAGAAAAAAGATCATTGATATCCTGGATGAAAAAAACTACTATTGACAAAAACCTACTAGAACAGTTTTCCTAATAATCAATATTAACTTCAATATACATATATTATAGAATGTTTTTGAACCTATGAGAATAAGATATTCTTTATGAGAAATTATATTAAAAGAAGATGTTGTTGAAGTAATTTTGATTCATCTAAAGAATGTTCCCTTTTCAAAATATAGATAAACATATGATGTTTGAATCTGGGGAAGATGAACACTTTTCACTTAGATACCTAGGAAGATGAAAAGGGGATAATTGTATCAATAAGTGGCTAGGAAAGTTTATAGAGATAAGTTACGTTTTTTTAATTAAAGATGTGTAATATTCTCTAAATATTTTTGAATAGATTTAGAAGGATAGTGTTGAATAACTGAGAAACTCAATGTCAGTGAATGTTCATGAAGATTTTTTATAAGAATAAACTAATAGTGGGGATGACAATTCATGATGTGTTACTATATATAATCAAATGAATAATGTTGAAATTTAAAATTATAATATAATTGTATATTTTTCAGAACCAATTAATATGAGGAGACTAAAACTCTATAGAAAACATATTTTCCATTACATGTAGAGCCCAAATGTTTTAAAGAAGCTGTAATAGATTAGAAATTGGATTAGGAGATGAATGAATAGATTAACTAAACCTAAAATAATTAGTAAAGGGGTATTATGTCAATGTTGATAGAAAAAAATACCATAGTGAATAACTGTGGCATATAAAACAAAATAAATTAAAACTATATTGTTATTCATACCCAAGAAGAGCTTATGTGAAATGAATAATACCAGATTGAATGTGTTTATGTTTATGGGATATTTTTACCCAGGAATAGAAGGTAGATAATTTTTCTATTTATATCTATATAATTGAATTAGAAATTATAATTATTCAGGATAAGAAGTTATATCAAAATGAAAAAATATAATTCTAAATGAATATTTGTACATTGAGTAGTTGGATAATTATCATATTCATGAATATATTAAAAAATATTTTTTTCATGAAGATGTATCTTTTTTGGAAAAAATCAACAACATGTTCATGGTATTATATATATTATCAATTCTTGATGAATATCAATTTTTAGTGTGTAAGACTCAATTATTATCTCAATGAAAATAAAGATTGTGATTAATGGATGGTGATATTAGTTTCTGTCCATGACATTATCATTGTATGGTCAAAAATACTATGTTAAAGAAAAATTTAGAACTTATGAAGTGCTATTTGGAAATTTAAATTATTATAGAATCAATATTCGTCCTTAGTTTTCATCTCCTATAAGAAAGTAATGAAAAATTTATTTCTCAATAAAAATATTCTAATGTGGTTCTGAAAAGATTTGAAATATAGGATTCCAAAGAGATGAAAACTTTGGTTTTGAACAAGATGAATAAAATAAAGGGATGATGAATGACAACCAATGAATGTTAGATGGTATAAATAAATCATCGGGATCCTATATTACATAATAGTTTCAAGACTAGATATTCTTGTTTTTATAATATTGGAGGTATTATATTAATGTAATCCAATGAAAATAATCTTAAATGAATTGAAAATAATACTTTGGAATATCATGGTCATTGTTGATCTCAATGTTTTTGTACAAGAAGATTTCAAAGAATGTAGTATTAGTTTATAGAGAATCATATTTGGACAGTTCACTAGATAATATATTTTCTACATCACGTGGTTCAATCTATTTTATAGGAAGATATATCATAGATATAAATGAAACAATATTTCACTTCTATGACTATTGAAAAATATAAATATGTTGTGTCAAATCAAACTTGATCATAATTATTGTTGACAAAGATGCATTTGGTGTTAGGTGAGTTTAAGTGAAGTATATATTTATAATCAATTGTAACAATCCATATTCCATGTAAATCAAAAAAATCCAGTCCATCCCTGAATAATGAATCACATTTAAATAAAGTATAATTTTATCTTGGAGGCGGTGGATTATAGGGTGGTGAATTTTTGGTTTCCGATTAGAAAACATCAGTTTGTATAGATTCTAACAAATACCTTTCACAAAGATGAATATGAATGAATCCAACCATCCATCATAGTCTAGTCGAACCCCTAATGTTTTCTATTATGGATATTGAACCCATATACTCATGTTTTGGTTTTTTTCCATCTATCCTGGTTTTTTTCACCTTTTTAAAGACTACAAAGGTGTGACCCTAGGGTTCTCTAATTGAGGGGGACAAATCATTCCCATTAAATGGGGATATACTAATGGGGTAGTAGACGAACATGGGGTGATTCAAAATATGATGATGAAAAAGATGAAAACTCGCATAATATTTATCCCAAAATATTATCTAATTATATTTTAATGAATGTAGTTAACCAGTGTGGGTATAGTTAATGGTCTTATCACGATATTCACACTATAAAACAATTATCAAACAATTCATATTAATATAATTATTATTTTTTTATAAATTTTTTTTCGATAACATTGAATTTCATTTATAAAAATTTTATGCTACACTTCTTTCTCACACAGTTAATGGATCCTGTGGGCTTAGAGTTTGTTTCAAGAAAATATTTGATCACTATCAATAGTGAGAATATATGAAGGGTAGATGAAGAAGGAATTGTGGAATGTTCAGTGAATGATATGGTAACACAATGATTAAAGTGGAATAAATTGATGACGAGTTTTAAAAAACGGATAATGCAGGTTATATTCGGGAAAACATCAATAACGATGACATTGCAGTGCTTTTGGGTTGGTTGGGTTTGTTCATAAATATGGTTGGAAATTTTAGTTGTGAAATTCTAAAATAATTTTCATAAAAGTGTGTCAACCATTATTAAGGACAGTGGAAATTTGAATAATTTTTTAGGAATATATTTTCATATATAAGACTAAATTATCCTTGATTGAGGAGTATCAAGGTATGGAATCTCTAAAAGGAGTTAAAGATGATTTATATATATTGTTGTGGAATATCACAGTGTTATCTAAATCATTGGGTTCTAAAATTTAGGAGAAGGGAAAAGTTTTTTTTGAACAAATTTTTTTCCCAAGTGATATTTTTTAATGAATAGATGTTATTGTTTTGTTAATTTATTATAAATTAAATATTTTGGGACACCACCTCAAAATATTCAATAGGTATGTGTTTTTGGAAAATTGGGGACGTGCTATTCAAAGAGACCTGTGTGAACCTGGGAACTAAATATCGTTTTTTGTGATTGTTGAGAGGAGAATGATAATGGTAATTTCAAATAATTTAATATGGGGGAAATAGGAATCATTCATACTAGGTTGGTGGAATAATATGATGTTTTAAGAAGGTTCGACCATATCAATAAATATTTTTATACCCTATCTTCTTATGTTTCAAACACGTAGAGAATATTAGTACTCAAATTCATATAAGGGCTATATTAAGGAATTAATTTCATTTATAATTCACCAAAACATAAATTATGTGAAGAAAAGGGACTTGTGTAAACATGACTGAGTGAGTTTGATGAATGTAAAAAGTTTTTTGAATATTGTTAGTTTGATGAAAAATTAAAAATTTACCTAAAATATGAAATTTTATGAAAAGAGAAATGTTAGGAAAATGTTAGAATGTTTCTGAAATGTTATATAAAAAATTTCATGATTAATAATTGTGTAAAAAAAGTATTTCCATGATATTATATGGTAAATTTATATTCATTATATAGATGAAAATATAACTATATCACATTTTTTATAGAGTTTGATCAACATTGATTCTTGAAATCAATGGGAAAATAATCTCGAGTAGTAATCAAACATATGTTGATAAATCATTGAGAATTGAATATGAGAATGGAAGTGAACTAAGAGGTATAATGATTCTGCTTTAAATATCTCATCAATAGTGAACTACGGTGGATTTGGAACACTGGAATGTTTCCTTTGGATTCACCTTGTTCTGTCTTATTTATGTGTGAACTATGTAATGTTTTTATGTAATGTTCATGTTTTCATTTATTCTCACACATTTATATGAGAATTATAAATAAGTGTGATTTTTACTAAAATACATGATCGAAAAAAGGGATTGTTTAAATATAAAAAACCAAAATCCACCCCACCTCTAAGGTTTTCTAACCTATCAGGGCTAATAAGTATTATCATTTAAAATATCTTAATACTCACTTTGGTATAATTCCATTATATAATATGAAATATTGGCTCTAATAACATTGATCTCATAGCAACCATCCTGAAAATGGAATCAACATATACACCATAAACCAACTTATACACGTATTAAATTAATTGAAAACTAAGAATTTATTTTAAAAAATATTTGAATCGTATTGGTGATAATACCTAATGAAGATACATATCTTTCTTAAATGGTTGTGAAAAAGGAAATAATCAACTTTAGATACATCCATATTACAAAAGAATATATTGATATATTTCCCAAAATTTGGCCTTATGTTAGACAAAGAGGTAACATTATAAATATGATATAAATTGTGTGAAACTAATATCAAATAGATCATATAGGATATAATTAATAAAACTAGAGGTGTTAAAGAAGAAAAATTATGATTATTTGAACAAAGGCCCCATATGTCCATGTTCATCACCGTGGGGTGCACTAATGATTATTTTCATGAAAATGGATGAGTCAATTAGTCTTTACATCATTTATAAAATGAATAAAAAAATCATTATAAATAAAAATTTTACACTATGGATGATTTTTGAGTTGGTTCAATATTATTTACATCTATAAACTTCTAAAATGTAAATATTTTTTAAATATATCATCATCTAAAGGTGATAAGATATGATATTCACAATATATCATTTTATATAACATTTAGAGGTTATGAGTTTAAAATTATTCCCTTTTTATTTATGAACACACCCAAAAAATTTATGGGAATGCTGGATAGAGTCTTTAGATACTAAAGAGATAAATTATTACTATTATTAACAAATGATATCATCAAATAATCAAATAGAAATGAAAAACTTGAGCAAAACCTAGGAATTGTGAGGGAGACATTAATCAAGGATAATTTGCATGAGAAGTTCAACATATGTGAAATTTGAAATTATGATTTCACATTAATGGTGTGTGTTATTATTATAAAATAAATCTAAATGAACCCTTAAAATAAAAAAAATTAAATAATTTCTCATACCTAAAAGTGTAACAGAGATCAGTAGTTTTTTATGATTATCTGGGCATTACGAATTCTTTATGGGATAGATCTCATTATTATCTAGCATAATATATGTTTAGACATGGAAGGGATTAAAATTTATTTTTATTGATGAATTTTAATATATATTAAAAGGTCTCTAGAACAGGTCTGATACTTTATGTAACATATGATTTGTTTTATGAAATATTTCACTGTAAATAATTTATCTTCTTCAGTATAATACATTGCACACCAAAGTAATTTTAATTGAACTGTGAGACACTATTAGTAAAAAATGGCCATTATAACATATCTGTGAAATTATTGGGAACAAATATGAAAAACTAATTTATTAAATAAATATAAAACTCCAAATAAATATAGTAAAATAACTTTATTCTTCAAAAATAAATTTTCATAAAAAAGTGTTTTTTAGTTATCAATGAATATTAATTTTTATAAGTTATATAAAAAGAATACTAAAATATGAAATTTATTTTTGAATTCACAATTCGAAAATAAACTTAAATTTTTTTTTCTGAAAATATTTATTTTTAATGAAAATGGAATGTACAGATTTTTATTAAAAATGTACTTTATTTTAAAGTATTTACAAGGTTAAATTTTTTTCCAATGGTTTAAAATTATAATCAGTTAATTTTAATTTAAAATAATCAATGTATGGTTTTTGATAAGTATTTTTTACACTAATTTATCATACAACCATTTTATGTTTTAAAGGGAATTTTTCTAAAAAAATGTTTTTTATTGCATTTCATTGGTTTTTTTAAATGAAAATTTTTCAAATGTTCCATTTTAAATTTTAAGAAATTGATTATTTATTTTTATTCATATGGTCCAAATTTAGTGAATCTGTTTCATTGATTTATTTCTAATATAAATAGAAACCTTTGTAAATTTGGTGACCATCATAATAGAAAAATTGGGCAATTAATGTAAAAAATAAAAAGATAATTACTATAAAATGACTCTAAAACATGAAAATATTTTATTGGGTGAAGATAATTTGGTACATATCACATAAGTATGGAAATTTAGAGTCTAAATAACACTTTTTGTTTGAATATTAATTATATATTATTTAAATTAAACAAAGACACAAAATGTCACTTTCTCTTCCCTAAATATGTATTATTTGTCTACATAGGGAAAAAGGTAAGTAATGAATGAATATAAATGTAAAAATATAACATAATAAACATATTTTCAAGATAGAAAATTATTTTTTAAATTTTGTGCCACCAAGATGACATTATGTTATTTATATTATTTTATTTAATAAAAATAAAAAATGAATCAATCGTGATTTAAATAAGACACCATTTTTTAATATAAGGTCACCCAAAATATATATTTTCCTATAATTATTCTTCCAAAAGATATCAGATATATCATCATTACGGTATTTTATATTTTTTTTTGTAAAAAATTATATATAATAAATAATTACAAGACACTAACATATTTGTTATTTTATTAATGTTAATATCAAAGGAATGGTAATAAAAATTTTAAAAAATATATAAATTTATATATTTAATTTGATTAAAAATTTTATAGCTGATTTTGAATGCAAATGGATATAATAGTATATTAGCATTGATGTTATCATTTCATCATTATATTTTTAAAAATTATAATCAATGAATAGATTCAAAATTAAACGTTATGATAATTTATAATATAATATCAATTAAAAATCCTATGAAAATATTTAAAATTAAAAAAATTAGATCATTGATGACTATGTTATACATTTTTAACTTATGATTTAACTGACATACCCTTATTAAAAATTTAAAACATTTAATATTTAAACATTTGATACATTTTTTAAAAATAAAAGAGATTATCCAATGGTTAACAACAATTATAATGTTCAAAATAATATAAAAAAATTGTCTAAATTATAGTGTTTGATGATATTACAACCTTATCTCATTTTAAAATAAAATAAATAGATTTTTAGAGGTATTTAGATAGGTATAATAATGGATATAATATATATATTTGATAGTTATAACAATATATTGATTCTAGAAATTATTATAGCATTCTTTTACTTAAAATTTCTCAATTAAGGAAAGGGTACCATCGCTTGTGTATTCGTACATAATACCATATTGACTACATAATGTGATTCATTTTCAATGTTAGCCATTCATGAATAATTATATTACTATATGTAATGATTAAATATGACATATATTACCTTAATATAATTCTAGAGATGACTGAACTGTATCTTATGCATAAAAAATAGGATTTATATGGAAAAAATACATTTGAAAATGATGCAGTAAACACCCAAAAGAAGGGTATTAATTAAATATTATTAACAAATGGGTGAGATTTTCATATAATAGGATCATATATAATATCATAATCATGAATATGGTTTTGGAATAAATTAATGACATTCTATAAACTCTTATAAAGGAGGTTCGTAAATGTATGAAGAATTCAGACCTAAGGAAATGGTTAATTCCCCAATCTCATTACTATATTGGAGTGTTTATACATATGTATCTAATAGGAAATATTTCTCTTCTGTGTCCATATTTTTTAAAAATATTTTCCAAATAGTTTTTACTATTATTCTACTATTTTTCAATTTCATTTTTACCAATGAGTGAATTGTTACAAAATGATTTAAAAGGAATATATTTTTTCATTTTCCAAACAAGGTACATTGTGAATTTTTTGGAAAAGTAATAAGGTATGTTTTCTAACTTATATGACATGAATATTTTTTTTCTTCTCTGACACCTTAATACCTTGATGTTTCCCTTATATTCTTACTACACTATTTTCAAAGAAAATGTTTCCTTTTTAAATTGTGTGGCATATTATGAAAATAAATCGGTTTTCAATGTAAAATAGATATTTTTATCAAGAATTATTTTCTTGTTATCTATCAAAATAATTTATCACTAATGAAAAAATTATATTTTGTTACTTATTATTTATTGGGGATATTTTTCAGAGATTCTATCTATATTCATTATATGGTTTTATTATGTTGATGATTGAATGATTTTTATAAAACCCATTTCTTTTACATGTGTTATTAGTTGATAGAAGCATGTTTAGGAATGCCTTTTATTTTTGTGGGTTCTGCAATTATGAATGAATTATGTTCCAATAGAAAAATTTTGTATGGTTTTCATTATCTGATTGGGGGGACCCATATATCCAGAATATGAATTTGGAAAATATTTATATCTCATTAGATAGATCAGATTACCATGGGGAGTGATCTCGGTTCAGTAAAATACTTTTTCAACTATGATGTTCTCGGAAATGAGCATCAACTAATTTGGATATTATTTTCTATAATTATGTTTATTCCATAATTTCATGTCTTATGTTATGATCTCATGTAATATGTTTTTTTGGTTAGTTATGAACTTCAATGATTTATCCCATGACATGATATCATAATCTTTTTTGTGTATGATATAATGTTTTATTGTTTTTGTTATTTCCATATGTCTTATAATTATCATATGATCAATATTTCCATTTTTTATCCTTACTAAGAATTTGAGGCCACCCTGTCTTATGATTATTTTCCACATGATATGTATAAATTCTTTATGTTAGACGTATAAAAAAGGTTTATAGTTACGATATAAGAAGCATGAGATGATGTTGATGTTTTATGAATCAGTTATTTATAATTCCATGTTTCTGAAGAAACTAAATCTATATGGTTATGGATTAGTTTTTAATTAATTTAATTAATATTACTCAATTTAAATTTAATATAAATGTTCGAAAATAATGTGTTGTTATAGTTAGTATTAAATAAATGTTTAGTTAACTTTTGGAAACAAGGATGAGAAAAAATTTTAAGATCCCTAAGGATAATTCTAATTATAAGACACAATCATAGAGTTTTGGTGAAAATCATAAGTAACCTGGGATAAAATTAAGGTGTTCGGAAATGAATTATATAATTAATTTTCCTTGATTATGTTATTTTACCATTATGATTAGTTTTTCTCACACATTCCTTATTAATTTTAGTTAATAGTTTTATCTCAATGGAACTACATTAATGATTAATGTGATGGGAAATGAAATGACTGTCCTCCAAAGGAACTGAGTTTTATGGGAGATGGAATGAAAAATCTTGTTGTTTTCCTCACACTACTTTATAAAGAAATAAATAAATCAAGAGTTAAAAATGAGAAAAAGAGTGAAAAACATTCTATTGAGTCCCATATGAGGAAACATCCAACTTATTTCAATGGGTCTTCTAATCCAACAGAGGATATACAATGGATCAATAACATTAAAAATATATTTTTAGTCCTCCAGTGTTCAAAAATGGGAAACTGATTTTAGAAATCCATAATTTGGAAGGTGAATTGGATAAATTATACAATCCCATCAAAACTCTTGGGGGAAAATATGAAATTGAATCCATGTAATGGGAAAATATCAGGAAACTATTTTTTGAATAAGTAATTTAATCATATTCTTCGAACAAATATGTAGATGAATTTTATTGAGTTTAAGAAAAAAGATGATGAATCCTTTCATACCTATGAATAATACTTTATAATCATTCCATCACCAAGGGGTGAACCTATTCTATTTTAAAGTATAAATATAGATCATTGGGTCTCTTCATGGATTATCAATAAATTTACAAGATCGAAATCAAGATCAAATATTATATCCCCTAAATTTATGATCAATTCGATCAACTACGAGGATATTAGTACTTTTCCAAGATTGTTATTAATTCTCGGTATCTTATATTTAGGGTTATGAATGATTTTCTAACCATAATGGTATTTAATATAGGTAATGGAGACTAAGAAGTTATATGAATTTCTTTTTATCTTACTAATTAACCCACTATTTTCACAGATTTAATGAATAATGTCTTTAGATTGCATATTGATTATTTTTGGTAATATTTATAGATGATTCTCTGTTATATTAAAATTTTATGTATGAACATGAAAATTACTTGACTATTTTACTGTAGTCCATGATAAAGGATAATATTAATGAAAAATTGACCAATTATGTATTTTTTCTTCATAATGTTTTAGTTTTGGGTTACATAATCCAAATAGTGGGGTTATATATTGATCTAACAATGATAAAAGTTATCGAATATTGTCCTAGACCTACAACAGTGATTGAGATCTAATGATTTATTGGATCACCTGGATATTAATGATATTTTTTGAAATTTTTCTCATGATTATCTAATCCACTCACTAATATCACATGTGAAGGAGATAATTTCATATGGACATATGAATATGAAGAGAATTTCAAGGAGATGAAGGTCCCTCAGTGCAGCTGTGCTCGCACTACCATGTAGTGGAGAAATGATTTTGATCTATAGTGATAAATCCAAAAAGAAAATAGAATGTGTTCTAATGAAAAAATGTATTGTGATAGCTTATACCTCATGAAATTTGAAAATCCCTTTTTAAAATTACCAAACTCGTGATTTGGAGTTGGCTTATTTTATGTTTTTATTAAATAATTGATAAAATTATCTTTATAGAGAATGGTAAGACATATATACAGATCATAATTGTTTAATGTATCTTTTCACTCAAAATGGTATGAATGGGTTTCAAAAAAGATGTATAGATTTTATGAAATATTATGACTAATCAATACATTACCACATTGGGAATGCGAACAAGGTGGCATATCCGTTAATTTGATAGCACTATTGTACGCTATCTATGACAATAATTAAAAATATTTAATATTTAAGGATATACAAATGTGTATCTGAAAATAATAAAGGGGATAAATATAATATTTTTCGAAATTATTGTAAAATATATATATTGGTTTAGATTATAGAGGTACATAAGGAAGACGTATAGATAAAAGGGAATGTGAGAAATGTTCTTGTGTTCAACATTGGATTACAATGGAATAATAAGGTTCAAAACCATATTTGTTTCCTCCCATTATAAATTTAATGTAGGACATGTTGTATGATGATCATTTTTCATCATTATCTATTTATCTAGAAATATCCAAGATGTATAGACACCTGAAAGTGAATTTCAAGTGAGATTACATGATGAAAGATATTGTAGAATGAATTTCTCGGTTCATGGGTTTTCAACAAGTTATGGCTGAGATATGTTATAACCATTCCCACAAAAGAATGGAAATGGGACAACATCACCTTTTATTTTTTCATTAAATGTCCAAAAACATATAAAAACTATAATTCTATATGGTTTATAATTGATCATGTTTTGAAGTCAGCACACTTCATTCCATTAAAAGAAGACATATCACTAGAGAGTTTTTTCTATGGATTTCAAATGTGGTTTGTATAAATACCTATAATTTTTAAGATTATCGTAGAAAAATAACATTCAATCTAATATATAGATAGATACTTATGAATATCTTTATGTTAATAAGTTAAGAAATCCAATATGATTTAATGAAGTTGGTGAAATAAAGCTATTAGGACCTAATCTAATATAGGAAATGGAAAAGAAGTCCAAATGTATTCAACATCACATAAAAGAATCTTAGGGTCAAAAAAATGTTTTTATGATAATCAATGAAAAAACAAAGAATTTGAAGTGGGTGAAAATCTATTTCAAGAAATATCTATCTGGAAGAGAGAGATTATATTAGGAAAGAAATGAATGATATTCCCATGGTATATGGGTCCTTCTGACATCAGGGATTGTGTTGGGAAGGTAGTTTATGGATTTTTTCTTCCATATTATATCTCTTAAGTTCATTACATATTCCATGCATATATCTTGATAATGTAAATTCTTGTTACTTCACATGTACTAAACATAGAATTAATTTCACTTGAGAAATTATTTTCTTATAAAGAACAAATGATAGGGATTCTAGATCATTGAGAAAAATTTATACGAATCAATAACACTCTCCTAGTTAATGTTTTATGGCAGAACTACCAATTTTTGGAAGATACATGGGAACTTGACGGTTTAATAAGTCATATGTATCCTCATTTTTTTGTATCCAAGTGATAAATTTTCACTGTAGAAATTCATTATAAGGGGATATAATATAACACCCTAATATTTTTATAAAATATTTCTCCTTAAATAATTTTATTTTTTCAATTTCTTGCTTTGCACACAATATTGAGTTTAATAGAACAATAACACACTATTAATATAAAATTATAGTCATAATGTACCCATTAAATTCAATGGAATAAAATATTAATAACTAATTTTGAAAATAATTATAAATCTCAATGTCAATAGAGTAAAATAATTTTATTTTTTATAAAAAAAATTCTTAAAATATTGGATTTTTTTTCATAAAAAGTAATATTTATTTATTGAATTTATATAAAAAGGATTTGAAAAAATTAATTTCTTTTATTAATTAATCATGAAAAAGTTTTCATAAAATTATCTTTTCGGAAAAAAATTATTTTCAAGGAATAGTGAAAAGAATGATTATTAAGGAAAACTATATTTTTTTATTAAAGTATTTACTATGTAAAATTATGTTTTGGATTTGTTTAAAAAATTTATTAATTTATTTGAATATAAATTAATCCCATAATTAGTTTCAAATGTATTTTATACATGAATATATCATATAAACATTTTATGGTTGAAAATGGATGTTTTTTTTGAAAAAACTGTTTTTATGGTGTTTTATCGGTTTTACATTACATTAAATTCGGAAACATATGATTTTTTAATTTAAAAAAACTGATTCCAAATGTTGATTCAAAATAGAAAAATTTATTTAATAGGTTCCTTGTATATTTTTCCAAAATTAATAGTATCCTAGGATAATTTTATTACCATTGTAAAGGGTAATATGTGTGATTTGGGAAAAAATTAAAATGATAATGACTATAAAATGGATCTAACACATGCAAAAATTTAATTGTATGAAGATAATTAGACCCTTAACACATAGGGATCCCAATTCAGTTGTTTAATGGACACTTTTACATTAAACAGTCATATATAATATTTAAATCAAACAAAGGCACACAATGCCACTTTTTGGTCTTAAATATCCCTTATGTGTCCACAAAGGGAAAAAGGAATCTTATGAACAAATATAGATATAATATTTTAACATAATAAAAATATTTTGATGATTTTTTTAGTTTTTGGGCATGTTAGATGAGGTGGTGTTATTTATAATATTTTATTTTATAAAAATTTAATGATGACACATTCATGTTTCAAATACTGTAAAATTTTTAATATATGATTACATAGAATATATATTTAACTATAGATATTCTTCTAAAATATATAATATCTATCTTCATCATGGTATTTTATTTTTAAATTTTAGAAAAAAAATAATATATTAAATAATTAAACATCATTTATGTATTGATTATTTTATTAATAGAAATATCAATGAAAAGTTACTAAAAATATTAAAATAATTATAATTCTCGATAATTAATGTGATCAATGGATTTTATATATGACCTTAACCTCTAAGGGATATTATAATACATTAGGTTCACTATTAACATATCATCCTAATATTTTTAAAAGATCATGTTTTGAATAGAGTCAAAATTTATACTAATGACTTTTTATAAGATTAAATTATTTAAAAATCATAAAACATCTCGAAAGAATAAAAAATGAAGTTATAGTAAAAAATGGTGTAAATTGTTCATTTATGATATAATTAACAACACATAAGTAAAAATTACCACATTTATATATTGAAATACATTGTTACCCTAGTTAAAATTAAAATTTGTTAAGTTAGGCTTAATAGAAATGATACATTTTATAATAATACCAAAACTTGTCTAAAATATATTGGTTGATGAGATTACAACCTTATCTTAAATAAAATTCAAATACATGGCCTTTTGAGGTAATTAGATGGTTATAATGAGTGAAATAATATATATATATAGTAATTATAAAATTATATTTATTTTCAAAATTAATATACCATCATATTCCTTACCATTTCATCATAAAGAGAATGACGCCATCACTGATGTGTACATATTTCCAATCATCTCTATGACATTAGGTGACTCATATTCCATGTTCAATATTAAAAAATGAATATATAAATATATATAATTAATAAATATGATATATATTACATTAATATCATTCCATAGATGACATTACTTTTTCCAATGCACAAAAACAATGACTTATACAACCAAACAAGAATATGAATATGTCACTTACAGGTTTGGGTTCACCCGGAACCGGTCACCTAGGTTACTCCACGACAAGTCCTGAGTGGTGTTCTCGATCCTTCTGGGATGGAAAAAATCATTCAGTAAATATGTTAGAGTGAAAAGGGAACATTTTCTCCCAAATATAAATAACAACTAAACAATATAAAGATACAGAAAACCCAACATACATTTATATAAAAGTTGAACAAAACAATAATTTTACAAGAAATTGAAATTACAACTAAACTAGAAAACTCAAAAGACAAAACATAAAAACCAACTAACTCCTTGAAACCCTTCTGGTTACTGTCCAAAACATCAATCAGATGTATCACATGGTGATTGATCTCAAGATGAAACTTGTACTAGGGATAAAAATTGAAGATGACTATAAGAGTGAGTAATAAAACATAGTTGGTTAGCATGATATTCTATTCTACTTATACTTACATTAAAATAAAAGAAACATATATTGCATGATTATAATAAAATATATAAAAATATTATTAATAAAAAGGATCCATTCTATAATCTTTATAAAATAAAATTCTTGAATATTTACATAAATAGGTAATGCAAGTAAAAAATTTCAGAGAAATGAAACTTCAAAATGAAAATAGTTTTCAAGAGTACTTCTTTAAATAATGTATACATTTAATTAAAACAAACATGCTACATAAATTTTCATCCAAACGAACCAGGAGCTGATGGTGAATACAATATATCCAACAAATAGAAGTCAGGAGAATATCCATAGGAACTAGCAAGCTGTGGGCCCCAAGTACCTTGTATCTCATAGAAAAGTAACCATAACAAATATAAGTTATCATGCATGAGAAACTAGTAGGGAACAATACAAATAACCTTTTGGTCCACAGTATCATCATCATATGTTACTTAGTGTTTCCATCACCAAACTTTCTACCTGAAAGAGGGACAAAACCACTCCGGATCACTAGCACACATGTACACATTGACCCAAATAGAAACATGAGTTTCCCTCTTTGTGATCAATCAAGTTCCACATATTATAACACACACTTATGATATTAAAAGATCATTTCAAAATCATAATTGCACAGAGAAGCCCTCGTATATGGTTCACATTTCCTTCATGGGCTAGTAAACCACTTAAAATTTTTAAAAAACAATTTTAATAAGTATAATGAAGCTTTGGACATAAAATCCATTTGAAAATGACCATTTTAGGACAAACAACTAGATATACCATATTAAACCTTATTTTTTAGCCCCAAAACCATTTAATATTTTAATCTCATGAATCACTAAACAGCCCATTGATACCACAAGAAATTCACATGAAAACTTGTTTTACATGAAAAATGCCAAACATGACGTCAAGAATTCTTCAGAAATACAACATTTATCCAAAGAAAGAATTACAATATTAATAAATAGGTGTAAAAACCCCATTATAAACAACAAAACATTTACATTAAAAATTCTGGTTACACATTCAAAAACAATTCATTTCTATAGAGATGCCAAACACGCCATTTATGAGGAACACATGACAAAACGCCATAAAACCATAATAATTTCAATATAAAATCACGAAACAGTTTGTAACCCACATAAGGGACCCAAAAACATTTATTAAAATTCTTCTAAAGTTTTTCATAATCCAAACGGATCATTTAATATCACCTTGAGCACAAACAAAAAACCGGGCACTTTCTCAAAAATGTGGCATGAAATATTTAATGAAACCAAGTCTATTTAACACTAAAAAAGTTATAAAATCAAATTTTCATGCCAAATATTTATTTATATTCTCTTAAAAATAATCCAAACATCATCAACTAGGTGATAAACATTATAGAACTTTTAAAAAAACAATTGGTGTGCACCCTTATAACAAAATAACACTACTATACACAAAACAATGAATAAACACCACCTTAAACAATAAATAAAGTTATTGAGAGGTTATAAATCAATAATATTAATGTTTATAGGGTTTAAATACAATTAAAAATATTAATATTAAATAAAAATAGACAGGTGTAATGGAAGTCCTACCTCCAATCCTTGGCGGAATGGAAACACAAACCCGATATCACCATCTAGGGTTTATAGACCCTAAACTTATGAATTCCATCCAAAAATGAACAAAAAACCTATAAAAAATGATGCAATAACATAAATATAGTTCATTCAAGACCATAGGATATGAGAGAACCAAATTAAATGGAGGTATGAGGAAGAAGAATGAGAAACCCTAAGGGAATGTAAGGAACAAGAGAGGTATTCACTTACTGGATAAAATTCTACGAAATGGTCCCAAAAAAACCATTAGATGAATCTCTAAGTAGCCAAAAATTATAGTCAGGTTCTAATATGGATGAGGTGTTCAATTGGGGTCTAAAAAGGGGGTAAATAGTAAAAAATGAATGATTTATAAATGGAACAAATTCCCACTGAAAATATGGACGATTTGAGAAACATTGGGGAAATTTGTTGTAATCCAGAATGAAGATGAGAAAAAAAGTAAAAAATGGAACATAGGGGTGAACCTAGGGTTTTTTTATCGAGTATGTGGTCAGATGATTGAAAATTATTAAAAAAATGAATGATATATAAAAGAAATAATTTTTTTCCGTAATCTAGAAATGGGGTCATGGGTTGGCCCAATGACTAAATAAATCACCCAAATCTCCCTTGATTATGACTTCATAAGGGATCCAAATGTATATGGTGGTGTTAATAGGTCAGGGGAGGCCAAGTGGAAAGTATAATGTGTGAGAAATGTTGAAAAATAAAGGTGTTTTAAATGAAAAGATATTTTTAATAAGGAAATTGAATAACAGATTGGTAAAAATCATTATATAACTACCCTTTTCTACAAATATTAACGTGAAACCCAAGAAAATAATGAAATAAAAGAAATTAAATGAAAAATACCTTTAAAATAAGTCATGTAGTTGATAATTATCCCCACTATAAAAACATTCCAACCCCAATAATCCATAACACTTTCCAGCTAAAAGTTCAACACCATAGGATTCCTTTTCAATATTGTAACACCCCGAGATTTTATGAAAAATATTATTTTAATTTTATTAATGACTTGTACTACACCAAGATTACCTTGTGCTATACGCAACACCGTATTATCTTGCAGTATACACAACACTATTCTTGGATCGTTTTACACACAATTTTGATAATAGTCATTCTACGCAACATTGAGTATATATATATATATATATATATATATATTCAATGTATAAATGAAATATGGTTGGATTCTGTTATATGAAACAACGAAGGATTCTTTCGCAACACACAACCCTGACTTGGCTTTCATTACACGCAATCACGACCTTCCTCGATAGTGTGTGTTGTACGCAATACTAGGTTTTACTAAACAACGTTATATTATTATAATATTGTTATGAACTGGCCATTATGAATAGTGTTAACTAAATTTTTAGTTTTATAACATTATTATTCATCTTACACATTTCTAGAACATGGTCTAAGAACAAAATAAATTTTTTGGGTAAAATAAGTATTTTTCAAAAAAATGCAGTTTTGCAGCCTTTCGATGGCGTACCCACTTTAAATCTTGTTTTTGACATGTTTATATGTTCAATTTGACAAAATAAAATTCTTCTTTTGAATCAGGATATAAAAATTTACATTAGATAAAGTTTTGATATTTTTCAGATAACTTTCATATTTTAATGAATAGTTAAAACACGCTATATTTTAATTAAAAACAACTTTTTTCATCGTAATATCTTATGTGGTTAAATTATAATATTGAATGGTTTTAAAGTATAAATATAATATATTTTTACCATTTAATATAATGTATGTCATTATCATTTATTTTACCTTGATTTCGTAGGTTAAATCAATTCAATCTTTTGCAATGTTTTAAAGAAAACCTGTTTTCTTTCGACAACAGGATTAATTTTAATTTAATTTCTGAAACTTTTGTGTATTGAATTTGGAAAAATGGATCCCATATTTTGAATCAGTGGATCCAAATTATGTTAATAAGCTACTTTTTATTTTTGGGAATTATGAATAGTAACTACGATAAATTTTATTTACCAAAGTTAAAGGTAAATCGGGTAATTAAGGGTAAATATAATATTTTAAAATTACCCTAAAAAATGTAAAAATCCTATTGGATGACTAAAAGTAGACCCATATCACCTAAGGGTCAGATTAGATTCATTTAATTAAATTTTTTCAATGAAAATAATTTAATTATTATTAAAACCAAAGAATTTGACAACATGTCACTTTCTTAAATATTATAAGAATAATAATTTTAATATAGTGATAAACATCATGAAACATAGAACATGAATAGTCTCCAGAAAGATAATACAATTATATACATAATAGGAATTTATTTAGGATTTTTAGAGATTAAATAATTATCATTTATTATGACACAAAGATGATGTAGTAATTTTCTTATTAATGAAATATAGACATAATTGATGTTATAAATGCCCAAATAAATGTAATTTGAGACTTTTTATGACTTAAAATAATTTTATAGGTTAATATGACATGTTATTGTTGATTTAAGTAACTTTGTTCGAACTTATTATTCTGTTATGAATTTCATAAAAATCATGTACCAAATAGTGTCAAGATTGACATAAATTAGTTTTAAAAACAAATATTATATTATTAATGGTTATTTTATTTCTAAAAATCTAAGGTTCTTCCAAATGACTTAGATAAGATTATATATATTAATAATAAACAACTTGGGGTTCTTTTGGCTTTATATAGTATGTTTATTAACTATATAGTGTAAGAAAACAAAAAGACACGGTAAAAGTGAAATTATTTAACTTAGAGTTAAATATAATTGATAAGGTTAAAATAATAACCTAAACTTGTCTAAATCCTATTGGATGAGAGGATTTCGACCCATCCCCACCTTCTCCTCGAAATAAATCAATTTGGAGCTATTTAAAACCGATCATGACTTTATAATAAAATAATATTTTTAGTTATTCCAAAGGTGCCCCTCTCCTCCCTTATAAAAGGGCACCTCCTCCCTCTCTTCCTCACACAACTTTGAGCCTTCATGCTCGGCCAACCCATTCCAAATTCTCTTCTCCAATTCCCTAGAAACATCCTAGAGGTTATGGTCTTCCTCAAAGACCAATTTTAGTGCCCTAAGAGGAGGTCTCAAAGAGGCGCTTCAAAGAAGAGGTAATTTCCGTTACCGATTCTTTCACCTTTATTTCTTCTTCAACTTCTTCTTATTAGGTTTTTTCATTATGAAATAATAAAATTAGTATCACTCATATACTGATATGTTATTATAAGTATGAAACAATCCTATTTCACCATCTATCCATCCTACGGAAAATGAAATCACCGCACATGCGTACGTACGGAATACCGTCTCCACGCCGTGGTGAAATCTATTTTCCACCACCACCTTACATGGATGGGTATAATTGTGTAAATAATAACTATATATTATTATAAAGTGATATTGATACTGAAATAGTATACATACACTTCAACACAAGTTCATGATCATGAGAACGATGGCATCGCTCGTGCGTATGTACGGACTACCATCTCCACGACGCGATGAGATTCATTCTCCACATTAACCATTAATGAATGATTATAATGTATATATAATGAATAATAATGAAATATATGACATTTTAAATCTACTGGATCATGTATATATATATATTTATTTCATCTACTTACTTCTATTCAAGAAAATAAGGAAAGGAAAACAACGTTCATGCGTACATGCGGACTACCATCTCCAGGAACGGTGTGTTTCATTTCATTTATCTATCTATTATTTATATATAATTAATATATATAATATATAAATCATGTTTTATATTCTGGATGTAATTAAATCATTATATAAGTAATAATAATTTCAATAACAGCAAGTCCAAACACCTACGATAAATGAAACGATTTTACCCACAACGCTTCTTTAACATGGAATTTACAAAATAACGGGTAATATAAAGTCATAAGTGAACCATATATGATATCATAACAATGAATATGATTCTGTAATAAGATAATGACATTATTTAAATTATTATACAGGAGGTTCGGACACATACGAAGCAAATCAGACCTAAGGTAAGGGAAATATCACAATCTCATTTTTATCCGAGATTGTTTATACTTTAGTATTTACTGGGGTGTATTTTAACATCCACATCCATTTTTCCTCAATATTTAATATTTATATCTTTCTAAAATAGTTTATATCCAATTTTCCCTTCGGTGAGTTTTTAGTAAAAGATATAAAAGGAATATTTTTTCGTTTTTTGTACGAGGTACTTTTTGACTTTTTCGACAAAAGTACGAGAAGAATGTTTTTTTAACTTATACGGCATGAATGTATTTTTAAAAAATTATTTCCAAGAAGCTTCCTTTACAAGTTTTAAAGTTTATTTTTAATCACCTTCTTTTAGTTTATAATTGTATTACATGTTAAGAAAGGAAAAGTGTTTTTGAGGTAGAAATGATATCTTCCTCAAGAATGGAGTTCAAGTGTTTTATCAAAATTATTTTCCATCTAAGATATTAAAGGGTTATATTTCTATCCCTATTATTACATTGATTTTATTATGTTGAGATGAAATTATTTTTATGAATTCATTTATCGTATATGAATTGTTTTATGATGTCATGATGTTTCAGATTCCCATTTTTTATTACATGGGATATGCAATGATGTATGGTTTATGATTTTGTGGCACACATAAGAATGGTATCATTATGAGATGGGTGGGACCTATATCTCCCTCCAATGCATTGGGTAAATATTTTATATCTCATGAAATAGACATGGCTGGAACGGTAGGTTATATTGGTTTAGTGAAACAGGACTGAAACGAGGGTGACTCAGTTCAGAAAGGGACTTTGTCCACTAAGATAGTCTTGGAAATGAGTCTTGACTAATAAGATATGATTCTCTATGATAATGTGTGTATGCTACAAAGTTTCATGTTTTATGTTATGATTATTGGGATTACATTTCACTACTATGATTTATCCCATGTTATGAAATTATGATCTCTTTTGCAGGTTAAGATTTCCAAAAGATATGTTCTTATAAATATGATGTGATTGATATTTCTTTTGTTTACCCTTACAGATCATTTGAGCTCACCCTTTTATGTTTTATTTTCCCCAGGGTATAAAGAAAGTATTTAGGTTTTTAAAAAAAGAAGATCTTTATGGGTGATGTTGATGATCTTTCACCACGATTAAAAGATTATATTCCGAGTTTCCAAAGACACTAAACTATTACGGTCCTTGCGTGTGTGTTTTTGTTATGTAATAAGTATTCCTCAAAAGTAATGTAATGTCTATGTACGTCAAGATACGGGTCTCTACAGTTGGTATCAGAGGAAAGGTTTAGTCAACCTTTGGAAACTAGGATGTGAGAACGTTAGTGAGATCCCTAGAGATATTTCTAAGGTATGTCTAGGGATGTCCCTAAGGATAAGTATACATATAGGATATAGTCCTAGAACTATGGTAACAATATTAGATTAAACCAAAGAAGTTATATATTGAAGTTACTCCCCCTTTATTATGATTTTTGCCTCTCACACTATTCTTTTGGGTTTTAGAAAATGGCTGGAAACAAGATGATTCATGATAATGGAGGATATGACGGACAATGGAATGATGAGCAACCAAATGAAATGGGATTTGGAAGTCCAAACATCATTATTATGCCGAATCAGCAATCTCATAATATGATCAATAAAGTAAAATTTGGTAAGTTTCATGACTCGGCTAATAAGAGAAAGATGGAGTTTCTTATCATCATCGAGGAAAGAATGTTCAATTTCCCCTATGTAAATCATGTTCGAAGAGGCATCAAGGTGAATGTTTCAAAGGAATTGGAAGATGCTTTGGGTGTGGAAAAGAAGGACACAAAGCCAGTAAGTGCAAAGGGAAAGGTTCAGTTAACACCAGAGATGAGGATAATGGTATTTCTATGACATCAACAATGGTTAAATATTTTAAATGTGGAATGTACGGGAATTATGCAAACCAATTCCCTAAGGGAAAGTCTCATGAAGAGAATCAGCATGGTCATATGGGTAGTATTTATGTTGATGATGATGAAAAGACTACAAATGATATGTGAGATGAAAGAATTGTTGATGCTCGGTCAATGGTTTAAGAATGTAGTGGAATGATTACATGTTTATCATGTGTAATGTTTTATAAGTAATCTCATGGTACTATGGAATAAAGAGACATCTAAGTATTGTTACACTGTTGTCATTCCTTGAGTTTTGAAAGTGTATGATTAATGGTACCAGTATCCATGAATGATTATTCAGATATTTTTGGAATGTAGATGATATGCGCATAATGATGGGATAAGTAGAAAATTAAATGTATGAGAGTATTCATGAGCTCATGACTGATATAAGGAAATAGTTATATCATGGTTTGAGTATATAGAATTTTGGGTTTTTGTTAAGTGGAATGCGTTAACTTTTGACATCACTCATGTTTTTACTAAGATTCAATGGGTATTCATTTTTCATGAGATTACATGATTATGGTATTCACATGACTGGAATGTGACGAACAAGATATATGGGGGATAAATGATGGCATTCACATGATCATTTTCTCTATACTATGAGCTTGGACCGAAGTATTTTGGATAAGCCAAAAGATTGGAATGGATTATGTTGGACATAAGTTAGTATTGTTTAAGGATAGAACCTTTTTTCGATATTATTGATGGGATGTTATAGTAATATATTTTTAGAAAAAGGACAACCTACAGGACGGGTGATAGCCCATCGCGTCTGACAAGCCTGTGGGAATTGAACCCACAACCGAAGTGCGACTGGACTTTATCGCCTACCACTAGCCTACATGAAGTCCCTGGATAGTATAAACTAGTTTTATTTGATTAAGCGGTATGATATATGAAGTATAAGTTCATTTTTGGAATCATATATGATTAATCTAACCATAATATGGACATATAACTATTTCTAACCTTTTGTTTGAAAGAGATGGAATGACCCATCATTCTATCACATGATCTACTAACACATCACGAATAAAAAATTCAACTTCATTTCTTTAAGGGATGAAGTGGAAATTGTTCAATTCATGAAAAACAGTGAGATTTTACCAAAATCATGCAAGTATTTATTTTAATTCATCAACTTTAGGGAAATGATCTTGAAAATCAAAAATGTTGTCCTAGTTCCCTTATAATCAGATGGTACCTTAGATCATCACAAATCAATAGCTTTGTGATAGTTGTCTTTTTAATAGCCATGTTCTCTACCACTCTCCATCAGAACTTGATGGTTAGATTTTTCTTCCATATCCATATTATCACCGTTGTTCTCCTACCCCGTGATGAGTTTATTTGGGTAACCGTTACATTTCATACTTTAGATTTTAAAAGCCATGTTTTGGTATTCCTTTTTACGATGCAGGTTTCTATGAAACAAACTTTCGAGTAGTAAACCATTTATAACCCCGAAAAATTTTGAGGGTGAAATTCATTTTAAGGGGGGTAGAATGTAACACCCTGAGATTTTATGAAAAATATTCTTTTAATTTTATTAATGTCTTGTGCTATACCAAGATTACCTTACGCTATACGCAACATCGTATTAGCTTTCAGTATACACAACACTATTCTTGGATCATGTTACACACAATTTTGATAATAGTTATTCTACGCAACATTGAGAATATATATATATATATTCAATGTATACATGAAATATGTTTGGATTCTGTTATAAGAAACACCGAAGGATTCTTGCGCAACACGCAACCCTGACTTGGCTTTCATTACACACAATCGCGACTTTCCTCGATAGTGTGTGTTGTACGCAATACTGGGTTTTACTAGACAATGATATATTATTATAATATTGTTATGAACTAGCCGTTATGATTAGTGTTAACTAAATTTTGAATTTTATAACATTATTATTCATCTTACACATTTCTAGAACATGGTATAAGAACAAAATAAATATTTTGGGTAAAACAAGTATTTTTCAAAAAAATACAGTTTTGCAGCCTTTTGATTGCGCACCCACATTAAATCTAGTTTTTGAAATGTTTATAAGTTCAATTTGACGAAATAGAATTCTTATTTTGAATCAGGATATAAAAATTTACATTAGATAATGTTTTGATATTTTTCCGATAACTTTCATATTTTAATGATTAGTAAAAACACGCTATATTTTAATTAAAAACAACTTTTTTCATCATAATATCTTATATGGTTAAATTATAATATTGAATGGTTTTAATGTATAAATAGAATATATTTTTTCCATTTAATATAATTTTTGTCATTAGAATTGATTTTACCTGGAATTCGTAGGTTAAATCAATTCAATCTTTTGCAATGTTTTAAAGAAAACCTGTTTTCTTTCGACAACAGGATTAATTTTAATTTAATTTCTGCAACTTTTGTGTATTTAATTTGGAAAAATGGATTCCATATTTGGAATTAGTGGATTCAAATTATGTTAATAAGCTAATTTTTATTTTTGGGAATTATGAATAGTAACTACGGTAAATTTTATTTACCATAGTTAAAGGTAAATCGGGTAATTAAGGGTAAATATAATATTTTAAAATTACCCTAACAAATGTCAAAATCCTATTGGATGACTAAAAGTAGACCCATATCACCTAAGGGTCGGATTATATTCATTTAATTAAATTTTGTCAATGAATGTAATTTAATTATTATTAAAACCAATGAATGTGACAACATTTCACTTTCTTAAATCTTATTAGTATAATAATTTTATTCTAGTGATAAACTTCATGAAACATCAAACATGAAAAGTCTCAAGAAATATAATACAATTATATACATCCTAGAAATTTATTTAAAATTTTTAGGGATTAAATAATTATCATTTATTATGACACAAAGATGATGTAGTAATTGTCTTATTAATGAAATATTGACATAATTGATGTTATAAATGCCCAAATAAATGTAATTTGAGACTTTTTATGACTAAAACTAATTTTATAGGTTAATAGGACATGTTATTGTTGATTTACGTAACTTGGTTTGAACTTATTATTCTGTTATGAATTTCATAAAAATCATGTACCAAATAGTGTCAAAATTGACATAAATTAGTTTTTAAAACAAATATTATATTATTAATTGTTATTTTATTCCTAAAAATATAAGGTTCGGCCAAATGACTTAGATAAGATTATATATATTAATAATAAACATCTTGGGGTTCTTTTGTCTTGATATAGTATGTTTATTAACAATATAGTGTAAGAAAACAAAATGACACGGTAAAAGTTAAATTATTTAACTTAGAGTTAAATCTAATTGATAAGGTTAAACTAATAACCTAAACTTGTCTAAATACTATTGTATGAGAGGATTTAGACTCATACCCACCTTAGCCTCGAATTAAATCAATTTGGAGCTATTTAAAATAGAACTTGACTTTATAATAAAATAATATTTTTAGTTATTCCAAGGGTGCCCCTCTCCTCCCTTATAAAAGGGCACCTCCTCCCTCTCTTCCTCACAAAACTTTGAGCCTTCAAGCTTGGAAAACCCCTGCCAAAATCTATTCTCCACTTCCCTAGAAACATCCTATAGGTTCTGGTCTTCCTCAAAGACCAATTTTAGTTTCCTAAGAGGAGGTCTCAAAGAGGCGCTTCAAAGAAGAGGTAATTTCCGTTACCGATTCTTTCACCTTTATTTCATCTTCCACTTCTTCTTCTTAGGTTGTTTCATTATGAAATAATAAAATTAGTATCACTCATATACTGATATGTTATTATATGTATGAAACAATCCTATTTCACCATCTATCCATCCTACGGAAAACGAAATCACCGCGCATGCGTACGTACGGAATACCGTCTCCACGCCGTGGTGAAATCTATTTTCCACCACCACATTACTTGGATGGGTATAATGGTGTAAATAATAAATATATATTATTATAAAGTGATATTGATACTGTAATAGTATACATACACTTCAACAGAAGTTCACGATCATGAGAACGATGTCATCGCTCTTGCGTACGTACGGACTACCGTCTCCACGACGCGATGAGATTCATTCTCCACATTAACCATTCATGAATCATTATAAAGTATATAACATGAATAATAATGAAACATAATACATGTTAAATCTACTGGATTCATGTATATATATATATATGTATTTCATCTACTTAATTCCATTCAAGACAATAAGGAAAGGAAAATAGCGTTCATGCGTATGTGCGGACTACCGTCTCCATGAACGTTGTGTTTCATTTCATTTATCTATATATTATATATATATATATACTGAATATATATAATATATAAATCATGTTTTATTTTATGGAAGTATGTAAATCATGATATAAGTAATAATAATGTCAAGAACAACAAGTACAAACACCTACGATAAATGAAACGATTTTACCCAAAACGCTTCTTTAACATGGAATTTACAAAATAATAGGTAATATAAAGTCATAAGTGAACCATATATGATATCATAAAAATGAATATGATTCTGTAATAAGTTAATGACATTATTTAAATCATTATATAGGAGGTTTGGACACTTATGAAGCAAATCGGACCTATGGTAAGGGAAATATCACAATCTCATTTTTATCCAAGATTGTTTATAATTTAGTATTTACTGGGGTGTATTTTATCATCCACAACTATGTTTCCTCAATATGTAGTATTTATATCTTTCTACAAAATTTTATATCCAATTTTACCTTTCGGTGAGTTTTTAGTAAAAGATATGAAATGAATCTTTTTTTGTTTTTCGTACGAGGTACTTTTTGACTTTTTTGACAAAAGTACGAGAATAATGTTTTTTTAACTTATACGGAATGAATGGATTTTTAAAACATTATTTCCAAGAAGCTTCCTTTACAAGTTTTAAAGTTTATTTTTAATCAACTTCTTTTAGTTTATAATTGTATTACATGTTAAGAAAGGAAAAGTTTTTTTGAGGTAGAAAGGATATTTTCCTCAAGAATGGAGTTCAAGTGTTTTATAAATATTATTTTCAATATAAGATAATAAAGTGTTATGTTTCTATCCCTATTATTACATTGATTTTATTATATTGAGATGGAATTGTTTTTATGAATTCCTTTATCGTATATGAATTGTTTTATGATGTCGTGATGTTTAAGATCCCCATTTTTATTACATGGGTTATGCAATGATGTATGGTTTATGATTTTGTGGCACACATAAGAATGGTATCATTATGAGATGGGTTGGACCTATATCTCCCTCCAATGCACTGGGTAAATAATTTATATCTCATGAGATTGACATGGCTGGAATGGTAGGTTATATCGGTTCAGTGATACAGGACTGAAACGAGGGTGAATCGGTTCAGAAAGGGACTTTGTCCACTATGATAGTTTTGCAAATGAGTCTTGACTAATAAGATATGATTCTCTATGATTATGTGTGTATGCCACAAAGTTTCATGTTTTATGTTATGATTATTGGGATTACATTTCACTACTATGATTTATCCCATGTTATGAAATTATGATCTCTTTTGCAGGTTAAGATTTCCAAAAGATATGTTCTTATGAATATGATGTGATTGATATTTCTTTTGTTTACCCTTACTGAGCATTTGAGCTCACCCTTTTATGTTTTCTTTTCCCCAGGGTATAAAGAAAGGATTTAGGTTTTTTAAAAAAAGAAAATCTTTATGGGTGATGTTGAAGATCTTTCACCACGATTAGAAGATTATATTCCGAGTTTCCAAAGACACTAAACTATTACGGTCCTTGCGTGTGTGTTTTTGTTATGCAATAAGTATTCCATAAAAGTAATGTAATGTCTATGTACGTCAAGATACGGTTCTCTACAAATATAGTCAGGCCTCCTAATCCACGGAAATATCATATAGTATCAACGAAACATAAGCCTCCATCCAAAAAAACAACTCATAACAACTTCTTAAGAATAAATGGAAAGATCCTGGAACCAACTTCACAACCAATCTATGAACCATATTGTTGGGCCTTCTCCCAATTAATGCAACGATTACCCAAATAAAAGTGCACTCATGAATGCCAAAAATTTGGGGGGGGAGAATGGGCTACCCACCATAAATTCACAACTACCATAAAAAAATAAGTAAGTGAATGAACATAATGATATATAATTGGTATCCCCACCATTATAGACCAACTAGAAATAAACAATCTAGAATTCAACTTCAATGAGAATCAATCCTTTCCCACACATTCCAACCGAAACTATTCCACAACAACCTAAAATTCCAAGTGTAGATGGTTACAACATAAAAATTTAAACGACCCACTGTTTAATTGAGGTGATAGAACATGTCCAACACTTTCTACATGGATCATACCCACCTCCACTCGGTGTGGGGATGGAAGGGGACCCAATAATTGGTCTAATAAAATAAACAATGAAATATTCGAACCACCCTACACTCTCTACATATGAATAAGTAAAAAATGACCACACCTGATTCAAATTGGTGGTCCATATAGGGATATTTGTCGTAATCCCTCACTTGATATGGAATAATCATAGACACTATATGAGGGGTAAATCCACCACACTATTTGCAGAAAAAGGAAAATCATATTGGTGAGAAACCACAATAAAAACATAGAAATTGCATTACCACAATGGTGAATGAAGGATCTTAGTTGAGCTCCCACACCTTTAGAGATATCTGGACATTCTGAAATGCTTCACTCTAAGGCCTATGGATACAGACCTGATGTTTGAATCATATACTACACCACATCCACGAGCTAAGGATCACAACACCCCATGAAACTCACATTCTCAATAATACAACTTAATCTAAATAGGAACTTATAGATACATTGCACCATTATCTCTCACTTAAAACGAGGTGAATGATGGACAAGGAATATGACGAAACACATCAATATCACCGAACACAATTTCTATGTCCAAAATAATTATCCCAATAGGAAAATACTTTAAATAAAGTCCAACCAGGTCACTATTTTATCAAATAAGTGGAGGAATCATCCGAAGAGAATGATATAATGTTTAAAATGGATCCATTGGATGATCAACTAGAATTCATTCCAATAGAGAACCATTCGTGACCATACCACAACAGACAATATATCCATATAAATCCACTGAACATTTTCTCCAAAATTGATCCACCGATAAGATCCCATTTCATGACACACTATGAGTATCACATCTAGATTATGAGGAAGATTACCAAAAAAACCACACTTCAATAACATGAAAACAAAACCCACATAATCACTAGTTTACAAAAAAAAATGATTCAGGTAATAAAATTTAAAAAACAAACTAACTTGGTAAATTTTCACATTCACCAATGGTGTTTCATCAAGTCTAACTTACATGTACTTTCCTGTGGTACCAGGGGCACCCAACCACTATTCCAAACTAGGATTCCATCAAAATATCTCTACAAAAATATGCATGTGAGCATGTATGAGAACATCAAATTATAAAAAAATATCCTTATTTTACAATATAAAATTTTTAACACATTTCAAAAATCATTTACCCTCCATAGGCCCACAAAAAACAATGATAAAAACCATTTTCATATATCTATACAAAAAACCATTTTACCTAACATGGAAAAGAAACCCCATAGGTCTCTATGAAAATCCTCAACCTTTCTTAATTCTTTTCATCATCTCAACAAACCACACTTTTTCAAGAACCATTTAATTTAAAACCCATTCAATTTTATTTAGTAGAACTTCCAAAAAAACAAGTTATTCCAAACAAACCTATTAATTTTAAAAAATTCATCATGGTGTCATTTCATAATTCGACAACAAAAATGTTCAAAACCCTTTTTTAAAAAATTCCAACTATTCAAAACCGATTCCCAAACCCAATTCATCAGATTCAAACACTTCTCGATAGTCCAAAACATCCCTTTTAAAACAACGATTTCAAAATACAATTATAATAGTCCCTGATTTCCAAAAATTATATTTCAGTAAACCATAAGTTTAGATTAAATAATTACAATACGATAAAATCATTCCCACTTTCTCCCCAAAATTTGTTTAACAAAAACAAAAAATTACAAATCCCATTCTTATATTAAGAGTTGAAAACCCACTTTCCACTTTTTAAAATCCCACCATTCCATGAAAACCTATTTCCACAATTCTCATAGGATGATTTTAAAATGAAAATTAAGAATTCAAGAATGGTCTAAGAGGCACACCAAAGGGAACTAGTGTTAGTGGGTGACATGACCAAATAGATGACGACCATATGTCAAACACACCACCAACACAATGGGACTTATTAAGACCATTCCCTAGATCCACATGGATTTCTAGAACCTGGGAGCTCATGAAGGCCATTTTTGCAACTCCCCTTGTTGTTTCAAAATCACGAAACAGTCCCTAAGAACCAAAGAAACTAATAAAACTATACATTCCATGGACACTTGCGGATCAGAAGGAGATAGATTTCATGAAGCTATTCCTAAACCTCCCCCTAGGTTTGGACAATACTACACCATATACCATTATATCCTCCTAAAAATAAGGTAACTCTTAAAATCATGGTCTGATTTGAGTCGACCTCTTTTGATAACACTTTTTCATGAACCAGTCTGGGTCGACCGTGAACCAATCACCCAGGCCGCTCTGTAACATGTCCCTAGAGGAATTCATGATCCTCCTGGGATGGAGACAATCACTGAGGGAATTAGTTAGAGTTATAAGGGAATTTTTTCTCCCAAATATAAACAATAACTGAGTAGATGAAAGAAACTGATAGACCAACATAAATTTATATAATATTTGAAATAAACATTAATTGGAATTTACATTGATAGTACACCTAAACCAATAAACTCATCCGACCAAACCTCATAACAAATTAACTCAATGAATCCTAGTTGGTCACTCCATAAAAAATAGATTAGATATCTCACAAAGTGATCAAACTCATGATGAAACCTACACAGGGTCTTCAAACAGAATAAGACACTAGAAATGAGTACAAAAACACTATAGGTTAGCTCGATATTCTATAATCAATGCACTTCCGTTAAAATAAAAGAAACATAAATTTCATGATTGATGTAAAATATATAAATGTATGATTTCTAAAAAAGGTTCTATTATATAAACATTATATAATAAAATTCGTGTATATTTTCATAAACAAAAAATTAATGTAACCTATTTCAAAGAGATACAACTTCAAAATGAATTTCTATCAATATGGATTCTTTAAAGAATGTAAACATTTTAAAAAAATATTCTACTAAATTTTTCATCTAAACACACCATGTTCTAATGGTTAATAGAATATATCCAATGAGCACAAGTCACATGCACATCCCTAGGAACTAGCTTGATGTGGGCCCCAGGTTACTCATATCTCGATAAAAGTAACCATAAATTTTTTTTTTCTTATGCATGAGCCACCAGTATGGAACAACACACATAACATACTGGTCCCCAATATCATAATAATAGTTTAGTTAGTTTTTTCATCATCAAACATACTATGTGAAATAGGGATGAAACCACTCATCCCACCTAGATACTCGGGTTTCCCTCTGTGTGCTCAATCAAGTTCTACATGTTATCACATAAAATTTGCACATGAAAAGTATATTTCAAAATCATAAATGAACCAAAAATTCTTCAACCACTTTTCACATATCATTCATGGGTCAATAAGCCACATAAAAGTTTTATAAAACAATTTCAAGAAGTATAATGAGGATTTGCACATAAAATTTATTTAAAAATACTCCATTAAGGAAAAACACCCACCAAAACCCTATCAAACCATATTTACTAGCCCAAAAACCATTTAATATGTCAATTTCATGAATCATAAAATAAACCCCATGATAGAACATGAAATACACATTAAAATAGTTTTATAAGAAAAATTCCAAATAAGACATTATGAATTTTTCACAAAAACAAAATATATCAAAAGAGAAAATTATAATATTTATAAAGTGGATTAAACACACCACTAGAATAAACAAAAAAATTTACGTAAACCCCTTAAAAAGTTAGGTTACACATTCAAAACCCATCCATTTCAATAGAGATATCGAACAAGCCATTTATTTGGAACACATGACAAATCACCCACAAAACCCATACTTGTTTAATTATAAAATGAATAACCATATTTTAGCCCACATAAGAAACCAAAAAACATTTATTCACATTCTTCCCATATTTTCCATAAGAAAAAAAAACAATTTTATATAACCACGTGTACAATAAATCAAACCAGGCACGTTCCAAAAAAATATGGCATGCAATATTTAATGAAACCAATTCTATCTAACCCTAAAGGGTTGTAAAATAAATTTTTCATGAAAAAATATTTTTAAATTGTTTTACCCAGTTGTAAACATTTCTATGTAGGTGCTAAAAATAAAAAATATGTAAAATAATAATAAGTTTGTACTCATATAATAAAACAAAACTACTTTTCACCAAAAAAAGGCATAAACAAAACCTTACACACTGAATAATGTCATTTAAGGATTATAAAAAATTAATCAGAATGTGTAGAGGGTAAAAATACCATGAAAATATTAATATTAAATAAACATGATAAGTACAATGGGAAACCTCCTTCGAATCCCCTGATGAATGGAAACACATGCCCGATATCAACATCCAAGGAATTATAAACACAAAACCTATGAAGTCCATCCCAAAACTAACAAAAACAACATAAAAAATTATGGGATAATAGAACTATAAAAATATAATCACTAGGGGAAAGGATAGAACAAAGAAATAATGGAAGGAGGAGGATGAAGGAGAGACCCTAAGGAGATGGAAGGAATAAGAGAGTAATTCACTTACTTGGGAAAATTTGAAGAAATCTCCCCAAATACATCAATAGTTGAATTTAAAAGAATCCAAAATTCAATGTTAGGTTGGAATAAGGATTAGTATTTCGATTGGGGAATGAAATGGGTGAAAAAAAAAAACAAATTAATGATTTATGAAAAAAAAATCCCTTTTAAAATCAAGAAGATTTGAGAAATCATAGTGAAAGTCTCCCTAATACATAATGAAGATGAGCTCCAAAGAGGGAAAATGAAACATGGGGGTTCACCTAGGGTTTTTTTGGCTTAACTTTGAGATTTAATTACTGAAATATTCTAAAAAATTAATAATATATAAATGAAATAATGTATTTCTTTAAATATGTAAATGGGCTCACGGGTTGCCCAAAACCTGAATAAATGACCTAATCTGCCATTATTATGAGTTAATAGGAGGTCCAAACGGATATGGTGATTTTAATAGGTCAGGGGAGACCAAGTGGGAAGTATAATGGGTGAAAATGCTGAAAAAATGTGTTATAAAACAATTTTTTTTAAAAATTTGGAAGTGGGCTATCAGTTTGTCTGAAATATTGATGTAACCACCATTTTCTAAAAATATGCCTTGGGAACCCCTGAAAACAATGAAATAAAATAATTTAAATGCAAAATACCTTTAGAATATGTCTTGGTTTTGGAAAAATAATTGAAGCTATTTAAACCGAATAGAAGGGTAATAATTTAATATTTATAAAAAAAGTAATAAGATGATACAAGAGGATGATATATAATATCATAACATTGAATATAGTTTTAGTATTATTTAATAACATTATTTAAACCATTATATAGGAGTTTCAGATACATATTGTGAAATGAGAACAATGGTTAGGGTCGATTCCAAAATTTCATTATTATTAGTGATTTTTATAATTTATTTGTATAGCAGGGAATATTTATCTTCAATGTCATATTTTATTTAAAAAAATTCCAAAATATGTTTACTGTTATTATAGAATTTCTTATGTTCATTTTTACCCATTGGTATTTTTTTATAAATTGTTTGAAATCAATACTTTTATCTTTATCCAAACCTGGTAATTTGGGACGCTTTCAGAAAAAATAATAAAGAACATTTTAATCTTAAATGATATGAATAGATATTTATGATTTCATGACTCCCCAATGAGCTGAAGCAACCATTGCAGGGAAAAATATTATTTTCAACAAAAATGTTTTCGTTTAAAATTACTCAAAATTTTTAGAAAATAATTTTCATACAATGTAAAAAAGGACATCTTCCTCAAGAATTATTTTTATGTGGTCTCTCAAATTTTTTTTCTATATATAATAAAATAATTTGACGATACTCATGATTTATTGGGTATACAATAAAAGGATATTACCCATATATTTTAGGGTTGGTTAATGTTTATGATGGAATGATATTTATGAACCCCATTTCTTTTACATGGGTTCTGTTATAATGGAATGATTTTTATGAAACTAGTTTAATTTTGCGGGTTCTAATATGATGAATGGGTTATGTTGTCATGTAAAAAATAATTATGGTTTCAATTATGGGATAGGTGAG
This sequence comes from Viscum album, assembly GCA_963277665.1. Classification (NCBI taxonomy): domain Eukaryota; kingdom Viridiplantae; phylum Streptophyta; class Magnoliopsida; order Santalales; family Viscaceae; genus Viscum; species Viscum album. The sequence continues at coordinate 1,605,399,193 of OY728161.1, forward strand.
CCCTATATCACACTACAAAGAATTGGGTAAATAATTATATATCACGTGAAAGATAAATCTAGAATAGGCAGTGAAATTTGTTTAGTAAAGGTCTTTGTCAAATATTTTGATCTTGGGAACGAGACTTGACTAATATAGAAATAATTTTTTATAGTTAAGTTTATGCCAAAACTTATTTTCATATGTTATTATCTCATTGAATATGTTATTTTTATTATTTCTGAAATTTTATGATTTATCCTATGACATGATATCAAGATCGGTGATTATTATGACATAATTTTCCAATGATATTTTAGTTATTATGTCTTCTGTATAATTATATGATTAATATCTCCATTTTTTACCCTTAGTTAGAATATATTATCACCCTTCATTATGTTTATTTACCCAAGGATATGAAGAATTGTATTTAGTAATATGTGTCCAAAAAGGTTATAGTTATGAAAGAATAATAAGGAGATGATGTAGATGTTTTATGAATCGGTTTTTTATGACTTCTTGTTTCTAACGAAACTAAACCTATATGGTAATGGTAGGGTTTTTTATGTTCTGTTATGAATATTTTTCAATCCTAATGTAATATCTATGTTTTAAATGTTTTTTATTTTATACCTCTCATGTAATCAAACTACCCTCAATTGGAAAAGGTTTAGTAATATATAGTGATACTTAAACGAATGAAAAAGTTTGTTTGGTCATTAAAAATTATAAGATTAAATCCTATGGATCTTAATAACTAATGATTTATGGGAAGAACCACTAAAAAATGATTTGTAATTCTCAGCTATTATCATTACATTGAATATTTAAAGGTACTACCTCTATAGAAATAAGTGAATCATATATACTAAAAAAAGATTAAATCATGTATTAAAACTGAATCATCATTCAATGAATTAGTAGAGATGATTATATTTAATCTAGAAATACAGTTGTTCAACTCACTACCATACCTAAATGGAAAATAAATTATTTGACTTTCATAGATGAAATTAACTGTCTACCCTATTCATGATGATGATTGAAAAAAATACATGTTTTCATGGATTAGAAATGTATAGATCTTGAAATCATAAAATAATTAAAGACATCCTGCCATTCTAAAATGAATTTGCAACCATCTATGAAAGATAAAATCAATGAGGCACAGTGGGATGATCTAGAGATTTATAAGACGATGAGATCCGCAAAGGAAGGTAATACTAATGAATAAAATAACGACCATGATAGTTTTACTATTCTAAGAAAATGGATTTCTCTTAAATGAAAACTACAGATTAATAATGAGATATTTGATAATGTATATAACTCACCATTATCCATCAAAATAAGAAGTAATAAGATATTTTGAGATGTTCAAGATCATTTATACCAGCACCACATGAATAAGAATATTACGGAGTGCACAAAAATGTGATTATTATTCCAACATGTTAAGGGAAACCATCACAACTCCAAGGGGAAGATGCAACCATTATTTAGAAATCATTAAAAAGAATAATATAACCATGGAATTTTTCTTATGTATTTCAAAGACATCAAATGGAAACAATTATATATGTATTATATTGGATCGAATAACTAAGGTAGTTGACTTCATTTTAATTCATGAAAATTAATTAGTTAACAAAATTACGAATATATATGTTAAGGAAGTGTTGAGTAAACATTGGGAGCCACATTTTATCATATCTAATGAAGATCCAAGGTTCGATTTTATGATCTGGAAGAGTCTAAAATAGGAATATTGATTTTTTACATTATTATAACCTATAAAACTCACAATAATAGATAATCTAAAATAACTATATAGACACTTATAGACATTCTTATATTTTTATCGAGGGATTGTAAAAGTGAATGGGATCAACATCTTCCCCTAGTCAGATTCTCAATAAATAACAACTTTAACTTGAGTATTTAAATGTAACCATATGAATCTATATATGGGATGATATTTAGTGATGTGACATATCAGGTTAATGTTTTTGAATGGATGTAATTTTGACCCAAAAGAAGAGATCAAAAAGATGATTCAATATATCGTGAAATACCTGAATTCTACAGAGATTTGAAAAAAAATATACAATTAAAATCATTAAATAATTATAGTGTTTAGATATAGAGAAATTGTGTTTCTTTGAATATCACCCATGAATAACTTCATTGGGTTATGATGGAATAGAATACTCAAAACACGGTACATTTTCCCCTTTTAGATCCTTGATTATATAGGATATGTGGAATATTGATTAGAACTTATAAAAAACCAATCTTAAGTGTATAATGTGTTCCACATATGTCTCACAAGGAATTAAATATCTAAACCATAAAATGTACTGAATCCAATATTGTTATAACTGAAGAATAACATATCTTATGAGGAGAATTTGGTAAATATCATAAACCATATAAGAAAAGCTCTATACAATAATAAATCCACATTATAAAACATATTTAAAATACTATAATATTTTTTAGGGAACATGGGGACATGATGTTGAAATGAAATAAATGTACCATTATCAATTCTCAACTAATAATATGAGTTGAAATTTTAAGTATAAAATTTATTAATTGGAGAATATTATCTTGACATGAAGATTTATATATAAAATTTTCATTATGAATATACAGGTTTGTCATATTTTAGATTACATAATATTATAAGATATATGAGAACCATAATAAAAACCAATAATATTTTATTTAAAAAATAATTAATTTTATAAATAAAGAATAAATATACTCCCTAAAATTTTATAATGTATAATGGGACAATAGACCCTAAAATATTATATAACAACAATTTGAAATTCTATGCTATCATGATCCACTAAAATATTGATGATCCTGAAACCCATGTAATAAAGAAAATAATAAAATGAATATGACTATAATTTTGAAATTGATATAGAAAAAATTGATAAAAAATATTGTGAATGATGGATTAATTCAATGAGAAGTATTTATATGAAATATGATGAAAATGTGTCCATTTAATAAGTTAAATAACATTTGGAATAGTAATCTGATTATTAGTGTAATAATTAGACCCTTAGAATAGTAACATGAGCATTAAAATAAAGAATAACTTTTAAATAATATTTAATATTAATAACTAATAAATATAAATATGTTAATCCTATAAAATAGATATCCCAATTTAAAAACTAAAAATTAAGTATAAGTTTACTTTTGATAAAGTATATCATAAAACATTTCCTAAAACATACATTATTATGTTAAATAATAAAATTACCTAACATATAAAATTATTTTTATTTATTGAATTTATTTTGTTATCAGTAATTTGAAATATTCTAAGGCCAACTGATTTTTTTTGGAAAACATTAGTTTTGTAAATAGTAAAATACCCTATGAAAAATACACGGTTTTTAAAATGTAGTGTTTATATATTAATGCCATAATTTATAATAAAATTTTTGGATCAACCGAAAATAGTTTTTTTAAGATATATATTTCATTTCAAAAAAATAAAAATAATTTTTTAAAAGCTAAAAAGATAATGTATATGATAATTTTTTTAAATATTCATCTATATTTTTTTAATACTAGAAAATTTAGTTTTGGAACCATTTAAAAGTGAAAAATAATCATGTAATATTATTTAAATATTTTTTTTATAATTTCAAATATGATAATTAATTTAGTTCTGTTACTTTGGGAATTATATATTAAAACTAATATACCCCTCACCACCATTACAAAAAACCTTCCCTCCACTTGGAAAACCACTTCTCAAAAACTTCTAATTGACTATGATCTGCGAAATAATATAATTAAAATCATTTTTATAAGAGTAGGGATCCTAATGTCTCATTATGCTCCAATAACTCAAGGCTTTTGTTCCATAACAAAAGAGTAATCATCCACAAAGTAGTAACCTTACAATGTCTAGTTTTTCCCTTTTCCATTTCAACTCCCACAATCTTCTTTACTACTTTATCATCCTAATATAATTGATTTAAATGAATATAACATACAAACGTTATTATTATATGATATTAATATTTTAATCCATTATATATATATACTCATCCTTTGAGAAAGTAGCATAAATTTTTCATTTCATACACCAACGAGGATGATGTTAATTATTTATTTATCACCAATTTCATGGATGGATTGTATACATTATTTATGATATAAAAATATTTCAGTTTATCTATTTTTGGACCTTTAAGGTAATTATAAAAATGTATAAATAAAAATAAAATGAAAACACAAAAATCAAATCAAAATGTAATAATTTAAAGAAAACATGTCATCAATAATTTCACCACTACCAAATGAATAAATTGATAAAATAAAATTATTTTAATTTATGATGAATAAAAAAATTAAAAAAACTTATGGATTCCTATTTTTATAAACATAATTAAAATATAAATAATGTTTAAATATAATGATGGAATATGAGAACTAATGTATGGGGACTCGAAAACCTAATTCATTCTTTTGGGTATATCATCACATCCTCTATATTCTCACCATAATTCATCTTAAATACCTTTTAAGGGTTTCATTATTTTATTTTTATTTATTCTTATAAGGAATATAAATGTTTATACATCATTGAAATGAATTTTTATCCCTCTTCATGATTTTTTATAATGTATTTAATATTTATATCTTTCATTGATGATTATTATAATCATTCATACAATCCTTATGAACTATGATATTTTATTTATAAATGAAACCTTTGAAAAAAAATTCATATATTGTATAATTCTATGGGAACCTCCATTATTATTTATTTACATGTTACATAAAATATCAATATGCAACCAATTATTCATGGGTTTAATGTATGTTTTTGATTGTTATATGTCCCATTTCTATATATCATGAATGATTATGAGAAAATTATAATGTGAAAGTGTTTCATTAATTAGATATATAAAAAATTAATTAGTTTATGTGATTTATATTAAGTGATTTTATTTGTTATGTGTAAATGTGATGATATCCTTATTCACATATGTAATTAACAAAAATGATTCAAGAATTGTTCATATTATATGGATGGGATTTGTCGATAATTGTTTAACGTTGCATTATTGAACATGGGAAACATTATATGATTCCCCAAAAAATATTCATAGTTATGAGGATAATCATATTATTTTAGTATGGTGGTGATGATTTTACCATCCCATATACTTTATTTATATAGGTCTCATGTTCCTTCCCTATTTCCCTCCCCATACAAAGCTTTTTTCTCACCCTTTATTTGATGTACATTCATAGGTAATTAATTCTAATAAATATATCCTGAAATCAAACATGAGGACTATAAATAAATATTTAAATAGTTTTTAATGTACTACATATATTCATGTTGTAATATTCAAATTTTCCCAAGACACTGATCCTCTCAATTTTGGGATTTTTATTATATTGTATGTTTATTTTAAAAATTATTTAATAATAATTTATGTAAGATGTTTCTCTTTTTATGGGCTATTATACATCTATCAATTTCTTTAGATGTACCACCATATATCTAAAAATATCTAAGATAGTGTTGGGAAAACACCATACTACTCTATAATTAAATGTGGTATACTAATTTCATTAGTTTAATTTCATCTAATGTAGTCCACTACCTAGTTTAAGGGTCATAAACCCAATGCAGATCAAAAATCATAAATAATAACCATTGTTTCTATCTCACATAACATATGTATTTCATATTACTTCACACCCATACTAGGTATATCATTGATATTTGGTATCCATATAACCATACTATAAACTATTATGTCAATTCCCATTAAAATAGGTAAATAATAATCTATAAAAAGAAACACCATACCTTGTCAATAATAGACTAATAGTTTCAACGCAAAATTATAGTCAGAAATCAAACCCCCTATAAAATTTTTATTATTTCCATTATTATATTGTACATTAAATAAATATAGATTCTGACCCCAATCTAGGACCAATATTATTGATATCAATTTCATACTATATAATATTCGAAAAAAATATAATAATTTTACACCACATTTTAACATTCATTTCTTAGATTTCTTAAACACTAACCGATACTAGTCACCATATTACCTCAGGAATTCCTCCTCATATTCTATAGGGAAGTAATTAATTTTTTTTTGTATAAAACCACATGAGAATATTAAAACCTGATTATCAACACATGAAATGAAATTTAAGTAACAATAAAACTAAACACAAACATTTTTCAGAGTCATAGAATAATAATGGAAATCATACCCATGAAAATGAGAACCACTATTCAATATCATGTGATATACATATAAGATAAACATTGATAAATTTAAAAATACATTTATTAGTTATTCGATCACACAAAATATTGAGAATGTTTTAATAATAAATTTTTAAGAAGACCCAAAAATTGACCATTGGAATAGTTCATAAATCCTCATAAAAGACATATAGAAAAATTAATATATTCTATGGTAAATTCCTTGTACTATATTCTTACCATATGGTTTGCATATCCACCTATGTTCCCATGCTGGGTTTGAGCATAAAAATAAACAGTCAATTACCAATGGTGTCCCTAATAAAACAATATATATGTATACATGCATGTACTAATGTAACAAACAGATATTTAAATATATAATTTTAGGTTAATAATATTATAGGTTTGAATGTGTGTACCACATGCAACACCAATGTTAAGTAATATATAATATATAATAGAAACAATATTATTGAAGTTTTGACATTATAAACTATCCATTAGATTGTTGGGTATGAATAGGAGTGACCACATTAGTAAATATATATGAAAAATTTCACAATAAAAAAATATATCTATTATCAATTAATAAATATGTACTCAATTTTAAATGGTAATAATATAATATTATAAGTATATGAATAGTTAATGTTTTAATGGTTCATTTTCCTATAAAAGTGTTTTTTTTGTAAATTTTTTATTTTCATATAAAAGTTAAATTTGAATAAATTTTAAATTTAATTTGACAAAATAATTTCAATTTTTTTTTAAATTGTTAAATATATATTAATTTAAAGTTTCATTTATTTTTCTAAAATAGTGTATTTTTGGGTGCATAGGGAAAAATAACAATTTTATAAATAATGTTAATTTTAGGATGTTATTTTGAAATAATAATGACTTATACATTATTTAATCATTTTTACTATACTAAATATATATTTTATATGAATTAGTTTTCATTTAAAAATTTATTATTTGGATTACGAATATATATTTGTTATTTCCTTAATCAAAATAACGTTTAAAAAAAAATCAATTTCTAGTATTATCATTTAATATTAATTTCACAAAGAATCAGTCATTTTTTTAATTAAAATTCTTCCCTTTATAAAATACAATTCACATAATTCAATTAAAATCAAAATTATACATGATTTATATGTGAAATCAGTTTTTTTCTTAAAGTAAATTTTTTTTCTAAATATTACTATCATTATATTTTTTAATCTAATGTTAAAAATAATTTTTAACACCTCTTAACGTGAATATTATAAAATGGATTCCATATTTTGGATTATAATATACAAACTTTTGATATGGTAATTTTTTTTCCTAATCAATAGAAAGAAGGTCTAAAATTTATCACCTCTATAAATTCTAAAATAATTTTATACTAAAAAATATATAGATAAGGGCTAATAGTATCCTAATAACTAGTAATAATTTTTTTTATGAGGTTAAGAATCTCCTCACTTCAAATTATAACCATTAATATTAAATTTTTAATTCATTATCCATGAATATGACATGAATTTATATTAACAAAATTATATTCCAAAAAATGTCACTCTCTCTCAGTTAATATATTGTCATCATAATTAAATATATAAAAATACTATATGTGTGAATATATATGATAATTTTGAACAAATAAATATATTACTGGAATTTTTTTTTATTTTGGTTTTTTATAACTACCTAGAATGTTTTTACTACACTAGTGCAATGCTCATTCAAGCAGGTAAAAAGGCAAAGAAAATATTCCTAAAAATATTAAATAATAAGTTATCAAGATAATTTATAGTCCTTATATTTTTATATAAATCAAATTGTAACGTCATTTTTTTAAATATTCAAATAAAATTTCCATTTTTATTAAAATTATTTAAATTAAAAATATTTTAATAGTCTTGATAATGATTTTAAATGATAAAAAAAAATTTATAATTATTTTTAAATCATTATAAAATAATGAAAAAAATATTTTAACAAAAATATAATTGAAAATTTATATCTGATAATGAATTTTTCATATATTCACCCTATGAATGTTTTAAAATTATATTCATTATGCATAAAAATTTAATAATTTGATAAATATTTTGTGGATAAACAAGACTAACAAAAGGTTAAACCATGATATAATGTTTAAAATAAAACATAAATATTTCTAAATTTTCTTTATTGATTATATTTAAACCTTATGCACCTTATACTAATGAAAAAATAACTTTTGAACCATTTTAAATGATTAACAACCCACCACACTTATAAAAAGGAACATATTCACCTTTTTTCCTAACACCATTTAAAACAATTAGGTCAAAAAATACCCACCCAAATACCATCCATTATTATTTAAAATAATTTATATGTGATATTATTCCCTACAGACCACCATTTGAGTTCATTTTTTGTAATCCATAGTAGGTTTTCCAAAGAATTGGTATAACACTTAACAGAGTGATACAATTTTTTCTATTATTATTCATATTATAAATCTTATATAAACATAATAATATAATTACATAATTATCTTAAATAGAATTAAATGTTATTATATTTTTGGAATAACACTTTTTCATATTCATTCTAACAAATGGGAAAGGAAAGCATCGCTCATGCGTATATAGAGACTACTAATTAACATTTAAATAGTTTTAAGAAATTTATTTAATAAATATATATATAATATTTAATAAATATTAATTATAATTTAAATATAATAAATAATCCACATTTTTTCTATTACACCCATTGAAAACAGACAATACCACTCGCGCGTAGATGTAGACTACCTCATCTATATTGTGCTGGTCTATTTTACTTTTTAAATTTATAAAGATAACAATAATGATAGTACTAAAGAATAAATATGAAATTTATAATATTATTAAAATTATATAAAAACAAAAAAAATTAATTTATTTCTTTACCCTTTAAAATAATAAATTCATTACTCATGTGTGCGTACAAAGTACCATATTTATGAATTGATTTATTTTAGTTTTCAAGAATTTTTTTAATGGATTATTAAAATTCTATTTTATATTTATGTAAATTATAGTAATATTAAATATTTTAAGATTCTATATTGTTTAAATCCATGATCATATTGAATGTAGTGAAATCATCAAACTGAAACATTTATTGAAAACCAAACAAAAACACCGAAATGATAGATTTTAACAATGAATTGTGTGAAAAACAAGTAAAAAAAGAAGTTACCAATAAATGATATCTTGTATGATAAATATAAATATGAATTTTATTTAGTTTAGTAATAAATATTAATTTATTATATTTTATGTTGAAATGTGTCTGACTTAGAGGTAACCCTAGGTAAGGTTTTCTCTTATCAAATTTCATTCTTTGAGACAAGTTTGGAATTAAAAATCTATATCCATTACATAATTTATATGATACATATTTGAAATATTATATCATTATTTTATTTTAAATAATAGTATTTAATGTAAATTTCTTGATATCTCTTTCTAAAGTAATTTATACCCATGTAATTATATTTTTAAGGGTTCTTTGTCTCAATTTAGATTCCCTGAGACATGTTTCATTTTATACATAAATTTTTAATTAACGTAGTGTACGTACTTCAACATGAATTTATTTTAACATAATTTTTAACATAATTAATGTTATTTACTTAACCATTTCATGTTATAACATTCAATAATATTTTATTTGATAGTGATTAATTCTATAAGGGTATACCCTATAATCTCATTTTTGTTGGTATTTTTTAAATTTAACCTTCCACAGAGGGAGTTCTAAAATATTTTTCTTCTAAAATCCATATATATTATTCTAATATAGGTAATTATGATTTTTTCATTTTTCCAAAAAAATTACCTCACTTTTGTTCAAAAATATTGTATAAATGTTGTTAATCGATACTAACCAAATTTTATCCTTTAGGATACGAATAATTTTCCCCCATGTCTATATTTTTATAAATATTTCAAGAATGTTTTTTTATATTCTACAATGATTTTTTAATATCATTTCAAATGATAAATAGATATTTTTTTTAATTTTTATAAAATAAAAATCTTATGGATTTCCAAATGGGTTATTGTTGACATTATTTACAAAAGTTAAATGGGAATGTTGTTTTTAATGAATATGGTTTGAAAAGATCTTCCCGGTATCATATATGTCATTTATTATAATTAATACTCTATAAGATTCAATATCCATTGACTAATAATCATTATCCAACCAATCAATGAATATATCTTTATATATTCAAATAAAATATGAATATTTTTTTAAAAATATGAAATGAAATTACAAACTAATTTATAACTTTTAATTAAAAAAAATTCAAATCAAATAAGGAAATTTTTTTTTGTCGACTATATTTCAATCTCCAATTATAAAAAATATCATTTATTTAAAACTGTAAATTTTATTGAGTTTGATGGTTATTTATTTTCATTTATAGATTTACTAATTTCACATTATGTTTTAATATTTAACATTGTTATGAAAATTTTCTCTATCATTATCCATTATTAAATGGAAATTATTTTTATTTCATTCACGTAATGAATTTCAGTATCATTGTTATATTTGGTATCATTTCAAATAAATTGATATTTTCTTAACTTTATATAATTTTAATATATAGTGTTAGTTTAAGTAAGATTATTAGGAATATAGGTTCATTTAATGGGGAAATATCAATGATCCACATTATTAATTCAATAAATATAATTATATATTAATAAGACATAATGATTTTGAATTATAATGTTGATTAAATATACATGAAATGTATTAAACATATTTAAGAGATATGTGTGGCACAGTTATTGATATCCCCTTGATGCATCAGTGGCACTTATTAGAAAAACTAGCTTGGGTATTTATTTTATACCTATCAAATTATTTATGATGTCTCAGAACCAGAACATGATTGTAAGTATATGATATCTGGAATTATGATTTTTATCATTATGAAATCACTTATTGATTTAAATTTGATCATTTGGGTTGTTGTTTCATAAATGTAAATAATTTATTCCCATGTTATAAGTAAAATGGATCATTTTATGATTACTTAATTCTCCCATATTGATCATGCCTTGTTAAATATATTATATATTTCACTATATAATTCACCTTTTAAAGAATTTTTGCACACCCTTATTATGTTACAATTTAATTGGGTTATGAATAATGAATTTATATATTGTATGTCTATAATGTAGTCATGTTTTAGGAATTTGGTGGTAGATATTAAATAGTTATTATAGAATAATAAAATATGGGTGTAATAGAAAATATTTCCATTTTATGAGATAGATATGAGTGTTTTAATGTAGTGATTTTTGTAATTATCTAAGGATATAATCCAAAAAATTCCTTGGGTATGTAAGTGACTCCATTATTTCATTGATTTTGTTATTATGGAAGGTCAAAAGTTGGTAAATTGTGTATTGACCCACCACTATACATTATATATTCTATATTAAACCTACAAATCCCTTTCTTTTCCACAATATCCTCTTGGTTTTTAATTTTAAATAATTTAGAGAAACTATAACACATCTACCCATACATTACAATAGGATACGTATAAATAGTAGTAATTTTTTTAGAGTTAACAAAAGCGTATTAAAATAAAAACATAGTTTCTTTTCATATTCACTCCTCAAAATATTTATCTTGATCTAATCCTTCTCTAAGTTATCCATTAAATCATATGAAAATAATTTTAAAACCAGGATGTGAAAAAAAAATCTCAGAAAGGGACATAAAAATAAAAAATGAAATAATTTGTCAATAAATAATTTTAAAACTTTTTATTTGAACATAAACTTAATAAATTACCTTGGGAAAAAATAACATTTCTAAAAAAACATAACAAGAATAAATAAAACATATAGGTAACTTGGGGAACAATTTTTTTAATTACTTAGGATATAACCTTCATAGATCCCATATTATATAACCCTTATTATTACCATATGATGTGATTATAAAATATACCTCATGATGTAACCATTGTAGTTAAACTTGGAATAACCATTATGGTAAAATTAAAATGTTTCCAATTTATCAGAGAACTATCACAAACCACCCCATTTTTGGTTTATAATTTACCCACCTATAATTATAAATAGTTTCCGTGAATCAAAACATGATCATAATACATGAATATTTGGGTCAAAAAAATATTCGTTGATGAAATTCACTTATTTTTAATGTTTTACTTCACACATACAAATGAAATAATATTATTTCAGATTATCCCTTTTATCTTATAGAAGAAGCTTCTAATAATTACGTTATCATTAAAGAGGTAAAATAAATGTTTTCTATATACTTCAAACAAACATTAATTTTGATTTTTTTAGAAATGATCATTAAAATCGATTTTGATAGTATGGTACTTTTTAGAACACCATAAAAAATAATAACTTTTGAAAAAAATTAGATAAATTAAAAAAAATAATTTTTTAAATAAATAATTTCTATATAAATAAAATAATATTTTTTTAAATCCTGGACATGACATAGGATGATTTAAAAAATAAATCATCAAAACATTTAGATGAGATTTTTAGTTAAAGATTGTCCTACAAATATCATATCATTGAAGTGAAAATCAATGAATACATTAGGTGTATATACTATATATCAACATAAATTGTTTTAAAAATAATATAAGGTAATGAAAATTAATTTATCACATAATCTTTGGATGAATAAATTAAAGATATTGAAGTTTAACCTACTGAATCTAAATTGAGTTAAGAAACCCCTTACCACATTTTAATTACTTTAATTTTATTCACCACTAATAATCCACAATAATATCTCATTTTTTTCTTTGTTTTGGGTACATTTGTTTCATGGTTTCATGGTTAATTCATTTTTTATAACTATGGAATTTATTTTGAAATCAATAAAAAATCTATAATTATAATGAAATGGTGTAAAATTAATGTTATTAATGAAATTAAGTAATTATAAATTATATCATATAAGATTTTTTTCTATACATTATGAATATTCATTTTAGAAAAATGCTATAAACAAATGTGTAGTTTATTTTGTGGGTTTTTCAGATGATCGCAAAATAGTTTCATTTTTTTACCTTTATGTATATATATTAGTTTCAAAATATGAAATAGTTAATTATATACCTTTTATAATATTATTTAATTCGAATAGTATTTTTAGGAACATCTGTGAATCAAGTTACGGAAAAAGAAAATCATTATTCATGGAGATGATTAACCGCCATAATTTGGAGAATGGTTCATTATCTTTGTAATAGAAAAGCTAAAAAATATATGGATATAATATATTATATTAGAAACAAAAAAATATATATTATATATATATTATAAATTAGATATTATTCCTTGATGGATTATGGGGGTGAGGAGATGGTATAAAATGAGAAGAAACCAAGGGTGGTTATTGGAGAATATTACCTCTTGAATATCGCATCCTTTTAGGATCCCCTAAAAACATTATAATTGATATTTGGGTGAACCCTACAATAGTTTTACATTGGTAGCCAGGTGAGGATATGTTTTTGGTATACTTTTTATATATTCATGGCTTTTTAGGATAAATAGGTATGTGGGGGATGGTATTTATACATAAGGATGAGTGTTTTTAAGTGATTAAAAATGATTGTTTTGTATTTAAAGCCAACCAAATTATGGTGGAAATAATTTCATCTGATTATATTTATAAATAATTTTTTAAATTCTTTTAGGGTATACAAACACATCATAGAACCATTTAATTTTATATTTTAATCTTTTATCTTTTAACATTAAATTTTTTCATTACTTTATGTATATGATAGTAAAATTTATTTGGAATATAAATGAAAATATACTTAAAAAATAATTTTTTACATTCCAATACCAAATATTAAATCCATTCTACTAAATTCAATTTACAGTAATGAAAAAATTTAATATGAAAACCTAGACGCTAAAAAAGTTGGTTTTCAATAAGAAACTTTTTTCAGAAAAAGATGTTATGAAATTGAATATATAACTAATAATAACCAGTGTATGAAACTTTTTTAATTTTTATAGATATAAAATATATAAATTAAATTTAAAAAACATTTCTTTAAGTATTATATTAATTAAAAAATTGAGAAACATTTTTTATATTGAAAATGTTTTTAGAAAAAATCCTTTTTTAAATAAATTTTTTTCCTATTCTAAAATAATATATAATGTGTTTTAAAAATAATTTAATTGGAAGAAATATAAATAAAATCAAATATATTATTTTATTCAATATTTATAACATAATGGGATATTTAAAATTTTTAATTTATTGAATATAAGTGACATTTTTACAAAACAAGTTTTTTTTTACTATTCACTAAAAACCCATCATTTTCCAAAAAAATCACAAAATATAACTCAATGAAGAACTTGATATTGTTATTTAAATAATTAATTTAATTTTCAAAAATTCATTTATTTATTTTCTAAAAATTAATTTTAATATTTACTTATAAAATTAAAGAAAACCCATTTTTTTGATGAAAATATATGTTTGATGAATAGACATTACAAAAAACATGAGTGATTTTTTAAATAGAATTTATTAATAAATTATAAATGATTATGAACACTATATAATTCATAATTTCCTTAATAAAATTCATACCCACCAATTTAATAGCTAGATTATTATTTTTATATTTAAATAATAATATTATGTTTATTATTTATGCTCAGTTTGACCAATCTTGTAGGCCATTTAACATATTATTTCCTTTAAGAATATTGGGATGTTATGTTATCCCTACATTAATAATTTTAAACATCTTATTTTTAACTAATAATTAAAAACCAGGGGTTTGACATTTCAAAATACCTTTGTTGAAATCCTAGATCATAAAAATTATCAAAAAATATTTCACATTTAATGTGAGGAAAGAATTTAATAAGGTCATATAGTGTAACACAAAAGTGATTTCCTTGTTAGAAAACATGAAAAATGAAAGGAAAATAATATTCTCATGGATTGATAGAGATTTATATAGAACATAGTCATGATAAACTAAACCATCACAAAATTTTTTGTTCAGGATAGTTTAAAAGGCCCTTGGTTTTTCAGTTAGAAAAGTAAATATATTATAGTTCTGTTTGAAACAAATCACTTCATAGAGTTTAGGAAATATTTTAATACTTTTAAAATAAAACAACTAAATATTCTTAATTGATAAGTACAGTTTGGACCTCATATTGTCTCTTAACAATGAGTATTCAAGAAGAATTTTTCATACTTGAAGACTCAAAACAAACTTCTACATATCAAAAATACGTAAAAGAATAAATATCTATTCCTCCTATCTTTAGTAATAAACCAAAAAAGGAATTCTTATTTCAAGATAATGAAATTATATGAAAAATTTATTTATTCGCATAAATTCAACCATAATATCTAACTGTCAATATAGATCATTCAGTAAATAACTATCCTTATAATTCATCAAAATATTGTAAACCAAAACATGAAACCCAAAAATTAGATTGATTTTATAATAAAATATTCCATGATAAAATTAATAATTATCTTTAAATAATATCAATATATCATAAAGTGTAAAACCAAAATTTATCTTCCCCAGTCACATATAAATATCCCTAAATAACCCGAATCACCATAAATCATATATTTTTCTGAAATATTATTTATATTATATAAAAAAATAATATATTATAGTATAATATTTAACATAATCATATAAGATTCCAAAAATAGTGAAGAACTTCATAAATAAAATAAATCATTTAATCACCAAATCAATTCCAATACTATAAAACATATGATCCTAAAATGAACATAATCTGCATCCATCAGAGAGTTTAAATAATTAAAATGAATGTCACACCAACTAGGACATTACATATTACATTATTAAGAGATACACCATTACCACCAATCGATTGTGGGTTAAATCCCTATGGCCTTTCCAGACATGATTGGTCGTCTACCATATTATGAGATAACCTTCTCCAAAATCTATATTAAATCTATGAAATGTGATAAAAATACTAACAAATAACCTTATTATAATTAACTTAAAAGGTTGTCTCATACCTTTCACTTTTCTTCTTAAAATTCAGGAACCCA
This sequence comes from Viscum album, assembly GCA_963277665.1. NCBI lineage: Eukaryota > Viridiplantae > Streptophyta > Magnoliopsida > Santalales > Viscaceae > Viscum > Viscum album. Next base: position 1,605,415,616 of record OY728161.1, read on the forward strand.
TAATTATCTCAAATTATGAGATCATGTATTCTAAATAGTTAAAATAAAATTAAACTTATATTCCCTAAAAGTGAAGGAATAGTCCCTTAAATAACATTTTTCATATCAAGAAATTTATTATTAAATGTACATTAAAAATTATTACATTATTACCACTTTTCAAAGATATAGATTCCATCAAAAATATATTTCCAAATTAATAAAAAAACTAATATATTAATATCCTTAGGAATTACATGGTTACAATAATATTTACAAAATTACACACTATCCTAAATTTGAAAACTCAATACACAAAAAAATTTATAACAACTTCCACCTGAAACCATCTACTATGATTCACGATATCATTCCTCAATACATCAATCATTTCATCAAATATGTGAATTATATCATTTTTCCTCATCAATTATCATCCCAACATATTTCATTATTTTAACATATTAAAATTATTGAATTTATAAATCCAAATATTTATATTTCATTGATATCATATTTATATAATAACTTGATTCCCATATTTCAGATAGTAAAAAATCATTTTATTTCTGGAATTTCCCATTTATAGAGACTAGGAAAGGATGAGATTTTGAAATAAAATTAATAATATACCATAAACTATATAATTTTTAGAGAATATAAAAATTGATTCATAAATAAAATTATTTCTTAGATGTTTATTTGAGTTTTCAGGACGATGTTGAATTCATTTGAATAGTATTTTAAAAAATAGTAATAATCAAATAATCTATAAGGGATAATATGGCTATGAAAGATCTATTTCATTCCATCAAAATAAATGATCATTAATTAATAGAAAATAATATAAATAAACCATGAAATCAATTATTACATGTTCAAATAACAATGGCCCTTTTAATGGGGATACCCGTAGAAACTCTCTAATACATTATGTTCATTGTCATTTATACCAAAATATATTACCATTATAAATCTAATATGCAAAAATATCATTAATCTCTCAGAAATAAATCACATTAAACCACTAAAGGGTTGTGTAAGACATTGTAAATATTATAATACCTAGACATGTAAACACAAGACGATATCTGTAACTCTAAAGAAAACATTAAAATGAAACATCATAATATATACTGTTTTCTAAAACCTACTCTGATACCAACTATATATACCTAAACATAAACATTATATATTCTATTCTAAACTCTCAACCAATTTTTTCCAAATAATATTTCAGGTTTAGAGTTTTATAGATGTATGAAAAACTCCAACATATTTAACCCATTAATTATGAATGGAAATTTTGACATAGTGGTTTTTCTTTAAACTAATGAAACACTTAAAAAACAATTTCTCTTTATGACTGATCTTCATAATTTTCCCATTGATCTCATAAGTATCTCTATTCTCCCATAAATCATTGAAAAATATTATAATACCCGGGATGAGTAAAAAATTCCTAGTAACAGAGATAAAGGGAAATAATGAAATCATTAGTCTATAATTAGTTAAAAACAAATTCCATAGAACATAAACATAATAACTTACCTTGTGAAAACCTGATATTTCAAAAAAAAACAAATGACTAAATAAAATATATAGGTATCTTGGGGCTTCATTTTCGTTATTAATGATGATGTAATCCTCATTAATACCATAGGATTTATCTCTAATGGCTACCCAATGATGTAACCCTCACAACTATCAGATGATGTAACCGACACACATAAACATGGAGTAACCATTTCGATCAACTTTAAACTTACCCAATGTATTATAGGGATACCCTGGAACACATATTATTTGGTTAATAATTGATCCTCTTGTAATAATAAATCATTTCTATAAACCATAACATCATCACAGCACATGAATCTTAATATCATAAAGACATTCATAGAGGAAAATCAATTATTTGTGATGAAATAATGATCACAAACAAAGGAAAAAAATTCATTGAAAATTAACCATTTAATATTGAATATGAAACATCATAGAATTAATTCATCTTGATATCACGAAAATTAACTCATTCCATAAAAGGTGAAAAAACATTCATTTTTTTCCTTTTTTAAAAATAACCATTAAAAATACGATTTTTTTAACAAAGTCATTACACATCCTAAAATAATAAATAAATTCCTATTTGAAAAAAATTGTGAGAAATTAGAAAATAATATGTTTAAATTATCATATTCCATATTAATAAATTCAGAAAAAATCAATTTAATAACATGTACATGAAAAAGTAATATTTATATAATAATATTTAAAACATTTAAATAATGTTTTTAGATTAAGTGCCCCTTACCGATATGTTACCATTCAAGTGATCGTAAATGAGTCAACTATGTGTATATAATATAAATCAAAATAAAACTAGTGGAAAAACAATCTAAGGTAATCCAAATTCATTTCTAATTTAATGTTAGTATGAAAAAATCAATGTAGTATAAGTTTAACGCATTGAATAGAAATTGAGTTAAGAAAAACCTTACCACATGTAATCAGTCAAATAATATTCTCCCATAAAAGTAATAATTATCAAATAAACCATTTTATACAGTGAATATATTGACATTGATGATGTTATATATCATATCTTATTATATACAAAAAAAATAGTGGTGAATAAGATATAAATCACATCGAAATAAAGTGAGATGAGAAACCCTTGCCTCACACTTACAATTAGTTATGAATACATAAACCAATTGTATAAAATATTAGAAAGGTTATTAATTTATTATAGAACTATATTATTATTTATAATATTCTTTATTATATTTCAATAACATATTATCCTCATTTTATTAATTACATTTCATTATTTTCATTATTTCAGGTGTGTTTGTTTCATAGTTACATGGTAGGTTCATTTGAGAATAACTATTGATTTTTATTTTAAAATAGGAATAAAACACTTTAACATGAATGAAATTGTATTAATGAACAATAATAATAATAAAAGACCCATTAATCATTTTTACGACCATCATGAACTTATTTAATTTTATTAAATAATACTTATATATATATATATTAAATCATGAATAGTAAATTGGTTGTAATATACCTTTTAAAATATTATTAATCATATTAATACTTGTATGTCAGGCCTTTATGTCCTTAATGAAAAATGAAAAAACAATATTCATGGAGATGATTAACCTCTATAATTATGATAATTATTTCGTTTCATTGAATAAGAGGAGGTAATTAAAGTGATGAATATAATATATTATATTAGAAACATAAAACTACATTATATAAATTATAAATGAATTATTTTTCCTCTATGGTTGAAAGAGGTGAAGAAAATGTAAAAAAAAGAAAATATGACAGGTTTGAAGAAATTACCTCTTTAAAATCACCTCCTTGAAGGATACCTTAAATAAATTGGCATTGGTATTTGGGTGATAAAATTAGGACTTGGATATTGTTAGAGTAGGGAGGAGTGTGTTTTGAAGATATTTTAAGATGTTCAAGAATATTAAAGAGACATTTGGTTGTGAGTTGTGGTATTTATACGCAAGGAGGTGTGGTTTTAAGTATTTAAATAATGAATATTTTATGTTAAAAGCCAAAAAAAATTGGTGGTATTAATTATGATGAATTATAATTACATTTAAAATTTATAGTCTAGTTATGGTATTTAATTACATAAAACCCAAATTTATTTCTTTTATTTTTAGTATTTTATGATTTTACAGATTAAATTTATTCCATTTCACTATTTTACCTATACACATACAAATCTTGTTTTTACCATAGTATTGTTTTTTCATGAATACAAATAAAAATGACCTTACAACCTAATTTATAACTTTTAATCCATAATATATAATCCATGTTAAAAAATTTATTTCATGGATTTTCAAAACTTAAAATAATACCCACAAATGCATTGAAAAAGAAGGGTTTTAAAGAAGTATATTTTTCATGAAAAAGAGGATTTTATATTAACTCTACAAAAAATAATAATCATTGTATGAAAAAAATTAAAATTATAATATATATATATATATAGAATATATATTTAATTTTATACATTACAAATTAATTATTATATTATATAATTAAAAAGGAAGAACATTTATATTCTAAATTTAATTTTTGAAATATCCTATTTTTAATCCAAAAAATAAATTTATTCAAAAACAAAAAATAAAGTTGAATTGAAAACAATTTATTTATTTAAAATACAGCAAAATAATATTAATTTTACATGATTCTATATTGAATACATGATTTTATTTCTAAAATGTATACTTTCTTGAAATGAAATTATATTTTTACAAAAATTAGTATTTTCACTATTCACTGAAAACAAAATATTTTTAAAAAAATACATAAAATTCACCCAAATTAAAACCTGATATTCTTATTTTAAGAATGAGGTTAATTTTTGAAAATAATTTTTTTATGTTACAATAATTAATTATATTATTCACTCTTAAAATGAAAGAAAAAACATTGTATTGATAAGAATATATTTTTGAAGAACAAAATGACCTTGTTAAAAATTTGACTGATTTTTTTAAAAACAATTTATTATTACATTAAAAATGAGTTTTATCAATAAATATTTCATAATTTCATTAAAAGTAATCATAATCACTTATTTAACAACTACATTTTAATGTTTCTTTTTAAATAATATGATTCTTTTGTTTATTTAAGATCAATGTTATATACCTTATATTCTATTGAACATATAATTTCCATTTAAAATTTTTTGATGATAAATTTTCCACCTTAAGTAAATTTAATTATTTAAATTTGATCGTGGGATTGAATACTTGTGGTTTGAATTTTCAAAATAACTCTTTTGAAACCTCACATCATAAAAAGGAGTAATATAAATTTCACATGAGAAGTGATAAAGGAATGTATGAAATTCTTCTATAATAAAAAATACTTATTTTCTATCTAGGAAAAAAATGGACATATAATATAAAATAAACTAATCAAGGAATGATTGTGAGTAATAAAAAACATTTTCATGTGATAGTAAACCATCAAAAATATTTAGGTGTATGATAGGATTAAATAATATTGATTTCCTGGTAAAAAGAGTTAAAAAATAATTTTTTTTTTCTAAAAAACATTTCCTCGTGTTTGGGATTTATTTTACCATATATTATATAAACTTATGTATATATACTTACCTTGAAATTAAAATTTCATCCACTTAATTTCATAATATTTTGAGTATTCTAGAAGATTTTTTCATACCTAAAGAATCATAATCAAATTATAAGGATCCATAAATCCATAAAAGTATACCTATTTATTCCAACTATCTATTAAAAGTAACAAAAAAACAACAAAATAGAACTATATAATTTAATTCTCCAGAAATATACATTAATCTCCAAAATTAAACAATAATAGTCAAAGTTAAGCATAAATTCATCTATATTTGATTATCATTATGATTCCTCAAAATAATATATTCTGAAATTTGGATCATAAAACATCTGAATGATTTTATAACATATTATTATAAGAAAAATTTAATATTTATCATAAAATAATATCAATCTCTCTTAATGTCCCATAAAATAATTTAATTTCCCATGTTACATAATAATTTCATTAAATAAACTGAATCACTATAAACTATATATTTTTCCAAAAGATTATTCATCATTTACTTATCAAATAAAATTTCATAGTGATCTATTTAAAATAGTCATATAAGGTTCCCAAAATTGTGAACATAATGTGAAATAAATTTAATCTATTAATCACCAAATTAATTCAAATATGATAAAACATATGATAAAAATAAATACATAACCTCAATACACAAAATAGATTAAATAATTTAAATAAATTTTATACAGGCCAAGTTATCGCATAGGCTAGTGGTAGGAGATAAACACTTTCCACCATTTTTCTGCTGGTTTAATTATCGTGGACATGCTCGGTGGGTTGTGTTTCCACCCATACTAATATTTTTTCTTCTTATATATCTATATTAACATATAAAATCCTATAAATTTATGAAACACGCATAATATAAATATATTCAATTTAACTTTAAATGTTTTCTCATACATTTCATTTTTCATACCAGTAATTAAAAACCCATAATTACATCAAATTATGAGATCAAAGAATATAAATGACTACCAATACCTTTAAACATGTATCACATAAATGTAAATACAGTTTTTCTTAAATAAAATTTTTCATGTCATAAAATTATTGGTTACGTATACATTAAAAATTATCTTTTTTTACAACTTTTAAAAGGTATTGACTCCATATAACCTATGTTTCTAAATTTATGTAAAAATAGAAAAATCATTATATAATACATTATTCTCGTACTATTTATGAAATAACACTATATAAGAAAATTTAAAAGTTAATACATAAAAAAACCGTTCATTATTCTTCATTCTTAATCTATTAACCATGTATCTCCATCATATTCCATTATACATAATACCTATAATAAAATATTTTAATTATATCTTTTTTATTCATCAATATCAACCAAATAATGAGGCAATCCTTTAAAATAAGAAGATAAATCATACATTAAATATGGACCATATGGTTTATTTGATATCCCCTTTATCTCATGACATGATTTCTAATTTCCCAAAAGTAAATGGTCATATCCATTTTTTGAATTTCACTGTTTTATATAGTCGGTAAAGTTGATATTTATAAATAAAATAAAAGGATACAATGAAACATAATGTTTTTGAGGAATGAAAAAGTTTCTGATAATTTAAATAGTTTATTTTCTGGAATTTGAATACTCATAAAGATATCAATATCCTCTGAATAAATTTATTCAAAAATAATGATAATCAAATCATCTGTAACGGATAAGAATGTTATCAATGATTTCATTCATTTTATCATGATAAATGATTCTGAATTTATAAAAAAACAACATCATTAAAACATTAAATGAATTATTATATATTAAAATTAAAATTTTACATTCAAATATGAAACATATATAGACACTATAATACATCATCAATATTATAATTTATACTCAAATCAATTACCATTATAAATAATATCTATAAAAAATATCTAATCTCCTAGAAATCCATTAATTTAAACCACTAAAATTATGTCTAAGACATTGAACATAACATATTATTTATAATTATAAACCAATATGACTTCTATAACTCTTAAAAAATACATTCAATAAAAATATAAGATACTACACATTATTTAGGTAACTTATTGTTTATTTTTTGGTTTAAATACAATATTTAAATTTAATGAAATTTGTATCGGGAGTATAAAGAGGTTCAGGTGGTGTTTCATGGGTTCAAGACATATATAAAAGGGAAAACTGGATATCCAGTGTATGTTGCATGGTTGGCGCACTGCTAGGAGTAAGAGTGATCCCAAACCATTCTATCTAAGAGGAGGGGATCATGATTATGTAAACCATGCAAGGGGGAATCCATATAGTGTGGGATTTTATAGAGACATTCCACGTGGTTGACACTTATTTTTTAAAGTGTACTGGATGTACAAGTAACTTGGGGGAATATCCCCCTTTTAGATAAAGGGTGATTCCCATTTGACCAATGGTTTGGATAACAATGTAGACAAAAAATAAACCCCATTAAAAGTTGGAATTTAATACTTGTACCTATTTATCCTTAAATGGTTTAAATCGTGATTTCCCTCAATTCGTCCTCATACAACCTTAGTGATGAACCAAAATTCCCAAGAACTCCCAAGGACCAATATCCTTCGCTTCAAAGTCATTAGGATCCTTATTTGGTTAGAGTCGAAGCACTTGGCGAGTGTAACATCCCTCATCCTTATCCCTTTCAATTTATACTTTGTGTATCTATTCCTCTTCTTATGAATCCCTAAAACCCACCTTTCCAATGGATCATATTTTGTGGGATTAATGGGTTTTTATATCCGAATCAAAGGCTAGGGTTAAGTGAGAGTTTGACTTCAGAAAAATGGAGGTGGTATACAAAATTTGTCATATAGGCTCACTGGTTATTTAATTGTTTATAGTTTTACCTTGGTGTTTTTGGGTTTTCTATTTAGTTATCGTTGGTAGAATTGATGAATTAAATGGGTAAATATTTAATTATACCTCACATGACACTTAGGGATGCATTGAGGTTGTTTTGGCTATGTTAAGGGATACCCATGGGTGGGACACTTCTTAAACATGGAATTTGTAATGTTATGTATAGAATTAAATAATTATGATATAGATCCCAAAGTAAATATGATGTACATGTATTCTTGGGATAAAATAAAACTCATAGTAGTTGTATCTTGTAATTGGCCTAGAATAATTTGTTGTTTGAAATATTTTTAAAGTGATAATGAAAAAATGTGAACGTGTTAAATGACTTATGTGCCCTAGTAGAAATACGTAAATGAGTAAATCTATTTAAATGAGAATGTTTAAATGGGTTAAAATATGAATATGATTACTATATTTAATTAACTATGAATTATGAATGTTTTTTGGATGGTTTGATTTTGATTTATTGAAATGCGTTATCTGATGAGTGGTTAATAAAGTTTGTGCATGTGGATTTGTTGTTTTTGGGGGATTTACTTGAGTGTTACATCCTATGGTTAAGGATGTGTTATGGATCTAAACCCCATGCCAAGAATGAATAAGTTAGGGAGTCAGACCGAGGCTCTATTCCCCTAACGGTTTCAATGGATTATACTACCTAGAATGAGGCACCAAGGTATGTGTGGTTAAATTTATTGTTAATTGGTTTTCCCTAGTGAGATATGGAATGTCACTTATCCCTTTATTCATATTAGTTGACCGAAAAAGGCTGTTGTGTGATAAATGAATTTCTTTACCCATGGAATAAATGATTTTAATGATTTATGTAAACATTCTTAAATAATTGAACCTATTCAACTTCTTTTTATATTGTTACTCATTTAACAATTGAATAAACTAGCGATTAATATTGGATATTTTGTAGAACAATTGGAGAGGGATACTGAGTTGTACTCACACATTTCTCGGGCCGCCATGGGGTACCTAAAAATATTTCGTAATTACTGACTAGAATAACAGAAAAGGGTCGGTGCTAAAGTCTTTATTTGGGAATGGTTTGTGCATGGATGAGGGATCCCGAAATGGATTTAGGAACCATTCCATGGATTTTTTATATTTTCTTTATTTTGGGAATTCCTTATACTCGACACTGTATTTCCATTATATTACAAGTATACTTTTGATTATGGGCTTGTACCTAGTTATAAGAAATTTTATTAATTCATGTTCATTGTTCATTAGTGGTTTCATCCATTATTTATTTTTTATATACCATGTATTAATTTTAAAAGGAGGTTATAGTATCCTCATTCTATTTATTAGACATTAAATTCTAGATTCTAACCTATAGAGCATGGGTAGGCGCACATAATGTCATTTAGCAACTTGAATCAGGGAACCATTTTAGCAGCCTCTGGGTTGGGGATAATATAAAGTGGTATCAGAGAATTATATTATATGGTTTCATTATTTGGAGGGTGGTATTTGTGAGATTAGAATGCTTCAGGTCTTGGAAATGAGATCATGCTTCACAGCAGATAACCCATTAGGTTATTCACTTGTGTGATGTTACTATTTTATGATATTTTTATTATGTTAAAAGTGGTATAAAGTTGTTCAAATAATGCAGCATTTTAATCCCTTAGGAATATAGATAGAATGAATCATGATAGGCACACATGGAGAGGGTTTGTGGGAAATCAAAAATAGAATGCACTTTAATTTTGTTGAAAATTTGAATGAAGTGGTGTCTCATAAAGATTGTGAAAATGGGAAAATAAAAATAATGATAAAGAAAGGGTAATTAATACTACTTAATGAAAAGACATAAATGGGTTAAAAACTATTTTTGAAAATTTATAAAGATCAAATATGCCTACAAGATAATTATTTATGTTTATAAAGTGAGAAAAATAAAAATGGATGTAAATGAAAAAAACATATAGTTTTGTGAGTTGATTTACCCATGTTTACCATGAACTATGGTAAAGATGTCTGGGGGTTGTGATAGTGGTGTGATGATATCCATTGGGATAGTGTATCTGAAATGGGTTGTTTATGGAAAGTGGAGATCCTTCTTTATTTGAAAAATGTTTATTTTTGTGTCATGTGTTTTGAGATGCGTGTGTGTCGTATTGTAGGGAAATAACACCATGGTGACATGTCCTGGTTGGGTTACTAGAGGAAACCTTAAAAAACAATCTTCCATATGTTTAGCAAGAAACCCCAGAGACATACTTTAATAGAGGATATGAGAAGTTCCCTGATAAATTTTCTCATTTTATGAAAACAATAAATTTATTCATAGGGAAGGATGTGTGAAGAATGTTCTAGAAGAATAGGGATTTTTGGATATAACATCCAATTAATTATTCTAGATAATATTGAACTAAGGTATTGGAGTTTTGGACATGTTCCATATAGGGGATATTGGATCATGTGGATACTCCTCTTATGAAGGGATTTATGATTGCAGCTTATAGGATAAAGGGTAGGCAATGCTTTGGAGGGATATAATAGTTCAGAGAGAGTAGGAAGAGGGTATGCTGTGTAAGGGTTTCTTGAAGATATTACTTGAGAATTATTCTTCATAGACCATGATTATGTACAAGGATACCAAGTTTATTATTTTGACTAAGTTTACATTGATAGTGATGGATTATACTAGCCTCTTTACAGACCTGGAATGATTTGTCACAGATTTAGTAGGAGATGAGGCATCTACAATGATATGTTTCAAGGATGGATATAGAAATGAGATTAATTACTATGTGAATATCTTCTGTTTGAATTGGTTTAATGAACTGGTGGATTGGGACCTTTTTTTAGAAGGGAATCTTATGAAGGCTTATAGTGATTGGCATGCAGTTCTAGTTGGGTGATCCAGGTTCTTGACTTCCAATTGAAAGACACACCATTTTGAGAGTTTTAATTAGAGTGGTAGTGGATATTTTATTAAAATAATAGAAAAAACTTATCAATATAGTGATTAAGTCTGCTACTATCAGTGTGGTAGGTCAGGACACATGCAAGGTCAATGTCTAGAACCACCATTTGAGTGATAATCATGTTGATGATTGGGAAATGTGCATATGTTTTTTATGAATCCATAATAGTTGGTTAGTTATGGTGGACCAAGGCCATTGCAGAGTGATGGTAGGTGGCTGGATACCCCATAACATATAAGACGTTGGAGCTCCATAATCCATACTGATCGGGTTAGTGGATGTGGTTCTCCAGGACAAGGGAATCCTTATTCACATGGTATTGCAATGCTAAGAACATAGGTTGAAGCCTAGAGTGGATGGACCGACCTGCTTTATGTAGTCTGGTCAACACCTAGATGCAGTGAGGCAAGGTCATAAACAATCTGTTGTATGATTCTTTTATATTTCTCCCATTCTAGTTCATTATTTGACACACATCCCACATATTTATTTATCTCTCCTCATTTTGTTCATTTGTGGGACCAAGTGGTTGGATATGTGTACGTTGTTATATTTATTTATAAAATTTTGATATTTAGGAAAGAAAATAAATGAAATATTAATCCATGTGACCTCATTGTGGGTGTATACCATTTTCTTTGGGATTTTTTGTGCTAGAGATGTTGGGTGTTGACCTTATTTTGGGTGTGGATTGGCTAGTGATGTACCAGGAATATATTGATGGATACCTCTATGGGGTAACTTTTATGTCATTAAACAGGAATACATATATTCATGACGGGGAATGGGATATCCAAACATGATGTCAAGGGCTTGTTTGACACCAGTTGGGTGAACTCAAAAACCATGTATTTTGTTTAAATCATGACGAAGGGGAACTAAAGAATATTTTAATTACTAGTTTGGCGGGTTAGATTTAGGATGTGATTCCTGATGACTTCTTAGGTATTGAACACTATAGGAATTTTGAGTTTACAATAGTGTTTCTTATAAGGGAAAACATAGTTTGCATTTTTTTCATATAGTATATAACCAAAAGAACACCAAGTACTTAAAAATTAGTTAGAGGAATAAGAGAATTATAGGTTTATTCCTCTGATTTCATAACCATGGGGATCTCAATTATTGTTTTCAAAGTATGATGATAGGTCTCTATGGTTTTGTTTTGATTATAGTAAAATGAATTTGATTAATGTTAAGAATCTATACCCTATTCCTCGAATCGATAATATTTTTGAACTACTAAGTGGTACTTCCGTTTTCTAAAAAACGTTATTTGAGATAAAGGTATCATCCACTAAGGGAAAAAACTTTTAATATTCAATGAACATACTTCGGGTGAACATATAGATTTTCTGATATTTTATTGATGTATTTCAGGTTGAACAATGTTCCAAAAGAATTTATAGAATCAATGAACATAATATTCCACCATACATAGAGTAGTCTGTGGTTTTCTTTGTGGATGAATTCTTTGTTTACTCCAAGATTCATGACAACAATTAAAAACATATTTTCATCATCATGAGTACAATAATAAAGATTAGGGTATACTCCAATCAATCAATGTGCCATTTTTTGTATGGACAAGGTACATTATTTGGGTCATATTACTTGTAAGGAAGTTCTATTAGTAGATCCTGATAAAATAAAAGTTGTTGTATCATAGGAATTACCCAATAATTTTTTTGATGTTCAATGTTTTCTAGGGTTAATGGGATATTATTAAAGGTTCATCAAGGATTTATCATAATTAGAAGTTATACTTTTGGGTTTATCCAAGAAAGTCATTCAATATGAATGGCCTAAATCATGTGAGAATATTTTCCCTTAGTTGAATAATAAGATAACCACCACACTGATTTTAATCCTACCCAATCCAGGCATGAAGTGTTATATGTTTTTTGATGCATCTAGTATTGGGTTTTGGGGTGTGTAAATGCAGAATGACAAGGTGATGGTGTATGGGTCTCGGCAGTTGAGGTTCTATAATGTAAATTACCCTATGCATGAACTTGAATTGGTAGCGGTTGTTTATTTTTGAAATTGCATATGAAACTACTTTTGGGGAGAGTGATTTATAGTGTTTACTTATCATAAGATCCATATATACATTTTATACAACTACTATTTGAATCATAGTAAGCAAATATAGGATGAGTACAAGATGTAATTTAACATTGATATGGTTTACACATTAGGAAAGGAAAATAGTGTTGTTTATGCATTGAGTTTGAAGAATTAAAAGCTGGAATTTATGGAATATTGTTCTAAGTGGGTAATGATGAAAGTTTTTTCTAAGATGCATCGAGAGGTATAATATGGTCATGAAAAAATGACCCTTGCATCATTGGAAGTTGGTTCCAAACTTTCGATTCGCACGAAAAAGTGGTAGTATGAGGATCCAGAGTGTTTGGCTTTGAGGGAAAGTCTAGATGGTGGGGAGTCACCTTCTGGTTAGACTATTGGTGACTATGAAATCACTTATATTGATGTTCATTTCTTCATGCCTATATGTTGTTAGGATGAATTGGTGTGGGGTTTTCATGCATCCATTTTATTAGTGCATCCTGTAAAGAAATAAATTTGTCATGATCTTATTGGGATGTATTGCTGACCTGGGATGAAGAAGGAATTTACAGGTTTCATGATGCGATGCTATACCTATCAGTATGTGAAGGTTGATCATTAGAAACCTGGATGCCTATTGCAACAATTTCAGATTCTGAAATGGAAATGGTATGAAAAGGTGATGGATTTTGTGATGGATCTTCTAATGATTACTCAAAATAATGAATCAATTTAGGTTGTTTTGGATTGGTTAAACAAATATTAACATTTATTAATAATTTGATACACCTTCCTCAAATATTAGTGGGGATTGTTGAGTGTTTGGGGGATATTATTAGTGTATACGGTTCCACAAACTATAGTTTCAGACCATTATATTCGGTTTATGTCGTGATTCTGATAGGGGTTACATAAAATACTTCATACCTTTGTTTTTTAGTATTAATTTCCACCCATAGATATACTGGAAACAAGAGAACACTATTTAGGTTCTAGAGGACATGTTTAGTGGTTGTGTCCAAAACATTGGTGCGTTGTTGGAGAATAAATTGTTTTTATTGAGTTTATATTTAACAATAATTATAAAGAGATTATTAAAATAGAACCATATGATGCACATTATAGAATACAATTTTGGTCACTGTTATATTGGATAAAGGATCAAGAATCTGTGTTATTGGTGATGAATCTCATGACGGTGACATTAGGGTAGGTTCAGTTAAACCATAACCATTTGGAGACAACTAAATATAGGAAAAATTTATACACATATTAATATCACTGACCTCTTGATATTATGGGGGTTTATTGAGTGGTTCATTGGGTGTCACCATGGTTGGGTCACCATAATATTCGGAAACCTGGAATGTTGGATCCCATGTTTTTGGATCCGTTCAAAATTAAAGGAGAGGAATAGAATGGTGGCATACCGATTGGATGTTCTATATGTTTATAGTGTCGCGAACAATTTTTTTCATATATATTGACATCATTAGTATCCCATGAACCCATCACATGTTATTTTTGTGGATGAAATTGAGTTTGATGCTGATGTGTCCTATGATGAGAATTTGTTCCATGTTGTGGATCATAGAGAGAATGTTTTTTTTAGAAATACTATACCGTTGGTTCAGGTATTATGGCTACATGGTAATGTTCCGAAAGAATCTTAGGAGAGGGAGATGGATATGTGGTCCCTGTGGACCAAGTTAATTTCAGTATAAGATCTTTGTTAAATGGGATGAGTGTATCAAGGATGATACATTATAGGGGGAGTTTGTAAGATTTTAAACATTCTCTGGGTATGTTCTTGTCTATTTTCGGGTTTAAATTCCCTATTTATAGTTACTGAATTTTCTACTAGGTGTATGAGGAGGTCCGTGGGGGTGTTATGGGTGTTTGAGACAAGTAATAAAGGTAAAAATGGCCATCCATTACATGTTGTAGGGTTGGATCATGATTAAGAGTAATTGTGTGCCTAAACCATGTTGGCTAGGAGGAGGGGTGTACTGTTAAGTAAATTGTGCAAGTGGGGATGCCTAACCATGTAGATTTTGATAGATCCATTTCGCATTGTTGGTACACAATTTATTAATTCTTGTGAGATATATAGATAACTGTACAGCCTAGCCCCTTTTGGAAAGAGGGTGGCACATGGTTGGCCCATGGTTTGGACAACTTTGCATCCAAATCACACACCCCTTTAGATGTGGGAAGTTACCATCCTTCCCTCTAAAACCATAAATGTTAGAACATGGTATTTATACCATTTATTTCTCTTATAGAGCTATTGATTATCCAAAATTAAAAATACCTTTCAAATATCAATATAATTTGATTATAAGCATTTTGGAGCACCATTGTGTGCGAATCGAACCTCCGGGTAAGTCTAACATCCCTCTTCCTTATCTTTTTTATATTAGGGTTTGTATAGTTCCACTTCTTCTTCTAAAACCCTAAAACCCTATTTTTACTATAATGTCCAAAACGTTATATACATGGATATCTCATTATCTTCATATAATACATAGTACATTACATAAAAATATGCCCAATGACCATATTAATATTGTGTCTTTGGAAAACAGGAACACATGAAGCATACTTAGTGAAAGATCTTCAACATCTCCCTTAAAGACCTTCAAATTTTTTTTCTTGACAATATTCTTTATTTATATCCTAGGGAAAAGAAAACATATAAAAAGGGAGATATTAAATGCTTAGTAAGGGTAATAATGGAAAATATCATAAAAACATAAACATATGAATGTAAAAACATGAACATAAATTTTGAATATCAAAATCACGAGTCATGAAATAAATCTTGGGAGTTCATAAGGCATAAATCATAAAGGAACATGAACATTGGTAAAATAAAATTTAAAAAACATTGAGTTTTGGAATACACATTAGAATATAAAATCATTTATATATTAGCCAAGGCTCATTTCCAATACTATGATAGAGGACAATGTCCATTACTGAACTGTGTTCAATCCTCATTCCAGCCACGTATTACAGAACCAAAATTACTTACCATCCTAGCCCTATATTATTAAAATTAGTTTAATTTCCATTCTATTATTTTCCATATCATGAAATAAAATAAATTACCCAATTCATTAGAGGGTGATATAGGTCTCACCCCTCCCATGATGATATAATTCATAAGTTTTCCGTAAAACATAAGTCATTCGTTATAGCATGACCCAAGGTATACAAATGGTTTTCTTATACAATATTCAATCATAACATAATCCATATTAAACAAATAGATCTCACAAATATCATTAAATTATAAACATAATAAAACTATTTGAATATTATGGATAATATACTTTAAATATGACACTATTAATTAATTTCATCTTAGATTGAAAATAATTTTGATATATCACTTGAAATTAATTATTATTGAAAATATCTTTTCTTTATTAATGAATAATTCTTTTATGAAAATGCCGCAATATTTAAAGAGAAAATAACTAATTTTAAAATAACCTTGAAAAAATATAAGGGATGATTCAACAAAATACAGCTTTATGACTGTGTAAATTCCATTTATTTTGTATAAGTTAAAATAAAACATTTTTCTTCCACTTGTATCGAAAAAGTCAAAAAGTACTTCATTTTGAAAATGAAATAATGATTCCATTAAAATGATGTAGTAAAAATTCCATACTAGGTAAAAATTACTTTAAAAATAAATTGGATAATAGTAAATAATTTCTGAATTTTCTTTATAAAACATGGATGTGGATGAAAAATATAACCTAATAAATTTTTATGTGTAAAAATATCAGATAAAAATGAGATCAAACTATTATACCTTAAAAGTTTACAATCAGTAAAATCATATGAATAATAAAATAATGAAAATTATATTCAAATTTAAATATCATAAACATCCTAAAAAAAATCATAAAATCATTAATGGGTGGCCTAAACACAACAAAAAAAAAATAGGTGGTGTAGAAGTCATATATCCAATAGAAATAAAATTGAGGGAAAATAATCCCTTACATTAGGTCTGATATCCTTTATATTTATCTGAAACACATTTATAATGATTTAAATAATGTCATTTATTTATTCCAGAATCATACCATCTTAATTAAATAATATATCATTATATTATTATTAGTTTGTTAATAACATTATTACTCATCCATTGGGTATTAACTACTTTATTTTGTTACACATGTTTCATCGAATAAGATCTTGTTACACTTCTTAGAATATATTTATATAATTTATAGAATTATAATAATAATATCTGTCTTATTTATTCTTTTAATACATTTATATAATCATTATTTAATTGATATATTATTGAATTAAACACATCACACCGTGGATACGGTAGGCCGTATGCACACATGAGCGACAATATCATTCCCATAATTTTCAAATGGTAATGAAGTGAATGGTATATAATTTATTAAATAATAAATGTAATTTTATAATTATAACATATTGTTAATATTTTTATCATTATACCAATCTAGAAAAGGTGGTGGAGCAAATCATATTACACTACGGTGTGGAGACGGTAGGTCTTACGTACGCACACGTGTTGAATTTGTTTTTCATAGGATCGATAGAAGGTGGAATAATGTTAAAAGATGACCATAATAATATATCCATATATATTAAATACTGCATGTACACCGTAAAAAATGAATCAAAATGTAATATAAATTAATATAATAAATGATATCGAGATTGTCGGTAAAGGGGATTACCTCTTCTTCAACGAGCTCCCTTTATATCTCTTCTTAAAGGCACTAAATTTATTCTTTTGAGAAGAAAAGAACCTCTAGAATATGACCAAGAATGTCGAGATGGGAAATTGATAGGGGAGGGAGGAACATAAATGCTCAAATTGAAGTGAATAAGTGAGGGATATGGTGCCTTTTTATAACTAAGGTGTGGGGAACTTTTAGAATATCCAAAAATATAAAATTATAATAAAATATATATCAATATAAATAAAACCAAAATTTCATTTATTAGAATCTATAATGATATTACGTTTTAAAATCATCAACAAATAATTTTTATACAATTTTTATGTCAATTTAAACATTATCATTCCAATTAACCCTTAGTTGTTATATTTTAATTTAAACTAAAGTAATAAGTTTTTAAATATTAAAATAGTGTAAGATTTAAATTTTATTTTTAAATTATACCATAAATGAATAATTTAGAACATTTTAGACTATATAGTAATTATTATATAGTTGTATTAATGTTTAATGTTTTTTAAATAGTTTAATAAAGCATAATATTTATTACAAATCAATAGTGTCAATTTTAATACAATTCAATTTATTATTTTTCAAAAATATCATGATAAGATTTTACCTATGAGAATAATATATTAATATATCCAGATTGGGTCATGTAATTCTATAAAATTAATTTTCAATTTTAATTTTCTAAAATTATATTAATTATATTATTTTTAGTAACATTTATTTTATATTTCTTTTAATAAAATATTCACGACAACAGTTTTTTTAAATTATTTAGGAAAATTATTTATTGGGTAAAAATGAAAAATAAAATAGTATAATGAAGATAAATATACTATATTTCATAATTATACTTCTAGTTGAATATAGATTATGGAAAATCCTACATTAATAATGTTATATTTATTAAAACAAAAATATGACAACTTTAACATTACATTAGATAAAATATTATAAATGTCATAATCTATTCAATGTGGCTGACAATGGTCAATAATTATAAAAATGGATTTTTATTTTAATTATATACATGACCCATAATATTGCATAATTTGTTTTGGTAATTTCAAATTTACAATCATATTAATAAAAATAATTTTATTGATTTTTCATCAATTAAATTATTTATGCCTCTTCAGTGTATATGCCATTATAGTAATTATTTATTTTATAAAAATAAAAAATAAATCACCATGATTAATAAAATGTTTTTATATTTATAATAAATATCTATTTTCTAATTTAACATATTTTTTATTATGAATTAAAATTTATATATTTATAAAAACATGAATGTTACCTCTTTAAAAGTCTAATAAATTAAATAATATAAATATCATAATTCCACCAATGTGGAACAAAATGCCCAAAATTGTTTTCAAACATTAATATAAGTCTTTTAAGTTAAAAATTATTAATTTGATTATTTCATAATACAAATTTTCCCCCTTGAGGACACATAATAGAAAGTAATAGAAAAGAAATTGACAGTTTATGTCTTTATTTGATTTAAATATTATTTAATTCATTTACATGAAAAAATGTCCATTAAATGAAATAATTTTGAAAATAAATTTTTTATGTTATTTTTTCATTCATAAAATAAAATTTTACCCTTTTTATGGTCATTTTATAGACTTTATAGTTTTATTTTTAACCTGAATTACCTAATCTACCCTTTACTGTGGTAACAAAATTTACCATGGTTACTATTTATATTAGACAAAATTAAAAGAGACCTAATTAACACATTTTGATATAATGAATACAAATTTTACATACAATTTTCAAACATAAGTACCCAGATGTTTTATAAATAAATTTAAAATAAACCCGGTAAATTGTCATGAAAAGCCATTTTTGGAAAATTGTCCTTTTAAAACAAAAAATGATTTTATAGTAAATTCCTGTATATAATATATTTAAAAAAAACCTAATTTGATCGAAATAAACTAATTAAAATCACAAATTAATCTAGAACATAATTTTAACTAGTAAATAACTTAACCAAAAATATATTTTTTATAAAAATATGCATTTCACTATTTATCACGAAAATAAAATATAAAACTTATAAGAAAAATACCAAATATTAGACCATAGTAAATTTTTATACTCTTATTTCAATGATGAATTTTATTTTTTAAAATAAAATATAAAAAAGTGTCAAAAGTTAGATTTAATATGGGTGACCCAATAAAATGTGGCAAAATGACATTTTATTGAAAAATACTGCTGTTATTAGAAAATTTTAATTTGACTTAAATCATATATGGAATAAAAATAATATGAATTATAAAAATTAAATTAAATTTATTAAACTTATATTTCACTAAAAATGTATATAATGAGTGAATTTATTATTTTATAAACTCACTTATGTTTTTTTAAATAGTTTTTTTTCTGAAGATAGTTAATTCTACTAATATTATCTATTATAATGACATGGTTATAAGGTAACAAAACAATATTAAGTTAATCAATTATACATGGAATTTCATGAAATAAATTATATTAAAAGAACATGAAATTTATTTTTATCACAATCCAATCATAATGTTCTATATAAAACAAGTTTAGCCTGTGTATCTTATTGCACTAGCTTATCATGGTGTAGCGTTCCACAAAGGACATAAAAAAAATTTAAAAAAATTATCTCAAAACAAATCATGGGGTGTTAAATTCTAACACAATTAAAATTAATTTCACCCTGAAAATTTGTTAGGGTTATGATGCTTTACTACTTGAATGATTCTTTTATAGAAACCGAAATTGTAAAAATGACCACTAAAACTACGTTTTAAAAATGGAATGTTATAAGAATAATGGTTACCCAAAGTAACACCTCATTGGATTTACACATAGATGAAACTATGTGGGCAGTTAAATCATGTATAAGGAAGAGAAATCTACCTATCATGTTCTGAAGAAGAGTGATAGAGAATAAGGATAGGAGAAATTTAACAATCCTAAAGCCATAAACCAACAATAATTTGAGGGTACATTTGATTCCTTAGAAATGAAGGTACTAGGGAAACATTTTTTTAAGACCTAATCATTATAGTTTAATAATGAGAAGAAATAATTACATTATTATGTATAATATCATTCATTTATTATTAATTGATAATTTTCCACTTCATCTCTTATTCTACGAAGTGAAATTTACTTTGACATTCTAAAAGCGTTAGTAGATCATGATATCCATAAAAAGAATTATAGTTCATTCTGACTATCTCTATTACTACCAAAAGGTTTGCAGAAGATATATAATATTCATAAGTACCCCTATAGTGAGATGATACTTTAACATAACAAACTCCATCCAATCTTTAACTTATTGTTTCTATAAATAGATAACATTAAAATCCTTCTTAAAAGATTAAAATACAAAACATTAGAAAGTGGTGAACTAAATTGGCTTAACATTTATCTCCCTAATATCATAATGTATCTCTTGTTGGTCACATTATAAACATGTGAATACTTTCGTCGCATATTCTATTGATAATAACCTGAATTTCAGTATATCCATATTGAAAATAAGAATGTTTCTTTTTTTAATTCCAAAACTCTATAAAACTCATCCATGAAACCATAATATAATTTACAAAAAAAAATTCATTAATCAATTATAAGGAAATAATTACCATATAATTTAATTATTCATAACCAATATATCATTATCTCATCATCATTCTCATATTAAGGAGTATCCTTACCTTAATCATTTCATTTTCAACTTATTATCCTAATCACTTTTCATGGTTACCAGTACCATTCAACATATTCATTAAAATACCTAAGTAAAAACAATAGTGTAACAATCCTTAGTGATTTGTTTATTCCATAACACAATACAATTACTTATAAAACATTATTAATGATAAAAATTTAGTCATTCAACATTCATCTCAAACCACTGACCAAGTTCATTGTTTTATGTCTTACCACTCCTTTCATATCATATGTCATTCGTAGTCTCTTCATCATTAACAACATAAATATTAATCATATGAACATTATGATTATCATAATGTGATTACCCCCTTGTCCATCAATTTTCATAATGCCCATACATTCCTCATTTAAAACATTTAACGACCAATGATGCATTAGCAATACCATTATCCTTAAAAGATTCTTTTCCATTGAAATTATTGTATTTGTGTCCTTATTTTGAAAATCCTAAGAATATTAAAAATCATTTTTAACATTATCTTTTATTTCCCTTCCCACATGATTTACGTGGGGAAAATTGAATGTTCTTTCCTCTCTGGTCACAATGAAACTCCATCATTCTCTTATTAGGTGGGTCAATAATCTAACCAAAGGTGATATTATGTATCATATTATGAGATTGATTATTAGGCACAATAATGATGTCTCACCTTCTAGATACCATTTCATTTGGCTTCTCATAAGTAAAATCATTCCACTGTCCATAATTTTCTACATTAACATGGATCCTCCGGTTTCAGAACATTTTATAAAACCTAAAAGGAAAATTGTCAGCCATAATAATCATTCAAGAAAAAACACATAATCATGGTAATGTAGATTCAATATCTAATATCATAGGATGAATCCTATGCTATTCATGATAATTACAATAATTCAAGGATTGTAACAAATAATTAGACTTATCATTAGGATATTAATAGATATAACATAGAAATATATCTCAGGATATCACTAATGTTTTCACATCCTATATTCCAAAGGTTGACTAAACCTTCACTCCGATATCAACTACAGTGATCCACGATTGGGGTACATGGATATTACATTAATTTGTTTTGGAATAATTAATAAATTATATATAAATATATATAAATTCAATATTAGTTTAGTGTATTTTTAAACTAGGAACACATTCTTCAAACTTGGTGAATAATCTTCAACATCTCCCATAAAAACCATCCCCTTTAGTTTTACTACCAAAATTATTTCATTATATCATCAGGAAAATAAAAAATATAAAAAAGTTTAGTTCAAATTGTAATATGGGTATGAAAGAAAAATATCATATAAAACCTATACAAAATAATTTAAAAACATGAACTTAAAATTTTAATATCAAATTTTGGAGTCATGAAATAAATCATGGTAGTTCTTAATTCATAAATCAGAAAGGAACACAAACCATGATAAAGTAGGATTCGGAAAACACATGGAATTGTGGAAAAACATAAGCATATAAAATCATATCTATATTAGCTGAGGCTTATTACGAAGACCATAACAGTGGAAAAGTCCATTACTGAACTAAATTCACTACTCATTCTAGCCCTTTATTAAAAACCCATATTTACTTACCATTCCAGCCATATATTACTAAACTATATTTACTATATGTTCCATTCATTTTTATGTCATGAGATATAAATATTTACCCTATGAATTGGAGGGATGTATAGGTCCCAAACATCTTATTATGAAATCATTATTTTGTGTTCCACAAAACATAAATCATTCATCATAGCATAACCCAACAATTAAAATGGGTTTCTTAAACTTTATTCCATCATAACATAATATATATAAAACAAATAGATTTCATAAATATCATTCCATGATAAAAATAATTAAACCATAGTACTAGTAAGTATAGTATACCTGAAACATAACCCTATTAAATTATTTCATATTAGATGGAAAATAATTTTGAGAGAACACATGATATTAATTCTTTAGTAAAATATATTTTCTTCTTAAAAAATATTTCCTTTTCATAAAACACCAAACAATTATAAAATAAATAAATTTATATGAAAATATCATTGAAAACATTGAAGGGAATATTCAATAAAATAATGTGTTATGAACGTTTAAATTCTATTCATTCCATATTTGATAAAAGAAAACTTTCTTCACATAATTGTAATGGAAAAGTCAAAAAGTACATTATTTGGAAAAACAAATAATGATTCCTATAAAACCATGTGCTAAAATTTTAAAAAATGGGTAAAAATGAATTTAAAAAACTATAGAATAATAGTAATAATTTTAGAGAATCATTTTTTATAAAAAATTCACATGGATGACAAATATACCCCAATAAATTCTTATGTCTAAATAACATGAGATAAAAATGAAATCCTGAAATTATCCTATAGAAATTTATAATCAGTTAAATTGTATGCCTCTTAAAATAAAGAAAATTATATAAAACTGTAAATATCATTAAAAACATAATAATAACCATAAAATTATTCATGGGTATCATAAACACCACACAAAATAAATAGGTGGTGAATAAGGCATATGTCCCATAGAAATAAAAGTGAGAAAAAATAATCCCTTACGTTAGGCATGATATCCTTTGTATGTATCCGAAACAAATATTTAATGATTTAAATATTGTAATTTTTTATTCCAAAATCATTATCATATTTATGATATCATATATGATCATATTATCATCTGTTTCTTAATAACATTATTACTCAGCCATCGAGTATTAACTTCTTTATTTCAATACACATGTTTCGTCATATAAGCTCTTGTTCCTCTTCTTAAATTGAAGTTATATGATTTAAATAATAATATTAATATAATATATATAATATTTTTTCATTCAATAAATTTATATAATCTTTCTTTATTGGATATCACTTAGAAATAATCACATCGCATCATGGAGACGGTAGGTTGTATGTACACACGCGCGATGATATCATTCCCATAATTTTGAAATGGTATAAAAGTGAATGGTATATATTTTTATATAATTCATATAATATTTTAATAATAAAATATAGTTATTAATTACATCATTATACCCATCCTAGTAATGTGGTAGGGAAAAACATATTACGCCATAGTGTGGAGACGATAGTACGTACGTATGTAGACATGATGAATTTGTTTTTTGTAGGATGGATAGAAGGTGGAATAAGCGTGTTCCACAACCATAATAACATATCGATAATAGTTAGTAATATATTTTTTAATTAATAATTAAAACAAACCAGGAATTGGAAGTAGAAGAAGAAATGATCCTTAGAGAGACGATAAAGGAGATTTCCTCTTCTTCCGCGAGCTCCACTGGATATCCTTTTAAATGAACATATTATAGTACTTTGCGAAGACCAAAACCACTAGAATGTGACTATGTAAGTTGAGAAGGGTAATATAAATGGGATGGATGATCATTAAGGATCAAATTGAAATGAATAAGTGAGATAGTAGGTTCTTTTTTATAATTTAGGGCAGGGGAACTTTTAGAATCTCCAAAAAATAATACATTATAATAAAATATTTTCTAATAAAAATACCACCAAAATTTTATTTATTAAACAATATAAGCAGGTAAAATTTAAATATAATAAACCAATAAATTTTTGAAAAGTATTTGTGTGATGTTACTCCTTATCATTCCAGTTAACCATTATTATTTCTATTTTAATTTAAACCATTGTAACAAATTATTCAATATTTAAATAGTGAAAAATCAAATTATATGATTTCAATTAGAACAAAAACAAATAATTTATAACAATTTAGATGATAGAGTGATTATTTATTTTAAAAAATGATATATGTTTATCAAATAATTTAATAATACATAATTTTGATAAACTGTCAATATTTTCAATTTGGATACTATTCAATTTATTGATTTTTAAAATATTAAGATAAGTTTTAACCTTAAAAATAATTTTTTAATATATCCCTATAAGGTCATGGAATTATATTTAATTTATGGGATATTTAAATTATCCCAAATTTTATTTATTTTAATATTTTTAATAACATTTATTTGATATTTCTATTAATAAAATAATTACTATATCAGTTTTGCGAAATTATTTAAGATATTTATTTGTTGGGTAAAAATTATAAATAAAATACTATGATGATGATAAATATACAATATTTCATATGAATACTTATATTCTAATATAGACATTGCAAAACCATAAATTAAAAATTTTATATTTATTTAAACATGGATATGACAACTTTAACATTATATTAGATAAAATATAATAAATGTCACTATCTATTCAATGTGGCCTGAAATGGACAATAATTTGACCCTTGTATGATTATATATGACATATAATCAACTAATAATATTTTTTAATGTGGTTTGGTCTTTTCATATTTATTATCATTTTAATATAAATTATTATATTGATTTTTTATCAAGAAAAAAATTTTGTATCATCAATGTATATTCTATTACGATAATTATTTATTTCATTAAAAAAATCCATGATAAATAAATAAATTTTATCAATAAGTGAGTATTTATGGTCGAATAATTCATCTATATTACTATATATTAAAATGTAAATGTTTATTAGAACATGAATGTGACATCATTAAAATTATAACAAATTAAAAAATATAAATATCATAACTACACAGAAGTGACGCAAAATATAAAAAATAAAATTTTAATATAAATATATATTTCATATGTTAATTTTTTTTCATTTATATTCGTTAATAATTGAATTTTTCTCCTTATGGAAAATAATAGATATTAATGACAAGGAAAATTCACTTTGTGTCTTTCATTGATTTAAATATTCCTTAAGTTTTTTTTCCTTCGAATGTGTCTATTAAATGAAATAACTTGGAACCTCAATTATTAAATTTCTATATTCATTCATAAAATAAAATTTTACCAATTTTTTGGGTAATTTAATAGAATTTAAAATTTTATTTTTAACATAAATTACTTTAATTACCCTTTACCATTGTAATAAAAATTACCATGATTACTATTTATATTGGAAAAAATAAAAGGAAACTATTTAAAAAAATTAGACATACTGAATCCAAATTTTTTAATCCATTTTTAAGAATTCAATATACAAAATTTTTATAATTATGTTTAAAATAAAATTGGTAAAATTTAATTAAAAGCATATTTTTCCAAAAAATTTCCCTTTTAAAGAAGAAAAAGTTTTTATAAAAAATTCGTGTATAAATAACATTTAAAACCCATAATTGGATAAAAACTTAAAAAATAAAAATTTTAAAGTGATCCATAACATAATTTAACAATGAAAATACCTTAACAAAAAATTCAATTTTTAATTAAAATCTGAATTTCAATATTTATCGAAAAATAAAAAATAAAACTTATCAAGAAATGTCCAAAAATTAGACCAAACTAAATTTTGATACTCCATTTTAAATGAAGATTTATATTTTTTAAAATATAATTTTAACAAATGTCAAAATATATATTTACAGAGGGTACTCCATAAAAAGGAAAAAATACTACAATTTTTTAAAAAATAGTTATTTATAAAAACAATTGAAATTGTTCTTATATCATATAATGAATTCATATATATTTCTTTTTAAACATTAGACTTAATATATAAACCATATATTTCATTAATAATATCCTTCAACTGTGATTTTATTACTTCAAAATTACGCTTATTTTCATTTAAATAGTTTTTCCAGATTGAAGTTAATACTGTGCATACCGTCTATTATAACGACTTCGTTATATGGAAACGTAATAATATTTAGTTGTTCATTTATACTTAGTCTTACATTAAATTAATTGTATAAAAATAAAATTATATTTTGTGTAAAATGATTACAACATACAATTTCTTATATTGCATGCTAAGCCAATGTAGCATATTGTACTAGCTTATCATCGTGTAGTGTACAACACAAAACTTCAAAGAAATTAAAAAAACTCTTTGTTATAATAATATTGGGGCATTACATTTACATTTGATCTTATGATGGGTATTTGAAAGATTTTAGGATTTTAATCAAAGGCTATGGTTAATTGATCGTTGACTTCATAATAAATGTTGGTGCACTACACGTTATATTCAGTAGTATCATAGTTTATTTAAGTGAATTTTGTTGTGAATTGATATTTTTTTATTCCCATTTTGTTATTCTGGGTATAAATGATGAATTGAAATGGTAAATATTTAATTGGACACCTCATGATCCCTTAGGATTCATTGAAGTTATTTTGGATGGGTTAAGGGCTACCCAAGTTGGTGTTTCTTCATGAACATGGAAATTAAAAATTCCAGTGTTGAAATAAATTATTATAAAGTATATATAATAATAAATATGCTGATATGTTTTCTTTAGTATGAAATGAATCTCATGGTAGTTGTATATATTTGATTTCATGGAAAAGGGATTGTTTAAAATATTGTAAAATGGAGAAATGAATTAATTTGAACGTGTTAAATGACTTAAGTGTCGTAATGGAAATGAGTAAACTAGATAAGGAAAGTAAATTAGAATTTATAAAATGAGATATAGAGTGAATATGTTTACTATATTTAATGAACTATGAATGTTATGGGTAAAGTTTGAATTTGGTTTATTGAAATGGGTTTTGTGGTTTGTGGTTAATATTGCATGTGAATATGTCCTGGTGGTTTGTGAGCATTAACAATAGGTTCTATGCCTGCGGGTGTGTATGGAATGAGGATCTACACCTTATCCCTAGAATTAATGGGTTAGAGAGTAAAACTAAGTCTCCATAACCCAAATGATTCCATTGGATGAGACTACATGGACTACGACTCCAATGTATGTGGGATGAAATTAATTTGGAATTGGTTTTCCCCAATGAGATAATGAAATTTACTTATCCACTTATTCATACTGGTTGACCGACATAGGCTGTTATTTGATAAATGAATTGAATTACCCATGGAATAAATGGTGTCAATAATTCAATTTAACATTGTTAATTCATATTATTTGGTTGGATCCTATTTATATTGTTACTATTTTAGAATATGAATACACTATTTGTTTAGATTGGTTAATTTATACACACTAGTGGCGGTGGCCTACGTAGTTTTACTCACACAATAATCATGCTTCCATTTGGTACCAAAGAATATTTCATAGTAGTTGGACATGACAAGGGAAAATTACTAGAGTGGAATGGTTGATTTGGGAATGGTTTGTTCATGGATGAGGGGTCCAAAATCGGATTCTGGAACCATTTTTAGGATAATTTAGTTTTATTTTATTTTTGTATTTTCATACACATGACATTGTATTTATAGTATATAACATATTTTCTTTTGGTTTTGGGATTGTACCTAGATTATGGAAATGTTTTTAATGTATTTTAATTTTTTATTTGTGGTTTCTTCAATTATTTAGTTTCTATCTATTGTGGTTTACTTTGAAAAATAGGGTATAGATACCCCATGTGACCTATAAGTCCCTCACTTGTAGTAAAAACCCACAACTTAAGGGAACTCACATATGAGGTCATGGGGATAATCGACTTAAGGCACTAGTTTAGTGGACTTAAACGATACATATTATATTTTAAAATATGAAATAACATTATCATCCCCATGATATTTTTGGTCTATAGTGTTATTTAATTATGAAAAACTATTATATAGTCAACTATTAAATTTCAAGGGGACATTTATACTTAGTTTTCATTTTTTTACTAATGGAAACCCTTTGAAAATAAAAACATAGTTTCTTTTCGAGGATGATTTTCAAAATTTTTACCTTGATCTCGTCATTGTCTTTATTTTCTATTAAATCATATGAAAAACATTATAAAACATTATATGGGAAAAATAATAATAATAAAGTAAATAAAATGGTATAATGAAATCATTAGTCCTTAAATTATTATAAACAATTTTATTTGAACATAGACTTAATAACATACCTTGTGAAAATATGGGATTTCTAAATTTAATTTTCAATCCTAAATAAAATATATATTACACCTAGGGATTAATTTGGTCACTTTTTTATAATATGACTTTAACATATAACTAATGATGTATCCCTGACGACTACCTTATGATGTAACCCTCACAACTACCTTATGATGTAACAATCATAGTGGCACATGGAATAACCTTTATGGTCAGCTTCCAACAAACCCAATGAATTTGAGTTATTTTATAAAACCACTTGTATTTGGTTAATATATGAAAAATACTTCCTCCTAAACAATACACAATAACCATAACATAATCATAATACAATCATTATTGTATCATAAAATCATTCCGTGAGAAAATTAACATATTTTTAATGAAAATGTGTGCACATACAAAGGAAAAAAATTTCACTGAAAATAACCCTTATATTATAGATGATGATTCAAAGAATTAATGCGTAATGAATTTATGAAAATACTATCATACAGTATATGATAAAAAACATTACTATTGAATTTTTTTAAAACAAATCACTAAAAGTATATTTTTTTATAAAAAGAACCTTTTATACATTTATAAAAAGATCACATTTGGAATTAATATAAAAGAAATTTTAAAATAATATTATTTAGAATATAAATTTAATATAAATTAATTCATTAAAATAATTTTAGATAAAGTTAAATTATTGGAAAATATTTATAAAATAGATATTTAATGCATTTAAATGAGGTTTTTAGTAAAAGAGTCTCTAACAAATATTATATCATTAAACGGAGAATCTGTTAATTATTTAAATTTATACTCTATAAATCCTTATAAAACACGTGGAAATTAAAAATTAGGAAAGAAAAATTCATTTATCCCATAATATTAGGTTTAAAAAATCAATTATGATGATGTTTAACCCCATGAATGGATACTGAGTTAAGAAATCCCTTACCGCTTTATAATCAGTCAAATCATATACCCCTTAAAGTATTTATTTTTAATTGAAACATTAGGGACCATGAAGACAATTATATTATTGATAATATATATCAATGTTCAATATATAAATCACACATACAGAATATGAGATTAATAAGGAATATATACCACATAAGTAAAATTGAGAGAAGAAACCCTTACCTCACACTTATTCTTAGTATTTCATATTTTAAACTCATGTATAAATGTTTAAATAATGATATTATCTTATTAAATTACTATATTTATATTTATAATACATTATATGATATATTAATAATTTATTACCACCCATTCATTAATTTTTTCATTTTTTCATTTTTAGGTAAGTTTGTTTCAAGGTTTTGTGGTCAGTTCATTTATGTATAACTATGTATTTTATTTTAAATGGAAATAAAACTCCAGAAGTGGAATCAAATGGAATTTATGAAAATCTATAATAATAAATGATACCATAAAACATTTTTATTTCTTACATTATGATGATTAATTTCATAAAAATGTAAGTGAAAATTGTTTAGTTTATTTTGGTGTGTTTTTTGACGATCATGAACTAGTTTTGTATTATTTAATTTGCGTTTATATATTAGTTTTCTAACATGAAATTGGTTATAATATAACTTTTAGAATATTAATTTATAATAAAAATAATTTTATGACCAGCCTTAGAGGTAGTAATGGAAAAAGAAAATTCATTATTCACGGAAACAATTAACCATGATAATTTGGACAATAGTTTCGTTTCATAGATTAATAAGAGGTAATAAAAGAGCCAGATATAAGTTATTAAAATTGAAACATAAAATGAAAATATATATTAGATATTATAGTTATTATTCCTTGATAGATGAAGGAATAGTGGAGGATAAATAAAATAAATTAAGGGAGGTTATTGGAGAGAATTACCTCTTGAATATCACCTTCTTAAAAGGTCTCATAAAGACCATGGAATATTTTATTGGGTGATAATATTAGAAAATATATTAGCTTAGAGAGGTTATGATAAGTATAGGAATATATTTTAAGAGTTTCCAGTAGTTTGATGAGAAATGGGATGGTGAGGGTGTTATTTATACTTGATGTGTGGTGGCTTTAAGTGATCAAATAATGATTATTTTATATTTAGGGCCCAAAAAATATATGTGTAATTAGTTAATATTTTTCTACATATAAATTAAATGTTTTAATGATTGGTTATGGTTGAGAAACACATCAACCAACCATTTAACATTTTTAGTTTCTAGTTTTTAGGTATTTTTCCTTTTACCTTTTAACTCTAACCCATTTGATTATTTTACCTATACGATGATAAATATTTTTATTACCATAGTAACTTTTGTATGAATAAATAAAATAATATAATACTTAGTTTTTAACAAAATATTACATATATTGAATCCAATTTATCAAATCCAATTCATAGTATTAGAAAAATTAAAATCAAAACCTGCAAACACGAAGAAGAGGGTTTTTAAGAAGTTTATTTTTCAAGAAAAATATGATTTTGTGTTAAATCCAAAACTTATAATAATAATTATATGAGAATATATAAATATATATATATTATCAAAACCATTCCCCCTTAGATATTATACCAATTAATTAAAAATTAAAACATTATGTCCTTTAGAACAATGTTTATAAAAATCCCATTTTTTTTAAAAAAATAACAATATTAAAAAATTTAACATAAATTTGATTTAACAAGAATTTTGGTGGTTGAAATATAACTAAAAAATAATTTTTTTACTTGATACAAAATCAAAAACATTATGGAACATTTAAACATATTAATTTATTGAAAATACATGTCATTTTAACAAAAAACTATATTCTCACTGTTCACTAAAAATAGTGTATTATCAGAAAAAATCAAAAAAATCACCCATATTTTAACATGATAATATTTTTTCAAAAATTAAGATTATATTATGAATATAAATTTTTAAATGTTCTAAATTAATTATAATATTCTCTAATAAAATGAAAAAAAAATCCTTTTTTATAATGAAAATATATTTTTTATGAATAAAATGTCATTTCTAAAAAATTTAGTAACTATATAAAAATAATTTATTAATACATTAGATATTTTTATTCACATTATATATTTAATTATTTTATTCATACTGTTTATATCATCCAATTGAATAGATATATTATGTTTGTTATGTTTAAATAAAAAGATATGGTTGTTTTTTATGCTTGGTGTTACATATCATGTATGATCTTGAACATAGATTTTCATGTTATAATATTTATATGTTGAAAGATGTATTGGTATAAAAAATAGTGTTTAAAGATATTTTTTTAGAGATATATTACTTTGTCTGGGTCTAGGCTACTATTGTTGAATCAGATTTGGGTTTATACAACATTAAATATGAGGAATTTATCAAATGTGGATAATTTGATTGTTTTAGGTATAATTTTGGGTAAATAAGTTTCATTTTGATAATATTTTTAGGGTAATATATAAAATATTTATTATTTATTTGATGGGGGGTTTTTGATTCTTAATGATATTTTAGAAAACATTAGTTGTGTTTTAGGACAAATACATGATTAATGTATATATAACACTTCATTATAACATGTGATTCACAATGAAGGTTGGTGGGAATTAATGTAATTATACATTGGATATAAATAGTACAGTTAATATACCCTTGATGGTTAATATAATCTTTGATGTTGGGGTAATTATGGAAGAAGAGTTATTATATTTATGTGATATTTATTGGTATCATGATATATGAGAAATGTTTGGCCAAAATTGGATTATATGTTAAGGTGGTTGATAGTAATTAATGAATGAAGAATTAATTAACTTTTGGAAGAATATATGTTGTTATGAAGGTTATATATCATGGTGAATTAGGCTATATTTGGAAAACATTTTTATATTTTAGATAATTTATGATTAGGGAATATATAATTTTGGAGCATGAATTTAGGAGTGATTAATGGTTTTCTATCTTAAATTTTATGTTTTTAAAAAGACCATGGGTTAAATTATTTTAATTATTACGTATTCAGTCTAAGCTTTCAAATTATTAAAGCATTTTGGGTTTGGTAAATTATGAAATAAAATTAGTTGAATTTGGGGGTTATTGGAGACTAATTTATTATTTATCCACATGAAGTATTATTTATATCATGTAGTATCTTATCATATAATAATGTTTTGTTAGTAAATTTCAGGTGACATGAGAGATAAATTTTCATCAATTTTTTTGGATATTATAATTCATTAAATGTTAATCATAGTACTTCCAACATGAAAAAATCATCATGTTATATATAATTTAGAATACAAGACATGATTGAGTTGTAAAACTGCTCGAAATATATACAATGTTCATGTTTTGCTTATGGAATGGAAAAAAATCAAGTAAAAAAGTTTTATAATTCTATATCATAATTTTTGAGTAATTCTTCAACTCAAATCTATTGAATACAAATCTATACATCAAGACTTATGTGGAGAACAATCACCAGCTATTATGGGGTGATTTTTGAGACCAATTTAATGGTAAAATTATTATAATGGTACACACATGGTTTATAAATTTTTATAAAATACTATGTTTAACAATAGTTTTATAGTAATTATTTAGCAGGATAAAATATAATTTTAATGTTATACCTATGTCACAATACATGCATTTTTGTGATAAAAAATATGAATTATGATGATACATTTTTTTTAAGAGAGGGAGAATTAAATGCATCAATATTTAACTATATAATTATGATTTAAAGAAGTAATATGATTGATATCTTTTGTTACACAAAAAACTAATATTAAATAAACCACAATATACTATTAAAATATTATTATTTAAACATGACTCTTA
The DNA here is from genome assembly GCA_963277665.1 of Viscum album. NCBI lineage: Eukaryota > Viridiplantae > Streptophyta > Magnoliopsida > Santalales > Viscaceae > Viscum > Viscum album. The sequence goes on from OY728161.1 coordinate 1,605,449,921, forward strand.
TAACCTAGTCTTTGGATTAGAAGCTATAAATTTGGTTAACCATATTATGACATATTTGAATAAAATTTATCATAAATCCATTGTAACGATTATTTATTAGTATGTAAGTACTCCTTATTGAATGATAATAATATAATCACACATGGTTAAGAACAATTAATTTTTAGAAGGGTCATTTTTCTATAAAATTTGGGGTTATCATATATTTTTTAGTTGTCAATCAAAAGATAAATTGAAAAATTTTATAAATTAAATTTGATAAAAAATATTTTTAATTTGTTTTTAAAAAATATAAAATACCTTATGTTTAATTTAGTATATTTTTCTATATTTTTATATTTTTGTGAGAATAGTTATCAAATACATATTTTTCAAATAAGTTAACTTTCATGTCATTGTTATATAATAAGACTGAATTGGAAGATCATGAATAAAATTTAATATATATAAAATATAAAAAATTAGAAATATAAATTCATTTAGAAATATAATTTTGAATATATGAATATATTTTTGATATTTTGAATATATATGTAATAATTTTATTCAAATAAAAACCATTTCAATTACTTATATTTTAATCATGTTTTAACAAGGTAACATTATGTTTTGAGTTATTCAAAAAGTAAAATTAATATAATTGATAAAATATTATCCTATAAATTCCATTATAACTAAAATTATTCTTTATTTTGGTGTAAAATAATTCTTATTCCTATAATAAGAATTTTTTGAAAAAATGGGTTGCATTGAGTTTCACAAACTTCTATTAAAAGTAATTTTTATCAATTAATTAAATTGACTAATATTAAATGGATTCAATATTTTGGATTTTTATGTAGTAATTTTTTATATGTATGATTTTATTTTATCCATAATGAATAGTAACCATGCTATAAATTTATCACCATAATAAAAGTGAAAATTGTGTAAAAGTTATAAATTTAGGGTTGAGGAAAAAAATAAAACAATATCATCATTAAATGAGTAAGTGTGGTTATTAAAATTATAAATTGATATTATATTCTTTAATGGTAAAATATAGTGCCACTTTACATGAATATGACATGCCTTATATATTAATAGAATTATATTTCCAAAAATGTCACTCTCTCTCAATTATTATATTATCACTATAAGGATATATATAGAAGTAGTATATATATTATTTATGATGAAAAACTAAATATAAATATATTATACTTATGAAAATAATTTTAATTTTAATTTTTGTGATAATATAATTACCTTGAAATCTTACACATAACTGATGAAATTTTTGTGCAAGATGGTGAAAATCGAATTAAATAGTTTAAAAAATATCAAATGGTATCTATTTTTGAAAATTTATGTTATTGAATTAATTATATAGTTCATAAAAAGAATAAATTATTTTATTAAATATGAAAATTGGAATAAAATTTTTTATCTTTTTTTCGTTAATGATGAAATATATTAACATTCATGGAAATGATTTTAATTGATATTAAATTTTTATTTTTTAATTCAATAAAAATTATAAAAATACAACATTAAATCAACTAAATGGGAAATCATCTATCCTATATTTCAGTTTTATTTATTTTTCACTCTTTAAATTTAAAATTACTATCACAGCCCTTAAAATTTTAATTTTTTAAATGGTAACTATTAAACCAGGTTAACGGGGGGATCAAACCAAATGTAAAGTCTTAAAATTACAACTACACTTTTTTAAATTTTATTGGTTGATTTTATTTCGAAATTATAGTCATTATAGTCTAATAAAAACAATTTGGGGTAATTTTACATGAGTAGTACATATTTTATATAATACTTATTCAATTATTGAGAAGCCATTCACTAACGACACTTATAAATGAGAATGGATTATCCTTTTGCATATAATAATAGACAATTATGATGTAAAATACTAGACTAAATACATTCTTAAATTCGTTAACCATAACATATAGTTTCTATTATTCATTACATATTATCCTTTAAAATCATAAGGTTTATATGAAAGGTAGATTTTCAAAAAAAAATATGAAACTCTAAATAGACTGTTTCAATGTTTATTTATTAGTCAACCTCATATATATATTATATAACTATGTAGATATAATAAAACTGGTATCTGAATATTTTTATTTTTATGTAAAAACCATTTTTATTCATAATTAAATTAAATGGTAAATTAAAGCATCTCTCATGTGTACGGTTGGATGACATTTCCCATTAAGTGATGCATTTTATTTTTCATGCCCACCTCAAATTTATTTTTATAAATACGAAATTAATGAATATATATGATATTTACGAAAAACATGTGATTCTTTAAATATTATATATCATCTACCTAAATTCCATTCCATTCATTATAAAATGATAACGTACCTCATGAATACATGTGGTATACCACCTCCATAATATAATGCGATTCATTTTTCATTTAGGGCCTACAAGGAAGGTCATAATGATCAATTTAACATATAAATATTATATATGTATTATTATTATTAATATTATTATTATTAATATGTTAAATCATTATATTTTCTATTTTTTCATATTCATCCTTTAAAAAATCAAAATCTCACTCATGAATACATATGAACTATAATATCCATAGAGTTGATTCATTTCAGTTTTCTGGGGATAGTGTCCCATCATGTTTGAAAATTTTCTGTTAAAAAAACACACTAGATAATGAATATATCTGTGGACAACCTAGGTAGGAACCTTATATGGATAACCCATTCATACTGGTGTCCTCCTCCATGTATTTGAGGAGGAATCCTGATGATTCTCCCACTGAATTAGTTCAATAGATCAACAAGTTTAGTAATCTTATTGGAAATTTAGTGCCAATTATGATGAGGATGTGAATTCTACTAAATAAAACTTGGATATTGACATGTAACCTATAGAAAATGAGGAGATAGTAGGGATCACCACCACAAAATTGAAATAGAAAAATAGAAAAAGAGAGAACAATGGAAAGATGGGGATTCCACAATAAGGAGGTCCTTAAACTAATGGAAATGATCATTGAAATTGTGATTCTAATTCTAGAATTGTCAAGGTCATGTGAACTCAACAATGATCACATCCCTTTGACACTTTATTTTGGCCTATAACCCCCCCACCCCCCAATTAGAGATAGATGAACCAAATATGGTGTTTCACAATATGAGAGAAATTAATTTGGCTAATCTTGTGTAGACTTTTCTCTCTTATACTTTACATAAAAATCATTCAGATCATATATTGGTGTCAAAACATGAAATAAATAAGATTTCCTCATAAAATAATGGTGAATAGAATTTTTCATATTCTTACTCTATACTCAGATTATATGTTAGTGTTTCCTTCATCAATGCCTCCACATCCTACATGAGGAGAAGGTATATCAAGAGTGTGCTGAGAGAAACCATTAATAACATGAAGAACAAATAGTTTATTTTTTATTTCATTAATACTTTACTAAAACTAGATTAAAAAACCGGATCCAACATCTACAAGAATTCTTCACATGATTTTTCATTATTAATTGATCATTGAAATATTGTGAAGGGTTCAATCTCTATAGTTGTGTTCAAATGGATCATATATACTATTAATGGTAGTAAAGAAATAAACATGAAAAATTCACTTTTCATGTTGATGATTATTGTGCTTTCAATGAAATATATAGCATTAACTTCCCAAAATTCCACTCTGATTAGAATCCTATCTCAATGGAAATGAACATTCATCTCCATTGGTCAACCCATATTATCTTAATATTAAATAATGATAATATTATCTCACATTGATATGTGGAAATTTTCATTGTGGCTTTTAATATAGCTTCACATGGAAGACCTCTTCAAATACTAGTTGGAAAACTAAATATTCTCAAAGTGCTCTTAAAATATTGGAGAAAAAAATAATTCTCTGAGAATGATATTAATATTAATAATTTTTATGAGATAATATTCTTTATCCATGTTACAAATCAGAATGTAAATAATCTCACTTGGGAATATTTTCAAGATACTGCTATATTAGAAGAGATCATAGCCATTAAAGGGAGGCTGGCTAGAAATTATCTTAATGTCATGCAGGTAATAGATGGTGATATTGAAGCCAATCTCTTTAATCCAATAAAAATATAAAAAATAAAAAATATAGGAATTAATTATTTAAAATTAATGGTAGTCTCATAAATTATGATAATATTATCTCCATGGAAGCTACTGATTAATTTAGATAGCTCTATTGTGATAATATAAATGAAAATAATCCAAAAATAATTGAAAATATCCCAGTCTACAGTTATGATCATCAGTACCAGGGACTCACTTTTCTACCTTTTGAGGATGAAGTTATGAAGGATATCTTCTCCCATAATATATATAGTTCGCTAGACATGATGAGTTTATGAATAAGTTCATTTTGTTTTAATAGGATATAATTCTTGTGGATGTGAAGAATGTTGTGTAGAAATGAATTTATGAATTATATCATCAAATACAGATTTATATATATAATACCCAAGATAGAGATATCTATAGATATCATGGTTTTTTGGCTAGTTTCAATTGTGAACACTATTATAAATATTATTAGTTATGTAATTATAAATATGATTGGATGTTGGGTTTGAGATATCATAACATCAAAATAGTTTCGTTTTGTTCTATGAAGTTGTATTCAAATTTTTTTCTTTCATAACTCAAAAAGTACCAACTTAATGAAGGATAGATCAAAGCCAAGTAAATTTTGTCTAAAAATTTACATCTTGAAAGATTTTAAACCTATCAAATGGATATTTAATTTTTTATATCAAACTATATATAGATTATATAATGAATTTATCAAAATAATTATCACCATTATTAGTATAATGAGGATTCTCATTCTCATAATTGGAGGACCAAGAAGATTCGTTTATTTTTTGGCAGGTTTCATGCAAGGAGACCCTCTCTCCGAATTTTGATTTTCCATTATTGAAGACTACATGAGTAGTTGTCATAATTATCTTACAAAAATTAAATATTTTAACTATATCAATGTGGAGAAATGTCTATGTTATCCCTCCCATATCTTTTATACTAATGACATGATTCTTTTGGGGAAGGCCTACATAAATATTGATCCATCCTCAGGGCCACTTTGGGTTATTATGAGGAAGTAGATGAGAATGCTGTCAGCATGCATGAATATTTTATTATCATTAGGGAATGGGTCCATGTACCAAGATATAATATGATTATAAGAACACTATGTGTTAAAAAGTGGACACTAACCTTCACATACCTTGGTGTAAAACTTTTATGGGAGAAAATTAGAAATTTCTATCTGGAAATTTTTTTTTCTGGCATCATAAGTTAGATTCAAAAATATAAGGTAGAAGATATGTCATAAGATGAAAGAGTTTGACTTTTCGTTTAAGTAATCACCTATAAAATTTATTATTATTTCTCCTTGTATCGGTGTCCAAGAATAATTATCATGGTGCTCCAATGCATGATTTACAATTTTATGTGGAATGGATCAATTCATGAAAAGAAATTAATTATTGTGGCATATAAGGATTGCATTAAGACCATTGTGATTGGTTATAATTTTTCAATGTTATCAAAATATTTAATTATACTCTTATTTATAAATTCAATTAGGAAATTATGACCTATAATGATGCATCCCTCGAGTTCTTAAACAATAGATTAAATGTAGTTTTGCGGAATAAGTATATATATTATTATTCCTCTTCTACATGGACTATAATAAGATACATATAAAATGTTCATATGGGATTTTCTATAGGATGGTGATCATGCATTAAAATCTGAACTTCTTGAGTACTCTATGGCTTAATAAACCTAATGAAGAAATTATGGTTGGTCCTATCAGTAGGAATCAAATTTCAATTAGAGATTCCTTTCACACTACTCTATGAGATGAGATGACTATACCTCCCTAATTTATATTAAAATAAAACATTACTACTTCATTTATAGAGAAACTATTATTTGAAAAACAAATAGAAATTGTCTTTTCAGTACAAAAGACGTATATAGAATTGAATTCCAAATAACTACATGTACTCATTCTTTGCAGTCTTAATATAGAGTTAATTTCATCTAGACATATTTGTTTTATATATTTTAGAATGTTTGGAAATGACAGCTGCCCACATAGGATGAAATGTAGTGTTTTGGAATTCATTGTACATTGGTTTTTCATCTATTTATAGAGGAGAAAGAGTGAACTCAACAACTCTTGGTATGATTAGGATTAATATTAATTATATGAGACTAATTGATAAATATTTTTGGAATAACACTTAATAAGAATAACTAATTTGGAGACATGTCCATGTCTATTAATGGTGATTACCACTACGAGAATATGTACAACCTACTAACCATTCCATCCTCTGATGAAATTTCATTCACATGATAATCCAGGAATGATCTGATCACCATCAAACAACCTCTATCCAATATTGAGGGAATCATTTCCATGAATCATGACATGTTTAATACATCTAAAATCAAAATAGGTTATATGGATAACTCATTTTATGATCGCAACACAATCATGTTTATTGGTGTTTATAGAAGGGTAATAAGATTACTAATTTTGATGTACATATGATGGATACAACTTATAATCACGTGGATAAAATACAATTTTTATAGTGCGGCTTTAGGTGAGCTAGGCCCCTTGGGGTGTGGAGGTGTTTTTTTATACATATCATTTCTTTTTTAAAGGGTGATTCTTCCACAATGTTGGAAATAGTACTGATTATTAGAAAGAACTACGGGCCATGATATAAGCTATCAAACATAAAATTAACCATGGTAGGGATAAACTTCGGATAGATTAAAAAACAATACTTTTCTTTGAATCCTAGAGGATATTAAAAAGGGATATTCCATAGAGAGTTCTCTCATACTGGATTACATGTAATCAAGAACATAAACATATTATCCTAATTTCTTAAAAATCTTATAGATAAGTTATTTATGTGGATGATTCATTATCAAAGAAGTCAATTATTAACGTCGATTATATTTTTTCTTTTGCGATTCTTGAAAATTGATTCTCTTAGGTTGACAAGGATGTGAGGGGCATGACTCAGTCATGATTTTTTAAAAACCATAACACTACTGGAATTTTTTATTCCAATTTTATAAATAAATATTGCACCAAGGAATGAATGGATCCTGATTCATTTTATAATAATCATTTTTTTAAAATATTATAGATGATGAATCCATGACCAATGTTCATGGATCAAATCATTCCAATCAAATAATTTATGTAAAAGTGAATATTTTTAATTAAATAATTGATTTTAATATTTAATAATGAGGAATTTGGTAAAAATATATTATGAATGAACAAACTAATGAAATATATATATAAATATTGTTATTATATAGATTAATAATAAATATAAATTTATTAAATAAGATGTTTTAATGTTTTTGAACAAGCAACAATACAAGGTAAGGGTTTCATCTCTAAAATTCCCCTATTTGAGACAATTTTTGAATTACACACATATTTACATCACATGGTTTATATAATTAATATTTTGAATAATATATATCTATCCGATTTTTGACAAAGATCGTTGATGATCCATTTCATGTTGTCTATTTCAAGAGGTTGTTAGTCAAATGCTGTAAAATCTATAAGGGTTCTTGGTCGAAATTTTGATTTCTTGAGTTATTTTTTATATTTCAGACCATCTTTTTTAAATATAGTCTGATAACAACCCAATGAATATATTTTTAAATATTATTTTTGATATTTCAAGTGTCATATTGAACCGTATCATGCTATAATTTCTGATGGCCTTTGATTTTAATGTTACCAAATCAATAGGGGTTTATTCTATAATCTTATTTTTATTTTTCATATTTATGATTAAATTTAAATTAAGGGAGTTAAATAAAATTTATCTCTTAAACACAATTTATATTATTCTACTATGAATAATTCTAGTATTTCCATATTTTCATCCTACTTTTCCTCTCTTTGGTACACAACGGCAGAATAAATGATTTTAATCAGAACAAATCATATTTTTCTGGGTGACGAATATTCTTCTTCTTGATAAAGATTTTATAAAATTCATCATAAATGTTATTTTACATTCCAAAAAATAATTTAAATCCATTTTTGTCGACAAATCAATTTCATTTTACTTTTTCATAAAAAAAATTTTTTATTGTCTTCTCAATGGGATATTTTTATCATTCTCTTCAACATTTTGAAAGGAATACTACTTTTTACATATATGGAATGAATGGATTTTACCACCATCAAATCCATTATTCCTTATCAATAATCAAATACAATTTTCTATAGTTTTTTAAAAATATAATTTTGTAATTGTTCTATAAATTCATTGGTTTATATTTAAATTAAAATTAAATTTTATCTAAAAGATTAAAAATAGTTTGAAAATATTTTATAACATCATTATTACAAAAAATTATTGAAATATTTATGGGGTATTATTTTTTAATGTATCACTAACATTTTCATCTATAATTCCAAAAACAAATTCCTTAATTTCCAAAATAAATTTCTAAAACATTTATGGTCTTCTATCATCCTTTACTAATATATGGATTGTATAATATTTTTTAAATCATTTACTTTCTTTTGATCATGATTTAATTCACAGTAAATAAATTTTTTGAAATTATTTTTCTCTAGAATATCAATATTTTTAATTATAATTTATAATTTTTTTATCTAGTCAACCACATTTATATTTTCTTATCATTATACCATATTAATATATCGTTTTAGAAGAAAGAATGCTATTAATAATTTTATTTAGTTTTTTATCACCTCAACCCATACAAATGGGGTATATGCCTATATTCTACACAGCATCATGCATGCCTCTCCATATGTAAGAGGCAATCAACTAGTGGAGAGAGCTTATAGAATTTCATAGGGAGGTTATACCATCAATACCAAGTAATTATAAGAGCATTATAATTTAACTGATAAAAAATCATCAAATAATTTACTAATACAAAACCTTTAGAGAAGAAGCTTATAAAAACCATCCCATGTAGTATCATAGTCACATATTAGATACGTTATCCAAAACTAAATAAACTATCCATGTAATAGGTAAATTCAATATATATAACCAACAACATATATCAAGTCTAAATTCTCCCAATAACGATTAAACCCTCCCAATAAACCTACTCAATTGTACAACATAGAGACTTTCCCCTTCATCATATCTGTAGACATAAAATCTACAAGGACACTAAAATTCCTAGCTATGGGATCAGCACAAGACTCTTTAGAAATTATCTAACATCCCATAACAGAAGTGTATTATATATGTATATAACTGTGAATTTTATGAAAGTAAGTCTAATAGATACATGCAATAATAATTATACACATGCATAATCAGTAACACAATATTTTCATAGAAAGGCTCTACCTACTTGAATACCATGCTCGAGGGAACATCAGCCGATAACATGACCCATACCCCTTTAGGGATATTCTAAAAATATGAGTGAAACTTCACAATTTATGGGGTATTCCAATTCATGTGACCTCTAATTTAAAATACCCCTCCCAATGGGCAGTCCACTATACTCCACCTACTGATTCAAATATAGAAGAAAAAAAATAAAAAAAATGATATAAGAAACAATTGTTAGATTAAAAATCTTGTAAAATAGATAAAGTATCATAAACATAAACATCGACCTGAAATAAGTTGGGGCTCATGTATCATGGATACAAATACCAAATTCCCATGATTATGATTAAAAATTGGTCTCTTAGGTTAGAACATATATTCAATAAAATTCTAGGAACCTTTGTAAGACATATACTAAAGGAAAGGGATATATACCATAGGTGAAATATTGATTCAGAAGAAAGGGTCACCGTCAGAATCTGAATGTGAATATGGATCCAGGAACTGATCCCAAATCAACAAAATTTAGAATACTAGGATGATGGTAGAGAATAAAACACACCCCGAAGGTATGTAAATATTAAACATGCAAGTTAATATCTGGTTCTTATAATGATCATGCCCCAATGGTTTTGTAGACACCAAATCCTTGATTCTATGTTCTAATTCTTACAATGATACACAAATCACATTATAAATCATAACAATACACTTATATTCGATCAATAAATCAAGAATATAGTTTATTATTATCAATGAGAAGATTAAAGAAAATGGTTTTGAAAATAAATGAAGTCACAAGATCAAGAATGTAGGATCAAATAATTGTATGGACATCAAACTGTGGGGTTATAAAGGAATAGTAGAACCCAAAATCATCGCGAGAGGGATCGTAAGTTGTGGGTCATCAAATGAGGTGAAAATAATAAGAGAAATTGAGTCAAATGAAGGATTTTTTTTAAAAAAATATATATTATATTAGTGTCCCAATGAGATTTATTGGATTCCACTAGCTATTTAGTGGTATCCATTAGCTACTCAATAGACATTAGAAAGATCTAGTTCTACCAAGGAGCAGCAATGATTATTTGTATGATGCTAGAAAAAATATCTTCATCTTGAGATCCACCCTAGTTAGAGGGTGGGACTAACCTTTTATCATCATGGTTGTAACATCCTAAATGCCTTTATCATACACTACGGATTTAAAAAACCTCTCAAAAATATATGTAAATGTTTATAAATGGCATAAATATAGTGGTGGGTTAAAATTTTCCCCCACTTATGATTTTATATCCATGAGAAGTATACCCATAGGTCTGCTCAAATATCTTAGACCACTATGCCTAAATTTCTATATCCTGCACCTGTGACCCCTCCAAAAAAATGTATGTGATAAAACAAAACCCCAAGAAAGAGGAATATTTCTCCCTCATATAGCCATCTCGCTTCAGTACACTATTAAGGTACTCCTCTACAAAATTTTCATTTAGATCCATCTCAATATCATGAATGTTGAAAACATGAACATGATGAGGATAATTCTTCTAAAGACGAGACACACAGAATGAATTGTGCATGCCATGATACCATGGAGTAAAATCACATCAATATGTGTCATGAACCAACCCGGGTCGACGCTAAACTGGTCACCCCGAGCCGATCTGCGACATGTCCCAAGGGTCATTCCCAATCCCCCCATGGTGGAAACTAGTTTCAAGCATCAAAGTATATAATAGGGAACAATTTAAGCCCAAGAGATAAAACAAGAACTAGATAAATAAATATAATAGATAGAGAATGCATAAAAACAACATCTTATTCTTAATTAAACAATTAACTAATCCAGATACAAAGTACTACTAAAAAGAAAAAAACTGGAAACATGACCCTACTGAAATGATCTTTTTGTGATCCATTTGTCACCACCAACCACAAGCCCGAAACTGCTCCCACATGAGCAAAAACTAAGAAGAATCATGAACAATAGCTAAAACTACAAATGAAATAAAAAAGTATAGGCATGAGCACAAAAAAATTCCCAGTAGTGATGACAAATGTAAACAATTGAATCCAAGTGTTTCCTTACCCAATGTTGTCTGATGATACATGTTTTGAAATACAATGATAAAAATATGGTTTTCCTGTTTAAACAAAATAACACCTCTTTCCCACAATGAGAACCAATTCATGCCATATATAATTTCAAAATAGTATACCATTTTATAAATAAAACCAAAAAAGTGATATCAGGGTTATGCAAAAGGGAGACAGGTAAATAATACATACTGAAAATAAATCAGTGTGTTAGAAAAATAAGCAAGCTATATGATCTGAAAATAAACCAAGGTAACAGAAAATAATCAAGAAATACACGCTATAAACATGGGAGATCATGAACATCCCTTGACAACCCCGGGACACACTCGGTTCAGAACCACCTTCCGACGTATGGTAAAGCCCAATAGTCTATAACACATTGATCTCCCTCACGAAAAAATCAGTGGAAAATCCCACCAGGCCTCTCAATCTACCAGGTGCACCAACCCGCCAAATCGGGGTTGGTGTGAAACCGTCACTCGATAATCTATAATATGATTAGGAACTCGTGGTGGTTATAATAATATTGTGTATGTAGGAAGGCCCTCAAACATGTGACTCATATCACAATAGTTTCCTTCCTCGAACATGGATGCTACCTATACATTCACCCATAAAGGGTTACAATTGATAGGGGCACCACATATATATGTTCAATCATTCACATTATACAAAGTGCCTAATGGGCCATCACATCATGTTCATTTCATAACTATTTTTAAAAAAGACCGTTTAAGGTTTCCAACTGAGCACACACTTTTGTTAAAAATATCTTGCAAACACCACTCTTACATTTACAATGCTATGAAGGCCTTTTAGTTTTAAACATAAATTCAAATCCTTAACAATTATAAAACATTCTTTTACCATTTTCTGACTTACACCAAATCATATCTCAAACCGAATAGACAAACCTTACAAAACACAATATAAACCATGATTTCCAAAAAAAATTATAACAACACTTTACTAAACCACATTTCAAATACTAATTATATACCACTCAAGGGGATCAACATTATTTGAAAACTGTACTGAATTTATAAAACTAAGCATCAAAGAAATCCCAAATTATCTTAGGACAATAACTGGCCACCTACATTATTAATGGAAGATAAAACAATCCAAAAAAACATTAAACCCTTTCCAACACATTTTAACACGTTTAGCATGCTATAAAAACATCTAACCATACACACCCTAAATCTTCTATTGAACCCAAACACACAACAAGAAAAAATTTTAAATACAATCCCTAAAAATCACCACTTACCAACATTATTTTAATGGGATGCCAATTAAAAATATTGAATCCATTAAACCCTTACAGAAGTGTATTTACAAAATAGATAAATCCTGACACATCCAAGCCAAGTTCATTTATAAAAAATGTCGTTGCAACATAATAATGGTAATACATTTCATAAGGGACAAATTCCTTCTTAAATAAACATATGAAATTCAATCATTCTTTCTGTGTATCATAAAACTAATAAATTTACCCTAAAACTCATTTAAAACCAATTTTTTTCAAATAAAACAAATTCCAAATTTCTATAATAATTTAAACATGGGTTTTATAGAGTTGTGAAATTAGTTTATACATTTATTTAAATTGTAAAGCATCAAAGGAAAGTCTTTAGGAATGAAAAACATGGAAACACCAACCTAAACCTCATGCGATTGTAATGAAACTTCAATGGGTTGAATAACGATGCCCCATGGACAAAATACACACCCTAAATCCAATGGAAACCCAAGATACATATTATCCATAACATATAGGGTTCATCCAACAATAAACTCCACATTAAAACCCATAAAAGGATTCATGAGAGGAGTCAAAGTGAAAGAGGACTAACTAGAAAGAATCACCAGAGGGAGGAGTAGCTTCCGGATATATTCTTGAATGGGAGGAGGTGTGAGTGAGGGGGGTAAGGGGAAGGTAGGTTAGAGTGTGACAAAATTATGGCGGAGAGGGGTGAGTGCATGATGGATAAAAAAAAGAAATAACGATGAGCGAGAGGGATGGAGTATAGGTATAGGGGTGACCATGATTAGTAGAATAAGTTGGGAGAGAGGGAGATGCATAGAGAGAGTTGTGAGAGAATAAAAACAATTAAAAAAGATATATAGGGAGAGATAGTGGGGGAGATGCGCGATGGATAAGAAAATGTAGGAGTGAGGCGTGATTTGAATGAGGGGTAAGTTGAGAGAGGGATAATAAAGTGATTGATAAAAAAATAAAAAATTCATTGGGAAGGGTGGTGTGTGATGGGTAAAGGAAAAAGTGTAAGGTGTGATTGGATATAACTGAGTGGATAGAGGAATAAAAAAAGAAATAACTGTGCAAAGAGGGGTGATGCGTGAGATATATATGAAAGTTGGGAGGTGTGATTGTAGATGGGGAGATTATGTGGATAATAGAAACAATAAATAAAAGAATATATGGAGATTAGAAAGAGGGAACACATAATATAAAAAACAATGGGGAGGTGTGAGATAAGGGGAGTGGGGTATGCATGGTGGTTTTATGGGGATAGTGGTGTGAGTGTGAGTCATGGAGAATACAAAAAAGAGGGAATAACACCCCTTAAAAATTTAATATAAAATTAACAACAAAACATAAAAATGTTAATAATAATAGTCATAATGATAATAATAATAATATTAATAATAACAAAAAATTAAATAATAATAATAACATAAATTTTTTTAATGAAAATATTTATAATTTTTTTAAAAAAATTATAAAATCATAACAACACCATTTATTTTATTAATGATAATAATAATAATAATAATAATCATAATGATAATCATAATTTTATTTATTTTCATTTAAATAATAAAAAAATTAATAGTAACCAAATAATAATTATATTTATTTCCATTTTAAAGATAATAACATAATTAAAAAAAATTAATAAAAAACAATAATAATCTGAAAAACTACGTAATTATTATATATCTTAAAAATTAAATTTATTTCATTCTGATAAAGTTTTATTATTTTAAGTAATGGGTAACTGTAGGGGAATCCATGCCAACCACACAGTTACCGCCAACCATGGGGTGCCCATGCATCGATACGAAACATCCCAAAAACATCAAATGTCAAAAAAAACCATTAACCCAACCCTCACCTCGAAAAGACTAACCGAAGCCAAAAAATATAAGGTAAATTAATTTAAAAGGTCGGGGTGTGACAATTCTTCCCACCAAAAAATGTTCTACCCCCAGAAAGTCTCACAGCTAAAATACAACCAAAACTCATGTCAAAGACCGACCAAAACCGTTGGAAAAAAAGCCTTGAGCTGACTATTCACTATACAAGTTACACCTGACCAACTCAAAGAGAAAATTTTGCACAAATCAATGGGAGAATACGAGAGAGTACTCCCCACCACAAGAATCCCCCTAACGCAATAATTTAGACATAAAACACAGAAACCCAAGGGGGAAATAGAGGAACTCCCAACCAAACCTACCGACTTCTCCACATGAGATAAACAAGACCATTTGGACTTTAACAGAAAACCACTATAAGGGCACCCGACATACTAGGGCACCGAAATAAAGAATTCCCTATAACAACACCATCACATCTATGAATTCCACACAATGATCTAAAACTCTTTATACCTCACATCTCCAAACGATCACTAATAAAACCAAGACCAACCCACAAAATATCGAAGAACACTTTTATGAAAAACTAACAATTCTAGTGGTTAAATTTAGATGATTGAAACGATTATGATCACAAAAGGATAAGTTCATGACACTATCACCATAAAAGTTGAACTTCCAATAGCAGGAAAACAAGAACAATATATCCCTGAATGTCACTATTCCAAGACGAATGATAAACAACCAAGAAAGGTCTCACATGCTTTTGACACGCTAACTATGTGCGAGCTTCACCCCGAGACATGCGGCTGGGGATCTGATGGAGGAAGCATCTTATGCCACATAGTCAGACACTAGAATCCCCGATCATAACTCCTTCCTAAAATGAACCTTCCCACAGAACATCCCCTGGTGTCCCGAACTTCCCCAATGATGACATGACTTAAGAGGAATTCAGCCCAATGACTTGGAATGCCCAAACCATCCATATTGATGTCACACCTGAACACATTCTAAAAAATTGGGTTCTAGGATTAATGAAGATATCCTCTTAGGGAAGGTTCCTCCTACACTCACTCCTCCCAAAATATGGAACATTAACAAAAACCAATTATCACTAACTACTCCCCACTCTATTAACGACAACATAACCAACCTCCACTGGTCCCAAACAAAACCCTTAAAAAACACAAAAATGGCATGAACCTTAATATCCTAGGGAGTTCCCAAACACACAAAGACACACTTCACCACCCTCAAGTCATTCCACCACCTCTAACGGACCTCCAACACCTCAAAGGGAGATGAAATATAAAACCACCGAAACCTGGACATGACTCATCCACAACATAGGGACCTTTCTAGGAGGCATACTTCGAACAAAACAAGAAACACAAAACCAAAACTTGCCTCAATCGAAAACACATTCGAAAATAACACGCCAACCAAATACTACTGTCCCAGAAACCAATCAAATATAAACAAAACCAAATCCCTCCTTTCCAAAATCACCATTTTCATTTAAATTTCAGAACTATATTATCCCACTATCATTTTACATATGCAAAAACCACATTTCACAAGACAAAAAACCACACCTCACGGAAAAACCAATTTCTAAAACCATTATATATATTAAAACGTACCCAAGGAATCCTATGGACCATCACATGAGTTTCCATACAATTTCATCCACATCATCCTTAAAAATGTTCCTCCACACACCGTACACACCCACACACATGCGATCTTCTATAAAGAGTACCAAGGGACACATCCTTTCTATGTCGAAACCCAATCATTTACACAAAACTCATATAATTTTAAAACTCCATTTCCCAATTTAAAATCATTTTAGAGAAAATATTTTCTTTTAAAAACCCACTTTCATTTCAAAAAGAATGATTTCACCAACCAGAACCAAACAAAGTACAACATACAAAGAATCAGCGGAATGAGGAACAATCAGTTAAACATAACCCAACGACATTGTACTAAGACACACCCAGAATATGCGTCAACAACTAGAAAGAACTTAAACCATGAACTCGGACTCCACTTGGGTTACTATTCCATGTGATGTCACGACATGACACAGGTTTGCCTCTATTGTTATCCCTCAATCAAAAACAATGACACAAGGCTCAAATCTCAAACTACCCCTTGCAACTAAAGGTTCAGAATGAGCAAGGGTTCATGACACCTTTCTCACACAAACCTCTCAAGTCCCAAAAGTCCAAATATTCATCTAACAAAGACCCCAAATAACAAAGGCCTCCTCTGATACCATTTTGGAATGAACTAACCCGGGTAGACCCTGAACTGGTCTCCCGAGCCAGTCTGAAACATGTCCCAAGGGGCGTTCCAAATCCCCATGGGATGGAAACTAGTGCCAGGCATCATTGTATACATGAGAGAATGACTTTATCACAAGATATAAAACCAGAACTAGATAAATAAATATAACAGACAGAGCACACTGCATAATAACAACTTAATCATAAATAAACAAAGAACTGATCCAGATACAAAGTACCACTAAAAAGAACAAAACTAGAAACAAGAACCCGCTACAACGATATATGTGTGACCCATTGGTCACCTCCAACAACAAGCCCAAAACTGTTACCACATGAGCAGCCACTAAGAAGAGTCATGAACAACAGCTGAACCTATAATTGAACTGGTATAGGACAGGACTGAGCACAAAAAATGCTCAGTAGGGATGCCAAAAGTAAACAACTGAATCTATGTGTTTCCTTGCCCATGGTTATCTAATGACATATGTTTAGAAATAAAATTATAAAAATATGGGTTTCCCTTTTAAACAAAATAACACATCTTTCCCAAAATAATAACCAATTCTAGCCATATATTAGTTCAAAAACAGTTTACCATTTTATAAATAAAACCAAACAAGTGATAGCAGCGTTATGAAAAAGAGAGAGAGGTAAATAATACTTACTGAAAATAAATCATTGTAGTAGAAAAATAAACAAGAAATACAAGCTGAAAATAAACCATTATAACAGGAAATAACCATGGAAGAAAAGTTGTAACCATGGGTGAACCTGAACATCCCTAGACAACCCTTGGACGCACTCGGTTCAGAACCACCTGTTGGCGTATGGTGAAGCCCCATTGTCTATAACCCACTGATCACCCTCACTACAATATCATCTGAAAATCCCACCCGGCCTCTCTATCTACTAGGGGGGCACCATCCTTCCAATTTGGGCTATTGAGAAACCGTCACTCGATAATCTATAAGACACCCAGGAACCCGTGGTGGTTATAATAATACTTTGTAGGTAGGAAGGCCCTCGCACGCATGACTCATCACACCGCACTTGCCTTCCTCAAACACAGATGCTTCCTATACATTCACCCATAAAAGGTTACACTATACATGAGCTCCTCGTATATGTGTTCAATTATTTACATTAAACAAATTTCCAAATGGGCTATCACAACAAGTTCATATCAAAACTATTTATTAAAAAAACTGTTTCAGCTTTCTAACCGAGCACACACATTTGTTCAAAATATCTAGCAAACACCACTCTTACATTTACAACTCCATAAATGCCTTTTAGTTCTAAACATACATTAAAACACGTCACAGTTATCAAACATGCTTTTTCCCTTTTCCTACCCACACCAAAACATGTCTCAAACCGAATGGACAACCATTAATAGAACATTATAAACCATGACTTCCAAAACACATAAAACAACACTTTACCAAAACACATTTAAAATAAACTTTATAAACCACTCAATGGGACCAAATATTTTTGAAAACTAAACTCCATTTAGAAATCTAAATGCCCCTGAAATCACCAATTACCTTAAGACCATAACTAGCCACCAACTTTATTTATAGAACATAAAACAATATAAATAATCCTTAAACCCTTTCCAACTCATTTTAACACGTTTATTAGGCTATACCAACAACAAACCATAAACAACCAAAATCCACTATTGAACTCAAACACAGAATAATAAAACATTTTAATGCCTTTCCCTAAATATCACCACTTACCAACATTATTTTTTAGGGACGCAAAATAAAAACATTGAATCCATTAAAACCTTACAGAAGTATTTTTTAACATAGTATATAAGTTATAACATAACCAATAAACGTACATTAATATAAAAAGTCGTTGCAACATAATAATGGTAATACATTTCATAAGGTACAAATTCCTTCTTAGATAAACATAGGCAATTCAAACAAGCTTTCTAGGTATCATAAAACTATGAAATTTACACTAAACCTCATTGAAAAACAATTTTTATCAAATAAAATAAATTAAAACTTGCTATAATAATATGAATAATGGTTTTATTGAGTTGTGAAAATAGTTTATAATTTACTTAAATTGGAAAGCATCAAAGGAACAGATTTTGGAAAGAAAAACATGGAAACACCTACTGAAACCTCATGTGATTGGAATAAAACTTCAACGGGAGGAATAACGACACCTCGTGGACAAAACGCACACCCTAAATACAAAGAAACCCCAAGATACAAATTAAACCTAGAATTTAGGTTTCATAAAACAATAGACCCCACATGAAAGCCCTAAAAATGATTGAGGAGAGGAGAGAAAGGGGAAGGGAACACAACAGAATGAATCGCCAGAGGGAGGAGCGCTAACCTGAAGGAGTCCCAAATGGGAGGAGGCGTGAGTGAGGGGGGTAAAGTGAAGGTAGGTTTGAGTGTGATGAAATAAGGGGGGAGAGGGGTTATGAATTATGGATAAAAAAAGAAATCAAGATGAGTGGAAGAGAGTATATGGAAAGGGGGTGAGCATGTTTGGTAGAATAATTTGGGAGAGAGGGAGATTCCTGGAGAGAGTTGTGATGGAAAAAAGGAAATAAAAATAGAATAATAGGGAGAGATAGTGGGGGAGATGTGTGATGTGTTGGAAAAAGGAAAATTGATCCGTGATTGGTGATAGGGATGAGGGGAGAGGGGAATAAAAAAGTGATAGATAAGAAAATAAATAAATTCATTGGGAAGGGTGGTTTATGAGGGGTAATGGAAAAAGGGTGGGGTGTAATTGGAGATAGGTGAGTGGATAGAGGAATAAAAAAATAAAGAAATGGGTAAAGAGGTGTGATTCATGAGATAAAAATGAATGTGGGGAGGTGTGATTAGAGAGAGGGAGGTAATGGGGAAAATAAAAACAATAAATTAAAGAAGATACATAGATTGAAGAGAGGGAACACATAAGATAAAAAAATAAGTGGGATGCATGATAGAAGAAAAGTGGGGTATGAATGTGGGGTTTTTGGGGATAGTGGTGTGAGTGGGAGGCATGGAGAATAATAAAACAAGACTAAATCCCCATAACAAAATTAAAATAAAATTAACAATAACAAATAAAAAATGTTAATAATAATAGTGATAATGATAATAATAATACTAATAATAATGAGAATACTAACAATTTAAATAATAATAAAAAACCAAAATTTTAATGATAATATTTATAATAGTTTTAAAAAAATTATGTAATCATAACATCGCCATTAATTTTCTTAATGATAATAATAATAATAGTAAAAATAATAGAAATTATCATCATAATTGTATTTATTTTCTTTAAAATAATAAAAAATTTAATATCAACCAAATAATAATTATATTTATAACCTTTTTAATGATAATAATATCATTAACAATTTTAATAGAAAACATTTTTATCTGCACAATAATGTTATTATTATATATCTTCAACATTAAATTGATTTCATTCTGATAATGATTTATTATTTTAATTAATGGGTAACTAAAGGGGTAACTGGGCCGACCGCATGGTTACCTCCAACCGTGTGGTGCCCGTGCACTGATCCGAAACTCACCAAAAACATAAAATGTCAAAAATATATAACGATGCACCCAACCCGCACCATGAAAAGTCTAACTGAAGAAAAAAATATGATAAAATAATTTAAATGGTCAGGGTGTGACAATAGGAAACCTCATAATGATATCAAAAATATTAAATTATCCAATTTACCATAACACGATTATTCTTTTTTCCTAAAACACCTCTTCACTAACAGAGGATACCCGAGAAAAGAAACCTCCTCAACCATAGTGAAATCAAAGGATCATCTACCTCATACAACATAAGATTCTCTCTTTTTTATATTTTTAATAAAATTAATGAATCAAATTAACCTACTCAGAGATATCCAATTCTATAGTCAGAACAATGAATGAAGATTCACATTTCTTATGGAATCATAATGGGGAACAACAAGGACACCCATATAGAGCCTTAAATAGAGGAATATAAATCATGTAATGATTTATTAATCATAATAGAAATATTCCATATCCAATTGAGTATCCCAATATGATTTAAAATAAAAAATTCGTGCTCAAATAATTTACACTATAATTTTGACCATTCATTCTGACTCTCGTCAGTCTAAGGATGAAATTTCATATACACTTTCCATGAGGTTCCCATTACCTGACGCAAGACATTCAAATGTCTTTTATTAAACTGGAAATATCTCTTAGATACCTTTCATGAATGAAATCAATGATGTTGAATGATCTCTAATAAATAGATTTTTCATAGGTCATCCACTAAGTTCACCTGAAAGATCGATATAAAGATTCCCACCTTATTCAACTAATCCACTGACAAAAAAATGTCTTGGACTATTGAGGATTTAGGATACCATTTAATGATTTCCATAATATCTTAATCCCACTTCATTACTTGCAATAGATGTTTCAGGAGTAAATATACCACACTATATTTGACTTTTTTTAGATAAATGACCTCCAAGGCTCATAAAATATAAATGAAAACGTACTATTATGTGAATGAGCATATTTTACATTTTTACCTTTGTAAAATAAGTAAAAGATCAATAGTAATAACATTAGATGAAATGAAAAACTCCTCATTCTCTCCCTTATTTTCAATTAAATCCTCAAGATTATTGGTTTCAAGGAAGAAATATTTTATGATATAGTTCATTGATAAAATCTTGTCAAGGAAATTGACCCATTTCATTTATAGTTTCCATGAAATATGGTTTTTTCTAGTTCTAAAATCATTCACAATAAATGTTGAGTCACATTAAATCATGATATTTTTATACTTCCATTGGTTATATATGGAGTCAAAATTTATCAGTCTATTTGTCTCTGCTTCCAAGGTTGTAGAAAAGACACAAGATCCAGGGTGGAATTCAAAAACATCCCTACTAAGGTCCTAGAAGACCACAATATACCCTAATAGACTAGGAAATCCCCTCAAAGCCCCATAGAAGTTTCACATAATCGATCTAATAAATGGGTTAAACCCTAATATCTCAAGACTACCACATGATTGAGGATATTTATCTGAGACCTTCAGATGCCAAAACACCAACAGGTCCTTCAAATAATTGTTGTTGTAGTTCTTTTACAGTTTTCTTGCATTGGATATAACCACCATTATGTTAGAAAGTTTTGAATTTCTATTGATGTGTTACTATTAATGAATATATTTGTTACCTAGTGCCCATATGACTTAAATAAGGTCTTCACAGGTCACCCTGAAGAGCTTGGTTATCTATTTGGACATTGGAATCTTGGAGAGAGCAGGTAGGAAGTACCTATTAGAATCGTCTGGTGGTGGATGATCCACATAGATATCAAAGAATACATTCCATATGGAGGATACAGTTTGATAGAAATTAAATAGATGATTGGAATACTCATGATGTTGAGACAAAGATTACATAATGATTAAATAGAAATACAATCAATTTATAGGGTATCATCAACAAGAACTCTATTGTGAGAGAGTCTCCAAATCAAGGTATATCTGTATAGATATTGATATTTTTTGATATGATCACCAATCCATTTATAAGATCCTTGGAACTGATACTTATATAAGGCCTTGAAATTGAAAATCTCATTTTAGGTCGGCCCCATTATGACCACGTTATCTTTATGGATAAATTCACAATTTCAAATATCCAAAGTGATGTCATCTAGTAGTGCGTCCAAGGTATACATTTAATCATTGATAGAAATGTTGTATTCAATATCCTATTCATTATAACCATAACGTTCCATAAGAGGAAAAATAGTCCAGTTGGCTATCATGAACTGGAGTAACAAAATGGAACTTACTAGCTAGTGGGACTGAGCATGAATTTTTTGAAATATAATTTCAAAACATGACATATTGATGAATCCATGTAGAAATTGTTTCATATTGTAAGTTTATCAATGAACTGAGATCTTATAAATACCATAAAATATAACTTATTATTTATATATTTCTAAACAAACTAATCTTGAAGGGACTGATTGAAATAGATTAGGTTTCTGATACAGATACCTCCAAGATTAAAGGGAAAGAAACATTACTTCCAATAGATTGTGACAACCATTCTTTCCATCATGCTACAACTACAAACAATATTTATAATCATGGTGTTAATAAATTTAATTATTGAGGTAGGCCAGATGTAAACCATGAATGAGTAGTCATGTTTTGAAACAATCACATTCTTGATAAGGAAATCAATTCCATCCATAGAAAGATATTTCCCTTTCTAAGAGGAAAGATTTCTTCTCACTTAGATCAATGTGTTGGTGATGTATGATGCCTGACTTATTCCCCAAAACATTGGTAAACTAATGTAGATAATGTGGATTAACCCTCCCTTATTCCCATGTCCTTGATTATACCAATTTTTCTGGAGGATGGAATATTCTTTCCAATGTAGATGAATCACTTACTCCATGTACCTTCTTAGCTAGAAACCATTTCATAATACTAAAGGGCCTTCTTCTTTTCTAATATTCCTTCTATCTCCCTGAGTAAATAGAATAATATAATAAAAATAAATAATTTATAGGGACAAGATATACCTCGTTCATCCCTAATAGTTTTCATGTAACCATTGTTCAACACATGAAAGGAAATCCTACTATGTAATCCTCTTCAATAACAAAAAATAATAGTAGAGAGGGGGTCTCCTTATCTCGCCCCTACTGAGAACATAAAATATCCCTCTAGAGATCTGTTAATTAAAATTGATACTTAAGGAGGCCCAAGAAATAATTTGATCCAATATATGAAAATTTTGTTGAAGAAAACATCCGAAAGGACCTTACTGCTAAATCCCCAGTCCATAGTATAAAATACTTTTTTTATGTTAATCTTGACCACCATGTTGCATCAGCTTGTTGTCATTGTAAAAAGAATCAAACACATAAATGTGGTTAGCAGGAAATCCTGGATTCTAGTACCATTCAAAAATCCAAATTGATTTTATGAAACGATTTCGTTCGATATGAGATCATGCTGGCTGGCATGAATTTTTTCAATTATTTTATGAATTGTGTTGAAAAGAGACACTAGCCTAAATTGAATAAGGTCACTAGACTTCTCTTCCTTTCAGATGAGGGAAACTAGTTTAGAATTAATCCTCGATTGAAAGATCCACCCATAAATAAATATTTTATGTGTTTTTAAACATAAATCTATATGATCTCCTAGAATTTTTGGAAGATATGATGGGTAAATAGATCCTCACTAGGTTATATTCACTTATTGATACCAAATATAGATTACCTGATTTCAATATCTAGAGGATGGGAGTTAATAAGTGAATTATCTTCTTCAATAATCATTTTAGGATTGATACCTTCCCATATTTCATCATTCATTGTAGGTACATTGAAAAGGTTCTCATAAAAATAGAAAATGCCCATGGAATGTGTCTATAAATCATTCAGAATTTGGTCACCATCCTTCAGGATGGAAAAAGGCCTATTATCCCTTCTTGGAAATTGATGAATATTGAAGAAAATAGAGTTTCTATCCCCATAATTGAGCCACCTGACTTTGAAAATATCATTTTGTATATTTTATATGAGTTTAAAAATATTATTAAGCATGGTGGAAATCTTTTCTTATTGTTTGATTCCTCCAGGGAAGTTGTTCATGGTGATTTCTTCTTGAAGAGATTTTAATGGAATTCAAGATAATTAATTTCTTCATCAATGTTCCTAAAAATGTTCCAACTATAATCCTTCAGTTTAGCCCTATGAATTTTTATTTAGGATATGCAATCAAGTGGGTTGTCATTACATTCATCAAAGGCCTTAGTGTCTTGAACAACATGGTTTCAATCATTAAAGATAATCTATGCATTTTGATCCTAAATGGTATGGGATATATCTTATTATTCCTATGAAATATCAAAAAAATAGGATGATGATCAGAGCGTTGTTTAGCAAGGGTGGAACATGAAATGGATCTCAAAAATAAAAGTGAATAATCATTAACAAAAGTTCTGTAAATTCTACTAGCACTAATTCCATTAATATTTATTCTGAACCCCATGAATTCAGCTCCAATGAGATTAACCTCAGTTAAATTAGCACCCTCAACACAGTTTAAATACTTATTCTATAAGGACCCAACCTTAAACATTACTTATTATTTAATTAAATGAATAATTCACATTGAGGATATTTTCAAGTATATAGTTTTAGAGAATTAGGACATAAATATTACATCTCAAAGATTACAAAGTAGACATATCTACTTAGCTTCCATTTTTTCACAAAATAAAAACACTTGATCACAAGAGTCGTGTCTAGTTACTTGTTTTAGACATCCTGACATTTCCATGATCCCATCCTTGACCCTATTCATCTTTATGTCCTGTGAAAAACATTTCAAAAAAACATGGGATGAGCATAAAAAGCTCAGTAAGGGTTATAATAATATGGAAAGAAAACATTTTTCATGTATACATAAGAATCAATGAAATCATATTTTACTCATAAAACATAAGCAATTTAACATACCTCATGAAATCATGAATAAATCCTAGAAATAATAATACATAAAGGTAACTTGAGGCATTCATAACATTCTTATGTACGGAGTAACCCTGGTGGTTAGGTTTGGAATACCCATCACAGTATATTCTATAAATCACTTTGGTGAAACCTTAACGTTTACCCCTTCGCGTTACCCAATACATTGGAGAGCTATATCGGGCTCACCTGACCTTAGTTTTTCACGGAACCATCCGTCTGCATAAAAATGGCCAAGAACCATAACATAATCATTGAACATAACGTAAACATAAATGAAATATAACATTCCCACATTGCCACAACAAAATAACATTTTAAGATATTGAAATAATGAATCCATTCTAAAAAACATTTTTAAAACCATTTAAAACATTTATTAAATAGATTTTTGAAACCAAGTGTCCCACACCACTTTGAATATTTTAACATTTTAAACCATTAATATCCATATAAATAAATCCTTAAAACCATTTTGAAAACATGGATATTAATGAGAAATATTTATAAGAATATATCATTCAAACACTTAAAAAGTTATTTTAGTTAAAGGGTTTTGAACAAAATGAGAGACACTTGAATACAATAATTGAGCAATAACATTTAATCAGAAATTTATAATATCATGAGAATAAAGGGATTCATGATATATTATTTCAAAGGATAGTATATACACCATATAGGAGTCAATTGGTTCATAACAACAATGAAGTCTCAATAAAAATGTAAAATGAGATGAAATCCTTTATAAAGAAGGTTTCCTTAAATTAAGGATAAATCAATCACCTAATTATGTGTGAAACTATAAATATCTCCAATATAAGTGGATATTATGTGTAAGACAATCAAAGATCATTCACACATATTCAATTGATGTCATATTAATTAACTACATGTTGAACCCAAAGAAATAGAAATTGGGTTAAGAAGTCCCCTTGGTAAAATTCGACAGCCTAACGTCGTCACTTTAAAATTCAAAAAATTAGTTGATGAGAGAGAAAATGGTATCTCATCACTTGGACATAAAATTTACATCAATAAGGAAATATAAGAACATATCCCAACAAAAAAATGGGTAATTAAAAGACATAAAAAAATAAGTCTTTTAAAAAGAGGAGTGTGAAAGGTTCCCAAACCGGTTTGGGAAACTTTCAAAACGTACAACCATTAAAGAAGGGTCATACAATGAAGATGTAACTACCCATAAATGTTATAATATTATATAAATAGTAAAATAATGGGCAGTACATACAACACACAAAGGGAAATAGTGGCAAATGTCGCATGAATCTCACGGGGATAAAAACTGAGATGAAAATCCCCTTATGAAAATTAAGTAGCCTAATGGTGCCACATAAAACATCCAAAAATGGATGGATGAGATAAAATAAGGTATCTCATCATATTAACATAAAATTTACAGAAATAGGAATATAAAATAACATCCTCCAACATAAGAAATAGGAGCATAAAGTAAGTGTCCTAAAAAAAGAGTACTTAAAAAGAAATGGAGAGGTAGGATCCCTTACCTCATGTCCGACTTGTATTGTTCATTTCTTTATATTCCTGAATAATAAACGTTGGTAAATTTATAATTTATTAAGTTCCTCCTTCAAATATTATTATTCAGTTCATATCACATAGTATAATGTTATAATAATTGGTTAATAATGTGAGTTCATATCAGACGTTTTTGTCGATGTTTGGTACATGAGTCAAAAATGAACTTGTTTGAAAATGATTGTCCATGTAGTTATAAGTAAATCATCTCCAGAATAGTATTAATGATTTAAATATCATATATATGCAGTAAATATTAGTTTTATACTATTCCATAACATTTAGAGATAAAAAGAAATGAAATGCCCATTTCCTGGAGACGGTAGACCGTACGTACGCATGAACGCTACTTTCAATTCTTTGTCATATTAATGGAATTAAAAATAATAGAGAGATATATATATATTATAATTACAGTATAATATATATGTTTTATATGTCACATAAGTTCATTAATTTTATTATTTATACATTCCATGTATTGCATGAACGACTCACATCACTTGAGGGAATGGTAGTCCACACTTCCTCGTATGAAATTATCAAATTTGCAAAACATGAAAGCATAAAGGTATGTTTAAATATAAATTACAGAAGCATATGGAAAAAATAAATACCATATATATCAAATATTAAATACAGTTAGATCATAATGGCAACCATGAAAGGTGTTAAGAGAAGATTGAACAATCATGGTTTCGTGAGGCAGTAATTCGCAATCCAGAGAAACAATATGTTCTTTATCCATTAGACGGAGGTGTGTGTAGATGTAGCTAGAATAATTCAAATAAAAACATCCTAGTATATTTAATATAATGGTTTTTTTACAAAAGAAAGGAATAAAAAGAGTTTATGGGTTTTGAGAAGAAAAATAAAACAAAAGAACACAAGTGAAAACATTGCCTTTAAATCAGGTAACTCCTCTTGGTTTGAACCAAAAGGGTTTCTTGAAGAGCATTCTTCCAAATGTGAGGCTTAAATGATTAAGAGAGGGATGTGGAGATATGAAATGGGCTTGGTATGGCCGATCCAAAAGCTTTAGAGGTGTGGGTAAGGTGGTAGAGGTGGGGGCATTTTATAAGAGAAGAGGAGGGGCACTCTTGGAAAGTTATAAAATATTACTTTATTATAAAATGATTTTCAGATTTTAAAGGTCCCAAAAGGATAAATTTCGTGGATAAGGTGATAAGGTTTCTAAATAATCCCTTCCAATAGGTTTGTGACAAGTTTAGGACTTATATTTTACCCTATCTTCTCATATTATTTTAATCGTTCATTTATGAGGTAATCATTACATCATCACGGTGTCATAAATAAATTATTTTATATAATATATAAAAATTATAAAAAAATATCATGAGGTATTAAATCTTTTTATATTCCTAATAAATATTTATAGTCAACAATATGACTTGCATAACCCCATGTAAAAGTTGTTTTAGTAAAACAATACATGTTGTGACATTTTAATTTTAACTTTAAATAAAAAGTTATTAATGTCATTTTCCAACAAAAGTGGCTCCATGGGGTCCACATGTTGACCCATGGATTGTCTTGGTCGGCCATGACTCATAAAATAAGGTTATTACATGTTTCAAGGTCATTTAATATTAATAAAACATTATCTTTACCTTAAATTACACTAATTACCTTTAATCGCGATTAATAAAACTTAAAAGTTACTATTCACCAAAAAAAATTTACTCTCATTAAACAAGATTTTACTTCTTAATGACAACCATGTATGTTGGATTTTTGAAAATAAAATCACATAAGTTGTAAAGATTCATTTAAATGAAAAATCATTTTCTTTAACTACAACTTAGTGGTTTCACTATTCATCAAAAATTGATGTTTTTCAGAAAAATATCAAATATTCACCCTAAGCTATATTTGATATTCCGAATTCAAAAATGATGAATTTTTTAAAAAATTCAAAACATATAAGTTGCATTAATTAATTGAATAATTAATTCATGCTGTGAAAACAAATAGCGTGCTTTTAAGAAACAATATCTCTTAAAAGATTGTCACTAGTTTAAGTAAAATTTCAAAGTGAAATTAATTAAAATGACCACCATTGGATTAAATGGTAAAAATATATTCTAAATACACTTTAATCTCAATTAAAAATTTAATCTATCCATATAAATAAATCAGGTTAAAATGAGTTTTGGAATTAAAATGCACCATTTTCACTAAAAATGATCTTTATCGGAAAAATAACTAAAATTTACACAAACTAAATTTTGATGTCCATATTCTAAAGAAGGATTTTATATTTTAAAATAAAACATATAAAATTGTAAAACATATATTTAAAAATGGTTCTCCATCAAAAGGCAGTTAATCGACCTTTTAAAGAATATTAGAATATTTATGCTTAAAATTGGATTCATTTTCATTTTAAGACTCTATCATTTATTAGATAAAAGTAAAAATATTTGGAAAACATATATAATAATTTTTTAGTTATTTTATTATTAGATTGCAACATAAGATTTTAATGAAATTTGTTGTTGCGTATTGGGTACGCCATCGAGCATAGCGTTCCCTTTAAACAAATATTAATATTTTATTCACAAATAAGAATAAATATAAAAATTTCATATTATTTATTTACCTGGGGTGTTATATCCTTCCCCCCTTTTGGGAATTGCGTCCTCAAAATTTTAAAAATTGGGCTTGGAAAATTCATTGAAAATCCCAAATCGGAACAATAGTCAGTAAAACTATCACTTTAAAATAAAGAAAGATAAGTACAAAGGTCACCCGAGTTAACCCATACTAGGTTTCCATGTAGGAAAACATGGACATGGAAGAGAAAACAAAGGGTCATGTTCTGATGGAGAGTGATAAAATACATGTTTAAGAGAATGTTAACCACAAGAGAATAACAAACTTTTGATGGGTTAAACGGTATTTGATTCCCCAGTAAGAATAATTAAAAGACAACATTTTTGTTTTAAGTGACATTTCATTGAGGAATTTATTTATGAGCTTAACTAAAACATAAAGATACATACTTACTTGTCATGTTGACTTTCATCTTTTACTATATATCTTACACGAACTCATATTTTCTCCAAAATACGAGTATTTAGGATGACTTGTTCACATTAAGAGAGCTATAATCAACTTCTAGAGAACCACCTATTGAACCCTCTGGAATTGAGGGGGAGATTGTTGAACCCTCTGGAGTTATGTTTCTTTATTATGTTTTGATAATCCCAACCATTTTTTTTATATATCTTGATTTTTCATTATCGGATATATGTTTACTGTGACCTAACTCATTCTGACAAGAGAATGCTTAAACAGTTTATAGCTATCGTTACAGATAGTAGCTACCGTTACAGATAGTAGCTACCGTTATGACTTAAAGCTACCAATATCGAATAAGAGCTACCGATACGAAGTTCACCGGTACTCAAAGTCTACCGCTACTCATAGTCTACCACTGCATCGAAGTAGAAAGTTATCATTACAGCAATGTTGACAGCTACCGATATGCTGAAGTTCACCGTTATGCAAAGTCTACCGATAAAGAGCTACAGTTACAAGGCAGAGCCACAACTACCGATAAAGAGCTACCGTTACAAGGCAGAGCCACATCTACCGATAACGAGTTACCGCTACTGGTAAAGGAAGAGCCACCGCTACTATTATAAGTCCACCGCTACCGATACATCAAGTCTACCGACAGACAAGTCTATCGTTACAGATGCCTACCAATACTCAGAACTACCATGACAAAGTCTACCGTTATCATGAGCAACCGTTCAGAGACAGAACCCCGACGTGCTTTAAATTTCTTTATTATTATTTAATCTAACCAACGGTCACATTAGGTATATTTTAATGCACTGACATTTATTTAATATGTGTTGCTGGTTTTCAGGAAACCGTACCTCGTACTTGCAAAAAGGGAATCATATCTTTTGCTGAAGCTCGTTCTTTAAAAGAAGGATGCAGAAAAGAGCACGAGAGACACACTGGCGATCAAGCTCAAAAACGTGCAAAAAGAACAACTGAAGAACTTGCAATCACGAGACTACTGCTACCAGCCTCCAGAACATAGAGCATACGTCAAGCAATTTATGCTAAAGAAGAACTACAAAACTCTCTTCATTCTCTGAGCTGATAAGAAAGCTGAACCTGGAAGTCAAGGAAACAGATGATACTCTGTTTTCCAGACAAAAAACAGAAGAAGACTCAGAACGAATTCTAATCAACAAAAAGAGTCGAGAGCTGCACGAAGATCACTAGAGCCATTTCTACACTCTAAATATTTGCTCTGTGATTTATCTTTTTACATATTGAGTAGTGTGTGTTATCTGCTGTATTTAACACACACATTGTCTCCGGCGGTTTAACTGGAGGATTTATAAATCCTCACTCAACACTCTTACATATTTGTTTTCCCACTGGGACAGTGGTAGAGGTCGTGTGTGACCTGGACAGCTGGTTGCTGTTGTGTTTGTTCCCACGAATAACTGTGGTAGAGGTCTTGGACCTGGACAGTTGTAAACTGTTGAACCCCGATCCAGGGAGTGGATCATCCTTATATAAAACTTTTGAGAGGACTAAGTATCGGCTTGAGACTGAACCTCTTGGTTAGCTTCTCTGTGTTTTTAGTTAAATTTTATATCCATACAATACTTATCTATTTCATATTCCGCTGCTATCACTTTGAAATATAATTTATCTTCAAAGCTACTTTGATAGTTAAAGTCGCAACTGTTTATATTTATTGTAAACCAGTAAGTTAGTTTCAAAAGTTAAATTAATCATTAGATTGAGTTAACTGAGAACTAATCAATCTTTGAGAAACTAATTGAACCTTTATAATCTGTATAAATTCAGTATAGTTTAATCTGTTTTTGAAATTGGGGGATTTTAATAAAAATTGTTTTTAGCAGAAGTTTTAATTGGAACTCAATTCACCCCCCCTCTTGAGTGTCCACTCCGACCAACATTTGGTATCAGAGGGAGAAAGTATTTTCTATATTACTTTGTTTTCAACTGTGATTTTAGTTGTATTTTAAAGTTCTTAAAATTTCTGTAATTTCTAAATTTTTATCTCTTTAAATTTTGTTTACAATGGATAATAGACTTGAGGGTGCTGCTACTAACCGGCCCCCTTTCTTTAATGGAAATAACTATGCTCAGTGGAAACTTAAAATGAAAATTCATCTAGAAAGCATGAGTTTTGATATTTGGAATGCTATTGAATCTGAATATAAAGTTCCCACTACTGATAGATCTACTTGGGATGAACCTACAAAGACTGCTTACAATAATAATTGTAAAGCTATGAATGGTCTGTATTGTGCTCTAGGAGATGAAGAATTTAATAGAATTTCTACATGTAAAACTGCTTTTGAAATTTGGGATACCTTGGATGTTTCTCACGAAGGAACAACTAATGTTAAAGAAATGAGATTAAACACTTATACTATTAAATATGATAATTTCAAAATTAAAGCTGATGAACCTATATCTGACATGTACCTCAGGTTCAATGAGATAGTCAACACAATGAGCTCACTTGGAAAGAGTGTTCCCGCAATGGAACAAATCAGGAGAATACTAAGATGTTTTCCAGATAGATGGAGTGGAACGTCTGTCTCAATCAGAGAATCCTGTGACATTGGAACACTGCCTGTCAAGGAGTTAATTGGTAAACTAATGATGTATGAAGAAGAATTGAAGGTGAACAAAGAAGAATAAGATGAACCCAAGAAGAAATCCATGGCATTTAAGACTACTGCATCAAATAGTAAAGACAAGGAGAAAGTACATGTGCCTACTGAAAGCTCGTCTAGTGAAGATTCAGATTCTGGCAGTGATGAAGAAATGGCTCAAATAGCCAGGAGATTCATGAAGTTCTATAGGAAGAAAAAGTTTTTCAGAAATCCTAGCTACAAAGGTAAGTATGATCAACAAGGAAAGTGGAAGAAGGATTGGAATAAGTCAGATAAAGAATATGATATAGTCTGCTATGAATGCAAGAGGAAAGGACACATCAAATCCGACTGTCCTACGTTAAAATTCAAAAAAAAATGACTATAAGGACAAGAGGTACAAGAAAGCTATGAAAGAAACCTGGAGTGCTTCGGAGGACAGCACAAGTGATTCAGAAGCTAGTGAATCTGAATGAAATCGTGCTAATATGTGTTTCATGACTAACACATCTGAGGTACCTATTTCACCAGCTTTAAACAAGTTTTATTATAGAAATGACCATGATTCAGACAATGAGGAAAATATGTCTAAAGCTGAACTGTTTGAATATTGCAATATGCTGGAAGATACTTGCAATGAACTAAAGAATAAATATTAATCTTTGAAGAAACAACATGCTTTGACTAGTAATATTGAAACAGGTTTAAGTGTGGAAAAAGAGAAGTATTCTCAACTATTGAAAGAGAACACTCAACTTAAATTATCAAATGAACAATTAAGAAAAGATATTGAAAAGTTCACTGCTGGTAGGGATACCTTGACACAACTACTAGGAAAACATATTGCTCCCAAATATACAACCGGTCTAGGATATCAGCCTGGATAGAGACAAGTAAGCAAAACCAAATTTGTCCCAAAATCTGGACAGTTTTCTGCTAGTTCTAGTTCAGGACCATCATATACAAAACATTTTTCTAAAGTACCCAACAAAGTATTTTTGTCTCAAAATAAGCTTTCTGGACTTAGAAAAACTATAAAGCAAATATGGGTTCCCAAAGTTTTATTAGCTAACCTTTCTGGACCCAAAAAGATCTAGGTACCAAAATTATCCTATGTCTAATCTGTTTTGCAGGGAAATTGTTTAAAGAGCATCTATAACACTCTATGGTATTTGGACAGCTGATGTTCAAGACATATTACAAGAGACTATTCTTGCTTCAAGAGTCTGATTAAGGTTGATGGTGGGCATGTCACCTTTGGTGACAATGCAAAAGGAAAAATCATCGGCTTAGGCCAGATTGGTAACCCTGATACAATTTTTATTTCTAAAGTACTTTTTGTTGACGGATTAAAGTATAACTTACTTAGTATATCTCAGTTGTGTGATGATGGTTTTAATGATAAATTTGAAAATAATTCATGCAATGTTTTTAATTCAAAACATGACATAGTTTTCACTGCATCTAGAAATGAGAATGTATATGCTGTTGATCTAAATTCCTTGGTCAAACAAAATGTTTCCTACTTAAATGCTTTCTATAAAGAGTCTTGGTTGTGGAATAGGAGACTAAGACACTGTAATGTTCACTCACTTAGGAAACATTCTAAGAAATGCTTAGTTAGAGACCTACCCAAATTAGAATTCCCAAATGATAAAGTGTGCAATCCCTTTCAAAAGGGAAAACAACACAAAGTCTCTTTTAAACCAAAGAAAGAAGTTTCAACTTCTAAACCACTTGAATTGGTTCACATGGATTTGTTTGGACCTTCAAGAGTTTCAAGTTTAAATGGGAAGAACTATGTTTATGTTCTTGTTGATGATTTTTCTAGATACACTTGGGTATACTTTCTAGCTCACAAAAGTGAAGCATGTTCCTACTTTGTTAAATATTCCAAGACTGTAGAAAATATTAGTGGACTCAAAATTAAGACCCTGAGGAGTGATCATGGGCGTGAGTTTGAGAATCATGAAATTGAATCCTACTGCTCACACAATGGCTATAATCACAATTTTTCTGCTCCTAGAACACCCAAACAGAATGGTGTAGTGGAAAGAAGAAATAGATCCCTTCAAGAAATTGCAAGGACTATGCTTAATGAGTATGACTTACCTATTTATTTTTGGGCTGAAGCTGTAAATACAGCTTGCTATGTCATTAATAGAGTTTTAATTAGACCTATTCTAAAAAGGACCCCTTATGAACTTTGGAATAATAGGAAGCCTAAGGTTAATTACTTCAAAGTTTTTGGTTGCAAAGTCTTTATCCTTAACACTAAAGACAATCTTGACAAATTTGCATCCAAGAGTGATGAAGGAATTTTCCTAGGTTACTCTCTCTCTAGTAAAGCCTATAGAGTTTTCAATAAAAGAACCAAATGTGTGGAAGAATCAGTTTATGTCAAATTTGATGAGACTGATCCACATGAGCCTAAAACCTACCTTGAAGATCTTGAGGAAGATTTGTCAAATTTGGACCTAAATGATAAGAATACTGAATCCCCTGTAAAAGAATCCAGTTCTGTAAATTTTCCAGAATCTGCTCATACCAATTCCAGACCTGTAGACAACTCTGAAGAAGCCAGTTCAACTCCTTATAGAGGTGTTAGAACTCTCAAGAATCATCCTCTTGATGCTGTTGTAGGTGATTTAAATCGAGGAACGCAAACTAGAGCTTCTCTAAGGAACCAGGTTGAACATCAAGCTTTTCTATCACAACTTGAACCCAAAGATATCAATGATGCTATCAATGATGAATTCTGGGTAATGGCTATGCAAGAAGAACTAAATCAGTTTGAAAGAAACAAAGTTTGGGAATTAGTGGAAAGACCTAAGGACACTCCAACCATTGGCACTAAATGGGTGTTTAGGAACAAAGTTGATGAATCTGGAACTATCATTAGAAACAAGGCTAGGCTAGTTGCACAAGGATATAGTCAAGAGGAAGTAATAGACTATGAGGAAACTTTTGCACCCGTAGCCAGATTAGAGGCCATTAGGATATTACTTGCTTATGCTGCTCATCTGAATTTCACACTCTATCAAATGGATGTTAAAAGTGCTTTTCTGAATGGATATATAAATGAGGATGTATTTGTTGAACAACCTCCTGGTTTTACAAATCCCCATTTTTTCAATCATGTTTTCAAACTATCTAAAGATTTATATGGTTTAAAGCAAGCTCCAAGAGCTTGGTATGATAGGCTCAGCTCTTTTCTTATTTCAAAAGGATTTACTAAAGGAATAGCTGATCCTACTCTTTTAATTAAATGGATTT
Organism: Viscum album; assembly: GCA_963277665.1. Taxonomy (NCBI): domain Eukaryota; kingdom Viridiplantae; phylum Streptophyta; class Magnoliopsida; order Santalales; family Viscaceae; genus Viscum; species Viscum album. The sequence continues at coordinate 1,605,486,006 of OY728161.1, forward strand.
CTAAAAATGTTTTAATAGTACAGATCTATGTAGATGATATTATTTTTGGATCTTCTAAAAATTCTTTATGTATTGATTTTTCAAAAATAATGCAAAACGAGTTTGAAATGAGCTTAATGGGAGAACTCAAATTTTTCCTTGGATTTCAGATCTTTCAAAACAAAAATGGTATTATTTTGAATCAAAGTAAATATATTAAAGATCTTCTAAAACGTTTTTCATTGGATAGTAGTAAAGGCAGTGATACACCTATGAGTACCACATGTAAGTTGGATAGTGAGGAAACTGGAGAACCGGTAAATTAGAACAACTACAGAGGTATGATAGGAAGTCTACTGTACCTTACTGCTAGTAGACCCGACATCATGTTTAGTGTATGAATGTGTGCTCGATTTCAAGCAAACCCAAAGGAGTCTCATTTGACTGCTGTTAAAAGAATTTTCAAATATCAAAAACATACTCCCAATTTGGGACTATTTTATCCAAAAGGACAATTATTTGATTTATTGAGTTATTCTGATGCTGATTTTTCTGGTTGTAAGTTAGACAGAAAAAGCACCTCTGGAACATGTCACATCTTAGGCAAATTGCTAGTATCTTGGTGTAGTAGGAAATAGAATTCTGTTGCATTATCTACTGCCGAAGCTGAGTATATAGCTATTGGTAGTTGTTGTGCACAAATCTTGTGGATGAAACACACTTTACTAGACTATGGATATCAATTCAAACATGTCTCTATAAAATGTGACAATACAAGTGCTATTAACATTTCCAAAAATCCGGTATCTCATGCTAGGACAAAGCATATTGATGTGAGACATCACTTTTTGAGGGATCACTATCAAAAGGGTGATATCACTCTTGAATTAATTGGCACTGAACATCAGTTAGCTGATATTTTTACAAATCCATTGAATTCTGAGTGATTAAATTACATAAAACATGAGTTAGTTATGATTAACTATAGCTTAGAAAAACCTCACCGTTAGAGAAACCTCACCGTTAGAGAAACCTCACCGTTAGAGAAACCTCACCGTTAGAGAAACCTCACCGTTAGAGAAACCTCACCGTTAGAAAAACCTCACCGTTAGAGAAACGTCACCATTAGAGAAACCTCACCGTTAGAGAAACCTCACCGTTAGAAAAACCTCACCGTTAGAGAAACCTCACCGTTAGAGAAACCTCACCGTTAGAGAAACCTCACCATTAGAAAAACCTCACTATTAGAGAACTTTACCAGTATATTTGCATTTTTTTAAGGCCGAGACATCGAACCGTTTTATTTTATTTTATTATTTATGTGATTTATGAATCCTAAATGATATTAAAACTCGAACTAGACTCACTCAATCTCATCGCGAACTTGTCTGCTCGAACACTGCTAAGACAAAACCTCTCGACCTTCAGAACCCTAGACTCAAATCTGTAATGGCCCGAGTCAAGAGACCTCAGATGACTGATGGAAGTGAAGTTCCGGCACCGAAGAGACAAAAAGTAACTAATATTGATGCCAGTGGAAGTGGTGAGGGAAGTTTAGCTCAGAGAAGATCATTAAATCCACACCTATCGAAGCGCGAGATAGTTGTTGAAAAAGAAGTATGTGCATAATGGGTCATGGAAAGCAAGTCACTGGTTATTAGAGTGTTAAAAGAACAAGTTCGGCTAGAATGCTTCGCGAACAACAACGGACCTTACTATCCAGGATTGGTGAAACAGTTCTACGAATTCGTTCATTTTGAAAAATCTGAAGAAGAAAGCAGAATGGTTTCTTATGTGAATGGTCAGGAAGTATCGTTTACTTCAAGAGAATGGGCTGAGAACCTAAGAGTTCCACATGAGGGTGATTTTACTTTTTATTCCAAGTCTGTACCTTCGACCAGTGATGTATTTCAATATGAAGACGCTTTTCTGAAACTCAAAGGGAATGGGACCCCTAGAAAGGTGATTGCGGCAGAGATGGAAGGAGAAGATAAGCTGTTATTTAAATTTATTCAGCATGTTTTTAGTCCGAGAAGAGGAGACTTTGCCACTTTAAGATTCCAAGACATATATTTGTTGCATTTTCCGAAGCATAGTGTGAAAATCAATCTATGTAGATTGATTATGGTTCAAGTAGAAGAGATGACTAGACCAAAGTCAAAATCAAATGCTCTGTTTTTCTCCAAACTAATTTCTGTGATGCTGAAAGTGAAGGAGATAGCTGGACCTCAGGATGAGCTGGTAGTGGTTAGGGATAACTTCTGTATTACAAGAACTGTTTGTAAATACATGAAAGTCAGCTAGAATCCTTGGAAGAAATCATGGGTAAATGATGATGGAAAAATTTATGAGAAATTCACTCATAAGAATCATCCATCCAGACCAAAAGATGTTAGAGATCCTTGTCTTGGACCAGATGAGCTTGAACCAGTTTACAATGATGATGAAGCTGAGGAGGAAGAGACTTCAGTTTAGGAAGGAGGAGATCCAGACTTACCCCCTAGTCCTATGCATTTAGTCATTTCCTATGGAGCAGCTAGCCCTCCAAAAGCACTACCAAAGAGAGAAACTGTCTTGAAGGATAATGATTCAGAGACTACAGAAGGAGGAGAAGAATCGTGCCAATATGTTGTCAAGGACACCTCTGAGGAGGATGAGACAACCGAATCCAGTCATAGAGAACAGGAGGCTGATGGGGAAGTAGTTGATGAGGAAAATGTTGAAAGAGAGATCAGTTTGAGTCCCCTAATAGTCAGTACATTCAGGATAGTGCCTGAGCAGGAAGATGTAGCAGCAGCAGCTGTTTATGAAAGAGTCATTAATGACTTAGAACTAATGGCTACTGAATCTGCTGAAATTGTGGAAAAAATTGCATAATTACCTCAGGGAGAAGAGTTGGGAGAGATACCTCAGGATAATGTTCCAAGAGAAGGATAGAATCTCGGCTCAGTATCAGTATCATATGACATTTAATGTTGGAAATCAGCTCCCGGATATATGATTATTGGACTATCTTATGGTGATTCTGATGAGGAAGACCAAGCCCAAAGGGAACCAGTTACCTTACCCACTAGGAATGACAATGTGGTAACAAAAGATGACCATAAGTCTTTAAAAGCCGAGTTGATAGAAGTAATAAGAGAATCAGTGGGAGATATGAAGAAAAGTATGTTTGAAGAGATAAAAAACGTGGAGCAATCCCTTGAGTTATCCATTGGATGCAGTATATCCAGTCCTGTGGAACAAATAGTGGACAAACTTAAGGTGTTCCACACTCAGATTGAGAGTTGGACAGGAGCTGTAATTGCTCTTAGACAATCAATTGCCTCCTTGACTGCTTTACACAGTTCTCAAACCCAAGTGCACACTGACATTCGCTATATCAAAGAAGTGGTCAAACAGTTTGTGGATGTTTTTGAAGCTTTTAAGAAGTCAGTTAAAGAACATCTGCACAGTCAGGATGAACTGGTACAGAAGATGTTTAGTAGTCTGACTCACTCTTTCAAGGAAACAGTGGCCTTCTCAATGAAACCTCTTCCCTCATCCAACACAAGTTTGAACCTTGACCAGATCCGCACTATCCTTCAGGAACAATTGGCTAAGGCCAGTCCTAGTGGTGCATCAGATACTCATAATCTTGCTACCACTAGGGAAGTAAGTAGTTTTTTTCGTGATCACCTGCGGGCAGCTACTGCTTCTCAAGAGGCAATCAAAAATAAGGTGGATGCTTATTTTGACAAAGTTTATACCAAGCACCAAATGACAAACCATTTCAAGATCTTGATTGAGAATATGAAGTTACCTCCGGTTACCCAAGCCTTCAGAGAACAGGTTAGTAGGCTCCGGGAGCTTACTCCTGCTTTGGATAAGTTTATTGGGAACAGAGATGATTTTGTCTCTGCTATGGAGCAAGGTGGAAGCATCATCATCAATTTCAGGAATCTCCTGCTGCATTTCCTACATGTGGATGCTCGACCGGTTATTATACCACCTGCCCTTCCACCATATGCCTCTGGGAGTACTCCTCAACTGACTCCAGTTCAAGCCATCAGGAGCTTGACACCTTTGATCCCTCAGAAAGAGACAGATTACAGATCTGGTGCTATATCAGTTGCTGATCCACCAATAGTTCTTTCCGAAATTCCCAAGCCTGCTGACTCTACCTCTCCACCCTCTTCTGATCCCAAGGGCAAGACACCTGTCTGAGAGGATGATTGAGTGCTTCTTTTTTGATGGGATTCATTGTATTTTTTTTACATTTCTAATTTTCCCAAATGTATCTTTTTGTTAATCACAAAGGGGGAGAAATTCATGGAAAACCAAAAGAGAATGTTGTTCATTTTTTTTAATGTTGTTCATTTTTTTTCCTCTGATATATATTTTTTTTTTTATTTTATTTCTCTGATACTATACTGTTTATATTATAATTTGATATTTTTATTTTTGGCATATGTTGTGATTACAAAATAGGGGGAGATTGTTGAACCCTCTGGAATTGAGGGGGAGATTGTTGAACCCTCTGGAGTTAAGTTGCTTTATTATGTTTTGATAATCCCAACCATTTTTTTATATATCTTGATTTTTCATTATCGGATATATGTATACTGTGACCTAACTCATTCTTCCAAGAGAATGCTTAAACAGTTTATAGCTACCGTTACAGATAGTAGCTACCGTTATAGATAGTAGCTACCGTTATGACTTAAAGCTACCGATACGAAGTTCACCGGTACAAAAAGTATACCGCTACTCAAAGTCTACCACTGCATCGAAGTAGACAGTTATCGTTACAGCAAAGCTAACAGCTACCGATATGCTGATGTTAACCGTTATGCAAAGTCTACCGATAAAGAGCTACCGTTACAAGGAAGAACCACAACTACCGATAAAGAGCTACCGTTACAAGGCAGAGCCACAGCTACAGATAAATAGTTACCGCTACTAGTAAAGGTAGAGCCACTGCTACTGTTACAAGTCCACCGCTACCGATACATCAAGTCTACCGACAGAGAAGTCTACCATTACAGATGCCTACCAATACTCAGACCTACCATGACAAAGTCTACTGTTATCATGAGCAACCGTTCAGAGAGAGAACCCCGACATGCTTTAAATTTCTTTATTATTATTTAATCTAACCAACAGTCACATTAGGTATATTTTAATGCACTGACATTTATTTAATATGTGTTGCTGGTATTCAGGAAACCGTACCTCGTTCTTGGAAAAAGGGAATCATATCTTTTGCTGAAGCTCGTGCTTTAAAATAAGGATGCAAAAAAGAGCACGAGAGACACGCCGACGATCAAGCTCAAAAACGTGCAAAAAGAACAACTGAAGAACTTGCACTCACGAGACTACGCCTACCAGCCTCCAGAACATAGAGCATACGTCGAGCAATTTATGCTAAAGAAGAACTACACAACTCTCTTCATTCTCTGAGCTGATAAGAAAGCTGAACTTGGAAGTCAAGGAAACAGATGATACTCTGTTTTCCAGACAAAAAACAGAAGAAGACTCAGAACGAATTCTAATCAACAAAAGAAGTCGAGAGCTGAACGAAGATCACTAGAGCCATTTCTACACTCTAAATATTTTCTCTGTGATTTATCTTTTTTACATATTGAGCAGTGTGTGTTATCTGCTGTATTTAACACACACACTGTCTCATGTGGTTTAACTGGAGGATTTATAAATCCTCACTCAACACTCTTACATATTTTTTTTCCCACTAGGACAGTGGTAGAGGCCGTGTGTGACCTGGACAGCTGGTTGCTGTTGTGTTTGTTCCCACGAATAACTGTGGTAGAGGTCTTGGACCTGGACAGTTGTAAACTGTTGAACCCCGATCCAGGGAGTGGATCATCCTTATATAAAACTTTTGAGAGGACTACGTCTCGGCTTGAGACTGAACCTCTTGGTTAACTTCTCTGTGTTTTTAGTTAAAGTTTATATCCATACAATACTTATCTATTTCATATTCCGCTGCTATCACTTTGAAATATAATTTATCTTCAAAGATACTTTGATAGTTAAACTCGCAAGTGTTTATATTTATTGTAAACCAGTATGTTAGTTTCAAAAGTTAAATTAATCATTAGATTGAGTTAACTGAGAACTAATCAATCTTTGAGAAACTAATTGAACCTTTATAATCTGTATAAATTCACTACAGTTTAATCTATTTTTGAAATTGGGGGATTTTAATAAAAAAAAATTTAGCAGAAGTTTTAATTGGAACTCAATTCACCCCCCTCTTGAGTGTCCACTCCGACCAACACCACCTAATCCACAAAAGAGAACTATATACATCCCTTGTCTTTAGACCTTAACCAAAAATAAAACCAAAAAGGTTAGTATGTGATCAGATAATACCCAAAAAGGATAATCCTTTATAAAAAAAATCTATTCTTAATCTCCAAAATATTTTAAACAATACCAAGAGTTCAACAAAGACCATTCAATAAACATATATCCATAAAATTATTCAAAGTAATCAAAACTAATACTGAAACCCAAATATCTGAAGGATTTAATCACATAGTCTACCAAGATAAACCTTAACATTTATCTCCAAATAACATCAGTTACTCTTAAAGTCTCATACTGAAAATTAATTAACCTAATCACATATCCTCCATGATAGGTTACTAATTTCCATATATAACCCAAAATCAACTTATTCTAGATTCATAAGATCATATAACTAAAAATAATTAGTCAAACTAACCCGGGACTTCACGTAGTCCAGTGGTAGGCAATAAATACCAGTCACACTTTGGTTGTGGGTTTGATTCCCGTAGCTTCGTCAGACGCGACAGGTTGTCACACGGTCTACGTGTTGTCCGTCTTCCAAAACTACATAATTCTTATAACATTCCCCAAAAGGCGATAAAAACTTCAAAAATAATCCTAACATAATTTAACCTCATGTTTATCTCATTTCGTTCATATTCCATCATAACATATAGTAACCCATAATTACCTCAAAAGTAAGGATCATATAAACACTAATGGTTAGCTTTATAATTATTACCTGAACATCCATGTCGAGTTGGTTCTATCATACATGATGCATTATAGAACTCACCAAGGTTCAAGTGGTTGATCATGACTCCTGATAGTTGGTTTAGAATAACCCTGAGATTTCTCATTGAATCCCCCCATTTTATCATGTCTCTTAATCAGAGAACCACCACAGTTTCCTTCAAACCCATTGTCACTTTGGTTCCCCCTTGATCCATCCATTTACTAAAACCAAAAATGTCAGTGTGAGTATATCAACAAAATCAACATGTACTAATGAGGAAGATAAACACTAAGATATACTTACTCATTCATTTTATCTAAAAACTATGACTCTTTCTAAAATCCTAGCCATTATGGTAATGTCACTTATGCTTAAAGAATACCCTGACCTCTAAAGTTATCTAAACTGACCGTTGATACAATCTATAAGGACCCGGCCTGAAACATTACTTATTATTGAATTAAATTAATAATTCACATTGAGGATATTTTCAGGTTTAGAGTTTTAGAGAATTATGACATATCTATTACTCCTCAAAGATTAAAAAGTAGACACATCTACTCAGCTTCCATTTTTTCACAAAATAAAAACTCCTGAAAACAAGAGTTGTGACTAGTTCCTTATTTTAGACATCCTGACATTTCCTTGATCCCATCCTTGACCCTATTCATCTTTATGTCTGGTGAAAAACATTTAAAAAAACTTGGTATGAGCACAAAAAGCTCAGAAATGGTTATAACAATACGGAAAGAAAACATTAGTCCATGTATACATAAGAATCAATGAAATCATACTTTACTCATAAAACAAATGCAAGTTAACATACCTCCTGAAATCATGAATAAATATTAGAAAACATAAGACATAAAGGTAACTTGAGGCATTCATAACATTCTTACGTAGGGAGTTACCCTCATGGTTACGTTTGGAATACCCATCACAGTATATTCCCTAAATCTCTTCGGAGAAACGTTAACGTTTAACCCCTCCGCGTTACCCAGTGCATTAGAGAGCTATATTGGGCTCACCCTCCCTTAGTTTGTCACGGATCCACCCGTCTTCATAAAAAATTCCCAAGAACCATAACCTAATCATAGCACATAACTTAAGAATAAAGGAAAGATAACATTACCACATTTCAATAACAAAATAACATTTGAAGATATTGAAATAATGAATCCATTCTAAAAACCATTTTAAAACCATTAAAAACATTTAATAAAGAGATTTTTGAAATAAAGTGTCCCCCCACACATTGATGATTTTAACATTTTAAATCATTAATATCCATATAAATAAATACTTAAAACCATTTTAAAAACAGGGATATTAATGAGAACTATTTATAAGAATAAATCATTTAAACATTAAAAATGATATTTTAGTTAAAGGGTTTTAACAAAATTAGAGACACATGAATACAATAATTGAGGAATAAAATTTAATCATAACATTATAATATCATGAGAATAAAGGTATTCATGATATATTATTTAAAAGTAAAATATATACACCATATAGGAGTTAATAGGTGCATAACAACAATAAAGTCTCAATAGAAATGTAAAATGAGATGAAATCCTTTATAAAGAAGGTATCCTTAAATTAAGGATAAATCAATATCATAATTATGTGTGACAAATATAAATACACCCAATATAAATGGATATTAAGTGTAATACAATAAAATTTCATTCACACATATTCAAATGATGACATATTCAATAACTACATATTGAACCCAACGGAATCGAAATTGGGTTAAGAAGTTCCCTTGGTAAAATTCGACAGCCTAACTGCATCACTTTAAAATTCATAAAATTAGTTGATGAGAGATAAAATGATTCTCATCACTTGGAAATAAAATTTACATAAATAAAGATATAAAATAACATATAGAAACATAAAAAGATGTCAATTAAAATATATAACAAAATAATTCTTTTAAAAAGGGGAGTGTGAAAGGTTCCTTTACCGGTTTGGGAAACTTTTGAAACATACACCCCATGAAAGAAGGGACATACAATGAAGATTTAACTACCCATAAATGAGATTATATTATACAAATAGTAAAATAATGGGCAGTACATACACCAAAAAAAGGAAATAGTGGCAAATGTAGCATGAATCTCATGATAATAAAAAGTGAGATGAAAATCCCCTTATGAAAATTCGGCAGCCTAACGGCGCCACATAAAATGTCCAAAACTGGATTAATGAGATGAAATAAGGTCTCTAATCATATTAACATAACATTTATAGAAATATAAATATAAAAGAACATCTCCCAACATAATAAAGATGAGCTTAATGTAAGTTACCTAAAAAGAGTACTTAAAATGAAATGGAGAGGTAGGATCCCTTACTTCAAGTCCGACTTGTCTTGCTCGTTTCTTTATATTCCTAAATAATAAACATTGGTCAATTTATAATTCCTTAAGGTCCTCATTTAACGATTATTATTCATTTCCTATCACATATTATAATGTTATAATAATTGGTTAATAATGTGAGTTCATATCAGACGTTTTTGTTGATGTTTGGTACATGAGTCGAAAATGAACTTGTTTGAAAATGATGGTCCATGTAGTTATAAGTAAATAATATACATAATAGTATTAATGATTTACATATCATATATATCCAGTAAATATTCATTTTATACTATTCCATAACATTTGGAGATAAAAATAAATGAAATGCACAGTTCATGGAGATGGTAAGATGTACGTACGCATGAACGCTACTTTCATTTCTTTGTCATATTAATGGAATTGAAAATAATTGAGAGAAATATATATTATAATTCCAGTATAATATATATGTTCTATTGGTAACATAAATTCATTAATTTCATTATTTATACATTCCATGTATTGCATTAACGAGTCACATCACTTGAGGGGCGGTAGTCCACGACACTTCCTCGTATGAAATTAAAGCATTTTCACAACATGAAAAGCATAAAGGTATGTTTTAAATATAAAATACAGAAGCATATGAAAAACATAAATACCATATATATCAAATATAAAATATAGTAACATCATAATGAACACTATGAAAGGTGTTAAGAGAAGATTGAACAATCATCATTTCGTGAGGCAGTAATTCGCCATCCACAAAAATAGTATGTTTTTTTAACCATTAGATGGAGGTGTGTGTAAGTGTAGCTCAAATACATCACATAAAAACATCCTAGTATATTGAATATATAGTTTTTGTTACAAAATAAAAGAATAAAAATAGTTTATGTGTTTGGAAAAGCAAAATAAAACAAAATAACACAAGTGAAGAAATTACATTTAAATCGGGTAACTCCTCTTGGTTTGGAGCAAAAGGGTTTCTTGAATAGCATTCTGCCGAAGGTGAGGCTTCAAAGATTAATAGAGGGATGTGGAGAGATTAAATGGGAAGGGGTTTTCCGAGCCAAAGGATTCAGAGGTGTGGGTAAGGTGGTAGAGGTGAGGGCCTTTTAAAAGAGAAGAGGAGGGGCACTCTTGGAACGTTATAAAATATTACTTTATTATAAAATGATTTCTGGATTTTAAAGGTCCCAAAAGGATATATTTCTCGAATAAGGTGATAAGGTATCTAAATAAACCCATCCAATAGTTTTGTGACATGTTTAGGACTTATATAGTACCTTAGCTTCTCATTTTATTTAAAGCGTTCATTTATGAGGTAATCACTGCATCATCACGGTGTCATAAATAAATTAATTTATATAATGCCTAAAATTTATAAAAAAAATTATCACGAGGTATTAAATATTTTTATCTTTCTAATGAAGATTTTTAGTCAAAATTATGACTTTTATGACCCCATGTAAAATTTGTTTTAGTAATATAATACAAGTATGTGACATTTTAATTTTAACTTTAAATAAAAAGTTATTGATGTCATTTTCCAACAAAAGTGGCTCCATGGGGTCCCCAGGTTGACCCATGGATTGTCATGGTCGTCCATGACTCATAAAATATGGTTATTACATGTGTAAAGGTAATTTAATATTATTATAACATTATCTTTACCTTAAATTACACTAATTACCTTTAATCACGATTAATAAAACATAAAAGTTACTATTCACCAAAAAATTATTTTACTCTCATTGAACCAAATTTTACTTCCTAATGAAAACCATGTCTATCAGATTTTTGAAAATTAAATCACAGAAGTGGGAATGTTTCAATTAAACGAAAAATTAGTTTCTTTAACTACCACTTACTGGTTTCACTATTCATCAAAAATTGATGTTTTTCAGAAAAATACCAAAAAATCACCCTAAGCTATATTTGATATTACAAATTCAAAAATGATGTCTATTTTACAAAATTAAAAACATATATGTTTCCTTTATTAATTGAATAAATAATTCCTGCTGTAAAAACAAATAGCGTGTTTCTAAGAAATAATATCTATTAAAAGATTGACACTAGATTAAGTCCAATTTCAAAGTGAAATTAATTAAAATGACCACCATTGGATTATATGGTAAAAATATATTATAAATACACCTAAATCTCAATAAAAAATATAATCTATCCATATAAATAATTCAGATTAAAAGCAGGTTTTGAATTAAAATGCAACATTTTTACTAAAAATGATCTTTATCCGAAAAATAACAAAAATTTACACAATGTAAATTTTGATGTCCAGATTCTAAAGAATGATTTTATTTTTTCAAATACAACATATAAAATTTTCAAAAGTATATTTAAAAAGGGTTCACCATCAAAAGGTGGTTAATCGACCTTTTAATGAATATTAGAAGATTTATGCTTAAAATTGGATTCATTTGCATTTTATGCCGCTAACAATTATTGGATAAAAGTAAAAATATTTGACCAAAATATATAATCATTTTTTAGTTAGTTCCATTCATTCCTGCCATTACAAAGGCTAGGCATTAACAACCATTTAAAATAATATTATTTTATTATTAGAGTGCAACGTAAGATTTCAAAGAAACTCGTTGCTGCGTATTGGGTACGCCATCGAGTATAGTGTTCCCTTTAAAGTAATATTATTATTTTATTCACAAATATGGATAAATATGAAAATTTCATATTCGTTGTTTACTTGGGGTGTTACATCTTCGAAGAGGTAAAGTTGAAAAGAAGTTCCATTTTCTCATCTGCTTGTAGAATATAGTTTATGTATCGAAAAATGTTCTAAGGATCATTAATAATAGAGGAGACCTACATAATTTCAACATAGAGAGATTTCATTTCAATATAATTGTTAAAATCATATAAAATTATGCAAAAAAAATTCATATTGGCCTTGGAGAAGAAGTAAGCGATGAGATTATCATTTTCTTGGATAATTGTGTGATCTTTTATAGATTTGGGAACTAGCAACCAAATCCTATCATGAGTGGACGAGACATTTGCGATTTTCATAGAATATAAAAACAACAATTGACTATAGGATTTACATTATTGGATAGGATTTAATTTGGATCAACAACACCAATTAAATCCGGTTTATATTTACCTGCAACTAGCCTTAAGGAACATTCAACATCATGGTTTTTAATGCATTAGAAGATCTAGAATATGATGTTCATTTTGATCCTATTCTTGGAGTAAATTCCCCTGTTTTCCTCCAATTTTTGTATCATTCTAATTTTCTGATCAATTTTGGATTCTTTAGGGTTGATACTAGAGTCTCTTTTGAGAGAGATTTTTCATCCGAATGAATTGTGACTATTAATTTTTCCTTCATGAATATTTTTATAGGTGTAACACTTAAAGAAGTATAATGAAACTATTGAGCATGAAAATAGTCAAGAACCTTCTCAGTGTCCTATATATTTTAATATCCAACAAAAAAATATATATCCAACTAGATATATGAATTAATATCAAAAGATATGAGCTCAATGATGTTGTACTGTGGTTTCAAAGTAGATATAATGAAGAAGATTTAAGATGAATAGATTAAAAGTTGATCACTGTCAAGATCCATGTTAGAAAATTGTTTTTCATTGTTAGGTTGAGTGTCTGTGGTGTCAAGATTCTTGACTAGTTGAAGGGGTTTCCCTTCCTATTCCTCAACATGGGCTACCAAACAGTTTCATGTACTATTAGACAATCTCCATTTAACACATTTAACTAGAATCAGTAATTTAGATCTCACGGTATCTACTAAACTTTTATTATTTTATTTTGGAACATATTTCTAAGTCAAGGTTATGGGATTTAGTTTTCCCATATTTTTCACCTCTCTGAAGATCATGATCACATGCGCCACAATTTTACTATGTGCATAATACTTTGGAAAATGATAAAATTCTAACCTGACATCCATTTTTTTCCATTTTCAATAAGAGAGATTTTATCAGGTGGGGGTGACTAAATATTGTTCTTGATAAGAACCCTTGAATAAAATCCAAGATAAAAATTGAGAGTGAACTGATCAGTTTTATGTGTAGAGGAAAAGTTAGAAGCCAAGCCACTGAGAATTATTTCGTTCCAATAGGCCCATGGAAGCCCATGATTTCTGGTTAACACCTGAGAATTTAAATTATTTTGATTGAAGGGGTTGATGTTAAGCTCCCTTTCAGACCTGAGAAAAATTATAGGTTTCAATATGAGGTTCCAAGATTTCTAGAACACATTAACATCTTCTTGCCTCTCAAGAATGTTAGAAATATATCCTTTCCAGATTATTATAAACCTCCATTTAGAAATGGTAAAACATTATGACATTTGGCTCTTGAGATCTGTATAGAATTAAGTAATGATTCCTTTATCATTAGATATTCAACCAATAAATGAGAAAATATAGAGATCCATCCTTTGTTGAATAACATTCGGATCAGAAACTGCTATAATTATTCCATCATTATATCTCATTATGATGGGATCTCTATTGGGAATACTACAAGATCTCACCGACCCATCAAGGGAATCTATATATTAGATACCCTATCATTACAAAATTAGGTATTCAATCCATGTTATTGTCTCATTCATATGATATTTAAATTATCTTTCCCAGTTTGGATTATGTGATTCAATCGACCATAGAATCATTTATTAGATTTACAGTTGTCCATTTTTCATTCTAAAGGAAAGAGTTCATGCACTTATCATCCTTTCCCCTTCCACAAGATAATTCTAATCCTTATTCCTATATATTTTCATACCATGGGACATGAATCCTATAATATATATCTTCTTGTCAATCCACTATAACAGCTACTTTATGTCATGAAACACCTTGTTCTACCATGTGTGCACTTCCCACTATAAATAATGAGTGGATTTCATCAACTCATCACTCATTGAAGATGGAAATATAACCCAACCATGAAAAAGGACTCCACATATGTCTAAGATCCAACAAAAATCATAACCGTCCATTTCTAAGCACTCACACATTAATACACACTATAGATCATGATCATGACTAGTCCTCACACTTTAAAAAAATTAAGATCTGGTCACAGGTGGTGAAAAAACTAATGATTCTAAATAATTTACCACTCTAATTTCTATTTCTATAATAAGTAAATGAGATTCCACCCTAAATCTATTGTTTTATCTTTCAAAATCATTTACTTCCTACTTAAAATATCTATAACTACATTTTATTTCATAGGATAATTCTATATTTCAAAGTAGAACATATACTACTACTCTAACTAATTACATTGAAGTAGATTTGGGTAATTTTGGACGAAGATATATGATAGACTCTTGTGGTCTATATATATGAAAAATATATTAGTAAAATGGTATTATAACAAATATTTCAATTTAAGGACAATAATCTAATACTCTATTTCATCGGTACAATATTTCCTCTCAAGGGGTCATTGATGATGATATTCATAAGAAAATACATTATCACCCAACATCAAAATATCTCTTAATAGAACACTGGAGATGTTGCAATATAATATATAACAAAAATTAATATCAAGAACAAGGATCATAACTAACATCATCTTATTCTTCATCTCTATGAATACATATCCACTCATGTTTTTATATTCAAACATGACCCCCTTATTTGTATTCATGTTCATGGGAGCATGTTGGTGAGAAAAGTTCATGATGTTCCACTTGTAGTACCCTATGAACCTAAGAAAAATCTGAATCTCCAACATATTCCTCATTCATTCCCAAATCACAACAACAACATAATTCTATGGATCAAATGATATTCCCACATTAAAAACAACATGCATTTGAAAGTGGGGATCCCATATCTAAAAGTAATACCTCATATACTTTTCATAAGGTAGATGTTCCTAATATTTACTCAAAATTAAATCATGGTGTATAACATTAAATTATGAGATATTGGAATATATAAGGACTTAGTCAATGAAAAAACTTGAAAATAATCTATGTATAGGTGGTAGAACATGTTTATGAGGGCCATGAAATATAATAAATGATAAATTAGTCAAAATGGAATAATTACATACTCATATAACATTTACCGACTCCTTAAAATTCTCTTTTAATATATCTTCCTCTTTGATGAAAATCTAACGGTAGGATGATTGTAGATAAATATTATAAATACTAGAGGACGAAGAAATTAAAAAATAATCAAATCTTGGAAATGGGTACCTATTTTTCAAAATGTTATGATCCCACCTTGCGCTTTCCATATAATGAAAAGGATTGCCATCATCCTAATTGACAACAAATAATGGAGAAATACAAAGGAAAGTCCTTAGTCTAATTAATCCTTTCACATCAATTTACTAAATCTACACCTTTAGGCCTTTTAACTCAGTTGGGATCATATGATATGTTGGAATTGATATTAGTCCCATTAAAGACACTGAATTGATCTCAAAATCAACTTCCCTATATGGATGAAACCATGCTAAATCCCATGGAAGGATATCTCAATACATGTCCTCCACTAGGGGAAATATGATAGAGTCACCACCTATTCCAGTAAAAGTGTTATTATATCCACTTGTGATGAAAATAATTTCCACTCCTAAAGGGTTTAGTGTAACTATACATACTTTGACATCTCATTAATCAGTCAAAATCATCATTTCCCACATAGGTGATCAAAATGTCACTTGTCTATAATAACAATCGATGTGGGAATGGTAGTAGTTAAACTGGTCCATCCAATTTTCATGTTTAAACATGTAATATGTTGAATTATAATTATCCAAACATATTAAAAGATAGAAAAAACCATTAGATAGTTTGGATGGATTTGAAGCCAATAAACTTTCTCCCCCATGGTTATATTGGTGGAAAAAAACCTAGAGAAGAGTTTAACCTATAAATCCATCTCGTTACTCAAATGGGACAATATAAATGAATGCAATGACACTTTTTCAAATATAAAAATAAATATAGTTGAGTCAAATAGGTTCGTACCTCAAACAATGAAATGTCTCTCTCCATTATCAGATGTGGATTAATCACTAACATAATACTTTCTAGCCAACACGTAAAGATTTCATAGAGGCTCATGTGTCACTTGATCAACCGACCCATGTGGGATATTCACTAGATTCTGGGGTCTTATTCCTACACAAACTATTCACATCATCAAATCTATTTCATAATACCACATTAGATTCCCTATCTTTTAACTATAGTGACATGTCTTTAGATAATAGGTTCAACCCTTGAGAAAGTATCCCTTCATCCCATAGTTGTAGCATGTAGAATGATCATCTCCCATAGAGGTTGTTGAGGAACCTCAGGTTTACTCTTACTATTAACCACTTCCCTGGAATCCAATCATATGATTTTTTTTCAAACTATTATAATTACTATAGGAGATTGTTCTGGATAAAGTACCAATCGATCGACAGACAACTAAGTGAATACTTGTTATTCATTCCTGCACGAATCTCTTATTGTACATCTTTTCCATACAATGAAAAATAGTATTGGCCATTAGATCAAAGTTCATTAGTGTTTATTTCAACACTGGTGGAAGATCAATCCCAATATCTCAAGCCTTTTCTTCGGTATTCATCTTCAGAAGATGGAAAATAAGAATAAACATGATGAATCATACTAAATTGGAGGAATGTTTCATCATCCCGTTATAGAGTTATAGGAACTATCAAACATGATTTATATATAACGAATTATGGAAGAAATTATTGAAGTAGAAGTCCATAATTTTTACCCATGAAATCCATTCACATTTAAAATTATACAACATGATATCCAAATATCTTCTAACTGATCTTTAAATTATAAATGTCTCAAAATTCACATTCAAATCCTAAGGTGTATCAACCTAGTCCAACATCATATAAATGAAACATATTAAGTTCCATGAATCAAGAGGACATCAAGTTCCGTATGAAGGATAGAGGGTGCTGAATTTGGAATTCTCAAGAATAATATTCAATTTTTGACCCTCCCCTATGGATTCATCTACCTTGAATAAGAACATATTGTAAGAGTATCATCATGCAATATTTATAGCTTGACCATGTAGTGAAATGATAGGAACTCACTTGGAAACATCCTTTTCCATGAAAAGGGGTGTAACTAGATTCCTGATAAATCTACATGGTGATATTTCCAAAAATTTCTAGAAAAAACCATTGAGAAAACCAAAATATTAAACAAGGAAATTCCTAACAAACATAACACACTCACAATTTTAAAACATTGTTCAACCTAAAAGGCTAATGGCTAGAATAATAAAGAACCCCCTATGTACTATAAGAAAAAAAATCCAAGCCACTAGTACCTGCATGTTAATTCCAACCACATATATACACTCATGTATAAATTATAAATTTTCTAAAATTAAAGAATTAATTAAATAATTCACCAAATAACAGATCATAAGTTCAATAGAAATATTATTATTTAGTATCTATGTAAAATAATAAATAGGTACATATAATGTGATACTACATTCATATCATGATGTCTGAATCAAATAAAATCCATTTGACAAATAGAACAAAATCTTGTGCAACACCGAAGGTAAATTTGAATGAAAGGTAATATCAGTATTTGGAATATAGAATAACATTTAATATTAACATGGTGTTCCACTATACAATACTTCCTAGGAACTGACATTGTTCCCATATCCAAGTCCAATCTATCCTTACTCTTTTCAACCATGCATCAAATAATGGAATATAAAATAAACATGTTAGTGAACCTCGTTCCCTAATACCATAATGTAACACCCCAATATGAACCACTATGGTCCGAACCAATGATTCATATAACCACTCATGCACCTCCCTACATGTAATTTGTTTCATATTAGTATTGAGGACCAAAAAAATATCATGGTGAGTATATGCCCTTAGTACAAGATTAACATCATAGTATGATAAAGGAAGTGATAACAATAATAAATAAAAAACTATCAAATAAATAATTATTTTTATAGCACTATATATAAATAAAACAAACACATGATGTATCGATTTGGAAATGATACACATAAAAAAACTAAAAAAAAGTTCCAATTATGAGATATCTACTCTTAATTAATCTAGTAACTAATATCCCACCAAAATTCTATCCTAAAATGACCACATCCTCCAACTATATTTTATCAACCATCCAATATTAGGATGATTCCCTTCACCTAATCCATAACCGTGAAATCTATAAGCGCATTTAAATTCATGAGTAGGGTGTTAGAATAATACTCAATAGGAAACCTCCAATGACTTGTAACATTATTTCATAATATATACATGTGAATTCTAGGGAAGCTAATAAAATTGACACAAGTAACAAGTAAAACAATAAAGCACAATAAATAATGTTGGATACCCATAGATCGACTCTACCTACTTTGACACCATGCCAAAATGAATTTCAACCAACATACTATCATATTACCAATTATGGAATAATCCATAAACATGGTTAACACACTCCCTTAACAAGAAAAACTAATTCACATCATACTATTTTATGGGAAATCTTTATATGGGTATTTTCTTTTATAATTGATCTTAACATTAAACTATAATAGTAAAAAAAATAGAACATATGATACAAGATACAAAATATAAACCCAATATCCAATAAAATCATGAATGTATCCTAAAAAACACAACCCAAATAAAATAAAATCAAGCGTAGGTATTATAGATAAAATTTCACACCTCATGTGAGTAAGAACTAAATATATGTATCACATAACTATACAAGCACATCAAAAATCATTCAACGAATTTATATAAAACATGTAATAAATTCATGGGGTTCATACCATTTGTTAAATAAAAATTCAGAATCATGTGTCACCATTCAAGTACAGATGCAACACTAGATTCTAGAACCAACACTAAATCGAATTTGTTTTTAAATCCTAGGATCAAGGATGAGAAGAAAACACACCCTAAAGGAAGATGGATATTAAATAATTTCAAGAAGATCCCCTTCCAATAGTGATATTAGTCTAAAACGTTCCAAAATAATAAATTAATGATTTCAAGTCCCAATTCAATCAATGATCAATGGATACATTTTAAACAAAATAATAATTCCTTATGTTGAATCATTATATGAAATATCTAAATGGGTTTTAAAAATTAGATAATAATGAAAGTTATCATGATTAAGAAAGAAATCACTAAATAAATAACATAAAATTGAATATTTTTCAACACATCAAATAATGTATAGGAAATTTTATATGAGATCCCATAATTTCATTAATAATTTTCAATGAGAGATAGGGTTCGAAGGAGGATTCAAGAATGTGAGAATGTTAGAAAAAGGTGTGTCCTGAAATATAATGCCTATAATCTTAGCGCCCTTACGAGGTTCCCTTAGACACCATCATCTTTCCAGTGGCCTCTCATCAAAACTATTTCCACTAGGTAGATTTCTTCCAAACTAGGATCACCGCTTTCTATCCATTGGATTATGATTAGAATAAATTCTACCTGGGATACTCAAAAAGGATTTGTTGGGACCCATGTGTCTCAAAAATCTAAAACAAATCCCCTATATTTATCACAATATGGATCTAACCCCCCCCCAAATGCCTCTATAAATTTTTTAAGCACATAAAAATTATAAAAAAATTATGTAAACGTTGAAAATATGAGTACATAAAATATAAAAGTTGGAAATTACTAGGTAAATAATGATATTTTGTATTATTGATTCAATATGGTATTTATATATTGATAGAACATATTTATTTTGAATTATATTTTCGATACAATATTTGAGTATTGCATTGAACATATGTGTGTGATGTGTGGGATGCATTATCTTTAGCTCCTCAATGCGTTGGATGGTTTTTTGAGGAAACCATTCTAGGGTATTTTATGTGTGCCTACATAAATATTTATATTGTATTGGCATAACTGTTTTACTGTAAAACATTGATGTCTGATATTATCAATTCTATCATTATGATATCATTTATTTATTTTCTTTGTTAACATTGGTTTCTCTATATTATCCGTTGAACTAATTTATCTACTTGTTTTAAGTTAAATTACATTTTTTTTTACTTACATATTCCAAATTAATCATGGTTAGTTTAATTTTTGACAGATTTCAATATATGATTTCCCTAAATGAGAATTTGAGCTCACCTTTATTATCTATTAATTCCCCAAGATTATGATAATTTATATTTTGAACAATATGTACCGAGGGGTTTCATTTGGGGATAATTTTGTGGGAGTTAATGATGTGATGTTATGTAATAAGAAAGTATGGGTCTAGTGGAAAAAATTCCCATTATAAGAGAAAGATAATGGTTATTTCATGAATTTTTTTGTACTAACCAAGGTAATATTATAATAGATAAATAATAATTTATGTATTATATATTTAAATTCATTATAACAATATTAGGTAATTTTTTAGTATAAATTAAAAAGATTTATTTAAAGAGAAATTAAATTTTGATGATTTATATGGTATTTTTTTAAATGATTTACTTCCATATAATATAATATTAATTTGAAGAAACGAATTTCAATTTTTTTCTAGACTTTAAAAATTATATTATGATGAATTTTTTATAGTTTTTTAGAAATATTTATTATTCAATAAATATTGAAAAATTCTATTTTTATTAATTATTGTATTTTATTTTCAATTATTAATAAATAAAAATTAAATTTTTTATTATTTTTAAAATTTAATTAGTTATTATAAAAATAAATCCTAATATTGTATATGGAATTAATTTTAATCTTTACTTGAGTTTAAAAACAATTTTCTACTTAATAACATATTTTCTTGAACAAAATGTTTTTGTCTCTTATTGTATATTTAATTTTAAAATAATTAATAGAAATTTTATGATTTTAATGATAAAAATGGATTATATATCTGGAATCAATCAATCCAAATTAATTAAATATTCCCATTTATTTTTTGGTCAATATAAATAGAACCCTTAGTTATACTTGTTACCAAAATAAATGTTAAATCAAAAAATTAAATTTAAAAATAAAATGAGAAGGACTAAAAATGAATGTAACTCTTCATTATAAAATATCAAATATATGGAACATTTTACTTTGTAAATGAATATGAAAATTGAAAAATTTTATATATTGAATAGTAAAAAAAGGTCACAGTCTTATTTTTAATGAATGTGAAATTTTAAACATGGGGATAACCAGATGACATGTATTCTCATAAATTTTATTTTTAAATATAAATTATTTACCATAAGGAGTATAATTTATTTTTAATTTTATTTAAATAAATAATTATATTTAATTCCTCCAAAATACTGAATAAAATATATTCAGTAAATTGAAAAATAAAATTAATGATAATAAAAACATTTAAGTAAAAATATTTGAATAAATAATAATGTGATCCCACATTTTCATGATAAATATAACATTTTAGGGATGTTTTAAATTTTTTTACTCCAATCTGATTTGTTGTTGTGATGTTATTTAACTCAATGTAGGTGAGTAGATATAAAATTGAAATTATTGATATTTTAGGAAAATAAGATTTTATTAAATGATAAAATATTTCAATAAATACTATCATTATAAATGTTTTTAAAATATTGTTAAAAAATATTAGTCATGGTCCATTTGTGGGAAATTTTTCAATTTATGGAAACTATCTTATCTCTAAAGGAGGAAAATTTTTTTATCATAAAATATATGTGATAATAGTGAAATCAATGCCAAAATTGATATGGACAAAAATGTGTTCAAAATATTTCCAAATTTTATTTATTTATAATATTTTGACTCATAATAAACTTATATAAAAGGGGACCACTTATTCTAATTTATTCACAACTACAAAATTTTGTTTATCAAATATATATCCACATTAATTTTAATGTCCATCATCATGTTTTATTTTTATTATCATTTTAAGAATAAAAATATTAAGGGTATAAGTTTTAATGAATAAGTGGTTCGTTTTTTTCATTTTCCACCTATTTAAAATCATCTACAATCATGTTGAGGTAAAAAAATCAGTATGAAAAATTTGTTAAAATGATTGTATTTTTTTGCAACTCCACCATAAAATGGGAATGGAACCCATCATTCGTTTGTATGGGGGAATACAACCTCATAGACCAATGTAATTCATTTTCCCTAACCACCTCTCATATGTTGTAATAGTGATGGAATTAATGTTTATATATAAGATATTCATGAAATTTTATCATCCTTAAAATATAATATATCATTTAATTTCATACATTTCCATTCATGTAAAGATGATAATTTTTTCATGCTTACATATGGACTACCACATCCACAAAATAAAGCGATTATTTCTCATTACCACATCAAATGGATGATATATATGATTATATTTAAAGAATAAATATTACATTTTTTATGTTATGATCATTTTATAAAGGAAAAATAATAATTACCTTGTTTCCATAATTATCATTGAAAATGGAACCGTTACTTATACATATGTATAACCTACCGTCTCCAAAATTATAATAGAGTTCAATTTTAATAATAATAATTCCAAATTAGTTTTAAAAGAATAATTTATGTTTGAAAATAAAAATTATGTCATTATTATTATTCTAGGTAATATTAAATAATGTAAAGTTTATCATATTCAACAACTATAGTCATTTTGGACATAAGAATCGAATATCATGAAAATGACCTATATGAACATTACATATTAATTAAATGTATATAATATAGTAATAAATAAAATAAATTTAATGAAAAAACATGTAAAATGAAATTAATAAAATAAATAAATAATATGATTTTATTATTATTGATGAAAATTAATTAGTCATTCTTGATTTATGCGATAATATTTTTAAAAAAATGATTTAAAAAACTATTTCTTAAAACACTATTTTTATCACATGTCTATATTTTTAAAATTATTTTAAGAATATATTTTTATGAACATAAAAAATTTATCAAGGAAAGTTTATATCACTTTTTAATTCTTTTAAATGGTTTTAAATAGGAATAATTTTATATAATTTCTTGTCTTTATTTAAAAAAGTAAAAAGGAATGTTCTATTTTAACATAAAAGGAACCAATGACTTTTCCCACCACCAAAAAATTATTTGATGTTTGGATTCCATTACAATGATTCTTGTATTTTTAAAACAAAAACCCACTTTCCCATTTATATTATTTTTTAATACAAATTAATTTTTTAAAATAAAAGATATTTTGATTTCAAAGGGTGTTTTGTATATGGATCCAAAAGAAATTTTCAATGGTTTTAAGATGAAAGGTGAAAGAATAAAATATTTTAATCAGTATTTGGTAACTGAGAATTATATATATTAAACAGGTGAGCATGATAGATATTATGTGATAGTTTGGACACCATTATTGATCAAGAAAAATTAGTGAGCCTGATTTTTCTTATACGAAGGGTGCTCCCTATTAAAATTCCTCATTGTATTGGGTAAAATTTATGTATGGAAGTTGACCATGAGGGATATTAAATGTATAACAATAATGGTCATTTCAAGTGTAAATGTGTTGGTTACTCCAAATATAATATTATTTTCATTCCATATGAAAAAATGAGGTCCAATCTATATGTAATAGAGATATGAAAATGATGACCAAAATTTCATATATTATTACCTATGATTTCAATGGGTACACTTGGGGTCCAGACTAGTGGTAAACACCCCATAATCCTACATGAAAATGGTGCTTCAAAACCCATTGGGAATAGGTGTTGTAGTAGTACTGCAGTAGTTCTATAACAACAATGTAACCATAGGGACAAAAAACACTATATCGGCGGGTGGCACTGTAGCAGCGACGGGTTGTGTTTGGGTACTGTAGTAGTAATATTCATAGATTGGGCCTTGGGCCACAAAATTGAGGCCTACGGGAAAGTTAATGGGGGTATATTCCAAATGGGTCTTCAGGATATGTAATGTATCTCCCCTAGTCTAAAGTGATATTTTCGTAACATTAATAATAAAATGTGGATTTGGCCAAAACCTTTTAAAAAAATTATATGGGTCTGAAGGTTTTATTTATAAAATTTATGTTTGTGATTTTCATGTAAAAAGTGAATTTACATCATCTCAAATAAATCAGATATAATGGTAAAACATTCATGGTTTTTCATGTTCTTTAATTGAATAACTGACTGAGTTCATCTAATGTACCTTATTATGATTTTCATGATCATCCAACATGTTAAAAATTTATTCAATAATTTTAAAGATGAGTAAGAGAATTGTGTAAATAAATTTGAATGTCATGAATATTTTTATTTAAAATAAATTAATGTCTGTTAAGAAATTTATTTTATAGAAAAACATATAATAGGTAGAAGTGTCCCCCTTTTGATATATAGGTTATTGTGTGAAATGCATGGCCAAATTCACTAAAACACTAAAAAGAAAAGATCACATTCATTATAAGTGATTGAATTATTAATTATATTCAGCATAATATATAATATTTAGGTTTGGGTACTCATAGTTTCTTTCAGATAAATGTTTATATTACATTACAGTTTATGATAATGTTAATAACATATCATTGTAAGATTCTGCATTATTGTTAAGTTCAATTGATATTTAATTTTATGATTACCATTTTTCTTTATCTAATATATATATATATATATGTGTATATGTATTTTATGGTTTTCCATATAAGAAATTATGACTTTATAGTTGGAGGGAACGAATAGGATAATATCATTCCAAATAATCAACTTAAAATGGTTTGAAATGGAACATTTTAGTCTTTAACTATGTTGTATCAATTGACACAATATATAATTTGTGGTGGTATCCATGTGATAGAGAAAACAAATATACTATAAGGGAACTTCTTTATTTTGGAACATTTTATAAGAAATCATCATATTATATTTAGTGTATATTTCATCCCAATGGTTGTTGAGGGGTGGATTAAAGTTACCAAAATTATACTCAATTTCTTGTGTTGTTCAGATCAATAAAATTTAATGATTTCTATTTATAATTTTGAAGGTTAATATGATTTAATATGGTATTTAGTTAAGAATAAAAAAGAAAGAGGTGTTCCTCTATTACACCCAAACATATATTTTTTTGTAGTTTTATTATGGTTCTTTTTTTTCTACAGTTTTGGGTGTTTCATGTAAAATTTTTAAACTTTGGAGGATTCTCTATGGGAAATCTATTAAGGGGAAACACATAAGGAAAGCATGTGAAACCCATTTGAAGTGGATATAATAAGTGGAATTAGGAATTTTGATGGTTTGAAAAGGGTTATTTATGCCTTGTTACTCATAGGGGTAATCATATGACCATAAAAAATAAAAAATTCATGGTTTACGCACGGTTTGGAAAACCATGTGATATAAATTTTTGGACTATCTATTTTGGGTGTATATTTTCATTTATTTTTATTTATAATGATATTTTCTCCCCTAAGACTTCCCACTCAAACCAACTAACCCCCAAATCTGCCATGGGGTTTTACCCTCAACTAACTCTACTCCATAGTGGTTGTTATGTATTTTCTTTGTGGTTTCTTACCCTATTTAAGAGTTATGATCTCCTCCTTCTACACCAACTTGTATTGTACCTTTTTCTCTAACTCCTCTGAACTTATAGTTTATTATTGTATAATATTCTTGGTTAGGGTTGGTGGAAATTTGGGAAATTGGGTTATAAATATCCTAATCCATAGTATGTGTTTCATTCTTGTAGGTCATGGTGAACGAAATGATCTTACACCATATGAAATAGGATTTTCTATTTCAGAAGATTTTATTTAAGATTTCCATTAATTATTTACATTTAGAAATTCATGGTTTTATTAGATAATTCTATTGTGGGTTATATAAGCATTATTTGTTAAATATTTTATTAACATTGTTCGGGCTTGAAGTGGAAAATAATTTGATGTAAATGATTAAATTGATTTATTAATATTATATATTATTTTATTAATTGTAAAAAATTAATAAAATAACATGGGTGGTATTCATTTATAATAAAATTTGTATCAGTTTTTTTGAAACAATAATCTAATTTAAATGTTGGTCTTCCATTCATTTCAAAATATTGATTCCATGTTTAAAAGTGGTTTATTGGTTTTATTGGTCCCTAGGTTTAATAAATGAAATTGTGTTTTCCTTATTTTGGTTTCAGTGTGTCATAATGGTAGTTTTTGTTTTCCATTGGTTTTACTTTTTGTTTCCATATTTTTTTTTAAAAATGGATTTCCAAATGTATTTATGATATACATGAATGGAATTAATTATCTGGTTGGCCCAAGTGAGGTGATGTGTTTAATCCCTTTCTGAGGCCCCTTAATTTATTGATGTTGTTTTTTATCACTGTGATGGATTATATGATGTGATTCATGACATGATTATGAGTTTAGGTTTATTTAATGGGTAGTGTGGGAGGTGTGAAGGATGTTATTATGATCTTAAACTATGGGTATTGATATTTTTAGGGTGTAATGGTGCATTTTCCGGGCCAACGTACATTATGATTAATTGGGGGGACTATGGATTTTATTTTGGATGTAGTCTAAAATTATTTTGATAGTTTCATTTAGCAATAAACAACCCCCACTAGTCGTACATAACACCTGGATTTGGGGGTTAACATTGGGGAGACTTCTGGGAGTGATATAGATAATAAATTGGTGCCTATTATCCTAATACAATTGTATCCACCTATACATGTATTATACTTTAATACTAGTCTAAATGGTTTTTCATTATTCTATATATCATATGTTATTCCTTTTATTTATATTTATTATAATGTGTGTCTTTTTTACCTAGATAGTATGATCTTAATCTATTGATTTCTATATGGAGTATCTTTATTTTTTTATAATGTTATTCCACGAATTTAGTAATCTTTTTTATTCTCTCTTATTTATACTTCATTCCTTATCATATTTTATTTTTCTTCTGTGATAGCTTTTAAAATAAAAGGGGTATGTGAGTTTCAATCTGATATCCTTTAGTAAAAATGATATTGAAATGTTTTAAACTATATGAGGGTTTGATTTAAATATGTTTGTGTTTTTTAAAGAATATTCTCATTATTTCCTTTTTAATTTGAATTATTTTGGAAAAGAACCATATTTTTGAAAAAAAATTTAACACTGGATACATTAAAAAAGTTAATTATACATCCTAGTCTTATTCCCATGTTATTGGATTAATATGAAATCCTAAATTACCATGCTCTATTTTTAAATAAGAATAATTGGATTATATTACAAAGTAAATGAAATTTAATCATGGTGGTATGATACTATATTTGAATCACACCATAAATAATCATTTTTTGGTATATAAACCTTATGTATTGTGTAGTTCTCTTCGTTTTTTCTCATGATTTATCTTTGTTGGGATGTGGGTGTTGTTTGGATGATGGTGGTTAAATGATAATCAGACCATTTTGGTGATTGATCATTAGTTTCGAGGAACCAGATGGATGGAGTTTTTTTTAGAATCTTCTATATTCCTTTTTTTTATTTAAGATGCCATTAGGATTATCTAGATCTACTTTAGAAGATTTTTTATATGATATGTAACTTGTTATGTTTTTTGACACTTTATTAATATTCTATGTTTGGTTTTTTTTTATTTCATTTTTGATGGTGAAACCATACACAATAGTTTTGTTTGGTACAAATGGAACTTTTCATTAGGACAAGGGGATCAGTTATACTACTCAGGTATATGGTGATGTGGCATTGGAATCTGATTGACATATTTTTCGATTCTGTTAAATATAAATTGATTTCAAGCCTATGTTCTAAAAGGTGTATAGGTTCATGAGATTAGCATTCTAGTTACATCAGGGTAAATGGTAGAAATTGGTTATAATGATCGAGACTCATTTGGTAGGTCGTGGGATGGGTTTTACAGGCTCTTCCTTATGTCATATTTTGAGTTTCCATGGGTTATTAGGAGTGTTATTTTTATATTTTTAGAGCTATTGGTGGAATTTTCGTGAAATGTTTTTTTGTGATGTGATATCACTCTATGTTATAAAAAGACCACAGTAGAAATAATCTAAAATTACATATTTTAGAATGAAATTTCATGGGTTTATGGGGGGTTGGTGTTTCACATTTAAGGTTCATGCTCTGTCACACATTGCTTAATCCATGTATACATTTCAAAAAAACATCATGTAGCACCCGTAAGGTTGGTTTGTGGTCTGAAAAATCATGTGTCAAAACATTTTGTAGTGGATATATATTGTTCCAAAATTTACAAACATAAATATTATGTCTTTAAATCTGAAAATTTAATACATAAAATAATGATCCATTCTAGAATCTTTTATGTATCATTACTTTATAAACATGGACACCTAAACAATTGTTCTATATGTGAGTTATGAAATCTCCCACTATGTTCATAATAATATAAACCCTTATTAGACATAACATAATAATACCATTCTTCATATCTTAATAAAAGGAAACATATAAATGTTTGAGTTCATATTCTTAGTATGGATCAACAAGAGATATGTCAATATAACATGATTTTATGGGTATGAGAACATAATAATAAATATGAAAACCATAGTATTATTATTAATGTTCAAAATCATGTGTCATGGAATTAATATTTTTATTTAATAAGACATAAATCATAATGTCATTATGAAAATTAATCCAATTTTCATAAAATTGGTATAAGACATTGATTTGTCGAGTATACAAAAATATAGAAAATCACAAGTCATCGATCCCCACTATGAAATTCATAACATATTATTCCTGGGATAAAAAACATGTACCTAAATCATCTTGGGGATAACATTTATCTCAACCTATTTTTTTATTGGGATAAACTCTCATTTACCATTTTATAGGCTTGGGATTACATCCCATGTTGCCTCTTTTATGTTGGGATAACCTCACATGTAGCCTTTGAGATCATATAATAATAATCAATAGAAAATTCCTTGGAACTAGATATAGGCCATAACCAACATATTTTACAATCATGTGAGTAAAAAAATATCATAAAACATTCATCATGTCATAACATAACCATTTAATCATATAATCTCCAATTAAAAAGTAGGATTCCAAATAAATCTTGTATGCTATATCCAATGGAAGAGAAACCAGTCTCATTAACATATTTTCATCATAAATATAACCACTCGAAAAAGGAATAATAATCTTGTTCTTAGATCACATCCCATATAATGAATAAGTAAAATCAAGGATTTCAAATTATATGGACAATGATTTTGAAATATCAGTCAGAACTTTTATAAGGAAAATATCTTTTCTACATTGAAACCCCATTTTTAAAGCTTAGAAAATCATCAAAATTATTTCATTGAAAAAAACCATGTTAATATATAAAGAATGATTTAAAAATAAATTAAAAAAATTCTTATGTAAAATATCCAATAAACATTGAAAATTAATTTTTAAACCAGATAACATTTTAAAATCCTTTTCTATTAAAACCTTGAAAACATATAAAGGAATAATAAAAATGTTTTAAAAACATTTTTTGAGTAAAATATCATATCTATTATAAACAAAAAATTAAAACAATAAATTCATTTTTTTTGAAATAATTTTCTTTGAAAATAATATTTGAAACTTATAAAGGAAGCATTAAACAAATTTAAATAATTTCATGAGAAATATTTACCTTCCAATTTAAAAAAAATAAATATTAAATCATTTTAAAATTAATTTGCATTGAAAATATTATTTTAAAATTATAAATTAATCTTATAAAAAATGAGTTTCATGTCAACATAAAATACCAATCTTGTTTCATGGGTTAAAATGACTATTCATTTTACATTTTTTATAAAATCATAGCAATTTTTTAGTAAAATAACATTATGATTACATTTAAAACATTTTTAAAAATGTAATACAAGGGAAATAATTTATTTTAACAATCATAAAATAAAAATTTTTATTAATATATTTAAAAATTCATGAACATGGTAGATAAATGGTTTTTATATGAAGAGAGAGATAATATAGATTTTCACTAGATTAATTTCTCACTCATTATAAGTACCAAAGAGATGAAAATGGAAGTATTAATTGAAAATTTATTTAAATAATAACTTATAAGAAAGTAAATAAGTTTCTTGAGATATAGATCATAATATTTTTTTCATTGGATGGACAATCACAAACAATCCTGATAAACATTCATATTGTAATAAAAAATCGTTACCACTTTAGTAAAATTTGTATAGTAATACCCATGAAACAATAACATTAATGTAAAAATTAAAATATCATTAAATGAATTATATTCTAGAAAAAAAATTCAAAGGTGAATTATATACACTTCATAATAGAAGGTAGGTACATAACATAACTAATGTCGAAAGAATAAATATTGAGACAAAAATCCACTACTGCTTAGTTTATTTTTAATTATAAGCCACATGAAATAGAGATAATAAAATATATATTCAATTAATCATGGTTTTTAGGATAATAATCATAAAATAAATTCGTGGAAATTATATATACCACATAAGATAAACATTATTTCAATATAGGATGTGTCTCACAGAATATAAAAGGTAGAAAAACCCCCTAACATTAAGTCTCCACTACATTTATTCACTTTTGAAACTTCTGTAAATATGTGTGTGTGTGTGTGTTTGTTTGTGTTGGTGTATTATAAAAAAAATTAAAACTCTATTTATATATATAATACAATATACGAATCAGTGATGACAATTTATACCCTATTTATTAATAATTACTTTTTAAAATTACATTTTGGATAATAACTGCTCTGTTTTTCAGGGATGTTTTGATTGGTTATTTTCATTCCTATTACAATGATCATGATTAAATAACATAAATAATTTTAAACAAGATATAGTTTTCATATATATTCCATATATTTGTATTTTGAGTAATATGTAAATGTTAGAGATTTAAAATGAAATGCAACATTCATATAAATAGTTGGTTTTCCATATGCATGAATGCTGTTTACATTTTCTCAACATATTTAAAGAAATAAAGGTAAATAATATATTCCAATTCCAAAATAATTATTATATATTATAAATATCGCATATTTTTATTTAAACATATCTTTACCTTCAATGTAAAGTGTACATGATGACCAAATTAGATCACTTCACGAAGTAGTTATCAACTGTACACATGAGTGACATTATCATACTCAAACGAAATAGATTGTAAGGAGGTATTTTTGATATCATAATTGAAAAAATAAAAATATCTTTAAAATGTAATATATATTTATTTAATCTATATATATTATAATCCATGTAAAAAAATTAAAAAACACATCAAATCGCTTCTCCATGCGGTGGTCTGCCATACTAAAGAGCGATGTTATTTTTTCAATTCATTTGAATATAATATGGTAGATGTGTTATTATAACTAAATATTTATAATAGTATCATTAATATAAAATAAAAATATTAAATATACCACTATATTCATCCGAGAAAGGTGTTGATGGAAAACAAATGTCATCACATCCTAAGGCATCAGTCTCCTGTACACACAAATGATGTTTTCAAAAACCATTTAATGTTATAGGTGAAGTATTTAGGATACTACATTAACATTATATATAAATATATTATATTATAATGTAATTGAATCATCATGTTTTAAAAATAATTTAATGTGGTGGAAGAAGAAAAAATAAAACATTCGTCTATGGATGTTACCTCTTCTCGGACAAATTCTTTTGGTTTTCAACAAAAGGATTCATAGGTTGAATTTATGATGATAATTAGTATTATGTGATTATATGATAAAATTTATGAAGTTATTTGGATTATAATTTATTGAAATAATGGGTTTTAGCTGTGTTAATTTGATAGGAGGAGGGGTGACCATTTATAAGTGATATGAGGGGCACAAGTGTATGTTTGGAAAAGAATAAGGTGTGCCCAAGTTTTTCAAATTACAGAAGGATCCCATGTGGGAAATTATAGATAATAAAATATATATGGTATAAATATTTACATTAAATGGTGTTTGAAAATGTTTTTGGGTATTTTTTAACCATTATCTTTTTATTTTAATTTCCCGGTAATCCCATTTTTACATAAACTTTGGTTATTAATTTACTTGATTTTTGAATTAATAATTGTAAAAAATATTTTTGAAAAAAATTATATAATAGAAAATTATTCTGGTTTTAATTATTGAATACATATTTTGAAATACCATTCAAATAAGTGAAATTTTTTAATTTAAAATATAACCTATAGATTTATGACAAATCATGTTTTGAAAGAGAAAATGAAATAATGTTTAAATTATTTTATTTCAAAATTAAATATATAATTGATTTAAATGACCTAAATTGAATTAATAGATATTATAATTGTGTTAATTTTACTTTCAAAATAAAATTAGAAAAATTGTTATCTCTATAAAAGGATTAAAATAAATTACATGTCTTTATAGAAGCTAGTATTTTTTCAGTATTCATAATAAATTATCTTATAAATAATTATATAATATTCACGGTATGATAATTCTAAAATGAAGATTTCAAAAAATAATATCACTTTTTCAAATACATTATATATAAGTGTAAAAAATTTTGTTTAATATAAGCGCACATTATGGAAGAAAATAATTTTCTTAAATATAGTTTATGTGAGAAATTATATATAAATAATCGAATGACTAGAAAACACATAATATGAATTTTAAGTATTATATTGAATATGTAATACATAATTTCAATTTATATCATTTACCAAAATTGATTTTAAATTTATTTAATTAAAACCCTGTTTTTTGTATATGCATTTTTTCAGCAAAAGATTTCCATTATTTGAAATTTATTCTTATTTTAGATTATAAATTATTATTCCCCAAAGAATAAGTCTTATATAACATTTTAATGAAATTTTTTTCATAATTATTTTATCTTTATACATATCTAAAATTGCAATATCTTGGTGAAAAATTTTATGTTAAATAATATTATTTTAATAGTATTAAACCTTTCATTTAAACAAGACGTTGCATATAACAAAAGATAAAATTATAATTTTATATAATGTAAAGAGAACTTAGTGTTGAATGTAATGCAAGATATACTTAGTTGTGAATGTAGAAACATGTATCAAAATACTAATAAAAAAATTCATAAAATACAGGGGTGTTACATTATACCCTATTAAATAAATTAGATCCTTGAAATTTTATCTTATCCTTAGTAAAAAGTGTTTAACATTTGAAAATAAATTTTTTGGAATCTCACATTTTAAAAATACATAACAAATATTTTAATTTTAAAGGGAAAAATTGATGTGAAAAGGTCCACAAGAAAAAGATATAATAGGATTCCAAATATGTGAACATTGGTGGGAAGTGAAATATTTGACAAGAAAATATCATAATAACAAAATAATAATTAGAGTGATAGAGATAGTTGTTCACAAAAAATTACATGTTCATGTGAAAATAAACAACCAAAAAACCGTAAACCAAATATGTATGCAAAATATTATTGATATCATCTGAAATCTTAGTAATTAGACTCCACTTGTAATTATGATTATTTTTATAAAATTGGTAAATTTTCATGAGAAGATATAATTGCTTGCTTTCAGTCTATTTTATAAGAACAAACTCATCCTTTGGTTGAGTTTTGATCATTTTTTACTTCATATCTTACTCCATGAAATGAAGACGATTTTTTGGATGATTCATTAGTGAATAATAAAATCAATAAAATAATGATATTTCCTTCCACTATTCTCTAGTTATTATAAAAAATATAATTGTTAAGACAAGTTACCTAATAGAATCTAAATATCAATAAAATCCATTCGATAAATTTTTACCATTAAGATCCTTCATGACTATCCAACATTGAAATAGAAAATTTAGAAATAAGGTCACGAAATTTATTAATTAAACACAACATTGATAACCCAAATAACATGAAGTAACTATTTATTTCATATACAATATATGTGAGTACATTGATCATATATTCTTCTAAAACATGGTAATACATTTAATTACGATAAAAAATTAATTAAAAAATAAATTCTTTTAAAAATTAACTATTTCCACATGCCTAATAAAAAACAAAAAATTATTTAATATATTACAGTAATCAAAATATATTCTATGCTCCATTAATGATAAAATAAAAACACTTTCTCATCATATCACTAGTCAGTCCAAAGGTAATAAATATTATATAATTTCCATTATCTATGTCAAAAATTACATTATACAAAAAAATGTTATCATAATCAAGAACATATTAAGGGTTATCTTCCCTTAATCAAAATAAAAAAAATCCATTTAATCTCTTTTTTAGCCCATCTGTACCAATCACCATATTTTTTTAACTTCTTAATGGAAAACTAATATGGAATAGTCAAGTGATGTATACGTTTTATAATAACTGAAATAAAAAATGGTAAATATATAATTATTTGAATCCTAATACATAAAAACACCAATCATTACACTTTCTTTATAGACCATTAACCAGTCATTGGAAAAATTTTCCTTACTACTTATTTAATTTAATAAATCATTTTTAACCACTTCATTATCAACAATATAACCATTACTCATACAAACTTTTTTATTCTCTTCATGAACCTTTCCAAGAGGATGTCATTTTTTATAACTCTCATATATTCCACATTTCAAACATTAATCCATCAATGATATCTTAGGAAGGCCATTATTCTCATCAATTTCATTATCTGAACATTTCATTTTTCCAATGAAATTGTATTCTTTTTTTGATTCATTATAAATTTCAAAAATATTACCATCCCTATAAGGAAAAATATTTTGTTCTTAATTCCATATTTTTGACTCATAACACTACAAGAAAATTTCAATTTCATTTCTGTTATTTTTGGATATGGTGGTGGTTTAAACTGCTACTAAAATTTGTGTTGGGAAACTATTTGTGGTGGGAAAATCAGTTTACCATCGGTTTTTGGGAACTGTCATATTATGTGAATTTAGAGGTGGATATAATATATGGTAGCGGTTTTGCAGGCATGGGATTACTTTTTTTTAGTTGCAGCTAAAACCACTTCTAAAAAAACTAATCCCCTGGACAAGAAAACCATCACAAAAATCAATATAATAGGGGGAAATGCACGTGTAAGATGGGACACTATAGATGTGGTTAAAATTGCCACAAAATATAAGACCGTAGAAGTGGTTGGAACCACCGCTATTAGAAAAAAACATACATTTATCGGTAGTTTAAATCACCACTAAATTTATATGTTAAAGTTAACGGCGGTTAAAACTTCGGCTAAAATAGATTTACAAAAAAAGAAGCAGTTTCTACAGCACCGGTACCAGTGCCCTGAAAAAATACCATTCCAACAATACCAAAAGACCAACATAGTACCTACTACAATCATTATTAAAATAGAATCCTAACTAAGAACAACCAAATGTATTGTTCAGTGGGTAATGAAATGAAGATAGACATATCACATGGCCATTAGACATTAATAAAAAATTATAAACAAGAAAGTATGTCATATTTCATAAAAACAATGCCATGTCTTGGTTCAATCTATTCCATCTATACCAGTTCCAGCCCTGATATAACAATTGATATCAACATACATCCCAATATCATTGGTGCTAACAACTCCAAAAACACAGGCCTCCCTACCCAGACCACATCAACCAATTGTCATCCCTATATAACAATACATCATATATATAGGCCTATATCGAGAGAAATAATAAGACAAAAAACATCAAATAGAGTCATTTTGTAAACTAGTCCCTAAAATAAAAATCCATCCATCATATGAAAATGGGCTTACACTACACAATAAATTTATCTTTATCGAACTAATTGTTCAATTAAAGACATGAATTAATCAATTTATTTATAATGTTTTAATTATAATGAAAATATAAATTAACTAGAATTTACACAATCAAATATTATGGTTTAAATAAAATTTAATGAATTAATTCATAATAATATGCCTCTAATATTAAAAACAAAATTAATTTTCAACTTTATTCTCTTTATGAATTCCATTAACACATTGACGAACAATTTATATAATCATTCATTAGCCATTAATTTATTTCCAATATTATTTTATTTAAAAATATAGTATTAAAAAATACATATTTTATTATTTTGGAAACCATTTATAACCAAATTTACATTGAACAATGATATTCATCATATTAATCTTTAGAGGAACTTGTGTTGATATCCAATCCTAGGTTGAGTTCACACACAAATAAAACCAGAATTCTATTCAAATGAATCATTTTTATTCTCTTTATGGTAGGATTTTTCACTCACCAATCATTTAGATTTATGATGGGAGGTTATAATTGTGGGTCGTTCTTGATTTTAGGGGCATTTTTGAGATTGTAGTAGATCTAGAAGAATTTAATCACTTCTAATTTAAAATTGAGAACATAAGAAAATGGTAGGAAGAAACATATGGAATTCATTTTGGGTGTCTGAGTTTTATTATGGGAGACTCCTCAATTAGGGAATCAATGATTGCAGAAACAAATGATGTCGACACTAATGCTTATGGGGCTATTCAGTATTATCAAGTGTGTCATGATAGAGGAATTCTATTTGTCATTTCCTCCACTATATTAAGGAATGAGTGATATTTTACATGTCTCTTACATTCAGCTGTACATTCTTGATCAAAATTAGGTGATCAACTATGAATAATTTCAGTTAGAGCCTTACCAAATATGTGTGGAGTACTCAGTGTGAATTGTGGACTTTAGTGAGAAAATGTTTTGAAGAATGCTGATTTCACTTATTAGAGTCATATTGTAGGATTGACGTATGCATTAAGATTCTTAAAAGTGTTAATATGATGTGCGAGCTCAATAGACCACGTTTTTTGGGTGTGAAATATAGAGGCACTACTCTAGGATGACAAATCCTCATAGGGAGATATTATAATTACATGAAGCAATCTGGGGTCCTCAAGCCTTACATTCTTCCATTCATTAATTGATTCTAAGATATTATTTAATTTGGTGATTTCTTATGTTTTTCGTTTGGGTTATAAGGTTTATAGAGGCCTCTAAATGGTTTCTTGATAGGAACATGGTCATGGAAAACCAAGTAGTTTTACCGAAAAATCCATGTGGATTGGTTGGAGAGGGATACAAGGTTGGGAATGGTTGGAACATAGTTAGATATGATAATTAATCACTTACCTTGATATATATGTGTCTCGGAATAGAGGAAAAAATAATTATTAGCACAAAATTTACCAAATGAGAATATTCATTCATTGATAATGTACTAGAATCTAAAATTAAAATAAGTATGAATGGAGGGAAATGAATCTCAAGGAAAGTAGAAAAGACAAATAGTATCATGAATACCAGGGAAATTATAATATTTTGATGTTCAATATTTTTAAATGTTATAAATCGAAATCTAATTGTAAATGCATTGGGCTTGAAAATGTAGGATATGGGAAAAATGATTTAATTAGTTGAATTGAATATCATATCTACACTTAAGATTAGATGGTGGGTGTAGCTGGGGGGTTATGGGAATTAATGTGGGTATCCTTAGAGATAAGGTATTCATTAGTCCACAAAGTAAACACAATAATGAATATTGTTCGCAAATATACCATAATGTATGATAGGTTGGAAGAATGTGAAACTATTTAAGGATTGAATTTTGATATACATGGAGTGTTTATAGTTTGTAGCATTCTAATAGTAACATATTCTATGGGACATGAGTTTATGAGATCCTATATGTCTTTAAAGTGGGATGTTTACCCAGGTCTAACAATACTAATAAATTTAGGAAAAATGAATCATAAAAAATGAATAATCACAATAAATGAATTAACATATATAGTGCCTACCACACTCATGAAATCAAGAAATAAAAGGAAACATCAAAAATGAAAAAAATACATAATAGGAAACATGATAAATCATGAAAATGTTAGGTCATGAAATTTTTTGGTGGAAACTATGTACCACACCTTATATATATACAAACCGAGTATTACTATATTTTTTCAACATGTACACAATACAACTAATCATTATCTGATGATGTAAACATATCATCACCCTCTACAACTCTATATCCACTTCATTCTACCACATGTAAGAACATTACATTGAAAATTAAATAGTGTTGAATATATATATATATTTATTTAAAATTAAAACAAATAAAAAATTTCAAACTAAATGATTTTGAATCTTTGTGATTTACATGCTCACCACTAGTCAATTCAATACCACCAGGGGAAAATCTACTCATATTCTAATATATACTAGTCAATGCTTTCTGCAATGTGGATATCTGAGCCCCCTAGTCTGGAACTGTATTTCCTAGAGAATCAATCTCTCTCTGTACAGCTTTGGGTATGGACTGGCTAAAACCAGTTTACAACATTGGAGGTGGTCTATAATCAATGAAACTATTAAATGTTCATCTGTTAAACTGAAATATATGAGATGATTTGAGAAATCTTCGATCGAATAAGAAGCATCATTTTCTACATTGAGGTAGCTATTTGGGATCAAAATCAATGTTACAAATAGGACAAACCTAACCAATGTAAATGTTAAAACTAGAAAAATTCTCATGCCTAGGGAAGTCATTAATGGTCCAAATTAAAGAAGAATGCATTTTGAATTTTTTTTAAAATAAGCATCAATTGTATCAAAATCGTTTCTCAATTACACCTGTAATTCTTCAACTAAATGCTGCAAGTTTACATTAATGTCATTCCCATGAATGTTTTTTCCAAGAATAATCATCAAAATGATAAAATCTATTTTTTCCTACACATCCACTAAGGTAGATTGTAAGGGATCCAAACAAATGGCCAAATACTATAACTGGTACTCAATGTACCAAATGGGATGAATCCATCGGAATCCAATCCCAATCTAACATTACTAGGATCTGCTATGAAATTTGGATGAAATGAATCAAATGTCTTCAATGATTGTGAATCTCGATGGTGTCTCATTAACCCGTCATTGTTATTATATCTTCAATTTCACTTAATGTGTTCGGTGGTTTTCGATGACATGAATAATCTTTGCAATCGAGGATTTAAGGGACCATAACGCAAAACCTTTGTAGTTGTGTTCCTTTTCTTATTCATTATGAATGAATGTTGATTCAGAAATCCAACATCACTAATTGACTTCCATCAAGAAGAAGACCATTTTTTTAGTTTTTTCTACTTGAAACTACTTACTAATAAAGCATACAATCATTGGGACACACATGTATTTTTGTATAATTCATACCACGACTTTTAACAACTTTTTTCAAATCATAAAAAGAATAAGGGATTTTTTCTTTAGGAAAAGCATCGCACAACAATGTTAATATCATGGACATTTCATTATTTGTAATTCCACATAGATATTTGATATGGTATAACTTCAGAAGAAAATAAAGATTTGAATATTTCAAACATCCACTATACAACTCTTGATTTACATCATCAACTAAATCATGAAGCATATTTTCCTCAGTGAAGTTTTCTCTTACATTTGTCTCTAGAGAATCAAGAGGAGTATCAAATGATATGTTACAATCTAGATCTAGTTGTGTTACTGTCTCAAAAACATCACTTGTTACATTGCAATTTTTAGCACCCTCATCTGGTTGTTCTGTTTTGTTTTTGCTGTTGATAGTGGTGTCTTGCAGTGATGAATGCATCATTTATGAGGTTTTTCATTTAATTTTCCATTATCGATGAAATTGGGAGATCATTCTGTGGATTAACATCAATGCTCAACCATTCTATAACATTCGGTTATCCATTCCAAATCCAACACCAATATTAACCAATGAATTCCTTTAGTATTAAATGTTCGTAAACATCTTCTCTCGTAAACCATCTTCAAAATTTACATTTAGGACATGGACATATTATTCTCCCTTTAACAGATCGATTGGAAATTGAAAAATCTAAAAACTCCTTCAAACACTTAACACTCAATGGTGTGTTCCTCGGTAATGTGATCCAGATTTTATCCATGTATATCAAAATGTGCCTAGCCAATATTAAAAAAACATTAAAAACATGGTTAATTCTAAAGAGCAAAAGATTTTTATATAATAGTAGAAAAAATAAATTAATATGTTACTTAAGTACTTCCTATATAAATTAATATGGTAAATCACCTACTAAAATACCAAATCATGAAAATTAAAAATATC
The DNA here is from genome assembly GCA_963277665.1 of Viscum album. Classification (NCBI taxonomy): domain Eukaryota; kingdom Viridiplantae; phylum Streptophyta; class Magnoliopsida; order Santalales; family Viscaceae; genus Viscum; species Viscum album. Next base: position 1,605,526,673 of record OY728161.1, read on the forward strand.
CATAAAAGAAGACAAGAACAAGGATCACATCCCTATAGTTTATTGTATGTCGTGCTCCACCAAAATAGATATACAAACTGACGATTCCATAAAATTTATATCACTAAGGTATGTGCTTGAGAAATTATATAATAATTGAATAGGAGATAAGAATATGAAATTGAAATAAACTCTGTCATTAAATTACTTGCCTCGAATTACGATTTGAAGAGTTGGGTATGGTCTAGGGTTGACAATTTTGGAACATGTGAGGTATCATGGTGAAGTGTTATGTGTAGAAACATGTTGTGACCCTCCGTGTAATTAAATTTTTGAGTTCTGGGGTGGATCATGGAACATCCTTGGGGGTTCAAACGTAATGTGGACCTCTGTCCAAAAGAAATTTTAGTTGTACTAGTGATGTTTTCCATTTCGTATCTAAGTAGATAGGTAATTATACAATGTATTATTTGACCCATTGGTGGGTAGGTATAAGTGGAATAACGAGGATATGAAAAATCCATGTCTTTATTGAAATATAGAGGTTAGGATGTCTTCTTGGTTTCTTTTGGTCCAAGTGTGGACTACCTTGGCATGGTAGTGAAGTCTTAATATAGAAATTGAAATTGATTTGAATTCATTGATGGAATTGTATGTTATTGTGGAACGTAGAATGGGAAAGAAGAAGCATCCATTTTTAAACACTTTTCAAGGTGTTACTAGTAAGAGATCATGTGGCCCATGTGAATTAGAAATTCACCATGATGGATTAATGATATTTGATCACATGCCATGATAGAAGTATATGTAATCTAAAATAAGATAACATATATGATAGTGTAAGAATACATAATCAAAATATAATAAAGATGATCCATTTATCACAGTGTACGAATTTAATAGTGTGGAGTGTGCATTAACATTTATGTGTGAGAGTACAATATAATTATTAAGAGATAATATAAATAGAGGAAAAGGATAATTCATATTTTATTAAATCGTATTTAAGTACTATCTTGTAATAGTTGTAAAGTATTACTATATATGTCCATCGAAATTGATTAGAATAAATGGTTTGAATTGGATATTATTGTGGAATGTATAAAGGGAAAGTTGAATCATCCATTTGTAAACTCTTTTCATGGTGTGACTAGTAAGAGATCATGTGGCCCATGTGAATTATAAATTGACCATGATGGATTCATGAGAGTTGATAAAATGTCATAATAGAAGTAAATGTAATCTAAAATGACCAAAAATATAAGATAGTGTATGATTATAGAAACATAATATAGTAAAGATGATTTATTGATCATAAACTAGTCATTTAAGAGTGTGGAGTGTGTATTAACATTTAAGAGTGAGAGTGATATATAATTATTAGGAGATAATATAAATAAAGGGAAAAGATAATTCATATTTTATTAAATATAAATACAATAATTATATATTTTGGGTGATGAAATTTGTTGATAATTTTATAATACAAGTTAAAGATATACCCTTCTCATTGCATCCATCATAGTGATGCTAGTAGATCATATAGGATTAGGTTATTCTGGATTATTCCAAGGGTTAAATTATCAATTTGGGTGGTGAAACATGTATATCAAGTGTATTTTTCAATTTTGTTTCCAGAGTTTGTGTGAGATAATCAGTGGGGGTTTCTCACTCTAATATGTAAATTATGATTATTTTTCAATAAATCATAAAATTGGAAATGAATTATTGTTCACTTGTTCAAACCCATCTCACATAAAAAAATCTATAACATGGTCTATCACATGATGGTTTTGAGTATATTTTATTCACTTATAGTACAGTTACACCTTCTTTATCGTTATCATAACCAAATTTGGTATAATATTAATTAACTCTTTATCCTTGTTCCAACACAATAGAGATATATAAGAACACTCCTATGATTCATTGATTGGAGTTTTACCAATGGTTAATCAATATTTATTATTATTGTAAAACAGAACGAAAGGAAAATGATTCACCCAAGAACCTATAAAATAAAGATTTAACAAATTCAAGACATCCATTAGCATTTGTATTATTCTCTCAATTGGACCTTCCATCCGAGGATGAAAATTACTGCTTAGATAAAATAATGAAAAATAAATGCTACAAAATCTTCAACAATTGGGAGGTAAATTATAATATTGGTCATAGATGACCATTATTGAAACCACATGAATTCTCCCCGCAATTGGAACCTATAAATGGAAGAACATACCACAATAATCAATATTGAAAATAAATCAGTATGTTCTAGCCAAATTTAATGAATCCAACCCAAAATTATACCACAACCTCACTATAATGTTATACAGACTGGTGTGTAGGGGCGGTAATGGTAGTTAACGACAACGATGGGCGGGGAGGTGCGTTTAATGGTGGAAAGAAGCATCCAATGGTGGCATGGTTTAGGACCGTTAGCGAGGAGGCTAGCTGGGGATTTAGGGGGTTGGCAGCAATGTTCGGTGAGGCGTACTAATGGGATGCAAGTACAATCACTAATGACAAGGGTGGGGAGCTGATATGGGGTTTGGGGCTCGTAGGGGTTGATGGGAGAAGGTGGGGTCGTGGGGGTCGAGGGGAGAAGGTGGTCAGGGTCGGGTATTGGGGGAAGTATCTTCACTGTAAAAAAATGGGGTTTAGTGGGGGTTTTGTACACCATCGCTAATAGACCACCACTAATTGCGATTTATGTTTTAGTGAATGAAACTAAATCATCATTACAGTAAGTTCTCCCCCACCTGAAATCTAAAAGGACTCTATCATTCTCTAATTTAGTGAGTCTGAAAGGTTGATAATGTGCATGTTGTTAATAATATATCATGATAAATAATTATTAATAATGATAATATACTTTACTTCAGTAATCATCCCATTTGGTTTCTCATTAACTCACATTTTATCACATTCAATCTTATTCTAGATCATTATGGTTCCTGCTAATAGCATAATCTAAAACACATAGTGCGAGAAATAATAATCATATTGGGAAAACACATAATAATTGAAATAACATTTAATATATCTATAACATGCCACCATATTTACAGTACATGGAAACTAGGGTTTAACCTAGTTCATCAATCGTCACTATTAAAATCATTCATGATGGTTTTTAAATATTTTTTATAATACCAAATTATATCCGCTGAGAATTTAAAACTATGTAAGTAGAAATTAACATTTAATGCACTAGATGATAATCTAGTCTAGATAATTTATCTTTTTTTGAGTTATTGTCCCTTTTTACCACATTCCAAAGCTATATCCAATTTTAATATATAGACATGAATGTAATTTATTTGAAGCCACTAACTCAATACATTATAAAAAATGTCTAAAATTATTATATAAAATAACACATCCCTATATTTTTAATTAGATTTATACCTAAACATATCCATTAAAATATCTATAGGTATCTCACAAATGTTTTTATCCAAGTTTCTAATAGTTAATTAATTCATTCTCTGTTAAAAACTAAAGAGTACCAAACTTCTCATAAAAAATATAACATCATAAAATATGAAAATTCATTATATAACATATCGATCCATGATAGAATAATTTAGGTCTACTTCCATTGAGACCATGGAATCCTAATTTTTAATATATTAGTTATATCATCTCATATAATGTTCTTCATAACTAGCACCTTTCTTTAATATATCTTAAATAATACCTTTCATCATACACTGGGGAAAATTAAACATAAGATAGCGGGTCACATATTCTCTGGAAGGGTATACATGGTAGATATCAAAATAATATTATAATATGGATAGGAGAATACAATAACAATATAACAAAACTGTACCCTACAAATCAAAGATCAAAATCTGGTGTCGTGAAAAAAATCCCGAACGTTCATAAATCATGAATCATAATGGAATCAGATAACATAATACATGAGAATATAACATTGTAATAAGTTGTAGATTCATGGAATATACATAATCACATACAATCTTATGTCATGGATATCTACCAAGTCATTAATCACTTCTTAGGATTCTACTAACCACCTGTGTACCTACTTCAGGAATGGGATAACCAACTATGTACCCTACTTTGGTCTTAGGATTACCTCTTCTTTACTCTATTATTAGTTTTTTATAACCACCATTTTACCTTATTTAAGGCATGGGATAACCTCACATGTACCCTTTGAGATCATATAACATTAATCATTACCTAATTAATTGGAGGGATATATATGTACCAACAATCACATAATCCTTTATTCTTTGTTCAAGAAGATCATAATATATTCATCAGACCACAATTAATAAAAAAAATTGTATTAATAAACCTTTCCTCATAGAATCAACCAAAAAAAAAGAAGAATGTGTATATGAATTTTATTATGTTATAAACTATAGAAGAGAAATTATTTTCACAAAAATATTTTCTTCATAAAAATAAATCATTAAGAGATAGAATAATATTGGTATCCTTGGATCATATCCTCATTAAATAATAAGAAACATCTAAGAATTTAATCATATATGTAAAATGGTTTTTGAAATTTAAATTGGAACATTTCTAGAGGAAAATATCTTTTCTACATAGAACCAATTTTTTAAATGATAAAACATTTCCAAAGCACATTTTAGTGAAAATTACTATAGAATCATAAAAAGGAATCTTCAAATGAAATTTAATTTTTTTAAAGGAAATTAACCTTTACACATTGAATTTTTTTTAAAACATTAATCATTTTCATAATTAAACTCCATAAAATTATCCTTTTAAAAATAAAATAGAATCATTAAAAAAATTAAAAAAATTCATGAGGAAAAGTAAACTTTTTTATTTTAAAAATTACTTAATAAATTTATAAATTGATAAAAAATATTTGAAAATTCATTTCATTGAAAAAAAATCAACATATAAATGAATATTTCAAAATAATTTGAAATTTGTTTTAGAAAAATAACATTTCTAATTACAAAAAAAACATAAAACATTTTCAAAAATCATTTTGTTTAAAAATAATCATTCACTCATATAAATTAATATTCAAAACATTGAGTAGTCATGATGAAAAAAAATCATGTCATACATGTTAAAACAAATATTCATTTCATATTTAATAAAAAAATAGGACTTGTTTTTGAAAATGAAATAAAGATCTATTTTTAAAATACAAAAAAATTATAATTTTTTTAATAATCCTATTAAATAACATTTTTCTAAAAAATTTCTAGACAAAATAAAAATGAAATATAAAGGATTATATAACAAATAGTGGGATAAAAAATACTTCCTTTTAAGATATTTTATTGATAATTTTTTTTATCGTTGTTAAGAAAACATGGTAATAATAAATAGAAATTTAATGAATAACCAAAGGTGAATAAAATACATGAGTTTCATCCTTTATTGATATTAACATTTCATCATTGGAAACACAATCATAAAAAATCCTAATAAATGATCAGATTTAACCTAAAATAATAATAGTTTGGATACATTTGTATCATTATCTACTTGAAAAAACAAGATAAAATGAAAATTTTAATTATCTTGAAAATAAGTATATTCAATATATGACATGTTAATGGTGAATTATATACACCTCCTAAAATAAGTTAGGTGATATAGCAACCCCTAATTTTTAGACATGGATATTGCATTTTTTACTTGAATATTCAATTCATTATAAAAGAACAAGACCAAGTATAATAATAGTATAGATTCTTTAGAGAGTAGGAACACATCATCAAATTTGGTAAAAACATATTCAATGAATCCCATAATGATCATCTCATTAATCACTCTTCATAGATATATCCTATTTAAATCATTTTTAATAACATGGGGACGGGAAACATAAGAAAGAATGAATTTATATTCTCAACAAGGGTAAACAAAGGAGATATTTAATAATAACATGAATATAGGGGTATTAGATCATGAAAATTCCAATTGAAAACCATACCCTACATCTTATAGATTATAATCTAGAGTAATGAAATAAATATTGGATGTTCACAAGGAAATAATCATAAGGAAATAAAAGAACATGATTATTGGGAGGAAACATTATCATAATAGATAATATTATGGAATACATATATGAATATAAAATATGATATCATGTATATAAAATAATACATTTATAACATGTTTGTATTGTGATAGTCACTTATTTAGATACGTTGGGCTTGGGATTACCTCCCATGTAGCCATTTTTCAATCTTGGAAAAAACATTTGGATACCCTTTTTTCTAATATAACCTCAATCACTACTATATGAAATAATGTGTGATATATATTCAAGCCAAAACATAATGAAAGTCATACATATGTGTTAGAAATGATCAGAAATATTCAATATATCTTAAACCCTAAAACAAAAAGTTGTTTATATAGATTTCATTATATATAACCAATGTAAAAGATTCATGTTTCATAATATTTTTATCAATTTATCATATAATAACTATTGAAAATAAGTAGGTTTCTTAATCATTTTTTCCCGGTATAACCCATGGAAGAGAAAAAAGCCTCATAGAATTCTTTTCATTATAAACATAAAGCATTCATATAAATAATAAGAATAATCTCCCTAGATCGTTTCCCTAGCTATTAATACGTGAAAAAAATGTATTTTATCAAATATAGAGCATTAGATTGAATGATTATATCAAATATTTCTTAAACAAGGTAAAGTTTAATTGAAAATTACATTTAAAATTCGAAAAAAACATAGAAATAATTTTCTTTGAAAATAAACAAAAAAACTTATAATGTAATATTTAGAAATCATTTAGAAAATTTTATGAGAAAATAATATTCTTTTTGATTATAAAACCCCTCTAAAATATAAATCTTAATTAGAATATTTTCTAATATGAAATCATTCATTTTAAATAGCATTTTTCCCAAAAAGTAAGGAAAAATTTTTCATTTAAAATATATTTGATACATTTAAGAGAAGAATGAAATAATTGAGTGGTCATGATAGCATGAAATACTATTCATGTTCTTCTTATAAAAACATATATTCTATTAACATTTACAATTAAATATAAATAATAATTTTTTTGTAATGGAAATGATAATTCATTTAAAAAAATATTTTAAAATTTGAAACATGGGTAAATATGTCATTAATAAATTATATAATAAATTTTGAAAACATTTTTTAAAACAATTTTTTAGAAAACATCATTTTGTAATAAAATTTTCTTTTCAATGAAAAAAATAGATTTTCATAACAAAATTATTTTTCAACTCTTGAAAATAGAAGATAAAAAATGAAAGAATAAAATAATACTCAGTACATTACAAAAGTATATAAAAATATTTTCATTTCATGATATATGTATCACAATATTTATTCATGAGAACCAGTTCTATAAACAATCCGACTAAATGATGATATTGTAGCATAAAATCTTTACCATTTTTTGTATCTTGGAAATGTAAGCACGATGAAAGAATAATATTCAAACATAAATAAAAAACATTATTATAAATAGATTCATGAAAATAAATATCTAATTGGTTTTATATACACCACTTAAATGAATTTTGGAGAATAACACAACCTTATGTCTCAGTAAAGTCAAATTACGAAATAATAACCTTTCCTTATTGGAAATTTTTTTAACTATAATACCCATGAAATAGATATACCAAAATGGATATGAAATCTACATATATTTTAGTATAATAATCATAAAATAAATTCATGTGCATTATATACACCATATAAAAAATAGACAGTGAATATGACATGTGTCTCATAAATGTATAAGGTGAGATAAAAATATCTTACCACTTTTGTAATCATTAAAATAATATTCAAAAATAAATAATAAAATAAAAGTAAACAATTAATATCCTTAAAAGTAGGTTATTTATGATACAACATTTCAAAGGGGTGGTATATACTGTACCTATAATAAGAAAGTTATTTCTTTTCATATGTTTTTAAGAAAAAAATAAGATACTATCAATCCCTTACCTTATGTGTTGGCATCCGTTTTACTTGTTAAAACCAACTATACAGTGTTGGGTCGTAGAGGATGGCAAGAGGGGGGGTGAATTGCCTTTTCAAAAATAATTAACAATTTAAAACAATTATCAATGCAGCGGAAATAAAAAATGAAAGACACAATTTGATAACGAAGTTTGGCTTAATTCCCAAGCCTACGTCTCCGCTCCCAACAAGAACCGTTGAGAGATTAATACGTTAGCTTGCTTTTTAATGGTTGTAGCAAGAAACCCACTATCCATTTTAAGGTAGGCTAGAACACCTTCGTACATCTTGCTTTTTTATTATGGTTGTAGCAAGAAACCCACTAGCCATTTTAAGGTAGGCTAGAACACCTTCGTACAGCTTGCTTTTTTATTATGGTTGTAGCAAGAAACCCAATTGAAAGAAAGAATGGAAATGAGATGTTTGTTTTAATCCAAACCCAATGAAGAACTAAACAAATAAAATAATACAAACACACCGAAGCCTTGAGCGCCAAAAGTGTGAGAGCAGCTGATGGAGAGGGACCTCAAGCTTCAAGGATGGCAATGGATCATAAGAGGCCATGGAGATTTGTCGTTAGAGCGTCAAGACATCAAAATATATTTTGATTATGTTCCCGGCATCCATGGTTTCTTATTTATAGAAGAAATACCCATAAACACTTCAATATGGCCGTTGGAGGGCTTCCAGAGCCGTTGGGGGTCAAAAGTACAAGTCTGGTCAAAGCCCAACGACTAGTTTGACTGGGCACACCGGCTGGCCGGTGGTGTCTCACCGGCTGGCTGGTGGTCCACCGGCTGGCCGGTGCTGAGCTCACGGCTGGCCGGTGGTCCAAACAGAGCAGGCTTTCTGTCTGGGTTCCACCGGCTGGCCGGTGGTCATCCACCGGTTGGCCGGTGGCACCAGGCAGTGGGCAAGCCTACTACCTGGGTCCTTCGGCCAGCCGGTGGGCAAGAACCGGTTGGCCGGTGCCCATACCGGCTGCCCGGTGCACTAGCACCGGCTGACCGGTGGCTCTGGCAGAAAGCAATGCTTCTGCCAGAGACCACCGGCGAGCCGGTGGACTCAAAGAGTCCACTATCAGCCTTCTTGGGCCAACTCCTGGGCAACCTTTTTCCTAGCATCAAAACACTTGAAAACAAGTTAGAACAAGATGAGAGTGATTGTGATCATTAAAATCCAAGAGAGAGGGGTACAACAATCTCCCCTATTTTGATGATCACAATCACAAAAGAGAAAGCTTTAAAAAGGATATGCCAATTGAAAAATTAAATAAACAATTTTGGACATGAAAATATATTAGAGATCATTTAAAAAAAATTGAAAAGATGTACCATGTATTGAAAATGATCTTAATCTAAAGAGAATGAGTCATTTTGAAATTGTAACAATAGGTCATTTTTTGTTTTTTTTAAAGGAACAAAATCAATAACTTATCGGTTTTTTAAAAAAAATTGAACTTTTAGAAAGAGCACTTTAATCAATTGAAATAAGAAACTAGTAAACAGAGAAATTTCTCCCTCTTTGGGATTATCAAAATAGGAGGGAAAAAGAAAAAAATGGGATGTAATTAATAAAAAAAATGGGATGTAATTAATAAAAAAAATGGAGGTAAGCAATGACAACAAAAAAAATATGATAGATAAGTCAACATGAAATTTATAAAAGATGAAACGTTACATACAAAGACAAGTCAAAAACAGGAAAGTCTCTATTCACTCCTAGAGGGATGAGAGTGACGACGACGCCTGAAGGTCGGAGGAGCTGGAGGAGCCTGGACCGCCTCGAAGCGACGATCAAGAGAGTCGATCCGAGAATGGAGCTTATCAAACTGAGAGCTGAAGAAGCAAAACTGCAAGTCGAGCCGGGTCTCAATTTGATTTTGGAAGTGTAGGAATTGATCAGCCGTCACCAACAAGCCACCAGCATCAGCGGGAGGGGGCACAACCTCAGCAGGCTTAGGTGCATCATCATCCGCTCCAGCTTCCTCACCAGCATCAGCCTCAGCATCGCCTTTGCTTTCACCACTCCCTTCCTCGTCATCACCATCACTGTCCTCACTGTCTGAAAGAGGATAAGAAGAGGCAATAGTAGGAGGCATGGCATGGGATGGAGGATGTGAATGAGTCTGAGGAGAGTAAGCCTTGAGAAGTCCATCCTTGTCAGTGATCCACTCCTGACGCCAAGGGTGCCAATGGATATTCATCCATTGCACCATCATAAAATTCACGATGTTATCCTTCTTTGGCTGCTCAAAGGAAGTAGCATGGAGAGGCACATCAAGGAGGGTAATGATTTTGGTCAAAAGGCGACCGAAAGGTAGTGTTTTGGATCAGCGCGGGTGCTCAGCCACATAAGTCCTGGCCTGGAATAGGAACCGGACCAAATTGAAATGAATCCCTCTAGTAATATAAGAGAGAAGATAAATATCAATGAATTTCACCGTATCATGATCACCGATACGGGGCGCAAGGTAGGTCTGAATAAGGCGCTCAATGATTCGATGGTTAGGGGTGAGCTGGGAGAGCTTGACAATTGGATTGTTGGGCTGTCCTGTGAGATGCTCAAGAGCGATAGCTAAATCAAAATCAGGGTCCCGAGGAAACTCCCCCTGAGCAAATGCATGAGGCCCAACATGAGGAACTCCTAGCATTCTGGCAACCTCCACAGATGTGAAAGTGATAGGTTGCCCAAGAGCGGTGGTGGAAATGGTATCGGTGTCGTCAGAAACCGACCACGTCAAGTGAGCATAAAACTCTTTGACAAGTAAAGGATAAATAACATCCTTCTCAGGAGGTTCAAAAAAGGAATGCCATATATCCGGAAGTTGAGGAATTGAAGGATGAGGAGGTGCTTCTTGAGTGATACCCTTTCCTTTGCGAGAAGAGCGAGGACCCATGAAGGCAAAAGGAGATAAAATGAGAGAGATTGAGAGAAGAATGGAGTTTGAGAGGGCAAGGATAAAGAAGGGAGGCTAGGGATTTGGAGGAGCCGCGGTTTTGGAGGAGCCTCACGAGAGAGAGAGTGAAGAATGGGAGGGGAAGGGTTTAATTTTAATTTTAACCCTTCCTCCGGCCGACCTAAAAAAGAAAGGCCCGACACCACCGGTTAACTGGTGATGTACCACCGGTTGACCGATGGTATTAAAATTCATAAAATATAAAAAAAAAGAGTTAAATATTTAATAGTGCTCATTGACGAATCATTTCTAACTCCCCCTTAATAAAATCAAAACGTTCAACCGGGAGCGGTTTGGTAAAAATATCAGCTAATTGAAAATTAGTAGAAATGAAGTCCAAAGTGATATCCCCTTTTTGAAAATGGTCACGAAGGAAATGATGCCTTAAGTCTATATGCTTTGTTCTAGAGTGTTGTATTGTATTCTTAGAAATACTAATGGAACTAGTGTTGTCACACTGAATAGGGACATGATCGTAGGAAAGACCATAATCCAAGAGAGTGTGCTGCATCCAAATAATTTGGGCACAACAATTCCCAGCGGCTACGTACTCGGCCTCGGTAGTAGAAAGAGAAACACAGTTTTTTTCTTGCTACTCCACGATACAAGGGACTTGCCTAGCAGATGACAGGTTCCACTAGTACTCTTTCGATCTAATTGACATCTGCCAAAATCAACATCCGAATATGAAGAAAGTTCGAAAGAAGTATTAAAAGGATAAAATAAACCAATGTTTTTGGATCCTCTTAAATACCTAAAAATCCTTTTGACCGATTCAAAATGAGATTCTTTGGGATAGGCTTGAAAACGAGCACAAAGTCAAACACTGAACATGATGTCAGGACGGGTCGCAGTTAGGTAAAGTAGACTCACGATCATACTCCTATAAAGCTTGTTATCAACCGGTTTCCTGACTTCATCTAACGTAAGCTTACAGGAAGTACTCATGGGGGTACTAATTTCCTTTACTTGATCCATACCAAAACGACTTAAGAGCTCGTTTGTGTATTTGCCTTGGCTTAGAAAAATACCTTTTGAATTTTGAAAGATTTGAAAACCGAGAAAAAATTTCAATTCCCCCATAAAGCTCATTTCATATTCATTTCACATTAAATCTGAAAAATCAGTACAAAGTGATTCATTGGTAGAACCAAAGATAACGTCATCGACGTAGATTTGGACGATTAAAAGATCTTTTGAAGTGTGTTTTAAAAAGAGGGTACAATCAGCTTGACCCATTTTAAAATCATTTTCTAAAAGGAATTTTGTTAACCGCTCATACCAAGCCCAAGGGGCTTTCTTTAAGCCATATAGAGCCTTGGTTAATTTAAAAACATGATTTGGAAATTTTGGATCTTCAAAACTGGGAGGTTGTTCAACAAATATTTTTTCTGAAATAAAACCATTTAAAATGGCGCTTTTAACATCCATTTGAAAAAGTTTCAAATTTAAGTGGGCGGCGAAAGCCAACAAGATCCTAATGGATTCCAATCTAGCAACGGGCGCAAAGTTTTCACCATAATCAATTCCTTCTTATTGATTATAGCCCTTATCTACTAGGATAGACTTGTTCCGGGTTATATTTCCTTGATCATCAAGTTTGTTCCTAAAAACCCATTTACTGCCAATAATTGGATGATCATTGGGTCTTTCAACAAGAGTCCAAACATAATTTCTAGATAATTGATTTAGTTCATCTTTAATTGCAAGAACCCAATTCTCATCATTAATGGCATCATTAATGTCATCATTAATGGTTTGAGGATCTAGGTGAGAAATGAAGGCTTGGTGTTCAACCTCGTTGAGGATTGATCTTCTAGTTTGAGTACCGGCTTGAAGATCACCTATAACATTTTCTAATGGATGGTCTCTAGAAGGTTTCCAAACCTTAGGCAAGGTGGAAGGCAAAGAAGGTGAAGAAGGTTCATGATCATCATCCTCCTTGAGAGGAGAAGAGGAATCATTTAATTCAAGTTTATCAAGCTTATCTTCAACATCTTCAATGACCGGATGGGGTTTTGGAAGATTTTCATCAAACTTGATATGAGATGATTCTTCGATGGTTTTTGAACATTTGTTGAAGACACGATAGGATTTTCTTGAGTTGGAGTACCCAACAAAAATACCTTCATCGGATTTGACATAAAATTTCCCAAGGTTATCTTTTGTGTTAAGGATAAAGCATTTACAACCAAACACTTTAAAATAACCAACTTTGGGCAATTTGCCTTTCCATAGTTCATAGGGGGTTTTCTTAAGAAGGGGTCTTACAAGGATTCTATTGATAGTATAACAAGCAGTGTTAACTGCCTCTGCCCAGAAAAATTGAGGGAGGTTGAATTCACTAAGGAGGGTTCAAGCAATTTCATGGAGAGTTCGGTTTCTACTTTCAACCACTCCATTTTGTTGTGGAGTCCTAGGGGCAGAGAAGGTGTGAATGTATCCTTGAGAGGAACACAATTCATCGAATTCTTTGTTCTCGAATTCACCTCCATGGTCACTGCAGAGCGATATAATTTTATATCCTTTTTTGTTTTCTACTTTCCTAGAGAATTTCAAAAAGGTTCTACAAGCATCATTTTTATGAGCTAAAAAGAAAACCCAAGTGAAATGAGAAAAGTCATCTACTAGGACAAAGGTATAGTATTTTCCACCTAGACTTGCTACAGGGGTAGGACCAAAAAGATCAAGATGTAGGAGCTCAAAAGATTTTGAAGTGGAAACTTCCTTCTTAGATTTGAAAGAAGACTTGTGTTGCTAGCCAAGTTGTCATGGCTCACAAATCAAATCTTTCTTAAACATAAGTTTAGGAAGGTCACAGATGAGCTTTTTCTTATTAAGCTTTATAAGTGAATGAGAGCTACAATGCCCCAACCTTCTATGCCAAAGCCAAGACTCATTGTCAAGAGCACTTAAACATTTAACATTTTGGCTAGCTAAAGACATTAAATCAACAAAGTAAACATTTTGAAAACAGGAAGCAGAAAATATCAATTTGTTTTGAAAATCAAACACATTGCATAAATCATTTTGAAAATTCACCGAAAAACCACTATCACAAAGTTGACTAATGCTAATTAGATTATGTTTTAGACCTTTAACAAATAAAACATCTTTAATTAAAGAGGTTATACCAAATCCAATGGTACCTATTCCGAAGATCTTGCTTTTTGAATTGTCACCGAAGGTGACGTATCCTCCATCGAATTCTTCAATGGAGTTGAACTCAGAGGGATCGCCACACATGTGCCTCGAGCATCCGCTGTTGAGATACCATGAGCCTTTCGAAGTCCTACTTCTTTGGCGTTTATCCTACAAAATCAATAGAGAATAGAATTTGGTACCCATATAAGTTTGGGTCCAGAAGGATTAGCTAAAAGAGACTTTTGAACCCATATTTTTCTAGAGGGTTGCCATCTAAAATACTCATCCGAGTAGGTAATGGTTTTGGGGCTTCCATACCTTGAATTTTTACAATCACACTCATAAATCATGTGCCCGGTCTTTTTACAATAATTACAAAATATATATTGAGAGCTCCCCCTTACAAAAGTAGTGGGTGCTATAGAAGAAGTGGATTGTTTATTAAAGCCAAGTCCATGTGTTGTTCTAGCCGAACGCTGAGAACCTAGTAATTTGGTCAAATTTTGTTCACCTTGGGTGAACATGGAAAGAGACTCCCTTAGATCTTTAATGGTTGAATTCAAAGAATCATCATTTGGAATATCTTGGATCTTAAGGGTAAGTTCCTCATTCTTTTTGAGAAGTTGTTCTTTTTCAGAAATGAGAATTTTATTTTTCTTTTTCAAAGCCATAAATTTAGAGGTATGTTCGTGAAAAACTTCCTCTAATTGATCTCTCGCATTTTGAAGATCTTTATAGGACATGTCATTATTGAAAGAGGAAGATGAGGAAGAGGAGTCGGATGAAGATACCTCATCAAATGCCATTAGGTATTGTTCACCTTCATCGCTTGAGTCACTTGAAGACATGGAGTCATCACTTGCACTCCATGTAGATGCTTTGAAAGCCTTGTTGTTTTTCTTTTCTTTTACCCTTTTCTTGAAAATGGAGCACTCCGGTTTGATGTGGCCTTTCTTTCCACATTCAAAGCATGTAACTTCATTCTCCGCTTTGGACTCTTCCTTTCGTGCCCTTCGAAAGTTCTTCTTTCTCTTCATGAATTTGCTCATTTTTTTTGCTAGTTGAGCAATATCGGATTCACTATCACCGGAGGAGCTTTCTTCCTTTTCTTTGAAAGAAATGTTATTTTTCTCCTTGAAGGTTTTACCTTCTTTATCGGCTTTCCTCTTCATGGTGATCTCGTAGGTCATGAGTGATCCAATGAGCTCTTCAACCAGCATTTTCTTGACATCTTTTGCTTCTTGAATTGCGGTCACCTTTGGTGCCCATGAGCTTGGTAGGACCCAAAGAATCTTCTTGACCATCATTTCTGCAAAAACATCCTCACCAAGAGATTTTCTTCCATTGCAAACGTCAGTAAAATGAGTAAACATTTCAGTAATTGATTCGTGTGGGTGCATGGTGAAACATTCAAAATCTTGGTGATACATGTCTAATCTAGTGTCTTTGACTTTGTTAGTGCCCTCATGGGTTACTTCTAAAAGTTTCCAAATTTCATAAGAAGAGGAGAAAGTAGAAACACGGTTGAATTCATTATGGTCTAGCCCACAATGAAGAGCATTCATGGCTTTTCCATCAATCTCAAAATTGGCAATGTCTTCGGGGGTCCATTTGGACTCATCCTTGTTAGATAAAGTATAGACTTGCATTACAATCCTATAGATAGGATAACCAATGCTTCTAAGAAAAGTAATCATGTGAGTTTTCCAATAAGTGTAATCGGTTCCATCAAAGAATGGAGCCCGAGTCATAGAATACCCTTCGGGAGCATGCGAGAAATTAGTCATCACTAAGGATCTTATGTTTGTAACCGGTTAAGGTATTACACAAACGCTTCCTTTGATACCAAATGTTGGGTCGTAGAGGATGGCAAGAGGGGGGTGAATTGCCTTTTCAAAAATAATTAACAATTTAAAACAATTATAAATGCAGTGGAAATAAAAAAGGCAAGACACAATTTGATAACGAAGTTTGGCTTAATTCCCAAGCCTACGTCTCCGCTCCCAACAAGAACCGTTGAGAGATTAATATGTCAGCTTGCTTTTTAATGGTTGTAGCAAGAAACCCACTAGCCTTATTAAGGTAGGCTAGAACACCTTCATACATCTTGCTTTTTTATTATGGTTGTAGCAAGAAACCCACTAACCGTTTTAAGGTAGGCTAGAACACCTTCGTACAGCTTGCTTTTTTATTATGGTTGTAGCAAGAAACCCAATTGAAAGAAAGAATGGAAATGAGAGGTTTGTTTTAATCCAAACCCAATGAAGAACTAAACAAATAAAATAATACAAACACACAGAACACTTGAGCGCCAAAATTGTGAGAGCAGCTGATGGAGAGGGAGATCAAGCTTCAAGGATGGCAATGGATCACCAGAGGCCTTGGAGATTTTTCGTTAGAGCGTCAAGACATCAAAATATATTTAGATTATGTTCCCGGCATCCATGGTTTCTTATTTATAGGAGAAATACCCATAAAGACTTCAATATGGTCGTCGGAGGGCTTCCGGAGCCGTTGGGGGTCAAAAGTACAAGTCTGGTCAAAGCCCAACGGCTAGTTTGACTGGGCACACCGGCTGGCCGGTGCTAAGGTCACGGCTGGCCGTTGGTCCAGACAGAGCAGGCTTTCTGTCTGGGTTCCACCGGTTGGCCGGTGGCACCAGGCAGTGGGAAAGCCTACTGCCTGGGTCCTCCGGCTGGCCGGTGGGCATGAACCGGTTGGCCGGTACCCATACCGGCTGCCCGGTGCGCTAGCACCGGCTGAACGGTGGCTCTGGCAGAAAGCAATGCTTCTGCCAGAGACCACCGGCGGGCCGGTGGACTCAGAGAGTCCACTATCAGCCTTCTTGGGCCAACTCCTGGGAAACCTTTTTCCTAGAATCAAAACACTTGAAAACAAGTTAGAACACGATGAGAGTGATTGTGATCATTAAAATCCAAGAGAGAGGGGTACAACATATAGTAAATTATATTTTATTTTACATATATTAATTGAAAATAATTAAATATATCATACCATATAATTTTTTACGTACGACCTTTTATTACCCATTTATTAACAATTCCATGTTAAATCTTGGTTTTGGTAAATAAGTAGTTTATTTTTTATATATGTTTTGATTTGTTGTTTTTGGTCGACATACTTTCATCATGATTAAATTATCTCAATAGTATTAATAGTGATACAAATATATTATATATTTAGTAAATATGTATTTAGATTAATACCAGGAAAGTCTGTAAGGGGGAAAAAATCCCCTGGCCATTTATTAAAAGAAAAGCCGGTTTAAGGGGTATCCGGTTCCCGAAGACCGCGAATTCAAATTTCAAAAACTAAACATCATCATCACCCTTCAACTCGATTCATGTGTCTGCCTCGAAGCGGACGCCCATCGCATCAGCGTCAGATCCATCCACCTCCCATCTTCACAGCGCCGGAAAGCCAATCTCACCGTCGTCACACCGGGGTCAACTCCAGTTCAGATCACCGGCGTGCCCATCCCGGAGCCCGTCGTCGCCAAATTAACACCATCCTCCCCTCCTCTATCCTCAACGAGACCGCATCCCTCAACCACCAGCTCAGAAACTGGTCGGAAACACCATTTCACCAGAAAACAACCACGTTCATAAACCAAAACCCATCCATTTTCAACCGTGAAACTAAAAAACGCTCGCAAAGCAGGTTGCGAGAGGGTGAACATCACCAGCAAACCAGAAATCACTCAAAAGAGAAAATCAAAACGAACCAAAAAACCCTAAAACGAGAACCCCGCCGCCACCGACTAGATCGACCACATCAGACGCAACAGAGCCCCCCTCACCCACCTGAGAAGAGTCGGAGCCCCCAAAACACTGACGCATGAGCGTAGACCTCAAACGCTAAGAAACACCCTAGAGGATGACATCGAGCTGCATAGAACAGAGCCAAAGGTGCTCCGGAGAGTGTTCCGTCGATGGAGACCGGTCTTACACATGCCGATCTGAACCCGAAACCACCGCCGTCCTTAGTGCATCTCCACAGCCAGCGAGGTACCACGAAACGCAAGCCAGTAGCAGGAGACCTCCACCAGCCCACCGAGATCGAGAAGGAGCGTCGCGCCCTCCGCCGCGGAGGAGCCTGTGGCGGCGAGAGGGAAACCTAGAGAGAGAGCCCCTTACGGGCACATCCGGGTGGATATTCCGTATTTAGATTAATCAATAAAATAGAGTGATAGAAAATTAAATATATCATTCATTGAGGGAGTAGGTTATACATATGCATGAATACTATTTTCGTTTTATTGTTGGATAAAAATAAATTGAGGTAAAATTTATATTATAATTATAGGATAATTATTTCTAATATATAACTTATTTTAATTAAACATTAATTATTAGTTTCAATGTAATGAATTAATGAATCACAACACTTTGTGAGGTAGTAGTCCATTGTAAATAGGAGTGGCGTTATCGTATTCCCCAAAATGGTGAGTACGAAGGTAACCATGATATAATAATTAGAAAAGTATAATAAATTAATATATATAATATATTAATATTTAATACATAAATTTTACCAACCATGAGATGTTGTAATTGAATAGTTAATGACTTCAGTTTGTGAGGTGGTATGTCATCATACATATGTATGAAGATTTCACAACCCATTTGATGGAAGTAGAGGTTGTAGTTGGTAATTAACAAAACACAGTAACATATAAGTATATTTAGGATACTCATGTTATTATATCATATTGTTTTAATAATAATTTAAGTAGGTGGAGGATGAAATATAACAGAAATTCTCATTCATGAGCACTACCTCTTTTTCGGGTATCACCAATAGGTTTTCACTAAAATCATTCATAGGATGGTTTTATTTCATTTATAAGGATTCTAGGATGAGCATATATAATTTTATAGTCTATTATTGAATGATATTTCTAATCAAAATGGGTTTTATGGTGTGAGTAAGAGAGGAGAATGAGTGGCCTTATAAGTGAGGCAAGTGTCGTAATGGTAATTTTTAGAATGAATAAATTGAATCGATGTTTATTTCATGTCAAAAGACAAGAATAACATAATATTATAGATAATAAAAGTTATATGGTCTATATATTTACTTTAAATGGGTTTTGAAAATTTTTTGGGTTATTTTTAACCCATGACTCCTTAGTTTAACCCAGTGGACAACCAGTTTTTATCTTAATCATGGTAAATAATTTTTATAGCTTTTAATATTCTTTTTTTTCAAAAAAATAATTGAACCTTATAATATAATGTAATTTAATATAATTCAAAATAAGGAATCAAATTCTCCAAATTTCAATTAGAATATTGGGAAATTTTAATTTTAAATTAATCCTAAAAACATCACAAGAAAGCTAGTATTCATAGATAAAATGTTCAGATGTTTTTGATGTTTTTATATATAATTTCATTATAAAATTGATTAAAATGAAAATACTTAGAATATTATATATATATATATATAAACAATATAATTT
This sequence comes from Viscum album, assembly GCA_963277665.1. Taxonomy (NCBI): domain Eukaryota; kingdom Viridiplantae; phylum Streptophyta; class Magnoliopsida; order Santalales; family Viscaceae; genus Viscum; species Viscum album. The sequence continues at coordinate 1,605,546,257 of OY728161.1, forward strand.
TTTTAATAACAATTCAAAATACTATTTCACATTATAAATAATATAAATAAAAAGTTGTTTTCAATTAAAATTCAATATTTCTCACTATTAGTAAAAAAATTCATATTTTAAGAAAATTATAATAAATTCACTATAAGATAATTTTAAAAAGAAAATTTAATAAATATAATTTCATTTATAAAATATATTTGTTAAAAATTGATAAAATTAAATTAATAATACCTATATATGCGATGATAAAACAGGTTTTCAAGAAGCATACATTTTCAAGCACAAGATGATTTTATATTAAACATTTTTAAAATTATATAAATATTATGAATATACATTAATATTAATTGATATAAAATATTTTAATTTATTTTAAAATACTCATATATAAGGATTATTTAATTAAAATAAATTAAAACCATTATACATATTAAAACACTTTTAGAAAAAAAACCTTTTTTAAACAAAAAATAAAAAATATACTAAAATGGGAAATAAAGTTCTTTCGAATATAATTAAGTGGATTAAATATTAATAAATAATACCTAAATTACATTAAAATATAATTTTTATTTTATATTACTTAATGTATTCATAATAAATGATAGTTTTAAATAATTGAAAATTTTTACTATTCAATAAAAATTCATTTTCTTCCAAAAAATACATAAATATCACCATATCATAATTTTGATATGGTGATTTTAAAATTGATTTTAATGTAATAAAATGAATTTTATAAAATATCTATAGAATAATTATAATAATTTCTCATAAAAATAAATTAATTTTTTGTCAAAAAAACTTATTTTGATGAATTTAATCACTGTACATAAAATTGATTAATTATTTAATAAGAATTTGTAATTAAATTTAAATATATTAGGAAATTTTTACACAAATTTAATAAAATATTTAATATTATTCTTTCGTGCCTATTTAACATCTAGGTTATAATATACATAGTTGAAATAATATAATTTCTTGGTTTTCGGAAGCTTGGTGTTACGTGTCATGCACACTTTTGGAGAAAATCATTATTGGGTGTAGGACAAGTTAAACAAAGTGTCTTGGGAAACACATTATATCAAATTTATTAAATTCATTTAAAAATAATATTTCACAAAATATCATGGTGATAAATTTTACCCCATTAAAAATAATTTCACCAATTAAAATTCATGTCAATCATAAAAGGTTTAAAATTATAAAATTACTTCATATATACCCAAATCATTTAAATAAATTAAAAAACATCATTTATAAACAGAGTGTTATAAACATAATGATTACCAAAATTAAATGAAAAATATGATTCAACAAAGAATAAAATCTACGGTATTAAAAAAATTTACATGGAATTAATACATAAATAATTTTAGAGAGTTATAGAGATAATTCATCATAAGAAAGTGTGTGATCCAAATAAGGTTAGTATGCACGAAACCATAAAACAAAGAGGTGTTAAAATTCCATTGATTTCAAAAAAATGATAATAGGATAATATTTTACTTCAATATCTATGTCATAATCTTCTGGAATTTTCATTCTATATAGTCTAAGATCATATGATAATGTACATTATTCAAATAATTTTCTTTTAAAGATAATTTTAGTACACTGTTTGTTCCTTGATCAATTTTCACTACATAAATTACTATAAGAAATTAAAGGGAATTATTTTGACTTAATCACTAACATGACCTATGATCCATAAATAGAATGATAATAAATATCATATATCTTTTTTATCATCACATGAAATTGTTAGAACAAGTTATGAGTTAATATTCATAGGGTGAAAAAAATTATTAATATCTAAAACCACATAAAAAGATAAAATTAAACCATTTCAAACAAGGTTAACCTTATAACGATGTGAAAAGTCAACATTTATAACAATGGTCACTAAATTTCTCAAAATCAACTTAAAGTTAACACCCGAAAAAACATAAAGAAGATCTCAATTTTCACACACTAAAAATGTGTATTCCTTACTCATTTAACCTATTAAAACACTATAATAACCTAAAATACCATAATAACATTTTGAAAACAAATATTATTCCTTATTATTTGATTTAAAATAGATATTATTAAATATATTCTATAAAACCAACAATATTTCAAACTCCATCAATGATAATATAAACCACTTTTTCAAAAAATTATTTATCAATTCTAAGGTCTTTAATACTATACAGATTTTCTTTATTTATATTAATATTCTATTTATTCAAACTAGGGAGATTTTATCATCATCATAGAAAAGATAAAATCATAAAGGTTATGGATACCATTAATCATATGATCAACAACTGATAAATAAATCCCCCTAAAAACCAAAAGGTTGTATTTCAAAAAATGCCTCCAAAAATACACTTATGTTTTATAGATTATCATCACGTAAAACCATATGAGTGGTTACTAATACATTAAGTTTATGGTCATTCTCAAAATTATAATCCCATTATAAAATCCATAACTCTAAAGCTAATATTACATAGATCCATGTATTCTTCAAGAAATAACATAATACTTAGATGTTTGATGATTCTTACAACCCAAATACAATTAATAGAAAAGTCAAACAACATAATCCGTGAATAAAAATACATAGATAATTAAATCCATCAACATAAATGATTGACATTTAATGTGTTCATACAAGGTATATAAGTTAATTCTTATGTTAGGGCATTGAGTTGGAAATTCCCATGTTTCCAAAACATAATACATTGAACTCCCTAACAAAATTTCATTCTATAAACATATTTTACACATATATATCATCTTACCTACCATTTGAGATATTCTCCATGGTTCATATTACAAAATTATTGAGAAATAGGAAGCTGAATCTTCTTTCCTCTATATTCATTACCACACACACATTCATAAAAGTTTAGTTACATTATATTTGATGTTTTTTGATTCTCAATAAAGTTCACAATGTTCTTCAAATATAGTGGTATGTGATTAGACATAATCATAACATAATCATCATAGTCATAATATATTTTTTTTAAAGTAACCAAATTTTCTATTAGATTCAATTTTAACATGATTCCTTCTAGTTCCAACCATTTACTAAAAACAATATTCCTAATGTATGAAACAATTATCAGGTTAGGGAATGAGATAATCATAAAAATTAACTAATATAGTATCTAAATCATGACACATTATTTAATCTATTATACCTTATATTAATCTTATATAATTCAATGTCATACTCTATTTAAATCCTTCATGATGTTTAGTAATGAGTTTGTGAATTTGAATTTATAAGCCCTTAAACATTCAATCCAGCTGTGCATAAAATCCCATTTCCAAGCTCTAGGTGGTGATAGAGTCCATATAAATGTTCCCATTTTGGTGTTATTAGCCCTAGGTACCTTTGTTCTATAGACACATCCATTCTCTGTATGTAGACACAGATTTAATTTTTCAGAAGCTACTCACTATATCATTTTCCAAAATTCCAGGACATTTTTTGGTACATTGAATCCAAATTAGACTTATCTATGAAGATACCCTTAGTCAAAACATTATAATTATACCTAGGGATGAAACTAATATTTTTAATTCTAGTTCACATTGGTTAACTAAGCATTTTCTCTTATTCCTACTACAATGAACCATGATTTTTCATATATGGATATTATATCTTTTTAGAATAATAATCAATACATTACAGAAACACAATCCCAAGGATATTAATAGTATAGTTTTTTTAGAGAAAATAAACACATCACATTATTTGGGGAATTATATTCAAGATATCCCATAATGATCTTCCCATTATATAATCTTTATAGAAGTACCCAACATAAAACCATTCTCTATAACATGGGGAAAGGAAGCATAAGAAATGATGAGCCCATTTTCACAGTAATGGTAAACAAAGGAGAAATGTAATCATAACATGAATATATGGGTATGAGAACATGAGCATAACAGGTGGAAAGAATACCCTTAATATCAAAGATAAAAATATTGAGTCATGGAATATATATATAAGAATTAAATAGGATATGAATTAAAATAAAGAAAAATAATGATCTCTGAGAACATAACATTATCATAATACATAAATTTCTGGAATATATATATGTATATAAAATCTTATATCATGAATATACCCCAAGACAACCATAACATGTTAAGCATGGGCTAACCACCTGGGTACCAATATATGGATTGAGATAACCTCCCATGTACCCCTTTTCAGGATTGGGATAAAAACATGTGTATCCATTGAGATCATAAAAAACTAATCATTACACAATGCATTGGAGGGAGATATAGGTCCCACCTATCATAAAAACTATCATATATATGTTCTACACAATATTATATAATTCAGAAAATCGAAACATTTAAAATGAAATGGGTTTCATAAACATTTCACCATGTCATAACCTATGCTTAAGTGACATGTTTCATGTTAATTTCATTAATTCATCATAACATAACAAGCATTAAGTAGCGGGTAACATAAACATTTTATCATGGTATAACCTATTGAAGAGAAATTTGTTTCATAAAAATCATTTAATCATAAATATATAAAACTCAAATAAAAATAAGAATGATATCCTTAGATTACATATCTTGATAATGATAAGTACCAATAAACGATTCCATCTTATATGTATATTTATTTTAAAATATTATTTGTAATGTTTCCCGAGGAAGAGAACCATTCATTAAAAATAAAATTTGGAAATTTTTTTTAAAATACTTTTATTTTAAAATAAACATGAAAAATTCTAATGTAATCTGCATATATAATTTAAAATATATCTTGATGAATGTATCTATTCCACATTAAACAAAATTTTTTGTAACACAAATCATTTTTAAAATAATTTTGATTTTGAAATCATTCATGTAAAATCTATGTAATTTGATAATCAAATAAGGAAAAAAATTCCTTTATAAATTTATTTGAAGAAATTTAAGGTAAACTTGAAATAGTTGAGATTTTATGAAAGTGGGAAATACTGTGTTTATACTGAGATTGTAAAAGCAATGATTCAGTTCACATTTATGACAAAAGAAAAAAATTCATTTTTTGGAAAGTGGTATAAACATTCCTTAAAAATATTTTTCTATAATGTCATAAATTCCTAAAAAGGAAATTAATATATAATTTTAAAAATGTTAAAAACATTTTTGAAAACATTTTTTATAAAACATAGTCCTGTAAGAAAAAGGGTTTTCAATCAAAATGATTATTTTTATTAAAACAATTTATTGTCAACTCTTCCAAAAAAAGAAAAGAAAATGAGGGGAAAATTTTTTTATCAAGAATTCCCTTGTAGAGAAAATAATTTATTAATTTATTGAGAGATATATCATAACACTTTATTATAAAAACATAGTCATAAGCAATCATAACACACAATTATATTGTAACAATAACTTTTTACCACATTACAAAATTTGAAACATAATACCCATGAAACATTATCATTATAGTAAACATAAATTTTAATGAAGATAAAAAAATTCATTATTTTAATTGTTTAAGGGTCTATGTATACCCCTTTTAGTTTATGATATTTACATAACATTACCATACATCTCAACGAATGACAATCAAGAAAAAAATCCCTCACTGCATTGTTAATTTTTTACCATAAACCCCATGAACGATAGATAATAAATTATATATCTAAATATTCATAATTATAACTATAATAACATAAAATACATTCATGGTTAGTATATACACCACATAAAACAAAAAGGTGGTGAATATAACACGTTTCTCATTGAACTAAAAAGTGAGATGAAAGTCCCTTACCGATTTATTAATCATTTGAATCATAATCCATAATAAATAATAACATAAAATTAAACATTAAACTCATAATAATGAGGATATTAATGACATAACATGATAAATTTTTATTGTATACACCACACAAAAAGAATCAAATAGTGAATTTTAATATGTCTCCCAGAAATAAATGAGAGACCATAAATCCCTTACCTTTTGTCTTCAATTACATCATAAAAGCTCAAAACTCATGTATAATAAATATAATTTTATTATAAACATACATGAATAAATTATTATATATATAACACCATATCTTATTTTTGCATGACCAATTATTATGTGTTTATTAACAATTCTTTATTAAAGTTATGTTTCATGTAATGAAAACATTGTTTTTTATATATGATTTGATAAATTATTTTTATTCCTATTTAATTTTTAATTATTTAATTATATAAAAAATTATAAAATTGATGAAATTATCAAATATATTCTTTAAAGATGTTTTTTAAGTAAAATATAAATTTTAGTGACAGAAAATGATATACACTGTTAATGGAGACAACCAGTAGTACATATGCATGAATGTTGTTTCCATTTTCTTATCGAATTGAATTAAATAAAGGTAAATTATATATTATAATTAAAGAATAATTTTTATGTCATATTTATCACATATGTTCATTAAATATATCATTATTACTTTCCATGTAGAGTGTGAACGAATCATATCACTTTGCGAGGCGGTAGTTCTTCACACACCTAATCAACATTAACATATTTCCAAAATATAGATATTATGAAGTTATGTGTGATATAATAATAAAATACAAATAATAATATAATAAATATCATATATAAAATCTTAATCCATCACTATAACCATTCATGAGAGGTGCTAGTGGAAAACGAAACGACATTGGCTCGAGAGGTGGTAGTACGTGGTACACACGAATGATGATTTCAAAAAACATTTTATGGAAGTGGAGATGGTTGTAGGTAATTAAATTAACCTAAAAAATATAAGTATATCTAATATATTAAGGTTATTAATTCATAATTTGTTAATATTAATTGCTGAAGGTTGAGATGGAAATCAAATAAATATAGTCGTTGATGAACGTTACATCTTCTTTGGGTATCCTCCGAACGGTTGCACCAATAACATAACATGGATGGAATTATATCCAAAGAAGTATTTTAGGATGATATGATGAAATTTGGGAGAAAATCTGTGCATGTCATGGATGAACCAAAAAGGTTTATTGTGTGAATTGGAGAGGAGAAGGGGTGGCATTTTATAATTGAGGTGAGTGGTAAAATTGTAAATTTATAAAATAAACAATTTCAACCAGGTATTTTTCATGACAAAATGATCTAATAGGAGTTAATAATGGATTATATAAGTGATAATGTATATATATGTTCATAAAATGTGTTTTTATTGGTTTGTATTATTTTTAATGCATATCTTTTTAGCTTAACCCCCAGCAAACCCATTTGTACCTTAATCATGGTAAATAATTTTTACAGTTTTAATTTTTTAATTTGGTAAAAAATTATGTGTAATTTATAATATATTATAATTTTGGATAATTAAAAATATGGTATAAAATTTTATTAAATCAATTATCTAATGTGGAAATTTTTAATATAAAATTAATACCATTGAAGTGATGATAAGGTGGGGTTTCAAAGAGAAAAGTTTATAATTCTTACAAAAAATTTAATTCCAATTTGAATATGAAATTGACTAAAATAAAATAAATTGTATAAATAAATATATCATATAACTAATTTTAAAATTTTAAATATATGAAATAAAATTACAATTTATAATAAATAAAAATTTTGATAGTTTTCCATTAAATTTTAGTAATTTCAATATTCATGAAAAATTATTCCTGTCACAAAATTACCAATCATTAAAACTAATATAAATTTATTTGAGGATTTAAAAATAGTTTTTTATTTTTAGAAAAAATATTCTAAAATTTTTATTAATTAAATTAAAAAATTGACTAGGTTGTTGAAAACACGGGTTTTTTCGAGAAGTGTATTTTTTCAAAATAAAAATGATTTTACATTAACTATATATCTAAAGAGAGTCATTTTTTGAATATAAATTAATATTTATTTATATATAATAAATATATTTAAGCTAAATTGTTTCTCATTGGAGATTATTTTAATTAATTAAAATAGAGAAACAATATACACTTAAAGGTTCTTTTACGAAAAAAACCTTTTCTTAAACCCAAAATGAAATTTATAGTAAAATAATACATAAAGTTGATTAAAAAGTAATTAAGAATATTAAATAATATAAAATAATACTTATTTAACATTAAAAAATAATTTTCATTTTAAATTACTGAATTTATTGGAAATAAATGATAGTGTTATAAAAATTGGTATATTTCACTATTCACAAGAAAATCACTTGTTTATGAAATGTCCCAATATTTTACGATATGTAAATTTATATATATTAACTAAAAATTTTATTTTATTTTATAAAATAATATTAATATAAATTTCTCAAATTTTATTTTATTCTTTTATCATAAAAATAAATATTATTTTTGAAGAAAACATTTTTCTCATCAATATAGAAACATTACTAAAAATTGAATAACTATTTTATAATATAATATAAATAAATTTATATTGATTGTGAAATTTAAATATTTATTTGATAAATTAGTTAAGTCTAATCTCGCCTTCTTATTTAATGGTTAGGTCATAACCAATATATTTAAAATATCTTTATTTCATGGTTCATTGAAGTTCGATGTCGCGTATTGGTAACACTTTTATGGAAACTCTTTTTTTTTTGCAACACAATATTAAATTTGTGTTTAATTTAAAATATAATATTTAAAATATTTATGTAATTTGAAATAAAATATTTTATTAAATCACAGAGTTTTACTGGTGTATAACCTAACTGAAATATTAATGAAGACAAATGGAAACAAAATTCCATTACTGCATTGGTATCCACTGAATCATATACACACTGAAGCAGAGATCATAAAATGGATATTTAAACCAAAATAACATTCAGTATAATGATAATATATGAAATTAATGTGATGTATATAGAACAAATAAATTAAACACGTGGTGAATATTTCATCTGTCTCACAGAAAATAAAAGTGAGATGGAAACCCCTTACCATAAGCCACAACATGTTTCGTACATGTTCAAAACAAATTTATAATTAATATAATAATTTTATAAATCGATAATAGAACCATAGTTATATATACCATAGCATATTTGATTTACTTACGATATTTTATTACATGGTTATTAACAATTCCTTGTTTAAGTCATATTTATGATAATATCTCCTTTGTTTTTCTGGTATGTTTTGATTTTTTATTTTTGGTCCGCTTACTTTTATAATGGTTAAATCTTATCAAAAAATTTAACAGTAATACAAATATGAAATATATTCGTTATATATGTATTTAATTAAATCCATAAAAATTATATTTAGAAAACGACACACACCGTTAATGGGGATGGTAGGTTATGCGTACGCATCAACGCTTTTTCCATTTTCTAATCGGATTGAATTATATAAGTGTAAATTATACATTTTAAATCAAGAATATTAATTTTTTCATATATATATACACAAATATTTTTATTTAAACATATCCTTGTTTCCTTCCAAGTAAATCATATGTGAATAATGAATCATGTGTCTTTACAAGATAGTAGTACGCCATACGCTTGAGAAATGCTATCATATTTCCATGGAATGGTTCCTAAAGATGTATATGTGATATCCTAATTTTATGTGTATACATATTTTAACAATATAATATAAATTTAATCAATTAAATATTTTTACCATTCAAGTTAATTGGAAATTAAAATCACATCACATAAGTTCGTGAGGCAGTAGTCTACTGTACACACAAGTGATAGTATTTTTTCCAATGATTTTTTATTTAACAAGGTAGTTATGTTATTATAATTATTGTGGAATAATAATATAATAAAATTAATATATAAACAATATTTATTCTATAATAACCTTTAATGATATGTGGTGATAGAAAACAATTACCATTGGATAATGATGTGGTAGTCCTCAGTACACAAGAATGATGATATAATATCACATTTGATGGAAGAGGATATAGAATTAGATTATAAATTTTACATAAAAAATATAAGTATATAGAAGATAAATATTTATTTAAATTTTTTTGGTTTAATTATAATTTAATGATGTGTGTAATGATCCAATATTTCATTAATGGAAATTCCACTTCATCTAAATAAATTTATTTATTATGGATTTATAATATTTTGAAATCATTGGTTTAACGTTTATGGATTTTAAAATACCATTATGAATTGAGACTGTTGCTAATATAGCCATTGAACAGTGACCACATGATTATTATAAATATAGTTCTTTACCAAATCCAATTTTCTCAGAAAATGGATGTGATGGACTCATCCAGTAGTCGTGCCCCATATGAAGCCCATTTGTTGGATCTCAGAAAGGTGGTGGCATCATTGGACTTTGCTCTTGACCAATCCCAATCTGAGCTTGATAACATTAAGCTTGAGAGGAACTGACTACTGGAGAAGTGGAAGTTAATAGATATTACCACCCGAAAGATGTAATCCGAGCCACCCCAAGAGTCTTTCACCTTCGGACACCTTACCCTTCGGTCTTATGCGAGTGTTATAAGGGTTTGTGTACCAATAACCTAGCACTATGACTATGTACATTTTTTTATAATGAATGTGAGTTCATTTTATTATTGTTACTTTGTAAATATTTTTTAAAGAATAAATAGTATTTTTAGTTTATATTCAACTAGAAATATATTTTTGTGAAATAATTTATTTTTGAATTAAATAATATTTTAATATAATATTTTTATAAATTTAATTTATATTAAATATAAATGATCATATAATATTATGAATGCAATAGTAATTTTTATTAATGTTAATAAATGATTTTTGTTAGAACCCATGAATTTTCGGTAACTATCGGTTTTTAATTTTAATGTAAAAACAGCGCATATTTATAATATTTTCCAGATAAAATGAATATTATTTTTGGAATTAAGATGTTTAATTTATCGAAAAGTGAACCATTTATAATTTTCTGAGACAGTCGAATTTTTGGGTAAAATTTAATTACTATTTAAATATATAATGTGTTTTATGAAATCTTAATGACCGATTAGTGATGTAATAAAATACTATAAACATTATGATCTACCAATATATGTTTTTTGTATTAAAATAATGTGATTTATGATTTGTTTGATTTATTTTGCAATTCCTTAGTGGACCCTCCAAGACTTATAAAACATTTTGTCCTTTTAAATTATTTTTGATGAGACTGTGACTCACCTCCACATAAGAAATCCTATTATTTTAAGAAATTAGGCCATTCGCATTGTTTTCTAATACTCTTTGGAAAAAAAATGGGAAAAAACCAAGGGCTGGTTGGTGTTTTTTATTAGATTAATGTGGGGTGGCCCAAACCTAAATAATAAAGCATTCCCTATCATTTCCCATATAAATCTACCCAAGAACCCACTTCCGCATCACTCAAAGCCTTTGGCGTTCGACCAACCCCTGACCTCCTCTCTTTAGCATCCTCCCAAGTTGCACCACGCTCCCTAGAAGCCTCTCTCAATCCTCTCCCAAGCCTTTGGGATCACAATTCCATGTAAGGGACTTCATCTTTTTTCATTTTGTCCAATTTGATTATGTTGTTATTGCCTTTATTTCAATTACAAATGATGGGGTATGATTTTGAACCTTACCCATACCACCCACTTAATGTTTGGATAATAGGATAAACCTTCCTCTCACATTAATTCCTCCCATGTACACCCATTACCATGTTGAAATTCCGTGTGGGGTTTTTCTCTCCTCTATTAAATCCATGTAATTCTTTTGTATTGTGCATATAAATTCCATTAAGTTTGTTGGGACATTAATCTATATGAACCCATTAATATTCATTTCGAGTACATGTGATGAGACACCCTTTTCTCTCTCATCAACATTTTTCATGAATCCTTTTGTTACACAGTTATGCAGTCGAAATTCCACAGCATTTATTCCAAGCAATAACATTGTGTAGTGAATACCATACTCATGTATCTATCCAAGGTATTCACCTTTATTCACATATACATATTTAATAGTACATTCAATTATTTATTCCACGTTACTTATTCATTAAATAACTTATTATGTTGAATGATTCAATTTATATGATCAATGTGGCACACTAATGCATGAAATGATATGTTAAAGAAGGGTGCACCCCGGTAGCTCTCCAATGCATTGGATAATGTACAGTATCATGATACATCATAAGAAATGGGTGTTGAATCATTTTAATTAAAGTGAAATGTGGTTTTACTCATGCTTCAGGTGCTATGATGGTTTACTCATGCTCCATGTGTAATTATCCCTGGCTCATGCTAATTCCATGTTAAGTGTTGTTGCCTCATTTATATGTTATGATTATCATGCTTTATCATTCCATTATGTAAATTTTTTACATGTGATCCATCGATATGACTATTTTCTAACATGTATTTTATTCCCCATGTTATTCAATGATTATTCTGTTACTGCTCTTTATAGCTCACTGATTTCTTATGCATGTCCTCAGGTTATCCCATGCAATGCTATGTATGAGGGAAAGAAGTGGTCATGTAAAGGAATTGTTCAATAAATATGTTGGGTGTTTCATGTATAATGTTGTTATGCAATGATCCTAAGTCCCAAAGACACTATAACTCTCAATCTTACATGTTTTATCAAGTGAAGTGTTTATGTTATAAATCAGGTTAATATGTGTAATAAGAATCATGGTTGTTATAGTTCGTATTAGAGGATAGGTTTAGTGATTTTTGGGATTAGGATTAGAAAAACCTTGTGAAGACTTAGAGACAAGAATAAGTATATTAAAAACATTCCTATGTGTTGGTGTGTATTGATTACATTTTTTATCAATAAAATACATCCTTGTAAGGATACGAGCAGGTAGGGGCGGAACTTGAATAGATGTATCCTAGGGGTAAAACCCGAAAACACTGCTTCGAGGTAGACTCGAATGATAACTGGTGCATAACAAGGGGCTTTCTTGAACTCTTGGTTATGACACTCTTGGAAGATATGATTTTTTAAATTCACAAGCATAGTTTGAACCCTTATTAAGGGAACTAAAAAATTCCCCTAAGAATATATGATAGAAATTAAATCATGGATATCAACGATTGAAGCCTATGGATTCTTAAGTTAAGGAAATAAAAGTTATTTATAAGTCATATGTTTTTTCCTTTGATTACCCTTTATATATTACCCCTAACATTCCTTTTATTCCATCCAATGGTCGGCAATAGGAGGACTCAGGCTAACAACCAATGTGAAGATCAATGTGATGATTGTGCTAATGAGATGCCCTATTTGATGAGAGCGGGAATCACGAACTTTTTCACACTTCTATCTCAATTAACTCGTGCTTTCAATAGAAACATGGGTCATGAGGAATGTTCAACCCCCCTAAGAATGAAAAAGTTGCTATCGAGAGCCTCCTGTGACAAAGGCCTCCAAATTTTAATGGATCATATGCTCCATCAATCCCCAAACAATGGATCAACACTATTGAAAAGTTCTTCACAATAATTTATTGATCTGAAAAAGAGAAGGTTCTCTTAGATTCTTATCATTTGGAGGGGGAATCTGATCAATGGTGGACGTTGAACAATAATATGAATCATGCGGATGAGATAGAGGCATTGGAATGTAAATATTTCTAGAATACATTTTTTAATAAATAGTTTCCACGCACCTTCCGACTTAAGATCGAAAGGGACTTCCTTTACCCCAAGAAAAAAGGCGAAGCATCTGTCAGAGGGTACGAGGAGTACATTACAAGGCTTGCAGAATACACCTCTGGCTTTGTCATTACACATGAATGCAAGGTTGACCGCTTATTTGGTGGGATGAAACCTAGCCAACAGAATGTTCTGGTGATCTGTGACTTCGCCAGCTATGGGGAAATTGCCCAATGTTCCCACAAGGTCGAAATAGAGATCGAAGAATCTCAGGACTACCCTGTGGAAATAAAGCATAATTTGGACTTGAATGCCTGCCATCCTATAGATAAATCCACTGGAGCTATGAAGATCCAGCATCCCATTTTCCAAAGTACCGGAAAGAAGCACCTCAGAAATTTCCTGAAGGGGGTGAGAAAATGATTTAAGTGTAGAAGAGAAGGGCACATAGTTGTTAATTTTTGATAATAAAAACATGTTTCTACAACAGAGGATTGTAATTATGCATTCCAACCTCAACGCATTGATCATTGCTACAACTGCAAAGAACCACTACATCTTGAAAATCAGTTTCATAAGATAATGGTTTTTGGAGGCAACCAACAACCTCCATGGTAGAAGGGGAGATATTTTTTCCATCAGTACTGCCGAAGTGGTCTCCGACAACGACGAGGTGACATGTACGCTAGTTATTAATTAAATAATAGAGAATTTACTTATTGATTCAGGTTCTACACATTCTTTTATATCCCAAAATATTAGTAGAACTATCCCAACATCATCACTAATCATGGATGAAAATATGTTTGTGAGTATGGAAAAGGGGGAAATCGTAGCATCCCATTAATATAACGCCTCCCCTGTTATAATATGTGGATTGAATTTCCCAGACAAAAACCTCATACTCCCTCTGGTGGAATTTGATGAAATTATTGGATATGTATTGTCTTTCCATATATAAAAAGCCAACATAAATTGATGTCAGTGGTAAATCTCTATCCATATAGAGAATTGACCCCCGATTCTATACAGGTGTAATGAGGAAGATGAATCTTCTTTATCTCCATCATCTCAAGCATGGATATTACTATCATATGATCAAGCATATCTAGCATAGATGATTGAGTCTAAGTAGGAAACCATCCTTGAAGACATGCTTATTTTAAGGGAATTATTTGGAGTGATTTTAGAGGAACTACCTGGTCTTCCTCCTATAAGGTATGTTGAATTCTTAATTGATCTTATACTTGGGGCATTGTCAATATCAAAGACTCCATATGCAATGGATGTTGTGGAGCTTGTGGAGTTAAAGATACAACTACAAGAGAATCTGGACAAAGGGTTTACATGCCCACGTGCTTCACGATGGGGTGCACTAGTCCTCTTTGTCAATAAGAATGATGGGTCAATGCACCTTTTCATTGATTATCATGAGCTTAACAAAATCCCTCTAAATAACATGTATCCTCTCTCATGAATTGACTACTTGTTCGGATAGCTGGGTGGATCACAATACTTCTCTAAGGTGGATTTGCGGTCATGATATTATCAAGTAAGGGTGAAAAAGTAAGATATCCACAAGACTGCTTTTCGTACACGATCTGAGCACTATTAACTCATAGTAATGCCTTTTCAACTTGCTAATGCTCCCGAAATCTTCATGGACATGCAAAAATAGAGTATTTAGTGATTACATCAACAAATTTGTGGTAATCTTTAGAGATGATGTTCTGACATACTCCAAAATGAAGTAGGATCATGTGATGTATCTAAGAATGGTACTAGTGACCTTGTAGAACGGGAATCTCTATGAAAAGTACATCAACTATGAGTCATAGTTGAAGGAGGTCTCATTCATGGTTAATATCATCACAAGAAAAGAGATATATGTGGATCCCTCTAAAACAGATGTAATTGAGGGATGGATGAGGCCATCATCAATAATAGATATTTTTTGTATCTTGGGGTTAGTTGGATATTATCGAAGATTTTTGAAAAATTTCTCACGATTTTTCAACCCTCTTACCAAGCTAACTCGGAAGGGAGTAAAGTTTTCATGGAGTGGGGAATGCGAAGAAAGATTCAAGGTTTTAAAAAGGATTCTTATCACTGTTCCCATGCTGACATTACCAAAAAGTGTAGAACATATTGTTTTCTTCAGTGATGCTTCGAATAAGATCATGGGTTGTGTGCTAATGAAAAATGACAATGTCATTTCCCATTCTTCAAGGCAATCGAATGTTCATGAGAATAATTATCCAACACATTATTTGTAGTTAGTTGCGGTGATTTTCTCTATAAAAAATATGCAGCATTATCTCTTTTAGAAGAAGTGTGAAATATATACGGATGAAAAAAGCCTTAGGTATATATTCTCACAGAAAGAGTAGTACATGATCCAAAAAAGGTGGTTAGAGCTGATAAAAAACAATGATTGCTCAATCCATTAAAACATTGGGAAAGAAATCATGGTGTCAGGTGCTCTTAGTAGAAAGGACATAGTGACTCTTTCATTTTTTAGAATTGAATGCGATCAAACCATATTAGACGTGGTAAATATGGACATGGGAATCATAATGAATAGAACATGATCAACCCTAAAACATTTGATTGATCAAACTTCTGTTTTGGAAACGTTAAAGGATGCCTAAAAGGATGACGTGCAAATTCAAAAGAGACTAGAATCTATTAGATAAGGGAAATCATCGGTGTTCAATGTTAATGTAGAAGGATTTTTGAAATTTGGGAAAAGACTGTGTCTTCCATAATGTTTGGAGCTGAAGAAATAACTTTTGGATGATGCGCACAGTTCAAATTTCTCTATACACCCAGGAAACACAAATATGTATCGAGATCTCTGAGAAAATTATTGGTGAGATAATATGAAGAAGGAGATCGTTGAGTATACATCAAGGCTCTTGGTGTGTCAGCAAGTGAAGGAAGAGAGGCAGAAGTCTAAGGGCCTGATGCAACCATTACACATACCTGCATGGAAATAGGAGAACATCACTATGGAATTTTTCACTAGACCTTCAAAGACATCCAAAGGCAACAATGAAATATGGGTTATTATGGATCATCTTACAAATCCTGCACACCTAATTTCAATTCAAGAGTATTAAACATTCGATCTGCTAGCACATATATATTTCATAGAGGTGGTAAGGATATATGGAGTACCACTATATATTACATTCGATCGAGATCCAGGATTCACCAATATTTTTTTGGAGATTCTTAAACATTATCTGGATACTGAACTGAACTTCAGTACGGTCTATCATCCTTAAACGGATGTCCCATCTGAGTGAACAATTCAGACAGAAGATGATAGGTTAAGATCATGTTCTATGGACATCAATAGAGTGTGGGACCAACATCTTCCATTGGATGAATTTTCCTACAATAATAGATTCCACTTGATCATCTGAATGATTTCTTATTAATCCCTACATGGGTTGAGTTTCACAACACCAGTATATTGGGATGATGTCGGTGAGTTTATGCTACTAGGATTAGAAATGGTCTATGAAATTGTTGAGAAGGAGAAAACCATTCAGTAGCTTATCAAGGTACCCTATAGTCGACATAAGAGTTATGAAGATAACCATCAATTAGACCTTGTGTTTAAAGTTGGAGACATTGTATTTTTATGCATATCTCAATGGAAGAAGGTCATGAGGTTTGGAAAGAAAGGGATGTTATGTCCAAGGTACATCAACCCCTTTTGAGATTCGTGATCGAGTTGGGGATTTGGCCTATTGACTTACAATTTCACCAACCATGGCCAATGTAATGGATGTCTTTCATGTATCCCTATTATGTATGTACATACCAAGCCCTTCACATGTACTCTCTCTAGATGTAGTACAGCTAGAGGATGATCTTTCTTATGAGGAGAAACCAGGGAATATTATAGATCACAGAGAAAATTTTAAAAAAATAAGACAATTCCCCTCGTCAAGGAGTTGTGGCGAAACCTCAAGTTTGATGAAGTGACATGGGAATCATAGGAAATTATGTAACAAAGTTATCCACATTTGTTTTAGTGTGGGAAAAGAACAATTCTAGGGAGAAATTTTTTTAGGGGGGAAGATTGTAACGACCCAAACTTTCATTAATGGAAATTCTTCTTAGTCTAATTCAATGTCTTATTATGGTTATATAAAATTGGAACATAATTGGTTTTATGTGTCTAGATTTTAATATATTGTTATGAATTGTGACCATTGCTAATACAGTCTTTGAACATGGAGCACATGATTAGTATAAATATAGGGCTTTAACCAATGCAATTTACATAGAAAAAGTATGTTATGGCCTCATCCAGTAGATATTCCCCATACGAAGCCCATTTTTTGGAGCTCGTAAAGTAGGTGGTGTCATTGGGCTTCACACTTGAGACATCCCATGAAGAACTTGAACACGTTAAGCTTGTTCGGAACCGACTACAGGAGAAGTAGAAATTTATAGATATTACCACCTGAGTGATGTTATCTGAGCCACCCCAAGAGGCTATCACTATCACACACCTTACCCTTCGGTATTATGTGGTTGTTATATGTGGTTATAAAACATAATGTTATCACTATAACTATGTATAGTATTTTTTTATAAAAAAGGTGCATTCATTTTATTATTGTCACATTGTAAATAGCTTTTAAAGCACAAATAGTATTTTTCATTAATAATCAACTAAAAAATATATGTTGATGAATTAATTGGTTTTTGAATTAAATAAGATTTTATAAAATTTTACTATAAAATTAATTTTTGTTAAATATAAATGTTCTTATAATTGTATGAATGAAATTGTAATTTTTATTATTGTTTGAAAACTGTTTTTGTCAGAACCCATGAATTTTCGGTAAATGTCGATTTTTAATTTAAAAGTAAAAAATCATATATTTATAAAATTACTAAGTCGAAATGAATATTGTTTTTTGAATTATAACATCACAATTATCCAATGGTTAGTTTTTCATAATTTTCTGAGACAGCCAAATTTTTGGGTTAAAATTAAATACTGTTTAAATATATAATGTGTTTTATGACAACATAATGACCCAATAGTGATGTAATAAAATTTGATAAAACTCATATTAGACCAATATATTTTTTATAATTAAAATAATGTGATTTAATATTTTTATGATTTATTTTTCATTACCTTAGTGGACCCTCCCAGACTTAGAAAACATTTTCTATTTTTAAATTATTTTCCTTGAGAGTGTGACTCACCTCCACATCAGCAACCCTATTATTATATGATTTTTGTCCATTTTAAAAAAAAATATTTTTTTCCACTACCCTTTTGAAAAAACCATGGGAAAAAACCATGGTCTGGTTTGTGGTTTTGATTAGTTTAATATGAGGTGGCCCAAACCAAAATAATAAATATTTTCATCTCCTTTATTATATAAACCCACCCATTCTCCCACTTCCACTTCACTCAAAGCCTTTGGAGTTCTACCAACCCCTTCTCTCCTTTATCTATAATACTCCCAAGGTGCCCAATGCTCTAAATAATCCTCTCTCAAGCCTATACCAAGCCTTTGGGATCTCACTTCCAAGTAAGGGATGTCTTCCGTTCTGATTTTGTCCAATTTTCATTAAGTTGTTATGCACATTGTTTTCAATTAAAATGGTTTGGGTATGATTTGTAACCTTCCCCATACATCCCTCTGTATTTTAGGATAATGGGATACTCCTTTATCTCTCATTAATTCATCCCATGTTCACTCATTACTATGATGATATTCTGTGAGGTATTTCTCTCTCCTCTTTTCCATCCAAGTAATTCTTTTGTATTATGCATCTAAATTCCATTATGTTTTTTGGGATAGGTATCTATATGAACACCATAAAATCCATTTCACATACATATGATGAGACGCCCTTTTATCTATCATCAACTGTTTTCATGAATCCGTATGTCATGCCTTTATACTGCCGAAATTGCACCGTGTTTTTCCAGGCCAAGATCATTGTGTAGTGAATACCATACCCATGTATCTATCAGGGGTATTCACAATTATATACATATACATATTGAATTGTACTTCAATGTATTTATTCCACATTACTGAATCGTGTATTAACTCGTGATGTTGATTGATTCCATGTTAAATGATACATGTGGCACACTTATCCATGAAATGAAATGTTTAAGAAGAGTGCACCCTAATAGCGCTCCAATGAATTAGGTAATGTATAGTATCATGATACATAATTTCCATTGGGTTTTGGATCATTTTAATTCATGTTCAAATAGTTTTTACTCGTTCTTCATGTGAAATGATGGTTTACTCATGCTCCATGTGCAATGAGCCTGGCTTATTCTAATTCTATATTAAGCATTGTAGCCACATTTTCATGTTATGATTATCACAATTTATCATGCCTTTAGGTTCATGATTCTCTTGTGACCCTTTTATATCCCAATTGTCTAAAATTTATTGTATTCCTCATTTTATTCAATGTTTATTCCCTTACTAATATTTATATCTCACCTTTTTCTTACACATGTTCTCAGGTTATCCAATTCAATGCTAATTACGAGAGAATGTAGTGGTATTGTAAATGATGTTTTCAATAATGATGTTGCGTGTTTAATGTTTATAGTTGTTGTGTAATGACCCTAATACCTAGATAAACTAGACCTCTCTATCTTCTATGTTTTATCATGTGAAGTGTTTGTGTAAAAAATCAGGTTTAAGTATGTAATAAAGAGAGGAGTTGTTATTATGTGGAGGAAGAAATAAAATAAAACCATTAGTTATGGATGATAACTATTCTTCAGTCAACTTATTTTTTCCAAAATGTAAAATATGATATCATTATGATCTAAATAAATTTTATTGTATCATATGAGGTAAATATGTAATTTTTTTATTTGGGAATTTTCCATTCAATTTTTTTAGATATGTGTGAAGTGGAGAAGAGATGGGGTGGCCTTTTATAAGTGATATGAGAATCACACTTGATTTTTTTGAAAGAAAAAGGTCAACCCAAATTTTTTAAATGAAAAAATTCTCCAAAATAGTAAATTATCTAAAATAAAAGTGAAAAGATCAAATTAGTTTCTATAAACTGGTATTTTCATATATTGGGTCTTTTGAAAGAAAGATATTTTTAATAAAACCCTTGGTAGACCCATTTCCCTTATCTACGGTAATTAATAATTTAAAATTTTAATATTCATAATAGTGAAGAATTAAATTGAAATTTTTATAAAATATAAATTATTATTATTCCAAATATGAAATTAATTATACAAATACAATTCAAAAACGTGGATAAATTTAATTTAAAATTTAACCCATAAATGTGAACAGAAATAGAGTTTTCAATGAGAAAATGTTCAAAAGTTTAAGATGTTTTTTCATTAGAAGTAAATATTAAATTGATTAAAATAACCTAAATTGGAGTAATAGATATATAATTGTTGTAATTTTAATTTTAAGTCCACATTACTTTTTTTAATGTTTTATAGTCTTCAATAGAAATTATAATTCTTAATAAAACCCATTATTTTTCATTAGTCTTCAAAAAAATTATCTTCTCTAAAAGTTATCAAAAATTAAACATAATATAATTTCAACATAAATATTTTAATAATTAATCTAAATATTTTTATATAAATGTTATAAAATTAGAAATAAATTATTTTAATATAAATTATAGAAATGTTACAAAATTTCGTTTTATAAATATAATTATTTTAATGGTAAAATCAGATTTATTTTATCCAATGCTTAAAACAAATATGATGAATGTTAAATATTATACTGAATATATAATATATACATTTCATTTATATCATCCACCAAAACTTATTTGTTTAATTTATTTTGATAAAAAAAATTGTGTGTATAAAAAATGTTTTACATTTAATGATTCCCTTAATTTTCAAATGATAATTATTTTTATTTATAATTAATTGGACACCAAAGAATTAATTTTCTATAAATTTCTCAGGAATATATTTTAAAACATTAATAAATATTATCCAAACCCACTATTCCAATTTCATGGAGATGTTATTAATATTATGTAATATTATTTTAATAGTATGTTATGTTTTGTTTAAACTCAGTGGGGCATTTAATGCAAGATACACCCGTCATTTTGTGTAACACTAGAAAAATTGATATTGAATTTGATGAAATATTAACTTAGTGTTGTGTGTAATTTAATATATCTAAAGGATGAGATATATTTTAAAAAATATATTTTTATGAAAAATCATTATTTAAAATTATACCCCCTTATTAAATTACACCGTTATAATTTGGAATTGTTATCGTTCCACAATGGTTTAATATTTGAAAAATCATTGTTCGTAACCTACATAAATAAACCAGTTAATAAAAAATTATATTTATAGGAATGAAATGGATATGCATATGTCATTTGAAGAAAAAACCTATATAAGATAATGTATTTGTAAGTGATGATATGTATGGGTGAAAATCATTATGTAAAAATAATGATGGAGAGAGAATATATATCATTGATCACATGAAATTGAATTATCGTGTGAAAATCAGCAACCAAAAAACAATAAACCAATGATTTGTAAAAAAGGTCATCGATATAATCATAAATGAAAGTAATAGGAAAATAGGTTATTTCATGTTTCTTTTCCTAATGTTGGGTAATTTTATTGATTAAATGTACTTATATTATTTGATAACATTTCAAAAAAAGAATCTCATCCCTTAGTTTCACTTCAATAATTTCACACTTCATATGTTACTCTATAAAATGAAGTTGAATTATTTTATTCTTGATGTAATATTGGATCATAAAATCCATATGAGAATAATAAATAATTATTTATTCCCCAATTTATTATTAAAAACCAAAATTTTAACCCAGGTTATCAAATAACATCAAAATTTATACGTAATTCATTCTATGAATAGTTAACATTAAGACTCCTCCATGTTTTTCAAAAATTTTAATTGAAAAAATAATAAATATGTTACATAAATTTTGAAAATTAACATATTATTAATTCCCCAAACAAGATGATTTAGATATAAATATCACATACTAAATATTTGAATACACTGATCATATATTTTCCCCAAACATTGTAATGTCTTGAATTATAATAAAAACTAAATGAAAATATATCTTCTTTCATAAATAAACTCATTCCACATTCCTTATATAAAATCACATATTATTGAATATATTACATAAAACTAAGAAAGATATAAACTCTATTAATGATAACATAAATTATCATCAACTCATTAATTAGTTCAAAGGAAACAAATACAGTCCAACTTCATTAATCCATATTAAAAATATACATATCCCATCTAAACACACTTTTATCAACACCAAGAACATATTATGTGTTATCTCCACTTAATAATAATATCACCTTTCCATTAGATAACATTTCTAGTCCATCACCACCATTTAACATATTCTTGAATGTCATTAATAAAAAACTATTGTGTAACAATCGCTTGTATGATGATTCTAATAACCAAAATACCACTAATAAAAAATTATTCTTTGAAATACAATACATAAGAACGTCAACCATTAGTGTTTCATTATGCACCATTAAATATTCTTCATAGCCATATTTTTTAAATTATAATTACTTCCAGAATTTATTTTTAGTAACTTAATCATCATAAATATAACCATTACTTGTACAAAACTTCTGATTCTCTTCATGTGATTTTCCCATGGGATATCAATTTACATAATGTGGATTAATTTCACATTTAAATCATTTTTACATTGATGTAATATTAGGTAGACCATTATTATCATCCATTGAGTTAACTGAAAATTTCTTTTTTCATCTATAATTAAATTATTTATGTCCCTTTTTCCACAATCAAAAAATCTTCCCATTCATCTAAGACATCCACTTGGGTACATCTTAATAGATTCTAAATAAATAGGAAACCAAATCTAGTTTCTTCCATGGTCACTACCAACTAATGTCACAATGATCTATACCTTTCTTTACATTGGTGAGTTCAAAATATCATTAAGGTTCTTGATGTAATTCATATATCGTGATAACATATAACTAATAGACATAACATCTCTCACTCTAGTCATAATCCCTTTTTATTTCTCATCAAAAAACATTCAATAACGTTCCACATTGGTCCAGTTCTTTCTGGTTCTTTTTATTGACTAAAACAAAAATGTATAGTGTGAGAGAAAAATCATATTAGTAAACCACATTGTCAAGTTAATTACTTATAGGATGTCTCTGGTTTTAACATAGGTCATATTTATTCATTATAAATATGAATCATGATGGTTTTTCATTATTTTATGATTTTCTATATCATATCCCCTGAGAGTGTCTAAAAAGGAGTGACACAAAGCTAGTTTTCATGAACCATATGACTATAGAGTACAACTCGATGCACCATTTTCAGTGTTATAATCTATAGGTTTTAAAAAAACAAGGATTTAAGAAAATATATTAAATGCATGAAACTTTGTTTTATTTAGATATTTATAACTAAACATTAAACATAATTTTTCAACTTCTTTGTTTTGAATTTAAAAAAACATTAATCTATAATTGTGTTCAGTATGTTATTTGGAGTCTGATGAAACCAAATTCTTTTTGGATGAAACGTAACATAAACTTATGAATTGTAATATGAATATAATGAATGGTATATTTTATTATTATTTTATTTCCATGAGAATTTATGATAATGTCATCTTGGTTAATTTGAAAAAATGATTTAAAAGCAGTAATAGAATCAGAATTGTTAATTTTTCAAATAAGTATGATTTTATTTAAAGATTAAATTTATAATATTATTGAAATTAATTTTAAAAAATGGAGAAATTTTTTTAATTCTACACATCGATAAATGGTTAGGGTTGATTTTTGGGATTTTCTATAAAATTTTTGAATTTTTTATGAATAGTGAAATACAGTAAAATAGAGTTTATTCAAATTATTTGTAAAATACACTATTTTTGACATCATAAGTGATGTAAGGCCACTTTGTTCGAACTCACATTTTATTATTACTATTTTGGGTCACATTAAATAAGACTATTCATAGACTTGATCAAATATATTATAATAATGAATAAAATAATGTTTAATACCTTCTCTCTTCCACTATAAATCCACCCTCATTCCCATCTTCCTCCCACAACTCTCATGACTTTATAAATGTCTAGGTTTTACCCATAATCCTCCCAAGACTCTTCCCTACATCATAGAGATTCTAGTCTCACCAAAAGTCCAAAACCAAAATCCTTATGAAGGATCTCAAGGAGAAGATATCAAGAGGAAAACATCCTCTTTTGTTTTCATTATTTACAGTCATTTTATATTATTATATTTAATTTCCTATAGATTATGTTGGTATATGTCATTCCAATATCCCTCAAATCCTATATTATGTATGAATAATGAGATACCCCTTTTTTTCCTTTAAATAGTTTATAAAATATTTAGCGATGTCATTAGGCTGCCAAATGTTTGTAAGGGATTTCTCATCTTTTTTTATTTCCAGATTCCCATATTTTGATTTTATTTACACATCTTTTCTTATTCAAGAGGAATTAAAGCTCCAGAAATCATGTATATTTTGGATTTTCACATGTTCATGGAAAATTCATCATCATTCTTCTTCTCCTATCCAACATTCAAGGAATATAAACATTGTACGTGATGTGTCGAATTACCGACATCGTGGACGATATGACTTCAATTTGACTTAATTCTTTCTACTATGGTAAGGAAAAAAATTTATAGTTGAACCAAGTTATAATATATGTATTATGTCTCATCCCTGGTTATAGAACTCTTTTTTACACGTTGTTTTAATTTTGAAAAAAATTGATGTTGTTATTATAAAATAACCACTAAAATGATCTAAACAAACATAATTAATTTTTTAACATAAAAATCATCCTCATATAATAATTAAAAAATAAAAATGGTTTAATTTATGGTTCTTGAAATATTTAACTACCATTCCATTCAAAAATTGGTGTTTCACATCCAAATGACATGAATATCTGTCATGAACTGATCATGAAACTATGTAATGAACACAACCAACACAATGTAAATAACAAAATATTATTAAAAAAATGTGTCAAATAATGTTGTAAATTGCTCATATAAGGTGTTATAAAAATTAATGTGTTTCATTGATAAGAAGTTGAGGTAATGGAATTCTTTACCCAATTTACATTCTTGGGGTTAATCTTCTTCTGTAATCATTATTTGGAATTAAGTGTCACGAACCGTTCTTGGGGCGCGTGCCGTGACTACCCCAAGCCCACCTTCCATAGGCCAAGGGCTGGAGACTATCACCAAAGGCATAAATCTCGATAACTGGGAAGGCATTGCCTTTATAAAAGTAAACCAAACATCACAGAGTACAACCAGAAGTAATACACTAAGAAAAAAAGAAAGTGCTGAAAAAGTAAGTGGGGCAGAATAAAAACCCAACTGAAAGTATAACTACAACTGAACGAAAGTACAACAGAAAAAGACAAATAGCTAGAAGAACGGAAACAACTCTTGTGTCGTACTTCTCGAATCCTACCTGAAGGGTATGTACAGATAGCGCAACTCCTGGATCGTCTGCCACGTATCCTACCTAAAGGGTAGGTACAGATAGCCTCCACAATGCTCATGCCTGTCAACCTCCTCCGAGTATCGTCTCACTGTGAAGTCCACCTCCTGATACTGACTCGTCGTGAGGTCCACCTCTGGGTATCATCCAGTCTTCGAACACTCGGCCTCCTTCAGCACTGCCCGTCATCTGCAACCACCACAAAGAGGTTCGGGCATATCCCGTGCAAGGGTGCGTATAACAATACTCAGTAGGGACCCCGAGACCCTCATGGTCTCTCTAAATCCATCAAGGATAACCACAAAGAAGAAACATAACAGATAACTCTTACTTAGGTATAAGCCCATACTTATACCAAAGTTATCAAGTAACCCATCTCAATCTTGAGGAAACACAAAGGTTATGAAATAAACGGATAACCACTACCTATGTAAATGCCCATACATATTCATATGTTATCAACTGACCCATCTCAATCATGAGGAAACACAAAGGTCATAGACTCAGCTCAAACCCAGATTTTCATTATCGAAATCATAACTGCTAAAGATCCCCGTCTCTGGAGTGTACAGTGATCCTGTCACGACTTCGAGGTACTGCTCACTAACCTAAGACTGCTGAGGTACTCCTCCTGTCGAGTCCAGCAGGTCATCCACCCAAACACATAGTGCTTCCCGCTGGGGTCTGCCAACGAAACACAGTAGTACATCCCCCCTAATATCATGCAGAGGTACTCTCTGGATGAGTACCGTGAGTCTGCACCCAAACTCAGTAGTGCTCTGTCCGCCATGGGTCTACACCCAATCTAGTAGTGCTCTATCCACTGGGCTAGTCGACTCAATCCAAGTCGATTCGGTCAAACAGTTGTTAGGTCTCATCCTGCTACACGGTCTCCGTACTCCGTATGCTCGTCTCTGGGAGGGTCCGCTCCACGAGCTACTGGTTGATAATCCATTTTTCACAAAGTCCCACGAAGAAGTGTCTCAATGGAACGCCTCATCATAGGGGTCTCAACACAACAGACGACGCGTCAATCAGATGCTCGTTCTGTGAGTTATTATCCCTTTCATCCCAGGGTCCCGATTGGTTTCATGTATGAACCAACCCGGCCGTAACACAACTGTACCCAGAACACTCATAGGGTATAATCATATGGACCTTTTCTCAACATAAACACCAACTCCACTGACGGTTCGTCAAATGGACATTCGGTCTGAAAGATATCAGTTTTTCTCTTCCAGGAGTCCGATTGGATTTCAGGTACAATCCAACCCGGCCATACTCCAACTGCGTCCAAATCTCAGGAGAAGTATTCCAAAAGTTTTGCTTCATCAAGTGGAATCCAACAAAGTCGATGGCACATCTATCGAATGTCCGGAGCTCATGATATAAGCGTTACCGCTCCGAGGGCCCGGTTGATTTCGGGTTCGAACCAACCCGGCCACATCCAAAGGTCTCTGAAACCTTTAGTGTAATATACCGAAACGACCGTCTCAATCCAAGGATCGCATCGCAACTGACGGTGCATCGATCATAGGTTCATATCCCGTGTTATGGGAAAAGACCATAAGCTGCTCGAAAATAGGGGGTTCAGGCCCGGCCCGAGACCCCCTAGGTCGGCCCAAACCGGGTCAACCTGACCCGGGTCCGGGTCCGGCCCATTAGGGCGCAGCCCGGCCCAGCCCGGCTCGCTCGGCCTAGCTAGTGTGGGCAGGCGGCTCGGCCTTAACGGCCGAGCAGAAGGGGGTGCGGGGGGGGGGGGGGGGGGGGGAAGCACCCCCTGTTGCGTAACCGCGGCCCCCATGTGGGGGGCCGCTCCTGTCGGCCAGCCAGGGGTTACGACCCATGGCCCTTCTCGGAAGCCGGCCTGGCCTGGTCTGGCCGACCGGATGCTGCTCCGTCGTGGCCAAAGACAGTGGTCTTGGCCCGTCTGGCGCGGTGCGACAGTGCCGCGCCCCTCCTCCGCGGCCCCGCTCCGGTCGCGGCCTCTTTGACGTTCTCCGGCGCGGCGTGACGGCGTCGCGGCTTGTTCGACTTCGACGGCACGGCGCGACGGTGCTGCGCTTATTTTCCCATTAACATATCATCCACGCAGTGCAATAGCACCCTTCTGCCTTACACGTGCCGCAACCAAATCAAACAAACAAGGGGGGGAGGGTCGGATGTGTTCGTGCGGGCTGACCTCCTGTCGTTATTGAAATAACAGGCGGCCCAATTTGAAATGAAGAAAGGTGACAGAAGTAATCACAAACAAACAAATAAAATAATCCTCTACATGGAAAGACGTCTCACGTCATCGAGTCGCGGTAAGAGGCAAGCGTCGCGATGATCAGACGTCGCGGAAGCCGGCGTTGCGGAACGATGTTCCGTAATGGTTGTCGGTGTTCGCCCAATGAAGAATGTGTTGTCTCGCATCCTTCGACATGGTGTCAAGATGCAAGATGATATGGCGTTCTTCATCGAATCTTCGGTGTTCTTCGGATTCTTCAACAGAAGGAGATTAAGCGTTCTTCTTCGGAGGAATAAGTTCTTCAAAACTCAAGAGTTATCTTTCCTTTCTCTTAACACATCAAAACCAACCAAAATAAAATAAGGCTCCACCTTATTTTATTTACCCATGCCATGCATTCAAATTTACAGAATTCAAATCCAGTTAACATAACTAATTAAACCATGAGTTGTTTAATTAATTAAGAGGTAGGTTGGAAAATTAAAATGGAAGTGGATGTGATGCCCCGGGATTTATGAACTAGTTCAAGTGAGAAATGTTATGCCTTTAATGATGTCTCTTGTTGTTTTTGTTAGGTTTTGTGCCCTAATAAGGAATAAACCATGGATAATAAGGTAAACTGAAATATATTTAAAATTTACATTGCAACAAGACCCAACTAGTTGAAAATACCATGCACAAGACCTAACACAGCCACAACAAGACTACTAAGAACTACAACGCGAGTAATCGGATAGTTCTCGTCTTCAGAGTCCATCAGCGTGAAAAATATAACATCCAGGGCCATGGCACACATGCTCAACACCAAAGTTATGAGGAGAACCATCCTTCCTAGCTCAATTATTCTGATTTTATGAAACACCCTACACCCCTGCTTTTATAATGATCCTGTGAATTACCACCGTTGGAAAATATAGTCGTTGGGTTTTCAAAACAACCTTTGGGCTTCCATTGATAATGTTTATCTTTATATTAAAACTTGTTTTTAATGCTCTTATAATTTTATAATAATATGTCTAAAGTGTGTTTCACAAAAGAATCATAGTTTTAAAATTTAAAGAGTGTTCTCATAAATAAATCCCCTTGTTTTCACAAAATTCAGATGTATACTTATATATTGAAAACTTAGTATTCTTTTTTTAAAATATATGTTTAAAGGGTATCAATAATAATATCTGTTGAGCTCTAAAATTATGAATTTTTTAATTAACTAGTGGTATTTTAGAATTTCTTTAAAGATCCAAATAATTATAATGGTTTTTTATGTAAAATAAGAAAGGTATATATTTTAAAATATTTATATATAAATTGGTAAAGAGAGTTAAATTTTAATTTAAAACTATTTTTTGTTATAGTATATTGACTCATTTTGTGAAAATATTTATATTTTGAACTAAGCATACATAAACTAGTTATTTTGAGAGTCTAAATAAATTTTCTTTTTGTAAAAAAATTATGTTGATATGAACTATATTACGTAATCTAGTAAAAGGATTTAGATTTTAAATTAAAACTATTTGTTATATTGAACTAACTCTCTTTTGTATAAATATTTACACTACACATTATTTTGAAAAAATTATACTTATACTGGTTGTTTTATAAATTTAAATAAGTTCTTAATAAAAAAATATTGGTTGGGGCCGGCCAAGATTAGGGCATCCCTTAAGGGACAAGCACTCTAGGCTGAGACCAAGCCCCCCGAGACCCGAGGTGCCGACCATCGGTGTACCAGTTATTCATAGTGTCAACCAGGCCCAAGACCGAGCCGAGTGTGGGTTCGTCTAGTCGCACGTGGGCCCGTGTGTAATGACCGTGGTGTGCGGTGCATAGGGGTGGTACAAAGCCCGCATGGGGCCCGTGTATAAGGCCCTGGTGTGTGTGTGTTCGTGTTATCGAAACAAAGCCGGTGCGCTTTGTATTATAAGCCATGCCTCAACTGCGGATCATTTCGATGTGGGACGCATTCTGCATGATCAGGACTGTCCAATCGAATCACTCTTCGACCTCGACCGTCCGAACCTATTAGCCGCTCGATCACCTCATGTATAACCGCGACCATCCGATCTCACTCGAGATCTAATCCCAACCATTGGTTTCTTTTAAACCGATCACTTTATTTTTCTTCTCGTGCCCTCTCTAGCTGTGTTATCTTCCACTTCGTGAATCCTGGTCATCCATTCCTTTACCGCATCGAGCCATCATCTTCTTCCTCGCAACATCACACGACCTGTAGCCCTGCGCAAGGACGCCTTTTCTTTTTCCCCTCACTACTCCCCTTGACTTCCGAACACCCCCTCCTAGGTCTCTATTTTCCCATCTTCCCCACACCATCCTACTCTTGGGTCGAGTCACCCTTTGTGCACCAAATCCCTACTTAAACCCCCTGCCTCTTGAAGTCCTGGCGGCTTTTACTTCTTCCCCTTGCTCTCCCTTGAACTCCCAGCAACCCAGCGTGGTGCACCTAGTCCGAGATTTCTCCTGAAGCAATGTAAGGGTTCCTTCATGCTTTCCATCTTTTATAGAAATCTTCGGTATATATATATATATAAAACATATATTTGTTTATATATACTTAATATATAGATCCCTCAGATAGTATCACCTTCAAAGAATCTGTTTTGTGTTCTCTGTAGAGTGCATACATAAGAGTGTTTACATGTTTTGATATCCTTTTAAGGAACCCATACCTTTATATTCTCGGTGTATATATACTGTTTAAATATATATACTTAAAAATAAACCCTTCTGGTTGTGATGTTTTCAAAAGGGGCTTGCATCTGTGTTTCCAGTAGGGTGCAAGTGTGGTGGTTTTTATGTTTTTTTACCTCATAATACTACTCTTCTATGTTTTAGTATATGCGGTTTATACATATACATAGTTATGTATAATGAAATCCATCCGGTCTTTAAACGGGTTTTCCTAATGTTTATTACAATGGTTACAAGGGGAAAAGAGTTATCTTACCTTATTCTAAAACAACCCTTAATAATATGGTTCATATATATGTGGGTTACCCTTTTCATATATATAAATATATACATATAGGTTGTATTTTTTCTTTTTCGATGGACCTATGTTGGACATGGATTTGGGGTGTTAAGTTTGATTATTTTCTTTCGGTTTTATTTCATAAAACATGTGCAGATATAAATATACCATTTTCTATTTTATATAAAAATAATTATAAACAAAACTCTATCTATTTTTCAGATTTCAAAATGATCCAACATGTTATACTATGAATTATATATTAATGAGGGTTGTTTGAAACTGTTTTACCATGAAAATCCCTCGTTGTAAACTTGGTATCTATATATATCTATGTACTCATAAACATGTAGATGAATACAAATCAAAATTATTATTTCAAGGGGTGGGTACCAACCTTTAATTAAATCCTTATTTTATGCGAACTATGTTTTATTAAAGAGGCATACTGGGCATCGCTCATGATGTGTTTTACCATAAAGGGTGTATTTTTTTTTGATTTAAGATGTATTAGAGGATTTAAGACTTAATGGTTCATGATATCATGTTGTGTTCATGTATTATATTAAGACATAATGAACCTAATTTGGTGAATGTATTAATTAATCAAGTTATTATTTAATTCATTTAAAAGTTCAAGGCCATATTTATCACCATAACTGATTTCATGTGTTTTCCTTAAGCACTCCTTTTTCCATGGATTTATAATGACAAAGATTCATCATTTAGTATATCATGATTTTATATACTTTAGTGAAAAGGATGTTTTACTAAGTTATGTGTTCCTTTGATTAGTTATTGACCCATGTTGAAAAGTTAACTACCATAAATTGTATTAGAAAAATTTGTGATGGTTTATTATATATTATTGTACATAATCCATGCTTATGACATATCACTAAATGAGCTAAGAAAATAGATTACCCAAAGTGGTATGGGACTCCTTGGGTAAAATGAAAATGAATGAGATATTCAAGGTGGTATGGGACATCTTGAATATACATAAAAATTTACGTAAAGCATGAATGATGTGGCTCACATGATAATAAAGACAAATTAAAGGTGCACCCTGATAGCGCTCCAATGCATTGGGTAATGATGTAACCACTAGAAATTAAAATTTTAACGATACCTTGGGGTTTACCTTGGTAATTTCAAATGACACCATATGGATGGACCTTGGTGATATGTTCATGATCGACTAAGTTAAATGTTAACATAATTCAAGTTATGTAACATGTTCATTCCAAGATAATGTACTTTCATGACTGATGCCATTAAGTTTTCATAATGTTCTTATTTCACTAGTATAAATATTGGAGAATGACTGGTGTTATCAATTAATAGTATAGTAACCAGCATATGAAAATTTAGTTGTTTCATTTATGCGCAACTATAATTATGCACTACTTTTAACTATTTAATTTATTCTTAAGTGAGACACATGTCGTTCTTGTTTATGATAACCATTTTTATTCCTTCGATAATTAACATAATTGTTTTATGTTCTTCCTGAAAACCATGATTGAGCATTTTTATGTTATAATTATCCTTTAATGAGTGTTCAATATATTTTAAAAGAATTTTTTCAAATGTTACAATGTTTTAATTTATTTTTAAAAACCCCTTACTGGGTATTTCAATGCTCACCCTACGTTTGATTTAAAATTTTCAGGTATCAGCTCTTAAAAGATGAATTGTTTCAGATATTTCTGGTTTCCCAGAACCCGAACCGCACACGATCCTTTTTTATGGGACATGATGTGTTGTTAACAAGTGAGTTTTATTTTAAGATAACACATCATGTTCAGAAGGCACCGACTCCTGAGGATTCTGGGGTCGGGGTCCTCACAGTTGGTATCAGAGGATCGGTTTGGATAACTCTAGAAAGCCAGAAACTGAAACAAAAATATATATATGTATATGTACTTAAATTTTATTAAAAATTGGGTTTTATTAAATTTCATATGGAAAACGAAGGCACAAGTATCTTATCTCTCCCCACAGAGGGCCTAGAGACCATTGTGTCTTTAGCTAGCCGTGTAAATTTTCTAAACTATGCCCATATCCGCATGACATGAAAACACATTTACGACGTATCCAATTCACCATGGGTGCTTCATTTACACCAAGGGGTAGGAATAGATTACCTCCTTATGATGATAACCCAGTTTCCCTCCTATGTACATCGTGGAAAATATTATGAGGGACTTTTCCGGATTTTTACTGTAACACCCTAGACTTTTATGTTATATAAATCATCAAAGGAATCTTTTTCTACAAAACATTTTCTTGGCTTGATTTACACGGAATCGTGACCTTCCTCGATAGCTTGCGTCGTATGCAATACCGAGTTTCACTAAACAACAATATGCTATTAAAATATTATTAAAACTAGCCGTTATGAATAGTAATAACCACTTTTTGAAATTTTATAAATTTCATTTTTCAAAATGGACTTCATTTTTGGATTCGGAATATCGAAATTATCCTAGGGTGAAATTTTGGTATTTTTCTGAAAACATTCAATTTTTGATGAATAGTGAAACCACAAAGTGGTAGTTAAAAAACTGAATTTTTCATAAAACATAATTTTATTGCTTCTGTGAGTGGAATTTCGAAAATCCAAGAGACACGGTTAATATCAAGGACTAAAATGTGGTTCAATGAGATGAAAATAATTTTTGGTGAATAGTAACTTTTTACTTTTTTTACCACGGTAAAAAGTAAATAGGGTAATTAAGGGTAAAGAAGATATTATTATTACCCTAACACATGTCTTAATTCTATTGGATATTTGTAATTCGACCAAAAACAAACTTAGGAATAAAATATGACCATTTTGGCCCACTTGGATTAGATTAGGACATTTATTATTAATTTATTTAAAGAAGGGTTAAAATAGTTAAAATCAAAGTTTAATAAGTAAATAATTTTTAATATGGGGTTATACATAAGATAAATTCGACTATAAATATTAATTAGAAAGCTAAAAAGATTTCCTACATAATGGTAGTTTATTTGTAATTTTTAGAGATTAAATAATTAAATTTATTTATGACACAATGATGATGCAGTAATTATCTTATTAACGAAATATTGACATAATTGATGTTATAAACACAAATATAAATGTAATTTGAGACTTTTTATGAATACCACTAATTTTTTAGGTTAATATGACATGTTAGTATTGCTTTAATTAGCTTGTATCGAACTAATAATTCTGTTATAATTTTCACAAAAATAAATTACTAAATAGTGTCAAAATTGACATACAATAGTTTTTAAAACAAATATTATATTATTAATTGTTATTTTATTCCTAAAAATATAAGGTTCGGCCAAATGACTTAGATAAGGTTATATATATTAATAATAAACAACTTGTGGTTCGTTTGTCTGCTTATAGTAAGTTTATTAACCTTATAGTATAAGAACACAAGAAGACATGGTAAAAGTAAAATTATTTAACATAATGCTAAATCTAAATGATAAGGTGAAAATGGGAACTTAAACTTGTCTAAATTCTATTGGATGAGATTATTTCGACCCATACCCACTTTACCTTAGATATAAGACCCTTTGGAACCATTATAAACTGATGTTGACTTTAATATAAAATAATATTTTGAGATATTCCTAAGGTGCCTCTCTCCTCCCTTATAAAAGGGCACCTCCTCCCCCTCCTCCTCACACCAATTTGAGCACTCAAGCTCGGCCAAACCTTGCCAAAATCCCTTTTCCACTTCCCTATAATAGTCCTAGAGGTCCTGGTCTTCTTCAAAGACCAATCTTAGTTCCCTAAGTGGAGGATTCAAAGAGGCGTTTCAAAGAAGAGGTAATATCCATTACCAATCTTTTCAATTTCTTTCTTCTTCAACTTCTTATTCTTTAGTTGTTTAATGATATAGTAATAACATTAGTATTAATTACATACTGATATGTTATTATAAATATGAAACAACATTAATTCACCTTCTATCCATCCTACGGAAAAATGAAATCACCGCGCGTGCGTACGTACAGAATATCGTCTCCACGCCGTGGTGTAATCTATTTTCCACCGTCACCTTACAAGGATGGGAATAATGGTGTAATGAGTAACTATATATGATTATTATAAAGTGATATTGATACTGAAATAGTATAAATACACTTAAATACAATTCCACGATCATGGGAACAATATCATCGCTCATGCGTACGTACGGAATACCGTCTCCACGATGTGATGCGACTCGTTCTACATAATCATCATTACATAGTAATTATATAAATTAATTGAATGAATAAATATGATATATGTTACACTAATACCATTCTGTATATAAGGTATCTATAACCTTAAAAGAAGAATAATAATTTATTCGGCAAAACACGCATAAGAACAAAAGGCAATAAAGACCTGAGTAACAAGTAACAATGAAATATTACTAATAAGAAGCTAAGAATATGAACATATATGATATGATATCAATATGTATGATTCTGGAATAAGTCAATAACATTATTTAAACCATTATACCGGAGCTTCGGACACGTACAAAGCAAATCGGACCTAATGTAAGGGAAATATCACAATCTCATTTTTATCCGAGATTGCTTATACTTTGGTATTTACTGGGGTGTATTTTATCATCTACATCTGTGTTTTCCTCAATATGTAATATTATTTCCATCCAAATAAAATTTTTTTAATCCAATTTTTCCCTTCGGTGAGTTTTTAGTAAAATATATGAAAGGAATCTTTTGTCGTTTTTCGTACGAGGTACTTTTTGACTTTTCCGACAAATGTACGAAGAATGTTTTTTTTAACTTATACGGCATGAATGGATTTTTGAAATACTATTTATAAGGAGAATCCTTTACAAGTTTTCAAGTTTATTTTTAATCAACTTCTTTTAGTTTAATGTTGTATGACATGTTAAGAAAGGAAAAATGTTTTTGAAGAAGAAAGGATATTTTCTTCAAGAATGGAGTTCAAGTTTTTAATCAAAATTATTTTCCATCTAAGATAATAAAGGGTACCGTTTTTATCCCTATTATTACATTGATTCTATTATGTTGTGATGGAATTATTTTGATGAATTCATTTATTGTATATGAATTGTTTTATGATGTCATGATGTTTAAGATTCCCATTTTTATTACATGGGTTATGCAGTGATGTATGGTTTATGATTTTGTGGCACACATAAGAATGGTTTCATCATGAGATGGGTGGGACCTATATCTCCCTCCAATGCATTGGGTAAAGATTTTATATCTCATGAGATAGACATGGCTGGAACGGTAGGTTATACCGGTTTAGTGAAACAGGACTGAAACGAGGGTGACTCGGTTCAGAAAGGGACTTTGTTCACTAAGATAGTCTTGGCAATTAGTCTTGACTAACAAGAAATGATTCTCTATGATTATGTGTGAATTCCACAAAGTTTCATGTTTTATGTTATGATTATTGTGATTACATTTCACTTCCATGGTTTATCCCATGTTATGAAATTATGATCTCTTTTGCAGGATAAGATTTCCAAATGTTATGTGCTTGTGTATACGATGTGATTGATATTTCTTTTGTTTACCCTTACAGAGCATTTGAGCTCACCCTTTTGTATGTTTTCTTTCCCCAGGTCAGGAAGAAGGTTATTAAGTAAGATATTCCAAAAGGGACTATAGATATGATGAAATAAATGGGAGACAGTGTAGACGCTTTATGAACCAGTTGTTTAGGTTTCCCAGTTTCTAAAGACACCATACCTATATGGTCCTTTCGTGGTTTTATTATATGTTGTAATAAGTATGCTTCAATTTTGAAGTATTAACAATGTATGTAAAGTATGGGTCGTTATAGTTGGTATCAGAGGAAAGGTATAGTCAACCTTTGGAAACTAGGATGTGAAAGCCTTAGTAAGAACCCTAAGGATAAGTCTAAGCATAGAACACAATCATAGTGTTTTAGAAATGTCCATGAATAACCTAGGATAATACCTTAAGTGGGAAATTTTATTCTTGATTATGTGGTTTTCCTATTATAATTAGTGTTGCTCACACTATTCTTCTTGGTTTTAGTCAATGGCTAGAACTCGAAGGAACCGTGTTAATGCGGAATGCGACGGGCAATGCAATGATTGTCCCCCTGAGCAACCAAACGTTATGGGAGGTGGAATGCAATCTCTTATAGCCATGATCACACAACTTTCTCAAGCTATGAATCATGCAGGACTTCCAAACGAGCAAATGAAGGAGCAACATTCTGTTGAATCCGTCATGAGGCAGCATCCACCTTCTTTCAGCGGGTCTTCTGATCCATTAGTTGTTGAACAATGGATTAGTACTACTGAAAATATATTTTAAGTTCTTCAATGTTCTGAACATGATAAAGTCATCCTAGCAGTGTATCGTTTGGAAGGAGATGCTGATCAATGGTGGAATATTATTAAGAATACGAGGCAAAGGGATGAAATTGAGTCCATGGAATGGGACGAGTTCAAGAACTTATTTTTCAATAAGTACTTCCCTCGTTTTCTCCGAACAAAGATGGAGAAAGAGTTTCTTGAACTAAAGAAAGAGGATGATGAATCTATTGTTACCTATGAAGCAAATTTTACAAGACTTGCAAGGTACGCTTCTGGTATTATTATCCAACCTGAGAGTAAGATCGATCGATTCTTTAGTGGCTTAAAACCAAGTCTTCAAAGGGCGTTAGCCATAAGGGACTTCAATAGCTATGAGGAAATCGTTCGATGTTCTCTCAAAGACGAGATGGAGATTGGATTAACCCATCAGTCATATGGGTTTGATAAGAAGAGGAAAATGGAATTCAAAGGAAAATCTAAAGAGCACACTGAAAAGAAGATGAGTTTTCCCTTATGCTAAAAGTGTGGAATGAAACATGGAGGAAGTTGTCTTAAAGGGACAAGTAAATGTTTCAAATGTGGAAAGGAAGGTCATCAGGTATTTGAATGCCGCGATGATGGGAAGAAGATGTATGATGATGCAAACAAAGTAAGGGATACACAGAATGAACCTACTACACTTCAATGTTTCAAGTGAAAGGAGATGGGGCATTATGCCAATCAATGCCCAAATACAAGGGTTGATGATGATGGTCGACGTCAACAAGCTCTTAAGGCTAAAGACAAAGGAAATTCACATGCAATTTTTATCAGCGATGTGGAGTAAGATAACGAAGTGGGGAAAGGTACACTTACCATCCACTCTAAAGTAGAAAATGTTTTATTTGATTTTGGATCCACCCACTCTTTTATTTCTGAAGAATTTTCTAAGGGTATCACCGTATTAACTCAACAATTAGATGTTGAGTTAGCTGTGACAACACCTAATGGCACATCAATCGCATCAAAAGTTTATAATTCTTCTCCAATTGACGTTTCTGGGAATGTGCTTCCTGCAAATCTTGTGATCCTTCCTTTAGTGAAATTCGATGTCATTCTTGGCATGGATTGGATTTCTTTATACGGAGCTCATATCAATTGCCAAAGAAGGGAAGTCACATTTCATATTCCAGATCAATCTATGATCGTCTATCAATGCAAGGATGAACATAACCTTCCAGTGGAAATTTCATCCAATTTATGGGTATTGTTCCACTAAATTAAGGTTATTTATCTCAAATGGTTGGTGAGAAACTCGCCATTAAGAATATGCCCATTGTACGGGAGTTCGATGACGTCTTTCCGGAATAATTATCGGGTCTTCCACCAAATCGTGATGTTGAGTTTTCAATAGAACTCGTACTGGGTGTTTTGCCTATTTCAAAGACTCCTTATAGAATGGCCCCAATTGAGTTGCAGGAATTGAAGAAGAAACTCTAAGAGAATCTTGATAAAGGATTCATACGCCCTATTGCATCACCTTGGGGAGCACCTGTTCTATTTGTTAAGAAGAAAGATGGATCAATGAGACTCTGCATTGATTATCGAGAACTTAACAAGATCACTATCAAGAACAAATATCCTCTCCCGCGCATTGATGACCTATTTGACCAACTACGCGGAGCTCAATACTTTTCCAAGATTGATCTTCATTCAGGGTATCATCAATTAAGGGTCAAAAGGGAGGATATACCAACGACGGCTTTCCGTACAAGGTATGAACACTATGAGTTTATATTGATTCCATTTGGTCTTACTAATTCCCCTGCTATCTTCATGGATCTAATGAATAGAGTATTTAGAGACTATCTTGATCAATTTGTGGTAGTATTTATAGACGATATTCTTGTCTATTCAAAGAGCAAGGAAGAACATGAAGATCACTTGAGAATTATATTGAAGACCCTGAGAAAGGAGAAGCTTTATGCCAAATTTACCAAGTGTGAATTTTGGCTTCAAAAAGTTTCATTTTTGGGTCACATAATCTCAAAAGAGGTGATATCTATGGATCCAGCAAAAACAGAGGTTATCGAAAGATGGTCGAGACCAACAACAGTAACTGAGATCCGAAGTTTTCTTGGTTTGGCTGGATATTATCGACGTTTTTTGAAATATTTTTCACGATTATCTAATCCACTCACCAAGTTGACTCGGAAAGGAGTTAAGTTTGTCTGGACGGAAGAGTGTGAAGAGAATTTCATGGAGTTGAAAAGAAGGTTATCTAGTGCACCTGTGCTCACACTGTCTTGTAGTGGAGAAAGGTTTGTGATCTATAATGATGCATCCAAGAAGAGATTAGGGTGTGTTCTTATGCAAAATGATACGGTGATAGATTATGCCTCACGACAGTTGAAAATCCATGAGAAAAATTACCCAACACATGATTTGGAGTTAGCTGCAGCAATCTTTGCATTAAATATTTGGAGGCATTATCTTTATGGTGAAAGGTGTGATATTTATACTGATCATAAAAGTTTAAAGTATATTTTCACACAAAAGGAGATGAATATGCGTCAAAGAAGATGGTTGGAGCTGATTAAGGATTACGACTGCTCAATCCATTACCACCCTAGGAATGCAATCAAGGTGGCAGATGCATTAAGTCGACAAGACCGTGCTAGTTTATCCATTATGAGGATCACAAAAGATCCAATATTTATGGATTTACAAAGGATGGATCTTGGAATTATAATGGAAGGGGAAAAATCTTATCTTTCTCAAATGAATGTTCAACCATCTATACATGTGAAGATTAAAGAGGCACAGAAAGAAGATGTCGAGTTACAAAAGAAGGTGAGAAATGTTCCTGAGTTCAACCTTGATTTTAATGGGATAATAATGTTCAGGAATCGGGTTTGTGTTCCTCCCATCCCCGAGTTAAAGAAGGAGCTGCTGGATGAGGCTCATATTTCTTCATTCTATATTCATCATGGAAGCACGAAGATGTATAGGGACCTGAAAGAGTACTTCTGGTGGGATGGTATGAAAAGAGATGTTGCTGAATATGTCTCTCGATGCTTGGTTTGTCAACAAGTTAAAGCTGAGAGATAGAAGTCTAAGGGGATGTGACAACCATTACCCATACCCGAATGGAAATGGGAAAACATCACTATGGGCATTGTCATAGGACTTCCTAAAACATCCAAAGGAAATAATGCTATCTGGGTCATAGTTGATCGTCTTACAAAGTCTGCACACTTCATTTCTATTCGAGAGGATTTCTCTCTGGATCAGCTTGCCAGGATATATGTAAAAGAAGTGATAAGATTGCATAGAGTACCACTTTCTATTATCTCTAATCGGGATCCGAGATTTACCTCAAAGTTCTGCCGAAGTCTTCAGCATACTCTGGATACAGAGTTGAGTTTCAACACTTCTTATCATCCTCAGACAGACGGTCAGTCTGAGAGAACAATTCAAACCCTAGAAGATATGTTGAGAGCTTTCTCTATGGATTTAAATGGAGGTTGGGATCAACACCTACCTTTGGTGGAATTTTCTTATAATAATATCTTTCACTCCAGTACTCAGATGGCTTTTTATGAAGCTCTCTATGGAAAGAAATGCATGAATCCAACTTGATGGGATGAAGTTGGGGAAAGAAATCTATTAGGACCTGATCTCGTTGATGAAATGGTAGAAAAGGTCAGATCTATTCAACAACACATAAGAGCAGCTCAGAGTCTACAGAAATGTTATGCCGACAACCGAAGAAAAGACCTAGAGTTTGAAGTAGGTGATAAAGTGTTCTTACGAATATCTCCCTGGAAGAGGGTTATGAGATTTTGAAGAAGGGGAAGTTGAGCCCTAGATATATCGGTCCTTTCGAAATACTGGATCGTGTTGGGAAGGTATCTTACCGATTGGCGCTTCCACCGAATCTCTCTCAAGTTCACGATGTGTTCCATGTATCTCTCCTGAGAATGTACATACCTGATCCTTCACATGTACTCAGCTCAGAAGTTGTACCGCTGGAGCAAGATCTTTCTTATGAAGAATAGCCAATAGAGATTTTGGATTGTAGCGAAAAAGTCCTATGAAACAAGACCACTCGCTTGGTGAAAGATTTATGGAGGAACCACCAATTATAAGAAGCTACATGGGAACATGAGGATATGATGAGGGAGAGGTATCCTCATCTGTTTGTTACAATGTGACGAATTTCGAGGGAGAAATTAATTTTAAGGAGGGTAGAATGTAACACCCGAGACTTTTATGTTATATAAATCATAAAAGGAATATTTTTCTACAAAAAATTTTCTTGGCTTCCTTTACACGAAATCGCGACCTTCCTCGATAGCTTGCGTCGTACGCAATACCAAGTTTCACTAAACAACAATATGCTATTAAAATATTATTAAAAATAACCGTTATGAATAGTAATAACCACTTTTTGAAATTTTATAAATTTTATTTTTCAAAATGGACTTCATTTTTGGATTCGGAATATTGAAATTAGCCTAGGGTGAAATTTTGGTATTTTTCTGAAAACATTCAATTTTTGATGAATAGTGAAACCACTAAGTGGTAGTTAAAAAACTGAATTTTTCATAAAACGTAATTTTACCGCTTCTATGAGTGGAATTTTGAAAATCCGAGAGACATGGTTAATATCAAGGACTA
Source organism: Viscum album (assembly GCA_963277665.1). Lineage (NCBI taxonomy): Eukaryota > Viridiplantae > Streptophyta > Magnoliopsida > Santalales > Viscaceae > Viscum > Viscum album. Next base: position 1,605,588,747 of record OY728161.1, read on the forward strand.
AAATGTGGTTCAATGAGATTAAATAATTTTTGGTGAATAGTAACTTTTTAATTTTTTTAACCACGGTAAAAAGTAAATATGGTAATTAAGGGTAAAGATGATATTATTATTACCCTAACACAGGTCCTAATTCTATTGGATAAGTGTAATTCGACAAAAAACAAACTTAGGAATAAAATATGACCATTTAGGCCCACTTGGATTAGATTATGACATTTATTATTAATTTATTTAAAGAAGGGTTAAAATAGTTAAAATGAATGTTTAATAAGTAAATAATTTTTAATATGGGGTAATACATAAGATAAATTCGACTATAAATATTCATTAGAAAGATAAAAATATTTACTACATAATTGTATTTTATTTGTAATTTTTAGACATTAAATAATTTTATTTATTTATGACACAATGATGATGAAGTAATTATCTTATTAATGAAATATTGACATAATAGATGTTATAAACACCAAAATAAATGTAATTTGAGACATTTTATGAATCCCACTAATTTTCTAGGTTAACATGACATGTTATTATTTAATTAATTAACTTGGTTCAAACTAATAATTCTGTTATGATTTTCAAAAAAATCAATTACTAAATAGTGTCAAAATTGACATAAAATAGTTTTTAAAACAAATATTATATTATTAATTGTTATTTTATTCCAAAAATTCTAAGGTTCGACCAAATGACCTAGATAAGGTTATATATATTATTCATAAACAACTTGGGGTTCGTTTGACTGCTTATAGTACGTTTATTAACCTTATAGTATAAGAACACAAGAAGACATGGTAAAAGTAAAATTATTTAACTTAATGTTAAATCTAAATGATAAGGTTAAAATAGGAACTTAAACTTGTCTAAATTCTATTGGATGAGACGATTTCGACCCATCCCCACATTACCTTCGAAATAAGACCCTTTGGAACCATTATAAACCGATTTTGACTTTAATATAAAATAATATTTTGAGATATTCCTAAGGTGCCCCTCTCCTCCCTTATAAAAGGGCACCTCCTCCCCCTCCTCCTCACACCAATTTGAGCACTCAAGCTCGGCCAAACAATGCAAAAATCCCTTGTCCACTTCCCTATAATAATCCTATAGGTCCTGGTCTTCTTCAAAGACCAATCTTAGTTCCCTAAGTGGAGGATTCAAAGAGGCATTTCAAATAAGAGGTAATATCCATTACCGATCTTTTCAATTTCTTTCATCTTCAACTTCTTTTTATTTAGTTGTTTCATGATAAAGTAATAACATAAGTATTACTTACATACTGATATTTTATTATAAATATGAAACAACCCTAATTCACCTTCTATCCATCCTACGGAAAAATGAAATCACCGCGCGTGCGTAAGTACGGAGTACCGTCTCCACGCCGTGGTGTAATCTATTTTCCACCATCACCTTACAAGGATGGGAATAATGGTGTAATGAGTAACTATATATGATTATTATAAAGTGATATTGATACTGAAATAGTATAAATACACTTAAATACAATTTCACGATCATGGGAACAATATCATCGCTCATGCGTACGTACGGAATACCGTCTCCACGATGTGATGCGACTCGTTCTACATAAACATCATTACATAGTAATTATATAAATGAATTGAATGAATAAATATGATATATGTTACACTAATACCATTCTGGATATAAGGTATCTATAACCTTAAAATAAGAATAAGAATTTATTCGGCAAAACACGCATAAGAACAAAAGGCAATAAAGACCCGAGTAACAAGTAACAATGAAATATTACTAATAAGAAGCTAAGAAAATGAACATATATGATATCATATCAATATGTATGATTCTGGAATAAGTCAATAACATTATTTAAACCATTATACAGGAGCTTCGGACAAGTACAAAGCAAATCGGACCTAAGGTAAGGGAAATATCACAATCTCATTTTTATCCGAGATTGCTTATACTTTGGTATTTACTGGGGTGTATTTTATCATCTACATCCGTGTTTTCCTCAATATGTAATATTATTTCCATCCAAATACAATTTTTTTAATCCAATTTTTCCCTTCGGTGAGTTTTTAGTAAAATATATGAAAGGAATCTTTTGTCGTTTTTCGTACGAGGTACTTTTTGACTTTTCCGACAAAAGTACGAAGAATGTTTTTTTTAACTTATACGGCATGAATGGATTTTTGAAATACTATTTATAAGGAGAATCTTTTAAAAGTTTTCAAGTTTATTTTTAATCAACTTCTTTTAGTTTAAAGTTGTATGACATGTTAAGAAAGGAAAAATGTTTTTGAAGAAGAAAGGATATTTTCCTCAAGAATGGAGTTCAAGTTTTTAATCAAAATTATTTTCCATCTAAGATAATAAAGGGTACCATTTTTATCCCTATTATTACATTGATTTTATTATGTTGTGATGGAATTATTTTGATGAATTCATTTATTGTATATGAATTGTTTTATGAAGTCATGATGTTTAAGATTCCCATTTTTATTACATGGGTTATGAAGTGATGTATGGTTTATGATTTTGTGGCACACATAAGAATGGTTTCATTATGAGATGGGTGGGACCTATATCTCCCTCCAATGCATTGGGTAAAGATTTTATATCTCATGAGATAGACATGGCTGGAACGGTAGGTTATACCGGTTCAGTGAAACAGGACTGAAACGAGGGTGACTCGGTTCAGAAAGGGACTTTGTCCACTAAGATAGTCTTGGCAATGAGTCTTGACTAACAAGAAATGATTCTATATGATTATGTGTGAATGCCAAAAAGTTTCATGTTTTATGTTATGATTATTGTGATTACATTTCACTGCCATGGTTTATCCCATGTTATGAAATTATGATCTCTTTTGCAGGATAAGATTTCCAAATGTTATTTGCTTGTGTATACGATGTGATTGATATTTCGTTTGTTTACCTTACTAAGAATTTGACCTCAACCTTTTGTATGTTTTCTTTCCCTAGGCCAGGAAGAAGGTTATTAAGTAATATATGCCAAAAGGAACTATAGATACGATGAAATAAATGGGAGACAGTGTAGATGGTTTATGAACAAGTTGTTTATGTTTCCCAATTTCTAAAGACACTATACCTATACGGTCCTTTCGTGGTTTTGTTATATGTTGTAATAAGTATGCTTCAATTTTGAAGTATTAACAATGTATGTAACGTATGGGTCGTTATATTCACGGTAGGTGAGAGCTTTGGCACTATGATTGATAACCCTTTTCAAAAATCTGCTGTTGACAGAGACCTCCAAGCGGGCTAACTTTGTCAGATTTTAAACTATGGCTTCTGGGGTCAGTTGTTGGACATCGGAAGGTTAGATGATGAGTCCACCCGACTTTCTTGCAGATAACAGGTGTATGAAGATGTATCTCAACTTCATACTCCTCATGCTAGACTCGTAAGATGTCATAGGTGCCCCCATGAGTTTTCCCCTGAATTCTCGGCCATTGTTTGGTTCTAGGAGTTAGGTAGTTTTGCTTCTCTGTGTGGTGTATGTTTAGTCAGTGGATAAGGGAAAGTCAAGCACTAATAATAATAAACGTATTTTTATTGAAATGCTGTATTTCCCCTTCCTTGTATTTACAATGATTTTTTCCTTGAATGATTTTCAAGTGTTTGAATTCCCGTCTTAAAACATTCAGATGGAAGGAAAAACCCACCTGTTATCTCTTCCCACTGAGATTTTGGAAATCATTACAATAAAAACGTGTGAGGATGAGTATGACCCCTTCGCAAATTTGTGAAGAACGTGTAAGCAGTGGTTTGAGGTAACAAACGGTCTGGAGATTCTCCTCACCATCCAGGGGAATGCCTCCATGTATTACCACATTGGCTCTGCACAGCTAGCCGGATGTGAATGAAAAGGAAGTTACCTCGAAGGGCTCTTTCTATGTTTCACCCTAGGCTGAAACTACATGGACAGAGTAAAATTTCAGGATCATGCGTTAGAGGGAAATCTTTATGCATCTTATATGCTCCAACTTCTCAGCTTTAGCCTGTTTGACCGTATCTATGGCTTCGACGTATTCGATCGAGACATGATTCAGAATGTCCTTCGTACTTTGGTTTGCAAAGACATTTCAGAACTTTTTACTGTTCGAGCTTCCCTCTAGAAGCCTGAAGGCCCGGAACATAAGTGCAACCCCTCCAATCTTAGGTGTGTTTGGATTAGGGAGCTGGAGGAGTTGAGCATCGCTATGGGGATTTTGCTGAATGCACCTATTGACCCTATACGTTGGTGGAGGTGGTAAGAACATTGTAGAACCTTGTAGTGTTGTGAAATAAATTGCGAGGACGTAATTTTCAAAAGGGGGGAATAATGTGATTCCCCAGGTTTTTTGAACTAGTTCAAGTGAGAAATGTTATGCCTTTAATGATGTGTCGTGTTGTTTTTGTTATGTTTTGTGCGCTAATAAGGAATAAAACATAGAGAATAAGGTAAACTGATATATATTTAAAAGATACATTGCAACAAGACCCAAATAGTAGAAAATACCATGCACAAGACCTAACACAGTCACATCAAGACTACTAAGAACCACACCGCGAGTAATCGGATAGTCCTCGTCTTCAGAGTCCATCAGTGTGAAAAATATAACAGCCAGGGTCACGGCACACATGCTCAACACCAATGGTATGAGGAGAACCATCCTTCCTAGCTCAAGTGTTCTTATTTTAAGAAACACCCTACACCCCTGCTTTTATAATGATCCTGTGAATTACGACCATTGGAAAATATAGCCATTGGGTTTTGAAAACAACCATTGGGTTTCCATTGATAAAGTTTATCTTTATATTATAACTTGTTTTTAATGCTCTTATAATTTTATAATAATATTTCTAAAGTATGTTTCACAAAATAATCATAGTTTTAAAATTTAAAGCGTGTTCTCGGAAATAAATCCTCTTGTTTTCACAAAATTCCGATTGATACTTATATATTTAAAACTTAGTATTCTTTTTATAAAAGATATGTTCAAGGGGTATCAATAATAATATCTTTTGAGATATAAAATTATGAATTTTTGAATTAACTATTGGTCTTTTAGAATTTATTTAAATATCCAAATAATTATAATGGTTTTGTATGTAAAATAAGAAAGGTATATCTTTTAAAATATATTTATATAAATTGGTAAAGGGATTTAAATTTTAAGTTAAAACTATATTATTTTTATAGTATATTGACTCATTTTGTGCAAATATTTATATTTTGAACTAAGAATACTTAAACTAGTTATTTCGAGAGTCTAAATAAATTTTCTTTTTGTAAAACATTATGTTGATATGAACTATATTACGTAAGCTAGTAAAAGTATTTATATTTTAAATTAAAACTATTTGTTATATTGAATTAACTCTCTCTTGTATAAATATTTTCACTACACTTTATTTTGAAATAAGTATACTAATTCTGGTTGTTTTATAAATTTAAATATGTTTTAATAAAAAAATATAGGGTGGGGCCGGCCAAGCCGAGGGAATCCTTTAAGGGAAAAGCCATCTAGGCCAAGACCAAGCCCCAAGGGACACGAGGTGCTCACCATCGGGGTCCCAGTAATGCATAGTGTCAACCAGGCCCAAGCCCGAGCCGAGTCTGGATTTGTCCAGTCATACGCGGGCCCGTGTGTAAGTCCCGCGGTGCGTGGTACGTAGGGGTGGGCCAAAGCCCGCATAGGGCCTGTGTATAAGTCCATGATGTGTGTTTGTTCGTGTTATCGAACCGAAGCCATCATGCTATGTATTATAAGCCGCGCCTCAACCACGGATCGTTTCGATGTGGGACACATTCCGCGCGATCAGGACTGTCCGATCGAATCACGATTTGATCTCGACCATCTGAACCTATTAGCCGCTCAATCGCCTCGCGTATCACCGCGAACGTCTGATCTCACTCGAGATCTAATCCCGACCATTGGTTTCTTTTAAACCGATCACTTTAATTTTCATCCCGCTCCCTCTCCATCCATGCGATCTTCCACATCGTGAATCCCGACTGTCCATTCCATTACCGCGTCAAGCCATCATCTTTTTCCTCGCAACAGCACCCGACCAGTAGGCCTGCACAAGAACACCTCTGAATCTTCCCCGCACTACTCCCCATGACTTTCGAACACCCCCTCCTAGGTCTCGGTTTTCTTGTCTTCCACACGCCGTCCTACTCTTGGGTCGAGTCACCCTTTGTGCCCCAAATACCTACTTAAACCCCCTGCCTCTTGAAGTCACAGTGGCTTCACCTTCTTCCGCTTGCTCTCCCTCGAACTCCCAGCAACCCAGCGTGGTGCACCTTTTCTGAGCTTTCTCCTCAAGCAAAGTAAGGGTTCTTGGAATGCTTGACTTCTTTTAAAGAAATATTCGATATATATATATACAACATATATCTGTTTATATATACTTAATATATAGATCCCTCAGATGGTATCACCTTCAAAGAATCGGTTTCATGTTCTCTGTATGGTGTATACATAAGAGTGTTTACATGTTTTGATCTCCTTTAAGAAACCCATTCCTTTATATTATTGGTGTATATATACAGTTTATATATATATACTTAAAAATAAACCCTTCGGGTTGTGATGTTTTCAAAAGGGGCTTGCAGCCGTGTTTCCAGTATGGTTCAAGTGTGGTGGTTTTTATGTTTTTTTACCTCATAATACTACTCTTCTATGTTTTAGTATATACGGTTTATACATATACATATTTATGTATAATAAAATCCATCCGGTCATTAAATGGGTTTTCCTAAAGTTTATTACAATGGTTACAAGGGGAAAAGAGTTATCTTACCTTATTCTAAAACAACCCTTAATAATATGGTTCATATATATGCGGGTTACCCTTTTATATATATATATATATATACATAGGTTATATTTTGTCTTTTTGGATGGACCTATGTTGGAAAGGGCTTTGGGGTGTTATGTTTGATTGTTTTCTTTCAGCTTTATTTCATAAAACCTATGAAGATATAAATATACCATTTTCTATTGTATATAATAATATTCATAACCAAAACTCTATCTATTTTTTGGATTTCAAAAGGATCCAACATGTTATACTATTCATTATATATTAATGAGGGTTTTTTGAAACTATTTTACCATGAAAACCCCTCGTTGAAAACTTGGTATCTATATATATCTATGTACTCATAAACATGTAGACCAATACAAATAAAATTTATGATTTCAAGGGGTGGGTACCAAACATTAAGTAAATCCTTATTTTATGCGAAATATGTTTTATTAAAGTAGCATATTGGGCATCGCTCATGATGCGTTTTACCATAAAGGGTGTATTTTAGTTTGATTTAAGATATATTAGAGGATTTAAGACTTAATGGGTCAGGATATCCTGTTGTCCTCATGTATTATATTAAGACATAATGAACCTACTTTGGTGAATGTATTAATTAATCAAGTTATGATTTAATTCATTTACAAGTTCAAGGGCCTATTTATCACAATAACTGATTTCAAGTGTTTTCCTTAAGCACTCCTTTTTCCATGGATTTATAATAACAAAGATTCATCATTTAGAATATCATTATTAGTGAAAAGGATGTTTTACTAAGCAATCTCTGCCTTTGATTATTAATTGACCCATGTTGAAAAGTTAACTATCATACATTGTATTAGCAAAAATTGTGATGGTTAATTATTTATTATTGTACATAATGCATGATTATGACATATCACTAAATGACCTAAGAAAATAGATTACCCAAAGTTGTATGGGACGCCTTGGGTAAAATGAAAATGAATGAGATATTCAAGGTGGTATGGGACATCTTGAATATACATAACGATATAAGTAAAGCATGCACGATGTGGATCACATCATAATAAAGGAAAATTAAGGGTGCGATCTGATAGCACTCCAATGCATTGGGTAATGATGTAACCACTAGAGATTACAATTTTAACTCTACCTTGGGGTTTACCTAGGTAATTTCAAATGACACCTTAGGGATGGACCTTGGGGATATGTTCATGATTGTCTAAGTTAAATGTTGATGCCACATAATATAAGTTATGTAACAAGTTCATTCCAATATAATGTTCTTTAATGACTGATGCCTTTAAGTTTTCATAAAGTTCTTATTTCACTAGTATAAATCTTGGAGCATGACTTCTGTTATCACTTAATAGTATAGTGACCAGCATATGAAAATTTAGTTGTTTCCTTTATGAGCAAATCTGATTATGCATTACATTTAACTGTTTAATTTATTCTCAAGTGAGACACATGTCGTACTTGTTTATGATAACCATTATTATTCCTTCGAGAATTAACATAATTGTTTCATGTTCTTCATGAAAACCTGGATTGATCATTTTTATGTTATAATTATCCTTTAATGAGTGTTCAATCTCTTTTAAAAGAATGTTTTCAAATGATACAATGTTTTAATTTCTTTTTAAAAAACCCTTACTGAGTATTTCAATGCTCACCTACGTTTGATTTAAAATTTTCATGTATCAGCTCCTAAAAGATGAATTGTTTCAGAAGTTGCTGGTTTCCCAGAACCCGAACTGCACACGATGCTCTGTATGGGATATGATGTGTTGTTAACCAGTGTGTTTTATTTTATGATAACACATTATGTTCATAAGGCACCAACTCCTGAGGTTTCTGGGGTCGGGGTCCTCACAATGGAAGAGTTACTTAATTAATGGTATTTAACAAGTTTAAAGGGGGTGGGGTTATGATAGTTATGGGAATGTGAAAGGCTGGGGCTTGTGTGGCACCAACCACACATACATCCTCAAATTTATCTTCACATGGGTAGTTAGGTTCCACCCCAATTCCCCATGTAGGATAAAACCACCTTAGACTTAAAAATTAAATTGTTATACAATTTTATTCATTCCTCATTTAATCCACAAATTTAACTTCTCCACCCGCACAAACGCAACTCCAGAATAGGTGTTCATAAGCAATTACAAGCGTTGTGGTTTCATCGGTTCCCTCATATTTTGATTCCATGAACCGGTTCACAAGTTAGAAAAACCCACTCTTTCGTTCACTTAACGTACCCAATCTAAACTTCAGAAATTGATTCTGGGCAAACCGGGCCTCATAATCGGGCACCATCAGATACTGCGTTCTTGTAAAATTCCAAAACAATTATGAATAAAATTTCCTTGAAATTTTTAGGTATTTACATTACTCCCACCTCAGGGATTTATGTCCTCATAAATCATTAACCCAACCTAGGGAAACAAAAGTAGTACTGAGCACGCATATGAGCCTTCCGCTCCCATGTGCTCACCTGGAGGTTATCGTGCTGCCTACCAAAGAGCACAAGAGGAATCGACCGTCCTCGTAGGACCCACTCCTGTCAACCCTCAAACTCTACAGGAACCGCGAAAAGGTCACCTCATTGCTAACATCTAGCTCCTCATGGTCGATGATATGCGAAGGGTCGTGCTCGTATCTTCTCAGCTGAGATACGTGGAGGACATCATGCACCTGGTGCAACTGAGGTGGAAATGTAAAATGGTAAACCACCTTGCCTAACCTGCTAAGGACCTAGAAAGGTCTGTTGAAACTCTGAGATAACTTGTCGCCTTGGACACATCTCAGTAAACCTCATCGAGGTGATACCCGTATAAGGAAGTGATCGTCATCCTCGAACTCTAGAGGTCTCCAATTCCTGTTTAGAACTGAAACTCAAAACTCCTGCTGCCACAAGGGTAAGGTTGACTAACTGAAGAGCGATCGGCCGCACCCTCCTATGCATGAGTTAATCCTGTGCTGCCTGGGGTATCCTTTTCGCCGACCAAGGAAACCCCATCCCGACGTCATAGTTAAACGAAAACCTTTTTACCTAATACCATTAATTTGTTTACGAACTGTGATTGCCCAGTCCATTATCAAACCGACATTGTAAGGCATCGACGCTACCACCAAGATATTCCCACCGAAACACTCACCTCGAGGGTATGACCACACTGTCGGCGTAAGTTTGATTATCGAGTCTTCTCCCAAGGTATCTCCAGACGTGACAGTCAAGTCTATGGATTACCGGAAACTCTAGGTCTAGTACAAGATTTGTGAAAGGAAGGAATGATTCATATCGACGTCTGTTACTATGGAAGCTAGTAGTGGACATAGACTATCCCTTGAATCATTTTTAGAGCCATTGGGTCACACTCCTTGACCGCATGCAGCTGCACACTTCCCCTGCTCTCCAGCTCCTTGAGCCTGGCGGGAAAACAAAGGTGGGTCGTTGTAGCATGATAAAATGTACACCACCTCATGCTTCTCTCCTAGCTCTGCCTCCACGTATGCTCCTTTGCAGACTCATCTCTCATTTAAGATTCCTCTTCTTGAAACATTTAACATGCCTGAGTCTCTATGACCGGTGCAAGTTTCAGGTTTCTTACTGCACTGTGCAGTCATCATCCGCTCCTGGATTATCTGCACCTTCCATGCTTACGATATGTAAGAGTTGCTAAGATTTATCCTTTTCCGAATAGAGAAACACGGTCTCATACCCTGGATGAACCACACCCATTGCCTAAAATAGTCAATCCTGACATGAATGATGCATTCATTCCATGGATGACGTCGTAAGGCCTCGACGTTACTACCAGGAGATCCAACCGTCACTCTCACCTCCAAGGTTCGAGTCAGACTGTCGGCATCAGTGTGAGGTCACTGGGTCTCCTCCAGTAGAAATATCGAATGTGAGGGTCAAGTCAACAGTTTTAACTGGGACCTTTCAGTATCAACCGAACAAAAGGACAGGAAAGCAAACATCACAAAGATAAGTGTCTTTTTATTACTGCAGCTCATAGTACAAAGACACGAATATAATAGCAACATGGAACTAGAATTACAAGGGATGTATCCACTAGTTCCGCTCCTGTCCACCAACTTCTGGAGCTCTACCTCCTTGTCCAATGCTCGACTATTGCTCAAGCACCCACCACTACTTCTGTTTTGGTGGCTCCTCCAATGCATGTGGATCAACTGTGCGGGGGGTCAGATAGTCACGTGCCAGGTGACCCTTCCAGCCACATTCATAACACTTTCGCCTCCTCATACGACTGGCTCTAGTCCTCTTGGACCTCTTCATCATCTATCTACTGGCCACAGATGACTCGGCTACTGATCAAAAATCCTGTAGCAAAGGCAGTAGCTCCTGTACACACTCGGGGTGCAGAGCTACTGGAACAAACACCACCCTGAAAAAGGTCTCAATGTCTCCCCATGTAAAGGTCATCTCATCGCAAAACTGGAACAAGTGGCTCCACCACAAGCCTGCTGCTTCCTAAAAGAGACTAGCAGCAAAGATCACCATTAAGTCTACTGGCATCCCCACTAGCCTGAAGACTCTCACCACAGCCTCCAGCCAACCCCCAGCCACCTGTGGGTCTGTCTCTCCCCGGAACCTGGGTGGCCTCTAGTGATGGAACATGTGCAGCCTGATCAAGCAGCGTGCATCACCTACTGTTGAGGCTGGTGGCATCGTCGGCCTAACGTATGTTAGTACTGCTGGGGCCTCCGCTAGTGCCTCAACTATAATAGGGCCATGTACCAAAGCCTTGTCACTCGACAGGCTGTTAGTACGCACATCCCTCTGGGCTCTAGCTGGTCGTCCGTGAAAAGGAATCCTGAAAGAAAAAGATGTAACACCGTCTAATGATTATACCTGGTGAGCTGACCTGGTTTGAGCTATTTTAAGGGAAACCTTTGAAAACACACACGCAATCAGTGTTTTCGTTCACAAAGTCGAAAATCAGTTGTCAGGGTCCTGGTGAATGGATACATCGGCCGCCCGCACCAACACTTGACTCCCTGAACTAAAAACCACTCTCGGTACCCTAAAAACAATTGCTTCACAGAAATAAAATATCAGAGTTATAAGTTCTATGGTAGAACTGACTCCTCTGATACCAATTTGTCAAGAACCGTCATCAGGGCCCGTGCCGCGACTACCCCAAGCCCGCCTTCCATAGGCTTGGGGCTGGCGACTAGCACCAAAGGCGTAAATCCCGATAACTGGAAGGCATTTCCTTTATAAATGTAAAAAAACATCACGGAGTACAAGCGGAAGTAAAACACTAAGAACAAAAGAAAGTGCTGAAAAAGTAAGTGGGACAGAATACAAACCCAACTAAAAGTACAACTACAACATAATGAAAGTACAACAGAAAAAGAAAAACAGATGGAAGAACGGAAGCAACTCCTGGGTCGTCCCTCTCGAATCCTACCTGAAGGGTAGGTACAGATAGCGCTGCTCTTGGATCATCCTCGACGGATCCTACCTGAAGGGTAGGTACAGATAGCCTCCACAACTCTCTTTCCCGTCAACCTCCTCCGAGTATCGTCTTTCCGTGAAGTCCACCTTCTGATACGGACTCGTCGTGAGGTCCACCTCCGGATATCGTCCAGTCTTCGAACACTCGGTCTCCGTCAGCACTGCCCGTCGTCGGCAACCAACAAAATGAGGTGAGGGCATAGCCCGTGCAGGGGTGAGTCTAACAATACTCAGTAGGGACCCCGATACCCCCATGGTCTCTCTAAATCCAACAAGGATAACCACAAAGCAGAAAAATCACAGATAACCCTTACTTAGGTATAATCCCATACCTATACCTAAGTTATCAAGTAACCCATCTCAATCTTGAGGAAACACAAAGGTTATAAAATCAATAGATAACCACTACCTAAGTAAATGCCCATACATATTCCTAAATTATCAAGTGACCCATCTCAGTCATGAGAAAACACAAAGGTCATAGACTAACCTCAAACCATGATTTTCATTATCGACACTGTAACTGCTGAAGAGCCCCGTCTCAGGAGTGTACAGTGATCCTGTCGTGACTCTGAGGTACTGCTCACTAACCTATGACTGTTGAGGTACTCCTCCTGTCGAGTACCGCGGGTCAGCCACCCAAACACAGTAGTACTTCCCGCTGAGATCTACCACCCAAACATAGTAGTGCATCCCCCCTAATAGCCTGCAGAGGTACTCTCCGGACGAGTACCGCGGGTCGTCACCCAAAATCAGTAGTGCTCCGTCTTCCATGGGTTTGCAGCCAAACAAGTAGTTCTCCATCTACTGGGCTAGTCGACTCACTCCAAGTCGAGTCGGTCAAGTAGTCGTCAGGTCTCAGCCGACTACACGGTCTCCGTACTCCGTATGCTCATCTCCATGAGGTTCCGATCCACGATCTACTGGTTGATACTCCAAGTATCATAAAGTCCCATGAAAGAGTATCTCAAAGGGACACCTCGTCATAGGGGTCTCAACGCAACAGACGACGCATCCATCGGACGCCCGGTCTATGAGTTATTAGCCTTTTCATCCCAGGGTCCCGGTTGGTTTCGTGTATGAACCAACCTGGCCATAACACAACTGTACCCCAAAATCTCATAGGGTATATTCATAGAAACTGTTTCTCAACATAAACACCAATGCCACTGACGGTTCTTCAAACGAACGTTCGGTCTGAAAGATATCCGCTTTTCTGTTCTAGGAGCCCGATTGGATTTTTGGTACAATACAACTCTCCCATACTCCAAATCCATCCAAATCTCAGGAGAAGTATTCCAAAAGTTCTGTCTCATCAAGAGGAATCCAACAAAGTTGACGACACGTCTATAGGAAATCCGGAGCTCAAGATATAAGTGTTACCGCTCCGAGGGCCCGGTTGGTTTTGGGTTCGAACCAACCCGGTCATGTCCAATGTTTTCCAAATCATTGAGTGTAAAATAGAGAAACGACCCTCTCGATCCCAGGATTGCATCGCAACTGATGGTGCATCGATCAGAGTTCTGTATCCCATATTAAGGGCAAAACACCGTAAGCTGCTCGAAAATAGGGGGTTCGGGCCCGGACCGACCCTGCCCGAGACCCCCTGGGTCAGCCCGAACCAGGTCGACCCGACCCGGGTCCGGGTCTGGTCCATTAGGGCGCGGCCCAGCCCGGCCTGGGTGCGGCACAACCCGTCCTGGCGGCCTAGCCTGGTTCGCTCGGCCCGGCTAGCATTGGCAGGTGGCTCGGCCGTAACGGCCGAGCGAAACGGGGTGCGGTGGGGCGCTACCCCACTGTTGCGTAACCGCGACCCCCATGTGGGGGGCCGCTCATGTCGGCCAGCCGGGGGTTATGACCCCCGGCCCTTCTCAGAAGTCGGCTGACCTGGTCCGACCAGACGGATTCTGCTGCAGCGAGACCGTCGGGGTCCCGCCCTCCTGCTCCGAAGCCGGCGGCCGGAAGCCGGCCGCATTTTGCTTCTCCGCCGCAGCAAAGGCCCGCGGACTTGGTCTATCCAGCTCGGCGCAATGGTGTCGCGCCCCGCCGCCATGGCCTCTTCGACATTCTTCGGCGCGTCACGATGGCGCCGCGCTTCTTCTCCCATTAACATAGCTTCAGCGCGGTGCAAGGGCACTGCGCCGCCTTACACGTGCCGCAACCAAATAAAACAAACAAGGGGGGGAGGGTAGGCTGTGTTCGTGCAGTCCGACCTCCTCCCGTTATTGTGATAACAGGTGGCCTAATTTGAAATAAAGAAAGGCGATGGAAGTAATCATGAACAAAAAAATAAAACAATCCCCTACATGCAAAGACATCGCGCGTCGTCGAGCCGCGGTAAGAGGCAAGGGTCGCGATGATCGGATGTCGCAGAAGCCGGCGTCGCGGAACAAGGTTACGTAAGTGTTGTCGATGTTTGACCAATTATGAATGAGGCATCTCGATTCCTTCGACATGGAGAGAAGATGCATGATCATATGGAGTTCTTCTTCGAAGAATCGGTGTTCTTCGCATTCTTCAACAAAAGGAGATGAAACATTCTTCTTTGGAGGAAGAAGTTCTTCAAAACTCAAGATATCTCTTTCCTTTCTCTTATCACATCCAAACCAACCAGTATAAAATAAGGCTCCACCTTATTTTATTTACCCATACCATGCATTCAAATTTACAAAATTCAAATCCAATTCACATAATTAATTAAACCATGAGTTTTTTAATTAATTAAGTGGTAGGTCAGCAAATTAAAATGGAAGTGGAAGAGTTACTTAATTAAAGGGAGTTAACAAGTTTAAAGGGGTAGTTTATGAGATTAATGGGAATGTGAATGGTTGGGGATTGTGTGGGCCCCACCACACATTCATCCTCAAATTTATCCTCACATGGGTAGTTAGGTGTCACCCCAACTTCCCCATGTAGGATAAAACCACCTTAGACTTAAAAATGAAATTGTTTTACAATTTTATTCATTCCTCATTTAATCCACAAATTTAACTTCTCCACCAGCACAAACACAACTCTGGAAAACGTGTTCCTAAGCAATTACCGACGCTTCAGTTTCATCAGTTCCCTCAGATTTTGATTCTGAGCACCGGTTCAAAAGATAGAAAAACCCGCACATTCCTTCACCGAATGTACCTGAGCTAAACTTCGGAAATTGATTCTGGGAACACCAGGCCTCGGAATCAAGCGCCATTAGAAACTGTGTTCTTGTAAAATTCCCAAAAAATATGAAAAAAATTTCCTTGAAATTTCAGGGTATTTACATTAAGATTATTAGTGTGATTATTTTTGTTTATATTATGTTGCACTATGTTTATTTAAAGATTATACATATATTTGATCCATTATTTTAATTCCTACACTAATTATATTTTAATTTAAATTCCACTTAAAATTATTTTATCAATATCTTTAATGCATTTCTAATGGATTGTTATATATATATATATGGAATGAGTTTTTTATCATGATTTCAAGATACTTTATTACCATGATATGTACCGTGGACTTTATTTTTGTTAGGTTAATTGCCTTATATTCAAGAAATGTTGGGTTGTTCCTGTTATATCTCTAGATATTTTGGGATGATCAAATTATAGCTCAATAAATGAATAGTGAGCCCCATTATATATCTCCAAATAATTGGGTACTCCGAAGATAGAAGGTGACCAAAATTTTATTCCATGTTTAAGTGGTAATGAAAGAGTGATATGATAAATATTTCCCAAGGAAAATATATGATGTTTCGATGCATATGTGTTTTTATGATTACTGGTTTTAATGGTTTTTATGTTATCACTTGACTAAAGTTTTATTTCTTTACATCCCTTACTGAGTTTTATACTAATCCAATATTTTAAAAATGTTTATCATAGGATATAAGGATGGGTAAGATAAATAAGTGAGTCATGATGTTTGATATGATGTTTTGTTAAAGAGATCATGTTATGTGTTTTAATGTTTTATATTTTAAAAAAATGGATACGATTTTTTAATTATTCTCTTGTATGAAAGTGGTATGACATATATGTATGATATTCTAATTCATTAAAAATCTAAACCTGAAAAGATAATCAATGTGTATTAAAGTATGTTCTTATGTAAAATTAAATATTATGTATCATTTTAAGGATGTGTCCTTATAGTTTGAATAAAAGGATTGTTTAAATTACTTTTGGGGTTGCGATGATACTAAAATACTTTCATAATCAATTTTTACTCTATGTAAATTTTAAATTATATATAATTTATGGATTACTATGTTTCTTCATCAAAGATAGGTTTGTACATAATGGTTTCTCATAGAAGAAATAGGGAAGATGAAGTATGGAGGCTTTAAAAGGTTGATGCATGCCCGGATATACAGCTCGAAATGGTGGAAATCAGAACTATGTAGTTTTTGGAAGCAATAGATAATTTGAATCATGAAAATTACGATTGGTATCCATGCTAGATAGTAACATGATCTACCATGTTAAAAACATGTAATTTAAGGAGTATTGTATGATGCACCATCCTTCTGCATTCTGTGGGACTTTATATCCTGTGATAGATGAAGGATATATCAATTCTCTAGAAAAGATATTTTATGTCATGGAATGTTCAGAATTTCAAAAATTAACAGAAGTTATTTATAATTTAAAAGTTTAAGACAATCAATGGTGGTCTCTGGTTAAGAATACGAGAGAAAAATATGATCTTGGCAGTCTAGAATGGGTCAATTTTAAGAGTCTTTTTCAGGAAAATTATTTTCCCAAATCTATTCAACATAGAATGGAGAAAATATTCATGGAAATGAAAAAGGAAGACGATGATTCTGTGGAAGCATATGAATCCAATTTGACAATATTGGACATGTATGCACAAGATTTTACTTGGGATTTTGAAAGTAAAATCCCATGATTTTTCTCTAGTTTGAAATCATTTTTGTGAAGAGATTTGGCCTCACAAGAGTTTAAATTCTCTAAGAATCATGTTCATTAGGATGAAGATGATGTGATGGAGTATTCTGAAACATATTCACCTCATGATGACAATAATAAGAATCAGTAAGGTTGGAAGGCAATGGGGAAAAACTCGTCAAAGAGGTTTAAGGTAAGAAAATGAATTTCTGTTCTTTTGAAAAGTGTGGTAAAAGGAATCATGAGTAATGTCTTGTATATTATTGGAAATTATACCAATATGGAATTTTTGGACACATGTCTCATGAGTATATGGAAAATGATCTGAAAATTAATGTGTAGCTGATGAGGATATGCTTTAACGGTAATGAATTAGGTCATTTTTCATATTTTTTTCCGAATATAGTTACTCAATAAGGGAATCAACAAGATTGTATATAGAAGGGTTTTGTAAAACCATTTGCAACCACTTCACTATATTGTTTCCATAAAAAGAGGTGGTATCGGGTACATTGATTTTTTTTGTAGATTTTTCAAATTTTTGGTTCGATTCAGGGTCTACACAATCATTTATTTTTGAGATATTTTCATAAAAAATGGGAATTAAATCTCATGAAATGAAACCTGATGTCATGGTAAAATCACATGAAGGATATATTTGGGTAAAAATAAATTATAAGAATCTACCAATCCTCATCTATTGATAGAGGTTACCTTCAAAACTAGTTGATTTGCTTTTAGTAGGGTCTGATGTTATTCTGGTTATGGAAAAGCTTTCTTTTTATTATTCTAAGATAGATTCTAGAGAATAACATGTTTTTTTCAGAAAAAATTCAGTTTTTGTACACGAATGAGCCCATACTATTAATAAAATATCACGATGTTAAGAAATTGATAATGGATGGAAATTAAAGTTATCTTTCTAATATTTTTTAAGATAAGGGAACTATATAGATTAATGATGTACCGGTGGTAAATGAATAACTAGATGTTTTTCTTGATGATTTCCCTAGTTTTATTTCTAATCGAGAGGTTGAGTTTAGTATTGACATAGTTCTGATGATAATAAAAATTTTAAACCTATTTATTGAATACCCAAAATGGAACTTCTGGACTTAAAAAGAAGTTAAAAGAATTATTAGATAAAGGCTTCATCCATACAAGCACTTAACCTTGGGCCACTCCTGTCTTGTTTCTTAAGAAAAAAATTTTCAATGAGACTTTTCATCGATTATAGAGCATTGAATAACATTACTGTAAAAAAACCATCCTTTGTCGCTTATCGAGGATTTGTTTTATTAAATGGAGGAAGCTAAATATATTTCAAAGGTTGACCTGAGCTCGCGGTACCATTTGTTTTAATTAAAGGATTAAGAAATCTTGAAGACTGTGTTCGGTACTATTTATGGTCATTATGAATTTTTTTTATGTTGTTTGGGTTAACTAATGGACTAGTTTTATTCATGGATAGTACATATATAATATTTCAAGGATTCCTGGATATGTTTCTTGTTGTGTTTATTGATGACATTATTGTAGATTCTAGAAGTAAATTGGATCATTAAAAACATCAAAGGGTTGTTTTTCAAACCATTAATCAAAAGAATCATTAAAAAAATTTCAGAAAGTGTGATTTTTGGTTTCATTAGATTTATTTTCATGGGGACATTGTAAATAAGGATGGAATAATAGTTTATCCTACCAAAACCAACGTGGTTGATGAATGTAATAGAACCAAAAATGTTTGAGAGACTCATAGTTTTCTTAGATTGGCATGTTATTACCGTTGATTTTTTTAAAACATTACACAGTTATCAATCCCTATAACTAAGTTAACATGAAAATGAGATAATTTAATATGGAAAGAAGAATGTGAAGTTTGTTTTAAATAATTGAAGAAGAGATTGGTGAATTCTCAATTTTTTTCCTTTCTTTCCCCAAAAGGGGAGTTCTTTATTTACTATGATGCTTCATTAAAGAGACATGGTTTTGTTGTAATGCAGAATGATCAAGTAATTTATTATGATTCATGATAATTAAATCCCCATGAGTTAAATTATCCTACACATGATTTGGAATTAGGAGCTATGGTTTTTTAATGAAAATATGGAGGCATCATTTATATGGAGCCTAATGTTAAAAATATACTGACCATAAAAGACTGAAGTATACATTAACTTAAAAGGAATTAAACATGAGTTAGAGAAGATGACGTGAAATAATAAAGGGTTATGATTGTTTGATCAATTACAATCCATGAAATGCAATGAAAGTGGTGGCTGGCTTGAGTCAAAATCATCATGTATTGTTAACCATGTTACATTTGGAATATAATCTATTTATTAATGATTTGATGAATTTTGGCTTAGAAGTTTTCAGTCTAGGGAATACATCTGTTTTGTTTCAAGTTTTAGTATATTCATAGTTATCATATATAATTATGAAATTGGAGAAGGAATACTGTGAGCTATAGAAAAAGAGAGAATTTGTTAAAATGGGTATGTTTCCATAATTTAACCATGATAAATATAGTGCTTTATGATTTGGAAAAATGTTGTATGTGCCTTTTGATTCCTAGTTAAGTAAAGATTTTTTGTGTGAATCCCGTTGTTCTACATTTTCAGTTCATCTGGGTCGTAGTATGATATATAGAGTCCTTTGGGAGTATAATTACTAGGATGGAATAAAAAGAGATATTTCTGACTTTACTATTAAATGTTTGACATGTCGACATGTTAAAGTAGAGTGACAGTTACTAAAGGGGATGCTTCATCATTTTTCAGTGCCATAGAGGAAATGGGAGAATAAATCTGTGGACTTCGATGAAGAAATACCTAATAATTCTCAAGGTAATGATGTTATTTTGTTTATTGTTGATCGATTAAAAAATCTGTAAATTTTCTTTCTTTTTGAGATACAAAGCCATTGGATCTGCTTTCTCGACTATACCCCAAAGAGATTTTTAGGTTACATAGAGATACTATTTCTATTGTATCTATTTGAGATCCCAGTTTCACTTCTTACATTTGGATGGGGCTTTATAAGTCATTGGGCACATGATTAAATTTCAGTACAGCTTTACTTCCACAATCAGATGGACAGTCAGAACAAATGAATCAAACCTTGGAGGATTTTCTTCGAGCTTGTTCAATGGCCTACTAGGGTAGTTGGGATCAATATCATTCTTTAGTTGAGTTTTCTTATAATAATAATTTTCATTCTAGTATACAAATGGAACATTTTAAGGCATTGTATCAGAATCAGTGTCGGACTACAAATTTATGGGATGAAGTTGGTGAAAGAAAGATGATGGGGCTAGAATTAGTAGAGGAAGTGGCTGAAAAATTAATGATAATCCAACAGCACATGATGAAAGCTTAGAGCAGGAACAAATGTTACGTAGATAAAAGATGGAAATATTTCTCTTTGTTTGTAGGTGATAATGTTTTCCTTAAAATATCTCCTTGGAAAAGTGAATTGGGTTTTGGTATGAAAGGAAAGCTAAGTATATGATTCATCTGTCCATTTGAAATCATGGAGAAATTTGGACCAGTTTCTTATCGAGTAGTTATTTCTCTTAGTTTATCTCAACTGCTTGGTGTTTTTTACGTTTTGATGATGATAAAGTATATTCCACATTCATCACTTGTCGTGAGTCTAGAAGCTTTTCTGATAAACTATAACATTTCTTATGAAGAGAAACCAGTTTATATTATTGATCAAAGTGAACTTGTATTGCGGAATAAGATAATCCACCTAGTATGTTTTTGTAGAGAAAACACAATTTTTAATTAGCAACATGGGAAAGTAAAATTTCTATTAGGGAATGTACCCTTACTTGTTTAATTAGTAAATAAAATTGCGAGGACACAATTTCTAGAAGGTGGGGATAATGTAACACCCCATGGAAAAAAAATTGAAATGAATGAAACATTTTTTTTCAGTATATATTTACTACTAGCCATTAAACATAATTTTTATGCATCAATGTTTTGAATTTCTAAAAATGATCATCTACAATTATGTTCATTAAGTTTTTTGGAGTCTGATGAAACCAACATATTTTTTGGTGAATAATAACATACACTTAGGAATAGAAATATGAATAGTAATATGACCTTAATTAGTTGTTTAATTTATTATTATTTTATTTTCAAAAGGAATTATGATAATGACAAATTGGTCAATTTTTCTATGGGATTAAAAAGAACTTATAGAATTAACAATGTTAAATTTTGAATAATGAATGATTTTATATAAAAAAATAAATTAATATTATTTAGTAAATTATTAAAAAAATAGAGATCATTTTTAAATTCTATGTGTCGAATAATGGTTAGGTTAACTTTTTCGGGATTTTTTTTTCGGAAATTCATGAATTTTCAATGAATAGTGAAATACTATAAAATGCTGTATATTCAAATTATCTGTAAAATACACTATTTATGACATCATAAGTGATGTAAAGACACTCGGATCGAAGTGACTAGACATTATTTATATCTGGGGTCACATGAATTAATACTATTCATAGTTTTGAGAAAAATTATTATAATTATGATTAAAATAATTTTAAATACATCCTATCCTACACTATAAATACCACCATCATTCCCTTCATCCTCTCACACAACTCATGCCTTTGTATTTACCTAATTTCTACCCAATACTCTTCCCTAGACACTTCCCCACGCCCTAGATCTTATGGTCTCACCAAAATTCCAAAACTGAATGCCTTAAGAAGGATCTCATGGAGAAGAGATTAAGTGTTAAACATCCAATTTTGTTTTCATTATTTTAATTCATTTTAAGTTATTATATTTAATTTCATTTTTATTATGTTGGGAGAAAAAATTCTAAATCCCCTTTAATTATTATATTATTTATGAATCTTGAGAGACCCATTTTCTCTCATCAAAATATTTTATGAAATTTTAAGCGACGTCGTTAGGCTGACGAGTTTTTGTACTGGATTTATCAACTTTTCTTTTATTTCAAGATTCCCATAATTTATTTTTTATTTCTCACCTCCTATTATTAAAGGGGCATGAAAGATAAATAAAACTTTTATATTATGGATACTCTCATTTTGATGTAAAATTCATCATCATTATTCTTCTCCTCTCCCACATTCAAGGAATAAAAACATTGTCCGCGATAGGTTGAATTACTGACAACATAGACGATGTGATTTCAATTTTCCATAATAAATTCAAGTCTTGTTAAGAAACCATTTTTATGGTTGAACCAGGTTATAATATATGTATGATTTCTTATCCATGGTTCTAGAACTTTTTTTATATGTGGTTTTAATTTATAAAACAAAATGAGGTCGTTATTATCAAAGAACCACTAAAATGATCTAAATAAACATCATTAATGTGTTTACTTATGAATCATCCTCATATCAGAATTCAAAATGATAAATGGTATAATTAATATCTTTGGAAATATGTAACTTCCATTATATTTCAGTTTGGTAATTTCACGTCCTATTTACAAGAATATTCATCATGAATCTATCATGGAAACCTTGTAAAGAACACACACGACACAATATAAATAACAAAATATTACAAATAACTGTATCGAATGTTGTCATAAAATGATCATATATTGTGTTATAAAAATTAATATATTTTATTAAGATATTAATGACAATATTTTAAAAAATTTATATGAGGATTAAACTCCTTTGAATTAAGAAGAAGTTGAAGTAAGGGAATTATTAACCCAATTTCCATTCATTGGGTTAACCTTCTTCTGTATTCATTATGTAGTATTAAGTTTATTTCTGTGATTATTTTTGTTTATATTATAGTTCAATATGTGTATTTAGAGTGTATACACATATCCATTCCATTATATTAATTCTCACTCCAATTATGTTATATGGGACATTCCTTTTAAAATCCTTTTAATAATCTCTTTAATGCATTTCAAAAGGATTGTTTATATATATATATATATGGAATGTGTGGTTTATCATTATTTCAAGATGAATTATTTCCATTATATGTTTCTTGGACATTATTTACATTGGGTTCATCCCATTATTGCTGACGATATGTTGGATCGATCTCTTTATGGCTAATGATATGTTGGGTTTATCCCATTATAGCTCAAGATATAATGGGTGTTCCCCATTATAGATCTCCAATGCATTGGGTAATCTAGAGATGGATGTTGACCAAAAGATTATTCCATGTGTAAGGGTTAATGTAATAGTGTTATGGTCAGTATGTTTTAAGGAAACTGCATTATGTTTCTATACATATGAGTATTTATGATTATGGGTTTTATTGGTTTTTAGGTTATCACTTGACTAACACTTTCTTTATTTGTATGCCTTACTGTGTTTTATACTCATCCCATGTCTTTAAAATTATTTTCATAGGATATAATGATGGATAAGATAAATAAGGTATTCATTATGTTTGATTGGGAGTATTGTTAAGGAAATAATGGTTTAAGTTTAATTGTTTTATATTTTGATAAAATGGATAATTTTTTAGCAGTATCCCCTTGTATGAAAGTGGTATGACATCTACATAAGATATCTTAATTCTTTAAAAGTCTATCATAAAAAATATCCTCAATTTTTATTAATGTATTTATTTGTGAAAAAGTCAAGATTAAGTAACATTTTAAGGATGGGTCTTTATTGGTTTCCCTATTCTAGAGTCATATCCCATTTTATTATCTTGGTATGGATGTAATTTCATTTAACTACATTCCATATGTGTTACATAAATTCTAGACCATTTCCCAATACATTGAATCATTATTTTTCTTATCCTTTAATATATCCATAGACACAACCTTATAAATAACTCAAGGTATCTTACTAATTCATTCTCAACATTTTTTTCAAAATATTCACTAATCCTTCATATTATATTAACTATAGATTCCAAAACATCTCAGTCATATATATAACAATGTAAAATATGAATATTCAATATATTAAATAATGGCTCATGATACAATCATATAAGAATGGTTGTTTTGGAAAAATTAAAACATAAAAAAGTACATATAAAAGATAAATCATCTCCAACAATGTTATTCTTAACTGGAACCCTTCTTTGAAATATCATGAATAAAATAATTCTATTATCATAGGAAAAATAATCATAACAAAGAATGTGATTAGATGACTAGTAACTGTAAAAAATGAAGATATCAATATAGTAAGATAATATGGGTATGAGAACAAAAGAATAATATATAAAAACCATACAATAGATATATAAAATATCAAAATCCTATGTTATGCAATAATTATTTGAATGCCATAAGGCAAGAAAAAAATGGAATAAATAGAACATCACATTATATAAGGCCTTTATTTTTGGTATATACATAAGAATATAAATATTAGGATAGGTATAACCAAAAATACATTCATAACATGTCAGGCTTTAGATAACCACCCATGTAACTACTTTGTGATTTGGGTAACCTCATTTGTAGCCCCATTTTTTATTGGGATAACCTCTCATGAACCATATTTTAGTCCTAGGATAACCACCTTTATACAACCTTGTATGTTTGGGATAATATCCATTGATCCCTTCGATCTCATATAAAAATAATCATTACCCATCACATATGATGTAGATCTATCTCCCAGCCTTCACATAATCCATATATATGTGTTCCACATGATCATAAATCATTAGTCACATAATAACTTGAGAATATAAATAGATTTCATCATAACATAACTAGTTGAAACTTAATTGGGTTTCGTAAACATTTTATTACGGTAGTAACCATGAGAAAGAAACATGTTTTATAAACATCTCATCACCATAAAGAAAACAAATTTACACAAATAATAATAATTTTATCCACGGATCATATCCCTCGATAATAATAACTAACGTCAAAGGATTCAATCATATAAGGAAATTTAGTTTGAAATATTTATTGGAATATTTCTTGAGAAAAATAGCTTTTAAAATTTTAAAATCACTTTTTAGAATCATTAATAAATTTTAAAATTCATTCATTTTAAAATTAATTTAGAATATATAAAATGAATCATTAATAAAAATTTAAATTTTTTTTTATAAAAATATTATTTCAAATTAAAAATATAATATTAAAAAACATAAATTTAGAATCCTATTGTTTAAAATAAATTTTGAAACATATTAATGAATATTTAAAAATAATTTAAAGTATTTCTTTTCTAAATTTTAGTTTCCATTTTGAAAACCACTTTTTGAAAGTAAAATTCATTGAACATTTTAGAAATTAATTTATTATAAAATATACATTTAATATTACTATTGATGATTTAAATATCATATTAAAAATTATTGAGGAAAAATTCTTTTCCACTTTTACTTTTTTTAAAATAAAACATTTTAAAAATACATTACATTGAAAATTATATTTTAAACATATAAAGGAAGAATTAAAAAATATACTGGTAATGGTAGTGGAAAATATAATTCATGTCATAGGGGTTAAATCAAATATTCATTTCACATTTTAGAAAAAATTCAAAATAGGCTATTATTTGAAATTTTTATAAAGATCCATTTTTATTTTTATTATTAAATTTAAAAAATTGTTAAATTTTTTTTTAAAAATTATAAGGGAACAAATTTTTGGATGAATTTTTATAAAAAATGATCATGGAATTAAAATGGTATTTTATCGAATAGATAGATAATGTAAATTTTCGTTGAAATCATTTTCCCGATTAGTAAAATTACTAATGAGAGTAAAAAATTGTTATATGGATTTAATATTTCAATAATAACCATTGGAGAAGAAAATAAATCATTTTTTGAGATATTTAGAATAATATGTTATCATTGGATTCCCAATAATAATCAATTCCAAAAAATGATGAGATTGTGACATAATATATTTTCTACTAAGGTAACATTTGAATCATACGCCTGATTAAAGAATAAGATCAAATGAAACTTTTATGTATCCATAAAATTAGTATAATAACTATATAACATGCAATTTAGAAGTGTATACACCTCACAGAAGTTGGTGGGTGTATAAAAAAATGAATAGGCAATAGAGTACAATTGAGATAAAAATCCCATACGATTTCTGTATCTTTAGAATAAAATACCCCATGAAAAAGAGATAATAAAATGGGTATGTAAATCCATATATTTATAATAATAATATTCACAAAATAAATACATTGGAATTGGGTAAACTATATAAAATAAAAAATAGTGAATATGGCATGCCTCTCACATAAAATTAAAGCAAGATGACAATCCCTTACCTTATGTACTGACTTCTTTCATACATGTTCGAACCTTCTGTATTGTAAATATATTTTTTTCATAAATATATCACATAAAATAAAGTATAAATATCATACCATATATGATTTGCATATATCCTTTTATTAACCACTTATTAATAATTTCTTATTAGAATGATTTTCTGGATAATAACTTCTATTTTTCAATATGTTTTGATTTTTTATTTTTGCTACTATAACATTGATAATGTATTATTAATCTATGAAAGTCAAAAATGATATAAATATAAAAAATATTCGTTTATATATTTATTTATATTAATCCAAAATTGTTATTGGTAAAAAAATAAATACACCATTCCAGGAGACGGGAGGCTATACGTAGGCATGAATGATATTTCCATTTTCATAACGAATTGCATAAAATAATGTTAAATAATATAATAAATTTACAGTGTAATTTTAATTATATATATATATATAATTTTTAAACATATCACTATTTACATCCATGTAAATAATATGTGAAGAACAATTCTCATCGATTCATGGGATAGTAGTCCACCGTACACATGAGTGTCGTTATCATATTCACACTAAATGTGTAGTAATGTGGAATATGTGATATCCAAATTAAATAATTATAAATATGGTAATAATATCATATATATTTACTAAATCTATCATAATTAGCATCCATGAGCAGCATAAATGAAAAACTCACCACATCGGTTTGCGAGACGTTTGTCCACCGCACACACAAGCGATGTTATTGTTCTCAAACAAGTTTATAGATGAGAAGTTTGATGTGGAACAATTATTAAATAGGTATAATAGTATTATAAATATAATTTATAATAATTAAATTCAAAATTATAACGTTCTGTGAAAGGTTGTGATGGAAGATTAATAACATCGTCTTTCGTGGTAGTAGTCACCTATACACAAGAATGACAATTTCCCATCCCATTTGATGAAAGAGGAGAAGGATTATGGTTTTTAAATTATCATAATAAATTATACATATTATATATATATATATGATAATTATTTTGTTATAACATCATTTTTTAATAATAATTTAAGGACGTGAAGGACAAAATAAAATAAAACAGTCATTTAGGGGCATTACCAATTCTTTGAGTAAATTCTTTTAATTTCCTCCAAAAGGATTCATAGGCTACATTGATGATGAAAATATGGATTATATGACGATATTATGGAATTAGGAATTTCATTTCTATAAATAATCGGCCTTAAACATTACATAATATTGAATTAAATGAATAATTCACATTGAGGATCTTTTCACGTTTATAATTTTAAGGAATTAGGACATAACTATTACATCTCAAAAGATTACAAAGTAGAAACTTCTACACAATTTCCATTTTTTCTACAAAACATGAACTCTTGAAAAAATGAGTCATGTCTAGTTCCATGTTTAAGACAATATGAATTTTCTGTGATCCCATTCTTGACAATATTCCACATTATGTCTTGTGAAAAACATTTCAAAAACTTGGTATGTGCATGAAAATATCAGTAAGGGATACACAAAGAAAGAAAACTGTTAGTTTTTTCAAAACAACAGGTAAACCATGAATAATAAGTAATAATTTTCACCTTTCTGAAGTAGTAAATACTCTTCACTAAATAAAGGCCATTACTTACCCTTTTGTAACAAAAATATTACCATAAAACGATATAAAGAACACATAACATATGATGGTAACTTGGGACATAAACATACTTAAAAGAAATAACCATACGGTCGACTTCCACACATATCACAAAATTGAATAGCCATACGGCCGACTTCGATACCCAATTCATTGGAGTTTATAATGTAGCCACCCATCCTGGTATTCATGACAGCACCCGTCATTTGGTTTACCACGTAACCACCCGTCAAATGTCCATGTACCATTATAAAATCATAAGACATAAAAAATATAAAGGAATGAAAAAATTTCCACATTTCAATCATAATATGTCACATAAATATATTGAAATAAAAAATCCATTATCAAAACAATTTTCAATACCAAAATACATAAAAGAGTATATGGTATTTATTTTATTTAAAAAAAGTTATCGCTTGATGAGGAAGCCTAATATCAAATAATACTCACGGCGGTGATAAAGGTCATTATCACTACTACTGTTAAAAGAAACATAAATTTTTTCATATATTAAAATTTTTCGTAGAAAAGGATTCAATTTGAAATGTCAAGGGTGTTTATACAGTGTATAAACGAAAGTCGTGTATTAAAACAAAGTATGACTCAATGAAAGGAGATTGAGACGTAGTCCCTTACCTCGTGTCCGACTTGACTCGGTCGTTCTTTAATCTCCTGAAGAATGAACTAATGTTAATTTCTATATTATTAAGAACCTTTTTCATGTTTATTATTCCTTTTATATAACTTATTACCATGTTATAAACATTATTTACTCATTTAAGATAATAATGTTTGTTTTGTCGATATTTGGTGCTTGAGTCAAAAATAAACACCTTATATTTACAATTTGTCCATGTGTTCAATAGTTCATTATATAAATAATGGAATTAATTATTTATATATTTTATATATCATATATACCCAGTATATACATGTATTTATAATAGTACATAACATTTGGAGGTATGAAATGAAATGCACCGTTCATGGAGACGGTAATCCATGCGTATGAATGAACGCTACATTCATTTTTATTTCCTATTTTAATGGAATTAAAACATAATTATACATAGGTATATTATAATTACAATAAAATTTTAATTGTATCCATTATACATCCCACATAAGGCATTAACGAGTCACATCACTTTTAGGGGGCAGTAGTCCGCACTTCCTCAAATGAGATTATCATATTTACCCACTATGGAAACCATAAAGGAATGATATAAATGGAAAATATAGAATCCGAAAGAAAAAAATAAACATAATATATAACATATATAAATACAATGCCATCATAATGACCACCATGAGAGGCGGTAAGAGGTAATTGAGCAATCATCGTTTCATGAGGTGTTAGTTTGCCATCCACAGAAACATTATGTTCTTCACCCATTAAATGATGGTGTGTGTATGTGTAGTTTGAATCCTTGTGATAAAAATATCATAGACTATTTAGTATACTGTTTTTGTTACAAAAAAATGACTAAAATGAGTTTTGGTGTGGAAGAAGTAAAATAAAAGAAAACAAATTAAGAGAAACTATTACCTTTATTTTGGGTAACTCCTTTTGGTTGGAACCACATGACTTCTTGATGGGCCTTTCAAATAATGTAAGGATTATAGGTGGAATAGAGGTATTTAGGGAGCTTAATTTGGTAGAGTTTGGACGAGCCAAATTGCTTGATATATGTGACGAATTTTTTAGAAGTGGTCTCCTTTTATAAGGGAGAGGAGGGGCACTTTAGGATAGTTTGAAATAATTATTTTATAATATAATGATATTTAGTTTAAAAAGGTCCAAAATAATTATTATTGAACATATATTGACTCAAGGTAGAAATAAAATCATCCAATAGGAATTGGATAGGTTTTTTATAATATTTTAATCACTACAATCTTATTTATTTAAATCATTTATTAATGATGTAAATACTACATCATTATTAGGTCAAAAATATTTTAAAATATTTGATGTCTAAAAATTATTAAAAAACTAACATGATGTAGGAAGTCATTTTATCATTCTTAATAATATTCATAGTTGAAAATATGACTTATATAACACCATATAAAAATTAATATACTAAAAGATTTGTGTTTGTGTTAATTTTTCCTTTACTTTTAATTAATTAATCTAAAGTGTCATTTTCATTCATAAGTGGCTCCAAGGGGTCCCAAAATAGTCCCAAATATGAAGGTGGTTAGAAATTACTCATCCAATATGGTTTGGACAAGTGTTAAGGTAATTTTGAAATATTATAATATTATTTTTACCTTTAATCACCTGATTTATCATTAACCACGGAAAATAAAAGTCAAAAGTTATTGTTCACCAAAAAATTATTTTAATCTTATTGAACCAATTTTTACTTACTAACAACAACCATGTATGTCAAATTTTTTAAATTCAATTAAAAGAAGTGGTAAAAATCATTTAAATGGAAAATTTAGTTATTTAACTACTACTACGTGGTTTCCCTATTCATCAAAAATTGAAGATTTTTAGAAAAATACCAAAAATTCAGCCAAAGAATTATTTGATATACCGAATTAAAAAATGATGTATATTTTAAACAATTAAAAACATTAAAGTGTAATTAATTAATTTAATAATAATTCCCATTGTTAAAACAAATAGCATGTTCTTAAGATAAAATAACTATCAAAAGATAGACACTTGTTTATGTCCAATTTCAAATTGAAATTAATTTCAATGACCAAAATTGGATTAAATGGAGAAAACATATTGTAATTAAACTTTAAAACAAATTAAATTGATAATATAAACATATAAATAAATTATATTAAAAATTAGTTTTGCAATAAAATACAATATTTTCACTATTCAATACAAAATGAACTTTATCGGAAAAATTAAAAAAAATTACACATAGTAAATTTTGATGTCTCCATTATAAAGAAGGATTTTATTTGGTCAAATATAATTCATTAAAATGAAAAAAAATATATTAAAAGAAGTTTCTCCATTAAATAGTTGTAAATCTTCCTTTTAATGCAAATTATACTTAAAATTAGATTCATTAACATTTTAAGCCACCATATTTTTATTGGATAAATGTAAATACATTTAACAATCATGTATAATCATATTGTAGTTAGTTTTGTTCATTCTCACCAATACAATGACGAAGAGTTAACAACCATTTAAAAAAATAATATTATATTATTAGTGTGCAACGTAATATTTCAAAGAAAGTTGTTGTTGCATACCAAGTAGGCTATCAAACATAGAAACCATTTTAATATAAAATTAATATTTAATTCAAAAATATTAATAAATATGAAAATATATTATTCTTCATTTACTTTGGATGTTATATCCTTACACCATTTTTTTAATTGCATCCTCACAGTTTTTATTCACTTATCAAAACAAGTAGGGGTATTTATCCCTCATAGCATTTTTAGATTCCCACATTACATCTTCAACCATATGGTTTTTTCTACAAAACCTTTACCTGGAGAATTACCTTATTCCGCAACAATTTCACTCTATGGTCAAGAATCTAGACTAGATGTTCTTCATAAGAGAGATTATATTCCAGCTGAACTACCTCTTGGAACAAAACATGAAATGGATCTGGTATATACATTCTCAACATCAAAACATGAAAAACATTGTGCACCTCGGATAAACTTGGAGGTAAAGCCACTCTGTATGCAACTTATCCAATTTTCTCTAGAATTTCATAAGGTCTAAAGAACCCGAGACTCAAATTTACATTCTTACCAAAATGCATCACACTTTACCATGGGAAAATATTGATAAAGACATGATCACATACATCAAAAGAATGATCCTCCGGTTATCTGCCTAACTTTTCTATCTACTCTGAGTTGTTATCATGTGCTTCTAAATCAATTAAGCTATCTCTGTCATCTCTTATGCCAATTCTGATCCCATCGGCTTCTATTCACCTACTTCATCCTGAAAATCTGGAGTTCGACAACGCCTTCCATATAATGCCTCAAATGGAGCAGTCTATATACTCGAATGAAAACTGATATTATATGAAAATTCAACAAAATAAAGATGTTGGTCCCATCTTCCCTGGTAATCCAGTGAACAAGAAGGTAACATATCCTCCAAGGTCTGAATTGTTCATTCTGATTTACCATTTTATTGAGGGTTAAAATCTATACTACAATTTAATTCATTACCTATTTAATTCTGAAGGCCTTTCCAAAAGTTTGAAGTAAACATGGGATCACGATCAGAAACAATGGAGAGGGGAACTCCATGAAACCTAACTATCTATTTGACACACAAACTAGCAAGTTGATCTAGTGAAAAAGTATCTCGAATAAGAAGGAAATGAGCAGATTTGTTCAATCGATCAACTATATCCCATATTTCATTATTACATCGATATGTCTTTGGTAATCACACAATGAAGCCCATGGATATATTTTCTCATTTCCACTCTGGAACCGGTAATGGCTGAAGCATTACTTCTGGTAACTACCGCTCTACTTTAACCTACTAATAATTCAAACACATCATAGTAAAATCAAATGTAACACCCCAAGCTTCCACGATATGATTCTCTTTGAATAATACAGTAGCGTGTGTTGTACGCAACTTCGAGATTCTAACACAGAACGACCATTCAAAGTTGCCGTAATGAATATTAATACCCATTTTTTGAAATTTTATAAATTTTATCTCTCAAAATGGTCTTCATTTTTGGATTCATAATATCGAAATTAGCCTAGGGTGAAATTTTGGTACATTTCAGATAACTTTTATATTTTGATGAATAGTGAAAATTACTAAATTTTAATTAAAAATAACTTTTCTAATAAAAATAATTAATAGTGATAAATAATTAATTTGAATGGTTTTAAAGTATATATAGAATATATTTTTACTATTTAATGCAATTTCTGTCATTTGACATAATTTTACAATTAAATGGGACATTAACAAGTGTCAATCTTTTGATAGTTGTTACTCCTTAAAAACACGTTTTTTGTTTTGACAACGGGAATTAATTTTAAATTAATTTTTTCCACATATGTGTTTTAAATTTAGAAAAATTGATACCATATTTATAATCAAGTGGTCCAAACTATTTAAATAGGTAACTTTTATATGTTGACATTTTGAATAATTACTTGGGTAAATATTTTATTTACCATGGTTAAAGGTTTAATACTGTAAATAAGGGTAACAAAATTATATTATTATAATAATAAATTACCCTAAAATGTGTCCTAACCTTATTGGTTGATACATGTCCGACCATGGGAATCTTTGGGTCGATATTGGGACCCCATTAATCCACTTGTAAGTGATAATGACACTTTATATTAATTATATTAATGTGAATACAAAAATGACATAAGCATATATCATTTAGAAAAACAATTTTTATATATAGTTATATATGTTATATATTCAACTATAAAAATTCATTAGAAAAATAAAAATATTTCCTACATAGTGGTATTTTATTTATAATTTTTAGACATAGAATAACTAAATTTATTTATCACACAATAATGATGCAATATTTTTCTTATTAATGAAAGAATCAAATAATTAGTATTATAAATGTTAAAATAAATATAATTTGAATGTTTTGATGCCATAAAATAATTTGTCTGGTTAAAATTACATTTTAGGATTTTTTAAATTAATTTTATTCGAATTAATAATATTTTTATGACTTTAAAATAATCAATTATTAAATATTGTCAAAATTGACATAAATGAGTTTTTAAAACAAGTATTATATTATTAATTGATATTCTACTCTTAAAAATATAAGGTTCGGCCAAATGACTTATATCATGATAGGTGTATCATTAATGGACCACCTGGGGGTATCTTGGATGTATATAGCATGTTTATTAACTATATAATATAAAAATACAAAGTGACATGGTAAATGTCAAAATAATTAACTATGAGTTAAAACTAAAATACAAGGTTAATATAATCACCCAAACCTATCTAAAATATATTGGTTGAAAGGATTTATACCCATACATACCATAGAATTTTAATAATCCACATTGGAGCCATTAGAAACCGAATATGAATTTATTATAAATTAATACTTTATGTTTTTCATAAAGAGCCCCTCCTCCCCCTTATAAAAGGACACAACTTCTAACCAATTCTTTCACACCATAAAAGCCTTTTAGTTCGGCCAAAACCTGACCAAATACTCTCTAAACGTTCCTCACTTCAACATAATGGCCTTATATTGATCCGAAATCCAACCTAAGGAGCCATTTTGATCAAATCAAAAGGAAGAACCCGAAGAAGAGGTAATGTTTTCGCCACCCTTTTTCATGTTCCTTTCTTCTTAAACATCTTCTTTCATTGTTATTTTCTTTCTAAAATAATAAATCCGGTATCTTCTATATACTGTGATGTTATTATAAATATGGTACAACCATATTCATTATTCTATCCATCCTATGAATGAAATGTCACCATATGTGTGTACATACGGCTTACCATCTCCACGTTGTGGTGTAATTGTTATTCAAAAACATTATTCCATGGTTGGGTATGATAATGATATGTAATATATATAAATAATCAATATAACATGATAATGACTCTGTATATATGATATACCATCCAATTATATGTTATTTTAATATCAAAAGAATTATATTGTCCCTCGTGCGTACGTACGGACTGCCGTCTCCATGAACGCGGTGTGATTAATTCCCCATGGTATCCATGCAATTATAATTCTCATTTGATGATTAAAAATAATGTTTAATGACTTTATATCATTACGGATATGAATAAGATACAACCTATCAATAAAAAACACAGTTTATGTAACAAAATATATAAAATAAAACGAGTAAGTTAACACCTGAAACGGTGATAATACTAAGATATTATTAACAAATAAATTTTAAAAGATAAAATCTGATGTCATATTAATGTATATGATTCTTTTATAATTTAATAATAATTATTTCAACATTATACAAGAGGTTAACCTACCCTCAACCAAAGAAAATCACAAGGTATGGGTTTATTTCACAATCTCTTCATTATCTGAGGTTGTTTAAACGTAATTATCTACTGGGACCTCTTTATCATCCACATCCATTTTTCGTAAAAATGTCTTTCAAAACATTCTTACTATTTTAATGAATATGGTGTAAGGTCATTTATACACTTGTTTGACTTTTTATAAGATGTTTATAAAGAAATCATTCCGTCATTTTCAAAACAATGTCCTTTTTAACCTTTTCGACAAAATTAAGGTACAAATGTCTTTTTTAACTTATACAACGGGTGCAGCTATTTTATACCATTATAAACTCGTCAAAGATTTCCTTACAAGATTATATGAATATTTTTTAAGTAAATGTTTTCTTTTATTATTATGTGACATTTAAATGATTTCAAAAAAAGAGATATTTATCTCAAATATTTTTGATTTCATCTATGTCAACATCATTTGATGGATTTTAAGTTTATTTGAAGTTGATTTATTATGATACAAAAATTCTACATTGTATTGACGGTTTTGTGATATGTTTTAATATGGATGTTTTATTTTTATACCATTCATGGTTTGTGCAGAAAGTATTGACATTTCGTATGCTAGTTTTAATATGAATGTTAATGTTATGTTTAAACCTGTTCATATGAGGAATGCATTGCACTTAACAAGTGATGGGTGGAGCCCGCTATAACTCCTTGATGAATCTATAGGTATCATGAGACAAACTAGTGTCTTGGCATAAGGCCTTGACAGAATATTATTTGTATTCTGGACATGAGGCCTTGGCTATGTGGTTATGATAGTCTGCATTATGCATTCCATCATTTTGAAAATGGTTATTGATAGTTCATGTGATTATTTGGCTAGTAGTATA
Source organism: Viscum album (assembly GCA_963277665.1). Taxonomy (NCBI): domain Eukaryota; kingdom Viridiplantae; phylum Streptophyta; class Magnoliopsida; order Santalales; family Viscaceae; genus Viscum; species Viscum album. Next base: position 1,605,624,767 of record OY728161.1, read on the forward strand.
TCCATGTGAGTAAATAAATGGAATTATTTCATTTTATTTTTTCCATATTATGTTGAATTTAATGTTTAAAAGGATTTTTTTTAGTTATACATTGCCTTAAATGGTTATGTTTGTTTATGAATGTTTCCGCTATATTTTTAGCCTTACTGGGTATCTGAGCTCACCCCATTCTATGTCTTATTTTTCACAGAATGTGAAGAGTTATTTTATGAATGAACTATAGGGATAGTATGAGGGGATATGGGTGTGGAATATGGAGACTATGTTGTTGTAGTTTTCATTTTATGATGTAATGTAAACATTATGAATGTATCGAGTGTTTCCAAGCCTACTAAACTAATCAGTCCTTCGAGACTTGATCTTTCTTGTGATCATGCCAATGTTATGTAATAATGCACCGACTCTAAGTAACTAGGGTAGGGGCATTACAGTTGGTATCAGAGGATGTTTAGTACAATCCTTGGAAGAAAGATTTAGATAAACTCTGATTAGAGCACATAGCCCTAAGACATACATTCGGGATTAGTATAGAAGAACTTCCAAGAATTTTCGTATTGTAGAGATTTTTTGAGTTTCTGGAAAATACATCCCTGTCTAGAAACGAGTAGGTAGAGGTGGCTCTGGCACAGATGTACCTAGGGGTAAAACTCAAAATCACCGCTTTGAGCTAGACTCGAACGGAAAGTGGTGCACGACAATAGGCCTTACTGCACTCTTGGTTACGACACTCTCGGGGGATATTATTATGATAATTCTCATTTTCTTTAAAATCCATTATGAAGGGTTTATGAGTATATACTTCCTCAATGAAAACATTTTTTATTATTATGGATTATATCCATAAATAGTTCAGTTTATGCTAAGTGTTTTACGAGTTTGGAATTATGTATTTTGATTCATAAACTGATCTAGTTTATGCCATTGTATTATTAATCGTGCCTAGTGGAAGGAATGGAAACCATATCAATGCACGCACTCCATATAGTGATTTCCATCCTACTCAAGATAATTATACTGGAGCGGTTGATGCAACTGGTGCTGATCAGCTAATGACCATACTGGGACATCTCACTCAGGTTATGAATAATAACCTTACCCGTATGGACCACCTTAATCCGCAGCATGGAGGATCAATGTTAGATCGCTTCATGAGGCAGAAATCATCAACATTCAATGGGAGTACAAATCCATTAGTAGCTTAGAAATGGATAAGTTCCCTAGAGAAAATATTTCAGGCTTTGGGGAGTAGTGAAAGTGAAAAAGTTGTCATGGCAGTTTATTACCTCACTAGAGATGGTGATCAATGGTGGTCAATGATAAAAAACACGAAGGAAGATTATGAAGTATCAAATATGGAAGGGTGAGTTCAAAGTGATTTTCTTATAAAAATACTTTCCTCGTGACCATCAAGTAGATATGGAAATACAATTTCCCAGTTTGACGAAAAAGGAGGATAAGAATGTCGCAAAGTATGAGGATAACTTTAAAAGGATAGTAAGGCATGTAGCAGATTATATACATAACCCAAGAAGTAAGATTGATCATTTCTATGATGGGTTAAAACTGCTTCTCCATCGAGCATTAGTCTAACAATCTTTCTCATCGTACGGAGATATTTTCTCATGTGCTATCAAGATAGAAAAGGAATTCTCTATGTCTTGCAACATTAAGGCAAAAAAGAGAAGAAGAGATCTTATGACCACTCTAGAAATGGAAATAAAGGGAAGATGGGAAAATTTGATTATCCATCTTGCAATAAATGTGGGAAGAAACACCCTTGTACTTGCTTGAAGGTAATGGGAGTCTGTTACAAGTGTGCTGAAAAAGTCCACCAAGCACATGATTGTAAGGGAAAGAGAGTTGATGTCAACGTGGAATGCTATAATTATAGAGAGATGGGATATTATGCAAATAAATGTCCTAAACGTTAGGGGAACGTACCTAAGAAAATTCCACAGGATCAAGGCCAAGCTAATGTTATCATTACTGCTGAGTTAGATGCTTTGAAAGACATGGTGGCTGGTAATGTAATGGTTCCCTCATGTTTAGAAAATTCATTAGTTGATTCTAGATCATCGCATTGTTTCATATCTTCCCAGTTTTCTAAGAAAATTAGATATTTCCAATTTGATTTAACAAGGGAGTTTTCAGTAAATTTTTTTAAGGGAAGTATCATTGCAACAATGTTTTGTGAATCAGTCCCCATTAGAGAACATAAATGATCATTATCCACTGATCTCATTGTCATACCTATGATTGAGTTTCATATAATCCTCGGTATGGATTGGGTTTCGTACCGTGATATGAATATTTATTGTAAGAAGAAGAAGGTTACGATTTTTAATGATGATGATATGGAACACCTTATCCTTAGAGAAGAATCGTCACCACCTAATTCTTATCTAGATCAACCCCCAGTAGCTCAACTAAATTCAATTATTGGGGAGGAATAGAATGAAATGATTGTGGGTGTGGAAAGTAATGTTTAAATAGAGGAAGTACCTATTGTGAATGAATATGTAGATGTGTTTCCATAATATTTACATGGACATCCTCTAGAACGAGAAGTTTAGTTTTCCATTGGTTTAATTCTGGGTTCAAGGCCCACATTGATGACCCCTTATATAATGGCCACTATGGAATTAGTGGAACTAAAGAAACAACTAGAGTAATTGAGTAATAAGGGATTTATTCTCCCTAGTGTTTCTACATGGGGATACCCTATACTTTTTGTTATGAAGAAAGATAGATCTATGACATTGTGCATTGACTATAGGGAGATCAATGCTATAACAAAAAATAACAAGTATCCCATACCTAGAATTGATGATTTATTTGACCAACTTCATGGAGCTCAATACTTTTCAATGATTTACCTTCGATCTGGATACCATAAGTTGTTTGTGAAGAAGGAAGAAATTCCAAAGACAACATTTTGAACCAGGTATGGGCATTACGAGTTTACAGTAATGCCTTTTGGGCTTGCTAATGCACCCTCTGTTTTCATGGATCTAATGAACAAAGTTTTCAAATAATGTCCCAATGATTTTTTCATGGTATTTATTGATGATATCTTGGTATACTCCAAAATATACTAAGATCATTAAAATCAACTGTGTATTATCTTGAAGACTTTGATAAGACATGAATTATATGGGAAGTTTAGCAAGTGTGAATTCTGGATTCAAGAGATTTCTTTTATTGTTTATATTGTCTGTAAGGATAGAATCTCAATTGTCCCTTCTAAGACCAAGGCAATCCATGAATGTCCAGCACCGATGAGTATAACCGAGGTACGTAGTTTTATTGGTTTAGCAGGTTATTATCGATGTTTTGTCCAGAATTTTTCCTGATTGGCTAACCCAATAATGAAGCTCACACGTAAAGGGGTTAGATTTGTTTGGACAAAATAGTGTGAAGAATGGTTCGAATAACTGAAGAGAAGATTAGTCAATGCTCTTATATTGACCATTCCATCGGGGAATGATGGTTTCATTACTTATAGTTATGCATCGAAAAAAGGACGTGGATGTGTCCTTATGCATAATGATAGAATTATTTCATATACATCACGACAATTGAAAATTCATGAGCAAAACAATCCTACTCATGATCTCCATTTAGCTGCTGTAATATTTTCATTGATGATTTGGAGACATTATCTATATTGTGAAAAATGTGAGATATATACCACTCACAAGAGTTTGATGTATATTTTCTCACAGAAAGAACTCAGCATGAGGCAAAGTAGATGGCCCGAATGACTCTAGGATTGTGATTGCACGATACACTACCACCTGGGTAAGGAATATAAGGTGGAATATGCTTTGAGAAGAAAGGATCATGGAGTTTTGAACATGATGAGAATTGAAATGGATCCTATTTTCATGGATCTATTGAATATAGATATGGTAATTACCAATGAAGGTGAAACATCGATACTTTTTCAGATGGTTGCCAAACCATCCTTACTAGAAATGATAAAGGGTTCTCAGACCGATGATGAAGAATTTCAAAAGAAGATTAAAGCTATGAATGATGGTATATTGAGTGACTTTGTGTGTGAAGATGCAATTTTTAAATATGGGAAGAGACTGTGTTCCCGGTATACATGATCTATATAGGGAGTTGTTGGATGATGCTCATGGTTCCAATTTCTCTATACACCCTGGGTGCACCAAAATGTATAGAGATTTGAAGTAACATTTTTGGTCGGACAACATGAAGAGGTAGATTTCTGATTTTGTGTCAAGATTTATGGTTTTTCAACAACTAAAAGTTGGAAGGCATCCTCCTGGTGGAGTATTGCGACCTCTTCCCATACCTGAGTGGAAATTAGATAATATCACAATGGACTTTGTCATGGGACTACCAAAGACTCCTAGAAAGAACGATGCAATATGGGTAATTGTGGATCATCTTACCAAGTATGAACATTTTCATGCTATAAGTGAAGATTTACCACTTGTGCATCTAGCAAGACTATATATTAATTATGTTTTGAGACTTCATATACTGCCACAATCAATTGTTTCTAATCGTGATCCATGTTTTACTTCAATATTCTGGAAAAGTCTTCATAAATCCCTCTATACTGAACTTCGTTTGAGCACTGCCTACCACCCCCAAATAGATGGACAATCAGATCATACTATTAAAACCTTAGAAGACATGTTGATATCTTTCTCACTTGACATTCTGGGTTTGTGGGACCAATATTTACCTTTGGTGGGATTTTCCTATAACAGTAGCTTCCATTCAAGTATTTCAGATGGCACCATATGAAGCGTTATACAGAAAGAGATGTCCCGCACCAACCTGTTAGGATGACATTGGTGAAAGAAAACTCGTAGGCCCAGAACAAGTGGAGGAAATGATGGAAAAGGTAAAGGTAATCCAAACCCACATCAAAGCTGCTCAATGTAGACAGAAGAGTTATGTCGATAATCGAAGGAAGGATTTAGAATTTCATGTAGGAGATCATGTTTTCTTGAAGGTATCTCCATAGAAGGGAGTTGTAAATTTCTGTAAGAAAGGTAAATTTATGACCAGGTTCATCGGACATTTCGAAATTCTAGAACGAATTGGGACTGTAGAATAGCATTTGGCAAAGCCGCCAAATCTCTCCAAAGTTCACGATGTGTTCCATGTATCACTGTTTAGAAAATAGATGCATGACCCAACACATGTACTCACATATGAAGAATTTGAACTAGAACCTGATCTATCTTATTGTGAAGATCCCATCAGGATTCTTGATACAAGAGAAAAATATCTGTGAAACCGGACGACTCTTCTGGTAAACTTTTTATGGAGAAAACATAAGATGGAAGAGGCAACATGGGATCCCGAGGAACTTATGATAAAGAACCACCCAAGTATTTTCATGTGGTAGTATTCAATAAAATTTTAGGATGAAATTATTTGAAGGAGGGGATAATGTAACACCCCAAGCTTCCACGGTACGATTCTCTTTAAATAATATAGTAGCGTGTGTTGTACACAACTTCGAGATTCTAACACACAACGACCAATCAAAGTAGCCATTATGAATAGTAATACCCACTTTTTGAAATTATATAAATTTTATCTCTCAAAATAGACTTCATTTTTTGATTCAGGATATTGAAATTATCTTAGGGTGAAATTTTGGTACATTTCGGATAACTTTTATATTTTGATGAATAGTAAAAATTACTAAATTTTAATTAAAAACAACATTTTTAATAAAGCTAATTAATAGTGATAAATTAATTTGAATGGTTTTAAAGTATATTTAGAATATATTTTTACCATTTAATACAATTTTGGTCATTGGAAATAATTTCACTATTAAACCGGATATAAACAAGTGCCAAACATTTGATAATTATTACTTCTTAAAAACACGCTTTTTGTTTTAACAGTGGGATTTAGTTTTAAATTATTTTATGCCACATATGTGTTTTGAATTTAGAAAAATGGATTCCATATTTATAATCAGGAGGTCAATATTTTTTAAATAGGTAACTTTTATTTTTAGACATTTTGAATAATTAATTCGGTGAATATTTTATTTATCATGGTGAAAGGGTAAATCTGATAAATTAGGGTAAAAATATTATAATAATAATAATATATTACCCTAAAACATGTACTAACCTTACTATTTGATGAATTTCCGACCATGGGCATCTTTGGTTCGACTAGGGGACCCCATGGATCCACTTTTATGTGATAGTGACACTTTATATTAATTAAGTTAAAGTAAATACAAAAATGACATAACCATATATCTTTTAGAAAAATAGTTTTTACATATGGTTATATAAGTTATATTTTCGACTATAAATATTAATTAGAAAGATAAAATAGTTTCATACATAATGGTATTTTATTTATAATTTTTAGACATTGAATAATTAAATTTATTTATGACACAATAATGATGCAGTATTTTCCTTATTAATGAATGAATCAAATAATTAGTATTATAAATGTTAAAATAAATATAATTTGAAAGTTTTGATTCCATACAATAATTTTATTGGTTAATATGAGATTTTTGGATTGCTTAAATTAATTTTTTTCGAATTAATATAGTTTTTATGACTTTAACAAAAATCAATTATTAAATATTGTCAAAATTTACATAAATGAGTTTTTAAAACAAGTATTATATTATTAATTGATATTATACTCCTAAAAATTTAAGGTTCAGCAAAAAGACTTATATCGTGATAGGTGTTTCAATAATGGACCACTTGGGGGGGTCTCTTGTATGTATATAGTTTTTTTATTAACTATATAATATAAAAATACAAAGTGACATGGTAAATGTCAAACTAATTAACTAAGAGTTAAAACTAAAAGATATGGTTAATATAATGACCCAAACATGTCTAAAATATGTTGGTTGAAGAGATTTCAACCCAAACATACCATAGATTTTTTATAATCCACTTTGGAGCCATTAGAATCCAAATATTAATTTATTATAAATTAATACTTTAAGTTTTTCCTAAAGATCCCATCCTACCCCATATAAAAGGACACAAATTCTAACCAATTTTTAACACCTTCAAAGCCTTTTGGTTCAGCCGAAAACTGACCAAATACTCTCTCAACTTCCCTCAATTCAACATAAAGGCCTTAGTTTGATCAGAAAGCCACCCTAAGGAGCCCTTTTTATCAAATCAAAATGAAGAACCCGAAGAAGACATAATGTTTCCGCCACCCTTTTTCAAACTCCTTTCTTCTTCAACTTCTTATTTATTCGTTATTTACATTATAAAATAATAAATCCAGTATCTTATATATACTATGTTGTTATTATAAATATTTTACAACCATATTCAGTATTCTTTCCATCATTTGAATGACATGTCACCATACGTGCGTATGTACGGTTTACCGTCTCCACGTCGTGGTGTAATTGTTATTCAAAAACATTATTGATTGGATAGGTATGATAATGATATGTAATTGATGTAAATAATAAATATAACATGATAATGATTCTGTATATATGATATACCATCCAATTATATATTATTTTAATATCAAAATAATGATATTGCCCCACGTGTGTACGTACGAACTACCGTCTCTAGGAACGCGATGAGATTCATTCCCCATCGAATCCATGCAATTATAATTCTCATTTGATGATTAAAAATAATTTTTAAGGACTTTTTATCATTCTGGATATGAATAAGATAGAACCTATACATAACAAACATGTCTTATGTAAAAAAAAATATATAAAAGAAAACGAGTAAGTAAACACCGGAAACGATGGTAATACTAAGATATTATTAACAAATCAATGCTAAAAGATCATATATGATGTCATATTAATGTAAATTATTCTTATATAATTTAATAAAAAGTATTTCACCATTAATATAATTATCTACAAGGACCTCTTTATCTTCCACATCCATGATTCATAAAAATTTATTTCAAAACATTCTTTCTATTTTTCAGAATATGTGTTAAAGTCATTTATACCCTTTTTTGTCTTTTTATAGGAAGTTTGTAATGGAATCTTTCCGTCGTTTTCCAAACAATTTCCTTTTTAACCTTTTCGACAAAATTAAGGTAAGAATTTATTTTTTAACTTATAATGCGGGTGCGGAAATTTTCTACCATTATAAACTCGTCGAAGCTTCCCTTACAAGATTATATGAATATTTTTAAAGTAAATGTTTTCTTTTATAATTATGTGACTTTTAAATGATTTCAAAAAAAGAGATATTTCTCTCAAATAGTTTTGATTTCATCAATGTCAACATCCTTTGATTGATTTTATGTTTATTTGATGATGATTTATTATGATACAAAACATCAATATTTTATTGAAGGTTTTGTGATATTTTTGACACTTGATGTGTTATTTTTATACCATTCATGTTTTATGGAGAAAGTATAGACATTTCATATGCTAGTTTTAATACGAATGTTTATGTTATGTTTAAACATGTTCATATGAGGAATGAATTGGATGTCATAAGTGATAGGTGGAGCATGCTATAGCTCCTCGATTGATTGGTAGGTATCAAGAGACAAAATAGTGTCTTGGAACGAGGCCTTGACAAAATATTATTTGAAGTTTTGGCACCAGGCCTTGGCTACGTGGTTATGATAGTCTGGAATTATGCATTCCATCATTATGAAATAGGTTATTGATATTTCATGTGATTATTTTACTAGTAGAATATCTGTGTGAATAAGTAAATGGTATTATATTCTTTTATTTTTTCCATATTATGACGAAAATTCATGTTTAAAAGGCTTTTTTTAGTTATATATTCCCTTAAATGGTTATGCTTATTTATGAATGTTTCTGCAATATTGTTATCCTTACTGTCCATCTGAGCTCACCCCTTTCTATGTTTTATTTTTTCCAGAATATGAAGAAGAATATTATGAATAACCTGCAGAGATATTATGAGGGGATATGAGTGTGGACTATGGAGACTATGTTGTTGTAGTTTTCATTTTATGATGTACTATAAAACATTATGAATGTATCTAGTGTTTCCAAGTCTACTATACTAATCGGTCTTTCGAGACATGATCTTTATAGTGATCATGCTAATGATATGTAATAATGCACCGACTCTGGGTAACTGGGGTCAGGGCATTACGTCAAAAATATCTCTTTTCATTCTATCCCACCAGTAATACTCCCAAAGATCTTTGTACATCTTAGTACTACCAGGATAAACTGAAAACGGGGAACTATGAGCTTCATATAACAACTCATTCATCAACTGTGAATCACAAGTCAAACATAATCTTTTTCCCAACCTCAAGAAACTATCATTATCAATTTTACCATCAGGAAACATACCCTTCTGAATCAACTCTACCTTTTTTCGGTAACTCACTGTCTTCTTTCTTCAATTGATTTATTCTATCTAATAGAGATGATCTCACTGACACCTGATATAAAACAAAATAATTTCTAGCAAAAAAACTTCTATGTCAAATTTCTTCAAATCAAAAACCAAAAGATCTTGTTCCAAACGTAACATAGTTAATGAAGTATTACATTTTCGACTCAAAAAAATCAACCACTTCATTTTCTTTTCCCAGATGGTAATGGATCATGTAATCATAATCCTTGATTAATTCTAGACATCTCCACTGTCTCATGTTCAATTCTTGTTGAGTGAATATATACTTTAAAATTTTTTGGTCAGTATATATTTTACATTTTACTCCATACAAACAATGCCTCCTAATTTTTAGAGCAAAAACAACTGCATCTAATTTCAAATAATGTGTCGGATAATTTAACTCCTGAGGTTTCAACTGACATGAAGAATAAGAAACTTCATGATCATTATGCATAAGGACACATCCTAGTCCTTTCAACGAAGCATCACAGTAGATAAAAAAACTCACCATTTCTGGATGGTTGTGCCAAAACTGGATCATTCACGGTTCATCTTTTCAATTCCTGAAAACAATCATCACATTCTTTTGTCACAATGAACATAACACCTTTTCGAGTTAACTTAGTCATTAGACTAAATAACCGTGCAAACTTTTCAACAAACCTTTGGTAATATCCTGCCAAACCAAGAAAACTATAGATCTCAGTTATATTTGTGGGTCTTGGACATTCTTCAACAACTTTTTTTATAAGGATCAACAATTATGCTATTTTTTGAATCAATTTTACCAAGGAAAGGAATTTTTTGTAACCAAAACACTCACTTACAGAATTTATCAAACAATTTACTTTATTTTAATGTTTTCAAGACAACCCTTAAATGATTTTAATGATCCTCTATTCTTTTTGAATTATCCAAAATGTCATCAATAAAAAAAACTAACATGTTTCACCTAAGTCAACTGATCCATCACTGCTACAAACTGTTCAATTATGATTCTGACCATCTCAGGATACTGATTAGAAAGGTCATTTCTCTCTGTATGTCGTCCCAGAAAATCTTCTCTATTTCTATTACGAAAAACCATTCTTTACACAGAAATATCTTAGTCTAAGCATCATGGTAATCTGTAAATGATATATTATTTAAATATTACTATAAATCAATTTATGGACATTTATTTAACCATACCATAACTCCTACAGTTATCTAAACTGGCCACCGATACCAATTATAAGGACCCATCCTTAAACATTACAAAATATTGAATTAAATGAATAATTCACATTGAAGATCTTTTCAGGTTTATATTTTTAGAGAATGAGGACATAAATATTACATCTCAAAAGATTACAAAGTAGACACTTGTACACAGTTTCCATTGTTTTTATAAAACATGAACACTTCAAAAAAAGAGTCATGTCTAGTTCCATGTTTAATATAGCAAGACTTTTCTATGATCCCATCCTTGACCCTATACCACATTAATTCCTATGAATGATATTTAAAAAACATGGGATGAGCATAAAAAGATCAAGAAGGTATATACAAATAAGGAAAACAATTTTTTTCTCAAAAAAATAGGTAAACCATGAATACATTATCATAAGTGATACATTTCACCTTTATGAAGTAGTAAATACTCTTCATTAAAAAAGATCATTACATACACTTTTGTAACCAAAAGACAATCACAAAACCCATATAAAGAACACATAACATATAAATGAAACTTGGTACATAAACATACTTAAATGAAATAACTATATGGTAGACTTCCACACTTATCACTAAATGGAATATCCATACGGCCAACTTCCATACCCAATGAATTAAGGGTTATAATGTTACCACCTATCCTGGTATTCATGGAACCACCCGTCATTTGGTTTATTACGTAACCACCCGTCAAATGTCCAAGTACCATTATAAAATCATAACACATAAAACAAATATAAAGGAAAGAAAAGATTTCCAAATTTCAATCACAATATATCACTTAAATATATTGACAAAACAAATCCATTATCAAAACCATTTTCAATACCAAAATACATAAAATATTATATTGTATTTATTTTCTTTTAAGAAAACATTATGGCATGTTGAGGAAGCCAAAGATCAAATAATACTCGCTATAGAGAAAAAGGTCATTGTCACCGCTTATGTTAAAAGAAACGTACCTTTTTCTTGTTTTGTAGAACACTTCATAGAAAAATATTCCCTTGAATACTCAAGGGTTTTTATACAGTGTATAAAAGTAAGTCTTGTATTAAAACAAAATATGCGTCAATGAAAGGAGGTTTTGACGAAGTCCCTTACCTCTTGTCTGACTTTACTCGATCATTCTTTAATCTCGGGAATAATAAGCTAATGTTAATTTATACTTTCCTAAGAACATTTTTCATGTTTATTATTACTTTTATATCACTTATTACCATGATATAACCATTATGTAATCATTTAAGTTTATAATGTTCGTTTTGTCGATATTTGGTACTTGAGTCAAAAATGAACACATTATATTTACATGTTGTCCATGTTGTCAGTAGATCATTATATCCAGAATGAAATTCATTATTTATATATCATATATATCATATATATCACGTATATACATGTATTTATAATTGTATATAACATTTGTTGGTAATAAATGAAATGCACCATTCTTTGACACGGTAAGTCGTACGTACGCATGAACGCTACATTAATTTCTATTTCTTATTTTAGTTGAATTAAAACATAATGATACATAAGTATATTATTATTAAATTATAATATTATCTCTATCCTTTATACATCCCACATAAGTCATTAATGTGTCCCATCACTTTGAGGGGGTGGTAGCTCGCACTTCCTCAAATAAGATTATCGTATTTACCCACTATGGAAATCATAATGGTGTGATATAAATGGTAAATATATAATCATAAAGAAAAACTAAATATAATATATATTATATAAAAATACAGTTCCATCATAATTTCCACCATGAAAGGCGGTAAGAGGTAATTGAACAATCATCATTTCATGTGGTGTTAGTTTTCAATCCATAGAAACATTATGTTCATCACATATTAGATGGAGGTGTGTGTATGTGTAGTTCTAATAATTATCATAAAAACGTCCTATTATATTAAATATACTGTTGTTGTTATAAAAGAAAGTAATAAAAATATTTTAGGGGTTGATGAAGAAAAATAAAAGAAAACAAATTAAGAGAAATTGTTAACTTTAATTTGGGTAACTCCATATGGTTCGAACCAAAGGACTTCTAGAAGTACCCTCCGCCTAATGTAAGGCTTCTAGTTGGAAGAGAGGGATGTAGGGAGATTAATTGGGTAGTGTTTAGATGAGCCAAATTGCTTGAGATGTGTGAGTAATTGGTTAGAAGTTCCTTCCTTTTATAAGGGAAAATAGGGTCTCTTTAGAAAAGTGTGAAAATATTATTTTATAATATATCGATATTCAATTGATAAAGGTCCAAAAATCATAATTGTCAAAGTTATATGACTCATTGTCGAAATAAAAGCATCCAATAAGAATTGGATAGGCTTTGGATAATATTTTAATCATTATAATCTAATTTATTTAAATCATTTATTAAGGAGGTAAATAATGCATCATTATTGTGTCATGAATAATTTAAATCATTTGATCTCTAAATATTTTAAAAATAATACTCTGATGTAGGAAATCATTTTTTCTTTCTATTAATATTTATAGTCTAAAATATAACTTATATAACACCATAGAAAAATTAATTTACTAAAAGATTTTTTTTGTCAATTTTCCTTTACTATAAAGTAATTAATCTATTGTGTCATTTTCGTTCATTAGTGGCTCCATGAGGTCCCAAAATAGACCAAAATATGCCCATGCTCATCCATTACTCATACAATAAGGTTCAAACAAGTTTTAAGGTAATTTTTAATTATTATAATATTCTTCTTACCTTTAATTACCTTATTTACCTTGAACCGCGGTAAATAAAAGTCCAAAGTTACTATTCACAAAATATTGTTTTCATCTTATTGAACCACATTTTATTTAATAATAACAACCATGTTTGTCGGATTTTTGTAAATCATTTAATAGAAGAGGTAAAAGTTTATTTAAATGGAAAAGTCAGTTTTTTAACTACTACTAAGTGGTTTCATTATTCATTAAAAATTGATGTTTTTCATAAAAATACCAAATATTCAGCCAAATAATTATTTGATATTACTTATTAAAATATGATTTCAATTTTACCAAATTAAAAACATAAAAGTGGCATTAATTAATTTAATATTAATTTCCGTTGTTAAAACAAATAGCGGGTTTTTAAGAAACAATAACTATCAATAGATTGACACTTGTTTGTGTCCAACTTCGAAATAAAATTTATTCCAATGAACAAAATTCGATTAAATGATCAAAATATATTCTAATTAGACTTTAAAACTAATTAAAAAGAAAATAAAACCATATAAATAAATTATATTAAAACATAGTTTTCAATTAAAATACAATATTTTCACTATTAATTAAAAAATGAACATTATCGGAAAAAATCCATAAATTTACACAAAGTAAATTTTGATGTCTACCTTCTATATAAGGATTTTATAAGGTCAAATAGAATTCATTAAAGTGACCAGAATTATTTTTAAAGAGGGTTATCCATTAAATGTTGGTAAATCATCCTTTTAAGGCAAAGTATGCTTAAAATTAGATTCATTCACTTTTTAATCCTATAACTTTTTATTGGATAAATGTTAAAACATTTAAAAAACATGTATAATCATATTTTAGTTAGTTATTTTCATTACCACCAATACAACTACTAGTATTTAACTACCATTTAAAATAATAATATTATATTATTAGTGTGCAATGTAAGATTTCAATGAAACCGGGTGTTGGGTATTGGGTACGCTATTGAACATTCTAACCCTTTTAAGGTAAAATATATATTTAATACAAATATATTAATAAATATGAAAATATATTATTCTTCATTTAATTTGGATGTTACAATTTCTTTAGATGGTGGTTGAATCAATGTGTTTTAGAACTGTGAAGTGTAGTGGAGAGGGGGTGGGCTTTGATAAGTGAGATGAGTGTCCCACTTGTATGCGTTGAAAATAATAAGGTGTACCCATGTTTTTCACATTACGCAAGGAAAAAAATGGAACCTTATTGATAATATAAAATATAAGGTCATGATATTGATATAAAATGAATGTTTGAAATGATTTAATTTATTTTTAACCATTATATATCTATTTAACCACTCGGTAAATCCATTTCTATCATAATATCATTAATTAATTTTAACAACTTTTATTATTCGTATTGTGAAAAATGAGTTTTATATTATTTTAAAATATATAATTTTATTATTTTGAATATGGAATCTATTTTTTATAATTCTATTCATATAGGTGGAGAAATGTAATTTAAAATTAAATTTTTAGACATGATGAGAAAGTAATTTTTCAGAAATTTTTTTTCAAAGGATTTAAAAACAATATCAGAATTTTATATTATATTTATTGAAATGACCTAAATTTTAAATATAGATACTAAATTACAAACATTTTAATTTAATGTTCATATTAAAACAAATTTAGTGATTTTAAGTGATTTAATATAAAAAACAACCCTTAATTAACACCAGTATTATTTTCTATTCATTTAAAAATTTACTTTCTTGGAAAATAAAAAATAATTAACCCTAAGATAATTGTGAAATGTTGATTAAAAAAATAAAATTAATTTTTTCACGTAAATATTATAAAATTGGTATATTTTAATTTCAGATTTATTACACAAAATGCAACAAAACTACATTTTTGACCAATATCTTTTTTAAGAATGAAGTTAAGTTTATTTTATCAAATGCATAGAAAATATATGAGATGAATTTAAAATATTATACATAACATATATATTATAAATTCCATTAATTTAATTAAAACAAATTTTTTTTATATTTTATTTATCTAAAACACACTTTTGAGCATATAAATTGTTTTCTAAAAATAGACTCCCTTTATTTTCGGATGGTTGTTATTTTAATTTCTAATCAATTATTCAAAAATGAATTCATTTAATATATTGGTGAAGTTAATATATTTTCATAATTTATTCAATATTATTCATACACTCTATTCTAACATCTCAGTGTTAACATTAATAATAATAATAATATTTTTACAGTATGTGAAGTTTTCTTTATAATCATTGTTCTATGGAATGAATGATGAACTTTTTATTTCATGTAATGAAATCCAAAAATACTCTTTCATGTAATGAAAGATATATTCAGTGTTTTTTGTAATGCAAAATAACTAAATGAATAGATTTATTAGAAAAAAATTAAAAAAATCATGCGGTGTTTTAGGATAAGGTTGGTATTTTTTATCCATTTTTGGTTTCATCACTTATTACATTTATTTGGATTTTTTTTAATGTTTAATTGATGTTCTGTATATTTGGAATATTTTTTAGATTTTTTTCTGCCTTAGTATTTGTAATTTCATTTAAAATCGTGATTTGGTTTCATTGGTTCTTTTTTGTAAAAAGTTAAGGAAATTTATAAAATTTTAATGGGATGTTTTGGTTCTTGAAGAGGGATATTCATAAGTTCTTATATAAGAAAACTCTTGAAATATTTTGGGTGTGTTGGGGTTTCATATTATAATGAAATTATTCTAACCTCAGTGATTTCAATTTTAGTGAACAATTTGATTTTTGGGGTATTATAATTTATTAAATTTGGACCATGTGGTATCAAATTATTCCAAAATTTTGGGAAGCGGGTTTTAGGACTTGGTCATGATTTCATTGAGATTTGATACCCTTTATGTAATTTGTTTTTGATTATTTATATTTTTTCTCCTTATGTTGAGATACGTTAATAGTATTTTGATTAAGTGATTTGTTCTGTGATTTTTTAGAATGATTCCCCTTGAAAATAACTAACAATTTAATAAGGTAATTCCTATGGTAGTTATCCTAGTGAATCCAAAATTTTCCACCAGGTCTTTGACTTTGCCTGAAATCATGATGGATTGGCTGTTCTATTCTCTTCCCATCACATTGGTCCTAAATGATATTTTTTTGAACCATTTTTCTTGAGTTTATATGTTGACTGAGGATCTTTATAAGATATTTATTGGATATACATGGTTGAAGATATTATTGAATGATACAAACTCTGAAAGCCTCTAGGCTGAGATATATCATTCATTTGTTTTATGGTTTGGGATTAGAATGTTGGAAGGTTAATGTTCATGATGAAACATTCAATGAACTGTCTTGGGAATATTTTAAGGCTAACTTCGTTCATATGTTTTTTCATGATGAAGTGAGAGTTAAGAAGGTGTTGGGGTTTTTGGGTATCATCTAGTGAGATCATTCCAAGAGAGACTATGTTGAATGTTTTACAGGCTTGACACCATTATCTATAGAGTTTTCTAAGGAATATTTAATGTGGGATTGGTTTTTTAGTTCCTTCGTTTGGAATGAAATTATTTAGTGATTTATATTGGATTGACTACCATTTTGGATATAACAACCTAGAGCACGAACATCTAGATCTTGTAGAGAAATCCTAAACATTATAATTTTATCTTGGATACCGATAATTGTGACAAATTTATTTCCATTCTAATCATTACAACGTCCAAAGGAATGGTATAACCACTTAAGTTCTAAAGTACCATTTAGGTTTAGATTTTAGAAAATTATGATAAAATCCTACAAAACAATACCCATGTTGCCAAATATGATTTTCTCCCACTTAACCCATATTTTCTTAATCCATATTAAGTCATAATCATCACGCATATGAAATCTGTTGTAGACATATTTCATTTAATCTCATTATTTATAAACTAGTAGATAATAAAACATAATAAGGGTGACATATAATTCTATTGAAGTGTAAACATAAGAATTTGTTATTGAATTCCATAAATAAGCATAATTTATTCATTTGTGTATGACATCCTAATCACAATGCATAAAAGAATCATACAATAAAACATACACATAAATTCGAGGATAATAAAATATAAAAAATATGGAAATAATGTTTCATTATAATTAATAATAATAAATCATGTGGTATAAATATTTATCATAGGTATCATTATAAACCTGTATCAAACTTAACAAAAATGTTTTGGTATCATGGATAATTTTTTTTATAACTCATGTTAAACCTATGTCAGAAATAACTATAGACATGTTGAATCCATAAGATAAACCTTCAAGTATTTCACTCCTTATTTTATCTCAAAACAAGGTATATGAACCAATTAATTTGAGTTTTATATATGTGTTATAATCATTTAAGCTATAATATGATCACCTGGTGATATCTGGGCCTTCCAATCATATAAGCTATAACTGGATCAGCCAATTCAATATGGAACACCACATAATATAATGTGTAATAGGCTCACATATAGCTATATTTTCCACCATTTAATATAATTTTTAACATCCTTACATGTTTGTATCTATTCTTCCCAACTGTATAAGTAATTTTTAAGTATCACAACATGAATAATGTACAAATAGATTGAGTTTCACCATAAAACTTATTAAAACCATCATTATTCATTTCAAAACTTGAGTAACCCATTGAAAAGAAGTGGGTTTCATATCACATATTTGAAAAAACATTAACCCATGGAAAATAAATTGGTTCCATAAAATTATATTTGCATCATTTTTAACCCGTTGAAACGAAATATGTTAAATAACAATCCCTTTGAAACAGTATTAATAACTCCGGATGAATAATTAAGATGATGTCATTACAAAATATCCCCATTTATGTTGAAGTAACAATAACGGTCATTGGCATTGATGAATGGAAATACCATTAAAATTTTATTAAATACATTTTATGAAAAATAACATTATCATTTTGAAAATCACTTTTTAAAACATAAAACATTTTTTAAATTATTAAATTTAAAATTAACTATTATATATTATAAATTAATATTTTAAAAATAATATTAAAAATACTAATTATAAATTATTTTTTCAACATTCCAAGGATGCTTCCACAAAATGACAGTCTTGTTTAAGGGTTATTCTATATATATTGTAAAGAACATTCATTTTGCACGGTAAAAAGGATTGGAATGATTCTTGTTTATAAAGAGACAAGAACATTTGTTCTAAAAAATTTTCATAAAAAATAATATTTTTAGTTTTTCTTAATAAAACATTTTTTAAAGTATAAAAACATTTTCGAAAACATTTTGAAAGGAAATTTTTTATTCTAAGAAAAAAGTTTTCTTACAGAAGGGAGAAATGAAATAGGATTTTCATAATAAAATAATCATTTTTTAATCAAAAATGTGTGAAAATGGTATGATTACATTAAAATTTCTTAAAAACAAGATTATAAAATATTTCATGTCAATAATGAAATTTCAATATTTGATACATATTTATATACAATCACAATATATGGTTATATTGTAATAAAATACTCTTAAAAACATCTTAAAATTGAATGATAATACCCATTAAGAAATAAAACAAAGAATATAATTTAAATAAGAAGATTCATTATTTTAATTTTCAAATTATAAGTACATACACATCATAAATTATGTTTGGTGTATAACGTAACATACATCTCAAAAGGGGAAATTGTGAAAAAAAATAACTTGCCACTTTGGTTACATTGAATCCATAGAACTCCTGAAATTGAAATAGTAAAAATGATATTTAAATATAAATATTAATGAGGATAATAACCGTAAAAAATTCATTGTAATTATAAAAACAATACATGAAAAATAATTGATGAATTTTTCATATATCTCATATAAATAAAAGCGAGATGAGAAAAAACCCATACCTTGTGTTTACTTTTAGTTTAACATGATTTATCCATTCATATATGGTTTAAAACATGTTATTAAATTATTACCGAACCATATAAATATTTATAATATCATATATCATCATTATTTAAAATCTTGTCTCCCATTCATTAATAATCATTCACTATTTTAATTGTTGTAGGCATTAATTGCATATTTTTCTCATTCATTGTTTATTATAAAAGTCTAGGGTTCTCATAATATAATATAGTTCTATCATCTCTACAATAATAATCATGAAATAATTTTCATATTTATGGAAAAATTATAATTATTAAATAATTTATTAAACATGGTTATGAAAAATAAAGCATGTTACGATCACGGAGATGGTAGGCCATACGTACGCTTGAGAAACTTATCTATTATTCAATTATTGTTATAAAAATGATGTATTTAATATTTATTCTTTACAATATGATAATAATTTATTATATAACATATTATTACAATAAAAATACTTATATATATATATCATCTATGAGGTGTGGTGATAAAAATATAGTCACATCGCTTCCTGAAGGCGGTAGTCTAGACATACAACAATAATGTTAAAATTTTTTAGTATAAAATCAAAAAGATATATTATCAATTAAGAATGATAAATATTTCTTAAATATAATAATTATTTAATTTATATCAAATATAGTTATTATATCCATCCTTAATATATTCAACGTAATGAATTAATGAGTCACATCACTTCGCTAGGTGATAGTCCTCCATGCACACGAATGGCGTTATCAAATTCCAAAAAATTGCATGTATGAATTTATGTGTTATATAATAATTATATAAGAATAATAATATCTTAATTATAATTAACATATCAAATATATAGTATTTCCATAATTTTTCCAACATTTTTGGGTTGTAATAAAAAATCAAATGACCTTGGTTCGTGAGGTGGTAGTCCAATATACACATGACTTATGATTTTGTAACCCATTTTATTGAAGCGTGTGCTATTTTAGTTAAAACAATAATCATATATAACATATAATTATATATGAGATATTTATGTTATTATTTTATCCAGGATGAAGAATAATTTCATTTGTGGATAAATAAATGAAATAAATCTATTTTTGATGAATGTTACTACTTCTTTATGTAACTCCATTGGTTTTGAACAAAAGGTCATCCCTAGTTAATTTTGTAACCAAGATAAGGAATCCAAAATGTTTGGAGGGACGTTTTAATTTTATTTTATAAGGTTTTGTCATATAAATATGTCTCTAGAGGTGTGAAGAGATTAGAAGACTTGGAGGCCTTTTATAAGTAAGGTGATTGAACACTTGTACTTTTTTTGAAAGAGTGAATTATACCAACGTTTAATTCATGTATCTAGGACCAAATAATGTGTAAAACTAGATCATAGAATGTATAATGTATAAATATTTCGATAAAGTGGGGTTTGAATGAGTTTCTAGGTCATCTGTACCCTTATGATAATTTTTTAACAACCATGTTTACTCATTTTTATAATAATTTCTATAATTAATTTTAATTGTTTTTAGTAATCGCATTGACCAAAAATTAACTTAAACCAGTTATAAATTATAAAAAAAATTTATTCAAAATATAAAATCCCTTTTTTATAATTCAATTAATATAATTAGATAGATTTTATTTAATATTAATCTTATAGACACAATGAGACAATAATTATTTAATAAGGGTGGTTATTCTCAACAAAGATGATTCTATATTAACCATTTGAATAATATTAATAATTATATGAAACTAAATTTATAAGATATTTTATATAATACATAAAATTAAGTTTATATATTACCAAATAGGGATAATTTTACTTAATTAAAATGGATAAACATTATACTTTTTAAAGAAGTTTTTAGAAAAACATCTATTTAAATACCAAAAAATGAACGTATAAAAAAATTAATATAATTTTTATTAAAAGTAATTTAGATGATTAAATATAACATATGTCACATGAAAACACATTAATAACATATTTAGACATTTAAATTACTTAATTTATCTAATATAAAACATGCTTTAATTGTTTTTGACATTTTTACTAATCATCAGAAAATTAATATATTCAGAAAAATCCCAAAACATCACCAAAACTATCTTTTGATATTTCACTTTAAAAAATGATTTTTATTTTTTCCTATAAGGTATATATTATTTTTAAAAATCAGTTCTATGAAATGTGTTCTATAAAATGGTGGAAAAACAATTTTTGAAAAAATATACAGTTTTAAGCATAATATTGGATTTATTTTTAATTCATTTAATGAAAATACAATGAATGAATTTTAAAAATTATATTATATATATAGATTTAAATAATATATACCAAAATGGGTAATTTCTTTAATATATTGGTATAAAACACAATTGTGTACATTATAATTGTTTTTCAGATAAGGATTTCCCTAAATTTCAGAAATGATTATTTTAATTTAAAATTAATTTCTCAATAATGAATTAATTAATTATATTTATATTTATTTTGAACCATATTTTTATAATTATGTAAATTTTCTTCCTATACTAAATTACAATAAATAGGTTATAATGTTAATATTTATAATGGGTCTTTAATGTCTGTTGTTGCGTGTGGAATAAATTTTCAAAAATAAAAAATATCGGGGTTGCATTATACAAATATAAGTTGAACAATTATTTTAAAGAATTATCAATATAGTTTATAACATACATTACACTATATAATAATATTTTTTTATATTTTAAAACCCTAGTATGTCATATCCTCCAACCATTTAATAAATTGTGTCATTGCAAATTGTACTTTTTCTCCATAATAAATTGTTTGTCATATAAATTAATTTCTTTTAACCAAAATAAAAAATATTGTTACTAAAAAATCCTTATAATAAATGAGATGATAATATATGATTTTTATATTTAATAACAGAAAAATAATGTTCCATATATAAGATCGTATGTGGGAATGGAGTAATGTTTAATTAATTATAGAAAGTGATATAGGTCATTGATCACATGAAAGTGAATGATCAATCAAATAATATGGGCATCAAAAGAAAGATTTTTGTGTAATTTAAAAGACAATTAATTCATTATAATTTATGGTTCTTGGATACTACTTTTGTTTCAAGATCCTTTTCATAGTGTTTAGGAATTATCTCACCATATATACTAAGATAATATGAAAATATACATACTTGAAAAGATGAATTTTATACATTAATAAATTTCAAACACAACATCATCTCATTCCCCAATTATATGTATTAATGATGTGTTTCTCCTCGATGAAGCACTGCTGTTTTAATGGACCTTACTATCCTCGTAAGTAATAAAATATATTTCAATTTTATTGAGAAATTAACAAAAACTAACATGGTTATCATATGGTAAGATAATTAACTAAATTAATAATCATTTATAAGATACATTAATCTTCAAAAATAATTAGTAATATCCAATGTGAAAAAAAAATTCAAAAAAATGAATATGTTATTTACCTAAACATTTTCCACATTAATTTATTCTTTTGAGTTGAAAAACATTGGCAACTTCTTTTGAAATAATATTGATCACTTAGTGGCCATATAACTTTTCTATCCCAATATTATCTACATGATAAAATTTTGTATCCATAATTAACTCAATATATAGGATCATATAATCTATAATGGTTATAAATAAAAAAAATATTAATATAAAGATTACTGTAATACTTTAAATTATTAAAAAGTTATAAATATACATCGACTAAATAAAACCCCTCAAAAAATGTCACTAGTCACTTCAAGATCTATTCTCTTAATAACTATTTGTGGTGTCTAATAAATTGAAAATAATATATTAACTAATCTTATAGCCCTATGAATGTATCCATAACTCTTAATATAACCCCACATGAATGAATCCTAAAATCCAAAGTTGTCTAAAATGACTTATTATTCCAACTGTAACAACCCAGGACCCGCACTCCTAGAACATGTGATAAAATCAGAAACATTTCATTTACAGACTTGATATCAATAATTATGAACCAATTTATAACCATAAAAACCATAAAACACCAAAAGTAAAATTATGATAAATATTATTCTCAAGGAATTTTTAGGTTTATAGTTGGATAGAATATGAAAAACATTTATGAAATCAATACAAATGTTGGTAAATTAGAATTTCTCCTACACAACCTTGTTTTTCATATTCCACATTAAGTCATAATCATCATACATATGAAATAATTTCTATAAATATTTCATTAAAAATCATCCATTATAATGTAGGGGAAAAGGAAACATAATAATAGTGGTATCAAATTATCTTAAAGGGTAAACATAACCATTAGAAATTAAATCACATAAATGACCATAAGAATATATTAAGGGTATAAAAACATAATCATAGTTTATTAGAGAATAATAAAAAACTAATACCCATAAATACCTAGATAATCATATATAATAACATAAAAATGGAATGATTCATCATTATTGATAATCATAAGCCATTAGATATCAATCTTGATAATTAGAAACATTATAATCCCATAGAATGTATAAAAAGATGTGTTTATATCTTGTAATGTTTTTTCTTCAAATATAATTTTAATCCCATGTAAAAAATAATCACATCCCAGTTAGATCAATATGAGAAAACCACAAGTTAATTTATCTTTCATTCCTCTCGAGAAAAGAATCATAACCCATTTTATTGAAGTGCTATTTGGGAGCACCCAAAAATTAATCTTTAAGGGGATCACCCTATGCTATAGAGCCACCAATTTGTATAAGATGTGATAAGATCATACCATTCTATCTGGGATGCCCCATTTGATATTCTCTAAAAAAATAATCTAATGCTATCAATGATTCCCCATTATATAAGATTTATTGAGATAATAGAATTATATATAGCCCTCCCCATCATATAATTATTTTTCTAGCACCAAAACATGAATAAAGAATAAATTGTATTTATTTCATCATAAATTTTATAAAAAATAAGCTTTTATAAAATGATTAACCCATAGAAAGGAAATGTATTTCCATTATATTACTTTGAAACAAGATTAAATCTTAGGAAATAAATGGGTTCCATAATAATATATTTGAAACATGGTTAACTTGTAGAAACGAAATGGGTTTTATAACAATATCAATGAAACGAGATTAACCCATTGAAAAGAAACCAGATCTATAATAATATATTTCAAACAATCTTAACCAATTCCGAGAAATAATGTATATGGTTTCATTAAAAAATATCCCCATTGAGGATTATGTAACAAAAATGGATTTTAATTTTTAAGAATAGAAAAACCCTTAAAATATCATTATAAAAATTTTGTTGATAATGATCTATTTATTTTGAAAATCAAATTTTTAAAAATAAAATACTTTGAAAATAATTTTGATTGAAATCAATCATGTAACATTATAAATTAAATTTTTTAACAATTATTACATTTTATTTAAAAATAGTGTTGTATGCTCTAAAATGAATCATTAAGAAAATGGTGTTCATGTCAGTGGGTGATTTCATACATTGGGTAAAGAACATTCCTTTTCCACTATAAAATAGTTGGAAAATTTTCTTATTCGGAAAGGGAAAAAAATATTCCATTGAAAAAAATAAAAAAATGAGTAAAAATTTCATTAATAATTAATTTTGAAAATGATAAAAAAATTAAAATATTTTTAAAAAACATTGTTTTATATGAAAAAATATTTTAGATCGAAGGGAGAAATGATGTCATATGTCAATTATACAAATTACAAAATTTTTTAATTATTTGAGTCAAAAAATGATAATTACTTGATAAAATCATGATTAATGAAAGGATAATATAAGTCATGATAATTATAATATTTAACAATATGAGATTTAGTCATACACAATCTTGATAAAGGATGAGATCGAAATAAAAGACTCCTACCACATTGGTAACATTGAATCATAATCCCCCTATAAGAATACCAACGAATGAAACATATAATATAATTAAAATAAATATATTCATGATTTTACATGTAAAATGTGCAGTATATACACCTCATAAATTATCATTGCAGTATAACGTAAAAAACACCTCAAATAAGAAATATCGATACAAAAATAATTTAACAATACAATAACTATGAAAGAATAAATCACGTGAAATATAGATCCTAAAATGGATATTTAAATCCAATTATATATAATTTTGATAATAATAAAATACATTCATGTCCATTATATACACAGTATATCAAAAATATGTCATCAATATAGATTATATCTTATTGAAAAAAAAGATAGATGAGAAAAACCCTGACCTCATGCAACCTTTTGGTCAAACATGATTTTACCTCTTATATAGAAGTTTTAAACAAGTTATTAAAATTAATATACCCATATTAATATTTTTAATATCATATATGATCCTTTTCTAAATTATAGTTACCTATTCATTAGTAATATTTCATTAATTTCATTATTGCAGGTGTTAATCGCCTTGTTTTCTTATTCGTTCTTCTTTAGGAAATCTATATTTTTTTGCATTTAATATATTTATATCATATCATAGATAATAATTATTCACCAATAATCATATTTCTTCATCAATTATTAATTTTAAACCTGTCATGAAATATAGTTATGAAAAATAAACTATGTTACAATTATAGAGACAGTTAGTCGTACGTAGCCATGATCAACGTTTCAATTTTTCAATGATCATTATGGTAGGAAGTTAAGTAATATTTATTATTTAATAATTATTATAATATATTTTCTATAAAAATAGTTTTTAAAAAATACTTACATATATCATCCATGAGTTGTGGTAATGAAAACCTATTCACATCGCTTCGTAAAGGCGGTAGTTAACATATATAAGAACAATGTCATACTATTATTACTGTAAAAGTTAAATTATATGTTATGTTTAAATAGTTACAAATATGTCCTTAATATAATTTTAATTTAATTTATATCATGTATAATTAAAAATATCAACCTTAATACATTCCATTTAATGCGTGATTAAACCACATCGCTTTGTGAGGTAGTTGTCTACCATATATAAGAACGATGCCATCATATTTAGACAAAATAGAAATAATGAAAGTATGTGTGATATAATATTTCTAGTATCTTAAAAATTTTATAAATATCATAAATATAATATATAAATATAATTTACATCATTATTACCAACCATGAGTTTTGTTAATAGAGAAATGAATGACATTAGTTTGTGAGTTGGTAGTCTGTCGTACATACGAATGTTGATTTCATAATGCATTTGAGGGACGTGTGTGTGAGTTTATGTATTACCTATAACATATAAAATAAAATTATATGGAATAAAATTTTTTCATTATATCATCACTGTATAATTAGAATTGACGGGGTGGAGAAAGAAATTAAACAAAAATAATTGCTGATAAATGAAACCTCTTCTTCAGGCAACTCCTTTGGGTTTTCCCCAAAGGCCATCCTTGTATGTATTTATTCAAAAACTTAGGCTTATGGGATAAATATTATGAAATATTAGAAGTTAATTTTTCAGTTCTTATACAAGAAAAATGTCTTGAGAGGTGTGTAGTGTGGAGGAGAGGTTGTGTCCTTTTATAAGTTAGGTGAGTGACATGCTTATAATCATTTTGAAACGGTGAAGTCCACCGAAATTTTTACCATCTCACCAGGACTCAATAATTAACCCAAAATGATAAAATAATATATATGGTAGAAATATCTTCATCCAATGGGTTTTTTAAATTTTTCTATGTTTTTTACCCCTTGTGTTAAATTTAATTACTATGTAAGGTCTTTTTTACCTTAATCATTGTAATTACTTTTTATTATTTTATTTTATCAAATTTGTAAAAAAAATTATGTTGAAACAATTATAAATTATAAATGATGTTAATTCAAAATATGAAATCATTTTTTTCAAATTCAATTTTTAGAATTGGAAAATTTTTATTTCTTATTAATCCTGCAGAAGCAACAATACAATTGGTTTTTAAAAACAATATTTCTTTAGAAAAAGATGATTCTATATTAACTCCATGACTAATAATATAATTTTTATGAACTAAATTAATAATTAATGATATATAATATATAAATTAAAATTAAAATAATACCAATTTAAGACTATTTTAATTAATTAAAAATGTGAAACGTTTTGCATTTTAAAACTGTTTATAGAATAACACATTTCAAAACCTAAAAGAAAACATATACTAAAAAAGTATATAGTCTCGGATCAATGTAATTTAGTGGATGAAATATTAAATTAGTTACTTAAAAACATATTCAAAACACATTGGGACATATAAAGTACACATTTTAATGAAAATAAAATAATTTTTTCACAAAATTTATAACTTTCACTATTCAAAAAAAATTATTATTTTTTATTAAATCACTAAATAGAACCCTGATTAAAATTATATATTGAAATATAAAAAAAATAAATCTTATAATTTTTAAATATATTTTATAAAATTGTTAATTTTTTTAAGATATGTGCACCACTAAAGTTTAACAAAACTAATTTTTTGAAAAAATTGAAAATTTAAGCATTAAATTGTATTTATTTTTATATCATGTCTAAAAAATATCATGTATGTTAAAAATTTGATATAATGATTATATTTATTTAATAAAATAAAAAAATTATTTTTTAGTTTATTTTTTTTAAAAAAAGATGTGTGCATAAAAATAGTTTTCCGAAAAAAAAAATTTCTTTTAATATCAAAAGGGTTTAATTTTAATTTATTATTAATTTATTATTAAATAAATTACTATATATATTTATATTTGTGTGTGTGTGTGTAAAATATATTCTCATCAATTAATTAATCCTAGTTATACCCTCTTTTATAGTGGTTAGGTTGTAATCGTAATATATAGCATGGGACATTTATGTTTGGTAATGTATGATGAAAACAATATCATTCAAAAAAATAATTTTTATGAATGTAGCACAAGATAAATCGGTTTTTTCTTGGAACTAATTCTGAATACCATTTTTTCATTTCCATTATTCTATGGAATATTATTTTCATCTTTAAAAATATTTAGGTTTTAAAATGGAATAATTTAATGAGGCCACTGCTTCTGACGCAATCATAGAAAGGAATCATATAATGGTTGATGCATCGATTCCCAATAGATCAGGTAAAGTTAATCTGGCTTTAAATAAGGGTAATTAGGGGGTGGTGGTGTTTGGAATCCATCTTCACAGCAAGAAATTAGTATTTTAGAAAACCTTAGGCCCTTGGTGTTTTTATAATGTGGGATATTTTTTCACATTTGGTCATCTTAATGTCCACAATGAAGAATTATCTTCTCTAAGGAATATATTGTAACATTCATTGAATATGTGATATGGGAGGGCATAAAAAAGGGAAGGCACTGACCTAGTTTGGTTCTTGATAGTGTTCATTTTGTTTATTCTTTTGGATAGTTGAAGGTCAGTCATTATTTTGGGATCATCCAACTATGAAATGTTTCTGTTCGTTTAGGGTGTGTCACATCATTCATGTATCCAGTTTCTTTTTCATTAATGGACGAAATGAATTTTTACAATATTTATTTATATATTTATTATTAAATGCTAGGTTAATTATCATTTCTTTTTAGCTCTTATAGATTAGGTGTTCAGAATAGGTAGAACTGAGGGTACATTATCAGAAAATATTTGGGTAGTTTTGTTTTCGGTAGGGATATAGATTCCACCTCATTGTGTTTTCTTCCATGATTACTATGAGATGGTACACCAACTATTTGGGTATAAAAATCCCCATGTTCTACTGAATATCCACATGTTAGAGCTGTAAAAACCTAGTAAATGATAGAATCAATTACCTTTATGTTTATTATGATATTTATATTCATTATAAAAACATTAAGTAGAAATTAAAAAATGAATATAAATAGTTATAATTAAAAACATTTATAAAAATGTATTATTTAAATTTTTTTCAAATTATAAAATTTTATTTTTTTAATATTAATTATTATTATTGAAATTAGAATATAAAAATAAAATTAGGTTTAAATTCTTTAATTTTTTTTGAAAAATGTAGATTTTTCAGTTATAAGTGTAAAATAAAAATATTTCTAGAAACGTATTTTCCTTTTAATAATGTATGGAAATTTAATGTCATATTATGTTTTTAATATGATTTAAACTAACATAATTATTATATATTTATATTTAACTCTATTAATTTCTTTCAGATCTACTTTGTATTAGATTTTAGAATTGAAGTGTCTAATGGATCATGTTGTCGCACTAAGAGGTGGGGGTGAAATATGTTATACATTTTTTTTGAATTATTTTTCATAGTTTAATTAAAACCTTTAAAATGTATTATGTTTAGTGGATATTGAATATAATTCATAATATAACTGAAAAACATAAGAAAATATTTCTAAAACATTTGAAATTTAGACCTACTCTTTTCCTTGTTGGTTAAACCACCCAACATGGATTATACCCTATATTCTTGTTATAAATTAAATTTGTTCAGGATGTAACTATTTATACACCATGGTAGTCAATCCTCACGTTGATCCTATTTATACCTCTAGCAATCTTACTCTTTTGCCTTAGTTGGTTAGAAACCTCAATCTTTTGGCCAATTAGATCCCCTAGTCTATCAAGCATATTTTTTAAATAGATAGACACCCCCGGTCACAGGATCATCCCCCTTCTTGTTCATAAAAATACTCAATCCAATGATATGATGATCTCTTGATCTTCCTCTATGATCTTTCTAGATTACATTAGATCATGTAAAATTTTAAAATATTTGAACATTTTTTGTTCTTGATCGATTGTATCAAATCCCCTATTGATGGTCAGTTTTCTTAGAGCAATACTACTCAATATATTCATTATTATATCTGATGTAGTCTCAACCTCTATGAACACTATGTAACATAAATATAAATTTATTGTGACATAATTTTCTAGCTTCAGTAAAAAAAACTGCACAATCTTTATGAAAAATATATTTAATGTGAATCACGTCACTTCATGCAATCATTGAACAAATTCTTAAGGTATATATGGAATCATGTGTGGTCTTCTAAAATTCATCATGAATTATTACATGTGTATCAAAATACTGACCCCTCTTATACATGTAGCAAATTTAGCATGTGAACATTCATATTTCCTTTGCAAAATAAAATATCACATGTGTATCCCACATTATATGGACATTATTATCATGCATGAATATTGAATATATTAGGTACATCATTCACTAAAACCTCGCTAAAACTTCATAAAAATTATACCATAAAAATATATTTTACATCGACTAAATCCTCCTTCATAAGAACTCAAATAATTCTCTCAAACTCATGTCATTCATGTTAAAATCCTACATCCATGGATATCATTTTTGGAAATTTTTTGAATCTCTTACTTTAATCAGAATACGCGGGGCCTATTTCTTCTTCACATGGTTGTATTTGCATTTTCTTATTTTTCCATCACAAAACATAGTTTTAATCTTGAATCCGGTTCATATAAATTAAAATCACATCATTAAATCTTGAATATCTAGAAAGACACAACACGAGTATATAGAAACTATATGAGAATAGATAATGCTTCAAATAATATGTTTCACTATTGAATCTCTCTAGAAAACTCTCTTAAATATGAAATTAGCTCATAATGAAAATGCACAAGGTTTGGTTTATATATAAAAAACACTCCACTGACTTACCTCATGTTAACCACCTCACATTAATTACACTGACTTACCATATCTTATGCGACAATGAGGTTCACCATCACCGTAAAAACTGGTTTTCCCAATTCGACTTTTCTTTTATTTTGAAACAACCCTTTTCTTATCATTTGATTATGAAGGTGGGAGGATTTTACTTTGTCCAAATTTATAGCCATAAGATTCAAAAGTCTAGAAATAAATGCCAAATAGCTTCAATATATGTGGGGGACAATTTTTACTTGAATATAAAACAACCAACCCATCATGACATAACTGAATCACCCACTACACGATGCATTATATCAATTAAAGAAAACACTAATCATCCATTGATATAAAAATAAAAATAAACCATGAATTATAAAAGAACAAAATAATATCAAAGTACACAGTAGAAGATGAAACTCAGAGACTAAAACAAAACACATGAGAGCTCCAAACATGATTCTTGATCAAACTCTATAAAACTAAGAACGTATAATGATGAAACATTAGATAAGTGTGATACATTTCTTTATTCCGTGTCCCAGTAAACAATAAAAAATAAATCACCAATGTGAAAAATCAAAGGTGAGTAATGAATCTCAGTTGATTTTTCCAAGTGAATTCCATACCTATGACACCAGGAATGAACTAGTTAACACATTTATAAAACATTTTATATAAAAAAAACATGATATAATTTATCACAAAAACAAAAATATTATAAAAAATTATTTTTCCACACTAAAACCATTATCCAGGAATGTACCAAATAATTTGTGAAAAACCCTTCCATGATTACATTTATTTAGCATATCCCATTCTAATCCACATATCCACCTATCCCAAAATTTTCACATGCATGATTTGTTATGACAGTTCCATAATCATGAGAGGTTTCTCATTGAAATTCCAAGTAATCAAAACGTAATAAAATCTCATATTCCATTACACCTTTAGAACTGACTATAAGGTAATATTTCAACCAAAACTCATAACGCAATATGAACAAAAACCACCAAGTATGCCCAAATATCATTTAATGAAAATCATGGAAACCCCATTTGAAATTACAAATCCATTTCAATGAAAAACCCATTTCAATATAAGAAAATTTTCATTGAAATATCTTTCTCCATAACTTGTTCAAAGAAACTATTTTAAAATCATTTGTCAAATCACATTCACAACAATTCCACCATTCCTCAAAAATCCTCAAACCATCACTAAATAAGGATTGTACCATGCTTTCCAAAACAAATTTTATATAAAATTTCAATAAATTTAATAAATTATATACTAAACCATTATGTTCTAAATATTAGATTCAAGAGTGAATCCCCCTACCATGATAAATTGGTGAAAATGTTAAATGTAACGAAAAAAGCCAATGAAACATGGTCAATTCTCCATGAAACCACATTAGATCTCTTCCCATATCATAAATAAAGACAAATAGAATCATATATTGCATCAAATATCATATATATAACAAAAAAATTTGTTGATCTATGAAAACGAGAGAGATAAAGAATTATATATAAGAAAAATCACGCAGTACAACCATGAATGATCACTTATCATGAGAATATAGCTTCAGATCACCAAGAGAAGCCTCTGTATTTCTTCCAAATAGATGGAGAGTGCCTCCCCAACCTTTTAGACAGAAAAATCATGAGATAGTGATTTTTGGAGAAATCAAGTCAATAAAAACAAAGATGAACTAGATCTACATTTTTAAGACATAGTTTTAAAACTGTGAATGGGTTAGTAACCAGGTTAGGAGAATCGTGAACAAATTGTTTTCCCGACACCACCTCAAGGATGAACCTCACAATGTTGGATCACAAGGGTTTAAAACCATGTTCTAACCATGCAAAATCCTAATATACAACATGATACATTTTTTTCATGGATTCCGACCTATTTCTGAAAATCATGTGTCGCTCATGTGCCTTCCCATTAACCCATGATTAAATATTCATGGATTCATATAAGTGTTGCATGGTATTGCTATACCATTCAAAAACTAAAAACATTTAAAAAAAATTAAACACCCTCCAATGGTTCACCCAAATCACCCAAGCATTACTCATATACATTACATTCTTTAAAAATAATGAATGGGTTAATTACACGAAGCTAGTAGTGAAACATTATCCCCAAAGATGGACTTTTAGTACCCGAAAAGTAGAAAAAAAATATAGATTTTAAAGAGTTAATTGAAGAAATCCTTTAGTTACATATCAAATTCCCAATTCACTGAATGAATTTGAACATGATTCCACAAACCCCACAGTATAATAATTCGTTTATCATGAAATAAATTATCTAGACTATCCACAATCCAAACTGGGACATGTACCAACGAGGCATCCAACTCTAGTTCAATATGATTCCATCGAATAACATGGTCAAGATTAGGAAGGTACTTTTTAAACTATGATACATGAAACACATAATGCACCACACTGAACTAT
Source organism: Viscum album (assembly GCA_963277665.1). Taxonomy (NCBI): domain Eukaryota; kingdom Viridiplantae; phylum Streptophyta; class Magnoliopsida; order Santalales; family Viscaceae; genus Viscum; species Viscum album. The sequence goes on from OY728161.1 coordinate 1,605,658,252, forward strand.
GTTGACAATTCCAACTGATATTCCACCTCATCAACCCATTCTAGTATCTCAAAAGGGCATATGTATCGAGGAGATAACTTGACCAGATACCCAAAACAATGATATCAAATCCTTTGAGAGATCCCCAAGAACACATTATCACTCACTGTAAACAACAATGACCATCTATGATGATCCAAATATGTATTCTGATGAATCTATATTGTCTTCATCCCTTTCCTGATATAATTAATACTATATGTTGTCTCTTGGAAAAGGATCTACCCAACTAGTGAAGTCTCATATGTTTCTACCCAAACGATCATAAAAAGAAAAGTATTACCATATAATTCTTCAAATAGAGCCATTTTATTTGACACCTGATAAATTTTGGTATATGATAATTTCACAAATATTACATGATCTTCCCATAATCCACCAAAATCAATTACACCAGTCTCCAACATGTCTTTCAATGATTATACCTTCTGTTCAGATTGTTCATACATATGAGGATGATACACCATAATCATTTTCAATTGAGTCCCAAGGTATTTCTTTAAGGATTTTTAGACACAGTACAAAAAACATGGATATCGATATGATAAGATACAAATTGGTATTCCATTCTACATTATGACTTCTCAGATATAGATGAGTGTCATGTCATACACAATATGAGATTCAATAGTAGGAATGGAATGTGCCAAATTTGAGATCTGATCCACTATCATCTATATGTAATTTTGTTTCTGAATCGCTCTTAGGAGACCTATTAAAAAATCCATTTCTATCTAATCCAACATTCAAACAGGGATAGGTAAAGACAGTAACATACATGATGGTTGTTGATGCTCTACCTTAACATGATGTCATGTTAAGAATCTCGAAATAAACTCAACCACCAACCATTTCATCCCATTCAACTAGAATTATCCATTCGACACCTTATATAATTTTTTTTGCTATTCCTCGATGAAAAAACCATATTAAGTGGGGGTAGGTATTAATGAGTGGTTCTTGAAAATACTTACGTATGACCATCTGATTTATGAACCACAACATTGAACTTCCATCCACTTTTCATCCCCTAATGGTATTCCCACCCATGTGTTTTGAAATAATCACCACACATTGTACACTAGATGTTTGTTCCCATTTATCCTTATTTACTAAATATGGATCCAATGAAACTATAAATAAAACCATAACATCACCTTAGTCTTCACATTCCATGTTCATTTATGATATCACTAACATCAAAAACCATTGGTCTGGAACATATTTTTCTAAATGAGCATATCACATTCTATTTATTTCTTCTACCACCAAATTTTCCTTATTCAGTTTATGTATCATGTAAGAGTTACATATATTGGGATTAACTATATATATTAATTGTAATGGGTTCAAATCCCATTGTGAGAAAATATTCTTTGATATCCTATGATCTTTAAACATAGTAAATTTCACACCGAAGATATAATGATTCAATGTATTCAAATCATGGGATATGAAAACTAACTGTAAATATTATTTCGGGTTGTTATTATCAATAAACCATGATTTTCAAGATCCATAAAAAATATAATGGTCTCCCTACATGAAAACACATCCCAAACCGGATCCTAAAGCATCACAATACACTACATAGCCTTATTCTGTTTTCAAAAAATACAATATTAGTGAAAATGTAAAGATTAAGTTTAGTACTTGAAATGAAATTTGAAATTCTTCATCCCATTAGAATGGAAATTTATTCTTTCTAAAACCATTCATAGGTAAATCTATTCATGATAAGTTGGGAAAATGGTGTTGATAAAAGCCATTAAATTTTAGAAAGTTGTGTATCTCAAAGATGTTGTTCAGTTGTTGCTAAGAGATAACATCATATATATTTTCTGGATTAAAAACACATATTTTAGAAATTACATCACCAATAATGTGTATCTTTTTTATCCAAACACCACATGATAATAATTTGGAAAACTTATGATTATCCCTCAAGATTCCCAACGAAATCACTAAGTGTTTCTCATTCTCATCCTTTGTCCTTGAATAGACCAACATGTCATCCAAAAAAACTACCAGAAAAGAATCAAAATATCATTAAAATATCTGATTCATAAATTCTATAAAGACTGTAGGTGCATTAGTAAGACAGAAAAGAAAAAACATGCTCATAATGGGCATATCTGATTCTGAAAATTGTCTTCAGAATATCTTCTTTCTGAACTCATAATATATGATATCCTGATCAAAATTAAATCATGGAGAACCAATGATCTCCTATAAATTTATAAAATAGTTTATAAATTCATGGATGTCTACACAATTTCATGATCATAACATAGAAAATTATATGATAATCCATACACAGTAGAAGAGTTTCATCCACCTTTTTACAAACAAGATAGGTCCTACCCACAGAGATGTGCGAGACCAAATAAAACCATTTTTACAAATCTTACAAATGAACATTAATATCCCTTAAATTATATTGGTTCCATATGATTTTACATATGGTAAATAGTAATAGTTCCTAGAAGGATATCGATTTCATACTTAACGTACCTTATCAGTATTAACTATGATTAATTTTCAGAAAACACATCTATAAACTGATCTAACACTACTAGAAAACTATTCTTCTTAATATAATTCATTAATGTAAAATAAAAATCATATAAATAGTATGATATAATTACAACTACTATTTCAAACATTACTGTTGCGCTTTTCTTTACATTCTAGTCCCCTCACAAGAGATGATTGGCACCATATTAAGTTGAAAAACTATCCTGTATAGTATAGTATTCAATGTATGACTTGAACGTCATAAATCAATCCATCCTCGGGGTTATATAAAAAAAATACATCTTAATAATATAAAAATTCCATTTCTACTAATCTAAAAAAATGATAATATATCATTAAATACACACAAACGATCAATACTCTCTTTGGCCAAGAGGATTTTCATGTTTTTCACAGAAGGCATCATCTCTTCTTTTAAACTCAAAAAATAAAAAAAATGCTAATAAATAAAGGAATCAGATGCACCCATAACAAAAAAATCATTCATAAGTGTAAAAATAAAAATAATGGTACCTCATATCATAAATGGTCCCTAATTATCATCTATAATAACCTGTTTTTCTCCATATAATTTCATTGTCACTGAACATTTCTTTTAATTTCCCCATTGAGATGTTACTACCTGAGGAGTAATGGTATTCCAAGAATCACCATGGATAGATCAATTCTAATGATGAGATTTGTTTTTCTACCCACCCATCATTATCGTATATGATGTCAATAACACCTGAGAAGTTTCCTAAACACTAGACCTTAGAGCATTGTGATAAAAGCACTGTTGATGTCCCATTTTTCTAAAATTATGGAATTTTCAAGGTGGTTTCATACAATCTCACTACATGTGGTCTAATTCACCACATTGGATACATAAAACTAGGATACATGGCCATATATTATGGTTAACTAATAAGTGGTCTAATTTGCTTCATTCTCTAGACTTGGATATACGTGTCCCTCTTCCACTTTCTACCCACGTTAGAGTTCCCATTATTCCCCATAGGTAGAAACATACATACTCCTCCAATATTTCCTTATATATCAATTTCCACTACTGATTATATATTTACCATATTTGTATAGTCTATAATACAATGAAATGCAATATTTGAGTGAATCTCATGTCCCATTCCTAATTCAAAGATACATTCTTTAAAGGACACAGTAGTAGAAACCAAGGTTTCAATGTGTACTAAATTTATGAGTTTATTTACATACTCTATGATGGAAGGATTATACATCTTCAATCATAAGAAGTATTACATTCAATGTATAATAAATGTTTTCTGAATTAATTTTTGTTAAAAATACCTAAAAATAATCCCATGCAAGGTTTTGGTCAAATTTATGCTAAAAATCTAAATCCCCCCAATGATTGTATGATTTTCCAACATGTATGTCACCATATTGATATTCAGCTCTATTGTTGGGTAGATGATATCAAAGATATGATTCATATAGTTCATCCATATATCCACATTCTATTGCTCTAAATCACCCCAAAATATGGATGGATTATGCTTCTAGAATTGGATGGAATGATCCACATGCCTTTCTTTATCCCTCCTTTTCCTAAAATCCTCAACCTAAAACACCTAGACAATTTTATAAAACAACTCTTTGTTTATATGTGGATCAAGTGCAATAAAATTCTGAACAGCTTCTTTTGATTTGTTTCTACAATGCCTACTAAGATCCATTTTCTAGAAACACAATGAAATTCACAAGTCTCAATTTCTATAAAACTGAAGGCTTGTCATTTCAGATTCACCCACATCATACTATCACAACATTGATTTCCAAAATTAGCATTTTCTACATGCATCCATTTTTTAAAATTAGACATTGTTTTTTAAAATAATCCAATTTTAAAAATATGAATATCGTGGTCATATTCATCCTCTCATATTTGAAAACAACTTTATCCTTTTTCAATAATTAACTATTTTCTCACAAAATCATATATCATTACTCAAAATGAATTATGCACACTTAGTGGGACGTTATTTATCTAATACATTACGTGGTCATTTAATTGGGTAAACCCATGAAAATGATATTCCAAATACTACAAGTGTCACCAAAACACTTATGTACCCAACTCCACAGTAAATTTATTCTTCACAAAAAAATTATATACTTATTTTTATGTTCAACATTTCAATTCCTGACAATCCTAATCCTTTCTATGATCCAAAATCAACAAAATAAACCATAATTATTTTAAATCCAAGACCAAAAGCAAATACTAAGAGAAATATCACTTGTTTTAGAAAGATATTAGGATATACCAAGTTTATACCTTTTCTAACATCCTCCTTAGTCTTAATGGATTGAGCTGATGGGAGGACTTTACATGGCCATAAGTGACATACACAAGATGCCAAAGGAAGGCAATAAATTCCCAAAAGATTAAATATACATGGGGGGTGATTTTCTATTGAATATAAAAAAATCAACCAAACAATACTTAAACAAATAACCCATTATATGATTCATGATATCAATGAAATACATTTCAAATCAAACCACTGATATTAAATAAAAATTATACCAAGTACTACGGTGGATGAAAATACTATCAAAATACATAGAAGACAAAATTCAAAGACTCCAATGACAAAATAAAAATATCTAAACATTCTCCATGATACAACTCTATAACACCACCCATGTATCATAAATCACCACTAGAGAGGTGTGATACATTATTATTTCTCATGTCCTGATAAAACACATCATGGAATGAAAAAAAATTCCATATAAGGGGTGAGTAATCAAACTCATATTAGTTTCCCCAATGAATTGTCTACTTATGCGACAAGGATAATATGACTTATCATGTTTTATAAAACAATTTATATAAATTAAGTTATATAAAACCACATGAAACAATTTATCACGAAACCATAAATATTTTAACAAAATACTATACCATACTAAAACTGTTTCCATGAAGGAAACCAAGAAAGTTCATCAAAATAATTCCATGTTTCCAATTTTTTGTATATCCTATCCCAATCCTCATATCCACATTTCCACACATCTACACATGCATGCTACATTGTGACAGTTCCAAACTCATGAGTGGTTTCTCATCGATCTACCAAGTCATCAAAAGGTAATTAAATCCCATGTTTCATTACACCATTTGTACAAAAAATAATGTCATATTTCAACATGTCCTCATAATGAAATATGATCACACTCCACCAAGTATACCAAAACCCCATTTCAATAAAATCATTCCAATGAAATTTCAACTTTAAAAAACATTTAAATGCCAAAACCATTTCAATAAAACAAAATTTTCATTGAAATCACTTTTTACATAAATATATCGAAGAAACTATTTTAAAATCATCATTTTAAAATCATTTATAGTTGAGAATTCAGAAAAATTCTACAAAAATCATCAAACCATCACTAAATATAGTTTATAACATGCTTTTAAAACCAATTTCAATATAAATTTAAATCAATTTAATTAATTTTAAACTAATAAATCATGTTCTAAATATGTGAGAAAAGAGTGAATCCACCTACCTCAAGAAATTTTGGAAATGATAAACAATTCAAAAAACACCAATGAAACAGTGTTAAATCTCCACAAACCCACCTTATATCTCTTAAAATGTCATAAGACATTCCAATTATAGTCATATTTGGAATTAAATATCTTACAATTAAACATATAAGATATATACCAAAGAAACTAAGAGTGATATAGAAATAGATCTAAGAAAAAGTACCAAGAACCAAAAAAAATGTTCACATACACAGATAATCCATCTTCAAACCACCATGAGAGGCCACCTAATTGCTTCCAAATATAAGGGGAGAGGTTCTATAACCATTGAGTGTAAAAATACCAAGTTAGGGACGTGTTGTGGAAAAAACAAGGCATTAAAACCCAATGAGGACATAGATCCACTTTTTTACAATCTAGTTTTCTAACCGTGCATGGTTCTGCTGCAGAGTTAGGAAAACCGTTTGAAAAATGGGTGCTAGCCACTACATCAAGGATGAACCATGCACGGTTGGATCTCACCATTAGAAAATTGCATACCAACCATTCCAAATCCCACTATACAATATACCAGAGTTTTTCCATGTCTTCTTCATGGTTTGGGAAAATCATGTGCCGCCTATGAATCTTCCCTTTAGGCCCTTATTCATTGTGCATAGTTTCCAATAGTCATTGAATGGTTTTTAATAATAATTAACGGACCATAAAACTACAAAAAATTCCCCAAGACCTCTAAATTATATCTAAATTATCCCAAAAATCAACCATAAACATTACATACATAAAAATAAAAAATAATTACTTACTTGAAATAGGGGTGATACCGGTTCGATCAAAATTATATCATGTAAATAATGTTTCATGAAGATTAAATCATTTTATATTTATCATAAAAGTCTATTTTTTATCTAGAGATTTGGTTTAATCTCCCAAACATCATGGAATGTAGATCGTAGTATACATAATTTCTCCAAAGAATCACGATGAAGAAAAATATATATAATGATCAGATATCCAGGATCAAACTCAACATAAGTCCACATTTAATTATGTATTCCTAAATTTGGTGCTATAATAACCACATATTTCTCATCCCATATTATATAATTATCAACCAAATATTTTACTTTTATAAAAAATCATACCATAAAGTGTCTAGTTGTGAGTATGGGGTCTGCTTCTCACCACCCGCTGGCACTACACCATACTAGAATCTTCCACCGTAATGCTTCCCTGCATATGGGATCCTATAAGCACCCTTGAACCTTTTCTCAATGTGATTAATCACATGTAATGTTCCTATGCCACCCAAGGTGGCTATCTAGGGGTTGAAAACCCACCAAGGCAGTGACTGTAGTGCCCCAGGATAGCTATTGAGATGGAGGAGTACTTTTTTTTCTACTCTTTAAAAAAAGACTTATCCAATTTTATTCCATAACACTCACCACAATGCCTCTAAAATAGATTCCTCTTCCATGTATTATTCAAATTATTTCCTCATTGATATAAGTCTGTGACATTAAGAACACCACATCAATAATCAAAATTATAAGTCTTAGAATTTTCATATTCCCGACTCGTTGGAAAAAATTTAAAATACAAATAAGAACACATATTATTCAATATCCCCCTTGGTATTTGTTATCAATTCCCACATAATTTCCTAAGAAAATGTTTTCCTCTCCCTTTTATTAGAAAAAAATATAGGGATACAGATATGGGATGAATTATCAACTCCATAATTAATATTTTATGAACTTATTATCTTGTGGACCATATAGTCTAATTTACTTCACAGATTGATATAATAACCACTAACTAATAAATAAGATAAAATTTACAATGTCTAACTCTATGTGATCTATAATCCATAAATATATAAGGAGTGATCGAATATAACATTAATTAAATCAATAAATTTTCATCATGTCATAATAATATTGATACCTTATATCTGGTATTGATGATGATATTTTTAACCAAACTCATCTATTCACCTAAATATAAAGATAAAAAAATTAATGTGAAAGAATTTAATTCCCCATTGAAATTCCCATTCACTTTTTTAATTATGATTTAAATATCTACCTTTTATAAATGATTTTTGGGCATTAATAAAATAGTTTCATCAACATTTCACATTGATGAGAAGTTTCAATCACAAGATTTATAATGACTAGTATTTTTATATTCATAGCTCACCAGAACATATGATATTCATAATATATCAACTAATATTGAAATATCTGGTTTATCCTGTTATATGTTCCCCCTCAATAGATGAACTCAATTCTTTTTTCATTATGATTCAATTTATTCTGTAATAATCTCGAAGAATCTTATGAGGTTATTTTAAATGATTCAAAAAGGAATCATGGATCCAATAGTTTTCCATTATGGATAAATTTATTTCCATAATATATTCAGATATTTTATCAAATTCAGGTATCACATTCAATATATGGTTAACATTCAATTACCTTCATGAAAACCAACACAATGTACAAAAGGAAATAAGGTGATTCTTCAAGGCTCCTTAGTTAGAGAATCAAGGATGGGGGTTGGTTCTCAAAAGATCAATATTATTAAATGAAAATTCTTTCGTCAAATTAGTTAGAAAATCAGATTCAATTTTCTGTGATTTAACCAACTTTCTTTCCTTATCAATCAATTCTACCCATTGATCAAGAATTATTTATGAAGATACTCAATCATCACATTGTGCGTAGACACCTATTTCAAAACAATATATGTAATATATGCATTCACTTTATTAATAATGATTTATTATTATCCAAGGGACCATGTTATTATTTTATGTCAGTGTTCATACATATTAAAAGTTAGACATCAAACATTGAAATTTTTTGAGTTAACATTTTGTTGGAAATTTTTTTAATTATTTATTAGATACTTATTTCTCCAAGTAAATATTATTGTTTCTATTCATTGTTGATTATATAAATGATTACAGCTTTATTCCATTGGTATTTATATTTATATCCAATTCACAAAGGTCCACAATGTGACCATTTCTACCATTATAGATGCATATTTTTCTTTTTTGAGAAAATATACATATAATTTTTCACAAATTTATTAACAGTTCTTAATTTAAGAACCATCATATTTTTTAGAATATAATGATGGAATCCATCTTCTTTTCATAACTACTTCAATTTTTTGTGGTATTCTATTCATATCAATAAATTATTTTGGAATGACTTTTATACAGGAGTACTAATCCTAACGATGACCACTAATATTAAAATATTAACATAAATTATAAAATTAATCATATATGTTATTGATATAGAGATTCTCTTTCATTGAGTTCTACTTATATTGTGAAGGTTTCATAATTTATTCAGTTTCACACACACTAAATTTAATAATTATATAATTTTTCTATAATGGGATATTATAACCATGATTAATTTTCTTATTCTCTAATATCCAAGAACACCGAAAATAGCCAAAAAAATATTTATATTTTCGTCTATAAGACATTCTGATTGTCATTAACATTTTACTAATTTTGGGTATCACATTTCTTCTTTTGTTTTTTTCTTTGGGGATCATAAATTTTCAATCATTATCATATCTATATTGACAGATGATGTAGATTCTGTAGATGTTTTCTTCAACAATGTTTTTCCATATTTTATTTTTTAATTACCATAGTCATCAAAATATCATTTGAACATAAGGATTTATCATTGTTAAAGTGTTCCTACTTTAATGAGTCTATAATAGATTTTTCCTTAGATCATCTCAAGCTCCTACGTCGACTAGATTAAATCATTTTTATAAATATAGCTCTTATAAAATATATCCTTGATAATAATTATTTTCTAATTAACCTGGGATGTATCATATTTTTTATCTTCTATATTCCTTAATTTCAAATATAGTTCAATACATTTAATGTTGAATGAAATCCTCTCATATTCAACTAGTTTTATTCTTTCTTCTCACTAAAGCTTCATATGAGGATTTCCATATTCATGAATTCTATTTTCATTAGTATCAAACTATCAATATACTTGATTATTCTTTCTTTAACACACAATTAAGCCATATTAACATTTATTGATTTATTATGAAACATTTATATTTCTTGGAATACTTCTACAAGGACTATTTCAAAAACATATTTCTCATAAACATTACTTTGAGATTATTCAATAGCCCTATAATATCGTTTTTTGTGAAGAGATATTTTTTATTGCTTTTATATTAGGATATTTATGAGAGTGTTGGATATTCCATCCTCTTTAACCAATGATTCTTCCATAACATTATCCTCTTCTTCTAGCAATAATTTTTCATCCTTATGTTCAATGAAATCACTAATTGTACATGTGACCACTTCTTTAAGATCTTCCATTATATTTTTTTTAATTTAATAATTGAACATATATTCATCGTTAGTTGAACATTATTCAACATAATTATAATAAAATGAATTTAGTGATCAACTACCACTTTAAGTGTCACCATATTGTATTTGATTTTCATTAGACATAGTCTTCATATTCAGTTTCTTTCACACAATTTTTATTCTTTTTTTCTCTGTCTTGAAAAAAAATCAACATTTAAAAAACCAGGAGTAGAGGAAGGATTTACCATATTTATATCTTGTAAACATTATTAAAACTCAAATATTCAATTGATATACATCTGAAATAAACAAATAATAAAAGTTATACATATCCAATCGAAGATTCCCTTTAATTTGATACCAATTTAAGTGTTCAACAAATTTTCTAGTCAGACTAAAGTAATGGTGAGTCAGGTGTGATTTGTTTTACTAAATTATTTTTACCTTTTAATTCAATTATCTATCATCTATTAAGAAGAGTTGATGATTTATGAAATTCTGAATGTAAATGAAATATAACAGATAATATTTATTCAATTTTCGGTAGTAATACCCACTTCTTGTCCTATTTGTTAGGCATCCGAAAATGAATTCTCAACTAGAATATTGTTATCAATTAAAATGGTTGTTGAAAACCCTTGTTATATACCCCAATTGTCAATCCTCTAGTTTATAATAGTTATATCCCTTGAAATCCAATATTTCACACTCAGTTGGTTAGATACACAAACTGTTTGACTGGATAGACACCCAGTCCCTATAGCCTCTTCAAAAACTGGTTAGACACTCTAGTAACATGATCCTCTATATTCTTCAAGTGATATGATCCACAAATAGGATAATATCATGGGAATCCTCTATGATCATGTTCTATCAGACTGGATCATGTAAAATTCAAGAATCGTTTAATATAAGTAAGTTTTTCTAATGTATGAATGATCACCTATTCATGGTTAGTTTCCACAATACAACACATCTTTGGAAATTATTACATAGTTATAATGAAGTCCCAACCTCTATGGACGTTTAATAACTCAGATAATTTTTTTTTGATACAATTTTATAGCTTCTGTATAAAATTACATCATAGTATTTGCAAAAAATATATTTCATATTTATCACTTATCCTCATATAAGAATATATTAGGTTCATTATTCATATACGATATCTTTCATGGTCCTCTAATATTATCAATGAAATATTTCATGTGAATTAAAATACAAATAGTTCTTATAAGTATAGTGATTTGGTTCACATGAGCATTCATAAGTCCTTGAAAAATTATTAAACATCATGGGTATTCAACATTAATTTATCACTATTATGATGCATAAATATTGCATATATAATTAATATTATTCACCAAAATCTCACAATTACTTCATGAATGTTTTATCTTTAAATTCCATTGTACTTTATATAATACCTACTTCATACGAAATCATATTATTCTTCTCTCAATTTCAAGTATTTAATGTGATACTTATTCATGTATGGATATATTTTCATTCAATGTTTTCAATCACTTCAAGGAATCAAAATACACACATCATAATTCTTCTTCATATAACCTTATACACAAGTTATTATTTCTCCCTCACAAAACATAGTGTGAATATAGACATAGTTACACCAAAATCAAATAAACATCATGAAAACATCAAGATCAGGATATACACTACATGAGCACATGGAAACTATATGCCGATGTAGAGTTATTCCACTACTAAAATTCGTTCTTCACTCTCAAAAAGTATTTCAGATATGAAATCAAATCATACAATAAATGAGCGAGGTATGAGGTGTTTGTAGAAAAAATTCTACAAACATATCTCTTGCACACCACCTCTCTTAATGAATACTAACCAACCATCGCTTACCTGAAAACAATAATCCTTGCCATCATAAATTCAATTTTACCCATTTCCATTTTTCTTCGGTTTTCTTTTCATTAAACCATGAAAAATGAAATTTTATGATGACTTGATTAGTTTTGAATCAGAATAGAAATGAAATGTTTTTTGGAATAATTCGTTGGATCTCTTAGAAATCACCACATACATATCCCGGTATACAAAAGTCCTTTGACGAACCATGATAATGAAAAATTTGTAGATGAAAATAAAAATGTCAGGATTAACTTCATCTAAAAAATTCACTTCTATACAAATTCTAAATACTTGGAATCATTACCTTCTCACAACTTACCCACATAGAGAATAATAAGCTGGTAGTGAAATTTATTTTATAACAAAGCATGATTTGGAACATTACGTTGTAATTATGGGTTCTTCATTAGACTTCCTATTGGCACTATCTAATCCTAGAATTCTCCACTGTTGTTCCACTATACATGATGTCTCTTTTATGCCCCTTGTTATTTCTCCTCATGCACCTATTCACATCTACATTTCCTCTAGCTTCCATGATGTATGTCTAGGGTTTGGATTTTATCAAAATAAGTAGAAGTTGTTCCATAAGATTTATAGTTTTTTATAGGCCTAATTTATTTGTCTGATATTAAAAAATGTAGTATAGAATTTTACTCCATAATAGTCTCAACTAAGACATAGGAATACCTTCCTCTTCCATATATTGTAAAAAAAATTTCCAAATTCACATAAGTTTTTTGAATTATAAAGAAAAAATAAATAATCAATATTAAAACTCATTGAATATTCATATTATTAACTTATTGAGTATCATTTCAACCTTAAAAATCAACATGGGTTCATCTAGTAGAAAATTGTTTCTTGAGATTTAAAAATGGATTTTCTAAAAACTCTTCTAAAGTGCGTAATGATTCTTCATTTTAATTAAGTAACCTAATCTATAATGAGAATTTTTTTATTTGAGTTTATATTATATATATATCAATAAATATTAACTAATATTTATAAAATTATTATCATCATCATAGTTTTAATATAATATCATCTTTTTCTTGAAAAATACTCTTCTTGAAAACTTGAATTTTCATCACATTTATATGCTTTATTATAAATTTAATTTTCTCACTTCTATGAATTGAATTTAATAAAATGGAAAAAATATTTTTAATAATCAAAAGTCATATTTTTTACAAAGGTTTACATAATTTTTTTTCATATTGAATAGTGAAATCAGTAAAAATAAATTACCACAGATGAGGAAAAAATTGGTTTATTGGGGCACTATGAAAAAAATATAAGGATTTTAATGTCCTATAAACTTGTTTAAAATAAAATTTAAAAAAAATATATTGACATTATTATGTTTAATTCTTTAGAATAATTAATTTTGGACCCTTTTATGGGAAAACTAGGGTACACCATTTTCTTCTCAAAAATTAAAAGTGTCCCCCTCCCCTAACTTATAAAAGGATGCCATTATCCACTATTATTAACACTATAAAACCCTTTGATGTATCATCCAAGATATTCCCAGACCACATACCACCTTCAACATTTTAATACTATAAATCTTATTTTTCAAAAATCAATTCTAGGATTACATTAGGTATAATCCTAAAGAGGTAGTCCGTGATGATTAAAATTCATAACTATTTTATTGGATTTATTTCATTTTCTACATCCGTGAAATAGTATTCATTAATTATTATATAAAATAATATAACTTATACTGTGAAATGTTATTCCTTTAAATTAAATTACTATATTCTCTCATCTTCTTCAAATAGGAGATGATAACTTCACCCATGTGTATAATAGCCTACTACCTAGTAAAACGATAAAACACATTTTCAATCCAAACTTATCATAATTGGGTATGATGATGGATATAAATATTATATATTATATTCATAACATAATTATACATATGGATTCATTAAATCATATATAAAATTTTTTACTTTCCATTCCATAAGTGATACGATAACATCGTATGTGTGTATGGTTGACTACCACCTCACAATGTGACGTGAATTATTTTTTAGTAACGCATTAGATGGAATGTAATATAGAAAATAATTAATGAATAAATGTGATATAAAAATTTTAAACTTGATATTAATCATATATTTTTCATTCTAAAAACATAATTTATCATTTTATTTCTTACCTTTTCACACACTGAAAATTGATGACGTCATATGTGTATGTATGGACTGCCACCTTTAAAAAGAGATGTTACTATATATTCCTCAATAATATATATGGATGAACAATATATGTTTATTTATAGAAATAATATTCTATATATTATATTATGATCATTTTGAAAAGTTAAAATATATCTTACTTCTCCGTAATTATCAATGGAAAATGATAAATGATACCCATACGTATGTACAAACTACCATATACATAATGATAAAATACTTCATTTATCAAAAACAAATTTAATTATTTGTATTAAAATAATAAAAAATTTATAAATATGATTATTACATCGTTATTATTATTATTAAAAGGCTTAGAAAATAACTACTTAGACCATAGTAAACTGACCAGAATCATTTTTGGAACAAAAACCAAATATTGACGAAACATATGACATAAAAATAATTTATTTATTAATCATATATAATTTCATAATAAGTGAAATTAAATTAATAATAAAGTTTAAATAATTATTAATAAACCATATAATTAAATTAAGATTTTTATTTATATAGATAAATAAAATAGCCCTTATTTCTATAGTGACAGGTCATTTGAAACATGATATAAATGGTGCTTGTATCCATTTTAGAGGGGAACTCGATCTACCGTGGAAGAAGATGTCAATAGTGAAAAATTTTATGTGACAGTATCCCCCATTATTCAATGGATAATTAGAACATAAGACAGATCAAGGTGATATTAAATCCATTGAAAATATATTTTATGTATGGGGTTATTTATATAATGAAAAGGAAAGTAACTCTATATATAAAATTGATGGAGAAGTTAACTAGTTGTTGTCAATAATTAAGAATATCTAATAATGGTTAGAGATTTAAACCACTGAATAAGATGAATTTAATAATATTTTCCTTGAGAAATATTTTCTTAAGGTTGTTTGGATTATGATGGATAAATATTTTTGGAATTGGAACCAAGATTTGATGTTTCAGTGGCCATATATGATGAAACATTCACCAAATTGGCAATTTTTGTCCCAAATATTATCGATGATCTTAATAGTAAATTTAATCAATTTAACAATAATTGAATACAAGATGTTCAAGGTAATTGGATTATAATTAATTTAGAATATATTAGAATCATGTACAATATGATGAAAATGTAGAAATTGAGTTTTCTGAGGAATACGAATTCCATGAAAACACGTTGAAGAAGAGGTTTGGTAAGATGGAAATTGGTTGGAATTTATTAAATATTCCTAGAGGAATGAATACCACGTTCCAATATTTTGAGAAGTGTTGTTAAAGAAGTCCTTGAGATTATATTAAAATATCTTAGAAGTTCATTCTATGTTATAATATTGGTCATATAGATCATGGTTGTGTTGAAAATAATAAGAAAAGTAATGTAAATATAATGGTAACATGTTTAAAATAAAAGTAATTGGGGAATTATTCCATCATGTGTGAATTTTTTTTTAATTTTCTGTGTAAATTATCAATATTGAAAGAAAAACAGTGTTTAAAAATTATTTTCTAGTACAATATTTTTGTTGGAACATAAATGGAAGTGGTGATTGTAATGTTACTAGTTTACTTATATTATACCAATAACTTTTTGTACTCTAGATCATTGATGTCATATATTTATGAGAAATTATAATGTAAAATGTGAATATCACAACATTAATGGAATGTAGATCTTTTGGTGAAAACTCTAAGTGGAAATATTAATGTAAAAAACTATTAAATGGAATCATTTTATTATTATTAGTGGGATGGTGTCTTCTAAAAATATTTTTGAATTATTCGTAAAGGAGTTTTATATCATTATTTGTATGGATGGGGTTTTAGTTTATAATTCTAAAATATACCACAAAGATAATAATTTTATGTTCAATTATTCTATTTAATTGAAAAAAATCAATTAGATGATTAATTGATTAGAGGTGGAACTGAAAATTATAAATCACATATTATTAGAAATAATGAAGTTGTTTGTATTAGTGATTTTACACTATTAATTGAATACATGGATGTATTTATTAGAGATTTTCCTAGTGTTATATCTGTTCGGGAGATTATGTATACTATTGACATAGTTTTTGATTTTAGGATTATATCTAAAAACCCTTATCGAATGGATTTAGTGGATATTTTAAAAATGAAAAATCAATTGGATGAGTTTTTGGATAATGGTTTCAACCCCCCTAGAACATCACCACAGGGTGATCCAACATTTTTTAAATGAAATATGGTTAAATGAAAAATTAAATTCATTATAAATAATTGAATAACATCAATCATAATAATAAATATTCTTTACCTCATATCGATGATTTGTTTGATCTGCTCTAGGGAGAATAGAAATTTTCAATTGATGACCCAATGTTGGGGTAACATCCGTTGAATGTGAAAGAATAAGTCATTATAAAGACTATGTTTTAGATAATATATAAGCACAATTAGTATTTAGTTGTTTATTTTAGGTTTTCTAATGCAGTTATTGTATTTATAGATCTTGAAAATATATTATTCCAAAAAAAATTGGATAATTATATGGATGGGTTTATTGATTACATTTTTCTATATTCTAAATTTCATTTTTACTATGAAATAAATATAAGAATTTTTTAGAAAATCATAAAATAAAAAAAATAATGAGATTTTTTTTATGTGAGAATTTTTGTAGAAAAAAATCTCATTCTATGGACATATAGTTTCTAAATATTGAATAATAATTGACCCTGCTATGACAAAATTTTTAATATATTAGAAAAGACGCATAAATGATACACTGAGTAATATATTTCTTATAATAGAGTGTTACTACTGGTGGTTTTTTTTAAAAAAACATATTTTTCTTTCCCTCTTTCTATATTAAAATAAAAATGAGTTAAATTCTTATTGAAAAAAATGTGATGATTTTTTAGGAAATTTTAATTATAAGTGAATGATACAATATTGGACCTACCATCCATAAATGTATATTTTTTCTCTAATGTGGTGATTATTTGAAAGGCTATCTTGTTACCTTAATTAGAATGATCAGTTAATTGCTTACTCTTCACATTAGTTGAAATATAATGAGTTAAATTACCCTACACATGATCTATAATTAAATTATTTGTTTTATTTTTAAAAATATTGGAATCATAATTTGTATAAAATAAAGTTTGAAATATATACCGATCAAAAAATTTTGAATTATGGATTAGCATATAATGAATTGAACATTAGAAAGATAAGATGGGTAGTACTGATGAAGGATTAATATTATATGATTCATTGCTATCTTGGAAATAAAAACAATGTGGTTGTTGGTTTGAGTAAAACAAAACAGTGAAACATTAACCATGGTATGATTTTAACATCACCCTTTTGATAATGATTGAGTAAAACTTTTCCCAGAAGTTATACATACTCGTGTATCCCCTACTTTAGTTTAGGTTTTAGTGCACTAGTTTTTTCAGAATGAATAAATAAATATGTAAGGAGGTTCAATTTTTTTAGTATAATGTAGAATCTAGGAAGAAGAGTCGGTTTCAAAATTTCCATATTGATGAAGAAAGTGTTTTACAATTTGTAATAATATTATGTATACCTTTTTTACTCCGAATTGAAGAAAAAGATATTGAGTGAAACCTATAGTTCTCCATTTTCAATTAATCTAATAAACAATAAGTTGTATATATTACATTGATAATTTTAATGGATTGATGGTATGCAAAATGATATTGAGGAATTTACTATGAATTTATTGAATTTTAATAATTTTAATGTTGAATTACATTTACATACAGTAATAATTATACCTTTTGTAGTTAGAGAGTGGAAATAAGATAATATACCCATGTATTTTATGGTGGGATTTCAAAAGACATCTCAATGTGACAATGCGATTATGGTTATTTTAAATCAATTATGTAAATATGTATATTTACATCCCATCCAAGATAAAATTACTTGGGATTATATTTCATCACATTATATAAATGAGATAGTTAGAATACTGGGATATATTCATAATATTTTCTCATTCCATGATCATAGGATCACATCAAATTTTTTGAATTGACTTTATAAATCTGTTAGTAATGAATTTATTTTCAATACTAAATTATATCATCAAACCATTCTTAATTCTAATTGGATGATTAAAAACACGAAACATAATCTACATTATTTTTCAATTGATTAACATGGAAGTTTGATTCATAATATTTCTTTGACTGATTTATCTTATTATAAAACTTTTTATTCCATCGTATAGAGGACACCATTTTAGGTATTATATTGAAAGTTGTGTCAAAAACCATCTATTTTATCGGAATATGGAGAAAAAAAATTAATTGGATAAATATTAGTATAGTAAATATCTGAGAAGGAAAATTTGATTTAGAAATATACGAGGATGGCTTAAACAATGAAAAAAAATAATGTGTAAATTTTTAGAAAGTTATTTCTTTCAAGGTTTGTGATCATAGATTTCATAAAGTGTTCAATGGAAAAGTGTAACAATTTTTTTTAAAGGGAATCTAAATCCATGGTTTCTTGGATTATATGAATTCATGGATAATGTTGGTTCATTTTCTTATTGAGTCCATTTTCCTTCAAGTTTATCTTAGGTAAACAGTATATTTTATTTTTTGAGGTTAAAAAAATAAATTCTGGAATGATCTCATTTTTTGAGAAATGAAGTAGTTCAGTTAAAATATAGTATTTCTTATATGGAAAAACTAGTTTCAGTGATTAACCATAGAGAGAAATGGTTGTGGAATAATTGGATTCACCAGTTTATGGTTTTATGGAAGAACTGTATTGTTGAAGAGGGGAAGGATGAGCAGCAGGTCATGGGGTCTAGTCACTGACCTTAATTTTTATTTCACTTTTCTTCATTCTGTTGTGTTCTAGAATGGTCGATGTAATCAACCATATGTTTGAAGGGGTAACATGGGAATTCAAAAATGTTATGAGGAAATGTTATCCCCATTTGATTAATAAGTAAATAAAATTGATAGGAAAAATTTCCAAAACAGGGTAAGAATGTGACCACCATATTAAGGATAAGATAATTCAATTTCAAATTTGTTAAAATAGTTATATTTTTTATAAAATTATAAAATATTTTTTTCAAATTAAAAAGGGAATAATATTAATTGAACAATTTTATAATAAGATTATTTTTTAAATGTTTAATTTCTAATATTTTATAAAATCATTTTTGAAATATTTATTATAATTTTTGATTTTAAAATATGAAAAATAACATATGGTTAAATCTAGGTATTTTTTAGAAATTATATATTTTCTAATGAATTGTGAAAAATAATAATTTGTCTAAAAATTCCATTTATTTTTAAGAAATTTATTAATTTAAACCTACCATTATATTTTGAAGATGATATAACGTAAAATAAATATTATCCTATTATATTTTATTTACATAATTAATTTTTAATCAATATTATATTGTCATTTATTATAATTTTGTTTTTCGGTATAAAAATGGCGTTTTCTAAAAATAGTTTTAATGTGTACAATGTTTCTATATTTTAACTAATAAAGATAATTCGTAATTATAAAAAAAATAAAAAAAATATTTATTTTTAAATTACAAAATAAATTTTTTATTCCTTATATTTTTATAATTAATCATATAGTTCATATAATATCATATTTTTTCTGAAAATAAAACACTCCATGGAAAAATACTTTTTTTGGTGTCTTATGGTTTTGTTTTTTATTTCTTTTTTTTATTAGGTGAATTAAATGTTGTAAAATGGATTCAAAAATTATATTTAGAACAATTTATATTTTTTAATAAGGTGATCTTAATTTTTTTACGATATTAATTAATGAAAACCATAAAAATTAATTACAACAGTTAAGGTGAATATGGGATTATAAGAGAGATTAATTAAAAATATATAGTTTAAAAGGAATGATAAATATGTCAAAAATATCTTTTATAGTAATATTTAAACCTTATAATGTATATTTCATAAGAATAATTCATATTGTACCTTTTTTCTTTTTTTAAATGTGGATACTCATTTTTCATTTTGGTAATCACAAGTGTGGAACTCAGTACTCTTATAAAAGGCCACCCCTCTCCAATATAATTTGAACCATTAAACAATTATTGGAAAATAACTTAAAAAATAACTTCATAAATTCCATTGCCTTATACTATAATACTTTTTTGGTCATAAATCCATTATTTGAGTTCTTTAAGAATAATCTTAAGAGGCGGTCCATGAAGAGGTAAAATTTATAACTATGCATATTTTATTTCTTATTCCATATCATTCAAATATTATTAATCTATGATTATATAATAAAAACATAATCTACCTTAAAATTATAAGTTATTAGGTTATGTTAATGTCTTATCTACATATCCTCTTCCCTCAAATGGAAAATGATAATATCACTTGTGTGTGTGGTTGACTAGAGTCTCATGAAAATGTGTGACACATTTCATATAAACACATCTCACTACTGGGTATAATGATGCATATAATTCACATATATTTGAAATTAATAACATAAATATACCTTTTTATTTGTTATATCATATATAATTTTTTACTTTTTATACCGTAGGTGATATTATAACATCGCGTGTGTGTTCGTAGGACTAACACCTCACAAAGTGAGGTAATTTATTTCTTCTCAAATGATTTACATAAAAGATAATGTGGATATATTTAATATATATATATGTGATATAAATGAAATAATTTTTATATCCATGAAATATTTATCATTATAAAAAAATAATATATCATTTTATTTCTTACCTTTTCACTCACTAAAAATTGATAATGTTATTTATATACATCTGCACTACTACCTTTAAAAAGATATGTAACTCTATTTTCATAACCACCTAACATGGGTTATATATAAAAATATATTTCATAAATAATATTGTATATATTATTTTATTTTATTCTATTATAATGAAATATGACATTACATTTTTTCATATTTATCATTGAAAAAGGGAATTGTTACTCATATGTACATATTTCATAGAGACTCTTTGATCGTAACATACATAATTTATGAAAAAAAATATTTCACAATAATTATTAAAAGTATTATCAAAATATAACTGTTATAATTATCACTCCATTGTTATTCTGGACTTGATTAAATAATATCCACTCTGACCCTAGTCAATCTACCAAATTCATTTTTGACACATAAACTAAATATCATCCAAACATATGATGTAAACATAATTGATGAAGTAAACATATATTATATGGTAAAAATTGAAATAAAAAGAATAATAAAATTAATTAATGTTATTAATAGTGTAAATAATTTACAAAATTTTAGTATTTAGGAAGATAAATAATAAACATGAAGAGTCAAACTCAAGTTATGGTACATCATTTAAATCTCCTTTAATTGAGGAATATTTTGATGTTATTCACTTATTTTATTTTTACAAGGGGTATATATAGTCCAATAAACATGTTATATTATAATTTATTAAATTTATTCAATCTATTTAATATTTTTTTTAATTTTATTATTTAATGGTGGTTATTATTGAAATGTTTCCTATGTGATATGGGATTTTTACTCTGTTTTTTCTTCTAATTTATTCCTAAAAAATAATATTTTCTTACATGTATATGTTTTTAATATAATTTTATAATGTACATGTCTGTTTTTTTTAATTTATTGTTGGTATTTAATTCAGTTTTTATAAAATGGAATATTTTTATAGAATGAGGGAATTTCATTAAAAATGAGAAAATTAATGTTCTACTTTAATATATATAATGATACTAACATTTACACCTCCATAAAAATTATTTTATGTTTGGATTCCACTATAAAATTTTATGTTTTATTGAAATAAAATCCTTCATTCAATTTTTGGTCATATTTAATTTATAAATGGGGATTTCAAAGTTATGGATGTTTTAATATCTCAAAATTATTTATTTACGAGTGAAGAGAATATCTTCTCCATGTGATGTTGAAAAATGAATTTATATATATTTTGTGATTATTTTATAGATCTTGGAAATTATTTAAATTAATGTTTGGTTACGATATTAACCAAGTATGGGTGGATATATTATAGTAAATGGAGGTTTTGTGATATAATATACAAAGATATTATTGTTATGTTATAAACCATGGATGGGTGGTTATATTATAATCAAAAGATGTGTGGATCCATGATATCCCACTAATGAATTGGGTATAGAAGTCAAATGTATGATGATATAATTTATAATATTTATATGGTAAGTGATATCCTAAGATAAATATATGGTATATCGATTAAATATTTCATATTTATTTATTCTATTTGATAAAAATGTGTTTTTGTTTATCATGTGAAAATTATTTATTAATTTCACTCAATATACATTTATATAAAGGAAAACATTTCAGTGGATTTCAATTTTTTCATTGGAATAATATTTTCCATTCTTTTTTATATCCCTTACATTGATTTTTTTTCTCATTGCATATTTTTAAAATGTTTTAATAGGGTTTAAGGATTGTTATGGTAAAGGATAAAAATTCAAGTTTAATGTCGCGAATATTTTTCATAAAAATAATTCATTTTTATCAAAAACGATTCAGATTTGGATAAAACAGATACTTATTAAAAGAGTTTAATTTGTGTTATATATTTAGGTTATGTTTGAGTTATGTTATAATTATAAAAAACTGAAAACCTATAAGTATTATCAAATGTAAGATAATTAACTCGTGAGTTAAAACTCAATATTATGTAATGTTTATGGCTGAGTCTATATAAGGTCCACATAGCTTCTTAGTGAGAAAATATTCATATTATTGTGATATATGTTAAATTTTTTTGGATTTATATTAGAGAGTTTGGGAAACTATTTCTTGTAACCATGTGTTGTATTGTGGAAATATGATTTCATTTGTCTCAAAATTATATATTAATTCAAAATGTTTGGTAGATTGATGATTGGTATCCTTATCCTATTGTATTCATTTTCATTAGTTTTCTTGTATAATGGAATCTTGTCCTTTGAAGATGATTTCTCATTTGGGTGGTCTTGGCTAATTTTTCTCCATCTTAGAGATATTTTAAATGTTTTGGAGACCTATTCTTGTTATCCATGTATCATTCTTTTTCTTCAGTTGTAATCCTTATGAATACTATAATTGATTTGTTCTATCATTTGTATTAAGGAATATAGGTGTTTTGGTTGAATTATGATGATATTAACCTATGATCTAGTTTTGTCATTTATGAATATTTTATGAGTAGTGGTGTAAATTTGGATTCTCCCAATTTCATTGAGGATTAAATGGGTAGATTTCCATGTATTCACTATAATTATTTCTTTGATAATTTTCGGCGAGTAGTATGATTCTTAAATAATCTAATTCTCTTCCTATAGGTGATTTCCCATATTTTTATGGTGATTATTTTATTTATTGGTTGTTCTTACCTAGTTATCAATGTTACATGGTTTTTTGAAGATGGTTGGAGTTTGAGTTCTCTTTAGAGGTTAGGTGGTCCTAGCATTTCTAGCTTTCCATAGGGTTATATGGAATTCTTGGGGGTATAAATCCATATGAGTGGGTGTTCATGACACCCAAAGGATTATTTTTTTTAGTAGTTTTCATTTTTCGATTTTCTTTTTTCACATGGGTTCTATGTGTGAACTCTTTGAGTTTGGGAGGGTTTTCAAGGGTTTCATGGCTAAGGCGTATGGTTAGGGAAACCATGGTCCATCCATATTAAGTGAATGTTGTTAGTATTAGTGGTTTTTTTCATGGTTTGATCATGTTTAGTTAAACCGTGAAACTGCTAGGGTCCAGTGTGATACCTTGGATAGTGGAAGTCCTATGGTCTATGCACATTTTAGCAATTCGTGGGATATAACAATGTGACCAATCCATGTTGAGGGTATAGTTGTAATCGCTAATTATTTACAATTGAGGCTTCTACCCTAAGTCATACAACTCAATCTTTCCATCCCCAAACCTAAAATTTTTATTCCTTCCCCATCTAAGAACCTCTATAGTGGTTCTAATGTCATTTCTTTGTCATTTTTTACCCGATTCATGAGTTATGATTTAGACATTCCTTTTCCACTTTCTTTAACTATTTTTTTCCAACCCATATTACCCTAGGGGTCATGGTTGGAATATTTTCTTATTTAGTTATAGAAGCAGTTTGGGATTTTGGGTTTTAATGGTTGTGATCCATAGTAGAAGTCTCTTTAGTGCATATTTCATTGAAGGAAAAAAAAGGTTCACCTTCACGAGGAAGGTGTTTCCATTTCAATTTTTGTTTTTTCAGTTCCTTTGATTATTGAGATTTATAAATTCATCTATACAATAGATATTAGTGGTGTGGGTTATCTAGGATATATTTATTAATTATTTCATTTAATTACTGTTTTCAAGTGGAAAATAATTATAATGTTATATATATAAATATAATTTTATTTGAAATGGTTTTTTATGCATTAGGATGGTTTTATAAAACTAAAATGTTGGTATAATTGAAAAACAATTGGTTTTGTTATTTTTTAGATAATAAGGGTATTATAATGTCAGTTTTTCCTTATAGTTCAAAAAGATACTTCCATGTTTGAAAGGGGTTTTCATGTTTTAATTAATGCCTTTCTTCATAAATGAAATTGTGATACCATTATTTATCTTTGGTTGTTCCTCGATAGTTTATTGTGTTTTCCCATTGCATTACATTTGGTTTTAAAATTATTTTATAAAGGTATTTAAAAATGTATATGTTATACACATGTATGAATTTGAAGGTCTGGTTGGGACTTGTGATATCATATGTTTGTTACTTTTTTGACCCCCATGGATTTTTGATGATGTTCTATTATCCATATGATGTATTTAAGATTGTGATTCAAGATTTTATTAGTTTTTTGGGATCATTTTACGGGTAGTTTAGAAGGAGGGAAGGATGTGATTATGGTTTTGGCGATCGGGGAAAGTTATTTCCAGGAGATGATAGCAATTAATCATGTCCCACCTCTGTTATTATTCCATGGGGAGACAAAATATTGTACGTTGGAATAAGTGGCATATATTTGGGATAGTTCAAGATTGGAATTTTGTATCCCCCTAGTTGTATGTAACACCTAGTTAGGGGAATTTTTAACTAGGATACTTTTTAGAGTTAGTCCCATAATGTATCTGTGACATTTAGCATGTCAGCAGTAGGTCCACCTATATAGGGAATCATGTTATCACAATAGCAATCATTGTGTTTCCTAATTCATAATATTATATGCTATTTCTTTTACAGTATGAATTTTTATGTTTTTTTCTTATCATTGTGATGAGATTGTATTGATGATTTCATTCTTATTTTTATTTTTATTTTTTGTCATGTTTTTTATATCAAATTATATATAGTGATTCTTCTTGATTATTTACCCTTGTTACAACGATTTCCTTTGATATTGGGTGTGTGAGATATATTATGGAAAGGGGGAAAGTAGTTTACAATGTTCTAGTCTTTGTATAATTTTTTGAAATTTTTTAATCCATAAGATTATTTGATTTTAATAGGTTTTGGGTTATTAAGGAAATTTTCTTGGGTTTCCTATGGAATTAGATTTTTTTAGGAAAATTACCATATTATGAAATGGGTTTTCGAATGGAATTATTTCATTGTTTGAATGTTTCATCATAGTTTTACAACTATGTTACAGATTGAAAATTAAAACCTACAAAACCATGACTTGTTTCAAACCTATAATACATGGTTTTATTTTTATATGAAATGAAATTTTCTCATGGTTTTAACCAATAGGGTTCAGATCAAATCCTACATACTCACTTTGGGTGTGTGTATTATTCATGTATTGTGTAGGTATCCTTAGGTTTTATTAGGACCACTTCTTTTTGGAATTGGGTGTTGTTCATAATATGGTGGTAACCAGAGAGTAACACATGGCTTGGTTTCAATTACTAAATTTTGAAGAACTTGTTGGCCTCTAATTGTTTTATCTTATTTAAAATTTCATTTTCTTTAATTTTTTCTATTTTAGATGTATATCATTACTTTAGATGAATGGTTATATTGTATTTCTATTGGAATAATTTTTTCTCTATTTAGTAGATCATGTTTGGATGATATCATTCCATTTTTGTGGGTGACACCATCCCCAATGATTATGTTTGATTACCTTGGTACATGTAATAAACCCATGGGAATTAAGAATTCTCCTCATGTATGAGGTGGCATTCCTTAGGAATCTAATGGATGGATTTATCAGGTTGTTTAATTACAAATTTATTACATGGAATGGTTAAAAATTAATAATATATTTTAATAGAAGTATTTTATAATAATGATTTTGTCAAGATAAAGGAAATATGATTATAATTTAGGTATAAATATATGGATTCTATGGCATTATATAAAGAAAACTTCAAAATATTGTCCAGTTATGTGAGATATTATATTTGGTATAGTCATTGTAAAATTATATGATTTTACACTAGATTAAAAACATGTCTATAAAGAATATTTTCCACATGAGAATTTGAGAGATATGGAAATGTTTATTTTTGTGATAAGAAATTAGAAATGTAGTTTTCTAAGAGTTATGGACCTTGAGATGAAAATAAAGGAAATAGTAAATATAGAAGAAAATGAAGATGTAAATGGAAAAGAAATATAGAGGTAAGCCCCCAATATCATCCATGTGAGGTAATGTAAATTTCAAGAATGCTTGACAAGTTATAGAATGTGTTACCGATGTGGTAAGTTAGGGAATTTCACTTGTGAATGCAATAAAAATGACATTTCTTGGGGTAATCCATATTTCCATAAGTATTAAGTAAGGTGTTTTAAATATATTGAGACAGTTCATTATTCTTATATGTTTCTACATAAAAATATGAATGGGGATAAGTATAAAGTATATAATAAAGAGTGTAAACTCTATCACCCCAGCTTCATGGAATATGTTCATTGCATCATTGAATTGGAATAATAATCATGGAAGTCATATAGAAAAAGAATGAATAGTTTAGTATATTTTTAAAACAATATACATCCACAATTTCATCATTACTACATTAAATTAAGTACAACATAATAACTATATTTGAAACACCCATAAACATTTAGACTATCCTTAGAAGTCATTCATAATATAAATATTTTCATAATAGGAAAAAATAACCATATGAAAGGGGTGAGATCATATTAGTAGTAAGTGTATGTAATACAGTGAAATATTAAAAATAAACCATAAGTAAAGGATTATAACAAAAAAAAACATGTCATTAATACAAAAACATGAGCATAATATTGAAGGAATGAAAACTAATTAAATAAATATATATATGAGATCATAGGATAGTGAAACATAATAATGGATATTATACAAGTCAAATAATCACATAAAATATAAAATTATAATATAATAATGAGGCAATTCATAAAGAAGGACATCATAAACATACCATCAAGGAATCACCCATGACACCACAAATAATCGGGCAAGTAATTAGCTAATACCCAAACAAGTTTGTCTAATGAGAGATACCAATTCATCGAAGGGATATAGAAGGACCCACCCAAAAATTACATTGTCCAATAAATTCCTCATATGAAATGGGTGAAATTGAATCAACTTATATATTAATATTGAAACTATCTTATGAAATGTAAATAAAGTTCCCAAATGAGTAAACAAAATCACCAGCCTTTATGTGTAATATGGTGAATGGTATCAAGATATCACATCCACTGTCAAACTAATAATATACCATTAAATAAAATATGGTAGATGATATCATAGATTATTAATACAAATTATGCATAACAATCAACAAGGATGTTCAAAATTATGAAAATACTCTTATAAAAACATTGAGGAATTATTAAGAGAAATACAATTTTTTACATTAAAAAGAAGATTTATTTTCGAAAAAACATTGTACAAAACCATAAATGAGATAATATTATTTTGTGAAAAAATTAGAGATTTTATATACATACTATTTGCTAAAAATATATATTAGAAGGTACTATAAAATGGGTAAGAAATTGAGTCGTTCCCTTTAATCGGGCTTGCGTATCGGGAAGAATTAAAAAGGGAACCTTTTAAAGCATGTATTAACCATAAAAGAAAAGATGAATTGATGTAGATATAATATTTCATAACAGATAAAAACAATATATAAGAAGAAAAAACAAATAATAAATAAATTTAGGTAATGATACTGAAAATTAACTTGAAGGAAAAAAATGAAGGTTTAAGTAGAATTCCTACCATAGGTATGAATATTTTATACACTTGATCACAATGTAATGAATTATAAAATTAAACCCATTAGTTAAATAATCAAAAAAAATTATACATTTATTTGATTTATTATAATTTTAATAGATTTTATAGCCATTTTTATTAGTTATAAGATACAATTTTATTGCTCAAGAGCACTCATTCCCTTGGTTTTCACGCTCTGTATACTTGTATATGAGTGTGGAAGTTCAATAAAAATGTTTATGATTCCACTAAAATGAATTTATATGATATTAATGAATCTCCAAGAGAGTAAATGGTAATATATATCCTTTAGATATATGGTAGCAGAATGAATCCTTATACTATAAATTTACTTATAATCATTTACATTATTACGAAGATTATTGATCATTACAAACACATATTGATTTATTGATTATTATTCTGTAATTATGTTACATGAAAAATATAGTAAATGTTTTTGGACATATATTATAGACTTTTTAACCAATAAAATTGTTTCATTATAATCTAGAAAAGAGAAATTTAAGAACAAAAATCTATAGTCCACATTTCTTGTAAACTGGCACCTTATCGATGATGATTTCATCTTAAAAAAAGGGAGATAGAGAGAAAAACAATTTATGAATGATTTTTAATTAACATGATATTATTCTATTATATATATTATACTATATTTATCATGATAATTTTGAAAGAGAATGTGATGATAGAATAATAAAATAAAATAAATTGAAAATAATTTAAAAGGAAAAGGTATAGGATTTTACCTCTTGGATACTCATCCTTGGAAACCTCCTTAAGGGAATTTTTTTCATATTTATATGAGACCAGGAACTCCTAAAAAGTGGGTATATTTTTTGGAATAATATCGAGATGAAATTTTATAATTATCAAAACTAGGAAGGTGTGAGGTGAAGGGGTTGTATTTATAGTGGAGGGGAGGGGTGGTTTCTCAGATTTTTATTATTTTTCTCAAGTGTAGAAATAGTGTTTATTATTGTGAAAACATTTAGTAATAAATGACTGTGAGTTTTATCCGCAGTTTCATACATCATCCAAACATCACCTCTGACTCAATAAATAATTTATTTATCGATTATTATAAATGATCATATTTTATAATTCACACAAATTAAATTATTTTTTAAAAATAAAAAATCACCCCAACCTTTTTTTGACATGTAAAACTAAAAACTCAAATATTTTTATAAAATTTTTTAATATATATGGGAAATTAAATTTTTAATTAAAAAATCATTTTTTAAAAAAATACAGATATTTATTCTAGAAATGATTTTATAATACATTCAAAAATTAACTAAGGAGTTATAAATATATCATGAAATTAGAAAAAAATATTGATTTATAAATAAATTTTATGAAAATTAACTTTCTTTTTAATCATTTGATTAATTATAAAATTATAATTAAATATTTATGTCTCACAAAAATACCAACACTTAATTAATAAATTTTAAAATATTTATTTACTAATACTATGATATAATTATATCATAATTTCATGTATAATATTCCAAAATTTTATTTATACAAACATGGTTGAGGATACTATTAATTAGGACAATTTACAATTCATATGGGTTGTATTAATATTCCTATGTTCAAGTTACTCTTTCATTGGTATATGTTCCTTAACTTCTAGAAACACATCTTATTTCATTAATTCTTCATTTATAATGTTTTTATGATTTTATAAATGTCATTTAATGTGATATATACACTATAATATAAAAATAATATGGGAAATTTCATTTATTTTGTTCTATGTTGTAACATTATCCCCTCCCATAAAAACACCATCCTTGAAATTTCTAAATTGCCACACCACATAAAGAATTGGGTAATTATTCATTATATGTTCTTCAAAATCCTATGTCCCCAAATCCATTTTATGATTTTCCAATGTACCATTAAAATCCAGGTTGTCCGGTTCTTCAATAACTATTCTTTAGTTTCTAGAATTCAGATAGGCTCTTCATAATTGGATAATTCAGCTTCCAATTGTATTCCATCATACGTGGGTACATGTTCTAGGTATGGAATTTAATCCCTTAACAAGATGATGTGGAACACATTTTGTACCTTTGAATGGCTGGGAGGCTTTTTTAAATGATAATCTATAGCTCAAATTCTCTCCATAATTTCAAAAGGACACATGTACCTAGGGCTATATTTCCCTTTCCATCCAAATCTTATAACACCCTTACATGGTGATACTTTCAAGATAACGTGATCACCCACTAGAAATTCCAAGTCATTGCTTCAATTATCAGCATATACCTTTTTCCAAATTTTATTTTCTTT
Source organism: Viscum album (assembly GCA_963277665.1). Taxonomy (NCBI): domain Eukaryota; kingdom Viridiplantae; phylum Streptophyta; class Magnoliopsida; order Santalales; family Viscaceae; genus Viscum; species Viscum album. The sequence continues at coordinate 1,605,689,431 of OY728161.1, forward strand.
GATATGAATATGAATAGTCTTTACCTTTTATGTAGTTTAATCCATGAGCTATGGGTCTACAAGAATCCTTTCACTGAATTCATCCTAATAAGTTTGTGGAAAATATCTCTTCCTATATAATGCTTCATGTGGATTCATTTGAATAATATAATGGAACGTATTATTGTATGGAAACTCCTCCATAGTTAAATACTGGTCCCACACACCTTTAATGTCAAGTGGGTATGACCTCAACCTATCTTCTAATGTTTAGATTGTTCTTTCTTATTGCCTGTTAGTTTGAGGGTAATAATTAGTACAAAAACAAATCTGAGTATCAAATTATTTCTAGACACTTTTCCATAATTTTGATGTCAATCATTGATCAAGATCATACAAGAATTTAGGGATGTTTTCCCAGAGTTCTAAAAATTTTACTAATATGTAGTTTTTCATGTTAATATAGTGGAAAGTCCTCCTTTATAGTGTGTATATGTCCAGATCGGGTTTGTCAAACAAAAATCACCCATATTGCTTCATTATTTCTTGGGTTTTTTGTAAATCCAGTGAAAAAATCCATAGTGACGTTATCCCAATTTCATGTAGGAATCAACATGGGTTGTATTAAACCTATTGGATGTGGTATTTTATCCTTCACCTATTGATATAGAAAATATCATGATACATAATCATAAATTTTCTGCTTCATATTATTCCACAAGAAATATTCCCTTAAATCACTACACATTTCAATCCTACTAGGGTATGTAGGAAAATTAAAGCTTTTAGAATCATCCCATAACTCCATTTATAGCTTTGGTTTAGAGGGAGCACCTAGCCTCCCCCCAAATTTCATAATTCCATTCTCACCGATGATTTTTGCAGAATTCCAATTATTCATAGCTTTAATTTGTTTTTATGATTTTAATCATAATAATAATAAATTTGTATTCATTCTAATAAATATGGTTGGAATATTTTTTGAAAAAGTAATTATGTTTTTCCTTCCATCATAATTCTCATATCCATATTCAATAGATCTATATACAAAGGATATTTTTCAAATCTCATTTTGTTTATAACTCTATGATCTTTCCAACTCAATGAAACCCATATCTTATTTCCCTTCCCTTAGTGGTATTTTATTTTACATCTTGTAGTTTCTCAAGCCATATACTTTTCGTCATGTTGATTTATTTATGTGATAATATATATTTCAAAAACTTTTGATCAATATATATCTCACATCTCTCAATATAGTGATAGTGTCTGCATATATTTAGAGAAAATATTACAATTGATAACTCAAATCATGAGTTTGATAGTTTTGGTCATGATATTTTAACTGGCTTGATGCATAGGAAATAACTCGTTTATTTTTCATAAGGACTCAATCAATTACATCCATTGATGTATCACTAAAAAATGAAAACCCACTATTTCTGATGGTAGATTCAGGATTAGAGTATTCAACAATCTATTTTTTAATTCCTCAAAACATTCTTTGCATTATTTTCCCATTAAAATTGAACCCATTATGATTAATCATGGTTAACAGGTTAGCTAATCAGGTGATGTTTTGAATGAAACACTAATAATAACATAAAAAATCAATAAACTAGATACCTTATTTATGTTTGTTGGTATATTCAATTAAGAAATTACAATTTTCTTTGTAGGATGAATAATGTTTCATCCTTTAGAGACAGTATGAAAAAAAGAAACAGTGTTAATCAAGAATTCACACTTTCTAACCATCCTATAAAACTTTTTTCTTTTAATATTTTTCATAATAATGTGATTATACCATGATATCATGAATAAATACCACAAAATATATGTCAAGTTATTCCTTGAAAACTCTATTCATTGGATCAATGAAAATAAAGGGTACATTAGTTTGTCCAAATGGCATTACTGTAAACTCGTAATGTTCATGACATGTTTGAAATGATCTCTTTGGAATATATTACTTCCTCATATGGATCCAATGATTTCAAGATCGATGGTCAATATTTGAAAAATATTTGGCTTCGCGATGTGGATAAAATAAATCATCAAAGCGAGGAGTAGAGTACTTGTTGTTTTATCATAATAACATTGATTTCCCTGTAGACAATACATAGCCTTATGGGTTCATCATTCTTCTCCACGATAAGAATAGTGGTACCTCATTGAGAAATTGTAGGTAGAATAAATTCTTCACCACTAAATTCATCTATTTGTTTCCTTATATTCACTAATTAAATTGTGTCCATTCTATAAGAAGTCTTTGACATAGAAATTGTACTAGGAATTAAATTAAAAGAAAACGCAATTTTTTATGGCAAATATCTAGGTGAATCCTATAGAAATATACCAACTAATTTTTTTAAAAAAATTATATCCACAATTTGATGATTTTGTTCATTACCCATGGATATAATTTTCACTTCATTCCAAATAATTTCATTTTAAAGAGAAGCTAATGGTGGATCTAAATGGGAATCAGATAGTGAGGATTATTCTCTTACAATAAGTGAATCCACATCATACTAAAAAATTGTAACTTCCTTCTTAGTGAATAATATTTTTGCATAATAATTTGAAATCCATCCCATAGTAATAATAATATCAAAATAAATTATAGGTATGATGATATGTTCAGTAACTAATGCACATTTTTAAGTCATAATGTGGACTTATAAACACATCTTTGTTGCAATGATATATCCTATAAAAGTTTTGACTGACCAATCATATTAGATCAAATTTGAAATATCTAATTTTATTGGAAAATTGGGATGATATTAATTAATTAGATGATACATAATCATGTAAATCATTCATGTTTTTTAAGAAATGATTAAAGTACTCACTACCACATCATTAGTAACTTCAACCGTAGAAGTTGTGACTGCATAATCTTCGCCATTATATCTTGTCCTCCATTTTGGGAATGTTTCCATTAATTATTGACCATTCATTCCCATAATGTCCCATATCATTAAAATTATAGTATTGAACAATGGTAGATTTTCTCTTTCCCTTGCAATTAGGGGATTGGTGGACTTTTTCTCCATACTAGTAACAAACTCACATTCCATTTAGAAAAGTATTAGGGTTATTTGTACTATAGTTACCACTGTGTGTAATGTAAAATATTCACTTCTTCTCCATTTAATTATTTTATTTTCCATAGTTTACAACATTAATTTTCTTATATTCCATTATTTTTAAGTCATTTGACTTAGAGAATTTTTTTTCTTAATATTATATGAAACCATATATTCATATGATGACAACGATTCAGAGACTAGTTCCATTTATATGAATGGTTATAAACCATAAAATAATTGATCAATATTTCTCCGTGGATTATGTATGTAGTCGACAACATTCCATTATAACCTTATAAAGTTGAATTCGTACTTAGAATCATTTTATCCCTATTTCTATCTTAGACTCAAGAAATGCCTCCCCAAATTCCTTCACTATTGATGAGGAAATTATATTCCATCGGAAAATCCTTTAAAATCCATTGATTTGAAACTTGTTATTTCATCCACCTCCTCTATGTTTTGAATTACTTACCACCACTGATCATCGTCTACCGATAGATGATAAGTTTCCTTGGAAACCTTATCCTTTTCATTACTTCCCAAAGTGTGAAATATCACTCTAAGGAAATTATCCACACCTCTGCTAAAAATGGGTATATATTCCAATTTAATGATGGAGGAAATTATAAAAAATGAATTCAAACATTTATCCTCCATGTTGCAGTTAAAGATGCTCTATATGGGTATGTTAATTGTTCATAACATGAGTTAGCTTTCCCAGTATTGTTTTTGGGTTTTTTAAAATTGTTGTAGATCCAATATAGACATAATTATCTTATATAAGAAGGAAATCCCTAAATGGAATTTTTTGTGTTGATAAAGTTTCTATTTCTTTCACCAGGCACCATTTCTAAATAATGGAATAAACTAGATTAGGTTATGAAAAATAATGTAAAATCTAAAACTAGAAATAATATTAACATGAATCGATATTTTATGCATTGGCAAACTTATAATCATAAATAGTGTTTCATTTGTTAGAAAATTAATTTTAAATCCTTCATAAAAGTTTATAAAGTAAATTTTAATTATCTTAAGAAAATATACTGAGAGTGTCAAACAAAGTGCCTTATAAGGCCCATTGTTGTGTACCGGGTTACCCTGAGTAAGGCCCGGGCACCTTGTCAGAGTTATTAGCCCTAGGTATATCTTTTTCAAAACTAAATCCACATGTATTATCCCGATATGGATTTATTTCTAGGAAGTTCCAAATAATATATACCTTAAAATAATTCTATTATATTATTTTATTTATATCCTCGAATTATATCATAGGGTTATGTTCCTAAATTTATGTTTTGTAAATGTAATTTCGATGATTTGTAGCAAATATCCACTGATAATAAATGTAAATTTACTTCCCATTGTTTAATGATGTTTTTTCCTTACATAATTACAATGGAATAATAAACAAGAATGTAATATCTTGTTGGAACAAATAGTTTTGTACATTTAAAAAACAAGATACGTAAAAATGTTCAAAATCACAAATTAAAGTGAAGTAAAACATAGTATCTATATTGGAAACACCCATAAACATTTAGATTACCCTTGAATTTCAGTCATAATACACATATTCACATCAAGGGGACAAATAAAGATAAATAAGGGGTGAGCTCAAATGCTTATTAAGGGTGTGTAAAACCTTGACAGCATAAAAGCAAACCATATGGAATGGTGAATAACTTAATGAAAGTCGTAAAAGTGATAATAAGAGAATGAATCTTAACAGTGGATATTCTACTAGCCAAATAGTTGTATGGAATACCAAATAATTATCTCATTATGAGATAATTAATAATAAGGTACATCATAAAATACTGTCAATGCTTCGTCCAATACACCATACATAATAAGGTAAGACAATATCCCATACCCAAACTAGTTTGTCTAATGAGACCTATCAATGCACAATGGGGCTATAATAGATCCCAACCAATAATTTCTAAGTCAAACTCCTTCCCCATATGTAATAGGTTAATCATAATCATTATATATATATATATTAATACTATCATTTGAAATTTAGAAAACATTCCCCAATCAGTAAACATAATCAAAAATCATTCCGAGTAATATGGTGAATCTTATCAAGATATCTCATCCACTGTCAAAACAATCATAAAACATTCATAAAAAATTTGGTAGATTATATCATAAAATATAATTCACAGTTAAATATAAGAAATAACAATTGAGGTGAAATATATGAAAATAATCTTATAATATCGTCACGTAATTTTTGAGAGAAATACACTATTAACAATGAAAAGAAGATTGCTTTTAGAAAAAAACATTGTATAAAACTAGAAATTAATGAAGTCACGTTTTAATAAAAAAAATTATTTATTTTATAAAAATAATTGTTTCTAAAAATAGCTTTTTTATGGTACATGAAACATCGGTAATAAATCTGGACAATTACTTTAATGGGGCATTGTGTATCTTGACGAATATAAAAGAAAATATTTTAAAGGAAGTATTACCAATAAATGAAAGGTACATTATTCTGGATATATGAGTTTTGAAAATATACACATAATATTGAATAAGTAATAATAATGAAATAATTATTACGTTGGGGTAATGGTTGTGATAGAATAAAAATAAGGGAAAATGAATGTTCGGGTAGCATCCCTTGCATTATGTCCGAATGTGTTCTCCACTTGATCATAATATCCTAGAAAATAAAATTAAATTAATTAATTAATTAATTAATAAACATTTATACATGAATTCTATTAAGTTCATTTGTTGACTATTTTATGAGTTATAAGATACAATTTTATTGATTGGGAGTGATCATTTCCCTCGTTTTCACAATAAGTATACTTGTATATGAGTATAGAACATAATACAGAAATGGTATGATTCACCATAATTGAATTAATATTTTATTAATGAAAATATATATGTTTAAATGGTTATATATATAATTTGGTTATATGGTATGAGAATGAATCATTAGATAAGACATTTAGTGATAATCGTTTACATTATTACGGTGGATAAAGATCATAACAAGATCATTTTGATTTATCGATTAGTATTATTTAAATATGTTACATAAAAAAAATAGGAAATATTTTATTACTTATATTATAGTCTATTTTAACCAAAAAATTAGTTTCATTATCATCCATTCAGGATAAATTTAAGAGCATGAATACATCATCCACGTTGGTTATAAATTGGCACCTTATGGGCGATGTATCATTTTTAAAATATAAGAGAGAGATAAAGGATTTGGATGAATGATATTATAATAACATGATATCATTGAGTATATAGCGGATACTAGAGTTATCATGATCCTTTTGATAGAGGAGGTGAGGAGACAATAATAAAAGAAAATAACTTGAAAATAAATTTAAATGAAAAGGAAGAGGATTTTACCTCTTAGATAGTCCTCCTTTAGAAACACAATATGTGAATTAGTTTTCGTATTTTGGTGAGACCAAGAGATCCAACACATGGGGAGAAACTTGGGGAGATTATTTGGTAGACATTTTATATGGCTTAATGTTTGGATGTTGTGAGGAGAAACGATTGTGTTTATAGTAGTGCGGTGGGGCAATTTCTAGATATTTTATTATTCTGCTAAAGAAATGCAATAGTATTTATTCTGGTGACAAAATATAGTAATAATTTAATTTGTGTTCAACCCTATGGTACATATAATATCTAAATATCACCAATGAATTAATAAATCATGTATTTATCATTTATTTAAAGTGATTTTAAATTATTATTCCCAAAAAAATCCAGTATTTTATAAAAAAATTAAAAAATCACCATAAATTTTTTTTGATCTATAGAATTATAAATTAAACTCCACATTATTAAAATAATTTTATAAATACAAGAAATTTACTTTTTAAATTAATAAAATCTTTTACTCAAAAAATAATGATTTTAAATCTATAATTAATTTTATTACACTTTCAAAAAATAACTATGGTCTCAAAAAATTATCCTAAAATCAAAGACAAAAAAAATATTGATTTAGGAATAAATTTTATCAAATTGAATTTTCATTTTAATCATTTTATTAATTAAAAATTTGTAGTTAAATATTTATGAATCACAGAAATATAAAAAAATAATTAATAATTGTTAAAATATTCATTTACAAACACTCTGATATAATTATATCATACTTTCATTTATAGGATGGTTGAATTTTATTTATACAAATATGGGTGAGGTTACTATTCATTCGGATGATTGATATTCATAAGGATCATATTACTATTCTAATGGCTAAGTTAATATTTTAACAATATATGATCCTTAACTTCAAGAAATACCTCTTATTTAATTCATTCATTACTTAGGATGTTTTTATTATGTTATCAAAGAGATTTTATGTGATCTATACTATAGGAAATAAAAAAATAAAAGGAAAATTTCTTTTATATATTTTTCAGTTGTTACAAGAAGTTTTTGGTGAAATCCTTTTAAACTACTTTTGTAGATGTTGGTCCATCAAACACAGTGGTAGCAAGTTCATTACTTGTTTATCATATTATGGTATTGTATATAGTCTACACATTCATTAATTACTGAGGAATTTTTTATAAATAGTGTATTTAACTCAATAAATAGATCTAGTACAAATAATAAAATCATGTGAGGGAAGTATTAATCCTAAGGAAGTTATAAGAATCTTCCTATTGTTTTATCTAGACATTCATTATAAATTTACTGAATTTTCATTCACCTAGTATATTTTGATGTTATTCTATGTATGGATTTGATCTTTGTTTACCATTTAATGTTATATTATAGAGATTATGATGTTTATTTTGAGAAAAAGTTTTATAATGTGTTGGGGATGGACATTAGAATAATGATAAACTATAAATAAGTTAGGAATTTGCTAAAAGGTGAAAATGAATGTTAGTTTTCAAATATTATTGGAAATAAGAGAACTATACAGATTATTGAAATTTTGGAAGTAAAATATTACATGGATATGTTTTCAGAGGAGTTTCCACATATTATGCATGATCGTTATGTTAAATTTACAATTTAATTAGTACATGATTTGAATCCATTTTCAATACCCCCATGTAGAATGGATATGGTAGAACTTTTTGAATTCAAAATTCAATATTTACAGTTTCTTTATTAATGCTTCATGTTTCCTAGAAATTCACCATGTGATGAACAACTTTTATTTATTAGAATAAAGGACAGTCTAATTAGACCTTTTAGTTTTGATATATATCCTTCAATAACATTAATACCGAGAACAAGTTTCATTTTCCTCGTATCGATGGTCATTTTGATGAAATCTAGGGAGATCAATATTTTATTAATGTTGAACTATGCTATAGATACCATCAAATATAGGAGAAAGAGGTTAAATTTTTGAAAATATAATATTGGACAAGATACAAAAAATTTGAGTGTGTAGTTATTCTCTCTGGGTTCATGAATTACACAACATTATTTAAGGATATTATAAATAGAGTATTCTATAAATATATTAGAAAATTTAATCATTTTTAATTCATGATATCTTGATTTCCTAAAAATTTTATAAGTATCGTTATTTTTTGGATTTTTCTCCAAACGTAAAAAGAAAAGAAATTATATTGAAATTTTCAAATTTTAATTTTTGATACATAAAATTTCATTCCTTGGAAACATTAATAATTATGACATAACTGATGATCCCAATAATATTAATGTGGATGATTAATGTCTAAGATCAACACATGATGTAAAATTGGATACTTTCGGGTTTTCATTAAAAAGTCGGTGGAATAATTTATATATTGAAAATTTTGGAATATATATTTTTAATAAAATTTTTATGTATATATTCACTCAGATAGAGTTTAACATGAGAAAAAAATATGGATACAAATGATCAATTATTATGATTTGTTGATTCATTCTAATTTTGGAAAATAAAAAAATTTATCTAATTATTTGATTTAGAAAAATTATTCTATATTCATAATTTATTGTTTGGTACTTGAAATATTCCTTAATGATTTGATGAATTCTTCCTCGATTTTTTGGATTAATGAACATTCTATATTTTCATTCATGTATTAGTATATTTGACTTTATTATAAATAATGAAGATATATCTAAAGGATGATCATTTTCGTATGAAATGGTATAATCACTTAATAAGGATATTTTTACATAATTTAAATTTTATATTAATGTAATTATTAGATTTGGATAGATAATATGTGTTCTTTAGGTTTTCATTATGCAGAGGGAATTTTTTATTAAATCTTGTAATTACCCATTCTCCATTATCCATTATATTAATATGATATACAGTGAAATTTATGGAGTGTTTATGGTGGGATGGAATGAAACAAGATATATTTTTCGGTAGAATGAAATTTATGACTTGGTCAACAGTCAATGAATAATGAAAACTATGAAGGAGGATGCATCAACTTTTTTCCAAAGCTAGAGAAGAAGTAGAAAAATATTTCTATGGAATTGATGATGATATTACCAAATTTATATTGATAGAATAATTTGATTTTGGTTATCAGATATTAATTAAATAAATATGTAGATTTCTTTACAAGTTGATATACAGTGAAATTGGATATTATTTCATGACTTATATCATGGAGGAACTGAGGTTACTTTTATTCCTCTCTCTATTATATCTGACTGTGATCCCAGGTTCACATAAAATTTTTGGAAATGACTTGAGAAGTAATTTGGAACTGAATTAAATTTCATTTCATACTTTCACCCTCATACCCATAGTGTAATGGAAATTATGAATGAATGATTCAGACATTGTAATAAATCATTAAATATTTTTAATAAATTACCAAAGTAGTTTGGATAAAAATATTTCTTTAATAGTTTTTTCTTATAATAGACGTCTTTATTATTGTAAAGAGCTAAAAAAATTAGTATTTATAATGAATGTGGGGTAGAACTAAATATTTTATGGTTAATATAAGATAAATGATATTTATAGAACCATATTAATTAGAGAAAATTAATAAGATGGTAATGATGATTCAATAACATATGAGTACATCTTAGATCATGCAAAAAATGTTATGTAGATCACTATAGGAATTGTCATTATATCAAGGTAGTTGATCGTGTGTTTCTTAAAGTATCTGCATGAATAAGTATTATAAATTTTGGTAAAATGGGGGATTTATGTCCATGGTTCATTTGACCATATATGAACCAATGGAAATTTGCATCATTTTTTCAATAGACTGTATTTTCCTCTTAGTTTATCGTTGGCATACAACATTTTTCCTATTTTAATGTTTTGAAATATATTCATAATTAATATCATGTTTTATGCCCTAATAAAGCCTACTTGGAAGCTAAATTTTATTATAAGAAAAAGACTATTCGGTTTCTTAACTGTATAGAAAATGTATCGTGGAATTAGTTAATTAACCATGGTAATGTGTTTTTGGAGAAAACATTTAATTCAAGAAGAAAAATTGGAATCTAAAAATTCTATAAGATAATTATATCTTCACTTGATTAATATTGAATAAAATTTTGTATAACCAATTTTCGAATAGGATGAAGAATGTAAAAAACCTATTTAATGTTATAATTATTCAATCATTAGTGGTTTATTATATAATTATATTTATTATAAGAATATTATGTTATATTTCAGTCAAAATGAAATTGTTTTAACCAGATTGCATTATCAAGCATTATATTATTTTATTAATAAGTTTTATTCCCAAAAAATATAATTATAATTTGAAAAACTCAATTTTTTAATCCTTTCCAAAATTACCTAAGGATTATTTTTTTAGAATATTATAAAAATATTAATTTTTAATGATTAGTGAAAATAAATATTTTTAGTGAAAATTATATCTTCCTTAAACTTTAAAAAATGTAAAATAATATTTTTTATTTGTTTTAAAATGTATTTACTTATTTTTGACAAATAGAAATAATGTTATTTTCTTTCATATGAATTTTGAAATTAAATATACCATAAAAATTATTTCATGCATAAATAATCAATTTTCATGAAAAATATTTTAACTACACTTTTTTTTGTTATGTTTTAAAATAATTTATACCAATTATATATTATTAGTATTAAAAAATGGATTCCATATTTAAAGTTATGATGAACAATTTGGTAAATATATCATTTTTTGGTAAATATGAACATTAATGTTAGCATCGTTTTACGTGTGTAACGGGTAAATTGGTTAATTAAAAATAAAAAAATTACATGTTCTAATGAATTAACCTAACACTTCTTTAAATTTTATTTTATGAATATATATTACTCATAATAAAAAATTGGTGAATACCTGGGCTTTTTCATTTTGAATGTTATTATGACCTTTATAATATTTTATGTAATGAAAAGTACAAAATATCACACACTTGTTTTTAATAATTATAATATATTTTACTAGTTGAAAAAAAGGATATGTTCAATTTTAAATATAATTTTTTAATATAAATTATTTATCTTCATCAATTTAAATTATGTTTAATTTTATATTATGAAATAATTGTCTTAAATTCATATGCAATTCTGATGCAACAATTATTCAATTAATGGAAAAATATAATATGTGATATGAAAAATATGAAAAGGAATATTATTTAAAAAACATAATGTGATACGTTAATTTTATGCATTAACATAACATTTTATCTATCTAAGATAATTATTTATTAAAATTTCAATTGTTTCTTGGATTTTGTTAAATTCTATGTGAATGAATAGTACTAAAATTTTCATTATTGGTAATTTAAGAAAGTAATAATTTTTAAATGGTTTAAAATTTCATTAAATCCATTATTTGGGAATGTGATTACTGTATGGTTTAAAATACCTACCATAATCTATTTTTGGGCGACTTTTCCTACTATAATTACTATCTTGACCCTCATTGAGTAAAAAACCGTATTGTCATGGTTAGTGTCAAAAGGGTTAATGAGGTGTTAATCAGAATGATATGGGTATAAATGTGATCCCAAATTTTCATCATTTTACTATATATGTTAATTTAGACTCATAATGATAATATATTTTTATATTATCAATTTGTATTTAATTTTACATCAAAATTAATTTTTATTAATTTAATATTCAAATAAATTCAAGAAGTTTACCTCCCATGTCCTATAAAAACGAACCACTCATCCCATTTAATACAACTTAGAAACTGAAATTTTAGATATAATATGTTCTGTAAATTCCTCCCATGTTCTACAATACTTATTTTTTTCTTAATTTCATCTTGAGTGGTTTTATGGTTTAAAGAATATGAGGTTTCCTGTAGAAGAGTCTTATTTATAAATCGTACATTTTTGTTTTATTTATTCTAACATGTCCTTAAAACATGCTCTATCCATGATGATATTATAAAATAATTATAATATATATACTGTGATATTATTATTTTAGTTTCATAAACTATATCCATCTCCAAAAATCATCAAATGGGAAAGGATCCTGTCATTTATGTGTAAAATAGACGACCGCCTTGTAGACCGATATAATTTATTTTACATAAACATATATCAAAACTGGATATAATGATGAAATTAATTTTTATATATAAAATTAATGAAACAAATCATTCCTAACAGGTAATCTATCCATTACCTTTTTACTTTTCCATTCACTGAAAAATGAAAATGTCATTCATGGGAACACGTCGGCTACCACCACCCACAAGAAATTTGATTCATTTTTCATCACCACATATCATAAAAGATATATATAAGACTATTAAATGAATTAATACGATATCTATTATATTATTATAATTATTTAATGAATAAATAATACTTTCCTTACATTCATAATGATCTTAAAAAATGAAAACAATACTAATACATATGTACGATGAATTGTATTCATGATTGTAAGGCAGTTAATTTTTTATAACCATATTTAATGATTAGTTTTAATATTATTATTTATTTATTTAAATGATAATTATTTCATGGTTATTATTCTTGATGTTATTTAAAAATTAACTCTTTTACTATATTTAACCAACCAAAGTCATTTTCCACTTATGATATCAATATTATCAGAATGGACAACATAAACTTAAGTGATTATTTAATTGTATATAAAATGGTATGAGATAAAATAAAACGAATGGTAAACATGAAAAATGTTATAATGAGTGTCAATAATTATACATTTTTTATTTGTTATTAATATAATTATTATTAATGGCATTTCAGACTCGAGGTAAGGGAATTTCTTTTAATTTTTTTAAAAAATTATCCATTAAAACTCTATTTTTCATCGATGTCCATATTTATCAAAATTAATGTCTGAATTTATTTATCTATAAAAAAAATAATGAATAAATTTTTATATACTTTTTTATGTTTATTAAATGTTTTTCAACAAAATCATTTTATGGAATTTATTGATGTTATTTACAAAAAATGCAGAAGGAATATTATATTTTAACATATATGACATCAATTTATTTTCCCATCACTCTGAACATTATTTTATGTCTGGATTATTTTATAATATTATATTTTTTATTCAAATAAAAACTATCATTCCATGTTCGTTAAATTTTTGTATAGAAAATTGGTTTTTAAAAGAAAATGATATTTTGATATCGAAAAGTGTTTTTAATATAGCTTCATTTGATATTTTCAAAGGATTTTTGATTGGAAGGTAAATTAAAATATATATATATATATTATTCATGATATGTTACTTGAAAAATATATATGATAAATAGGTTATCCTTATACATCTTAGAAGCTAGTGATTAATATATCCTCCTAAATACTACAATATCATGTATATCATTTGTCATCAGATAATACAGGGGAGAAATATATTACTATAAGAACATCATGATAGGTAATGTAAAAACAAATGAGTACACCAAAATAGTATCCCATTAGTGATATGATTTAATATTTTCAAAACATCTCCAATCAACAATCAAAATAATAAATTTGGCTTTGGCTTTTACTACTGTAAATGTCTGGAAAGGTTTTTAATTTTTACCTCTAGGAATATTATTATCATCAATGTCTATTGGTATCTTCTAGTCCTAAATATAAGAAAATAATAATTATGGTTAACATGTGGTTCCATGTTAACATAACCTCAAAATATTTTTTTTCTCTCTGGGAAGTAGATGTATCCTATAAATAAGAATGAAGAGGCTCATCAAAAAGAGAATGTGTATGTCAATACCCATTGGTATGTATCAGATCCTATCTAGAAGTATGTTGTTGATCAGACCATTGATACTTCATTATCCTATAAATTAAAGCAACAAAAAAATTTTACACAAATATAAAAATCCAACTATTACATTAAAATGGAAATAAAAAATGAAAAATTATCAAAAAAAAGTAATCTAAAATAAAAACATTTTTATTCATATTTTTTATAGTTAACTAAAGTGAAGAAAATATCAATGAGATATGTAATTCCATAAATGAATGAAAATAAATCTAAAAATGGTGCATAAATAATATACCATATTCAATATATGACTCTATTTTTTGAAAACAATAATAATATTCACTGAATATATGTAAAAATTATCCCAAAATTATAAAGTAAACAGACCACATATTTCTTAATATTTATTAGAGTAGTTAACTCAAATACTAAAAACATTAATGGTGTATGAATGGAAATAAAATAATGAAAGAAAATAAAAAAATGGTTTGGTAATAGTACAAATTTTCAAATATAATACATCATTTTTTACACCAATTTTTTTAATATACACTTTTAGAAAAAGAATTATATTTTTTTGTAAATTTGAAATATATTTTTTTTCAAGAAAATAAATTAATATATAAGTTACATAAGGGTAATAATTTAAAATAAACCAAATTAGAATAACATAAAAAAAATTAACTTATTATATATAATAAATTTATTATCAAAGAAACTACAAATAATAAATAAAATAAAATTATTGTATTTTAAAAATTAAACTAGAAATAAATATATGTTACCTTTAATATTAGGAATGTACTGAAGCATTTTTTACCCAAATGCATTCATCATTATCATTATTCATGAAACAAACAGTTTCATTAAGGTGCCCGTCAATATTACCTATTAATTTTTTCATGGATGTATGGATTTAACATAATTTAGCATCTTTCTCAAGCTTATCATCACCAAAATAAGGTATTTATCATTATAAAACAATAGACTATTGAATATAGAATTGATCAATAATATAAAAAATTTTATATTCATGTGTTTCCATAATAAAAGGACATACTATAAAATCTAATCTATTCAGATTGACTGATTTTATTCAAAATTTACCTTCTAGGAAAGTGTTTTTTATTGATATACAATTTATAGTTATACCATATAACATGAAAATTAAATTAATCAACCAATCATATTTATTCAATGAATCCATAAAATACACTTTATATAGATATTGGGTTTTATTCATTTTCCCTTGAAAAATCCATTTCTTCTGCAAACAAAAATACACTTCTATTATAAACTACATCTATATTTTCTTGATCTTTTATTTTATATTTATAGCTATTAATGTCATAACTATAAGTTATTAAATTTGAACATTGACCTCTAAATAAGAATCTCAATTTTTTTATGATTATGATCTACCATGAACATTTTTTATGCCACATAAAAAAGTTATGTTAATTAAAAGTCCTCATATCATTATACTTTGGATAACATTTCCAGAACACACTTATATGAAATGCTATATATGGATGAAAATCATTATAAGGACCGCACCTTGATAAATAACATGATCATGAATTTTAGTCAATAACACACATATTTTCACATTGTGTATTATTTCATGTTTAGAGTTTTAGATAATTGGGATATAATTTATACAGAACATTTGACATTTATACAGAGTAGATACCACAAAAATAGTATTCATTTCTTCCAAAATGAAAAACGTATCAAATAAAACATGTTTTCTTTGAAAATTATTCATATCATTTAACTTGGATTACTTATTTGTATTAAACATAATTATAACCTATGAAAATCATATAACAACAAGGTATGATAACAAAAATATATTTAATGGATATAATAAAATAAAATGAAACATTAATCAAAGAAAACTTATAAAATTAAGAAATCATATTAGAAAAATACATACTTGTCATGTATATATACTTACTATATTAAATGTGATATTTCAACAAGATTTAAGAAAACATAAAAAAATTAATTATAACTGTAAAGGTATCTTGGGGAATTAATTAACTTATCTCGTTACCCTCTCAGCAACCTTATGATTTTTAACCCTCACCACTACCTTACAATGGAACCCTTAATACAAACTTTATGTGTAACCATCGTAGTTACACTTGGAGTATCTTTAAGACAAACCTCCAACACACACACATTCCCAATGCATTTTAGGGAGATATCAGTCCCACACTTCATCATAAAAACTCCATAGAACCAAAACATAATCAAACAATATATATAATTGTATAAAAATATTGATTTTGAATTTTCTAAAAAAAATTTAAAATAGGATTTTAAAAGAAAATCCCTTAAAAATTTCATTAAATTGAATTGAGACTTAGTAGTGTGGATGCATTATTTATTTACACTGTAAATATAAATAATTAAATATAATATAACCAAAAATTGTCAAAATAACAATTTTAATATGACATAATTAATGATGTCGAATTTTAAACCAAAGAAAGGAAATTGGGTTACGAATTCCTATACCTAGGGTTCTACATCCATCAAAATGTGTTTAATAATCTTGAATAAAGGATAAAATAGTGTTATTAATATAATAATTAAACATATTAATCTTTATAACACCTTTTATGATCATTTCACAACATCATTTCACCCTTTAATTATTAGTATTTTGTTCCTTCCACTGTTTCATGTGCGTCCTTCACATGATTTCCATGGATGTTTTGTAATTGATATAACTTTCATATAGAAATGAAATTTCAGAACATAAAATGGATTACATAATACACATTCCTTTGTGTTTAAACCATCAAAATGTTTTTATAACTACTTTTGGATGAAGTAAAGTAAATCTGAAACACATCGTCTATGATTTTGTTAAATTGGCACACCACGAATGATGTATTTATAAGAGGGGACGAGATGAAGTAAAATGAGAAATTATTACCTTTACATGTTAAAAATATATAATAAATATAATAATGTATCTTTCATGACACTTTTATAAGGGTAGGAGAATAAAGTATAAGAAAATGAAATAATTGAAAAGAAGACACAAGTAAATAAAAGGGGATTTTACCTCTTTATTTATCCACCTTGATATCCTCTTAAGGCCTTTAGTTTTAAAATTTTGGTGATAACAAAAGGACATGGATGTGGGGAAGACCCTTGGGAAGAGTATTTGGTAGAACATAGATAAGGATCAGGGTATGAGTGTTGTGAGAGGAAGAGGGGGTGAGGGTTGGATTTATAATGGAGGAGAGGACAAGTTTTACATTATTTTAATCATTGGCTTTATATTTTTCCTCAAGACATTGAATAATATTTATTAATGTGACCCAAAAATAGTAATAAGATTAATTTAGTTCAATGAAATGGTCATTTAAATCATCTATCTCCCAATCATGATGCCAAAATTCATATATTTATCATATTTCATAATTATCGAATTTCACTATTCATCAAAACTGAAAATATTTTTGAATAATACCAATAATTTACCCTAATAAGTACTCAATGTGTAGAATTAAAATATGAACTCTATTTTTTTATAATAATTTTATAGATATCAGAGGATTTATTTTTAAATCAAATCATATTGTACTCCAAAAATAATTATTTTAAAACTATAACTTATTTTATATCACCTTGAATATTTAATCAGGATCTTATTATCTCATAAGTTTAAGAAAATGAAATTATAATATTATTTAATATTCATATGGGTCATATTACTATTCATATTAATATTTACAAGGGTTTTTTATTATTCACCTAAAAACAAGTTAGTTCATTCAAACTCCAAATAACATTCTAATGACAACCATAGAAGGCCATTTTTATAAATTCAATTCATTGAAGCTGAAACTTTTTTCTGGGATGATTGTTTTTAATAATCCACATAAAAAAAGTTCATGTATTTAATTTTTTTTAAACATTAGGTTGTTAAATTCTCTTTATCTTTTGTACATTTCATACACGTAATTTTTTTTACATATTAATCATTTTAGGGTACCATTCCCTCATTGAATTTTTAGATTCCCGTATTCCTATTGGAGGGAGATAGTTGCGTTCTCTCTCAGCCTCTCCCCCCCTCATTGTCAATCTTATCTCCTCTAGGGTTTCCTCCTAAAACCCTCTAATCAGTGATTATGGTTCATCCATGCACTCTCTTCGTCCTTGTTCTCTTTCTTCCCCTTTCATTCCCTTCTCAACTTCCTTTTTCCTTTTTCTGCACCATGATCATGTTTTTTTTGCCGTATTTTCTTCCTCATATGTGGAGTGGTTTTGTTATTTTATTCTTTTTGGGTGGTTTTGTTTGTTCCATTAACTGTCTCCATTGTCGAAGCCTCCAACTACTTCAACCCTACTCTGACCTCTCGTTCCACTACACCTCTTTAGGTAGGTTCTGGAGAAATTGATTCTTAGTAGAATTGGGATATGTGGTCCAATGGTTGAGGGTATTTTAGGTAAGCTCGTATCATTGAGTTCTTGTTTTCGGATGCTGGTTTTGATCTTATTTCTTTGCTACTATTCAAAGCACAAGGAAGTTTTAATCCTTGTCCTAACCTCAAGACCATCTACTCTGCTCTGTGTTGGACCCGGAGCGGTAGTTCTTATGCATTTTTGGGAGGTGGGATTTGGCAATCAATTCTGCTCCCGGCATGTCATGTTTTGATTCTTTGGATTTTAGGTTTTCATTCTCATGATTTCAGTTTTGATTCGGTTCTATTAGTGAATATCATGATGGATTTTTTATATGATTCTGCTTCATTACGGATGTTCATTGAGGGTGTTCGAACTTGGAGTGGAGTTCAGAAAGGGAAGATAAGGCATGTGATGTCCAGATCTATGGTGACATTGAAGCTAATGATTATGTGTCTCATCATCAAAGAAAGGCTACATGTACTGTTGTTAGGGTGTGCGACGCAAGGTTTATCCATCCTAAGAAGATAATTTTCGATGAGGAGCGATGATGATATGGTGTTTGGATGATAGAAAGGGTGAATGTCTTTTTATATTGTTGTTGGAAGTTGTTGTAGCGATGTCCAGTGGGTTATTTCCCACGATGTATGACATGGTGATGAAGGTGTCGACTATGTGGGTCGATGTTGGGGGAGTGGCTCAAGAAGGCTCACTGATTGAGGATTTGGGTCCTGAGGATTCCATGTGTGGATGTGATATTTGAATGATAGAGGACATCGCCTTTGATGGATTTTTATTTTTATGATATGGTAATGTCTATAATGGCCCATTTCCCACTCACCAAAAGAGGTTTTGAAAATCAAATATAAATATAATTTTTAGTTCAAATCAGATTCCCATGTTGCTTCTTTAACCATGTGGTTTCATAAAAATCCTTTAAAGGTATATTTCCATATTTTTCACTACTTTCTCTCTATGATCAAGAATCTGGATATTTTTCTCCTCATAAGAAAAGATCTCTAATAGTTTTACTACTTCTAGGATCAATACATGAGATGAATCTGGCGTATAATTTCTCAACATTAAAACATGAAAAACATTATATACCTAAGATATACTTCATGGTAAACATAATCAGTAGGCATCATGTATGTCATTCTCTAGGATTTCAAATTTTCCATTGAACCATGGGCTTAACTTTCCTTTCTTTCCAAAATACATAACACTTTTTCATGGTGAGATTTTAAGAATATCATGATCACCTACCTTAAAAGAAAAGTTTTTTCTTCTACTGTCTGTATAACCTTTCTACCTACTCTGAGTTGTCATTATGTGTTGCTGTACTATCTTTACATTCTCAAAAAATTCCACTTCTAATTATGGTCCCATAAAATTCCTTTCCTCGACATTGTCCCAAAAAGATGGAGTCCGATACTGATTCCAATACAATTCTCCAAAATGAGCCCTATGTATACTGGAATGAAAACTATTATTAAAAAGAAAATTAAACTAAACAGTATTTCTCATCCCAAATTCCCTATTAGTCAATAGAAAATAATCGATGAATATCCTATAATGTATGGCTCATTCGTTCTGATATACCATCTAAATGGTGATGAAAATCTATAATAAAATTTAATTATGTTCCCAACGCCTTTACGAAGACCTTCAAAATATAATATGTGAACCTAGGATCATGGTCAGATAGAATAGATAGAGGCAATCCCTGTAACCTAAAAATATCATTGATGTACAGTCAATAAATATGATCCTAATACATTGTATCTCAAATTGGAATGAAATGATCAGATTTATTCAGTCGATCAACAATAACCCAGATTGCATTATTACCTGAATAAGTCATTTGTTTTCCCCCAACAATTTCTATTGAAATATTTTCCCATTTCCACTCTGGATTGGGTAAATGTTTATTGATAACCTTGAGTAACTTCTACTATTCTTTAATCTATGGACATATCAAACTTTTCATAGTAAAATCTGCAATAACTTTTTTCATTCGATCCAGCCAATAATACTCTTGTTGGTATCTGTACATCTTTGGGCTTCCAAGATGAACTAAAATTGAGAATTATTAGCATCTCACAAAAATTCTTTCTTCAGCTGAGTGTCAAAAGGACCACAATCTATTTCGAAATCATAAAACACATTCATAATCAAAGTTAGATTCTGGAAACGTTCCTATTTTACCCAATTATACATTTTTCTATAGATCGCGGTCTTTCTTCTACGCTTGCGTAATTATGTCTGATAATGATGACTGCACTAAAACCTGAAAAATAGAGGTGTTTTCTACTTGAACAACTTCATTGAAAAAATTAATCAAAATCATTAATCAAGGGATCCTGATACAAATTTAACATGGTTAATGATGCATGATGTTTTCTTCTCAATCCATCATCCACTTTGGTTTCTTTTTCAAGATGGTAATAGATCATGAAATCATAATCCTTTATCAGGTCAATATATCTTCTATAAGGCCCCAGCCTTAATCCTTACTTAATATTGAGTTAATACAAGATTACACATTAAGGATCTTTTTAGGTTTAGAGTTTTAGAGAATTAGATCATAAAACTTGCATTACATTCCACATTTAAAAAAATTGGTTACATAAAAGATAGTATTCATTCATCCCATCAACAGAAACATATTTAAAATAAAACATTGATTCTTTCTTGACACATCCTTGACACTATCATCACATCACGTACATTTCCCTTGACCTGTGAAAAACATTTCAAAAACATGGGATGAGTATAAAAATCTCAGTAATGGTTATAAAAAATATGGAAAGGAAACATTAGTTCATATATACATAAGAATGAAATCATACATTACCCATAAAACATAGGCACTTTAACATACCTCATCAAATCATGAATAAAACATAGAAATCATAAGACATAAAAGGTAACTTGAGTCATTCATAACATTCTTACGTAGGGAGTAACCCTCTTGGTTACGTTTTGGATTACCCATCACAGTATATTCCCTAAATCTCTTCCGAGAAACCTTAACGTTTCAGTCCTTCGCATTACCCAATGCATTTGAGAGCTATATTGGGCTCACCCGCCCTTAGTTTATCACGGATCCACCCGTCTTCATAACAATGCCCAAGAACCATAACATAATCTTATCACATAAAACATGCATAACGGAAAATCACATTTCCACCTTTCAATAACAAGATATCAATACAACACATTTTTATAAATATATTATGAAAACCATTTTCAGTACCAAAATAAATGAAAAGTAAAACATGGTATTTATTTTTCTTTTAAAAAGATGGTATGGCTTGTAGAGGAAGCCAAAACTCAAATAATGGTCATGGTGGCGGAGAAGTCGTTTTTGCCGCATACGTACGACAAAAACATTCCCTTTTGTCGTTTAATAAAAACTTCATATAAAAAATATTCCTTTTGAATAAACGTAAATGTCAAAGGGGTTTATACACCATATAAAATAAAGTTGTGTATAAAACAGAATATGCCTCAATGAAAGGAGATTGAGACGAAGTCCCTTACAAAGATGGTATCCTTGGTTTAAGGATAAATCAATAACATAATTATGTGTGACAAAAAAATACACCAAATATAAGTGGATATTAAGTGTAAAATAATCAAAGGTCATTCACACATATTCAATGGATGACATATTCAATAACTACATGTTGAACCCAAAGAAATCGAAATTGGGTTAAGAAGTTCCCTTGACAGCCTAATGGAGTCACATAAAAAAAAGGGTATCTCATCAATTGGACATAAAATTTACATCAATAAGGATATATGAGAACATATCCCAATATAACAATATGTAAATTAAATGACCCAACAAAAGAAGTCTTTTAAAAAGAGGAGGGTGAAAGGTTCCCTTACCGACATGGGTATCTTTCGAAACATACACCCTGTGAAAGAAGGACAATACAACAATGATGTAAATACTCATAAACAAAAGTATATTACACAAAGAGTAGAATAATGGATATTAAATACACCACTCAAAGGAAATTGTGGCAAATGTAGCATAAATCTCACGGGAATAAAAGTGAGATGAAAAATCCCTTACGAAAACTCGGCAGCCTAACGACGCCACTTAAATCTTCAAAAAATGAATTGATGAGATAAAATAGGTTCTCTCATCATATTAAATTAAAATTTACAGCAAGAGTAATATAAAAGAACATCCCCCGTCATAACAAAGAGGATCTTAAAAGAAGTGACATAAAGGAGAGTACATAAAAAGAAAGAGAGAGGTTGGATCTCTTACGAAAATTCGGCAGCCTAACGGCGCAACTCAAAACATCCAAAATAGATTGATGAGAGAGAATAGGGTCTCTCATCACATGAACATAAAAATTACAGTAATATTAATATAAAATATCAACCCAATAACATGAAATATGAGCTTTAGAAGGAATGACATAAAAGTGTGTACTTAAAAAGAAAGAGATGAGTAGAATCCCTTACCTCAGGTCCGACTTGACTCGATCATTCTTTAACGTCCTGAATAATAAACATTATTTAATTTCTAATTGATTAAGAACATTTTTAAATCTTATTATTCATTTTATATCACTTATTTCCATTTTATAAACATTATGTAATCATTGAGTTAAAAATGATTGTTTTGTCGATATTTGGTTCTTAAGTCGAAAGTGGACTTCTTACAATTACATATAGTTCGTGTGGTCAACGGTTCATTGTATCCAGAATGACATTCCTGATTTGGATATCATATATATCATATATATCCATCTTATACTTGTATTTATAATATCACATAATCATTTAGAGGAAAGAAATGAAATGCATCGTTCATGGAGACGGTAAGTCGTACGTGCGCATGAACGCTACTTTCATTTCTATGTCATATTGATGGAATTAAAACTATATGAGAGGTATGTATATTTTAATTCCAGAATTATATTAATCATTTAGATGTAACATACATCATATATATCCATTATATATATGTACTCATTATAATACATTACATGTGGGGATCCGAAATGAAATGCACCGTTCATGGAAACGGTAAGCCGTATGTACGCATGAACGCTAATTTCATTTCTATCTCATACATTAATGGAAATAAAATAATAATGCTATAAAGTTATATTATAATTACAGTATAATATCATATATAATAACTTTAAATCCATCCTCTATACATCCCATATATGGCATTAACGAATCACATCACTTTGAGGGGGCGGTAGTCCGCACTTCCTTAAATGAAGATATCGCGTTAACCCATAATGGAAACCAAAAAGGTATGCCATAAATGAAAAATACAGAAGATTAAGTAAAACATAAACATATTATATATCATATATAATCATAGTTTCATCTTAATGGCCACCTTTTAAGGTGTTAAAAGAATGTTGAACAATCATCGTTTCGGGAGGCAGAAATTCGCCATCCACGGAAACAGTATGTTCTTTAACCATTATATGTAGGTGTGTGTATGTTTAGCTCAAATACATCTTATAAAAACATCCTATAATATTTCAGACACTGGATTTGTTACAAAAGAAATGAATAAAAAGAGTTTAGGGGGTTGGAGAAGAAAAATAAAACAAAAGGACTCAAGTGAACACATTACCTTAAAATCGGGTAACTCTCTTAGATTTGAGCTCAAAGGCTTACTTTGGAAGACTTCTGACAAATGTGAGGATTCAAGGAGAAATATAGGGATGTGGAGAGACAAAATGGGCAGGGTTTGCCTGAGCCAAAGGCTTTTTAAGTGTGGGTAAGGAGGTAGAGGTGGGGGACTTTTATAAGAGGAGAGGAGGGGCACTCTTGTAAAGTTACAAAATTTTACTTAATTTCAAAAGAGTTTCGGATTTTAAAGGTCCCAAATTAATGTATTTAGAGTATAAGGTGATAAGGGTTCGAAATACACTCATCCAATAGGTTTTGGAAATGTTTAGGTCTTAGATATTACATTATCTTCCCATTTTACTTAAATCATTAAATAATGAGGTCATTGCTGCATCATCATTATGTCATAAATAATTTAATTTATATAATGTCTAAAAATTATAAAACAAATAATATGATGTATGAAATCATTTTATCTTTTCAATGACTATTTATAGTAAAAAATATGACATGTATAACCCCATGTATAAATTGTTTTAGTAAAACATCTCATGTTTGTGTCATTTTTACTTTAACATTAAATAAAAATATATTTATGTCATTTCCCAACCAAAGTGGCTCCATGGGGACCCCAAGTTTACCCATGGATTGTATCGGTCGGCCATGACACATCCAATGTGGGTAGGACATGTGTCTAGGTCATTTTATTTTATTAAAACATTATTCTTACCATAAACTACACTAATTACCTCTAATCGCGATTAAAAACATAATAAGTTACTATTCACCAAAAAATTATTTTTTTCCCATTGAACCACATTTTACTTATTAATTATAACCATGTATGTCGGATTTTTGAAATTAAAAACACAAAGATGTCAAAATTTCATTTAAACGGAAAAATCAGTTTTTATAAGTACCACTTAGTGGTTTCTCTATTCATCAAAATTTGAAGTTTTTCAGAAAAATCCCAAAAATTCACCCTAAGCTATATTTGATATTATGAATTCAAAAATGAAGTCTATTTTTCAAAATTCTAAACATATAAGTCACATTAATTAATTTAATAATTAATTCCCTCTATCAGAGCAAATAGAGTGTTTTTATGAAACAATAAGTATCAAACGATTGACACTAGTTTAAGTCTGATTTCAAAGTGAAATTAATTCCAACGACCACTATTGGATTTAATGGTAAAATACATTATAATTTCACTTTAAAACCAATTCAATATATAATATAATCATATAAATAAATTAGATTAAAAAGAGGTTTTGAATTAAAATACAACATTTTACACTATTCATTAAAAATGAACTTTATCAGAAAGATACCAAAAATTTACACAAAGTAAATTTTGATGTCCCAATTCTTAAGAAGAGTTTTATTTGGTCCAATATAATGTATAAGAGTGAAAAAAACTATATTTAATGACGGTTCTCCATCAAAAGGCGATAAGTGAACCTTTAGTGAAAACTAGGGCATATACGCCTAAAATTGATTTCTTTCCGTATTTTAAGCCATTATATTTTATTAGATAAAATAAAAAACATTTAAAAACATATATAACCATATTTTAGTTATTTCTGTCCATCCCCACCAATACAACTGCTACATGTTAACTACCATTTAAAATAATATTATTTTATTATTAGAGTGCAACGTAAGATTCCGAAGAAACTCGTTGTTGCGTGTTGGGTATGCCATCGAGCATAGCGTCCCCTTTAAAGTCATATTAATATTTTATTCACAAATATGGATAAATATAAAGATTTCATATTCTTTATTTACCTGGGTTGTTACATCCTTCCCCCCTTTTGGGAATTGCGTCCTCGCAATTTTAAAATTGGGCTTGGAAACATCCTTGAAAGTCCCACATTGGAACAAGAGTCGGTAAAACAATCACTTTAAAATAAACAAAGATAAGTAAAAAGGTCACCCTATTTAACCCATACTAGGATTAAGAGTATGAAAATATGGACATGGAAGAAAAAAACAAAGGGTCATGTTCTGATGGAGAGTGATAGAAAACATGTTTATGAGAAAGTTAACCACAAGAAAATCACAAAATTGTGATGGGTTAAACACTATTCGGTTCCTCAGTAGGAAAAGTTAATAGACAACATTTTTGTTTTATGTTACTTTTTATTGAAGAATTTATTCATAAGGAAACATAATCACTTATCATGTTGACTTTCAACTTTTATTAGATTCCTTACACAAACTCATATTTTCTCCAAAAGACGAGTATTTAGGAAGACTTGTTCACATTAAGTGTACTATAATCATCTTCTAGAGAATCACCTAATCCAAAAAGGTGCTATATACTTCCCATGTCTTTATACTTTAACCAAAACCAAAACCAAAAAGGTTATTATAAGATCAGATAATCCAGAAAAGGATAACCCTTTAAAAAAAGAATATCTATGCTTAATCTCCAAAATTTTTCCAACAAAACCCAAAGTTAAACAAGGACCATTCTATAAACAATTTGTCCATAAAATTCTTCAAAGTTAACCAAACTAAGGTTGAAACCCAAATATTTGAAGGATTTACTCACATAGTCTTCCAAGTTAAATCATAACATTTATCTCCAAGCAACATCAGTTGCTCTTAATGTCTCGTATTGAAAAGTAATTAACCTAATCACATATCCTACAAGATAGGTTAATAAATTTCCATAGATAACCCAAAATCAACTTACTCTTAATTCATAAAATCATCTAACTAAAAATAATCTATCAAAATAACCAGGGACTTCACGTAGTCCAGTGGTAGGCGATAAATACCAGTCGCACTTGGGTTGTGGGTTCGATTGCCGCATCATTGTCCAACGTGACAGGTAGTCACACGGTCTGTGTGTTGTCATTTTTCCAAAACTATATAATTCTCAAATCATTCCCCAAAAAGGGATAAAATCATCAAAAATAACCAAAACATAATTTAACCTCAATTTTATCTCATGCCTTTCACTTCAATCATAACATATAGTAACCCATAGTTACCTCAAAAGTAAGGATCATATAAACCCAAATGGTTCTTTATAACTATGTCCACAAAAGAAAAGAAAATTATTCCTTGAATAAAATTTTCATATATTAAACATAAGGGTTACACATAATATAAAAAGTCTTCTAATGAAACCCCATCATCAAAAGAGACTTAATACTCTTAAGAATTTCACCATAACTCTTGAATCCCATATATGTTGACATCTTACTCATTCAATATTCTTCATGATCCATTAACCATTCCTTTCCAACATATTCTGAAATACCTCTTTCCTACAAACAAAATCATGAATCATATCCTAATATTCCAAAAATAGGAAACCAATAGTCATGAAATAATACATACCTTTGATTGGTCATTTTTAGTTTCTTCATCCTCAATCGGAATGGCATTAGGTATTGGTAAACGAACATTTGTATGCTCTTGGTGATCCCATTCACGAAACTTCTTCATAGGACATGTGATTGCATAATGAGCATGCACACCACATTTAAAACATTCAATTGATCCCATAGAAAGAACTTATTTCCCTTTTCTTGAGTCAACTGGATGCTTCCTTTTTCCATGGCAGGTTCTTGATTCATGACCATAATTTCCACATCTATGGCATATTTCTGTCCCTTTGAAACATTTTCCTAGGTGTTTCTTTCCACATTTTTGACACATAATTTTTTGAACACACTTACCTTCATGATTATTACCTGTAGTTCTGTAGGGATTTGTTTCTCACATATATGATGCCTTATAGAAATCACCATAGTTTAGGTGGTCAATCATGACTCTAGATAGTTGGTTGAGGATAATCATAAGAGTTCTCATTGCAGCTCCCATATCATTCAGTTGCTTGCTCAAAAAACTATCACAGTTTCCTTCACATCCACTGTTACTTTGGTGCCAGCTAGATCCAGCCATTTACTAAAACCAAAAAGGTCAGTGTGAGTATATCAACAAAACCATCATGTACTAATGAGGAAGATAAACACTAATATATACTTACTCATTCACTTTATCTAAAACTAGGACTCTTTCTGAAATCCTAACCATTGTGGTAATGTCACTTATGCTTAAAGAATACCCAAACCTCTAAAGTTATCTAAACAGACCTTTGATACCAACTATAAGGCCCCAGCCTTAAACCTTACTTAATCTTTAGTTAATAAAAGATTACACATTGGGGATCTTTTCAGGTTTAGAGTTTTAGATAATTATATCATAAAACTTTCATTACTTTCCACATTTAAACAAAGTGGTTACATAAAAGACAGTATTCATTCTTACCATCAATGGAAACATATTTAAAATAAAACATGGATTATTTCTTGACACATCCTTGACATTATCATCACATCATGTACCTTTCCCTTGACCTGTGAAAAACATTTCAAAAACATGGGATGAGCATAAAATTCTCTGTAAGGGTTA
This sequence comes from Viscum album, assembly GCA_963277665.1. Lineage (NCBI taxonomy): Eukaryota > Viridiplantae > Streptophyta > Magnoliopsida > Santalales > Viscaceae > Viscum > Viscum album. The sequence goes on from OY728161.1 coordinate 1,605,718,195, forward strand.
TAAAAAATATGGAAAGGAAACATGAGTTCATATATATATAAGAATGAAATCATACTTTACCCATAAAACATAGGCACTTTAACATACCTCATAAAATCATGAATAAAACATAGAAATCATAAGACATAAAAGGTAACTTGAGGCATTCACAACATTCTTACATAGGGAGTAACCCTCTTGGTTACGTTTTGGAATACCCATCACAGTATATTCTTTAAATATCTTCGGAGAAACCTTAACGTTTCACTCCTTCATGTTACCCAATGCATTAGAGAGCTATATCAGGCTCACCTGCCCTTAGCTTATCACGAAACCACCCATCTTCATAACAATTTCCAAGAACCATAACATAATCTTATCACATAAAACATGCATAAAGGAAACATAACATTTCCACCTTTCAATAACAAGATATCAATACAACACATTGATATAAATACATTATGAAAACCATTTTCAATTCCAAAATAAATTAAAAGTAAAACATGGTAATTATGTTTCTTTTAAAAAGATGGTATGGCTTGTAGAGGAAGCCGAAACTCAGATAATGGTAACGGCGGCGGAGAAGTCGTTGTCACCGCATACATACGACAAAAACATTCCCTTTTTTCGTTTAATAAAAACTTCATATAAAAAAGATTCCTTTTGAATAAATGTAAAAGTCAAAGCGGTTTATACACCGTATAAAAGAAGGTTGTGTATAAAACAGAATATTCCTCAATGAAAGGACATTGAGACGAAGTCCCTTACAAAGACGGTATTATTGGTTTAAGGATAAATCAATTAAATAATTATGTGTGACAAATGAATACACCAAATATAAGTGGATATTAAGTGTAAAATAATCAAAGGGCATTCACACATATTCAATGGATGACATATTCAATAACTACATGTTGAACCCAAAGAAATCAAAATTGGGTTAAGAAGTTCCCTTGACAGCCTAACGGTGTCACATCAAAAAAAGGGTATCTCATCACTTGGACATAAAATTTACATAAATAAGGATATATTAGAACATATCCCAATATAAAAATATGTAAATTAATATACCCAACAAAATAAGTCTTTTAAAAAGAGGAGGGTGAAAGGTTCACTTACCGACATGGGTATCTTTCGAAACATACGCCCCGTGAAAGAAGGACAACACAAAATTGATGTAAATAATTATAAATGAAATTATATTACACAAATAGTAGAATAATGGATAGTAAATACACCACTCAAAGTAAATTGTGGCAAATGTAGCATAAATCTCACGGGAATAAAAGTGAAATGAAAAATCCCTTTCGAAAACTCGGCAACCTAACGTCGCCACTTAAAACATCCAAAAAATGGATTGATGAGATCAAATAGGGTCTCTCGTCATATTACAATAAATTGTACAGAAAGAGGAATATAAATTAACATCCCCCATCATAACAAAGAAAAGCTTAAAACAAGTGACATAAAGGAGAGTACTTAAAAAGAAAGAGAGAGGTTAGATCTCTTACGAAAATTCGCCAGCCTAACGGCGCCACTCAAAACATACAAAATGGATTGATGAGAGTGAATAGGGACTCTTATCAGATGAACATAAAAATTACAGTAATATTAATATAAAATATCATCCCAATAACATGAAATATGAGCTTTAAAAGGAATGACATAAAAGTGTGTACTTAAAAAGAAAGAGAGTAGGATCCTTTACCCCGGGTCCAACTTGACTTGATCGTTCTTTAACGTCCTGAATAATAAACATGAGTTAATATATACTTGATTAAGAACCTTTTTAAAGCTTATTATTCCTTTTATATCACTTATTTCCATGTTATAAACATTATGTAATCATTACGTTAATAATGTTTGTTTTGTCGATATTTTGTTCTTAAGTCGAAAGTGGACTTCTTACAATTACATGTTGTTCGTGTGGTCAAAGGTTCTTTATATCCAGAATGACATTACTTATTTGGATATCATATATATCATATATATCCAGCATATAAATGTATTTATAATATCACATAATCATTTAGAGGAAAGAAATGAAATGCATCGTTCATGGAGACGGTAAGTCGTACGTACGCATGAACGCTACTTTCATTTCTATGTCATATTAATGGAATTAAAACTATATAAGAGGTATGTATATTTTAATTACAGAATTATATTAATCATTTAGATGTAACATACATCATATATATCCATTATATATATGTACTCATTATAATACATTGCATGTGGGGATAAGAAATGAAATGCACCGTTCATGGAGACGGTAAGCCGTACGTACGCATGAACGCTACTTTAATTTCTATCTCATACTTTAATGGAAAGAACATAATAATGATATAAAGTTATATTATAATTCCAGTATAAAATCATATATAATAACTTTAAATCCATCCTTTATACGTCCCACATATGGCATTAACGAATCACATCACTTTGAGGGGAAGGTAGTCCGCACTTCCTTAAATGAAGATATCACATTTACCCATAATGGAAACCATAAAGGTATGCCGTAAATTAAAAATACAGAAGATTAAGTAAAACATAAACATATTATTTATCATATATAAGTATAGTGTCATCTTAATGGCCACCTTTGACGGTGTTAAAATAATGTTGAACAATCATTGTTTCGGGAGGCAGAAATTCGCCATCCACGGAAACAGTATGTTCTTTAACCATTAGATGTAGGTGTGTGTAAGTGTAGCTCGAATAATTCTTATAACAACATCATAGTATATTTATGATACTGGATCTGTTATAAAATAAATGAATAAAAATAGTTTAGGGGGTTGGAGAAGCAAAATAAAACAAAAGGACTCAAGTGAAGACATTACCTTAAAATCAGGTAACTCTCTTTGATTTGAGCTCAAAGGCTTCCTTGGGAAGACTTCTGCCCAATGTGAGGCTCAAAGGAGTAAAAGAGGGATGTGGAGAGGCAAAATGGGCAGGGGTAGACCGAGACAAAGGCTTTTGAAGTGTGGGTAAGGAGGTAGAGGTGGGGGCCTTTTATAAGAGGAGAGGAGGGGCACTCTTGTAAAGTTACAAAATGTTACATTATTTTCAAAAGAGTTTCGGATTTTAAAGGTCCCACATTGATTTATTTCGAGGATAATGTGATAAGGGTTAAAATTACACTCATGCAATAGGTTTTTGACATGTTTAGGTCTTAGATATTACATTATCCTTCCATTTTATTTAAATCGTTAAATAATGAGGTCATCGCTCCATCATCATGATTTCATAAATAATTTAATTTATTTAATGTCTAAAAATTATAAAAAAAATACTATGATGTAGGAAATCTTTCTATATTTCCAATGACTATTTATAGTCAAACATATTACTTGTATTTCCCCATGTAAAAATTGTTTTTTAAAACATCTCATTTTTGTGTCATTTTTACTTTAACATTAAATAAAAAGATTTTTATGTCATTTCCCAACCAAAGTGGCTCCATGGGGTCCCCAAGTTGACCCACGGATTGTCTTGGTCGGAACGGACACATCCAATGAGGGTAGTACATGTGTATAGGTCATTTCATTTTATTGAAACATTATTCTTAAACTACACTAATTACCTCTAATCGCGATTAAAAACTTAATAAGTTACTATTCACCAAAAAATTATTTTTATCCCATTGAACCACATTTTACTTCTAAATGACAACCATGTATGTCGGATTTTTGAAATTCAAAACACAAAGATGGAAAAATTTCATTTAAACTGAAAAATCTGTTTTTATAAGTACCACTTAGTGCTTTCACTATTCATCAAAAATTGAAATTTTTCAGAAAAATCCCAAAAATTCACCCTAAGATTTATTTGATATTCCGAAATCAAAAATGAAGTCTATTTTAAAAAATTCAAAACATATATGTCACATTAATTAATTTAATAAATAATTCCCACTGTCAGAGAAAATAGCGTGTTTTTATGAAATAATAAGTATCAAAAGATTGATACTAGTTTAAGTCTGATTTCAAAGTAAAATTAATTCCAATGACAACTATTTCATTTAATGGTAAAAATATATTCTTATTTCAATTTAAAACAAATTCAAAAGATAATCTAATCATATAAATAAATTAGATTAAAAAGAGGTTTTGAATTAAAATACAACATTTTACATTATTCATTAAAAAATGAACTTTATCGGAAAGATACCAAAAATTTACACAAAGTAAATTTTGATGTCCCAATTATTAAGAAGAGTTTTTTTTGCCCAATAGAATGTATAAGAGTGAAAAAACTATATTTTATGACAGTTCTCCATCAAAAGGCGATAAGTGAACTTTTAGTGAAAACTAGGGCATATTCGCCTAAAATTGAATTCTTTCCATATTATAAGCCTTTATCTTTTATTGGATAAAAGTAAAAGCATTTAAAAACATATATAATCATATTTTAGTTATTTCTATCCATCCCTGCCAATACAACGGCTACATGTTAACTACTATTTAAAATAATATTATTTTATTATTAGAGTGCAACGTAAGATTCCCAAGAAACTCGTTGTTGCGTGTTGGATACGCCATCGAGCATAGCATCCCCTTTAAAGTCATATTAATATTTTATTCACAAATATGGATAAATATAAAGATGTCATATTCTTTATTTACCTGGGGTGTTACATTTTCTCTACCTCATATTTAATTCCTTTAGAGTAAATATAAACATAATACTTTTATGGTCAATATATATTTCAAATTTGGCTCCGTATAATTGATGCCTCTAAATTTTCAATGAAAAACCCACAGCTGCCAATTCAAAATCATGTGGGGGATTATTTATCTCAGGAGCTTTTAGTTTTATTGAATCATATGAATTTTCCTGATCAATTATCATTAGAAAGGAACTAAGTCTCTTCTATAAAGCATCATTGTAGATCAATAAATCACCATTTATATAAGGTATATCCAAAATTGGATCATTCAGCAATATCTTCTTCAGTTTGTAAAAATGAACATCAAATTATTCTGTCCAAAAATATTTAATCCCATTTCATGTTAACATAGATAGAAGGCTAGATAAACATGAAATTTTTTTGACAAACCAGTGGTAATAACCAACTAAATCAAGAAACATAAGAATTTTTTTAACAATTGTAGGTCTTGGCCATAAATCAACCAGTTTTTTGGCATGATGAACTAGTATTCCTTCTTTATTTACACTTTAAAAAAAATAAATCTATTGGAACCAAAAATCACTTTAATGAATTAATATATATTATCTTTTCCTTTAAGGTTTGAAAAAAATTACTTAGATTATTTCATTCTCATATTTACTTTTAGAAGATACAAGAATTTCATTAATTAACACAACTAAAAACTCTTCCAAGATCTCAAAAAATATTATATTCATAAGAACCATATATACAACAGGTGCATTAGTTAACCCAAATTTCACAACAAAAAATTCCTAATGCCAATATATAGTTCAATATATATTCTTCGGGATGAATAATTCATTATCGTTTAACTAACGGTACCACGACTGCAAGTCAACCTTTGATAAATATTGTATCCCAAGACATAATCAAACAAGTCATCGATATGATCCAAATGATACTTGTTTTTAACAGTGATGTTATTCAAGACACTGTAATATATTAAAATTATCATGTAACCATATTTATTTTTAACTATCAAAACAAGATCACCCCATAATTATGTTCTAGGATTAAATAATCATTTATCAAGAAACTCCTTCAACCGATTCTCAATAAAATAACTTTCATTTGAGACATTCGATAAAGGGGTTTTAAATTGGATTAGAATTAGGAACGTAGTAAATTGGGAATTTATCATCCTAAGTAGGTATATCACCATTTAACTCATCAGTAAAAACATCAATATAATAATTTACCACTGGAACATAATTAATCTGAATATTACCCTTGTTTTAAACAATATAAGAAAGATAACATTCATTTCCATATTTCAATATTTTCTCACCTTCATTATATTTTATCAATCATATTGGTTCATTCTTGTATTCATAATGTAACTCTTTATGAAAATAAACTTCATTACCTCTATAATAAATCATAAAATGATAAAAAATGGGAATCCATACATAAAATGACATAAAACTCCACTATGGAAAACAACAATATTTGCAGGTAACGTATTTCCAAAGAACACAATATAAATATTGTTATAATTTCTATTTTCTTGAATATTTTCTCATGGTATTTTAATGATAAGTTCTAGTCACATTTTTTGAGGGAAAAATTTAAATTTACCATAGAATTTATCATAAATAAAGGAATGTGTAGAACCATTACCAAGCAAAACATTAGAAATATCTATGTAAACAAATATGGTACCTTATACAACTTCATTGGATGGCCTTAAAACTTCTGACATAGTCGCAAGGGACCTCACTAAACCTTTTTGAATATAGTCTGGATTATTTGAATCATTGAGGTCTCTCTTTTGACAAACATTATCATAATGACCCATCTCACCACCTTTAAAACACTTTATTACTTTCTTTTCAGGATTAGTATTAAGGATCATTTTCATCAAAATATCGGCCATATTTCTAAACTGAACACATCATAAACACTTCCTAGATTTTTTATGGCATTCCCTAGGGTTCTTTTTCTATGATTTTTTTACAAATTAGAAACTGAACTTTCTTAACATAATATTTCATTGATTGATTCTTACCCATCATATTCCATCTTGACCACTTACTCTAGTTGTTGTTAAGGTAATCATGGTCATCAAAAAAATCATTTCTACCATCTCATTACATTGGAAAATTTTCTCATAAAATTTGAACTCACAAGAATCCAATTCCCTTCAATATCATGGATTCAATCTTGATTAAAAACGGATGATTGTACTATCAAGATCTATAATATGATTTAGAGTATACCGCAGCAGTCAGGTGAAGTTCTCTTTATATATAGCCACTGAATCAGCTTCCTTTTTCTCTAATTCTTGAAATTTCTTCACCATCCAATTTCGAACCACCATAAGACAATATTTTTCAAGGAAAAAATTTTAAATTCATCCAACTCCAAGGCATCAATATCCTTTTTATCTCTGCTATTCATATCTAATTACCACCATTGATCTGCTTCACCTTCAAAAAAATAAATAGAAGGACATATCTTTTGAATATATTAACAACACATAATGTCAAATATCTTATAATTGGATTTAATATATCTTTAGCCACTACTGGGTCATAAGATCCACTGAAAGATGTAGGGAGTTGCCTCCTGAAATGTTCTACTGTTACCATGTTCCTATGTAGTGCCTCTAGTAAATCTATTTCATGGGTTCCAATACCATTTATTAACTATGGCATCTAATCCATTACTGTCAAAAACTACTAACTTCTAATCCCTACTATTCTAGGCTACAAATTCAAAAGGATATCATTCTATCGGTGCCTTTCCCCTTTATCTTCATTATATCTTCTGTTGAAAACCATTTAAAAAACATATCTTAGTTGAAAAAACATGGTAATATTTAAATCTTATAACATTGTAAATTAACTATAGAGTAAATAACATTTATGTTATTCTTTTAACATCACACTAGTCCCTAATGTTATCTAAACCATCCTCTAATACCAACTATAATGACCCTCCCTTAGTACATTACATAATCTCGAATTTTTTTCCAAAATTCACATCCTTTCACATTGAGTATCTTTTTAAGTTTATTGTTTTGGATAATTGGGTTATAATACATAAATAACATTCCATATTTATATCGAGTAGATACCACAAATACAGTATTAATTTCTTCCAAAATAAAAAAACTTTTCAAATAAAACTTTTTTTCTTTGAAAAATATTCATAACATTTAAATTGGATTCATTCATTGTCATACACATAATTATAACCTTTGAAAATAATTTAAAAACATGGTATATGTACAAAGAGATCAGTTACGGATATAAAAATAATGAAAGAAAACATTAGTACAATAATTCTTGTAAACATGTGAAATTATTTTAAAAAATCCACACTTTTCACCCATATATACTTAATTTTTGAAACATGATATTTCCATGATATTTAAACAAAAAATTAAGAAAATAAATATAACCATAATGGTGTATTGGGGTAATAATTAAATAATCCTATAAACCTATTGGAAACCATATAATGTTTAACCCTCTTAGCTACCTTACATTGTAACCCTCAGATCTACATTATTGTGTAACCGTTACTGTTACACTTGGAGTAATCATTCGACGGAACTCTTACATACACATAACTAATGAATTAGAGGGAAATATAGGTCCCAAACTTCATCATTAAAAATTCCCAATAACTATAACATAAACATACAACATGAATAATTTCATAAAAACATTTCTTTAGAATTTTGTAAAACAAAATTTTAAAAGAATATTTTAAAAGAAAACCCCCTTACAAATATGAAATAATTGTAGTGAGACTTATTAAAGTATATGGAATATGTATATACATTGTAAATAAAAATAATTAAACATAACATATTCAAAATTAATTACACATGAAATTTTAATACCACATAATTACGGAAGTAGAAGGCTAGCCCGAAGAATGGAAATAGAGATAAATATTCCCTATCAAAGGGTCCATCCTAATTCAAAATGTGTTTAACAATAATGTATAATGGATAAAAGATTTTAATTAATATCTTAAATAAACATATTCATGTTTATAACACATTTTAATATCATTGAATAACATCAATAAACCATTTAATTATTAGTATTTTTTCCTTCCATTATTTCGGGTAAGTCCTTTACATGATTTCAATGGATGGTTTGTAATTCATTTTATTTTTGTATGGAAATGAAATTAAAGAATCAAAAATGGGTTAAACAATACACATTAAATTATTTTTCAACCATTAAATTGGTTTTATAACTATTTGTTAAGGTAAGAGTGGTATTTGGAATCACATAATCCATGATTTTGGATAATCGACACAACACAGATGGCATATTTTTTCGAGGGGAGGAGATGAATTATGTTGATTAATTTTTCCATTTACAAGATCAAAATACAAAATATATATACTAATGGATCTTTAATTACTCTTGGATAACTGAGAATAAAATTTTATAAGAAAATAAAATAATTGCAAGGAAAACACAAGAATATAAAAGTGTATTTTTACCTCTTGATCTCTTATCTATAAGATCCTCCTTAAGGCCTTTGGTTTTGGCCTTTTGGTGAGACTAGATCGTCTTGGACGTGGGGAAGATCATTGGTAAAATTATTTTGAATATCTTAGATAAGGATGAAGTCTTGAGTTGTGTGAGAGGAAGAGGGGGTGATGGTGGTATTTATAGTAGAGGAGAGGAGGGGTTTTACATTTTTTTAATCATCAGGTTGATATTTGTTTCACAACACTATGAATATTCATGATTAATATGACAACAAATAGTAATTAGTTCAAGTGAGTTAAAACCAATTTCCCTTTACATCATCCACGACTCAAGCATGATGCATAAATTCATTTGTTTATCGTATTTTGTAATTCTCAAATTTCACTATTCACAAATGATTCAAATATTATAGAAAAATACCAAAAATACACCCTAACATTTTTTTATGTGTATAATTAAAAAAAATCAAAATTTGAAAGTAATTTTCTTAATATGAGTAATTAAACATTTATACAAAGTAATATTTTATTCAAAAAATAAAATTTTTATAACTATAACTGCATTTATATCCCCTTGAAAAATTAATCAATATATAATTTTTATATAACACTTTTAATATAAAATAATAATATGATTTACTATTCATAAGGTTAATATTAAAATTCATATTAATTTTCATATGGTTTTCATAAAATTCCCCAAAAAAATTATTAATATTAGACTCTAAACAACATACTCATCACAACCGTAGATGACAATTTTTTCAATTCAAATCCTAGAATCAGAAAAATTTTGTTTGAAAACTAGTTTATAACTATCCAATTAAAACAAAGTTTCATGCATTTAAATTTATTTTTAAAAACCTTGTTGTGTTACAATCATCTATGTAATAAATGGTGTATAAAATTTCCTTATTTAACTATTCACATATCAAATATTTTATATTCAAACCAAATTCCTCCTTTCCCCTATCATTTACCTATTCATGGTGAGATAAATCGAAACCGATGTTCTCTAATATGGACATGTATATATTAAAAAACCATGAACCACTTTAAATATATAATTCTAAACAAAGGAGGCTTGATGTTGATATTAATTATTAACATAACCCTTAAATAACTTCATATATCATTCAAAAGGATATATACAATGTATATATATTTTTCTATAGAGCATTATTTGTCACACCATATGGACAATAAAATGCACCACGATATCCAAAAAATATGGAGGAAAATAAATTTTAACATCTAGCATATATAAACTACTTTATTCTCCATATTTTTCAAATCCTTCTGATCAATCATATTATTTCAAATTGAAATGAAGAAACTACACACCTCAATGATAGTGATTGTTTCATGGATAGGAAATATTCCATGAAATGGAACTAATATAAATGGTTTCATAATGATGTGAAAATTATATTATTTCATATTTGTTAACTTAAAATCCATTATTGATACAAATGTTTTTACATTTTAATGAATATCACTATTCAAATTGATATCTTGAAGAAACTTAAAAAATATAATTTTCTACCTCTTGGATAATGTATGACCAGATGGGGGAATTAATATTTTCTTACCATTCGAAGTGGGATCTAACTTCAAACTCATTTCCATTAATAACAAGTCCAATGATGAATTCAACCAATCATCATTCGTTCCTTTGTTATATAAAAATGTTTCAATCAATATATTAGAAATTTTCTTCTCGAAATGAATGACATCAATTTTATAATTGACCTCTTGATATATAAAATAATGTAGATAAAAAAATTTAATGTTCCTTCCAAATATTTCTTTCATTGCATTATTTTTTATTCATTCTAAATAGTACATAAGTGTTCTTCACCCTATCAAAATATAGATCAGTGAAAAATGTTTTAAGAAAAAAATATCAAATTCTTTTGAGATATTTAATTATTTTCTAATCTCATAAAAGAGTAATCCATAGACAAAAACAATTGATGATCTATGTATACTATTTTTATACTATGTTTTTTTGTTACTAGGAAGACATCTGTTCACAAATTAGAAAATCATTATTCCCCTTAACATTGTACCATTGGAAAATTTCACTATTTTGGGATGAAATTTACTACCTATATAATAATTATATGTAGATGAAAATATTACATTTTTTAAGAATTATAAATCATAACAACTTCTTCTAACAAAAGTATCAAATCATAGCCTAATGGTGAAGAGAAAATATTAATATCTTTTTTGAAATGTTTTTGTCTGAATATCATTAAACTCAACATGAAATATTTCAACTTATTAAAATAATCATGAGAATGTTTTAAATTACCAATAAAATATACCACGAACAACATACAATGCTATAGCTTTGATATGATTTCATTATATCTATGCATAATACTATTTTGAGATTTTGAAATTCAATTATTAATGTAGATATTTTTTGATTAGTTTTTTTCCACTATGGACAGTTAGTAGGATGATGTAATTTTCTATCAAAAATATTTTCATCGACAAGTCATATTAATATTTTTTATCATATTAATTTTTAATGAAATGTTTCATATGTGGAATTATTTTTAGATATCAAAATCCCTTGGTAGGTCTCTATAACTACAATGTCATCCAGGTATTTTTTTCAACTTATATAGTTATTTCCCACATTTAGGACCCCCAAATAGAAATTAATATTACTATCTATATAGCACACAATAATTTGGGAATGAATTTTTTTTATAATACCCCAATTCCATCGAGAATAATATTTTTTTCAATTTATAATATGAATATTGAAGATTAATCATATTTACAATGGTTTTATTTAAAAAATCATTGCAACCTTTTAAAACTATTAATTCTCCATCCATTTTGTTCTTCCATTTTAATCAATAATAACAGTGTCGATAATATTTTATATTGTATTAAACCAAGATATAATTGGTTTTTCAGCATCAACATATAGATTCTCAGATGTTTATTCTTTCTCAATTGTCTCTCCTTCAATATCATGAATCATTTCTGTAATTTGATCATACATATCATCTTGGAATTCCTTATCACCAATAAATTAGAAATTATTCCTAGTTTAACTATAAAAAATTAGAGGTCTATAACATATATTAAAACGAAAAAAGATTAAATGATATTTAATATCAATTATTTTATACATATTCTTTTTCAAAATTTAAATCATGGACAGAAAAACATTTTGTTTATCAAATTTGAAAAAATCATCCAAAACATTCGCATATTCATCACTTATTTTAAGTAAATTAGTCTAATTTCAACTCATTATTATCTATTAGTAATATATAAAAATTAAAAATATGTTATTATATTTCAAATTTACATTGATCAGTAAAAATAATTCATCATTATAATTTTTTTGACAAATAATATAAATACAACAATTTTGAAAAAAAATATCACTTTTGAAAATATTTAAGTTTCATTATTTTGTTAAAAAAATAAAATTGTGTCATGTAATTGTCCAGATCATCTAAATATATACAATCTCCATAATCATTCATTGAATAAAGAAAATTGTACGAATGAAGAAACATATATATGATACATAATAATTATTGAACTAAAATGTTTTATATCAATATTTTACCAAATAATCATATAATAAAATGTCAGAAAAAAAATCCATTAAAAATAGAACATGTGTGAATAACTAAATAATATATAAATAGAGAATATATGAGAAAACATTATTCATAAAGTGTATTATTATAGAAACAAGATAAAATCAACCATGATAAATTTAAAAAACCTTTTAGAATGGATAACAAATAAAATAAACAAAGAAGAAAAATATATATGTTATGGGGGATGAATGAGGAGATGATTAAAATGGAAATACATTTAAGATATATTTAAAGTAGTGATTGATGACACATGATGGTGGATGAAGATATACATGCAAGACTAGAGTCAACTAGAGTGACGAAATAAAGGGTTAGGACCTCAGAATTAGAGAAACAAGTCAATTTCCCTAAGGAACAAAGACCCTGAAATGATTCCACATTTTTTTGATATAATTATTATTCCTCTCATGAATATCATTAGAGTACTAATGTTACTCCCTGAAATTATAATTTTTGAACGTTGTATTCGATATCATGTATGACATGGAACACCTAGCGCATGAGGGAATATAATATCTCAGGGCATGACAGTATAATTACCATATTAAATAAATTCAATCTATGATATAAATTTAAATTCATGGAATATTTATTTAGCTTGGTTCACACACAACAATGTGCTTTTTCAATTTTTTTCATTACACGCAATATTGAGTTTTAACAAACAATAATATATTATTAAACCGCTATTATTTAATAAAACAAGATATAGGATATATGTTAAATTAGAGGTTAAAAATAATATTTAATATGTTATGAAAATCAATGGTTTACAAAAATATAGAAAATATAATTTTTTACAGATTAATATTAAATGATTATAAAACCCAATTAAATAAAACTGGAATGTTTTTATAGTAAATTGTATTTATGATCACTAAGAAATATGATCCTAATAAATTAATTTAGTTATAATTAGTATGTTATATTAATTTAATATATCTATATATATGTATAATATATTCAATATTTGTTTTGGAATTTATAAATTAGATTTGATAATAATAAGATGTGAACAAACCCAACATTTAACAAAAAAATAATTTTTTTATAAAGGATATTTTATAGGATTTTAATGGAGAACAGATTTTAAATCCATTTTTTTGAAAATTTATAAATATTATATGTCAGATTTTTTTTAAATAGAAACATCAAAATTATTTTAGTGTGAATTTTTTGTATTTTTCTGTGAAATTACTTTTTTAATGAATAATAAAAGTACAATATTTTTAATTATAAATTTTTTTCATCCAATTTATTTATATATTAAATAATATATTTAATTGGTTATAAGTAAAAAATAGATATATTATAAATTTATTAATCCAAATTATGTTATTTAAATCAATTTCAAATTGAAATTGTACATAAAAACGTAGAAATACTTTGAAAATTCTTACATTATAAACCCACATTGTACTCCCCACATTAGGATTTTCTTTAATTTAATTTATTCCAAAAACTATGATTCATATTTTGAAAATTTTAATAAAAATTTTTAATCATAATAATTTATAATTCTAAATAATTTTTACATACATTTTCACCAAAATGACTACCCGATGTGATTATAATTAATTACAGTAATTAAGTGTAAAACTATCCAAGCAAGGGACTAAACCATAATCTTAAGGAAAAAATAGCCTAAAAAATTTTCAGAAATACATTGGATAATCATATTTTGACCCTAAAATCCATTTTAAATAATTTTTTTCTTTATTGGTGACATGTTTTATGGAACAGTATTGGTAGAATTCACTTTTAACAGATTTACAATAATGAAAAACCTCGTATACATTAAAAAAGAACTCACACCTCCCACTTCACCAAACATATCAATCCAAATTAGAATAACAAAGATATGATCAAATAAGATCCAAAAAATATCTAACCTTAATCTATAGGACTCCCATTGGGATGAATTCTATCCAAGGAATCCCATTGCTGTAAACCAAAAGGATATACCCAAAGAAGTAGTAACATCCTTCCCCAAGATCTTTTATTTTATTTTATTTCCCCACACCTTAAATTATCCATATTAAAATGTAATATTATAAACATATTACCATAAATATAATAATAATTCTTATGTTAAGGGTCGTAAAGACCACTACACCAACATCCATCAAATGGGTGACAAACTTATCATTCTTGTACGACGAACTACCACCTCCAAAAAAGTTTTCATTAATTTTTCATTTACTACGTATCATGGTTTTGAATTATGATGCAAATTTAGTTTATATATAATATATAAAATAATTATATTGTTTTCAAACTTATATAATTTTTTTATAACACATACCATTATGATTTTAATTTTTTATAAACACAATAACATCATTTATGGAAGTGTGGACTACCGCCTACTTAAAGCGATTTGATTCGGTCATGCTATAAAGGGAATATAAAAAGGATAGTTTTAATAAACCTATATGAAATATATAAAATAAAAATAATACCGTAATTATATTATATATATATATAATTTTATTTTATTTATTTTAATATTAAAAATAAATTGAAGTTTCGTTCAGGCCTGCATTTGACCTACCATCTCCATGAATGGGGAATTACATTTTCTAAAAAAATATTGTGGATTATTATAAATAGATTAAATACAAAATATTTTTTAAATTAAAATCATGTTATACTATCATGATATGGTTAAATCATGATCTATGTAACAATATCATCACATACTAGGGAAAAACAATCTCAAGAAACTAGGAAATTAACACTCAAAATAGGAATAGAAATGAACGATTACTAACAAAGGGGTAATATAATAACATAATAAGACAATATATTATATTATAAATATTATTTTGTGTCTATAGTTAGTTAGGGACATTTTTAAAAACATTATAAATAATTGTAATGGATGTTAACCTCAAAGGAAAGACAATGTAAGGGATTCTTTTCTATCTTTCCTTTCCAGGAGGAATATAACATTTTACCACATAGATATTCTATGTAGTGTATATGAATCCCATATATTATTTTATATAATGTATAAATTTATCTAAATTCTATTTATATTTTCATATGAAATTATTTTTTTTCATGGGGATTGTAATTCAAATGTTACGAAGTAGTAAGAGACTTTATCTAAATTTCCATTCATTGAGGCATACATTATTACTATGCACCTAATTTATTATATAATGAATAAATTATTCCACATTAAAATATAATATCATGATTCATTCGTAATTCATGGTATTTGGAGTTTAATTTTAAAATATTTCTTTCATATGGAATTGAATTAAATGTTACCAACATTCATAGAATGTAATAACATAATTATTAATCATTTGGTTATATTTCCTCCTCATTATCATTAATATTATATGACTATGTGTATAGATAATTTTAATATATATTAATATATTTAAAATTATTTTATGTGGATTTATAGTTGATACAAATAATCATTTTATTGAATATTTATATCTTAAACATGAAAAATATTATAATGGATTATTTCCCAATCACATTCTAATAGAGATTTATTATTCTTGAAACTCAAATATTGGAATTTATAGGACCACTATGAAATAAACACATTATATTTATTCTCATCTAGTTTTGAGGACCCTTTTCAAGTAATAGTAATACTTATTTACTCTTTGTTTCTAAAAATGTTTTAGAATTTTTTTTAAGAAAACCCAACTTCAATTCCCTCCTTGGTCAGAGAACGTGTTTTCTTCTAAAAAACATGTTTCATAAAATGGTTTTACAAAAATTTATAAGCTATCTAAAATTATATATTAATGATATATTTAGTCTTTATTTATTTTATAAATGTTTCCAATAGAATCTTGTTTTCTATTTCTTAACAATGCACTTTTCAGAACATTATACCTTGTTAAAGGAATATTATTTTTCATGTTGTACAATTTATAAAAATTTACCCATATTATTTTCTTTAAACCCTCCATGTATGTTTAAATTGTTTATTTTAAAAAAAAATCTTATTAAAAGTGATTTTCAAAGAGATAAGTATTTTTAATTTTTTTTCAAAATGAAAATGAGTAATGCCTCATGAATGTTTTTAAAATATATTTGTATTTCCAATTATAAACAACAACAACCCTTTATTTATAATCCAAATGGGATATATTGTTTTGATAACATATTAATTATTTTTCAGGATGGTTTATCATTGATTTCTGAAGTATAATATTTAATTTCACTTATATGGATCCTTTGATAGTCCCCTTGAAATATTAAATTTATTATGATCATTAGACCTTAAATTTCCCCTCAGTATATATATCATTTATCATTGATATGTTTATTTCCTAAACCATATATCAGTTTTACAAAGATTTTTTTCATTGATAGCTATTTGATTATCAAGAGAAAAATTGGTAAATCCATTTTCCTTATCGTATAGAGATATTTGATAAGGAATATTGTTATTAATTAAATAGATTACTCAATATGAAAATTTATTTGGGCTTGTAATGATAGGTGGTAAATGAAAATTAGATAGCACCTCAATGAATTGACTGATTCTAATCAAATAAATTAGTTTTTCTAATTAAATTGGTTTCTACCTATAGTTTTAAATTATATGGAGAGAAGATATTTATAGATGATAGTTTAATATTCTTGAGACATTACATCAAATAATTAATGATTTTCTTCATTTTGATTCATTATTTATTATCCATTATATTTTCATTATGACAATATTTTTATATGAATTTAATTATCATCTATTTATTAAATGGATTGTGTTCGAATTACTATCCCTTCTATATTGATTATTTTTTGTATATTTATTTAAAGAGAATTTGTCTTCATTTATTACCATTCCAAATTTTTCATCCATTCAGTTTATTGATCACATGGCATGTGTGTTTAGTTATTTACCTTTCCATAATGATTATTATTATTGATTTATTATTTATATTTATATTCTTAATCCTTATGGATAGGTTGAGATCACATATATTTTATATCTATTCCCCAATAATTCAGGAAGTGTATAAACAATGATATTCAAGTATATCCTTGTTGGATTAAAGTTATTATCCTTGAAAAAAAATTATGTTATAATTAGTAAATGTATTTATAATACAAGTGTCATGTATATATCTAACCTACCAAGACTACTAAACTAATGGGTCCATCCAGTTAAATTTCTCTATAATTAGGCCAATATAATGGTAGGATACACTGGCTCCTGGCTTACTGCGGTTGGGGAGATACGATTCAATTTTTATATGAATATATGAATGTTAAAACTAAGTAAGTTATAGAGCTTACAATCTTATATATAAAAATGAAGTAGTCACGTGAAAAAAAATCATGCTAAATATATAAAAAATATATTATATTATATGAATTTTTTTATTGATGAATAATTTAATGAATTATCTTTAAAAATTATATTTTTAATAAATTAAATAACTTTAAAAAAAATAAAAAAAATAAATAGTAAATGAATCAAAGAGAATTTTCATTCAATAAAACTAAAACCTAGGTAACATAGTAAAAAAAAGTGTTGTGTAGTATAATTGTTTTTAAATGAAATTGAATTAATCTTCCATTACATGTTAATAAAATAAAATAACAATATAAAAATCAATATAAATTTATATTTAAATGTTAATATAAGTCTATACATTATTTTTTTAGATCTAAATCAATAATGATTTCCATTCTAAGAGAATACCATAAGTAGAACTAGAGTGGGTGAAATGTTTTAAGGTAGTAGCATTATTAGATGAAAAATAAATAGATGACAAGTTAGGGGAATTAAGATGAATAATTTAGTGAAATAATATAAGGGGTTAGGAGAGGTAAAAAATTATTCATAAGCATGCACATTGAGAGTACATGGAAATAAAAAAAAGATATTATGCAATGGTTAAGGAATAAAATTTCTTGTATTATTTTTCAGTGCAGGTTATAAAAATTTTGGGTGATTAAAGAGAATATTTAAGAATTATGGACACCAAAATTGAAATAAATAATGATCATATTAGATAATAAAGTAAACATAGAATTTCTACATGATAATTAAATCATTATAATAGAATTATTATAATGGAAAAAAATTAATCAAATTAAAAACATAAATTATTGTAAATAAATTTAAAACCAGCCTTATTATAAAATTATAAAGATTAGAAAAGATTTAATATCAGTTTTCTAGAGTATATACCCAAAATACATGAAGATTTGAGAATTTTTCAGAACATGTTTATCACCTTCATATAAGAACCAATGTGAGAAACTGGTTAATGGAAAGGATGAAATTTTATAATTGTGGAAAATAAATTTAATGAACCAAAGTAATTAAGAAATGTGAAAAAATATACTATACACTAACCTGATTATCACATTCACCTTGAAATAAAGTGTAAGAAACATGCAAAAATAGTTTGCATTATTTATTGATGGATGAGATATTGTTAATAATAAAAAATTCCATAAGAAATTTATGGGAGGTAACATCTAGTTACAATGATTAATGTGGGTGTATGATAGAACCCAAAAGGAATGAATGATGAAAGGAAAACAAGTTAAAGGAATCATAAGATATAGTTGTAAAAGTGTAATGGGAATGACGTAAACCCTATTATGGAAGTGAGTGCAAGAATCTGGGAAACCAGAGGTTGGGAGGCATAGGTGATGAAGTTAAATAATTTTATGAGATGTGGATTTAGATAATATAAAGGGAAGGATACATGGGAGGGTTAATATTTTATGAATGGTGGAATAAAGAAACAATTATGAGAGAATAACATGTCTGATTAAAAAGTATAATTGAAAAGGAATATCATTTCGGTTATCTAATAAATAGTGTAATAAGTTATTTTTTTGTTCGTAAAACATAACAGATTTTATTAGATGAATTTTAAAATTGATTATTTAGGAACAGATGTGACAAAACTAATTTATAAGATTCTTTTATAGATAAATGATGTAGAAAATAAACTGATTGTGAATATAATGTCAGTTGTAAAATAAACGAATTTAAAAATAAATTTTCACATCAATTATAAATATCAAACATTAAGAATGAATAAAAATGAGTATAGTTTGTAGAAGTGAAAAAATAAGTCATTAACATCATAACATTAAATTACTTGTAATTAATTCGTTTGAATATTGCATTGTATGAGTTAAAAATAAGAGATAAGATTCCTATGTCTCATCATTATAATTTCATACTTAATACACAGATATCACTCCCTAAGGGAAACTATTTGGAGAATTTTATTATTTAAACAAATAGAGATATTGTTTTAATTAAATATGGATATAATGATTTCATTGAAACCCTACAAAATAGAATATATGAGGATGATCTGATGGACAATCGAATGGGATAATATTAGATAGTTTCTTGTGTTTGGTTTTTTAATATTATTAAAATAGTTTAGGAATATAAAAAATATACTGTTATAGAAATGTCACAATACACATTTTAATTTATTCAGGTATGTAATATTATTTTCATTTGAGTGTAAAAGTTAAAAAACCTATCAATGAAAGACATTTTGTTATCCCTTAGAGAATATTGACATAGAATATAATATTTGATGATGAATTTTATGGATATCCTTTGTAGGATAACATATAAATATATAGAATATATACATAAGTCACTATAGGGGGTTTTCACTTAATGATCCACCATGTACACAACATCGAGTGTCAAATACGTTTACATTGATATATTTGGGGTGTTTGTTTCAAATTTGGATTTCACTATTCCTATGTTTGGAATTTTTCATATTATTATAATCTTTATACATTGATACCTTAAATATATATTCTTATTAGCATAATTAACAAAGGTTTTGTTTGGTATGTTAGTAATCATTTCATCAGTATAGTCTTAACTATGAAGGGACAGGTCATGTCATAAGAAAAGTATGAAATTTCATCTCTTTACTCAATGTGACTAAAGGAGTGTATATTCATAAAAATATAATTCATATTATGAACATATATATTGGTTTAGGGTAATGTGATGTGATCATATATTAGGGTTAATGACATGATATGTATTCATTAACCTAGTCAGATTATACTATAAGAATAAAAAACAGACATGTTTTGCCACAAACCATTATGGGATAACCTGACACATTTACTGTGTTAAACAGGTATAAGGCCTGAGATTCATTTATGGTCCCAATGAGAAAGAAACTAGTATCATGGGATGTGAAAATAATAGAATTGTAATTATTTTTCCCTATAAAATAAAATTACTAAACTATATATTTTCCCCAAAAATATAGCATGGTGTGGCTATAAGTAGGAATACCAAGAAACATAAAATTAAAATTTTCAATTCAAGCATAAATAATTACATTAGATTTATTATAAATTTAAACAATAGATTTTAAATATATCTACAAACTCACATGTATAAAAAATAATTTATCTAAAATAAACCCAAAATAAAAATATTTTTTAGTTTGCAAGTATTTGAATAACACAAATGATCCATAAACACAAGAAACAAAATGATCAACAATATATGACTTGTGGTAACCTTCAAACATCAATCATTACCAGGATACCATCATGTGATCATGATTAGAGAACCTGTAAAATACATAATATATTTACAAATATATATATTTTTTATAGGGTTTGAGATACACATTCTAGAATGAATTTCACCAAAGTGTTTATAAAATAATTTAATAATACATTCAATCAAGTATATTACGAATTAAAATTTATAAAATTGTATTTTCATAATATATATGTTCAAATTATAGCTAAATATTTAATCATTCCTTTCATAAAAAATTTTATTTTTTAAAAAGAATTGTGTTTTGTATACATAAATACATTGGAATTTATTTTCAAAATAATTAAATGAACACTATTACTTTAGTGGAAATAATGCGAGTAGAGTGAAAATTAATTTTTTCACCATTATTTTCCAAAATCATTTATTGTTTTGATTGAAAAAGATAAAGTATGGTCCCAAGGATAATAATGTAAATTTAATAGTAATTATAGTAGATGAGAGAATGTAAAAAATATAAAAGTTAATAAGAAATGATAAATAATATCTATAATGGGGTGGATTAAATTCCATTAATTGATAACATAATAGTGAATATTATTAACAATTATAGAAAAAACAAAGACAATCCTTAAGATATAAAAATATAAAAAATCTAATTTATTAAGTCAAATCACGATTTCTGATAATTTATACAATAACGATAAATCATGAAAATAGACAATTTGATTAAGTATCATGATGAGACCCTAAGGTATCAAAAGTCAAGGTTACCCTAGAATACTTTTATCATCAGGATGATAAATCCAATACTATCCATGTGTATATAGTTACTAGGGAGAGAATATTCATTTTCTTAATTGTGTGGAAACACTAAAACATAGATTCCCATCCAAGTGGCATTATTCATTTTTAGTGTCTTATTTGGAAGGAAAATCCAAGGATATAGGGTGTATCATAATTTACAGTTATTATATATCATAGAACCCTACTATGAAACTAATATTCCCATAAACAGTCAAAGTTTGGTGAGGAAACATTTTATCACCCATCAATAAAAAATACCAAAAATATTACCCAACATAATTTTCATAACATGATCCACTCATCTCACCTCCCCCAAAAGGTATTAAGAAGCCCATAATTAACCAAATATTTATAAAATCACAAATATCATCATCTCAAGATTTACACAACATAACATAAATTATAATGAGGGGGGAGGGGGGATAAAACAAAGAGGGTACTAGTTTTCAAAACAAACCCTTAATTTAAGGTGAATAGTGATCCCTTGATGTTAATAAAACCTTGGAAGACATGGAAACCACCTTTGGAATCCAATTTGAAACCCGGTTTTGAATATCACAAGGAAGGGAACAAAAATTGAATAAGCATGAAAAGGATATCTCAATTGTTATCCAACATCAATTGAACTATATACAATGAACCTAATCCTAATTTAATATTTATGAAACAATATAACATAAAAAATGAACGACATAAAAACAATAAAAATTCTACATAACACAAAAAAACTATTAGAATTTAAAAAATACATAAGGCCACAAACTATTTCATCGAAAATAATTTGGAAGTATAAAACCACACATTAATAAAAAACTTTTTTAAAAGTATCTTTTTAGAAATTTTAAAAAATTTATTGAGGGAATTAAATTTCAAGCTTATTTTTTATGACAATGAGAAAATTTTAAAAAAATTATATAATTTTTAGAAATCACCAATGAAATAAAACAAATATATGCTCATTAAAACTAGTGTTTGAAAGTATATTATCATTCATAAATGTTTTTATCAAATTATATCACTAATGAAATTCCAAATGAACAATCTTTAATAAAAACAAAATCCTTATTTCATATAAATCATGTCACATTTGAAAAAAGATAATTGATTATGCATCAAGATATAATCCAAATACCATAAGCAATAATATCACTATATTTAGTGAAACCATATGTTACACATCATCATTTTTATGAATTTAATTTCAAATATACATTAATTATTTGATAGCATACATTGCACCAAACTCCAAGTCTATATGAACCATGTTATAGTAAACTGTATGAAACTAGCCATTAAATAGGTATGTATTAATGATAATAACTTTTTTTAAAAAAAATTAAATATTTTTGATAATATAAATATACCGATTATGAACTAATAAATAAGTACTAGGTTTTCTGTAATTTCATTTTATACTGTAAAAATTTGTTTTCTTCAAAAATGAATTTTATCATATTTTTGCATGTGAAGAATATTATAATTTTACAAAATTTATAGAAATATTGTTTGGGAAAATTAATTTTGTTTTTTAAATAATCATTTCAATATTATCTAATGGTTGATTATGAGGATTTTCTAAATATATTTTTTCTATGAATAGTGAAAAATAACCATCTTTAAAAAAATTCCTTCATTTTCAGGTCAATGAATGATTATGTTTTGGATTTAATCCTTAGCTAAACTAATAATTATTTTATTTGAATTAATCTAATTAAATACATTAAAATCATCTTATAAAAATAAATATAATTATATTTTTGGGTTTAGAAATCATTTTTGTAAAAACCCAATTTAATTCATGAATGTGTTTTTATCATAATAAATTAATATAATATAAATTTTTTAATTGGTATAAAGAAATATATTTATTTTTTGTTAAATATTATATTTTTTAATTTTTTTACTTTTTTAACAAGGAAACTAATTGAAATAAATAATTGTTTAGTTTTAAATATTTTATTTTTGGAAAACAAATTTCTGAGGGGTTTACTGCTCGATTAAAAATAATTTTATCTCTTATATAATAATAATATAATAAAATTTATTAGTGATTTATAATTATAATTATTAATATAATATAATAGTTTTAACTATATTTTTTATCATATGTAATAGTAAAAGAGGAAAATATTTGGTACTGTGGTTAAGGTTAAAAATGGGTTACCTAAGGGGTTAAACAATGATATAAGGGTAGGATGATAAGAAAAACATATAAAATTATATTTGTTGATTGCATTTAAATCACTCAAGAAATTCTACGTGTGTCCCTCCCCTCACATATAATAGGGAATATATTATAATCACTTATTCATATCATTTTACATTTATAGATCCTAAATTACTACCTTTATGAAATTATTTTAATCCTTACCGTTATCCAAGAGATTATTATTTTTTACTATGATAAAGTAATCATGTCATATGATGTATCTAAAGGAGTTCTCTCAAAGAGGAGGTATAGATTTTAATCATGATCTTTCAGTTCTATTTCATCATCCACGTAATAAAAAAATTAACATTCATCAAAAATGATAAATATAAAATATAAAATATAATTATAGTTTATTTTTATGATTTAATAACTGTATACCACCTCCCCTCAATCCATTAAGATATAAATATATCCATCGTATGTAATGGTGGACTATCACCTCCATATAACGATATGACTCAATTTGCACCACCAAAATTTATAGGCGTTAATTATGATTATTTAATTTTTATATATGTTATTTATGTTATAATAATTATTTTTTATGGGAAACTATATTTATATTTCGTTCATTCCATCCATCATAAAATGGAACCGTCACTCAAACATAAGTAAGACATATCATCTCTACATAGTTGTGCAATTCAATTCTCATCACCT
Source organism: Viscum album (assembly GCA_963277665.1). Classification (NCBI taxonomy): domain Eukaryota; kingdom Viridiplantae; phylum Streptophyta; class Magnoliopsida; order Santalales; family Viscaceae; genus Viscum; species Viscum album. Next base: position 1,605,743,152 of record OY728161.1, read on the forward strand.
CTTTATATGAATTGTTATAAATATGTATATAATGAATATATATGATATTAATATTTTGATTTTTATTTTTTATATTAAGTAAACATGATAAATTTTCAAGTACCATGACCACCAAATCCAAATAGACAAGAAAAATGAAGCAATTTACCCCCAAAATGACGATGATAAAGAATGATTGTCAATTAAAATCTGATTAGATGACATAAGTAAAAAATATGCAGTACTATAGATATGATTATAAATCTTTTAATGATGTATAATAAATTTATATTTATTATATAGGAAGATAGATAATATACTAATCAAGATAGACTTAATGTAAGGGGTTTTTTCAAATCAATTTCTCTTAATTAAGGCATATTTTAATGTTATGCACGATTTTGTTATATCTATAGTTTACATAATTCCAAAGAATTTATTTTTTTTATAACATAATATTTCATAATATATTATTTCATTATTATGATATATATATATATATATTGTTTTAATGAATCCAATTACTTTTTTTTTAATTATTACTAAAGCAGTAAGTGTTTTATGATTCAATATAATTTTGGAGAGATTGTAGATGATAAACAAAATTATGATGCAATTATATGATATTTCTTTATAATTTAATATTTATTTTATTAAAACCTATTCATTTTTGGAAATTTAAGGTTTTCATTCATTTCTCTTGTTTTAAGTACTCAATAGATAGAAAAAATGTTGTTAAAGATATTGCTCTCATTTTTGTCTTTTTCCAAGAATCATTTCACACATTTTGGTATTTTCTTTAATATGATTGAAAGAATGTTTTTATTATAAATATTTTTTTATAATATTTTTTACTTTGGTTTTGATTTCTATAAAAATATTTTTATAAAATATTATTTTCATTTTTATAACAAGGTGATTCAATCTTTTAAGTAAAAATATAAACAAGATTTTTCATTAATGTACATTGCATGAGTGATATTCTCCACCATTATGAATAAAATTTTATTTTAATATACATTTATATTTTTTTGTGATTATTTTTAAATAAATTTTTTCAATAATTATTTTAACTATATTTTCATTTTAAAATTTTTATTTCAAATAAAATGGATATTTTCGCCAATAATTGTTCAGGTGATCTTCTGAAGGTATTTTTATCTATAAAAATGTACTTTGATTTTTATTTTGATTTATTAGGTTTAAGATATTTTGTTAACTTATTTATTACATTGCTTGAAGATTTATGATTATGAGGTTTAAATTCATTTAAAACACATATCTTTTCCATGGGATATGATTTGTTGATATGATGAGTCTATTATAATATTATGGCACACTTATATATGATTTACAATATGTGATATGTGGGATCATGAATATATATCCCTATAATAATTGGTTATATAAATATATATCATGATATAAATTTTATGAAAATGGGTAGTGAATCTAGTATAGTAAGGAAATGTTTCTCGTAATATAGTATTTGGAGTAAACCTTGACTATGAAAATAAAAGAATAGGGAGTGAACCCAATCCTTTAAGATATATTCAACATAGATCCTTGAATAAGGAAATTACATTATCAGATTATGTGTAAGGGAAAAACATATTTATTATACTCGTGATATTTTTCAGTGGTCCATGGCTAATTATTGTTGATTTTTCACTCTTATGTCTTATTTCATTTTTTTTTGACAAAACATTTCTCCATGTTTGTTGATTAAATATCACTGAGTTATTGCGTGTTATTATTATATGTCTCGATCATGTTCTCATACCCTTGTGTGTATCCAATTATAACTTTTGATGATTTATTTTTATCTCTTATGTTTACTGTCATAGAGAGTTTGATTGCCCCCATTCATATGTTTTCCTTCTCTATGTTATCATAAATTGTTTTAAGTATGATATTACAAAGAAAGGAGGTAATTGTGATGAAAAACAAGATAAATAACATAGATCTTATATATACTTGTTGTTTATATGTCCTACTTTCCAAGGAAACTAATAATGTATATTTAACAAGCATGTACTATTATGAAATATATATAATATTCAAGTAAAATGATTTATTATTTTTGTATGAAACTTATAGAAACCTATAGATTGTTTTATAACCTATGTTTAGTACCATGTTGAAACTATGATGAAGAAAAATATTGTGAGAATCCATAGTAAAACCAATAGAATATATTAATATCCTAATTTATTCTAAATAAATTTTTGTGGTTTCCGTTAAAAAATATATACCTTTCTAGGAACTACATGTTGATGTGGTTTGGGTATAGAATATTAGAGTAATAATAACTATTATTATATTTTTTTGAGTATATGTTTGGAATAATTTATGTGTATGGTGTATTGAAACAAAATTTATACCTTGTTTGACACATCGTAGGGATATTATCTTCTTAATTCACATTTTCATTAAGATACATTCAGAATTTTTTAAATATATTATTACCATCGATGAAATAGGACAAACCTATGATGTCGTAGATTAATGAGAATGTGCCATGATTTATACATATTATATATGAATTTGGGGAGTAAATGATATCCCAATTTTATTTTTATTTCTCATACTTTAGTATATTGTTTTAGAAAATCTTCAATACTAGAAGGAAATGAGTTAATAGTAAACTATAAGGACAATGCAACGAATATACCATTCATTAACTGAATTTAATGATATATTGATTGAAAAATATTATTATTATGTTTATATAACCATATAAATATATAAATATTTTTAATATTTGAAATTAGTAAATTATGGAACATTGTACGGTTGATTCCATCCGGAAAAAACACCCACATTATTTCACTGTGTATTGAATTCCACTAATCTTTCAAAAATGGATCTATACCACTAAGAAGTTATTTTCCAATCAATAATTCTCATAATATTACAAGGTTATATTAGTTTTTTACCACATTTATGGTGAAGTTGATTAATGGTGGAATCTTATTAAGAATATAAGGTAACTAGAAGAAATTTTATCCATGATCTGGGATGAGTTTTGAGGTTTAATATTGAAAAATTAAATTCATAATATTCTACATATGAATAAAGAGAATGAGTTATGTGATCTTAAGAAAAAGGATGATGAAAATATTAGTACCCATGATGAGATTTTCATAAGACTTTTGATGTACGATTATTTTATTTTATTTTATTTGTATTTCAAGATAGATCAATTCTTCATGGGTTTAAAACTAGGTTTACAAAGGGTGTAATTTATAAGAGTCATCAGTTGATAAGAATAAATTATTTGATGTGAAATAATGGTGGAAATAGATATTTTAGTCACCCATAAATATCTGGGATTTTATATGAAATTAAATATATAACTCAATGGAAATTATAATAAAAACCATAGAGAGAATATTATGAGTTTTTCATTATGCCATAACTCTGAAAACAAGTATGGAGGAAATTAACTAAAGTGGGTTGGAAAATTTTTATGTGTGGAAAAGAATTTTATTGGGGAACTAAATTTTGAAGTTATAGGAAGAAGTTTTCTAATGATATAAATAGAGGTAAATATCCAAATAATTCACCACCCACAATCCAAATCTATAATTTCACAGAGTATTTAAATTATGTAAATTAGTTATCAATTATAAGGGTTAATGAATATGTTCAATGTTAACTGCCTCTTAAGCCCATAGGCAAAGAGAAATCTCATGTGATCACTATTACCGAATTGGGGTGATTTAAAAAAGTGGTGGAATGTAGACTTACCATAAACATTAGAAATTATAATTTATAATTTGATAATTTTTCTACCCACTATATTATACATGAATAATTTTTTAACAGTATAGCATTACCACCTCGATGAATAGATTTATTAATTGAAGTAAAAACAAAAAATGGAAATATGACCATGAATTAGGTAAATGAATCTTTTTCGACTGATGTTTGTGGGATTGTTCTCTCTATCAATAATTTCATTATTTATATAGTTCAATTTCATGTGATTTTGGGCTTATATTGGCCTTATTTATATATAACTGATATATATTATAGAGGAATGGAAGTCATATTTGATGTTTTGAACCAATCTATAATTGTATATAAATGAGAAAAATTTTGAACATCCATTAGAAACTAAATACATTGAATTGGTGTTAATTCTTATTCAAGGTGGGTATTTATCTCTCATGGTTAATGAGATGTTCAACATCTATGACATGCCTAATTTGAGGGAGTTTTCTCGTGTCTTTTTTTAATATTTTCCTAATTTTCATAAAAATGATGATGTTGAGTTTTCCATTGAAATTATTATAGGAAATACAAAAATTTGATATACTCTATATAGATTAGACCTAATTGAGTTTCATGAATTGATGGGGAAAATCTTGGTGTATATTGCTAAGGGAATCATTTAACCACGTGAATCACCATAGAGAACAGTTGTACATTTTCTATTAATAAGAAAGATTGATTAATAGGACCCAATATTTTTTTTAGTAACATAAAAAGTTCATGATCATGTATAAATATGTTTTTCAATATATTTATGATGTATTTGATCAAAATTGAGGATCTATATATATTTAAAAGTTTTTCTTTTATCTTGATAATATGATTTTTGTTTCTAAAGAGAATAAATAACTAATAAATTTTTATATTCAATGTTTAGACACCAAATATTTATATTGTTTCCAATTGGTAGTATTAATATTACAAATATCAACAAGGATTTAATGAATCAAATCATTCAAAATTTCTTTAATCATATTCTGGTAGTCTTTATAGAATATTTTATTATATTTTCCAACACAAAGAAATATCATGAAGATCACTTTATAATTTTTATAAGACCTTATGTTAGGAGAATATTTATGATAATTTTAGGATGTGTGATTTTAAACTATAGAAAGATTCATTTTTCAGATATATAATCTTAAGAGATGATATATAATTAGTTCTGTCAATGATATAAATTATTAAATGTTGGGAAACACTATACACTATGAATAAATTCCACTATTTGTCTAGAATATATGGATATTATAAAGGAATTGTGAATTTATTATCGTAATTTTCTTATCCACTCACTTTATTAATTTAGAATAGAGGTAACAACCATTATAATGATGTGTGTGGAGACCATTTTAATAAACCAATGATAAGGTTGTTTAGTGAACTTGTTCTCACACTACCCTATTGCGGAGATGGGTTTGTGATTTATAGTGAGGTCTCAAATAAATGTATGGGATGTGTTCTCATGTATAAGTATATAGTGATAACTTATTCTTATTTCCAATAGTTGTTCATTAGAAACATTATCTCACTCATGCTTCAGAGTTAGATGTGGTAATATTTTCATTAAATATATAAGGGTATTATCTTATAGATATTTTTGTGACATAATAGCAATAATAAAATTCTAATGTATATATTAAACTATAAATATTTCATTATCCTCTAAATAATGTGGTTGGGGTTGATTAAATATTATGACTAATCTGTACAGGGCCACCCGAGAAAATAAAAAAGGTGGCCAATTCTTTGATTTAAAGGTATAATGCTATATAATTTATAATTAGGATAAGAAATTATGTAATACAAATGGATTTAAAAAATTATGGTTCAATATATAAAGTAAAATGGGCACAAAATTTCCATTATAATATGAATCTTTAACTGTATATCCATGTAAATTTTGTTGGTCGAAAAAGGAGAATGTGGAACTCCAATGGATATGATAAATTTTCCTGAGATCAACCTTGACTATGAAAAAATTATACGGTTCCAAAACCATATTTGTGTCCGGCCAATACTGAACCTAATGAAGGTCTAATTGAAATAGTCATATAACTCATCATTCCGTATTCATCTAGGAAGTCTGAAGATGTATAGAGATACAAAAGTGTATTTATGATGGGACAATAGAAAGAGGGATATTGTAGAGTATGTATCTTGGTGCTTGGTATGTTTTGAAGTTAAGTATGAGAATGAAATTCTAACATGGATGTTACAACCATTTATTATTCCAAAATGAAAACGAGAAAATATAACACTACATATCTTTATTACTCTCCAAATACATCTATATTTCATAATTCTACTTGGATTTTATTTTATTGTAATACAAAGACAACAAACGTCATTACAAATAATGAAAAATTCCCCCTAATCAGATTTCATAGATATAAATTAATGTATTTGAAAGGCTACAGGGGTACAATATTCTTGTTGTATCTGATTGGGATATAAGGATTTCCTATAAGTTTTATAGAAATGTTCATCAATATATAGATATAGAATTTTGTTTCTCTGCTGATTATAATTAATTGTTAGATAATTAGTATGAGAACTCTATTTAAACACAGAAGGATATTCAAATATCATTTTCTCCATATTGAAAAGGTGTTTGAGGTCAAACCATTATTTAATTTAGTGTTCTTAGAATAATATAATTCAATAGAGTATTCAAATGAATGAATATGAATACCTATATAGAAATAAGTGTAGAACAATGTGACTTTGTGATGGAATTAGAGAAATAATATTTCAAGGAACTATGACAGTTGTTGAAATAACAGATAAGGTCAGGGAAATTTAATATCATATCAAGTCATATTAGATTCGACAAAATATTTATGCTGACAAATGATAGTTAGATATAAAATTTGATGTTTTTGTGAAAGTTTTATTGTGAATTATCTATAATATAACATTATGAGATTTATAAATAAGTGATTCTTGATCCATTGTAATATTGTTCCCATCATGATTCATGATCATGTTGGGAATTAAAAATATCTCTTGGCATTCCTAGTAAACATATATAATGATTTTGACGTGTCTATGTATATCTGTTGAAGAGGTACAGACGTGATCATTCAATAGAAAATAACTCAAAGGTTGTACCACTATATGATGATATTTCAAGTATGTAAAAATGTGATTAAATATTGGATCTAATAGAAAATGTTAAATGGAACATGAACATACGCCTGGTTAAACATCATTAGGTGAATCAAACCATTGATGATGTCATATAATAACCTAAATATATGATGAAGCATAGATTCCTTTCATTATTTATACAATATTGAATGATTCTTTAGGTATAGATTCATTTTTTAGGTATAATCTGACATACCAATATTTTAATTGTATTTACATTGATAGAAAACAATTATTATTCAATATCATTCCTTGAACATAACCCAAAGTCTATATGAACAGTGTTATAATAAACCATTTTAACATAACCATAAAATTGGAAGTAAAAAATAATACTAAAAAGAATATTAAAAAATAGTATTAAAATTTTTAATAACGAAAATTTATTTTATTAATTCAAAATCATTATGTACTAGATTTTAGTAAGGTTATTTTAGGCTTAAAATTTATTTTTTTCCTTAAACAACGATTATTATCATATTATTTATATATAAAAATTATTATTAAATACCATTTGTTGAAAAAAAATTTGATTAAATAAATATCATTTTGAAATAATCATTTCTATATTTTCTTAGGTTTAATTGTTTATATTTTTTTAAATGGATTTATTTTTTAGGGAACAGTGAAAATAAAATTTTTCATAAAAATTGTCATTACTTTTTATGTAAATGGATAAATATGTTATAAATCTTAAATTGGAGTAACATAGGTGTAATTTAATTAGAAATAATAAAATTAATTACATAATAATAATAATTATACAATAATTTGGAATTTGTTATTTTTTCTTTTAAAAACATAAATTTATAAAAAAACAATTTTTTGTGTGCAATGGGTTTTTATATTATTAAAAGTATTTAATATTTATTTATAAATTTTTTAATGAATTTTTATATTTATTATTTAATTTATTATTTTAACATTCATGTAATGGATTTTAAAATGAAAGGAACTTGAGTAAATAAAGATTTTTTGATTAAACATTTATTTATAAAAATGGGATTTTCTTGTGGTATACATGTTCAATTAAAATTAATTTATTCAACATATAGGAATTGAATATAATTGAATTAATTAAATTTATATAATAATAATAAATTAGATATTGTAATAATTATAACTTAATTTTTACTCATAGTGAAAATTAAAAATAGTAAAATTCTATTACCATGGTTAATGTTAAAATAAGTTATCCAAAGAGGTTAAACCACTATATAATTGTAGGCACAAAACCACACGTATAAAATACTTATTTTTATGTTATTTAAACCATATTTTTCCTTATTTCTAATAACAGGCTATTTGGATCCATATTCCTCTGAATGTTACCTTAAATCACAGGAATATTTTATGAAATTCCAGGTGGGTCCCTATGCTAAATTTCAAAAATAAACATATTATTGAAAATTATTCACCAAATTTAATTAATCTAGATAGAAAAATACATACTCAAGAAAATTATTATAATATTTCCCTTATTTAGAGTGCTTCTGGAATTCTTCTATGAGCAATCGTTCATGGATTATGGGGAAAGAAAAAGGCTCTCTCAAAGAAGAGGTACATATCATTAACAAGATCATAGAATTTCATTTTTAATATAATTCCTATAAAATTATTGTATTAATAATTAAATTATGAATATAGTATCCTAAAATTATTCATATTTTATTATGATTACTTCACAACTATTTAACATCGCTTCTCAATCCAAGGGCATATAAAGTTATCCCTCATGCATATTTGAGGACTGCTGCCTCAACACATCACTATGACTCAACTTACCCCACTATAAATCTTGTATGGTATTTAATATAGGTATAATTGTATATATTATATTAATTTGAAAATTATTATATAATTGTGAATTAGTAGATAAATTACTTTCATTCTATCTATGAAAAAATAGAAATTCTTCTCGTGTGTATATACAGACTACCATCCTCACATAATGATATAATTAATTTTTCATCACTAATTAATATGAATGGTCATATATATATATATATATATAATTAATATATATTATATTTATCACTTGAATAAAATCTTTAATTGACGTAACAATGATCAATGTGAAATGACCATAACTGCAAAACAAAAACATATATGAAAAATGAAGCATTTATCTTTTCAAATGATGATGATAGTGAATTATTGTTAATGGTAAAGTGTAATGGTGTTATAAATAAACCCTGTATGATATTATAGATATTATTTTTATTTTTTATTGCAATTATAATAAATTTACAATTATTATATAGGATTTTATAGTACTTATAAAGAAAAACAACCATTAGGTAATGGTTTTTCATCTCAATTTTACTTCATTGTGACATTTTCTACTGTTATGCACCAATTTCATACCTATATGATTTATATTCCTACTATAGAATTTATTTAAAATTCTATATTATTTTATTCCTTTTATTTAAATATACATATATAAATTATGAATGAAATTACTTCTGATTTAATGATTACTAAATCCATAAAGATTTTATGTTACAATCTCATATTTACTAGGATTATTTATGATTAAAGATTATAAGGATAAAATTTTATTTTATATTAATTTAAAGTATTATAAATATTATTTTACTTTATTTATTTATTAATATTTCATGGATTCCTCTCATTTTAATCTCTTTACTTTCTAAAGAGGTTGAAATAAAAAATTTTAGGAAACCCAACAATGTCTTTCTCTTTAGTCGGGGATTTTTTCTTTCATGTACATATTTCATTGAAATTTATTTAATTAATTTTTTTACTATTCTTAAATTATTTATTAATTTTATTGTTACCTATGTTTCAAATTTTATAATTTTTTAAAATCAATATTCCTCTCATTTTCTGTTAAAGGGGATTCTTATTTTTTAATGACAATGTGAAATAGATTTTTCAAATTTATAACACATGAACAAATATATCCACTATCATAAAAATTATTTCCATTGAATATTAATTTAATTATATCATGATTATTTTCAATAAAAATTTCCTAATTAGTATTTTGTAAATTTATAGATTCTAAATATGTGATGTCATATAAAATGGGTATATCCCCCATGAATGTTCTTTTTATCATTCAAAGGTATTTTTATTTTAAACAAAATCCCTGTTTTATATGATTTAGTGGGTATATTATAAAATGATACTAAATTTATTCTTTATCTAGATGGTTTATAGTTATTATGAAATCTTTTTTATGATATCATTTCCATGAGTAATTATTCGATGATAAGATAGATATTTTTTGATCTTATTGTACTCATATTCATGGTTTTAATTATGTGATCAGTGGGACTAGAAACGTATTTACATCTAATTAATTCGGTAAATAAGGATATGTCATGAATTAATAAGGACTATAATAGAGAGTGAACCTAAATCAGTAAGATAGTTTATATAACACGATAGTCTTCAAAGTGATCCTTAATTATGGAAATGATGGAATGGGGAGTGAACCCAATCAACATTCATTGTTTTTAAAGAACCTTGAAATATAAATAATTTTATATTATTATTATTATTATGTCAAGATGTACGAATTATTCTTATGATATGTTTGGAAGGCTCATGATTGATTATTGATGATTATAAACACTTATCTCTTATGTCATTTTTTACAAAACCTTATGCCTTTTTTATTATTAATGATCCTTAAATGATTGGGTATGTATATTATAAGTCTTCATCATGTTCTAATACCACTGTACATGTCGTACTATGAGTTAATATCATTGATTGATATCTAATTTGGTTACCCTTACGGAGAATCTGAGCACACCCTTTCTTGTGTTTGATATACCCTGGTTATAATGAAAGGTCTTATGTATGACATTTCTCATAAAGGTAACCAAATGTTTATGTATAAAGCATTCTAAAAAATATAAATCACTCTAGTCCTTAGATATGTATTTTTATAAAATGTATTGAATATTAATCTAAAATGACTTAAAATAAATGTATTTGATGTATGGGTCACTATAACCTATAATATTAATATAGATATTGGATATTAGGGAAAGGGAGATGGATAAAAATTATTATAAATTAATGGAATTATTACAATAAAGTCAGAATAAAAGAAATATAAATATTTACCATGAATAATCGTAAAACTATCCACCATGGAGCCAAGGGAAGGTGGTGGATCTCAAATAACAATTACCATAGATATTTTGTTCAAACCGGAGAATGAAAAGGGGGTCCCACAATTATGATATCCCCAAAAGACAAAAATAACCCTCTTTATGTAGTCTACATGATTTACTTACATGGTTTACTTAATCCTGAATAAATCGTGTTGTCACTATGCAACAATGAAAATATTCCCTAAAAAAAATATAACCCAAAAAATTAAGCTCTATGATAAAAATTATTGTATATGTATACTAACATAAAAATGACTATATATTGTGATAATACTCCACACCATTTCTCTTTATATCTATATAAGTTCATTAGTGAATTTTGAGGAAAAAATATTTAATATAGGAAACAATAAATTAATATCTTTAATTGATGAGAGGTAAAAGATGATTCAATGTTTCCCAATTAGGAAATAGAAACAATTATATCACATGATAACCATATCTATTACATAGTTCATGATCAAAAAAATGAGGTACCAAAATACATTTATACTTGAAAACCAATAAAAAATAGTTCTGGCTCTACACATGCCATATGATGTAATACTTGGTATCACACCATGTCAAGTGGTGCCCAAAAAAAGTGTTGTATGTTTTTTTACACAAACATGATCTTTTAAAAGTGGTGGAACCCACTACCTATCTCCTAACGATGTAAGGTTTCAGTTTAATTTAGTTAAAAATAAGATATAATTTTAATGGAAGAATCATTTTAAGGTTGAAAAACTAATACTATAGAGACTATATAGTCCACCCAAATGAGATATTAATTATAACGACCTTTCCTAAATCATATTAATTTCATAAAATTTTTATAAGTATGAAATAAAATCCCACAAACACTCACACAATATCACCAAGAGAAGGTATAATGTCTATGAAGACCCGTTTCATAGAAAAATTATTTTAAATAACTTGTGGATGTTTGTATATAATTAAACCACAATAAATTCCCTTTATAATTAAAACTTTATAGTCAACATTCTACCCTAGTGGATGTAATTGTATTTAGGGGTGATGAGAGATTATTAGTTACTGTAAACATAAGAAATAATAATCAAATATTATAAGTGATAATTATATTAACATATAGATATAAACATGATACATAAAAAATAAAACCAACAAAGTGTAGATAATAAATAATGATTCATGCCATAATTCTATTAATATGATAATACATAATGCAGTTTTTTTGAAGCATTAGTCTTTAAAATTATCTATGATAGCATAACATATGAATTTATTTAATAAGAGTGTGGAATAAACATATGCATAAAAGAATAAATTATTTTCAACATTGATTAACCTAAATTATGTCAATGAACTAAATTTTGATTATAGATTAAAAATAATTATTAATAATTCCAATATTGTGATAATATATTTTTAAAAAAATAATCATGAAAAACTATATGAGTATATCTTAACCATAGTTATACTTTCACAAATCCTTATGACCATAGTTAAATTTTAATTATACCCATGAAAGAAATCATTATATCATGAGATATAAAACCGTTAACAATACATGTTAATGTGTTATATAACCTCCACCGTTAAAAATTCATATATATATATATATGCACCACATGAAATCTATTATTCACAAGATCAAATTGATCCTATAAAAATAGTAATTGGTTTCATCACATTTCTTAATGGAATCATGAAAATTTACCTCAACAATGTACATAATTCATACCTAAAAATTTAATTTTCCCAAAATAATTTTTCATAATTTAATTTAGAGGGTGTTTTATGGAAATAAAATTCTATTAAATAAGGGATATAGAGTTAAATATTATAATTTAAGTGAAACCATAACATTTATTTTTGGAGAATAATTTTATTCTTTTTTTAAAACTTTATGATATAAATCATCTTAAAAAGTCATTTTTAAAAATTTCATTATTAAGAAAATTAAATTTTAAAATTTTAAAATAATTAATTTAAAATATAATTATTTGAAAATTAATTAGAATAATTATTGCATGAAAGGGTTATTATACTTTGAAAAAGTTATAGTAAAAACATTTTAAAAAATTTACTAAAAACTAAATATTGAAGCCTTCAAAAAAGGATAATGTTTTAAAAATTGTAATTTTAAAACATTGGTGAAAATTTTCAATTAAAAATAATATTCCATAAGGGATCATTTAAATGGGTATAACATTATAAAAACGAAATATCGATTGATAAATAAAATATTTTCTTTTTAAAGGATTAAAAACCTTGTTAACATTTTATAATACCTGTCTTGACAACTGACAACATAAAATGGGAAAAAATTTAATTTTAAAAGGATAGTTTAAATATAGAGGTAAACTAAGATGAGACATAAATAGGAATCTATTTATAAATTATATCATCACAATTAATTGAAATTATATATAATTAGGGGAAACCTCTGATAAAGAAAATGATAATTATTCTTAACAATGAAATACATTCTGAAAAATAAATATTATGATGGTAAAAGAATCGAATTAACAATATATTTTACAACATAAATGCAGATAAATAATCATATAATAAAATCAATTTAATTAAATAAAAAAATATTTGGAGAAATAATTTTACGATCTATCATTTTAAATCAATGAAGGGTGACGATTTATGAAAAACCCTTACAAAAATTATAACATAATAATAAAAAAGAACAAGAATGATAATTATCATTATATAAAAATTAAAATGTCATGATATGAAATGTAACGATAAAATATTATGTACATTTTTTATTTATTAAACAATAAAAATAAATTCTGGTCTAATAAATGAAAAATTTTCTAATAAATATAAATTTGACACATTAAACCCTTAACAACCATAGAAAATTTCAAGCTTAAACCTCATGAAGGATTTGATTTAAAATAAAATTGTAAATATAATTAATAATTATGGGGTCATGGAAACAATATTAAATGGGTAGTAGATACACCATTACAATTAGAATAAGGTATATATTAAACCACATGTCTCAAGGGCTAAATATTTGACATTAAAAAATCTTTTAGTATTTCCCTTCATAGTTCAATGCACTATATACTCCATTATTAGAAAAATAAATATAAAAATATAAAATATAATAACCTAATTAATATCTATATCATCTTAAAAATGTCATTTTATATTCTATTCATGTATAATATATTGATATAATTAATTTTTTGTATTATGTGTGAGTAATCATGGTTTTATTGAACCATTTGTGTAATAGTTCTGTTTATCTTCATTATTATCCCATTTTTCAACGTTAAAAGATAATTCACTATACCATAATTAATATTTTATATTTATTAATAATCTTATAATATCATTTATTGTGTTCTTTAATTATTATTAAGGATAATGAAGTTAGCGGCGATCTTGTTCTAGTATTTTATATTGAACAAATGATGTTGTCTTAATTAATGTGTTAAATTTTTATATTAAAAATAAAAAACCAAATACAACAATAATTTTCTTATTAATATCAAATATTTATTTTTTAAATCCAGACATTATATAAATTTATATAATTGTCCATATTGACTTGTAAACTGACATAATATGAACATACTACAATATTTTCATGAGTGTGGTTGTTGATGAGATTATTTTGTTATGGTATCAGTACTAGGAGATTATAATGAAATAATTATTATTATTTTTATATTACTAATAATAATTGGGAAAATTTTTATTAAAATTGTAAATTAAAATATATTTTCACATAAAAATAAATTGTTTTCTTCTTGAATGTCATTTTTAGGGTGTTAATATTACAATGATCGCTTATTTCTAATGTTAATTGTATAATGCATAATTTTTATTTATAGAATTAAAATATTTATATAAATAACATACCATTAAACTATTACAATTTATAAAACTATCTCAGAGATTTTTGGATGAATATAACGTATCATTCATGGAGGCGGTAGACTGCACACATGTATAAGAAACCTTTTCATTATTTTGGTTGATTGCGAGGGAATACATATTTTTTTATGACATTAATATAATTACATTTATGTATTTTATATATACTTATTAAATTATATAAATATGGTTATAATGGGTTTGTATTAGGGTGTATGATAATGATAAAGAAATGAAGTTTAATGGTATGTAATATTTACATTGGGGATTTTCATGTGAGGTAATTTATCAAAAAAAATAAATGTTACAAGCAATGAAAGATAAACTTTGTGTTTTTTAAAGTGAAAGGTAAATATATAAATTCATGTAAAAAGTATAAAATAATTTAAATTAAATTTATAGTATATAATTCTTAAAATATTGAGGATTTATGGGCCATTATAACACTTCCACACCACCTAATAACCTATCTAGCATCACTACATCGACAACCACATCTTCCAATGAATACAAAGGAAAAAACCTATAACAACCAATTTAAAAAAATACAATAACCAAATACCATCCAAAAAAAATATAAAACCACGTTCACACTAACCATAAACATTTATAAAAATATACCTTCAGTAATAAAAGAAAAAATCATTAAAAAATAGTATTATAATTATATTTTTTAAGACATCCGTCGTTTTAACTCAACTACTCTTACATAGGCAACATCACTTCAATTATAAGTTAAAACTAAAAATTTATTACCATGTTTATGTTATTAAACATTATTTGAAAATCTATCTAATCATTTAAATAATAGTAAGTAATATTTAAATATAAATAACAATAAAATGTTTCCAATCAGATGCAATATCATATATTCTTTTAAACACATTTTAGTTACCACTCCACTTCAAATTTAATTCTTAAATTTCATTATATACATTATTTTAATCCATATTACCCATCATAAGAATGAAAATTAGTTTTACTTCTATAATTATAAAAAAATAATGAAGGAGAATTCCAGATTCCCTTTTCTCAAATAAAGATTCGACAATGGTTATGAAAGAATAAAGGGATGTATTTCATCACAAGGCCAACAATATGCGTTGAAAACCACAATGAAATAAATAATGAAAACATATATCAAACAATGAAACAAGGATTCAAAAATACATGTAATACCAATTTCACAACTTATGCAAGGACGAGGACAAAGATGAATCCCAAAAAATAAAGAGAAATTCACCTTATATCACAAGTATTTTTATCTCCATATTCCAATAGCCTGTGAAAAATCATAGTTCACTCAAATATTTCCTTGTACACATCTATAGTTCCCAAAGGATTACAAAAAATAATGGAATACATGATATTTATATTTTCATCCAAATATATCCTAAAACTATAAACATTAGGAGTTGAGGTATGGTTGGTAATGGTTATGTCCTATTTGGAAAAAATCATTATAATATCTATAAATAATTCCATGATATTTTTTCTATCCCCTATATAAAAAATCCCAATATTTTAATTAGGACTAAAATAGGAAGGTCATGGAATTATTACGATCCCAACACCATAGAGTCATAATTCCCATATATCAGGGTTATAACCTCTAAATAAACAATAACACAACACATGTCCCATGGAGAAATGATACACAAAAGGTAAAACCCCATAATAATACAGTCATGGATTTATTAGACAACAAATATGTCCATACTACATAGTTCACACACTGGAAATTAAACAAAATCCTCTAATACCCTTAGTTTTATGAATGATTCCACTAATTAAATAACCATAATGGTGTAAAAGGGAACATGAAAAAATAATAAATATATTCTTATGTTTTTATCTAAAATATAAGGTTTCTAAATATAAAAAATTCTTTTTTGAACCCTTAATTTTTAGATATAATATAGTCATTTCAAGAATTGTCTTCCTCCTAAAAATATCATGGATCCTAACTATCATATCATACACCCACACCCAAACTAAATACTTCATGATACAACCAACTAGAGAAAAATATATTACCAATCTTATAGTCATATTCTCATAGTGTGAAACCCATGCCCATTCCATGGAACCTCTCATCTATATAAATTATTATTACCTAGAAAACATTCCTTTCTCCAACCATCCCCTAAATCCTACAGCAGATAAAAAACACCTTGTAAATAGACAAAAATGTACTAATAATCACATCACAATTTATAAATAAATTTAAATTCCTATTATCCCTTCATTTATTTTCATCAAATAATTTATTATTATTCTCAAATATTTTTGGGCTATAATAGATTTTTAAAATACTGTTTTTTATGAAACAATTCAATATAAATAATTTCTATATTTATTTCTATAAGTTTTTGAAGCTTCCAATATATTATACGTAGGGTGCCCATTCTATATTTATGTGGTGTTATAGAAAAAAATATATATTCCAATTACTAGATTTGACTACCTATGGATCTGGGGATTAGTTTCTTGATTACATATATATATATATAAAAACCTCTGGTGATGATGCACATTATATTTTTTTGTTTCTTATGTCATGAAATTGAAACATTGGTTGGGTTAATGTTTTTTAGCGAATTTTTTTTAAATTACATTAATAAATGGTTTCACAATGCACGATGTGTTCTCAGGAGAATTTTTTCATAATTTTGGGGTTGATATTCCATTAATTTTTGAATTTAGTCTTAGAAAGAATAAAATATCATGTTTTAGAAAGCATTATATCATGTGTATTCCCAACACTATGATAAATCAAATATTTTCATAAAAGAACAAAACCTTATCTAATATTAAATAGACATAATATCATTGTGAAAAATAAAAGTTTTCATTGGAATTTCAATGTATTCTCTAGAATTTATTAGAGATAGTATTGGCACAAACATACCCTCAAATAGGGGAATACAATATGTTGTTGTAAAATATATAAATTAGACTATGGAATAATTATTTAATAACTATATCCTTAATATCATAGTGAAAAATATTTTATACCATTTTTCATTATTATTATATTATATTTAAAATGAAATATCATATTATTTCTTTTTCTTAACCATTGGAAACCTTATCCCTTTCTTTAAACCAAATTAAATCCTTGTTAAATTATTTCGAAGCATATAACGTTTTAAATTATATCCATAAAAAATTAAAATCATGTTATTAATGATCTATTAATTAGTACATTCCTTTAGTCCTCTTCCAAATCATTCTCATTAATAAGGTATATGTTAACCACCTCAATAAAATATGTAAAAACCAATGTGACACCTATAAAAATATCTTTGGTCGTAATCAAAACATGGAATGAAAATTTCTGGTGGACCCATAATAAATAATAGAATATATTGAATATATTGGTATAGTCAATAGTAAACATATCACTCTTTTTCATCTATTTAAATTATATCCCTTTTCTATAATAATTTCTTTTAAAAAACCCATAAGAAATAGATAAAAAATTCATACCAATATAGATTTGTTCAACCACTTCTAATCAAGGATTTCCCTTAGATTTTACAATTATCCATCTATCATAAATACATATTTATTCTCCTACTTATTTTCTAAAACCTCAATTAGATAAAGATATTATTTCTCGTACCTTGATCCCATTATTTGACACCTCATGACCCAACATCCCCTCTAAAATATCGATTATTTTTCACTATGAAAACATATACATCATTAATAAATGTCACTACACATTGAGATGGTTTCCCCTATAAATTATGATTCACCTTAAAATTTTCATATTTAACTTTATTGGAGTATTAAGTATTTCCAAAAGTAATGTATGTTTATCCAACCCAACCAATAGGTCCTTAATAGGAAAATCCCAATTCACCTATTCTCTAGGAGGATATTTAATATTTATTTATAGTTTTTATGTATCTATAATATAAAACAACTAATTAGTAATCAGAAATCACAATGTCACCAGAAATTATAAATAAATGACCTCAGGTACTACCCATGGATAAAAAAATAATCAATTAAATTTGAAAAATAACACTACTCAAAAAACATTGTCTCATTGATTTTAGCTAACCAATTATTTATCAATAACCAATTTATATAAACCAAAACTATTGTATTAAATAATTATAACCAAATACGTTTCCCAGATTTAATCATATTGAAATAAACATATAGTGTTCTAACAACGTAATAATGTATAAACATCCCAATATTTTCCCTCAATATAAATTATTATAACAACCTAAAATAATATTTAAAATAAATCAATATAATCTAAACATCCCTATTGATTTCGACTTCCTATATTGTTGAGATGGCCAAGAATAAAAATGTAGTTTTTATTCCATGTATCATCCTATATTATCCTTTTAAATATTCTCGTAATAATTAAAATCATATAAATGAAATACACTATGATATCATTTTATAACTTCCCATCCATGAACCAACATGTCACTAAAAGGACATGCCATATAACCTCAACTATTCTCTTTAATCAGAAGAATCAGATGACTAGACTTTCTCATCAAAATATATTAGTAATTGGTATAATTACCATTAAATTAATCCTTACATGGGATATCAAAATAACCTACCTAGATAATCATACACAATAGGTTGAAGTAAAAATAATCAAAATTAATATTATAGAGAAATGCAACTAATTCAAATTATATCATTAAAATAAATAATTTCAAATCTTTTGAGTCAACATGGATTCGTTATGAAATTTCCATTCAAATATGTTTTGAAAAACACAAAGACATTTTTTTATGGAAAATTATCTTTCTCTAAGATTTATTTATTTACAGAAACTTTTCTTTACCTATGAAACATTTTATTCTTACCTTGGTTTTAAATTTATTATCTAATGTCTTCCCAAAACCAAGGATAAATATTTCTTCTCGAGACAAAATTTTAGATATTTATAAAATCCCTAGGAATCATATAGTTCATTAGATATCATGTTTTAATATTTTTAAGACTCAAAATTATCTAATATTCGGACTCCAAATACTATAAAATTTACAATCGGGATTCACTAAAATTTAGATGTTGAATTCCCCATAATTCAGAATCTAAATTTCTTAGAATCCTGACTCTGAATTCATCAGAAATCAGACACTGAATTCCTTAGAAAACAGACTCTGAATTCATAAAAATTTAGACTCTTAATTCCTCAAAATTTTGACTCCTATTTCTTTTTAATACCGACATTGAAATCTATAGAATTCAGACGGTAAATTCTTTGTAAAATAGAATTAGTATATCCATTCTTTTTAGAATCATATTGTTCATATATTTAGACTCTGAATTGGATATTTCCTAGATTATTATTATTCATATTTTTTTAAACTACATTAATTTCTTAACATATTGTTCCAACTTTATGTGATGCTATTTTACTTATGTTTTTAAACATTAAATTTGTTTTTCTTAAATGATAAAATTTCTTTAGACATGTTATTGTTACAAAAAATCAATTTCGTAAAATTTGTATCTATATAACTATTGTTGAGTGATATGTGTATAGGTCCCTCCAAGATTTAAGGAAAAATATGACCATTGGAGGAGGGATCTGACTATTGGAATCCTTAACTATAAATAGGATCTCATTTGAATAAGCATAAAATACACACATCAATTTATGATCCTAGTGATTACATGTTGTGAAGTGATTTATAGTGAGATAAATAATCTCGGTACATGTGTGATTTTTGAACATATTTTTCATCCATGAACAACATGTTCATCTTTCTTTATGCGACTCTAGTTGTTTTTGTGTACAATTTAGGGCTTTGGGGATAAAAAAGATAGAGGTTTCAACTACTATAATGTTCTAGGGCATGCAGGGATAACATGAAAAGCTCTGATATTCTTATCGATTGATTACCTAGGTGAGGGTACCAGATAATTTCAAGAATGTGTAAATCGAGTGACCTTTATCCAAGGTTGTTGGATACCATTTTTTAGGTCAAAATATTTATGGCTTTTTTACTTGATTGTTGATTCATTTTTTAATTCCACTTTATTTAGTTAAATAATGATTGTATAACTTTCATATACTTTCTTATACTTGTTTAACTCTGATATAAATAATATTATATATGATTTAATGTAGAATACTTCTCTATATGAAACCAGCTCAAGATTAATTTATTTTAACTTGATTAAGTTTAAGTTTATTCTAATTAGACCTGGTCCCTTCAAATTATACCTTATTTTAAGAACCAAATAATTTTGTGAATTTACCTTGTTTAAATTTGATAAAAATATATTTCTATAAATTTAAAAGATAAAATTTTAAACTTATAATTCCCCCTTATGATTATTGAGAATCTAAATACTCTATTTCAATCATACAATTGGTTTCAAATATGTTCCCTAAAATTTTTATACTTCCGTATAAGTTTTCTTGCTCATGGTTTTTATTTCTTTATAATTTTTTTCTTAACTTATCTTACTCTGTCTTTGATTAATTATTTTTTTCTTTTTTATAATCTTTTTCTTCGAAAATGTTTTTTGGAACATTTTTTTTTTTTATAGAATGGATGGTATAAAAATTGGTTTTATTGAAAACCATAATCCTACCAGACCATCTGTCATTGATGGTATGATTATGAGTGCTGGAATGATATGATGAAGACCTTTGTCATTAATACTAGAGTGGACAACATTCACAATCTCACTAGTGATTAGAAAATTCTGACAAATAAGTCAGAACATTCACCAACCAAGAAAATAAATAATATAAATTAAACTACAAGTACGAAATAATTTTTTGTGTTCTATGAATAGGAATATCTACAGTCAGATATATTTTTGTGAATATTCAAATTGTATTTTGAAGAAACGTGGAGTTATATAGCTTGGAACTTCAATATTGATAGAAACTAGAAGAGCTGTATTGAGAGCTAAATATCATGGATTATTATTTCCTCATGAAGAACCTATTTTCAATGTACAACCCGGATTTATGACTATTTTCCGCAATATTCAATGGATGGGGGATAAGGGACTTGATGATTAATTTCTTGGGGAAAAGATAATTGATGTCATGTCCAATGAGTGGGAATCCAAAAGGATGACTATTGATGGGAATAGAAAGAAGTCTAACATTACACATCATGAGTTATTTGGAAATCTTCCTAACCATAAAACAATGATGAAGATATATGTATATTTTAATAATATGGAGAATCATAATGGAAGTGTTTATTTTAGAACCACATCTCAATCCCAGACTCTAGAAAGGGTAACTAGATCTAAAGCTTAGAAAGCTGTTTTTATATATCAATCAAGTGACAATGATCAAATTGAGAATGAATTATTCAATATTGCTCGATGAATGAAAAATATTTTGGGAAGAAGTATTTTTAAAATATATATAAGAGGAAATATAGAATGACAATAATGATTCTAAACAAACTTGTTTTGAATGCAGAAGTGATGGACATATAATACCTGATTGTCATGTGCTAAAGGGAAAAGATAGAAAGGAAAAACATTCTGAATGGAACAAAAAGATGTACTAAAAATATATAGATAAGAAATTCTTAAAAGATAATGACACCTGGAGTTCTAGTGGTGGTGAATCTTCAGATTAATCCTTGGAATATGAATCTTTGGGTCAAAATAATATTGGTCTTTTAAATAGATTACACATTCAAAATAATTATCTTATGGCTGAGGTACACAATGTTTTATCCTTAACAAAATTTATTAAAATCCTAATTTTCCTAATGAAGAGTATTATGAATCATCAGATGAAAAATCCTCTTAATCAAAAGATGATACCGTACCCCAACTTGAATAAGATTCTAGATTTTCTAAATTACTTGAAAATGAAAATTGTATGAAAAAGAAGAAGTATTAATGACCCAAGTATAAATTCTAAATTCTCATGAATAAAAATCAAGTCTCTCAAAAACAAAGAATTAGGATCAGGATCAATTGCTGAAATGGATTGAGTATCGTCACAATGAGTTGAAGAAATTAAAGGCAACCTTGAGAAAGACCATGCTGATTGAAAGGATGGATCAATGATTTTCCTGATAATCTGATCTTTTATTGTATTTTTTTCCCTATAACAAATTTTCATATCATAATGAAATTTCCCTTACATAATTTTAACTTTTATATCTCTAATATTTCAGGTACAATTTTTTTATTCCATCCATTTTTTGGAAAATAACAAAGGGGGAGATAATAATGATCAAAAATATATTGCTTAAAAATAAGAGAATTACTTAATAAAGGAGGAGATTGAGTAAGGGTGAATCTACATAAAGAAGAATTTTATGCATGAAAAAAGTAAATTATAGAAGAAAGACAAGAATAAGATCATTAGGGATTTCAAATCCTAATGGGAAGTTATTCGTATTCATCATGGTTCATAAGTAAAGGGAGATATGTTTTTCTTTGAAAGTACTAAAAGAAAAATCCTAAGTCCTTATAAATTTTTTTGAAAGTTTGATTTTGATTTCAAAAAATAGGGGTTATTTTTGAGTGAATAAGGTTTCCATATGAATTTTCTATTTTTCTAAGTTTTAAAAATCACAAACACATTTTATTAAAGAAAAATCATCTTTCTCTAAAAATTATTTTCTTAATGAATTGTTTTTCTCTAACAAAAATTTTATTCGTACATTGGTTTTTAATGTATTATTTAATGTCTTCTCAAAACCAAGTATAAATTTTTTTTTCATAGATAATTAAATATTATCCTTATAAATAACCTCAGAATCTTATAGTTAATTAGATATAGAGTGTTTCTATTTTTCAGACTCTGAATTCTCTTAAATTCAGACTCAGAAATCTCGAAAATTCCTATTCAGAATTCAATTAAATTCAGACTCTGAATTACTCTTAATTCAAACTCTAAATTCCACTAAATTGAGACTCTAAATTCATCAGAATTCACACTCTAAGTTCCTCAGAATATAGACTCAAAGTTCCATATAATTCAGTATCTCAATTCCTCGGAATTTGGATGCTAAAATCCCCAATATTAAGACTCATAATTCCTTATAATAAAGACTCTAAATTTCTTGTAATTAATAATCCAAAAACTACAGAATTTTGACTTTGTATTATTTTTAAAATAGAATCTGAATATACATTATTTTCTAGAATCTGATTGTTCACGTATTTAAATTCTAGATTTTATGTTTCCATGATTCTGATTATTCATATTTTTTTATTCTACATTACTTTCCTAACATATTGATCCAAAATTAACGGATATTATTTTACTTATGTCTCATAAGAATAATAATGATTATCTTATCTGATAAAATATCCTTAAACATGTTTTTGATATAATGAAACGATGTTGTACAATTTTTTTCAAACTAACCATTGGTGGAGTGACATGTGTATAGGTCCTTCTCAGATCAAAGAAAAAATATAATCAATGGAGGATGGATCTGACCATTGGAATCCATACCTAAAAATAAGATCTCATTTAAACGAGCTCAAAATAAACACATTGATTTATAATCTTAGATATTACTTATTGTGAAATGATTTTTAAGGAGATAAAGACTCTTGTTCCATGTGATATTTTTTAAAATCATGTTCATTTGTGAAAAAATATTTCATAATACTTTGCAAAACTCCGATTATTATAGTGTACAATAGGGGGATTCTTGGGATATAAGGAGAGAGGTTCTGAATAAATTATTGTTCTAGGGAATGCAGGGATAGTAAGACAGACTCTAAAATTCATATCAAGGGATTAACCTGGTGAGGGTAAGACGGACTTTCATGAATGTATAAATCAAGGAACCTTTTTCCAAGGTTGTTGGATACCCTTCTATTTGTGTTAAATTATTTTATATGTGTTTAGTTGATTGTAGTTTCAATTTTTATTTCCACTATATTTTGTTAAATAAATAGTTTTTAAATTTATTATACTCTCTTGAAGTTTTTTAACATTGATATAAATAATATTCTATTCTCCTAAAGGAATAATCCTTATTTAACTAAAAACAACTCTAGTTTCCTAAAGATTAACTTGATTATGTTTATTTTTATTATTATTGGACCTAAGGCCTTCCAATTATCCCATTATGTAAGAAGAAAAGAGGGTTTGTGTATTTAACTTGTTTAAATTTTTTATTCATAGATTTCTTTAAGGTTAAAAGATAAAATTTTAAACATACAATTCACCCCCTCTTGAAGTTGAGAATATACATATTATATTTTGATCCTACAAAATCCATAACCAATGTATATGAAGTATATAGAAATGGAACAAAAATTTCATAGAAACAAATTGATGAATACAACATGAAACCGAAAATCCATTATCGCTATTAAATCATCACATTTTCCCATTTATCTCTAAAGATACACCTATAAATTTCTTTTTCCCTTATATATATCACAATTCATGAAATTTTTAACTACATAATATGTGTAATAAAGTTGTGTGAAAGAAATATTATTAAAACCCATCATGACCCCAAGAATCATATAGAAATCAATATAATCTTATATTCATTATTTTCTATTATGAAATTATAATTACAAAGATAATGATAATTAATAACACATTCCATAAACCATCGATAACTAACAAATTGTCATTGATTATAGGACCTCCTATATGAATCGATAATAAATAGTTATCAATATGTTAATAAATGTATCATAATTGAAAACCCCATTTAATATATACATTTTAGTACTAAAATTATTCACTTTTTTGTTTAAAATATTTATTTTTGGTTAAATATTTTTTATGCTTTGATGAATGAAAAAAATATATGAAAAAAGATAAAGAAAATAAAAATAAATCAATATTCCCACTAAAAGGATTCCCATAACATTAGATACATATGGGATGATCCCATGTCTGTAAAAATGGATTTGAGGTGTAGTATAGGTTCTATTTCTATAAATTGAAGAGTGTAGAGTGAAAAAATTAACCAGAATGAAAACATTTCGTGTTGTGAATTTTAGACAAGACAAGAAGTGATTGAAATAAATTACGAGCACAGAACTATATTGTAATGATGTGAAACCAAATTTTTTTAATAAATCTTACTAAACAAAACAATATTTAACTACTTTTCTGTGGAATTTCAAAAAATGACTCCCATTTAATTCTAAATTATCTATTTAAGTGTTTAATTGAATCAAAAAGATAATTAAGAAATATTTATGGATAATTATATATTTCTCTCAGCATCTATAATCCATATGAATAAGAGTTATGAGTTTCCACTCTAGGATTTATTGGTAAGGGGGTGTTGTTTGTTGGATTGAATACTACCACTGCCATGATATGTGGATTAGCTTCTCTATTTTCTTACCCCCTTTTGGTTAGAATGAGGTGATAAATCTTATGTAATTAAATTATAATGTAATGGTATTTTTTGTGTTATTTTATAAATTTTATTCAATTCCGTTGGGTATGTTTCTAAGACCCTAAATATAAAAATCATCCAATTCGATTTAGTCTATAATGAAAATTTTTTGGTCAATGAGGGAGTGATACTTTTAATGCATTGAATAGTGGAAAATACATCAAATTAGAACTAAGGGGAATATACTCTATGTTTATATCAAGTTTTCAGTGAGAAAACTATCAAAAACCCATTGTAAGATGATTATTTTGATAATTGGATGTTGATGATTTTTTGGTTGTTTTCCACGAACATTGGATTCACTTGAACTATGATACAAAATACTATGATTTCAGTTTTGTTTTATTATGACCTAATCAACCATAAATCCTAATTTATAACTTCCCATCCGATTTACCATTTTCACAATTCTCAAAGCAAACATCATTCTCTCTTCCAATTAATTATATTTTTAATTCACTCAGAAAATAGTTTAGGTCACTATTATTTAAAAGTAAATAATTTCTCAAACCATATCTCTATAGGTTCGATCATAAACATTAAATTCAAATAATAAATTTTATTCTTCTGATCTATTTTTTTATGTTTCCAAATTTTATAAATTAATTATAATTAATTATTCTAGTGGGATATCAATTTATTCCATCTTTCTCGATGATAGTAACAGAACATTTGTTAGATTATTGCTTTTAAAAACATATTATGTTTTATATTTTATTATTTTAGTGTAGTATTTTTTATTTTTTTATTTTTATCAACATTTTATAAAACATGGGTATTTGTCATCACGATGGAAGTGCAGAAAATAAATATTACTACCAATGATATTCTCACCTTATTTCTTAATAATTTGATACAAAAAAGTGAACAAATTAAAATAATCACCATTCAATTAAATGATAATTCGTAACCATGCCTCATAGTTGAATACTAATCACTACATATCATGGAAAATCATTTAAATGATCTTTTTCATGAAAAAAATGAAAATAACATAAATAATATGTATGAAGTACTTCTGAATAATAAATTGATCCTTACTACAGTTCCCTTGGCTTTGAAAGATCGGAGAAAAAAAGAAAAATGTGATCTAGACACTATAAATGATTGTGAAAATGAAAATTTTAGATAACTATAGTGATAATAAGAGAGATAACAAGATGAAGAATTTAACCTATTATTTATGTTCATTAATATATTTCTTTAAACATTTGGATTATAGCTGGTGGTAGAAGAAGATGAAAAAGAAGAAAAAGATTATGATGATGATTAATATGAATAATATAATAAATTTACACTCATATTAATTAATATTTTTTGGATATTTTAAGTGTTCCAAATGAAAAAGAAGAAGAACCAATTGTACCATTTGATGACTACTCATTAGATAAAGAAGTAGAAGTAGATGAATATGTCTATGGGATGGATAATTTCCATGAAGTGTTCATTGCTGATACTAAGAAAATGTAGTTACCCATATAAGAAGAATAATTATACCAAATCTAGAATAATTCGGACATCATCTTACTAACTATCAAAAAATATATATTTTATTTATATCTAATTTTTTTCATTTCTGTCACAATAAATAGGATAATATCTGATCTTGATGTTAAAAGGTTGAAATTTGGTTAATAAAATACTAATATCCTTATAACACACTCTAATCAGCTTACCTAGGTAAGGTTGACCAAAATAATCCATAATAAAGATAATATTTTGGGTGGAGACCCAATAATTTTATATCTTTATTTGAATTTAAATATATCACATTATAAGTATATAATTTAATATTAGGATTTAATTTCAATCACCATATTATTTTTGATCATTAATGAATGATAGGTTCTTTAACACTAATTATTTGTACTTTTCACGGCCATCATAACAATGGGAGAAAGATTGAATAAAGTGGAATAAAATGAATTTAAAAGTCTAACTCAAATCATGAATCACATTTACAATGTGAAATCCCAATAACACACTTCTTGAAATCAATTACCATCATAAATAAAGATAAGGAAGAACCTATATAGCCAAGATCAATGCATCATTCAAATTAGATTATGTATTTCAATTGTGTAATTTCCCAATGTGTTCCTCACATTTAATGTATTTAAATATGTTAACTGCCTATGTAATTCCCACTATTTAATTAATTCATTAATCAACTAAAAAAGTGGATATAAACATCTTAGGATATATTACTTGTTCTGATTTTCAATACCATTATTCATAAATTTGAATGATAAAAATGGAGAAAAGAATTAGTTGTGAAAAGAATGATGTTTTTGATTTATAAATTCCTAAATTCAAGAGAATTATAAAATTTTCTTAAATGAAATTTTTCTAAGATTTGTTCATTCCTTGAATTTATGATATTTTCATCATTTTATTCCATTATTCATATTCATTGACATGAGTAGTTTACCCAACCATTAATTATCATTCCAAATATATCAACTGAGCCAAATAATTCCAATTATTTTAGAAAGTATATTTATTTAGGGACTTTGTAATGTTCTCTTATAGAAAATTATTGTAATCTTAAAAAATATATGATTTAATAGAATCACATTTAATATGATCTTTACATTATTTTATTTTTCACTTTATCATTGGACCCACTATACATTAATCTCTTATAAACCTATAGAATCCATGGACAAACTTTTTAAGATACACACTAATTTACAATCATTTTTTATCCATCCCAACCCTCTACTAATTTCTTATCATGATATTTACAAGAATAAGTAAAGGGGATAAACATTCCCTGGTTTATGGGGGTGTATATCATTGAAGATATTTTTTTAGGAATGTTTATTTTCATTTATGGGAGATTCAATGTGTTATTTATTGTATAATATTATTCAACCATCTTGCAAAAAATATAAAATAAATAAAAAAAGATAAATAAATAAATAAATTCATGTATTATCTTTTGAGGAAAAAACATTACTATTACCATACCATTTATATTTTTATAATATATAGTTATGTGGTGGATGTGACGTTTTTTATTAGGAAAAATTTTTAAAAACGAGAATGATATGATGATATATTCATTGTTATTGTTTTTTAATGATCCAAATTTGGGCTTTTCGAGGGGAAAAAGATAGATGAATTCTATAAAGGAGTTTTCATTGAACTTATCTTTTAATGTTATTAACTATGATTTATAGTGAAACCTAATTTTTTATCTTACATATTTTACTTCATTTACCAAACATCTGTATGAATAAAATTCATTTGATCCTAAATAGTGAATCCTACATGTTTATTGATGTTTTTTGTCTATATAATTTTGAGATTCTTGATTTTATAAAATCATATGGTTAGTGATATGTTCATGTGGTATGTGGTGAACTATTTTTACAATTATACCTTGATAATGAGTAGAAAAATTAATGTGGGGTAAATTTCAATTGGAATGAATTTTAATTATAAATTGGAAAATTAAAAGAATAAAAAAAATCATGTACAATTCAACATGGGAAAAGTAAATTACGATGATGATTTGTTTCTTTAAAAATGAAACATTGAGTAATTTTTCATTTTTAATACGTGAATGTTTATTTTCTCATATTATGAATTGATTATATAGAATTTATATTTAAAACATTGTAAGGTGAACGTTATTTATATAATGTTCAGATACTCTCCATGAGGGAAATTATGAATTCATGTGTGTGGGATTTGATACATGTAATCCATGCATACATTTTTGTGTCTAAAAAATTAATTTCAGGTTAAAATGAATAATTATTTAACAAATATTCTATGAATTTCTTCATAATTTAAAAGATTCATCCATTCATATGATGGGTAATATGATAGAAAATCATATATATTTCCACTAAATGAAGTATTACAATGATGTTTGATATATATTGAATGCTTCTCAGGGATTATAGTGATGACCCAAGGTGAAATGGAGGTCTCAATACTAGAAATTGAATATTCACATCAATAAAACAACACAGAACATGAAAATTATATAATTCATATGGTATATACAAGAATTTAAGTAAAGAAAAACCTTCGGTTTATGGGTATACAATTTCATACCATGAAACTAATTTTCATGTTGTGAAACATATTGTACAGACCTAGTTTTGGCTGCTATGAGATGAAATTTCAAAATAAGTCTCCATATTAATTACTAAATAATCATTTACGAGCATAATAGACCTTTTGTGGAAAATTATGGCACAGTTATTTATAATTATATCCTAACCTAATCATTCCTTGTTAATATAAATTAGAGGTTTAGTGTTCTATGCTAGGATTATTCAATTGGGAGGCACCACAACTCAGATTTTAGACTACGCCTGTCATGACATGTATAATAATACCATTATTTTCATACCCCCTCATAGTTTGCATGATGCGGTAGAACTTTTTAATTGAATATTTAATGAAGTGGGACTTATTTTATCAGGTATTTAATTTATTTAATGAAATAAAATTGGTCCTTTATCTACAACCTTAAATTCTTATACTCACATAATCCCTTCAGTCATACATGACCAGTATGTGTTCGATGACTGAGTGATACTTTTAATGCATTCTATAGAGGAATATTTTCCACATTGGAATTGGTTCAACTACCCACTATGCATAAATATAGTAATGAGTATCCAAACTATCAAACATGTGAAGTTATATGATTATTTTAAAAGTGGAGAATCAATGATTTTGGAGTTTTTTATCATGGACATTGGATTCTCATTAAATAGGATCTGAAAAACAATGATTTCAATTTCATTATATTTCTCCCTTATAAACCATGAATGTCTATTTGAAATTATCGATCAGGCTTTCAATTTTCGTGAATATAGAAACAAACATCAATCCTTCTTCCATGTAGTTTTATTTGGCATCATTCTAAAAATAGTTTATATTTATATTATTTAATAAATTAATATTTTATCTAACCCTATCTATGTAGGTTCAACCATTGACATTTACATCCTATACTACCCTTTAGTTTATAAATCTATTTATTTTTTTACATTTCTAAATTTGATAACCATGTGACAATTAGTGCTGCGTGTGATGATATTAATAATTTATCACCCATCTCTTAGCATGTCTCTATCAAATCATGTTTAATGGAATGTTCTCATGATCAAAGCTATAATTTCGCATTAGCACATTTAAAAAATTCAATGAAACATTTATGACATGCAATAAGGTCATCTCCTTACAGTATTATATATCATATAATCTCCCCTATAAATTGTCATCACTAAGGTAAAACATAATTGATGGTTAACAATAATAATATATCATATTATATTATGAAATCGGTGATTAGTTAAACCCAATATACCAATTGGGATGTTAGTTAAACATATATTTTAAAACAAAGAAATGTAAATATCAAAATATCATTAATTTATTATTTTATGTCATTTAATAATTGATCAATTATTAAGCAAACAAAAAATTATAATCTTATCCAATTATTAATTTTATCACATCATCCTATCATTGAAAATTACTAATTTCATTATTCTATTTGTTTCTTAATAAGTATAATTTTTGATCTATATATTCCATGTTTTCATTTAAAATAAAACTGATTGTTTTTTATCGTATCATTTAATTCATTAATTGAGAAAATACATATTAATAATCATTTTATTTACAGAAAACCATTTATTTAACTTTTCATTTTATATAAAACAATCTAATTAAATTCTCATAATATATTCCTTAAAAAAGTGTCATCAATCATCACTGCACATTTTAATCCACATTCCATCTTCTCATTCCTTATTATCACATTTTTGCCAAAATTCCATATAAAAAATTATTGTTATCCCTTTTATAATCTACTTTTATAAATTCTAGAATTAAGATGATCAATTTAAATTATGTTAAATTCCATCTCATATATTCATTAACTAAAATATTAATGAAGACAACATTATAATAAAATAAATTCATTGTCACTGAAAATAAAAAAAATTTAATTTCACCAATACCCATTTGAAAAGAATATTTAGTATCAAAACTCCCTCAAAAAATATTTTAAAAATCAATATTTCCAATTAAAAATTCACAATTTAACATTCCAAACCTAAAAATTATTTCATAAATCAAAACTTTTACTTCATTATAAATTAAAACAATTAGTATCAAATTCTCTATGCAACACCCCATTTTTTTAATACCTATATTAATTCAATATAATTTTCCTATTTATTATTTTATTTCTAGTGAAACACAAATAATAAACAAACCGTCATACTTTTTTTGAGATGGGATATTACAATTCAAGGCAAACATTAATACATTATACGAATAAAATATGAAATATAATAAAAAAATTATTAGTGGAATAAATTTTCAATAAATTAAAAAAATAAATATAAAATATTTATCATCATGGTTTTCCATCCAAATCATCACCTTGATTGAAAGTATATTAGTAATTAAAATAATCTGGGAAATATTAGACATATTGAGAGTGATTTGAATGAATATAATGAATGATATAATTAATGTATGTGAGGTGAAATATTGGAATGAAATATTATAGTCAGATAAGGTCAGTTGAAATATTGTTGATGTATATATAGCTATCTAGAATGTGGCCATTGAATATATGGTTATTAGGTATATCCATTGCGTATGTTTTTTAATAGAAAAAATTTATTTCATAAATAATAAATAATAAAATATAATAAATTAACATGTTAAAATATTTTATTATTAATATATATGTGTGTGTGTGTTAAATATAATAATAATTGTTTTTAAAGATGTAATGACTAGGAAATTTCAAGGAAAATATTTTCTTAAATTCATTGGAATTTTACGAGTCCGCAGTTTCGGACGGCGCCTAATTCTGAGGCCCGGTGTGCCCATAAACAATATTTGAAATTTTGTTTGAGTACGTTCAGTAAATGTACGTGCGGGTTTTTCTATCATATGAACCGGTGCTCAGAATCGTAATCTGAGAGCACTGATTAACTCACAGCACAGGTATTCACTTAATGGGACCATTACCATGGTTGTGTTTTATCATATGTGGTAGTTAAAATTTGGGGATTTATTAAGGATTAAATAAAATTGTTGTGTTCCAATTTTATTTTTTTAAGTAGAAATTATTTCCTCCAAAAGGAAGTGGGAGGTGGGGCCCACACTCCACATAACATCCCATGGGAGGATATAACTAATGGTGGTGGGGCCTATATGAGCCTCTAACTTATCACCTACCCTCAACTCCCATGAAAACCCCCATTTAACTCCCCTTGTATTTATTTTGACAACTCCCCCTTATTTAATTGGGTGGAGCCTCCCCACATTCCACCCTCTTCATTAATGTTCCAACCTTATCAATTTAATTAAGTGAGAACCTTTAATTAAATTATTCTTTTAAATTAATTTGAAATGATATGGAATATCTATTAAAAATTGGGGGAAGCCTTAATATAATTTTGGCTTGGCAATATTGTGGTGGAACCTTTGGAGGATTAAAAGTGATCTTCAATCTTCCACGAAGAATGATGTCTTCTTCGACAAAGAACACTGATTCCACCGAAGAAGGAAGACGTGTCTTCTTTCCTCTTTCTCCACGACATGAGTGGATATGCCTCTTCCACTTCGGACACACACCGATGTCAAAGGAGTCTACACCGTTCTTTCGCAATGCCCGACTACCACGGTTTTCGTCTTCTATGTCTTGACGACGTACGACGTCAATTTCGAGGTAGGGTGACTGTATAATTTCATTTGAATAAATTATACTCTTGTCATTGTTGAAATCAAATGATCGTCTTGGCCAATTTTTACCGCCTAATGTGGAGGGCACTGGCCAAACAAACGCAGTCTGATGATCCTCCGTTGTTTCTTGATTTTTATTTCGCAACAGGAGATGGTGGAAAACGGGGGTGGCGACGATTAAAGGCGGAGGCCGTGCATCCGCCGCGTGTAGAAGAACCACGGGCCGCAACCATGGGCCGCTCTTCCGAAGAAGAACCGGTCGACCGAAGCTGACCGGGATGGTGGAACAGTTGTGCCCCACAGCGCCATGATGCGGAGAACCGCGGCCCGCATAGGGTGGGATGCTCCAGTGGAATAATCGGTCGGCTCGTCAGCAGGCTGAGCAGATGGAGCTGCGGAACCCAAAGGTGCCGCATGGGAGGACCGCGACCTGCCCCTGAGGGTTGCTCACGCTGGGTGGACCGGCCAGTGACGGCCGACCGGATGGTGGGGTGGCGCCGCTTAGCGCTGCCGATTCGGGAAACCCCCCCTGCATCGCTTGACCACTTGGTCTGAGTAGCTGGACCAGTCGGGCCATGTGCAGCCGGTCCGGACGGCGCCAGTTGGGTCGTGTCGTGCCGGCCATGGGTCGGGCCGCACAAGCCAGTCCGAGCCGCGTCAGTAACGCACCGGGTCGCGCCAGCCGGGCCAGGTCATGCCAGCCGGGGGTCGGTCTGTGCCCGCCGGGACGAGCTGAGCCCCATTGGGTCAGGCCATGCATTTTCAGGTTGGGTTGACCCCTTAGTCGAGTCAGACCCACCAATCCAGGACAGGCCGACCCGCCAACTGATCGGTCTTAACGGGCCGGGCCCGTTTCACTTAAATGTGAACAACTTCACTACCGTCCAACTGATCGACGCTTCGTCTTTGGGACTGGGACCCTTACGAAGAGGAGATCGTGTTTTGATACTCTAAGTGAGTTACGGAAAACTTTGGAAAGTGACCAGGTATGGAACAAAACTATTTCCAATCGGGCCCCTGGAACGGAAAATCCAATAACTCATAGATCGGGCATCCGATTGACGCGCCATCTATCAAGTTGGGTTTCTATTGATGAGAAGGAACTTCAGGATACATCAACTCTGGTCTTCGTGATAGTTGATGTATCCACCCCTTATCTCGAGGAGCGGACCCTCATATAATCGAGTGTGTTGTGTGAGAAAACCCTATAACTGGCTCTGACTGCGATGACAACTGTACTGTAATCCTCTGTGAGGTCTTCAACGACCACAACTGTACAGGAATCCTCTGTGGGTTTGGTAGTGAAGAAAACTATACCGGAATCCACCATGGGTTCAGCAGTGACAACAACAGTAATGAAATCCTCCGTGGGTTCGGCAGCGACGACAACTATACTAGAAATCTTCGTGGGTTCGGCAGCGATGACAACTGTACTAGAATCCTCTATGGGTTCGGCAGCGACGACGAATCAGGGACTACATCTGATCATCTCTACCTCTATACAAAATATATATACCTATGTTAGTTTATTCTTGTATTTCAATCATTACCATTGATGTTATTGAATTTCTTACTGTGTGGACTGGGTTATTCTTGGGCTTGAGAGTTGGAGTCGAACTGAGATTGATAACTTAGGTATATGTATGGGCATATACCTAAGTATGGTTGGTTGTTACTTCCAGATTTTATCTTTGCTTTGTGGTTTATCCTTCATGGTTTCTAGGAATCCTTCAGGGGTCTCGGAGTCCCTAATGAGTATTGTATACTCACTCCTTCATGGGATATGCCTGCAGTATGTTGTGTTTGATGCAGACGATGGATAGCACTGATCATGGAGCAGACTTCTGGAGTTGGATGGTACCCTAAGGTGGGCCACATGGTGAGACGTACACGGAATGGATGGATTGACCTGGGGTGCTGAGGAGGTCATCTATACCCACCCTTCAGGTGGGATTCCTAGAGGACGACTGAGTGGTTGCTATTTTACATTTCTACAGTTGTTCTAGCATTTCAGTTGTATTGTACTTTCAGTTAGGCTTGTATTTCTAGCCCCCATTCCTTTCAGCACTTACTTTGTGTATACAATTTTACTTATTTATTGCTTTACATGTGTACTCTATTGTGTTTGTTTAATTTTATAAAGGAAATGCCTTCCAATTTTATCAGGATTTACACCTATGATGCTAATCTCTATCCCTTATCCTATAGAAGGAGGGCTTGGGGTAGTCCTGACACGAGCCTTGAGGATGGGTCGTGACAAATTGGTATCAGAGGAATCATTTCTACCGTAGAACTCAAGACTCTGATCATTCCTTTCTGTGAAGCCATAGTATTAATATTATTTAGTGTGGTACTCAGTCCAGGGAGTCCAGTGTTGGTGCAGTGGCCGACGTATCCATACACCAGGACCCTGACCTCTGATTTCTGACTCAGTGCATGAAAAAACTGATTACATGTGTGTTTCAAAAGTTTTCATTGTGATTACTTTCTGTCAACTCACCAGGTATACTATTTGACCATGGTGCACCTGTTTCTTTTCAGGATGGCCCCACGAAGGCAGCCAGCTAGGGTTCCGAGTTACGTGTGATATGGCATCCCACCAAGCAACGAGGCCTCATCGCAGGGCCCCATCATAGAAAATCTACCAGTGGCACCTCTACCAGTTGATCCATTGATACCGCTAACTCTAGCAGCATAGATTGCACACCGACTGAGTGCATTTCACGAGTTCTAGTGACTGAGGCCTCCGATGATTCGAGGAAAGACAGATTTTCAGACAGCTTGGTGGTGGCTAGAGGTTGTAGCATGATTTTTTCACACCGTTGGGACAATGGCTAACTTGATAGTGTACGTAGTTGTTAGTCTCTTTCATGGAGTAGCTGAGAGGTGGTGGATTCTGATTCTCCAGTTTTACGATGAGATGAATCTCTCCTGGGGAGACATAGAGGGTCTTTTCAGGGTGGAGTTTATACAAACGACTCTATGCTCTGTACGGGCTCTGGAGCTACTACTCTATCTGTAGGGCTTTCTGACCGTAGCAGAGTCTTATGTGGCCATTTATAGATAGATGACATAGAAGTCTAGGAAGATAAGGCCAACATGTGGGTGACCCCAAGATACGGGTATGGTTGTGTGGGGCACATAGATTAGAGTCAACCATACGATAGTAGGCGGTGCTATGCATGCGGCGAGCAGGGTCACTTAGCTTGAGACAGTTTGACTCGTCCTACAGATGAGCAGTAGTTAGTAGAGGCACCTTCCAGGCAGAGGTAGAGGTTCAACTATAGTGTTCCACCGAGAGCAGGCAGATGTGGCAGAGGATCTGGTCGAGCAGCAAGTGGACCGGAGTGGGACTAGGTCTAGAATTGGAGGCCTTTGTTTTTTATGCTTCTTTATCCGTTGATTTCATTGTTTGTGGATGCTTTGTGTCTTTTTACTTTGAGTTGTAGAAATAAAAGACACATGTTCTTTTGATGTTTTCTACTCTGCCCTTTTTATGTGATTGATACTATGAGGTTCCTATTAAAACCATTGACTTCACCCTCACTTTAGAAATTCCGACTGGAGGAGACCCTATGAACACACACTGTTGCCGACATTGAGACTCGACCCTTGGAGATGTGATTAATGGTTGGATCTCTTAGTAGTAGTGTCGATGCCTTACAACGTCATCCATGGCATGGAATAGTATCCTTCATGTCAAGATTGATTGTATTAGGCAATGAACATGGTTCATCCAGGGGATGATACCAGATTTCACTTTTCGGAAAAGGATAAATCATATCATCTCTTGTAGGAAGTAAGCGAAAAAAGGGTGAAGTCAAGTTATTTACAAATTTCTAGTCACACTCGTAGTTCGTTGAATGAACGATTTATGGTTTACTCTAATCTCAAAAGCCTTAGGTGTGTCCTGATGCAAGAGCGATCATTGATTGCCTATGGTTCATGACAGTTGAGGCAGCACGAGCAGAACTACGCTACCAATGACCAAGAGTTAGCAGCAGTGGTCTTCGCCTTGAAATGTGGTGGCACTATTTGATGGGCGAGTGTTTTACAGTCTATTCTTGACCCCCAGAGTCTCAGGTACATCTTCTCACAGAAGGACCTGAACCTGAGAAAGTGGTGATGGCTCGAGTTCTTCCGGAACTATGACATTTAGATAGTCTATATGCCTGGGAAATGGAATGTTTTAGCTGATGCTCTCAACAAGAGATCGAGAATTCATCTACTATGAGAGGCGACAAAGCAGCTATCCATGTTGCACATATCCTTTGCGGATAGATATCGAGCGGCATTTCAACAGTCTCTCACAGTCACTCGTCTACTTATTTAGAGTGTCAGAGAGGCACAACATGAGGACATTGACTGTGAGACGCAACGTGATCAGATATCCTCACGGTAGGAACCTGATGGATTTTCTAAAGGAGGGGAGCATGCCATCCTCTTCAAGGGACGTACCATGGTACCAGTTGCACTACAGGAGGAAGTACTGAGGGAGTTTCACACTTCCCCACTAGTGGTACATCCAGGAGTGGAAAAGATGTACCAGGACCTCAGATGACAGAATTGGTGGCCGGGTGTGAAGAAGGTTGTAGCAGAGTTAGTTTCATGATGCCTAATTTGTCAGCAAGTGAAGACAGAGCACTAGGTACCCAAAGTCTTTGTACAACCCATAGAGGTCCTAGAGTGGTAGTGGGACGAGATATCTTTGGATTTAGTGATGGGGAATCCACGTACATCCAGAGGACACGACTCTATCTGGGTGATCTTCGACCGACTTTCCAAGTTGGCCTACTTCCTATCGATCAGAGATCAGGGCTTAGTAGATTGGTTAGGACGCCTTTTCATTCAGGAGATCATACGGCTTCATGGTGTGCCATTGACTATCATCTCTGATCATGAATCTTGTTTCACTTCCCTGCTATGGAAGGGGTTACAAGAGGATTTTGGGACGTAGTTATGTCTAAGCACCTCCTTCCATTCTCATAATGATGGTCAAACTGAGATTACCATTCAAACTCTCGAGGACATGCTACATGCATGTGTCCTTGACTGTAGTCATAGCTGGGAGGATCATCTACCCTTTGTAGAGATTGTGTACAAAAAACGTTACCACTCCACCATCGGGATGGGACCTTTCGAGGCACTATATGGCCGACCTTGCAGATAACCTCTGTACTGCACTAACCCTAGGGAGTCAGCACTTGTAGGACAATAGATGGTTCAATCTACGACGGAGAAGGTACAGATCATCCAGGAGTGGATGAAGACTGCACAGAGCAGACAGAAGTCCTATGCTGATAGGATATAGACACCACTGGAGATCGAGGATGGCGACCACGTCTTCTTACGGGACTCCCCGCGACGGGGTCTATGAAGATTTGGCTGGGGCGTCAAGTTATCTCCATGTTTCAACGGACCATTCCAGATCCTCAGTAGAGTAGGGGAGGTAGTTTACCGCCAAGCCCTTCAACCTCAGTTGCACTGGGTGCATGACGTCTTCCACGTATCTCAGTTGAGGAGATAACTACATGACCCAACCCATATCATCGACCACGGGGAGCTGGACATCGAAGACGGGGTGACATTCACGGAGGTTTCAGTAGATATCGAGGATCGATAGGAGAGGTTCCTATGTGGATGGTCGATTCTTCTGGTGTGCGTTCGCTGGAAGCACGGGAACCTCCATGAGAGCTCATGGGAGCGGAAGGTTTAGATGCGTGCTCAGTATCCCCATTTGTTTCCCTAATGTGTGTTGTAGCTTTATGGGGATGCAAATATCTGAGATGAGGGTAATGTAAAACCCAGAAATTTCAAGGATAATTTTTTCTTAGGTGTGCTCAGTATCTCCATTTGCTTCCCCAGTGTGTGTTGTAGCTTTACGGGGACGTAAATCCCTGAGGTGGGGGTAATTTAAAACCCGGAAATTTCAAGGATAAATTTTTCTTAAATTCTTTTTAATTTTACGAGTCTGCAGTTTCTAACAGCACCTGATTCTGAGGCCCGGTGTGTCTCGAATCAATTTTTGATGTTTTGTTCTGGTACGTTCAGTAAACGTACGTGCGGGTATTTCTATCTTTTGAACCTTTTCTCGGAATCAAAATATGAGGGCACCGATGAACTCGCAGCATTGATATTCGCTTAAAGGGACCTTAACCGTAGTTGCGTTTTTTCGTATATGGTAGTTAAAATTTGGGGAGTTATTAAGAATTAAAAAAAATTGTTGTGTTACAATTTTATTTTTTTAAGTGGATATTATTTCATCCAAAAGGAAGTTAGAGGTGGGTCCCACACCCAACCTAACATCCCATGGGAGGATATGACTAAGGTTGGTGGGGCCCACATGAGCCCTTAACTTATCACCTCCCCTCAAATCCTTTGAAACCCCCATTTAACTCCCCTTGTATTTTTTTTGACAACTCCCCCACATTTAATTGGGTGGAGCCTCTCCACATTCCACCATCTTCATTAATGTTCCAACCTTATAAATTTAATTAAGTGAGCACCCTTAATTAATTTATTCTTTTTAAATTACTTGAAATGGCATGGAATATCTATTAAAAATTGGGGGAATCATTAATATAATTTCGGCTTGGCAATATTGTAGTGGAACCTTTGGAGGATTAAAATTGATCTTCAACCTTCCATGAAGAATGACGTATTCTTTGACGAAGAATGCCGATTCCACCGAAGAATGATGACATGTCTTCTTTCCTCCTTCTCTGCAATAAGAGTGGAGACACCACTTCCCCATCGGACGCACCCCGACGTCAACAAAATCAACATCGTTCATCCGCGACGCCCGACTACCATGTCGTTCGTCTTCCGCGGCTCAATGATGTGCGATGTCAATTTCGAGGTAGGGTTATTTTATAATTTAATTTGAATAAATTAAACTCTTGTCATTGATGAATGAAAATGATCATATTGGACAATTGTTACTGCCTAACGCGGAGGGCGTGAGCCGAACGAACACGGCCTGACGACCCTCAGTTGTTTCTTGATTTTTATTTCTCAACGGGAGACGGTAGTGAACGGGTGCGGCGAAAATCTAAGGCAGTGACAACATGTCAGCCACACTTGGAAGAACCGTGGGCCTCTCTGGTGAAGAAGAACTGGCCATCCGACGCCGGCCAGGCTGGAGGAACCGCGGTGCCCCATAGCATCGCACTGCGGAGAACCTCAGCCCGCACAGGGTGGGCCGCTTCTGTAGAAGAACCGGCCGACTCTTCAGTCGGCCGGGCAGAAGGAGTCGCGACATCCGCAGGTGCTGCACAGGAGGACCGCAGCCCGCCCATGCGGGCCACTCGTGCCGGGAAGACCGGCCGGCTACAGTCGTCCGGACGAGAGGGTGGTGCCGCTCGGTGCCGCCGGTTTGGGAAACTGCCCCACCCAACGCATCGCTCGGCCAACTGGGCCGAGCCACGACCATCCGCAGGCCGGGCCGGGCCAACCGTCGGCCAGGCTGCGCCAGCCGGGCAGGGTCACGCCCTTGCGCGGCTCGGGCCACCTGGCACGAGCAGAGCTGAGCCAAACCGGGTCGGGCCGCACATTTTCGTGTTGGGCCGACCCTATGTCTGGTCGGACCGGCCAAGCCAGGACAGGCTGACCCTCCAGCCCACCGGGCTTGACGGGCCAGGCCCATTTCACTTAAATTTGAATAACTTCACGACCGTGCATCCGATCGATACGCCGTCTACGGGACTGGGACCCATACAACGAGGCGGTATTATTGCGATAATCTAAGTGAGTTATGAACATATTTGGAGAATTTCCGGGTATGGAACGAGCGTATTTCCAACCGGGCCCCTGGAATGGAAAAACTCATAACTCTCAGACCGGGTGTCCGATTGATGTGCCGTCTGTCGTATTGGGTTTCTTTTGATGAGACGGAACTTTAGGATACATCAACTCTGCTCTTCGTGATAGTTGATGTATCGAACCCTTTGTCAAGGTGTGGACTCTTCTGGAATCGAGCGTATTGTGTGCGGGAACCCTAGAGCTAGCCGCGGCTGCGACGATAACTGTACGGGAATCCTCTGTGGGTTCAACAGCAAAGACAACTGTACTGGAATCCTCTGTGGGTTCTGCAGCGACGATAACTGTACTGTAATCCTCTCTGGGTTCAGCAGCATCGATGAATCAGTGACTTAATCTTATCATCTATACCTCTATACTAAATATGTGTACCTGTATGAGCTCAGTCTTGAATTTCAATCATTATCAGTAATTTGATTGACTTTCTACCTATGTGGACTGGGTTGGGCTTGGGCACGAGAGTTGGTGGCAAATTGAGATTGATAACTAAGGTATATATATGGGCATATACCTATGTAGGGTTGGTTGTTACTTCGAGATTTTATCTTTCCTTTGTGGTTTATCCTTCGTGGATTCTGGGAGACCTTCGGTGGTCTCGGGGTCCCTACTGAGTATTGTATACACACCCCTACACGGGTTATGCCCGCACTATGTTGTGTTGGATGCAGACGACGGACAACACTGATTGAGGAAGATACTTGTGGAGCTGGACGGTACCCAGAGGTGGACCACTTGGTGATACGTACACGGAACAGATGGGCGGACCTGGGGTGCTGAGGAGGTCATCTATACCCATGCTTCAGGTGCGATTCCTGAAGGATGACTCAGTGGTTGTTATTTTACTTTTCTGTAGTTGTTCTAGCTTTTCAGTTGTACTGTAATTTCAGTTGGGCTTGTATTTCTGGCCCCCTTTCCTTTCAGCACTTACTTTGTGTATACTGTTTTACTTAGTGATGGCTTCACTTGTGTACTCTGTTGTCTTTGTTTACTTTTATAAAGTCAATGCCTTCCCATTTTATTGGTATTTACGCCTTTGGTGCTAGTTTCCAGCCCCTGGCCGATGTAAGGCGGGCTTTGGGTAGTCATGGCACGGGTCTTGGGGACGGGTTAGGACAAAAGAATGATATGATGAATTTATTAAATTAAAATTAAAATTTTAATACCAATTTACTTATAAATTTTAAATTTTATTTGATGAACAATTAAATTGAAAATTATAAGGTTAAAATAATTAAATTTTATAAAATTAAATTTCTCAAATAACTATTTTTCTTAAGTATTGAGTATTTTGAAATTATTTAATTGAAATAATATAAATGTTAAACAATAGGTAATTTTGGAATGATTAAAATAATTTATAAAGTACCATTTAATTATAAATTTATTTTAGAATACATTGTGAACACATAATGATTAAGAACCCGTTATTCTAAAAATAGTATATATATATAATGTTTCCATTTAAATGGTATATTTTTTATTCAATGAAATTAAATTATATTAAATAGAGACAGAATTTTTAATCAACACATCAAAATTATTTAAATATTTTATTCAAATTTTGGTAAATAAAAAAAGATAATGATGTAAAAATTGATTACACAAGAAAAATGTAAAATAAGGTAGAAACGGTGATACTCTGTGATGAAAACATAAAATATCAGGATCCATTGTCTAAAAATTGTTTGTATAAGGGTATTAATTAATCTTATTCGTTAATTTTTCAACTTTTTTCGAAATTCCTTTTAATGTGGAAACCACACACCTTACAAAATGAGTATTTTCAGAAACACCACTACAAACATAGCTATTAAAGGACCCTCATATTCCTCTTCCAAAAAATCACACCATTTGGATATATATTGAATAAATACCCATTTATTTTATCACAAAGACATCCAATATGTTTTTTTACTTTTTTATAATAAGGAATCTTGAATCCTTCATTTCAAATGAACCCATGTCGAGAATCAACGAATTCATCAACTAAGTATCTATGTTATTCTATAAAATATTAGATTACCCTTTCAAATTATCTACTTATAATGATCATTATCCACAATAATGATGATTTATTAACCTCAATATTATATAGTTAAAATGATATTTCAATACTATTACTATAAACTCTTAATAATTCTTTAGTATGTGAGGATCTTATGTTGGTCGGTTCAAACACCTACATGAACAATGCTATACCAAGATTAGAATTTTCACCAAAATTCAGAATAAAGACATTATTACTAATAATATATTATACTAATGACTAATATATGATATGAATATGGTATTAGATGCTTTTCATGGAAATGAATGATTATTATAATGTAAATCCTAGCTTTCGTTAAATTACCGAAAAATGTTCATCATGGATTCCATTCTCACAGACTATAAAAATAAATTCATTAAAATGTAAATCTGACTAAAAAATCCTTGAAAAAACTTATTCCTCTACCTTAAATACTTTGGTAATGATGAATGTTATAGAAATGGATGAGGACCAATATCACTATAATCAAACTTGAATTAATGATCTAAAATTTATAACATCGGATGCTGAAAATAAACAATAAATAAGATATATGTAATGAATTTTTAGAAATTAAGAGTTTTAAAGATTATTTAATGAGTAAGGTTATCAAATATGTGATTTATAATGTTATGTTCCTTTTATTAGAAGATAAACCCCTTTCTAGGATGTTATGTGTAATGGAAATGTGTTATTTTCAAATCTCATTTTGAAATAGAGATAAGATATTATTGAATTTATATCTAGAGGAAATGGGGTTTTTATCTAATAAACCACACATATATTTTATTATACAATAGATATTTTCCGGTTTTAAAAGTTTCATTACCATTATATCTGAAATTGGATCAAAATTTCACCAAAATTACCTTTTTATGTTAATTCCAAAGTATATATTCTTTTTGGTTTGGAATCCTTTTCTACTAAGTCAATATAATTATGTTTTTTATAGATGTAAAATTCGTTATTTCTATGATTTAATATGGTGTTTTTTAATGGAAATGAAATTATGTATAATAAATCATATTTTAATGTTTTGGTA
This sequence comes from Viscum album, assembly GCA_963277665.1. NCBI lineage: Eukaryota > Viridiplantae > Streptophyta > Magnoliopsida > Santalales > Viscaceae > Viscum > Viscum album. The sequence goes on from OY728161.1 coordinate 1,605,788,098, forward strand.
TGATTTGTTTCCAAAAATCATTACTCTAATTACTAAAGTGAGTAAAAATATTCTAATTTTACTCTTTTTACATGCACATAGATTCATACTTTTATAAATATTTTTCATAATAAATATTCTTCACTATGTGTTCTAGCATTCGAAATAAAATATATAATTCCATAATTTTATGAATGTCTCAATAAATGTTATCAACAAAAAATGAAATTTATTATTATTTCTCAGCACAATTTCTTTATGAAATTATTATATGCCTTTTTAATCTATGTCAAAAATCTGTTTTGGTTTCATATACACAACTAGGAATATGAATTAATGATATTATCCAAATTTATTCTATGTAGATATTATGATTATTATCAATAATAATATTTATTTTTCCATGTTGTATTTTGAATTTATCCATTTTATAAATTGGACTAAAAAATTTACTAATGTTTTGTAAAAAAATCATGAAATGGTGTGTTGGTAATTTATCATAATTTAAAAATTTCAGTATGTAATCCATATCTATAAACATCCCTAATTATCCATGTTAGGAAATGTAACTAAATTATCCAGTATTATAAAATAATTTAATTAACCAAAAATGTGTACTTATGTTTTTTTACAAAGATAAGTAACTAAAATAATTCTAAATGACTTATAAAGTATAAACATGTCATGAAAATGGGATAAATTTTTGTTAATATATTTTAATAATTTCTCTATTAAATTTGATATAAATTGAATAATTTTTTCAATTTGTGTTTTTTAAATATCAATCAAATAACCCTCTCCCATATAACCATTGTCGTACCCACATGTCGCTGCTTGAGCCACGCCCCCACAATCTTTCACTATCATCATGAAATCCCCGCCCACCTTTTCTATTTTTTAAAAATATTTTTCATAATTATGATTATTCTCCATGTTTTTTCAGGTTTACAATATAATATATATTCCCATTATTCTATAAATTTCTAAAAGAAATTTATCCAATGAAAATGATATTTCGTATTATTTCTCAATTCAATTTAATAAAGATCATATTAAATGGTTTTTTCATCTTGGTCAAAAACCTTTCAAGTGTATTATACTTTACTAGGGATATTAATTTATTATATGATTCACATTCATTATATGTATGTCTTATGAGAAAGATCTATATGATAAACTCAATGTTTTCTTGTTTGGATTCCTTTTTATGTGCTTTTATAAACATGGATAAATCATTTATTGAAAATTCATAAAAAATGTCATGAAATAGTGTGTTGGTATATTATCATCATGTATAAATCAAAATAAAATTTCTATTTTTATAAACATATCTAGTTACCCACATTTAATAATTTCACTGAATTATACATGTTTATAAAATCCGTTAATTAACCATGCTTAATTTATTATTGTTTTTTTCAAACATGAGTAAATGAAATACTGGTAAATTAGTTATAAATTATTCACATGTCATGTAATCATGGGTAATTTTTATTTCTATATTTTAATAAATTTTCAATTATTTTTAAAATTTCATTATTTTTTATTTTTTTTAAATATCATTCCAACTGCCTTCGGTTGCATCAAAATTGTCGTACCGACACATCACTACCCGAGACACACCCCCATAGACTTTCACCATCATCCTACAACCCCACCCAGATTTTCTGAAGCCACATAGACCCACACACCTCTTCCATATCCCACCCATGGACCCTTCCACCATAACTGGGACAAGAGACCCCCATGAGTGCATTAGATAGGATATTTATTTTTTGCAGCACGAGATTCGGATCTCGGTAGTGGGGATAGAAGGGAAGAACACAGACCATGATTCTAGGTGCACATATCTATCCAAATATATTTTTATCTTATATATATATATTTATTTATATATATAAATTTATACATAAATTCAAATTAAACAATTATATATAAATTATTTTATTAATATATATGATCATATATATAAAAATATATATTAATAAATATAAATTATGTAATACAAAATACATGAATTTATATATATAAATATACATATTTATTTATACACATGTACACATATATACACATATACATACATAAACTCAAACAGAGATAGATATATATGAATCAATACACACACAGGTGTGTGTGGAAACTAATATATGTAAATTAATATACCAATTAGTCAATCAATGATATATATTAAACACTATAAGGCTTTATCAGGTATATATATGCATGTTTGTAGGTATGTATATGCATTTAAATATAACAAACATATATTATTATATCCATATTTCTGTTAATATATTTATACTTAAAAATTTATATATTAATTATTAGATTAATAGGCATATATTTATATATTAATTTATATCATAAAATTCTATATATATACTAATATATAATTAATATATATATATATATATATGTACATATGTATATCTAATGTGATTTATATCAACCTATGTAAATATATTCGTGTTTCTGTATCTTGATATATAAATATACATACAAATTCAAATACATTCATTTAAATTTTAATAGATATTATTAATTTCTACATTAATAATCCTTTATTTTATTATTATTACTACTTATATATAAATAATTACATATACATATATATATATATATTAAATACACTTTTAAATAAATAAACATATATTTATGTTGAAGGTCAAATAGTTAGTTATTACTGATGAATTATAAATTTATTCACAATTTTTTGTTTGCATATAAATTTATCTAAATATATTTATATATATAAATATTTATATTTTTGTGTGTGTCTTTGTACAAGTTAATTTAAGCATCTGATAATTTCTTTTATTATGATTAATATATTTGAATTATTCAATCTATATCTATATATATAAATTGATGTAAATATACCCCTATATATACACAAATATTTATACTAATAATGATCATCAATTTAGTTATTATTAATTAATTATAATTAGATTATAACTTATATGTCCATGATTTTGTATGTATATATTTTTTATATTGGTTTATATATATATATGTGTGTGTGTGTGTTATATTTATTTTATGTTAACATATTAGTATGAATATTTTGAAAAATAATATGTTTTTATGTCTATCTATGTATGATAATATTAATTTTGTTATATATATATATATATATATGTATTTGTTTAATACACACATATGCATTCACACTCACAAACACATAAATTTCATGGTTAATTAAGATAATTACTTGTAAATTTACATGTATATATATATATAGTTTAATATAGATATATATTTATATGTATATTATAAATTATTATTTATGTTTAGAAGTTGGGGTGGAACCTGTAGGGTTACCCACATAATCTTTCTTTAAAAAGACTATGGTTCAAAATCTGAAAATCCCCTTAGGGGATTTATGAAATAGGTAGGGATTCAATCATGACTTGGTTGGCAGTGATGAAGACATTAAGCAATGTCCTGTAACACAATAAAGATGATGTTGGTCTAATGTTGCACTTTCCCTTTGTGTTAAGTTCACGGGTCACTTGGACTTGGGCCTCTGGGCTATGTAATGGGTATCCCTCGACTGAGAGAGAAATAGATCATTCCTTTTATAATAAAAAGTGGCTTCAAACCATTATTTTATAATTAAATACATATATACTTATATACATATATACATATATATATACATATATAAATACACACACACACATGCATATATATATTTATTTGTATGTGCATATACAAATATATACTCTTTACCAAATTAGAATTTTTTAATATTCTTACATGTATATCTTAAATAAATATTTAGTTATTATTTATTAACAATAATAGTATTATTAATATATATATATATATACAAGGAATTTAAAAAATTTATTTACTATTAATCACACTTAAAACATAGTTAAATTATACTTTCCTTCATGGGACATGTTTTTAAATGTTGATAAATTAGTGATGTTTTTAAAATTAGATAAAAACACTGAAAAATTAATAATTAGTATGTTTTTTAGAAATCCAAGCTAAAAACATGGCTAAAATCATTTTTTAGTGTTGTTGTGTTAATTTTTATCTCATCTTAATTTGTTTATTAATGGGATAAATAAGCTATGATGGAGTTATTAAAGATTTCATGATCATTTTTCACACATATATATGGTTTTTCATTATGCATTAGGTGGGTGTGATATATACCTCTAATGAATTTAGAATTTTTTTTATTTCTCATGTGATTTGGATAGGAAAATAGAGCTTAGTCACATTCCAAAAATCTTTATAGTACATGGAATGTAAGAACATGTATTCTATGTTATGGGTATGTGGTTAGCCTCATCCAATATAAAATGAGTTTGTTGGTGTTAATCCAAGGAAATAGTTATGTTTTCCTTGCTTAAGTTTATTCCATATTCTTATATATATGCAATGTTTTCATAATTCATGATTATCTCCTTAGGTTTCAAACTATTTTTTCTGATGTATTCATTCTTTAGAAACCCTTATTCCATGACTCATGACATAAGAATAATCTTTTATTGGGTAAAATTATCCTATCTTATAAAATGTACAATAATTATATTCTCATAACCACATGATTATCATAGGCTCAATTATGATATTTTATTGATATATCTCACATTTACCCTTACAATGAATCTGACCTCATTGTTTTTTATGTTTCTATACACCATGTTTTAAATAATAGTTTTATGATGCCATGTTTTTATAGGTGTGTCCATTTTAAAAGTTTTAAGACTCATTGTGGATATTTTTTTGAGAACCATATTACCAGGACTTATTTGGGTTGAGTTGATCCAAGGAAGGATGTTGGAATGTGTAGTTGGAGAATAATTATCCACATACTACACTATGTCTTGTATCTCAGGGTTTTGCTATAGTGAGGTTCTCTATAGTGTAGAAATTAAAAATATGACATATTTTCAGAGAGGGAGTATTTTTATTGTTAGTTATAATTATGGAAGAAATAATCCATCATGTTTTTATATATTGTAGGACCCACCATAGTCTTTGGTTGTAGATTTTTGGAGACAGTGGAAGAATCATAAGGGTCCTGATGATGGATTTTGATGATTCTTCCAAATATGGTGCCCTAATAGTGTAGTTGAGGGATGAAATACCACTCCAACCTTAGAAAGGGAATGACTATTATGTTTTATCATCCACTGTAACATAGTATATTATGAATTAAAGAATATATATGTGTTAAACATTGAAAGGGATCTTGTGATAATTTTTATTGAAGAAAGATAAATTTTGGTTGCTTCAGTTATGCCATAGAGTACCATAAGTTTTGTTAATCTATGGCATGGCCAACAAGATTCTTCCAAGGTCCTCTTTTTATTATATTTCCTATAAATACACTCGAGACCCTCTAAACTCATTTTCATCCAATATTTTATTCTAAACCCCTAGATACCCATAACATATTTTAATAGAAATTAGACCTACGTTTCATTGGATTAAACTCCCTCCTTCAAAGTATCAATTTATGGTGACCAGAGTTATCCAATATTGGTGTTACTAACCTAGTATTTCAAGGTAATACTTATTATTATAATTATGCTTCTTTTCATTGGTTTTCTCTTGGTGAACCATTTTTAATAAATTCCCTTATTGTTAACAAGCGTAAGGGATACGTAACCAAACATTATGTTGGAAATCATTAGTTTTCCATGTATTCTTTAGTTTTAAGGTTGGTCGTCTAGATCATATCCTTATATATCATTTTTAATTTATTTGAGTATATGTAATATGTATGGTTGTGAAAGAACAATGTTTAAATGAACTAGTGAATTCAAGTATTAAATGTATGATGAGTTTCAAATGTTTATACCTTTTATTGGATCATGTTTTGTCATCGGGAGTTGATATGAATACATTAATCCATTGATAGGGTTACCAACCTTTTGACCATAAATGACACTTTTTTAGATTGAAAACTATTCCCACTGATGTTTTTTTTGTTTAATTATATTTTTAATATAATTAATTTGAATAAACTAAGAAATAGGATTGATTTCTTAATATGGGACAACATGTACTAAATTTTTTTTAATTGTCATGGAAACGAATATGTGTATTTAAATGATAATATATTGGGATTTGATATAATTATGATTATAATTTGGATCTGTAACTTATAGAGTGAAAATTTCAAGATAAATGGTAACATGAGGATTTGACTATAATGGAATGTGATGACCTCTGTTATTCTTATTCCTAGTTATGATCAAATTATTATATGGATTCACCATGTTATGATGAAATTCGTATTTGGAATGGCCTAGTTATGTTATATTTCTTATAGTGCTTAGTCTATTTATTTTTTAATGATTAAGGAGATTCAAATGATTATTGTTTAATTTTTATATTGATATTATCAATTCTCCTAAAATTATTTATTGGATTTAACCTATGAAGGTTATGTAAATGGTAGGCATGGTTCCATAACGTGCTCAGAAATAACTGGCCTAGTTATAAAGAAGGTTTTGGGTGACCCACAATGTCAAACCATAGCTAGAGGGTTAGTGGATTTATTTCTTGAGATATATTAATTTATTAAATTACTACCATATTTATCTCTTATTTTATGAAATAAATATCCTTATTTATATATTTTTGTTCATTTAATTTGAACCTGTTAAATTGTACTCACACAAGGGATGTGCCTTTATTTACGACCTATATAGAATTCATTGGTGTAGGTATGGATAAGGTAAATGGACCATGTTGTTGATTTATTCATTCATGATTATTGGGTGCTTCGAAATAGGACTGACATGGGGCTCAAGACTATGATATTGGAATCTTTATTTAAGCCTTCATAGTTGCCTATTTTTTTACATTCAAAACAATATTTATTTATATTTAATCCTATCAAAACATGATTCTATTATTGTTGAGTTTTTGGAGTATCTCACTATTATATTATTGATGCATTTATATTGATTACATTGTTTATTATATATTTGTTTCTCTATTTTTATTTTATCTATTTTTATTAATCTTTTACATAGAGTATTACCTCATCTCTTTATTCTGTACACCCTCACTTCTAATCAATATGCTCTAATATACAATGATGCATGATTTTGGTCATATACCCACCCCAACTTAGTCCCAATGGAGAACACTAGGTTGGGGACATGAAAAGAGTAATATATATGATATGTCTAAAAGGGTATCATGTGGGGAACTAATATTTGGAAATGTTGATAATTTTTTAAAATACGATGGGTATGTATATACTCTATTTTGAAACTAAAATTATGTAACATGTATGTATGATATAATTACTAAATACTCACACTTAACTATTTTTAGACAGTGAAATACTCTTTAACTAGAATGAAAATATGTATTATTGGTGGTTTTCATCAAAATACATAATGGTTTTTAGGGTTTACCATTTATTCATGGGGGTTTTATAATCCATTATGTTTTTACAAGTTTCCTATTAATTTCAGAATGATTTTTATTAGTGATGGTTCCTAAAAAACTACAATGAATTTCTGATTGGAAGTGGCAGGGAAAATAATTCTAAAATTAATAAGATATTTTCAAAAATATCAATTAATAATGTTATGGTGGTTATAACCTCTGTTAATAAAATAGTATAATATCATTTGTATTTTATAATTATTATTAAACTAAAAGACTTTAATATAATATATAATAAATTTATTGCAATTTAGTAGCGTATAATTACAATTTCTTGTGTGTAATTATTTTTAAAACTAATTCTAATTACATTTTATAAATTTAATTAATTATTCACAATTAAAACCACCAATAATCAAAAAAATAACCATGTAACATTAACTATATGAATATCACTCCACCAAAAATATAAAATAAAAATATATCTATAGGGTAAATAATATAGTAATTCTAGTAATCAAAATATTATTATAGTTACATATATTATATCAACATATCTTTTTATACCATATATATTATCATTTCGATATAATTATGAAAATAATTATATATATTTATTAAATAAAAATATAACACATGAAAAGGGGAATCCGTCATCAATGTTACACCTCTATGTGGGGATATATTCCCATAAATTATCTATGCTCCAAATTTTTCTTTTAGTTATTATCCTTTTCATCATATGTTATCTGAATAACATAGACTTTAAAATAGAATTTTGATTTAATTATATATTTTAGACAAAATATTTTAATAAATTGTAATAATAATACAAGAATATTTAAATTTATATAAAAGATTCAATATAATTATAGTTTCTCATAGGAAGGATTCAATGAATGTAGGAAATCTCCCATTCATTCCATAAATTTCATAACTCTCCCTATGTAAAATAACTATTCATCTCAATCTATCCATTATGTCTCCCACTCTTATAATATTTTCTTTAGGATTAAAATTTTCTATTTTGATTCAAGGCGATCTAGAATAGAAACTCTATTAAATCCCATTAGATTTTTCATAATAGAAAATTAATATGTGATCCTCCAAAATAATCAAGAAGGAAATAATCAATATTCAAATTCTAGGAGATGTCAAACATTCTACAAACTATGAACCTATTTAATATAATCAATATGGGAGAATGATGTGGTCAATGATGAATTTATGTCTGACACCTATTTAAGTTTTTTCAATGTTAATAGATCATTTTTATAGAATATATTTAATCAGTAAAATTTTAATTGGATTTATATTATTATACCATTGTATTAGTGTGTTAATTTATGTAATTTATTTTATATTTCATTACCACATCAAATAAAAACATGGTTTTACTGACCTAATGACCAATTTTGTTTCTCCTATATCATCATGGAAGAAATGTAAAAATAATAATGTTTTTCTTAAAATAAAATTAAAGAATATTTAATAAAAAACTAAAATATTACCCTATTCTATATTCTAGTGAAAAACCTTTAGAACAATATATGTGTGGGAAGAGATGTTTTTTCCTTTTTGGGGTGTTTTTTGAATATTTTTGAAATAAATAAATATTATTATTTAGAAAATGTGTTTACCTTAATAAACTAATTTCAATTTTTTGGATAGTATAAATTACCATTTTCTAATCAAAATGACGCTTATCTATATTATAATTTCCATAATCTAGGGGAATCCCTTCAGGTACCATTTTATATGTCTGATAGAGACTCAAGGGTGTTCAATTGAAACCACACAACTTCCTTTTCAAAATGTTATCCCACCTTTTAATTAATTTTTTTAATATCTACTATCCTAAAACCATTTCATTTAAATCATAGTGGAATATAATCTATATATAAATGTGTAAAAATAATTACATGTACATTTGATAGGAATAACATTTAAAAAATTAAAAAAATTTACTTTTTACTAAAAATATATATTTTAATAAAAAATTTCAATCTACCATTTGATGGGAGTTTTCTTTCTGTCCTGATTTCTTATGATATGGGATGTTTCCTCACATGCTAACTAGGCTATTATATACCCATATAGGCCTCCAAAATCATCCACATGCACCTGAATTATGTCAAATTTCCAAAAAAAACATTAATATTTCTCAACCAACCAACATCATATGAATTTATGTTCATTTATATCTTATTATTTTCTGAACAGATTAATTAAATATTTTTTAAAATTAGTAAATATATGCAATAATGTATGTTTTAAAATTAACAATTACTTTTAACTCATGGATGAACTATAATATCCTTGTGATTGTATCTATGAAACTGTATTCCGTGTAAATTTATAATCATACTTTACCCTATTTGATACCTCTATCATTCTAAGAGTATAAGGATAATATCTAGAAGTTAGGAATTGGGATGATAAATATGTGATCTTATTAGAGGGAATCAAATAATAGATAGGAGAATATAAAAAAATAATGGGGAAAACATTATGTCGATGGGAGAGTATTTTATGGGTTATCGAATATCATAAGAGATGTGAGAGATTGATTAATATAATTAAATTGTTTTTCTCAAAAATCCTATATCAAAAATATATAAAAAATTTAGAACACCATATAAAATATATATCAAGAAAATAATTTTAAAATGATGTATATATATTTGTTTCATTCATGAATTCTAAATAAAAAAATTATATTAAAATATTAATAAAAATATGATAAATTAATTCATCATTGACATTGTTATTTCCATTCTCTACCATTATGAATATTTTATCAACTTTACCCCACATATAAGAACTTCTACATCAATATCATCAATGATAGATTAATCAGTCTCTTATTTATGGATATTGATAACACATAAAATTTATTCAACTTCATAAACCATATAAAAGATGTCTCTTGGTTTTACATGCTAAATAAAACTCAACCATTTATCAACTCCATCATCGAAAAATGATCCATTTTAGTTTCTAAAAATGAAGAATATTTTTTTTAGTTCACACCCACTAATATAAATAAACCAATCTATGTTAACATTATTAAATTATAAAAAATATTTTTTTATTCCCCTATAAATGCCGACCCACTTGAATTGGAATAAAAAATTGAAAAGTATCGATGATAATTTAATTTGATAATGTTAATCATAATTTTAAAGTATCTAAATCTAATAATTTTTTGAAGAAGCCAATATTATTTGTTTTGAACCCTTCTTTATGAAAAATAGTATGATGAAATAAACTATTAACATAATAAAAATTGATTTTTATAAACAAAATTAGTGTTCATAGATCCAAATATTTAATTTAATTTAACACTTATACATGATTATCAATATTTATGATCTATACGTAGATTTAGAAAACATAACTTACATAAGAATATTATATCAACATATTATGAAAATGAAATTGAAATGATCACACGTGATGGGAGGTCCAATCAATAATGGCATTGTTAAAGATTTTTTTTATATATCAAACATTGTATTAGACTATAACGTCATAAATATGTTTTCATTTTCAATTCATCAATGAAATGGTATGAAATATCCCATATAACTATTACATAAATATAATCTAGAATGAAATATTTTTTTGGAAATGAAACTAAATAATTTTTTCAAACATGAAGACCTAATGTAATAAAAATATTTTTTAATTTAGGAATGAATATTTTGTGAGATATAAAAAATATGTTCAGAATTTTTGCGCAATCTCTCAATATTTTCTTTACACCATATAAAAAGTTACCCAATAATCTACCATAAATTTTTTTAATAAATATTTCTAGTTTAGCATTATTTCTAAAAAAAATATTTCAAAATACAATGATATTTAATGAAAAAATGTAACAGAACAAATTGAAAAATATATATAATGATTTTATACATTTTAATTTAGTATTCATTAAAAATTATATTGATGATATCTCTCTATGGTAAATATCCATCGATAATGTATGGGCCCTCCAAATTGAGGTACCTCAGTTAACTACACAGTTAGATGATTCATTAAAATGAAAAATGATGAGGGAAATATCATATCTAATTGAAAAAAATTCATTAAAATTCATTCATATTTTTTAAACCTCAATGATGATTAATTTTTTTCCCTAAATATATATGATGAATTTTAAGAAATAAATTTTAAAGGATAGTATTTTAAGAGGTAATATTTCACATAATTCCAAAGGTATCAATTTCCCTAACCAACTATGTAATCCATAGAATATATGTGCATTTAACATATGATTGTTCAAGTGAAAATATCTTGAAACATTACTAGAATATATAATATTTACATTCAAATTTTATATCCTTTGTAGGATTTTTTAAATTGTTCTAGGAAAACACAGAGTTAGGAAACTTTTCATTATAATTTTTCCATATACCATGATTTATATTTATATTTCAAAGACCTTATTATCCTAAATATGATATCATTATTTTACCAACTAATTTAATATTAAGAATATATAATTTTCTGAAACATTATTTTCAATTTACCTAAAATCAATAATATATCTTGAAAATATAAGTTACCAATAAATAAATTTGAAAAAAAAAATACAATTTTTATTCAATTTTGGTCCAAAATATATCTTTGGTATTTGAAATATTTCCTATAAACCCTAAATTGATACTCATTGTGATATTGTGTATCAATAGATGATAATTATGACATGATTTTGGAACATTAAAAAAATGTTAATTGTGGACTAAACGTATCACTTCACATTTCATCATTGATTAATTTATATCCCTCATACAAGTGTAAAATGAATATTACAATAATTTGGTATATTTTTTCTAGTAAATTATAATGGAAATAGTATTAAAAGTAGTACCTGTTATTGGTCAATGGTAATACATAATTTTGAAGATTAAATGCACTGATGATCCTATATAAAGAGGTTAAAAAGGACAGTAATGAAAATTTTATAAGGAAAATCCTATATCAATGTCTGAGAAGCATTTGGCTGTGATCTGGATTCTCCGGGTTTGGTTGAATACCCAGTCCTCTGCCATCCTTTAGAATATCGCATGCTAAAAATAATTCAAAATAACAAATGAATAGATCAAGTTGGATCAGGAAAATTAATAATGTTGTTCTTCATGGAACATCTGGATAATGAAGTTACCTTTTTCCTTAATTTTTAAATTCCTTGCATCAAGTTTCATCATCAGTTTCTCTACCAAATTCATGTCACCATAAATTCAATACGTAATGGAATCACATGTAGAGCAGTCCACAAAATCCTTGTTAATTTCCTAGTTAGTAAAAAAATGCATAAATTGCAATAAACATGAAGGGAAAATATGTAACCGAACTTTTAAATGGAAATTTTCACACATAATCATTAAATAGAAAGTTATGAAATATCAAAAACATTGAAATCAAAGTTCAAACACAAACCTGGATTTTTTTTTCTACATCCAAAAATAGAACAATTCGATTATTAATAGGTGTGTGGGGTGTTGTCCAGCTTTTTTTCTACCCATAAAACACAATCTTTTCTCCATAAGTAAAAATGTATAAAAATAAGAATATGTATTATTGCATACTGAAAATATAGAATCCAAAATATTAATATAAAAATAAACCAAGTATAGTTCACAATGTGTGATTCAAAAAATATATTTAGTAATATTATATTAATAGAAGATATAAGTTACAATAGTATGTTTATTTTTTCACTAATCGGTTAAATAAATTCATATGTGTGGGTAGTTTTTCAAACTGTGAGGAAGTAATAATTCCACAACACAGCCCAAAATGTCTAAAATCATTGACAACATAGCATGTACCACTTGTCAGAGTTGTATCCTATAGATGATGAAGTATCCACAAAATCTAGTGGTTGTGGGGCATCATTATAGACCTTGGATGATGAAACCATTGAAATTACACAACACCCAACACTTAAAAATGCAATTCCCGGCACATTGATTAGGCATTGGAGTCAACATATCAGCAGCCAATCGGTAGACAGCAATGTTGATCCATGCAATATGTAATTAAAAATGAATTTCAGTAAATAAAAAATATTTTCATGAAAAAAGAATAGGATACCTACAACAGAAAAACCTAATAGTAGAGACAATTAGAATAGTTTGATTTAATGAAACAAATTATCATTGTGTAATTTTATTTATTTTTCATTTTATTTTGGCTTATATAGAACACACTTCCTGTAGGTAAGAGAAATCTAGTATTTCAGAGAGTTAACTCTACCTCACGGAAGGATATTCTATGATTGTAAAAGGCTCACATCAATTTTAATCCATTAATGAAATCTGAATTATGATTCATGTGAGGGTAATGAAACTTAGTGATGGGTATTATATGTTCATGTAATAGCAAGGTTGGTTTTTATCTACTTCATAAATGATATTATTGATTCATGTATGGGTAGTAAAACTCATTTAAGGTTCATTTTTGTGCCATTTAATGGTCATCTTGAGTTGCATAAAGGTAAATACGAACCTACGTGAAAGATATCACATCTCACCTAAGGGTAACATGGATCACATAACTGGTAACCCCCATATATGTAAGGGTCACCCAAATCCTGTCAAGGTATTTCTAGTATCATCTGAAAGGAAATAAAATTAATCCAGTAATTATAAATCTATTAAATTGGTAAATTTTTTAAACTAGAAAATAAAATTGACCCTAACATTAGTCAACACAAATTGGAAATTCAATTGAATTGTAAATATCTTCACCTGTACATTTTTACTCACTTAATTTCAATATACTTCAACTTCAAATGTAAATATGCCATTAATAGTTAATTTTCTCAATAATGGAGAAATTAGTTTTAATGAGAAACAAAAAAAATAGTTACATTTCCTAGAAATGTAAATATGTTTATCTGGAAAATGTGTTTACCAAGAAAACAAAAATGTCTAGTACATGAGTCAACATCAATTGGAAAATCACTTAATTGGTAAATCTGTTAAATTTTAGAGCTATACTCACTTAATTTCAACATAAATCAACTATAAATGAAAAATATTCCATTATTGGTAAATCCGTTCACTGGTAGAGAAATGTGTTTCAATGAAAAACAAATAAAAATAGTGACAATTCCTTGAAATGTAAATCTGTTCAACTGGAGAAAAATATAACAATTCATAATGTGGGACAACATTGTTACTGGAAACTATCATTATATATCAAAAAATGGATTATTTGTTTAATGTACATAAATTTCCCATTAATATTAATGATTTTATGATATTATCCTTTCATTATAGTGTATTATCAAACTACGGTATTAGTATAGATAACAGTGGAGAATTATTTTATAACATTCCATTTTAAACATAATGAAAACAGAATGTTTATTTCTAAAATGGAGTAGTTTTGAAATAGAATCCTTTAGTCAAGTTTTCCAAGTTCCATAAGATGGTCATCAAATGAGACACTGCATAAAAAATCCTCAAGATCCACATAAAATCATTCATCATAGTAACGCTATTAAAAAACATCGGTGGAAAAAAATTTGATGTTATTAATTTTATATATTAATACAAACTCTAAGGAAACACAAGATTCAAGTAAATAACCAAACCATGGGATATACTACATTGAGTTGACTTCTTGAATTAAAAATAAAACCAATGGAAGAAACTACATAAATTGAAGAATAAATATTAATCACTGGAAATATAGAAATCTAGAGTGTCATACAAACTCACATATGAGCATGCATGATAATGCATGCTTGCAGAAAGAAATTTTATTCTCTATAAAGAAACTGCAAGCATGATAATGTAATCTAAAATGGAAATGAAATATCAATAAATGATAATGCAATATAAACTTCAAAATAAACTCCAACACGAAGTTATTTTGAAATAGCTATAAAAACAATAATGTAAACTGCAATTTCAATACAACATGATCTAATATAAAGTGCAATATAAAGTGAAATATAAAATAAAATATAAATGGATGTATAAAAAATATAAAACAATACATTCCAGTTTACAAATTCTAAAATAGATTAACTGAGAAGTAGAATTTGTATTTGTATATTAAATAAATATGAACACATAGATCCCCGAAACAACTTTAGTAAAATTATAGAATGATGTAAAAAAATCCATTTCAATACTCCTCTAATAGGTTAATTAAACAGTGCCTAAATGGCATGAGGAGAACATAACATAATGTGAGTGACCACCATTTCAACATCTATGAATCAAAAATTAGATGGATAAATTGACACAGTGATGAATAAAACACTCAAACAACTTCAATAAAAATAAAAAATGGTGCAACAAATACCCATTCATTACAAATCAAATAGTTTAATTAAACAGTACCTAAATTGCATGAGGGGAACATACCATAATGAGAATGACAACCATTTCAACATCTATGAATCAAAAAATATATGGATAAATTGAAAAAGGGAAGAATAAAACATTGAATGAATTATAATCTAAAAAACTATGAAATGAAATAACATACCTCAAGGTATAGTAGTGAGACCTCATCAACAAATTAACATAGTATAAATAACCATGAAGTTCAATACAGGTTACTAAAATAACATTATCAAACAAAACTAATATGTATCGATAATTTCATAAAAACATAATGATTTTGGAGATAGAATGAAAACATGAGTGAATAATTGAAAAAAACATATTGTTTTCATGGATGAATCAATGCCCCATCCTCATTAATCGAACACCTGCAAAAGCGAAGACGATGGTGGAGGTAGAGTCGGACTAAGTGGAATCATATAGGCGGAGGCGGAGTAGGTGGAGGCGAAGCAACTGGAGAGGGAGGCAGAGGCCACGGAAGAGAGGAGATGAAGGGGTGGACTGAGCAGTAGGAAGTCATAGAATTGTGTGAAATAGTGGGGGAGTGGAAGAAATTCAAAATCCATTTGTGGTGTGGGTTTTGGTATTGGATGGACGAGATGTTTGATTGAAGGTAAAGGTGTATGGGGGGGCTTGACCATAGTAGTGGATTAATGAATCCTTGGAGGTGTTAATGGCTAGATGTTGAATGAAAGGGACGTGAAAATGGTTGTAGAAGTCGACATGAAACTATAGGGTGGCCATGGGGGCGAGCATGAATGGAATCAGAGGGAGGGGTTGATGGTCAGAGCTGGAAATGAGATGACGGAGTGCAGGGTGAAGGAAATGAAATCTTGTATTGGGGGGAATGAATTCATAATGTAACACCCCAGGTAAATAAAGAGTATGAAATATTCACATTTATCCATATTTGTGAATAAAATATTAATATTACTTTAAATGGAATGCTATGCTCGATGGCGTACCCAATATGCAACAACAAGTTTCTTTGAAATCTTACGTTGCACTCTAATAATAAAATAATATTATTTTAAATGGTAGTTAACGCCTAGCCGTTGTAATGGAGGGAATGAACAGAACTAACTACAAAATGATTATATATGTTTGTCAAATATTTTTACATTTTTCAATAAATTTTAGAGGATTAAAAATGCAAATGAATCCTGTTTTTAAGCGTAAACATTCTAATATTCTTTAAAAGGTCGATTAACCGCCTTTTGATGGTGAACCCCTTTTAAATCCACTTGTTAACAATTTTACAAGCTCGATTTTTCAAAATAAACATATTATTTATGATTGGGACATTTAAATTTGCCTTGGGTTAATTTTTCGTATTTTTCTGACAATGTTCATTTTTCAATGAATAGTGAAAAATACTGCATTTTACATCCAAACTAATTTTTCATATAATTTAATTATATGGTTATATTATCTTTTTAATTTGTTTTAAAGTGTAATTAGAATATATTTTTACCATGTAATTCAATTGTGGTCATTGGTATTAATTTCACTTTGGAGTTAGGCGTACACAAGTGCCAAACGTTTCATAAATATTGTTTCTAAAAACCCGCTAATTGTTTTGACAACGGGAAGTTTTTTTAAATTAATTATTGCAATTTCTGTTTTTGGAATTTGGTAAAATTTATTACATATTTGGAATCAGAAGGTACAAATTATGTAATTAAGACTCTTTTTTTTGACATTATGAATAGAAACGACGGTAATTATCTTTAATTATCTTGATTAATGAGTAATCGTGTAGTTAAAGATAATACGATAATATCATAATAATAATAAAATGACCACAAAATGTGTCTTAAGGATACTAGTTGTCTCATTTACTACCATGTGATGCCTTGTTCCAAACATGGGGGCCCCATGGAATCAATTTTGTGAGAAAGTGACTTGTTATCTTTTTATTTTTAAAGAATGTTAAATGTAACAAAAAATGTATCACCTAATTAAAATATTTATAACATTGTCTACATTAATGATCATTTAGACTATAAATATTCATTGAAAATATAAAAATATTTCCTACATCATAGTATTTTTTATAATTTTTATACATTAAATAAATTAAATTATTTATGACATCATGATGATGCAACGATGACCTCATTATTTAACGATTTAAATAAAATGGAATGATAATGTAAAATCTAAGACCTAAACATGTCAAAAACCTATTGTATGGGTGTATTTAGAACCCTTATCACCTTATCCTCGAAACATATCAATGTGGGACCATTAAAATCTGAAACACATTCTAAAATAATGTAACATTTCTTTACTTTCCAAGAGTGCCCCTCCTCTCCTCTTATAAAAGGCCCCCACCCCTACCTCCTTACCCACACTTCAAAAGCCTTTGGATCGGCCAAACCCTGACCATTTTGCCTCTCCAAATCTCTATCTAACTCCTTGAAGCCTCACTTTGGGCAGAAGTCTTCCCAAAGAAGCCTTTTAGCTCAAACCAAAGGGAGTTACCCGATTTTAAGGTAATGTCTTCACTTGTGTTTTATTTTTCTTCTCCAACCCCCTAAACACTTTTTATTCATCACTTTTGTAACAACTCAAGTATCTTAAATATACTAGGATCTTGTTTTAAGAAGTATTAGAGCTACACTTACACACACCTTCGTCTAATGGTTAAAGAACATACTGTTTCTGTGGTTGGCGATTTTCTGCCTCACGAAACGAAGATTGTTCAATATTCTTTTAACTCCTTTAAAGGTGGCCATTATGATGTAACTGTATATTATATATGATATATATGGTATTTATATTTAATATATGCTTCTTTATTTTATATTTAAACCATACCATTATTCTTTTCATGTTGTGTAAATGCGATAATTTCATATGAGGAAGTGCGGACTACCGCCCCCTCAAATGATGTGACTCGTACATGCAATACATGGAATGTATAAATAATTAAATTAATGAACATATGTTACCTATAAAAAATATATATTATACTGGAATTATAATATATATATATATATCTATCTCATTTATTTTTAATTCCATTAATATGAAAAAGAAAAAAATGAAAGTAGCGTTCATGCGTACGTACGGCCTAGCATCTCCATGAACGGTGCATTTCGTTTTTTATATCCAAATGATATGGAATAGTATAAAATGAATATTTAATTTATATATATGATATATATGATATATACATCATGATTATAACTCTGGATATAATGGATACATGAATAACTTGTAATTATAAAGAGCATATTTTGACTCAAGTACCAATGATCGTTTAAACGACCGTTATTAACTAAAATAATTACATGGTGTTCATGACATGGTAATAAGTGATATAAAAGGAATAATGAACTTGAAAAAGGTTCTTAATGAATTAGAAATTAAATCAAGTTTATTATTCATGAGATTAAAGAACGATCGAGTCAAGTCGGACCCGAGGTAAGGGATCCTACACCTCTCTTTCTTTTTAAGTACACACTTTTATGTCATTCCTTTTAAAGATCATCTTTATTGTAATTGGGATATTTTTTTATAATTTTTATGTTCATATGATGAGATTCCCTATTCTATCTCATCAATACATTTTGGAAGTTTTGAGTGGTGCCGTTAGGCTGCTGAATTTTTCGTAAGAGATCCAACCTCTCTCATTCTTTTTAAGTACTCTCCTTTATGTCAATTCTTTTAATCTCCTATTTGTTATGTTTGGGGATGTTATTTTATATTCATATTTCTATAAACTTTATGTTAATATTATTAGAGACCCTCTTTCCTCTCATAAATCCATTTTGGAAGTCTTAATGGGCGTCGTTAGGCTACCGAGTTTTCGTAAGGAATTTTGCATCTCACTTTTATTCCCGTGAGATTTATGCTACATTTGCCACAATTTCCTTTGAGTGGTGTATGTACTGCCCATTATTTTACTCATTGTGTAATATAATTTCATTTATTATTATTTACATCAATGTTTTATTGTCCTTCTTTCACGGGGTGCATGTCTCGAAAGATACCCATGTCGGTGAGGGAACCTTTCACCCTCCTCTTTTTAAAAGACTTATTTCGTTATGTCTTTTAATTCACATACTATTATGTTGGGGTATGATATTTTATATCCTTATTGATGTAAATTTTATTTAAAAGTGATTAGATTCCCTTTTTATCTCTCATCAACTCATTTTCTTAATTTTGAAGTGATGTCGTTAGGCTGTCAAATTTTACCAAGCGAACTTTTTAACCCAATTTCGATTTCTTTGGGTTCAACATATAGTTATTGAATATGTCATCTTTTAAATATGTGTGAATGACCTTTTATTGTTTTACACTTAATATCCACTTATATTGGGTGTATTTATATTTGTCACACATAATTTTGAGATTGAATTTTCTTTTATTTAAGGATACCTTCTTTATAAGAAAATTCATCACATTTGACATTTCTATTGACATTTCATTGTTGTTACTCACAAATTCACTCTTATATAGTTTATATACTGTACTTTGGAATATTATATCATGAATCCATTTATTCTCATGATATTATAAAGTTCTGACTAAATGTTATTCCTCAATTATTGTATTCAAGTGTCTCTAATTTTGGTAGAACCCCTTTAACCAAAATATCACTTTAAATGGTTTAATTATTTGTTCTTATTAATATCCATGTTTTCAAAATGGTTTTAATGATTTAATTATATGGATATTAATGGTTTAAAATTTTAAAATCTTCATGGTGGTATGGGACACTTTGATTCAAAAATCCCTTTATTAAATGTTTTAAATTGTTTTGCAAGTGGTTTATTTTTGAATGGATTCATTATTTCAATATACTAAAATGTTATATTGTGATTGAAATGTGTAAATGTTATGTTTACTTTATGCATGTCTTATGTGATACGTTTATGTTATGGTTCTTGGGCATTTTTATGAAAATGGGTGGTTCCGTGATAAACTAAGGGAGGGTGAGCCCGATATAGCTCTCCAATGCATTGGGTAACACGAAGGAGTGAAACGTTAATGTTTCTTCGAAGAGATTTACGGAATATACTGTAGTGGGTATTCCAAACGTAACCAAGAGGGTTACTCCCTACGTAAGAATGTTATGAATTCCTTAAGTTACCTTTTATGTCCTATGATTTCTATGATTTATTCATGATTTGATGAGGTATGTTAAAGTGCCTATGTTTTATGGGTAAAGTATGATTTCATTCTTATGTATATATGAACTCATGTTTCCTTTACATATTTTTTTTATAACCCTTACTGATATTTTTATTCTCATCCCATGTTTTTTGAAATGTTTTTCATAGGTCAAGGGAAAGGTACATGATATGATGATAGTGTCAAGGAAGTATCAAGAAAGAATCCATGCTTTATTTTTAAATATGTTTCCGTTGATTGGGAAAACTAAATACTATCTTTTATGTAACCACTTTGTTTGAATGTGGAAAGTAATGCAAGTTTTATGATCTAATTACTTACAACTCTAATCCTGAAAAGATCTTCAATGTGTAATCTTGTAATAACTCAAGATTAAGTAAGGTTTAAGGCTGGGGCCTTATAGATGGTATCAAAGGTCGGTTTAGACAACTTTTGGGATTAGGAGTTTTTGTTAGAAACATGATTAGTCCCTATATATATTATTTCAGAAAAATCCTTGTTTTATAACTTTTTTTCAGGTCATGTAAAGTCGGTTACGAATGGAAGGATAATGATCTCAAACGACATTTCTATCTCTTCTTGATGACATACTTGCAATAATTATTGCAAAGTCATGTTCAGATGATTGTGAAACTTTTTCTAGCATACAACTCACTTGCATGCAGTTGTTTGAGATATTAAACACCTCCACTATACCTCGTTATCATTGTGGATCGTGGGTTGTTTTTAGAAAAATACTATTTTCACAATATTCTCATATTTTCATGAAAGGTAAATATTATCAAGGTATTTTCAAATATTTTACCTTATCACAAGAATTTGAAGCATATTATGATTTTAAAAATGGTGCTAAGGAAGGAGACCCTTGCGCAACCTATTTATATTTTATTTTAAAATATATTCTCTCAGCACATAATTATGGTATTTTAAGGGGACCAATAATAGAAAGTTTCAACTCAAATTCTATCCGACTATTTTATAGAAATCATGTTTTATCAGATGTTTTGGAATTATATGTCATACATGATTATTTTCCAAAACTGTTTTTCTGTGAAC
Organism: Viscum album; assembly: GCA_963277665.1. Taxonomy (NCBI): domain Eukaryota; kingdom Viridiplantae; phylum Streptophyta; class Magnoliopsida; order Santalales; family Viscaceae; genus Viscum; species Viscum album. The sequence continues at coordinate 1,605,810,033 of OY728161.1, forward strand.
ACCCATATGACCCATGCTGTATAAGGTGTATTTGGATGGAGGAAGCAAATGATTTTTAAGGATATATAAATCATTGTTGTAATGCATGGGACTTCTACCTACGTGAGCAAGATGACGATGAAACCGAGTGGACTCCATGATCAAGGTATGATGTTATTCATTTTGGGAATCGTTTTACTTTATCTTATGGTGGTGAAATAAGACTTCAAGAATTAAGATGTTGAGATCGTAATGAATTTGGATGAAAATTAGAGGTATAAGGAAACTATTGAGGTTAAAACATGTTAGGGTTATTTTGGAGTTTTATAAAAAGGACAACATGAAGACCATGTGACAACCGGTCGCGTCGGACGAAGCTGTGAGAATCGAACCCACAACCAAAGTGCAATGGGTATTTATCGCCTACCACTAGACTACGTGAAGTCCCTGGTTAGTTTGACTGATTCTTTTTAGTTAGATGATTTTATGAATTAATTGTAAGTTGATTTTGGGTTATCTATGAAAATTTATTAACCTATCATGGAGGATATGTAATTAGGTTAATTACTTTTCAATACGAGACATTAGGAGCAACTGATGTTGTTTGGAGATAAATTTTATGATTTAACATGGAATACTATGTGACTAAATCCTTCAAATATTTCGGTTTCAATCTTAGTTTGGTTTACTTTGAAGAATTTTATGGACAAATTTTTTATCGGATGGTCCTCGTTCAACTTTGGGTTTTGTTGGACAAATTTTGGATATTAAGAATAGATTTTCTTTTTATAAAGGGTTATCCTTTTCTAGATTATCTGGTCTTGTAATAACCATTTTGGTTTTGGTTTTGGATAAATTCTAAAGACATGGGAAGTATATAGTTCTCTTTTGTGGATTAGGTGATTCTCTAGAAGTTGAGTATAGTACTCTTAATGTGAAAAAGCCTTCCTAAATACTCGTCTTTTGGAGAAAATATGAGTTTGTGTAAGGAATATAATAAAAGTTGAAAGTCAATATGATAAGTGAATATGTTTCCTTATGAAAAAATTCCTCAATAAAAAGTAACTTAAAACAAAAATGTTGTCTATTAACTTTTCTTAAGGTGGAATCAAATACCGTTTAACCCATCACAAGTTTGTGATTTTCTTGTGGTTAACTTTCTCCTAGACATGTTTACTATCACTCTCCATCAGAACATGACCCTTTGTTTTTTCCTCCATTTCCATATTTTCATACTTGGAATCCTAGTATGGGTTAACTCGGGTGACCTTTGTACTTATCATTCTTTATTTTAAAGTGATTGTTTTACCAACTCTTGTTCCGATGTGGGACGTTCAAGGATGTTTCGAAGCTCAATTTTAAAATTGTGAGGATGCAATTCCCAAAAGGGGGGAAGGATGTAACACCCCAGGTAAATAAAGAGTATGACATTTTCACATTTATCCATATTTGTGAATAAAATATTAATATTACTTTAAAGGGATTGCTATTCTCGATGTCGTACCCAATATGCAACAACAAGTTTCTTTGAAATCTTACGTTGCACTCTAATAATAAAATAATATTATTTTAAATGGTAGTTAACGCCTAGTCATTGTAATAGAGGGAATGAATATAACTAACTACAAAATTATTATATATTTTTGTCAAATATTTTTACTTTTTTTAATAAATGTTAGAGGATTAAAAATGCAAATGAATCTGGTTTTTAAGCGTAAACATTCTAATATTCTTTATAAGGCCGATTATCCACCTTTTGATGGCGAACCCCTTTTAAATCCACTTTTTGACAATTTTATAAGATCTATATTTCAAAATAAACATATTATTTATGATTGGGACATTTAAATTTACCTTGGGTTATTTTTTGTATTTTTCTGACAATGTTCATTTTTCAATGAATAGTGAAAAATACTGCATTTTACATCAAAACTGCTTTTTCATATAATTTAATTATATGGTTATATTATATTTTTAATTTGTTTTAAAGTGTAATTAGAATATATTTTTACCATGTAATTCAATGATGGTCATTAGGATTAATTTCACTTTGGAATTATGCGTAAACAAGTGCCAAACTTTTCATAAATATTGTTTCTAAAAAACCCGCTATTTATTTTGACAACGGGAAGTTTTTTTAAATTAATTTTTGAAATTTATGTGTTTGGAATTTGGTAAAATGGATTAAATATTTGGAATCAGAAGGTCCAAATTTTGTAATTAAGAATCTTTTGTTTTTGGACATTATGAATAGTAATGGCGGTAATTATCTTTAATTATCTTGAGTAATGAGTAATCAGGTAGTTAAAGATAATAAGATAATATCATAATAATAAAAAATGACCACAAAATGTGTCCTAAGGCTATTGGTTGTCTCATTTACAGCCATGGGATGCCTTGTGCCAAACTTGGGGGCCCCATGGAATCACTTTTGTGAGAAAGTGACTTGTTATCTTTTTATTTTTAAAAAATGTTAAATGTGACAAATAATGTATCACCTAAGTAAAATATATTTAACTTTGTCTACATAAATGATCTTTTAGAAAATAAATATTCATTGGAAATATAAAAAGAGTTCATACATCATAGTATTTTTTTTATAATTTTTAGACATTAAATAAATTAAATTATTTATGACATCATGATGATGCAGCGATGACCTCATTATTTAACGATTTAAATAAAATGGAAATATAATGTAAAATCTAAGACCTACACATATCCAAAACCTATTGGATGGGTGGATTTCGGACCCTTATCACTTTATCCTCGAAAATCATCAATTTGGGACCATAAAATCTGAAACACATTCTAAATTAATGTAACATTTTTTTACTTTCCAAAGGTGCCCCTCCTCTCCTCTTATAAAAGGCCCCCACCCCTACCTCCTTACCCACACTTCCAAAGCCTTTGCCTCATCCAACCCCTTCCCATTTTGTCTCTCCACATCCCTATCTAACTCTTTGAAGCCTCACTTTGGGCAGAAGTCTTCCCAAGGAAGCCTTTCAGCTCAAACCAAAGGGAGTTACCCGATTTTAAGGTAATGTCTTCACTTGTGTTTTATTTTGCGTCTCCAACCCCCTAAACGCTTTTTATTCATCTTTTTTGTAACAACTCCAGTATCTTCAATATACTAGGATGTTTTTATAAGAAGTATTCGTGCTATATTTACACACACCTTCATCTAATGGTTAAAGAACATATTGTTTCTGTGGTTGGCGATTTTCGGCCTCACGAAACGATGATTGTTCAATATTCCTTTAACACCTTTAAAGTTGGCCATTATGATGTCACTGTATTTTATATATGATATATATGGTATTTATTTTTACTATATGCTTCTGTATTTTATATTTAAACTATACCTTTATTCTTTTCATGTTGTGTAAATGCGATAATTTCATATGAGGAAGTGCGGACTACCGCCCCCTCAAGTGATGTGACTCGTACATGCAATTCATGGAATGTATAAATAATGAAATTAATGAACATATGTGACCTATATAAAATATATATTATAATGGAATTATAATATATATAAATATATATATTTTATTTTTAATTCCATTAATATGAGAAAGAGAAAAATGAAAGTAGCGTTCATGCGTACGTACGACCTACCATCTCCATGAACGGTGCTTTTCGTTTTTTATCCCCAAATGATATGGAATAGTATAATATGAATATGTACTGGATATATAAGATATATATGATATATACATCATGATTATAACTCTGGATATAATGGATACATGAACAACTTGTAATTATAAAGGGCTTATTTTGACTCAAGTACCAATGATCGTTTAAACGACCGCTATTAACCAAAATAATTACATAGTGTTCATGACATGGTAATAAGTGATATAAAAGGAATAATGAACTTTAAAAAGGTTATTAAGGAAGTATAAATTAACTCATGTTTATTATTCAGTAGATTAAAGAACGATCGAGTCATGTCGGACCCGAGGTAAGGGATCCTACACCTCTCTTTCTTTTTAAGTACACTCTTTTATGTCATTCCTTTTAAAGCTCATCTTTCTTGTTATTGGGATATTATTTTATAATTTTTATGTTCATATGAAGAGAGGCCCTATTCTCTCTTATCAATCCATTTTGGATGTTTTGAGTGGCACCGTTAGGCTGCCAAATATTTCGTAAGAGATCCAACCTCTCTCTTTCTTTTTAAGTACTCTCCTTTATGTCACTTCTTTTAAGCTCCTATTTGTTATGTTGGGGGATGTTATATTATATTTCTATTTCTGTAAACTTTATTTTAATATGATGAGAGACCCTATTTCATCTCATCAATCCATTTTGGACGTCTAAAGTGGCGCTGTTATGCTGCCGAGTTTTCGTAAGGGATTTTTCATCTCACTTTTATTCCCGTGAGATTTATGCTACATTTGCAACAATATCCTTTGAGTGGTGTATGTACTGCCCATTATTTTACTCATTGTGTAATATAATTTCATTTATGAGTATTTACATCAAGGTTTTATTGTCCTTCTTTTGCGGGGTGCATGTCTCGATAGATACCCAGGTCGGTGAGGGAACCTTTCACCCTCCTCTTTTTAAAAGACTTCTTTTGTTATGTCTTTTAATTCACATACTATTATGATGGGATATGTTATTTTATATCCTTATTGATGTAAATTTTATATCCAAGTGATGATATTCCCTTTTTATCTCTCATCAACTCATTTTCTGAATTTTGAAGTGATGACGTTAGGCTGTCGAATTTTACCAAGGGAACTTTTTAACCCAATTTCGATTTCTTTGGGTTCAACATGTAGTTATTGAATATGTCATCTTTTGAATATGTGTGAATGAAATTTTAATGTTTTACACTTAATATCCACTTATATTGGGTGTATTTATATTTTTCACACATAATTTTGAGATTGAATTATCCTTAATTTATTGATACCCTCTTTATAAGGGAATTCATCACATTTGACATTTCTATTGAGACTTCATTGTTGGTATGCACCAATTAACTCTTATATAGTGTATATACTGTCCTTTGGAATATTATATCATGAATCCATTTATTATCATGATATTATAAATTTCTGACTAAATTTCATTCCTCAATTATTGTATTCAAGTTTTGGTAGAACCCCTTTAACCAAAATATCGCTTTAAATGTTTTAATTATTTGTTCTTATTAATATCCATGTTTTCAAAATGGTTTTAAGGATTTATTTATATGGATATTAATGGTTTAAAATTTTAAAAGATTCAAGGTGGTATGGGACACTTTGATTCAAAAATCTCTTTATTAAATGTTATAAATGGTTTTGGAAATGGTTTCTTTTTGAATGGATTAATTATTTCAATATACTAAAATTTTATATTGTGATTGAAATGTCGAAATGTTATGTTTCCTTTATGCAAGTTTTATGAGATACGTTTATTTTATGGTTCTTGAGTATTGTTATGAAAACGGTTGGTTCCAGGATAAACTAAGGGCGGGTGAGCCCGATATAGCTCTTCAATGCAATGGGTAACACGAAGGAGTGAAACGTTAAGGTTTCTCCGAAGAGATTTAGGGAATATACTATGGTGGGTATTCCAAACGTAACCAAGAGGGTTACTCCCTATTTAAGAATGTTATGAATGCCACAAGTTACCTATTATGTCCTATGATTTCTATAATTTATTCATGATTTGATGAGGTATGATAAAGTGCCTTTGTTTTATGGGTAAAGTATGATTTCATTCTTATATATATATGAACTCATGTTTCCTTTCCATATTTTTTTTATAACCCTTAATGAGCTTTTTGTGCTCATCCCATGTTTTTTGAAATGTTTTTCACAGGTCGGGGGAAAGGTACATGATATGATGATAGTGTCAAGGAAGTGTCAAGAATGAATCCATTCTTTATTTTTAAATATGTTTCCATCGATGGGGAAGAAATGAATACTATCTTTTATGTAACCACTTTGTTTCAATGTGGAATTTAATGCAAGTTTTATGATATAATTATCTAAAACTCTAAACCTGAAAAGATCCCCAGTGTGTAATCTTGTAATAACTCAAGATTAAGTAAGGATTAAGGCTGGGGCCATATACATAAACTTGACTTGGGAGATCAATTTGGGATGCTAAGGAAACCATAAATTGGGAGGCCGAAGGAGGAGCACGCTAGCATTGGGGATTTTTGGAAACCCAAGGTCGTGACGAGGTGAAACCCGAGCCTATGCAGTAGAATGAATACGACATAGATGTGAGGTGAAACCATGATAAGGAGAACGTCGAAGAAGGTGGAGGACAGAATGTTGCATAACCTAGAGATAGAGCTCAAAGGAGGTGCAGGTTTGTTGGGACCGTAGGTCGTGTGAGCTGAAACACAGGCGGCAGTAGGATCGGGAGCGGCAGTGGTAGTGGGATGGAGAATATGGAACAGTATGGTAAAAAAAGAGGGCTTAGACCCTTGGAGTGGTGACACGTATGAAAAAATGGACGTGGATGAATGTGAGAGGGACACGTGGTAGGTGTAAAAACCTAATATTAGTATATATATATAGATTCCAGATAATAGTTTTTATAGGAAAAATACAAAATAATGATATGGATATCCCATAAAACATGGAAATTTTTGACACGTGCTAAAAATAAGTCCTCTATAACGCAAATTCTCTTCATAGATAGCCCATCTATGTGAGCATGGTTGCAATTGCTGAAATTTAGTCTGAATATACCTTATAGATCTATTGTTAGATCATATCAACTGAATGATATACACATTAAAATTATATCCCTTTTCATCAGATGTATTATAATATTGGAAATATTTGAACTCTACTCACAATACTAAGTATCTATTATGCACACTCATGAAAACTGTCAATATACACATAAATTAAGGAAATAATAAAATGAAATAGATAACTAATGAAAAAATGGGTTTAATTTGGTTAGAAACAATTTTCCACTTCCATGAGTTGTCTAATTTTATTTCAATTATAAGATACATTAATTACAATCAATTTGGAAAGACAGAAAATAGATAGATAATTATAAGTAAATCTTTATTTTCATCCATAATATTAACTTTTCTGAAATTGGTCCCAATTTATGATATAAATTATAAGACAATAAAAATGCAATAATTACCATATTAGATTCAAATATTAATTGACATAAATCAATGTTAATTGTTGATCTCTTGGAAAGATTGACAGTTTACCATTTTCGATGAAGAGAAAATAAAGTTATACAAATCCTATTCCATAATCAATAATGAATTACTAGTAAAATTTATTGAATGTTTTATAGATTAATAAGATAGATAACTACATAATACTATTGAAAAAAACCATGGGAAAAAAATTCCCCTGGTGAATATCTCATTGTCGCATCATGAACTACAATTCCTATGTGTTGTTTCATATTTCATATATTTGTTAGAAGTAATATGAAATTAAAATTAGATTAAATCATGTTGTAATATCCCAACAGAATTCCACTTCACATATCACATTAAATATCTCAAGATATTTTTGAATAGAACAACAATTCCACTTTCAAAAAACAATATTGTGTATTATCTTTTTTGTTCATTCAACCATGTCACACTGAGATAATGTTTTTCCTCATAATGTCATTGACTAATGTATTGGGGACCAAGTTGGGTTGATTTTGGATTCCATATATTGAATAAATGTTTATAACACTATCTTCTAGAATGATCACGGGGAAGTAGTATTTGAGGTCAATATGATTCATTTGTGAGGGATTTTTTTGAATCCAAAATAAATCAATCTATCATTGATTGTCATAGAATAAGGATGGACCCTCTGGGATTATTCTATGATACTTAATAAAGAACATAAAAAAGACCATATCAATTTATAATATGGTTTCTACTTTATATTCTTATTAGTTTTAAAAATATTTATAATCGATTATTGCAGCAACATCAAACTGTCCATCATTCCTTCATAAGTGAACAAACACATTATAATTCTCTTATAATTTTCTGAATCTTTAATGAAGTCATCATTAGTGTACCATCAAAATTTATCATTAATCCTATGGTATTAATTAATATCTTCAATCCCTTTCATGTATTATATTATCCTTATTATATCCTCATTATCTATCCTTCCCAGATTTGATATGAATCAATTTATAACTCCCACAAAGAATGTAATTTATTGTTTTTTACATATAATGTAATAAATCATACATCCTATTACTGATGAAAATGGAACATGTTCAATGAAGCTGACTTTATCCTTTATTTTATGTGAATTGTACATGGAAGATTTTAAATTTCATTCCAATGGAATGAAGATCATCTTACGTCCATTCATTCCAAATATTTGTATAACCATCTAGATGTAATACATTTGAGATATCCCCAATCTATAGGAGTTCATATCTATCTAAATATTTATTATCACTATCATGTTGGATTAACAACATTGAATATTATCAAACCTACTAAAAAATATTGATTCATATTTTGAATCCTCTTATAGAATGTCCCATCTAAAAACATTTATTCTACATATTTGAGTGGTATGATGAATTCCTCTTCATTAAACACTATTTAGTATCTGTACTGGATTGAATATTAATTTTCAAATCATCCAACTAACATTAATGCATCAAATATATAAATTTACTTCCTTAAAAAAATGCATTAATCCAATATTATTTTATAAAAATTACACACCATTAAATAGTTCTGATCATCTGTAAAACTCTTCATCTACATTATATAAATATCTTCCTTAAAATATAAATAAAACAATTCCATAATTACATCTATATTTTTATTATATATTATTAGATGCATCCATTCTCATCATTATTTTTATAGTATCCTTCCAAACTACTAGTATGAAAATTCCTCAAGAATGAATTTCTTATTTCTGTTAAAATCTCTTCGCCTCGATCCATGGATTATATCTATTACTTTTATTAGCTTCATTATTTAAATAAAATAACCATTTATTAGAAAGTCAATGTTTCCTATATATTGTATCATTTTGCTCTAATTTTTCATTGTACATCAATGATGAAATTTATTATTTCCTCATTGAGAACCACTATCCAATGTCACTGAGAGTATCCAGTTCTTCTGGGATTTTGGGTTTACCATCATAGATTAGATGTAATAAGTTCATGTCACACACAAAACACATTAATAGTTTCTAGAATCTATTATATCTCTACACATTATATTTTTGTACTAATTTTTCTTGCACAACATTTTTTGGTGAATTAAATATTTTTCCCTTTTAATAAGCCTCAACCATTTTTTTATATTTTGGACCATCTTCCACTAAACTAACATATAGAATTTTGGTGAATTCATCTAAATAAGCTGGATATTTTTGACTTATAGATCTCCAATTCATATCATCATTGATATGGTCTATTGATTCCTTTATCTCAACATCCATCTAATCCAGGTTCTAGTTACTTTACAAGACCTTCTCGTTAAAAAGAAAATATCATCATCTAGTGACATATAACTTGCCAGTATCCCATAGACAGAATCCAAAGTCATCATTTCCATATCTAATAAAGAATAATTTCTTGGAATATCCCTTATCATTATATGTATCCCCATAATCTGTAAGTAAATAATAAATACTTTTTATATTTTTCATTGGAAAGCGTCTAGTTATTTACAAGACCATAGTTAAATCGGAACATCTAATCTCATATGATTTTATAGACTTTGTTTCAATTATTATCCAACCATGTTCACTAATTTTTTCAAACAGTACTTCTATATTATAGTGTTCTATTGTAAAATTAATTCTTTTTCTATAAATTTATTGTACACATTTTAATCCACACTATTCTATTGTTGGGTTCTATGAATAGTTATCTCTATATAAACCCCCTTCTTCCAACATAATCACTAGAATATTCTTCCATTGTATTCACTACCACTATCATGCCCTATGATTTTTAACTTTAATCATGTTTCCCACTTTTTATGTCCCTATAGTGAATGAATCTAGACAAAACATTAGAATTATGAATCATAAATTAAACACATACTTCCATTGTACGATCATCCATAAATTTTACAATATAGAGTGACCCACTATGAGATTATATACGGGATGGTCCCAAAATATTGAGTGAACCTGTTCATAATTTTAAGCATTGAGATTCAATTCATTGAATATAAAGGACACATTTTTATTTTCAAAATCCCAAAAATCTCAAAAATTTGACACATAGTGTGATTGATCTTCAACAACAATTTCATTGTAATGAAATTCACGTACCCATCATATAAATTTAATGTCTTAGAATTCTCAAAATCTAGACTATAAAATTTAAAACATTAAAATATAAAACATGATATGATCTTCTAGATAGATTCATCAACCCTTTATTTACTACTCATATAACTTCGATAAGACATCCAAATACCTTCTAAAATCCATCCATAAATCTGATTACATATTCTTCCCCATCACGTTTCCATATGGATATTAATTTCATCCATATCCTAGGGATGTGTCTAACTTTTTTTAGCAGCAAGAATAATCCATTATACTTTTGGAAATTGACATATCCCTTTCATGTGACTTATTGATATTCAAAATCCACCAAATATACAGAACCAAATCATTTATACACATAATTTCCCATGATTCGTGGATCTTCTTCTGAATTGAAATATTTTAATGAGATAATTACCCATGACTCCACAAAAATATTAACCCTTAGTATCAACAAATTACATCCTGTAGATGTGTTTATATAAGTTGTAAATCAAAAATTTGACTACCTTATAGAAAAATATTTGAAATTTTTTAGTTATAACAATGATGTATGATTTTAACACACTGCAAATATTAGGACCTAAATTGGATTCTTTCATAGGTTATATCTCAGTAGTTATCATCCAAGCCTATCATTTGATTTCTTCACTAGAGTGATCTTACATCACATTTAGTAATGTGGATTCATCGAAATATTACATAAAATTCACTTAATCTATGCAATTCATTCAGTTTTAAATTCATTATATCCTCATAATCTAAATATCATTTTCATTAAAATTTTCTCCATAATGTTACAATATCATCTTGGGTCTCTGGTATTGAATAAAATAGTATATGTTCCCGTATATAATAAATAAATGTCAAATTAATATATTTAAGCATCCCTTAGATCATATCAAAATCATTGATATGATCTACAAATAGTATTAATTATGATAAACACTTGCTGAAAAAGATCTACACGATGAACACTTTATTATGTATTATAGGATTAACAAAAATATATTATTAGTTCTTCAGGATATTCATCAAAGTTTCACTTAGTGAGTGATAATGGTTAATCTATATGTTAATCAAATCCTGATCATATTTAGTTCCTTTATATGTTATCATTCCCACTCATTCATTTTCCTCCTATCCATGAGAACACCCTTGAACAAATGATCTCATTCTTTTTTAATAATATGCTTCAATATAATTTTAATATAAAAGATAAAATATTTTAGGTCAATTTTTTTGATCGAGTACTTTTCTACATCAAATGAAATTCTATCCATTAATAGTAAAATCTTACTAAAAACTAAAAATATGGTCAAGGTAAGTGTGGATACTACATAATTTTCCTTATAGTGTGATGATGATAGATCACTAAAACACCATATTTGTTACAATAGTTCTGGAATATACTTCGCTGCTAAATTGATGGATGATACCTACCCAATGATAAAAAAATGGAACAAGATCATCGAAAATAATCCTTAAACATAATGTACCAGGTGATATAATGTCTTCAAACCCTACTCACAACACCAATAAGACCTCACAAAGTCTCAAGAGAACATTAAAATTAAAAAAATAATGATAAAACGAAAATGATAGTGAAAAATAATAAAACATGATTTTACATTGTTTGAACTATATATCCTTCATCCCTGATTGATTCATAGCTTCATTCTATGTCAATCTGATGATACAATAATTATAGTCACTTTGGAATGGAATAACATTAATAAAAAAATTAATTTAATATCTAGTCACATCTGTGATATTTTCATATCCAATTATCTCATCACGTAGAGATACCCATTTATTTTAAGAATTATTTTCTAATCAATCGATAATAACATCCATTTGAGATCTATGGATGACCCACTATAGTTACATGGTGAATTCTAGTATCTTATAGTAATCGAACTGAAATTTTTAGAGACACCGAATGGAGAAGTGTTTTTATCCCTTTAAAAAAATCAATGAATCCCCAATAATTTATATTAATAATCATCTAGATATTTTGGATTTATGACTACAAATTCTCATCAGACAAGACAACCCTCCTAATAAAATTTTCACCCAATGAATAACCCAGCTTTTTTGAACTCTACGACCAATGTATCATATTGTATTTCTCTATAAAGGAGTTGATATAAGTACTTGATATCCGTATCACATTCCACAAAATGAATATAAATATCTTGTTCCATCCACTGGCGTTGGAAAATGAATAATATAAAATCCGGATTTGATATAAATCATTGAATACCTCTAATGTATAACCCATATTGAGGCATGTATGTCTTATATCATCTCCCCCCACATGATCATGGAGACCACAACTGGATCTCAAACATACAAAACATCCTCAAAATACAAGGAACAATTATGTGATGACTCACAACAGTATCTATTTACCCCTATGACCATTCAGTATGAGTTATATAACTAAATCTCATCCCTACTCTCTTGGTGTGGAGATATTTGAATCAAGGATTTTAGGGACACTCTGACTTGATACTCTTATACCTCAAGGGGAATAACAACCCTGTTCATTATTTGATACATAAACATAATTTATTACCAAAATAATCACATGATACAACATTGAATATTGATAGATCTAATGTATTTGTGGAATTGGAACATTACATAACAACTAAAAATATGAAATACATATCTTTATTGAAAACTTATTTTACATTACCATACTCATTCATACATACATAAAATTGCATGGGATAACCTGAGGACATAAATATGAAAAGGGTGAGCTATAAGGCCCAGTAAGGGAGTAAATAAGGAAAGAAATAGACATATCAATGGATCATAATAGAAACATGAATGTAAATGCATGAAATAGCATGATAATCATAAAATTGAAATGTGGAAACAACATTTAACTTGATTTTATCTTGAGCTAAGGATAATTTCACATGGATCATGAGTAAACCCACATTGCACTTGAATTATTATGAGCAACCCCTCATTGAAATGGATGTATCATGATACTAATATTTACACAATGCATTGGAGCGCTATCAGGGCACACCCTTCATAGACTTTTCATTTTATTCATAAGTGTGCCATATAGATCCTATAACATGGATTCATTAAACAAAGTGATTTATTACATGATAATGTAATGCAGAATTTGTAAATTAAACTCTATAATAAGTATGTAAATGTGGGAAAAATTTAATACCCTTGATAGGTTAATGGGCATGGTATTCAATACACAATGACTTTTTCATGGAAAATCGCAGTGCAATTTCAGCAGCATTACAGTGTGACATAAGTATTCATAAAAATGGTTGATGAGTGAGAAAGGGATGTATCATAATATATATATGAAATAGATAGTAATGGGGTAATATATATAAATTTCCCAATATATGTATTGGAATATAGATTTATAAAACATAATAATTTCATTAATGTAAATGAGGAGAGATAAATCCTTTACGGAATTTCGGCATGGTAATGGGTGTACATGGGAAGAATTAATGAGAGAAGAATGGGTATGTCATCATGAAAAAATATGTATGGATGTATAGGTGATGTTCTAAATCATTCCACAGAATTTTTATTTGAAAATAAAAGGTTATAGAAACATAAAAAGCATTGAAAAAATGAGAGGGGAAGAAATCACTTACTTGAAAGTGTTATCCCAAAGGCTTGGGAGGGGCTTAAGAGAGGATTATTGGGAGCTTGGGGCTCTATTGGATAATTTTAGAGAGATAATGGAAGGGTTTGGTCGAGCTTCAAAGGCTCTGAGTGAAGAGGAAGTGCGAGAATGGGTGGGTTTATATAGGAAAATAGATAGAATTCATTATATTTTACATTTTGGAAACCACACATTGTACAAATAAAATCAAAAACCAAAGCCATGGTTTTTGACCATGCGGATTTCCAAAGGGGATTGGAAAACATTATTTTATAAATCCAATTTCCAAACTTCTTAAAATATTTTTGCTTTCTTATGTGGATGTGTGTCACACTCTCAAAGGAAATATTATAAATGGTTAAAATATTTTATATGCCTCAGAGGGTCCACGAAACATTTTTAAAATAAATAAAACAAACCTAAAATCATAGTATTTAAATTTTAAAACATATATTGTCCAGAAAACCTCTTATATCATTTTATGATGTCATTATTAGGTAATTATGATGTCATAAAACACATTATATAATTTAACGGTATTCAATTTTAACCCAAAACATTCACTATCTCATAAAAGTATGAACAATTTACTACTAGATAATTTCAATGTACTGATTCTAAAAATAATATTAATTTTCTCTAAATAATGATCTAAATATGTGAATTTTTTCTTTTAATAGAAAAACTGACATTTATTAAAAATTCATGGGTTTTGACAATAACATCTTTCAAATCGTAATAGAAATTACAATTATATTCCTAAAAATTACACGATCATTTATATTTGATAATTAGATTATTAATAATATTTTTAATAAAATATTATTTAATTCAAAAATCCATTAATTCATCCAAATATATATCTTAATTAAATATTAACTAAAAATACAATTTTTGTTTTAAAAACAATTTACAATGTCACAATAATAAAATGAATGTTTATTCTTTATTCTATAAAAAAATAATTCACATAATCATAGTGTTATGGACATGTTACATAACCCATTAAAACACCATCATATGACCTTAGGTTTAGGTGAGCGATGGTGAAAGACTTTTGGGGTGTCTCAGATAATGTCGCTCGGGTGGTAATATCTATCAACTTCCCCTTCTCCCATAGGTGGTTCTGTTCGAGCATAAGATGTTGAAGTTAGGATTGGGATTTGTTAAAAGAGAATCCCAGTGCTTCCACCTTCTTTCCAAGCTTTGAAAAATTTGATTCATATGGAGATATTTTACTAGATGAGGTCATCACATCCATTGTCAGAGTAAATTTGATTTTTTAAATCTCTATATTTATACTAATGTTGTAATCACTGTTCAACGAATATATTAGAAATGGAAAAAAACATTACTGGTATTTTGAAATCCATAGTCATAAAACCAAAAAATGAATATGTTTTATAAAACCATTTTACATAATAAGAATTTTAATTAGATCAAGATTAATTTTCATTGATAAATGATTGGGTCATTACAATCTTCCCCCTTAAGAAATTTCAGCATAGAAATTTTCTTTTCCCACACTAAAACAGATGTGGGTAACTCTACTTCATCACATCCATCAATTCCCACGTTTATTCTTCAAACATTTTGTTTCTCCACAACACCTTGACGGGGGGAATTGACTTATTTCATAGAATGTTTTAAATATGATATAATATATTCACCGGTTTCTCTTCATAGGAGAGTTTATTATCTATTGGGACCACCATTGGATTGAGTACATGTGATGGGTAATGTATTTACATCTTCAAGAGTGATACGTGGAACACATTATGTACTTGAGATAGGTTTTGAGGGATTACTAGTCGATAGGCCACTACTAAAATGAGATCAAGGATCTCAAAAGGGCATATGTACATTGGACTATGATTTCCCTTCTTACAAAATCTCATAACTCTCTTCCATGGTGATATGTGGGGTAATACCATGTCTCTGATATCAAAATCTAGGTCTCCTCGATGATTATCATCATTTCTCTTTTGTCAAATCTAATCAGATTTAATTTGATTTTTGATGGTCTTAACCTTCTCCACCATTTCTACAAAAATATCTGGACATAGGAGTTTCTGCTCCCCTACTTCATCCAAACATGCTAGTGTTTTTAACCTATTCCTAAAAAGGGTTTCATAAGGATCCATTTGGATTCTAGAGTGGAAACTATTATTGTAAGATAACTCAACAAGAGGAAGATGATGATCACATACTTCTTTGAAGTCCATTTAGCATGATCTAAACATGTAATCATGTGTTTGGATAGTCCGCTTAGATTGTCCATCATTTTGAGGATGATAATTCATACTGATGTTCAGCTCAGTATTCAGAGCATGTTGAAGACTCCTCCAGAACACAGAGGGGAAATTAAGATCTCAATCTAATACAATAGAAAGTGGTACCCCATGAATCCATAACACTTATTTGATGTATATCCATTCCAGATGATCCAATCAGAAATTTTCTCGAATTGAAATGAAGTGTTTAGTCTTTGTAAGATGATCCACATCCACCCAAATAGCATTGTTTCCATTGGATATATTTGGAAATCTAGTGACAAATTCCATGGTTATGTTCTCCCATTTCTATGATCGTATGGGTAATGGTTTCTCCATTCTCTTATGCTTATGCCTCTCTGCCTTCACTATATGAAATAACGGGCATTTTTATGTATACTCAGTGATCTCCTTCTTCAGGTTATCCCAAAGATAATTCTCCCAGAGATCTTGATACATCATTGTGCTTCCTAGGTGAATAGATAAATTGTAACTATGTAAATCATCAAAAAGTTCATTATTTAAATCTATATTTGATGGGACACATAATCTTGTCTTAAAACTCAAAATTATATCTTTATTAAAATTGAACTCCAAAAATTTCCTTTTTCTGATAGTTTCCACTTTCTTCTAAATTCCAACATATTTTTTTGAGCATCCTTTAACCTTTCCAAAAGAGACGGTTGTGCAATCAATTATGGAAGGATTGATAATGTTCCCTTTTTTATTATTCTCATATCGATCTTCATCAAATATAAGAAAATTGGATCATTTTTAACTCTCATCAATGATAGTATCACTGGGTTCATTCTACATAATGAATCTTCCACCTTGTACGCTTTCCCAGGGCTATAATGGATCGAGCGGTCATAGTCCTTGATCATCACTAACAATATTCGTTGGCGCATGTTCGACTCTTTCTGTGAGAATATATACTTGAGGATTTTGTGATCTGTGTATATTACACCCTTCCCCCCAAAGCAATAATGCTGCCACATTTTTAAAAGTGTATATCACTTCAACAAACTAAAAATCATGTGTTGGATAGTTTTACTCATGACCTTTCAATTTCCTTGAGGCATAATCATTGACATTGTCATTTTTCATCAACACGCAACCTAGAGCCTTCTTCTAAGCATCACTAAATACAAAAAAATATTGTCCCCTTATGGATTTTGTGAGCACAGGATCTGTGTTAAGCCTCTTTTTAAACTCCATGATGTTCGATTCACATTAGTCACTCCATGTTATCTTTAGTCCCTTCCAGGTTAGGTCATTAAGAGGGCTGGACAATCGTAAGAAATTTCTCAGAAATCGGCAATAATATCCAGATAACCCCAAGAGGCTATGGATATCTGTGACCGATGTTGGCCTCGACCATCCCTCAATTGTAGCTATCATGGGGGGATCGAAAAATATCCCATTTCTTTTGATTATATGACCCATCAATGATACCTCCTGAAACAAGAAATAACACTTTCTCAACTTTTCATAGAGATTCTCTTTTCGCAATGTCTCAAGTACAGTGCTTAGATGCTCCTCATGCTCCTCCTTGTTATTTTATAATATTAGAATATTGTCTATAAATACTACCACAAAATTGTTGAGATAATCTATAAAGACTCTATTATTAAAGTCCATAATAATTTCTAGATCATTAGGGAGTTCGAAAGGAATTAATATGAATTCATAATGCCCACTGCTTGTATCAAATGAAATCATTGGGATATCCACCTTTTTCACCCTTACATGGTAATATCCTAATGGAAAATCCACCATGGAGAAGTATTGTGCTCCACATAGATGATTTTACAATTCATCAATTCGGGGAAGAGGATACTTGTTTTTTATTGTGATTTTGTTGAGCTCATGAAAATCAATGCAACGACGCATTGACCCAACCTTATTCATGATGAACAGGATTGGTTCACCCCATGGTGAAACACTTGGGCATATAAACCCTTTATCTAGATTTTGCTATAGTTGTTTCTTTAACTACTTGAGCTCCACAACAACCATTCTATATGAAGTCTGGGATACTGGAAACTTCCTAAGTATAAGATCATTTGAAAATTCGACATCTCTTCTAGGTGGAAGACCATAAAATATCTTAGGAAACAATTCAGTGAATTCCCTCACAATAGGCATGTCTTCTAGAATGGATGATTCCATAAACTCAATCATCTGAGTCATATATGCATGCTCATAGGGAATTAATATCCACACTTGAGATGATTGTTCTAAAGTAGATGTTTCATCCTCGTTGCACTTGTACTGAATCAGGTGTCAATTAACCATATGGATATTGCTTACCCTCTCACGGAAATTTATGTTGGCTCAATATAAGGAAAGAAACTCCATGCCATTAATTTCATCAAATTCCACCAGAGGGACTCTAACGAGGTTCAAAACGAATTTAAATCCATAAATTATAATATGGGAGGAGTTATATTAATGGAATGAAATGATTTCCCCATTTTCCATTCACACCTACATCATTATATCGATGATTTTTGGTGGTGTTTTTATAGTTATATTAAACATTAATTATATAAAAAAATCATCAAACTAGAATAAGAAAGTATGTTCCCTGTTCTTGAATGAATATCTAGTACACATTTCACCACTTCCGTGGTAGGGTTCACTTCATTGGTAGTGATGGAAAAAATTTCTCTTACATACTTGGAGGTTGTTGGTTGCCTCTGAAAACCCTTGGCTTAGGGAACTGGTTTGCAAAGATCCCGGTTACATTGTATTGTAAGAAATGAACAATGTGTTGAGGGTCGAACAGAGTGTTCCTCTCCTCTTTCACAACAACAGGTTTTTTTATCAGCACTTAAATCATAGGTTCGCTTCTCTTCCACAACTAAAGCATTTCCTCATCCCCTTCAAGTAATTTTGGGGGTTCTTCTTTCTGCACATTTGGAAAATGGGGTGCTGTGTTTTCCTAGAATGGTTTAATTTATCCATCAGACCACCAAAAATTAAATCCACAATATTCTTCTTATCCCCATGATACCCATGAGATTATCCAATCTCCATTTCGACCTTGAGGGCGCATCAGAAAGTTTCTTTATAGATCTCGAAGTCACAAATCGATAGGGCTTTCCATAGGTTAGGTTTATCATACCATAGAAGTAGTCTACCTTACATTTAGGGTTAATGAAAAATCCAAAGGCATTTTGTGAATTACTTATAATTTTTTCCTCATATTGTTTGATAGATTCTTTGTCTTTATGCTTGAGGGAATGAAATTCCCATTCCATCATTAGTCGAAGACTTCGAGGAAAATATTTTTTGATTTTTTTCCAGAATTCCTTCCATTAAAATTATACATTCTTCTCCTTAGGCTTCATATTTATTATCAATGTACACCATTAATCAACATCACCCTCCATACCATAAGAATATAGAATAACCTTCTCTTGTTCAGATCATTGAAGGATGGAGTTTATTTTCTCAATGGAGTTTATCCATTGTTCAGCGATTGAGTGATTAGATGATCCATTAAAAGTATGAGGCCTTTATCTCATGAAGACCTTGATAGAGACTTGTTCTTTATTAGGGGAGTTGAGTGTTCCCATTGACCCTTGTTTCTACTTATAACTTGAGTTAACTGAGAGAGTATCATGAAAAATATCAAGATTCTCAATCCCAATGGATTGGGCATCTAATTAGAATATTCATCACATTGATCTTGACAAAGGTTGGTATCCCAAGTCCTCTTATTACTGGCCATTAGCTTGAATAAAATAAAATTTAGGGGTAAAAAATAAAAGGTAATCCATAGAAAAAAATTTATGACTTATAGATTACTTTTATTTCCTTATGTTATAAATTTATTAGCTTCAATGTAGGTAATCTATGATCAACTTCCAAACATATATTCTTAGGGGCATTTTTTATTCCACTAATAATGGTTCATATTATTTTTATGAATATACCAAATCATATCCCCCCTAAGTGTCATAACAAAGAGTATAGTAAGGCCCATTTTCATGCACTAGTTCCCATTCGAGTCTAGCTCAAAGCAGAGTTTTCAGAGTATACCCCAAAATACATCTAGTCTGGAGCCGCCTCTACCTGCTCATATTTTTCAGGGATGTATTTTCTTAATAAACCACATAATCAATACTATAAAAAAATTTGGGATGTCTTTATTAAACATATTTTTATCCATAAGTCCTTCACTAGGGTTTTCTAATCCTAATCCCAAAATAACTAAAACTATCCTCTAATACTAACTGCAACAACCCTACTCTTTATTTCAAACATAAACATAATTTATTACATAACATACTTACATGATTCAACAATGATGATAGATATTTCTAGTGTCTTTGGGGATTAGGAATATTACATAACATCTTAAAACATGAAATACACTTCTTTATCGAATACTTCTTTTGCATGACCATACACATTTCTTCGTAATTAATATAGCATGGGATAACCCGAGGACATCCATAAGAAATGGGTGAGCTGTAAAGCCCAGTAAGATAGTAAACAAGGTATAACATGAAAAATAGAGTACATGATAGGCAATAGACATATCAATGGATCATAATAGAAACATGGACATAATGGAATTATATTGCATGATTATCATAACATGGAAATGTGGAAACAACATTTATCAAGATTTTAGCAAGAGAGAAGGATCATTACACATGGAGAAAGAGTAAACCCTAATTTCATTTGAATTATCATGATTAACCCCTCATTTCACATAACTTATCATGATTATGATATTTACCCAATGCATTGGAGCCCTATCAGGTCACACCGTTCAAAATCATTTCATTTCATGCATAAGTGTGCCACATGGATAATATAACATGGATTTATTAAACATCATAATTTATTCCATGATAAATGAATTTTTAATTCATACATGAAAATATATAATCAATAATTAAATGTGAATAAATTTAAACACACTTGATAGTGAAATGGACATGGTATTTACTGCACAATGACATTGGCTTGGAAAATCACGGTGCAATTTTGGCAACATAACAGTGTGACATAAGAATTCATAAAAATGGTTAATGAGAGAGAAAGGGGTATATAATCATATATACATGTAATGGAATGTTAGGGGGTAATACATATACATTTCACATCTTGTGAAATGGAATTTAGATTTATAAAACAAAATAATTGTTTGAATGTAAATGATAAGAGAGAAATCTCTTAAGGAATTATTGAAAGGTAACAGGTGTACATGGGAGGAAATAATGATAGATAAAGGGGTATATAATCAATCAAACATAATTATGGAATTATAAGAGATTTGATAAATCATAACTCAACATTTTTTATTGAAAATATAAGGTTATAGAAACATAAATAGACAAGGAAAAAAATGAGTGAGGAAGAAATCCCATACTTGGAAGTGTGATTCCAAAGGCTTAGGTTGGGCTTGAGAGAGGCTTATTAGGAGCTTGGGGTACCTTGGGAGGATTTTAAAGAGATGATGGAAGGGGTTGTTGATGCTCCAAAGGATTTTTGTAAAGAGGTAGTGGGAGTATGGGTGTTTTTATATAGGTAAAGATAGGGAATTCATTATTATTTAGGTTTTGGACACCACACATTAAACTAATCAAAAAAAACCAACCCATAGTTTTTTAAGATGGTTTTTTTCAAAGGGGAGTGTAAAATATTATTAAATATGTAAAATATACAAAATTCATAAAATATTATTTTGTCCTATGTGTAGGTGAGTCACACTCTCTTGGAAAACATTTCAAAAGGTTAAAATATTTTATAATCCTTGGACGGTCTACCAAAGCATTGTAAAATAAATCTAAGAAACCTAAAATGATAGTATTTTAATTTAAAAACAAATATTTTCCGAACTTAAAATTTATAGTATTTTATTACATCACAATTAAGTCATTATTACGTCATAAAACACATTATGTAATTAAATTGTATATAATTTTTACCCAAAAACTCAAGAGTCTCATAAAATTATGAAAACATCACCGTTTAATAAATTTGACGTCATGATTCTAAAAATAAAATTCATTTATCTATATAATTTTCTAAATTTTTGAATTTTTAGTTTTACAATAAAAACTGACATTTATCAAAAATTCTTGGGTTTTCACAAAAACGGCTTTCAAACCTTAATAAAAATTATAATTATATCCTTAAAAATAATACGATAATTTGAATTTAAAAAGAAATTTATTAATAATATTTTTATTAAAATATTATTTCATTCAAAAAATAATTAGCTCATTAAAATATATTTCTTAATTGAATATTACCTAAAATACTATTTGGGATTTAAAAACCATTTACAAAGTAACAATAATAAAATGAATGAATATTATTTATTCTATACAAATAAATAATGGAAATAATCCTGGTGATAAGGTCTTGTTACATAACCATTTATAACTCCCACATAATACATAAGGGTTAGGTTTTCAATGGTGATAGACTTTGGGGGTGGCTTAGATAACATCGGTCAAGTGGTAATCTCTATCATCGTCCTCTTCTTGTATAGGTGGTTATGTTCGAGCTTAATGTGTTGATGTTCGGCATGAGATTGGTCATGATTGAAGCACAGTGACACTATCTCCATTTTTTGCTCTAAAAAATGGGCTTCTTATGGAGAAATTATATAGGATGAGGGCATCACTTCCTTTTTTTGAGTAAATTGGATTTATTGAAGCCATATATTTAGACTATTCATTTGATCACTACTCAACAAATATATTTGAAACGATTATAATTTTTAATTGTATTTTGAAATCCAAAATAATAAAAACAAAGAAGTGAATATTTTTATATAACTATTTTACATAATTAGACATTTAATTATATCAATAGTAATTTTCATTGATAAATTTGTGGGTCGTTACAAGGGGATTTTTAATGAAGAGGATCATCAATTATCAATCGTCATTCTCCTTCTCAAACCTATATTACTGACACATTATTCATTGTCAATAAGCTATGAAATTTACATTACCATGTGTATATTGTATCTAAAAATAAAATCAATAAGGATACATGACCTACCACTATGGTTTAAGGTTCAATTAATGATGTGAGAAAATATACATGTAGATATTTTGGTTAGTATACCCCATGAAAGTATTGATTAACAAGTAGTGAATATAACACCTCTATGTGTGCATTATCAACTAAAAATCAAGATTTCAAGGAACAAAATTCTACCCAAGTGACATCAACTACATGGATCTATAAAAAAACATCAATACATTAAAACATGATAAATTTAAACCTCTCCATAATTATAATACATGGTGCACTACATACCTAAATCATGTAAGGTCATTAATTGAATAAATGTCAACCATCACATAAAATATTCAACAATATTTTTGAATTAATATTACCAATAAAAATCTAACACTTTTTTTACAGGCTGTTATCAAAATTAGTAATTAGGATAATCCATAAATAAACATTTAGTAGTGACGTGTGAATTAGAGGAAACAATGAATATATATAACATTATTAGGTCATTCTATAATATCCTGACCCAACGGGCCATCCATGATAGAGGAGGGTCAGGCCGCCACTACCCCGAGCCTATATTCAATAATGTGGGTCCTGTGAGATGAATAGAGAAGGAATAATATAAATTATAGGCTTTCCTAGTGTATCTATATGTATTCACAAAACCATCTCCTTGCAAAACAATGTGAAATTCTAAAAAAATACTCCCAAAAATAAATTTTGTCCCAACATAATGAAAACATGAATATACAATAACGGAGATAGATCGACAAATGATATCCAATCCCGATCATCGTACATATCCCATTAACCAGTGTATCCCTATATTCAACCAATCATTCTATTTTTGGTATAATATAAGAAAAATGTGGAAAAATCACATTAGCGGGTGAGTGTATACATAACTAGTGTGATTCCTAAAAATGAAAATTAGGTGGAGTAGAAGTTATGAGAAATTTTGTAAGCTCAACCCAATGAAAGATGGAAATGAAACCCATCAACATAAATATATTATAAAGAACAAAACCATATGGAAGAGAAAGGGGGTTACTATCTCATATCTACTACAATGATGTTGAGACTGATTGTAGATTCAATGGTTCATCATCAATCCCTAGTATCTCATGAGTCTTCTCGAATAAGTCATGAGGAGGACCCAACCCATTTCAATTATCCACAACATGAGGGGGTGTCATCGCTAACAGAAAGAGGAAACATTCCCTAGTACATTAATAGGATTATACTATGTATATTTATAGAGGATAAATTTCCAAGAGTTATATGGGGATTCTATATAGTATGTAATAGTAGAAGATAAATGTCATAAAGCATCATGGGGGTTTAACTCAAACTATGGAGGACCCATGCCCTAGTTTATCAGGAGGTTTCCACCCAATGAATAGAGAACGCATTACCTAATTCCTTAGAGGGTTCTAATCAAATTACTAAAGACCCACACCCTAGAGATTCAATGGGATCCACTCTATCTATTGTTACCCACACCCTAGTGTGTTAGGGGGTTCCACTCATTGTAAGGGGGACCCATGCCCTATTTCATATGGGGGTTCCACTAAAATTATGGAAGTCACACACCCTAGTACATTAGGTGGGTAAAAATAAACAATATTATGGATAATGGGAGACTCATTCCCTTGTATGATTGGGATTTTCAACCAACGACCTCGCATACTGATGATCCATACTAATCACATCCATTACTAAGCATCTGTTAAAATGAATAATGCTCTTAACATTACATGTCATATATTGAAAGCCACTCTAAATTCTACCATACAATTATATATGGAAAATAAATAAAGATAGGATAAGTGTGGCCTAGAATATTATTTCATATCAATGAGATAAAAAAAGGTGGAAGATTATCATATGGGTATATAGTGTGTTTGGGGTCCACATATTGTTTGGTCTCACTGCTCTTCCAGGCCAAGTTCTCATCTAGACACAAGTTGGTGTCTATGTCACCATACATGGTATGTAATGGGGCTCAGGAAATGTGTTTCACCCACTAATGACCTTCTAGTGTTCTCTATCTCATGCTCATGTTAGTCATGTTGTTCCCATATACCTATCCATTTAACTGGTCGTGCCTGGGTATTAGCCCATCCCTTTTACTACTAGAGTACATCTTGTTTCCTCCTACAATAGGTATTATTTTTTTGTATCTGGAACATGGATAGTCCACTATGAGAGGGTCAAATAGTGTATAGGCATATCCATTCAATGTCTACTCCTTTTCTTCCCTGAAACAAAATCCACAATAGTAATGGGAGCTATACACTATGTGTTCATCTTAAAATATACCAAACAGAAATGTTTTTCATAGAATGTCTAGATTATCGACACATTTGATATATTTTGAAAATCCAACACAAATAATGGATATTTCACAACTATAATTAGAGTAATCCACCTATGATAGTCAATTCCAAGATTATAATGGATGAAATTTGTATTCCAGATATCTCCTCGAAGCCCACAATGTCGTGTGTGATTCATCCAATCACATATTGCATGATCTTAGAGACCCTTAAAATCCTAGATATATGATATATCAAAATTATACCATGTAATTCATTAATCAATCCAAAAAAATTGATTCAAATGTCAGTACTGCTACTATAATGAATCTGGGGGTTCTATCACAATTGATCCCACCCCGGAATTGTCGAAATGTGACCCCATAGGCCACTGATGAAAAACACGATGAACTGGGATGGGAAATGTAGATTAAAAATAAATAATTCTTTTTTAAATTTGTGTTTATGAGAAAATTACACAATGGTTATAACTGAGGTAGATAGCATTGAATGAAAACTTTACATTTATTTAACAATTCATTTATCCGGATAGACTCATGAGAAGGGTGCGAAGATGAAAATCACGGAAAAAAAATGATGAATCCATTATCAAACATTAAATAAAGGATATAAACTAAAATTAGTGATCCATATATATGTTTTGAATCAATTTTTATTGAAGAATATATTTTACAACAATGGAGAAGATCCGCTATATTTAGTGCCTCTTCATCCAATTTGCTCTGATCACCATTCATCATTTGATGTTGATCCACCAATGAAGAAATCAATCTTAATACAGAAAGGGTTATAAGTATAATACTATAAAACAATAATAAGGATATATTTTTAGAGGTGTTTTTAGGTTAGGATTATTAATTAAATAAATAAATAAATTCAATTAATGAACCTACCAATGGCTACCTCAGTCGAATATCCGCAAAGACCAAAATTAGATCCTCCCTTGAGAAAAAATACATTTTGGATAAAAATGTGGTCTCAAATTTATGATATAGGACTACAAATAAGAGGTATTCCACTATTTATGAAAAACTATATTCATGGGACATTAATATATGAAATATTTTTATAATATAAATTCAGGGCTAATAGAGGATCATAATCTCAGGTCGTCTTAGTACCTAGTGATAAACATATTTCATAATATGTATAAATATATTACAAGGAAAAAATAGGGACCCAATATTATTTCACAATCCATGGGTTTCCATCCATTAAAAACACAAGATAAAAATGTGAGGATTCTAAGCATACATCTGTCTCTCCCACTCTAAGGAGTTCTCATGAATTCTCCCATGCTTCCATAGGGTACAAACCAACAGAATGTTCTACCCTTATATAATCCTATATCGTTGATCCTAAT
Organism: Viscum album; assembly: GCA_963277665.1. Taxonomy (NCBI): domain Eukaryota; kingdom Viridiplantae; phylum Streptophyta; class Magnoliopsida; order Santalales; family Viscaceae; genus Viscum; species Viscum album. Next base: position 1,605,836,921 of record OY728161.1, read on the forward strand.
TATCTAAATGATACTCTACAAACATGGACTTATCCTTAATTTCTAGCTCACCCAATTCAATGTCATGTGTAAGATCATGCATGTATCTCCTCAACATTGGATCATGGAAGATTTCATGCAACCACTTCTATTTTTTGGATAATTCTAGGTTCTAAAGAACATCTCCGACCCTATGTAAGATCGAATATAGTCTACTGGACATCAGGGATAGCATTCCTCCGAGGATAAATCTACAAAATTTTCATCTTGGATAAACTATTAGGGAAACTTGATCTACCTTCTTGAACCCCGTGGTAAAATAATGTTGATATGCATCAGATTTATCTTTGCTCAAGACTATCTTTATCTACTAAAAAATCCTATAGACCTTCTATATCATCTTCTACACAATCTCTAGCCTGAAAAGATATATCTCACCAATCTCATTCTGACCTTTAGGTGACCTACATGGTCTGCCATATAGGGCATCAAGAATTTTCATTACCATATAAGAGTTATAGAAATTGTTATAAGAGAACTATACCCATGGAAAGTGATCAAAAAAATGAAACCAAAACCCATAAGATAAAATATCAACATATCATATAACGGATGGTTGTTTCTCTTAGAATACCTATACATCTAGGGGTGGAAAAATGTAATCATTGTCAATTGGGTCCCAAATTCCTACAATAGGGTGCTCAACAACCACGAAATAAACAATGAATCATTGTAAACGAAGATATTTATAGGTACCCTATGGACTTGGATGACCTCCCACAAACACAAAATTACTAAAATCTCTAAAAACGTTTTTCCCAGATTGAAAGAATGTGTGACGACATTGTTAGTAATTCCATAACCACTGAGATAAGATCATGAACTCTCACAATAAGCATAATGACTATCCAAAATTCAATGGATATGTAATCCCATTTATATTATGGTATATTATGTGTTTGGGCCAACCCTTCCCAAACCAATTTCACAAACTTCAGCTACATACAAGTGATATACTAAGAGATGAACTCATCTATGGTCTTCAACATGGAAACCGACTAGGACACCCTTTAATGAAAAAAATATACAACCACCACCCTAGGATGTATTGCAAAATGGTAATTATGAAAATAAATTATCACCTCCTCTAAAATATCAATTGAAACCACCATGTGTGTCTTATAATGTAGGTAATTGTCCCCACATTTAAAAAATCAATATAGTGTACTTTCTGAAGATACCTGATCATTGGGAACCATAAAGCCATGTCGCCAAATTGATCCACCCTTACACATAGAATAAGTGTAGGAATAAAAACCTTAAATTTAATATATATTCACACATATCTTCCACTAAGGTCAATTGTGAAGAAGCCAATATCATAGATGCCTCCTCCACCAAATTAGAGTGGGACTCCTACAAAGGGAATATTCCACAACTTTAACCTTTCATGGAGGATAAAATATCTCTAAGTGATATTATTGGAGTAAATAAAATCATTTGAATTGTGTCATATTCATATATCCTTTTGTGAATATATTCATGGTAATCTCAGGGTCTGAGTAAACAATAAAGAACTCTTCGATAATATAGTGCTTCCACATCATTAGATAGAAGACAATCACAACCATCTCTAGGTCATGATTAAAATTATTCTAATTATAAGGTGTCAAATTCCTCAACCTATATTTGATCACTTCCAACATTTTCATTAAAACACTCCAAAACAATGATTTATAGGAATCACAATACACTATTTACTCAACGGTATCCTCTAGTTGTCTCAATACAGGAGAACCAGTCATCCTTGGCATCAACTACTCAAAAGAACTATGAAACTTCTCAGTCTAGTTAATTATCATCAATTTCTATTATAGGTAGGTAAAGGGGGTGAAGACCTAGATAATTCAATCACAATACTCTTATAGTACCCCACCAAGCCAAGTAAACTCTCTACCTCTGACTAAATCTTTTTTGGTTCCAATGAAATCCCCAAATCAATCATCCACAGTTCCATAGATAAATAGAACATAAAAATAAACTTCCCCAAAAAGAGAACCTGAAGGATAAAAAAATTTCTCTTTTAGTTCTTACTATAATGTTAGTTTTCCCTAAGTAAGTCAAGGACTATCCTCAGATTCTCTTCTTGATCCTCCTATATTGCTGAGTAAGAGAATATTTCATTAATGTTTAAAAGCACAAATCAATCCATGTATCTCTTGTAAATTTTCCCCATTACATCCATAATAATATAGAGGGGTATTTTCTACACCAAAAAGCATCACCATGAACTCATAGTTTACATAACAACATTGAGACATCGTCTTTTTCATATCAGCATCAAGAACCCTCAACTAGTGGTACCCACACATGACATTTATCACTGAGAACCAACTCGATCACTAATGCTTATAAAATAGGTCATGAATCATTGGAAAATTGTAACTTTTTCATATTCATTTACTAGTTTAGGTGATGATAATCACCACAAATCCTCAATAACTTTTCTCCCTTTTTCAGGAAAAACTAGATCTTCCATGGGGGACAAACTTGGTCTCATAGAACCCTTCTCGAAAGGATCTTCATTATAACCCTTTGATCAAAGATCGTGTTATGGTCCATTCAATATGCCATAGTTTATATCGCTATGGTCCCAGGGTTCAAGAAAATATAGAGGTCTTTCTTCCACCTTAGAGGTAGTTATGAGTCATCCTTAAGGAAATGGTATTTAAAATCCTCCACTAAAATAGAAAATACAATGATTATGGGCCCACTTTTCCAATGGATAATCTCACAACATGATGAGTTATGGGATATTTCCACCTATTTAAAAGTCCCACATGATCATCCATGAGATATTTTGTTCTCGGAAAGTATAATATTATCCAATATATCTGAAGTCTTTTAACATGTCTTTGATGATATTCAATCTATGATCGAATCATGTACAACCATTCCATACCCATGATGACATCATAATATTTCACTATGTAGAAAAAGAAGGTATCTTGTAAAACTCTTTCCACCAAGAAATAGATATACTATAGGTAGATAAGAGATATCGAATAATTGCAACCCTTTAGGATATCTTGGAAAACCTACTATGCTAAGGCCTCAATAGTGATCTATTTATTTTTCAAAAGGTAAAAAAGGTGTTAAATGAAACTGGATCTACAATTAGAAAATAATTTTTATAATATACATATGTTTCACCTCCTACAATCTTTTGATCTTTAATGTTATAAACCTCAATGGTCTACATCTACCCGCGACCCCACCCACCAACTACCTAAGCATGGAGTGGGCCACATGGTGGTGGTTGTTAAAGTATAACATAGTGATTCCACCAATAGTAGTTCTTTATATTTCATCCCAGCATGATCCTCTGAAATTTATTGATCTCATTGGGGGACATCGTGGCCATTCATGGTATAATATTGATCATAGTCCTTCCTATGCCTTGGTGATCCATCTACTGCCTACCTACACTCCTCGAAATGTTAGGTCGAGTAATCACCTATCATGTGACCATTACTATCACATGAAAATAATCACATCTCTATGATCATACCTGGTGCTCTATGAGAACCCTATGCTATGTGACCACATGACTGAGACTCTTTTTAATGAGGTGTCCTACACTAAAACCCTACTAACAAGCTGTCACAATCTCATGTATATGAATTATCCCCATGATGCCCACTATGAGCTCCAACTTCCTAACATCCTTCTTGAATTATACTCTATATCATCGAAACCCTCTCTAGTAATCTGTCATATATGAAAATACAACATGTAAGAACATGGGATAGGATGTCTCTATAGAGACCCTACTCAATCTTCCATGCCTGAAAGTAACCTTCTCGAACCATGTTAAGGGAGTACCACATAAGGTCATTGAACCTCATGAAATACTTAGTAACTATCATACTACCCTATTGTTGCTCTAGAATATTTTAAATCTAAATAAAACTCAATCCTAAAGAATAATAATCCTCAAGATATAGATTCTCTAAGTAGGTCTATTAGAGCATCATCTAATCATGGGGCAGCTTTACTAGACTCTAGCAGCACCCAATAGCTTCATGGAAATGATCAACTTCCATTACAACCATAAGAATAGTCTGGGTCTATAATAGCTAGAAAACTCATATAAATGACTCTATGAAATCCTATACAACCATAGGATCTAGATCAATATACAACCAAAACATTATTTCATGCTATAAATCATTTTGAAACTTGATCCTACACATATCCTAAGAATACCTACTAGTAATAAAAAATAACCAAAAAGAGGGGGTTGTGAAATATACCCTCATAGAGGATGATCATCATGGGATGGCCCCAGAACCGGGCCCTCAACACATATCATACTAGCGTCATGCTCCCAAAGCAGTATCCTCAGTGGCTATCTTCATGTAGAGGCATACTGAAATATTATGAGATTTACCATGGTAATATGACCATATATATTGGTATATAACTCTATAAGAATTTTTTGAGGAATCAGTTATCTATGATGGACATATAATTATTCCCTCTAACCAATGTATCATGATTTCAAGACAAGAAGTTAATAGTTAGATTCCTATTAAATGGAAACATCCACCAGCACACTAAAATATGTTCTCTCACCTAAAAGATGTACTCAAATCACATTGATACTATTTTCTTATGTCCCATCCAATCCCCCACCATAAGTTTAACTGTAACTCCAACCTAAGGGTGAATTATCTCTATCACCACTCTGTGATGACCCGGCCCACCAGGGTCTACCTGGCAGATGGAATTCCAATACTCAATAAACCCAAAGCCCACCTCTAATACTCTAGAGTCTAGATACAAGCATCGGATAAACATAATATAAAAGGGAGTAATTTTACCAATGTAACTATATGAACACACCAAACTATCTCAATGGAACCATGTTGAAGAATAATAAAAAATTGTGTAACAACTAGAATAAAAGTATTCATTAAGTAACCTCTATGAAAATACATTAGAGTTAGGAAGAATAAAACAAAAGTTAAAAGAGGAAAAATACACACCCTAGAATAATTGAATACCAACCTCTAAATATATGCAATAGAAAATTGCTATGATAGCCCATATCCAAATCATCATTCCTGACTACCTTATGAATCCTTTTCACCCAATCATCCCTATGATCCATAAAAATCATCATTGGACTAGTCTTCCTCTTTATAATACACATCACATGTGTGAAAATCTCACATGTGGTTGAGTATATACATACCAAGTAGGATTATATAAAAATAGAATAGGGAGAAATAGGTGAAAATATAGAAGTAGTCATCTCCCCTAAATCAAAGTAGGAAATAAAACCTAAAACATATATATTTTCTAAAAAGGTTTACCAAATTAGAGAGAAAATGGATCTCTATCTCACAACCCGACCTATTATGGTGAGTCTTCCAGCATATCCTATATTATATCATTGATCAAAAGTATCTCACATGTTTTTTAAATAATTCATGAGGAAGACCTACACCTATACACTTATCTATAGCTAGAGGGGGTTCACTATCCAATTAAAATAGGAGACATAAACTAGTTTGTTAGGTGGATTCCACTTAGTAGACATATAGAGGACTTATTCTTTGGTGAGGCAGGGGGATTCCACTCAGTATTAATCAGTAGTTGAGAAACACCAATGTGTTTCATCAGGGTCCACTAAAAGTATAATGGATCCATTCCATAGTGAATAATGGGTTTCAACCCAAATAATAGTGGTACCATGACCTAGTGTTTCATGGGGTTCCACTCAAATTATAGAGGACCCGAATCCTAGTCGATCTGGAGGGTTTGACTCAAAGAATGGAGGACCCACACTCTAGTGTGTAATGGGGGTTCTAGTAATTGTTTGGAGGACCCCCACCCTAGTGATTATTGGGGGATCCACTTAATGTATTCATGCACCATTCACTATTATGTTATTGTTATTCCAAAAAAACAATATATGGAGTATGGGGGACCCAAAACCTTGTACAATATGAGGTTTTTAACCCCAGCCTCTCATACTAAGGACCCTACCTGATCACATAAAAAATTAAGAATCTCCTAAAGATGCATCACTTTAAAAACATTCGACATCCGATATTGAAATATATTATGAAGTAAAATGTGGTTCAATGAGATTAAAATAATTTTTGGTGAATAGTAACTTTTAAGTTCTTAATCGTGATTAGAGATAATTAGTGTAGTTTAAGGTAAAAATAATGTTTTAATAATATGAGATGAGATTGACACATGTCCAAACCTCATTGGATGTGCCATGGCCGACCAAGACAATCCATCGGTCAACTTGGGGACCCCATGGAGCCACTTTAGTTAGAAAATGACATAAATACCATTTATTTAATTTTAAAGTAAAAAATGACACAAACATGAAATGTTTTACTAAAACAATTTTTACATGGGGTTATACAAGTCATATTTTTGACTATAAAAAGTAATTGGAAATCTAAAAATATTTCCTACATCATAGTAGTTTTTTTATTATTTTTATACATTAAATAAATTAAATTATTTATGACATCATTATGATGCAGCGATGACCTCATTATTTAACGATTTTAATAAAATGAAAAGATAATGTAAAATACAAGGCTTACACTTGTCCAAAGACTATTGGATGGGTATATTTCGACCCCGTATCACCTTACACACGAATTATATAAATGTGGGACCTTTAGAATCCAATAAGTATTGTATAATAATGTAAAATTTCCTTACTTTCCAAGAGTGCCCCTCCTCTCCTCTTATAAAAGGCCCCCACCTCTACCACCTCATTCACACTTTCAAGCCATTTAGCTCGGACAACCTATGCCCAAATACACTCTCAACTTCCCCCGCTTACTCCTAGAAGCCTCACTTTGGGCAGAACTCTTCCCAAGCAAGCCTTTGGCTCAAATCAAAAAGATTTACCCGATTTTGAGGTAATGTCTTCTCTAATGTTGTTTTGTTTTATTTTTCTTCTCCTACCCCCTAAACTCATTTTATTAATTTATTTTGTAACAACACCAGTATCCTCAATATACTAGGATGTTGTTATAATAAGGATTCGAGCTACAATTACACACACCTACATCTACTGGTTAAAGAACATACGATTTCTGTGGATGGCGAATTTCTGCCTCACGAAATGATGATTGTTCAACACTCATATAACACCTTCAAATGTGGCCATTAAGATGTAACTATATTTATATATGATATATAATATGTTTATGTTTTACTTATGCTTCTATATTTCTCATTTATGGCATACTTTATGATTTCCATTATGGGTAAACGCGATAATTTCATTTTAGGAAGTGCGGACTGCCGCCCCCTCAAAGTGATGTCAATCGTTAATGCTATATGTGGGATGTATAAAGGATAAAGTAAATGATATTATATATTATATTATACTGGAACTATATTATACCTTTATATAATTATGATTTCATTCCATTAAATATGAAATAGAAATGAAAGTAGCGTTCATGCGTACGTACGACTTACCGTCTCCATGAACGGTGAATTTCATGTATTACCTCTAAATGTTATGTAATATTATAAATGCATGTATATACTGGATATATATGATATATATGATATCTACATCATGACATAATTATGGATATAATGGATATATCACCACATGAACAACTTGTAATTATAATAATTTTATTTTTGACTCAAGTACCTAAGATCGACAAAATGACCGTTATAAACTTAAATAATTACATGACGTTAATAACATGGTAATAAGGGATATAAAAGGAATAATGAACATGAAAAAGGTTCTTAATTAAATAGAAATTTACTCTAGTTTATTATTCATGAGGTTAAAGAACAGTCGAGTCAGGACAGGACACAAGGTAAGGGAATTCCTTAACCCAACTTCCATTCTTTGGGTTAATCTCCTACTTTCAAATTATGTCATGATATTATAATGTATTATTTTTTATTTTTACTTTATTTATGTGTACCTATAGTGAATACACATAATAGATCTATTTTATTTTAAAAATGATCTTTTTAAGGACATCGTCTCAATCTCCTTTCATTGAGGCATATTTGGTTTTATACACAACTTTCTTTTATATAGTGTATAAACCCCTTTGACTTTTACGTTTATTCAAAAGGAATATTTTTTATACGAAGTGTTTTACTAAACGACAAAAAGGGAATTTTTTTCTTTCCGTACATATGCGGCGACAACTACTTCTTCGCCGCTGTGACCATTATTTGAGTTTTGGCTTCCTATACAAGCCATCACTTTTTTTAATGAAAAATAAATACAAAGTTTTCACTTTCTTTTATTTTGGTATTGAAAATGGTTTTGAAAGCGTTTTTATTATATAAATGTGTTGTATTGATATCTTGTGATTGAAATGTGGAAATTTTATGTTTCTTTAATGCATGTTTTATGTGATACGATTATGTTATGGTTTATGAAATGTTTAAACCTATTCATATGAGGAATGCATTGGTCTTAATAAGTGACGGGTGGAGCCCGCTATAGCTCCTCAATGCATCGGCAGGTCTCATGAGACAAACTGGTGTCTTGGAATGAGGCCTTGACAAAATCTTATTTGTGGTATTGGCATGAGGCCTTGGCTACTAGGTTATGATAGTCTGGCATTATGCATTCCATCAATATGAAAGTGGTTATTGATATTGCCTGTGATTATTCAACCAGTAGAATATCCATGTGAATAAGTAAATGGCATTATCTCATTTTACTTTTGCCATATTATGTTGAAGTTCATGTTTAAAAGGCTTTTGTTTTAGTTATACATTGCCTTAAATGTTAATGTTTATTTATGAAAGCTTCTGCAATATTGTTATCCTTACTGAGCATTTGAGCTCACCCCTTTCAATGTTTTAAAATTTTTCAGGATGTGAAGAAGTATAATATGAATGACCTGCAGGGATAATATAAGGGGATATGAAGAGAAGATGTTGTAGTTTTGTTTTACTTTATGATGTAATTTAAGACTTATGAATGTATCTAGTGTTTCCAAGGCTACTAACCTAATCGGTCTTTCGAGACTTGATCTTTTGTGATCATGCCAATGTTACGAAGTAATGCACCGACTCTGGGTTGCTAGGGTCGGGGCGTTATAGTTGGTATCAAAGACAGTTTAGTACTAACCTTGGAAGATAGATTTAGATAAACTTTGATTAGAGCACATAGCCCAAAGATAGACTTTAAGGATTAGTATAGAAGAACTTCATAGAATTTTGGTATTATAGAGATTTTGTGATTTTTCCGAGGAATACATCCATGTCTGGATACGAGCAGGTAGAGGCGGCTCTGGCACAGATGTACCTAGGGGTAAAACCTGAAAACACTGCTTTGAGCTAGACTCGAACGGGAACTGGTGCACGACAACGGGCCTTGCTGCACTCTTGGTTACAACACTCCCGGGGGATATGCTTAGGATAATTCTCGTTTTCATTACAAACCACTATGAACGGTTATGAGTATATACTTCTCAAAGAAAACCTTTTTATGATTATGGATTATATCCATAAATAGTTCAATTAATGTAAAGTGTTTTACAAGTATGGAATTATGTATTTTGATTCATAAACTAATCTAGTTTATTCCATTGTTTAGAAATGGCGCCTAGTGGAAGGAATGGAAACCGTATCAATACACGCACTCCGTGTAGGGATTTCCCTCCTGCTCAAGATAATTATTGTGGATCTGGAGATACAATTGGGGCTGATCAACTTATTACCATACTGGGACAACTCACTAAGGTTATGAATAATAACCTTACTCGTATCGATCACCCTAATCTGCAACATGGAGGATCACTATTAGACCGCTTCATGAGGCAACAACCACCAACATTTAATGGGGGTTCAAATCCGTTAGTAGCTGAGCAATGGATAAACTCCTTAGAGAAAATATCCCATGCCTTGGGGTGTAGCGAAAGGGAGAAGGTTATCATTGCAGTTTACCGCCTCACTAGAGATGCCGATCAATGGTGGTCATTGATTCAAAATACAATGGAAGATGATGACGTATCGAATATGGAATGGAGGGAGTTCAAAGATCTTTTCTTATAAAAATACTTTCCTTGTGACCATCGAGCAGATATGGAAAGGCAATTTCTGAGTCTGAGACAAAAGGAGGATGAGAATGTAGCAAAGTATGAGGCCAACTTTACAAGGTTGGCAAGGTATGCTGCAGATTATATACATAACCCAAGAAGTAAGATTGATTGTTTCTTTGATGGGTTTAAACCATTTCTTCGTCGCGCATTAGTCTCACAAACCTTCTCATCGTATGAAGATATTGTCTCGTGTGCTATCAAGACAGAAAAGGAATTCTCTAAGTCTTATGACAACAAAGTAAAGCAAGAGAAGAAGAGAACGGTGGAACAAGAGACAGATAAAGGGAAAAAGGGAAAGAAGGATTTTCCGTTATATGATAATTGTGGGAAGAATCACCCTGGTACTTGCCTAAAAGGAATGGGAGTTTGTTATAAATGTGGAGAAAAAGGTAACCAGGCGCGTGATTGCAGGGGAAAGAAAGAGGCTATCAATGTTGAATGCTACAATTGTAGGGAAATGGGGAATTATGCAAATGAATTTCCTAAGCGTCAGGAAAACTTACCTCAGAAAAGGACAAGGGATCAAGTACAATCGTATGTTGTGACTAAATTTGAAGTGGAATAATTAATGTATTGGTGCTTTTGTACTCATGGATTATATTCTGGTTATTAGAATAATGTGATATATATATAAGGATTGTACTGAGTACTTGTTGTTTCAGTAAGGTTTTAATATGATTAAGGTAGTCATATTTTTAGTATGTGACAATAATAGAAACTTTACTTTGTTTGGGGAATCTGATAAATTGATTTTGGAATTAAGAGACCTTTTAGAGAAAGTCTGGACAGAGGTATTTTGGATAACTATAAAGGTTGGAATGGATTAAGTTGATCTTTGGATAGTATTGTTTAAGGTTAAAAAATTTCTGAAGATTTTTTTTGGAATATTATACTACTATAGTTTTAGGAAAAGGACAACCTGCAGGGTGGGGCATAACCCGTCGCGTCGGACAAAGCTGCAGGAAGCAAACCCACAACCATAGTGCGACAGGCCTTTATTTCCTACCACTAGCCTACAGGAAGTCCCTGGTTATTACAAAATAATTTTAATAAACTAAATGTTATGTGTTAATATTTGGAACCTTATACAATTAGGATAAGTACACTATTTTTGAGTTCTATTATCTTTTTGGGTGAAAGATGAGTTGAAGGTTGAAACTCTAATTGTCAAGCATAAATATATATATATACCTATCTCTTATTCAATGAATAAATTAATTCTTAAACATTAGTAAAGGGATATTGAAACAAAAAATGTGTTATCCTAATACCTTATCTCTTGTTGAACTGATGATATTTTAAATCAACATAGATTGAAGGCTTTGAGGCCCTCAATTTGACAGTTGATTGTGATTGATGACCTCAATCACTCCCTACAAATATTTACGTTTTTCCTTCAATTATATGTCTCTAATTTCCACCAATGTTCTCCTAATCGAGATCATAATTGGGTGGTGACTTTTTCATTTCCCATTCCCTCTTATTAAAGCTAAATTTTATTAATCTTATTTCTGATGTGGGTTCTTCCACAAAGGTATTTTCTATTTTCAACCTTTTGTTTTCCAAGAAAAATTTCAAATTGTGAGGACACAATTTATTGAAGGAGTGGAGAATGTAACACCCTGAGCTTCCACAATACACTTCTCATTCAATAATGCAATAGCTTGCATTGTACGCAACTTCGAGTTCTAAAACACCGTGAATAATCAAAGTTGCCGTTATGAATAGTAATAACCACTTTTTAAAATTATAGAAATTTTATATTTCAAAATGGACTTCATTTTTGGATTCGGAATATCGAAATTAGCCTATGTTGAATTTTTGGTATTTTTCTGAGATCTTCTAATTTTTTATGAATAGTGAAAAAATACTTAAAAACAACTTTTTTAATCAAAATAATTTATAGTGATAAATTATACTATTTAGTGGTTTTAAAGTAAAATTAGAATATATTTTTACCATTTTATCCAATGGTGGTCATTAGAATTAATTTAACATTAAAATTGGACATAAACAATTGCCAATCTTTTGATATAAATTGTTTCTTAAAAATACACTATTTGTTGTGACAGCGGGAATTAATTATAAAATTAATTAATGAAACTTATATTTTTGGAATTTTGTAAAATAGACATCATTTTTGAATTTTGAATATTAATTATAGCTTAGGGTGAAATTTGGGCATTGTTCTGAAAAACATCAATTTTTGATGAATAGTGAAACCACTAAGTAGTAGTTAAATAACTGATTTTTTGTTTAAATGAAATATTACCACTTCTGTGATTTTATTTTCAATAAACTGACATAAATGGTTGTAATTAAGAAGTAAAATGTGGTTCAATGAGATTAATATAATTTTTTGGTGAATAGTAACTTTTAAGTTCTTAATCGCGATTAGAGGTAATTAGTGTAGTTTAAGGTAAATATAATGTTTTAATAATCTGAGATGAGCTTGACACATGTGCTAACCTCATTGGATGTTCCATGGCCGACCAAGAAAATCCATGGGTCAACTTGGGGACCCCATGGAGCCACTTTAGTTAGAAAATGACATAAATACCTTTTATTTAATGTTAAAGTAAAAAATGACACAAACATGAAATGTTTTACTAAAACAATTTTTACATGGGGTTATACAAGTCATATTTTTGACTATAAATAGTCATTGGAAATATAAAAAGATTTCCTACATCATATTAGTTTTTTTATATTTTTTACACATTAAATAAATTAAATTATTTATGACATCATTATGATGCAGCGATGACTTCATTATTTAACAATTTTAATAAAATGAAAAGATAATGTACAATACAAGGCTTAAACATGTCCAAAGACTATTGGATGGGTATATTTAAAACCCTTATCACCTTATCCACGAATTATATAAGTTTGGGACCTTTAAAATCCGAAAATTATTGTATAATAATGTAAAATTTCCTTACTTTCCAAGAGTTCCCCTCCTCTCCTCTTAATAAAGGCACCCACCTCTACCACCTCATTCACACTTTCAATCTATTTGGCTCGGCCAACCTCTGCCCAAATACTCTCCCAACTTCCCCCTCTTACTCCTAGAATCATCACTTTGGGCAGAACTCTTCCCAACGAAGCCTTTGGCTCAAATCAAAAAGAGTTACCCGATTTTGAGGTAATGTCTTCTCTAATGTTGTTTTGTTTTATTTTTCTTCTCCAACCCCCTAAACTCTTTTTATTCATTTATTTTGTAACAACAAAAGTATCCTCAATATACTAGGATGTTGTTATTATAAGTATTCGAGCTACAATTACACACACCTACATCTAATGGTTAAAGAACATACGGTTTCTATGGATGGTGAATTTCTGCCTCACGAAATGATGATTGTTCAACACTCATATAACACCTTAAAAGGTGGCCATTAAGATGTAAATATATTTATATATGGTATATAATATGTTTATGTTTTACTTATTCTTCTGTATTTCTCATTTATGGCATACTTTATGATTTCCATTATGGGTAAACGCGATAATTTCATTTTAGGAAGTGCGGACTACCGCCCCCTCAAAGTGATGTCAATCGTTAATGCCATATGTGGGATGTATAAAGGATGGAGTAAATGATATTATATATGATATTATACTGGAACTATATTATACCTATATATAATTATGATTTCATTCCATTAAATACGAAATAGAAATGAAAGTAGCGTTCATGCGTACGTACGGCTTACCGTCTCCATGAACGGTGAATTTCATTTCTTACCTCTAAATGTTATGTTATATTATAAATGCATGTATATACTGGATATATATGATATATATGATATCTACATCATGAACATAATTCTGGATATAATGGATGTATCACCACATGAACAACATGTAATTATAAGAATTTTTTTTGACTCAAGTACCTAAGATCGACAAAATGACCGTTATAAACTTAAATAATTACATAATGTTCATAACATGGTAATAAGGGATATAAAAGGAATAATGAACATGAAAAAGGTTCTTAAGTAAATAGAAATTAACTCTAGTTTATTATTCAGGAGGTTAAAGAACAGTCGAGTCAGGACAGGACGCAAGGTAAGGGAATTCCTTAACCCAACTTCCATTCTTCGGGTTAATCTCCTACTTTCAAATTATGTCATGATATTATTATGTATTATTTTTTATTTTTACTTTATTTATGTGTAACTATAGTGAATACACATAATAGATCTATTTTATTTTAAAAATGATCTTTTTAAGGACATCGTCTCAGTCTTCTTTCATTGAGGCATATTTGGTTTTATACACAACTTTCTTTTATACGGTGTATAAACCCCTTTGACTTTTACGTTTATTCAAAAGGAATCTTTTTTATTAGAAGCGTTTTACTAAACGACAAAAAGGGAATGTTTTTCTTTCCGTACATATGCGGCGACAACAACTTCTCTGCCGCTGTGACCATTATTTGAGTTTCGGATTCCTCTACAAGCCATCACTTTTTTTAATGAAAAATAAATAAAATGTTTTGACTTTATTTTATTTTGGTATTGAAAATGGTTTTGAAAGCATTTTTATTATATCAATGTGTTGTATTGATATCTTGTGATTGAAATGTAGAAATGTTATGTTTCCTTTATGCATGTTTTATGTGATACGATTATGTTATGGTTTATGAAATGTTTAAACCTATTAATATGAGGAATGCATTGGACTTAATAAGTGACGGGTGGAGCCTGCTATAGCTCCTCGATGCATCTGCAGGTCTCATGAGACAAACTAGTGTCTTGGCACAAGGCCTTGAAATATCTTATTTGTGGTCTTGGCACGAGGCCTTGGCTACTTGGTTATGATAGTCTGGCATTATGCATTCCATCATTATGAAAGTGGTTATTGATATTGCATGTGATTATTCGACCAGTAGAATATCCATGTGAATAAGTAAATGGCATTATCTCATTTTACTTTTGCCATATTATGTTTAAGTTCATGTTTAAAAGGCTTTTGTTTTAGTTATACATTGCCTTAAATGTTAATGTTTATTTATGAAAGCTTCCGCAATATTGTTATCCTTACTGAGCATTTGAGATCACCCTTTTCAATGTTTTAATATTTTTCAGGATGTGAAGAAGTATAATATGAATGACCTGCAGGGATAATATAAGGGGATATGAAGAGAATATGTTGTAGTTTTGTTTTACTTTATGATGTAATGTAAGACTTATGAATGTATCTAGTGTTTCCAAGGCTACTAAACTAATCGGTCATTCGAGACTTGATCGTTTGTGATCATGCCAATGTTACGAAGTAATGCACCGACTCTGGGTAGCTAGGGTCGGGGCGTTACAATATCCCCTAGTTTAATCAAGAGTAACAACAAATGGAATTCATGATCCTTCATTGACTAGGAGTAAAAAATATTATTGATGAACACAATTAGAAAAAAATCCAAATATTGTTGAAATACCCAATTTATCTGGTCCATAAACCCCATCGATAAATTAATGAATCCAAGATAAATCAAAAGATACTCATTAAAATCATAACTATTCCTAAATATAACATGAAGAATAATATAAGGCCTTAACAAAAATTAAAAAGGGATTAACCCCAATTCAATCTGGGAGATTCACTAGTGTCCCCCATTATCATGTCAATCATGGTGTTTATACGATGAAGGGGATACTATATATTGACTGAAACTGAGTTCAGCATGTATTAATCCAAACATAATCACAACAAAATATCATAATTCATGTAGAACAATATAGTATTAACCAAAGGGGATGTTCTTGTGTATATGAATTCCTTCACATAAAGATCCTCTCTCAATTCCTTCAATAATCTAATCTATGAAGGATCTGTCATATATGGAAGAATGTAAATGGGTCATAACATAGAATATTCTCAATTTTAAACACAAACCCATTCATTGGTGGAGACCCCAATAATTTTATAGATTATATTTTAATGATGTAGTCAATAATAAGTGTAATGATAAACTATCATTTCTACTTATCATCCTTAATAACTCTACCCCACTATGATCAAATCATTCCCGACTATTGATAATTAGTCCAATAATAGACATCCAATAAATCAAACACCCCAAAAAACCTATAAATATCATGCATAGAATTTTGTAGGATAAAAATTTGTGATATGAGTGGGTGTATGTCAATAATGATTCAACCAATTGATCAAAAGGATCAAATCCAAGTTTCACATATCTATTATAAATAAATCCTCATGAATCCAATAACCACTGACAAAGATGACATACTTTGGATGTATCTGAATACTATTTGGTCACACCCATTAAGAACATATTGATTCAAATAACATGATACAGATAATCGATGATCAAATGAAAACCATCACCAAAATAATAAGATTTGAATTATTACGATAAACATGTATCAAGAAAAACTATTGAATGGGTGGATAACATAAATACTATACCTGAAATTATATATGATTCCACGTCATGATCTTTTAGATTTTTCTCATGAGAATGAAACATTCCTGAGCCTCATACCTGAGCTCCTAAAACCTAACTCTTCTTGGTCCTCTCACCCAACAACCGCTAAAACCCTTTCCCTTAAGCACCACATAATTATGAATGACCTAAACGTATTTAAGAACTCCATATACTAGTATTGTGTGATTCTTAGACATGTACTCCATGTCCATATGATGAATCAGATCCCCTAATACTATAAAACTATGGAATGATCATAGAAAGCCATTGCAAGTGTCTCACATTCCAACAGAACCAATAATCCAGTGGTAGTATTTTGAACCGATATTAAACATGATGAGTCCTACCACAATGGAATGACTCTATATAACCTCTACAAATTTTTGAAATTAAAAACAACTAATTAGGATACTATTTCTATAATCACCCACCTATGGATGATCTAATCTATTTTACATACTAGAAGACCAACCACTAGTCCCTACACTAGAATCCCACATTCCAAATCTCATAACACTATTCATCTTCCTCTTAAATATTAGGGATTGATTCAAAACATCTAAAAAATATTTAAAGTGAAAAATATTCAACTAAACTCACATAGATTACCTAATCTAATATTCAATTTCTTCAACTCCCTCCCCCTCATCTACATCCAACATCACAGAAAAAACAGAATTGAAATTAATCAATCTATGTAATCCATAAATGAACATTATCATTGGTTATGAATCATTAATTATCCAAACCAATCCAACCTCAATGTTTTAGGAATGTAATTATTATATAATTAAATATGAAATTCATTCTAATATACACTGATTTAATAATACTTTTAAACTATAACATTCCAGTAGCACTAGACTAGTCACTAAAGATTATTTTTGTTTAGTCTTGTATTCCATTATAGGTGGTATTGTTATTTTAAAAATAGTTAGCATTAACTCAACCTAGATCTCATAAGCTTATAGTCCACCCTTAGATGAATATAGGGTGGGTACTATATATTGAACTAAAACATTAATCAATCATTGAAAACCAACCACATATAATCTTCTACATACAGACTACAAAACATCTAGTAGAGTCTCTCATAACATCTCATATTTATTCTCTACCAGTATAGTAGGGGTTCCCCAACAAACAGTTAGTGGGGTATGGTCCTCCCCATCCTCCTGGAACTCCACTAGAGCATCATGCAGTTTCATGTCACTAAAATACTAAATGCATGAATGAAAAAACATATTTTTCCAAATTTTGAGTGCCCTAATGTTGAATAAGATGTAATAGGCACATAATTCCATTATAATATATACACACACCATATATTATAAGGGTATAATAACTCACTACCACTATATAGACTGATATACCCACTCTTAGGGTGAAATATATATATCGGATCCACACAAATGAAAAATAATAATAACAAAAAAACCTAAAAATGATCACAGTTATTTTGAATGGAAACATTAAGTTATGTCAAAAAACATTATATATGTTTTTGTTAAAAAATTATATAATTGAACCCCCTATCACATTTAATATAAAAAATCATTAAAATACACATGAATATCATATCAATCATATAATATAAGGATTATGATAGAGAATATGACTCTTAAAATATTTGTCCAAGAATAAAATACTGAACTATAATCAATAAAATAATGTATCGCATTTGAAACACCCAAATATTGGCTGTGAAAATTAAATATTTTAATACTCTATGAGAAACATAGTGGCTAATATATTTTATCTCTAAAGGATAATATTTATTATCCCCACATTATTCTAATCAGGTATTAATAGTTTCTACTATTTTTAAATATATTTAAAACAAGGTAAAAATAGTGGTGTTTTTGTAAGTGTAGGAAAATAAAAAATTAATAATTTCAAACATGTAAAATGTTAAAAAAAATAAAAAAAATTAATACCTATTTGGATCACATGTTAAACAACATGGTTACATTATTTATATATTTTAATTGTATATAATTCATTTGATATCTCATCCCATCATACATGAGTTTCCAAAAATTATTTATTTTGTGTGGCATAGTTCACTTGTGAGGTATCATCAGATCACCTAGTCTCACAACATATGATAATAATAATGATATTTACATATCAATTAAGTGTGGACAACCATTCAAATACTATATCTATAATATTTTGATTTATCCCTTGTCTGAAGGAACTCCATCATATGATGTCTAGGCCAAGATAAGGGAGGTAAGAATGCTTTTATGTGAATATAATGGAACTATGTAAAATTCCATTGAATAATGGACAATCACCACACTAATCCTTTACACTCTTCTTCCTTCACATGAAATTAAATGAAAAATAAAATAAATATGATCAATGATTCGGTGAAAATATAAATACAGCCCTCAAGAATAATCTTAGAGTTATCCATTCTACCCTCAAAGTGTTTTATAGAAGCCCATTGTAAAAACAAAAAAATATGATAAATATAAAAAATTAATTTATTATAAATATATAAAATATATTATATTTTTTTAAATCTTAAATGCCAGAATTTCCCCACCCAATTTGCAATTGTTTCAAAAAAATTATTTTATAACGAGTGTGATGAAATATTTAGATAAGAAAGGTTTAGTTTCAAATATATTTGTTGCCCATGTGGTTGGATCAATGTAGAACCTTCTAAGGTGAGATCATGTAATTCAAACTACCCAATCGATATCAATTAAATCATCACCTATTTGATGAATCAAACAATCCTTTCATAATATATATATTTTTTATTTTAAATATCACATTAATTATCTAATAATATATCACATTTATTTGTTAATTAATTATTACAAAATAATTAACATTTTTATTATTATAATTTATACCAAAACATCTTCTATATTCAATATGTTCAAGAATACATAGAATAAATAATATTTTGGCATGGATCACTTCATCATGAAACAATATTATTCACCTATACTCGAGTATATATATTAAATCACAATATTATATAGATTAATCTACAGTGTGGATTTTATTTCTCGTATATTTCTCCTTTAGTATTTGATTTAATATTCAGTAATTTCTAGTGAATTTGATGTTACCAATGTATTAAATAGAATAATCATATTTAGAAAGAATTTATTCTTGTATAGTCTTTGTAATTCTGGAGTTATCCGGATGTAGCTCTATATATGATTAGTTTATTCTTTATTATATTCATTTAATATTACATAGGATTTATATTAGTGTGTTAAATATTAATTAAATAGTTTAGTGACTGAATTTTTCTTACATATCTCTTTTTATACACCATTTATTCTTACATAAGAAGTGGGTTCAATGAACCACCATTAAATAGGATTTGTATACACCATTTATGAAGTGGGTGTAATGAACAACAATGTGATAGGTTGTAAAATTACAGAGGAATTGTTTTCATCTTGTCATATCATGGTACAACATGTATATTGGGAGTCATATAGATACTGTACCTAAACATTATTATTTTTATGTACTCCATTTCTCATTTGTTTTTTTTATTGTTAGTTTTATGATTTATATTAGAACTACCATGTTCGCTATCTTCTAGGAGATTATGTTCCTTTTAATGGGATTACAAGATGTGTAATGGACATAAGGTTGATTCCGTTTATATGGTTTAGGGTTTGAAGCTATTACCAACTATGTGAAGGTTACATTTCATGTAATGAAAAAACTAGATTTTAGTAAAAGAGAAATTTATTCAGAGTTTTTGGGTTTTGTGTATTACATGATATGTAATGGAATTACACACTGTGTAATTCATGAAAATTGTTGTTTTGGTGGATTTTTATTAGTGGGTTTCATTTCATTAAACTATTAAGAAGCTCTAATTTAACCCATGGCTCACCCATAGTGATTTTAGATATCTTTTATCCTTCCAAGTCGTTGATTCGGTGATCGATCATCAGGTGTTTTGTGGTCCACCTTTATTGGTAAGAATTCCATCTGTTTATTTGGTACATTAGTGGCGGACAATATTTTGGATAGGTTAATGATTTTTATTCATGATATGATATTTTTTTGTGTCTATTCATTGTAGTTCCATTATTTTCTTTGTCATTTGAAAGACCATCTATTAGTTTGCAATCACACTTGTCAAGGGGGGAAGGTTTACACCAATTCGAGGTAGGTGTTTCTATATAATGGGTTCATTCAATTAATTTCATATCCTTGATGATAATTTCCATTGGTTTATTAATTGAAATGAAATTATAATAGGTTTTAATTCATTTCCTGGGAATTTAATTTTTTTATTATTAGTTTTCTATAAAGAAGATATATTTCAATTATGAAATAGTACTTTTGTACAGTAAAGTAGATTTATTTAGTTTTGATAACTATTTTAGAAATGGTGATTACAGTTTTGTGATGTAATTTATTAATCATGGAACTTTGGGATCTTTTGGTTCCTCAGGATATTGACATATGAAATATTATTTTCTATAGGACCACTAATGGTTTTTTAGTTGATAGTGATAGACTATGGTGGGACTCGATATCTGTGGTACAAAATGTTTGGATTGGTATAAGATAATTAACATATAGATTATATTTTAAGATTGGATATAGACCAAATAAAAGTTTTATTAATCATTTTTACCACAAGATGGTTTTTTATTGGATATTAATGCAAACATATTTTAATTTGGGGTTGTATCACAAGGATTCGAATGATGGAAGTTCATGAATATGTGTTTACTTAAATAACATATGATGCATGGATATGGTTTCCTATTTTATCACTTATAATTTTCATATTTTTATGTTGATAATATGATAGTAATTTTTGATAAATTAAATGAAGATTATTTAAAAATGTATTTGGATTTTGGAAAATTCATTGTATAATTATTTTTGTTTTAAAATCTAGAACTATCACATTATTGAATTTATACCTTGTAAAGACGTAACAGTAAAATGTTATTAGGATTTTTTCTCATACCATAATTTTTAATTTATGTATTAGTATATTTTTTATTTTCAGATCTAGGAAATGTTCAAGGGATCTTGTAGCTTACTACATTCTCTAGTTGTTACTTCCTTCAATTCATTTTGTTTTGGATGTGGAATTTTATCACATGGACTTGGTGATATTTTCATACTATTATGGGGTTTCCTATATATATTGGTTTCTAATGATCTAATTGTACCCCCATATTTAAATTTTCAAATATTATTGTATATCTAGTTTTGTTTATATTGAATAATTTTTATTGTTATATTTGTTATACATCATTTTGATGAGCCATATCAAAAAGCATGTCTAGTTGAGTTGTGTTGGTCTTTTATAATTTGGTTTAAGTAGAAAATCATATATATGTGTGTGTTAACAATTAAAGAGTTTGGTTCTATGTATTCCAATGACAAGTGTAAGGATCATCTGAATTCAGTTAGTATGTGTGGAAAACGGGCCTATGTAGCTCAAATCTATTACTATACCTGAGTAACCAGGGGTGGTTAGGGGATTTAGACATGTCTTAGACTTGGGGTTTCAGTTAATTTAAATAAAATTAATGGGAAAAATCAAAAAAAAATTATTCTTTTTTATGAGATGTCTTTCATTGGAAGAATTCATAATTTCATTAAATTGTTATTGTTTTAATATATTATTTTTAATTGTGAAATTTTTCCTATCATTTGGGAATGTGATCGTGATCAAATGGGTTATTATTTATTTTATTAGATGTTCCATTAATGAGATATCTTCCAAGACTGAGATTGGAATCTACAATATAGGATCTAAAAAAAATTATTTTAATTGAAACTTCTTTGGTAGATGTAACAATTCACACCATTCGTACTCTCGGTCAAGTGGGTGTTAGTAACACATGGCGTCAAGTGGATCATGCCTCTATGTTCAGTAAAAATCAACCACCCATATTTTTTAGATCAATGGATCACAAGAATATTAGCATTACCTAAGAATATTGATATGATCTTCAAAATTTTGGGGACTCTTGAAGACTATATGGGGGGATTTCCTTATACCTGTATGAGGGACCAGAAAAGATATAGTGTGACTCAATTTTCCATTCTATGATTCATGATGATATGACATGGGATTAATTTAAGAGAATATTACATATGAAGCTTTATCCTAGGATTTTATGTGTGGAAAACACCACAAATTCATAGACATTGGATCCGGGAGAGCATTAAGTTCTGAAATATTTTTCCTATTTTGTTGAGCTTGTGAATTTCTAATGGGAACTCTCTACCAAGGAATACCAAAATTATATGATGGTTTATTTTTAATGAGGCTGGAAATTTGGACAATTTTGATTCTCATGTTTCTCCATACCTTTACAGAGGTAGTTGAAAAAGTATCATTTTGTGAGGAAAAATATCTAGAAAGATGGGTTTGGGTGGATTTTCCATTGGTTTAGTTATTAGCCAAGGTGTATCTTCTGGTAGAAGAGGATGCACAAGGTTGGCCTGTTTCATTACAACCAGTTTTAAGGGCTTCGTCAGGGTAGAATTAGGATTTATACTTCCACTATGGCTGGTGAGTTCATACCAAACCAATCTTCGGGGAAGATCCCAAAACTTTTCATCTTTCTGTAATATTTGGCCATCTAAAACATGTTTATGATTGGATATACAAAGGTAGTAAGTCCAGATCCGCATTTATAAATGGATCACAGGTTCTTGATGATTCTTTAATGAGTGGAGGATCTTATACTATGACCATGGGGGATGTTCATGTGGCTGAGAATGTTTAAATAAGATTTGAGAATTGATGGATTTAGACAGTGTTGTACACAGTAGAAGAATCTAAAGAAGAGACATATATAGTTAGATGTATGATGATTATTTGGACTTATTTGGTGATAGATTCGATTGATACTAGTGATACACATTATTTAATTTATTCAGTGTTATTTTATGGGTAGGTATTTAATATTATGATTATGATTTACTTGTTATATCATTTCAAACCTTTTGGAAAGTGGTGTGAATAAGGTTTTAAGTTCCCCAGTTCTGTGATGACAACTAACTTTGATTTAGAGTTGGTATTCCAAGTGTTTTCTATGGAAATATTTGAATGAATTATCAGAAGGGATTTTATGATTTGGGTTTTGGACTAGATTTACTTATATCACCATCATGTTCAGTTATTGTCTTATGCTGGGGTAACTCATGTTTTTTAGGGTGATTGGATCATCATATTAAGAAGGTATTGGCATGTGGTTATTTTTATGAGGAAATCCTATGTTCATTTTTAGAGACGTTTCATGATAAATTTAAAAAAAAATTGGAGTTGATATGCTTTAGTGGTTTGTGAGTACCTTGAGGTATTTCTAGATATTTGATTGGTTTACTAAAATAGAGATGATTTGATATTACTGTTTTCTAGCCCCATTGTATTATTACCATTTCTGAATAATTATTGGACATGCCTATTGATTTTGTGGAAGATAATGTCTAGATTGATTCCCTGGTGGTTGAATGATTAATTCAACCTAGAATTTCACTATTGAATTTTCATATCTTCTATACTAAGAAGGCATATAGGAGGCTCATAGTTTTTATTGATTCTTCCATGTTGAATCAGATGAGTGTTAAGAACATATATCCTTTTTCAAGGATTGATGATTTTTTTGACTAGATTCGTGTGGAATGATGGTATTCCATTAATGAAATGTGGTCATTGTAACACTAGTTGAGTGTATAAGAGTAGGATATACCTAATATAGTGTTTTAGAGGCGATATGGGAATTTTTAGTTCCTTTTTTGCAATAAAGCTAAAAACTCTCTGATAGTGTTTATGGATTTCATGAAAAAGATCATTAATTTGATCTTCGAGGATTTTTTTATTGAGTATCTAGATGATATTTTGATGTAATACAAGACAATTGTGGAGCACAAGCACTGTTTGGATTTGTTTCTTCAGCCCTTGAATGTATATCATTGATATTATAGGTTTTCCAAATGCTTTTTTTCATCATAGAAATGAAATATCATGGTCATGTGATATTTTAAGAGTGGAATCTCAGTTGATCCTAAAGATTTAAAATAATTTATGTCTTGGGGGAAGCCTAGGAATGTGTAGTTGAATTGTAGATTCTCAGGTTTGGTGGTTAACATAGTTGGACTATTCAGGATTTCTCTAAAATCACATCACCGAGGATAAAATTAACTTGTAAGGATATATAATTTTTGTATAATGACATTTTATAGAGATATTTTATGAGATAAAGATGAGAATCACTTTATTAAAAGTTATTTTCTCTTCGCAATTTTATATTGGATTTTATTTTTTCTTTTATTCTTTTATTAAATGTGAGGGTTGTTTCATGATGCAAGGGAATCATGTCATAGACTATGTTTCATGCTAGTTAATCCCTCTTGATAAGAACTTCCCTACCCATGATCTTTAGTTTACAGTGGTTATGAAAGAATTAATATCATTCCATCACTATCTCTTTTGGTATTTCTTTAAAGTGTATTAATATCATCAGATCAATAAATATATTTTTTCTCATAGGGACCCAAACATGAGATACGGACACATGATGGAGTATCATCAGAATTTTTATTTTGATATTTTGTATAGTCATGGGAATGTAAATTTGGACTCTGATGCATTAATCATAAAATTATCAACACAATTCTTGAAGGATTCAGTTAAATTATGCTCTATAGTGATCTTATTTGTTTAAATGGGATTTAGAGTACAAGGGGTTGTTGGAAATGTATTCTTAGAATCGATAATTTTTTTATCATCTGTTGATTATAGATTTTGGCTTGAGTGGGTGATAGATATTGAGTCCCAATGCTTGGGTGAATGAATTCATAATGGGGATACCTTGGGTGAGAGGTCTTGATATCCCAGTGGCATTTTATGCTTCTATAGTAGGTTGGTTATTATTTTTTCCTTGAGGTAGGATTTTATGTAAAGAGGACACTGGTCTTTTTCGTATATTATCCCTATATATTCCAAGATGTTTTATGATTTGAAATTTTATTATTGGTGGATGGGGAAGAGATGCTTGATCCTGGGTTTAATAATGTGGTGTCTTTCTTTTTAGAGAGTTAGGGATGAACAACAGAGCTATTTTGGCTTGTTACGACCCATACACATTATGGTAAGGAAATGGGATGTTATATCCATATACATCCTTAGAATTTTACCACAGACTCCTAGTGGAATGAATGTGATTTTTTTGATCATTAATAAACTTAGAAAATCATCTCATTACATACCCATCAAGGAAAAGATGAATGTTGAAACACCTAGGGACTTGTATGTATGAGATATTTTGGGAATTCATGGGGTTCCCTCAATGGTTGTTTTTGACCAGGAAACTCGGATTACATATAGGTTGTTGAAATTTTGACAGTTGGTGATGGGTTCTTAGATTAAATTAAAAATGGAAATTCATCAATAAATATATGAGAAAAAATTGAGGGATTCATTAAGATTGTGTTCTAGACTTTAGGGGGTGATGGGAAACGAATCTTCCTCTAGTTAAACATTGCTTTAAGAATAGTAATTGAGATTTGAAAAATATTACTCTCTTTGAAACTTTGTATGAGTAACATTTTATATCTTCCTTTTGTTGGAAAGAGTTGGTAGAAGAGTCCTTGGTTGGGTAGGGTCTCATTCAAGATACAAAAAATTGGGTTTACATGGTCTAGTGGAAATTAATCATGGTACATATTCAACATCAATATTATGCAGACTGTTTTCATTTGAATATAGAGTTTGAGTTTGGTGATTGGGTTCTTCATAGAGTTTCACAACACATGGTACATTATCATTTTTGTATGTAGGGTATGTTGGAAACAAGGGTTGTGGGCTGATATGAGATCAATGGATGATTGGGAAAGGTATCCTATTGGTTGGACATACCATCTGTTTTGAAATATATCCACAATATGTTTCTTGAATCCAGTATGAGGAGGTATATAGAAAAACATCCCATATGGTTAAATGGGATGATAATGATCTTGAGCCTAATACATCCATTAATTAGAAATTAGTTAAAATTACAGATCTCTTAGAGAAGGAACAACTTGGTAAAATGATTCTTTTGGTATGGGTATTGTGGTACTGTTGGTAGTATGTTTGTGAGAGCTGGTTTCAGGAATCATTAATGGGGGAGAAATGGACATCAATCATTTTGAGTCTAAGATTCTGACAAATTTTTTGTGATATCTAGAATTTAGGGTTGGGAGATTGAAACAGCTCATACTTCTTTTCATATAATCCCTTCCTCAATTTTTATTATTTGTTATTTTCTATTTTTTATAGAAATTATCATGTTCACTCTCTCTTGGGTGATTAAACACCATGTAAGGGGATTACACACCATGTAATGGGATTACATGTCCTATAATGGTTTCTATGAAATTTCCCCAAGTCATATTCAGGGAATAATATCATTACACTCCTAAAAATGGTTATATATCATGTAAAGGAAAAAATATGATTTTTAATAAAAAAAACAATATTCAAATCATCATTTTTGTATATCATGAATTATATGACATGTAATGGGATAAAGAATAGTGTAAATATCATGACTTTTTGTTTTTAGGGAGATGCATTAGTGAATTTAATTTTATTCAACCATGATGCCTCCCTATCTAGATCTAGATCTCATCCAAGGTGATTTTGGGGATCCCTTCTACTTTCAGAGGATTCTCCCAGTAATTGATCCCTATAGTTATTGTGTTTTGCCTCTTTGAGTAAGAATTATTTTTGATTATTCACTCCTTTGGAAATTTACACTAAATTGGCTAGGTCTATGGTTAATATTCATGATCTGGTAGTGTTTTCTATTGGTCCTTTTATTTTTTTAATATGATTTGACCTTCCAAGTCCACTATATTGGTTTCCAATCACCATTGTATGAGTTGAATAGTTTTATATCATTTGATGTTGATATTTATATAAAATGGGTTAATTTTATGAATTTCTTATCATTCACAATAAATTTCATTGTGTTGTTCATTTAATTGAAGTTATTTTTGGTTTCAAGTAATTTCATCAAAAGATATGTTATTTTAAAAAAAATATTTATAAATAGATTTGTTTTGATTCGAAAATGGGTTTCGAAACACCAAATTTATTTTTATTGGATTTAAAAAATATTTTATAAATGGAGAAATTGTTTTAAAATGAAATCTATAAATCACTGAACATTAGAAACCTTGGGGCATTGTTAAATAGAAAATGGAAACCTTATTCTGTGTGGCACCACTAGTGGTTGTTTTGTTTATTTTGACAGACAGTGCAAGGACTCAATATTATTTGGATACAATTTTTGACATTTTTTTTTCAATTTTATGTCTAGTATGTATTTTCCAATTTTCTAAAGGCCAAATTTTATTTTTCGTATTCAATTACTGAATTTTATAACATGGTGTTTTTTACAATGGATTGTTTCT
This sequence comes from Viscum album, assembly GCA_963277665.1. Lineage (NCBI taxonomy): Eukaryota > Viridiplantae > Streptophyta > Magnoliopsida > Santalales > Viscaceae > Viscum > Viscum album. The sequence goes on from OY728161.1 coordinate 1,605,864,929, forward strand.
CACAGATCATTATATATAGTTGCATCAAAAAAAAATACATAATTTCAAGGATATGTATTTACTTGATTTACATATGATTCATTGATATTATTTCCTATTTTATCACCTCTAATTGTCATTTTTATATCCTGATAACATTAATGTACTTTATGAAAAAATTTAAAATTATTAAAAAATGTGTTTGGAGTTATCAATAGTCTTTGTAAAATAGTTTTTGTTATAAAATGTATAATTTCTGCATTCTTTATATTTTTCCTTGTAAAGACTCTATGGTTGTATCATTGTGTTATTTTTCACAAAAACAATTTTTACAATTGGGCGGTTTTAGATGTTTTTTTTCATGATCCATTAAAATGAAAGGGAATATTGTTTCATGTTGGATCCACTAGATGTTGTTACCTTCAATTTTGGATCTTTTAGAGGTGACCATTGGTCAAATTGAGATTGGTGTCAGAATCATACCTTTTTAGTTTTGATAGTTTTGATTATATTGTAAGGAACTATAAGTATAACAATTTAATTTACTTTTCACTCAAATTTTAGCTCTTGAATTGATTATATACGTGATTTTTTAATGTTATCATTATTGCACCTCATAATAATATTCCATATCAGGTGGATTTTCTAGTTGAACTAAGTATGTATGTTATATATATTTTGAGATTTTTAATATCCATATGATATGTTTTTGGTTTTTCTTGATGGACAGAGAAATTTTAATAATGTATTTTTTTGATTTCTTGGTACACTAGATTATTGATTTTTTAATTTTAATAGTTTTCCCTCTATCACACAATTACTACCTAATTATGTAAAACTGAGTAGATTCATTAAGAAACCGATGTGGTGAAATTTAATTATGGGTTTATGTCAACTATGATTCACATGTTAAGGGAAAACATTGTGATGAAATCATTCCAAAATAATATATAGTCTTACCTTGGGAGTTGAACATTTTAGAAGATCATACAAGAGAGCCATTCGATAGTGAAACATGGAAAATGACATGCATCATGGTTGGTTAATTGATTAGTGAACCACACAACCAAACTAGGTTTCTTCTTATATTTATTAAAAATGGAAAAATGAAGTATTCTTCCCAACCTATTTTGATCCTTATGTAAAATTTTTAATTTCCCCCTCATGTGGCTAAACTAGAGGATATCATGGGAGCTCCCTCTACCATACCTCTACATTCCCCTTGATGTGAGGTGTTTGTAGAGATGTTTTGTTGATATTTCTGGAGAGTCTCTTTTTCAACCCACCTTATATTTTTTCACATATATCCCACTTATTTTTAGGTTTTTATGCTAGGGGTTTTCAATAATTATATTGATGTAAGGTGGAATCTAGTGATGATAATGGGGAATTAATGTTTCATGTTTTGGAGACATCCTCAAAAGATGAACACAAGTTCTTAATGTAAACATATGTATTTTCCTATGGTTTTTATTAAATTATAAATCTTATTGTGTAACTGGGTAATGGGTGGTTGCAATTTTTGTGTGGGGATGTTTTGAGAGCATGACACATGAAAATATAAAGTCACCTCTCTTTGTTTCTTCAAGTGGATGATACATATTTGGTTCTAGTTAAAAATAAATTGTTTTATTAGGATGAATTATTACTTAGGAATTGTAATAATTCATTATTTTTTATGTTTGTATTGAAATACAGGCCCAGGAGATTGTAAAATCTTTGATGAGGATTAGATTATCTTTTGAAAAGAGGCAAATCCTTTATAAAGGGAAAAATCAATTTTTTAGGTTTGTGATCCCCAATTATCCACACAGGGTATATACATCATGTTTATATTGAAATTGTTAAGCTTCCATGACACCGTGTGTGATTTAATTTATTTAAAATTAATTTTTTACCACAAAACTCTTATGCATAGGATGTAAAATTAATGTTCCGTGATGGCATATTGAAGAATATCTCTCTACCTCTACATCATATTCCAAAAGTACGGATCTTATATATATGTAATGAAATATACAGAACCTATATGTTTATAAACATAAATGATGAATATAGTGGACCTTGGTATAGGTTTCCATTAACCCCTTTATGCAATAAGGGTGATAGAATTGGAATAATTGGAATTGGGATATGTCATATGGGACATCAAGTCCCCTTATAAACATTGGTATTGTTGTTTGGGGAGTGGGGGAGTGTCCCCCTAGAACTAGTTTGTTTGCACTTTGTGGGTTAAATCATAGAAAAAAATATTTTGACATATTTTTTAACCACTAATTTAGCTTCATCTTGGATGTTTGATGTGGAGTATTCTGTCTTTCTTATGTGACACAGATATGGTAATATTAATGAGGATAATTAGGTTAGGATGTTATCATATTCATATCGATATATTATTTTCCCTTTGTATAATGGGCTTTAACCGATAGATGGGAATTAGACGTAGGATCCCATATGTGGTACCCACAATATATTGTGCCTTAGGGGACAATGATGACAACTTTAGTCCCTAGTTGACCCAAGTGAGTGTGAGTAAAGGGGGGTTAGTATGGTGAAAACATATAATGGAAATGGTATTGGATATTTTTTGAGTATAGATACATGAATTAGCATATGTTCTGGTATTACTGAGTGATGCGTTTGATAGGACCATTTTTTAGTGGTTAAGGATTAGGGTGGGTCCAAAGAACCCTAGTGGAAACCCTTGTGGGTGAGGTGATATCGAGTGGCTCAACATGGTGTTATTTTTTTACAATATAGTCATAATGAGATTATTATTTGAGGACATATAGGCACTAAGACATAACCTAAGACATGGGGATAAACTAGTAGTTAATTAAGCCATGTTGATGAGCCACTGATATTTTTGTTATATGCATTGAATCCATTTTTGTTTGTATTCTATGTGATGGTCCTGGGGATAGAGTATTGCCCCATGTTTATGAATTTTTTTATGGATTATTAGCAGAAAATGTTGGATTATACACCATTTATAATGATGTCCTAGTAATTTTTCTAGGAAGATGTGGTGACCCCAAGAGTGGATGATATGATATAAGATCTTTTAGGCATGTTTTGACCCTCTGATTGGATATATTATCAGGCTCTGAGGTTCGATACCTTCCCAAATTCAATTATTGATTTAAAATATTATATGATGATATTTTTCATCACGTTCTTTACATCATATGAGGTTTTTGGGTTAATAATACCCATAAGTGCAAGTGATAGTAGGTTTAAGGGGGGAAATTCCCTTGAGTGTTTGTGATATGGGGTTATGGGTAGGATGGTAACCCTAAGTGTATAATATTTTTTATAGGTTATAGGGTAGGACATATTACCCACATATAATGGTATAAAGTCCTTATTGGGATGGACATGGACCCCCCAATTTGGTTGATGTATTATTATAAGATACATCTAGTATTGTCCAAATTTTATTCGATCTCAGGTGACAACATCAATACTGAGGTCTAATGGTGATTATTTTGTTTCACTTCCATGATATATTTGTATTCATATCATATGAAATAATGTAAGAAATAGTTTTTTAATAATATTTGAGACACCATTGGTGGATTCCTAATATGTTTTTCTCAAACCCTACTCGGGTGACCCTATCAATTTTCTACGCTAGCAGATATCTTCTTCACAGGTTAAGATAGAGTCTAGGTTGAGTGTTTCATAATCTTGTTTTGTTATATTGGTGTACATTTAGAGAATATGAGTTTACTTTGCTTTGGGATATTATTAGTTACTCATTGTTCATTTCAAATTAATTTATTTTTATATGTGATTAGCCATGTGATTGATCTCTATGTTGTATAATTATATGATTTTATATCCATTTGTTAATACATGGTTACTTTTTAATGATTAGGTTAACTATGATTGTTTTTATGTGTAATGTATACTTATTTTAACAATTTTATCTCTCTAATATGAGTTTATATTCTTCCCATGTAATCATATGAGACCATCTCTACTAGTTTATAGTCTCTAGTGTATGGTGGGTCTCAAGCTGAGACATAGTTGAGTGGTATTAGGAAAATAGATTATAAATGTTTTATTATAAGATATTTTCATTATATTACAATTTTTAGTATAGTATTAATGAAATAAGAATGTGTCTGATCTTTTGATGTACCATACAGTGGTGGGTCATGAAAACATTTCTGGTTGTTTTTCCTCGTTACTATAGTTATGGGATTACTTTTCATGGGTTTTTATGTAACATTTGGGATATTTATTCATGTGTGATGTACTAAATTGGAGATTTTTACTTATTCATTGGATCATGGAATGTATTTCCATGTGTATATGGTGTATGAATCATATTTTCAACATATGATTCACATGACATATTTTTTCTTATATGGAAATGATTTTATTTATATTGGGGGATTAATAATTTAATGTATCAATAATTAAATAAGTTGGGTTTCTACATATAATATTTTATTAGGGTTCTACTCAAATAAACCACAATAGTTTCCTAATTATTGTATGTCAGAAGGATCTTACAACGAGTGTTCCTTATAAATGGATATAAAAATCATTCATGAAAAGGACATAGAGTGTCCCTTAGTTGGTTGGTGTTGGAATTGGATTCCTAGGTTATGGAAACTTGGTATGTTGTCTTATGAATGTGATGCCATGATAACAATTTTGAAAAAAGAGGAATGTTTTGGTTATTTAAAGTGTAAAAAAACCTATATAATTTTTTTTTCATATAGATTATTAATGGTATTCTACTAAATAGAACTATATGACTATGGTTTTACTCAATATTAATTTTCAAATGATAATGTAATCTTATTAATATAAATATATATATGTGTGTGTGTGATATTATTCATTGAGGTTGTATAATAGAATGGGTATTCCTAATAATGATTCCTAACATAGTGTGGGTACTTATCATGAGTATGATATTCCTTGTGTTTATATGAATTATTATCAAAGAGAGGGAATATATGAAGGTGAGTTACTATATGACATTAGGGATGGGAGCATAGTTGATACACCATTATCTAAGACCTGTAATGGAATTTTATTATGGGCTATGTGGGAGATCCTTGAATATTTGAGGCAAAATATATGATATTGTCATGCTATTGTTATAATGTAATGATAGTGTTCTTTTCTATTATGGATTATGTGAGTTTTGATATGAACAGGAAACCAAAATAGGGGGAATCATATAATTTTTTTGACTTTACGAGTGGAAATAATTGAACGTTTTTATGGATGGTATTGAAAAATGATAGGTGTTATCAAAAAAATCATATTGGTATATAAAATTCATTGTGATTTAGTGATGCAAAGCTCTATGTGTTGTTTTACTATTTGAATTGTATTTTAAATGGAATGATTTGTCGGAATCTTGACATATTGGCTCATGGTGATTCCATGATGAGATAAAATATTCTGAACCTAGATTGTTTTATATAAGTTGGATATTGTATTTTTGTACTTTTTTTGTTTCTTAACAATTCTCGAGATGTAGGTGATTATGTGGTTAGCCAAGGCATGAGTGATATATTAAACATGTTGGAAAGAAAAATATTGTCTTTATTTGGATGTATTATGTTATCTTGTGATAGGAGCTTGGTAAGTTGTTTAGGGATATGATCTAAGGTTTGATGACATGAGACTAATGGGTGTGTGGTCAGTTGATATGGTAGCGTAAAATAGTTTGGTTTTAATAAGATTGAGTAATACCGCTAGTAAGACCATTGAGAAGGTTCTTTTGAGGTTCACTCTACCCTTGAGGAGTATATTTAGTTTTGGAATAACATTATGAGAAAACAATTCATGCATTATGGTTAGACTGAAAAGGTTAAACATTATTAATATTAGGTTACATCAGTGAAAACCCATGTTAAGGTTAATGAATGATGGATTTTAAGATACATGTGTAGGAATGAAGGATATAGGTTTGAGGATAGGTTCATAGAGGATTCCATTAATTGTATGGTGACATCATGAATAGATTAGAGTAACGTGGTAAAACCTATTAGATCTTATTCCATGAGATGGTTTTTCAATATTAATGATCATGTCTTGAGAGGACAGATAAGTGTGTGATATTGGAATCCCCTAATATTTTAAAACTATAAAACATGTCTATTCCCATGGACCTATACCCATAGTTTAGAGAAACTGTGGGATAATGATGTATACCCAAAACTATACCAATTTGTTTTAAAAAAACTGTCAGTACAACTCTTTTTATATATAGACAACATTGGGATAATCCTTTCCCACCTCATTTGAATAACTAACCCTCACCCCTCACCTCTTTAGGTGAGATTCATTGTCCCCCTCCCTCATCAGGTGAGCTTCAACATCCCCCTTGCCTCATCGGGTGATATTTAGAACTTGCTCCCCTACACTAATTTCCCATACCTCCAAAGTGAGCAACGACCACCATCTCCTAGGGATATATCCTCTATTTTATCCATTTTTATTTTAATCTTCCAAAAAAATCACATATGTTAGTTCCAAATATTTATTCTCTCATTCTTATAATTGTTTTCATTTTTATGTAAGTTATCATGTGATCGACGTAAGACAATATTTTCTTCATTATGGTTAAATATAGATATATTGTTTTTTTGTTGATGTTTTTAAATTCTACATATCAAGAGTTTTCATTAAGGTAAGGAAGTAAAGCATTACCACTATTTTAATTTTTTTATATGGTTTTATGTTCTTTTTTTAGCACTACTCCTTGGAGTGATAGTTGGTGTGGCTGTTTGAGTATAGTCATGTTGCATGTGCTGTTTTGGATTTGTTTTGAAGTTTGGTTGGTTGTTTTTTTTTGAAAATTTATTTCTATGTTAGTTCCTAATAAACCATAAAAATAATTTATTATGTTTCTAATTTCATATATAGAGTATAACTCAATAGTTTTTTGTGTTTTTATATATATTTATCTCAATAAATAATGTATAAATACATGTAAGAGATGTGGTTTATTATAAATTATATTTTATGTAAATTTCATCTACTATGTGTTTGTTGAAATGTTAATACTGGGTTATCATGAATTAAATAAAATTGTGTTTATGGGATGATTTAATAATAATTATAAAAAATTAATAACGATATTTAATAAATGTTTTCAAATTATAAGAGGTTTTTTTTATTTTTTTCAAGAGGATTTTAATTCCAGGATTATCTTCCTTTATTTATTTCTCCTATTATGATATGATTTATAATGATACAAAATAGTGTTATATAATGGAACTATTATTATATTTAACTAGGGTAATGAGATATTTAATTGTAGGGTTATTAAATATGAAGTGAGTGGTTTATAAATGTTTTTATTATATTTACTAATGAATTTATTTAGAACAAATCATGTAAGAGACATACATACTAAAGGGGGTTCTAGAAATAAGTACACATTCTATGTTAGGTTACTCATTACAGAGACTTTCTATAATTTTAATTAAAATCATTCTAGGATAGACTGGTTAGGGATATGAATTGGATAATTTCTTTTTGTATACCCTTAGTATTTTACGTTATAAACATGATAGTTACATCATCACTAGTTTAGAATCATGATTAGGTCAAAGGTCAGCATTATGATTATTAATTGACTAAATGGTTCATCAAAATCTTTTCATTAGGCCTTTGGTTATTATCCTATGATATCTAGAAATGTATTATTTAATAGAATTCATTTATTTATAAATTTTATTATGTGAATGTTCATGTTGATAAAACATGACTTATATTTGATTTTATTTATATTATATTATTTCATATAATTAAATGGTTATTTTTATTATATGAATTTCAAAATAAAATGTCATCATTTTTTCAAAAGATTGTGCATAATGAATTTGTTGGAATTCAGAAGGGTATCAATTCTGATAACCTTATAAACAATTTCTATATATATGGTTTTGGACTCATTTCATGAATGAAATGAAAAATATCTACCTTGAGATAATGGGTATTTTAAGTACTTCTCTTGATTTGATAAGATAATAAATGTGATATTCTTAATTTCCACAAGGATATGTGTAGACAATGTTCATTTTCTATTCTAATCTATATTTGTTTTTACATTTTTAAATTTCTCTACTCATGGTCATCAAATCCGATTTTTCTATTGTTTTTTATTTCTATATGATATTTGGATATATTTAAAAGATAATAATTATTTCTATATTTGTTTTATTTATGTTTTATTTTACATTTAGTATTTAATTTAATTTTTATTCATTGCTTGAATGTTATTTATTTAAAAACACTTTATTTCATATGTATTAATGAAAGATATATGATGTTTTCATCATAGATTACCTAATGGATTTTTTTTGTTTTATTTTTATTCACGATACATCATTTACATTGCTTGGTATCTAAATAATGATATGGGATAATCTTCTACCATTGATTAATGAATATAAAGATGTGATATGAGAATTTGGTATTTTTGTAGTTTACATATGTTCATCATCAAGAGAGAGATAACATTCTAGTACAAGAAATAAATTACATCGATATACATGAGATAAAAACTATAGATAATGATTTTGATAGAGTGAAAATTTTAATCGATGATTCACAAATGTCAGTTTATCAATATTGTCGTAAAATAAAAAGATAAAATTTATAATGTGGTTATATCTTGAAAAAACAATGGGTGGATTTTTTAATAACTTCATTGATTATATTATAACTGAATTTAATGAAATTCTCCATGATGGTGTATAAATTCTATCAAATCTTTATAACCCTTGGATTTTAATTAAAAATCACGGATTCAATACTAATAATGTTCATTTTTTTTGATGATTTCTATTTATTTTGGGGGGAAAACTAACCTTAATGACTATAAAGAATACAATAAGTCTCAATGTAAGTAAAATGCTAACCAAACACAATCTAATGCTTCCCATAAAGTCCTGTGTAACCTTACATTTATTCATAGGTTTCAAAATTTATTCACATATTCCTAAATATCAGCTAATATGTCATGGAATTATTTTAAAATAATTAAAGGTAATTATGGGTTGGTTCACCCTACAAATGGATTAGCATTGTAGGAATTTTATGCCAAATATAATAATTTTACAGTTGAGGTTCATAATTTCATGATGGGTCATTCCTATGATGGTTATAATTATTTTGGTATGATATTACATCTAACAACACAAGGCTAGTTTTTATTCACATTTATAATCTTCCATGATGGATGTGTATGAAAATACATTTATGATTTTGGGGTGTACAAATATTTGGACTATATGATCCCAGTAATTATTTAGACGTCAACTTGAAACCTTTAATAAGTGAGTTGTAGTGACTTTGGGATATTGGTGTTTTCACATTCGATTAATCTAAAAACAATATATTTCAGATCTGTGCTCCCCATCTATAACCTATAAATATTTTTTCTACTTATGAAACGATGTCTGGAGGGATCCTGAATGAAACTATATCATGTCATGTTTTCATAAATAATAGATGATTGAAAATTCTTAAATATTGTCGTAATATAAATTTTCTGATTCATTGATGATTATGTTCAATAGATCATCAATACACGAAGAATTTTGGGAGGTTTTATAATACTATTTACATTGAACAAACACCTCAACATATGAAATGAACTGATATGATTAATTAATTGAATTATTTCAATTTTTACTAGGGAATGAATATTTGAAATCTAGAAATGTGAAGAATTTTGACACTTGAGCCACATATAATTTTAATACCATATATATCTTTTTTTAATTCCCATGTTGGTATACTAATTTTTTACATAATTTTTCAGATGTAATGAACACTCAAGAAAAATATATTTAAAATTTTTCATTCAATTATACTAATTATAAGGTTGAATACCCATGATGACATCAGATGTTGTTGGGACTTGATGGATTGAGGTAATCGACCAAAACTTCATCATGTGGGTATTGGTGAAAAAATTGAAATCTCCTCATGAATCATATGTGGTGATGAAGATATAACCTAAAACGAGTCAACAAAATGGATTTGAAACTAAAATCCTTAAAGGATCCTTAATATCACATTGTTCATATTGAATTGATTCCAATAGAAAATTATCATTTTCAATCCAATAATACAAGTTTGAAAATTATTCTATTGTCTATTTTCTAAAGGCCTATGTTATAAATGGTTATCCGAGTCATTCATGAGAAAAATTAAAGAAGAGGAACCATTAAATTTGTGTGATGGGTTAAAAAATTCATTTTTCATTATGCATAGGTATGCTGCATTTAATAGTTTATCTTCCAACTAAAACACTTATTGGGGAACCATTTATTTTTGGTGGATGTATCCTACTAAAATAAATATATAAACAATGAAATCTTATGTCTAAAACAAGAATTATCCTTAAGTTTCAATTGTGATAAGATATCTTGCTAAGTAATGTATGGATTCATTTCAATATATTTGTTTGATGTGATAAAAACACATAAATGGCCAATGAAAAATTAATATGGTTGTATTGGTAAATTGATCCCTCATTTCCATAGCATACATAAATAGAAGTACTTTTTGGGTTATATTCATTGGCTACATTAAACCTTGAAAATATGAATATGACACAACACACATCCATGTTTGACTGTTGTTTTATCGATGAGTATACTGGGAATGTAAATTGGATATTTATATGTCATATCATACTATTTAATTTAAAATATAACTTATACATTAAATATCATTAAATTTGGGGAACATAAAAAATATAAGTAGAGATATTCGATCTTTTCCTTTGAGAATGAGAGAGGATTTGAATTTCCAATAGTTTCCTGTTTGGTTGAAATCAATGGTATAAAATTTAGTTTAATTAACATAAATATAGATATCCATTTAATATTATTATTTATATATATTTAAGATATTGATATTTGATATTGACTCCATTTCTTATGAATTATGAGCATTCTATGTTGGTCACAATTCAGTGGTTTGTGAATTAAAATATTTAATAATCAATGGGTTTAAATTTTTTACATATGGACGAGAGGTGAAAATGAGAATGCACAATGATAGTGTTATATTATCTATTACAATAGATAATAATTATAGTGTATCAAATAGTTTTCCCCTATATAAATATATGTATTACATTATACACGATTAGAAAATATTGTTATTGGATTACTAATCATAGGGTTAAGGTGCTAGGATGAAATGTATATTGGTTGACTGAATGAAGTGACATGGTATATATACTAATGATTGTTGATTCATAGTTATTGTAATTAGTAGATTCCTAGCTATTGATAAAAATAAAAGTTGATATCAATGGAAAAAAGTATTTTATGTGAAATATCATCTAACACATAATTATGCTTTGATAATTTGAGAAATAACAAGACATATAATTTCATGATGTTTATGATGTAATAGACTCCATTGAAGACCGCATTGGTGTTGACCAAAATATTTCATTTGATCACTAAAGTTTTTCGATTGTCAGAGTTGATGGTGATCCAAAAGTTGTAACATCCCAAGTAAGTAATGAATAATAGATATTTTTATCTATGCCTATTAATGAATTAGATAGTGTTTTAGAGGCTTAAAATGAAAATAAATCCAATCTTAAGCATGGAATACACTAATATTTTTAAAAGATTGTTTTACTTCCTTTTAATGGAAAACCATTCTTAAATAAATATTTTGAAACTTTTATAAGCTATGTTTTTCAAAATAAACTTATTCTTTATGATTGCGACATCAAAATTTTATTTGTGTGAATTTTTGGTATTTTTCCGATAAAGTTCATTTTTTAATGAATAGTGAAAATGTTGTATTTTAATTCAAAACCTCTTTTTAATATAATTTATTTATATTATTATATTATCTTTTTAATTGGTTTTAAAGTGAAATTAGAATATATTTTTACCATTTAATCTAATGGTGGTCATTGGAATCAATTTCACTTTGAAATTGGACTTAAACTACTGTCAATCTTTTGATACTTATTGTTTCATAAAAACACGCTATTTCTCATGACAACAGGAATTAATTATTAAATTAATTAATGCATCTTATATGTTTTGAATTTTTTAAAATAGACATCATTTTTGAATTCATAATATCAAATATAGCTTAGGGTGATGTTTTGGAATTTTTTTGAAAAACTTCAATTTTTAATGAATAGTGAAACCACTAAGTGGTAGTTAAAGAACCTGATTTTTTGTTTAAATGAAACTTTTCCACTTCTGTGATTTGATTTTCAAAAATCCTACATACATGGTTGTCATTAAGAATTAAAATTTGGTTCAATGAGATTAAAATAATTTTTTGGTGAATAGTAACTTTTAAGTTCTTAATCGCGATTAGAGGTAATTAGTGTAGTTTAAGGTAAAATAATGTTTTAATAATATGAGATGAGCTTGACACATGTCCTACACTCCTTTTATATGTCATGTCCGAACAAGAAAATCAATGGGTCAACATGGTGACCCCATGGAGCCACATTGGTTGGGAAATGACATAAATAACTTTTTATTTAATGTAAAAGTAAAAATAACACAAACATGAGATGTTTTACAAAAACAATTTTTACAAGTGGTTATACAAGTCATAATTTTGACTATAAATATTCATTATAAATATAAAAATATTTCCTATATCATGATATTTTTATTATAATTTTTAGACATTAAATATATTAAATTATTTATGACATCATGATGATGCAGCGATTACCTCATTAATAAAGGATTAAAATAAAATGAAATGATAATGTAAAATATATGACCTACACATGTCCAAAACCTATTGTATGTGTGGATTTCGAACCCTTATCATCTTACCCTAGAATTATATCAATGTGGGACCTTTTGAATCCGAAACGCATTTTAAAATAAACATTTCTTTACTTTCCAAGAGTGCCCCTCCTCTCCTCTTATAAAAGGCCCCCACCTCTACCTCATTGCCCACACTTCCAAAGCCTTTGGCTCAGCCAACCCCTGCCCATTTTGTCTCTCCACTTCCCTCTCTTAATCCTTGAATCCTAACATTGGGCATAAGTCTTCCCAAGGAAGCCTTTTAACTCAATCCAAAGGGAGTTACCTGATTTTAAGGTAATGTCTTCACTTGAGTCCTTTTGTTTTATTTTGCTTCTCAAACCCCCTAATCTCTTTTTATTCATTTCTTTTGTAACAACTCCAGTATCTTCAATATACTATGATGTTGTTATAAGAATTATTCGACCTACACTTACACAAACCTACATCTAATGGTTAAAGAAAATATTGTTTCCGTGGATGGCGAATTTCGGCCTCCCGAAACGATGATTGTTCAACATTCCTTTAACACCTTCATAGGTGTCCATTAAGATGACACTATATTTATATATGATATATAATATGTTTATGTTTTCCTTAAGCTTCTGTATTTTTCATTTTGGGCATACCTTTATGGTTTCCATTATGGGTAAACGCGATATCTTCATTTAAGGAAGTGCGGACTACCGCCTCCTCAATGTGATTTGATTCGTTAATAACATATGTGGGACGTATAGAGGATTGAGTTCTGATATTATATATGATATTAAACTGGAATTATAATATAATTATATATAATTATGATTCCATTCTATAGAATACAAAATAGAAATGAAAGTAGCATTCATGCGTACGTACGGCTTACCGTCCCCATGAACGGTGCATTTCATTTCTTACCTATAAATGATTATGTAATATTATAAATGCATGTATATGATGGATATATATGATATATATTATATATAATCATGATTATAATTTTGGATATAATGGATACATGGACAACTTGTAATTATAAAGGGTTTATTTTTGACTCAAGTACCAATGATCGTTAAAACGAACGTTATTAACTTAAAGAATTGCATAGTGTTAATAACATGGAAATAAGTGATATAAAAGGAATAATGAACTTTAAAAAGGTTCTTAAACAAGTAGAAATTAACTCAAGGTTATTATTCATTAGATTAAAGAACGACCGAGTCAAGTCGGACCCAAGGTATGGGACTTCGTCTCAATCTCCTTTAATTGAGGCATATTTTGTTTTATACACAACCTTCTTTTATACGGTGTATAAACCCCTTTGACTTTTACGTTTATCCAAAAGGAATCTTTTTTATACGAAGTGTTTTACTAAATGACAAAAGGGAATGTTTTTGTCATACGTATGAGGCAACAACGAATTCTCCGCCGTCGTGACCATTATTTGAGTTTCGGCGTCCTCTATAAGTCGTACCTTTTTTTTAAAGAAAAAAATAAATACCATGTTTTAATTTTCATTTATTTTGGTATTGAAAATGGTTTTCATAATGTTTTTTATATCAATGTGTTGTATTGATATCTTGTGATTGAAATGTGGAAATGTTATGTTTCCTTTATTCATGTTTTATGTTATACGATTATGTTGAAGTTCTTGGTCATTATTATGAAGACGGGTGGTTCCGTGATAAACTAAGGGCGGGTGATCCAGATATTTCTCTCCAATGCATTGGGTAACGTAAAGGAGTGAAACTTTAAGGTTTCTCCGAAGAGATTTAGGGAATATACTGTGATGGGTAATCCAAACGTAACCAAGAGGGTTACTCCCTACGTAAGAATGTTATGAATGCCTCAAGTTACCTTTATGTCTTATGATTTCTATGATTTATTCGTGATTTGATGAGGTCTGTTAAAGTGCTTATGTTTTATGGGTAATGTATGATTTCATTATTATGTATATATGATCTTATGTTTCCTTTCCATATTTTTATAACTCATACTGAGCTTTTTATGCTCATCCCAAGTTTTTTTTTGAAATGTTTTTCACAGGTCAAGGGAAAGGTACATGATATGATGATATTGTCAAAAAAGTGTCAAGAATGAATCCATGTTTTATTTTAAATATGTTTCCATTGATGGGAAAAATTAATACTATCTTTATGTAACCACTTTGTTTATATGTGGAATGTAATGCAAGTTTTATGTTCTAATTCTCTAAAACACTAAACCTGAAAAGATCCTCAATGTGTAATCTTATAATAACTCATGATTAAGTAATGTTTAAGGCTGGGGCCTTATAGTTGGTATCAAAGGTCGGTTTAGATAACTTTAGGAGTTATAATTCTATTAAATGATTATCTAAATTTTTTTTTTATGGTCAAATTGAAATGATATAGCAATTGAAGTTTACCATGATGCTTCATCTAAGGGATGTTTGTTCAGAATGGTTTTCTACATAGGAAATAGGGAAGCAGTGCTAGGAAGGCATACAGAAGGAAGTAACCTTTTGAATCAGCATCCTGAGATGGTTGGAATTGGAACTGAATAGTTTGTTGCAGTAATTTCACAGTTGACTCAAGCGATAAATGATGGTGGTATCCATGCACGAGATTAGCCAGATCAACCGCAGAGGAACATGTCAGTGGTGGAACATTTCATGAGGCAACATCCCCCATCATTCAGAGGATCATCTGACCCTGTGTTAGCTGAAGGGTGGATTAAAGCACTGGAGAATATTTTCGATGTCATGCGGTTTTCAGACAATCAAAAGGTTTGTCTTTCTATTTACCGTTTGGAGGTTGAGGCAGATCAGTGGTGTTCAATGGTTAAAAATATCAAGGACGCTGATGAAATTTATGCTCTTGACTGGGATGAATTTAAAGGTATGTTCCTTGAGAAGTATTTTCCTAAGGTTGTTCGACTTATGATGTAAAATCAATTCCTGGAATTGAGGCAAGAGGAAGACTTAATGGCTGCCTATGAAGAGAGGTTCACTCGATTGGCAAGGTATGCTCCAAATTTTATCCGAGACCTTGATAGTAAAATAAATCGTTTTTACTCAATATTAACGCCAAAATATTGAAGGTCATTAGCTTCTCGTGAGTTTAAAAGTTATGAAAATCTTGTTCAATGTGTTGAGAAGGTGGAAATGGAGTTTGCCGATGACTATGTGTTCTATAACAACCAATAGAAGAAGAGGCCGAGGTGGCAGGAGAAAGGGAAGAATTCTTCAAAAAAGTCTGATGGTAAGAAATCTAAGTTTCCAGTTTGTGATAAATGTGGAAAAAGGCATGTAGGGGAATGTCTTCTGAATTCTGGAAAGTGCTACCAATGTGTTAAGATGGGACATAAGTCTTGTGATTTCACTTAAAAAGATCATGGTGATGGTAAGTTCAAATTTTATTTACAGTTAGTGAAATGTTTTAAGTGCAATGAGATGGGTCACTAAGCAAACGAGTGTCCGACAAAGAGCTCGAGTGATGGGAAGCAGTTAGACTACAAGCAGAAAGGGGCGGTGAAATCTTTTTCAACTACTTCAGTAGATGTCAGGCCATCAAATGAAGTTGTATCCGGTACTTTGTTTGTTTTTTTCAGATTATGCCAGTGTGTTGTTTGATTCGGGGTCTACACATTCTTTCATCTCTGAAACCTTTTCTAGTAAAATGGGAATACCATCTCAAGAAATGACCCATGAACATGTGGTAAAAATACCTGGGGGAAATGTTGAGGCAAAAAAAATTTATAATAATCTTCCTATCCTTATCTGTGGAAAGAACCTACATTAAAACCTTATTGTTCTACCTCTAGTAGAGTTTGATGTTATCCTGGGTATGGATTGGATCTCTATTTCCCATGCTAAGATTGATTGTAGAGATAAAGAAGATTCTATTCAGAAATACTTTCAGTTTGTGTACAAGAATGAACTATTATTGTTGATAACTTATCAAGAGGCCGAGAAACTACTAAAAGATGGAAATGAATGTTACCTTGTACATATTTTTGAAAACAAGGGAACTGTTCAGATTAATGATGTGCCAGTGGTAAATGAGTATCCTGATGTTTTTCCGGATGAGTTTCCTGGAATAATACCAGATTGGGAAGTTGAATTTACTATTGACTTAGTTCCTGATGCTAAGCCAATTTCGAAACCCCCTTATCGAATGGCTCAAATTGAACTTTTAGAGTTGAAGGAGCAGTTGCAAGATTTATTAGAGAAAGGTTTCATTCGACCTAGCATGTCACCTTGGGGTGATCCTGTTTTATTTGTTAAAAAGAAAGATGATTCTATGAGACGTTACATTGATTATAGAGCCTTGAATAACATCATTGTTAAGAACAAATATCATTTGCCTCATATCGATGATTTGTTTGATCAGCTCCAGCGAGCTCAGTATTTTTCATAGATTGGCCTGAGATCGGGGTACCATCAGCTGAAGGTAAAGGAAACAGATTTTCTGAAGACTGTGTTTCGTACAAGATATGGCCATTATGAATTTGTAGTAATGCATTTTGGGCTAACCAATGCACCTATTGTATTAATGGACTTAATGAATAGAATTTTCCATGAGTTCTTGGATAAGTTTATGGTGTTTTTCATTGATGATATTTCGGTGTTTTATAAAAGTAATGAGGAGCATGAAAGACATTTAAGGGTTATGTTTCAAACCTTAAAAGAAAATAAATTGTATGGTAAATTCATCAAGTGTGAGTTTTGGTTGCAAAAAATTTCTTTCCTTGGTTACATTGTTTCTAAAGATGGGAAAACTGATGATCCTACAAAAACAAAGGTTGTTGAAAAATTGCCAAGACCCACAAATGTAATATAGATTCGTAGTTTCCTTGGTTTGGAAGGCTATTACCGAAGGTTTATCAGAAATTTTTCACGGTTATCTAGTCCAATAACTAAACTAACTTGGAAGAGTGTTACGTTTATCTAGACAAAAGAATGTGATGATTATTTTCAAGAGTTCAAAAGAAGATTAGTGAATGCTCCGGGTTTGGAACTACCCTCCAGGAATGGTGAGATTGTTGTATACAGTGATTCTTCATTGAAAGGACTTGGTTGAATCCTAATACAGAATGATCAGGTAATTGCTTATGCTTCATGACAGTTGAAAACTCATGAGGTAAAATACCCTACACTTGATTTGGAATTAGCTACTGTTGTTTTCTCTTTAAAAATTTGGAGGCATCATTTGTATGGAGTATTGTGTGAAATATATACTGATCAAAAAATTTTAAAGTATATATTCACTCAGAAAGAGTTAAACATGAGACAGAGGAGATGGCTGGAATTAATCAAGGATTACGATTGTACAATTAATTACGATCCGGTAAAAGCAAATAAAGTGGCTGAAGCTTTGATTCAAAAAAGTAATGCTTCATTAGCAATTTTGCGGTTGGAACGTGATCCTTTTGTTAAGGATTTGATGAAATTTGGCATAGAAGTTGTTGGTGTAGGATGTTCTTATGTTTTGTTTCAAGTATCAGTGAAATCTTATCTATCAGATAGAATCAAGCAAGCACAGAAGCAAGACAGTGAGTTGCAGAAAAAGTTACAGTTGGTTCAGAAGGGTAAGTTGCCTGAATTCAACACTGATAATGATTGTGTTTTGAGATTTTGGAAGAGATTGTGTGTGCCTGGTGATTCACAGTTGAAGAGAGAGTTGTTATGTGAAGCTCATAGTTCTCCATTTTCAGTTCATCCTGGCAGTACTAAAATGTAAAGAGATCTGTGGGAGTATTACTGGTGGGATCGAATGAAAAGAGATATTTCTGATTTTATTATGAAGTGTTTGACTTGTCAACAGGTTAAAGCAAAGTGGCAGTTAACGAAAGGGATGCTTCAGTCTTTACCAGTGCCAGAGTGGAAATGGGAGAATATATCCATCGACTTCGTTGTGGGATTGCCGAAGACCCCTCGAGGTAATAATGCAATCTGGGTTATTATTGATCGCTTGACTAAATCTACTCATTTTCTTGCTATACGAGATAATTTTTACCTAGATCAACTTTCCCGTTTGTATCTTAAAGAGATAGTTAGGTTACATGGAGTTCCTCTCTCTATTGTATCTGACTGTGATCTCAGGTTCACTTCTAACTTTTGGAAAGGCCTTCAGAAGTCGTTGGGTGCTGAATTAAATTTTAGTACAGCTTTTCAACCTCAATCAGATGGGCAGTCAGAATGAACGATTCAGACCTTGGAGGATATGCTACGAGCTTGTTCGATGGATTATCAGGGAAGTTGGGACCAACATCTTTCTTTGTTTGAATTTTCATATAATAACAGTTTTCATTCTAGTATACAGATGGCACCATTTCAGGCATTATATGGGAAGCAGTGTTGAACTCCAACTTTCTAGGATGAAGTGGGTGAAATGAAGTTGATGGGACCATAATTGGTAGAAGAGTTGGAAGAAAAAGTTCAGCTGATACAGAAACACATGAGAATAGCTCAGAGAAGGAAGAAGAGTTATGCGGATAACCAGAGGAAGGATCTATCTTTCGAGGTAGGTGATCATGTTTTTCTCAAAGTCTCACCATGTAAAAGTGTGATGTGATTTGGTAAGAAAGGAAAGATGAGTCCAAGGTTCATTGGACCATATGAAATTCTGGAGAGAGTTGGATCAGTTGCATACCGGGTGGCTTTACCTCCAAGTTTATCTCATGTACACACTGTTTTTCATGTTTCTATGCTGAGAAAGTACATGTCAGATCCATCTCATGTTTTGAGTCCAGAGGAAGTTCATCTGGAAGAGAACCTATCATATGAGGAACAACCGATCCTGATTCTTGACCACAGGGAGAAAGTGTTACGGTATAAGGTGATTAATCAAGTAGAGGTTTTGTGGAAATACCACATGATGGAAGAGGCAACATGGGAATCTGAAAATGCAATGAGGGATAAGTACCCCCATTTATTCGATAAGTAAATAAATTATGGGGATGAAATTTTCTAATGGGGGTAAGGATGTAACATCCCAAGTAAGTAATGAATAATAGATAATTTTATCTATTCCTATTAATGAATTAGATAGTGTTTTAGGGGCTTAAAATGAAAATAAATCCAATCTTAAGCATGGAATACAATAATATTTATAAAAGATTGTTTTGTTGCCTTTTAATGGAAAACCATTTTTAAATCTATCTTTTGACAATTTCATAAGCTATTTTTGTCAAAATAAACTTATTCTTTATGATTGGGACATCAAAATTTACTTTGTGTGAATTTTTGGTATTTTTCCGATAAAGTTCATTTTTTAATGAATAGTGAAAATGTTGTATTTTAATTCACAAACCTCTTTTTAATCTAATTTATTTATATGATTAGATTATATTTTTAATTGGTTTTAATGTGAAATTAGAATATGTTTTTACCATTAAATCCAATGGTGGTCATTGGAATCAATTTCACTTTGAAATTGGACTTAAACTAGTGTCAATCTTTTGATACTTATTGTTTCATAAAAACACGCTATTTGTCATGACAACGGGAATTAATTATTAAATTAATTAATTCATCTTATATGTTTTGAATTTTGTAAAATAGACATCATTTTTGAATTCATAATATCAAATATATCTTAGTGTGACTTTTTGAAATTTTTCTGAAAAACTTCAATTTTTGATGAATAGTGAAACCACTAAGTGGTAGGTAAAGAAACTGATTTTTCATTTAAATGAAACTTTTCCACTTCTGTGATTTGATTTTCAAAAATACGACATACATCGTTGTAATTAAGAAGTAAAATTTGGTTCAATGAGATTAAAATATTTTTTTTGGTGAATAGTAACTTTTATGTTCTTAATCGCGATTAGAGGTAATTAGTGTAGTTTAAGGTAAAAATAATGGTTTGATAATATGAGATGAGCATGAAACATGTCATAACCTCATTGGATGTGTCATGGCCAACCAAGACAATCCATGGGTCAACTTGGGGACCCCATGGATCCACTTTGGTTGGGAAATGACATAAATAACTTTTTATTTAATGTAAAAGTAAAAATATCACAAACATGAGATGTTTTACTAAAACAATTTTTACATTGGGTTATACAAGTCAGTTTTTTGACTATAAATATTCATTAGAAATATAAAATGATTTCATACATGATTATATTTTTTTTATAATTTTTAGACATTAAATGTATTAAAGTATTTATGACATCATGATGATAGAGCGATTACCTCATTAATAAAGGATTTAAATAAAATGAAATTATAATGTAAAATATATGACCTACACATGTCCAAAACCTATTGGATGGGTGTATTTAAAACCCTTATCACCTTACCCTCTAATTATATTAGTGTGGGACCTTTTCAATCTGAAACGCAATTTAAAATAAAGGAATATTTCTTTACTTTCCAAGAGTGCCCCTCCTCTCCTCTTATAAAAGGCCCCCACCTCTACCTCCTTAACCGCACTTCCAAAGCCTTTGGCTCGGCCAACCCCTGCCCATTTTTTTCTCCGCTTCCCTATCTTACTCTTTGAAGCCCCACATTGGGCAGAATCCTACCCAAGGAAGCCTTTGAGCTCAAACCAAAGGGATTTACCCGATTTTAAGGTAATGTCTTCACTTGAGTCCTTTTGTTTTATTTTTCTTCTCCAACCCCCTAAACTTTTTTTATTCATTTATTTTGTAAAAAATCCAGTATATTTAATATACTAGGATGTTGTTATAAGATTGATTCGAGATACACTTACACACACCTACATCTAATGGTTAAAGAACATATTGTTTCGGTGGATGGCGAATTTTGGCCTCCCGAAACGATGATTGTTCAACATTATTTTAACACCATCAAAGTTGTCCATTAAGATGACACTATATTTATATATGATATATAATATGTTTATGTTTTCCTTAAGATTATTTATTTTTCATTTTGGGCATACCTTTATGGTTTCCAATATGGGAAAACGCGATATCTTCATTTAAGGAAGTGCGGACTACCGCCCCCTCAAAGTGATTTGATTCGTTAATACCATATGTGGGACGTATAAAGGATGAAGTTATGATATTATATATGATATTACACTGGAATTATAATATACCTTTATATCATTATGATTCCATTCTATAAAATACGAAATATAAATGAAAGTAGCGTTCATGCGTACGTACGGCTTACCGTCTCAATGAACGGTGCATTTCATTTCTTTCCTCTAAATGATTATGTAATATTATAAATTCATGTATATACTAGATATATATGATATATATGATATATACATCATGATTAAAATTCTTTATATAATGTATACATGGACAACTTGTAATTATAAAGGGTTTATTTTTTACTCAATTACCAATGATCGTTAAAACGACCGTTATTAACTTAAATAATTACATAGTGTTCATGACATGGCAATAAGTGATATAAAAGGAATAATGAACTTTTAAAAGGTTCTTAAACAAGTATAAATTAACTCAAGTTTATTATTCAGGAGATTAAAGAACGGCCGAGTCAAGTCGGACCCGAGGTATGGGACTTTGTCTCAATCTCCTTTCATTGAGGCATATTTTGTATTATACACAACCTTCTTTCATATGGTGTATAAACCCCTTTGACTTTTAATTTTATCCTAAAGAAATATTTTTTATACGAAGCGTTTTACTAAACGACAAAAGGGAATGTTTTTGTCGTACGTATGCGGCGACAATGACTTCTCTGCCGCCTTGACCGTTATTTGAGTTTCGGCTTCCTCTACAAGCCATACCATTTTTTAAAAGAAAAAAATAAATACCATGTTTTTAATTTCTTTTATTTTGGTATTGAAAATGGTTTTCATAATTTTTTTATATCAATGTGTTGTACTGATATCTTGTGATTGAAAGGTGGAAATGTTATTTTTCCTTTATGCATGTTTTATGTGATACGATTATGTTGAGGTTCTTAGGAATTATTATGAAGACGGGTGGTTCCGTGATAAACTAAGGGAGGGTGAGCCCGATATAGATCTCCAATGCATTGGGTAACATGAAGGAGTGAAACACTAAGGTTTCTCCGAAGAGATTTAGGGAATATACTGTTATGGGTATTTCAAACGTAACCAAGAGGGTTACTCCCTACGTAAGAATGTTATGAATAACTCAAGTTACCTTTATGTCTTATGATTTCTTTGATTTATTCATGATTTGATGAGGTTTGTTAAAGTGATTATGTTTTATGGGTAAAGTAGGATTTCATTATTATGTATATATGAACTTATGTTTCCTTTCCATATTTTTATAACCCATACTGACCTTTTTATGCTTATCCCAGGTTTTTTTAAATGTTTTTCACAGGTCAAGGTAAAGGTAAATGATATGATGACAGTGTCAAGGAGGTGTCAAGAATGAATCCATGTTTTATTTTAAATATGTTTCCATTGATGGGAAAAAGGAATACTATCCTTATGTAACCACTTTGTTTATATGGGGAATGTAATTCACGTTTTATGATCTAATTCTCTAAAACTCTAAACCTGAAAAGATCCTCAATGTGTAATCTTGTAATAACTCAAGATTAAGTAATGTTTATGGCTGGGGCCTTATAAAATTAGTGGTGGGTAATATATATAAGAAACTATATAAGTTCACTATTCAATCATTTTACCTTGACATGGGTTTCTTAGGATGATATTATTATAATTTCTTTAATTTAGTTTTGGTTTTAGAATGATAAGTATGTTTGTATATTTTTTGGTTCCATTACATTTACCTATATTTATTTTAATTCATAAAACTATGTTTAAAAACTGTTTTTTAAATGTATAACAAGTATTTAAATTATATTTTGGTATAAAATGTTTTTAAAATGATTATGACTTATTGAACTTCTATATTGTATGAATGATTTTCTAAAAAAAATTCCATATAATTTACATTTTCTTCTTATTTATATTAGGATTTAATCTATAGGAAACAAATTATTTGAGGCTAATCAATAGATGTGTCAGTGTGGGTAGGAACCTATAATTCCCTTAATGAGTAGAATAAATTTTTTATATTTTCCTTCTACATTAAATATAATTTCATGTTCATATTATTTATAAAATTTGTTTTTGGGACATTTAATTTTATCAGATTTGACTTCTTATCCTCCTAGCATGGGTCCGAGCGGGGGTCCTCATAGACGTACACGGAACACCTATCAAACACATCCCCATCATAACCTACCAAAAAACCCTCTTCTAGATTATAAAATTTATATTTATTAAATATATTTATACTAATATATTTCATTTTCATCAAGCTGTATTGGGAATTGAAGGTCATTTTCCTCGAGAAAACATATTTTTTTTAGTAGGATTAAAAAGGATAGAACTTCAGTAAATTGGAAAAAAACACAATAAAAATTGTATGTATTTTTATTTATATTTCCAATATTTATATGTAATTCAGAATTAAATATATTTTTTATATTTTCTGCAGTCTACCCCATAGGCCCTCAATTCTAAAGAATATGAAATAATCATGACATAAAATCATATTAGTTCGGTATTAACTGGGATCACTAAGTGAAAGTCTAATGATGACTAGGAAAAAACATCATTAACACTTTCTATTTGTCCACATCGGGCTCCTCTCAAACCTCTCAGGCACCAGAGTTGCAATGCACTAATGCAGAAGTAGTTGAAGGAAAAAATAGCTTTACCAGAGTGTGAAATAAGTAAATAAAATCGTGAAAGAAGTAGCATGATCACTGAAAACATCCTGAATTCTTTTCCAGCCCCAAGTCAATCAATTTTATTAGAAGATACTTTTACTATTAATTCATTTTTAGAATCAATATGCATTCTAAATGATTCCCCAATTGATGTTAATGAGGTTCATAATGTCAGTGGAGCTGATGGTGATGGTGATATTGATGTTTATGATGTTGTTAATGATTTTGATTCCCCAAATGATCCAGTTACTTCTCACAATGATGTTATTGGTGACGAGGATGTTTCTAATAGTGATTATGATTCTGCTGATAGTAATGAGGATGAGGATGTTGACGATAGGGGAGATATTCATCCCCAATATTTATTACTTTTCATGAAGGAGACTTGTGTAAGTTGTTAAATTACATGAATTGATTTTTGTTATGGATGAATATGTATGATTTTGAATTGAATATGGTTTGAAAATTATTAAAAGTAGTTTTTTAATGATAAATATAAAATATTCATAAAATATTGAATGTATACTGTGTGTTTTATTTGGTTTACAAGTTAATGAGCTGGTGGAAGTGGTTATTCTACTACTAATGTAAAATTATAGAAGCTACCTTTATCCCTGGTTTTCCAAAATGTTGGTATTTTTTCTCTACTTTTATAATAATTTCCCATTGTTTTTCTTCAAACTGTGGGTTTGATGGATTCTCTAGGACTAATACACATGGTTTTTATTTAAATAATTGGTATCTATTTATACCCACACCTCCACATTTCACAATTCCTAAAACCAACAGTATAGCCAATACCCATAGTTTTATGGGTTATACACATAGTTTAAAACCATTGGTATAGATAGGTTATCTTGTAGTTGTTACATAAAATGGGAAATTTGAGGGAATCCATATGGCGGGAATCACAACATTGGCTCCTAGATGGTGTGATCTTCATTATGGATGAAAATTTATTGATACTACAGACAATGTTTTAAGTGAGCTAAGCACCAAAAGTGATTGGTGTTTCTTGTTTGAAATAAATTCTATATAAGAAAATAAATTATAGTCCTTAAATTCAGTGATGGATGGAGTATGTTCTATATGGATAAAAAAATTGGTTAGAATAGTGATAATGAGGATACCACTATAGTTATTCGATCATTATATTGGCCATGGAGGTACAACTATCATGTTGGAAGGGTTTAGGAAGTAATTATATGGGTTAAAGGACCATCGATATGAAATTAGGATACATAGGAGTGATACTATTATATTTAATTGATATTCATGGTGAGGACTAGAATTTTGATTCGTATACTCTATTGGATGGAGTCTGAGTGTCGACATCAGTCTTGAGATAAATAAAATGTGATTTGATGGTGAGTTATATGGGAGGTGTTTTCATTATCATGGAGAGAGTATGATGGATAGTGTAGGTTAATATTGATTGAACCATAGAATTAAAACATGTTTGCATGAATTTTTTTAGTGTGGTCAAATGAATTAGCTCATGATTCCTCCGAAGAATAAGGAGTTGTGATCGAATGATGCAACAACATGTCGGTGGGTGCGACTGATCATTTGGGGGAAAAGATGATCATATGAGGATTGATTGGTGTTCCTGGGTGATATTGTTTTTCAATGATATGGAAAAAAATAAATCATGTCAATAGACAGTGGGAAATTCATTTTGGTAGGTAATTTTAAGGGTGGGGAGCACTATGAACTATAATATAAAATTATAGACTTATACTTATATTCGAGAGAACTATAAAATGATGATGAATTGGTTGATCACGGATTAGGGTCATAAGATAGATGGGAATAATTTTACACATCTCATTATGAAATATAGTTATTATAGTTTTCTTGAATTTTAATGACTAATGTTCCTTGGTGTGCAGAGTTGGAAAAAAGAATCCCATTCTATGTCACATGATAGAAGGTGATGAGTTAGTTTTTGAATTCACGAATGAGGATGGTATGGAATAATTTAATGAGGACCATGATGACATCCCTGAGGTTAAAATCATAATAGTGTGTAGTTTTTAATGACCCACATTGTCTAATGTTGTGAAATTTAGGTCGAGTTTGAATTTTTATCCTAGAATTAGATAAATATTTTGAATCAAGACACTAATAAGAACTTATTTTATTTTATAATCATTAAGTGATGTTTTTGGATTTTTTTTAAGGTCCAATAAATATATTACATGGGTGATTTTTCGTTTTTTTGTGTTTGGATTTTTAATTTTCAAATTTTTAGTGTTTTCTAGCTATTTCACTTTTACCACATGGTTATAAGAGATCATGTGGAAAATAAAAGAAAAGCACACGGGAGAAATTTCATTTTGGTTATTGATAGATTGATTGCATTTGGACTGGTAAATACCTGTGAGAGAACAATTTTCGATTATGTAGAATGTTGGAGTTGGATTTTCACGATTGGAAAATTGTTAGAAAATAGTGGAGAGAAACCATATGGGTTTATAACATGGAACATGGATGAGATGCATAGTTGGCACTCTATTTTGTAAACTATACATCCAAACTATATGTCTAGCAATTTTTTTAATAAATTTGATTTTACAATATGCACTCATTATTTATACTGTTCTCCCATATATTCCATTCCACCCTCATGTATCCAAAAAATATTATCTCAAAAGAAATACCCCTTATATCTTTAACTATTCCTCTTTAATGTAGGGACTTTTTAGATGAGTTAATATTTTATTGAGGTGACTCACTACCAATATATCCATCTATTCTTGTTTCCCTTTTTATCACACTAATTAATATGTTTCATTTCTATGGTTATTCACTATAGATACTGGAGCATCATAGAATTTGGTGGGGATGAAGGTTATTTATCATAGACTATATTGGAGATGTCCCTATATGAGGAACACATATAGTTTGTCAGTGTTTGGTTCATGGAATTTTTCACTATGAAATTTTGAGGGTTTTTATTAAATTGTATATATTTTTGAGTGTTAATGTGTTGTGTGATAGGTATTTTATGAGTGGATATTATAGGAGAATTCTAAAGGATATTGGCATGCCACCACTCATGGTTTCAATAAGTTGCTACCTCTTCATTATTTTTATGAAATTATACCACTTTCAATTTAATTGATAAAATACTTAAAAATGGTATTAATTAATTATTTAAATGTGTGGTATGAAATTTAGTCTCAATAGTTTGTATGACAATGGATGTAGATTTAATTATTTTAGTAAAGAGTGATCATGATTTAGGATAACTTTAGGATTTATGTATATGGTCAGTCAATATCTCTCTTGGGTATGTGAATTTTTTTTATATATCATGTTATATGTGTCACCACAACTAGTTTTTTATTGAAATGATCATTAAAATTAATTTTTTATAATAATATGATTTTTGAGAAAATGGAAGTATCAGGGCCAAGATGGCCCTATGAATAAAAGCTTGATTCCATGACAACTGATGACTGAGGAAAACATTAAACATGTGGTCGATGAGATATAAAAACCCTTGGATTTAAATGAAACTGATTAATGTATAGGAATATTTCATAGGTCCCCTAATACACCTCCATATAGAGGACATATATTTAATTGAATCATTATTCTAGAGAGATTATATATTATTTTGGGATAATTTATATGACTATGTGATGAGTGTTCCTCCACTAATAATATGTGTATACCCTAGAGGGTTGATTATCAAAGAGAATAATGGGTGGGTTTGTTGTGACCGCCAAACTAGATTTACTCTATATGTAAGATGGTATTTATGTTATATCTCGAGCGTAATGATAATACAGTATTTATAATTTGGATTATTATGTCATGATTTGATAATGGACCTGTTAAGGGATGATATTACATCAGATTAATGGGGTTGAACGAAGAGATAAAAATGAAATAGATGATCTCCTGTTAGGTTTTTGATTTATAATGTGTCATAGGGGACCTTGGTGGATTCCCTATCATGCATTTGAACTATGAAGGGTTATTGTAGGGTAGATATTATCATAATATCATAGTGTCGATAAGGATTAGGAAAAAAAATTAAGGATAGTTTCGGGAAAGAGTCTATAGGATGAGAGGAAACCATGGGGAATTAGATATGGATTGATGTTAATGATAAGAGATAGGTAGGATATAAAGGTCACCGGCAGATACAAATTTGTTATGGGATATCTTAATGAATAATGTGTTGTGAATTAGTAACATTGATGATCATGAAAAGATTAGTATTCAATGAAATATTCATGACGAGGAGTTTCTTGATATGTTGGTTTAGGTCTAGAGAAAATACCACAACATCGATGAGTTTTTGAGCTTCTGAGATTGATAGTAATTCTATTATTATATATATGATACATAATGCTCTTGGGAGAAGAGTGTTCCCCTTGGTGTATGAATATATGTATGGAAAGGCATGTCATATCAAGGAATTAAACCTTAGGTAATGATGCCTTAATATCAATAGTTTTTTGGTGATAAAACAGTTGGGGATGATGACATGATATACAATGTTATGTTTGAGATGTAGCCCCCATGTCTATGTGTTATCAGGTACTGAGGTGGGATACAGGTCCATAAGTAATGATGGAATGGTAAATATTCAAGGAATGGAGGTTTCCCCTAGTTTTCATTTTATGTGAGGTTTTAGGTAATATTATTATTATGGGAGTAAATAATATGTGGTTTTTTAAATGAAAATTTATATAGGTGTATACTAAAAGAGGCTTTGAGGAGGATAATATCCATGATTGGATGATATTATGTTAGGTGTTATATGGTAGGAATTGGTTTTCCTATGTGAGGTTATAAATAGGTTTTGTGGTAGGATGTGGTTCGCCTTGTTTAGTTGATTTATTATAATCAAGGACATCCAACAACAGCTGATGCATGTATGGTCAACCATGAGTGTCAACATATAAATTGATTATAGAGATTAATTATTTTATTTCACTTACAAGCTATATTTATTATTTTAAGAATATTATATAATAAATACACTATATTTAATGATTATAATAGGTACAACATTGGTGGTGGTTAACTGAGTTTTGCATAAACATTTTATGGGCATCCCCACTAATTTGAGATTATTGAAGACCTCATGTTCACAAGATCAAATTAGGTCGAGTCCAAGTGTTTTATTATTATGTTAGAGTAGCCACAAAAATGATTTTTAGATTGTGATTTGAGGAGGCCTAAGGATAGTAGTAGGGAAATATTTTTCTTTCATATTTTTCTTATTATTTTTATATCATCATCCAATTAGACAGTCATTGGGCTGCTTACTTGTATGAATTCATATTCATTAATCATTATGTGGATTTTTTATATTTATTTTTGTTAATATGATTGTTTTTTATTGATATAGATCGGTTATTTGTTCTATTGGTCAACAATAATACGAATATATAGCCTATATATGATAACAACATAGACACTAACTGTTAATCCCCGACCTCTAGCATATTGAGAGACATACCTAAGGTCATATGATCCTTTAGTCAGAACACTAGTGAGTGATATAAAACCTGAGGTATCTTAGTAGTTCTAAATAATATGTATTATTTATGGATCTTATGAATCTATAATAAGTTATCAAATATCAAGACCCCCAATATAGAAGAATAAACACATTAAAATATCTATGGATTAAATGATACAAATTAGTCCTGAATTTTCCAAAATTATGGTTTCATATTTATACAAGTGAATAACATCTTCATATTTAAAATATATTATTGTTATGTATGATTAAAAATAAATATGTAATAATACTTTTTTCATAAAAATGGAAAAACACCATAAAAATGTCAATCACTTAACCATAATTCAATTTAGATGTAATTATTTGTCATCATTTAGAATAAGAATAATTTATTTTAAAAACCAATTCTTGATCTATTTAACCTTTAACCTCCAATAGTCACCTATAAATTAAATTTGATAAAAATAATATTTGGAAGATAATTGGGATTAAATAATTTATATACAATGAAGAGTAGTAAAATATTATTCTATTTACATTACCCCAAAATAAAATTTTATAATCATAGAAAAAAAACATATATACATTTCAAATCCACACTAGATTCAAAGATTATAGAATTTTCCATAATATTTTTCAAAATAAAAATTTATCATTCCTTATTCAGGAAATTCATTTCCTTTTCATTTTTATTCCCATATTTAAATTCATTTAACCTCAAGAATAATTCCATGATCTAATAATAACTGACCATATAATTAAATTCATGTCACTCTTCACACATTAGAAACTTAATATGATGTTATGTTCATACTATGAAAATGAATAAATTTCTAAAATGTAATTAAATATATAACTTTTCAACATGGTGAGAAATGAAAATGTATTTTCTTTCAATTTCTCTTTCAAAAGTAATTTTTTAGGATAAGTGATTGTGGGTGGAATTATAAAAATTATATAGTCTAAAAGTCTGAATTTTACTCTTATTTACACCACATTGATATTCAATTAAAATGATAAAAAATTACTCAATCAAATCCCCATACAACATGGTACACGACATTACCTTTTCTAATATATTTAATCCATGAGTCCTTAATATGAAAATCAATAAATGGATTTATCCTTATTAACTTATCTTTATTTTTATTTTTTAATATATATTTTTCTTATTAGGATTTGAATAAAAAATATAATGAATGGGGAAATATCCATGTCTTTTTCTTGAGTATGTTAATTTGTCATATAATTAAAAATAATGATTATTTTAATCTCATATCAATTTTTCCATTATTATTAGAGAATTTTTTGTGAGAAATTAAATATAATAGATAATAATTCCTCATGCACATTCATCACTTTCAAATTCCTACAATAATGAAACTCACCTTTCACATCACCTGGAATTTTTCTACTTCAAAACTAACACACATGAAATATCTGTTCCCCAAACTCAACCAATAAATAATAAAGAAAATTTTCAAAGAGTGAAGTTAGGTAAGGAGTAACCATATATAAATTTGGATTATTTAAATAAGTACAAAGATGATTTTCTAAGGTAATAATAAGGTTTGATGTAATATGGTGGTCAAAATGATAAAAAAATTATAACTGAAGAAGTGCCTAGATAGTAATATAATTATCTCATTAGCTATATGGATTTGAAAAACAAATTGTCAAATGTTTTATTTTTCATAGAGGTTCCATCTTTATATAAATAATGATTTGTAATTATTTAGTATATGTCAAATGGTTTTAGGTTTTCTAACAATATGGGAAAAATGATTTAGTATAGTGTTCATTGACTTGGATTTCAAAAATTACACAATATAATTAAAATGTATTGAAAATAAAACTCATTTAAACACATCATTATAAAAGATAAATTAAAAATATATTTATTCAAAAATCAAGTAAACTTTTTCAAAATAAACTCAAGAATGAATAATGATAATGGATATTCATTTAAGAAAAAATATTAATAAAAATAAAAAACATACGATGTTATGATAAGAAAGAAAAAACTCAAAATCCATTACAATGTTTTCATTCCCAAAAACATAAATTTTTCCACCCATCCATGAAATGAAAAAGATAATAACTTCTATAGTGATCATAATAAGTTGAGGAAATCAAAACTGGTATTTAGTTTCCATTTTATGGCTTTAGTAAATATTTTAAATTATAATTTCTACAACCTATAAAGATAACATCAGAACTAATAATTATTTTAAATATAATTAAAATCATAAATATAGAAAAGTAATGATAAATTTGGTTAATCCTACATGAGTTGTTGTGTTTATATTGTCCATATCTAGAAAATATAGTGATTTCCACATCCTTTATGATTATGGTGATTCATTAAAAGAGACCACAATATCATTATTGATCCCCATTTCATTTCATTATTATATGGGAGGTTATCGTAAGTAATGTACTTTTTTACACACAAAAAACAGTAAAGGATAGATTTTATTTTAGTGTTGGAATAATATATGGTTCCTCTTCTGATAACACTATAGTTGTGAATTATACTTCACAAACCAAGGTCTCATAATAGGTTATTTATAAAAAATGTCATTGAATGGAGTGTTAGGAACTAGTAAAAAAATATTTACGGTCGGTTTTATTTTAATTTTAACGTCATTTATAATGACTTATATATTGGTGTCATTAAAAATAAGGTTTTTGGCATCAGTTTTGTAAAAATTAGTACCAAAAAAGTGAACTGGATTCATTTTCGGTGTCTGTTTATCTAAGAAACAGATGGAAGACATCAAGATCACATTTTCATCATCGGTTTCTCTAAAAAAACAAAGACAATAATTTGATACTATGGGTTTTTTAGTGTGTGTTTCTTAGATAAACCTCCACTGAAAATTGTTCAAATTTT
Source organism: Viscum album (assembly GCA_963277665.1). NCBI lineage: Eukaryota > Viridiplantae > Streptophyta > Magnoliopsida > Santalales > Viscaceae > Viscum > Viscum album. The sequence continues at coordinate 1,605,897,730 of OY728161.1, forward strand.
CAAAATGATTATGTGTTTATTTTAATAGAAATCAGCGATGAAGGTTAGTTATTTTTAGGAAAACTAATAATATTACACCCCATAAAAATCAAAATCAATGTAATTGAAAAAAAATACAACCATAAAATAACATTTATCATTGTGTAAAAATCTATAAAAACATTCATGACTTTACCAAGTTTGTTAATAAAATATCTATTTCAATGAATTATATTTTATAATTAAAAAACACCTAACTTAAATTTACAATGTGATCTTTATTTCAAATTGTTAAAGTATTTTTTTGATATCTTTATGTTCAAACACCAGTTATAAAAAATTAGTTCTTAAATAATTTTTTATTTGGAAAATTTTATACAAATCGGAAACATTTTAATATACATACCTTAAATAGTAATCACAGATAACAAATAGTTCTCAAACAAAGATCAAACATGGTATAAATCATCATTCATGTACGAATTGACATCATTGAATGTCTATAATATCATTGAATGATATAATATTAAATAATAGAATAATATGAAAGAAAATATAAAATAATTAATAGGACTAACCTGATCAAAATTAGTCATTACCCGAATTGTGATAATCTTATACAAGAGTCATAGAACATAATAACAAAATCTCAAATTTCCTTATTTATGATGAAACTGTAGTTAATAAAATCGTTAATTGATAATAAATACATATATGTATATATATATATATATCAAAAAATCAAATTAATATATTATATAAAAAATAATTTTCATTATTTTCATATAGTTGATTGAATTTGGCTACATTAGTAACTAGTGATCATTGTTAAATTTTTTCCTTGAATTACATTTTCATATATGTAAACTAATAATACATTTATAAACAATGATAATTAATCATAATTAGATTATAAAAAACAAATAATCTTACCTGTCTAATATGATGGAAAATTTTCTACGAACACCACCTAATAAAGAGGAAAACCTATATAATTTTTTTTACATTGAAAAAATAATTCTAACATAAAATTCCCCATAAAATAAAAAAATCACATTTAATGAGATTATAATTAAAATTAGTTCCTAATTATGTTTATGTTCTAACCTGTTAAGGAATGTAAAAAACTAACACCTGATATCCTTCATTAATAACCACTCACATATATATGATTCTCTATGTTCAGTTGACACATATAAGAAATCCTTTGAAATGAATTATAGATCTATAAATCCATAAATTTATGTGGTTTCATTTTGATCTAGCCACTTGTGTAGCTATCAAATTAAAAAAATATTATCTTTAATCAATTTAAACCATCTACATTTTAAAAAATAACTGAAACATTTATTTTCTTACATAGAAACCAATTGAAACACAACCATGATAATCTATTTAAAATAATTTAGATCCTTGATATATTTTCTAAATATTATAAATGGATATTATCTTCATCATATATAAAACAATATCATAAACTCAGAGATTTATTACAAGGAATAAGAAACATGAGATAATAATTCAATCCTATCATAAATATCTGATGTATCTACAGTTGTTTATTGCTTAACCTTTTATTTCCATTGTTCCATTTATTTGGATTTTAGAGACTCCTATATAAGATAAATTTCTGAAAACAAAATATGTAATTTTTAATAAGTTGAAATTAATATTTTAAAAAAAGGCATACCATGTATAAAAATTTGATGAAGAAGGCTGTATAGAAAACAAACATTACCCTTACAATTCATAACTCTGGTAACCTCCCTGATAGAGAATGGTAGTAGAGTAGTAGGATCAATAATATCATGTACCGAAACTCTTACCAGACCCATATGAATATGATGGGGATATATATAATCCCCAAAAAAAGTTATGACTCTGAATGCCATAATATGTACATCAAGATACCCTACATAAAACACAAAGTATAAGGTTGGGTCTGAGTGAGGAGGTATAGGATCTAAGTAGGCAGGTTGGGTAGGCTAGGATGGATGGGCAGGCTGCACAGACTATGACTATCTCGCTAATTGATCTACCATAGCATGTTCCACATCTTATTGAATTTGATCACCCACGTAATGTTTCAAATATTTCAGCTGATATTTTAAGGATTCTATTTTATTTTCCATTAATTTTTTATTGGGATGAACAAAAAAATTCATAATACTAATACTCATCTCAAATCTTCTAATGTGGTTGAGGTGTTCGTTCTTTCCTAATGTATTATAAATAATGTTCATCCAAGCCTCAGATATAAAACTAACCTTATTCGTTTGTTCTTGAAGTTCATCCTAAATTGAAAAATTAAAAGCTTATATTAGTTTTGTTTATTTATACATAACAAAAAATCATGAAAATCATAATTATTTACTTAAAATTCATTCATCTACTTCCTTATATTTATCTATAAGATACTTATCTTTTTATATTCTTCTCGCTATTTTTCATTTCTCATGCATGGTGGGTAGAGACAGAGGAAAAAATTGGGCCTCATCAGAACCACCAACAGAGTGATCATTTAGTGATTAAAACCATTCCTCAATCATTGTTCACAAATAAATCATACCCTCCACATGATAAAGTATAACAGTATACATTTGAAAATTGGATATCTTTATAGGATTTCATCAAGGTGTATTTTATAAGAATTAAAATAATAAGTAATTAGGTACATATATATATGAAAATTTTCAATATAATATATTTTAATTATCCTAACTAAAATGTTTCATCATGTTGGGTGGAAAAAAGTTTCTTCCATATATCTTTATATAATAACAGATACTCGGGGAATGGGCATTCATTTCATCTCCTTCCAAACACATAATTTTTTTCAACATTGTTTTGTAATACCTCTATTATACCACCACTAATGTAAGACATCTTTTCTTAACTAGTTTTTTTAAAAAATTGAATGTAATCATTAATTGGATAACATAAATATTGGTCAATTAAAATATATCATCTTTGAAAAAATGAGATAATATAAAACAATAGTAATATTTTACCTTAATGGCCACCCAAAGATGATCTATCTCCACCTTGTCAACTAACATCCAATCAAGATATTAAATGATAATCTTGCAATTGTTCTTAATGAAAATATATCTGATAAAAGGCACTGTATTTTGGCCAGTTTCATTATTATTATCATTAAAACAAATATTTAATCACTCATCTCAGTGAGAAAGTTATTGTTTTGGTAAATGTGTAATGCCACATTTACCAACTAGAGAATTATATTTCAGAATATGAAAAGTATAATACTCCCCTAATGGGGTCTCTTTAGTAGTTCTGTAATTATTGTTTTTAAATTAAATATTTTTTCCATTAAAAATTTATATTTCTTGGTATATATTAATATGAAAATAGAAAAATATGTCAATAGATGTTCTTCGGTCTCTGTATCTGTAAGTTTTATTGTAATATAAAAATTTAAATAAATTCTTTAATACCCAAATATAATTAGTCAATTTAGTAATTTAAAAATAGGAAAACAGAATAATGTAAGAAAAAAAGTGTCACACATTTGAATCTTTTTAAAAAATTATGATTTCATGATTATTTGCCCAAAGAATATGAATGATGAACTATGAAATATAAACATTGCATCTATAAATATATAAAAATTTACAAATTTAAATATCAATTTTTAAAAGGTGTAATATTATGTATAAAATAAACCAAAATATAATTTTGTACATCAGGTATTTAAATGATTATATGTTTAACCATATCCCTGGAATATCAAAATTTTACACAAAAAAATTATAATAAATAAACAAATATATATAATTAAATATCCCTTAGTTAATAAATTATATAGTTTTTACAGTTTAAATTTTTAAAAAATAAATTTAATGTAAATAATTAAAAGATTTATCAGGATATTAATTTATTGTTTTCTCGTTTCCCTTCAGGATGATCATTTCGTATTTCATGCACTATGTCTATGTTATTTTAGTTTTTATTTTCATATCATGTAAAAGAAGAAGAAGCCATGTATAAATCAATAAAATCAGCATCACTTTCATCATCCAAATAGATTCTTTTTCCCTACAAAATGATTGAAAACTATTTAATCGATGGATCAGTGAAATAAAATATTTTCTTTTCATGTGTGGTGGTGATAAATGGATCCTCGTTGCAGCAAAATATTTTCATAACAACCTATTTAAACCCATATTAATCATGTTTCACACCACTATTACTTTCAATTCAATTACACTTAAACATAATGACTTTAAATTCTATACAATCAATTTCTCATTTGTCTTCAAGAACTCAGTCATATGAAATTGAAGAAAAAATTGGGTTTTTATATTTTACAATCATAAAATGAAACACTTCAGTGATGACCATTACACCCGTATTTTGAACGGTACTTGTGTTGCCCATCTTTTTTGTATAAAATGTGTACCATTAATATCAAAACCAGACCATGGGATGACATTTGGAGGTAGTAACCCTTCTAACCATTTAAATGTTTCTGATGCGGATATATCTATGTTGACATGATCATTAAACCATGATACCAATGTCTTTTTATGCTCAATCATCAACCAATTTTCTTTTTTTGGATATAATAACATTAATTATGCCATATGTGATGATATTTATGGTTGAACCTCATTTGTGTTGTTTAAAATGTATAAATGTGTCTCTATCACTTCATCACCTATAATGAACTTTACCATTAATCCTTAGATACCTCTACCTTTGCTATCAATAATCATATTTCGAGATATAGGGAGACCAATATACTCCACATCATATAAATAATTAGTACGGAACTAAATCACCACTTCGGATACATATTTTTGAACATAGAGGCCGTTGGTTGAGAAATATTTTTTACATATCCCATAAATAGTTTAATATATATTTCAAAAGGATTCATCTAACGTAAATGTATAGGCCCACATATTCTTCTCTCACACACCAAATGAATTACTTGATGATCCATTATATCAAAAAACATAAGTGGGAAAAGAATATCTAGTTGAAAAAGAATAAGGGAATCTTTATTCTCTAACACGTACAAAAAAAATTGGATCAATGAAATTTCTACAAATGGAGTTGAAAAGAATTACACAACCTGTTGATAGTATTTATAATAGTTTTCTGCAACATACCATGCAGTATGACTAGTATAAGTTATTTCATCGATACATGAAAATCATGGTATTTCATACATATTAATTTAAAATCCTTAAATAAAAACAATTAATCACATTTTAAGAACAACCACTATGTACAGTAATACCATGAAGACACTGAAAAAAGTATTCTTTTCAATCTTATTTAATTAGTAAAATATGGAAGGTAAATATGTTATGTTTCCATTCATAGTGGGAGCTAACTCTAAATGTATTCAAATTGATATCAATCCCAATCTAGAATTCAATACATCCTTGTTCTTTCTTATTATTTATAAAAACTAGTACAATCAAATTTTAAAATATTATTTATATCAAAATGCATAACAATTTAGTTATGTTTTATCTCTTAAAATCTCCAATAAGGTCATTCCCAATAGATAGATTGTATCTTCTAGATAATATTTTTGAAGACCAGAACATATTTTCTTTCTAAATGTCAAATCATAATTTTACACCATATGATAATATTCTCCATCTAACAATGGAAACAGGGGAAGATTGAATTCCTATAAACTGTTAAATTCTTTTATAATTTTATAATAAGGATGATCATTTCACAAAAATCTTTGATGTCCCATGTACATTGTCTTTATTCCATTAAGAAATTGATAAGATGATGTTTATTCTTCACAAATTGGACATGATTTGTGTTCCCTAACACTATATCGAGATATGTTTCTATATTATGGATGGTGGATTATAGTGAACATTTTCATAGTACACAACATAAAATACTCTTTCTTTCATAAAATGAAAACCTTAAAACCTATCTATCATTTCTTTTTCTAATCATCAATCAATGGTGAAAGATACACATCAATATCATTTCCCATCTATTTTGGTCTATAAATCATCCACATAATCATAACATATTTTTTTTCATACATATATTTGGGGAAAAGTTGTAAACCCACAACAAAATATGCCACGAACTATGATGGATACATTTTCTCAGAGATGGATTCATTCCATTAGAAAAAAATTCTCATTATGAGATTTCTAACATCACATTCAAAATCAAAAAAAAGTTATCAAATATCTTCCACTGTATTGAATCAGTACGGTGACGTAAGTTACCATTAGATATGTTCTCATCTAAATTCTAATGTAATCTTTTTGTAACAATTTAATATGAAAATAGATGCTTCAAAAGAAGAATTATTAGTTGGTACTAAAATGATTTAGTAGGATCCTTGATTCTGGTACCTAAGAATATATCACATTTGAACTATATGAATTGTGTGAAAGAATTATTTTATGCTTTTATTAGATAGTACAAAAAAAAATATGAGGTTAGATGTCAATACATAATAATGAATCTAATTTGTCCTTTTCACCAATCTTATAGCGTGTTGTTCCAAATGTAGGACAACATGATAAATATTCATATTCTTTCTTATACAAAATACAATAATTAGGAAAATAATTTATCATTTTATACCCGAATTTCATTGGTAATATTATTTTCTTCACCTCATAATTATAATTTCGAAGTCTCTTACCTTTTAGACGTAGCTCTTTTAAATGCTCAAGTATGTTGGAGAACCTTTTTATCACTCCAGCAATGATTTTATTCAAGTGAATTCATCTCAAACCTTCTAATAATACTATATATATACAGAAACTTGGGAATAACGGTTTCTTAGAATCTCCATATATTAATTCAAAGGTATTTTTTTCGATGGTTACAACACTTAAATCATGATTTAATTGTATAATACAATTCTCTACCTCATTATAAATATTTTCATCACCACTATATATTGAATTTTTTGTTCTTTAACCATGCCAAATCCAATGTGTATTGTTAATGGTAAAACCATAGAAAGTGAGATGATCCTAGATTTCTATATAGTTTAGATTTATTATATTCAAATACTTCACACAGAGATAGAAAATCAAATCTATGTCTTGAAGATTTCATTTATAAAATTCCAATAATTCATCAAGTCCTTTTTCATATTCACTAGTGGTACTTCATAAATTTATCCAATTATGAACCATTCAGTACATGAAATCTCAATAAGAATAATGAATATAAGAAAATATTTAAACATTTATATATATATATATATATAAATTAAAAAAACACATTCAATAAAAACTATTGATAATAAAATTATAAAGTATAAGTTCTCACAACATCTCCAAGAGGGAATAAAATTTCCCTCAAGGAAAACAACATGCCTTCATGGCACATAAATATCCAAATATAACATGAATGTGGTAGACCACAATAATTACATCAATAATATCTAATGTTGGGCTATTTATTTGTTCACATTATCAAATTATATCTGACTAACAATATCATATCAATGATTGAATAACCATGTGAAAAAAATAATTTACAATATAATTATATAAAATCATATCAACAACCCAAGAAAAATTATAATAATATTATTTTTCATGTCACAATATAATTTCAACATTTCTTTCAAACTATTCATATCATCATTATTAAGAGAATATAAAAAATAAAAAATATAACTCAAACCAAATTATTTAGGTTAATTTTTTTAACTACCAATATTTTTCCCTTTTTCCAATTATAAATTAAACTACATTCATCTTCATCAGCTGACTAACATACTATTTTCCATGGTTATCTAATATAATCAAATAGTACATTTATCTATTACCTCATCTAGCATACAGTCATAGTATATCACGTTCATCTACTATATGGTAAAAGTTTCATCAAAATAATAATCAATATTTAACACTCATTAGAATGTCAAAATAAAAAAATGGAAGAAATATATTTTATATATCATTTCTTCAAATAGAAATTATCAATAAATATCATCACAACTATTTTATAATTTCACTAGATACAAAATTTATAAAACTAAACAAACATTAAGAACAACGTTTATAAATAATAATCAAATACATGCAAATTATTGAAATGATAACACAACAATATAAATAATTGATAGATAATTTAAATTCAAAATTTTAAAAAAACAATATAAATTTAGATTTAACCAATAAAAATAGATCCCCAATTTGAAATGTATTTCTCAAATTCATTTGAAAAACAAAAAATTAATGATATAACAAAAATGTATATATAAACAAACTATAAAATAGAATAAAGAAATAAAATCAAACCATAGATTAATGTAGGCCATAAAATGGTTTGTGAATATAATTACAACCATATAAGATGTTGTAATTAAATAGGATGATGAATCGAGACCATAGAACATTAAATGATGATAAGTAAATAAATAAATAAACATTAATCATCGTTGGGATCCCCGGGCCACCATCGTCAGGCTTGTCTGTAGTCGATAGAGGTTTGAACATTCTTCAAAAAATAGGGTTTCACAATCCATTATTTTTTTAAAACTATTCAATTTCTATTATTTATAAAATCAATGCAAAAGTTTTTATATTTAAGATGTTGATTTTCAATAAAACTAAGGCTTATTTTTTTATGGAATTATTTTTTTGTAAAACTGATGTACAAACTTCTAAAGGAATTGGTTTTCTTGAAAACTGAGGCCAAAAAATTGGCCACCGAGTTATGTTAAAACCATTGCCAAAATAATATAGTGGATAAATTTTTTAATATTTTATAAAAAACCTATGCCATATCTTTGGATTTAAATCCACTATTTCTACTAGTAATTGGTGGATTATTTTTAAAAAATGAAAACAAAATATATTTATGATAGAATCTCCCCAGTTATGTTCGTCATCAAGTTACTTCATCTCATTATTAATAAATTATGAACTCCTCATTAAATCCCTTTAACAAATATTTAATGCATTTCAGATCTTCATATAATTATCTATATGTGAATATTATTATTCATAATCAATCTTCATGATACTCATTTGGATATATGATTAGACAAATTATAAATAATGTGTGTCAGTTCTCAATTCATTTTCAATAAAAAATGAAAAATAAATTGTAAGGATTTTTCTATATCCCTATATCATATTTGTTTAAATTTCATATTCATTAACCATAAACTCTTTGATGTTTTTGGTTATTGTTTAGTGAATGTATTCACTCTCCTCTAAAAATATCAACAAATATCACAACATTAGTGGTGTCTTCTTCTTACAAAGAAAGAGATATACAGAATGGTTTTGGAAATACTTCTTTAAAGATGGTAGCATCATTATGAAAGTTATATTCTCTAATGTGAATGAATCATAAATCAAAATTTCATCGATATTTGAAATATTTTTGAGTTAGAAATTATACTTTACAAATATCTTCTAGATTTGGTAGAGATATGGGTAATAATAAATCTTCATGCTCTTCCTTATAGGCCTCATATATTATCAAATTATATTTTGAGAATAAAACTCCCTTATTCCCATTATTAATAATCTTTTAGATCAAATTAATATTTTCCAAATTCATTATGGAAATTATCTATCAATCCCATTTTTTGTTTTATCTCCAACATTTTTTATCTGGGTTCATAAAACTAGGAATTTATTGAATCATTATGTTCTTTTTCATGCACCCGTGAGTTGTCAATCCATGCATAATATTATTATTCTCATGAATTTATCATGGAAAAAATAATCATTTTTATGTATTCTATAAAAAATTATTTAAAACAAGTGAAAGAATCAATGAGAGATAAATTATGAAACATCATATGTTGTTATAGGTTATGAATTTTAAAGGGAATTATAACCTTTTACCATGTGGATGGATTATTTGGAGATCATAATATTAAAACAATATGCTTATTTTTTAAACATATTTCAGAGGTTTTTTGGGATTAAAAGAAATTCTAGTTGGAAAATTGAATCTCAGTTAAACACTGAAGGCAGCCTAAATTACTCGTGGCTGTTGTTGAAGCTACAAACTACCCAGTTGTGATAGATATAACAACCTTGATCTTTTATAACACAGTTAATCCTAATTTATTATATAAGCATTACATGATAAATCATTGATGATCAAGTGGTCTAGTGTATTTGGGGCTTAGGATCATTACATAGAATCATAAAACATGAAATATAACAAATTCATTTAAAACATCCTTTATATGGCCACTACATTCCCTCGTACATATAAATGCATCAGATAACTAGAGGAAATGCATAAGAAAAGGGTGATCTATAATGATCAGTAAGGAAATAATCTTGGCATAACTTGAGGAATAAAATACATTTTATACAATAGTAATATCAATAGAGAACAATAGAAGAATAAATATAAAGGCATGATAAATCATGATAATCACAACATGGAAATGTGGCATCAACACTTAACATGGAATCAGCATAAGCCAAGGCTCGTTACCCATAGAGCATGAGTAAATCATCATTTCACATGAATCACAAGTAAAACCTCATTTCACTTGAATTATCATGAGTCTACACCCATTTCACATGACATATCATGATATTATACTTTACCCAATGCATTGGAGCGCAATAAGGGCACACCCTTCTTAAACATTTCATTTCATGCATATGTATGCCACATGGATCATATAACATGGATTCATAAAACATCACCATTTATTCCATGATAATGGTATGTGGAATAACTACATTAAACTATTCAAAAAATAAGTAAATGTTCATATTGGTGAATACCCTTGATAGATAAATGGGCATGGAATTCACTACACAATGACATTGGCTTAGAAAATCGGTGCCATTTTGGAAGTGTAACGGCATGACATAAGAATTCATAAAAATGGATGATGAGAGAGAAAGTGTTGTATCGTAATATATAAATTAAATGGACAGTAAAGGGGTCATATAAATAGATGTCCCATCAATTGTAATGGAATTTAGAGTCATGATACAAAAGGATTGCTTGAATGTAAAAGAAGTGAGTGAAATTTTTTTCTGAATTTCGGCATAATAATGGGTGTACATTGGAGGAATTTAACGAGAGTAAAAGGGGTCTCCCGTCATTCAAACATAAGTATTCCAGTATGGGGGAGGTGTAAAACCGTACTCCAACATTTATAACTGAAAATAAAATGACATAACAACATTATGAAAATTGGACGAAAATGAGAAAGGAAGAAAAACCCTTACTTGGAAGTGTGATTCCAATGGATTGAGAGAGGATTATTGGGAGATTAGGGAACTTTGGGAGGATTTTAGGGAGAGTAGGGAAGAGTTTGGACGGACCCCAAAGGCTTTGAGTGAGGGGAAAGTCGGAGCTTGGGTGGGTTTATATAGGAAATGTGAGGGAATTATTTATTATTTAGGGTTGGGACACCTCACATTAAACAAATATAAACCACAAACCAGACCATGGTTTTTGCCCATGTTTTTTGACAATGGGGAGTGGATAAAAATATTTTATAAGGACAAATTTCTAACTTCTTAAAATAATGGGGTTGCTTATGTGGAGTTGAGTCACACTCCCAATGAAAACAATTTTAAAAGACAAGATGCTTAATAAGCCTTGAAGGGTCAATTAATGCTTTGTAAAATAAGTTAAAGAAACCCAAAATCACATTATTTTAATGGTAAAACATTTATTGGCCGAACATAATGCTTATAGTATTTTATTACATCACTATTGGGTCATTATGTTGTCATAAAACACATTATATATTTAAAGAGTATTTAATTTTAACCCAAAAATTTGACTATCTCAAAAAATTATGAAAAATTCACCGTTTGATAATTTTTATGTCCTAATTCCAGAGATAATATTTATTTTATCTAAATAATTTACTAAATATGTTAATTTTCACTTTTAAAATTAAGAACCTACATTTATCGATAATTAATGGGTTTTGACAAAAATGGCTTTCAAACCTTAATAAAAATTACAATTGCATTCATAAAATTATATGAAAATTTATATTTAATAAAAATTTAATTTAATAATAATAATAATAATAACTTATTAAAATATTATTTAATTAAAAAATCCATTAATTCATCAAAATAGCTTTCTTAGTTGAACAGTAACTAAAAAAACTATTTGTGCTTTAAAAATTATTTACAATGTAATAATAATAAAATGAAAGTATATTCATTATTATATAAAAATTAATGTACATAACCATAGTACTAGAAATTTGTTACATATCCCCTTAAAATAGCTGCCTAAGACTTAAGGGTAAGGTGTGCGATGGTGAAAGAATCTTGCAGTGGCTCGGATAACATTGCATGCGTGGTCATACCTATGAACTTCCAATTCTCTTGTAGATAGTTTCGTTCGAGATTGACATGATAAAGCTCAGCTTTGGCTTGGTCAAGAGTGAAGCCCAATGATGCCACCTCTTTTTCGAGCTCTGAAAAATGGGCTTTGTATGGAGCAATCCTACAGGATGAGGCCATCACTTCCTTTGTCTGAGTAAATTGGATTCATAAAAGCTCTATATTTATACTAATCATGTGATCACTGTTCAACGGCTATATTAGCAATGGTCACAATTCTTAACATAAAACCAATGAAGTTGACATTTTATATAATCATTTTACATAAGGAGAAATTTAATTAGATCAAGAGGGAATTCCATTGAGGAAAGCTTGGGACGTTACATTCTTCCCCCCATAAGAAATTTTTCCCTCGAAATTTCATTTTCCCACACTAAAACAGATATGGGTAACTCTGCTTCATCATTTCTTCTCATTCCCCGTCGCTTTTTCAAACTTGTGGTTTTCCCACAACACCTTGATGAGGGGAATTGTCTTATTTCATAGAAATTTTTCTCTATGATCTAATATCTTCACTAGTTTATCCTCATAAGAAAGATCATCCTCTAACTGTACCACCTTTGAAGACAGTACATGTGAGGGGTCCGGTATATAATTCATTAAGTGGGTTACATGAATGAAATCATGTACTTTGTCCATGTTTGGAGGAAGTGCTGGTGGATAGGCCACATCCCCAACACGATCAGGAATCTAAAAGGGGCTGATGTACTTTGGACTTAATATCCATTTCTTTCCAAACCTCATAACCTTTTTCCACATAGATATGAATAGAAAAACCATGTCTCGAACTTTAAACTCAAGGTCTCATCGACGGTTATCTACATAACAATTCTATCAACTACGGGCTACCATGATATGCTACTGAATGGTTTTCACCTTCTCCACCATTTCTTCGACCATTTCTGGTCCAAGCAGCTTACCCTCACTGACCTCAACCCAACACGCTGGGGTTCTAAACCTTTTCCCATAAAGGGCTTTATATGGTTCCATTTAGATGCTCAAGTGGAAACTGTTATTATAATAGAAGTCAACCAGAGGAATATGTTGATATCATTCTTCCTTAAAGATCATTGAGTACGCTCTCAACATTTCCTCTCAATTGTTTGGATAGTCCGCTCGGATTGGCCATCAATTTGAGGATGAAATCTTGTAGTGATGTTCAGTTTAGTATTCAGAGAATGTTGAAGACTCTTCCAAAATTTAGAGGTGAATCTTGGATCTCATTCAGACACAATAGATAGTGGTGCTTCATGAACCCTTACCACTTCCCTAATATATATATTTCCAAGTTGATCGAATTAGAAATCCCCCCGAATTGAAATTAAGTGAGCATATTTTATAAGATGATACACAACAACCTAGATTGCATTGTTGCTATTGGATGTCTTTAGATGTACAGTGACAATGCCAGGGTGATGTTCTACCATTTCCATTCTGGTATGGGAAATGGATGCATCATCCCTTTATACTTCTGCCTCTCTACCTTCACTTGCTGACACACCAGTCACTTTGATTTATATTCAGCGATCTCTTTCTTTATATTATTCCACCAATAATGCTCTCAGAGATATCAATACATATTTGTGATTCCTGGGTGAATAGAGATATTTTAACTATGTGCATCATCCAAAAGTTCCTTCTTTAACTCCATACTTGATGGAACACATAGTCTTTTCCCAAATCTCACAAATCTCTCTCCATTAACATTAAACTCCAAGGATTTCCCTTTTCCGATATATTCAACTTTTTCCAGAATTCCAACATCATCCTTTTTAGCATCCCTTATCCTTTCCAAAAGTGACCGTTGAGCAATCATTTATGAAAGGATTGATGATCCTCCCTTCATTATGATTTCCGTGCCCATCTTTGTCAACTATAAGAAGAATGGATCCTTTTAAATTCCCATCAATAATTGATTCGGTGGTTCCTTTCTACATAGGTCATCCTCCACCTTGTTCACTTTCCCAGGGTGGTAATGGATTGAGCAATCATAGTCTTTGATCAGCTCTAACCATCTTCATTGGGGCATGTTCAAATCATTCTGTGGGAATATATACTTGAGGCTTGTGTGGTTTGTATATATTTTACACTTCTCTCCAAAAAGATAATGCCGCAAAATTTTCAAACCAAAGATCACATCAGACAACTCGAGGTCATGTGTTGGATAGTTGTGTTCATGAACATTCAATTTCCATGAATCATAAGCAATGACTTTGTCATTTTTCATCAACGCACATCCTAGGCCCTTCTTCAAAGCATCACTGTATACCAAAAACAATTCTCCACTAGTGGGTAATGTGAGCACAAGAGTAGTCATAAGACTCTATTTCTACTCCATAATGCTTTCACCACATTCATCACTCCAAGAAAACTTTACCCCGTTCCGAGTTATCTTGGTAAGAGGGATGGACAGTCGTGAATAATTTCTCACAAATCTTCGATAATATCTAGTTAACCCCGAGAATCTATGGATATCTTTTACCGATGTTGGCCTCGGCTATCCCTCAATTGCAACTATTTTGGAGGGATCCATAGATGTCCCATTTCTTGGGTTGATATGAACCAAGAATGAGACCTCCTTCAAATAGAACTCACACTTGTTGTAATTTTCATTGAGCTTCTCCTTTCGACAGGTCTCCAGTATAGTTCTTAGATGCTCATCATGATCCTCATTGGTTTTGGAGTATATCATAATCTCATCTATAAAGACGACCACAAATATGTCGAGGTAATTTCTAAAGAATCTATTCATCAAGTCTATGAAGATTGTTGGAGCATTAGTGATTCTGAAAGGAAGTACTATGATTTCATAGTGCATGTATCGTGTACGAAAAGCGGTCCTGGGGATATCTTCCCTCTTCACCCTCACATGATAATATCCCGACTGAAAATCCACCTTGATGAAGTATTGTGCTCCACGTAGCTGATTGAACAAGTCATCTATTCATGGGAGAGGATACTTGTTATTTATCGTGATTTTATTAGGCTCACGATAATCAATGGAAAGGTTCATTGACCCATCTTGCTTCTTAACTAATAGAACTGGTGCACCCCATTGTGAAGCACATATGTGTATAAACCCTTTATCCATATTCTCATATAGTTGTTTCTTCAGATCGTTAAGCTCCTCAACATGTATTCTATAAGGATTCTTGGATAATTGCAATTCCCTAGGTATAATATCAATTGATAATTTAAAATCACTTCAAGGAGGAAGACCAGACAATTCCTTGGGAAACAATTCAGTGAATTCCCTCACAATAGGTGTGTCTTTAAGGATGGTTTCTTCCTTGGAATCAATCATTTGAGCCAGATATGCATGCTTATAGGGCAGTAATATCCACGCTTGAGATGATGGAGCTAAAGAAGTTTCATCTTCCTCCTTACACTTGTAAAGAATCAAGGGTCGATTCTCCACATGGAGAGTAATTTCCCTCTCACTGCAATATATGTTGGCTCTATATAAGGAAATCCAATCCATGCCAATAATTTAATCAAATTCTACCAGTGGGGGTATGACGTGATTTTCTGGGAAGTTCAATCCACAGATTATGATAGGGGAGTAGTTATATTCATGGGATGCAATTATTTCCCCATTTTTTGTGCTCACCGACATCTTTACTTCCATGATTTGCGGTGGTGTTGGGATTGTTCTACTAAACTTTCGAGATATAAAAGAATGTGTAGACCCTGAATCAAAAAGTATGATTGCTATTCTAGAATGAATAACTAGATTACTTGTCACCACTTCATTTTCAGGGTTCACTTAGGTAGTAGTGATTGTAAAAGTTTTCCTTTGCTGCCTTTGAGGTTGTTGGTTGCCTACGAAAGCCATTTTCTTAGGGCATTGATTTCCATGATACCCTAGTTCTTTGCAGTTGTAGCAATGACCCACGTGTTGAGGTTCAAACAGAGTGTTACTCTCCTTTGTCGCATTTTCGGGTATTTCTTCCCGAAAGTTTACAACTAGGTTCCCTTCTCTTCCGAACATAAAGCATTTACTCGTCCCCTTCAGGTAATTTCTGGGGTGCTTCTTTTTCCACTTTTGGAAAGTGGGGTGTTGGATCTTCTTTACACCATTGATTTATCTATCAGACCACCATCATTGAATTCCACTTTACATTTCTTATCCCCATGATACCCCTGAGATTCTCCGATATCCATTTCAACCATGAGGGCACATCGGACAATTTCCTCATAGCTGTCGAAGTCACGGATCTCCAATGCTTTCTACAGGCTAGGTTTTAGCACACAAAAGAAGTGGTCAACCTTGCATTTGGGGGTAACGACAAAGATGTAATAATATCATGCAAGCCATGTGAAGTTTTCCTCAAACGCTCCAATAGATTCTTCATCTTTTTCCTTGATTAAAATGACGTCCCATTCCATCTTAAGCTGGAGGGTGCGCGGAAAATATTTATCGAAAAACATCTTTCAGAAATACATCCATTCTAACACCTCGATCTCCTCCTCAGGCTTCGAATTTTTTATCAACATCCACCATTCATCAGCTTCACCCTCCATATGATTAGAATCAAGGAGAACCTTCTCTTATTCAGATCATTGAAGGATTGAGAGGATCTTTTCAATGGAGTTGATCCATTGTTCAGAAATTGAGGGATCAAATTATCTATTAAAAAAATAGGCCTTTATCTCATGATGCTCTTGATAGTGACTTGTTATTTTTTGGGGGGTGAACATTCCTCAGAAACCATGTTTCTATTGAAATCTTGAGTTAGCTGAGAGAGAAGCCTGAAAAAGTTTGTGATTCCCGCTCCCATTGGATTGGGCATCTCATTAGTAAAGTCATCACATTGATCATCACATTGATTGTTAGCTCGAGTCCTCCTATTAACGGCCTTTTTTTTGAATAAAATGAAAGTTCGAGGTAACACATAAAGGGTAATCCATATACAATATTTGATGACTTATAAATAACTTTTATTCCTTTAACTTATTAATATATAGTCTTAAATCTATGTTATCTGTGGTCTATTTTCTAACATATATTCTTAGGGGAATTTTTCTAATTCCAATAATAAGGGTTCATACTAAGCTTGTGAATTTACCAAAGCATATCCTCCGGGAGTGTCATAACCAAGAGTGAAGCAAGACCTATTTTCGTGTACCAGGATACCCCGGGACAAGCCCGAAACTCCTTGTCAGGGTTTTCACCCCTGGGTACTTCTGTGCCAGGGCCGCCTCTACCTGCTCATATCCAGAAAGGGATGTATTTTCTTGATAAAACACTTACTAAATACTCACCAAAACTTAGGTATGTTTTTATTATAATTACTCTTGTCTTTAAGTATTTACTAGTGTTTTCTAATCCTAATCCCAAAAATAACTAAACCTATCCTCTGATACCAACTATGAAAACCCTGTTCTTTTATTACACAATTAAACATAATTTATTACATAAAAATCACTTGATACAACATAGAAGATCGAGAGAACTAGTGTCTTTGGGGCTTAAGATCATTACATAACAACTTAAAACATGAAATACAACATCTTTATTGAAAACACCCTTTACAAGACCACTACATTCCCTTGTACATACCATTTCATGGGATAACATGAGGACATGCATAATAAAAGGTGAGCTATAAAGCCCAGTAAGTGAATAATCATTGAATTACAAGAGGAATAAAATACATGTTAGAAAATAGGAATATCAATACAGCACAATAGAAGCATAAATATAAATTCATGATAAATCTTGATAATCATTACATGGAATTGTGGAAAAAACACTTAACATGTAATTAGCATGAGCCAAGGTTCATTGCACATGGTGAATGAGTAAATCCTCGTTGCACCTGAACCACGAGTAAAAACTCATTGAACATGAATTATCATGAGTCAAAACCCATTTCACATGACATATCATGATACTACACTTTACCCAATGCATTGGGGCACTATAATGGTGCACCCTTCTTAAACATTTCATTTCATGCATAACTGTGCCACATGGATCATATAACATGGATTCACAAAAAATCTTCATTTTCCATGATAAAGGGATATAGAATACATACATGAAACTCTATAAACAATAATTAAATGTGAATAATTTTATATAGCCTTGATAGTGAAATGGGCATGGTATTCACTACACTATGACATTGGCATAGAAAATCAATACAATTTCGGCAGCGAAACGACATGATGTAAAAATTCATAAAAATGGTTGATGAGAGAGAAAGGGGTGTCTCATAATATGTAAACGAAATGGATATTAAGGGTTTAATATATGTACATGTCCCAGTAATTGTAATGGAATTTAGATTCATGATACAAAATAATTTCTTGAATGTAACAGAAGAGAGAGAAATTTCTTTCAGAATTTCGGCATAGTAACGGGTGTCCATGAAAGTCATTTAATCATAGATAAAGGGGTCTCACATCATTAAAACATAAAGAGGTCAGTATGGGGGAGGTTTGAAACCATAACTCAACATTTATAATTGAAAATAAAAGGGTATAACATCATTAATAAAATTGGACAAAAATGAGAAAGGAAGAAAAACCCTTACTTGGAAGTGTGCTTCTAAAGGCTTGAGATGGGCTTGAGAGAGGATTCATGGGAGATTGGGGCACCTTGGTAGGATTCTAGGGAGAGTAGGTCAGAGGTTGTACGAACTCCAAAGGCTTTGAGTGAGGGGAATGTGGGAGATTTTGTGGATTTATATTGGAAAGGTGATGGAATTCATTATTATTTATGGTTGGGACACCTCACATTAAACTAATACAAACCAAAAACCATCCCATGGGTTATTACCATGGTTTTTTCCAAAGGGGAGTGGAAAAAAATATTTTATAAGTCCAAAGTAATAACTTCTTAAAATAATGGGGTTGCTTATGTGGATGTGAGTCACACTCTCAAGTAAAACAATTTAAAAAGACAAGATGTTTAACAAGCCTTGAAGGGTCCATTAATGCTTTGTAAAATAAGTAAAACAAACCCAAAATCACATTATTTTAATGTTAAAACATATATTGGCCGAACATAAGTCTTATAGTATTTTATTATATCACTATTAGGTAATTATGATGTCATAAAACAGATTATATATTTAAACAGTACTTAATTTTTACCCAAAAATTTGACTGTCTAAGAAAATAATGAAAAATTCACCATTTGATAATTTAGACATCCTAATTCTAGTCAAAATATTCATTTGATCTATAGAATTTACTAAATATTTTAATTTTCCCTTATCAAATAAAAACCTACATTTAAAAAAATTCATTGGTTTTGACAAAAATGGCTTTCAATCCTTAATAAAAATTACAATTACATTCATAAAATTATGCAATAATTTACATTTAATAAAAATTAATTAAATAATAATAATAATTTATTAAAATATTATTTAATTCAAAAATCCATTAATTTATCAAAATATCTTTCTTGGTCGAACACTAACTAAAAATACTAGTTGTTCTTTAAAAACTTTTTACAGGGTGATAATAATAAAATGAATATATATTCATTACTATATAAAAAATTAATATACATAACCATAGTACTTTGGATTTGTTACATAACACCTTAAAACAGCCGCATAATACCTAAGGGTAAGGAGTGTGACGGTGACAGACTCATGCGGTGGCTCAGATAACATTGCATGCGTGGTGATCTCTATCATCATCCACTTCTCCTGTAGACGGTTTCGTTCGAGCTTGAAATGATGAAACTCGGCTTGGGCTTGGTCAAGAGTGAAGCCCAATTATGCCACATCTTTTCTGAGCTCCGAAAAATGGGCTTCGTATGGAGAAATTCTACTTGATGAGGTCATCGCTTCCTTTTTCTGAGTAAATTTGATTCATTAAAGCCCTATATTTATACTAATAATGTGATCACTGTTCAATGGATATATTGGAAACGGTCACAATTCACAGCCTAAAACCAAAGAAGATGACATTTTATATAATCATTTTACATAAAGATACTTTTAATTAGATCAAGAGGGATTTCCATGAATTAATGTTTGGGTCGTTACAATAGAGGTTTCCATACATCCTAAAAATGATTCATCAGCCTACCAGCGATCCTATACCATGTTGTTGATGGAACAATAGCTCACCTATGGATTCTGACTATCTTGATGGTTGTCCATGTTGAGAATCATTTAATAATGGGTAATTTTAACTTCTTAGGATTTTATTATATCCTTAGTTTTATATCAATAGATTGACTTTTGGAGGTCCATTCAGTCACCTACTCATACTCTTCTACCTCCATGAGATCCCCTTTATAATTTATGGATCATAGTGAGATATGTTATTGATTCCCATTGAGATCCTCTATTCTCCATCCAATGTGACCCCCTCATCCACATGTAATGATGGATCGACGCCCCATTTATCTTGGATGATCCCTTTAATTAAATCTTGGTACATGAAATCCTATTATTTATCAATTATATATGAATAAACATCTCATTGATCACCTTGATCATAGTTTTTTGTTAGGATAGATGATTAGTAAATAATGGGATAAAAATTCCATTAGATCATGGTGGTATTATCCAAGAATGATGGGGATTTTGATTTTCAATGCTAGAAGATTTTCAATGATGAAGAACTCCTGAAATTGTTTGGAGATTCATTGATGTTACGTACCTTAGTGATAAATTATATGTTTTTTCATAAAATTACCTTGGATCAGCCAATGAATCATGGAATTTAATTAGGTATTTTCTTTTCTATAGATTAAAGAGTGGGCCAAGAGTGGCCTAGACTCTATTTATTGTAATTCCATTAAGGTAACTCACATGATTTTCTTATTATGGTGTTTATTATTTAAATATATTAATATGTATTTTTTATTTCTAGGTAATATGTATTTTTTTCATGGTTATATAAAAAAAGTTTTATGGACCTTCCATGCTTGGTATTTGTGCTTTTTACTTACCAGTTATGCCTTAACTTCATATTGATTTATGGAGACCAATTGGAATTGGATGGACTTGAACAATGTAGATAGTATTTTCATATATGTAATTGGATCTATGTTGAGGTTCATGACCTAGAAAATATTCCTAAGGTATGTTTTTTTAGTATGTGTATCTTTTGAGGTCCCACTGAAACACCATTCTCATTTCCTATTTTTTCATGTAGTCCCATTTATGAATTATTTCTTTTTTATAGGTAGTCATTTGATCATGTATGGTCTCTTTTAAGATAAGACCCTAGGGTTTTTCCCATATTAATGGTGTTCTAACCATGACCCTCGATTGGACATTGATTATATGTAAAATTTATCCTATGAATCTATATTTTGAAACCTTATTTTTATCCATTTATTAAACATGGTAAAATATTTTCAACAAAGGGATTGGATAATAAGTTTTGATAATTAATTAAATTGTGAACTAGCCTATAAATCTGAAAAACTGTAATGATATTGAACAAATATAATAGAAATGGAATATTTGGACTAACCTAATTTTGTAATGATAATATGTTAATTATAGTTTAAATTGTCATTGGACATGAATTGGCTGAAATGGCATCACAGAAATATACTAACCATGTTTATAAATATTGATAAGAATTGTATTTCTATTTGTGCATGATTTATCATATTTTTTACTCAATCATATTCCCAAAAATGGTAATTGAATATTTAATTGGCATGAGAAATGGGAATTATCCTTGGGTTTGTTATGAATTTAAGGTGTAATTGGTCCCTAGAAAGAGAATATTCCTTTGGCATGTTTTGAAATTATTTTGTAATTTTCTAATAGATTATGAATTATCCATCAATATATTATGACTTAAATATGTAATTTTACTGGGTTGGGGAATTGACCATGGGAATCTCATGAATTGAGTTATTAATTATCCCCATTAATTTTAATTCACCTTAGGTTTTTTGTGAACTTGATGTGTTACTAGCCAATGGAATCATAAATTCCCCCTAGTTAGTTTAAGAATTGAATATATTTATACATATATTGTAATACATGTAAAATAGGATATGTATTGACAATATGGATTCCCTAGTAATTCATACTTCAATATTTTATAGGTATATACTGAGGCATCCAATATCATGCCCTAACATATATGGTTAACTCAGTGGGTGAACCTAGAGGTCAAGGTTCGGTAAGATTAATTAGTGTTATACTAATAATTTATAATTATCTACATGTTTATAATACTATTAAATTAATTAGTATTCATTTCAGAATTTTTTAAACACCCTTAGATCTAGAGAAAATTGTTTTACAAACACCATAATCGAGCAACCTTGATAGATGGGTACCAAATAAGACCTAACTCATTCTCGGAATAGGTTAGGATAAGGTTTTAGATTCATCAATAGGATATATCATCTCAATTATATATGTTGTGAGTACTTGTGGATTTCTTTTGGGTGTCATGCAACATTCCACTTTTATTTATTTTTATCTTGTTTATCTAATTGACCATATGGGAGGTCAATATCTTTTATTAATGTATGACGGTTCAGGTCTATTGTTTCCAAAAAAAATTATTACAATTATGCTTATTTATTTTTATGTACTCAAATAGTAATTGCATACACATTTGGTTATTTATCTGCATCTATTCACTCTAATTGAGGGTATATTCAATAAATTATTCAATTCCGACCCTTGTTTCTATTTGGAAGCATCCATAATACTGGGATGAATAATTAAGGTCATGGAACAATTTTTCTTGGGATTAATGATTTAGGTTGGGTGTTATATAACATTATCAGAGGTGTTTTGTTTACATTATTATTGAGGTTTTAATTCAGGTAAAATAGGAATGTGTCAGAGCTTACAATGAAATGTAGATTGTAGACACCTTTCTCAAGGGATATCAATGTTACTTGGGAAATATATTGATATTGATGGTTTATACTATTATGATTATATTATTTCACCTATTACGACTCACACTGATTTTTATGCTTATGATTTCATATATATTCAACTATTTCCTTTATTATAATGTGGTATTATGTATATAATATTTGTCACATAGGATTCACATGAAAAATATGATTCTTGCATGTTATTTAATTTATAATGGAGGCCTCAGTTATATATGTTTAAAAAATTGTGTTATGTATTGACATATTATTTCATGATTATAATCAATTCGGTTGAACCAATATGTGTGTCCACTTCTAGTAATGGGTTATTTGATACTATAGTGTGGTTCACATGGATGGTGACAATGATGACGGAAATAAAAATGCAGTCCCACTATGCATAGGTTGGGCTTTGAACCATGTTAGATTGTTATCGATTATTAAATAATATAGTAATGAATCTCATTCAAGTATATATTAAATGTTTCTAGTTAATTGAGGTCACACCTATAGCAGATATAGAGTTATCCATGTATCCCTATGTGACATAATATTTGTTTGACCCATATGATTATGGAACCTCTACATAGTTGATTTTGGATAGATCCATCATCAGATACCTATAGAGATGCACTTAAAATGATCGTCCATGATTTAGACTGATAGTAATGTAATTTTATGGGCAATGTGTCGGAATACTTGGCCATAGTGGATACTGGTGATTTTATTCCTCATTCAGTATGAGGGAAGCCAATGTGGGGGGGTTTTACATAATATGGTATAGTTAGGGATTTTCTTTATTCGGTAAGTTTCATTGACAAAAGTTTTCTATTCATGTGGATAACCTATTGAATGATGAGATTAAGGTATTTAAAATTCAATTAAAACCTTATATTAGAGATAAATTTAGTAACACCACTTATAATACAAGTCTATATTTTGTATTATTTTATTATTTAAGGCTTAAAGGATCAAACTAAGAGATACATGTCCTATTATTTCATCATTAAAATAACATTTGAGGCCATGTATAGAACTTATGTGGTCAGACCTATGAGGGTTAGGCATAGGTGGTCACTCTGTGGATTGAACTGACACAAATGTGATAGGTGGTGTGTGGTGAATATTATATATTTAAGAAGATCAAAATTAAAAGAAGAATCACCTAGGGTTTACTGTTCAGTCGACCACTCTATTTCATATAATGTAATTACTAATATTTTCATGAATTGTTATAAGGAATTTATGTGATAGTGTTTATGTTGTTCTTATTCTTGGTGTAAGTTGAGTTAGTGGATAAATGTTATGATATAACCATTTTGGAAGTTTTTGGATATTTGTATGAACTCATCAATGGCAGTGGTAGTAGTTCACTAATGAATTCATTTGGGTCAACCATGGATTTGGGTTCTAGCATGCTCAACGTGAAGCTAGGGGGCTTGGTAGCCCATTGGTCAGTGGGTGAAGTAGTGTCTCAATGGAAGGATATGATATAAATAATGGATTGGGTTGTTATTATACGATTATTATGATGTTTTCATTAAGGAAGATTCCATGATTTGATGTAGCAGCATGCATAAGGGAACAACAATCAACTAGGATAGAAGTTGTAACCAATGTATGGTTTACTAGTGTATGTTACTACCATTTTGAGATTGGGTTATTTAATGTACTGAACTACATCATTTTAAAATTAATTTTGTGAATTTCATGTTGTTTTTTTCATAGAAATAATGTACTTACAGATACTCATGTTTAGTTAATATATATAGCGATGGACAAGTATAGTGTTTGGTAAAATAATGTGCATGGTTAAAGGTTTTAATATGGGAACTCTTATGTCTGGGAGTATCTATTAAGTAATTATTGTTAAACTCTATCATGGTAAAGTTCATGGGTTTGTATAAATATCATCATCGAATAGTTTTTTGAACTCAAAAATTCCAAATTTTAAAACCCTGAGATTATCTAGTTCCATGATGAATTCCTGTTGTGTGATTTACATGTGGAACAAGATGGAGACCATGTGGGTATCAGGGTCAAGGATATGTATGCACAATTCAAGAGAGAGTTTGATTATTACTCTTTTTCTACAAGGACGAGAGACTAATTGTTGGTCTAGTTATTGGATAAAAAATAGGGAACTTCTTTTGAAGTATATTAAAATTTTGGTCAGGAAATTGGAAAGAAATAACAATGACTCTAAGGTTTAAGGTATCATGAGTGGTGGTTCCTAAATGTGTAAATTGTTTATTCCCGATACCTTTTTTGGGAGTCAGGTAGAATAGCACCGACACTTTTTCCTATAAAAAATATATTGGGTTGGAAACACATAGTTCTCAACATATCGAGTATTAGCGATTAATTTATTAACCAGAAAGAGAAATTTTGAAAGGGTTAGTGTGTTCATATTACATTTGTTATTGTAGGACCATTATTTTGGTTTAGAATCTATGATAATGTTTATAGTATCAAATATTACCCGTGTTTTCATGTGATCATGTGTGATGAAACTGGACCATGATGGGTGGGTCATTAGACTACCTGAATCATGTTCTATAAGACAATTCTTATAGTACAGAGTACCATGTTTCTGAAATAGTAATTAGTATAAGACACTGTGGAATATGTAGTTGGATGGGTATAGAGTCTGTGGTCCCAATATTCAATGATTGTTGGATTATAGATCAGTTTCCTATTGTTATATTTAGAATCATAATGAAATATTGTGATGGTAATTTATGGATGTGTGTGAACATGGGGTAATGATTTAAAATTCAAGGATAGAACATACATAGCTTCTTATGGGTGAATATCATCTCAAATATGGGGCCATGATTTCAATATTACCTAAAAATCCAAATTAGTGAGAATTCATATATTGGGGAGACTATAATAACCTCTATTTTTAGGGGATATGAATTTTAGAGGTATTTTCAACTTTTCTTCTAGTGGATGGAATTTTTTAGAGGACATAGTGTTGAATAATGATAATTCATATTTATAAGAAATATTTAATGGGATTTTTTTGTTCTAAAAGAAACCTTGTTGAGGGACTTGATATATGGCCCCAACCATAAACATTACAGAATATTGAGCTATTAAATAATTTGAAATTATTTCACATTGAGGATATTTTAAAATTTATAGATATGTATAATTAATCCATAAATAATACATATAAACATAGAAATACAAATTGGACACTTCCAACAGTATCCATTTCTTCTATAAAAAAACTTTTAAAATAATACGTGGTTTCTTTTCATGTTTAATCATAATTACATTATCCTGATCACATCCTTGACTCTATTCTATCATAAAACTAATGAAAACCATTTTAGAAACATGGGATGATCACAAAAAGTACAGTAAGGGATGTAAAATAAGAAATATAACTATTAGTCCATGAATATTTTATAATCGTGAAATAATTTTCACATAATCATAATTTCCACCAAAAATAACATAAACCTATTAGCTTACCTCATGAAATAATAATATTCAAATAAACTAAATTTATATTAAAAAAGAGAACTTGAACTTGTGGAATGCATATCATATATACATTGTAGCTTTCAGGGATTCATATGGTGTAACGTTCATTATTACACATTGAATATCTATCATAGTATACTCCCTAAATTTAATAGGAGGAACCATATAGTTTAATGTTGTATCATTACGCAATGAATTGGAGAGATATCATAGTTTCACCCGCACTCATTTTATCATAGAAAAACTTATATACTATAACAATTTCCCTGAACCATTACATAATCAAAACACATAAAACATGCATAAAAAATAACATTTTTTATTTGAAATCTCATTTCATCTTAATAATTCATGCACTCATAAATGAAAACGAAAATTTTAAAATAAAATGGTAATGTTTTTAATTAAACATCAGTACATGATATAAAGATAAAATAATGATATTACATTCGTGGGGTATATATTAAAATAACATTCCATATTATTTAAATAATTAATCCATTTATCAAACACAATTAAAACATTTAAAAAGATGATTTTTGAATTAAAGTGTCCCATACCACTTTGAAACATTTGAAATGAATTAAAATTTTAAAACATTAATGTCAATATTAATAAATCCTTAAACACATTTTCAAAACACAGACATTAAATGGAATATTTGTATGAATAAATCATAAAAACATTAAAATGAGATTTTGAGTTAAAAAGTTCATTACCTTGAGTTTAACTTGACACATACAGTATTTATAATCCTAAATAAAAATCATCAATTAATTTATACATGGTTATGTACCTATTTCATGTCTTTTAATCCTTTTGTACCACTTGTTACAAAGTTATTACAATTTCATATTTGTTTATGTTCATATCATACATTTTGTCATTATTCATCACTTAAGTCAAAAATGAACTTGGAACGATGTCAATAGTCATTGTGGTCATAAGTACATCATATCAAGAATAAAATTCATGAAATAATAATCATGTTTTTATATTTTTTATTTTTTTTAAATCAAATAATTCATTTATAGAATGAAAAATGAACGACATTATAATCATGGATACAGTAGGCCATACTTACACATGAGTAGCATTTTAGTGTTTCCTTGATCATTATGGAAATAGGGTAATTATAAATTTATAATTATATAATCATAATAATATAACTAAAATCTTAATAATAAATTAAATATACATATATATATCATACAAGTGATGTGGTGAATAAAAATGATTCACATTTCTTCTTGGAGGTGATAGTTCATACGTACGCACGAACGACATTATCATTTTTATCTTCACGGAATATAAGAATTTAATGGATATATTATTATATTATAGAGATAAACTTGTAATCAAAAATAAATAAAAACATCAATTATATCATTATGACAATTTTTGAGAGATGGTTATGGAAAACGAATTATATCGGTTCTTGGAGGTGATAGTTCACACGTACACATGAAAGATTAATTCCATTACTATTTAATGGAAGTGGAGTTGGATTTAGGTGATGAAATTTACATAATATCATCTTAGTATACTGAGGATACTAAAGTTATTATATTATCATGGGTGAAGAATATTTAAAGGTAGTGGAAGGAGAAATAAAATAGAAACACTTAAATAAAACATTACCTTTACTTTAGATGAACACATTTCTTAACACCATAACACATATGAGAATAGTGTTATGCCTAATATAAGGCCACAAGAATGTGGGGAGGGATTATATGAATGGGTATCAGTAGATTGTGGCTAGACCAAAATGTTTTGGTAGTGTGAGGAATGAAGAAGATTGTGTTCCTTTTTATAGGAGAGGGGAGGGGAACCATTGGAATTATAAGAATTATTATATTAATATAAATTAATATTTTATTCAAAATTATCCCAAACTAATTTATTTTTAAGATAAGAATATTTTGGACCAAATTACGTTCTTCAACTGAAAATTGGACATTTTTTGAATATTTTTTTATCCATATTTTTTTAACCCTTATTTTAGCCTTTTCTATCTACCATTATATCTTGTAATTTTCACAATGTGAGTTAATGTAATTACCATAACATGTAAAAAGACCAATGAAATGTTTCATTTATGAAATATTAGGAATTATATTAACTATTCGTCCAAATATTATATTTTTTGTAATTTTATTAATTTTTAAAAACTATTTATTATTTTAAAATACCAATAGTGTCAATACTTAAACTATTCATTAGTTGAGTTTAAATAAATATCATAAATGTAAGATAAGTTTGAACCAACTATTTTAAATCATCTAAAATATGTAAAATATATCCATACAAATTTTCTATGGAACAAATTATGTCAAATAATATTTATGTTTATATTTATAGAATCATTTGTTTTATTCGTTCATTAATTAAGATATTCTTCATTGTGTCAAAATTAAATTTAATTATATAATTTATGAAAAATATAATTAAAATACCATGATATAGGTAATATTTTCATATTTCAATGAATATTTATATTTTAAGATATCCCTTGTATAACTCCATATTAAAATAAATTATTTATTAAAAACAAAACTGTAAAAAAAATGGATATTCATTGAATATAATATTATAAATGCATTAAAGTCGTCCTAGTGGATCCATTGTCCTAAAATAGATCCATGAAATCTCATGGTTGGAATAAAATATTCCAATTAAATTATAAAAATTGTTAGTGTTGTTTTATATTATTATAATATTATTTGTACCTTTACTTATTTGATTTACCATTAACCGTCGTAATTAAAATAATTACTAATGTTACTATTCCTAATGTCCAAAAATAAAAGGGTCATATTTATATAATTTTGAAATTATTATTCCAAATATGGAATAAATTTTTCAAAATTAAAAACATATTATTGGAATAATGTAATTAAAAATTAATCTCGTTTATGGAATAATAAAAGATGTTGTTTGTGTAAAACATTCAAAAGTTTACATAGTTTTTGTATCCAATTCCAATGTGAGAATGATTCCAATGACCAAAATTATATTAAATGGTAAAATGATAAAATAATTATAATTTAATAATAACTAAATGTACAATCTAAATATATAAATAACTTAGACTAAAAATAAGTTTTAAATTAAAATAGATTATTTTTACTATTCATAAAAAATGAATATTAGCAGAAAAATACCAAAAAATTATCCAAAGGAAAATTTTATGCCCCACGTAAAAATAAAAAGTTTATTTTTCAAATATAACTTTTAAAAGTTTCATAAACTATATTTCAAATGTTTTATCCATAAAAAGGTAGTGAAACTACATTTTAAAAAAAACACTCATTTTAACTATAAAATTGTATTTGTTTCTTAAAAAATGTCTAAAAACATATATTATGAATTTTAAACATCATATTATATTTATATTTTATTAATATAATATAATCTGAATGATTTTATTATCTTATAAACACAATTATTCACACATAAATTGTTTTTCATAAAAACACATCCATTATTTTCAATTGGTTTTTATTTGCATTTATATTTAATTTTATAACCAATTAATCATTATATAAATAAGTGTATACCATATTTTCATAATTAAATTAAAATTTCTCATTTCTACCATTATAAAATATGTGTGATAACTACCAAATTAAATAATAATAATATAATTAATTACTTTATAGTATAACTCACTCTTGTGTGTGACATAAGATTTCAGAGAATCCTATTATTTTGTGTCAAGTACACTATCATACATATCATATCTTTTAAAGTTGAATTACTATATATTTCATAAATATTATTATATATGAAAATTTATTATTCTTTAATTACTTGGGATGTTACATCCTTCCCCCCTTTGGAAATTTTGTCCTCATAAATTTAAATTTGGGCCCAGTAACTGAGGTCTATCTTTTCAATATTACTTCATTAAAACCCCACATCAGAAAAAGTGTCAAAAAACCCACTTTATATGGAATAATGTGAAGTAAAAAATGTAACTATAGATAACACATATTGTGATTCCATGTAGGAAACCATGGATACAGAATAAAAACAAACCATCATGTTCTAATAGAGAGTGATAGAAAACATAATCTGGAGAAAGTTCATAATCATAAAACCAAAAACATGTGAAGGGTTAAACAGTATTTGATTTCATAGTAGGAAAATTAATCATATAACATTTTTGTTCTAAGATCCTTTTTATAGAGTTTTTATATTCATTTACCTCCAAGACTAATATCATAAGGAAATACACTTACTTGACAAGTAGGGTTTCATTTTCCCATAAATTCAACAACAAAATCACCTTTTCAACAAACGGTGAGAATTTAAGATAAATATTTTATTCCATAAACTCTATAATAAAGTTTTTTAGAATAACATAATCCAAAAATAATTAACTATCTATTCATTATGCCTTGAAACATTAACTAAAACCAGAATGGTTAGTATAAAAGCATATAATTTAGCTAAAATAATAAACCATTGTGTGATAGAAAACTACTTTTAATCTCCAACAATAAAATGTAATACCCCACATCCTACATAGACCATTTAATAAATAACCTTCTTTATAATTCCGAAAATATTCCTAACTGGTATTGAAACATAAAATTTAGAAGGTTGAGATCACATTGTCTTATAGGATATGTTTATAATTTTATCTACAAATATCAGAAATTGTAAATAAAGTCCCATACCAAAAAGTAATTAACCTAATCACATATTCGCCTATATAGGTTAATAATTTAGATAAATAAACTAATTACATACATTTTCACAATAAAAGAATAATTCA
This sequence comes from Viscum album, assembly GCA_963277665.1. Taxonomy (NCBI): domain Eukaryota; kingdom Viridiplantae; phylum Streptophyta; class Magnoliopsida; order Santalales; family Viscaceae; genus Viscum; species Viscum album. The sequence goes on from OY728161.1 coordinate 1,605,929,183, forward strand.
TTCAAAATAAAATTTAACCATTACTCCTCAAATAAAATCATATAATATTCTATTTTCCTTAGGCATATAGGGTTACCAAAATAGTGAACATATTCCAAAATCACATTTCTCACTTAATCCCAAAATCCTTTTCCAATACCAAGGATATTCATTTGATAAAATATAATATCCCAAAACCATCTTATCAAATCGTTTATCTAAAATGGATGAAGTCATACTAACTAGAGACTTCACGTAGCCCAGTGGTAGGTGATACACCCTTATCGACCTTGGGTTTTGATTTCGATCCCCATGACATTGTCGGATGTAATGATTTTTTACCCATCTAATGAGGTTTCCTTTTTCTGAAAATATATAATTATTATAAAATAACCCCAATATGAGATCAAATACATAAAAATAACCAAATCATGTTTTATCCTTAAACGATTTCACATACCTATCACTTTCAGCCCAACTCATAATGACCTAAATATATTAATTCATGAAGTCTTATATATATTGACATATTTTTTTATTTTGTATCCAAATTAATTAAAAAAACTATTACCAAAGAAATAACATATTAACTTGATCATGGTGTCCACCTAGTTTCAACATCATTATTTCTCATATATAGAATGTCAATGCATTACAATAATAACATAAAGATTTATCAAAATCAGCAGGTTCCTTTGTCCGAATAAACCTTGTACAACTTGGGTCGTATGAGTGTACTCAAAGAAATATTTTTGGAAAATAATCATGTATGAAATAAATTTCATAACATCATATATTAATTTATTTTTATAAAACATTCGTATGGAGTTTGAGTAGAAACATTCAATAAATGGTCCTTTTAAAATACCATATGTATGTGTTGAAAGACTAAATTTTAAAATACCATATGTATAACTAAAACTCTTAACACCTAATGTTGTCTAAAACTGTCCTAGGATACGAACTATAAGGCTCATCCTTAAAATTACATAATCTTGAGTTAATTCAATTAGTTGATTTTATTTCACATTGAGGATCTTTTCATGTTTAGAGCTTTAAAGAATTAGGCAATAACTCATAAATAAAAAAACATAGAAATATAAAGTGGACACTTTGAACAATATCAATTTCTTCCATAAAATAGGTACTTTTAAGATGAAATGTGGTTTATTTTCACATATAATCTTAATAACTTTTCCCTAATCCAATACTAGACACTATTCTTCCATAAATCCTTTGAAAAACATTTCAAAAAATTGGGATCAACACAATGTTCTTAGTATGGGATATAAAATAGGGAATGAAGCCATTATTCCATGAATATTTTAAAATCATGAAAACATTATCACGAAATCATAATTTTCACCCATAAAACATAAACAATTTAACTTACCTCATGAGATAATAATATTCCTATAAAACATAATATAAATAATAAATAATAAAGGTATCTTGTGGCGTCTATATCATATATTCATTGTCACTTTCATAGCTACATAGGTAGAAACCTTCATGGTTATGTTTGGAATACCCATCATGGTATATTCCCAAAATCTCTTAGAATAAACCTTATCGTTTAACTCAATCTTATTACCCAATGCATTGGAGAGCTATCATGAACTCAACCATCCATCGATTATCACAGAACCACCTGTATACTTTTACAATTCCCATGAACCATAATATAATTATAAATACAAAAAACATGCATAAAGCAAAAAACATTTTCACTTTGAAATCACATTTCTTCATTACAAATTGGACACTCATAAATAAATTTTTTTTTTAAGAAACTGGTAAAATTTTAATGTAAAAAATAAATAATTAAAATTGAAATTAAATCATGAAATTCCATTCGTGGAATATATTTTAAACAAACATTCCATGTTATTGAAATAATAAACCCATTTTTTAAACCCAATTAAAACATTAAAAAATTATTGTTTAATCAAAGTGTTTCACAACACTTTGAAATATTTAAAAAAATTATATTTTTAAAAAATTAATTTTCATATAAATAGATACTTGAAACCATTTTGAAAACATGTACATTAAATAGAAATACTTATAAGAATAATTCATCAAAACATTTAACCAAGGATTTGAGTTGAAAAGTCCCTTACCTTGAGTATGACTAGTCACGTTCAACATTAATAATCCGGAATAATAAAAATTGGTTAATTTATAATTTTATGAGAAAATATTTCATGTTTATTATTCCTTTATTATCATATTTAGAATTTTATAACAATTAAATAATTATTTAATTTCATATAGGAAGTTTTGTTGTTATTCGAGTCTTGAGTCGAAAATAAACTTGGTACGATGTCAATAGTTCATATGGTCATCAGTCCATCATCATCAGATTGATATAAATGAAATTATAATATTTTTTTAAAATAAATTAATCCTTTTAAATCAATATATTCAATCAGGGTATGAAAAATAAATAACATTGTAATCTTAGAGACGGTTGTTCGTACATACACATGAGTAACATTTCCATTTTTCCTTGATCATTATGGAAATAAAGTGATTATTATATTAACATTATATGATTATGATAATATAATTATCAAAATAATAATAATTTAAATGAAATTTTATTTATATATATATAAAAAAAGTGATTTTGTGAATAAAATTGATACACATCGCTTCATGGAGGTGATAGATCACATGTACACATGAAAGACGTTATCATTTTTATATACCTAGAAAGTAAGAATATAATTGATATATTGTTACATTATATTGATAAATATGTCATAAAAATCACATGAAAATATTAATTTGATCATTATGACCTATGTTGATAGATAGTTATGGAAAATGTATTTTATCGATTCGTGGAGGTGATAGTTCACACGTACACGATAACTTTTAATTTCATTACCATTAAATGGAAGTGTATTTGGATTTAGGTGATGATATAAACAAAATAAAATCAATTTATATTGACTATACTATAGTAATTATTTCATAATGGGTGAATAATATTTGAATTTAGTGTATTAATAAATAAAATAGAAACACTTAAATAAAAACATTACCTTTCATTCGGATGATCGCCTTTCTTAACACCTTAAAACCTATAATAAGGAAGTTATTCCTAATATAAGGACAAAATAATATGGAGAGGGATTCTAGGAAGAGGTTTAGTTAGATACTCACTAAACAAAAATGTTTTGGATTTGTGATTAATATAAAGTAATGGGTGCCTTTTTATAGGTGAGGGGAGGGACACCCTTGGAATTCTTAAGAGTATAAAATTAATATAAATTCAATTTCGTGTACATTTCATCCCAAAATAATTTATTTCAAATATAATATTATTTTTCAGTAGAATTACAATCATAAAAATAAACTTATTATTTTTTTTAATATTTTATCCTCTTTAACTTTTTGTTTTTACCCTTATTTTACGCTTTTTAATCGTAGTATGATATCATAAAATTTATACATTATGGGTTAATGTAATTACCATAACTTGTCAAACGACCAAAAAAATGTGTCATTTATGACATATTATGACATATCATAACCGTTTGGAAATATAATTATTTTTTGGGAATTTTATCACATTCAATAAATTATTATATATTTTAAAATACCAAGAGTGTCAATTCTGACACTATTTATTAGTTGATTTCTAAAAAAATTATAAAAACAAGGTAAGTTCTAAGAAAATACATTATATAATAAGAAAATGTCAAATATATAGATAAAATTCGTGGATGGCATAAATTATGTAAAATAATATTTATTTTAATATTTATAGTATCATTTATTTGATTCTGTCATTAATTTATAATTTACTATGTCATCTTTGTGCCATAATTAAATATAATTATTTAATTTCAAAAAAAATATAAATAAATTATCATGATGTAGTAAATAGTTTTATATTTACAATGAATACTTATATATGAAGAGATCCCTGACAAAACTCCATATTAAAATACTTTACTTTTTAAAAACAAAAGTGTAACTCAAATGACTATTCATTTAATATTTTTTTATAAATTCATTAAAGTCATGCAAGTGGATCCAAGTGGTCCTAAAATCAATCAACAAATTCTCATGGTCAGAATAATCTAATAATATTAAATTTGGATAAGTGTAATGGATTTTTTATATTATTATAATATTATTTCAACCTTTAATTACCCGATTTATCTTTAATAATGTTAATTAAAATAATTACTAATGTTACTATTCATAATGTAAAAAAATAAAATACAAATATTTAAATTATTTGGGAATTTTGATTCCAAATATTGAATAAAATTTTCAAAATTCTAAGTAAACAATTAGCAGAAATTAATTCAAAATTCATCTCATCAACAGAATAAGAAAACTGGGTTTTTCAGTAAAACGTAAAAAGTTCACATAGTTTTTATATCCAATTTCGATGTAAAATTGATTCCAATTACCAAAATTGGATTAAATGATTTAAAAATAATTTTGTTTTATTTTTATATCAATTAAAAAAAATCTAATTATATAAATAACATAGATGAAAAATAATTTTTAAATTTAAATGCAATATTTTTCATTATTAATCAAAAAATGAATATTATCATAAATATACCAATAATTTATCCAAAGTATAATTTTTTCCCCTCTACCAAATATTTATTTTATTTTTTCAAATATAACATATTAAACTTTCAATACATGATTAAAAATGGGTTCTCCATCGAAAGCGGTAATAATGAGTTTTTAGAAAAACACAGATTTTATCTGTAAAATTGTATTTGTTCTTCTATAATGTCTTGAAAACATACAAGATGAATTTTAAACACAATTTTTAATTTATATTTCATTAATATAATACAAAAATATTCTTTTGATTATTATTCACATATAAATAGTTTTCATAAAAACACATCCTTTATATTTAGTTGGATTTTATTTTCATTTATAATTAATTTTCTATCCAATGAATCATTATATAATCATTTATAAACCATATTTTAATAATTTATTCAACACTATTTATTCCATAAATTATAATGTCTTGAAAAAAACTACCATATTATAAAATAATATTACAATTTATTATTTTTTTTGTATAACACAGTCTTGCATGTAATGTAAGATTGTGGAGAAACCAATTATTACATGTAAGGTATGATATCAAAAGAAACATCCATTTAAAATTAAATTTACAATATAAGTCATAAATATTAATAAATATAAAAATTATTATTCTTTAATTACCTGGGATGTAACACTTGATTCTTGAGTAATCATCAAATGATGTTCGGATGATCTAGAGTTACTATTGAACCCATCTGATAGCTGGTGTCTCCCACCAGCTAGCTTGTATGGATAGAAGTAGTCTAGTATCCCATAATGACAAATGAGATTGTTGGTGAGCATATACTGTATTCTCAAATATTTCCCCCACACTAGCTAGTTGGTGGGGGATACTATCTTGATGATAAGAGGAAATGACTCACCAGCTATCCAGTGATCTTGTATAGGGTTGCATATGACTCAATATTTAACAGGTGGACTAGATCATATTTCTAGTGGAGAATACATGTAATATTTTCATTAATTAAATTTTTTTGGAATCACTCTTTCCTAAGTTTTTATATCCTTGGATCAATTTTTGATGATTAATTAATCTATTAAGTCCCCAAATCCTCCCTCAAGGAGATCCCTTTGAGGTTGGGTGGATCTAGGTGAGACATTTTTGTGAATTTCAGTGACCACATCTATAATATATTGATATTGACTCCCACCATTACATATGTTTATGGATATATGTTATATCTATTTGTTAATATAGGATATATATTATATTCTTCATCAATCTCATGTCTCTCTCCCTCTCATGTTTATGAACCTATGTAATGTTCATCGTGGAAGATCCTTCTTGGTAACTCTTTCCCCTCTTTATATTTTTATATCTGAAATTCTCTAAAAATCCACTTCCCCTTGAGCATATTTATATTTTCTTTTCTTTATCAATATCTAATGTAAGGAATTATATAATAATTCCTCCAAAACACGGTACAATTGTCCGAGAATTATGGGAATGTTGATCAACATAGCATGATGATGTCACATGATGATAAAAAAGTTCCATTATTCATAGTTTAATTGAATTTACATAATTTAGGGATATCTCATATATTTTCTGGTCAAATTAAGTGTGATTGAATATTGTATCATAGAATATATTTAGATATTTTTGAATGAAATATATTTGAGGGTTTTTCGAGAGAAACACTGACTTCATTGAAAGACCCTGCAGCTAAAAAATGTCACTTTAAAGGTATCTTCTTTAGTTTAAAATTCAATTATATTAAATTTACCATTTATATTGTTCATGATATTGATTATACATTAGTTAGACCAAATGGTGTGACTAACTATCTATGGGTTGTTGGTCCTGGTTCAGACTACACAGCGATACACAAAGCTCATGGAAACGGATAGAGACAGATTGGAATTATGTGGTCTCAGATAAAGTTAGTAGGATTTTTAGGGATAAAAGTTGGATTCATTTTGAGTGATTTGGTCAAAATATTATCCCTAATGTTTTTTTTTTGTTTTTTTTCATACAATATGTGTTGTCAGGAAATTACATCATGTGAATGACCTATGTTTTCATATAATCTCATCAATGACACTATTCTTTTTTATTTACCATCTACGGATCCAGTTAGATCAATTGGTAGATAAAAACATGGACTATTAGCCAAACTCAATTTGTTATATCAATGATTCAAGTATTAACATGATTATGTGTGAATGTATATCCATGAATCTATATTGTGAAACCAAATGTTTGTCCTTGGATTAATCCATGGAAATTATTTTCACACAAGGGGATAGAAAATGCAAAATAAAAATTAGTTAACTTGTGAACTGGACTGTAATATATAAATTTAGCAAGATATTAAATAACTGATGTGGTAATTTGGTATTGGGATTACTAAATCTTGTCTCGATTGAAAAATAATTGGCATTTAACTTTACATTTAACATGAATTGACTGAAATGAAATAATGAAAATATGCATAGACATATTATTCATATCATTATGAATTGATATTATTTCTTCTTTATGAATTATAATGTGGATTTTTATTTAGTAATGATTTTCATTAAATGAATATTTAATTATCTGGGGGCATGGGAATTTGACTTCCATCTGTTTACAATTAAATGTTTAATTTTCTCCTAGAAGATAAATTCACATATGGTGCCTTATTAATTTAATTTTAAATTTTCCAATATTATGGGAATTGCCTTTTGGTATTTTGTGAATTTAATTTGTAATTACAAACTCTCATGGGAATTCACCATTGTTCTATTGTAAATTTAAAGTGAAATAGTCCCTTCTATAATAATTATCTTTCGGTATATTGTGAGAAGAAAGTGTAACTAGTCCCTAGAATATTACTTTTCCATAGTCATACTATGAATTGAAGATATATATAAATATATTTATATAGGCATGAAAAAATATTATATGTGTAACACAATATTATTTTATGACATATTTATCTTCAAATAACATAAACATCATTTATTATTTTTGATACACACAACTACAAGAGTAAATTATTTGTAATAAAGTATTACAATATAACCGTGACATTACAAATGGATATATTAATAGTAATAATAAATTATAAAATGATGCATAAGTTTTTATATATTGAACATTCATTGATTAATGTATAATAAATAAGTACCAAATTTTATGAAAATTCATTTTATGTTTCAAAGTACACTTTCATCAAAAATGGTGTTTGTTTCTTTTTTTTGGGAAGTTATTATAATTAATTTCTAATATGTTTTATAATATTATATGGTAAAATAGATTTCATTTCACAGATTTAATATCCAAAAAATCATAGAATTTATATCTGATAAATTTATTAAAAATTTTAATTTTAATGAATATATATATATATTCATATAAAATTTTCTTTTTTATTCAATCATTAAGAAAGATATATTCAATATTAGAATGGGTTAAATAAAAAATATGATCACTTGAATTATGAATAACTATATTAGGATAATTGGAATAAATATTATTCTTTATTTTAGAATAAAATCATTTTATACTTAATAATACATTTTTTCATAGAAAACCTTTTCCCCCTTTTTATTCTTGTAAGGATTTAAATAAAATTAGATGCTTCTATGAATTTCTTTTAAAAAAAATGTATTCCATATTGGAAATAATTTAAATTAATCTGATTTCAAATTGTTATCTAAATTTTTACTCTTTATGATGGGAAACCATTGAAAATATTTATCCCCTTGCAAAAAGAAGTAAAATTTGGTTAATCCATTGGGTAATTATTTAAAATAACTACAACACAATCATTTATCATATCTTATTGGTAGTTTTCAAAATAATATATTTATAAGGGTTTAAATAATGATGTTTCAATGATTATTTTTAATGTTCTAACCCAATCCGGACTTTTGTGATGATAAATACTATTTTATTCAAATCAAAAACTATTTTTGGCTCTATGAATTTAATGGAATGGTTGAAAGATTCCATTCAGTTTTGGAGAACTCAAAAAGTCTAAATATCTTCATATTTGATTGTTTAACCAAGAAAATACTTTTATACCATCTTATTAATTAATTTCAAGGTAAAAAAAATTATGCTTACATTTGGAATTTCATAAAAACATTTTTTCATGAATTTTTCAATCTTATATTAAATAAAATATATTCCACCTGTAAAAATTGAATTTGAAAAAAAAGGATTCCAAATTTTTAGTCTTCAATTAAAAATTTAGTTATAATTCGTATTTTTAATTTTGGTTATACAATTATGGTATCACGGTAAAAGTTAGGTTATCATAGTTATGGTTAAAATTGGTTTAATGTGGTTTAAATAAGAGAGAAGTCATAAAATGTTACCAAACATTTAAAATTTTTGGTTATATGTCTTTATATAGACCCAATAATATATTTTCATAGAATTTGGGGATCCATTCCTCTACTATAAATGATTAAGATGTTTATATTATTTTATCTTTTGTGAAATTTCATGTATTTCCTTTCCTACCCTTACAATATTATACCACCTGTAAGGACCCAAAGTTGAATTAATGGAAATCCCTCTTAATATAATTAAATTTCTATTTATGTTTATATAAAATGTCAACTTCCTTGGTTTTATGTTAAGGATTTTGACCGTTGTTAATATATCCATTGAACAGTGATCACATGATTAGTATAAATATAGGACTTTAAAAAATCCAATTTACTCAGACAAAGGAAGTGATGGCCTCATCAAGTAGAATTTCCCCATACGAAGCCCATTTGTTGGAGCTCGAAAAAGTGGTGGAGTCTTTGGGCTTCGCTCTTGACCAAGTCCAAGCTGAGCTTCATCATGTCAATCTCGAACGCAACCATCTACAGGAAAAGTGGAAGTTGATTGAAATTACCACTCGAGCGATGTTATCCGAGCCACCCCAATAGTTTGTCACCATAGCACACCTAAACCTTAGGTCTTATGCGTCTATTTTAAGGGGTTATGTAACAAAAAAGTAGTACTATGTTCATGTACATAATTTTTTTATATAATAATGAATATAATTTCTAGTCGTTTTTTTTACATTGTAAATAGTTTTTAAAATACAAATGGTGTTTGTAGTTATTATTTAATTAAGAAATGTAATTTATTAAATTAAGGGATTTTTTAATTAAATATTATTATAATAAAATTATATTATTATAATCAAATTAATTTTTATTAAATATAAATGATCTTATAATTTTATTAATGCAATTAAAATTTTTATTAAGGTTTGAAATCCATTTCTGTCAAAACCTGTGCTTTTTTTATAAATATTATTTTTTATTTTAAAAGTGAAAATTAACATATTTAGAAAATTATTTAGATAAAATAAATGTTATTTCTGGAATCAGGACGTTGAAATTATCCAACGGTGAATTTTTCATAATTTTCTGAGACTGTCAAATATTTGGGTAAAAATTAAATACCATTTAAGTATATAATGTGTTTTATGACATCATAATGACCCAATATTGATGTAATAAAATACTATAAGCATTATTTTCGGCCAATATATGTTTTAACATTAAAATAATTTGATTTTGGGTTTGTTTGACTTACTTTTCAAAGCATTAATGGACCCCTCGAGACTTATTCAACACCTTGCCTTTTTAAATTAATTTCCATGGAAGTGTGACTCACCTCCACATAAACAACCCTAATATTTTAACAATTTCGTACTTTGGCATTATAAAATATTTTTTTCCTCTTCCCTTTTCCAAAAACCGTGGGCAAAAACCATGGGATGGTTTGTGGTTTGGATTAATTTAATGTAAGGGGACCCAAACCGAAATAATAAATAATTCCCTCACCATTCCTATATAAACCCACCCAATCTCCCACTTCATCCTCACTCAAATCCCTTGGAGTTCATCCAACCTCTTCCCTGCTCTCTCTTTAATCCTCCCTAGTTTCCCCAAGCTCCCAATAATCCTCTCACAAGCCTCTCTCTCGCCTTTGGAAGCACACTTCCAAGTAAGGGTTCTTTCTTCCTTTCTCATTTTTGTCCAATTTTCTTTAAGTTGTTTTTCCATTTTAATTTCAATTATTAATGTTGGGGTATGGTTTATCACCTCCCTTATACTGCCCTATTTTTGTTTGAATGATGGGATACCCCTTTCTCTCTCATTAAATGCCTCCCGTGTACACCCATTACTATGACGAAATTCTGAAAAGAACTTCTCTCTCCTCTTTTACATTCACACAATACTTTTGTATCATGAATATAAATTCCATTAAAATTTTTGGGACATGTATCGATATTACCTCCTTACTTTCCATTACATGTAAATATGATGAGGAACCCCTTTCTCTCTCATCAACCATTTTTATGAATTCTTATGTCACGCCATTACGCTGCCGAAATCACACCGATTTTCTAAGCCAATGCCATTGTGTAGTGGATACCATGCCCATTTCTCCATTAAGGGTATCCACCTTTATGCACCTTTACTTATTGATTACAAAGTTTCATGTATGAATTCCACATTCTTTATCGTGTAATAAATGATTATGTTTTATGAATCCATGTTTTATGATCCATGTGCCACACTTATGCATGAAATGAAATGTTTAAGAAGGGTGCGCCCTTATAGCACTCCAATGCATTGGGTAAAGTATAGTATCATGATACGTGATGTGCAATGAGAGTTTACACATGATAATTCTAGTGAAAAGAGGTTTTACTTGTGCTTTGTGTGCAATGAGTATTTACTCATGCTCCATGTGCAATGAGCCTTGGTTCATTCTAATTCCATAATAAGTGTTGTTGCCACATTTCCATGTTTTGATTATCATGCGTTATCATGCCTTTATGTTCATGTTTCTTTTATTCTCTATTGATATTCCTATTGTCTAACATGTATTTTACTCCTCATGTTATTCCATGTGCACTCCCTTTCTGGGCTTTATAGCTCACCCTTTTCTTATGCATGTCCTCGGGTTACCCATGCAATGCTAAGTACGAGGGAATGTAGTTGTCATGTAAAGGATGTTTTCAATAAAGATGTTGTATTTCATGTTTTATGTTTTTATGTAATGATCCTAAGCCCCAAATACACTAAACCTCTCGATCTTCTTTGTTGTATCAAGTGATGTTTTATGTAATAAATCATTTTTATGTTTGTAATAAATGTAGGGTTGTCACAGTTGGTATGAGAGGATATGATTAGTTATTTTTGGGATTAAGAAACCCTAGTAAAGACTTAGATACAAAAATAAGTATAATAAAAACATCCCTATGTTTTGGTAATTACTGAGTCAGTGGTTTATCAAACAAATACATCCCTTTCTGGATACGAGAAGGTAGAGGCGGCTCTGGCACAAATGTATCCTAGGGGTAAAACCCAAAAACACCACTTTGAGCTAGACTCGAATGAGAAATGGTGCACGACAATGGGCCTTGCTGCACTCTTGGTTACGACACTCCCGGGGGATATGTTTTGATAAATTCACAAGCATATTATGAACCCTTATTAAGGTAATTAAAAAAAATTCCCCCACGAATATATGTTAGAAATTAGATCATGAAAAGCCTAGATTGAATCATATAGACTCGTGAATTAAGGAAATAAAAGATTATTTATAAGTAATCAACTTTTGCCTTTAGATTACCCTTTATGTGTTACCCCTAACCTTCCTTTTATTCAAGCCAATGGCCTATAATAGGAGGACTTGGTCTAACAACCGTTGTGAAGATCTGTGTGATGAATGTACTAATGAGATTCCCAATCCAATGGGAGCGGGAATCTTGAACTTTGTCACGCTTCTCTCTCAGCTAACTCAAGTTTTGAATAGAAACACGGGTCAAGAGGAATGTCCAAACCCCCATAAAAAGTAACAAGTCTCTATCGAGAGCTTCATGAGGCAAAGGACTCCTACTTTTAGGGGATCATCTGATCCCACGATCGTCAAACAATGGATTAACTCCATTGAAAAATTATTCTCCATCCTTCAATGTTATGAATACAAGAAGGTTCTCCTGGATGCTTATTGTATGGAGGGTTAAGCTGATCAATGGTGGACGTTGATCAAAAATACGAAGCCTGAGGAAGATATTGATGCATTGGAATGGAAGGATTTCCGAAAGATTTTTTTCGATAAATATTTTCCACGCACCCTCCGGCTTAAGATGGAAAGGGTCTTCCTATCCATCAAGAAAAAAGATAAAGAATCTATTGGAGCATACAAGGAAAACTTCACAAGGCTTGCACGATACACTTTCAGCTTTGTTGTTACCCCCGAATGCAAAGCTGATCGCTTCTTTGGTGGGCTGAAGCCTAGCTTGCGAAAGGCATTAGAGACCCATGACTTCGATAGCAGTGAGGAAATTGTCTGATGTTCCCTCAAAGATGAAATGGAGATTGGGGAATCATAGGGGTATCATGGCGGGAGGAAGCGTAAGGTGAACTTCAATGCTGGCGGTTCGATGGATCAATCCAACGGTGCTAAGAAGATCCAGCACCCCACTTGTCAATAGTGCGGGAAGAAGCACCCTGAAAATTGCCTTAAGGGGACGAGGAAATGCTTCATGTGTGAAAGAGAATGGCACCTAGCTGTTAATTGTCGGCAAGAAATACCCGCGGCTGCGACAGAGGAGAGGAACGCTCTGTTCGAACCTCAAAACATTGTTCAATGCTACAAATGCAATGAACTGGGTCATTTTTCAAATCAGTGCCCTAATCCAAGGGTTTTCGGAGGCAACCAACAACCTCCAAGGCAGCAAGGAAGAGCTTTTTCTATCACTTCTTCCAAAGTGAACCCCGACAACGAAGTGGTGACAGGTGCGCTAGTTATTCATTCAAGAATAGCGAATGTACTTTTTGATTCAGGTTCTACGCATACTTTCATATCTCGAATGATTAGTAGAACAATCCCAGCACCACCACAAATCATGGAAGTGAAGATGTCAGTGAGTACGGAAAATGGGGCAATCATTACATCCCATGAATATAAGTCATCCCCTATTATAATCTGTGAATTGAATTTCCTGGAGAACCTCCTCATACTCCCTCTAGTGGAATTTGATGCAACTCTTGGCATGCATTGGCTTTCCTTATATAGATCCAACATAAATTATTTGGAGAGGGAAATCACACTCCATATGGAGAATCGACCCCCGATTCATTACAAATGTAAGGAGGAAGATGAATCTCCTTTAACTCCATCATCTCAAGTGTGGATATTACTACCGTATGAGCACGCATATCTGGCTCAGACGATTGAGTCCAAGGAAGAAACCATCCTTGATGAAATGCCTATTGTGTGGGAATTCGCTGAAGTGATTCTCGAGGAACTTCCTGGTCTTCCTCCTAGAAGATATGTTGAGTTCTCAATTGAACTTATACCCGGGGCATTACCAATATCCAAGACTCTATATAGAATGCATGTTGTTGAGATTGAAGAGATGAAGATACAACTAAAGTAGAATCTAGATAAAGGGTTTATACGCCCAAGTGCTTCACCATGGGGTGCACCAGTTCTCTTCATCAAGAAGAAGGATGGGTCAATGCGGCTTTGCATCGATTATCATGAACTTAACAAAATCACGATAAAGAGAAAGTATCATCTCCCACGAATTGATGACTTGTTCGATCAGATACGTGGAGCACAATACTTATCCAGGGTGGACTTGCGGTCGGGATATTATCAAGTAATGGTGAAGAAGGAAGATGTCCCCACGACTTCTTTTCGTACAAGATACGGGCACTATAAATTCATAGTAATGCCTTTCGGACTCACATATGCTCCAGAAATATTCATGGACATGATGAATAGAGTCTTTAGATATTACCTTGACAAATTTGTGGTAGTATTTATAGATGATATTCTAATATACTCCAAAACCAAGGAGGATCATGAGGAGCATTTTAAAACTATACTAGAGACTTTGCGCAAGGAGAGCTCTATGAAAAGTAAAGCAAGTGTGAGTTCTGGTTGAAGGAGGTCTCATTATTGGGCCATATCATCACAAGCAACGGGATATATGTGGACCCCTACAAAACAGATGTAATTGAGGGATGTTCGAGGCCAACATCGGTAATAGATATCCGTAGCTTCTTGGGGTTAGCTGGATATTATCGACGATTTGTGAGAAATTTTTCACGATTGTCCAACCCTCTTACCAAGCTAACTCGGAAGGGAGTAAAGTTTTCTTGGAGTGATGAATGCGAAGAAATCTTCAAGGAGTTGAAAAGGAGGCTTATCACTGCACCCATGCTCACTTTACCCACAAGTGGGGAGCTTTTGTGGTATTAAATGATGCTTTGAATAAGTTCTTAGGCTGTGTGCTGATGCCGAATGACTAAGTAATATCCTATGCCTCAAGGCAGTTGAAAATCCATGAGAGAAACTATCCAACGCATGATCTGGAGTTGGCGGCGGAGATCTTTGCCTTGAAAATCTGGCGGCATTATCTTTATGGATAGAAATTTGAGATATATACTGACCAGAAGAGTCTTAAATATATATTCACACAGAAAGAGCTTAATATGCGCCAGAGAAGATAGATAGAGCTCATCAAGGATTATGAATGTTCAATACATTACCACCCTGGGAAAGCAGACAAGGTGGAAGATGCACTAAGTAGAAAGGATCCAGCGATTCTTTCAATGATGAGAATTGAGAAGGATCCAATCTTCAGAGACATGGTAAAGGTGGAAATGGGAATCATAGAGAAGGGAACATCATCAATCCTTTCACAAATGAATTCTCAACCATCTCTTTTGGAAAGGTTAAAGGAAGCTCAAAAGGATGATGTGGGAATTCAAGAAAAAGTGGAAGCTATCAAAAATTGTAAATCCTCGGAGTTTAATGTTAATAAAGAAGGAATTGTTCGGTTGGGAAAATACTATGTGTTCTCTGAAATCCGGAGATGAATAAGGAACTTTTGGATTATTCACATAGTTCAAATTTCTCTTTTCACCCAGGGAGCACAAAGATGTATCGAGATCTCCGAGAAAACTTTTGGTGGGATAATATGAAGAAGGATATCGCTGAATATACATCAATGTGCCTAGTGTGTCAGGAAGTGAAGGCAGAGAGGAAGAAGTCTAAGGGGATGATGCAACTATTGCCCATACCAGAATGGAAATGGGAGAACATCACCATGGAATTTGTCACCGGACTTTCGAGGACATCCAAAGGTAACAATGCAATCTGGGTTATTGTGGATCGTCTTACAAAGACTGCACACTTCATTGCTATTCGGGAGGATTTCTCTTTGGATCAACTGGAATAGATATATATCAGGGAAGTGGTAAGGTTGCATGGAGTACCAATATCTATTGTTTCTGACCGAGATCCAAGATTCACCTCTATGTTTTGGAAGAGTCTTCAACATGCTCTAAATACTGAACTGAACTGCAGTACGGCCTGTCATCATCAAACTGAAGGCCAATCCGAGCGGACTATCCAAACACTTGAGTATATGTTGAGAGCGTGCTCAATGGACTATAAAGGAGGATGGGATCAACATATTCCTCTGTTTGAGTTCTCATATAACAATAGTTTCCACTCAATCATCCAAATGGCACCATATGAAGCCCTTTATGGGAAAAGGTGCAGAACACTGGCTTGTTGGGATGAGGTCGGTGAACATAAGCTGCTTGGACCAGAAATGGTCGAGGAAATGGTGGAGAATGTAAAAACCATTCAGCAGCATATCAAGGAAGCTTAGAGTCGACAGAAGAGTTAGGCATATAATCGTCGACGAGGCCTTGAGGTTAAATTTGGAGACATGGTGTTTCTACGTATATCTCTGTGGAAGAAGGTCATGAGGTTTGGAAGGAAAGGGAAGTTAAGTCCAAGGTACATCAGCCCCGTCGAGATTCTTGATCGTGTCGGGTTTGTGGCCTATAGACTAGCACTTCCACCTGACATGGCAAAATTACATGATGTCTTTCATGTATCCCTCTTAAGGAAGTACATACTGGACCCTTCACATGTACTCTCTTCTAAGGTGGTACAATTGGAAGATGATATTTCTTATGAAGTGCAACCAGTGAAGATCTTAGATCGTAGAGAAAAAGTTCTATGAAATAAGACAATGCCCCTTCTCAAGGTGTTGTGGAGAAACCACAAGTTTGAAGAAGCGTCTTGGGAATCGGAGGAAATGATGATACTGAGTTACCCATATCTGTTTTAGTGTGGGAAAAGCAACATTTCGAGGGCGAAATTTCTTAAGGGGGGAATATTGTAACAACCCAAAGTTTCATTAATGGAAATCCATCTTGATCTAATTAAATGTCTCTTTATGTTTATATAAAATGTAAACTTCCTTGGTTTTATGTTAAGGATTTTGACCGTTGCTAATATAGACGTTGAACAGTGATCACGGGATTTGTATAAATATAGGAATTTTACAAATCTAATTTACTCAAACAAAGGAAGTGATGGCCTCATCCGGTATAATTTCCCCATACGAAGCCCATTTTTCGGAGCTCGGAATAGAGGTGGCGTCTTTGGGCTTCACTCTTGACCAAGCCCAAGCTGAGCTTCATCATGTCAAGCTCGAACGAGACCATCTACGGGAAAAGTGGAAGTTGATTGAAATTACCACTCGAGCGATGTTATCCGAGCCACCCCAAGAGTCTGTCACCATCGCACACCTTACCCTTAGGTCTTATGTGGCTGTTTTAAAGGGTTATGTAACAAATAATTAGTACTTTGTTCATGTACATTATTTTTTTATATAATAATGAATATAATTTCTAGTCATTTTTGATAAATTGTAAATAGTTTTTAAAATACAAATGGTGTTTTTAGTTATTAATTAATTAAGAAATCTATTTTATTAAATAAAGGGATTTTTGAATTAAATATAATTTTAATAAAACAATATTATTATTATCAAATTAATTTTTATTAAATATAAATGATCTTATAATTTTAGTAATGCAATTAAAATTTTTATTAAGGTTTGAAAGCCATTTTTGTCAAAACCCGTGAATTTTCGATAAATGTCAGTTTTTATTTTAAAAGTGAATATTAACATATTTAGAAAATTATTTAGATAAAATAAATTTTATTTCTGGAATCAGGACGTCAAATGTATCCAACGGTGAATTTTTCATAATTTTCTGAGACAGTCAAATATTTTGGTAAAAATTAAATACCATTTAAATATATAATGTGTTTTATGACATCATAATGACTCAATAGTGATGTAATAAAATACTATAAGCTTTATGTTCGGAAAATATATGTTTTAACATTAACATAATGTGATTATGGGTTTGTTTGACTTACTTTTCAAAGCATTAATGGACCCCTCAAAACTTATTCAACACCTTGCCTTTTTAAATTAATTTACATGGCAGTCTGAGTCACCTCCACATAAGCAACCCTAATATTTTAAGAATTTAGGACTTTGGCCTTATAAAATATTTTTTTCCTCCTCCCTTTTCCAAAAACCATGGTCAAAAACCCTGGGATGGTTTGTGGTTTGGATTAATTTAATGTAAGGTGACCCAAACCTAAATAATAAAGAATTCTCTCACCTTTCCTATATAAACCCACCCAAGCTCCCACTTCCTACTCACTCAAATCCCTTGTAGTTCGTCCAGCCTCTGCCCTACTCTCTCTATAATCCACCCAAGTTTCCCCATGCTCCCAAGAAGCCTCTCACAAGCCTCTCTCTAGACTTTGGAAGCATAATTCCAAGTAAGGGTTTTTTCTTCCTTTATCATTTTTGTCCAATTTTCATTAAGTTGTTTTGCCATTTTAATTTCATTTATGAATGTTGGGGTATGGTTTTGCACCTCCCTCATAATTCACTATTTATTTTTGAATGATGTTAGACCCCTTTCTCTCTCATTAAATGCATTCCATTTACACCCGTTACTATTCTGAAATTCCAAAAGGTACTTCTCTCTCCTCTTTTACATTCAAGCAATACTATTGTATCATGAATATAAATTCCATTAAAATTGTTGGGAAATGTATCTATATGACCTACTTACTGTACATTACATGTAAATATGATGAGGAACCCCTTTCTCTCTCATCAACCATTTTTATAAATTCTTATGTTGCGTTGTTACGCTGCTGAATTCGCACCGATTTTCTAAGCCAATGCCATTGTCTAGTGGATACCATGCCCATTTCTCCATCAATGGTATCCACATTTATGAACCTTTACATATTGATTACAAATTTTCATGTATTAATTACACATTCCTTTATCATGGTATAAATGATTATGTTTAATGAATCCATGTTTTATTATTCGTGTGGCACACTTTTGCATGAAATGAAATGTTTAAGAAGGGTGTGCCCTTATAGCGCTCCAATGAATTGGGTAAAGTATAGTATCATGATACTTCATGTGAAATGAGAGTTTAATCATGATAATTCAAGTGCAACTAGGTTTTACTCGTGCTTTATGTGCAATGAGGATTTACTCATGCTCCATGTGCAATGAGCCTTGGCCCATGCTAATTCCATGATAAGTGTTGTTGCCACATTTCCATGTTATGATTATCGTGTGTTATCATGCCTTTATTTTCATGTTTCTTTTATTCTCTATTGATATTCCTATTGTCTAACATTTATTGTACTCCTCATGTTATTCCATGTGTACTCCCTTACTGGGCTTTATAGCTCACCCTTTTCTTATGCATGTCCTTAGGTTATCCCATGAAATGATTAGTACGAGGGAATTTAGTGGTCATGTAAAGGAATTTTTCGATAAAGATGTTGTATTTCATGTTTTAAGTTTTTATGTAATGATCCTAATCCACAAAGACACTAAACCTCTCGATCTTCTTTGTTGTATCAAGTGATGTTTTGTTTAATAAATCATGGTTATGTTTGTAATAAAAGCAGGGTTTTCATACCACATATCCTCTCTTTTTTACACCACATGAGCCTTATATATCATTAAATCTATCCCATAATATCTACCTATATTCCAACCCTATTTCATTATGATTCTATTATATTCAAAATATCATCCTTTCAACATTCAAGTTATTAGCTAAAAGTGGTTTTTCATTTAAGACTAAACACTCTTAATCGAGTATATTCAGTTTTATTTTTCTTATAAAAACTATAAATATATTATACACATCCTAAAATAATTACTAAATTGTCATAAATATACCTATATGTAACTATGACTGTCAGACAACCATTTTAAACCTCTTTTCAATAAGACTTTCCATCTTGATTTAGAAATGCAATTGTCTTTTCATAACCAATTCTCCTAGATGTTTATAAATATTGAAATAATGAAGATATATATTTAATTTATGAAATAATTATAATTCAATAAATATTACATATAATATTTTTTTTCACACACTCTTTAAAATATTATAACGTCACTCATGCATATATGTGGACTACCACCTATTTAAAGTGATCTGATACATTTTTCATTTCCAACCTTCCTATATTTCTATAAATATGTATTTAATGAATATATATGATATCTAAATCCTGATGATATGTTTGTATATGATTCAATAATTATAATGATGCACAAAATAAAACCATAAAACCAAAATTTACATAATAAAATGAAACTATTACCACATAAAATGGACGATTTAAAAATTGCATTATTAATAAATAGTTATTGAAATGTTATTAATGTATCATATATGATATTATATTTTTTTATAGAGTTATGTTATAAAATTATAAAAAATCTAAATTTATTATACATACTGTTAAAATAAATTACGAATCATGTGAAACTTTAAATAATCTATTTCGTAATTATATTCCCATTATTTGGCTTATACATAATCTTTATTGACTATTTTACACAATGTTTTTGGGTAAAATGAACTATAATTGTTTTACGTATATTTGAACATAGTTTGGTTGGTTTAAATTTTTTTATAAATAAAAATATTATTGAAAAATAATAGCTTCAATTTTATCATTATATGGGATGTCGTCTCAATTTTCAAACAAGTGATAAATATTTCATATTTTGAAACTATTATTTTTTATAAGATGTATGTAGTGACCCATTTTTGATTTTTTAAGACATTATAATATTTCTAAATATATCTCTAGATCTAGGAGTTAAGTTGAAATGCAATTCAGAGGCCCGGTTCACCCAAAATAAATTATACAAAAATATATAGTATATTTTATACAATGCACGTGATAGAAAATGGATATCTCTCAAACAGTTTCTCGGATCATAAATCTGTGGGCATTTTTGAGTCCAAATTGTGGAATTTACCCTAAGCATGACATAAATTTAGTTATTCCGGGCCTTCTATAGAAAATTACATGGAGGTCACAATTGTAAAGAAAATAATTAAATTATTTTTTTCATCTGAGATGTTAATTTAATTAACTTTTGAACAAGGACTTGGATAGGAAATCGTAGACCACCATTGACTTTGTAATGAGATTTTTTCCATAAAGAAAACCTCATGTGAGAGGGTAGGGGAGGTCAGATTCAATGACCACTAGCAGTCTCTCATAAATAGATGATTAGAGAAATGTGCTAGAGTAAGCTCATTTCTCTCGCAGATGGCGAAGATCTTGACATTTTATTCTGATAGCGATTTGATTTCCTAACTTTATCAAATTGCGATTATAATTCAATCTCTGGTAGACCAGAGAGTAGTGAAAACTACAACATATCCAATATCAGGGTTGGATTACACTTAGGGATTCTACACATCCCTGATTGAAGTATTGGTTGTCGTTTTTTGAATTCTGGTCATTTTCACATATTTGATATTCCTTTTAAATGCAAAAAATAATATTGGTCATCAACTGTTTAATTTTTGGATTTCACATTATTCACGTTCTTTGTCTGTTCTTCATCCTTAACTTTTCACATCGTCCAAACGTCATCAAAACGTGAGGAAAACATAAATCTGTGAATCCCTCAATCTAAGGAGTACATATCTATGATCGGTTTTGAGTTTCGGGGACTAGATGAGGTGAAATGGTGAGAGGAAGTGGAAAATACTTTTTGATAAGACTAAAAACTGATAGGTCTTTGGGAATAGGCTTTGTTAATGAAAATCTCAGGGTAAAGAGTCTAGATCTGGTATCGAGCTGAAATTAAGGAAAATCGAGGTGTTCTCGGTGGTTTTTGGAAGGAAAACCGATATGACACCATCACGGCGGTGCCGGTGGATTTCAAAAGCTATCAATGAAGTGGTGGTGAGGGTTGCGATGCTGGCAGCAGAGCCTTTGGGGGTCACGGCAGTTGGGTTGGGCTGAGGCGGCTGAACCGAGCAAGAGTGGGCCAGGGCAGTTTCAAAACCCATTTAATAGAGCGTCTGTTTTTCATGACATTTATGGCCACACATTCTACTAATAAAGATTGATTTTTTAGACCATTTTTGGACTATTATATTTTGGTTTCATGGATCAGATCCACGAAATTCCTGAGTTTAATAATAATAATAATATAATTATAATTATTCACAAATCATGTTTCAGAACTAGTTTGAAAATTGGATGTTCTATTGGGGTATTGTTTGTGGAAACATGGATCTTTAATTGAGTAAAATGTTTTGATGCTATTTTGTGATTTTTATAAATCATGATTGAGGATCATTAGCATGACAAGTCTGATTATATTAATAATAATATAGTTATTATTATTCATGAAAATTGTATTGGACTATATGTCTGCATATGAAGTGTGACTGATGTTCTATCAAAGGAATTGTGACCCTAGTGTTATGGAGGAATTTTTGCGATTGATTTTGGGTACTTAATACAAAATTGATGTGCGGTCCCCGTGAGGAATTATTTGGTCATTTGTGGTAAAATGTAGTATTTTCATCAGGAGTCTATTTTCAATGAATTAATGGCTGATCCAATTAATTTCCCCATGAGTATTATAATGGACTGATCAATATGGTGTATTTTAGGATAGAGGTGTGGGCCCCCTGAATCACATTTTGAGTGAATTTTTGCGAAATTCATTTTCGTCATTGGGAGTCTGATTCGAGAAAATTAATTGTCGATATTGTTCGTTTTTTTCACAAGGATAATTATGGGGTCAATCGTTTGGTTATCCATGGACATAAGAGGGGTCCAATCCAAAATGTTACATTTTCTCCCCATTTTTACTAGTGATGAGCATTGTTCACTCGTGAACCTTTTAGGCTAGACATTCCAAGAACTTGGGGAGTTTTCTTGCACACCTAGGGGTACGTGTTCACAATTTTGTACTCGAGTATGGCTTGGTATAGGACTAGAAGATGAGGTAGGGAAAAATGTCATCTTGGTCACTCATACTCTTTGTACCACTCTATGAATCTTCTACCTCTCTTATCTTCTTCGTTAAAATAGGGATTTCAGCATGTGATCATCCAATCCTGGGTTTTTTTCAATATAGAACGCAATGGTGCCCTCCGTAGATGATTTCAAGAAACAGTGAAAGATGTTCCGGATTTGATGCCTACTTATGTAATTTTTGACTACGGTAGTGATCAAGTTGTGTAATATCAGTGCTTTATGAGAGGTATCATCCACCAAGGATGGCTGATGTAGTTCCTTAATACCTTTTGAGTAGAATCCCCCTACTAGCTAGGGTGTGGGTCCACCATTAACTAGAGTGGAATCTTCCATCAGCATCGGTGTGGGTCCTCTATGACTATTGTGAGTGTGGAATCCCCCTTACCCACCATGGTGTGGGTCCCCTTAGACAATAAGCGTGGAATCCCCCATCGCCATAAGTGTGGGTCTGATATCAGCAACTTCCCAGTGGAATCCCCCTAACATCATAGGGATAGGGTCCTCGATGAAGAGTAGTGTAATTCCTCTGATGCATTAGGGTGTAGGTCATCTACGATACTAATTAAAGTGGAATCTCCCTAACACACTATGGTGTGATTCCTCTACATGGTTTCACTCTTTCCAACATTGGACCAGTGAAGAGACATTCATTGACGTTACATCAGAATCACTAGTATGTAGGGCACATTTTCCACTGAGACACATTCTTCTCATGATACCTAAAACTGTGTGTACGAGACATACCCTCCCAAAGAGGATAGAATCAAGGTGTGGTGATTGAGTCCCTCTGACTTACATGTTTAGGCCAGATGTGTGGTATGATGTGCATCGTTGGTGGTAACTTCTAGAATTTTTGTCGAATATATTCATGGACTTTGTTGTGATATGGAGATCCCCTTACGCTTTTTATTTTGAGGTTCATTGACTAATCATATACATGTATACTTTTATATTACCTAATCCTTGGGTTTTGGTTACTCTCCTTCTAGGAGAGGCGAAGACATGTGGTGTATGCCTTGTGATTTCTGTGTATAGATTCTCATGTTTGGATGAGTTTACTCTCCTAGTACATGTAGAGAAGACATGATGAGAATTTAATCTTATCATAATTTCTATCTCCTTTTATTTTGGATTACATTACACCACGCTCTTGTTGGGTTGATCTATAATATTTTTAGGTACCTTGTTCTATCTACTACACCCTTCTTCATTATATATTTTACTTCTCTGTTGAGCATTCGGGGTATCCTATTGATTATTTTTATACTCACCCCTTCTTTAGATTTTCTTTCACTTGGTGTGCCCTTTCAGATGACATATATCTTGACCGTGACTTCATAAGACCTTAGGGATATGGGGTTCTAGGATCGCGTGCAATGGTCATAGCTTGGGATCTTAGAGATAGTCTCTCTCAGCTGTTTTTCTTTTCTACTTGTTTCTGGGTAGTGGCACATTTCTGGTTGGGCGTGTATTTTTCCCTATTTTCCATTTCAGTTTACTTTTATGTACTTTTAAATTTTAGAGGTCGATGCATATTTGTGGTTTATTTATAGCAACATTGTATATTTTCCTTTTCCACTATAATTTTTTAATGATCTGGTTGTGTGCATGTGTATAGGTAATTAGGTAAAGGCCTTCCTAATTTTTTTTCCTTCGGATCATGCCGCTATCCCCTGGCCTATGGAGGCAGGATTTTAGATAGTCGCAGCTCAAGCCATGTCAAGGGTTAGGTCATGAAAAAGTGGTATCATAGTTGGTTAGAACCTTGGGATGTTCTTTGTAAATTTCCCTAGAAAGGCCTCAGTTCAGTTTAGGGAAATAGTGTCAATGTTTCTCGAGAGTGGTTGTTAGTCCAAGGAGTCCAGTGATGGTGTAGTGACTGATGTATCCATTTAACAGGACCCTAATTACCCGCTTGTCGACTCATCATATTGATAAATTTATTATAGGAAACTATGGTCTTTTATTATATAAGATAGAGTCATTTATTGTCCTTATTGAGTCATATGGCCTTTATGGTTGACATATATATATATATTTTCTCAATTGATAGCAGAACTCCTAGATAAGTTCCAAGATGCCTATAAAATGATAGAAAACAAAGATAATAGATCCATTTTTTGATGAAGAACCTATGAGAGATGAGGCCTCAGTTCTGGATCCATCATATGATCCATATTCCACAAGTTTCATAGGTTGAAGCACCTCCACATATTGAGCATAATTTACTCCCAGTAGAGCAGGCAGAGGATGTGTGCATGTTGAGTGTTCATTGTGAGTTCCAGCATCATAGACTGCTGAGGTTCCGTAGTGATCCATACCATCAAGGAGTTGAGATTTTTATAGAGTTGGTGTTTCACCACTTCTGGATTTTTGGGACACTAATAGATCAGATGGTGGATTTGGCATCCAGTCTTTTCCATTGAGCAGCTAGATTGTGGTGGAGTCTAGTTACTCAAATATATGGTGAGTTAGTACTCCCGTAGAATGACTTATATCATCAATCATATGAAGAGTACTAACCCTTCTGCTTATGATCCATATATATTATAGAGAACGTTTAATTTTAGTATGGAGGGATTACAGTGGTTGAGTACTTGACAAGGTTTTCACACCTTGCACGCTACGCTCTAGACATGATCTATGATGACTACTTCTGAGTACATAAGTTTGATCTGAGAATCTACAGTTGATATGTTCTATAATTGTACCCTTTTGAATCACCACATATGTTGGGGAATTGTAGAAAGAACTAGTGAAATAGAGCTTCCTGGTAGAGGGTCACCATACAGCTGGTTGTGGGAGTGGGTA
Organism: Viscum album; assembly: GCA_963277665.1. Lineage (NCBI taxonomy): Eukaryota > Viridiplantae > Streptophyta > Magnoliopsida > Santalales > Viscaceae > Viscum > Viscum album. The sequence goes on from OY728161.1 coordinate 1,605,954,780, forward strand.
CAATGTAGGTGAGACATCTACCATAGCAAGAAGCCAGCAGAAGATAAGATATAGACAAAAGAGGCCTCCCCATCATCCGTCTTAGGAATGTAGTCATATGGGGCCAAGGAATCGTAGAGTTAGGGGTCAACTAGATGAGTGAGGTGGTTATTATTGTGGCAGGTGAGGTCACATGGAATGAGACTACCTAACCATATGTGCTTAGTTTTCCAAGAAGATAGTAAATGAACAGCCACAACAGAGACAATTCCATAATCAGGGATCTCCTAAGAGGGGAAAGGGTGGTCCATGGGAAGTAAGTGTAAGAAGTTGAGTAGGAGGTGTGGTGGTTCATGGATGACGCTATGAGATCCTTCCACCACCACCAAGCAGTCAGGGTCGCGAACAGATGCAAGTTATGGCTATCTGTAATCCTATGATGCATGAGATGACAAGAGATATGCCATGTGTCTTTTAACATTTTTTTTATAACATATTAGATAATGGGTGTTTTACTCTATTATCCCTGCATATTTCTTAAGGTTTTACTAGAGTGATATGTTTCATTGGTTTAACCATACATCAGTGTTGTTCGATGTAGCATTTAATGAATGAGGAAGATGGGTCCTTCCCCCAAAGAGACATGTTTTTGTGGTACGTCAAAACCTGTGAAGGCGAGTCAGTGTTGGCCAAAGTGGATAGTATCGAGGTGTGTTAGATGAGTGACTCTGACTTGTGTGTTCATGGAAGGGTTGTATAGTGGAGTTTCAGAGAATTTCCCAACATTGTTAGTGTTTTTTTTTTCTTGACCTTCTTATTTCATAAGAGGAAACTAGTGAGTGAATCATATTATCTGGTTTTGGGATTACTCCCATTCGAAGGGAAGTGAAGACATATAGGGTATACCATGTTATTTTCATTTATATCTTCTTGGGGTTGGATGAGTTTACTTAACTACCCTATTCATTGACACCTTGGGTGCTCATCATCAAACTAGATACAACATTTATTAAGTAAAGATCAAGGTGTTGGAGACCCCATGAACAGAACTATGTGACTAACTATCTAGTGCTAGAATTAGTATTCTTCTCCCAATGAATATGGAGATGCTATCTTCGGGAGAGCGCTTTGTGCTTTTCTCAGACCACTGGTGTCTAAGGTAATTCTTCACCCAGAGATAGGTGAACCATGGACATCGACGCTAGTTGGATATTTCTAAAGGAATATGACATGAAGGTATTATATACTCTAGAAAGTTGTAGGATTGTAGTAGATTTTATTAGTAGTATGTCAATGTCTCTCCAAAGGTGGGATATTTTGATGTAGTTAGCTTCCCTAAAGCTGGCCCTTGTGGAAAAGGAGGGTATAATTTTCTTCATTAGATGTTGTTTACACATTATATTCACTAGTGGGTAAGAGTGTCTCGGTTTTGAGACATCAATAGAGAAATCTTTCATGACCATATATCCTTGGGTGCATAACTAGATTTATATTTAGAAGTAGGAAATAATGATAACCTATTACAGGGGAAAAATTTATTCCAGTTGCGATGCGGGAGGAGCTGATGAAAGAGTTCAACACTTCTCCCTTAGTATTACATCTCGGTGGGGAAGATGTACATAGATCATTAGTGGTACTTTTGGTGGTCCGGTGTGAGATAAAGTGTAACTGAGTTCATCTGAATCTCCCTCACCTATCAGTAGGTAAAGGTTGAGAACCAAGTTTTAGTGGGTCATCATAGCCTCTTGAAATCTCTGAGTGAAATGGGAAAGCATATGCATGATCTTCTTCCCTGGGATTTTCTTCATAATGAAATGTCATGAAATCAACTGGGCGATAATTGAATGACTCATGATGTTAGTGCACTTCAATGTTTTCTGGGATCATAGTTAAGTGGAGTGTTTGGGGTAGTTTTATTCCCAGAAGATCATCTATCATCATTTTGTACCCTCGTCTTTTTCCTTTTATTGTGATGTGTGGTTTACGTCAGGATTATTGAGAGCTCTACTAGAAGAAATAGAGACCCAAATATAGATGATTACAACCTTTCACCATTAGAGTGATTGGTTAACTGAGCGCACTATCAAAGAGATAGAGGATATGCTGAGGTCCTGCGTATTTTTTTAGTTCAGGGATACAAGATATCCATATGGATCCTTGGGCCTTTTCTAGATCATGGGAAGGGTTGGTGAGGTTTCCAACTACCCTGCCTACCCCCACAGTTGGAACAGGTGCATGACATTTTCAACATATCACAATAGGATAAATATTTAAATGATCACACACATATCATCTATAGGAGTAGACCTTAGCAGGACGGACAATCAGTTTGGTTCACATGTTGTTCCAAACTAGAAATGTGCATGTTTCAAATGGATTGGTGGATCCAGGTGTGATCTCATTACCTGAAATGTCTCCCTATTTCTCTTTTTCAGGGACGGAAATCATGAAAATGATCTAGAGACCTAGTTTTTTTCCTTGTATTACTTTTCTATATAATTACATATATTTCTAGATCTAAGAGTTGAGACGACATTAAATTACAAGACCTAGTGTGCTTGAAATAAATTATACAAAAATATTAATTATATTTTATACTATACATGTTACGTAAATGATATTTCTATCATATGGTAGCTTCAATATGAAATATGAGGCCACAGTGGAGTCTGGAGCGTCGGCATGACATAAATATTGTAGGTACGTGCCTTTGGTAGAAAATTCCTTAGAGGACATAACCATAACTAAAACAATTATTTTATTTTATTTTTTCAAGGGAGTTAATTCGAGTAACTCTTGAGTGGGAACATAGATTGGAAATCTATGACATCTGTTGAGTTTTTAATGGGGTGTTCTCCCTAGGGGAAACCTTAAGAGAGTGGGGTGGGAGGTTCAGATTCCACAACCACTGGATGTCTCCTATAAATAGGAGTTTATTGAAATGATCTAGAGTTAGATTATTTTTCTCTTATATGACGGAGCTCTGACCATCTGTGCCTGATGATGATTCCGCGTCCAAACATCGACAGATCATGATGAAAATACAGGTCCTAGTAGATCATAGCACAGTGAATAAAATGAAATATTTTTCAATTTGGTTATTTCACCACCCCAATTGAAGAATACGTTGTTATTTTTGACTTCTGATCATTTTCTCTTCCCATATAATTCTTGGAGATGGGCAAACTAACAATGGTAATCGATTGTTTAATATATGGATAGCCCATTCTTTGTTTTCTTCATCCTTTATTCTTTTAAAAAAATTTACTTTGTTGAAACTCCAATGAAATTTGTGGTGAAGAATAGATCTATGAATCCCTCGATCTAAGGTGTCCATATCTATGCATGGTTTTGAGTTTCAGATATAGCAGTAGGGGAGAAGATAAGCATAAGGGACGACTACATTTTGATACGTCTACACATCAACGGATCATCAAGTGGAGGTTACATTAGTACAGATCTCATCGCAAGGTGTCATGATCTGGTATCAGACTAAGTTTTAGAAAACCTGGGTGTTCCTGATGGGCTTCGGAAGGACCATCGATGTGGCGGCAGTTTGCGAGGTGGTGCTGGAGCCTCACAACAACCACACATTACGGTGGTAGCAAGGGGGTACAGCGGCGACAGGATGGGGGTGAACATGTGGCGACGCAAAACACCTGTATGGTTGGGTGGTAGGGATGTGGTGGCCGGTGGAGGATCATGTCGAGCCACGACATAGTGGGCTAGGCCGTGGTGGATGGTCTCGGCCGAAGCGGCTTGATTGGTACGGAGTGGGTCAGGGCAGTTTCAGACAAAAATAACTCATAAACAGAGCGTCTGTTTTGGGTATTGTCTATGACCATGTATTCTTTTCATTTAGAAGGACATTTTTATACCAATTTAGTTCTTTTATGTTTTGGTATCATATTTTAGTTCCATGAAACTCATGAGTTTAATAATATTAATATAATTATTATTTTTCCGAAATCTTTTATCGGACCTATCTGGCAATGCATACATCCGATTTTCATTCAATATGCAACAACATGGCCCTTGAATCTAGGAGGAACTTTTAGGCTTCATAAAAATTGTTATATTTCATTATTAAGACTCAGTGGCATGGAATGTTCAATAAAATTATTATTATTATTATTATTATTATTATTATTATTTACGAAACTTGTTTCTAATTGTACATCTACATATGATGCCTGATTGATTCAACATTAGAGGTGTTGTGACACTGAATTTGAGGTGGACTTTACATAACTAATTTTGGAAACTTAAACTGAAATGGAGGTGTGGTCCCCATAAGGACTGGTTTGGGAATTTGCAGTAAAATGATTCATTTTCACCGGGTTTCTATTTTAGAAAAATGAATAGCTAATCCCATGTGTTCTTTCATGAGGATCATAATGGTGAAATCCATATGATATGTTTTTTGGACTGAGGATGGGGCCCCATGAAGCACCATTCATGTCAAATGTTGCAAAATACAATTTCATCACTCGGAGAATAATTCTGGTGAAAGAATAGTCCATCCCAAGTGTTTTAATACAATGATCATGATGGTGTGAATCATTTGGTTATATAGGTCCATTAGAGGAGAAAAATTAGTAAAGTTGTGTTTTATCCCCTTTTGGACCAATGAAAATAATTGTGTGATCATCGACCTTTTGGACAGGAGGTTCCATATACTCGAGGATTACTCTAGCACGCCTTGGAGTACTTGTTCATAGAATAGTAATCGATTATGTCTAGGTGCATGACCTAGTGAGAGGATTGGTCCACAAGTCGTTTAGCCCCCACACACTCCGTGTATCATACTTTGAATCTTTTACATCCCGTATCTCCTTTTAGAGAAGGATTTTGTCATGCGAGTACCCTATTTTAAGTGTTTTCTCCATTTAGAACATGATTATTCCCTATGTAGTGGATTTTAATATACAATTTGATATGTTCTGAATGTGATACATATTTAAGAAATGTCTGATGATGGTAGTGATCAGGTGTCGACATGTCATTGCATTCCAAGAGGTACCATCTAATATGTGTGGAAAATGTAGTTCCTTGATACCTTCATTGTGGAATCCCTATATCCAGAGAGTGGGTGTCCTCAATGACCTAGAGTAGAATCCCCTATCAGCATGGGTGTGGGTCCTCTACAACTAATATAATAGTGGAATCCCTCCGATACACCATATCATGGGTTCTCTATGAAAATAAGAGTGGAATCCCTCATCGGGATGGGAAATGTACCTCTATCAGCTATATCCTAGTGAAATCACCTTAAAGTATTAGAGATAGGGTCATCGACAAACAAGAGTGGAATCCCCATGACACATCAGGGTGTGGGTCCTCTATGATAATGATTAAATTGGAATACCCAGATGCACTAGGGTTTGGGATGTCTAATTTGGGTTTACTCTTTCATGATGTTGATCATTGGTGAGAAATGATTTGGTGTTTCTATGGAATCATGAGTAAGATCTTCCCTTTCCCCACCAATAAACAACCTTGTGATGTGAACTTAACCAATTAGGGCAAGACAGACCCACCAAAAGCTAAAAATATCACCATTTGGTGATTGGGTAATTTTGACAATGTTTGTTTATGGATGATGTGAGGGGTAATATTAACACTGGTGGTTACATCTAGAACTGCTGGCGACTCTTTTCCTTGGATGAGAAATGATATGGAGATCCCCTTACTCTCTTTTATTTGGGATTATTTGACTGAGAATATATATGTATCATATTTTAGTAACAACTCCTTGGGTTTTGGTAACTCTTCTTCTATGAGAGGAAAATATGCACGAGGTATGCGACATATTTTCTATTTCTATATTATTGTTGTTGTATGATTCTTATCTCCTACTATAGGTAGAAAATACATGATTTCAAGTTCATATCCTCACCGTTTCTAGCCCCTTGTTTTTTTGGATGAGTTTACATCACTCTCTTTTTGGGTTGATCTGTACTCTTTTATTGTACCTCATTCTATCTATAGCTCTCTTATTCTGCACATATTTTTCTTCTCCATTGTGACATCGAGGAATCCAAATGAGTATTGTTTTTCACACCCCTTCTAGTGATTTTCCCGCACATTGTGTTCCTTTACTGATGACATACATTTAGATAATGACGTTAGAGTTTCTTAGTGATATGGGGTGTGTGGACCATGTGTTGTAGTTAAATCAATGGATCCATGAGCAAGGATCTCTCAAATATTTTAAATTTCCACTTGTGTCTAAGTTTTATCACTTGTCTAGTTCGTTTCAATTTTTTTATTTCATTTTACATTTATATACTTGAACTGTTCAGAGGATGATGCATATTTGTAGTTTATTTATAGAATAATTGTATCACTTCCTTTTACCCTTCCATTTTTCATTGAGTTGTTTACGAGTTCGTGTATAGGTACTTAGAAAACGGCCTCCCCAAGTTTTTTATATATCTGGAGCTTATCCCCAAACCCTAGCCTATAGAGCCAGGCTTGGGGTAGTTATGGCTCAAGCCCTGACAAGGTTTGGATTATGACATCGTATATAATTCCCCAGGGGTGTATTTGACAATAATGTTTATGAAATGATGTTGATTAATGTTTAATTCAATTCTAATCTATAATGGGGTTATAATTATAATGAACCAAGCTTGAAATACATGGAAATTAAACTTATTTTTTGGAATATTTAATACATTACATAGATATACACCCATGGACCATATTATTTTAGTGTCTATGGAATCATAGAGCATACTCCTCTATCTTGGTGAATGATATTCAACATCTCCCATAAAGATCACCAACTTTAGTTCTCCAACCTAAAACATTTAATTATATCCTTTGGAAAAGAAAGCAGAAAACGGGTGAGCTAAAATGATCAGTAAGGGTAAAAATGAAGATAATAAAAAAAACATAAACAAACGAATGTTAAAAATGAACATAAATTTGGAATATCAAAATCACGATTCATGAAATAAATCATGGAAGTACGTAAGGAATATATTATAAAGGAATATTAACCATGATAAAATTGGATTGGCATAAAACATGGGATTGTGGAAAATAAATAAGCACATAATATGATTTCAATATTATCCAAGGAATTTTTTCCAAGACCATCATAGTGGGAAAAGTTCTTTTACTGAATCGGTATTACTTTCTATTCCATCCATGTATTACTGAACTGGGTTTACTTGTCATTCCAGCCATGTATTAATGAACCAGATTTACATGACGTTCCAGCCTTGTATTACTGAATCAAATTTACTTTTTGATACAGTAATTTTTATTTCATGAGATATAAATCTTTACCCAAATCATTGGTGGGAGATATAGGTCCCACCCATCTATTAATGAAATAATTTTTACATGTTCTACAAAAACATAAATCATTCATCACAGAATAACCCAAGAAATAAAATGAGTTAATTAAACATCCTTCTATCATAACATAATCTATATAAAATATAATAGTATCATCAACACAATAAAATTATAATAATAAAAGGATAGAAACATAACCCTATTTAAGGAATGTCATCTTATATGGAATGTAATTTTGATATAACAAATAAAATTAATACTTGGGGAAAATCCTTTATTCTGTAAATACATGTTCTTTTTTCAAAGCACCATGAAATTTTAAAATAAAAGAATTTATTTGAAAATAACCTTCAAAACATGTAAGGGATGATTCATTGAAATAAGGTGTTATAAAGATGTAAAAATTCATTCATTTCCTATAAGTAAAAAACATTATCCTCGTATTTTTTCTGAAAAAAAAAGTATAGAAGTACATCTTATAGAAAAACGCCAAATGATTCCTTTTATAAAATTTAAAAAACATTTACCAATGGGTAAAATTGAATTATAATAATTATAAAATAATAAAAATAAAATTACATATTATAGGAAACATGGATGTTGATGATAAATATACCCCAGTAAATACTCACGTATAAACAATCTCAAATGATAATGATATTGTGAAATTATCCCTTACCTTAGATATGATTTCATCCTTATATGCCAAAAACTCATATATAATGTGTTTAAAAATATTATTAACATATAATGGAACCATTAAAATATTTATTCTATCATATATTATTCACGTATGACTTTATATTACCATTTTATTTTATCAATTACATGTTAAAGCAATGTTTTGGGTAATAATCATTTTATTTAGCATGCGTGTTTTAACTTGTTATTCTTAATATTATTACATAGATAATTCTTTACATACATATAGAATATAAAAAATAATTATATATCATAAATATTTAGTATATAAATATATATAATATATAGATAAATGAAATGGAATACACTCCTCATAGAGATGGTAGGTTGTATGTAAGCAAGAAAAATGTTTCTGTGTCCTGGTAGAATTGAATGGAATAACGAAAATGACACATATATATATACATAACTCTGGTGACATTATTTTGTCATAGATATCATTCTGATATCTTATATATACTTTAAAATCATTCTTTAATGGTTAATATGGGGAATTAATCTCATCATGTCATGGAGAAGGTAAGTCGTACACACACACGAGCGACAATATCATTACCTTGATGGTTAAATAGTATAGGATTTGATGGTATATGAATTTGACATAATAATTAATATGATATATTCATTATTTAATTCAATTATACTTAGCAATACACCCATCAAAATTATGTATTTTTGAATAACATTTACACCATGGCATGAAGACGGTAAGTTGTACGTACGCACACATAGTGATATTCCTATTCGTAGGATGGATAAATGGAGGAATAAGGTTTTCCCATAATTATAATAAAATCTAATCACGTATAACATACTATATTTATTACTTTATTATGGAAAAAACATAAGAAGTGGAAGTAGAAGAAGATATGAATTTTGAAAGAGGGGATAAAACATTTACCCTCTTTTCTAGTATCTCCTTTTGATTTGCATAAAAGGTCTCCCTAAGATGGATTTCTACCAAAAGTGTGGCCTATAGAAGTGTGGGAGGGATTTTGGTAGCTTATTTGAGTAGAGTTTGGATGATACAATGGTTTTTAAAGGTTTGAGTAAGTGTGTATAGGTGGGCGCCTTGTATAGGTTGGAGGAGAGGCACTTTAGGGATGTCTTGAAATATTATTTTATTATAATTTTTTTTCTATTTATAATGGTCAAAAACTCATTTAGTTATAAGATAAGATGTGTATGGGTAAAAATATTCTCAACCTATAGTTATTAGAGATTTTTTTATTTTATTTTAAACCCAATCATTTTTATTTATCCTTATTTAATCTATTTAATTTTATTTGTGATTATAATATTATATATATTAAATGTGTATAAATATTTACTTATGTTTTATAAATTTACCATAATTAGGTAATTTATTATATTTTAGACCATAGAATTTTCACATTGTAATTTTTAATAAAATTTTTAATTTTTAAATAATTTAATAATATGATATTTTTATAAAATATTAATATTGTCAATTTTGATACTATTCATTTATTTGACTTTAAATAAAATCTGCACCCAAGGAAAATTAAAAAATAAATATTTATTATAATATTAACATATCATAGTCACCTAGAAAATTTGTGGGGCACATTATTCAGTACATATGATATTTATTTTAATATTTTTTAAAGAATTTATTTAATATTTCTATAAATATAATAACTTCTACATCATTATTGTGTCATCATTAAGGGGAATTATTTGTTCTATAAAACTAATAAATAAATTCACATGATGTAGATAATTTCATTATATTTCTGGAGACTATTTATGTTTGAATATTTATAAATTTTATCACTATATTAAAATTATTATACATATAAGATATAATAGAGTGGCATGTTATCACATTAACTTTTTTTAATTATAATTATATCACATTCATGGAAAAATTCCACCAAATAGATCAATTACAACTCATAGGTTATTTTGGACAACATTAATTCATCCAATAAGATTTTGGTATGTTCTAGGATAATTTTATTATCTTTATCATATTTTTTGTTACACTAACTTACCCAATTTACCAATAACTCTGGAAAATAAAAAATATTATAGATAGTATTTATAATATCCAAAAAATAAAATTAACCTATTAAAATAATTTGGACCCCCTGAATCAAAATAGGTACTTTATTTTTTATAATTTAGAACATTAATTTTTCATTTATTAATTTAAAATTAATTTTTGTTGTTAAAACAAGAAAACGAATTTTTAAGAAGTAAAAACTATCAAAATATTGACATGTTTTTTTGTCCAATTTAAATGTGAAATTACTTCCAATGAAAAAAATTGGATTATATGAATAAAATATAATTTAATTTCTATTTAAAAACAATTATAAATATAATCTATCTATATTAGTATATTATATGAAAAGGATGTTTTGAATTAAAATGTAGTATTTTTTCACTATTCATTATAATATTAATTTCATTAGAAATATTAGAAAATTTTCACCAATTAAATTTTTTTATCCCACTTACAAATAAGAAGTTTATTATGTCAAATAGAAATTATATAATTTTTAAAAAATATATTTTAAAATTTTTCTCCATCACAAGGCTATAAATACTAATTCTTTATAAAATACTTCTTTTGTCCAAAAAAATTAAGTTGTTATTATATCTTGTCTAGGAAATACATAAGATGAATTTTAATGTAATAAAAAATGAAAATTTGGTTAATATTATTTACAAATACAAGATTATATCCCATTAAATAATAATATTTTAATAAGATGTCATTGTTTAGTTAAACTCGGTATTGTATGCAACACAAACTATCGAGGAAGGTCGCTCATACATGTAACACAAGCCAAGTAAGTGTTGCATGTAGTGAAAGATTAATGTGGTGTTACATATAATATAATCAAAACATTGATCTTTTATAAATTGAACAAAATCTATACTCAGTGTTGTGTGTGTCGTATGCCAACTCAGCATTGCATGTAACATATGACATGTCAATTTAGTGTGAAAAGAATGTTACACTTAGTTAATTACAAGATATAAATGAAAATTTTAATTTATTAGAAAAAATTATCAATAAAAACATGGAGTGTAACATTATACCCCCATTAAAAGTAATTTCACCCTCAAAACAAGTTGGGGTTATAAAAGTTTTACTACTTGAAAGTTTCTTTCCTGGAATCCCATATCATAAAATGGAATACTAAAATATCATCTTAAAAAGTAATGTTAAACATAATGGTTACCCAATGTAACTCATCACTGGGTTTTCCTATAGGTTAACATATGTGGGAAGTGAAAACGTGGATATGAAAGATAAATTTAACTATCATGTTCTGATGGATAGTGATAGAGAATAAGTTTGGAGATTGTTAACAATCAGAAAGGCATAAATCCATGATGATTTAAGGTACCATATAATTCATCAAATTAGATAGAACTATGATAACATTTTTATTTTTCAACATCCTTTCCTTACCGTTGATGAATATGAGTGGAAATAATTACTTGATTTTAATACATTATCACAATTGTTCATTCCTTGAACAATTTCAAAATACTCACTTATTGAAAGAGATGAAAATTATTTTTTCATTCGTGATGTGTTAGAATATCATGCGATCAAATGATAGTTCATTCCATCTTTCTTAACAAAAATGTTATCATAGGTAATAAAATATACATATGTCTACCTGTAGTGATATAATACATTTATGTAACTAACTTCTAACATAATAAAACTTATACTATCATAAGTGGATAATATTACAATCCTTCTAAAAAAATAAAAATATAATACTTTAGAAAGAGGTGAAAAAAATGGACATAACATTTGTCTCCCATATCTCATAAGGTAGTTCATTGTTTTCACAGTCAAAACATGTGAATACCTTAATCGTTTATTCCCTTGAAACATTGAAATAATATTAATTAGCCTAGAACATTTGTGAAAACATGCATTCTATCAAAATTAACTCTTTCAACACACCAAAAATACCAAGAATTTTTTATACACAAAAAATAATATCACTATTTCATTATATGGTTCTTGATATCATTAATACTAACAAACATTTCATTATCTCATTATCCCTTCATTACGCACATATCATGCATTTTCCAAAAAATATATGAATAACTTTTAATGGTTACAAGTATTATTCAATAAATACTTTCAAATAATTAAGTAAAAATAGTGTAACAATCCTTAGATGTTTCTTTATTCCAAAATTCAATAAAATTAATTACACAACATTATTCTTGATAATCACGTAACCATTGCACTATCTTCTTAAACCATTGACCATGTATCATAATTTTATTCTTAAACACTTCTTTCATCTCATATATCATTTGTAGTCTCTTCATCATCATAAACATAAATTCTACCCATAAGACCATGTTGATTCTCTTAATGAGATTTTCCCTTAGTGAATCGATTTGAATAATTCCCATACATTCCAACTTTGAAACATTTAACTGTCATTGATGTCTTAACAATACCATTATCCTTTTCAATTGTGTTAATTGAAGAATTTCTTTTAGAATTACTATATTTTTGTCATTTTTCCACACCCAAATCATCTTCCAGTTCCCTTGAAACATTCTCCTCGATGTGTCTTTCAACCTAATTTAAATGAGTAAAATTGAACTTTCTTTATTCAATGATAACTAGTAATGTCCATATTTCCCTTATTAGCTGGGTAAGGAAACTGACCAATTTCGAGATTATAGATCATATTATGAGATTTTTTATTATGTATAATAATGATGTTTCACCATCCAATATTCATTCCATTCTAAATTAACATGAATCCTTCTATTTCCAGCCATTTTTTAAAACCTAAAAAGAATAGTGTGAGTTAAAAAAGTTATACAAGGAAAATAACTTAATAAAGGTGGAGTACATTCAATTAAAAAAATATTAGTTTTAATACTAGGTTATTCATGATTCTTACCATAATTATAGTACTCTATGCTATAGTAATACTTACCCTGAAGTATATCCTTATATATACATTAGAAATTTCTATAGGTTTCTCACTAATGATTTCACATCCTCATTTTCAAAGTATAACTAAACCTTTACTCTAAAAATGACTATAACGACCCAAGGTTGATGTACCTGGACATTACACTTCTTTTGCTGAATAATTATTACATTAAAACATTATACACCCAAATAACATATTATTTTGGTATCTATGGAAACATGGAACATAATATTATTACATTGTGAAAATTCTTCAACATCTCCCATAAATAACTTACCCATTAATTTTCCTACCTAAATCCTTTCATTATATCCTGAGGAAAATAAAACATAAAAATGGTGAGCTCAAATGATCCTTAAGGGTAAACCTGAAGAACATCAAACAAAACATAAATATAAGAATGTAAATACATGAACATAAATTTTTAATATTGAAATCGTGAGTCATGAAATAAATCATGGTATAAAGTAAGGCGTAGATCATAAAGAAACATTAACATTGATAAAAAATCATTTACAAAAAATATGGGATTATAGAATATAAATAATCACATAATATGATTTCCAAAGTAGCCTAGCGATTTCCACCAAGACTATCATATTGAAAAATGTACTTTATTGAACTATGTTTACATTATATTCCAGCCATGTATTACTGAACTGATTTTACTTGTCATTCTAGCCATGTATTACTGAACTAGATTTACTTGTTGTTCATGCCTTGTTTTATTGAACCTAATTTACTTTCCATTATAGTCGGGTTTGTCTCATGAGATATATATCTTTACCAGATTAATGGGATGTAGATATAGGTCACATCAATATCATAATGAAATCATTCTTACATATTCCACAAAAACATAAATCATTCATCATAGAATAACCCATGAAATAAAATGGTTTTCTTAAATATCATTCCATAATATCACAATCCATATAAAATATCATTCAATCATTAAAAAATCAATTCATAGTAATAATAGGGATAGAAAAATAACCATATTTAATAAATATTATCTTATATGGAATGTAATTTTGATATAACACATGAACTTAATTCTTGAGGAAAATATCCTTTGTTCATCAAATACATTTTCTTTTCCCAAAACACCATGAATTTTTAAAAGAAAGGAATTTATTTAAAAGTACCTGTAAAGGGTGATTCAGGGAAATAAGAAATTATGAAGATGTAAAAATATGTTTATGTTGTATAAGTAAAAAAAATTCTCTATGTAATTTTTCAAAAAAAAAGTCAAAAAGTACCTCATATTAAAAAACGCCAATAGATTCCTTTAATACCATTTAAAAAAATTTACCAATAAGGAATAATTGACTTTAAAAAAATTATAAAAATAAAAATAAAAATAAATATTATAGGAAATATATATGAGGTTGATAAATATACCCTATAAATACTTACATATAAACAATCTCAAGTAATAATGAGATTGTAAAATTATCTCTTACCATAGGTATGATTTCTTACGTATGTGTTTGGAACTCCTAAATAGTGGGTTTACACATATTACTAACTTTTAACAAAACCATAATAATATTTATTTTATCATATATGATTAACTTATGACTTTATATTACCCATTTATTTACCAATTCCATTTTAATGAAATGTTTTGCGTAATTATCACTTAATTTATCAAACATTTTTAGAATTTTTATTCTTAATATTATTAAATAGATCATTCTTTAATTACATCCTAAATGTAAAAATTTATTTTTATATCTTAAATATTTATTATAGAAATATATATAATAGTTAGATAAAAGAAATAAAATATACCGTTCATAGAGACGGTAGGTCGTACATACGCATTATCGTTGTTTCCGTTTACTAATTGAATTGAATGGAAGCAAGAAAATGACCTATACATATATATATATATTAGAATTATTATGAAATATATTTCAAGTGTATGTATTTTATATACTTTATAATCAATATTTAATGATTAATGTGTGGAATGAATCTCATCACATCGTGGAGACGTTTAGCCTTACGTAGGCACGAGCAACAATATAATTCCCTTGACGGTTAAATAGTATAGAAATGTATGGTATACGAATTGTAATGAATAATTATTATTATGTTATATTAATTATTTACATCTTTTATACACTTCAATATTCCCATCCAAATATGTATTGTTGAATAACATTTACCCCATGGTGTGGAGATGGTAAGTCATGCGTACGCACACATGGTGATATTGTTATTCATATGATAAATAAAAGGAGGTATAAGGATTTCCAATAATTATAATAAAATATCAAAATTTATAATAAACATTATTTATTACATTAGTATGGAAACATATAAGAAGAGAATGTATAAGAAGAAACAATTTTTGAATGTGGTGATAAAACAATTACCACTTTTCCTACTATCTCATTTTGATTTGCACAAAAGGATTACAAAGGATTACTTTGTGAAAAAAAATTTGGAATCTAGGAGGAAGAGATATATTTTTGGAGCTTATTTGCAAAGATTTTGGATGATTCAAAATTCATGAAATGTGTGAGTATGTGTGTAGAGGTGATGACCTTTTATAAGAGGGGGGAGATTCAATTTAGGAATGTCTTGAAATATTAATTTATAATAAATTTATTTTCATTTTATAATGGTACCAAACTCATTTATTTATAAGATAAGATGTGTATGGGTCTATATCCACTCCACCAACAAAATTTAGTCATGTTTGTATTTTATTTTAAACCTTATCATTTTAGTTTATTCTTATTTAATCTATTTAATTTTATTTGTGGTAATAATATTCTAAATATTAAATGGTTGTAAAAATGTGCTTATGTTGTATAAATTGTCCATAATTGGATACTCTATGAAATTTTAGGCCCTATAATTTTCACATTGTAATTTTTAAATAGTTTTTTGATTTTTAAATAATTTAATAATATGTTATTTTTATTAAATATTAAGAGTGTTAATTTTGACACTATTTATTTATTTGGTATGCAATAGAATCCATAAAGAAAATTTGAAAAAAAAAACAAATTTTAATACACTATTAACATTTCGTAGTCTCCTATAAAATTAGTGGATCATATTAATTTGATCATATGATATTTATTTTAATATTTTTAAAACCATTATTTTTATTATTCTAACAATAAAATAATTTTTACATCATGCTTGTGTCATCATTCATGGTACTTATTTGATCTCTAAAATTATTAAATAAATTCACATGATGTATATAATTTCATTAGATTTTTATAGACTATTTATTTTTAAAATTAGATTTTGTTTATCACTACATGAAAATTTTTATAATTATAAGATATAAGAGAGTGACATGTTGTAACATTCTACTCTATTTATAATTGCAACACTTTCATGGAAAAAAGACACTTAAGTAGATCAATTAAGACCCTTAGATGATATTGGTCAACATTAATTCATACAATAATATTTTGGTAGGTGTTACAATAATTTTATTATCTCTATCATATTCATTGTTACCCTAATTTACCTAATTTACATTTAATTGTGATAAATACAAATTATCGTAGTTACTATTCATAATATCCACAAAATTAAAAGAAACCTATTAAAAAAATATAGACCCAATAATTATAAATATGAATCCATTTTTTAAATTCAAAACACATAATTCTCACTAATTAAATTAAAATTAATTCCAATTTTCAAAACCAGAAAGTAGGTTTTTAAGAATTAAAAATTATTAAAAGATTAATGTTTTATTATGTCAAATTTAACTGTGAAATTACATATAATGAACAAAATTGGATTAAATTATAAAAATATAATCCTATTAAAATTTTAAACCAGATAAAAGGATAATTTAACTATATAAATAAATTATATGAAAATACAATTTTTAATTAAAATGCATTATTTTTCACTATTCATTAAAATATGAATTTAATCCGAAAATACCAATATTTCTACCAAAGTAAATTTTTATTCCCCAATTCCAAAGAGGAAGTTTATTTTGTCAAATATAAGTTTTTAAATTTTCAAAAATTAGATTTAAAAAGTGTTCTCCAATAAATGATGGTAAAATTGTTTTCCATTGAAAAATACTTCTTTTATCCGAAAAATTGAATTTGTTCTTATATCATGTCTAGAAAATACAAAATTTTATTTTTAATTTTATATAAAATTCAAAAAGTTTTTAATACTATTCGTAATGGATTTTTTATATCCCATTATATAATAATATTTTAACAATATATCATTTTTCAGTTAAACTCGATATTCCGTATAACACGGGCTATTGAGGAAGGTCACTCTTGCATTTAATTTATTACATGTCAGTGTTGCATGAAGTGAATGATTCCTTCGGTGTTTCATATAACATAATCCAAACATTGTTCTTTTATAAATTTATCAAAATCTATGATCAGTGTTGTGTGTGTCGTACGCCAACACAATGTTGCGTGTAACGTACAATATGTCAGTTTAGTGTGAAAGGAATACTTGACCTAGTGCACTGAAAGATTTAAATGAATATTTTAATTAATTAAATAAAATTGTCCATAACAAATTTTGTGTTAGAATAATATAAAATTTATTAAAGTCAAAGGAATTTATTTTTATAATAACTTTTCTTTTGGGGTTTTTTATTTATTATTGAAGGAATGTTATAATTAATCATTCATAAAATCCATTTTTTATTATCATATAAATATTTTATGAGTTTCAATATTTTATTATGTATTTTAGTCTATATTTAGAATTAATATTGTAATGAAATTTTTTTAAAAAAAATTGACCTTATTTATCATTTGATCAGGAATATTTTTCTTCCCAATCAATATTTTTTAAAATTAATTTTCATAAGTGGTTTTTTTATTCAAATGGAATAAAAATAGATTTTTTTATTTTTTTTTATAATTTATATGGTTTTAAAAGAATCATTATAATTTTTTTTGATAGGTTCATTTTCTATTTTCTTTACAATATTTCAAACGAATTGTTTCTTTTCTAGTGTATTTAGTGTAACTAGATTTTCATGATTATATAGTTATTTATATTATTTACATTGTACTATAGGATTTTAATGGTTTAAAAAAATTCTTAAATTAATTTTTTTAAATTCTCCCCTTCAACTTTCCTTATTTCTGTAAAGAATGTGATTTTATTTTATAAACTTCATTTCTGATGAATTGAAGGCCATATTTTATATCTTATTAATTTCATTTTCATTAATGTTGTCTTGAAACCTCCACTTTTTGTAATCATTTTGCATTATAAAGAACATTTCCCTTGAAGATAATCATTAAATGAATCATAGAAAAGATTATTTATTAATCGTATACTATTTCTACATATGTTGTTACAATGAAAATTTTTTATAACAGGGTAAAATATTAATATTATATATTATTTTCTAAATATATAAATTTATTGATAATACATGATATTTTTGAATTAAATTGATCATTCAATATAAAAGGAATAAATTATACATGCATTGATTATTGGGGCATTAATGTTCCTTGGAACTCGATGGATCCCCACGTCAACTGAGGCAAACAAATAAAAAAACTTATTAAATGTATTTTTGGAGTTTACCTACTGATTGATTAATTGGTATTTTCACAAGGCCTTGATGGTAAAGATATCGTGATGAATAAGATCATGAAATCAAACATAAATAATTTAAATCTTTGAGAATTTAGTTATTATTATCTAAGATATTACTACATTCATATTTTATATGGATTCATTATATACCAAAGTCATTGATTAAATTTTATATGTTTTCATTTATGTATATTTCCTTATTGATTATTCTATATTTACATTTTATGGATTCAATTTTATGTTACCAGAACTAAGAATCCTAGATCTCCCTTTATATTTTCCCATTCCCTTAGATATCATGAAAAAAATTAGGAATTATTTAAATATTGGGACAATGTTTTTTATGATATGTTTTTTTATTCAACTGAAATATGGGAATCATGTATATAAATATTTTTACATGAATTAAAAACATATCAATCACGTGTGGTGATATTCCCTATATCTTATACCAATATTATAAAATAATCAATGACTCATAGTTACTAGATTTGGGGTTTCAATAGTTGTTATCCTATTATTTTTTATAGAAACCATATGAACTATATTTATAAATAACCTAACTAAGATGATATATAAGATAATCCCATATAGTATTTAAGAACATTTAACATTATATTGATTTTTATTTTATAGAAAAATATTCTCGATGATTATGATATAAATAAATGTGTGAACTTATCTAGTGAGGGAACCACATTTATGAATGGGAATCAAAAAATGGTAGTAAATGTAGGGATTTTGATACTATGTAAAAATATATAGTTTGTGTTGGAAGTGAGAAGATTATGACCATATTAAATATTCTTACTCAAGTTATGATGAATAAAATTTCCCATATGGAGAAATGTGTTTATCAATATCATGATTAACCTATGTTTTATTGTTTCATGTGATATAATCCCACATCATTTAATGGTACTACTAATCAATTGGTAGTTTAATAACGGTATAATACCTTAAAAAAAGTATTCGGGGATTTGGGGTGAATTTGATTTTAAAATGTTACAATGATATTTTATTTTTTAATAGAAGGTGATAATCAAAGGTGTTTGTTGATTTAGAAAGCTAAATAGGTTGAATAAATATAAATAATGGAATAAATAAATTTTAATGTCATATTTTTCTGGAAATACATTTATTGGGAAGAAAAACAAAATCATATAATTTGTTTTCCCTTTTACAAAGAAATTAAGTAGATAGGTTGAATGATTTTGATGCCAAATTTACAATATTATCCAAGAATGATTTGGACTATAAGTGTAATATAGATTAAAATAATGTCTATTGCATTGATGGGATTAATCCAAGTCTACTAAGAGAACTAGTTTCTCTATCATTTTCATCATATTATGACATTTTACTATATTCTATTAGTAAAATAATGAATTACCACGATCTTATACCTTTGAGGGAAATAAAATGATGAATTGGATAGCTGAGCACAAAAAATTGAATACATCAATGAAGAATAATAGAATGAAGAAACAATACACATGTAAAAATAATGGAAATAAAAATCCTAAAAAAGAATAAATGACATGGGATATTGTTATATTTTTGGAGACAAGGTTCATCTAGAAAATGAATTTATGTAAAAGAAAGAAACAATTATTATCTAATTTTTCAATACTAATGAGATTTTTAATTATTTAAACCAATCCCCAAGCATCAATAGAACATACTAAGTTAGAATCCAAAGGGGGGACGTCAATAATATAGAATTACAATAGATTAATTTAATGTTTCAAGTGATGTTGTGAATGGTACACATATCATCCATTTTATATGTGAAAATATTTTACATGATTCGGGATCTTCCCCCTCTATTATATCTAATTATTTTTTCAAGGGTATCATATTGAATCCTCAATGAATATATATTGAGTAAGTAGTAAAATCAAGAAAATTCTGTATAATGAAATATTTAGACTATACCCCTCTCTGATATAATTTCATCATATACCAAATCTATATCCCATTATTAATAGAATTTTCTTGGAATATACTTCCTAAAATTTCTTATATTCTACCTCTAGTTGAATTTGATGTATTTTTTGTCATGGATTTCCTTTCTTTGTATATAGATCATATAAATTTTCTAGGAAGGGATGTTTTATTCGACATTAAAAATCAACAAATGATAGAAGATTGGTGCAAAGATAATCATTAACTCCCAATTTAAATTACATCTATCATATATCTTTTACTACTTATTCATGAGGATTATTTTTATCATATGGTTCGGGAAAAAATAATAATTTTGGATATGCCAATTTTTTTCAATTTGTATTATGTATTTCTAGAAGAGTTTCAAAATCATCCTCTAAATTTTGAAGTCAAGATTCTAATAGAACACTTATATGGTGTGAAACCTATTTTAAAGACTCCTCATAGAATTTCCTAATATAATTTTACTAATTAAAGAAAAAACATTGATAATGTAGATGAGTTTCTTTTTTATTATCTAATTGCTCCTTTGTAATAATATTTTATGATTTCATAACACATTTTAACCCTGATATTTTGAAAAAGGTGGATGATAATCTATGTCAAGAAGGATGTTAAAGTTTCCTATAATAAGGATTCAAATAGATCTTGAATTTATATATTTTTAGAAGATATACCATGAAATATTATTTAATAAGAATAAATAATATACTTTTCATATGAATGTTCAACTATCCATCTATGATAGGATTAAGAATATGAAGAAGGGATTTGTGGAATTAAAAAACAAGGTGGGGAATGTACCTATTTTCAACCATGATCATGTTGGAAAGATGATGTTCAGTAAATGAGTATGTGTTCCATAAATACCATATTTGATAAAATAACTAGTATAAAATGATGTTAGTTCATTATGATCTATTCATACTAGAAGTACAAAGATGTGTTATGATATAAAAAAATATTTTTATTGGTATAAAATGAAAAGGGTTGTTGTAAAGTATGTATCTTGATTTCTAGTGTGTTTTCATGTAAATATTAATAGACACATGTCTAAGGGGATATTAAAACTATTACCCATAAAATAATAGAAGTGGGAAAACATTACTATAGATTTTATTATCAGACCACCCAAAAAATTTGAAGAAAATAATTTTATTTAGGTAAAAACGATTTCCTTATAATGTAAGAACATTTCATTAATATTAGAAAATAATCCACTCTTGATCATATTATATGGTTATATATTAATAAATTTGTGAGATTTTGTGGAGTACCACTATAAGTCATATATGGACAGAATACGAGGATTACCTTGACCTTCTGGATATGTCTTAAGTCCGATCTAGATAGAGAGTCATGTTTTAGTACTAATTATTATCTACATACATATGGTTATTCGGAGAAGATTATTCAATCTATAAAATTGATGTTGATATATTTCAAATATTATAGGGAATGAACACCCTCATTTGGTAGATTTTTCTTATAACAACATCCTTCATAAGAGAATTCATATGGATCCATATAATTTCCTCTATTGAAGGATGTGTAGAACTACAATTTTCTATAATTAATTTGGAGAAATAAATTTTTTGGAACCATATCAAGCTGGTAAAATTGTTGAGATGGAAAGATCATTTTAATAACACTTAAAGGGAATCTCAATATAAAAAAATAAAATAATAATTATAGAGATATAGAGATTGAAGTTAGTTTCAATTAATTACTAAGAATATATCCCTATAATAAATCTAAAATATTTTTAAGAAAGTAAAATGTAAGATATAGATACATTGGTCCATTCAAAATTTTTAATCATATTAGGATAGTAGCATATCTCTTTTCACTTATACTGAATCTCTCTCATGTTCAAGATTTGTTCTATATATATCTTTTGAGGAAGTAAATACCAGATCATTCACAAGTATTTAACTCAGTGTTCGTACCAATGGTGAAATATCTATCCTATGAGAAAAAAATAATGGATATTAGGGATCATAGAGATAGTGTTTTATGAAACAATTCCACTCACCTGGTCAGTGTTTTTTGTGAAAAAATAAAAAATGTGGATGTTATGTGTGAACCAATAGACATGATGAGGAAGAAATAAATTTATTTATTTGTACCAAAGGGAACACATTTCAACGATGTAATTATTATAATGTGGGATATTTGATAACCCTGATATTTTATGATATATGTATCTTCAAATAAATTTAATTTCTTTAATAGATTAAGTTAAATAGATCCTGTTTCTAAATGTATAATAATACAATATAGCATTATTACTATGTTGTTAATTATTTTGATATGAGTTGGAATCAAAAATTATATAAATACATGTTTAAATTTTTTATATAATGAAAATTATTTGATTAATTTATAATAAATAATTACTTAGTTTTCTATAAAATAATTTAAGGCATCAAAAATGCATTCTCCACAATATTGATTTAAATTGATCATTGTTATAAAATTATATAATATATTGATTCTAATTATAGGAATTTTATTTGGTAAAAAGGATTTAATTTTTGGAATCCTCATATCAAAACCATCATACAATGAATTTTTTTATAATTTTTGGAAAAGTTATATTTTTTCCTTGAGTAGAGAAAATAATGATTTTCGTTGAAAACCTTCATTTCATTTCAAGAATATAAAAAATTATATATATTTTTTAAATTTTTACAATGTAAAATTTGTTCTTGAATGTTTTTATTGATCAAATTAATGAAATTAGAATCAATATTAATCTTGATTTTGGTTTTAAAATATTTTATATTTAGGAATTCAATTTTTTTTGGAAAACCTATCATCATCAAATTTTTCTGGATTAACATTAGATTATATTTTATAAATATTGTTAATGGATTTTCATAAAATTAGTTAAACATATGGAAGAATAATTTTTAATATAATTTTATATGTTTATGTTAATTTTTATTCATTAATAATAGTAACCACTGTAAAAAAATTCAACTCGGTAAGAGAGGATAAATTGAGTTTGTCCTAGGGCTAATATTTTTCAATACCTCTAACACCAAAATATATCCTACTGGATTGGTTTTTCCTATTAATATTTATTTATATATAAGTATTTAAATAATTTATTTTATAACAATATTTTGAAATTGATAATAAAAGCATGACTTTTGTAATGATAAGTTATATTTTATTCAAATTGAAAACAAATTTTTATCATTCAATTTAACAAAATGATAGAAGATTACATTTGGTTTTGGATTAATTAAAATATTTAAAAAACATAATTTGTTTATCATTTTATGAAAAAAAATTCTTGGAAACTATCTTATTAAAATATTTTAATGTATAATGATATTTATTCTTAAATAAGATATTTCCTAATAAAATTTTTAATTATGTTTACATTATTTTATTAAATTTAAATTATTACACAAATAAAAATTGAATATAATAAAAATTATTCCAAATATATAATCATTTTTCTCAAATATTTTACAATTACACTTTTATTTTTGGTAATATAGTTATGTTGTAATGGTAAAAGATAAGTGATCATTATTATGGTTAAAATGTTTTTAAAAGAGATTAAGTATGGGACAAGGAAAAAATGAAACTAAAACAAGCCTAAATTTGATTAGTTGAATACATTTTTACCCTAAAAATTTTATATTATAGTCTTGGGTTCTTTGGGTTTACCTTACATAATTCTAATGTTTATATTATTTCATATTTTAATACACCCCATATGTGACATTTCCTTCCCCTGTAAACAGATACAACCTATCCTCATCCACAAAATCATGAGGCATATATATAATTTTATCACTACCATAATACCATCCTAGATTCATTCCCCACATCCTAGTTCTTAGTTTCTTTCAAAAATCCCATCATTTTAGGGCTTAAGGTATAATACAAATGATTTTTTCAATGAATAAGAACAAATATTAAACTATTTTAATCTATTTTATTTCGTCTTATAAATTCTATAAATATTTTATAATAATACAATAGTAGGGAGTACTATATTATAAATACACATACGTATTATTATAGTAACAATAAAACTATTTTCCACCAATTTTACATCTTATGAAATCGAAAACATCACTCGTGCATATATAAAGCCTACCATATCTTCATAGTGATATAATAATTTTTACCAAGCATATTAAATAAATAGTTATAATGTTGAAAATAATTAATAAATATGAAACTTATGATATAATTATGGTCATATAAATATAATATATCATCTAATTTTTTATTCCTCCACTCATTAAATAATTATATAACTACTTCGGTTTAAGTGTAAACTACCACCTCGAAGAAGTCATGTGATTCATTTCTCATATAATAAATTAAAAGGATTATTATAAAAATGTATTTAATAATATATTTTATATTTATATTATTATTAATATTATTAAGATTATGTAGTCATGAAAAATATTCTAAGACTAAAACCACTGAAAAAAACATACAAATAATTAAAAAGCATTAAACACACAAAAGTGATGATTTTAATTATGAAAGATTAATAATGAGTATTGGAATATTATAAGTGGTTCATTTATGATATTATAACTATACATATCAAAATTATATATAATTATATTAAATATTAATTTATTATAAATGATGTCAAATCAATTTTGAGGAAAATCGAACTTGAGTTAAGGGATTTCATACCTCAATTTACATTTATTTGGTTATTATTATATTGTATTAACTATTATATTCCAAGACTATGTATGAAATAACCTCTAATTATATCATAGTTTATTTCAAGATAATTTTTTTCATTTATATTTGAGGCATGTAATCACATTATTGATGAATTATCACTAAAATTTGATAATTGTAAGGGACCTCATTTAAATATCCACTCCATTGAGTCATATCAGGTACTATGAAACTACTTTATTTTATAAGTTGTATATACTACCCTTTTAATCAATTTTTCATGAATCTATATTTAATTATTGTTATTTACCTTTCAATATTGATGATTCCTTATATAATCATGATATCTTCCACTATAAATAACCCTTACAAAGCATCTGATATACCCCCTTTTTTTTCCTTTTCCCAGGACATGAAAACGAATATAATTAATAATATAAAATATATGAAGATGTTTATTATTATATAATTATATTATATTTAAAGTGTTATATTGGAATCTTGTATATGTTTAGTTTTCTAAGGATGCTATACTAATCGATCCTATGATTTCAGATTCCACGTATCATTTACAAATGTACATATACATACACTAGCTCTGGGTTACGTGAGTATGGGATTCTAAAAAATGTATGGATAATATAGATCCTGTAGTTACTAAAACATAACTCATTAATGGCAAAATAAATTTAAAATCAGTATCATGCCTTAACAATTTATGCTACACTTGTGTTTCAACCTTGCGTATAAGGTTTTATATGTTTATTTAGTTATATTATTTTAATTTATAATTACTTCCTTTTTTACATTATGATTTTTCATGAAGTATTAAAAATAATGGATTTGTTTAGACACCATTTATGGTTCCCTAATGTGTTTTACTAATAGTTTACTAAGGAGGCCATGACACTTGGGTTGCTGAGAATCCCACACTTGTTACAGGAACAGGTTGGGTAGAAGACTGAGGTTGATCATTGAGATGTATAACTATAAAAAGTATTAATAATAGGAGTAGGTGTGTGTAATGACTTGATACCAACACTTGTAGATATGTTTTTAAGAATAGTAACATTATATTTTTAGTTTTGATATTGATAAATTTGAGCCACATATATATATATAAAAAATAAAAAACAAAGGGAATATTGGATTGCATTCAGATTAAATTATCTTTCATGATAATAGATTTTTCTAATTTAGATAAAACCATATATATTTTTTAATAAAAAAATTATCCCATAAAACATTATATCATCTCCCAAAATATTGTCATTTATAGAACCCATATTAAGAATAACCATCCAAAACCATTATTTATAACCTAGTGAATGAAACATAAGAAAGGGTTATCTCAGATACTCAATATAGGTAAGCATAAGAGATAAAAATATATGATTATTTGTAAGAATTATATGACATTAAGGGTATTAGATCATGAACTTAACATAAAATACTAATAAACGATATTTCATAAGTAATTAACATGAATCATGGAATAATACATTATAATTTTAGTAAACATGTTCCATAAGGGATAGAAACCATAATAAATCAATCATGAAGCTTAATATCACATAATACATTTTTAGATGCATAAAAAATATAGAAAATTATTTCATGATCCTATGTTAACTACTAAGACCATCAACATAGTAGACCATGAATCAACACATGTTTCCCACTGTAGACCATGATGCACTTGTTTCCCATAATAGATTTGGAATCACCCATTTATCGTAGTATCATGGAATACAAAAATTTCCTATAGTAAATTAGAACACAACTATTTACAATTGTATATTATGATACATCTTATTACTATATTATATTAGGATGAAAAATTTTCCTATAGTATATGAGAACAAACATATTCCCCATTGTATATCTGGATTCACTATCCTTCCATAGTGGATCAGGTTGTGCATATTACCAATAGTGGGATCAAGGACATCAAATTTTCATCCATTTTTATCCCATAAGATATTTATCTCTTTCTATTGTATTTTAGGGAGATATAGGTCCCACCGATCAAATAATGAAAATAATTTTTATTACCACAGGATCATAAAGCATCATTGTAACATAGCACATGAAATGAAACAGATTTCAAAAAAATTCACAAAAGTAGAAACCCTAAAAAAGTAATAGTGTTCAAAAACATCTTTTAATTATTAATTTAATACATATCAGAAGGTATCAATTTTCTATTCGGTATGGAGTGAGATGCACCCGTAAGGGGATATTTTGTAGCGTTATGGTTCCATGTTGCAGCCATTGTCTCAGTTAGATGCGACTTTTCTAAATGATTTTTGGTGAGTTTAGTCCTTTCTCTTCTTTATATGGTGACATCATGGACGAAGATCTAGGATTTAGTGTCTTCGAAGGTACGAGTTCCTTGGATTTGAGGATTCTCAGGTTCTATTGTGGCACCATGGATAGTAGTGTTCATCAACCTTCTACAGCGTTGAAGGCTTGCAATGTTTAGTGGGCGCAGCTTCTCCTTAGTGACGCGTTGAAGCTCTGTGGTTGAGATCTGATTTTCTATAGTCTAAGGTCGAAGATGTGTGTCTTCATGGGGTGCTTTGTGTGGATCATCAATCTTCACGAGTGGTAGTGGCAACTGGTCTTGGGTCAGGTCATTTCTGGTGGGTATTTCTCCGAAATTGCTCTATTTTGGTGGTGATGACTTCATTTTATTGATTTTCAGATAGGTTTTGGGTGTTTCTCCTTCTTGTTGGTCTTCTAGATTTATTTCAGTTCATCTTTTCATGAATCCATCTCTGCTCTATACAGACTGATGTTTATTTTTGACAGCTGTTGTTCTTGGCGGTTTATTTTTCGATGTTAAGAATGATATGATACAGAAGGTGGAGCTACAATATGAGTGTTTCTTTGGTTTGGTGATGGATCTATTCTGTTGATTTCTTGTTTCAAAAATTGTACAAAGAGGTCGATCTGTTGTGTTGGTTGATGAGGTTTTTATGGTTTGAATATTATATGTTTTCTTGAGGAACTGAGTCCTTGGTCCATGGGACAATGCTTTCAATTCACATTCAATGGACTCCTCTAGAATAGGTTATAGAAAAGAGAATTATCATTATCATCGCTATCTGTAATTGGATGTTTTGAGAGGTTATGGCTTTTTCCATTGGTACCGAGCCGTGAATCCTTGCACAGGACAGCTGGCCAAGTAATGATGAGATTGTAGATGATGATCTTATTGTTTTTGTTACTTTAGTGGGATTTTTTTCATTGACCATGAATTTGATTATTTTGGTTTTATGATCATGGGCTGTGGAGGAATGTTTGTGTTTTATATCTTTGATGTCATTCTGGTTTCCCACTTTTTCTTAAAAAGTTCTTTTGAAGTAATAATTTAATTTTCATTCCAAATATAATTCATATATAATATAGTTAGGATGGTATCATTGGATCATATCCCTAATAATAATTAACTAACATCAATTAATGTCATTTTATATATGATATTATTTTGAAATATCACATGGAATAATAATTTAGTAAAATAACTTTACCATTTTGAAATCACTTATTTCTTTTGAAAATAACAAATAAAAATAAAAAAATCATTGAAAATAACCTTGTAAACTTGAAAAGGATATTTCAAATCGTTAAGAAATAATTATTGAATTTTTTTTTTCTCATTCCATATTTGTTTGAAAACATTACATCCATATTTTTTTAGAAACATCACGAGGATCCTCCCTTAGAAAACATTAAAAAAATTCATTAAAAACCATTTTTAAAAAATTAAAACATGATTACAAACAATTTTAATCAATTTTTGTAGAATAGTAAAATAAATTGAAAATAATTTTAGAAAACATTGAATTTTAATATAATTTTTCTATATTAGATACTTAAACATAAACATTCCTGAATAATGATGATATTAGGAAATAAACACTTACCTAAATTATTAGGTTTTCTTCTTTGTGTAAAAACCTCATGAATACTAAATATTGATTTATAATATGTTTAATCCATAACCATGTATCTATAATTAAATGCATGGTTTATTTATAACATATTATCAACCATTTATTTGTAACTTGTTAATGAAATAAAAATTATAGGTGATAACTACTTTGTTTTCCAAGCATTTTTTGATTTGGAAGTCTGGATCCTTGTATATTTATCAAAGAAAAATTGCTTGATTAATTTAAGACATTCCATAAAAATAATACATATTAATTATATTCGTATTTATAATCATTCATTAATATTAGTGATAGATAAATGTATTACACTATTCAATTAGATGGTAGGTTATATGCACTCATGAACGATGTTTCCATTTTTTTATTAATGGAACAAATGAAAGGTAATGAATAATTAAACATTACAAAATTATAATTATATCATTTATATATTAAATATTCATAAAATTTATCATTATTACCATCCATTAGAAAAACTATTTATAGAATAATCAAATTGCATCATCCAGATGGTAATCCATATAAGCACACTTGAGAAATTATTGTTTATAATAATATTAGATAAAAATAAGGTAAATCTGATATTATTTTTACACAATTATATTTTTTTCATAAATATAATATATAAAAATTAAACCCACCATAATTCTCCTCCATAAAATATGTTGATGAAAAATAAATTGAATCACTGCATGCAGATGGTAAGGCATACATATGCACAATAGATAATTTCACTTCTAATTTAATGGGAAAGAGTGTGTATATTGTTGTTTCCATAATCCAAATAAAATTTAATCTTATTTAATATAATTAATTTATTATGAATTTTATAAATTTAATATATTTAAATTAGGTAAATAAGAGTATAAAATTAACTGAACAGTTAGAGTGATTACCTCTTCTTTGAAATAACTCCTTTTGATCTATTCAAATGGGCTCTAATATCGAAATTTTATAAGGACATGTAGCTCTAAAATGTGACTATGAAAGTTGATAAGAGAAGTATTAGGGTATTTTCAAGATGGAAGGCCCAATTTGATGTAAATTTGTTAGATATTAGGGGCTTTTTTATAATTTTTGTGAGGAAAACTTGTGTAATTTCTCATAAGATTATATTATAATAAGACTATTCTAGATCCAATTATTTCTAAATAGACTATAAATTCACCAGGGATTAACATTTCATGCATATATTATATTTATTTCACTTATTTGATATTTTTACGTGTATTAATTAATTTACTAAAATATTACCTTTATAAAATATCATTATTGTCAATTTTGAAACAGTTTACAAGATTGACATTAATAACATCAAGAATAAATAAATATATATTCAACCTAAGTCTTCTAATATTTATCTAAAATGAAATTATAATCTAAGAAATACATGGATAACATGAATTATCTAATATTATTATATATTTATGTTTTTAATATCATTTTTACCTTATTTTAATCATTACAACGTCATCATTGTGTAAGCATTTTAGGTAATTACATATTCACAAAAAATAAAAATAAGTTATCATGTGGAATATAAATATTTAACCTTTTAAAATAAGATTTATAGTCAAAAATATATTTTGAATATCCATATTAAAAAAAATTATACTTATAAAAAAATTGTGACGTATTTGGAATTCCATGAAATAAAATACTCTAAAGGTAATAATCTCATGAAAATGGTCTGAAAAGTTTATATAACCATTAATGTAATGATTATTGATAAAATTAACTCACAGAATAAAATTTATACATGTTTTGATTCCATTTAATTTTCATTTTCACTTTACTGTTTATCAAAAATTACCTGATTTACCCTTCACATAGTTATTAAAATTAGTATGTTTACCATTCATATTGGCATAAAATAAAATAGGAATATATAATAAATTTTTACAGGAAAACTAAAAAAATGGATTCCATTTTTCATTATTCAACCCAAAAAACTGGTCGTATTATATTTAAAATTTAACCAAAAAAACAATTTGAAGTTTTTTTCATAAAATTTCCATACATAAAATGTTTTCATACTAAATTCAAGTATAAAATACACTAAAACCCCATAATGAAATTATTACATTTCCTTTTTAGATAATTAAATATTAATACTAAAAAAATATTATTTGAATTTTTAAAAACCTTAAAAGAAACATAAAATTTCTATTAAAAATTTATATATTATACAAATTATTAAAAAACAAGTATTTTCAGAAAATTATCAAAAATTAAAATTAAAATAATTTTTTCTTGATAAATTTATATAATGAAATCAATATTTTCAAATAAATTTTTAGAAAAGGTTAAAAATTAATTATAATATGTACTCCAAAGAAAGTATATTTTCGGAGAAAATGTATTTATGATGAATAAAATGAATTTATTGACAATTGAATAATTATTTTCTATGAATTTATAAATACATATATATTTATTACAAAATTTGTTTATATTTCATAATTTACTTAGTAATATTTATACCCACCAAATTAAACACTAGTGTATGGATGTCAAATAAAATAATAATACTTTAATAGTTTATTGCAGTTTGGTTAAACCTGGTGTTGCATGTACCACAAGCCATCAATGAAATTAAATTATTTAAGGAAAAAAATTCTAATATATTTGTATGTCACATTATCCCTCCAATATTAAAAAAAAATTCACCCAAAATGTTATACTTGTCCTAATAAATCAATGTTTTTTCATTTTAAAATTCTTTTATGGAATCCCACATCCTAAAACTGGTTAATAAAATTTTAACATCAAAAGAGAGAAAGGGAAGTAAAAAATTAATCTACAATAACACATAAACATATTCTTGAATAGTATAACAACGGTGGGATATTAAAATGTTGATACAGAAGGAAAATGTAACTCCCATGGACTGATAGATAGGGAAAGAGAACATATTCTGGAGAAAATTAACCATCATAAATAATATAAATATATGATGGGATAAAATGATATTGATTTCTTGGTAAGAGAATTAAACAAAGAAAATAATTATTTCAAGATTCATTTCCTATTCATAAATTATTTCATTAAATTAAAGTCTTAAAACATGGTGAAATATAATTACAGCACAAAAATAATTTAATCTTTTAAACCATTTCCAGCATGACCTTATATTTTATTTTAAATAATTATAATTCAGGATGATTTTTTCTTCCATAATGCAGTAAAAAAAAGTTACAATGAAACTCATATTAAAAAAAGATTAAAATTTTATTCCTTATGTCATTAAGAATTTAAAAAACCCAAAATATATTGAACATGACAATTTGATTCCAAAAAAAGTATAAACCTTCATATGTGGAGAACTACATTAAATATAAAAAATTTAGTAGTAACACCAAAAGGTTAATATATATTATTCACCAAATAACTATCATTAAAATTTCACAAAAAAATCGACTGAAACCCCAAAATCATAAGGATTTGATCACAATGTAATCTATGAAAAATATCATATTTAGCTACCAAAATGAATTCTCCCAAAAAATATAATATAAAAGATATTCTAATTATTACCATAACTAACCAAAACTACCATAAATCCACAATAAAATCATATTTTACTCCAAAATACAATAAAACCATTTTTCTTCAAATAAAATTCCATAATATTCTATTTACCTTATTCATATACAGTTCTAAAAATATTTCATGTTTTATTATATATTATTTACCACTTAAAACCAAATAAATTTCCAATCCAATGCATATCAATTTGAAAAGGCATGTGTTCCAAAAATAAACAAATCATTTTTATCAGGTAGATTAAATGAAGAAAAAAAATTCATACATACCAGGACATCACATAGGCAAGTGGTAGGCTTTTGATCCTTGGTTCCCCCTAGTTATGGGATTAACCACCAAAAGCCTTGCTAGATGTGATAGATTGTAACCTATCATACAATTATCCCCTTTTCTAAATATATTTTAATATAATCCTCATAAAATTAAAAATAATTGTGATTATTCCTTAAAAATACCCTTCATATATTCTATAGTATGAATAAATGTTTAAACTTGTATTTTTATATCATAATATTCATTTTTCACACAAAAATTTCACAACCCATAATTTACTCAAAACCCAATATCATATAAACCCAAAATTTTATCCATAATATTAATCATATAACCAAAATATTAAAAGATTTATCATCCCCAAATAACATTTTTATCATGTCAAAATTAAGGGTAATGTATACCTCAAAAATAAATGTCTCCTAAAAATATCATTAGTCAACATAAAATTTAATAAATTAAAGAAAAAAACATTTTTTAAAAAAATTGAACTTCTGGTCAACCTCAAACTTATATACTCATGATAGTATCCCTAATTCATAAAATAAAATATCATGAAAACATAATAATATGAAATTTTGATTAAACTGACCATTAATATATACTATAATATACTAATACCCACACTCTTGAATCTGATATTATAAAAATAAACATTAAATTTATATCTAAGATACTGATAATCCTGACCCAATTACAAATACCCAAGCATAAAAAACCAATGAAATATTGGATAAATTTTATACTAAAGTATGTTTTAAGTTTTGTTTTTCAGATAATTAGGAGAACGTTGTAAATTTGTTGGATGAATGAATAACAAGTTTAAAGAAATTTATTTTAATATCCCAAAATGTCTTCACAGGTATCACCATTCATAGGCTTACCTAACCTAAAATATTATCTGCAACTCAAGGAATAAAATATAATAAATTGTTAGCCTAGATACTTAGAATGTGTAAAAACATGAGACATCAATATGTGATCATATTCAAGCATAAGAAAATAATAATGGTATTTGATAATGAATATAATTTACAAAATTTTACCCAACATTTCATAGATCATAAACACGAGTCTTAGAAAAAAAATCATTTCATAAAACATGGTCTCTAAGAGTGAGAATTATTCATAAATCAATCATGAACAATAATTTTCTATCCTAAAATTATAGAATCCTAAAAATATAGAAACCAATTAATATGTGAAAGTTAACTACCAAGACCATAAATATAGTATACCATGACATACTATATGTTTCCCATTTTCGAATAGGATCAACTTGTTCCCCATTTTGGATTAGGAGGCATTGTTTCTCATTATAGAACAAGATGATCCTACGTCCTATAGTATATCTGGACACACCTTATTCCAATAATAAATCAAGATTCACTTACTTCTCATAGTAGATCAAGAATTAAATACTTCCCATAGTAGATTAGAATGAACCTTTTTCCCATGGTAGATCATTACACATTTGTTTCCCAAATTGGATCAGGAAGCACCTTTTTTTATATAGTGCATTCAGTCTCATCGACTTGTCTCCCATTGTATATCATTAGATATTATTAGTTTCCGAATTAATTTGAGTGATATTTTGGTCTCACCTACTATATACTAGAATTTATGCTTATGTGTTCGACATGATCGTTGTTTATTCATCATCCTAGAACTAATCACATGAAATAGATTTCATTAACATTTCACCAAATTACAAACCTAGGAAAAAGAAATATTTTTAACCAAAAAGTTAGAATTATAAACATAAACCATTGAAATAAACATTAATTATGCTATCATGGGATAATATTTCCATTCAATATTATTTATCATTAAATTATTTCATCTTAGATGGAAAATTACTTTGAGATATCACATAGAATAATTATAGTGGGAAATGACTTTTAAATTTTAAAATCACTTGTTTTGTTCAAAATGCTTTACAAATATAAGTGACCAAATTTTACTCAAAAGTAAACATGTAATATTTATAGGGAGTTTCAAATAATTAAGGTGTTATAATGGTGGGAAAATACTATCATCATATATAAGTTCAAAAAACATACCTTTCGTAATTTATCAGAAAAGTAATAAATATCCTTGTTTAGAAAAAAATGCAAAAAGATTAATTTCATACCGTTTTTTAAAAACTAAAACATATATCAAAATGTTTTTAAAACTTTTTAGGATAATTGTAATATCCTATTACAGTATTTTTTAAAAACATATACTTGGAATAGAAATATTCCCCTATGGAAATATAAACATAAAAATCCCAAATAAGGATGAGATTGTGAAATAAACTCCAAACTCATGTTTCAACTTTTCTTTTTCACATTAAAAACACTTATATAATAAATATGGGTTTATTATATATTTATTCCATAACTATATATATAAGATACAATTTTTAATTTATTTATAACATCTTATCACCAATTTATTTATAAATTGTAATGAAAACAACTATTCATATCGATAATTACTTCGTTTTACAAGCATGTATCAGTTTGGAAGTCTTTATCCTTATAAATTGATTATTAAAAAACCGTATATATAATGTTAATTGTTATATAATAATTAGATTTATTATCTATATAAATATTTATAAACATTCATAAAAAGTGGAGACAGTGAAATGAATTAAACTTTTCATGGAGATGATAGGTTGTGAATACACATGAGCGATGTTTCCATTTTACTATTAATTGAACAAAAGAATGGTAAATAATAAATAACATTTATAGATATATTATTATATCATATATATTTTATATATTCATAAAATATATCCTTATTATCATCCATGTTAAATATTAAAAAAATCGCATCACATTATAGAGATGGAATTCCAAACATACGGCTGGGTCACATTATCATTTCCCAAAATATTTAATGATAAGAAGGTAAACATGATATAATAAATACAAAGTAGAATTTTTTCATTATTATAATATATAAATATTAAACCCATCTTATTTCCTAAATATAAAAATTTCTGGTCAAAAATGAATTGTATCACTATATGGGGATGGTAAGTCATATGTACCCATGAGAGATACATTCAATTATTATTTGATTGAAAATAGACTGTATAATTTTTCTTCATAATAATATTATAATTTTATAATTTTTAGGATATTGGAGTTTTTTATTTTATGATAAATATAATATATTTCTATGGGTTATATAATATTTTTAAAAGAATATGATCAGTTAGACAGATTACATCTTCTTCGCAATGACACCTTTATATCTCCTTTAAAGTGATATAGATTTGGTATTTTGGAAATACCACAAGATTGAAAATGAGTAAGGAAGTTTAGAATATATTTTTAAGGGTATGGTCAATCAAGGAGGATAAAGTTTGTGTAAAAAAGTGAGGAAGTAGGGTCCCTTTTATAATTTTATCAAGGGGTATATTTACAATTTTTCAAAATATTAAATTATAGTAAGACTATTCTAGAGAAAAATTCTTCGAAATGGCCTAGAAATGCTCATGGTATGAAATATTTGGACATATTTTTTCAAATTTGTTCAATTTAACATTTTTAGGTTTATTATATAATTTAATAAAATATTGGATTCTTAATATATAATTATCTTCAACATTGACACTACTCACTTCACTAACATTAATGAAATCAGGAAAATAATATCAATTATAAAAATAGTTAATATATTTATAACATGTTATCTTCATATATAAAATTATTTTATAGTAT
This sequence comes from Viscum album, assembly GCA_963277665.1. Lineage (NCBI taxonomy): Eukaryota > Viridiplantae > Streptophyta > Magnoliopsida > Santalales > Viscaceae > Viscum > Viscum album. The sequence continues at coordinate 1,605,991,455 of OY728161.1, forward strand.
ACATTATCTAAAATTATAATACATTCAATATTTGTAAAAAAAATTTAATTTTCCATTATTTTATTTATTGTCTCAACAAAATTATATAAGAATATATGTTAATTATTTATTAAATTAAAAATTAAAAAAATTATCTTGTTTAAGGTAAATATTTTATATTTCAAAATACTTTTCATAGTCCAACATATCTTCTAGTTAACCCTGTATTAAGAATATTATACTTATTAAAAATAATATGGTGATATATTTTACATTTCCTGAAATAAAATACTATAAAGGTTGTAATCTCATAAAAATGGAAAAATTAGTATATAAGCATACATTGACTAAGTATGGGAGAAATTTATTCAACCAATAAAGTTTAATAATGTTTTTGGTTTATTTTATAGTCCTTGTCAGGTTTTTTTTTGACTAAAATTACCTGATTTAAATTTAACATGGTTATAAAAATTACTATGATTATTATTTATTTTGACCAACAATAAAATGGTGTTATTTACTAAATTTTGGATTATTGATTAGAAATATGAAATACATTTTTTTATTATTCAACATAAAAATTTATTATAATTTAATTTAAATTTAAATAGAAAAAATGGTAGAAAATAGTAGTTCAAAGATATTTTCTTAATAAAATGTTTTTATAAACAATTAAAATATAAAATCATTTCCAAAAACCTTGATATTTATATTTAAAATAAAAATTAATTAATGAAATTTTAATAATATAGAAAATATAATTTTACTTTCTAAATAATTACAAATAATAACATCTTTTCCATGAAAAATAATATCTATTCATTGAAAAATAAATCTTTTTCTAAAAATCTCAAAAATTCATCAAAAGAAAATTTTTACTTGTTGATTTCAAAAATTAAAATAATGTTTCCATATACATTTTTAAGAAAAATATGATATGAATTCTTATATTATTTTTCATGATAAACTATTTTGGTTGAAATTTATTTTGGAAGAATGAAATAACATTACTAAAACTTTTATGACTATTTACTAATAATTTATCGATAAATTTATATTTAGTATGACATATATATATACATGTATTCATAAAGTAGTCATTTGTATTCATAACCACCTAATTTATGAATATGTTATTACTATAATATTAAATTATAATTTATTAATTATGTTCTCTGGTTTCTTTAAATTCGATGATGCTTATATTATAAGCCATCGAAAATAAAAAATTATTTAAAGAGATATATTTTCTATGATTTTATTCAGCTATAGTGTTTCCTGGATTTAAGTGTAATTCCCATTTATATTTTTATTCATTTTTTACCTTGTGTTTTTTATCAGCCCAGTGAGGGATTAGTGTCTCGTATTCATGTTTTGGATTTTTGAGTTTCTTCCCAAATTCATTCATTAAAATATTGGTAATTTGTTTTCATATACATTGATTATGAACTATTATGTACATGGATATTTAGGTGTTACTAACTACTATGGTTGATGATGTAGTCCTCCCATGATTTTCATTACACAATCAATACTTCATGGAAGCCAATGGAATTTTGGGAGATGTCCATGAGGTCAAGTGGTACATCAACTCAGACCTGTTGATTTATATCAAGGTTTTAATAATTTGATCCAAATAAAATGTTAATAAAAATTACATAATGTTCCAAAAGGCACGAAAAATAGGATCTATAATACTCATAATGTAGAATAATGGATGACCACGGTTATATCTTAAGGATACTTTGTATCAATCACTCATTCTTATTATACCATATTATATTTTTGTAGATTTATATATATATATGAATGGAAATCATATTGGGTATTTATAGGTGATTTAAAGAAATAACTGAGTAAAATAAAATAAGGAAAGGGATTGCAACAAAAATATATATGAAGAAAAAAAAGAAGATCCAAGGTTCTTCTACAGGGGTTATTTAATTAGATATTTTAATTGATTTGAATTAATTTGATAACTAATCCCATCATTCAATATTTTACATCCCTAACATATATTGTGTGGATTAGAGAACTGAGGAGATATCTTTGGCTAAAAAGGATCACCTCCTCTTTTGTAATAATATTAATCGCATCACTATAATGTATTTATAACCGTCAAAAATTTAGATCCATAATCATTATTTAATACCTCAACAAACCCTACTCCCTCATATGATGAGTGGGGAGAGATAGAGGATGGAAAAATTCACGGTGAGGAAAAAATATAATTATGATAAATTCCATATAAAATTTGGAATTATTTGTACCAATCCTAGGAACTCCTAGTGTTTCACTATAAATAAAATAAATATTCATTACATTATAAACATTGATTCTAAAACATCATTAAAAAAATCACATGAAACACTCCTCTAGTAAGATACTTCACCATAATGGGAATTTCAAGATTCACATTGAATTAATACAAAGAAGGACATATAATAGTAAGAGAAACATTAGTACATTAAAAATATGGAATATAAATTAATGAAAATGTAGAAACATTAACTACATCATTTCCCAGCATGAGTGATAAGTGTTATGAACAATCTCATTAACAATATGGTTGATTAAATATCTAAATATGTTTGGGGAATATTTATCCAAGTTTTTTGTAAATGGGAATGAATTCACATAGATCTATCAATGGATGGATCATCTCATTCAAAATGATCATTCATTAACCAAGAAATATTTTCTTTTACAATTTTTCAAATGATCCATTATAAAAATATACAGGATTACCCTAAAAATATATCATTAATTCTCTATAAATTTCATCTATTTTTATTATTAAATAATTTTTCAAAACTCTTTATTGGGGTCCTTCAAACTATCACCAAACCGGATTCTCCGTTTCATATATAAATTCATACATGAATGAAATAATACTATTCTACATATCTTTCATTCATGTTTTAAAATTATTCTTTCCAACATGAACATATATCATAAATCACATAAATTTATATATTAATATAAATTTATCCTTTCATTGTTTATTTATTACCGCTATAATATTTGGATTAATCTTATAGAATATAGGGTTCATATAATTTTTCCTCACCCCTATCGGGTTTAATCTTCAACAATATAACTTTAATCTAACATATATTTAGGACTGATGTATCACCAAATATGAATTGATTATTCTTTTAAAGAATTAATTTAATCTAACATTGGATTTACAATTGATAATTAAGTATAATGTTGATAGTTTTATATTCTAAATAGTCTCAAATAGTTATTCATCTACCAGATTTATTCTTATAGAACCATTTGTGATGTTAATTTTAATCTTCTCTATAATTGATTGATATACCTAGGGAATAATTTTATATCAAATACCGTGTCCACCTAATATATAGAAAAATAAATTTAGATATATTTTGATCTAAATCCATATAAAATACATGAAGTGTTCAAAATTCTATTTTTATATTGATATATAATAATAACATCATTAGATATAATACTAATTATCTATAGGTATGATTAAAAATGAATACATAGGAATAATAATTCATATATAGGGAATGTTATCATACATACTATAAGTCACATGACCATATATCAATTTATCTCTAATTTATTATAATAATATTTGTTTGAATATAATAATTTAAACACCAATACATAAGCCATTTTATAATTATAACAAAAAATAATCTCTAAGCTAAATATGAAAAAAATACCCCAGTATTATGAAATTCGGGGGGATTAAACCATATAATTTAAATTTAAATTTATTTAAACTTTATTGCTTATCAAAAATGATGATGATAGATAAACAATAAATTTGAGATAAAAATATATATATAGTTCCTTGTAAAATAGAATTCCCATATATATGGGAGTCTATCTACTATGTACACACTTTATAAAATGATAGTAAAACATAATATATCTTGCCTATCATTCCCCAAATAGAATGAAAAAAATAAAACTTGGCTCTGATACCACTAAAACATCCTATGTCTAATTGAGGACATTAAAAACTGAACTGAAGTGTTACACACCTTAGTCACACATCCCTATAAACCATATATTTTCAACTAACATCAAGGGCCTATAGGTTTTCATTTAAAATGTATACCCTCATGTATATATAAAAATAAATAATAGTTACGTCACTATCAATAATATCCAACAAAAAATAACAAATAAACATAAATATAATATTCTATACTTAGATTTAATTAAATATAAATGGCATACCACTTTCTATATTAACATACACTATTGTACATGTAAGTTTAGTTCTATTAAATTAATAAGGCCACTTTTGTGACTTATATATACATCTTGGTCTAATAATAAAAAAATTAAATATAACCAAAAAAATTATCCCCATGTCTGGGATCGGATTGATCTTTAGACCCGGACCATGTTCCTCAAAACATCGATCCATTATAGTATATCCTTTACCCTTCTCTGGGTTATAAAAGAAAAAATCTTCTTATGTACTAGAGATCTCATGTAGGGTGTGATTACAACATAGTAGGACACTACCAATGGTTCCCCTAAACATAGTCAGTGATTTTTAGTGTATTCTAGTGTGATAATATAATAAAATTAGTCAACATAAAAAATTAACATCTATTATTCCCTTGAGGTATTTCATAGATCTCATGACCATCCTTACCCTCTTCCTCCAATTCAAGTGTCTATTATATAAAATTCATGTAGAAAAATAAAGGATCAGTAGTACATTTACCCATAATATCAATACATATGATCATATATTCTAGTTTGTAGTATATTAAATAGTAATACCAAACATGGCATGGTTAGCAGTACAATAAATTAGTCCCTTCAAGGAACCCCATGTTTTTAGTACACTGATCACAAATTGTCCATTGATCAATAGATGTTATTACACCTAAAACATATCATAAGTACATCCAAATATTGTATTACATTAAAATTACCTCTCAAATATGTTTTTAGTTACCATTACAGCCAACGTATTTCATATAACCAATATGTGTTTGGCATTAAACTGAACTAATATCCCATGTTTGTCTTTTTTTCCATTAACCACTTACAAATTCTAAAATATACGCATTATTGGAATTACACCAAACCAAATTCATCCATCTACCCAAAGATACCATTACATCCTTTCTATATTATGTAACAGCTCAAGGTTGGCATTACACCCCATCATTTACAAACTGTATAATCAGCTCAACATTGTACCAAACCACATTCCATGATCAAAATATTTTCTCCAACCAAACATAAACAAGCACATAATTTAATCACATTTTGTAATGGAAAAAATAAAAAAACATTCTAATGAAAAACCTATTTTAATTAGGTTATGAAAGTGATGAGAACTCATTTAACATTAATTTTCACTATATATTAGTTTTATGACTCACAAACAACCCTTTATTATCTCCCTTATAATTCTTTCATTCCACTATGATATATTTTAAATATTATACTGGATTTATTGACAATAATTATAGGGAAGCGTTCATGATCTACAAGGTAACATCATGTTCAAGGATACTCTTTTTTGGTTTACATAATCCATTTAACTGCATATTTAGAAAAATAATGTAGTCATTAAAAATCATATTGTCAAATCTAGCCCACGGTAAAAGCCTATGAACTTATTCCATATTGATAGATTTAAAAAATTCCTAGTAATTTATTTTGATTCCATTATAGAGTATTCACACATGTTTCATCAATTATGCATATCACAACACACATTCCTACATGAAAAAATCATTGGGAAATAATATGGACAACATACCTTGTTAAACATGAATAATAAACACTGATCATTAGAAAAATCAGATTCAATCCAAGGATACCCCAAAATCTAATGAAATTTTTATAATTGGATATTTTAGAAAAAGTATGGTCAAATGAAAATTATGTTTTATCAATGATCACTAGTATAGATAAGATAATACATATCCTATGATTTATTAAAATAATATCTAAGAATTAATGAGGGATATCCCACTAAGAGTAAGGACTAAAAATTAGAGACCAGAGGGAGGGGAATGCACTAGAATAAAAAATATTGTGGGAGGTTATATGATTTAAATAAAACTATTCATTTAATTTTAATAATTAAAATTATTTAAAAAAATAGATTTTGAATAGGTAGCCAACTAGATTCAATTCTGTAACTAGTACCCATTAAGTACCACTTCAAGGGGTACTGACCACCCATTTCCTTAATTAACCCCCCCCCCCTATCCCTGTCTGTAACACCCCGAGATTATATGTAAAATATTCTTTTAATTTCATTAATGTCTTGTGTTGTACGCTACACCAAAAGGAGCTTGCACAACACGCATCCTTAACTTTCCTTGTATTACACGCAATCGCTACCTTCCTCGATAGCGTGTGTAGTACGCAATAACGAGTTTCACTAAACAAAAATATGCTATTAAAATATTATTAAAACTAGCCGTTATGAATAGTAATAACAACTTTTTGAAATTTTGTAAATTTTATTTTTCAAAATGGACTTCATTTTTGGATTCGGAGTATCGAATTTAGTCTAGGCTGAAATTTTGGTAATTTTCGGATAACATTCATATTTTGATGAATAGTGAAAATTACTAAATTTTAATTAAAAAAACTTTATCAATCGAAATAATTAATAGTGATAAATTATTAATTTGAGTGGTTTTAAAGTATATTTAGAATATATTTTTACAATTTTATACAATATTGCTCATTGGATGTAATTTCACATTTAAACCAGACACAAACAAGTGTCAATCTTTTGATAGTTATTATCTCTTAAGAACACGCTATTTATTTTGACGACGGGAATTAATTTTTAAATTAATTAATGCAGCTGATATGTTTTGAATTTGGTAAAATAGACATCATTTTTTAGTTCATAATATCAAATATAGCTTAGGCCTAATTTTTGGTATTTTTCTGGAAACTTTCATTTTTTGATGAATAGTGAAACCACTAAGTGGTTGTTAAAAAAATGAATTTTTCATAAAACATAATTTTACCACTTCTGTGAATGGAATTTCGGAAATCCGAGAGACACGGTTGATGTCAATAAGTAAAATGTGGTTCAATGAGATGAAAATAATTTTTTGGTGAATAGTAACTTTTTACTTTTTTACCACAGTCTAAAGTAAATAGGGTAATTAAGAGTAAAAATGTTATTTTTATTACCCTAACACATGTCCTAATTCTATTGGACAAGTGTAATTCGACCAAGAACAACCTTAGGAATAAAATATGACCATTTATACCCACATGGATTAGATTAGGACATTTATTATTAATTTATTTAAAGAAGAGTTAAAAGAGTTAAAATCAATGTTTAATAAGTAAATCATTTTTTATATGGGGTTATACATAAGATAAATTAGACTATAAATATTCATTAGAAAGATAAAAATATTTACTACATAATGGTATTTTATTTGTAATTTTTAGACATTATATAATTTAATTTATTTATGACACAACGATGATGCAGTAATTATCTTATTAATGAAATATTGACATAATTGATGTTATAAATACCCAAATAAATATAATTGGAGAATTGTTATGCATTCCAATAATTTTCTAGGTTAATATGACATGTTAGTATTGATTTAATTAACTTTTTTTAACTTATAATTCTGTTATGATTTTCACAAAAATCAATTACTAAATAGTGTCAAAATTGACATAAAATTGTTTTTAAAACAAATATTATATTATTAATTGATATTTTATTCCTAAAAATCTAAGGTTTGGACAAATTACTTGGATAAGGTTATATATATTAATAATAAACAACTTGGGGTTCATTTGGCTTTATATATTAAGTTTATTAACCTTATAGTATAAGAACACAAGAAGACACGGTAAAAGTAAAATTATTTAACTTAATGTTAAATCTACAGGATAAGATTAAAATAGGAACCTAAACTTGTCTAAATTCTATTGGATGAAAGTATTGCGACCCATCCCCACATTAGCCTCTAAATAAATCAATTTGGAGCTATTTAAAACCGAACTTGACTTTATAATAAAATAATATTTTTGGTTATTCCAAAGGTGCCCCTCTCCTCCCTTATAAAAGGGCACATCCTCCCCCTCTTCCTCACACCACATTGAGCCTTCAAGATTGGACAAACCCTGCCAAAATATCTTCTCCACTTCCCTTTAAACATCCTAGAGGTTCTGGTCTTCCTCAAAGACCAATTTATTTCCCTAAAAAATATCTCAAAGAGACGCTTCAAAGAAGTGGTAATGTCCGTTACCGATTCATTCAACATTATTTCTTCTTCCAATTCTTCTTCTTAGGTTGTTTCATTATAAAGTAATAACATAAGTATCACTAATATACTGATATGTTATTATAAGTATGAAACAACCCTATTTCACCATCTATCCATCCTACGGAAAACGAAATCACCGCGCGTGCGTACGTACGGAATACCGTCTCCACGCCGTGGCGTAATCTGTTTTTCCACCACCACCTTACATGGATGGGTATTATGGTGTAAAGAATAACTATACATAATTATTATAACATCATAATGATTCTGATATATTGTATCATCCACTCCAATTCAATTCAATAATTATGTAAATGATATCATCGCTCATGCGTACGTACGGACTACCGTCTCCACGACGCGATGAGATTCATTCTCCATGATAACCATTTAAGAATGATTATAAAGTATATATAAGAAATAATAATGAAATATATGACATTATAAAGATACTGTATTTATTTGTATATATATGTATGTCATCTACTTAATTCCATTCAACTCAATAAGGAAACAAAAACAGCGTTCATGTGTACGTATGGCCTACCGTCTCCATGAACGGTGTATTTATTTCCATTTTCTGATTTATTATATATATGTATATTATGAATAAATATTATATATAAATCATGTTTTATATTCTGAAATTAAGTAATAATGATCTAAGAAATCATATTAATAATTAAAAGTCAAAACACTGACGACAAATGAAACGATTTTACCCAAAACACTCTTTAACATGAATTTACAAAAAAACAAGTAATATAAAGTCATAAGTGAACCATATATGATATAATAACAATGAATATGATTCTGTAATAAGTCAATGACATTATTTAAATCATTATACAGGAGTTTCGGACACTTACGAAGCAAATCGTACGTAAGGTAAGGTATATATCACAATCTCATTTTTATCTGAGATTGTTTATACTTTGGTATTGACTGGGGTGTATTGTATCATCCACATCGATGTTTCCTCAATATGTAATATTATTTCCATCCATATACAATTTTTTAAATCCAATTTTACCCTTCGGTGAGTTTTTACTGAAAGATATGAATGGAATCTTTTGTCGTTTTTCATACGAGGTACTTTTTGACTTTTCCGACAAAAGTATGAGAAGAATGTTTTTTTCACTTATACGGCATGAATGGATTTTTAAAACATTATTTTCAAGAATCTTCCTTTACAAGTTTTCAAATTTATTTTTAATCAACTTCTTTTAGTTTAGAATTTTATGATATGTTAAGAAAGGAAAAGTGTTTTTGAAGTAGAAATGATATTTTCCTCAAGAATGGAGTTCAAGTGTTTTATCAAAATTATTTTCCATATAAGATAATAAAGGGTTCTGTTTCTATCTCTATTATTACATTGATTTGATTATGTTGTGATGGAATTATTTTTATGAATTCCTTTACCTTATATGAATTTTTTTATGATGTCATGTTGTTTAAGAATCCCATTTTTATTAAATGGGTTATGAAATGATGTATGATTTATGATTTTGTGGCACACATAAGAACGGTATCATTAAGATATGGGTGGGACCTATATCTCCCTCCAATTCATTGGGTAAATATTTTATATCTCATGAGATAGACGTGTCTGGAATGGTAGGTTATAGCGGTTCAGTGAAACAGGACTGAAACAAGGGTGACTTGATTCAGAAATGGACTTTGTCCACTAAGATAGTCTTGGCAATGAGTCTTGACTAATAAGATATGATTCTCTATGATTATGTGTGTATTCCAAAAAGTTTCATGTTTTAAGTTATGATTATTGGGATTAAATTTCACTACTATGATTTATCCCATGTTATGAAATTATGATCTCCTTTGCAGGTTAAGATTTCCAAAATATATGTTCTTATGAATATGACGTGATTGATATTTCTTTTGTTTACCCTTATTGAGAATTTGAGCTCACCCTTTTATGTATTATTTTCCCCAGGACATAAATAAAGGATTTAGGTTAAAAAAGAAGATCTTTATGGGAGATGTTGAAGATCTTTCACCACGATTAGAAGATTATATTCCGAGTTTCCAAAGATACTAAACTATTATGGTCCTTGTGTCTGTGTTTTTGTTATTTACTAAGTATTCCGTAAAAGTAATGTAATGTCCATGTACGTCAGGCTTCAGGTCCCTACAGTTGGTATTAGAGGAACGGTTTAGTCAACCTTTGGAAACTAGGATGTGAGAATGTTAGTGAGATCCCTAGAGATATTTCTAAGGTATGTCTAGGGATGTCTCTAAGGATAAGTATGAGTATAGGTTATAGTCCTAGAATTGCGCTAACGATCTTAGAATTTAACCTAAGATGTTATATATTGAGGGTACTCCCCCTTTACTATGTTGTTTTCTCTAGCATGATTTTTTCCTCACATGGAATTCTTTTTGTGTTTTAGTAAATGGAGGGAACCAGAAGGAATTCAGTTAACATTGAATCCAATGAACAAATTGGTGACTATGAGAAAACAAATTTTGTAATTCCTAGAGAGAAAGATATTGTGATTATGCCGAATCAGTCATCACGATATATGATTAACAAGGTGAAATTTAGTGGTATGCCTAATTCATCAAAGAAGAGGAAGATAAACTATTATGCATGTTCGCATGTTGAGGAGCATAAAGAAAGGAAGATTGAGATTTCTAAAGAAAGGAAGAAGAACCTTGAGGAATACCTCAAATGGAGGGACTGATGTTATCTGTGTGGAGAAAAGGGTCATAGAGTGACAGACTGTTATGGAGTTCAATGTCTTATTTGTGGAGAACATGAGAATTACCCAACTCAATGCCCTGACCTAAAAAGTTACTTCTAAATCAAGGAAGGACTTATTCCAGGACAATCATTGAAGTGGATGGACTGAAGTGTTTATGTATTGGTATTCAAGAATAATGTTGTTGAGCTACTTTTATGCTGTATTGGAATATTTATGTATTGGTCTATTGTGGTTTTCAATAATTTTAAGGTACCGGTAACCATGAAAAGTGATTCAAATATTTTGGAAAGTAGATGATATGCGCATAATGAAGGGATAAGGAGAAAATGAAATGTTTGACAGTATTCATGAGCTCATGATTCATATAAGGACTAAGTGATGTCATGGTTTGAGTATATAGAATTTTGAGGATTTTGGTATGTGGAAAGTGTTAACGTTTAACTGCATTCGTGTTTTCACTAAGGTTCAATGGGTATTCAATAGAATACATGATTAATTACTTTGAATGTTTAGAATGTGACCAACAAGACATATCTTTTGATATATGGGGATCAAAGATGGTATTAAATCTCTGGTAATTGTTTTCACTATATTATGAGAGTGGACTGAAGTATTTTGGATAATCCAAAAGATTGGAATGGATTATGTTGGACATAAGTTAGTATTGTTTAAGGATAGAAGTTTTTTCGATATTATTGATGGGATGTTATAGAAATATATTTTTAGAAAAAGGACAACCTGCAGGACGAGCGACAGCCCATCGCTTCAGACAAGGCTGTGGGAATCGAACCAACAACCAAAGTGCGACTGGCCTTTATCGCCTACCACTGGCCTACAGGAAGTCCCTGTTTAGTAGAAACCAGTTTTATTATATTAATCAGTATGATATATGAATTATAAGTCCATTTTAGGAACCATATATGATTAATCTCACTATAGATCGACTTATGTATATTTAATAACTTTTGCTAACCTTTTGTTTGAGACAGATGGAATGGCCCGTCATTCTATCACATGATCTGCTAACACTTCAAGAATAACAAATTCAACTTCATTTATTTAAGAGATGAAGTGGAAATTGTTCAACGAACGAAGAACAGTGAGATTGTTCCAAAATAAAGTAAGTATTTATTCTAATTCAAAATTTTCAACTTTAGGGAAATGATCTTGAAATCCAAAAATGTTGTCCTAGTGCCCTTATATCCGATGAATCAGATGGTACCCTAGATCGTCACAAATTTATGGCTTTGTGATTTCTGGCTTTTCCATAGCCATGTTCTCTACAACTCTCCATCAAAACATGATGGTTAGATTTATCTTCCATATCCATATTTTCACCTATGTGGAAACCCAGTGATTAGTTTATTTGGGTAACCATTACGTTTCACTCATTTGTTTTTAAAGATTGGTTTTGGTATTCCATTTTATGATGTGGGTTTCTATTAAAGAAGCTTTTGAATAGTAAACCATTTATAACCCCGACGAATTTCAAGGGCGAAATTCATTTTAAGGGGGGTAGAGTGTAACACCCCGAGATTATATGTAAAATATTCTTTTAATTTCATTAATGTATTGTGTTTTACGCTACACCAAAAGGATCTTGCACAACACACATCCTTGACTTGCCTTGTATTACACGCAATCGCGACCTTCCTCGATAGCATGTGTAGTACGCAATAACGAGTTTCACTAAACAACAATATGCTATTAAAATATTATTAAAACTAGCCGTTATGAATAATAATAACCACTTTTTGAAATTTTGTAAATTTTATTTTTCAAAATGGACTTCATTTGTTGATTCAGAGTATTGAATTTAGTCTAAGGTAAAATTTTGGTAATTTTCGGATAACTTTCATATTTTGATGAATAGTGAAAATTACTAAATTTTAATTAAAAATAACTTTTTCAATCGAAATAATTAATAGTGATAAATTATTAATTTGAGTGGTTTTAAAGTATATTTAGAATATATTTTTACAATTTAATACAATGTTTTTCATTGGATGTAATTTCACATTTAAACCAGACATAAACAAGTGTCAATCTTTTGATAGTTTTTATCTCTTAAGAACACGCAATTTGTTTTGACGACGGGAATTAATTTTTAAATTAATTAATGAAACTGATATGTTTTGAATTTGGTAAAATAGACATAATTTTTGAGTTCATAATATCAAGTATATCTTAGGCCTAATTTTGGGTATTTTTCTGGAAACTTTCATTTTTTGATGAATAGTGAAACCACTAAGTGGTAGTTTAAAAAAATGAATTTTTCATAAAACTTAATTTTACCGCTTCTGTGAATGAAATTTCGAAAATCCAACAGACATAGTTGATTTCAGTATGTAAAATGTGGTTCAACGAGATGACAATAATTTTTTGGTGAATAGTAACTTTTTTACTTTTTTTTACCACGGTTAAAAGTAAATAGGGTAATTAAGGGTAAAAATGATATTATTATTACCCTAACACATGTCCTAATTCTATTGGACAAGTGTAATTCGACCAAAAACAACCTTAGGAATAAAATATTACCATTTAGGCCCACTTGGATTAGATTAGGACATTTATTATTAATTTATTTAAAGAAGAGTTAAAAGAGTCAAAATCAAAGTTTAATAAGTAAATAATTTTTAATATGGGGTTATACATAAGATAAATTCGACTATAAATATTCATTAGAAATCTAAAATTATTTCCTATATAATGGTATTTTATTTGGAATTTTTATACATTAAATAATTTAATTTATTTATGACACAACAATGATGCAGTAATTATCTTACTACTGAAATATTGACATAATTAATGTTATAAATACCAAAATAAATATAATTTGAGAATTTTTATGCATTACACTAATTTTCTAGGTTAATATGACATGTTATTATTGATTTAATTAACTGTTTTCTAACTTATAATTCTGTTATGAGTTTCACAAAAATCAATTACTAAATAGTGTCAAAATTGACATAAAATAGTTTTTAAAACAAATATTATATTATTAATTTTTATTTTATTTCTAAAAATATAAGGTTCGGCCAAATGACTTAGATAATGTTATATATATTAATAATAAACAACTAGGGGTTCGTTTGGCTTTATATAGTAAGTTTATTAACCTTGTAGTATAAGAACACAAGGAGACACGGTAAAAGTAAAATTATTTAACTTAATGTTAAATCTACATGATAAGGTTAAAATAGGAACCTAAACTTGTCTAAATTCTATTGGATGAGAGTATTTCGACCCATACCCTTCTTTTCCTCTAAATAAATCAATTTGTAGCTATTTAAAACCGAACATGACTTTATAATAAAATAATATTTTTAGTTATTCCAAAGGTGCCCCTCTCCTCCCTTTTAAAAGGGCACATCGTCCCCCTCTTCCTCCCACCACTTTGAGACTTCAATCTCGGACAACCCCTACCAAAATATCTTCTCCACTTCCCTAGAAACATCCTAGAGGTTCTGGACTTCCTCAAAGACCAATTATAGTGCCCTAAAAGGAGATCTCAAAGAGGCGCTTCAAAGAAGAGGTAATGTCTGTTACCGATTCTTTCAACATTATTTCTTCTTCCAATTATTCTTCTTAGGTTGTTTCATTATGAAGTAATAACATCAGTATCACTCATATACGGATATGTTATTATAAGTATGAAACAACCCTATTTCACTATCTATCCATCCTACGGAAAACGAAATCACCGCGCGTGCGTACGTACGGAATACCGTCTCCACGCCGTGGTGTAATCTGTTTTTCCACCACCACCTTACATGGATGGATATTATGGTGTAAAGAATAAATATACATAGTTATTATAACATAATAATGATTCTGATATATTGTATCATCCACTCCAATTCAATTCAATAATTATGGAAATGATATCATCGCTCGTGCGTACGTACGGACTATCGTCTCCACGACGCGATGAGATTCATTCTTCATGTTAACCATTTAAGAATTATTATAAAGTATATATAAGCAATAATAATGAAATATATGACATTATAAAGCTACTGGATTTATTTGTATATATATGTATGTCATCTACTTAATTCCATTAAACTCAATAAGGAAACGAAAACAGCGTTCATGCGTACGTACGGCCTACCGTCTCCATGAACGGTGTATTTCTTTCCTTTTACTGATTTATTATATATATGTATATTATGAATATATATTATATATAAATCATGTTTTATATTCTTAAATTAAGTAATCATGATCTAAGTAATCAATTGAATAATTACAAGTCAAAACACGGACGATAAATGAAACGATTTTACCCAAAACACTCTTTAACATTAATTTACAAAAGAACGGGTAATATAAAGTCATAAGTGAACCATATATGATATAATAACAATGAATATGATTCTTTAATAAGTCAATGACATTATTTAAATCATTATACAGGAGTTTTGGACACTTACGAAGCAAATCGGACTTAAGGTAAGGGATATATCACAATCTCATTTTTATCCGAGATTGTTTATACTTTGGTATTTACTGGGGTGTATTTTATCATCCACATCCATTTTCCCTCAATATGTAATATTATTTCCATCCATATACAATTGTTTAAATCCAATTTTACCCTTCGGTGAGTTTTTAGTAAAAGATATGAAAGGAGTCTTTTGTCGTTTTTCATACGAGGTAATTTTTGACTTTTCCGACAAAAGTACGAGAAGAATGTTTTTTTTAACTTATACGGCATGAATGGATTTTTTAAAAATTATTTGCAAGAAGCTTCCTTTGCATGTTTTCAAGTTTATTTTTAATCAACTTCTTTTTGTTTAGAATTTTATGACATGTTAAGAAAGGAAAAGTGTTTTCGAAGTAGAAATGATATTTTCCTCAAGAATGGAGTTCAAGTGTTTTATCAAAATTATTTTCCATCTAAGATAATAAAGGGTTATGTTTCTATCCCTATTATTACATTGATTTGATTATTTTGTGATGGAATTATTTTTATGAATTCCTTTACCTTATATGAATTTTTTTATGATGTCATGTTGTTTAAGAATCCCATTTTTATTACTTGGGTTATGCAATGATGTATGATTTATGATTTTGTGGCACACATAAGAATGGTATCATTAAGAGATGGGTGGGACCTATATCTCCCTCCAATGCCTTTGGTAAATATTTTATATCTCATGAGATAGACATGGATGGAATGGTAGGTTATGCCGGTTCAGTGAAACAGGACTCAAACGAGGGTGACTCGGTTCCGAAATGGACTTTGTACACTAAGATAGTCTTGGAAATGAGTCTTGACTAATAAGATATGATTCTCTATGATTATGTGTGTATTCCAAAAAGTTTCATGTTTTAAGTTATGATTATTGGGATTACATTTCACTACTATGATTTATCACATGTTATGAAATTATGATCTCTTTTGCAGGTTAAGATTTCCAGAAGATATGTTCTTATGAATATGACGTGATTGATATTTCTTTTGTTTACCCTTACTAAGAATTTGAGCTCACCCTTTTATGTATTCTTTTCCCCAGGACATAAAGAAAGGATTTAGGTTAAAAAAGAAGATCTTTATGGGAGATGTTGAAGATCTTTCACCGTGATTAGAAGATTATATTTTGAGTTTCCAAAGATACTAAACTATTACGGTCCTTGTGTGTGTGTTTTTGTTATGTACTAAGTATTCCGAAAAAGTAATGTAATGTCCATGTACGTCAGGCTTCGAGTCTCTACACTGTCCACTAGGTACTGGGTATGAGACCCTTACTACATTGTGGATTCTTTTTTAATGAAGGATTTCCCAAAATGGTAAATCTCATTGCAATAGTTCCCTCAGCCTCATTTAATAGATCAAACAGCTCATAAAACTGAAATCCATGTTGTCTACTGAAAAGTAAATAAAAAAACACTGGAAAATGAATTGTGTGTTAAAAAAAGAACAATTAATCCATCTATTTATTCAAAAAATTAGACTTTTACACATTACATCCAAAATTAATTCATGAATAGAGAATCTCAATCAATTTGTATTGATCATTATATTGAATATTTTAATATCTATTGATATCATTTAACGGATGAATTTCCATTCCAAATATTAGATACTAAATTTGATGATCAATTAGTCTAGATAAATTATAAGAGCATGATATAATATATTTTCTCAATTGTAAAATAGAAATGTCTTATACTAGGTTAGTTTTATTCACCTAAGACTCTTTTTTAAAAGATTATATTAGACAATTATGTGTCATACTATTATTAAATTATATGTAAAATATCAACCATTCTTTGGGGGATTATTTCAGAAAAATGATTTTGAATATTTATATGATGATTCCTAAATATTCTTTATTTATCAAAATATGAGAATATTATGGCGTTGTTTTTTATAGTTAGTAGTAATAAACCTTTAAAAATTCCACAATACATATATTTATCATTATTAAATTCTATGAATAACAATATGATATGTTGATAACACATGATGATGATAATATTCTCAAATATATGAGGGTAGTGTTTTATTAGCCATATTTTTTGATTAGTGAGACATATGATTGTTCTATATACCACAAAATTTGATAATAGACCAATTAATTATACCGATTTAGAGTTTAATTATCTTGAATATCCTTATTGATAGTGGGGGTAATCTCGTGAGTAGTAATAATTTAAAAACTAATCTAATGGAATGATGAACTATATATCAATTGGATGATGAATTTATTTATTGTCATAGAATAAAACATTATAGGTTATGATAGTGATGATAGATATTATATTTTATCATTTAGAGGTTCTATAATATGATTTCATTGAACTTTTCTCCATGTAATAAAAATAGAAATTGGTTTGGTGTAATTACTAATGGGTTATTGTCATTAGTGTGAAAAATATTAATTAGATCAAAACCTATAATACATATTGGTGAGACCATAACAATTAAATAAAATTTCTAATAAATATTCATGTAGGATTTATGGATATGGTGGAAAATATCTCAATTCCTGACTATAATGACCAAAAATATAATAAATAGAGTTTTGTTTCTTATAATTTTTTATATGGTATAAAACATATTTATATCATAGATAAATTAATAAAAACATTATTATATTAAATTAAAAATTAAAGTAGTTATATTTATAGAAATAAATAAATGTACACCAATCTAATAGTAACTTAGCCATTGGAATGTTAATATGACAATTAGGAATTGTAATCCAGCCAACATAATTGAAACCTCACTTATAAAGAAATTAATAAATATTAGGTATCCTATAATTAAAAATATGATATATTTTTATTATACTATATGTAAATAAATTTTATGAAAAGGATAAATTTAGTATTGATATTATTATGAATGGTAAAAGTTTATCTATAATATCATAATTAATGTAATGATTTAAAATAATTTTTCCCTGTAATATTGAATATTATATTAATATTTAGTTTTATCATAATTATAAGATAATTTTATTAGACAATATTTAATTCTTAAAAGTGTTATAAAATCTATTACAATTATAGAATCATTATTTTTTACATAATTGATTATTCTAATTAAAAATAATTCTTTTCCTATTTATAAAATACATTCCTTTAAGAGAATCCATTCCTGAATTCTACACATCGAAAAATGGCTATGTCAATTTTTTTAATTTTTTAAAATATTTATCATTTTTGTAGAATAGTTAATTATGATAAGATACAATATTAGATAAATACATGAATTATTGAGTCATGGATGATGTATGGATGAGGTATATACCCATTTTTTTGAATTATCATGAATGTTTTTCTATATTTAGTCACAATAATCAATATTATTTATAGTCTTGATCCAAAATAATATGTAATGAATAAAATAATAAAACCCCCTCTCTTCCCCTATAAATACCATAAGTCACCACCTGTTATCCTCATACCTCCTCACCCTTTTAGATTTTCTGAAATTTTCCCAATTCCCCCCAATATTTGTCCTCACATCTATTATCTTATAGTATTTACAGAAGTCTAAACCCATGTGGCATAGTGAGGTTCCCAAATAGACAACATACAAGACTTAAAATCCTCAATCCTTCTCTATTAATTTCATTATTTTTTATAATATCCTTAACATACCTACCCCATATATAATGATTAAACCAATATATTATTTATAATATAATTTCATTTTTTAATTTAAAATCCATTTTAAAATAACTTCCATTATAAATTTATTTTAAAAATTAAAACATTGTCAGTGACATGTAGACTAACCATCTTCATGAAAGACCATTTTTCATTTTCTATTAACACATTCACGGACCATCATAAAACCACCATTATCACCTAATTAGATTTTAATATATATGATTTATGCTTTATAATGTTTTGGAAAAAATATAGTAACATAATATTAAATAAAAAGAAATAAGTTCGTGATGTTCATAAAAAACAAACAAAATATATTAAATCCTTTTTATTAACATTTAATATTAGGATTCATCCTAATACCATATAAAAAATGAAATATATGACCATTTAATATTTTTATGTATATTAATATCATATAATTTCAATCATGGGGAATTATTCTCATTTTAAATGAACTTCCATACCTAAATAAAAGTAAACAAATCACGAAAACCTAGAAAAAACACTCCTATTATGTTAATGCTGTACTCTATAACTCACCAATATATCCATAAAAACTAAATTAAATTATAAAAAATGAAAAATATGTAGATTAAGCTATGGATTAATTTATTAATGAACCTAAATTTATTATCAATGATATTAATGTGTGAAATCATTTATACATAAGGTAAGGGGATTCTCTAACCCAACTCATTTTCACAGAGTTATAAATTTTTAATTCCAAATTAAAGTGTCGATATTATTTTTATATTCCCTAATAATAATTTCATTTTTCATACCTTTAATTTTCCATGAGATTCATGTTTTCAATCATATATCATGAAACATATAAATATTTTTATTGATAAATATTCCTTCAAAGTTAAATACATACTCATCATGGGGTTGTTTCTTCTTCACTCAAGTGTGATAATTTAGACAACAATAATTTCTCTACATTTTTCATTTGAAAACTCCAATGTTAATTATTGAATTAATGCTTTAATAAATTGATATGAAACCAATACTTTTTCATGGGTTATTTCATATCTAAAATTGTTATGTGTTCTATGTGACATTTATTATTATGTTAATGTAATGATATGAAAGGTGGGACCAGAACGTTATAGTCGAACAACGAATTGAAAAACATGATGTATCTCATGATAAATTGATATGTATTCATGAACATGATAATATATTTTTTCACGATGATTTTGTTATTATTATTCCCATATTTTATAGATGATCATGATGCATGATTTGTTCAAAACTCTATGTTTTATTTGAACACTAATACATGTTGATTCATTATTATGAATTACCACAATCCATGCTTTTATGTAATTCTTTATATCATGATTATGATAATGATCTTATTATTATGATATAATTATAATTATTATTCTAACCCATTTTATATTGATTAATTACATTAATTATCTTGTTATTAGGATTCGATCTCACCCATTTTCTTTGATTTATATCATTTGGTTTTAATGTGTACTAAGGAGGAATTGTGATTTAAAGTGTTAATGGATAACATTTTCAATACTTGTCAATGTATTATTAGTGTAAAATATATGTATGTTCCTAATTTTTCCAAGATAATAATCCATTGAATCCTAGTTTTGTTACATGATAATATTCTTTATCATTAAAATTATGTAATAGTTATATAAGAAAATGTATGGACACTATAGGATGTATTAAAATGAGGTTTATCTGATTGGGTAATTCAAATAAGAGAAAAATATTAATAGAATTTAATATGAGACTATGTATATTTATTCACCTAATAAGATTTGTTTTAGAATAATGATAAACATGGGAATCCCACAATATAATTATTTTGTGTTAACTGAACAAACCAATAAATTATTTATTTATGAAATTCAAACTTATGTTTTTCTCAAACATTATAATTTTTAGAATACTTTTAAAACCTAGAGAAACCAGGCCAACAACCCCAGCGAGGGACAATATTGTGATTTCCCTAATTATATCCCCAATTCCTTGGAGGGGGGGGGGGTCAAAACATCATGTCGATTCTTACCCAACAATATCTGTATATAAACAACAAACTAAAAAATGTGTAACTTCCACCTTCACCTCATAGGATGAAAAATGGATATCAAATCATTTATGCATCAAAAACCACTATAATTATGTTTATATTTTGATAAACATATTAAATAATAGTGGATTAACTCAATGAAAAAGATCTTTCTTATTTTACACTATTCCAAGAAGAATAAGGTTTCTTTATCCATATATCATTTAGATGGAGAGGCTGATAAATGGTTGGAATTGATTATAAACCACAACCTAAAAGAATAAATTGGAGAGATTGAGTGGAAAGAATTTATGAAAATATTTATTAACAAATATTTACCTCAAATTCTTCATAAAATTATAGAGAGATAATTCATAGAGTTGAAGCAAAATGAATTTGAATATATCATGGCATAGAATATAAATATCAAAAGTCTTGAAAGGTAGGCATCAGGTTTGGTAATAAAAATGATAGAAAAATAGACAGATTCTTTAGTGGTTTAATGCCACACCTTCGAAATGATATAACTACTTAAGGAATTGGTGGATATAATGAAGTTGTTTTATGTGATATCAATGTGTATATAGAGTTACTAGAATAGTCACATGGATATGAAGATTTGAAAATAATGATGGAGTTTCAATCAAGATGATCTAATGAAAAAGGTGGACATAAAGATAAACTACTCAAATGTAAAAAATATGGGAATAGGAATTGTGGTAACTACTTCAGAGGGATAGTAAATATCTATATTTTTTGTAGATAATTACAATAATCTCATAATAGTTGAATATATATGAAAAATCTGGCCAATATGAAGGAGGAACGAAGTGAATGACCAATAGATCAATTATTCATCTATATGGAGTAAGGGAAATATAAAATCTAGTGAACTAAACATTGACTCCATGAGGTTATTCATCTTCAAAATAAACCATATACAAATGAAAATTAGAATCTATATTCCATAACTAGTGCTAATGTGGAGCAAGAAAATGTTGTTTTACATGGTAGACTTCGAATTCAGTCAATAACAGAAAAAGACATATCTGATTTTGTTTCAACACATTCCATACTATCTTGAATGTTTTAAAACCCTATTGGAAAAAAGACCTAAAATATTGAATTAGATATATGAATAAACATATCTACTGGTTTGATCATTGCAACACAATATTGGAATCTTCTCATATTCATGTATGGCGGAAGATTCTTCTTGAGAATCTCATGATATTTCCCTTAGTTAAATTTGATGTTATACAAGGATTGTATTTTATCTCATTATAGAGAGAACACATCAATTGTTGGTAAAATTAAATATCATATCAAATTACAAACCATCCCGTAATCCTCTACATATGAAAGGATGATCATGATTCTCAATGGGAAAATCCCTCAATGGTGTGGGTTTTGACTCATTGTAAAGAAGAATAATACAATAAATAGGATTAGTTAAGGGAAGGTATCAACCTGGGTGTTATACCAATTGTGATGGAATAAAGTGAATTATTTCCCAATGAGTTACCTGTATATACCCTAGATCGTGAGTTAGTGTTCTCAATAGAACTCGTACCTAGAGCTACTCTTATCCCAAAAATCCCCTTATAGCGTGGCCTTGATTATATTGGAGGAGTTAAAGGAGTATCTGTAAGATAATTTGAAAAATGGGTCTATATGACCTAGTTATTAAACTTGTGTTGATGTAGTTCTATTTTTCTTGATAAGGGATATGTCAATGAAGCTATGTGTCAATTTGTGGGAGGAAAATAAGATCACCATAAATAACAAGTATATGCTACCATGTATTAATTACTAGTTGGATGAACTATGAGGTTCTCAAAAATTCAAAGAGGTGGTTATTCATTCTAGATATCATCTAATGATGTTTAATAATGATTATATTCAGAAGATTTACTTCTGTACAATATATGGAAACAATGATTTTCTTATTATTCCCTTAAAACATACCAATTCCCATTTAATCTTCTTATAATTGTGGAATAAATAATTTAGTAACTAGCTTTGATATTTTTTGATAGTATTTAGTGATGATGTTATTATTTACTCTAAGGATAACGGAGGAACAATAACAACATCTAAGGATAATGTAGATAACATTATGGATAGAGAAAATGTATTCCAAGTTCAGCAAGTTTGAATTTTGGATAGAAAAGTCACATTATTTACACACGTGATCATATGTTTCAAAATTTTAGTGTACCCTTTATAAAAGGAAATTGAGGAATGTCACAGACCCACTATTGTCATATAAAAAGAGAATTCTCATGGATTATCATGGTACTGCTGAAATTGATTGAGAAGTTTTTCATGATTTTATAGGTTTATAACTTAGATAACATGGAAATGAGTAATGTATGTCTATATGGAAGCAAGTGGGGAATGATTAAAGGAGCTAATACAATGTCTAATCACTAAAACTATACTCACCCTACAAGCATGTGGACAATTTTCTGTGATATTTAATGGTTTTTTAGGGAAATTATTGGGTTGTGCACCCATTCCTAATTATAATGTGATGGCCTAAACTTCATGGAAGATGAAGCACCATGGAAAGAACTACCAAATTCATGATATGGAGTTAGAATTTGTGATATTTACTATAAAGATTTAGTGGAACTATCTCTATGGTGAGAATTTTGAAATACATAATGAGCAAAAGAGTCTAATGTATATATTCACATAGAATGAACTGAACGGGAATCAGGGAAGATGGTTAGAGATGTTAAAGGACTATAATTATTATATTCATCACCATCAAATAATGTGAACAAACAGGCTGATTCTATTAGAAGACAAAAACCTGCCACTTTATCAATGATGTAGATTCAAAAAGAAATAATTTTCTTTGATTTATGGAGTATGTATCTTGAAATCATAATGACATGGAATAAATACTACCTTTCCCAAATTCTTTCCCAACTATCTAACCAATAGATGATCGGTGATGAACATAGGGATGATCTAGAGCTTTAAAAGAAGCAGAAAGAAGTATAGTAAGGGAAACTACTAGAAATACATATTAATGAAAATTGTGTGATTCATTTTGGTATAATGTTTTTTGTGGAATTATCTCCTATGATAAATAATGAACTATTTTAAATTTCATATATCTTCCATTTATCTAACCATCCTAGAAGTACCATGATATAAAGTGATATTTGAGAACTCTTATGGTGGGCTAACATGAAGAAGGAGATTTTAGAGTACATCTAAAGGTTACTGATAATTCAAAAAGTTAAAGAATAATTAAAGATGTCAAATGGGATGATGAAACCATTTAATATAGTTATTTTGATATAAGAGAATATTTTCATGACCCTACCCAATCCAGGATCGAGCCGCAACTACCACAATCCATCCTCCATTGGATAGGGGTTGGCCACTAGCACCAAAGGAATAATAAATTGGGGAGGCCTTTTCCTAAACACCTATACACAAACATACATGAAACCAACTCTATGAAAAATTGTAGAGGGAAAATAATTACGATATTTAAATTCTATAAAGACATGTAAAAATTCATGAACCTCAAGATTGTACAAATAATGTAGTGAAAAATACAGGCTAAAAAAGGGGAAAACATTCTAAAACTAGAAATATGTTCTACCTGAAATAACTAGTAAAATAGTATGCTGAGAGGGCCCAGCTGCTAAATCCTGACCCTAAAAACCGTACGTAGTCTACACAACCTATATCCTTATACACATAGGTAGTCACAATCATCTTGTCTGTCATCTAAAAAAGACACAACTAGTGTTGGGAGAATCCCGTATAGTGGTGACTACAAACATACCCAGTAGAATGCCCCGAATAAGTGAAGGGGAAGCAGTAAGAGATACAATTGGAATGAATTAGTGTAGGAATAGGGTATAGTAAAATCGAATATAAGAGTACAAATCCATTCAACAATAGATATTCTCATTCAAAGAAACACAAAGTAGAGGGTAAGGGGGTCTCCATCTCACATCCCATCCATATAAATGTCAATATCAAAACATTTTTAAGGTAACAACCTTATATGATGTTATGTAGTTCATCGTAACTACTAAAGAGGGACATGTCAAAGAAGCTAAAATCACCTCACCTCGATACTATCCTTTTTGTGTGGCACTGACTCACCCGTACGTCTTTGGGTTACATTACAAGGATATGCCTCAGTGGGAGGGTTCCCCTCTTTCTCATGATTCCCTATTTAAGACAAATGACCCAACATCACTATGATACACAGACGAGGGTCCGACTCTGGTAGTGATTATGTAAACCCACTTTCTAGCCCCCCTAGAGGGTAAAATCATCTTGATCGTCAAGGAACCCCACATCCCATCCTCGCTGGAGGGTAATCCTTGAACTATCATCAGGGAAAGCCACTTCGCAACCCTGCTAGAGGGTAATCTCAGAACTATCATCTAGGAACCTTTCTTCCCATTGTTTCCATCAGGTGTCGTCTCTATGTGGGACCAACTACAACTACTACGTTGTAAATGAACATTCACATTAGACGGTACAGTAAAATTATATATGAAAAAACACTCAGGATAGTTATCTTGTAAGCCCCAAATCAGAGTTCAAACAATGAATATACAGGAATCTGAACGTCGCTTGGAAAGAGCTTCAATGTACAAAGCATGTGATGTGGCCACATAGCGTGTGGTCCTTCTTCGTTGCTTGGTTGTGCCTGATTGATACATGGTTTACACCCCATGTTGGTGAACACACCATTTAGTTGGGATAAATAGTGTACCCCACCCACCTGGGGACCAGGCTATGTATATTAGTCGTGTATGTGTACCCAGACTTCGTGTCTGCGTACATTGGCACACGGTGTGTTGGTCGACATGGGATTTTGTCTATGTGTCCAACCCATGTTTGTGTGCTCAACACATGTCCATGTTTTTCTTCAAATGATTCTCCTCTCTATGGGAGGTAATAGATAGAGTTTCAAAAAAATTACATGATTTTTCATCCTTAACATTTCCCAAACTGTTGCACCACCGTTGAGGGAGGGTTACATGTCGTGTGTTATTTATTGAACACAGCCTATAGTTGGAATTTTTTCAAAAACTCTAGATATTTTCTGGATCATCTTTCGTGCATTGAATGTGCATTCTATTTTTTGAAAATCTCCTGGAATCACTCCAAAATTATCATATCTAGTCGAAGAACACATATACGATACTTCATTCATCGTAGATAGTCCTCGACTAAAACTGAGGGTTTGGTTAGATATTTTGAGTTCCATTATGGGTTCGTTTATTGTCAGATCATAGAGAAACCTAAAAATTCATCATCTTCATGCTGTGATGTTTTAAAAACTATTCTGTTCTCATAATTCCTTCATCATTTATTGAATCCTCTTTGAATATGTCTCATCCTGGGAACCTGAATGAGCTCAGGTTTCCCAACAATTAGTCAAACCATGATCCATGGGGATGCGATAATGAAAATCATGAAGAAAGGAGGGGGAAAGGAACAAAAAACCAATGTATTAGATCCTTTTCCAATAATTCATGGCTGACCAATCATTGTTGTGAAAATTCAGGTTAGAAAAACCAATAGAGAATTGAAAATATGTACTTATGCTCATGTAAAGTTCAAATTTAAAGGTGAAAATCAAAGGAAGGTGATTCAACATGCACACTTATTAATTCAAGTCCTAAAATGAATAGAACGAGCCTTACCTAGATTCAATTTCTCCCCATTGATTTCAAACATGTTCTTCAATGAAGGATGATAATTTATTGTTCTTTGATCCGTCTAGAATTGATGATCTATCATCATTCTTCATTTGTCTTTTTTCAATGTAAAGGAGAGGTGAGGAGAGAAGATTCTCTAATGGAAAACATGATAAATATAGGATTTCTCAATAAAAGAGAATTTATACCCTCAAATTAGGATTTTTTAGAAGTTAACATAAATTAACTTATTAATTTATTAATTCTCTTAAATGAAATTTCCAAAGAGCGAGGGTTCCGAACATCCTGCGCCGACTCCTATTTTGTTGTGCCAAGGGTAAACACCACGTTCCGGACCAAACTGTGGTCTCAGATTTCCAATATAGTCAACCATTTATGGTTTATGAATTTTTCTTTTATTTAATTCTCATGAGTAATACAAAATATATTTACTATTCTATAAAAAAATTCCAGGAATAATGAGCCTATGAACCACACGGGGTCTCAGGACCTGGACCTAGAATAATATTCAGAAATAATTCAATGTATTATTATGAAAAACCTGGGTCTTTACATCATTACCCCATTCATGTTTTTCATCCTCCGAAAGAAATACTAAAAAAACATCTCATGGTACTAAGAACACATCTGGCTCTCTTGTCCCAAGGAACTCTTCTGTATGTTCCCATACTGCCACAAATCTTGCACTAGAGGGATGGATCATCCTCACAAGGCCCGCTCCTGTAGGCCCTCGATCTCCACTGGGTACTCCACAAAGATGGATCCATCCTCAATGTCCATCTCTCCTTAGTGGATAACATGCATGGGTTTATGGACATATCTTCTTAGTTATGACATATGGAAGACGTCGTGCACCCGCTTTAGTTGTTAGTTTAAGGTGATGTAGTAGGAAACCTCACTGATCCTCCACACGATCTCCAATGGCCAGATGATCCTTGAGTATATCTTGTTTCCCTAGCTGAACCACCACATTCCATGTCATATAGTGAATCTCAGGAGGGTGTGGTCTCCCTAATTGAACTCTAATGGCCTATGATGACAATATGCATATAACTTTTGTCTTCTCTATGATGTCTCCATCCTCTCGTCAATGACATGAACCTTCTCCGTCATCGCTTGTACTATCTCTAGGACAATGAGAAAGGATTCTGTTATCTATATCCAGTACAAGGGAGACCTGCAGGGCCTTCCGTACAGGGCCTCAAAAGGATTCATGCTAACAATGGAGTGGGAGCTATTACTGTACGTGAAATCCACCAAAGGTAGGTGATCCTCCCAGCTCCGGCCGAAATGTAGCATGCATGATCTCAACTTTTCTTCTACCACATGGATAGTGTACTTGGTCTACCCATTATTATGGGGATGAATGTTGTACTTATCCAAAAATGGCTTCCAAATGAATCTGGCAGGCCCCTACACAATTGTTACATAAACTACATGTCATGATCAGAGATAATCACTGAGGGAACCCCATGATGTCGAATGATATCTTGCATGTAAAACTTCCCCAAACTCTCCACAAAACTCCACTCCATAATAGAAAGGAAGTTCACTAACATTGTGGTCCAGTCAACTACTACCCAGATCATGTCGTGGCCCTTCACTGTGTGTGGAAGTCTGGTGATGAAGTCAATGGATATACTATCCAACATAGATTATAGTATACAAAGAGACTGCAAAATATTTATCATAAAATGAAGCTCTCTATTCACTAGCCAATAGGTAAGGGCTCAGAAGATGAACTCATCTACACTATGTCTCATGTTAGACCACAAAAACTATAACTGAAGATCCAAGTAAATCATCTAGACACCATGATGTACATTAAAGGTATAAGTGATTAACTCACACTTCACTTCCTCCTGCATCATCATTGGGACTTCTATCCACCCCCTAGAATAGGGTCTTGTGATTCCCTCCATTATAATATCCATCTGGTGTGTCGCTTATAGATATCTGATCACTAGGAACCTCGCAGTAAATTTTTACCAGCTAATACACATTCACACATTTGATGAGCATATGAGTCAATATCATCAATTAAATCAAAATTGTCCCCTTATGTTCAACTAGGGTCATCTGTAGGGAGGACAAATATTCTGATGCTTCCCATATAAGGAGAGCCTGGGAATTCTTGATAAGAGATTCATCTACAAGATTTCCCATACCCAGAGTATAAATGATTTTGAAGTTTTAGTACTATAGGAACTCTAACCATTTTTATTGTCTCATGTTCAGATCTCTCTAGGTGAACACGTATCCGAGACATTGGTGGTCTGATTAAACCCCAAAGAACTCTCCCAAAAGGAAGTGTCTCCACATCCTCAAAGACGATAATAGTTCTTTCAACTCGAGATCATGTGTCACATAATTGTTCTCATGGGTTCTCAACTACCTCGACCCATATGCAATGACCGCCCGACATTGCACCAGCATGCAATCAATCCTAGATCTTGAGGAATCACAATAAACCACAAACTCAACTCCCTCCTCTGGTAGCCACTAAACTAGTGTTGTCATCCACATATGTCTCAACTCCCTGAAGTCCTTCTAGAACAGCTCATTCTAGGTAATCATATGTTCCTTACACATCAGGGAAGATATAGGGGCTGTAGTTCTAGAGAAATATACCAAAAATCTTCTATAGTATCCTTCAAGGCCAAGAAAGTTACGCACCTATAATGCATTATTGGGTGTTTCTTGAGAATGAACTGCCTAAACCTTCACTGTATCAATGGGTGAACATCCCAAAAATGACACTTCAAAGGAAATTAACATATTTTATCCAAAACTGGCAGTTTTAGAGATTTCCGTAAATTTGGTGCTCTCAAAGAAAATCAAGGACCCTCCTCAAGTGATATGCATGTTCCTCCTCTATATTAGATTAGATGAGTACTTCATCAATGAAAATAATGAAAAACATATCCAAGTATGGATGGAAGATCTAGTTTATAAAATCCATTAATATATAGGGGAAATTTCAAACCAATGGGTATTACTAGAAACTAATAGTTACCATATTAACACCAAAAGACCAACACTAGATATCAGTCCCATGGAATCACAACTATTGGTAGATATATCTGATATAGATCTTGAAGAACCATATTTCACCTTCCAGAAGATCGAAGATGTCCTCTATCCTTAGAAAGGGGAACTTTTTATTTATCGTGGCCAGGTTCAGGCGACAATAATCTACACATAGTCAAATGATCTTGTATGCCTTTATTACTAACTAAACTAGAGATACTTTGGGGTACACAAAGGGTCTGATGAAATAGTTATCGTGAAGGTCCTCTAACTAAATACTTGGATCTTGAAGCTTAGTGGGTGCCATTTGATATGATTCAAAAGATATTGTGTCATTCCCTAGCTATAAGTCAATGCGTAACTCTAACTCTATCCTTGGAGAAAGTCCTGGAAGTTCATTGGGAAATATAGACATATACTCCACCACAACTGATGGGATCTAAATGCCTAAAGTGTCTTCTACTCCATGGGTCATACTTGCTAGATGATCGATGATAGATTGTGAAATATTTCTCAGACTGCCGACTGGTCCTGCTATAAGGTATCTCTCGCCAAAATAGGAGAACCTCATCCCATGAGTATGAAGAAATCAGATTTATCTACGGTAACATTCAATATGGGATAAAAAGTTGGTATGAAAATACATTCCCAAGATGATATATTTGGGGTCTATCGTGATGACCAGTAGGTCCCACATGAACCTCTCTTGTCCATGTGATGACCTGCAGTATGGGAAGATAGAAGATACATAGGAAGAATTCCCTTTAGGAACCCCAAGGTGTAGATTCTGTGTTAATGTCTCTACAATGAGCTCCACCTCCCAAACAATGAATCGAGAGATAAATTAGTGGCTAAAAAATGTGTCTAATAGTACTGAGTATTTATAATAGTAAACAAAAATCATACCTCCAATCATCTCATTTTCCACGGGATCGTGAATATCCATAGCCTACAGCTGTCTGTTTCCCCGACCACCAGCTCCCTTAGCCTGATGTGGGCCTCCTGGTTATGGGGGAGGTAGGAATACCTTATAATTTCATCCCCAACATGTAGCTCCTCCCAATACTCTAACAGATCTTCCTCCCTGGGGACCTGCCTTTCCCTGCCTAGGGGACCCCTAGTCGTAGTGCTGCCTATGCAATGGCAGTCCATCTGCTGCCTATCTGGGATGTTCAGTAGGCCTGGTTGGGAAATCTCGCGCCATGTGACCATACCTGTCACAATTATAACATCATCCCTCTCCAAGCTTCCCTTGGGATATGTTCAGTCTTAGACCTACACGACCACGCCCCTAAGTATTCTCAAGGAATTGTCTCTTATACCATGATCTCTGACGCATGCCTGCTTTTGATGAAGACTCAGCTCTGTTATTCCTACTACTACTTCCTTCCACCAGGAGTCCCTCTAACATATAGATCTTTATCACAATTGTTCTCTATAGCACCCCAACATAAGTGGGGATGCATAGGAACACTACTTTGGCCTGGATATTTCTATGGATCCCCTACTCGATATTCTATGTGTGGAAGTAGTTGTCTCTTACTATATCTAGGGATTAGAGGGTAAGATTAGTAAACCTCATTACATACTCCATCACCATAATCTAACCCTACTACAATTCCAGTAGCTCCTAGATCAGGATTTATTAAAAATATGTGGGGTAGAACTCCTTGTGGAAGAGCTGCTGAAATTCATCCCATGTGAGTGTCACCTCATCATGTGTCAGGGTAACTAAGAATCATATGTGCCTGGATACACAAAGAATAAGGATAACTACTAAATACACTCTCTGGTCCATTGGGGTCCACAACAATCCAAAATCATGGACCACCAACTGCAACGAGTCCTCTACCACCTGAGGATCAGGCTCGCCATGAAAATGCAGTGGTCATTGTCGTTGAATCCTGCAATGTGTGCTCAATCAGTGCATATCCTCAGCCTGTCATGCTGGTACCAACTACTTCTCGATGGGTGGGGTGTTTCTACCTATACACCTGGAGGAAGGGGGTCACACGATGGAACTGAATTGAGGCCTCATCGCTCATCGGGTCGGCGTCATGAACCGGAGTAGGAAACCTGGCTAGCTGCTATCACGAAGGAATCCTAAAAATAGACAAGGGGTACCATAGTCAGATGATCATATATATATACATAAATAAAATAGTGGGGATATAACTCAATAAGGACTGTCAAAGACTCGAATCTTATATGATACATGTACCATTGTTCCCGAAAACAAGTGTATAAAAATGTCGAGTTGACAAGGGGGTAATTAGGGTCCTGGTCAATGGATACATCGACTGCTGCACCACAACTGGGATCCCTGACCTGAGTGCCTCTATCGAGACACATTGAAAGCACTGCCTTAAACTGAACCAAAACTTTTAGGGAAATGTATGAACAAATAACCAGTGGTCTAACCTCCTCTAATACCACTTTGTCACGACCCGAACCAAGTAGAGCTCGATACCCATCTACCACAAGTCTGCCTCCATCGGCCATAATATTGTGACTAGTTATTAATTAATAATATCTCAGGGATACCTTTTCATAAACACACACACACACAACCAACTCAATGAAAAGATGCATATGGAAAAGAAATAATAGATGAAACTTCTATAAAGTAAAGTAAACATGCATGAACCTTTATATAGTACCAAGTACAGTAGTAAAAACTAGAGGTTAAAAATGTTGGAAAAACATGCCCAAAATAGAAATAGGTATAACCTGAAACAACTGGTAAAAGATTCTACTGAGAGGGCCCTGCTCGTGAATCCCAACCCTGACCACCATAAGCGGTCCATGAAGCCCGTATCCTTATGCACCTCTGTAGTCAGGATCAACCTGTCTGTCATCTGAAAAAACAAAAACAGTGTTGGGAGAAGCCCATATAGGGGTGATTACACACAAAACCAGTATAATTACCCTAAAAGGTGAAGGGTAAGTAGTTAGAGATGCAGCAGGAAATAAGTAGTTTAAGAACATGGTATAGTAAAAGTGAACAGAAGAGTACACCTCCACCCAACAATAGATATGGTCATTCCAAGAAACCGAAATTAGAGTGTAATGTGATCTCCATATCATATCCCATCCCATTAAAATTTAGTAGCCAATCAGTTCAAAGGTAAAACCCATCAACAATTTCTAGCATTTCATCATAACTACCTAGGAGGCGCAAGTCAATGGAGTTCAAAACACTACATGTCAATACTATCTTTTTGGGGCAGCACTGACTCTCACCTAGTTTTGGGTCATGTTAAAAGGATGCATCTAGGTGGGGAAAGATCCCTTATTTCTCATTATTCCATAGGTAATCAAAATATCTTCTCATTATTATACTTCATGGAATAGGATCATGCTTTGGTAGTCATCATGGAACACCACTTACAATCCCTATTGGATAGTAAACTCAGATCGATCATCCGGGAAGGCCACATCCCAGCCTCACTGGAGGTTAAGCTTGGAACTATCTTCAAGGAACACCACTTCCCAGCTCTGTTGGAAGGTAAGCTCAGAACTATCATTTGGGGAACTTTCCTATACACTGTCATCATCAGGTGTCTTCTAAACACATGCCCACCCATAACTTCTACGCCGTAAATCAAAATCCCCCTCATAGGTCACCATCAGATTTTATGTAAATAAAACTCATAGGATAGGCCCGTTGGGGAAAATTTCCAAGTTCAAATGAAGGAGATATGAGACATTGAATGTCACTCAGAAAAAGAGTCAAAGTACATGGCATGTAAAGTGGACGCAGATTATGTAGTCCCTCTTCACTGCCTATACTTGTCTGGTCCGTACACGATTCTCATCCCATGTTTTGGAACACACTGTATAGGTGGTATACACGGTGTTCCCTGGTGATTTGGGGACCATGCCAATATATGTTGGTCATGTCCGTGTACCCAGACATCATGTATGTATACCACAATAAATAGCATGTTAGTTTACACATGATGTTTTCCATGTGTCCAAGTTGTTCCCATGTGCTCGATACATGTCCATGTGTTTCATCACATGAGTATCCTAACAAGGAAAGGTAGTACACAGCATTTCATGGGATGTACATTCATGGCATAGTTAAAATTTTGAAAAACCTAGTGCCACCATAGAGGGAAGGCTACAAACCATGTGTTCTTCGTCGAACACGACGTGTAGTCATTAATTTCTCAAAAACTCATGATCTACATAGGATCTTCACCTATGGTTCAAATATACCTTCTATATGGTAAACATCACCTAGAATTTCTATGAAATCAATGGATCTATCTGAAGAAAACGGAGATGATTCACCATTCATTACAAATCATCCTTGTCCACAACCAAGGTTTTGGTATGATCTTTTGTGTGTCGTTGCGGGTTAGTTTCTCATTAGATCATCACAAAACCTTTATATTATTCATCATCATGTCATGTCATTTTCAAAACAATTCTTTTATCATGATCTCATAATTTTTAGACGAATCCATCTCAAATCCATCTCATCCCAGGTGCCTAAATATGCTTGGGTTGCCCGAAAATCTGTCAAACTGGGATCCATATTGATGCCACGGTGAAAATCACGAAGAAAAGAGGGGAAAAGTAACCAAAACCAAAGGGTTTAGATTGTTGGACCAAAGTTCTTGGAAAAATTATCTTCACCAAGAAAATTCAGGTTATAATAATCAATAGAGAATTGAAAACCGATACTCAGTCTCATGAAATGTTCGAATCCAAAGGCACAGGTCCATTGAAGGAGATTCAACATGCTCAATTTTTAATTCAAGGAGTAAAAAAGCAATGAACAAGTTGTTACTAGATTCAATTTATCTCCATTGATTCATAATGTGTTTTTCAATAAAGGAGGTGGTTCCACTATGCTTTGATCCATTTAAAATCAATGATATGTCATCTATCTTCATTTGTCGTTCATCAACTAAAGGGAGGAGATGAGAGTGGAATATCCATTAGAAAACATGATAATGAGAGGATTTCTAAAAAAATGAGAATTTATACCATTAAAATTGGTTTTAGGTGAAATTAAAATAAATTATTTTATTAAATTATTAATTCAATTAAATCCCTCTGCTAATGAGCGATGGGTCCAAAATTCTCGTGACGAAAAATATTATGTCATGCCTAGGGTGAACCCCACATTCTGGACCTAACAGTTGTCTCAGATTTAGGATTGTATCAAACTTTTAAGAGTTACTCTAATTTCTTTTATTAACTATACATTCTTAATAAAAAATATATTTAATATTTTTATAAAAATTTATTCTAGGCACACAGGTCCTCGGAACCACAATCTGTCTCAACGATTGGCTCTGGGATAATATGTAGAAATATTTCAAAGTATTATTAAGAAAAAAATAGGTCTCTAAAAATGTCACTATGTACCTTGTCACTGTTCCCTATATGATATCCAATAGAAATAATGTGATATGGTTTGTGGTGGATCTACTCACTAATACATCCCTTTTCATCACTATTCAAGATGCTTTGTCTTGTAAAAAATATTCCATGATAAATGTGAGGAATGTGGAAAGGATACATGGGGTTCCACTATCGATCATATATTATCACAATCCATGGTTCACATATAATATTTTTAGTAGTCTTCAACATGATTTGAGTGCTGAATTGAATTTTACCATGGCTTATTATCCCCAAACCGATGTCCCATATTAGAGGACAATTCAGACTCACGAGGAAATTCTATGATCCTTCTTAATAGAATAAAATATTATATGGTCTCATAATCATATATTATTTGAGTTCTCATATAACAAAAAAATAAACTCATGTATTTATTTGGCTCTGTATGAATCTCAATAAGGGAAGAAATGTATAACTCCAACCTATCAGGATGATGTTGGTGAACAGAAGCTACATGGACCTTATCCTATGCAAGAGATTATAGAGAATGTTCAATCCATATAACAACACATAAAATATACTCAGAGTTGTAAGAAGATAAATTCCAACAACCATCAAGGGGATCATGATTTAGATACAATTTCTTCATTTTAATATCACTATAGATGAGAGTCGTGTGGTTTGGAAAGAAATAAAAGAATATCCCAAATTTTATTTTCCCCTTTTTGATATTTGAGCACATGGGAAATGTGGCCTATCAACTTTCACTACCTATAAATATGGATCAATTTCAAGGAATTTTCAATGTACCTATCTTGGGAAAGTACATACCTAAACCCTTACATGTATGAAATCCGGAGGTGGTATAATTGGAGAATGAACTATTATATGAGGAGCAGCTGGTGAAGATCGTGGACCATAGAGAGAAATTATTATGCAACAAGAAAAAAACCCTATCAATGTGATTAGGATGAATCATAAGTATGAGGAAACGACATGGGAACCAGAGGTAGAAAATAAGGGGATGTACCCTCACCTATTTTTTTCTTAGTTTGTAAAATCAAATTTCGGGTGGGAAATTTCAAAAGGGGGGATGAATGTAAGGACCAAAAAATTTATCATATTTTCTTATAATTACGTTTTATGGTATATAAAACATACATATCCGGAACCTTTTACTATATTTAGTAAAAAAAATCAACTCTATTTATAGTTTTGAGCCATATTATTAAACTAATGAATAAAATAATTTAAAACACCCCTCTCCAACCCAATAAATACCACACCTCACAACCTCTTCTCCTCACAACTACTAAGCCTAGTATCTCGTCTAAAAGTTTCTTAATTACATCCCAAAATACACATGCACAAATCATGGGCCTTCTTGTCTCAAAAAAAACAATCAAATGTTCCTTATGTTAGCACCCATGGTGATAACATCTAAGTTTTAATACCCAAAATCCTTCTCTTTTAATTTCATTCTTTTTAATTTACTCTCCTTACCTCTCCTATCCAATGATGAACGATATGTCTAGTATCTTATATAAACTATAATTTTATTTGACAATGAACCATCCATCATAAAATATCTTATCTTATTCTTTTATTATATAAATGAAAACATCATCCTTGTGGTGTTGACTAAATACCCTCACTAATGATGAGTTTTTAGTTTCGATTACCACCATCAAGGATGATCATAAAAAATTATTATGGTGTAATATAATTTTAAAAAACATATATTAATTTTTATCATTTTATGGAACCAATATATAAACAAAATACTAAATAAAATGATAGATGTTTGTGACGGTTGAAGAAAATTCAATGATAAATTAAATTATTTTCATTAATGTTTTATCTAATGAATAATCTTCATATAATTTATAAAAATGATACATAATCCCATTTAAACATATGTATATTTATTAATAACAATAATATATTTTTTTGAGTTATTCTAATTTTACATTAACATGAATACTTATATATAAGAGAATATATCATGAGAACTAACAAAAATAACACTCATAAAATGATAAAATTGAACTTTATAACACATCAATATTTCCAAAAACTAACTAATTGAAATTATAAAAATAGAATACATGTAGAATATGTTATTTAATTACTAATTAATTAATCCATTTTTATTATTGACGATATTAAAGTGATAAAATCATTCAGACATAAAGTAAAGGGATTCTAGAACCCGACTCCCTTACTTTGGGATATTCCATTTTCATACCAAATTTAAATGTGTGTACTCTTATTAATAATCCACAAAAATAATTTCATTTTTCTTAACATTAAATTTATTGGATAGACATTTTTCTAATATTATTTAATGAAAAAACAATGATTTTCATAAAGAATTCTTTCTTCCAAGTCACATATTGAGTCCTATAGAGATTGATTCCTCTTAACTAAAGTGTGATGATTTATAAACAAGTTGTGTTTCTCCATTTTTCATTTGGGAGCCCAAAGTTAATTCATTAATGTCTTCTTTAATAAATCCTTATGAAACCCATTAATTTTCATGCTGTGTTTCATGATTTCAATTTTTATATGTTCTTTTTTGTATACATGATTATGTAAATGTTATAATGTGACAGGTGGGACTGAAATTATATAGACCTCCAATTTAGTGGGTAATGTGATTCATGTCATGATATATTGTGAAATATTAGAGAACATGATGAAATATTTGATCATGTTGATGATGTTATGATTACCCACATATGTTATTTGTGAACATGATGCTAGATTTGTTCACAAATATGTGTTCTGTTTTACTACTAAGGAATGATGATTAATTTTTATCCATTTCCACATTCAATGAGTTTTTTTATATCCTAATTTCATGACCATGATGGGGATCTTATGATTATGATATAATAATGATGATTATTCTCACCCATGATATATTGATTCATTTACTTATTTATCCTCTTACTAGGACTTTAGGTAAACACATTTAATTTATTTATATCACTATTTTACTATGGGTACTAATTAGAACTTGATATTTAAATGAATAAAGAATAATATTTTTAACAAATGTATATGTTTTATTATTGTGCAAGTTATGCATGTTCCTAAATTTACAAAGACACTAATCTTTTGGATCCAAGTTTTGTAAGTCTATTATGTTTTTATGTTTTAAATAATAAAATAGTTATGTAAGAATAATTTGTCACTCTATAAATAAATTTAACATATATTGAGTGAACCTCTTAAGATATATAGTGTAGCATGGTGTTACCTAATCTAGTATACTCAAAATGGTGCATGATCCTCCACTGAAAACTACATAGAATTTGGGTATTCCTATGTATCCATTAATGATCTATATTTCATGATCATCAATGATGGGGTTTGATAGATAACATGTAAGATTAAATTGTCTAATGGTGATGATATCTAATGGTGAAGTGTGTGGTTATTTAAGACATGATTTTTTCATGTTAATATTTGTGATATTTTTTATTTGAGGAGAAACATGTGGTCACCACTATATGATTTGATTCATGTATATAATGATTATTACAAAGGTAATATTTGTGTTTAGTGTTAATTATAACTTTGGATATCATATTGTTTCATTTTACTCAACATTTCAAAGGTACTTGTGAAATCATGTATGTTTTTTTACAACACTAACATTTCATGGTAGATAATGGTGGTTTATAGTTAACAATCTTATTTTATTGAAGAACATTACTAGTGATCACTGATGTTTTTATTGTTACAAATTATATACTATTTCATTAAGGTGTTACATCTGGAATAATATTCTATAGATAAATTTCATATCTTTTATAAGTTATCAGTTTTTAAGGAAATTTTATTATGGTTTAGAATATTTTATGTACATATCACCTGATGAATGAAATGTTTTATGTACATGTATTTTACATTACATCTTGGATACTAATTTTATATGTTATTATCTAAGTGATATATTGTTCATTTTGTATCACTGTTTCATGGAAGTATTCTTACCATTTTGTGCATTCTCCTTCTTATTCCCTAACAAAATGGCTAATTAAAGGAGGTATTGGGGTGGCACACTTGTCCTTTATTAAATATGGGTGGTTTACCATTGAGGTTAGGTCATGTCATTAATCTATGCTACTATATTGTTTTTCAACCATAATTGGAATTTTTATTATATCTTGAAAATAATGATATATATGATTGATTTATTATTATATTATTAAAAAAAATTAAAAATAAGTATTAATTGAAGAGAAGAGATTCTTATCTTTTGAATCATGATTATCACCACATTAAAGAGATTAATCTCTTAGGATCACTCTAATATCATTCATTAATAGACTAAAAATGTTTATGATTCAACAAAAAATAGTATAAAAATACATACAAGAATCCATAAAATAAATCTTCATGTTGAAGGTATATAAAATACACCATTTAAAATATATAGCTTCAAATGTTTTAGAAAACATCAATAAAACAAAAAAAATAATGATCATAAAATGTCTGTATAATTATGGAAAATATAATAAATCCTACATTAAAATAAATAAATAAATTATTTTGTGGGACTATGGTATTTTATTTTTTCTAACTCTATATATATCGTTTTAATAAATTTATATCCCCTTTTTCTACAGGTAAATTTTATACATTAGGTTATTTCAAAATTATATATCTTTAAATGAAAAATAATATATCATTATGAGTTATATATAGTCATTTCCTACAAAATCATGTTTCATAATGAAAGATATTTGTATGATTTTGTTATATTACTATATTTTCATATTTTAATACTGAGTCATAATGTTTTATGAAACAATACAATTTTTCATCATTCAATAAATTATAATCTATAAAATCAGGGGGAAATAGTCCAATTATCCATGTTCTATCACAGTTTATTTTGTTTTGTTCGAATTAGAACATTCACTTATTAAAAACTACAAGATATTGTATTTATCATTTTTAAACATTTTATAACTAATCATAATTAATTATTTTACTTCTAACTATCTAAATTAATCAAAAATAAATAACATAAATTAATATAAATTCTCATTAACATTAAAATTAAATATAAAAATTTAACAAAAAATTAAAGTATCGTTAAATTAATAAAACCTTATACAGTGTGGGTTTTTATTGAAATTATTTATTAAATATTATTGGACATTATAATCTTATGGGATATACTTATATTATAAAATTTCAATGATTTAAATATAAATTTCTCCTTCATTAGAATATTATTCAATAAGAAGACA
Organism: Viscum album; assembly: GCA_963277665.1. Lineage (NCBI taxonomy): Eukaryota > Viridiplantae > Streptophyta > Magnoliopsida > Santalales > Viscaceae > Viscum > Viscum album. Next base: position 1,606,031,994 of record OY728161.1, read on the forward strand.
ATTTCAATAGGAATAAGTTTATTTATGCATATAAAAATTGAACATTAATTTTTAAAAGAAATCATTGAAGATTTATATAATATAGAAACTTGTTACTATTAAATCACCTTATCCTAATTCCCAACAAGGGTAAATTTATTATTTGGAATATAATAATTCCTCTTCAAATATTATACATTATAATTATTTCTATGAATAATATATTTAAAAATAATCATGATTTCATGGACTATTTCATCCTAATAGATATTATAAAACATACATAAAAAGATACAAGTGTTATATTAAGACTCTAAGCCATTGTATTCCTTTAAAATAAATGAAGAGGGATATGTATATATATAAATATATGTATATGTATATGATCAATTGGATTTGGTATATTAAGTATAAAGGTATATTTAGGTCTCTATTGAAGCAGAAATGTTACTACAGATATTTTCATATATTTATGAAAATTTGTAAAATAAAATATTTTGTTATAATATGTATGAGTCAAAAAAGGTTTTGTATAATATCATAATAGTGTTGAGGTTTGTTTCACAAGAATATAGTGTTATCTACCCTAGTAAAATACGAATGATTTGTAGTGGAAAGAAAAATGAATTAGTTATGATGAATACGAAACTCATTGGAAACTAAGTGGGCAATCAGTCTAACTTAGAACAATAATATTGTTTTAAAAAGGAAGGGAAGTTATTTAATTACCCAAATTTATCCCATAAGATGTAGAACTGTAATGTATACATGGAAGTGATTAAAAAGAATAATATAGATTAATATCATCTATTATTTATAGAAACCAACATTTACATGTTTTAATTAATATACATTACATACTAATTAAGAGTTACACATATATGAAAATGTGTAGGAACTCTAAAATATAATATAACTTATAAAGGGATAAATTACCCAATATATGAAAAATGGAGAAGTTATTTATTCACTTCACATAGAGACTTATTGTCTATTCATTATGAATATTTTCTTAACAGAATAATTAAACTATTATTTTTCATTCAAAATATAAAATTAATATATATATATATCATATTCAAAAAATATTATAATATCATTTTTTATTAATTTAAGCTATTTTTTGTGCCTGTGTTTAAATAAAATATTCATTATTTTTAAGATCATTATTATTGAATTATACATTTCATAAATCATTAATTTTATATATAATATTATAAATAATAGGTTCTAACTATACGTTTTCAAGATAACATAATTCAAATAATGTTTTCTAGATTATAAAAATGAGATAAAAAATATAATAAAATACAAAAAAATTATTTCTATAATCATTTTTTATGAAAATTTTTATTTATATAGGTTTTGATAATTAAAAAAAAAATTCATGAACTAATAAATTGACAATGATCCGATGAATTATTATTCCTTGTAAAAGTTTATATGCGTGAAATAGTTTATTGAACTATTTTGATCCAATCAAGAAAGAGATTGTTAAAGTCAATATGTTTTTTATTTTCTAATAGATTATAACATTATTTAAAAGAAAATACTATTGTGCCCCCATTATTTAATGACAGGTCTGAATGATAAAACTGGACATTTTATTTCATTGTTTGAATAATGATGATTTTGGTTGATTTTCCAAATTCATCTTAAGGTTACATTATTGAAATATATATAGTTATACATAATTTTATTATTGATGTAAGTAAAAAACATACTATAAATAGATATTGAGCCATAAAATTTTGTAATTTTATAATCATTTAGTGTTTCTAAATAATAATAAAATATATATATCTTTAGAAAAACATAACCCTAAATTTGGAAAATGAAAAAAATATATATATATTAAATAAGAAAAAATTATTTTTATTATTAACCATCCTATTATAGTGTATATATGAATAAACATATTTATATTGATGTGAAAAAAAATTTATTTATAAACTAACTAGTATGATTATTCAAGTGTTTATTGAAGTTAAATAACGATAATTATGTATTTTAGCTACGATTGAAGATGAATTGGTCTTATAAGATATTTTTGATATTGAATAATATCATGATATACAAGATCAATGATTTTGTATTGGAGTTTATCTTAAGATAAAAGGGTGTGGATTCCCCATAGCAGATATTGATGAAGTTCTATTTATAGAAGATAAATTTTAGAACTTCCAAGAATTCGTTGTACGTTAGATATCTATGATATTTTTAAAAACTATTATGTCATATATGAAATACATATACCCTAATTATTTTTTTAACATAGTCAATCTACATAGAGGGGTTAGATGTCCTGGGTATTAGTAGGTATTCATAAATAAAACTAAATTAATTGTTATGAATATTCTTATAAAAACTATTTCTGAGAACAAATTTTAAAATAAATTAATTATATTGACTATAAATAAACCATTTAAAATAAGGATATGAAAAAATATATGAATTTTTTCCTAAATATTACAATATTATATAACAATCATAAATACCAAATAGACATAAAAACATTATTCTATATGGGGAAATTTTCTGAGAAAATATATGTGATATAACCCAATGGTTTTTAATATCATATTGATGTAGCTAAATTTTTAATGTATAAATAAAACATTTATATATTATGTAGAAATTAATAGAGATTGAATATATTTTTTGAAAATATTAATAATTTTTCTGTTAATAATAATGATGAACTATATATATATAGAGAATATTTAGGCCTTATAGAATTATTCTCTATCTATATTTTTCTATCTTCTTTAACTATAGTTTTGACATTATACTATATCTAATATATGAATTTCTATGTTTTCCTACAGATATTGTAGAAAAAGATAAACGTAAGGAAACTTATTGAAATTTACATTGATTTTTTATCTAGATTCAGTCTTTATAATCTCATTTTGAGTTCCTTTTAGCTAAGGGGATACAATTATAGATAGATATAGATCATCTAAATAATTCCCCCAGTTTCTAAGGGGTTACTATAGAATTTTGAAATTCTATCATGATATAAGATTGTACCTTATGGCATAAACATAATTTCATTATCATTATGAACATGATCTATCAAAGAAGATAGATATATTGGTATTATCAATATCCCTTAGTCAATTCACATTTCTAAAACATCATAGTATTAGGGGAAGGTATTCTACAATTTTCGTGATACTTCCATATATATTTGATTCAATGAAATAATTTTCATAATAATTATATTTTATTAATTTCATTTTATTATTTCAATATATATTTATTCTAAAACCCCATAGTATTACACATATAACATATCTAATTTTACTAATATAAATGAAAATTTCACACTTATAATACCTCATTATGTTATATAATGAGACTCCAAAAAATTACATTGATTATTTCTTTAGAAAATGTTTGATGAACACTAAATAATTAAAAAATTTGAAGACAATTTCTTTTATGTTTCACATTTTTAAACATAAATATCATTTGATAACCTAGTGAAATAAATTCAATTCCCATTATTATAAAGATTTTAGACTTATTGATTAATTTATGTATTTTCTACTTGTTATAATTATCACTTAAACCTTCTGTTTACTAGGGTTTTTGGGGCCCACTATATCATGAACTCTATTTCTTCATAATTTTTGGAACTTCATGATATACCTTATTTGTTATCCTCTAGGACCGTAGATATAGATTATGGATTCGAACTCAAACATCAAGATCAATATATAGAAACAACTCGTAGACCCTAAATAGATAGGTATAACTCATATCTATAATAACTATTCCTATAAACATATAATATGTAATAGAATGTCTTCATAAAATAACATCTCATATTGTAGGATGTATAATTTGTACCATTATTCATGATTTATTTTTTATTTATTGAAATATATTTGATGAACTTTCAATCCTATACCATAAATATAAATTTAACCATGAAAAAATAATTAATGTTAAAAGGAAAAATATATCTTATTCCCCTAATAATGATAATTAATTATCATATTGATCATTATGTTAATTTTTTTATATTAATGGAACACCTAATATAAGTGAACATTCCAAAAAAACATAAACTATCGTGGATTTTATCATGAATAAAACTGTATAATTAATTGAATATACAAATAATTATCTAAAATAAAGAGACCAATACACATGCTCATAAATTGGAGCATCCAATGAAACCTAGAACATGTTTTGTTCTTATTTGTACGTCAGTCCTTAGGATCTTCTATAGATAATAGAAAAGAGTGATATCATTATAATAAGATGTATCAATACATATAATCCCATAGAACCTAATTCTTCAATAAATATATTTTATCCTATCACATTAATGAATATAGACCCTAGTTTATAATTGATAATTATATTTATAAAATCACTATATTCTCACCATAGTAGGTAACTATTTTGAAATTTTTATCTACTAAAATAATCTTAAAATTTTCCCATATATAGAACATGAAAATGTAAAAATATTTTCATTGTAAAATAAATAATTGTGCATAAAACTTGATATGTGACTTGGTAATCTAAAATTACATGATTAATATTGGTATTTTGAGTTGAATCCACACTATAGTGTGAGAAAATCAGTTGGATTTCCAAGAATTTATGTTTTGTTACTTTTAATAGTATGACTATTTTGGAACAATCCACATTATTCTATGTGGAGTTCAATGGTTTTGGTATAATTAATGATAATAAAATCAATGAATTTTAAGAGTGTGAGTTCATTGAATTTATCATCCTGAATTTGAAATTTAATTGAAAATATTTATACTTAAAATGGATGGAGATTTGTTAGAAAAAGGGCATAAATTTTAATAATAGTATATATATTTGAAGAGTGGTCAGAAGAGATAGTTCTTATCAAATATTTGAATGAATCTGATCTTAATAATTATGAGTCATTAAAAAATTAATAATACAAGAATTTTATTTATTGAGGAAATATTTATCATTAAAGATCAATTTTTAAGTGAAGAGAAACTTTACATTCATTGAATGGATGGAAATAGTGATCCAAGAATAATGAAAAGAAAAATTTTAAATTATGGTATATTTCTTCTTTCATTATTCTTATAATATCAACTTTCCTTTTAAAACATCTCTTCCTATAGTCCTATTAAAGAATATTTATTTGAAGAGAGAAACCTATCATAAAACCTGGATGAGTAGTGATAGTGTCCAAAATATTATAATCACAGACTAATGATATTGTGAATATTATGAATATAAATTCATCTCATCTATGTGATTCTTTTATGTATCCCAATATATTTGTTCCATGCAAGAAACATTGGTTTCTATGTATATATATTTCTTCTATTTATTAATGAAGTTGGAAAATTTGTGTGATAGGAATGAAACATATCTATAAAATAAAGAAAAGATCTATTATATTTATATCTATGAACGAATTCTAATCCACCAAAATTTATCCCATATTAATATAATGTAAGACCTCATATAATAATAATTTAAATAACTACCACAACTTAAATCATTGTTATTATAATAAAAACTATTTCTTCCATAGTTATTGCACTGAATCCAAATGGAATTCCCTAATTTTATTATTGCAATTATCTGATCAGGAAGAATATATAAGATATTATTTACAATAACTTTATATGATGATTAGTTTCAAGTACCTAATCAAATTTTGTTATGTGAATTCATGGAAATTCCAACTGTAGTAGTGTATTGTAAATTTTTGAAAAATGTTTCAAAAGAAAAATTATATATATATATATATTATTACTTAATAATTTATATATTAAAGTTATTATTTTCAAATTAACTAATATAATTTTTTATATTAATGATAATATGAATTATTTTTACATCCATGTGAATGTGAAAATGGTGTAGGTTATTTATAATATAATTTTATTTTGAAGATGAACATGAGATAATTTTTTTATTGTTTCTCCATTATTATTGTTGAAATTGTCGGATATATTCATATAAATGGTCATAAGATAAATGGTGCTGATATATTAAATAAAAAAATATATAAATTACCACAAACATACTATATAATATCATCAAAATCATAAATAATTAAATATTTGGGAATTATCCCTTGGTGGCCAATACAATAATCCAGACACAAAGGAAATGCACATGAAGATGAAAAGTTCATTACAAAATTGAATAAAAAATTGAATTTTATTGAAATAGATAATAATTATATTAAGATGACTGCAAATAATTAAGGATACATTAATTATGATTTATTTTCTCTTTTGGAATCAAACTATTAATACTTGAAAAATAATATTTCATTATAAGAAACATTTAGAAAGATTTCATTATAAAGAAGATGGTTTCATAATAGTTATATTTGTCAAAGTATTTTATAGAGAGGATAATGAAATTAAATTCACATAAAACCAATTAATAAAGTGTTCCCCTTTATGAAAACTCACTTATTTATTTGTAAGGGGAAATAACATTCAAAGAAATGTTTTTTAAATTAATGAAAAAGATGATGCTGAAAAATATACATTATATTTTGTATAAATAATTTATAGAATAGACATGAATGATGATATGATAGATATATTAGAGTAATAAAAAAATAAAAGAAGTATTGGATGATCATTAGGAGGTATTTTCGGATCTCAAATTTTTGTTATATGTGGATCTTATGCATCTTGAATTTTAATGGAAGAAGAACCTATATATTATTAGATTGTTGAAGGAATACTCATGATATGTTGATGACCATGAAGAATACACTAATTTTCTAGATAATCATTTTGGGTATGTGAAAAGGATATAGTTAGGAATGAAGATGATATGAAATATCGTTTAAAAATTATTTATTAGGCTATGAAAATTAATTATCATACTATTTCTATTAAAGAGAAAGAAAATAATATTTAAATACAAGAAAAAGATTTTTTATTGTTGAGAAAGATTATAGAGTCTTAAATAAAACTAAATGGATCAAGGAATAATCTACAGTTCTGAAAAATATTAGATGAATTACTAAAGGGATGGTTTGAACAATGAATAAGAAGCTTTAAGAAAGTCTTGAGTGTTCAATATCAAGATTTCTTGGATAAAATTGGTATTTTATTCAATAAAATGAATAAATGGTAATGATTAAAAATATAAAGATAACACAAAATAATAATTCATGGTCAATATCCCAATCATCATGAAAATATCCACAAATAATGATTTAATAAAAACTGGGTTATGTGGGGAGATAGAAAAAAAATATTTACATAGATGTAATGAGTTTTTTTACCTAAGGTACATGATGTCTTATTATGATTAAGTGGAGTGTTGATAGAAAATATATGATATTTGAAGTCAATAAAGTATAGTAGAAACATATCATTTGTTTGAGAAATTAATTACATTTTATATATTCTTTAAATTTCTTTAATAATTTTCATAAAGTAGTTTATTATAATAAAAAGAATAACATTATTTCTATATGTGACAATGAAGTAAGGATGCAAGTAAATATAATGAAATTAAATTGAAAAATATATTTTATCCATTAGATGTAGGATAACATAAATTAATATTTCTTACCAAAGAAAATAAGGAGAAATTAATAATATCTCAAATCATCTTAGTTTTTCATGAAATGAAAAGAAGGTGAATATAATGTATAATGATATTATTGTCAAGATATGTATAAGAACTGTTAATAATAGTAGTATGTGGATTCTTGAATGTGGATATTCATCTTACAAGATAGGAAACATAAATCATATCATAAATGTGAAAGGGGAGTCAATGAGGCAATGTTATAGGAACTGATAGATCCATACAAATCAATGGAAGTGGAAAAATCAGATAGATGTACATGAATTAAATATGTAGAAACTATCTCTATTAATGGTCTCTAAATTTTTTTTATTATTAGTCATTTATATGAATCCATATTTAAAGTCACAGTTATCTAAAATGGTAGTTATATAATGGTATAGTGAATCTATTATACATTGATGGAGAATTAAAAGAAAAATCATTCTGATAAAAATAGATAATACATATTTTATTACTCTAGATTTGGATGAAAATGGTATTGAAAACAAAAAAAAACATAATTCAATAGAGTATAAATAATTTATTAAAGTTAAATACTGCTATATATATTACTTTTGAAAATAGGAATGTATAAAGGACATAGGTTACATGTTTAATGGGAATGATTGTGAGAAATCCATATCATTCAAATAATTAACGAGGATTATTTTTTTGAATTATCACCACATATATGTATGTGGTCTAATATATCATGTTGATACTCATTGTGTGAAATACTTCATCTTATTTTTCAATTTCTAAAATGGGATTGAATTTGATTTTTTTCATGTGGTCAAAGAGGGAACTATTGGACTATATAAAATAATTCTAAATAAGAGTTGATAATGAAACTATGAAAATATTAAAGATCCTATAGTTATGTAATGGAACTATATATATATTACAATAGATGTTACAAACTATTTATAAAAATACGAAACAATTTATGAAGTACATGTGTTTGTAATTACACAACATAGTGTAGTTTTGTAACATTTTAACTTCATGGTTAATAACATGTCCAACACCTTGTTGAATGATTTTGGAATTTAAGGACTCGTATTTAAATATTTTATATTCTATTGAATTGAAAATATAATTCACTTTCATATATTCTAAATGAACTTTTATGTTTAGGTATTTAAATAGTTATGACATATCAATTATATAAAAATCCCAAATATATACAAATTAGACACATCTAATCGGTATCCATTTTCCAACACTATAATTTTCTAAAATTAATAATTTCTTTTTTCATGACAAATTATCATGATTTTCACCTTCATTTTTTTACATTCCCATACAGATCTTTAAAACATAGGATGGAAAAAAATATTAGGATGGGAAATAAGATTAAGAGATCTATTAGTCCATTTAAAAACATACAAACCCATTACAACCATTTCATAGAAACAAACATTTTCATCTGAAAAGGGAATCATTTTTTTCCATTAAAAAGATCATTGCCTTACCATTTGAAATTATATGTATTCTTTAAAAAATATTATTATGAATAGAGAAGTAATATTGGTTCCTTGGTTCAAATTCATCTTAAAATTATTTCAAAATCCTTACATGAATCCTTACAATTTGAATAATCATATGGCTGGCTTACAATATAATTATTAAGAGAAAAAAACCATTACCTAATGCATTGTAGTGTTATCTAGACACACCAATCAGAATACCTATAATGGGATCACTTGATGCTATCTACGTGAAACAATCATATGATCTATATTACAATAACCTGTGAGTTATAATGGGGATTAACCATTCATAAAAAAATTTTAGGGACCGTATCATAAATAAAACCCTTTAAAACTTTTTTAAACACAAGAAAAAACCAAATCTCATATCAAAATTTCATTTCTTCTAAAAAAAATTATCAATACAAAAATTTATATAAAATCTGAATTTTGGTTTTTATATTAAAAAAAATATTCTAGAATAATAAAAACAATAAATAATGTTTATTCCAGTGGGATAAGTCATTGTTTTCATATACGTAAAAATAGAGCATTCCTTTTTTTCTTTGGTAATAAAATTAAAAATTTATGGAAAAATATTAATTTTGAAAAACATTTAATGAAAGTAAAATGAGAAATAAAATTTCATCTATAAATGTTTTATTTTCATAAAAATCACCCATGACTTTAAAAATATGGATATGGAAGAAAAATTGTGTTTTAAGGGAACCTTTAAGATATGATTATTTAAAGAATGTCACTTAGGTTGAGACTAACTCAACACATACATTCATTATCATCATTCATTAAAAACGTATAATAATTTTCTACATTATTAATAACCATTTTACATTTCATTATTTTGATATTTAATTTAATACATGCAATATACAATTACTTAACCAATTGAATTCACATCTGGCATTTTGGTGTTATTAAGATCATATGCCAGAAATGAATTCTGAAAGTTATCTATGATCAGATTGTTCATTATTAGAGAACCCTGAAAATAATTTTCATATAATATTTATCATTTTTATAAATAATATATTAAAATCCAATTGTTAAATATGGTTATAAAAGATGGGATTTGATATAGTCATGGAGAAGGTAGGTCATACATAAGCGTGAGTAACATTTCAATTTTTTGGAAGTCATTATGGAATGATGGTATGTATAATTTTATCTTTATATAATTATCATAATACAATAAATATTAAATTACATCTTTTAATATTATTATATATATCATCTATTTGATGTGGTGATTAAAATAGGATCACATCGCTTCGGAGAGGTCGTAGTCCACACTTATGCATGGTCAACAATTTCATATTTCAGTGAAAGGAAAGGCAAAGAGTTCAATGATATATAACATTTTAATAATGAAAAATATGTCATAAATATCATATATAAATATTAATTCAACCACTTTAATTTAACCACGAAATATTTTAATTCTCTACTACCATAATGTAAGTTATGTTCTTATCTTTTTTTTGGGTATTATTTTTTTTATTTTGTGAGTATTTTTTAACCATGAATTTTGTGGATTCCTACAATTTTGAATCCATGGATTTGGGTGATTTTTTTATTTCCCTTGATTTTTTGTATTTGTTTGGTGGTCATATTAAGTTTATATGGGGTTCATGACGTGTAATATTGGTCAGACTTATCCATGAGCTGAATTCACATCTTGGGAATTTCATAATTATGTAATGTGAAATATGGTTTTTAATTTTAAAGGAAAAAAATCTTTCGGTGTAATATAAAAAATGATTCATGAAGTATAAAATATTAAATGACAAGTAATTCCTCAAGTTTATGTTTTCTAGGACAGTGAGAGGTTTGAGGGAGTTTTTTTCAAACATTCCCCTTTCTACTAGAGATCATACCTAATGTGATTTTTGTTGTCTTCCTTCAGTATAAATCATTTAGTTTGACAATTTATTAGTAGGTATATGTTTTTAGTCTATTAATCTATGCATTCATCTTGGCGTCACTATTTCATGTGGGCATGTGACCATTTTTTATAGGAATTGTTAATTTGATTATGTTCTCTATAAATCCTTTTTCTACCATTGGATATTCCATGTATTCTGAAAGAAGATATCATATATTATAATACAATTTTCAAAATGTAGTAAGGTTTTCTATTCTCTTAATGTAAGTGGATCTGTTTAATTATTATAATTTCTTTAATAGATGTTTGTTCATTTTGATTTATTGAGATTTTACTTGGGATTTCATGTGTCTAAATTGAAAAGGGAATGGTTTAATGTTTGATAATATGTTCTACATTTAAAAAAAAATCCCTTGATTTGTAGATGTAAAATTGATATTAAAACCCTTATGTATATTGTCTCAGCATTGAAATTTTTTTATCAAAATTTGAGCTTGGTTTTAAAAACTAAAATTGAAAAAAATTACCTAGTGTGGATCTTGGGTATGCCAAAGATAGAGACACGGGCATCCTTAGATGGCATGAAACCACTAGAAGGTAACCTATTATATGTCGATGCCCCTGGAAGGCCTCGATAATAGTTGTATCAAACCTTATTCCATGTTAGGAATTTTAGGGTCTAGTATATATAATCACATTGGATAGAGCCCGACTGGTATATGCATTTTTTGTTTGTTTATTATAATTTAGTTTATTTCATGGATGTTAACTCACATGTTTATTTATATTTCGTTATATTCTCCCCATTGTTCCTATAGTTGTCAACATGTTACAAAATTTTCAAAAAAAATTGGGTTGCTGAAAGAAGGATTTCAATTTGTTTATTTATAAAAATTATTATAAAACTATTTTTTTTAAATATTAGAATTATTAATTTCTGTTATGAGAACATGGATAAATATTTTTGTGGTATCCTACTGGGCCATGTTACCCATATTTTTCTATTCAGAAACTGTAGAACTTTTTCTACCTAACATAGGTAAAGGTAAGTGCATTCTATAGCATGGGGGCTTCACTTTACATTGTTGGTTTGTATTGGGATAGTTTAGAGGTGATGTTTGGTTACATGCGTACAAGTTGTGTAGGCTTGACTTTAATTCTGGTTCCTCCTATTTGGATCATCTGTATCTTTAGTATCTTCTTCTATAAACCTTTTTGGGTTATATAGTTTTCTAATATATGATATTAGTTTTGGTTTTCATTGTTTTTCCCACCCCATGATGGGTTTACTTGGGTAACTTTTCTAGTTAACCCAAATTTATCTGTTACAATTTGGTATCAGGGGGGTTACTCATCCTAATGTTTTTCATCAATACTTATGTTGGTGTTTTGTCTTGGTTATACTAGATTTGGATAATTATATATCTTATTGTAGGTGTGGAAATGGGGCATGGAAAGCTCACTCCAATTAAAAAATACAAGTTTCCATGGGTTTTTGGAAAATCACTAATATATTTAAGACCATGTATTTAGGGTTTTTTGAAAAAAAATTATCAAATGTTAAATCAAATTAACATATAAAAAATTTAAATATACATAGTTCCTATAATTTATTTTGAATAAACTAGTTGGTGGAGTTTATATGAGGTACCATTTAATTCAAATAGGTGTTTCCTTCTTGAGGTACGATTCCCAACATCATTAAATATAATTTTTTATAGAATTATTTCAGATTCTAGTTTTTAGTTTTATTTTTTTGGAATTTTATCATGGATTATTCCACATTGTCTTGTGATTAATAGAAATTTCCTCCTAGAAGAGTTATTTTAAATACAATTTCAAAAGACGCAAGTCATTTTTTCTAGTACGATCCTCCAATGTACCCTTCTTCAGTTGAAGCAGTGATCTATACCATTCAGTTAATGGGGTTAGTGGGTATAGTGAACCAAGTATGTGAATGGGATTATGGTTTAGAATTTACCAAGTATCATCCAACAATATTCCAGGGTGGAAAAGGACCACAAGAGTTGAGGGAGTGTATTGATTGCATAGAAAGGATCATCAACTTTTTAATGTAGCCTAGAGATTCCCTGGTGGGTTTTTCCATTAATATACTTGAAGGTCCAGGATGAAAATGCTAGAATTATATAGTGAAATATATGTTTCACGAAGTTCATACTTAGGATTATTTCATGAATATATTTAATCATCTATTTTATACTAAGAATTTACATAAGAAAAATAACTGGGAGTTTCTGAACATGGAGAAAGGGGATTAAAGTATTCTGGAGTAATCCACTACTTTGGTGAGTTGGTGCATCTATAACCTGAGATTTTCACTATGACTACCAAATGGTTATGACATTTGATATGGGGATGAGGGATGATGTTGCTCAGTGTTTATTCTTTTATGCCTTCTGATTATTATGGAAGTAGTGGATAAAGTATCCTTGGCTAAGGTAAACATAGATAGAATTATAGGCTTATCCTGAGGTTTAGTTGGAGTAGAGTTATCCAATGTTCCTCTTTTGGTCAGAAATGAAATCCCAATAGTTGTCAGTTTTCTAAAGAACCAACATCAGGGGAATATATAAACCATAAACAGGTTATTTTCTACCAATGTGGGTGGTGTGGTCTTATGAAACATCAGTGTCTAGAGTGTCTCAGAACATATCAACATTGTGGGAGATATTTCCATCTAAATTTTTTCTTTGAAAAATTGTCCAAGGAAGAAAGGGGGATCTAATTTTACCAAGGGGTTTCAAGTTTTGGATTATGTTCCCAAGGGTGGTGGGTCTCATTCATATGGTAAAGGGGTGAGGTTCCAAGATTAATATGGATTTACATAGATGAGTTTGAACTATAGGGATATGAAGTAGGCATAGCTACCTAAATCAAGGATGATTTTCACCTATCGACCATTCAAGGGTTCTTCACCCTGCAAATGTGTATAGAATCACTTGGGTTGATTTCTCTACGATGATACTTTTTAATAGTCGATTGTTTTTTTATTTGTCTTTTTAATGGGGTGTAGTTTTTAGAACTAAAAATAAATGACTGGATGATTATGATTTATTTAATATTTTTACAAATATTGGGTGAGTTTATTATTTGGGGATTTAATATTATGATATAATTGAGCTTTTCTTTATATTTAATTAAATTAACACCCACTTCACAAGAAAATTTTGATTAATATACCCAAGTGTTGAGGTATTAATCAGATACATAACATAAATACGGTTCAAATCTCAATTAAAATTTGTTTATGGTAGTGTATTTATGGTTCCAATAATCCATTGAATCCACATGTTAATCCAAACATGTCATTAATCAATGATATTTTTAGTTAAGAATACACAATGTCAACCTAACAAAAATTAATAGAGGAACAGTTCCCAATCACATAATATTACCAAATTATGAATCGATCCAATAGATGATTTACTCATCCATTGAGATGATATTAATCTTGTTTAACATGTTTCTGGTGATGAATTATAATTCGAATGAAAATAAGGGGATAAAAAAGAGTTGTATGCCGATCACACACACAACGTCGAAGAATGTTAAATACAGACATTGGATTGAGTTAGAAAACAAAATATAAAATGTTTTATTTTTATTAATTTAAATTATTTTAAGATAATTAATTTTATGAAATAGAAGTTAAATGAAAATAATAGATGATGAAGAAGAAATATTCATTAAAACTCAATTGAAATGAAAAAAAACTAACATGATTACAAATAAGAAGAACGCAAAAGAACATGAAATAAAGATAAGAGGAAGAGTCTCTAAAATGAAAAATTGAGTATGGAATGTCCTCCCAAGACTTTGGAAACGATTTTTTCATGCCTATTTATGATCCTCTCTTCTGAAATTACAACCCCTGGAAAGGAGAGGAGGGGGAGGCATTTAGATCCCAAGGAGTTAGACTGATTTCATTTTATTTCTTCCCCTCATAATGGCTGACCATTTTGGCCTTCCATATAGCTGAATCATGATATATTATCTTCTTCCACGTTGTATATTTTGATGTTTTCTTTCATCCATAAAATTTTGGTATACATTGGACTTTTGGATCCAATGATATGGCTATTTTACTAAATAATGTTCATATATCCATTTCAATCCATAATTTTTAGAATTCCATAATGTGAATGAGTTTTTTAATATGAACATGCCCTAAAATTCAAACACATTCATCACAATAGTTATCTGACTAAATATTATATTTATCAATGAAAAATCTCAGCTCTAATGGATTAACATATCAGGAGAGCTATAAATAATTGTGTGTTGGTTTTCATTTCCAGATATAATGGTGGGATAGAATTCATAGGAACAATTGGGAAACTTTCGGTGGATTTGGGCCCTAAAATTTTATATCCATGATTAATTTGGATAATAAAAAACATATTCATTAGTTTTATAAAATTTGGGCTTCTAGATGGAGCCTATAAATTCGATCTTCATGGCTAGTCTAGTTTCTTGACAGATTCTTTGAGCCTTCTTGTAGGGACCATACAATCCTGTAACTAGATGAATTGGACAATTAATCCTTCTAATGATATATTTTAAATTAAATTATGAATCCAAAAAAAATAAAAAACAATCAATTTTGATTTATAGGATGAATGATATGATTAAAACACTAAACTAACTTGAATTTTGATTAATATGAATATTCCTAAAAATTATATTTAATATTAAAACATTAATATTTTATAAAAATAATGCATTTTCATAGAAAATATATAAAGGGATTAAGTAAAATATATGAATATATTAAAAAAATATACTCACTCACACATTGTATTACGCATTTCCTCATGTGCAACAAGAATAAAAATATAAAAAAACATTCTCATTCACCAACAAATATTAAAATTTTGTTTTCACTAATCAGGGGATTTGTATACCATTTCATTCATCCATATTGAATTCCACTAAAAATTTACAGAAACTATGCTCCAAAAACAATTAATGTTTCATGATCAAATTTAGAAATTGAAAATGCGGGCACTTAAAAAACACTCTTCTCAATATGATAAAAATTTATTTCTAGAAGTTCACTCATTCAACAACCAAATGTGAAAATCATTGAGTTTGGAAGAGCTCTCAACATTCATTATTTATCCTAATGTGCACAAGAATCAAGAGGTATTTTTAAGGGGGTTTTTTTGTGGCCATGGGATGGTAGAAATTTAATCACCAAGAGAGAGGAGTAGAGGGGTAAAGCATTAAAATGGGTAAAAAATATAGTTTTTTAATGAAACATTAATGGAATTGGAAGCACATATTTACATGGGAATGATTGTGTGAAGAAAGACACAAAGTAGGAATAAAAATTGGAGGGTTTGAGAATATAAAATATTAACAAAACACAAAACTTCTCCTGATGACATAAGGGTGTTTTTTTTGTTTTTTTTACATTTTTTTGAAAGTTTAATTTGAAAAATATCTCACACTCATATCCAAACACATGTTTTATCTCCTCATGACACTAATTGTATTTTTTATAACAAGATGAAAGGTTGAAGAAGAGTTATTTTTTACCCTCCCAAAAAACAACCCAGTTTTTCATTCTTTTGTTAATTTTTTAATTTTTTTGAACACCTATCAATAAAATTTAAAAAATTGCATAAATTAAAGTCTATTACCCAAAACACTCTAAATGAAAACCTCTCCACCACACTAAAATGTAAAATTTCCCTCAATAATATTTCAACACATTGAAAATCAATGAAATGTCACCCGAAAAGTAATACATGCCTCCTGCACTTAAATTTCAATAAATGATGAAATATAATTCCATATTTATGTTGGGTGGGACAAGGTGTTGGGCTTGTAATGTGGCGATCACAGATGGTATTTTTGTAGGATTTAAGAGGCTTTAAAAAGAGGATTAATGTAAGGTTAACAAGATGATATTTGGATATTTTGATACTCATGTGGTTTAGAAAATTCTTATATCATATTCAAGAAGAAAAAGGTAGGAAATCCAACTTGAAGTCATTTAAACACAATACTTGAATTTCAGGGTAAAAAATAACCAAAATTAAAATATGGTCATTGGTTAATTTTGAATGAAGGATAATTTTATTCCTCATGGTTGGGGAAGACTTTTTTTCCAATTCTAAAATTAAGAATTCAATTTTTTTTGGTTTTAACTGAAGATTCATTATCCAAATTCATGATTAAAATAAATTTTTTTGACATAAAAATATGTCTTTTTTGACTCCCCAAAATAGTTGGGAAAAATTTCAAATGTGGATGGTGATTAAATACGACTGTTTTGTTTTTTTTTTTTAAAAATAGTTTTTGTTAGTTATTTATTGTTTTTAATATACACACCCCCACAAAAGAGAAACAGAAACATAAAGGGTATGATTAAGGATGTGGTAAAAAATGAAATGGAGGAGAAGAAGAAGAAAGAAGGAGAGAGATGAAGAAAGGGAGTGTTAAAGGGAAAGATGTTCCCCCTGGTTTGGATTTGTTGGGTCATCATCCCCAAACAGTAGTAGGTCTACTGTAGATGTTGTGGATTCAATGGAAGCTGAGGTGGTTCCTAAAATATATGTCCTCTCATGGTGATGCTTTAACTAATGTATGTGAACAATAAAGTTCTTTTGTAATATGGGTCTTGGTATTGAACAACACTAAATGGGTAAACATTAATAATAATAATAAAAGAACCTTCCCAATGAGAATTAAGTTTACTAGGGTGATATCAAAATTTAGAATTTAGTAGCATTACAATTTTAACTTCTTGAAATACCATTCTTATGATGTTTTTTGTAATCGAGTACCATGGCTTTTTCTTCGTAAAGATTGTAATTCTCATGGAAATGTAGTTGTAGGTCCTCTAATTCAGTCAACTGCAATAATCATTCTTCTCTTGATTTTCCTGAATCAAAATTAGATTTTTTTTCATATCCCAAAAATACTTATGTTGGATTTCAACTGGTATTTTACATGATTTACCAAAAATATTCCTAAAAGGAGACATCATAATGGGTGTTTTATAGGAATTTTGATAAGTCCAAAGTGCTTCACCAATTCTTTCATGCCAGTATTTTCTAGTGAGCTTTAGAATTATCTCAAGTAAACTTTTTTACTTCTATATTAGAAAGTTTGGCCATGCCATTTGTTTTGGGGTGATATAAATTTGATGTTTTATATACAACCCCATTCTATTTCAAAAGATATTCCATGGTCTGATTGTAGAAATGTGTTCATAAGTCATTTATCAAGGAAATTGATATTCCAAATCGGTGGAAAATATGGGTTTTTAAGAACTCACTAATAGTATGAGAATCAACCTTTATAGTGGGGTTATATTTGAACCTCCTAGAAACATTATAAATAGCTATAATTATATATGAGAATCCATTGGATGGGGAAATGGTCACATGATATCAATGCCCCAAACATCAAAGATCTCACATAATATAAAATTTTGGGGGGGGGGTATTTCATTTTTTTCTGAAATTGTAACAATCTTTTTGCAAGTGGGACATTATTTACAGAACTCATGTGAGTTCTTGAAGAGTGAAGTCCAAAATAATACTGATTCAAGGACCTTTTGAGAGGTCCCTTGTGATTCAAATTGTCAACCACCATACATTGAGTTAACAAATTCCAAGATGGGGGAATGTACAACTTCATCGATATGTATCGTAATTACCTTGTCAACCTATGTTTTCCCAAGATTATTATCTTGAAAAAAATCTAATTTTGAATCACTTTTTAGCATTAGTTTTTGTACTTTTAAAAACTAATGTATGAAAAATAATCGCAACCAAGTAGTTTACAGTTGGGGCATACCATTCTAACATTAGAGTGATGTATGAGAGGTGATCAGTTGTTAATTCGGGATCAATTTCTTTAGAGTGAGAATTCTTTGAAATTATAATGTGGTGATTATCCATAAGGTTTTATTTTCAAAATGTATATTTAATCACAATGTCAAACTCTTGGATCATCAAGATCAATATTATTAGCCTTAGTTTTGAATCACTTTTTTGGTGTATGAACTTAATAGTAGAATGTTTTGTGAAGATGATGATTTTTACACATAAGAGATAGGTTTGGAATTTATCTAAGTCAAAAACCACTGGAAAAAAAAAGTTACTTTTCAGTCATGGTGTAGTGAGATTGGGTTTCATCTAATGTTTTCGAGGCATAATATGTGACATGATAGTTTTTTCTTTTATTTGACCAAGAATGGACCCAATGTCCCTATCAGAAGTGTCACACTTCAATTAAAAGGGTAATGACCTATCTGAGGGTTTGATTATTGATGATGTTGTAAGAATAGTCTGCAGTTCTATGACGACTTTCTTAAAAGCCTCATAGAAATGGAATTCAACATCATTTTGGAGTAGTGGAGTAAGTGGGAGGGAAATTCTAATAATGTAATGGATGAATCACTGATATAAACCATAATGGCCAATGAGTTAACAGATGTGTCATATATTTGTAGGTTCAAGAAGATATTAGATCACCACAATTTTTCCTTGATTGACCTGGATACCGTCTTTTGAAATTATGTTCCCTAGAACAATCCCATTAGTAACCATGAAGTGACATTTTTTATAATTCTTCACAAGGATGAATTTGACATGCTTTAGAAGGACTATAGATTGTGAAATCAAGCATGATTCAAATGAATCACCATAAATGGTATGTAATACATGAATACCTCCATACAATGCTCAATGAATTGAGAAAAGATACTAATCATATACATCTATAATATTACAGGAGCAATGAAAATGCCAAAAGGAATTCTTATATGTGCATATGTTTCAAAGGGGCATGTGAAGGAAGTGTTTTCTTAGTCTTGATGTGTTATTTGGATTTTTATGTAGTCGGTGCATCAATCTAAAAAGAAATAATTTGACTTCACGACTAATCATTCAATCATTTGATCAAGGAATAGAAAATGGTAGTGATCTTTTCATGTTTCAGCATTCAATTTTTTATTATAAATGCAAACACGCCATGATACAACACAATTTTATTGAATATTTTATTTATTATTAATGAAATAATTTCCCCACATTGTGCATAATATGTTAATTTATAGAATATTTGGGATTAGATCGTTCATTTTAAAATTTCAGAAAATTTCAGTTTTATCCTATTAAATATCACTATAGTATTCCAAGAATAAATATTTTTTATTAAATATTTGGACATAAAATATTTTAACTATGTTTCTAAGTTAATGGGCTACAAATTCGACTCAGTACATGGGAGCTAGATTGTGCATTTTAGTGGAGTAAATGGGCCATGAAGACAAAGTTGGACTGAACTATCCAGATTGGACATCACTTCACCATTTGGGTTGTATCCTCCCCATCAAGGATTGTATTGGGCCCAAATTTTGAGGGAGGATCAGGTACATAAATATACACAAATCACCCTTGTAGAATACTAGAAAATTCATGTGTTTAGAAGGTAAACTATTCTATGAAATTGGGATTAACCCATTTGTCCAAATTTCCATTTTACACATAAAAACGTTTTGTTTCCCTAGCCCTACCAAGCTCTATTTAAAGGATATTTTCACTATTTTTAAGTGTTGTTCAAGTCATTGGGAAGTTTTGACCGAAAGGGTGTCTCTTGGGATCCCCTAAAAACACTTGGATGAAGTAAGGCCTTGTGAAAACATCTCTTCCATGAAGGCTCTCCTCTCCCTCTCCTCTTTTTATTTTTTTGCTTTCATGATTGTATCACGAAATTTTATTCAATTAATATTCTTTGTTTTTTCCTTTTCATCATCTTATTTTTCATCAAGGGTTAGAATAAAGTATTGGAGATGAGATTGGGTGTTCCCCTTTCATTCTATTGCATATGAAAAACATCTCCACGATGAAAGCTTCACCCATGGAAGAGTGATTTCGTTCATATTTAATCTAATATGTGCTCCATTTATTTATTTATTTTGAATCCATAAACATAATTTAATTCATAAATTGTCATCAGTTAATTTTTTTTTTAATTTCAATGTCACTCGATCGACTTTCACTTGACCATGTGGTTAGTCTTGTGTAAATCTTATGAGTGAAACATTAATTGCAAAATCCATTCAAAATGTAATAGAATTTTAGTGTTTAAGTCCTATCCCAAAACAAAATAAATTCTTAAATATTGGTAGGGGATTCATCCCTTAATTACAGTTGATCATATTTTGTCTTTTGGATCATAGTCAAAGTAGGGTGCTGTGACTAGAAGTCTAAAAGTTGACCTAAGGCTCATTTATTCTAATATTTTTTGTCATGTTAATTTTCGTAGGGTTCAGGGGTTAACAAAATTAGGTGTTCATAATTGAATGAATTATAATCATATGGTATAATGATAAATGAAGTATTAAGGGGGTTTATTTGATCAACTATGTCTTCTCATATAAGTGTTTTCTAAAGAAATTGTGTCTTTAATTGTTCTTTATTTTTGTTGCGTAGTCTATTGTCCGAGAGTCACTAAACCAAACCCCCTAACATATTTTTTATTTATTTTGACTTATTTTATTATTTTATTCAAGCATATAAAGAGTTGTTTAATTCACCTCCTCTTTGAGAGAATGACCTAGGATATCCACTTTGTTGCACTTAGTAAAATCACAAATATTTTTTGATAGTGTGCATGACAATGCTCATCACACCATTTGTTTTTTACTCGATCTGTGACCACCTACCCATATTATTATATGACAATAGTTATTACACACTTCTTAGGTGCAACATTAATCAGACTAACCCATTTAATATCAGAAATTGGGTAGATAATACCTTCACGAAGAAACTTGGTAATATATTCCCTTACAACCTCATGTAATGGTGGATTGAGTATTCTTTGTGGTTGATTGATTGGTTTTTATGACTCCTCATGATAGATGTCATAAATGAAAATAAAAGGTTTGATTCCTGGTATTTCATTTAGGTTCCATCCTAAGGCATTTCTTTCCTTTAACACCTATTAAAGTTTGGACTCCTCGGTTTCAGTAAGTGTGGAAACAATAATGACAGGATAATAGTCGTAATGGAAATGTAATTCATATATCAGGTGTGTAGGAAGAGGTTTCATATAAGTCTCATCTCTTATTTTTGTGATAGATAACTCAATAATAGAGTATGGTCTTTCAGTTTGTTTTGATTCATTTCCCTCAATACATTCCAAGGTGGAATAATAGAAATCAGAGTTGAGTTGGGAATCACGATATTTTCATGATCCTCTAGATTTATAGAGTCTATGAATGAGATGTCAACACCAACATACCCATTTATGACTTGGTTAATCATGGTAAAAATATCACAAGCTCCATTCTCTTTAGTTTTTGATGAAAATGGTATAATGTGGTTAAATTAACACTCATAAGTGTCCTCAAAAGAATGCATTGAGAACATAGAGTGATCCACTTATAGGTATCACATGGAATAAATGATATGTAACATGACTAGTTGGTCACCAAATTAAATTGAAGGATTCTTGTATTGACATAAATATAATTTTTTACTGTTAGTAGGAATGGTATTCTGATAATTTGGGGAGATCGAGAATATTTTGTCTCCCCTTCCATGTCAAGGACATAGAAATCAACTGGCAAGATATGATCAATATCTCAGATAAGTATATCATCAATTTTTCCCTTAAAAATGGTTATACTTCGATAGGCTAACTAGAATAAAACATTTGTTGGGTGTAGGGGACATATACCAAGGTTGGAGAATATGGAATTAGTCATGAAATTTATCAATGCTCTTAAGTCTATGAGTGTGACATCAAGGTTTTAACTTTCTATATAGAATTGAATTATTAAGGTCCCAATATCTTTTCACTTCATGGGTATGCACTATTGTGTTGAAACATTCTCAATGGTCCAATGTTCCCTCTTATGAGTGAAAATTTCCTTATGAAACATGGCATACTTAGGAATTTTTTGATGGAATATAAGAGTGGATTGATGACTTCAAACTGTCTAAACATGTCTAGTTTTTGAGGATCAGGTTCAATGGATATATTTAGTTTAGAAATTTCTTGATGAAAAGGAATTGGGTTTTGTAGAGGAATGGTATGATGTGAGGGAGTGGCTTCAAGTTATTTTTCTAGTTTTTTGTTTTAATTTTCAAGTTCAATGTTTAATGTGGATTTGGAGGATTCAACATGAGGAATATCTGTTATCATTCTTTAACTAAGTTAAATTTCACTTAAATTTCCCTTTTGGTAGGGAAATGGTTGAGACTGGAGTTGGGAAGAATTATATGGTTTCTACTGGCTAAGGTGGGATGAAAATTAGCCAATTTGGGTTGTAATGTTTTTTAGGCTAGAATGGGTGAAGGAGGCGAGATCTTCCATAGATTTTTCTTGTGGTTTCTTGTAAGATAATGAATGTTCTGCATTAATATTACCATGGTTTTGGTTCTTGGTAATGTTATTGTATTGGTTTTGTAATTAAAAAGGGTAATTAGGATAGTGGAAGCTTGGAAAAGCAATAAGAGGATTGATTCGTTGAGGTTATGAAAAAAGGGTAAGGTTGTTGGAATTTACCTACACCTTCATAATATTAGCATTGGTTTTGGTTTGGAATTTTAAATTGAGGGGATGAGAAATGGGTTTACCATACCTCAAGACAAAGTTAATGGTAGAGTAGAAGGGCTCTATGTGGGGTTGGTTGACGTTTCAAATGAACTGACCTGATTATTTAGTGTTGTTGTTCCTCTGACCATATGCTGCATTGAGATCCATTGATCTAGATGAAACAAATGGTTCCTCTTGAATTTGTGGACATGTGTATGTTGGATGAGTGTGTGATATATAGATTCCATAATTCATGAATGTTCCAGGGAAGAGAGATTGTGGGGGAGATGATGTTGGGGCTTTAGCAGCCACTTCTCGTATTCTCATAAGACCTATAAGTTCCCTCACCGCTTGGTCATCTTGTTGGGTTATATGGATTGATTTTAATTGACTTTTTTGACTTGATCATGTGCTCGGGTATATAATTTATGCATGTTTTTATCTATATTTCTTATGATTTCTCCTATAGCTGCATGTGTTTTGTCAATAATAGCTCCACCACTTTCGATATCAGTGAGAGTTCTCTCTACTGTCAATAACCACTCTTATAATTATAGGATCTATAGTTGGTCAGAGATTGGATTTTTTTGATAGGTTGCCACAATATTTTTGAACCTCTCACAATACTCAGGAAGTGATTCATTAGTGAATTAATGAATACCAGTTATTTTCTTTCTGATAGAAGCGGTACAATAAGCAGGACTGAATTTCTATAAAAAGAGATGCTTAATTTCATTCCATGGGGTTATGGAAGCAGGAGGGAGGTAGTAGATCCATGATATATAAGATTCATATAGGTTGAAAGGTAATTCTCAATGTTTTATTCATTCTTCATAAACCCCTTAAGGCTTCATGGTATAGCACACCACTTAGAACTCTTTGAGATGAAGTTGTGGATCCTCACCGGCTAGCCCGTGGAGATGAGATAGAAGATGAATCTAAACCAATATGAATTAGAAATCAGCATTAAAATTTGGAGATTAAATAATAAGGGTTTAGTAATTCATATCTGGGGTTGTGAGTTTTTTAAGTATTTTTCCCTAGGATTGGCAATATCTAGAACAATTGGTTTGATATTGATTGGTTTAGGAGTGATTTGATTATCCCTAATATCGCTTCTGATTCAGTAAAGAGTTCAATTGATTTATGGTTCAACCAATTCTAAAGGATTGTTTAGTATACAGGGAATTAAAGGATGTTTGTGAAGGATGAGTAAGATGGGGTTTTCTTTCTGGTTTATTATGTTTATGTTTTTTATTAGTAGGTGAGTTTTTTGTTATTTTATTTTCAAAAATTTTTATGGATTATTTTTTAATTTTTTTTTTTGATTTTTTATAAAAAAAATAAAAAACTACCTACTATTTAATGGACCATTGTAAAACCCCAAGATTTCATAGAACGTTATCTCTTCAAGGTAATACAATAACTTGCGCTACACGCAACACCGAGTTCGAGCGCACCACAACATACCAAACTAGACATTCTGAAAGCGGTTATGAATAGTATTAATTGAATTTTGAATTTTTTATACTCCATATAATTTCATAATCCATTTTAAGTTTTTCTTAGACATATTATAAGTTCAAATTCATTTTTTCAGATAAAGGAAATATTTTTCAAAAAATGAAATTTTAACGCCTTTTAATGGAGAGCTATTTTTAACACCAATACTTTACACTTTTATGTTTTCAATTTAATGAAATTAAATTCTTCTTTAGAAGATAGAAAAAATAATTTATTTTGGAAATATTTTTGGTACATTTCTGATAACTTTTATATTTTGATGAATAGTAAAAAATACTATATTTTAATTATGAACAACTCTTTTAATCAAAATAATATATAGTGTTAAATTATTAATTTTAATGGTTTTAAATTATAATTAAATAATATTTTTATCATTTAATACAATTTAGGTTATTATAATTAATTTCACATTTAAAATTGACATAAACACTAGTCAATCTTTTGATAATTTTTATTTTTTTTAAACCCACTTTTTGGTTTTGACAATGGAAATTAATTTTAAATTAATTAATTAAACTTCTATGTTTTTAATTTAGTAAAATAAAATTCATTTTTGAATTCACAATATCAAAACTGGCTTAGGGCGAATTTTTGGTATTTCTCTGAAAACATTCAACTTTTGATGAATAGTGAAAAACACTGCGTAATTATTTAAAAGAGACTTTTTATTTAAAAAATTATTTATTTTAATTAAATTTATTTTAAGTCAAAATAGATATATAAAACTTTTATAAGTTAAATTTATTTCATTGAAGTCATTTTTTAATAAAATTAGATGTATAAAATTTTATTGAACTTTTTATCATCTTTTACCCACCTTCTAGGCACATTTGCAAATTTGCATAAAATATAATTTTACTGCTTCTGTGAATTGAATTTAAAAAATATAAGAAACACTATTGAAATTAATAAGTTAAATTTGGTTCAATATGGTGAAAATAATTTTTTATGAATAGTAACTTTTGACTCTTTTTTACCACAGTTAAAAGTAAATAAGGTAATTAAAGGTAAAAATAATATTATAATTACCCTAAAATGTCTTAATTATATTGGATAATTTAATTTCTACCAAAACAACCCATATTAATAAAATATTACCCTTTTGGTCTACTTGTATTAGATTAGAACATTTATTATTATTTTATTTAATGAAAAGTTAAAAGTGTCAAATTTGATGTTTAATAACTAAACCATTTTTAATATAGATTTATATATAAGATAAATTCAACTATAAATATTCATTATAAAGATAAAATGATTTCCTACATAATGGTATTTTATTATTAATTTTTATACATTGAATAAATAAATTTATTTGTGACACAATGATGATGTAGTAATTAAAGTATCAATGAAAGATTAAAATAATTGATATCAAAAATATAAAAATAAATGTAAATTGAAGATTTTGATGCCATCCAGAATCTTCCAAGATTAATATGACATTTTATGGTGGATTAAATTAATTTTTTTCGAAGTAATCATGAATTTATAACTTTCACAAAAACCGAATACTAAATAGTGTCAAAAATGACATAAATTTGTTTTTAAAACAAATACTATATTATTAAATGATATAATATTCCTAAATAATATAAGGTTCGGCCAAATAAAATATATAATTATAAATATCTCATTAATTAACCACTTGGGGTTCTATTGTATTTTTATAGTATTTTTATAATCCATTAATAATAATAATACTAGAGGACATGGAAAAAGATAAACCCTTTAACTGAGAGTTAAATCTAAACGATATGGTTAATATGGTGACATAAACATGCTTAAACCTATTTTTTGGGAGAATTTACACCCATTACCACATTCACTTTGATAGAAATAAATTTGGAGCCATTATAAACCAAAAATTATTTTTTAATAAAATAATATTTCAAACTTTTCCTAAAGTGACCATGACCTCTCTTATAAAAGCGTACTTATCATTCTCTCAAAATCACACCTCCAAAGAAATTTGGATCGAAAAAACCTTTCCCTAATCACCTCCCAAATTCCATCACATCAACCTAGAGGCCTTACCTTGATCAGAAATCCAACTTAAGTATCCCTTTTGTTCAAATCAAAAGGAAACACTCAAAGAAGGGATAATTGTTTTATCACCTCTTTCAATGTTCTTTTCTTCTTCCACATTCTCAATATTTTTTATTTCCATAAAAAACGAATAACTCCAATACCTTCTACATAATATGACATTATTATTAATATGTTACAACCATACTCATTATTTTTTCCATTCTATAAATGATAATGTCACCATGCATGCGTACGTACGGCTTACCGTCTCCATGTCGTGGTATAATTTGTTCTTCAAAACTATGTTATTTGGATTGATATAAAGATAAGTAATATTTATATAAATAATGAAAATAACAAGATTATTTCTCTGTAAAATTAATATACCATCCAATTCCATTCCATTTCATCACTACGGAAAAGATATCATCGATCGTGTGAACGTTCCTCTTACCGTCTCCACAACACGATGAGATTCCTTTCTAGGCTCACCATTCAACGATGATTATAAAAATATATATAATTAATAAGTATTTAATATATAACATAATAATTATAGTATATATATATATATACTTACATATATCTTATTAACTTACTCTCATTCAATACAATATGAAAACATATTCATCGTTTATGTGTGCGTACGACCTACCGTCTCCAAAAACATTGTTTTCCATTTCATATATCTATCGATTATTAATATTTATATTCTAAATATATATTATTATTAAATCATGTTTCACATTATTTTATTATTTAAATCATGATCTAATTGATATGATCAATAATAATAAATTAAAATACATACGATAAAGAATGACATTATTACACGAAATTTTAATTTAACATGGAAATTATTATAAAATGTGTAGTATAAAGTCATAAATGAATCTTTTATGATATAATTAATATGAATATGGTTCTGGTATAATTTAATAACAAACTATGGTCATTATACAATAGGTTAAATGAACCCTCGGCCAAAATAAAGTGCAAGGTAAGAGTTAATTCCTAAATCACGTTATTATCTGAGATTGTTTATGTGAAAGTATTTGTTGGGACATATTTATTATCCATTTCAATGTTACATAAAATAATTTTCAAAATTATTCTTCTAAGGTACACTTTAACTAAAATATCATTTTAAATGTTTTAAATATTTATTCCTCTAATTAAATCTCATTAATGTCTATTGCTTCAAAATGGTTTTAAGGAATTATTTATATGGACATGATTGTTTTAAAATTTTAATTCCTATCAAAAGTTTCAAAGTGTTATGGGACACATTGATTCAAAAATATCTTTTAAATTAATTCCATTATAAATGTGTTACTTTTAAATGATTTCACAAAAAGGTATATTTCACTCAAACAATTTTACTGATCATTTTCAACTATGTCAACACTCTTTACTTGATATTATTTTGTGATTAAGGTAGATTTATTATAATAAAATCTTCTGTATTGCATCGAATAAATTATGATATGTTCGACTATGGATGAGATATTTTTATACCCTTCATGGTTTATGGTTTAATTATTGACATTTCATATGCTAGTTTTAATACGAATTTTTTTGTTATGTTTCAACATTTTCATATGTGGAATGCAGTGGACTTAGTAAGTTATGGGTGGGGCTCACTAGAGTCCCTCGATTCATCGGTTGGTATCATGAGACAAACCAGTGTCTTGGAACAAGGCCATGAAAAAAAATTATTTGTAGTCTTGGAATGAGGCCTAGATTGTGTATTAATGATGTCCAGCATTAGGAATTCTCTTATAATGATATTAATTAGTACATATGATTTTTCATCTAGTGGAATATCTATGTTCATGTTTATATAGTAATGTTTGATTTATTTCACCATATTGTGTTCGTGAATATGTTTAAAAGGACGTTTTTTTAATAACACAACTTGGCTTAAAAGATTATAGATTCTTCTAAATTATTTACCCTTTCTGATAATCTGAGCTCACCCCTTTCTTATGTTTCATTTTTTCAGGATTACAAGAAGTGTATTATGTATGATATTCTGGGATACGCTAGGGGAATAATTGTCTTATCAACAGATTTTTTATGTTGTGTTTTATGTTTTAATGTGTAATGTAACGTTCATGTATGTAATCTATTTTCCAGGACTACTAAATTGATCGTTCCTCTGGAACTTGCTTCCATATAATCATGACAATGTATTAAAATAATGCACCAGATCCATGCTTATGGGGTTGGTGCGTTAATGTTAGTATCAAAAGAATTTTTGTACAAACATTGGATACTAGATTTTGAAAAACTCTGATTAGAGAACATTACCCAAAGATAGACTGTGAAGATTATTATAGAAGAACATATGAGAATTTTAGTAATGTAGATATTTTTTATATTTTCCAAGAAATACATCCTTTTCTCAATACGAGCAGGTAGATAGGACTCTATAACAGATATACCAAGGAATAAAAACTCTAACAAGGAGTTTTGGGCTTGACCCAGGGTATCCTGGTACATGATAATGGTCCTTGTTTGACTCTTGCTTATGACACTCCCAGGGGATAGTCTTAGGATAATTCACATTTTCTTTAAAAGCCATTATGAAGGATTTAGAAGTAAATACTTTTTCAAAGATAACATTTTTTTTGATTATATATTATATGCATAATATTTTCAATTTATGTTAGGTATTTTACAAGTTTGTAATTATGCATTGTTATTCATAAACTAACCTAGTGTATTCCATTGTTTAGAAACGATGCCCAGTAGAAGGAATAGGAACTCCAGGAATACGCATTATTCAAAGAGTAAGAAGGATCATATATTTCATGGTATTAATCAAACATTTAGAAAAGAAATAGTCTCCTATGTATTCTTATCATATTAAGAAATAGTATCATGTATTAATAGGATAAGTAACGAATTCTCTGAGTCCTATTGCTTTTAATGGAATGAAGAGAAGAAAAGGATGGTAGAGAGAAAGATCGGTGAAGGGAAGAGGGGAAAGATGGAATTTCCCATATGTGATTAGAGTGGAAAAATCTCCTTGTAAAATTATTGAAGGGAGTGTGAGTTTTTTATAATTGTGGAGAAAATGGACACCAAGTTTGTGATTTAAAGAATAAGAAAAAGTGTCCAATGTGCAGTGATTCATTAGAATGGAGTTGGGACACTATGAGAATCAATGTTTAAATCATCAGAATAAACCCCAAATGATGCTATTGGATAATAATCAAGTAATCATACTCCAATAGATGAATATGAATGACTAGTATTCTTATTTTGTTATTAAAGAATGATTTTATTTGAGTGTTATATCAATGATGTATAGGTTATATTAATTATGAAAATAAATAAGGATTGTACTGTAGTACTATTTCATTAAGGATTTGATATTATATGGTTCTAAGAAAAGTGACACAATAACAAGTTAATCATTTTGTAAAATACATGGATGAAGGAAAGATAAACCTTAATATGGTTCTGATACTAAGTTATTCGTTTTGGAATAAGATATTATTTATTTGGATAAATTATATTCGATATTCTTGACTACTTAGAAACTTATTAATTTTTTATTTATTCCATTATTGTTGGAGATTAGAACAATTTTGAATATAATGAGTATATCCAGTATTAAATAAGGAATAAGGGAGAGTGAATGTAATCAATATGGTTTTATGATAATTCAGGGTGTTACCGTGTTTTAAAAGAATACATTATGAAGGTATTCAGATGTTAGTATGGGGAAAAAAGATCATCATTGTGTTTACCTTCCTTATAAATTTTGGACTGTGAGTTTGGAAAGAAGTATTTTGGATAAGTCTGAAGGTTGTATTGGATTAATTTTGAAAATGGAAACTATTTTTATGGTAAAATCATTTCATAAGATTATATTTGGATTGTTATAAAAAAGGACAACCCATAGGTCGGGCGACAAATCGTCGCGTCTGGCATAGCCGTGAGACAAAAACCCGTAACCGAAGGGCGACCAGGGTGCATCACCTACCACTGGCCTACATGATGTCTTATTTTGTATAATGTAGTTTTTTATATATATTGACAAATGAATTATAAATTAATAATTTGTGGAACCCTAAATGATTAGGATAAATGGAATATTTTTTAATTCTATTATCTTTTGGAGTGAAAGATGAGTTTGTGATAGGAATTAGCTAAATGAAGAAACTTTACATGCCAGGTATATTTTTTCTACTCATTATATGAATAAATTAATTCTTAAAAATTAGGGAAGAGATCTTAAAAAAGAAAATGTGTTATCCTAATACCTTATGTTTTGTTGAACTGATGATATTTAAAAACATCATAGATTGATGGCTTTGAGGCCCTCAATTTTGAAATTGTTTATGATTGATTACATCAATCACTCTCTTTATATATTTTAATTTTTCCACCAATTATGTGTCTCTAATTTCCAAAAATATTCTTCTAATCTGGATAATAATTTTTTGGTGACTTTTTCATTTCATTTTCCCTCTAATTAAGATTAATTTTATTTACCCAATTTACGATGTGAATTTTCCACAAATGTATTTTTCTATTTTTATCCTTTTATTTTTGAAGAACAATTTCAAATTATGAGAACTCAGTTTATTTATAGAGGGGAGAATGTAACACCCCAGGATTTTATAGTACGTTATCTCTTCAAAGTAATTCAATAACATGCGCTACACGCAACACTGAGTTCGAGCACACCACAAGTTAACAAACTAGCCATTCAAAAAAGCAGTTCTGAATAGTATTAGAGGAATTTTAAATTTAGTAAATTACATATAATTTTAGAATCCATATTATTTGTTTCTTAGAAATAATATAAAAACAAATTCATTTTTTCAGATAAAAGAAGTATTTTTCAAAAAATGCAATATTACCACCTTTTAATGGTGAACCCAATTTAAAACCAATATTTCAAACATTTATATATTAAATTTAGTGAAATTTAATTCCTCTTTAGATTCAAGACATTACATTTAATCTGGATAAGTTTTTGGTACTTTCTGATAACTTTCATATTTTGATGA
The DNA here is from genome assembly GCA_963277665.1 of Viscum album. NCBI lineage: Eukaryota > Viridiplantae > Streptophyta > Magnoliopsida > Santalales > Viscaceae > Viscum > Viscum album. The sequence continues at coordinate 1,606,064,093 of OY728161.1, forward strand.
ATAATGAAAATACTAAATTTTAATTGAAAACAAAATTTTTAATTCAAATAATTTATATTGTTAAATTATAAATTTTAATGGTTTTGAAGTATAATTATATTATATTTTTATCATTTAATACAATTTAGGTCATTATAAGTAATTTCAAATTTAAATTCGACATAAACACATGTCAATATTTTGATAGTTTTCACTTTTTAAAATCTCTCTTTTTTGGTATTTACAACGGGAATAAATTTTAAATTAATTAATGAAACTTCTATTTTTTTAATTTGGTAAAATAGAATTCATTTTTTAATTTAAAATATCAAAATTATCTTAGAGTTAATTTTTGGTATTTTTCTGAAAACGTTCAATTTTTGATTAATAGTTAAAAACACTACGTTATTGTTTAAAACCGACTTTTTACTTAAATAATTGTTTATTTTATTTAAATATATTTTAAGTAAAAATATATATATAATAATTATATAAGTTCAATGTAATTAATTAGAGTTATTTTATAATAAAATTTGTTGTATAAAAGTTTATCGAACTTTTTAACGTCTTTTACCCACTATGTAGGCACATTGGAAAATTTGCAAAAAATGAAATTTTTCTGCTTCTATGAATTGAATTTCAAAAATCTGAGAGACACTATTGAAATCCTTAAGTAAAATTTTGTTAAATAATTTGAAAATAATTTTCAGTGAATTGTAACTTTTGACTTTTGTTTACCACGGTTAAAAAAAATTAGGTAATTAAAGGTAAAGATGATATTATAATTACCCTATCACATGACCTAATTCTATTGTATAAGATTATTTTTACCAAAACAAACCATAGGAATATAATATGATCCTTTTGGTCGACTTGGATTATATTAGTACATTTATTATTATTTAATTTAAAGAAGAGTTAAAAGTATTAAATTGAAAGTTTAATAACTATACAATTTTTAATATGTGTTTATACATAAGACAAATTAGACTATATATATTCATTAAAAATAAATTAAAATTTCATACATAATGGTATTTTATTTATAATTTTTAGATAATAAATAATTAAATTTATTTATGAAACAATGATGATGCAGTAATTACATTATCAATGAAACATTAAAAAAATTGATATTGTAAATTTAAAAATAAATGTAAACTGACGATTTCGATTACATACTCAAATTTTATAGATTAATATGAAATTTTAAGGTTGATTCAATGATTTTTTTCTATTGTAATCATGTTGTTATGACTTTCACAAAAACCAAATACTAAATAGTGTCAAAATTGACATGAATGAGTTTTTAAAACAAATAATATATTATTAAATGATATAACATTCATAAAAATATAAGGTTGGAAAAATATCTTATATAATGATAAATATGTCATTAATGAACTAATTTGGTTATCTTTTCTTTTTATAGTATGTTTATAAACCATTTAATATAATAATACAAGAGGATATGGTAAAAGTTAAACTATTTGACTAAGAGTAAAATATAAAATATAGGGTTAATATGGTTATCTAAACTTATATAAAACCTATTTGTTAAGATTATTTCGACCCATCCTGAACAAAGATTAGAAGTAAATCAAATTGGAACCATTAGAAACTGAAAATGATTTTATAATAAAATAATTTTTTCAAATGTTTCCAAATGTGACCCTGACCTGTCTTATAAAATGGTACATATCCTTCTCTCAAAATCACACCTCCAAAACCATTTGGCTCGGCCAAAAACTACCCGTATCTTCTCCCAACATCCCCAAATTGAACCTATAGGACTTAACATGTACTTAAAGGCCACCTATGGAGTCCTTTTGTTCAAATCAAAAGGAAACACCCAAAGAATATGTAATTATTTTATCACCTCATTCAATGTTCTTTTCTTCTTCCACATTCTATTTCATTGTTATTTCTATACCAAAATAATAACTCCAATAAATTATAGATAAAATGATTTTATTGTATATATATATGGTACATCCATACTCATTATTCTATCTATCCTATGAATGATAATGTCACCATGTGTTCATACATACGGTTTACCGTCTCTGCGTCACGGTGTAATTTGTTCTTCGAAACTATGTTATTTGGATGTATATAATGATGAATAATATGTAAATAAATAATAAAAATAACATTCTAATTTCTATGTACAATTAATATACCATCCAATTTCAAACCATTTAATCATTAATGAAATGATATCGTCACTCGTGTGAACGTAAGGCTTACCGTCTCCACGAGTCGATGAGATTCATTTCCAGGTTCACCATTCAATGTTAATTATAAAAATATATATTATTAATAATTATATAATATATGAAATAATAATTCTACTGGATATATATATATACTTACTTATATATTATTCACTTACTTCTGTTCAATACGATATGATGACGGAAATAGCGTTTATGTGTACGTACGGCCTACCATCTCCATAAACGGTGTTTTCCTTTTCATATATCTATTTATTATACATATTTATATTATAAATTTATATTATATATGAATCATGTTTTATATTATAGAAGTATTTAAATCATGATCTAAATGATACGATCAATAATAACAAGTTAAAACATGTACGATTAAGAAAGTGATTATTACCTGAAATGAAAATTTTACATGGGAATTTTTTTTAAATGTGTAGTATAAAGTAATAAATGAATCATGTAAGATATAATAAATATTAATATGGTTCTGGTATAAGTTAATAACATACTATGGTCATTATACATAATGATAAACGTACCCGCGGCCAAAGGAAAGTGCAAGGTAAGGGTTAATTCTTCAACCACATTATTATCCCATATTGTTTATGTGTAAATATTTTCTGAGACATATTTATTTTCAATATCCATGTTTTGTAAAATACATTACAAAAATGATACTTTTTATATACTCTTTAACTAATACATACATTTAAATGTTTTAAATGCTTATTCTTCTAAATCATTCTCATTAGTGTCCATGTTTTCCAAATGGTTTTAAGGATTTATTTATATGGAAAATATTATTTTAAAATGTTAATTATATTCAACAGTTTCAAAGTGGTATAGGGGACTTTTATTCAAAAATATCATTTAAATTACTTCCTTTATAAATGATTGACTTTTAATTGATTTCAAAAAAGGGATATTTATCTCAAAATATATTACTGATCATTTTCAACTCTATCAACATTCTTTACTGGATATTATTCATGATTATGGTTGATTTTTTATAATATAATCTTCTATATTTAATTTAATGAGTAATTATATGTTCGGATATGGATGTGATATTTTTATACCCTTCATGGTTTATGGTTGAATTATTGAAATTTCATATGCTAGTTTTAATACGAATGTTTATCTCATGTTTCAATATTTTCACATGAGCAATACAGTTGACTTAGTAAGTGATGGGTGGGGCCCTCTATAGCCTTTCTATGCATCGGTAGGTCTCATGGGATAAACTAGTGTCTTGGAACAAGGCCTTGAAAAAAAATTATCTGTATTCTTGGCATGAGCCCTAGACTATCTGGTAATGATGTCCTGCGTTAGGCATTCCATCATTATGAAATTAATTATTACATGTGATTATTCGACTAGTATAATATTCATGTGCATGTTAATATGGTAATTTTTTTTACTTTCCCCATATTAGGATCAATTTTATGTTTAAAAGTATGTTTTTTTATTACAAATCTTGGCTTAACATTTTACAGCTTTTGGAAAATTATTTACCCTTACTGAGCATCTGGTCTCAGCCCTTTCTTATGTTTTATTTTCGCCAGATTCTAAGAAGAGTATTATGTTTGATATGTTGGGTTAAGTTGGAGGAATAATGGAATTATCAATGTTTTATTTATTTTGTGTTTTTTTTAATGTGTAATATAACATTCATTTATGTAATTTCTTTTCCAATACTACTAAACTGATCAGTCCTTCAGGACTTGATTCCTTGAAATAATGCTAATGTATTAAAATAATGCATTGGCTCCAGGATTCTAGGGATGGGGTGTTACAACCATCACCATAAATTGTCCCATTTTAATTGATTCTAATTTTCTCTTATCCACCATTTAAGGGTATGGTGCTCTGATATTGTGTATAGTGGAACTCGGGTAGAATTCACGACGATGATATTTTTTAATAGTCAATTTTTTTTATGATTTGTCTTTTTCATAGGGAGATTGATTGCAAGGATAAAATGAAATAATTGATTGATTTTATTGATTTATAAATTTATAAATATTTTCTTGATTTAATTAATTTGGAATTATGCTTATGATATCATTGAGTGTTTCATTATATTGCATTAAATTAACACCAACATCACAAGATAATTTTGATCGAAATAGCCATGGGTTAAGGCCTTAATACAATCCTTCACATAACTAGGTGTCTAATAGCAATTAAAACTTTTTTAGTATTATATTTATGGTTATAATAATCCATTGAATCCACATGTTAAATAAAACAAGACATTAATCCATGACATTTTATATTTAGCATACATAATGTCAACCTAATGAATATTCATCGAGAAATAGATCTCAGTCACTTAATATCCCTAAAATTTGACTCACTCTAATAGATGATTTATGCATCCATTGAGAGAATATTAATTTGGAATAACATTTTTATGGTGATGAATTAAAATAGATTGAAAATAATGGGATAAGAAAAGATTTGTGCGCCGAACACACACATGAGAGGTGAATAAAGTTAACTAAAGACTTTGGATTCAATTAAAAAACAACAAAAGAAAGGGTTAATTTTTATTAATTTAAATTATTTCAAGACCATTAATCTTATGAAATATAAGTTATAAAAGAATAATAGATGATAAATAAGAAACTTTCATTAAAATTCAATTGAAATGAAAAAAAACTAACATGATTACAAATAAGAAGAACACAAAAGAACATGAAACAAGACGAGGAGGAAGAGTATCTCAAGTGAAAAATTGAGTATGTAAGGTTCTAACAGTACATTGTAAATGCTTTGGTCATTAAAATGTATGCTCGTATCCTCTGAAATGACAACACCTTGCAAGTAGAAGAGAGTGATGCATTTATAGCCGAAGGAGTTGGACTATTTTCATTCTAATTATTCCCCACCAATTGGCCCACCAGTTTGGCCTTTCAGACCCCCGAATCCAGAGATATGATATTCTTACATGTTGTATATATATTGTTTTACTATCATCCCTCAAAATATTGTGTCCATTGGACTTTTGGAGCCAATGATATGAATATTTTACTAAATAATTTACATCGGTCCATTTTAATACATACTTTTTAAAAGGACATAATGTGAATGGGTTTTTTGAATAGGAATATTCACAAAACATAGAACACTTTCTAAAGAAAAGTTGTCCACCTAAATCTTAGATTTCAGATTGAAAAATCTCAACTCGAATGGATGACTATATCAAGATTACAGTCCAAAATTGTGTGCTGATTTTAATTTCTAGACAGAATGGTGAAATAGAATTCATATAACTATTTGGGAAACTTTTTGGTGTTGTGGGGACTTCATATTTTTATCCATGATTAAATTGGATAATCATGAAAATATTGAGGAGTTTTATTAAATTTCTGTTTTTTATTGAGCCTGGAAATTCTATCTTCATTACTGGTTTAGTTTCTTAATAGATTATTTGGTCCTTATTATGTGGACCATATGACCCTTTTCATGGCCGAATTGGCCAATGAATCCTTCTAATGGAATGTTATAAATTCACTTGGGAATCTTAAAAAACTATAATCATTCTATTTGGATCAGTGGGATGAGGCTTATGATTAAAACATTAAACTAACATGAATTTGGATTAATCCGAATAGTGATCGAAATTATAGTAAATATGAAATCAAGAATATTTCACACAAATTATGAACTTTTAATAGAAAATACGTAATGTAAATAAAGATTTATGAATATATTAACAACTTTACTAATGTTAGAGTTGGGGTATTTATATCATTATAAATGGTGATATATTTTTTTGATACATGTGTTACTCATTCTATTATTTTATTAATGTTGGTTGAGGTTTTGGGATTTCATTTAGAACATATGACACTCCTTTAAAATCACCCCACACTATTGGGTAAGAGGATTAAACAAGGTTTCTTATTCCACTAGTGTATGTTTCTAATAGTAAACCTTGAGGAAGTTTTATACTTCTTAGTTAATTAGCATTAAACCTTTAGAAAGATTATTGGCATGTATTAGATGATCATCATAATGGATGAGATATATTTCTATCGCTGTCAAACGGATTTATTACCCACAGATAGGTTCAGTCATTTTTTTCAGGGAGATTGGGACTCTTGATCTAGGATGGAAGTGTTGGTAGTTCCTTTTGACAGTTGAATCTAATGCAAATTATTAGAAATTTTTTTTATGTAGTTGACATATTCTTGGGATTTCATCAACATGCTTTTGTTTTTTCATACACTGAGGTTTTTCAAGATAATTTTTCAGTAATTCTACCAAAGAGAGAGTTCATGTTAACTATTGACATGTTAGCTAAAATCATTCCTATTTCTATTCCATCCTATTAAATGGAACCTGCTGATCCAGTGTAACTGAAATTCCATCATGAATAATTAGAGGTGGTATGATTTATTTTTTATTGCATTTTACCATTGTATTCTCCTGTACACATTGCTAATTAGGTAAACATATGTCTTAGTCTTTGTATTGATTATCAAACATTGAACCAGTTACTGTTAATAATAATTATTATTTACCTAGTATTGTTGATCTCTCTAATTATTTTAGGTAGTATCATTGGTTTTATATGATTTACCATTGGTCAAGGTACCACTAGTTTAGATTCTGAGAAGAGGATATACTGAAGATAGTATTCAATAGTCAATATGGGAATTTTGAGTTTTTGGTTATTCCATTTGGCCTAATAATTTCTCTTGAATTGTTTATGGACCAATTGATTTGAATATTTCATCAGTTATTTGAATATTTTGTTTTTGTGTATATAGATGATACCTTGGTGTGCTCCAAGAAATATGAGGTTCATGAAGACCGTTAAGATATCATTCATTGAACTTTGATAAAAAAAATTATGTATGGTAAGCATTCCATGCGTGAGTTTTGGATATAAGAAGTCACAATTTTGGGACATGTGATATCTAATAGGGGTGTTTTAGCTGATCCTAAAATAGTGAAGACAGTTATATCTTGATATCATCATAGAAATAAGTTTCATATATGAAGATTCATAGGATTATGAAGTTATTATAGACTGTTGGTTTAATACTTTTCTAAGATCACATCTTTGATGAAATATTTATACCGTAAAGGTGAAATGTTTGAATGGAAAACATTTGTTATAGATATTTTGGGGATCTTAATATAAGGTTGATTTTATCACCCATTTTGATTCTTTTGGAACCAGGATCAGGTTATGAAGTATTATGCAACAAATCTTATATAGGATCGGGTTGTGTCTTGAGGCAGGGGAAACATGTTATGGATTATAGTTTATGGAAATTATTCCTTCACGAGAAGAAATAAACTAACCATGATCATAATTTGGTATCTATTATTCAGGAGAACAAACTATGGGGTCACTATTTCTTTGGATAGAGGTTTATGGAAGATCCAAATCACAAAATTTGGATGTATATTTCTCACTCAACGTGCTCTGAAAATGATATAGAGATACTCCAATGACTATCCTCAGACATTTGATTTTGATATCATATATACACCTAGGAATGGAAATGTGGTAGTCAACTAATTGAGAAGAAAACTTCTAACATAAGTAGTGAAGGAATTGGTAGAGTATTGGTGTATGATAAGTTTGATTGGAGATATGATATTGGGAGATAATGAGGATGGTGGAAAGGTGTTCTTCTCATTGGAAAAATTTGACTCATTTTTTAGGAGTGAATTTATATTGATATGATGACAGACACTAATAGATGAATATTGTGAAAAATTATAAATGTTGGGGAGACCTCATGTGAGTTATCTCGGTCTCCCAGTGGAGGGTAGTGATTTCATAGACGTTTGGTTGTTCTGTTATCCTTGAGATAGGATTTTCTTGTCTATGGACAACAGTAAGGTTGTTCTATGTACCGTGGTGCTACAAATATGTACCATGATTTGAGATATACCTATTTGTGGTCGAAAATGATTTGATCCTGTGATGATTTTGTATCATGGAGCCTCACCTTTCAAAGAATTTATGCAGAATACTAGAGGCCTGAAGGTTTTTTGCTGCCATTGCCTATTTTAGTATGGAAAGGGAATGATATTTTCATTTATTTCATTATTGGATTTCCATGGAATCCTTCTAGGAAATATATTATTTGGGAAAGTTTTGATGTACTTACTAAATGAGAACATTTCATTCCAATAAATGAAAAAATTAATGTAAAACAACATGGGGACTTGTATATCCAAGACATAGTGATGCATCATAGGGTTCACTTTGAAGCTATTTATAATATGGACTCGAGATTCACATAAACATTATAGAAATTTATTTATAAAGAAATGTGTTTCATGTTTAGATTTAGTATAACTTATATTCTATAGATAGATATACTTATAGATAGGGATATCTTGGTTCTTGAGGTTATTGTTTGGGATCATATTCTTCATTTGGGTGGATTTGTTTATAGAAATTTTCTTTTTTTCAAGTTCACATATAACAATAATTATCCAGTTTATACATTGATATAAACCATTGAGTATTTTTATGGTCATTCCATGTAGATGTCTCTTGTTATGGGAAAAGTTGGGAGAGTGGTCCTTGGTTGGACTGAGAATTACTGAGGAGATGACATAGGTAGTGTAGTTCATATAGAGTTGTTTGATCATGACATTGAGTAATAAAAAATATTATATGAACTGTCAGCATCAGCTAATGGCGTTTGAGGATGGCGATCTTGTCTTTCTATGTGTTTCACCTTGTATGGGACATCATTGGTTGGGTAATCTGGCTATGTTGGAACCACGTATTATGGCATCCTTTGAGATCGTTGAGTGATTAGGGAGGGTGGACTATCGGTTTTAATTACCATGTAGTGAGAATTATATACACAATGATCTTTATGTATTTTTGTTGAGTATGTATATACTAGATTCATCTAACGTAATTACATCAGGGGTGTTGTTTTTGAGCTTGATACCTCTTTGGTAGATGAACACATTTAGATTATAGATTTCAAGGATAAGGTACTGTGTGTTAAAACTATTACCCTTTTTTGGTTACTATGGTAGTGCATACAAGATCACCATGAAATGTGGGAGCGTGATTAATTGATGAGGCAGCAGTTTCCTTATCTTTTTATAGGATCATTGAACATCAACTATTTATATATATATATAGCATTTATAGTGGGGAAATTATAACTCCCTATTAATTTTATGTCTTGTGTGTTCTGATCTTTGTTTATGGGTTTCCTTTTGTTCTTTAGGAGATTATTTTTTGCCTAAATTTGGTTGGATACTTATATTGGTGAAGTCATTATTTTTTTGGGATTTTATTCTTTTACATGTAGTTTGCTACTATTTTATGGGTAGTTACATGAAATGTATCTGGGTTAAAAATGTGTAATTATATTGAAACTCATCCAGTGAGATGAATTAGTATAACAGGAATTTACACATTGTGTAATGGCTACATGTCATATAATGTGAATTAAAATTTTTAATTAAATAGGAGACATAATTATCAGTGTAACTTAAAATAAAATGAATTCCTGACATGTAAGAGATTACGAGTTGTGTAATTCCATGAGTTCATGTTTTTAGAGTGTCATGTGGGTTCTTGAGTTCTCATTTTTTTAATCATTCTCCTCTCATCTAGAGCACTTACCCCAAATAAATATCATGGTTTCCAATATACTTTTTTAAAGTTGGGTAGGTTTTCTATACTCTAGAGTTAGGTGGATCTGTTCAATTGTTTTAATTTCATGAATTTGTAGTTGAAAATATTTGTTTGTTAATATTTAAATTTGAATGGTCTATATTGAAATTGAAAAGTTAATGTTTTCGTGTTTGTAAAAAAAATTTACTTTGAAAACAAAATTTCCTGGATTTAAACATGGGAAATGGATTTTCAATCTCAGAATTAGATTACCTTTGATTTGAAATGGAATTATAAAAATGTGATGTTGGTTTTAAAAAATAAATTTTCAATCATTTAGTTATGGGAACCTTAAGTATATCTAGATATATACACAGGTATCCTTCATGTGTGTGACACCACTAGGAGGAAACTTCCTACATGTCCACAGTCTATAGAAGGCTATGTTGTTAGACGGATCAAATTGTATGCCTTGTTAGGATTTTGTGTGTCTAGAATATATTTTCCCAAAGGGTAGAGCATGGTCGGTGGGTGAATTGTGGTTTCTAGTTGTGTATTACATGTTAGATTATTTCATGGATTGTGAATCACATGTATATTTATATTTCTATATATTTAACTACTTGATTCTAAATTTTTAAAACTCAAAGATTTTTAAAAAGAGGCTTCCAAATTTTTTATTTATAAAAAACTCTTATAAAACTACTCATTTAATGATTCAACATGTGAATTTATATTATTTGAATATATAAAGATATTTTGGTGGTATCCTATTGGGCTTTGTTCTTCACACCCTACTTCTTACTATGGGAAGTTGTAATCTTTTTTTAGGATTCATGTAAATGAAATAAAATTTTGTAGCATGAATTATTCTATTTACATTGATGTTTCATTTACGGATATTTTTCAGGATATTTTTTCACATGGAGATTTTTTTTATTTACTTTTATTTCTTTCGTGTTTAGCATGTTCGGTACTGTTGTATCACCCTTTGTTTCCAACCTGTACTCTGGTGTATTGTTTGAGTTTCATAAATATGAGACTTGTTTTTTATTTCTTTATTTTACACCACTCTGATATGGGATGAATTGGGTAAATTTTCATGTTGATCAGGGTTAGTTTTTTGCATATATGGTAATGGAAAATTAATTACATATGTTCATGAGATGGTAGTCCACTGGACTCACAAATGGTGGTTTTGTTTCACATTTGATGGAAGGTAAGAAAGTTGTATTTTTTTATATTAATATAAAAACACCATAGTACATGTGATATTTAATTTTAACTATATAATAATTGTTAAGTGAGATTTTATTGAAGGGTAAGAAGAAATAAAATTAAAAGACTCATAAAAAACAATACCTCTTGTTTTGAAAGTATCTTATGATAAAAACCTTAAGACCCCCACAGATGGTATTATGACCTTATTAATTCATTAATAAAGTGTAAAGGAATTTTATAAAGGTAATAATTAGTGTTTTGATAAACATTTTTATTTTATTCTAAATAAATTATAAAATATGATGACATTTTATATGAGAGTAGAGGGGAACTATTATAATTTATCAAAATGTTAAATTAATAAAAATTTATTTTCATTCCCCAATGTCCTCAAATTGATTTATCTAGAATATAATATAGGTATGTTCTTAAATTATCTCAATAAAATTTCATTATATGTTTTTTATTAAATTTTTTCTATTATATTTTTGTTTTAACTCCTCATTAACCATTTCATAAATAACCTGAAAACTATGTTACTTACTCATTGATGGTCAATATAGTTACTATAAATGAAAAAACAGGCAATAATTGGAACATGGTTTATATAATCAAACATATAATAATCTCATGGAAAAATATGATTTTATTAGTAATTTTTTATCATTGAATAAAACATTATATATTATGATATTTCATTAATATCAATTTTTAGAATTATTTATTTCATTCATTTTAATAATATCATGAACAAAAGTAAACTACCAAAAAAGTTTAATAAATATATACCGCGACTTTTAATTCTATTAAATTCCATTATAACTTTAATTATCTCAAATAATTTTACATTTACATTTCTAAATTCAGTTATTTAATTTTCCATTAATTGAATATTTAATGACTCTGCACTGTTTAATAGTTTTGGGTACTTATATCATCACTAAAATTTCATAATAAATTACAATGATGAATATAAAAATTTATATATCATAATATATGTTATAATAAAACATATAATCTGTTTTACATTATTATAAAAATATTATAGATATTAAAAATAGGAGTGTGACATTTTATACTTTTCATTAAATAAAATATTATAAATTTTATACACACATCCAAATGAATAAAGAAATCCATATAACCAAAAAATAAATAATAATAGATGAAATTTATTTATCCAATAAATTTATGGGGGTATTTGGTTCATTTTATTAAACATGACATTTAATTTATAACATTAATTTCTATATTTTACTGTTACCGTGGTAATAAATATTACTAATGTAACTATAATTTTTGACCAAAAAATAAATGGTAAATATTTTCCAAATTAGGACCCATTTATTCTAAATATGGAATAAATATTTTAAAATTAAAAACATAGAATTTGTAGAATTTAATTTAACAATAAACCAGAAAAAGGTGATGAATGTTTTTTATAAAAATTCAATTTTAATGTAAAAATGTTTTTATAATAAATTCTTGAAAAAAATCATTTTCAAAAAACATTATTGGATTATTTTAATAAAAAATAAACCAATTATTATTTAAAAATAACCAAAACATATTTGGAATTCATCAACACTTGAAAATAAATTCAAATCTTATTAAAAAAAACTTTTTACAATTTAGTAAAATAATGATACTTTTAGAATATTTTAAAAAATTCATCCAAAGATGATTTAAAATGAATATTTATAAGATGAAAATAATTTTACCAATTTAAAATTCAATAATTGAAAAATTATTGTTTTAAATAAATGCACATAAAAAATGCTTTAATAAAACCATTTCATTTTGGATTTAAAAATAAATTAAATTATTTCCAATTTATATTACTCTAAAATAAATAAAACATTATATTTTCATTTCATAATGGAAGAATGATTATAATTCCTGAAATATTATAAACATTATATACCTAGGATAAACTCAAAGGCAAAGCTACTCATAAGGAAACTAATCCAACTTTCTCTAGTACTTCATATAGTCCAATTAACATTGGGCTTAACTTCCCATTTTTAAAAAAATGCATAACACTTATCTATGGATATACTATATGAAAATCATGATCACCTACCTCAATGTAAATATATTTCCATTGATCACTCAATTAACTTTTCTTTCGACTCTGAGCTATCCCCATATGTTGAAGAATTAAGCCCTATCATAAAAAATGTTTCCTCCTCCAACTATACTCCCATAAATTTTATTTTTCCTACTTCATCCCATAAAGATGAACTCCAACATCAATTTCCTTATAATTCCTCAAAATCTTATAAATTTATAATATAATGAAAACTATTATTATAACAAAACTCAACTAAAGAAATATACAAATCCCAAAATCCATAGAAATATACTAAAGAAGAGAGATAAATGTCATATATGGTACTAATTGTTCATTTAGACTATCCTTTAGATTGAAGACGAAATTTTTTATATAAATTTATTTCTATACCCATTAATTTTTAAAGTACACTCCTAGAATTTAATATAGACATGGGATTAGAGTCAGAGTTAATTGAGGGAGAAACTATATGTATCCTAACTATCTCCTTCAGATACAGTAAATAAAGTGGATTCAAATACATAGTATCCAAAATGGTATTGGAATACCTATATTTAGATAATAAATCCATATTAACCCAACTCAATATGTTACCTCAATATGTATTTGGTAACTCAACCATGAAATCCATTGATACATTCTATCATTTTCACTTTGTAACTTGAAATTAATGAAGCATCCTCTTTGGTGATTACCATTCTAAATTAGCCTATTTATAATTCATACACTTCATCATAAATTCAATAATATATTATTTCATTCTATACAATTATTAATACTCCCAAATTTCATTATACATATTAGGTCTTCTAGAATGAAAAAAATAATTGTCACCTATGATCTTCACACATAATTATATTCATTATATATGCATCACAAGGAACATATAATATGTTACCAAATATTAAAACACCATGTTTTTTAACATTAAATTAATGAAATATATCATTCATAAAAAATTAAACATTTTCTCATAACAAATGTTATTACATGTGATCATTCATAATTTTACCTGTCCAAGTCGACGGTACAAAAACCTAAAACAATATGGAGGAATATCATATATGAATAAATTCTAGGAAAAAATTATTTAAATTGTTAACCAAAGGAAAATGTCACAAATGTAACATGGTTAATGTTACATTATTTTATTGACTTAGAGCATCATATATATTTTTTCCTTTTTCAAGAGCATTAATAATAGAGAAGTGAAAATCTCTATTCAGTTTATGAAATATTTTCTATCACATGTTTAACTATATCTATAGAAATATACACATAAAAATTTTATGAGAATTATATATCACACACTTTGATTAATTTAAATAATTCAAAAAAAATTTAAATGAAAACACCCAATAACTAATTCCGGATCATTTTTAGGATATATAACTCATGAGGTTTTACTTTACATATCGTATAAGAAATTTCCTAATCAATATTTTCCAAAACAAAGCCATGTCCCTTTAATGTGGAATTACTTTAATAAAATACATAATATATATATTTAAATTATAGAATTGGTTAAATCATCAGTATTATTTTTAGTTAAATAAAACAATCATCACCTTATTCTATCTAGTTGAATTTAACTCATTTTTTAGTTAACTTATTCAGTAGGATAGATAACTATGAAAAGTTTTCAAAAATACCTTCATTTGTAAGCTAATATTCCAATAAAACTATGAATAATAATGAAATTTTTAGTTCTTTTACACTCTTTAAAAAACACATTTTTGAACGGTAAATGATCATCCCATATATATAAAAACCATTACCTAAGGAAAAACAATCACAAGAAAAATTTACAATTACTAAATATCGTGGGTAGTTTTTTTAAGCACTTCAAAAAAATCCTAATGTGTCATTAATGATCCTTGTGACATTTAGTATAATATAATATATTGTTAATAAATACAACCCCAAAAATTCCCAAATATTTATGGACTACATGATTCTTAAGTTCAAAGAATACAACTGGAGTATTAGATATTCTAAAGCGAATAACTATGAACTCATTATTCCCATTTATTATATGAAATGTAGTTTTTAGTTTATCTTACGTTTTAACCTTCCAATAATGGCACACTAACTATAGATAATTCTTAAAAAAATACTACACTCACAATAGATATTCAGAGAAATCATCAATATGAGGGAATGGATGATTTTTCTTAATAACATTGTAATTCGGATCTCTATAATCTATGGAAAACCACATGGAACCATTATTATTTTTAACAAAATAATTGAGGAACCCAAAGGTGATGTACATGTATAAATTAAAACATTACCTAGAAACTACTAAAGTTATGCTTTCAGTTCCAAATGTTATATATTATCCAACTGATGAGGTGGTTCTGATATTTTATTAACATCACGTATTAACTAAACAGTAAAACCGATCATTTGAATTGGAATAACACTTGATAAATGATGAGGAGATAATTATTTTTATTAATTTACTACTATTTCATCAATAAATTATAAGGTTTCATTCATTTAAAAATCATTTCCTATGTAGCATTCATTTCTATCTATAATCAACTTCTCAGCTTCTTGATTGGTTATCAAATGTATGACATCACTGAACAAAACCTTGTTGAATCTTTAATCTATATAATCCTGATATACTAAAAGCCCATCCATATCCAAAATAATATCAAAATATACCATGTTTAGTTCAACAATGTAGGTATAAAATACCAGTCCACTAAGAAAAATAGGATGATTCCTATAAATCATAGATTATTTCATATTTCCACACATTTTTTTCACCAAACGTTCTATCATACATTCAATACATTATATTCCCATTACTCTTTAAAATATATATGAAATGAATGGATGTAAAGGTATTCAGTCAAAAATGTTATTGGAGTAATTAAATAAATATGTAACATTCCTATCACCACATCATTAGACTATCCTGCAAAACCTTAGTAGTAGAAAAATAATTTTCAACACCATTATTATTTCATAATTGATGATTTCCATCTGGTGTAACTAACTTCATACACTTATTAGCATAATAAACCAACTATATCCATCAAGAAAACCCCACTAATTGATGAATATATGTTCCCCCATTATATTATTGTTCAAGACTCTATTCTTTACAGTCATGATCCTTGTGACCAATCATACGACACCAACAACAATTTCCATAATTGTATAGAAATTCCTGAGGATACTTTTTAGCATACTTATCATAAAATGAGAACATAATTTTATTACCTAAGTGTTTCATGCATGAATTTTATTTCACTTCATGTAATCTACACCTTTTTTCCAACTTGTTTTCCAGGGATACATGATCATCATCTTAATACATTTTAATTTCACAGTATACCAAAAAAAAAGTTTCTCAAAACATTTTAAATCAAAAGAATATAATGCCATTTGATAGCTTTGGTTCAAACCTGATTAAAAATAATTAATCATACTATCAAGATCTTGGATTATAATTGGTAAATACCCGACCAATATTGAAAAATTTCCATCTTGCACAACTTCAATATCTTCAACTTGTTGCAAAAATGGAAGTAATTATTTCTCCATCATATGTCAAACAACCATATTGAAATATTTCAAAGGAAAGGAATATGTAAATTTGTCCCATTATAGGGAATCAATATCATATATAATATTTGGAATTATTAATCAAATACAACCATTTATTATCTCCCAAACAAAAATGAAAAAAAGTTAAGGTTTACCCTTTCATGTTTCAAATAACCCATAACATCAAATCTCATCTCCAAAGAATTAATCCTTCCATCAATAACTACTTGGTCAGAATATACACTTAATTCTAGAATATTTTGTCTCATAAAATGCTCTATTATTATTATATTCATATTTGGTATATTTGGTTTCTCTCTATCTTTGATTCTGCCATCCTTTATATCTTTCATATACTAATCCATCATAGAAACATATTGCACAACACCAATTTTGTCCACTACGAGTTGTTAATGTAAAATGATACCACCCTCTTGGTTCCTTCATACGATAACCTCCTTATTTAAAATACATAAAAAATATTATGAACATACAGAATTTAGTCAAAGAAACAATGTAATCACGTAATTATCTATCATTTAAACATAAAAATTAGTTAAAAACTCTTAAGGTTATTTAAGTATGCTTATCCTAACCCCTAATGTTATCTAAAGCATAATATGATACTATATATTAGGTAATGACCTTAAATTTTATATATTCTAGTGACATTATACATTATTTATCTTTCATCTATTCCAAATAATATTTTAGTTTTATTTTTTTAGAGATTTAGGTCATAATTATTACATAATAAATACATATATATATTCTGACCCTACTTTTTATTACATTACTATTACATCATTTTAATTAAAAAAATAAAAACATTACAAATTGATGATCCAAAGTTTTACTGTCTCTAAAAAACCAATAACATACATAACATTTACAACATAAAATAGAAAATTTTATTTAACTCCTTCCCAAGCTTCATATTATCCCTTGTGTTATCTTCAATACATGTAATCACCTGAAGATATACATTAAAAGGTTATGAGATAATAATACCAATAAAAGGATATATAATATCATGAAACAATATGATATGGGGTGAAAGATATCATAACTTTATAATCATGAGCAGAATAATTAAATAAAGGAATTGAATGTTGAAATGTCTAAAAACGAAACATCTGGTCTTAGTTTTCAAATTCCAGACATAATTGTGAACAAATATATCATTATGTTCATGAATATTTCACATTAATCATGAGATAAATAAAATTACCAAATATTTTTTAGCTCTATATAATTTTGGGTGCTCCCATCAAAACCTATCATTTACTTTGCACAATATAATTTCGGGTGCACCAGTAACATCATAACATTTACAATATCATGCATTCCACATAACACATATATCAATATGGGACCTAAAATAACCCATGTAAAGGAATGGATTTAATTTAATAAAACATTTATTCATACTTTTTGGGTTCCAAAATGAAATATGGAATAACATACTTGATATAAGAATCATCAACTTTGAGTGAAGAAGAAACAGCCTTGAAAAGTAAAAGCTATGTTTTTTTGAAAGAATGGTTCTTTTGGAAAACATTTTGTTCATCATAATATCAATTATAAAAATGTATATATTAAAAAATGTACAATAATGATTATGAAATCATATACTAGGAATATCTTTACTGAAAATGTGGTAAAAGAGGTAAAAACCCTGAAGAAAGAGAGTTGGGTTTGAGAATTCCCCTTACCTTGTGTCTATATGCTTTCTTCAATTCTATATCCTATATAATAACATTAGATTAATTAATAAAATATTCCATATACTTTTATAAATTAATTTGATTCATTATAGTTTTATTAAGTTTATTTATGTTCATTTTTATGTGTTATCTAGTTAATGTCATCATTCAGGAGTATTCATTTTCATGGTTGTAATGATCACGTCATTTGTATACATGAATGGAAGTTCAATTAAATGAGGTTGAACATCCAGAATTGTATTATATGTTATTAATGATCCACTAGAATATTAAATGTTCTTTCAAATAATTTTTTCATATAACTTTATTATGATTCATGCGATAAAAGTTAATGATGATATTTTGGGTTAATTTTGGTGGGTTTTCGATCACAATGAACTTGTTTTGTTTTATAATTTAGTATTATGAGTAGAAGTTATTTATATAACATAAAAGGGGTTATAAAATAAACATTAAAATATTTTTTAAACCATTTATTGGTTTTATTAACATCATTGATGGGTTTTAAGTAAAATAAAAGTGAATCGCCCACGATGTCAGTAAATTGACGCATCAAGGGTAACAATTTCATTTTTAAGAAAAAAGATAGTGACGGAGGTGTTTAATGTTAAATATGAAATTAAAATGATTCAATTACAGTTAATTTAAGGTACTAGTTTTTTTTTCATTTGGATTAAGGGATTTTGGGAGATAATAAGAAAAGAAATTGAAAATTAAATGAAATTAAAAGAAAAATAAAGAGGATTTACCTTCTAGATTCTCCTCTTGAGATCCTCCTCAACACACCTAGGGTTGGTATTTTGATTACACCAAGAGCTCATTGATGTCATGGTGGGTCTAGGGATAAGTATTTCCCATAATTTAATCATGGATCAAATCTTAAGAGGTGTGAGGAGAAGAGAGAGTGGGGTAGTATTTATACTGGAGGAGAGGGTTGTTTTCTCAATATTTTAATCATTAGTTTCTAATTTTGGAACAATACTATGAATAGATTGAGAATTATCAATAAATATAATCAAATAATGAAAAATAGTTCTATATATTGGTCTTAAATCATCCTTAAATCTTCTATGATTCCATAATTCACGTATTTAGCTATTATTTTGAATTATCATATTTTATTGTTCCTAAAAATTCCAGTATTTTAGAAAAATCCCAAAAATACACACTCTCCATTTTTTGAAAATTATAATTAAAAAATGGAATCCATTTTATTGAAATAGGTTTCTAAATAATATTAGATTAATTTTTATTTAAAATCCTCATTTACATGGAAAATACAGATTTTAAAATTATAAATTATTTTACAACACTTTGAAAAACATTACTGGTCTCATAGAATTATCATAAAATAATAATACATAAAAAATATTAATTTATGAATAAATGTTATTAGAATAAATTTTCTTATAAATTATTTAATTAATTATAATATTTTATTTTTATTTTTATAACTTACAAAAATACAAACACTTATTTAATAATTTTTAAATTGTTCATTTACTTAGATAATGATATAATTATACCATTTTTTATTTTTAAGATGACTAAATTTTATTTATAATTACATGGGGGGTCTAATATTCATTGATCCATTTTATAGTTCTTAAAATTCTTATTACTATTCCCAAGGTAATGTTATTTTTTCATCATTATTGGTTCCTTAAATTATATAAATACTTTTTATTTCAATAATTCATCATTTATAAAAACTTTTATTTTGATATCTATGTGATTTTATTCTATTTATATTATGTGACATTAAATTAATAAGGGATAAATTCCGTCGATAAATGTTTGGGTCATTATATTCTTCACCGCTATTGAAATTTCTTCGATGAAATTTTATTTTACATAAACATGTGAGGGTACTTCTCATTCATCACCTCCTCTGGTTCCCATGTTCCATCTTCATACTTATGTTTCCTCCACCAGACATTGAAATGGTGGGTTTTCTTATTGTGTAGAACCTTATCTCTCTGATCTAGAATCATTAATAGGTGTTCCTCTTAAGAGAGATCATCTTCCACCTATACCACTTCTGTGTTTAGTACCTATGAGGGATCCAGTATGTAATTTATCAAGATTGATACTTGGAAAAATCATGAACATGAGCCATATTTAGTGGAAGTGAATGTCAATAGGCCATGGATCCAATACCATCAAATACATTAAAGAGTCCAATAAACCTTGTGCTTAGCTTCCCTTTCCTTCCAAACTGCACGACCCTCTTACATGGTGGCATTTAAAGGATGAATTTATCTCCAATGTTGAAATCCATGTCTCTTTGATGATTGTCATCATAGATCTTTTTCTGACTTTGAGTAGCTTTGATATGTTTCTGGATGGATTGAATATTCTATTTCTTATATTATAAAAGATCATGTACAAGTATCTTTATTTCATCCACTTCATCCCAAAAGGTCGGAGTTCTACATCACATTCCAAATAAAGATTCATATGGGGCCATATGAATACTCGAGTGGAAGCAATTATTGTATGAGAAATCAACTAATGAGATATGTTGATCCCATTTTGCTTTTATTTCTAAGGAGTATGATCTCATCATATCATTGGGAATCTTAATAAACCTTTTATATTGGATATTAATTTGGTGGTGATAGGTCATGATAAATTTAATTCATTACACAATGAAAGTTGAGGACCCCTCCAGAATTAAATTTTATCCTTGGATCACGATCAGAGACAATTTATAGTGGAACCCCATTTAGTCTAAACAATTCCATTATATATATCTTTGTATGTTGTTCAATCAAGATTTATTC
This sequence comes from Viscum album, assembly GCA_963277665.1. Lineage (NCBI taxonomy): Eukaryota > Viridiplantae > Streptophyta > Magnoliopsida > Santalales > Viscaceae > Viscum > Viscum album. The sequence continues at coordinate 1,606,085,299 of OY728161.1, forward strand.
TCTTATTGTGATAAATTGGGCAGTTTTGTTGAGTCTTTCCACCACAAACAATATCAATTCATTCCTTTAGATATCTTCGAGAGAGTTGTGGAAATGTCCAGAGTGAAATTATCCCATTTTTAGATGGTAATATGCATTGGTTGTATCATCCATTTGGTATTATATCACTATAATTTGTCTTGTTCACATATCAAAGACCTTGATATATATTCCAAAATCTCATTCTTCATATTACCCTACTAGAAGTGTTCTATGAGATCATTTCACATCTCAATGATATAAATATTGATAGATAATGTTACAATATGAGCATTTTCCAGTAAACCCTTATTTATACAAAGTGATAAATTCACACAAAGCAACATACCAAGCCGAGTCTCACCATCATCATCAATACTGAACACTAGTAGCTTCCCTTCCTTTACTGCATTCACCCTCTTTTTCAATTCGGTATCATCCCTTTGTGCCTCCTTAATCTTATCTTGGATAGATGGTTAGGGGATAATTTGAGAAAGTTAGGATTTGTTCCTTACCATTATGATTTTCAAATCCACCCTTTTCATATGCATGATGATATGGTCTTTCTCAATCCGCAACATGGATAGAGTAGCAGGTTCCTTCTACTAAAAGCATTTGATACATTTTTTTCCTTAGTGAATAGAGAAATAATATTATTTTAATATATATAACCATATCCATTGATTCATGTTGATCTCACTTTGTGTGAATAAATACTTTAGGCTCTTGTGATCAGTGCAAATTTCACAATTCTCGTAATAGAGGTCGTGCCTCTAGATTTTCAAGGAAAAATCATTGATGTAAGATCTAGATCATGAGTAGGATAGTTCTTCTCATGGATCTTAAACTGATGTGAGTTTGGGATATAACATTATTATTTTTCATTAGTACACATCCCAAACATTTCTTTGATGCATCAATGTATATCACAAAACATTTTCCCTATTTTGGTAATGTGAGTATTTGTGCAGTGACCAACCTTCTCTTTATCTATTTGATGATTTCCTCACATTCATATATCCAGAAATACTTTACCCCATTCTCTATTAACATATATATAGTGCATGAAAATCATGATAAATTTCTCAAAAACATTTTTTAGTACCCTTTTACAGTAAGAAAAATACATATTTCTATGACACTAGAGGGTCTTATCCATTCCTCAATCGCCTTTATATTTGAAGGGTCCACATAAATTTCCTCACATGTGATCACATGTCCCAATAATGTGACTTATTTCATACAAAAGGTACACTTTATAAACTTTTTATACAACTTATCCTACCTTAATGTCACCAACACAAGCCTTAGATGTTCTTCATATTCCTCCTTTCTACTGGAGTAGATGAGAATTTCATCAATAAACGCTACAACAAATTAGTTGAGCTAATGTCTAAAGACTCTATTCATAAAATCCTTGAATATTTCATGAGACTTAGTAAGTCCAAATAGAATCAATAGAATCTAATAGTTCCCATACCTTGTACGGAATGAAGTATTCTTAATATCTTCTCTCTTCACCTTTAGCTGATGATATCTAGAATGGAGATCCACCTTTGAGAAGTATAGAGATCCTCTCAACCAATCGAACATGTCATAAATACTTATAATAGGATGCTTTTTCATATTAGTGCTATTTTTGAGTTCTTGAAAATCGACACACATCTACATTGATCCATCCTTCATCTTGACAAAGAGCACTGGTGCACCCCAAGGTGATTCACTAGGGCGTGTGAAAACTTTGTCTAAGTGATCTTGCAGCTACTTCATTAACTCCTCCAGTTCAACAGGAGCCATCCTATAGGGACACATTGAGATAGGAGTAGCACTGGGTATGATTCATATTGGAAACTATACATCACAATCTGGAGTTTTCTGAGAAATACTTTAGAAAATACATCATTATATTCCCTCACAATGGGAATTTCTTCTAGGTTCATACTTTCCTTTCACTCAACTATTTGAGTGGGGAAGCTTCTTCATAGGGATTAAAAATCAACAACATTGAAGGATTTTCTAAAGGATATTAATGGTCTTCCATTAATTTATAGAGGAACATGGGACGACTCAGAATATGAAGAGATATTTCTTTCTCCTAACAGATGATGTCTGATCTATATAACAAGAACAATCGATGCCCATTATAGAATCGTATTTCATCATGGTAAGTATTATGAGATTCAATGTAAGAATCTTCCCACATATACTAATATTAGAAGATTCCACACATTGGTTAAAATGATTGCATTATGTGGGGATTTTACAGGCATCTCTACATCAATGATTTGGGGCTTCGATTCAATAGTTATATAAAACTAGCAATATATAAAGGAATGTGTATAATTGGAATAAAGTAATACATTTTTCATTCCTGAGTTAATAGGATGTGTAACATTTATGAATTTGTTTTTTTTCAATTCCATGGTAGTGATGTCATAAACATTTACTCTCTCCTCTAGATTTGGTGGCTGCTGACACTGATTACCCTCAAGGACTCAAGGTATAGTGCACTAGCTAGCATAGAGGCCTTTCTACCTACAGTTAATGAATTGATCCATGGGTGGTTCTCTCCTTTCATCCTCAACATTTTATTTCCTAATCATGTATTTTCAACATTCATGATATTGGTGGCATTCTCTCCCACAGTTGAATCATTTTCCCACACCTTTGAGACAAATCGCATGATTCCTATTTCTACATTTTTAACATGTCGTTGGTTGAGTTTTATTTCCAACATTCTCATTAGATAATCCGAATAGAAACTCTATCATTAGTTTATTATCATCATAGACATGGTACCACTCTCCAACTCTATATCCACATTCATATCAGATCGAAAAACATCTTCATAACTCCCAATGTCTTGAATTGTAAGATCCTTTTGAAGTTGTGGTTTTAATCTAATAGATAATATATCAATTTTTCTATCATTATTGATCATTAAAACTAAATTGTACCATTAATTCCTTGTGAAATTCACTTCATAGGTCATGGTAGATTGTCCATACTTTTTATTTAGATCTTTAAATTTTCCATCCATCATTGTATAAAGATTTTGAGGAAATTAATCGAAAATAAACATTATCCTAAGGTCACCCCACTTCATATCTTCAATTTATTCCCTCCTCTTGGTGTTCTTAATCAACACACACTACTGGTCAAACTATTCAACTAGATGATAAACAGACCGAGTCACCTTCTTCATCATAGAATAGTGAATCACAAAAAAAATTTCCTTCATTGAGTTAACCCACTGTTCCACAACTAATAGATCTGAAGATACACTAAACTTCGATGACCTTTTCTGCATAAAAAACTCAACATCAAGTTTCTCCCTCTTTGTTGAAGGATCACATTCACCATTAATCAGGTTTTTATTCATAAGATGAGATAGTTGGGTAAGAGTCTCAATGAAATTTTAAAGTCCACCTCCCAAATCATTGGGGATATCATTCAGGAAATCACTGCATCATCCCCCACCCAGGTTGTTGTCATAGATTCTCTCAGTTCCCATAATTTTCTAAAAAAGAAAAGGTTATAACAAAAGATAATTCAAAAATTAATAAATAAATAATTTATTCATATGTGAAATTAATCCTAAAGGAATATATTATGGGATCCCTATTTTTTAAAAAAATCTTATTGTGAGCATACATATACTTAATCTAATACTATGGGTTTCACTAATGTTTAGTTATCATAATTCAAAAAATAACTAAACCATCCAATAATACCAAATATAGAGACCCTGTTTTTTATTACATTTCTATTAAATGATTTTAAAGAAAAAAACATAAAATAATTAAAAAATAGGATAGAAATTTTTAGGTTCTTGGGAAAACAAGGACCATAAATAACTTTTACAATATAAAACATAATAAATTCTTTAGTTCCTTCTTCTCTATCTTATTATTATCCCATATGTCCTCCTTAGTGCATGTAGTCACTTCAAGATATACATCAAAATTGGTGAGATAAAGATAATAGTAAGGGGATATATAATATCATGAAACAATATGACATAGGGTGATAATAATTATACCATCATCATCATGTGAGGAAGCATTAGATAAAGGCATGGAATGTGGAAATTCATAAAAATGAAACATCATGTCTTTGTGGTCATCTACCTCACATAGTTGTGAAGATAGATAACATCATGTTCATGAATATTTTACATACCTCATGAGATACATCTAATTAAACAATGCATTGGAGAACTGTATAATTCTATGATCACCGATCACATATTAACTTTTACTTCTCTTTATATAATTCTCGGAACACCCACCAAAAATAACATTTAAATTATCATTCATTCCACATAGAACATATATCCATGTGTGACATAAAATAAACCATGTTAAGGATTGGGTTTAATTTAATAAATATTAAATTCATAATATTTGGATTCCAAAAATAAATTTGGAATAACAGATTTGATATATGAATTTTCAACATTGTTTGAAGAAAAAAATCCTCGAAAATAAAAATGATTGTTTTTTTTTTGAAATAAGAGTACTCTTAGAAAACATAATGTTTTTCATAAACTCAATTAGAAAAAAATTATATAAAAAAAGGTAATATAATTATTAATAAATTATATATAAGTAATATCCATACTGAAAATGTGCTGAAAGAGGGAAACCCCCAAAAAATAGAGTTTGGTTCGAGAATTCCACTTACCATGTGTCTATACGCTTTATTAAATTTTATGTCATGTATAATAGATTTATATTAATTTATTAGAAAGTATAGAACAATTTAGACCTAAATTTTATTAGTCATAATTTTATTAAGTCCATTTATGTGTCTTTATATGAGTTATATAGTTTTATTTCATCGTTCAGGAGAATTCGTTTTCATGATCGGTTCTTTTGTATACATGAATGGAAGTTCATTTAATATGAGTATGAACTTCCAAAATTGTTATTATATATTATTTAAAATACTAAATAATATTAAATAATAATTCGTATGATTTGTTTATAAACCATTATTATGATTCATTATATAAATGTTTATGATGATTGTTTTATGTTAATTTTGATTTTTCTTCGATCATAACGAACTTGTTTTGTTTTGTCATTTAGTATTATGATTATAATATATTTACATAACATGAAAAGGGTTTTAATATACCATTGAAAATATGTTTTAAACCATTTAATGGTATATTTTACATCCTCAAATGTGTTTAAGGAAAATTAAATTTCATCACCCATGTTGTTAGTAAACTGACACATCACGGGCAACGACTTCATTTTTAAGATAAAAGAGAGAGATCGAGAAGTTTAATGTTGGGTCATACATTAAAATTTTATAATTATTGTATATATATTATACTATATTAATAATTTGATTTTTATTAATGTAGGTTAGATTTGAATATGAAAATAAATTGAAATTGAAGGGAAAATAAATGAAAAAGTGAGAGGATTAACCTCCCGAACTCTTCTCTTGGGATCCTCCTAAATTATACTAGGTCGGGTCATTTAATTATTCCAAGAGACCCTATATTTTTGGTAGGGTATATGGAAGATTATTATTAATAATTTTGTAAATGATCAAAGCTTGAGAGGTGTGTAGAGAAGTGGGGGAGAGGGGGGTATTTATAGTGAAGGATATGTGAGTTTTCTCTATATTTTTTTCATTAGATTAATATTTTAGATCAAGATTACGTAAATTTTTAGCATTATCATCAAATATATTAAAATAGTAAAGGATATTTTGATATTTTTATCTTATATTATACTTAAATCATATATGATTCAATAACTCATTTATATATCTTTCATTGTATTTTAACATATTTTACTATTCATGAAAAATTTATATATTTTAGAAAAATAAAAAGAACCCAACCTGGTAATTTTTCAACATGTAGAATTTAAAAATTGACACCATATTATTAAAAAAATATATAAATTAAAAGAAATTTAATATTTAATTAAAATCCCCAATTTCTTGGAAAATAATGATTTTAAAATTATAACTGATTTTATAACACTTTGAAAACTTTCATAAGGACTCGTGAAATTAAGTTAAAATAAAATGAAATAAATATATTAAATTATGAATACATTTTATGAAACTATATATTCATTAATGTATTTTAATTAATCATAAAATTTTAATTACATTATTATGAATTAAAAAATTCTAACACTTAATTAATAATTTTTAAACCATCCATTTACGTGGAAATGATATAATTATACAATAATTTTATTTATATGATGCATAAAAAAATTTATAATTTCATGGGTGAGTATACTATTTTTTGGCCAGTTTAATATTCATGAGGGTTATATTACTATTCTTAATCTGAAGTTACTTTTTCATCTGTATTGGTTACATAAATTCTAGAAGTACTTATTTTTTAATTAATTATCCATTTATGAATATTTTATTTTTGTGTCTATGTGAATTTATGTGATTTATACTATGTGAATTTAATATAATAAGAGGTAAATTCCATTTATAAATTATTAGGTTATTACAACATATAAAAAGTGGAAACATCTAATTAGTATCCATTTTTCACATAATTTAAAAAAATTAAAATTAAACAAGATTTATTTTAATGAATAGTATTCCGTAATTTCATTATAAATTATTCCTTTCTATTATCCATCCTTAATCCCCGTGAGATTTTTATTATGTGTTATGGGAAAAAATCATTTTAAGTGACATAATAAGAAGAAGTATAATAGTCAATTGGACAAAATGATAATTCCTGAAAAATAATTTTTTAAAATATATATAGTTTTATTAAAAAGGTGAATCATTTTCATCTTAATATTTCAGAATATTACCTTTGAAAACCAAATGATTCAATCAAAAATCCTTTAAAAGAATAAAAAAACTTTTGGGTGACTTGGGAAATCATCCTAATAAAACCCTTAAATACCCCTAAATAATTCCTTATAATTGGAATAACCATATGGATGACTTATAATAAAATTATCTATAGGTCATATTCATTACTCATTCCACTGGGGTCCTGTCTGGGCATACCCATTATATAAGATATAATGTGCTAATTCAATACTATATAGGTGAAACCTTTATAGATGATTTATCTATCTCACCAGTGAGTGGTAATGAGGCTCAAACCTTTATAAAAAAATTCAATGCAAAAAATCATGAAATAAAACCTTGAAAACCTATATTGAATACATGTGAAAATAATTTCTGATATAAAAATACCCCTTCTTATTCAGATATTGTTTTTAATACCAAAATTCACAGAAAATGGGTGATAATTTTTTTCTTTGAATATTAATTTATATATTTTAGTGTAATGTAAACTTCAAATATCAACTATGATGATAGGAAAATTCATTGTCTCCATATGCGTTAATGTAGAACATTAAATTACATATTTTTATAATTATTGTAAAACATTTTGAAAAAATATTCCCCTACTAAAAAATTTAAATAAATTCAAAATATAAATAATAAGTCTTTTATATATCATTTATATGCATATAAAAATTTCCCTAACATTAAAAATATTGATATGGATGAAAAAGAGAGTTCTATGGGAATCTTTAAAAGATGTTTTTTAAAGAGATCCACCTGCTATGAATGTGAATAAAAACATCTATTCCTTATTTCCCAAAATAACACAATTATTTAAATTCATACGTGATTAATAATATTTTAATGTATATTATTACATTATTTTATTTATTAAGATTAAATATAAAATTACATAATCAATTAAATTCATGTCAGGTTTTTTTATGATATTCATCTCAGATGATAGAAATGACCTTAGTATATTGACTGTGGTCAAATATGTCACTATAAAACCATCTTCAGAATAATAATAGTTACATAATTATCTATTTTTTAAATAAAATATACTTTTTAATCCATCTTTAAAATATTATTCTGAAAAATGAACTTCATTAAAATCATATAGATGAGAGGTTATATATATGCATGACTAACGTTTCAACTTATTAATGATCATTATACGAAGAATAAAAGAATTAATTTATTTTTATAGAATGATAATATTATCTTAAATATCCTTTTTCATCTTTAAATGTTCATATATATAGCCTTGATGTTATTTGGTGATGAAAAATAAATCACAACACTTTGTGGAGGGGGGAGTTCACACGTACACACGAATGACGATATCATTATTTAATGAATGGAAAGGTAATAAGTTAAATGATATAATAAATTATAAGTATTATAAATATGTAATTAATATCATATGTAATAATTAATTCTATCAGTATAATCTAGTAATGGCATAAGTTACTATAAAACGATTTGCATTGGTTCGTGAGGCGGTAGTTTTCCAAACACACGAATGTTGGCTTCATATCCCATTTCATGGAAGGGGGGATCGATATAGGATGTGGAAGTAACATAAAAACACATAATTATATTTATTAAAATGTTTTTTATTATATATTAATGTTAAGGATGATTTTAAGGTAGCATAATAATAAATAAAACTAAAATCAATGATTAAAAACTATACGTGATCTTTAGAATGTCTCGTTTTAATGACACCTTAATATCAACAAGGATATTATTATAATGTAAATAAGGAATCTATAATGTGGTTGTTAATTTTAATAATTTATATTGGTTGGTTTATAAATAACTAAATTAGTTTTGAAGTGTGAATGAATGTGAATAAGTTATGTCCTTTTATAAGAGAGGGGAGCGGCACTTTGGAATCTTTCAAAACATTAAATTAATATAAATTTGTTATCAACTAAAAATGGCTCAAAATTACTTATTTAAAATATATAATGATTATATTTCTAAGTAATCTCAAAATATAAATGTATCTCAATTTTAATAAATTTTTAACATACCTTTTTGTTTTATCCCCTCATTACCCCATTCGACATTTACCACAATGACAAGGATTTTTACTCTTTATGGGTCAATATAATTACTGAAAATGAAGAAAACTCAAATAGGTTTACAGTGGTTGATATTAGAAATAATATTAAAATAAAATCACTAAGTATATGTTTTTATGTATTTTAAATCATTTAATATAATATTACTTATTATAATATATTATTAATGTCAATTTGTAGAACTATCCAATATAATGATTTTAATAGAATCGTCAAAGGAAGTAAAACTTGACGAAAATATTTAAATACATCCCAAAAATGACATTTTAACCCATGAAATTCTTATAAAACATATCTAACTCAAATAATATTACATTTAATATTGTAAATATGATTTATTATTCTTTAAATTAATTAAATATTTAATGATTCATCATTTTTTAAGTATTTAAGGCGATTATTTCTTCAATAGAAATTAATAATAAATTATCATGATGAATTTAAATCATTTATATTTTAGTATAATACTTTTAACAAAAAATATTCTTTAATTTTCCTCACACTAAACATATTATATTTATTAAAAAATTAGAGTGTGGCATTTTTTATTTTCAATAAATAAAATATTAAAAAGGGTATAATCAAATCCAAATAAAAATTGTCCGTATTACAAAATAATATGTGTTTCTGGTTGAATTGGACTCATAAAATAAAATTAATGAAATTGTAATAATCTTATTATAATCCTATTCATTTTATTTTTAACAATAATTACCTTATTTGGCATTTGTCCTTTTAACAAAAACTATCAAGGATACTATACATATTGACTAAAATATTAAGAGTCCCATTTCCAAAATTTGGACCCACAAGATCCAAATATATATTCAAATTTTCGAAATTTAAAAAAATAAAGATCCAAAATTTAATTTAAATTCAAACTAGAAAAACATGTTGAAATTTATTATTTCATAAAAATTTCCTTTTAATTTAAATAGGTTTTCTATTAAATTAGTGTTTTAAATTAGTTTTTTAAAAATCATAACTTATTTATTTATAATAAAAACTATGAAATAATCTTTTAAAACTCAATAAAATGTGATTTCAATTTTTAAATAATTGAAAATAAATATAATTTTTAAAAACAAAATCTGAATTTTTCACTATTCACTAAAAATGAATCATTTTACAAAATTATATAAAATTAATAACAACATAAATTTAACATGATAAATTTAAAAAATTGAATTTATTTTTTATAATTAAAAAATATAATTTCGAAAATAATATTTTAAATAAAACAATATAACAAAAAGTTAATTAAAACAACTTATACTTTAATTGAAAAACAACATAACATTATTATAATGAATATAACACTATAATATCTATATAATGATTATATATAATATAGAAAAATTACTAATAAAAACATTAAATTGGCTCTTAAATTCTTAACCTCTTTTAAAATTTTATCCTCACATTTTTATTCACTTATTAACCAAGTCGGTATACATTTCTCTCGAAGAAGTATGAGCCTTTGCTGTTTCGTCGAAAAACATAAGGTTTTTATAAAAAAACATAACCTGTTAAATTACCATATTCCACAATACATTCTCCTTATGATCAAGAAAATGAATTGGTTGAACCTCTTAAAAAGATTTCGCTTCCATCTGAAATACTTCAGGGTTCGAAAAATGAGATGAATATGGAATACGATTTCCTAAAACTGAAAGATGAAAAAATTGTGTACCTTGGAAACAATAAGAGGAAAATACACTCTATAAAAACTAGTCGAACTATTTATAGGATTTCATATGGTCCAATTTAACATGGACATACTATACCCTTTTTTCCAAAAATATATATCACTTTCAAATGAAGATTATTTTTGAAAAACATGATCACATTACAAAAAATAATGATGTTTCATCAAGTTATCCCCACAAAATTTTTTGGTTCTCAAATCTATCATAATATATTACTTAATTACTTTATTCTTCATAATTGTTACCTCTATTATTTCTAGTGTCCTACACATATTTTTCCTAATTTGTCCCAATAAAATGGTGTCTGAAATCGCATTCCATATAATACATCAAAAGATGTTGTTGGTATACTAAAATGTAAATTATTATTATAAGAAAAATAAACTAAAAAAATATGATGATCCTAACACCCATGGTAATCCACAATGAAGTGGAGAATAATGTATTACTATTTTTGAAAAATTACTATCAACATTCTAACATATTGAGGATGAAAAGATATACTAAAATTTAATTTAGTAAAAAATTACGTCAGGAAAGCTCTCTAGAAATTTTAAGTGAACTTGGGATCATGGTCATATATAATAAAATGAGGAAATCCATGTAACATTCTTATCTCCTTGAGATAAATTCAATAATTATGAATCAAATACATAATATCTAAAATTGTAAAGAAATTATCAAAATTATTTAATAGTCAACAATAATCCACATCATATTATTACCTTGATATGTCATTCCTAATTCTACTATGAAATCCATGGATAAATGTAATCATTTCCACCTTTATAATGGAAAGGTATTAAGCATCCCCTTATGAAATATTTTTTTTACATTAACCTATAGAAAATTCAAAAATTTAACGATAAATTCAATAATACATCTTTTTATTCCATCCCACTAATAATATTATTTAATTTATCGATCCATTTTAGTAATGATATGATGAACATAAAATGTTGAACTATGAATATCAATCATCAGTTCTTTCATTAACTAAGAATCAGAAGGCACACATAATATCCTTTTATATCTAAAAACACCTTATTTTTCATTTTCAAATTCTTGAAAAATACCCTTCATAAAAAAATGCACCTTTTCTTGTATCTCATGATTTTTTTAGTTCCATGGTTAATTCTATATTATAATTTTTACAGCACTGTATCCTAAAAAAAATAGATGATATTCCTGTATCAAAAAAGTATAGGCCAAAATTCATCAAATAATTAACTGAAGGTTCATCATTCAAATGTCACATTGTTAATTTAATATTATTTTTCTAACTCAAAATGTCATTTACATTTTCTATTTTATGGGATGAAAAAAAAGTGTGCAATTATAATCCTTAATTATTTCATCTACCTTCTCTATCTCATGTTTGAGTCTTTTTGAGTGGATATATACTTGACAATTTTATGGTCATTATATATATTAATCTTCACTCCATATAAATAATTACACTTACTTTTTTCAAAAAAAACAATCTGAGTTAATTCTATATCATGTTGAAGATAATTTAACTCATGTGGTTGTTGATACTACGAAGCATAAATAATTATTTGGTCATTTTTCTTTAGACCTCAACCATGTCCCTAAAAATGTATAATTTTATATGAAAAATCACCATATTTAGAGTGAAATAAAAAAATTGGGGTATTCACCAATATTATTTTTGGATACTGAATATAGGAATAACATTCTTTTTTCCATGTGGAGTTAACTCCTTTTCAAGATAACATAGTATAAATACATGATAACTGGGAAATGTTATCAATTAACCATCATCCGTAAACTTCTAATCTATAAATACTATGATTCTATATAATATTGGTAGTTATAGGAACCTACTGAACAACATTATTTTTAGTATTTTCCCCCATTTTTCAATCATTATAAACAATATAACCATGTAAAGAAATTTGTTGCCACCAAAATTAAGACATTATAAAATTTCCAAATAGTTTCTCTTCTATTAAAGATTGTAATAAAAACATTAGGTGTCTTCCTTGATCATCATGAATTTTATAATACACTGATATATCATCAATAAACACAACAAAAAATTGATCCAAATATTCATGGATGAATCTCTTCATATTATCCATAAATATAGTGGTTTATTTTCACAACCCAATTTTCATAACTACATCTAATAGTTCCAGTATATATTATGAAATTGTTTTTTAACATAAGAACAAATGTTTCACTAAACAGTGCTCCAATCCATTGGGTAATAAGGCTTCAATCGTCACTCCCCATATGCTAGAGGTGTCCGACTAGAAATGGAATTCTATGATGATACAATGGGGAGAATATAACTTCATGATAATACTAAATCAGAAGTATTACAAATGAATATAATTATGAATCATAATGTAAACTGGGGAAAAAATAAAACCACTCAAAACAACAATAATAATAATCAAATCCAAGGGAAACTTCATATAAAAATGATGTGTATTTCATGCAGTTATAAAAAGGTTTGGAAATACAGGGAATATTGAATCTATTAAAATCCATGTATGAAATGTAAAAAAAATAAATCATACCCAGATTTCATCATGATCCATATCAATTTCATATTCTTAGCTTATTCTATAAAACAATCAATCATGTATAACCAAGCCAGAGCTTTCCCCTTTCCCTACCTGCATCTATATAGTATGTCTGGGTAACAAATGGAATCGAGAACATGGTGTTGGATAGAACATAGTAGTCCACCACCAATGTGGTATATATCACACCCATTATTCTCATATAAGCTCAAGTAGTGTGCTTTCAGAATTAAAATACACTGGATAAATGTTGAATTGATACCATCTAGCCTGTCAAGGATCAGTATGATCATGAAATTAAATTATAAGAGATAGATTTAATGAATTTTAAAGATCATTAATGGACTAAAAAAAGTAATAATGTATGAGTCCCACACAATATAGTATATAATGAGTTTAAATTTCTAACTAATCCTAATGTGTCAAATATGAGGTGCAGAAATGTCCAAGCAATATAAGTGCATGAGATCCATGGGGTATAAATTTCTTGGGCATCATATTAAGTCATCATATTCAAGAAGAATAAATATAAAAGGAATTATAGAAGGTCATTAGAACCTAGGAGTAGAAATGTCCAATACATCATTGAAAATGGTTTGATCCATGTAATAAAAATGTCCAATAAATCCAAGTGTTTCATCAGTTTCATACCAAGAATCCTTCATCATTATCATACCTATTCAATAATCATTTGATAAATAATTTCATTATTCCCCACATTAATCCGTTCATAATAGTAAATAATCCAATAGATTTTCCAATTCATACATTTAATATATAAATGGTAACATAAATATAGGTCCTTATAACATTTAACCATCAATTTCATTATCATATTCAATTACCAATATTGTAATGTGATCGCAACACACCCCAAGGATGGAATAATCAAAATCAAAGGAAGAACCCACCCCATGGGTGGTTCAGGTTGGGGATGAAAACCCCAAAACATGAAAATGGGTTTCATGGAATTCCATTGTATAGTATTTAACATTTTACTTAGGTTTTTATTAATTCCCGATGCAATGAAAAAATGGTCTGGAGTGCATCAAGATGACAACCATGTATAAACAACCAGATAGTGGGTGTAAAGGTATAGACCACTAAACTTATGCCTATATAATATTTCTCATACATTATCTTACCACAAAATTTATTTTATTGGATAAAAGATAAATAATATATTATTACCAGGAAAATATAGAATATGACCTCCCCCAAAAATATAATCTTTAAAGAAATAAAAATGTTGAAATGGGTATAAGTAGTGGAGCACTTACCGACAGCTATCTGACACAATAGATGGAATGTGAGTCAGTGGTTGGATGAATAAATAGCACCAAAGAATAACATAGGTTTAGGGGAGATTAAAATTGTAGATAGAGGAAATGATTTTCATAAAAATCAGTAAGAAGTGGATATTTTTTTATAAAAGAAAAAAAAATAAAAAATAAACTTTTCATCTATGTTTTAAAGGGAACATATTTTTTCTGCATGGCTTTCCAAACCATTCACCAACCCTACATCCAAAACTGCCTAATAGAAGTGGCCTGAACTATGATGCCCTAAAATTGTAAAGTAATAACTTTGTTTTTGATAGATTGTATAACACACGATATCAAGCGTGTAACCTAATATAATATCTATATACATTATAATTTATTTACTATTTAAAATACATTCTAAATATTTCAATCCATGAAACAATGAGTTATCTTGAAATGCTTTCAAAACTAGGTTATCTTACATCATACACAATAATGTACTTCCTCTATAGCTTTTTTTACATGTAAAATCGACCAACTTTGATGGTTTCTGCTATTCACAATATTTAGTCTAACCGAGAAACAATCTATCATTGAAAATATATTATCTAATATAATAAGATATAAACTAGAAGTTATAAATAGTATTAACTAACTATTTAAAATATATGGTTTATAAAACAAAATAATTCGTTACTAATAAATTAGAAATTAATATATGAACCAATTAAATAATAAAATAATATTTTTATAGAAATTAGTTTTTATGCTTACGTGGTTTTTTTACCAAAATAAATAAAATTAAATAAAATAATTTAATTATTTTAATGGAATATTTATGTTATATAATAAATATTTTTTTAATTCAAAAATTATATTTGGTAATCATAAGATAAGAGCAAACCCAATATTTTACATAAACCCCTATATTTTTTGAAAGGCAATTTTACCACCTTTTAATTATGAATCCATTTTAAATATTAATTTTGGAACTCTTATAAATTTAATTTTATAAAATAAACATTATTTTTTAATTCAAAATGTGAAAATTATATTAGGATTGATATTTTGGTTTCATTTCGAGAAACTTCATTTTTTAGTGAATAGTAAAAAATAATGTGTTTTAGTTTAAAAACTGTCATTTTGTTTAAATAATTATTAATGTTAAATTATATTAAAAAAATTTAAAGTCTAATTAAAAACATTACATATATTAATATAATTTAGTTCATTTTTATCAATATAGAATTTAAATAGAATTTAAAAATAGAACAATCTTCTAAACAGTTTTCAACTAAAAATAGTTTATCTATCGACATGTGAGATTAACATTAATCCTAATTTTTTCACTTCTGTGATTTCACTTTTAAAAATAAAAAATTATGAAAATTAATAAAGATAATATTTTGGTTAAAATAATATAAACATTAATTTAGACCAAAATTATTACTAAATGAGATTAAAATTAATTACAGTGATTTATGAGAATTAAGCTTAAAAATAGACTAAACCCTACGTTTAAGGGCCCAAATAATCTAGAAAGTTGTCCAAAACCCATTTTTCAAGGAATAATTATTCTATTAACATTACATTTATGATTTTGTGTGTGTTTTTATGACTTTTTTACGTAATATCATGTGTAAAACAAAATTCTTTTCAAGAATACCAGGTGAGTCATTTTCCTCCCCTATAAAAGGCCACCACCTCTACCCGTTCCTCACACCTCTCCAACCACTTATTTTTTAAAATATTCTTCAAAAAATGCCTCCCAACATACTAAAACTCTACCTAGATGGCAAAATTTTGAAATAAAACCATTCATGGATGCCTTTTGGTTAAACCAAAAGATGTTACCAGATTAAAATGTAATGACTTTCCTCAATCTCTGTAGTTTCATATCCATTCTCCAACCACTAAAATATCTTTATTATATACTTTTATAGAAACAACAGTATACTAAATATACTAGGATGTTTTTATTCTGAATTTTTTATCTACACATACTCACACCACCATCTAATGGGTAGCGAACATAATTTTTTGTGTACGGGTAACTATTACCTCACAAAATGTTGATTGTTCAATTTTTCCCCACAACCTCTCATTGTTAAAATTATGATGTAAAATATATTAATATATGATATATATGGTATTTATAAGGTTTAAAAAAAAATTAATAGTTAATTATAATATCCATTTATGCTTTCCAAGTTGTTTAAATATGATTATCTCAATTATGGAATTGTGGACCACCACCCTCTCAAAGAGATGTCATTCGTTCGCAAGACACACTGTATATATAAATGATTCGACATAATTAAACGTTTGAGACATAAAAAATCTATATTATATTAATGAAATAATTATATTTTTTAAATATAATATATATGTATATATATATCATTTTCATTATTACCCCTTCATACACATGAAAAGTGATAATGTTATTCCGGGATGTGTGGACTACTACCTCCTTGCCATGATGTAATTCATTTTACACCAGATAATAATTTATATAATATATATGATTAAATAATATGGTATTTATTGTATAATTATCATTATGGAATGATATGGTGTCACTTACCATCTTTCCATAATGATCACCTAATGGGAATGTTACTCATGCATGCGTACGACATACCATCTCAATGATTGAAACATATCCCCATTTATATAACCATACATAATGATTGATTTTAAAATTAAAATTTATGTATAATTATGATAATTATGTATTTTTTATTATTCTATATATTTTATATAATTAACCATATTACCATAGTAGGCCAACAATTGTTGTTTTCATAGATAAATTGAATCTTGTCAAAAACACATGATGTAAACTGAATTGTTTAAGTCATTGTACATAACATGGTAATAAATGAAATAAAAGTAATTATAAACCCAAAAAGGTTTGTAATCAAGTAATAAATTTAAGTAACTTTATTATATTGGAATTTAAAGGACTTTCACTCGAATGGAAACACAAGGTAAGGGATCTTTGTCACATTTTAATTCTGTGAGGCATATTTAATTGTGGTACACCTAATTTATTTTATATGACGTACTTTCTTCCACATTGAAATATATTATCATGAACTATACTATTGTCAGGATATTTTAGAGTTTAATTTAATAGTGTTATTTCATGATTATTATGATTTAAAAATGTTTCAAAGTGGTATGGGACACTTTTGAATGCTTAAAGATTATTTTACTCAAGGATTATACAAATGATCTTTCAATTGAATTTCCATTCGAGGAAATTACATAACCATTGTTAAATAAACTCTTTCATTTTATTATGGTTATTAATGAACATTTTAAATTATTAGTACCATTTTTCCACTCTTTGGTACTCAATGTATCTTGGTAACTACTTTTTGAAAAACCGACTGTATTTCCAACTTTAGTTAGAGAAGCGGTTTCTTTCTCAAAACCATGTTTTATTAAAAGGTTTTCAAAAGTTATTTCAAAATGATTTGGTAAAAAAATTAACCTTTCTTTCTTTTACCAATGTTTCAATGGAATATTCTTGTTTCTTACCTAATGAGGCATTTTCTATCCTTTTAACATTAAAAAGGAATATTTTTTCCTTGTATGAAAAGTAAAGATTCATCCACCGTCATTTCTTTAAAGCCTTATTTTAATGTTTGAAAGTTTCATTTTCAGAAAAAAAAAATTCCCTCAAAAGGTATTTCAAAATAAAAGGATATTTCCCTCAATAATGTTTTTAAAATATATTCTTTTATTTCAACAACGACAAAAACACTCTATTTTTACAACGCATGGGATTTTTAGTATTGATATAATCCTTAACCATTATCTGGATAATTTATGATTTATTTGCATAAGGATGGTATTAAAATTCACTCCCATGGTTTATTTATCAGTCCCCTTGAAATATTAAATCTCTTATTATCATTGAAAATTATATTTCACCAAAACTATCCATTTTATTTATCATCAATATTACTATTACCTAAACCATATACCATTTTACAAACAGTGTCAACTTTGATAGTTATTTGAATATCTGGGATAACATTGATAAATACATATCTATTACTCCACAAATATATTTGATAAGTAACATTGATAAATCAATTATTTGATATATAATGAATGTTTAGGATAGGTTTAACACAGGTGGGGCCTGCTTATTGATATCCCCTTGATGCATCAGTAGTCTCATGAGATGAGTCATTTGGCTAGCTACCTTAGATGGGTTTTTACCATATATTTTGTAAACCGTCTTTTGAATGGTCTTTAAGTTAAAGGTACCATGTACCTACAAAACATGGAATCTAATAATTAAATATTTCCCTCATTTATATTTTGATATTATTTATCCTTGAGAGTTCACATCGACATATCTATGGATGCTTCTCATTTTCCATATTCAATTATTATTCATCCATGAGATAATGCGCCAACATATCTATAGATAATTTTCATTTTCATTTAATTAAATAAATGGAATTTTTTTCAGTTTTTAAAATTTCTATATTGATATTTCCTTATCTAGTTATTTGAATGGAATGTGCTTCCAGTTATTACCTTTCCATATATCTTATGTACATTCATTCTATTTATTGATTACATTGAATGTGTGTGAAATTATTTACCTTCCCATAATGATGATTCTCATTGATTAATTATTTTATCCACTATATATTTACCATACTGAGCATCTGAGATCACCTTTATTATGTTTCCTTCCCCAAATTTCTAGAAAGTGTTCTATGAAGGAAATGCAGGAATGTAATAGATGGATTAGAGTTATCCTAAAGTTGTTTATTTGTTTATAATAATTAAAATATGTTCTAATTAGTGAATCAATTTGTAATTCCACACTCATTAATGTAACTGGTTTACCAAGATTACTAAATTGATCAGTCTTTTGGGGCTTGATTCCTTGTAATCATGAAAATGTAATTGATAAAAGACACAGAATCTGGGCTATCGGGGGTTGTTATTCTACATTGGGAATCAAAGGAAGTTTAATATTATCCTTGATAACTACATTCAGGAAATAATCCATTATAATACCTAATGATAAGGTGGAACATTATGAAGTATATATGAAATCCCTATAATTTTGGTAATGAATAGATTATGTGGGTCTTCCTAGAAATACATCTCCGTCTAGATACTATAAGTTGATGTTATTATGAAACATATCTATGTAGGAGTAATGACTCTATTAAGGTGTTCTGAGCTTTACTCGGGGTAACCATGTACACATATACATCCCTTACTGTGCACCTGGTTTGACACTCCCAGGGGATATGAATAGGATAATCCAATTTCTCATTAATACCCATTATGAAGGATTGGGATACATAATAAGTATCCTAGGTTAAACCTATGGTATTTTTTGTTGAATATAAGTTGTTGGGGTTGGGAATCATATAAATCATATTATTTAAAATACATAGACCAATAAAGGACCTATATGAAAATAAAATTGATGTGGTATTTATGTACTGATTTTGTATTGAATGTCTTAGTTAAAATGTTATTTATAGATTAGCCTAATTTTAAGTATTTCCAACATATTTGTATTTTGAAGCTATATAAATATGGTTTTAGAAAATGAAAATCTATAATCCAGGTGAAAACCAATCAAATTCGGCAAGGCTACGGAACTTGAACCCCACACCGATGGACTATAAGGGTTTCATGTCGGCCACTAAACTACTCAATGTCCTGGTTAACTTTTTTCATTATATTAAGTTAAAAAAATTTACAAATAAACGTTATGGATGAACTAGTGATGTCACTTTTTAGGATTAGGGAATAATTCAGTATCCCAAATTAGTTTGGATGATAGTCTAGAAGAAATAGTTACACCTATCACTCTTATGATCTTTTAAAAGATTCTTTTATAGATTAGGGAATAAAAAGAATCCATTATTTTTAATTAATTCATAGTAGTAAAGGAATGAATTATAATTTGATCAAAGCACTACCAATAGTAAATACTATTCATATAAAATTGAAACATACAATGTAGGAATATTTCATTATATTATTTTTTAGTAAAATAATTACCCAATTATAATATAATGAATTATAAATAAAATGTGGTCTTTATACCTTAATTTATTTTGAACTAATGGTCTTAAAAATCATCACATAAGTATTTATTTGAGGCCCTAAACATTCCATTGATCATTCACTTGTTTTTGATTTTTATCCTCAATAACTCCACATAAATATTTACACCTTGCCTCCATGTATATATCTCTAATATCCACTGATGTTCCCTTACATAGATACCTAGTAACATGGTATTCCATGAGACCTTTTTATATTATATTCTCTCTTTTCTAGAGGTTGTTTCTTGAACTCTTCTCACGATGTGGGATTTCAATGTATGAAATATCAAAAAATAATTTTCCTTGATTGAGATTAAATTATGAGGATAAAATTTAAATAAGGTGGGGGATAATGTGATTCCCTGGAAAACTAATGTAAGAACCTTTCATTGAATAACATTTATGACACACTACAACAAGAGTATAAGGTCATAGAATATCATTATACTTTATAATATATTTACTATTTAAAATTTATACTATATATTTCACTGCATGAAATACCGATTTAGATTGAAATGAATTTGAAAATGGGTTTTCAGATTTTTTATGAAACAATTACCTTCCTTTATAGCTTTAGTTACACACAAAAAAATCCTTCTTTGAGGGCTTGCACTATAATCAATACCGAGTCATACTAAGAAACAATCTATAATAAAACATTATTATTTAATATAATTAGATATAAACTATCCATTATTAATATTACTAACTAAATTATGAGAATATAAGGTTTAGAAAAATGAATCATTGGTGACAAATAAATTAGAAATGAATATAAGAACCAATTGTATATTAAATGCATAATTTTATGGAAAACTATTTTTGTATGCTAATAAAGTTGTTTTACCATAATAATTAAAATTAAATAAAATTAGTTAATTATTTTAATGGAACATATTTTTTATATACTCAATCAAATTTTTTTATAATCATCCATTATATTTTGTATTCTTTAGATATGATCAGACCTAATATTTAACATAAAAATCTATTTTTTAAAATGTTAATTTTAACGCCATTTAATGGTGAATCAATTTTAAAAATTAATTTTGACACTCTAATAAATTTATTTTGATAAAATAAGATTTATTTTGGAATTCAAAATTTCAAAATTATCTGAGAATTAATATTTGGTATTTTTCTACAAAACATAATTTTTAGCGAATAGTGAGAAATGCTGTATTTTAGTTAACGACTACCTTTTCATTTAAATAATTATTATGTTAAGATATATTATAATTTTTTTAAAGTCAAATTGTATCAATTATATTTCTATTATTATAATTTAGTTCATTAGAATCAATATAATTTTTAAATTTAATACAGAAACATAACAATCATTTGAACATTTTTCTACTATAACTAGTTAATCCGTCTGTCTGTGATATTTGAATTAATCTTAATTTTTCAGATTTTGTGATTTGAATATTGAAAATATAACATAAAAAAATTTAATAGAGATAATAACTTTCATCTAATAATTTCAATTTTATTTTTTGGCAAAAATTATTAGTGAAAGTGATTAAAATTAATTACAATGATTAAGGTGTAATTGGTTCTAAAATAGACTAAAACCCTATGTTTAAAGGCCAAAATGACCTAGACACATGTAAAACACCAATATGCCTTCCATATTTTGGCCAAGAACCATAAATTAATGTTTTTGGATTGTTTTGTATGAATGTTTTTGGTAATAACATGTGTACACCTATATTCTTTCCAGAATACCATGTGAGTCCTTTTCATTCCTTATAAAAGGTAACAACTTCTACGCTTTCCTCACACCTCTCCAACCTATTATATTCCAACATGATCTCCAAAAAGTGCCTCCCATAATACATACCTTAGTCCTAGAAGCCTCTATCTGGGATGACTATATTCCATGGATTCCTTTTGGTTAAACCAAAAGAAGTTACCTAATTAAAAGGTAATGTCTTTTCTCAATATCTCAAGTTTCATTTCTATTATCCAACCCCTAAAATATCATTATTATGTTCCTGTGTAACAAAACTTATATCATTAATATACTACTATATATTTATGTGGATATTTATACCTACAATTATACACACCACCATCTAATTGGTAACGAACATAATGTTTCTCTGTACGACGAACTACCACCTCATGAAATAATGATAGTTCAATTTTTTTCTATCACCTCTCATGGTGATCGTTATGATGGAAAATAAATTTTTATGTGATATATATGTTATTTATAATGCTTTCACCTTATTTAATTCTATATTTATGACATACATTTATGATTTCTAAGTTATATAAATATGATAATCTAGTTTGAGGAATTGTGGACTACAACCACCTCAAAGCGATGTGATTCTTTCGCATCATACATGGAATTTATATATGAATGGACATAATTAAACATACGAGACATAAAAAACATCTATATGATATTAAGGGAATAATTATTTTTCTATAAATAATATATATATATATATATATATATCATTTTCTATATGAACTTTTCAAACACATAAAAAGTGATAACGTTATTCATGGACGTATGGACTACCACCTCCTTGACATGATGTGATTCCTTTAACACCGCATAATTATATTTATAAGTTTGTATGAATAAAAATGGGAATTTTACTAATGCATATGTATGGCATACCATCTCTATAATTGTATCATATTCTCATTTTCTTATCCATATTTAATTATTTATTTTAAAATTATAATTGATTAATAAATACTATAATTATGTCATTTTTATTATTCTAGAGATGATATATAATGAACCTTATGACCATAGTTAACCAACTATTGTTGTTTAATATATAAACTGAATTTGGTCAAAAACACCCAATGCAAACTTAATTGTTTGAGTAGTTATACACAACATGGTAATGAGTGAAATAAAAGTAATTATAAACATGAAAAAGGTTCTTGATCAGTTAAAAAATTATAATATGTTTATTATACATTATTTTAATGTACATTATCACAAAAATAAATGAAAGGTATGGTATTCCTGTCTCATTTTCATTCTGTGAGTAATACTTAATTATTTTACATATAATTTCCTAAATATGGTGTACTTAATGCCACATTAACATATAATATCATGAAGCCTATTATCATAATTGTAATTAAGACTTTAATTTAATATTATTATTTTGGGAGTTTTATGATTTAAAAATGTTTTAATGTGGTAAGGGATACTTTGGAATTTTTGACATTTATTTTCATTCAGACTAATACCAATGATCATTCAATGGAATTACCATTTGATTAAATTACATAACAATTTTTAAATAAACACTTTTATTATCCTATGGTTGTTCATGACCATTTAAAATTATAAGATCAATTTTTCAGCTCTTCTATAATCAATGTATTTTAGAAAATGTTTTTATGAAAACCCATCATTATTTATCTCTTTAGTTGGAGAACCTGTTTTCTTCTAAAAATAATGTTTTATTAAAAGGTTTTCAAATATAATTTTAAAATAATTTTGTAAATTAATTTTCACATCTATTTTTTCTTTTACAAATGTTTCAAAGGAAACTTATTGTCTCTTTCCTAATGAGTAATTTTCTAACCTTTTTCTTAATAAAATGAATATTGTTTTGCTCATAAGACACGTAAAGATTCATCAAACAACATATATTTCAAGACTCCTTTTCATGTTTTAATGGATTATTTTTATTAAAAAAAAATTTCAAAATTTTTTTAAAATGAAAATTATATTTTTCCTAAGAATATTTTTGAAAGCTATTATTCTATTTCATCAATAAAAACAACCCTCTATTTTCACAATAAATGGGATTTTTTGTATTGAAACTATCATTAATCTTGCTTTAGAGAGTTTATGACTTATTTTCCCAATGAGATTATTCACATTCAATTCCGTTATTTATTTATTATTTACCTTGAAATATTCAATATCTTATGATCACTAAAGATTGGATTTCCACAAAATTATCCATTTCATTTATCATGGATATTACTATTTCATAAACTGTATACCATTTTACATATAGTGTCTAATTTGATAGTTATATTACTATCTAGTTTAATATTAATAAATATATATCTCCTACTCCATACAGATATTTGATAAGGAACATTGTTAAATAAATTATTTAACAGATGAGGAATGTTTTCGACTAGTACGACATGGGCATGGCATAGTTATATATTTTCCATTGATGAATCAGTAGTCTCATGGGATGATTCATTTGTCTAGCCTCCTTGTATGGGTTTTTTCCAACATTTTGTAAGCCGTATTGTGGGAGGTATTTATGGTAAATGTACCATGTACCATGTAATCATAAAATCCAATAATTAAAAACTTCTTTCATTTATATGATGATATTATTCATCCATGATATCTTTCATCAAAATATCTATGGATGCATTTCATTTTCATGATTTAGTTATTATTCATCCATTAGATAATACATTAACAAATCTATGGATAATTTTCATTTTCAATTAATTAAGTATATTGAATGTGTTTTAGTTTCATAACTTTATATATTGGTATTTACTTATCTAGTATTTTAGTGGCATGTTCTTCTAGTTATTACCTTAATTTATTGATTATGTACATTCATTATGTTTATTGATTACATGCAATGGGTGTTCAGTTATTTACCTCTCCATAATGACTATTATCAATTATCATTATTCATTATTCTATATTTTACACTTATTGAGCATTTGATCTCTCTCATTTTATGTTTCATTCCCCAAGAATCCAAGAAGTGTACTATAAAAGAAATGAAAGAATATACTAGAAGGATTAGAGTTAACCTCAAGATAATTATTAGTTTAGAAGAAAAAAATATGATGTAATTATTGTATCCATTTATAATAAAATACTCATTTATGTATTTGGTTTACCAAGACTACTAAATTGATTAGTCCTTTGGGTCTTGATTACTTATAATCATGCCAATGTAATTGATAGTAGACACCGGCTCTAGGACATCTTGGGATGGGTACCTACACGAATAGTTAGGGGATCATAGTTTATCCAACCATGCTTTACCCATGCATCCCCCTATGAACATGGTCCACATTAAGCACAACCTATAATGAATGGTAAGACAACCCTTTCTTATCCAACATGCTCCCCTCATTGGAGCACTAAATCACCACACATAATATTTCTATACCATGTGATATCGAGTTCTTAGTTTGGTAAAACCATGTTCTTACACATTTCCTCCATAAATTGGAATTTTAGGATCCAAAAATTATCAAAAACTCCCAATTCCATTTGTAAGTGATTAATAACATTTATAAAGAAAATAATGAGGACCTAAAATGA
The DNA here is from genome assembly GCA_963277665.1 of Viscum album. Taxonomy (NCBI): domain Eukaryota; kingdom Viridiplantae; phylum Streptophyta; class Magnoliopsida; order Santalales; family Viscaceae; genus Viscum; species Viscum album. The sequence continues at coordinate 1,606,111,164 of OY728161.1, forward strand.
AATTTTCCTGACACATACTTCATTGAGAAACCCAAGATCTTATAATCATCAATCTTAAAATATTTCATCCCTGAATTTTATTTCAATGTGTATCAATTCCTCTTTAGATAATAATTTTATCCAATAGGAATATACATCAACCTTCCACTCACATGACTATTCTTATACATGATTGGCTTCCATAACACTTGTGTGAGAGGAAATGTCTTCACTCATGGACCCATTATGTCACGATAAAAAATTCGGATAGGATTATGGTAAATGCATGAATAAACATCGAACTCAATATCTTCATCAAGTAGACTCTATGATCGATCAGAATGATATTTGTGAAGATGAGATATTTGGAAAATATCATGCATAGACCAATACCTATGAGGTAACTATAATAGATAGGCTAGTTTCGAGACTATCTATTACTTATTTAAGGGACTAGAGAGACTAAGTTATATCTTCCCTTATTTCCGAATCTATCAATTCCCATTTCTCAGAAAGCAAATCTTAAGTAAACACGACTCCACACCATAAACCTTAGTGGTTGATAATGATGATTGACATAAGATTTTTTTCTTGACTGATCTATAGACATCTATTTCCTAATATGGTCGACCTTCTCAAATGTAATCTAAATTATAAAAGGACCCAACAATTCTTCCTCTCATACCTCTAACCATCTTAGGGGTTAACATCACATACAAACATATAGGTCCTCATAGGGATCCATATGAATGGTCACCTGGAAGCTATTATTATAAGATAACTTGATGAGAGGAAGGTGTTTCTCCAAAGAACCCCTGAAATCAATGAAACATGCTCACTGAAATCACTCCAAACTAGTATTTTATACCCAGACTAAGCATCGGTATATGGGTGATATTCTATACTCATAATTACCTATGATCCCAGTACCCACTATAACCACAGCAAGACCTACGATGTCAGATAAGAATCTATGGCTGATATGATAGAACATGGAACCCTAAGGAGGCGTATACTCTCATGAATATAGAGTCTCCAAATATTATCCAATAATAAGGTATAATGAATGGGTAACAAATGGGAGACCTTTATCTACCTACCTATGATCACCCATATGACATCAATGCCCCGAGGAGACCCAAGAATTTAGGACACGAATTCCATTATTACATCATCCCACTTCTACACAGGAACATGTAAAAGATATAAAATCCCAACTTTTCACTGGTGTTCATCGATAATATTCTAATAAGTAGAACACTGAGTAACATACCGATATACCTATCTTTCCTTCCTTGGGCATTAGTATTGGTGGAATAATCCAAGATGCATCATGGTAAGACCCAAATGTATTTCTTATATAGAGGTATGGGACCATGAAATAAAATCCTATTGGATTTCTATAGGAACCCAGACTCTTTTATGGATGTGCAGTATCTCTTTATCATCAAATATCTTATGAGGTAGTGGTTCATCACCTTTAATGCTCTCTCGTAAGATGAAACACTTAGAATCTCATTGCTACCTCATATTCTGTCTCTCTGTAAGTGAATAATTCACTAATAATGATACATGTACATATTGTCTATAGTAGTCATGATCCTTTATATGCATATAATAAAATTGGGACATAAGCTACCACTATCTATTGGCCCCTAGATACGCCTTTTTTGAGACTTCCATCCCATATAATCAAAAAATTATTTTCAAATTCCTGGCATATAAGGATGTTAAATGTCAAAATATTGTAGGTATTAAACTAACCTTAATTTACTATGATTAAATTCACTCTATTTAAAGATATAGTTGATGATTTTTGGCCTATGAACACAAATTAATTCTCTCCTAATAAATAATTCCTAAATAAATGAATGGCATTAACAATAGTGGCTAACTTGAGATCGTGCATTCAGAAGTTCTTTCCATTTGACTTCAATTGACCAGACCTATTTGAAATGAACCACACTTCTTAAAAACTACTCCTAGCCTGATACCTGATTCATCACTATAGTGAATATATATCCTACCTATCTATAGGAAAATTCGGATCATCAATGATTTCAATCTCCCATTTAGCTCTAGAAAGTTTGTCTTAAAGGCCTCTTACCATATAATAATCACTCTATTCTTATTCAAAACTGCAATAGGTTATTCTAAGAATGATAAGTAATTTATATAGAATATTTATCACCCATATATCCCTAATACACTACATATATTAAATATTTTCTTGGGAATATCTCAGGAAACTACATCTTTAATGTTATTTAGGTCATATAATGTTCTCATCTCTGATATAATATTACAAATAAAGTGAATATTATACTAACATAAAATGATACTTTGTTATCATAGAATATAAATGATTCTCTCTCAATGTATTTAATATGATTTCAATATGTCTATATGTTCATATAAAGTGTGATAATAAACCAAGATATCATCAATGAATACCACTACAAATGAATCTAGATATGGATAGAAAACATACCTCGTCGGTTCCATGAAACAAATTGATGTGTTTGTAAAACAAAAAAAAACAAGACCAAATATTCACAAAATAAATATCTTCTACAGAATTCTATACAAGGTATATCTTATATTTTAACAAAAATATAATGAAAAATAGTTCTCAAATAATATTTCAAGAAAACCTATTCTCTTCAAATCTGGTCAATGGGGTAATCTATACAAGGAAAGGGATACATATTCATAACCATTAATTGATTTAATTTCCGAAAATACACACATAAACCAAGGGTTTCATCCATCTTTTTTTAAGGATTGAAAAACCTTGTGGAGAAGTATTGGGTGTGATAAACCCCTTTGCATCCATGTTCCTTATATACCCCATGAGATCCTGCAACTTAGTAGTAACCATCCTATATGGAGGAATGGACACTATTGAAGCTCCATGAACTACCTTGACGGAAATATCTACAAATCTCTCAGGATGTAGTATTAAAATTTCATCTGGGAAGAGAATCCAAAAAATTTCAACCATTGGATGGAAATTTTCTTGATGCATTCTATATTCATATAGATAAGCAATCAAGATTTTCATCCTGTCCATCCCAAAATGCTTGGGTCTAGCTTGGCTCAGCTACACATCTCATTCACCCTTTTGAATAAAAATCGGACCCTATGGTGATGTGATCGAGAAACATAGGCAACACATGTCAATATAAGAAGGATGGAGAACCAACCAGTCCATCAATATAATGAAATCAAACTCTATCATCCCAAGGATATATAGGAACCATATAATGTTACACACACCTATCTTAAAGCGTAACTCAATTAATTGGTGTAAAATATATGTATGAATTCATAATAGATTATTAAGTGTTATCATGCCACAATAAAATTAATCATTGTTTCCATGGATATCAAAAATAATAACATATCTAAAGGAATGAGATGTAGATGTATTAATGAAATGAAATACAAATGGGGAGGCTACCAGGATATACTATTCACTATAGAAGTCGGGACACTCTTCTTATAGGGTATCAACTACACTACATTCATCTGGATAATCCACATCCCACTAATATAGACTAGCTACCTGGAGAAATTTCACTTTACTAGTAGTATAATTATTGTCTCTAGGTACCCCCTTCATGAAAACTATCTCGTGTAGATCATCTGATCGCACTCTATATCCCTACCTAACGAGAAGCTATTGACCCCACTCGCGAACATAGATTATTTGCAGACCCTCTACCCTTGGATTCTATTGGTAATTCCATAGTAAACATCAGTACATGGCCCATCCTACTATTGTATCATCTGTTAAATAAATTTCAATCACAATGGCTCATCATGTGTCCCTTCCACCCATAATGGTGATCGGAAATAGAACTACCTACACTTGTGCTCCGGATATTATTCCCCTGACCAAAGATCTCGAATACTTGATAATTACCACCTAACACTATAGCACTAGTTCAGTATGTATATCTACCCTTATCTACACCACTAACTTCCTTCAATTTACACTCAGTAATTAGGGTCTAATTTACTATTATACATATGTTAATAATTCAAAATACATTCACCTGTGATTTGGTTTCATACATGAGACCATCCTAAAACTTATGGGGTTTAGATAACTCATTGCCTAATAGAAGGGGTTAGAAATTATGTAGCTCGATGAAATGGTTAGAATATTCCATTACTAATAAGGCACCGGACTCCAAGTGCATAAACTCTTTTGAATTATCATCCCTCAACATCTTGTAATAAAAAAATAATAACAGGACTTTTGGAGAACCATCCATGATATATCCCAATATTGATATATCTGATTAATATTGTCCCACCATATCTGGGATGAATCCCAAAGAATATAAGTAGTGATATTTAATCCCCTCTCAATATGTGTCTCATGAATCTAAACAATTGATATCATGACCTCTATCCAAAACTATACAGCCTATGGTTCGCCATCACCCAAAATGGTGTGGTGATTCTTCTTCTAAAACTAATGAATTAACTATTACATAGTCATGGTAGGCTATGGAGATCCCTAAAAGGTGTGATTAAATCATAGGGATCCCTATAAAATCTAGGCATCAACACCCATATTTAGTATAAGTAGATGTGATACATGTTCCATTAATAGAGGTTCTATCAGTGTCTCAGATAACAAAACTTATGAAGTAAGGTCACCACCACCCTCTTAACACATGACTCTAGTCCTCTATCGGAGAATATCTCAAAAAAAATAAAACAATAGACTCAACAAAATATTTGGTAATAGATCAATCACTAGAATATTAACAAGACCGGTATGAGCCTACCTATAAATGAGTTATACTCTTTGGTCAATTCATAGACAGGTTTGGGTGACATAAAGATCATATGAATGCAATAGATAATACCAAAATCCTAGTTCTAATAATGGATTAAGGTAATGTTTTATTATTTAATCAATTGGTTCCAGTGTATAATGATTCAATTTCATGTTATCGAGGAATGACCCCTTTATGGTTCAATTAGAACCTCCATTTAATGGAAATCATTACATTTTATAATTTAATGTCATTTTTTTATAATTTAATGTCATTTATGTTAATTCATTATTCAATTAAATTTGTCTTAAATTGTTAAATTATGTATACTACCATTTCCAATTTATAAATTCAAATTCACATTATAATTTTAAATATGGAATCCTTTTAATCACAACTTGAGAAAATTAGAGCATATGAAACTAATGGTTCATGACTCAAAATTCCATAACTGTCTACATGAGGAGTTTGCATCAATCGATGTAAGAAATAATTGTCAGATCGATGCATGGAATTTAAGTAACCAATAATTATTCTCAGTTTCCTATAAAAAAGATATTCAAAAAATAAATATATCACTCATGGAACATTCAACAGATATCATGTTTCCATGCATTACATCTTACATGGAATGATATAATGGATGAAATATTAGTTACTTATGTTCCTATAATAATACATGATCAATTGTTCCTTTCCATGAAAGGTCATGGATAAAATGTAATCATACATTATAATAATTATAATATCATATATCACATGCATCACCCAATAGTGGAATCAAATCAACTATAATATGCATAAACTAGAACATCACATCCCATCCTAGGAAATTTGTATTTTTCTCTATATGTGTGTCAGAAACTCCCTTTCAGAAGTAATTAATAAATAATAACTCTTTACTAATATTGTATATACCAATCCCAAATAGAATGAAAAAAAAAATCATGCTATGAGTCAACATTGTAATGTCCTAGCTCAGGAGCAATGAAGTAGTTCCTTTAGTAGGTGGGATATAAGGCATTAAGAAATACTCCCCGTATTACAGAGTCTACTAACTAGTAGTGGGGGTCTATCATAGTACTTTGGGAATACTATATCCTCATGATTATAGTATCACAATAGTATGATAAATCAATACAAGGAAGTATCATAATATTATCTAGAAACATAAGATTATTCATCCAGAAAAAAATTAATAATAGTCAAGGACCATGGAATCATGATATAAGAAATGATGTGTAATTCCTGGATTTATAAAAAAATTAGGTAATACATCGAAATGTGCATCTAGTATAACAAATATATAAAAATTATAAGAATAGAAAAAATAAAAAATCTACAGATATCATCAAAAGCTATAACTGGGTATTATGCTCACTTGATCCTATGAAACAATCAATCAAGTATCACCAAGTGAGTTCTTTCCCATTTCCCAACCAACTTACATGATGTCTCTTTAGGTACCAAACGGTGTCCCAAATAGTGTGTGATATAAAAATTAGTAGGGATTCGCCAACGGCGTATAAAATAATTTTAATATATGTATAGAATCTATTGTAGTGTTCATGTATATCAAAAATACAATTGATAAAATTGGGATTTATATAGTACTATATATCAAGGATCAGTTTCTTCAATAAAATAATTCATAAGGGCTAACTATAAATCATGGAAATCATCGTCAATGTCATATTCCAAGCAATCAAGTATTTATCCCACATAGACTAGGATCCAAGGGCTAGAAATTTTATAGGCATGATAGTTGGTCAGACCCAATGAGTAATAATGTCCAAGAAATCCTAGTGGGTTGGTCCAAGGTGATGAATATACCAAGGAATCCAAATAAGTCATTAAATACAATTATTAGAAAATTCCAATTCATCATAGTAGTTATTTGAATCCATGGGGTATTAATGTCCATGGAATCTTAGTAGGTGGTCAGATCTAGGGAGTAGAAATGTCTGAGGATTATAAGTGAGTCATCAGTACTATATAAAAAACCCTCCATTATCATCGTAACAAATTAAATAATAGTTTCATAACCCATTTAACTAATCATTACCTTAATTCCTTCATAATCATTCTAAATCAAATGTATTATCCATTTACTACCTTTAAAATATAAATGTATCTCTTCTTAATGGTGGTTATGACAATCAGTAATACACTAAATTACCATATTAAATTTCAAATAATTTAATGTGATCTCAACACATCCTAAGTGTGTTTTAATCAATGAAAAATGAATAACCCACCCCATGGGTGGTTCAGGATGAGGTGGAAATCCTACAAACATAAAAATGTGTGTCATGAAATATCATAAACTTCTATTGAATATTTAATTTTGTGGTTTAATCATCAAGGAATAATTGCATTTATGTTGTGTCGTAAGTAACAAAAAACCAATATAAATGATATAAATTTTAGGGAAAAGTTATAGACCACAAACCTTATGTATGTATTAGATTTCGCATATAGTATCAACCCTTATCATGGATGGGATCGGAAGAAAGTAGACAAATAGTGGTAGACATTGAAATAGGGCATATGAGATCACACAAAAATATCATCATGAATAGAATGAAAAATTATGAATGGGGATGAAGGGGTGGAGTTACTAATTGATAGGTATCCAATTTGACATAAGAATGTAGAATTGGAGGTTAGATTTAGAAAAGACACCAAATCCTAACATAGGCTTGAGGGGAGATTCAAATGGGATAAAATTAAGTTGTTGTCTAATAGAAAAAGAAAACAAATGTGAGGTTTATGTATATAAGTTATGTGGGTGAAAATAGTATTTTCTCCCATTATATAAAGGGTACATGGTCTTCCAAACCATGCACCAACCATTGTCTTAGAGTATTAGGCCACATAGTTAGGGGATCCCAATTTACAAATTGTTTCCCTCTCATGTTCCCCCTTTGACTAGTGTGTACACAATGCATGAACTGTAGTGCACAATAATATATTCCATGTTCATCCCATGAACATCCCACTTTGCATCCTTGAATCACTGAGAAATGTTTTTTCCAAACCATGCATCATTCAATACATTGTTTAGTCAAATTGTGAACCTATGAATTTCCTTCATAACTCGATGTTCCTTTCTCTGAAAAATCCCAAAACACTCAATATTAATTAATTATGTGATTAATAACATTTATAATTATATAAAGAAGGCTTAAACTGATATTTAATGGTTTCATACCTTATAGAAAACTTGTGATCTGACATTAGTTTTCGGAATATATTTTTCCTTCTTCATCAACTGATAAAACACTGATATGATAAAAATCATCAAAAAATGATTCACTCCTAGTACATATCATAATAAGCATCGATATGAGTAAAAACATAATTTTTCCAACCGTGATGTTATTCAAAGGTCTATAATCATTGAAAAGTCTAATGGAACCTTACATCATTTTTTAATAAAACAATAAGAGAACCCCAATGTGATGTTTAGGGATGAATGAATCCATTATCTAGAAACTATTGAATTTTTTTTTAGTTCCAATAATTCTACATAATAAATTCAGTATGGAGTTTTGAAATTGGATTATCATCATGTACTAAGTCAATAGTTAAATCAACCTCTCAATCAGAAATAACACCCAAATAATTATAAGGAAAAACACACAGATATATATATATTCACTATTAAGACATCACTAATCTATATAGTTTCTCTCATTTCAAAATCTTTTGATATGTAATAATCATTAACATTTCTAATAAATTTCTCAGATTATTTGTAGGATTTCAATGGTATGAAATCTTTGTACAAAACATTCATGACTTTTCAATCTATCTTAGCATGGAAAAATGAAATCCAATCATTACCCAAAATAATATCATACACTTCCATGGGTTGTTCAAAATGATTTTCAGGAAATAATATTCCATATATAACATTATTAATAGTTCTACAAATCCTGGTTTTTTAATATTTAAACCAATCATTTTCACCAAAAATAATACCATACTTTAATGACAAGCTATTCCCAAAATTATTGAATATTCCTCTTAAATGAATGGATGTGTAGATTCAGATACAAAAAGGGTATTTGTATAATTTGAATAAATAGGGAACAAAACTATCACAACTTCATTAGATAACCCTTCACAAACCATAACAGTAAAAAATTATTTCTCCACACCTTTATTCTTTAGGTCTTGATGATTTTCATCCTGAGTAACATAATTTTGAAAAAATTTATCATAATGAACATACTCATTAAATATAATAAATCTCACTAATGGATGGATATAGGTCACCCCATTCATTGACCATTCAAGACTGCTTTCTTTGAAATCATGATCTCTGCGACCAAACTTACCATACATGAAACAATATCTATAATTTACTAGACATTTTACAAGTTCATTTTACCTATATTTTTACAAGATACTATAATAATTTTCTTACAACAAAATTTTTTTGATGTATGCTTCCCCATTGACTAACATCAAGAACTTTGTCTTTTCTTGATGTCATGGAATGCATGATCATCATGGAAATACTTGTAAAACCTCTAATAACACATAAAACATTTCATATAACATTTTAATTTACATAATGTTAATTTAATTTAATATAATGGCTTCAAAACAGATTAAATTCAACTAATATTACTATCATATTCCAAGATAAAATTGGGTACAAACATGTATAATCCAATAAAAGTTTCTTCACACACAACTACAAAATCTCTATCATTTTACCTAAATTTAGTGAATTTTTTCTCCATAGTGAGTCGAAAACCCATAGGGAAATATTCCTCAATGAATATATTATTAAATGTGTCCCATTTCATGGTGTCAACATCACATAACTATTTTTTATTCTTAAGAAAAGACCTCCATTGGTTAGATTCACATTCAAAATGATAAATGGAAAAGGTTACCTTTTGACATTCTAAACAACCTAGGACTTCTAATATATTCATTTGGGAATTGATTCATCCTTTAGATACCACTAGAGAAGAAAATATACTAAATTATAGAGAACACTATATCATAAAATGAAAAACTATAATAATGATAATCTATTCTAGATATGGATAATCTCCATCATGGATTCTATCACTATTTATCTCTTGCATCAAGTGATTCTTCATAAGAATAGTCTGCATAGTACCAATTCCTACAATTTATAGTAGCTTATTTGGTATATTATCTTCCTCTTGGTTCCATCCTACTATTTTATAACTATTTCATTTTTGTAAGAAAATTTCGAAAATAATATTTTAGTCAATGAAACATGTGCATCTTCAAATTCTATATAATTTCAATATAAAAATCATGAAAAATATTATAAGGGTATTTTTTTATCATAATGATAACCCATAAAGTTATATAAATATTTATTAGACAAGAAATGTAAGGTTCATTCCTTAAAAATTACATATTATAGTGCCATTAAACTAGATATAGCTTTATTATATTTAAAATTATCTTTTAGGGGTATTTTATTATCAATATGTCGGGAGTTTTAATGCCATTCAGCTCATATGTTAAAAATGAATTCAGTAGTTTGAGTATAGTCAAATAAGTCAATATTCCAAAATCTCAAAAATAGTAATAAATAAATATTTATCACTTTTATACATCAATTATAATTTTAAAACCTACTGTTAAATAGGTTTTTGATAACTAACCTAAATTAAAACCATGAATATTGGAAGTTGTATATACGCATGATTAACATCACCATTTTTCAATGATCATTATGGGAAAAAGGTTAGTATTATTTTATATTTAGAGAATTATCATAAAATCATTAATATAATTGTTATTATGTTATTATAATTATATATTTTTTATGTGATATGTTGATGAAAAAATGAATGACATTGCTATATTGTAGTTGTAATCCAGATGAACGTACGAACAATGTTATCACTTTTCAGTTCATATATATGTATTAAAGTAAATGATGTATATTATTTTTATAATGAATAAAATCATGTATATAAAATATAAACATTAATTTCGTCATTATAATCCATCTATGAGATATATTGATGGAAAATGAATTACATCAGTTTCTAAGGATGTAGTCCACCGTACTAACAAACAATGGTTTCATTTCCCATTTAATGGAAAAGGAAAAAGATATATGTTTTCATGTTATCAAAAAAAACCTAAGTATATATAATATATTTTTATTATAAAATAATTCTTAAGGAGTATTTTATGTTGGGGTAAGAAGAAATAAAACAAAAAAGATATTGTTAAAAACTATACCTCTTCTTTGGAAAGTTTCTGTTGATTAACATGTTATGACCACCAAGGTTCATATTCTGATCTTACTAATGCCTCTATAATGTGGATATGAATTTTAGGATAGTATTTTAGAAGATATTTAAAACACAAAAATGAGTTTTAATTGTGAATAAATGAGAAAATGTTGTTCTATTTTATAAGAGTTCGAAAGGGGTCTTTTGGAATTTCTCAAAATATTGAACTAATATAAATTAGTTAAATAGGATATAAAATAATTTATATTTATTATAGTATTATTATGACTCAAAATAATCTCATGAAATAATAATTATATATTTTTGGAAAATATTTTCAGCATTATCATTTTGTGTTAGCACCTCATTAACAACTTTCTCACTTATTGTAACAGCAAGTATTTTTATACTTTGACGGCCAATATAGTTGTTATTAATAAACAAATAGCCAGAAAAAAATACTATGGATGATATATAAAATAATATACCAATAACCTAGATGAATATAAATTTATTAATAATTTTATATCATTTAATAAAATATTATTTATTATAACATATTTTTAATTACAATTTTTAGGAGTATTCATTACATTGATTTTAATAACCTATAGATAGCCAGTAAAATTAAAAAAAATTATTCCCTAAAATATAATATTATTATAAACACTAATTTTATAAAATTAATTATAAAAAACTATATTAATTTTAAAATTTTCAATATCATTATTTTTTCATTAATTGATTAATTATTCCACCTGTATTGTGTAATCTTTTGAGGTACTTATTTTTCAAAAAAAACTAATGATTTATAAAGATGAATATAAATACATAAGATTTTAAAAAATACTTCTAACATAACATGGAAACTAGTTATTCATATGCTAAAAATATTTTTTTTAAAGAAGAATGTGGTATTTCTGGGTGTTTTTTAAAATAATATATTATAATGGTTATAATCACATCCAAATGTAAAAAGGCTATACAACCAGTTATTTGATGATTATTAACTAAAATTACTCATAAATTAATTTTCAGGTATATTTTAGCGTCATTTTATAATCTGTATCACTTTAATTTTAACTTTAATTCCCAGAGTTACCCTTTACCGTGGTAATAAAAATTACTAATGTTACTATTCATATTAATGAAAAAATAATATGGTCTTATTTACTAAAATTGGACACACTGATTCTAATGATGGAATCATTTTTTCAAATTATGAATCAAATAATATGTAGAAATAAATTTTTAATATAATAGAAAAAAACACAATGAAAAACAATTTTTTGAAAAAAATCACTTTTTAATGTACCAATGTTTTTATACTAAATTTGGTTTTAATATTCATTTTCAAAAAACATAATTGCATTACAAAAAACCTATTGGAAAAAATGAAATTTTAAAACTCAATGAATATATTTCTACTTTGTAAATACATATAAGGAAATACAATTTTCAATTGAAAAATAATAATTATTAACTATTAACTAAAATGATTTTTTTAGAAAATTCTCAAAACATTATTATAATATAATTTTTACATTATTAATACATAAAAATATTAATATTTTCAAATTAAAATTCAATAATTTGATATTTTAATTTTTAAATAATACCTTTCATAAAATAGTGTCTAATAAACCTACTTCCTTTTCTATTTAAAATTTACTTCACATTTTTATAATTTATATGACACTATAATATCTTTCTAATTAATATTTTGAAGACATTAAAATGATTTTTTATGAAATTACATGGATTATTTTGATTAATATCACTCCACATTTTGAAATAAGTTATGCATATAGATGTGTATTCTCAAAATCAAGAATTTCATAGTGATGGGTAAGATATATAACTGTAAGAAATATTATTGGGATAGAAACCCTCTTTGAAACTTCTCATAATTATAAGAAATAACTATTTCATTTCAAATAAATATGGAAATTAAATAAATTATGGAGATGTGATGGATGAATGATCCTTTTTTGGATTCTCATTAAAGAGTAAAGAATATAGATTATTTAATAAAAGGATCAATAAGATTGTTCAAATCAATGATGTGAAAAGTGTTGAAAATTATTCTAAATAAAATTATGGAAAATATGTCTATTAAAAACTATATGAAGTAGCGAAAAAAAATTATATTTTTTATAATAATATGTGAATTATGAAATAGATTTAATAATGAATTTCAGAATTAAATATTGAATACTATATTAAATGTCAATAGTGGTTGGAATGTATCATAGAAATCATAAAGATAGAAAATTATTTGAATCACTATATTATAAAATTATTTATGGAAACTGTTATATGTCACAATAATATGGATTTATATCTTTAATTATAAATTCATGGATGCATGATTTTATCTTTCTCTAAAACCAAAAATATATTTTACAGGTAAAGTGGATAATTTGGAACATTTATGAAATAGTAAAGTTTGATTTAACATTTAAATTATAAAAAATATATATATTTTTTGGCATACTAAAATGTGAATTTCAATAATGATTTTTGGGACCAAAAATCCACCATTGAAAATTTTATATTTATTAGAATGATTTTTCTTAGATGGATAAGTAATAATCAAGAGATAATATCATTTATTAAGAAACATATAAAATTTATTTTAGTTACCAAGGTATGTACTCAGTTAATGTGAGTGATGTAATTGTTGGAATACCGTGGAGAAGTGGTGTTACAAATGATCTTGATTTACAGTGACAACAAAAACTCCATCAAGACTTGCATTTAAATTATCAATATCATGTTTCACTTCATAAAAGGATGATGTGGAGAGAAATAAATGCAATTGGAGTTTATAAGATGTCAAATTTAAGTGGTTTATCTATTTTCAAAACCACTTGAAACAATTATGATCAAGAATATCTATTTGAGCCTTATATTTTAACCAATTCCATCATGGTATGGAGTCTCTAAAACAACCCCTATTTAAATTATACTATATTTTTCAATTGGATATTACTTTTCTCAATATAGGTTAATCATGTTTTTAGTATAAAAATATAAGGAGATACACAATCACTAGAGAACTAGATGAAGAAATAAGGATTCTTTGGAAACATATAGATTTTTTTAGAAATTAGTATAATATATTACTTCCTACATAAAAATATGAAACTTTTATTCTTAGAGAATTTATTAATGCCAATTTACTTTTTGATAGAAAAATATAAAATTTTAATTACTACTCGGATGTGGTTGTATTTAGAAATGGAAGAATCATTTGATGTTTATTATTAGTGGGAGAGGATTTTTAGAAGTATATATATACACTATGGGGGGGGGAACTGATGGTTTATTAATAATAATGAAAATATTTAAAATGATAAAACATATGGTTTTAGTGATACAAAATTCTAAATTGGTAGAATATTATGATTAAATGTCATAATGTTGTATTTTTTAAATTTTAGTCAATTAGAGTTTGGTATTAGAAATTAGTGTATGTTGCGTAAAATTAGTGAAGGATAATCTAACAAGGACATTATAGGAGTGTATTTTCCATGGTAGATATAGAAATGTTATTCATGGTGGATATTTGGGCATTTAATAACCCATTTCAATATAGAAGAATATTTTTAAAAATCACATAGCTAACATTGATGTATTCAATGACTTTTAGGGGAGTGAAACAGTGAGTATAAAATTTCAATGATCGTTCTTGAGTTGTGAATGAAAAAAATCTCAAGATAATTCAAAATGAAATGAAATATGATTTAATAATAAATTTAATGAATCTGATTATCAATTTCATAACTGAATGAAGAATATGATTCATTATATTTCATTGATCATGGAACTTTTTAATAAAAATTCTTTTGGTAAATCATGATATAGAAAAATGAAAAAAAAGATGCTATTATGGTTCTATTAAAATATTAATTAGTCAGTACATTTTTGAAACATATTAGTGAGTACTAATAAACAAAATTGGAAACAAGAGGATCACTACACCATAGAGTAAGTAATTGTAATAGTTATAATTTATTGAGATTAAGATGAAACAAATAGTCATGAATAGAGAAATCCATTTGGAAGGGATATTTTTTCATATAGATGTGATATGTCATAGTAGATGAAGTACGACATCGTCATTAGTCTGATGTTGAGATTAAAAAAAATTAAATTAGAATATATTTCATGGAGTTTGAAAAACTATATATTTCAACCAAAATAATTTTTTTGACAATTGTAAGTATTTTTTGGTTATTTTGAAAAACTCATCTGCATAATTGAAGTTCAAATGTTTATATTTAATTCAAATGATCCAAGGGATGATTTTTATGTAGATTAAGGTTAAGGGTGTTAATTTCAGGAATATGAGGATGAAATTTAAATGACTTCATTAAAAATGGATGCAGATAAATGAAATAGAAAGAGTAAAATATCTCTTGATATAAGAGATATGAAAAGAGAGGGTCCAACTAAAGGAGAACAAGGAATAAAATATTATGGTTTTTATATAAATGAAAATCACATATTTGAAATATTTATTTATTGTTCATCCTTACCCAAATTAGGATTAGTTTATTTGAAATAAATGTTTCTTTCCCACACTTGGGGATATTGATTACTGGAGATCAGGGAATCTTGGAGAACACACTTGTGAATTTGTCTTTATTTACTCTATCAACATTATTTTGAGATTAGAAAACATGTTGAAAATATCCCTTTTTGTAACCCTATTTAAAATAATATTTAGACGATAGAAATAGGGTTTGATCCTTGGATAAGTGGTGATATTGTCCTGAAGATTATAATCAATGACTAGTGAAGTAGTGACTTTAAGGAATATGAACACAACATTTTAAAGTTATCCTTTTATATAGACCATTTTAGGTGAACAATGTAAAAATATTTTTGTACATACATATTTATTTATACATTTTGGAAGCTCGGCTCTTTAATTGGTCTGATACGTACCAAAAATATATCGAGAAAATGAAGATAATATTATTTGGATCTATATAATGTAAAAAAATTCAATCCCCCAAATTCACCACCCCAATCATTTGGTGTATTTTGATATTCTATTTTGTAAAAAAAATATAAAAATTTATAAAATAAAAAATTCTACGAATATGTAATTACCAATATTTAATTAGAAGAGTTTTATAATGGCTCAATTAACGTCTACGAATATAGATAGGTAATTCATGGGAAATATTTAATATGGTTCATCTATAAGGTCTATAAATTATATCCTATTGTATAAATAGATTAATTTCTATTATTATATATTCATAAAAGTATATACCATTCATATATAAAACATTTATAATGATTGGGTAGATAGTACACATTTATGAATAGTTCTTAACCCCTCAGTTTTTCATTCTTTCATTTAGAATTTAAATTATTTTATTTTATTCTACTAAATATTACATCATATAAAAAATCAATAATTAAGGATATATAATCCTAAAAGAAACTACAACGTATATGTTGTTTATGTGATATGATTCACTAATATCACTCTATTATGGTGTCATCATATCATATAATGAAATTTAGGTGTAAGATGGATCAAGACACAAAAAAGGTAATAATATACCATTACAAAATAAATATACTTATTTATATTTTCCCCAAGGATACAACCAAATACTATATGAGTTTAATAAAATATTTATAATGATTGAGTAGATAGTATACATTTATGAATAGTTTTTAACCCCTCAGTTTTTCATTCTTTCGTTTAGAATTTAAATTATTTTATTTAATTCTACTAAATGTTTCATCATAAAGAACATCAATAATAAAGGATATATAATCATAAAAGGAACTTTAAGGTATATTTTGTTTATGTGATATGATTCACTAATACCACTATATTATGGTATCATCATATAATATAATGCAATTTAGTTAAGGTAGTTATCACAGTAGTAAAATATCACAATTCTATATATAATGATACACCCAGTCAAAGAATACAATATGCCTTTGTATCATGAATATTATACCATACAAAATCTTAATATAATATAATATAATATATATCCAAAATCAATCATATGTAATATTTTTCGTTGGGCATATTAATCAATATCCCACTTTTAGTGAAGCATCATTGAATTTGTTCCATTTAATATTTTATTGTTTTGTATATAATAACTTGTCAAATAATATATTAATAATCTTTTCAATAATTTTAAAACTATTTTTTAAGGTAATCATTAATTTAACCTTGTATCATATTAAATCAAATACATTTCTAACAACCATCCAAAATTACATTTAGATAAAATCTAAATAACTTTTAGTGTTGATCTGTAGTTTAGCAAAACCTAATACTCATCCATTCAACCAAAAGGTAGGACCCCATGAGCTACTTTAGAAATTAAAAAAACAAAGAATTAACATTTCCCAAAATAGAAATGAATATCATCCTATAGAAAAGAATCAATTCTACATAGGTTTCAAAGAGATCCTGCATGATCTCTCGTACACCTGTATATATATATATGCTTGTATACAAAAGTTGTATCATATAAATTTATGAAAAATCATATAATACCTTTTTAAAATACATTGATTCAACATATAAAATGGATTATTTCAATCTCATATATATACGCACACATTATTTATTCTCCAAGTATAGACTAACTCCATGGATTAACACATCACATGATATTCATTATAATGAAGGATATATCACATATCACTCACCAAATATGTAATCACATCATTGGAAACATATCAGGTTATGATCTTACACTCCTTTAGTCTATCTCAATCAAGGGACCAAATATTATACTATTCATACATGAATAAAAATCTCATCTTGGTTAAACCTTAACCAATGACATTACCAATGACACACCTAACAATCCCTATATTACGTAATTATTCAAATATGAATGGTTTAAAAGTATAAAGGTTGTCGTGGTATTTATATTTTATATCCACAACTATGGGTATTCAATAGGAAACATACACTTTTTACAGACTAATGATATATTGAATTACACTATATATAGTGTACATTAATAGACATCAATCAAAAAAGTATTTTTTGTCTCTGAACCATATTATATATCTCTATATGAGATCCTACACAAAAAAATCCTTATGTTTCCTCAAAACCTATAAAAATTCAAGATGAGAATCAGAATGTATATCTAAAATTCATGCTTTAAGAGATTAATTATCTCCCATCTTCGTGATTATATGCATCCGATGTGAAAGAATAAAAATGGTTAGATTTTTTTTAACATGATATATTTTATATTCTTAAAATATATTAATAATAATATCAAATGAATATATAATCACTCTTATAATTATAAACTATATTATTTAACAGTATATAGGTATTATATTTTCTCCACTTTTCGGTTTTTTGATAACCTCATTACCCCTATATGTAATTTATTTCAATTATTTGTACAATAATTTTATAAAACCTATATTTAAAATTCTTTATAAAGTAAAATATATTATGTACTAATATTTGAATAATATTTATATGGAATCATATTAATAATTTTCTACACCTTGAATAAGTATTCAAACATCATTGCATCATAACATCCAATGTTATAAAGATAAAAACTTCATATTCCTTTATAGAACCATTAATTAGTTCATTATCACACACTTGGAACCATTAATATTAAATTATTATTTGATATCAATTTTCTATCAAAAGGAAACTATTTCATTGTATTTCATTAAAAATATACCCTAAAATGTTACAGAATATAGTGTGACACTCAATGTGAATTTGGTTAATATTTTTTAACACTGAACATTTATAATCTAAATCATACTATTATAAGCATCTAATAAGCTATATTTTGTATATAATATAATGATAATAAACACTATTTTTTGTTTGGGAAAAATTCATTTACTATATTGGGAATATTTAAAAAAACTATTTCTAAAATCGAAATCAATTATGATATTTTTTTTTCTGGAGTAATATTTTTATAAATTATTTATTCTTTAAAATAATCCCTTAAAATGTGGTAAAAATGATTCCAATATATTTTAATAATAGTATTATATAAACACATTTATCATTTATAAAAACATTTTTATTCTTATATTATTTTCAATCATGAAGTATATTTGGAGGAATAATAAATAATATATATAAATACTACCTCATTATATTCATAAAAACAGTTTGTTTTCAAATATTTTCTCTAATTAAAAGTTATAAATGGGGTAAAATAAATATTATTTATTCCATATTCCAATATTATAATTAATTGTTAAATCTAATACATTTTAAAAATAAATTTTTAATATATAATGGGTTTTATATAACCCTAAAAATCTAAAATATGAATTCAGTGAATTCTATAAATATTGTAACATATCGATGAATTTTATTACTCCTTTTCAGGTATTCTATGAAATTCCAGCTCTAGTAACTAGAATAATAATAAGGGAAGAGTTTTCCTGCCTTACTAAGTGATCCAATATGTTTTAATGAATGAAACTAGCTAAGGAAAGAACAAAATTTTTACTTTCAATATATATTTTCTTCTTCGTGTTTAAACAATTACCCTCTCGTAAAGTCAAAAAATAATTTATTATAAACCCACCATGTCTTGGTCATCAATACTCAATAGATTAAGGATACCAAGTAAAATATTACTTATCAAATTCATGTAATAATTCAAAATAATCATTCAAAAACATTCTATAAGTGGTAGTATAAAACTTTATATGTTTAGATAATGTCTTAAAAAGGACCTAGCCTCTCAATGATAATAATATAACCAATCATGTTGAATATATGTGTAAAGGCTCAAATTTTTTTAGACATAATACATCTAACTTGTTTCTGATTGATCTATTTTAGATTATCTATCATCTAGAAGGAAACTATTTTATTTATTTTTATTTTATAACCTTGTTTCTATTTATAGAATAATGAGAGTGGATACATCTATAGAAACCTTCAAATTGATATCAAAACAATTTGTATCAATTTGTTGAACAACATAACCATAAATCTTTTTAGGAAGTGATTACACTAATTTTAACAATATTCCTTCATACCTAGGAATATTTCATATGCTTACAAAAATGATTATAATGTTTCTTCATTCAATTCATTCTCTTCGACCATTAATCTTAAATTAATTTTTATGGAAGATGATTCCATTTTATCTATTATATATATATATTCATATAAGTGTCATTCTTACATTAATTTAATAAATAATTTTATTATATTTTATCACTCTAATCTAATGAACCATTTAATTTCCATTATATCAATTAGTATGGTAAGATATATGTTTTACTATGATTTGAGTCGAATTTATTAGTCATATTATCACATATCTATTTTGTGAAAATCATGTAAATCAAACCAAATGTAACTCAAGGATAAATATGTGTAAAAAATCTTCCTCAAATTCATCATTTAGATATTACTGAAATATATTACATTGGTATCTTATCTCATATGGTTTCATAATAATGTTGATGACAAAAATCATTGTAGGATTTGGTTAAATAACTCTCAGGTTTTGACATTTCCAGCAAGCCTTACATAGTTTAATTTACCATCACGCAACTTTTGTAGGAACCAACTAGATTGAGTGATCATTTAATTGACCTGTGATTAAAATAAATAGTTTCTATGACATATTATTTTAAAGGGTTATAATATATCACCATATTATCTTATGTATTATATTCAAATATATTCATTATTATATTTTTTCAGTTTTGGGTACATATTCCTTCCATTAAATCATCATGGTTAAACTATTTTTACTTATAAGCCTTTATCTATCTAAGAGCTTGTGATAGATTCATGAATTATATTTAGTTATATTTATACATTTCTCAATGACTCACATGAATATGTTATATGAAACTCTTTCATGTAAATTATTAGGATTAGATAAAACCAAATTACCCTTTATAGAAAACATATTGAAACATATAACTGAGATCAACATATTTCGATAAAGTGTAAAACCATATATGAGTGATAAATCTGACCATAAGTCCCAAAATCCATTGTTATGGTAGATAGTAAATAACAAGAATTTAATCATATTATGGTATTCATACATTTCACAACTCGTAACATATATGTGATTCATCAACTAGGTTACGATTGGGTGTTGGATTATAAGTTATGATAGGCATGGGATTCCTAAATAACAATAAATTATATAATTATGGTTTCAAATACATAAACTATTACTATATTGGGTGAATCTAAATCTTTTGATAGGTTTGGAATTAGTTATAAGTAATAAATTTGATTTAGTAAGAGGTTTATAAATAAAATATAACCATTAAAATATTCAATGATAAGAATCATCCAATGGGTAAATGTTTTGGGTAATGTATAGAAGTATCCAATCAATATCAAGGACACCAGAAATCATTCATTATTTAATGTTAACCTATATAAAGTGAATAATACATTCCTATTTAATTTTTTTGTATTTCTAAGCTAATATGAAACTCTCTTCTCCTATGTACTCCATTCATCTTAAAGGATAATGTTTTAGCACAATTTTGGGAGATAAAGGGCTCCTCAATGTGAATGTTCTCTCCTCCATAAACCATTATCGACTAATAAAAATATGAAAAATTGAGTAAATGGTGTTGGCTTCCATCATACACTGGAGGTTCTCTCTGTTTATCCATTTCTTGGTCTCAAAATAAAAATATATAGATATTAAATATCTTCTAATCCAATTGGAAATGTGAATTTCCCTTGATATGTTAAGAGAAATTAAAAGAAATATGATGGGATCAAATATTGTTATCTGGTAATATATGGATAAGGATTATATTTTTTAATGGAATTTCATCATTTGGTCCATGAGATGCATGGAGTTCTTTGAATGGTTTATTGGTGGGCTGTTTTGTTGTTTTAGCTCACTATGGTTAAACATTATATTTATGGGGAGGCAGTTTGGGTTCTTGAAATTGGTTTGGGGGTTTACTAAAGGATACCTCCAATCTCCCAAAATTTTAATAACGGTCTAGGATTCTATATGTAGATATGTAGAATCCTTCATAAAGTGAAATATATTTTATCTTTACCTCCATGAGGATCACATCTCCACAGTGTCTCACCTCATTGTTTCTGAGAATTTAGTCTTCTTCATCAATGTTTGCAACTCAACCACTAAATTATATGATAATATCATGTGAGATTATAGGAAATTGAGTGGTCAATTAATCAAAAGGGATAAGAGATGGGTCTTCATCTCACACTCTTATTATGGAAAGCGGAGTAACTATATTTAATCCATTATGGGTATTGAAAGTAATAATTTCCCCATGGTATATTTAGGTACTACTATTTCACCTGGTAGGGGCTGAATCAGTCATTTCTATGATATGTTTAATAATATAACCAATATTATCAGCAAGTAGAAGAACCATTTTCTATTGTTTTGTGGAAGAATTACCCTTATTAACTGCATGCTAACATTCATCCACTTGAATATCCTTTTAGTACCCATGGTTCTCAAGTTTATTCTAATATTGATTAAGAATGACTTCAACTCTTTTATCTAGGATTCTCAAGGGGAGGGTATATTCATTTGGGCCCCATGGAGTAAACTTGAAAGGCCAGTGGAGCATAGGGGCATCAACACAAAGGATATTTGGGAGGAAATGTACATCATATAGGGAAATTAGCATGGTAAATGATTTTGTTTTAGTCCCTATAGAGTCACTTAATTATAGGTAAATATGGTTATTTCCTTTTATAGAATGTAAGGAACCCTTACTCCATGTGGAACTCCTTCTATTGCAACATCCTACTTCCTTGAGAGTAATCTCATTAGATCCTCGAACATGGAGACATCATCTTTTTGGATGAAAACAAGGATGATGGGATCTTGGGTTTTCAAGGATGTCTTTCATCTGAATTGATCATAATTAAATAAATCTATCATTATTCCTTCATATAGCTGATCCTTGAACCCCATCCTATAGAGAATGTTCGACATCATATGGTTGGAAAAGACTATTGACATATTTATCTTCATGGTATCCCAATCATGTAGGTTTATATACAAGACCTATTAGAAGATGATTCTCATTCAGCCTACAAGCATCACATGGGGTTACTTCATTTTCTGTAATATTATTTCATCCACATTTAAATTCTTTATTTAGAGAATACATTATCATGTGATCTCAATGTGGGTGGTTGTTAAGGGTAAGGTTGTTAATTTATCATCTAAATGAACTTTTGGTCCCGTTAATATGGAGGATGTCCCCATGAACCTATTTTTTCAATGTAAATGGGAAAATGGTTTTTGGAGAGAGTTGGAAGAGTTCATTGATATTTTAGAGGCAGTGTAATCCTTTGAGTAGTTATTTCAAATCTGGTTCAGAGTTAGTAACTAAAGCTAGTATGAGGAGAAGGATCAATTAATTTTCCAGGCAGTAGGGTATTAGTGTGTTCGGAAGGAACACAATCAGTCTCGACACAACCACTACATCCTATATGGATCAGTTTTTGTGGAAATGCAACTTTAATTATTGATGATATTTTGAGGCTTCGGTAATAGTAGGAGGATTTTCCCTCTCTCATGAATTACATTACCAAAGGAATCCCTCATGTCTCACTCAGATCCATACATATGGGTCCTGGGGTATACTGGTATCACCCCATACAAGGTCTCACACTCAATGTTGATGGATCATGAATCCAAGTGGCCATGGCGGGTGGGGGTTTGGTCTCGGACATTGCTGGCTTGTTGTTAGTCGCTTTTAGAGATCATTATAAGGTAGGGGACTCCATCGGGAAGGAGGTTAATTTATTGATTAATGGAATTGATCTTTCATTATATGGGAATACCAACATTTCTATATTAGAATAATATTTTAAAATCACCTAGAGATTCATGAATGGTGTTTCTTCTACACCCTGTAAAATATCTTACATAATATGTAAGTGTAAGGCCCTCCTTTACAGTGAAATTGAACTCCCCCATATATAGACCGAACAAAATTGTTTGGCTAACATCATGAATTATAATTCTACTTAAGATCTTACCCTCATGTAGTTTTTTACTTTAGGATCCCACCCCCTTGAGAGTAGTGGAAATTTCTATAGAGGATTCTCTTGGAATCCATTTTTATTGGCCCTATGATGTTCCCATTTCCAATAATATTAATAATAATAATGCCGGAAAACTATTACATGATGTTGAAAATTTATAGAGACTAGATTTCCGTATCATTAAATAAAATAAATGATACAATATATTATGATATTTGTGTATTTTTAAATCATATGGTTTGACATAATGAGGCATTTCGTATAATACACTATAATAAGATATATTAAGTGTTATTTTTTGTTGTAATTTATTTCTCATTGCTTACAAAAATTGTGTTTCTGGTCATATGGTAGATATATGAAATTTAAATAGATATAATATATTTCAAACATTAAACTATACAATATGATGTGTCATGTTATAAAATATAATGGAACTACAGTCATATTAAGAATCATATATAGTGATTTGAATCACAATATATGATACAATATCTATTATAAAATATTATATACTAAAAAATATTATATAAATATATTACAATTTATAAATTATTTATAAAATATAATTTTTAGGCATTGTAATGGTAATAATTTTATTCTTAAATGAAATATAATAGGTTTATATTAATATATCAGGATTTCAATATAAGGGAAATTTTCATTAATTTAATTTTTTCTTATATTATTCATATATATAAACTATTTATATTATATGAATATTATATATGATTTTTTCTAAAATATTTATTTGTATAAAAACATTATAAATGCATTATGTTCTAGGTACAACAGAATCAGATTTATTTTCCTTATATACTGACATTAGTTTTTTACATAGTTATAATACTGGTATAGATTTTGACTTTATTTTTAACATAGTGAGTGTAAAAAATAAACTTCAGTTAAGGGATTTCTTATGAATGATCATATTTTGTAGTTATACATTGGTTCAAGATACACAATATGTTGGGATCTTATAATCTATCTAGAAAATTGGTTTTCCTTCCTATCACACCATGCTTACTACTGAGGGCTTACTTTTGAGGGTGTTTCCGAATAAATGTGATTGTAATCCTTTGAATTTAAATTTTCCTTATAAATTATTCATGATATTTATTTTGATATATATAGATATATTTTCCCAATATTTCTGTATTAATAACATAGAAGGATATAATTATAATGAGTAACACATTACTATAAGATAAAATATCCTAGTAATATAGTTGAGTTTGTATATATGATGGATTGGGATAATGGTTTATTTAGTTGGTTATCCAAGAGGCATATTTGATTATTTTGGAATGTTGTTCTACCTAAATAACTATGTTCTTAATGGAGTTTCAATGAAAACTCCTTACATGGTGGAATATAGATATTTGACCAATGAAGGTAATGATTTATGGGTTTATCATTTTATTAGGAGTATATAAATTAGAAGTTTTCATTTAAAAGTTATAAATCATTATAAACATCGAAATATATGTATTTTTTTATACTGAAGAATTAAACATGATTATCATTTTTAGATATCTTTTTTGAATGATCTACAATAAAACTCTGTAACGATATCTATGGTTTTGAAGTATCCAAAAAGTGTAGTTGTCTATGAATTTCAATATTATTATTATATAAATAAAATTCCCAAATTTTCACTCATAGGGATTAAGAATATGGTGTGTTTCACAAATATTTTACTTATGATAATAGACCAATAAAAATGATACAAATGAATAAATAAGATGTATATCTACTTGTTAGCATTTGGGAATGACATTCTACATTGGAGGTTTATAATTATGATCTATGTATATATATTGTATTTGTTATATAATTTTAATTTTACAACTATTCGGTGAACATAAATATAAAATAAATTTCTTTATATTTTTTTGATAAGAAATTTTTTTAAACCAAGTTTAATAATATCAGTTGTTATATATATATATATATATATATGAAAAAAAATGATTTTTTCCATTAGAAATATGGGGAATTATTTTTATATTATAGATACATATAATATTATCTATAATAATAAATGTTAAGAAAGTAGTGGTGATTTAAATACCAATTATCTTTTCTGTTACATACTTGGGAATATAAATTAGAAAAACATCAAAAAAACCCTATAGAGTTAAATTGATGGACTAATTTTATTATAAATAAATTTAGAATTTAAAATCATCTTGGATAAAAAAAAATTCCAATTAAATATTTAATTGAAAATTTGAGAGGTATAGTAGATTACTAGGTATTATAACTAATTATGTAAACATGATCTAAAGAAATCATAAGAATCTAAATAAATTAATATTTATAAACCCAGAATAATGCTATGTTGTTATCCAGTTCCATTTCACATAATGATATTTATAGATTACTGAAAATTATATTTATATATGTATGATTTTATGATTTTATTTATATTTAATACAAGGAAATGGGGATGTTTTGTGGTGAGAATTTGTAAATGTAAATAAAGTTATAAAGAGAAAATCACTAGTCAGAATATTGGGGGATTACTCCTTTGTTTGTTTAAAGGA
Organism: Viscum album; assembly: GCA_963277665.1. Classification (NCBI taxonomy): domain Eukaryota; kingdom Viridiplantae; phylum Streptophyta; class Magnoliopsida; order Santalales; family Viscaceae; genus Viscum; species Viscum album. Next base: position 1,606,137,790 of record OY728161.1, read on the forward strand.
ATAATTTATCATCTAATCATATTTTATAAATTCAATTTGATAACTCATCCCATTTTATATGACCTAACTCTCATAAAAATTTCATGGGACTATGTGAACTTAAGAGATATCTTTGACACACCCAATATGACCATCTCGATGATAGAGAATGATGGGAATTCCATGTACATGTAATGACACAAGTCTCTACCAAACCCAATAATATATTGTTCTTTCCCTGTTCTCCATCATTTAAAAAGTATAAGAGATGAACCATGAGAATAGAGGTAATATTATTTTTTTTATTGAACGAAATGAATCCTTAATAATTAGATTTATGATGGATGACCGGGATACCAAACCCTACTCTACACAATAACCCACTATATCTGGAAAAAATAAATTGATAATTATCAATGGATATTTAATAACACCATAAAATACCTCTAGGATCAATCCCCAATGTTAGATTCTCACCACCATGATAATTTATGGGGTATAGTTGTGGATGGAGACAAAAAATTGTAGAATATTTTGGAGAAGAGATGATAATGGGGATAATAATAACAAAACTATTATATAAAATTGTAATGAACATAAATTAAGGAATGTGAGCCTACATTAAATCATGGTTTTGAAAAAAAATCAAGTATATGATACTACTTACTAGTTGAATGATTGAACCCTTTATATAAAATTGGGATAATCCATTGATAATTATCCATTCAAGAATAAGTTCAATGTAGAATTAGATCAATGGGATTATTCCATGTATTTTACTTCCATATTATTACCAACCCCATAATTATTCCATCAGGGACTTGATTTACCATAATAATGGATAAAGCCCACATGGATAACTCAATTGAAACCGTAATAAATTGGACATGAATCTTGAAAAGTGATATTCCATTTTGGGGTACATTTGTTCTTTTTTTGAAAAAGTGATATGAATCAATGAAAATATATATTGATTATTAGGAGTTGAACAAGATTAGGATCAATAATTCATATCATATTCCGAGTATTAAGGTCTTGATTGGTCATCTGTGTGGAGATTAATACATTTCCAAGATAGACCTTTGTTATGGATATCATCAATTGAGTTTAAGAAGGTTGATATACCAAAGATGGAATTTGGTAATAGGTATGTAAACTATAAATATATATTGTAGTCTTTTGGTCTTACTAATTCCCTTCAAATGTTTATAGATTTTATTAATACTATTTTCAGATATTACCATGATCAGTTTGTGGTAGTCATTATTGATTATATTCTTATATATTAAAATAGAAAGGAAGAGAATGAATACCACTTGAGAATATTAATCAAGACCCTAAATAAGAATAAACTATATAGAAAATTTATAGAGTGTGAATTTTGTGAAAAAAAATGTTTCATTTTCATGTTGAATAATCTCCAGAGATGGTGTATCAATAGATCAATCAAACATGAAATATATTTAATGTTGTCTTACACTTACCATAGTGGGAAATACATAGTTTTATTATTTTATCTGGATATTTTTTATGGTTTGTGTATAATTTCTCCTGAATATTGGATCCCCTAAACATGTTAACATAGAAGGGGTCCATGTTCCTCTCAAAAAATGTATGTGAGGAAAATTTCATGGAATTAAAGTTAAGGTTAGTCAATGAACTTGTGATTAAATTACCATGTAGTGGAGAAGGGTTTGTAAATTATAGTGATTCATCCATGAAGGTATTGGGATGTTTTATTGTAAAGAATAACATGGTTATAGACCTTTCCTCACAATAAATGAATATTCATGAGTAGAAATACCCAAATCATAATTTAGATTAATATGTGGTAACATTTTAATTTAAGATATCGTTGCATTATCTTTATTGAGAAAATTTTGATATATATTCTAATCAAAAAGGGTTTTAAATATATATTCACATAAAAAAGTTGAACATGAACTAGAGAAGATGGATATAGATGATAAATGATTATGATAGCACAATACATTACCACCCTGGGAAATAGAAAATGGTTGTTGATTATTTGAGTCAAAAGGATCATGTTAGATTATCCTTGATGAGGATCACAATGAATCCAATATTTTTTAATTTTAAAAGGAATGATCAATAAATCTTGAACTATGGAAAAAACTATTATCTTAATCAATTGAATGTTCAACCCTTTATCTATGTGATGATTAAAGAGGTTTCTAATGAATATTTCGTACTAAATAATAAGGTTGGAAATATTCCTAAGTATAACCTTTATCATGATGGAGTGATAAGGTTATAGAATAATGCATGGGTTCCTTCAATACTAGACATAATGAAGTATCTATTATAGGAATATCATAGTCTGTAATTATATATTCATCATGGAAGTATTATGTTAAATATGATTTGAACAGATAATTATGGTAGGATTTCATGAAGAGAAACAACACAGAGTGTGTATCTCTGTGATTTGTATGACATCATGTTAAGGTTGAAAGACAAAAAAATAAGGGGTTTCGGAATACATTACCCATACTAGAATTGAAATGGGAGGCCATCACATTGTGTTTTTTCATTGGATTCCCTAAAATGTATAAAAATAATAATGATATAATGGTAGTAGTCGGTCACCTTACTAATTCAACAAACTATATCCCTATCAGAGAATACCTTCATTTGGATCAGTTTTATTGGACATACATTAAGGAACTGGTAAGGATTCATGGAGTGCCACATTCTATTTTATCTTATTAGGATACAAGCTTTACCTAGTTGTTTAATAGCTGTTTTTAGTAATAAATTGGTACATAACTGAGTTTTAACACTGGTTAACATCCTTACATAGATGTTTAATCCAAAAGAACAATTAAAACACTAGATAATACATTGAGATGTTGTTCTCAATATATAATATATTTTGTTGGATCAACACCTTATTCTAGTTGAGATTTCATAAAAAGTGTATTCCACCCAAGAACTCTAATCGATACTTATGAATCCCTCTATTGAAATAAATATACAGATATATTGTGTTGTAATGAAGATAGAGAAACAAATCTATTGGGGCCTGAGATAGCTTAAGACATGGATGAGAAGGTTTGAACTATTCAGTTGAATATCAAGGAAACTGAATGTTGGAAAAAAAATTAAGTTGTTAATCATCAACATGATCTAGCCATTCAATTTTGTGTGAAGGTGTTTCAATGAATCTCTCCCTATAATAAGGTTACATGATTTGGTAAGAAAGGTAAACCAAGCCCTAGGTATATTATTCCCTTTTAAATTCTTCATCATATCGGGATGGTATACTATCACATATAATTACCACAAAATATCTCCCAAGCCCCTGATTTTTCGATGTATCACTCATGAGGAAGTACATACATGACCCTTCACATGCAGTGAACTCATAAGCGATACCACTGGAGCATGATATTTCTTATGAGGAATAAATAGTTTCAATTCTGGATCATACACAAAAATTAAGGAAAATCAAGACAACCCACATGGTCAATGTTTAGTTAGAGGAATCTATTTATGAAAATTAACATATGAGGAGGCAAAAATATCATCCTTTTTTGTATCTAAATTAAAAAAATTTGGGGGGAAAATCATTTTAAGAGGGGTAGAATGTGACACCCTGAATTTTTATAAAACCTTTTTTAATAATTGTGTTTTTATTTTTGAGTTTGTTTCACAATACCACATTAAAAACATTAATCATATACTACACTAAGTTATTCTTTCATTACACGCATCATCATCATAGATTTCATTACACACAACATTGAGTTTTACGAAACAACACATTATTATTATAACTAATTGAAAATGATAGTGATAAGATATCTATTAAACATTATAATATTATAATTAATAACTAAATTTAAAATTATATATTTAATACATTCAAAAAAATAAAATATATTTACAATAAAATATATAATTTCTTTTAAAGCCTATATGTTTTGAGAAATACGTTTGACTCAAAAGAACTACTTTTTATGTCTTTCAGTGACCAATAATAATAATAATTTTAGACTACTATAGAAATTTAATTTGATAAAATAGATTTAATTTTTTAATTCATAATTTCAAAATTATATTTAGATGAATTTTTTTGATTTTTCTTAAATATATCATTTTTGGATGAAGAGTGAAAAATACATAATTTTAAATGTAAACTAATATTTTAAATAATATATTTATATAGATAAATTATATGAAAAATTGTATTTAGAATATAATTATATAAATTATAAATCATTTAAACCAAGTAATTTCATTTTAACTAATTGAACCTTGAAATTCGAAATAAATACATTTCAAACATTTGAGCCTTTTCACTTTAAAGACATGTCATCTCATCCCTTCTGTGGGATTAATTTTAAACTAATTTATGCCAATTATGTGTTTAGAATTTGGGAAATTAGATTATATATTTATATTAATAATAATTAATTATCTCAATAATTTTATACTTAGTTATTGGATAAAAAATTGGTTAAATTAATTAGAATTATTTAAAATGATTCAGAAAAAAATTAGTTTACTTAATTGGTATGATTTAACATAGGGCAAAATAACCAAGAGACATTTCTGAAACCCATTTTTTATCCATATTTCTTCTACATCCACCCATTCATATACAATATACCCTTATTGGTGCCACATTTTCTATGGGACGCCTCTCAGTAGTGTTTACCTTCTTATATTTACAAGAATGTGACACCTCCTCCCCTATAAAAGGTCACTCAACCCCATCATTTTCATTCACCTCTCAAGACATTCATCAGAAACAAAACTCCCCAAATATACTACTTAATTATCTCCCCAAATTTTAAAGGCCTCTGACTAGGTTGAAAACTATCCAAGGATTTCCTTTGGTGAAAACCAAAAGGAGTTACCCCAAGAAGAGGTAACATCATTCCATAAGCACTATTGTTTTATTTTATTCCCCCTATCAATTATCAATATTACATGCTGATATAATAACATCCTCATCCACAATATAATGTTTTATTTTGTAATGGTACAACCAAAAGTCACACACACATCCATAAAATTGGATATTCAATCCGCATTCGTCTATGAAGAGGGATACCGCCTCACAAATAGATACCATACGTTCATTCATTACCACCTTTCATGGTTTGTCAAAATGATGGATTTATATATTATATGATATTTATGACATTTATGATATTTATGATTTATCTATTCTTATGGAATTATTATAGAACACAAAACTTTATTCTTCCATTTTTTTATAATATAATAACATTGTTTGTAGGTGTGTGGATTACTGCCTCTTCAAAGTGATGTGACTCATTCACAGATAATAGGGATGTATTAATAATGGATTTAAAAAATATTTGTTATATGTGAAATAATAATTATGTTAAAATTACAAAATATTTAAATATATCACTTACTTTGGTCTCATTCAATACAACAAAAATACGATAACAATGTTCACGCCGATGTGCAGCCTATCATCTCCATGAATTGTGAATTTAATTTCACATTACTATATTTTTTAGATAATTATAAATAAATATATACTAAATATATATCATATTTACACGTTTTTATAATTTTTTATACTATTTAATAATTTTATAATTTAGATGATGCAAAATATAACAAATCAATACACATGAAAAAACAAAACAGTTATTACTCAAAATGTAACTTTTACGAGGAATTGTTAATATATGGGTAATAAATAGTCATAATAGAAAAAAATATTTTATAATATAATTTAATATGGTTCGTTAATATTTTTATAATAATATTATATTTATTATATAGCTGGTTTTAATGATTACAATAGGAGTCCAGACATAAGGTAGGGGGAATTCTAGTCTCACTTTTATTCCTCCAAGACTTATGCCTTATTCACCACTAATTTCCTTTTTCATGAATATAATACCCATTAATGTATTCCATTATTATTATTATTTTTTATTAATATTTAAATATCCATTTTATTATTTCTATTTCATGAGGTTTTATATTTTAAAGGATACCATATCGGTATGGTAGTTTTTTCCCAATTTTCCTTCTTTGAGAAACATATTTTATTATCCACCTATATTCTTTTATGATGTGTATATAATAACATTTGAAATTTTATATCATGAATTTCAACTGTTTATTTATATTTTAATATTTAGGTAATTTTTTTCATACATGGGTTGTTTGAGTCGAAGTTACAAACGTTATAAGATTTTATTGTAACAATCTCAATATTTATCCTAATTGTTTAAGATTATGAGATAATTGATGAAATATTATGATCTATATATCCAACAAAAATCATGGTATTACTTATCTTCTAGTTATTTAGGATATATTTATGTATTATAACCATATATACAGTATTTGGTATTTAATATAATCAATAATATGATAAAATATGACCTTATTTCTTTCTTTGGTCGGTATCTGTCTTATTTGAAAACCTTTTTTGAGAGTTGTTGTGAAGAATGTAATTGAAATGATATTTAAATATAATTTTAATGGAAAACGGAATTTAAAAAATGATTTTTTCTTTTCAAATATTCCTTTATAAATTTTAAATTGTATTTATAAACAAATGTTTTGTAGAAATGTTCAATGTTTTAAAAATCCCTCTTCAGTATAGAGAGTATATTTTCATTTAGAAATAATTTTGAAATATAATTAAAATTATATTCCATATAAGATGACGACAACTGTCTTTACTCATTCTATTTTGTATATTTTAACCAAGTTATTAATTCATATTCATTCTCTTAATGGTTTGTGTTATAATTTTGTTATGTTTATAAAACTCATTTATCTTTCAAAGGTTATATATGTATGAAACTCAATTCACTTTCATAGTTTATATTCTTAGAAAACCAATATCAATTCAATGGGATATACCACAATAAAATTATTAGGAATACCACCTGTTTTCATTGATTATTCATTGATGAAATGATTATGAAAAATTTTACTTTTCTGTAGGTTATGACACGATATCATATTTTTTATATGCATTTTATTCGATCAGTTATGATATAATGATTTTTTTCATATTTAGGATTAAGTATATATGATTTCATTATGAGACCGGTGAGACCTATATCTCTATCCAAATCATTGGCTAATGATTTATATATCATGAGATATAAATGGGTGGAATGGGGAGTGAAATCAATTTAGTAAAGTACTTTGTTAGCTAAAATGGTCTTGGGAGTGATCCTTGACTACTAAGATAGTGTTGGTGGTGAACCACGAATACCATGATGGTTTGGTGAGTAGACCCATTCCAATAAGAGTTCTATGGAAGTAAGCCTTTACTAATATATAAATCATTTTATATGTTTATATTTATTCCATAATTCCATGTATTATTCTAATATTATGGTTTCATGGATTATTTTCTATAATACCTTATGGTTCAGGAATTATGAACTGCCAAAATTTATTCCAAGACTCTTTAATATAATCTTCTATATGTAGTGTTTTATATTTAAATGATATTATCTTATTGTCATACAACTATACAGATGATTATTATTACATGTCTCACTTGTTTACCCTTGCATAGCTTCTATGATTTCCCTTTCTTATGATTCCTTTCCCTAGGTTTCTAAGAAATGAATTATTTTTTATGTGTCTAATTAGTGTCATATTAATGGAGAACTTAGTGGAGGATTATGTAACTACCTTATGTTTTAGTGTTTTTTGTATCAATGTTTTCACCGACACTAAACAAATATGTCCTTTGGGTGTTTATCTATGTAGTGTATTAATTATTCCTCAAAAATGACTTTATTTCTATGAATTCGAAGTGTGTTTCACAATAATAATGTTATATGTGACCTATCTTGAAAGATAGAGATATGGTGATATTCCATGATGTGGACCACTATGGGGTCCTAGGGCCTGTACGTTTATTGAAAATCATTGATGTTGGCTCATTTGTTGTTAATTATTTATTTTCAATCCAATACATCTTAGAAAGGAGATAAACCAAGTACAACTAAGGTCTATAGTTGATTGGTTAGTATAATAATGATCAAAATAATTTTTTCTTTTTTTCCATTAGGTCTTATGAGGTTATACAATCTTATATTTGTGCAATCATGTTAAATATTCTTTTGTGGTATCCAATAGAGATTTCATACACACACCATTCATTGGAATCCTGATACGCATTAAAACATCATATGTAGGGACCCATGTTTGGGAATGGTTCTCATGGATGATGTCTAAGTATTGGTGCATGGAGCAGGTCGCGGACTATAATGGACTCATAAAACCCCTTTATTAATTAACTTATTTATGTACAACTTTTATTTCATTGTTTGGGTTTAAAAATTTGGAGACATTTTATTTATTGTATGAAATGTATTCCACCTTGTTTTATGGTTATTTATTTTACTTCATTGTTAATGTGGTTGTTTATTTGTTATAATTGTTATATTATTATTTATCCCTTTGAATGATAATGAGGGTATACTACTCCAACTAATAGACATAAACAATCAGTACTAATCGAAATCCTATTTTGTATATAAGGGAACACATAAGGTCATCTAGAACTCAATATTATATTTAGTGGGTTTGGTATGGATGTTACAAAATGTTTTTAGTGCACTAGTTTTCTTAATTTATTTTTTGAGAATCTAAGTACATTGTATAAAATAGAAAAATGTGCGGGAATCATATAGGGTAGTTTCCATGTCTATGGATAAACATGTGAAACTGACATTCAAGTTACTATAGATGAGATTTTTAATATTGTATTACGATATTCTCTAGTGTATTCATTCAACATAACTATGAACATAAGTCTACATGGAATGTATATACCTATTATTATGTTGTATATTAATAATTTTAATTTATTTATACGATTTGTTCTATCTATTCAAGATTGACTTGTATTATCTATTGTATGATACATTTTCTATATGTTGTTATGATATATCTATGATTTCATTAATAAATACAACTTTAGTATGATTTTGTGTTTTTATATATATGACTATGAATAATGTGTAAGAATGAATAACCTAGTTAATTATATGATGGATATACTATGGTTTGAATGTTGAATCATTTGAGATCCTTGTGGGATATTAAATACTTATTTGGATTATTATCAAATAGTCTTTTTGTTTACTTCATTTTAGAGATTCCACTGTAGAGTTGATTGATATGACCTCCAACTAAGGTAGCCTACGATTATAATATTTCTTTACCAATGGTGCAGTTGGATGCACCCCAATACACTTATATACTGGCATATATGATATAGACTCTATAACATGTTCATCCAAGAGTCTCATAGATTATTTTTGTCTAGGGAGAGACCATTCAAATGACACTAACTTTTCATTATTTAGATTTATATCCCCATCACCCTCTATAATTCTATTGTACTTGCGTCCCAGAATATCCAATGGATGGGTTGGAATTTTTGGAAATAATTTTCAATTTTTTATATACTCCAAAAACATGGGAGATTTATTCTGGATACCATTATGTTCCTATGACCCACCAAGAGATGGGGGAAATCCCTGAGTCATGATTGGAGATGTGAGGGTGTTAATTGGGTGACCTTCAAGGAGCTATTTTTTAGTAGTGTATTCCTATAAAGATGTATATGGAATGCTACTAGAAGTTCTTAGAGTTAACTGAAGGTTCATGGAGTTTCTAAATATATTCTTCCCATATAAGGGTATTACATCCCATTTATCCTTTATTAGTTGGTAATCTGGTGTATAGGGATCATAAGTTTTATATGGAACTCCAACCAAATCTCATAAATTAAATTAGGGGATTTTAACTAATAAGAAAAACTCAAGCGCTTTACATGGACATGACATTTACGAAAGCGCTCGACCTGGAAAGGGAAGTAGGTTTACAATCAATCCATAGTAGTATATTGACTGATATTTATCTCTCGAATATGTGATTTTATTCTTGTAGTATGAAGATGATTGTAATAGATTGATGTCAGAGTAGTAGTAGATATCTAGAGCTAAGAAGGTTCTCTTAAGAATTATTTCTAAAAAAGGAGGTCCAAACTTATAAATCTATAAATAGTTGGTAAATATCATATCTCATGCACAAAAACAATGATTAAGTGTATATTTTGATTAAATATGCGGAAAATATAGTGATTCTTCCCAAAATAATCCTGATCATGTTCTCATGAGTGTTCTCAATAGACTAATGCATGAAACCATGGTATATACCAAGGTACTCAGTAGTAGTGAAAGACGATGAAGACATGGGAGTGTTGTGATTATAATAGATAGGGTTCCTGAGTGGTTGTATTCTATGTATAGGCATATTATAAGACTCCATAAGATAGTGGTGTTAGACCATAGACTATTTAATTTATGATTTTTATGACATCTACTTTATCTAATACCTTGTTTTGTAATGTTGAAACCCATTCCATCATATATAAACTTATATTTACTTTACATGACATACTGATCATGTTATACCTTGAGTTACATTCCCATGAGACAATATTGGGAAGAAATGTTGATCTTGTTCAATGATTATTGGATGTATGCTACAATGGATCAAGTATTGTTGATTTATGAACCATTGGTTGTAACATATTATCTCATAGAGTATGTAATGGAATGATATTACATGGACCTAGATCCTGTTTTGATGTGGAAATATCTAGCTATATGAGGCCCCATATTTGGGTGTTCATTGGGAGAGGATGATGTGATAATTGTTCATGAGATAGTAGAAGTCCCTAATTCCATCATAGAGTATTTTTTGAGGCACTTACATACCAATATATGTGAAGTAAAACCCAGTGTGAAAAAATATATAATATGAATCCAAGAGATAGTTCTGGTGTCCAGTGATGAAGAGTGACATCACAAAACTTATTCTATTAGGCCTTACCTACCATAGGGTAAAGGATGAGACCCATTGTTGGGTTGGTTTTCTCCATCCAATTATAGATCCCATGTGGAATTGGGGGTTGGTTAATAGTTATTTATTATGGGTTTTCCTAGGACTATGAAGAGTCCTAATAATTTCTAGGTGATTTCCAATGAATCAAAAATGGTTTATCACTTCTTACTAATCATATATACCCACTCAACAGATGATCTGGTAAATCTAAAAGCTCATGAGATCACATGGTTTTATCGAGTCCCTTTTGATGTTGTTTTTTATAGGGATTCATGTTTTACATAATACTTTTGGAAGGTCTTGAATAAAATTCAAATGACTCGGATGATATTGAGAAAAACATACCATCCATAGGTAGATGGACAGTCAAATAAATTTATTAGAAAACAAGAGGATATGCAGTGAGATTTTGTTCTAGACATATATGGATCATTGTATGAGAATTCATTTTCAAAAATATCTTCCATGATTATTTAGAGATCAAATATTGTGATCCCCCTAATGAAAAATCATTATCATTAACCCTATGTTAGAATGAGGTGGGTGAGTTTGCAATTCCTAGGCCTATTATAGTGTAGGAGACCTCAAAGAGGGTGTAGATGGTTACAACGTAGTTTGTGACATCTTAAAGTAGGAAAAATCATATCCAAATCTAAGGAAGTGAAAGATAGAGTTCATTTTTGGGGACAGCGTTTTCTTGTTAATGTCACCTTTATTGGGGTATCATCATTTCAAGAAGAAGAGTATTTTTTAATATTGTATTTTTGGATGACTTATGGTAAAAAATTGGTTCAACAGTTGACATACCATCTATAAATTTCTCTACACTATAGATTCATGCATCATTCATTACATATTTTCTATCTTCCATGGTATATGACTGATCTTGTCCATGTTATAGAATGTATATACATTATATAGATACATATTAATCTTATAAATACAACATAATGTAGATGATAGGATTTATCAAAAATTTATGATAGTGTAATATAGTTCCTCTTGTATGAGTTCTTTGTTTTCATCAATATATCTAAGAGGATATATAGGAGTTGGAATCCGATGATCTATCGTAGATGAAATATTTTTCAATCATGATCACCAGAAATTCTTCTTATGGATGATAAGTTGTCATTGGGGTAGATTTATAATATTATGAAGTTTCAAATATTCATAAAACCCTCTTTTGAGTATAATATAGATGTATTTTTCATGAAAAATTAAAAAAAAAATCTAAATTATTACCCTTATACAACACAAATTCCTTAAATAATAGTAAGGGGGTTTGAAGACAATATATATAATGGTAAAGTGGTTTTTGTGTGAGTTATGTATGGGTAAGGCCACTATACCATGGGTAATATAAGCATAAAAATTATGTTCATAAGGGTATGACGAGGATTCTCTTTGTTGTGTAAGGGTAAAGGTCATTTCTATTGGTTACATAAGGGAAATCCAAGTATTCTAATGGGTGTGTAAGGGTAACCTACAACTGTATAAGGTGATAGTGGAAGCTATATAAAGGTATTTCATTTATTTTTTGAACTCCATAAGGCTAGTCCAGTAACATTTTAAGTGCCTCATCCTGCTACTAAAGGCCGAGTGTGGGTAAATATGATTTGGGTAAGGGTATTTTGGAATTCAGAAACCCGGTATGGGAAAGATCCATACCCTTGTGGGACCTTTATGAACTTTATTACGGTAAACAATTTTACCTTTACATAGTTCCCTTTTTTTCAAATTACTTTTAAAACCACATTTTTTCCTTATTCCCTAGATGGATTGTGTAATATGTTTTTGTCAGTTTTTAAATCCAAAAATCATGATAATTAATTCCCTCAACTCATTTAGTATTCTTAACTCATGTTTTAAATATTTTAATCACTTCATTTTCAATATTAATGTTATGAATGAATTAAAATTTAATTTAATTTTTGGGTTTCAAATTACAATGAACTAAACTCCATAGGAATTTTCTTAAAATACACATACCCAAGATTTCTTTGGTTATTGGCTGTTCTATTACGTCAGACGGTCTAGGTTTCCTTTTTTCATGTTTAGTAAATCCTTCTTCGACCAAACTAAGATATTAATATGGATTCCATGTGTGGAAGAACCTAAAAAACCTTCTTCTATTCTAGGTGAAGTGTTTTTTGAATGAAAAATTTAGGTAACAATTCCATAAAATATTTTCATACATATGTTTTTGATTTCATCTTCCGGAAAATTTACAAGAAATGAAATGTGTTATTGAAATGATAAAGAACCAGAATTATGGAAATGGAAAATAAGATTTCTTATTGTTTTATATGGATTATTCTTTTGATAGAATATTATTAACCCATATGGAATTTTAGTAATTTTTAATCAAACAATATAGAATTATCATGTGGATAGTATGGAATTATCATGTTTTTTCTATATTATCCATGAGATAGAATTTATTATTTCATATTATATTTTATTTGTATTGGATATAAAAAGCATGTAATCTTTTAGAGGAGTACTTGGAAGGTGGTTTGAACTTCCAAGTGCATGGATGTGATTTGTGTGATGATTCCACAGTGAACCTCTACGTCGCCATTGAAAAACATGAGGTAGGATATTCCATAAAATTAATCGGACATTTATATGATGATTATCATCATATGGTCATGTGTTGATGTTCTTAGACTATGTTTGGTTATTCACATGTGTGTGTGTTTTGGATTTTGTTTACAGTGATAATATTGTATATTTTATGAGATATGATCTCCCTATTTACTTGTTATATTTTTAGTATATTATATGTCATTATAGTATTGTATAGTGTACTAATGTATGATGTGTAAACTTCATCTAATGGTTTCTATAGAGGTTTTGCATGTTCAAACTATTCTTGAGATATAATGACATGAAAAAGATAGACAGTGGAGTATAATGGCCTTATGTTGACTAACCTAGTGGAATGATGTTCATATGTGATTAAAATCATGAGATGATAGTGGGGTATTATGTTTTGTCTGAACTAACCTATGTGAAAATAGTTATGCATGATAGTCTCTGTGACCAGACATGAGAGATAGTAACACGGTATGATGGTCTATTTTAGTATGACCTAGTTTCCTAGTACTAGTATTACTATTATAAAGATGTTAGGGTAAATATTTTTTTTGAAAATTATCTATGAACATTCCAGTATCATTAATAAAGGGTTCAATAGAGGTACAACTAGGGTTTGTGGAATCGTGGTTAGCACATGAATGCACAACATGATTTGTTACTTATGAAATCCATAGGAAGGATATATGTTATCCCTAAGAGAGTGAGTGTCGAATCATATTTAGTTATCATTGCAAATTATATTGTTTCTTCTGATATAAACTTCACAACCTATTGATGAGTTAAAAATTTATATAAAAACAATAATCCAAACATAACCATGGAAACAATAGTATTCACAATGTTCACTAATCAATAAGGGTATCTTGATTTTTTAATGGTTGGGAAATTATACAATAAAATAAAATTAACTAGAAATAAATCCATTATTTCGTATGAAAAAAAGGGATGATCCTTAAACCTTCATTTCATATTTATCAAAACAATTGTTCATAATATTTTCAAACAAATAATATGTAATAGAAATTTATAAATAAATTTTTTAAACCATCACCAAAAGGCTTCGAACATTTTCACTATGTTCCTTGTAAAAAACATTTTCATTATTCTTGATAAAATCATATTCTTCACATTCATACATATAATCACTTGAGAACATCATCAAGCATTTGGATATCTATTAGATTGGTTGTATTAGAATGCTCATCCATAAAATTTTTATAGATAGTTAATCTGGTGCCTTCTGAATACCTAAAAGACATCATTAAAACCATTTCATCCAATTATACATGATAAAAAATATTATTAAGTGACTTCATCTGATTTTTTTATCACTACATATCATTTCATTAAAAAATTATTATAAATTATCTTCTTCCAAAAAGATATTCCCTAGTTGGAAACATCCCTTCTCAAAACATTGACCGAAAAACGTTTTTCATATGGGTATGTATGAAGGAAAATCATCAGCACTTCATCTTTTGTGTGTGCATGAATAGTACCCATGCACATTTTGATTTTATCACATTATAAATAAAAACTTTTGGGAGAATAGGCATAGAAAACAATTTAGTTTCCAACTTAGTAAAAACTAAAAATTCAAATCTCCCCCACAACAATTCACAGAGATAATTTCCAAAAATTATGAATCTTCTTGAATGAATACTAGTGCCTTTAATAAATTAAGTATTTTTAATATTTCCTTAATCATTGGTAATTATTAATATCTTTCACCATGATATTTGGAAAATTAATATACCCTATCAACATCAAAACCATTGAACTATTTTTTTAAAACATCTTAAAGAATACTTAAACAGACAAAACATTATATCACTGAATGTCTTTCTAGAAATAAATTTTCAAGATCTTACAATAAAATATCCATATAATTTTTAATTTAAAATATCATAGAAAATTGTAAAATGAAATTTCAAAAACCTTTTTTTTATGACTTTTTTATAAACACTTTATCAAATTCATTCCTTCTACAGACCTTGTTTTTTACACCATTCCTACTAATTTTTCATTTTTAACCTTGTCACCATTTCCTACATCATCTAGGTATGAAAAAACATCAAAAAAATATTTATAGTTATAATGAATTCATAAAATTATCCACAAAACATGTCAAAAGAACTTCCATTCATCTTTCAAAAATTAACTTTGTGCATTCGATGGGAATCCTACAAAAATGACCTGAATGCCTTAAATTTTTATTTATTTTTTGATAATCACCCTTTTATTGGTTGAAGTGGAACCCTTAAATGTCCCATAGGCTTAGAGAAACATTAAAAAACTAATTGGATATTAAGGAATTCATTCTAAACAGACTACATGTAACTACCCCTCCCCAGCAATATTCTTGATGTCAGCACTCCACCTTCACTAGGTTGGTCAGCTATCTATACAATGCAGAGTTGCACAAGACTGCTACTGATGGCAATGTCATACCTTCTCATTATTCCAGTTTAAGTTAGACCTACTCTGGTGAATGTATCTACTCTGAATCCTCATCTAGATCCAAGTTCCTTTGAAATCTTCTTGGTTTCATTTGCATTTCATGTGGACTGAAGGCCTTGAGGTGGACTAAAATCATTGAGGATTCATGAAGTCCTTATGTTGGCCTAAAATCATTACTAACCCGAAGACCTTTGGTGGCCAGAAAGCCTTGATGGACCCATGGACCAAATGGGTGAATAGTTCTAGATGCTACAGTATAAAACATTACATGCTACAGTACTTGCTTTAGTATTTGCTACAGTGTTTGACGCAGTATTGCTACACTACTACTATATTAACCCCAAAATATGCATCCATATAGATTTAGAAATTGGGTCTCAAGGATAAAATTTTAGATTCCTCACCAATAGGGCTAAGGATCATGTGCTCCGATGGGAATCATCTGATTTAAAATATCTGGTAACTCTGCTATTAAATTTCAGCAATATTGAATTGTTCAAAAAACTTCATTAAATATAATAAATATTTTTAAAAAATTAATTCCTTATAACTTCATTGTATAGAAATTTTATATACAAAGGAAATTCTCCATCTTTTAAAATGACTGAAAACACTTCTAACCTTTATATATTTAATTTTTTTGAATAGATCTGTGTTCATAAAGGGATTTTTCTCCCCCATTCTACTTATGAAACTTCTCTCACTTATCATCTCATCCAGAATTATCACCCTTCTTCTCAAGCTAGTGACTTAGTATTCCAAGAACACTTTAATGTAGGAACTTAATATCATTAATTTTTCTCTAGATTGATTTTGTTCTAACATAGTTTTTCCGAACCTTTTAATGACACACTTCTAGAACAAAAAACATAATCTGGTACATTTGAAAAAAATAATGGACATGGTTAGGAGAAAAACATTTGTATCCACTTAAACTAATTATTACTCTATCTAATCACCATAGTGAAAAACATTATCAATGTGAGGTTATTTTTTCAAAGACAAAATACTATAATTATTCAAACAAAATTATTACATTCAAAAAATCATAACCCCCAT
This sequence comes from Viscum album, assembly GCA_963277665.1. NCBI lineage: Eukaryota > Viridiplantae > Streptophyta > Magnoliopsida > Santalales > Viscaceae > Viscum > Viscum album. The sequence continues at coordinate 1,606,154,803 of OY728161.1, forward strand.
CAACAACAATGGTTGCAAAATTATTCACTTTTGGATTTTAATTTCATACATGGGTCATAAATCATTAAAACATTATTAATCCACGCAAGGATCAACTATCCCAGAATTATATACCAATTTGAAAAAACATGATGTATGAAACAATAATCATCTAATCGTAAAACCATGTTTTTCATATACGACTTACAAAATATCTTCTTCCACACAACATTACCACCCATTTCCTAAAACAATAAAAATTTATAATATTTTCTTATAAGAAAATTGATTCCATCTTCAATTTCATAAAATTGTTAAAATAGTTCACACGTGTAGAAATTGTATCTTATCCCCTTTAAAAACACCCTTAAATTATATACCTTACATGAAAGGTTATGAACATAAAGATTGAAACCGTTATGTAACATCATTTTTATCCCAATTTGAAATAATTAACAAAAGAAAATATGACAGAGGGGATGGAGTCACTTACCTTATCATTAAATATATAGGGGTGTGGGTGTACACCCATGTTCAACATCATTTTATGAATTTATTCCTTCAGTAATGAGTTTTTCAATATTTGGAAAATATTCTCCATTGAATTAACATATTCTAGATTTAATTCATTATTTACAACATGGTCAGAGATGAAGTGATATTTTATATCAATATGATTTATATGAGAATATTGAACTGGTTTTTTAGTGAGATTTATATCACTTTGATTATCAAAACAATTGAGTTGGGGTAACATCAAATCAACCTACAAATATTCCCCCAGAATTTTCTCACACATAATTTTTATTGTATCCTGAGTGGATTTAACATAATTATCTTTATTCATTATAAGAGTTAGTAAAAAAAATTCTTTTCATGCCAACTCACAAAAAGTTCTCCAAAAAATGAAAAATCCTCAAGATGTGGATCTTTTATTATCAACACTTATTATCCAATAATCCTCTCTATAAACATGAAAATATCTTTTAATTGAACTCTCTTATTTTATAATTAAATATATTTTATTCTATGATATATTTGATAATTTCTTTTCTTACTAAGAGATGAGATTATTTTGAAGAACTCATGAATCTTTCACTGAATGAAATCGAATGTGCAATTTATTGACTTGAAACTTTCAGATATAAAGAAATTCCAAAAAGATATCCTAAATTCCTTTGGATAAACATGATTACCTTATCTAAATTTCAACAACATGGTTCCCACTGAAATTGGTTAGGAAACTTGTAATGAAACTTCCATTCAAAACATCATTAAAATTTCTTAATCATATATTTCTTAAGATAGAATTATATATTTACTATTTTTTGGAATCTATAACCAATGAAATTATTCCATTAATTCAAGCATGGACACTGAAAATAACTTCTTTATGTAATCATAAAAATATTCATATGTTTCTTCCTAATTTATATAAAATAAAATATCATCAACATAAACAATAACAATGAGGTAAGACTATTGATTATACATGAGATAGATATTATTATAAACTCTACTTTTTTTGAAGATCAATTTCCATAAGCATGTATCCATTTTAGAAGACCAAGCTCTTAGATATTACTTAAACCTATATAGTTCATTTTTGAAAATTAACAAATAACCTTCATCATTTCTAATCATTTTTCTTACATGGTTTTCTAATGTAGACTTCTTAATGAAGTTATACATTAAAAATGTATGACATTATATCATTATGAAAAAATTTATAATCTCATCAGGAAGTAATAAGAAAATTTCTTTTGATAGTTTCTAAACTATTGACTGGTGTAAAATACTCATGAAAAACAATAAATTGAATTTTTAGTAACCATTATAAACCAGTAATTACATATTTCATGTCCCTTCACCCATATTCAACCATATTTATCTTGAAACTCCACTTTTTACAAATAAATTTTTTATTATTTTATTATCTCCCAAGTTCTCAATTATAGTTCATATCAATTTGATTCAACTCTTCCTTCATAAAATCAATCAAATCGTGATACTCAAACACTCTAATAATATTTTGGTTTGTTTTTTAGTACAAGAAAGTATATTGAACTATCCATGATGTTATTCTAGTTATAAGATATTTTTTATGATGATAAATGGTGTTTTTACCTTCTGCATGATTTCTCTTCTGATTATTATATGTAAATACTTGTTCATTTCACTATATATAGCTCATTAATAATCAAACTTTTGAGGGAATTGTTTAATTTTTTCAACTAAAACAATTATATCTTCATGATCTTCAAAATCTGGATCTCATTGTAAAACATTCTTATCATATTTTTCATAACATTGAATTATATAGACTATTACCTCTTTCCAATTTCTTTATTATAACATAATTATCCTTATCCATTTAGAGGATAATCAAAAAAGGATTCCATCTACTCTTATTTGAAAAAATATTCCAAGATACACACCCTTGATTTTTATAATGTAGTAACTTTTGAAAATACTTATCTGTGTGAAGATTGAAGTTTCATTTAAATACATTTGTTCATGAGGCATATTAAATTTCATAATGTAGAAACATTGTGTATGATACCAAACATTTCTAGAGTTCTCTTGGGATCATATTCCTATTATATTTTCCTTTGATTTGAGTATATTTTTTGGGATTTACATTGGGTTTTTTGGGTTAAATTTCGATGTTTTTCGAAGGAGGAGGGGTTATGCACATTTGGTGTACAGTTTTACCAAACCATGTGAAAAACCCAAGAAACCATGAAAACCTAAACATAGAGAATTTACATTACTAAATTACATTTGTTTTCAAATCATGCACCCTCTTAGGAGTAACTATGAACTCCACCCCCCCCCCCCCCATCGAGAAAAAATACATGGTTTACGTTCACATTTTTACAAACTGTGTGCCCCTACCAAAGAAATCATGTATACAGTTTTAATTATATTTGAAATTTGATTATAAATACCAAAAAACCCTATAATTCACCCTATGTTAACCCAACTCATCCATAATCTATTTTCTCTTTTTTGGAGCCTTCTAGACAAAATCTAACCCCTTCGGACCTTTATTCATGATGATTCAATTCCCGGATTGATTATCTTCACCTCTCCTGGTAATTGAATCGCAACCCATTGTCTTTCGATCTTTTTCCCAATATTCTCACATAATTTTAAGGGATGGTTTCATATGTCTTTCTAAATATTGGCCTAGATATCATGTATCCTGATTTTTTTAGTCTGGATCTTTGATTTGGATATTAATCACGTTCTTCACCGCATTCTTGATTATTCTGCTTAAATCGGGGATTTCTGCTGGTAATTATTTTTCAATGATATCAAGGTAGGTGGTATCAATTAAATTCTCATAGTCTTAATTTCAATTTCATGTATTAATTTTCATGATTAAATTGTAACATTTTCAAATTTAATCTTGAGTTGAATAAATTAATTGTTTAATTAATTTATAGAAACATAGAATTGTATTAATTAATTGTTGAATTAATTAATAGACTATGTGTTTGGTAAATGATTGGGATATTAATATTATTGAATTGGATTAATTAATTAATTAATTAATTCTTGGAAACTTTTGTGATTATGAAATTTTGGAACAAAATTAATAAATTAGTTAATTAATTAATGGAATTTGAGTTTTTGAAATTGAATGATTAATTAAATGTTGATTTGATTATTTAATGGTTTTTTAATTGATCAATTAATGTGATACGAATTAATTGGAAATGAGATTGAGGAATTTGAATAATTAATTGATTATTTAATTAGTAGTTCATTGTATTATATAAATTAATGACGATAAACTGTTTAATTATTATTTATAAAATTCTTCCACGTGAATTAAAGTGTTTGACCTGGTTTGTTTGATAAATTTAAATGGTACACTTTAATGAGATAGTTTTAATTGATTGTTAATAACGTGTAACCTTAGTATCTTTTAAATTGAGATAAATGTGATATTGTGATACATGTGATATTTGAATATATGTTATATTGTAATATATGAGATATATATGTGTAGGACATGGCCTACAACATCAAATCCCTATTGAGATAGATAGTGTGTGGGAAATGTTCTCCAAGATAAAAAAACCATAGTGGTAAATTAGTGTGGGACACATACTACTATTTCTAAATCCCACTTGCGTGATTTTTTTTAAATGAGTTTATGACACGTATAGTTACATTGAAATCCCATTTTTTGACATTTTGATAAATGAGTGTGGGTCAAAGACTACCGATTCAAAAGTCCACTTGTGTGATTCATTTGATAAATGAGTTTTGGGTTAAAGACTTCTACAAAAAATACCCACATAATCCTAGGCATGAAGATCTAGGGCCAAAATGATGGAATTAGACTATTGTTCGTATTGGAAATAATATGAATTAAAATGAAACATATAATGAAAGACCATATATTGAAATGAATTATGAATTTATCTTTAGAAATTTTTTAGACTTCAACATGAGCTGAATTAGGTATTGAGGACCAGGTTTCCTCGAGAACCTAGGGGTTTATGTCGTTAACTAAAGAGTAACTAAATATTTGATAAATGTCTACTTATGAATTGTAATTTATTAATTAAAAAATTACATACACTTTTGTTGAATGGATTTTGTTTTATATGACATTGGTGGCGGCTGATTGAGTTATACTAACACCCTACTCATGTTGTCTTATCATTACTTGAATAGAATTAATGTTTATATAACATGATTTGGGAAGACACCATATGTTAGTTGGCTACGTCATGATGGAGCATGGATTGGGGAACCAAACTCAGTGTCGAGACCATCTTGGGAATTTTTAGTGACTTTATTTATTTTTTGGGTTTTTTATATTGACATTATACACATATTGGAAATACATGTGTAATATTTATTTATGGATATTATATTTCATGTTTCAGTCATCATGTGATATTAGATCGGTTTAGTTAGTGTTTATATCATTTGGCTATAGTTTTTTATCTCCATTATTTTTATACTTTTTTGAATGGGTTATAGTCACCTCATGATCAATATTAGACCCTTGCAGCTAGGCAGTAGCCTCTAGTGTACTGGGAGGTGATCTTGAGGTCATGTAATTGAACAACATGGGGAACCAGTGTGTGGGACATAGGTTGGGACATTACACAGTGGTATCAAAGGTGTTTTTCATTTATTATATTAAAATTTGAATTATTATTTGGTAAATTTATATAATGAATAAGATGACTCATGTTTTGGTTAAGATCCCAAAAGTGGGAGTATCTAACCAATGCATGTGGTAAAATCCAAGTACACTGGGTGGTATTGTTGATATTGAGGAGTATTTTTATAGTTGATACTATTTCACATCGAGTGATGAACATATAATGTTATGTTGTTAATGTTTATATGATTTTATGGTAATTGACTTCTAGAACATAATACAATAAGTGTTGTGTATATAGGAATCATTCTAGGAACTCATATTTATTCCTTTAAATTCTTTATTTTAGGAACGCATGGGAAGAGAAGGTGTTGGGTATGTTTTTTTATGAAATTAATTTTCCACACATCTTGGAATAAAATAAATAGGTACCTAATGTGAACTTGAAAATATTAAAATGATTCCAGGTGTGAATAAATGGGGGTCTAATTAAAAAAATTAATAATAATGATGAGTTTACCCTTGTTAACCCTGTCAAGGATGTCAATGCTTAAGTGCAGTGATAGTACCTTAGTTTTGACCAAGTGACAAGGTTTGGGGAAAAGACATATTGTATCTTATTTATAATTTTTATTGTCTAAAAAATATAATGTTGTGTTATGTTTCTTAAGATGTGTGTTTGACATTGTATATATATTCCTCCACAAGGAAACGTGTTGAGAGGATGACTAAAGGTTATGGTGGGTGGTGATCCACCAACAATGGAACCTAAGTCATCAATATTAATGGGTGAGAAAGTCGAACACATGTTTATAGAGATCATTTATTTCTTCATGTATTTTATAGAAAGAGATAAAAGAAGGGATGTGAAAATGATTCCCATTCTGACACGAGATTTCTAGTTGTGGTACCCTCTAACATTAACCATTGATGGTTGAACTAAGGTGGGTGTGTTCAAGATTGACATTATACAAACAATACATGACCACTTGGAGACTCCTATTCAGAATATATTTAAGATGGTGAATTTTTTGTTACATGGTTCGAAAAATATTTTTTGGGATATCAAGACTCGGGATGGAGAAATAGAGGATAAGTAGTGGAATGACATTAAATATAATTTCCTAGAGTTATTTTATCTAGAGGAACTTGGGTAAGAGATTGAATTAGATTTTATGAGTTTGAAATAGGGAAGAATGTTTGTGATGGCCTATGTATGATGTTTTACAGATTTGTAATGATTTTCTCCCACATAGGTAGGGGATGACACTATATTAGAAACAAGGTTTCAGGATGTGATTAAATGTGAAATTAATTCCCATGTGAATAGATTCCAGTCGAAGTTGTTTTTAGAATGGTTAAATTAGGATCTCATATATGAGGGGAACACAAAAGAGGCTTCTAGGGGAGGAACAATGGTTTCTACTAGATATTATAGATGTTAGACTTCTAGGATAAGGAAGACTCTCTATGAGAATGTTACTCAGGGTGATAGTATGAAGATTCTTTTGGGGGAATGGTAAGTTACATAGGACATTACTCGAATAATCTTTCATCATTGTGTTAGGATTGGAATCATCCATAGATAGTTCCCCAAACCACTGATAGAGTTTCAAGGTTGTGGCAGGATGAGATATCCATAGTTGTTTTGAAGGACCACCAACAGATGGGTAGTGATTGAGAAGCTAGACATAATAAGAGTACGATTAGAGGATATTCTACATTGTATCATAATAATAGCTGGGGTTTTATTGGCCATGGTAGAAGAAGAAATGGATCTGGTCTCCTACGAAGGATCACTCGTATCGGCAAAGTGTTTTAGCTTAGTGGAAATTGATTTCATCATAGGGAATAGCAGTGGGACTGTTACACGCCATTCATCCTACACTGTTAGATAGAGAGGGTAGACTATGAACAGTTAGAGGTACTATTCATATATAACCTATTCTTTCAAGTTCTTTATTTGATATTGGTTCCTGTCATTCCTTTATATCTTCAAAACATCAGAATGTTTACATCTAGACATTATAGTTCATGTTTGTTGTGATGAATATCGATACGCCATTTGGAGTACAGTTGAGACACGTGTGAATGTTAAAATGGTGTTATCATGAGGATGGTGAATAATGTTTCATTTGGGATATTTACATACATGATATTATTTTCTTAGACATATTTATGGATATGGATTGTTTAGTATAATACCAGGACCATAATGATTGATTTTATAGGATAGTGACTTTTACATCTCTTGAGGGTTACAATTATATTCACCATGGAGAGTGGGATATTTAGGGAGGCCAAGTTGTGTAGGTTCATCAACAACTAGGGGAGATCAAATCCTAGGTTTCTAGACATTTTCTAGATTTTGGGGGGTTTTAAGCGTTATGTATTTACACCCATAGTGGCCCTATTTTAGGAATTGCTTCTTAAAGACTTACTAGGTTTTCCTCTTAAGAGAGATGTGGACTTTACAAATGTGATCATGCCGGGGCTGAGCTAGTTTCGATTCCACCATATATAATTGCACGAATAAAGAATTATGTGATTAAGACTCAACTGTTAGAGTTTATGGAAAAAAGTTATATCCATTCAAGAATGTCGCATTGGGGTTCAACAATTTTGTTTTCAAAGAAGGATAATGGCGCTTTTAAATTTTTTGTAGATTATTATAAGTTAAATAGGATAGTTGTAATGAAAATGTATCCTCATTAGTATTTCAATGATAATTTTGATCTGTTTAAGGGATCTTCTATCTTATCCAAGATTGAAATGAGATTTCGGTATCATCATCTGAGAGTTCAAACTTTTTATATACTAAGGACTACATTCATAAGAATTTATGGCATTTATTAATTCATCGTAATTCTTTTCTGGGCTGATGAACTCAACAGAACCATTTGTGGATTTTATGAACAAATACTTCCATTCACACATGGATTAGTTTGTGGTTGTTTTGTGGATGAAATCTAGTTCTGTATTAGGACTCAGGATAATCATGACCAATATCTTGATAGCATATTCAGCACACTGAGATTTCATCAACAATATTCCATTCTATCTAAGTGTTTTTTTATTGATCAGGTACAATTCTTGGGGCACATCATCATGGAGAAAGTTATGTCAGTGTGACTAGTAAAAGTAATGTTAGTGGTTTATTGGATGTATATCAAGGATTTTTTTGATATCCATATATTTTAGGAGTTAACTGGTCATTAAAGAAGATTCATCCAGGACATTTTTCAATTAGAATAACCTATTTTAGGCCTAGAAAATAAATGGATAATTATTGAATGGTTGAAAGAGTGTGAAAATTACTTCTGGGAGATAAAGAAGAATTTTTCATCATCCCCAATCTTGATCACACTCAAGCCAGATGATAATTATAAAATGTTTTATGATTCTTATGAAATCATGCATTGTGTGGTGTTTATGAAGGGATATCGAGTTGTGTTGTATGGGTCTCAACAGTTGTGTCCATTTGAACGAAACTTCCCAAAACAAGACCTTGAGTTAGCTATAGTTGATTGTGGCTTGATGTATTTAGGGAATTATCTATTTTTTGATAATTATAATATTTATAGGTATCATAAGATATTAAAGTATATATTTTCATAGAGGGGTTTGAATTTATGGTATTAGATATGGGTGATTATATGTAGTCATTTGACATTGATCTAGAAAGACAAGTTGAAAAGTAAATAGTTTTTATGAAACAGGAAGTAGGAAAACATATACTAATGTAGTTGTGAAGTCTAGTGTTCAGTGTATAATGATGGATTTACTTACTCAGATGCATTGTGGTCTAGAAGGGTCTAGAGAATATGACACTCATAACTATTTTATTAGATTATACACATTATATATTGATAAGGTATTTAAATTATAAGGACCCTGAATTTTTAGACATGAGGTAAATCCCTAAAGACATGGAGTTACCTTCTTAGTAGACCATAGATGAGGAAGAGAACATCTATGTCAGGAATTAGTTTATTGATCATATGATCATATGGGAGGAACTTATGTGATAATTTCATGCCTTAAAGATGAAAGCACATCTAGGTGTGACCAAAATGTACCATGACCTATAATCATTGTTTTTGTGTTCAAGAAAGAAAAATGATATTGCAGTTTTAATGACATGATGTTGCATTTGTCTGTAGGTGAAGGCTGAGAATCAATGAATTATTAGTTTACTACAGTCATTTCCCAATCTGGAATGGATGTTGTAGGTTATTACCATTGGCATGGGGATGATTCACCTAATTATTCCTCATAATAATGATTCTATTTGGGTGATTTTGGATCCATTAGCAACGGATGAAAATTATTACCAATACAGAAGACTTTCTTAGTAGATTAGTTGAGAGACACATATGATTGAGAGGTATTCCCTCTATATAGGGTTCCACAGTGAATTATTTTGGAACATGACTCATGATTTTCTTCAAGCTTCTAGATAGTCATGAATAAGGTACTTTGAACACAAGTTTTATTGGGTATGGTATTCCAACCACATAAATAATGGAAGTTAGAGTTTTAGATTCAGAAACATGTGGATACATTTCAAGCATGTGTCCTAGACATTGAGTGGTATTGGGAGCTGAACATATGTTCTTTTTGTTCTCCTATAACAATAGTTACCACGAAACTATTCAGTTAGAACCATATGAGTCTCTATATTGGGTGATGAAGATCACCTCTATGTTGGATGGAGACGAGAGGGTCAGAGATGTTTGAACTGAGTCTCATATGAGACACCTCAGAGAATGTTCAGTTGATTATAGAACATATGGATATGGATTAGAGTTGAAAATAGTCTTATGAAAATATAATTAGATGAACCCTAGAGTTTTTAGAGTATGACTGTGTATTCCTCCAGGTTTCATATAGATTGGGTCACAATAGGATATAGATATAGGGAATGTTGGCACCCATTTTTATTGGACCGTTTGATATTGGGGAGAGAATATATACAATGGAATAAAAATAAGCTCCTCCATAGAGGTACAATTCCATGCATGAGGTCTTAAATGTGTCACAATGACAGTGGTATCACCTCGACACATCTCATGTGATCAATATGGATGATGATTAACCTGGGAAAGATTCTTCCTTTTATGTAAATATTATATGTGTGTTAGATTATTGTAAGAATGTGTTATGGGTAAATTATATGCCAATAGTTATTGTTTTTTGGAAACATGGTCTTGATCGGGAGGAAATCTTGTAGAGATAACCATGTGTGTAAGATCTCTAGCCTAATTTTTTTGACACATAATCTTAGATATTATTGGGAGTACAGGTCAAGGATGAGTTATTATAAGGATGGTAGATTTTAAGACCGTGAAAAAAATTTAGGTGTTTCAAACTCATTTGTAGGTACTATTTTTCTTTATTTGATTATATTATTTTGGTTTTACCTTGGGTTCATTTGGCTAAAATATGGATGTTTTAAGAAGAAGCAGTGGTTGTGTATGGTTGGTGATTAATTTTTAAAAAAACTTATGAACAACACAGCAAACCGTGAGAACAAAGAAATTGGTTATTCAAATGGATGGATCGTTCTTTGTGAAATAGTGCATCCTATTAAAAGTAACCATAACCCCCCCCCCCCACACACACACACACACACCCTCGAACAGGTGAAATGTTTAGGGGAACTATTTGTAAAATTGTGTTCCCCTACCTAAGAAACTAGGAATGCTATTTTAATTATGAAAAAAATATATATTTTGAATTCTTGAATCACCCATACATTTCACTAATTCGATTTTTTTTATATTCGATTACTAGCATTTTTTGATACTCCCAGATGGATTCGAAGCCATTTCGACCAACGTTCATGAGGATTTGAAGCCTGGATTGATGATATGAACCTCTCCCTATGAGATAATGTAATCTCATTGGATTCACTTTTTCCACTCATTCATCTCTCATATTTTGAATGACCATTTTACTTTTATTTTATGGATATAGACCTATATTTGGTGGATAATAATTTTTTAATCCAAGATTTAGGATCCATATATTGATCTTATTCTTCATCTCATTCTTGATTATTCCACTTAAATATTGGATTTAAAATGGTGATCATTTTTCAAATATCCCTAGGTTGGTGGACTCAATTAAATTCCCATATTCTTTATTCAAATTTAGTGTATTACATATTATAATTAAATTTTCTCATTTTTCAATTGAAATTTGAATTTAGTAAAATAATTGATTAAATAATTTATGGAAATAAATAATTGTGTTAAATAATTTTTCCATTAATTAATGGGGTGTCTTATTTGGAAAATGATGGGATATTTGAAATATTGAATTAGATTAATTAGATGATGAATTAACTGATATATATTGTTTTGATTATGTGATTTTTTAATTAAATTAATTAACTATTGAATTAATTAATTGAATGTGTGATTGTGAAATTGATTGATTATTTGAATATGGATTTGATTAATTAATGGGTTTTTATTGTTAATTTAATTTTATACAATTTAATTAAAAATTACATTAGTGAAATGATTTTATTTATTGATGAATAAATTCATAGTTCATAGGGTTACATGATTAAATGATGGTTAATTGTTTAATGGTGATTTATCATATTTTTCTACATGATTTAAAGTATTGAACCTTGTTTATTTGAGAAATTAAAATGGTACACATTAATGAGAATGTTTGAAAGCATGATTAATAATGTCCCTGGTATTTATTAAATTTTGATACATATGATGTTGTGAAAATTTTAATATTGGTATATATGTGATATTGTGATATTGTGATATATGTGATATACAAGTGTGGTAGATGGTCTGCTGCATCAAAATCCCATATTGATAAATTGTGTCTGAGATATGGTCTGCTGAATCAAAATCCCATTTTGATAAATGATTCTGGGATATAGTCTACTTCTTTAAAATCCTATATGTGAGATTGTTTGATAAATTTGTGTGGAAAACAAATAATATCATCTATATCCCACTTATGTAGTTGATTTGATAAATGAGTTGTTGGTCATAGACTGCTACTTCAAATACTCACGATGTCATCAGCATAGAGATCTTGGAAAAAATGATGGAGTTGGAATATGGTTTCAATTGTATATAATAAGAATTAAAATAAAATAGATAATGGAATTCAATGTGTTGTAATAAATTATAAATTAAACATGTGAACTTCTTCACACACTGGCACGGGCTGAAGTAGGAATTGGGGGTTGGGTGTCCTCAAGATCATGAGGGTTTATGTTGTTATTTAATGAATAATTAAAAGAATTATAACTATTTAATTTCTCATTGTACATATTTACTTATAAAAATACATACACTATTATTTTATATTTTTTTAGACTTCATTATTGGTGCACTAATGAGTTATACTCACACCATAATTAGTCTATCAGATTGATAATCAAATAGACTTCTTGTTTTTAGGATTGGATAATGGAAAAGGGATCATTCTAGATGGATGATTCAAGATATAAATTGATAAGTTATCCATACATTGTGTTGGGACCCACATAGGAGTTATGAGTATCTATTTATTTTTGGTTTTTCATATTGACAGTTGCAAAATTATATAGAAATACATATCTAATGTTTAGTTTGGGATAATGTATTTTATTATTTTGGTCATCCTGTTATATTTGGTGTTTTTGGTTACTTTTTATATCATTTTTCTACTATTTATTTTTTTTGTAATTGTGATACATTGATAAAGAGGGTATAGTCTCCCTTTGATCGAGATTAGTCTATTGCAGTAAGTTGGTAGTTTGTGGTGTACGGGGAGGTGTACACGAGTTCATGTAACAAACTAGATTGAGGCACTGGTTTGTAGAACCTAGTTTTGTATGTTACATATTGATTTCAAATTTTGTTTTCTAGAGATAGCCTGGCACCAAAAATAATAAGCATTATCTTGTATGTACAACATTTTTCATTCTATCTCCACCAAACATTTTCTAAATCATCTAGAAACACAATTTTTTTGTGGTATGTACAATGTACTACACTCAGGATGAATACAATATTTTTCATGATAATCTCCCAACTCCTGATTTTTGTATTCTCCACAATTATTTGATCATAAATTCTTCACTAAATATTCACAATTTTTCCATGATGTTCTCCAGAATTAATTAATAATTAATGTATAATTTTAATTATGTTTCAAAAACAAAATAGTTCTAATGTGGGTAAAATAATAAATGAATGAAATAAAGGGCTTATCTATATGGGTTCATTTTTTACTTATAATACCTAAATTTTCAGAATATATATGCCTTAAAGGTTGAGTTGAATGAATTTAAACATTATTATATACTATGTTTATAATATCTCTTTTATAGAAAATGGATCAACACCACTTTATTTTTCTGACCATTTTATCAATTTCAGAAACATGATTTATCTTTTTTAGTTTTCTCAAATTTCTCTGACACATGTTTCCCATTGAATTACCCTGCAACTACTTTTCATCTAACATAATAATAATGCAGGAACATTTTTCACAAAGAATTAAAACAAGTTTACCTGGGTTCGTTGGAATTTTTAAAATAATTTATGTATTTTTATCTATTAAAAAAGCAAATTTTTCGAAATCAAACTTTTTTCCTTCGTCACAATTTTTTTAAAACACTTAATATGTTGTGTTTCATCCCATTAAAAAAAAGTACTTTTGGATTTCAAATTTTGTTTCCCAATGATATAATTTCCATAAAAATTAATTCTATGAAACCTATAACATTGAAATGTCATTGTTCCTACATTAAAATATTTCACATTCTTTGATATCAAAAAATATTCTCTCATATGTGATGGTCACCCTATATCTATAATCTTGGATTGTTCTCCTTTTATAGCTTTTTGAACAGTTAAAAAAAGGCTTTTTTTATTTCCTTTACCATTATTTGAATTCATCATCTCATAATTCATAAAAAAACATTGTTGCTCTAGTAACACAAAAGGACCTCCTTTTCATGTTTTCCAAAATGTTCACATCTTTCAAAAACAGTTTCCAATACTTGGAATATATTTTCTATTCTCACACGAATTTCCCATGTTTCTATATTTTAGTGGGTTAACTTCATCTCAAACTCTTCATCAGAATTATCATGGGATTATTATATTGTTATTTATTAATCCAACACATATTTTCTAAATTTCCAAATCCACTACAATACGAATAGTACTAAAAGTAGAAATATTTTCCTTTATAACTTCCACAATATCTTGAGTTATAGACAACTTTTCATCTTATTAATTACATCCCAATTAAGAGCTCTTTTATTTGTAAAAATCTATATTAAATTCTTAAATTTTATTTTTTATCATAGATTTCTTGTCATATTTATGGAAATAATAAAAATTTTCTACTTTTTGTTTATATATTGAAATATTGGAAACTATATGGTTTTCAACATTGTAGATTTTGGCTGCATAAATGAAAGTATGAATATTCTTTCTCTTTTTAAAAACATAATCACTCGTATCAAAAATTTATTTTAATTTTTTCTTTTACATTGGTTTTTTCAATTTTAAACTTTCACAAACATCTATAAGTGAGTTTATGAAATTTTTAATTCCATTCTCATCTTTTCAATGTATTTGTTGAGTATGATGTAAGCCTTCCTCATTTACCATTGAGTTTTTCTTTTTTCTATAAATTAAGGATTTTCATCTCATCAACCAACTTATTCTGATTATCAATCTCCCATATAAACTTATTTTTTTCATCAAGAAAAAATTCATTATTTTTAATTATATGATTTTCCTTTTTAATGTTTTGATCACTTTTCCCAATCTTACTATATTTCAAAGAAATTCATTCAAGTCCCTTTTCAATACACATAATGACTAATTTTATTCTTCTCCAGAATGAATGTAATCATCCCTAGTGAACTTATTATTATTCACATTAGAATAAATATATTTTTTATTAGCATCTCCACAGATACATTTGTCTTCTTTTGCACTATTATAATCTTCTTCACCTATAGAAGATATGATTCCCCATTTATATTTAGAAATATTTTTATCATTTATATTTAAATATAATTTTTATTTCCTATATTATTCTCAAAATTTCTTCTAGAATATCTGTTATCTTCATCAGTTTCTTCATATTTTCTTTTTCAATGGTAATTTTCAATAATATCCCCAAATAACTTCGTATCCAAATAATTTCACATATAAATTCCCTTTGTACATTATTATTCTATTTATAAACACATCATAATACAAGGTCATAATTCATCCAAAAAAATTATTAACTTTTTCTTTAGTTTCAGAATCACTAACTTCTTCATCATTGGGAACATTTTTTGACTTTCCATTATATGTATCATTAAAGGAAGGTTTCCTATATTCTTTCCCTTTTCCCTTTATAACATCCCCTATTTTCATTACCTATGTGGTTATAGTATTGTGTAGGTTATCCAATGATATATTTTTACGATCTATATATTCTAATAATTAAAATTGTGCATAAAATTATGTGGAATAAATCATGAGATCATATATAAAAAATTAATATCGTCAATCATATCACCATGATATGTTATTTTAAATATAAGGTCATTAAACATTGAAAAGAATCCTCTAACAGAATCATAATCACAATTTTTGAGATAATCATAATTTAGATTGTATAATTGTAAAATAGAATATATAACATAATTGTTTCTTCTATATATATTCTTCTACTTCTCCCAAATTCAATTAGTATGTAAAACTCATTTAACAATGAGAAACACATATTATTTGAGTTTGGAATATAGATAATTTCTAGATCCCCCATTATTTTAAAAAATATTCTTATCAGTAGATATTAAAATAAAATTCCCAGAAAATGAGTTAAATAATTTATCAAATCTACAAGAACATTATAACAAAAATATATATATATATATATATAAACATTAAATCATTCTATATATTATGGTTCATTCCCAAATATTCAGGAATCCCAAAACTATTCAAATAATTAAGACAATCCATAACAACTTCTCTATTTTTAAAAATTCATTAAATAGTTAATTAAGGGAACCTCCCTATGATAATAATTGAAAATCCCAAGAATGATCACTATGAACACTGTTGGGGAGAGGAAAAATTAATAAACTTTTAATTTTTATAATTTATTCAATCTTAAAAATCAACATTCGCCTTCTGTAAACGAGTAAAATATTTTAAAAAACATAAGAATTAAAATACAACCACATGTTCACAAGTATATATGAGGTTTGATACTCAAAAAGAGTATGTAGTCCTTATAATGGTATGAAAATATTCCAATAACACACAATCCACTAGAAACCAATCCATTTATGTGGCTGCAAAAATCAAAGAAAATTCATAAACATGCATTTTACTTTTATAAAAATAAACTTTTATTTTATGATTTGATTGATAATAATGTAACAAGGATTTCATAAAAAACAATAGAAAACATCTTCAAATGGGTCCAAACATTTTCACTATTATACTTTTCCGAAACATATATTTTTATTATAGAAAAATATTTCATCTTCACATTCATAACAATTAGTATGTAGGAATTTCATAATTTAGTTGGTTTTCTTTATAATGGGTTTTTTCAAGAAGCGTTTACTTGAATAATTTTTTGTGAAGTCTTAAAACATAAAAAACATATTTAACACAATTTCCTTAGAATATAATTAATCAAAATGTTTTTTCATTAATTTTATCTAATGGTTTCTGGTCCTAACTTCTTTGTTCATTGAAAATTTCTTATTCCTAATCTTATTAAAACATTTTATTCCCTGGTAGGAAACATGCATATCCAAAAAACAGACTGGAATAAATTCATATAATGGATTAGTATGAATCCAAATCTATAATACAGTAGCATTTTTGTATGTGTGAATAGTGGACATATACATTGTACATAGACACATTTATATAATAAAATTTTAGGGATAAAACATGGAAAACCCAATTTTGTTTCCTACTTAATGAGAAGACAAAATTAAAATACCCCACTCAAAAGAATCAATGAAATATTCACTGTAAATATAGAACATTTTCAAATGAATACGAGAACCTTCTATGACATCACCTTTATTAAAATTTATTCCATATTTAGTGAGAATTACGATATTAATCAATGATATTTAGAACATGAAAATTCCATCACAGCATTTCCAAATTAATTATATTTATGGAAAAATAATAAAGAACCATAGAACGGGAAAAAAATTATAGCATTGAATTTTTTCATAGTACGAATTTTGTAATAACATTTCATTCTTCAAAATTTCATTCTGATTCATCCTTAATGAACTCCATAGAAACTTCTAAAAAACTATCGAAAATTCTTTTATCTAATGACTTTCATTAAAACAATCTATCAAATATATTCCATCTGCAAATTATATCTGATGAAAAAAATAAAAAACTCATCCAATTATCAAGATCCAAATTTTCCCATTACTCGAAAGATTATTTCACAAAATCATCTATACATCTTGTAGAAAATTTAGCTTTACAATAGAGTACATGTCTACCCAATTGAAATTTTACCAATTTTTGTTAAATAGAATTTATTCAATGTCTTTTCTTAATAGATTTTGTTAATATCCTTTTTCTGTTAAACCATTAATTTTTTTCAATTTTGAATTTGACACTATTTCATTTATCTTACATAGTTCAATTAACATCAACAAAAACTTCGAGAATGAAAAAATTCATCCAATCATCAAAAACTATATCTACTAAACTTCCACAAATATTTTTATAAATAAATTTTTTCATCTGAGGTACTTCTTCATATGAAAATGTTTCAGCAACTCTACTTCTAAATTTTATCAACATTCCCTTATTTAAAAAACTTTTTTAAATAGGAACAATTTTTTCCTAATTTATTCCGAAAATGTTCATATTATACACATTTTATATAAAATGAATTTATCCATCTTTTCAACTTACTGATGAAAAATAGAAACTCTATAGCTTTAAAATGATATTGAATATATATTTGTTCATATAAATATTTGAACCGCCTTTCTACATAAGGTTTTTATATCAATTTTCATATGAACCTCAATTTTCATCCTTTTACCCATGCTTGTAAAATTTGATTTATAGAACTCAAGAATATAGAAAAATAACTTCTGTAAAGAAGCACCTGATATAGATTTTATGAATATTTTTTAGTTGAATCGTTTGATGTTACAATTCAAATAAAAAGGCGCCATTCGGTCATTTTATAATTCTAAATACTTTTGTATGTCTGATAAAATTGGCTAATAGAAATATTTTTTGATCCTAATTATCTAATTCCACCTCTATCTTGTCCCTATTATTTAAAATAATGATAATGTTAGATTTTTTTTCTAAGGGATAAAATAAAATTATTTAAAAAAACACCTTACATCCATAATCTTCATAAACACCATCAGCCATCATACTCCTAAAAAATTATGTGAGAATTACTTATTATAATTCTATATACTCTAATATATGTGAACTCTTTTTTAGGATACCTTTTTGGTGTACTACTAGGTTTATATTACCTAAAACCTATATGTGAATATTTATAAACCTAAAAATATAATAGATAGGGACCAAATTAATGAAAAAATTCATAGGGATGATTAATGAATAGATGAACATGGAACAGTTAGCAGACTTCGATGGAATTTCTAGGACACCATTATTTACTTAATTATTCATATTCTTTCCATAAAGGGTATTTGTTTATTTATTGTATTAAATTTTTCTATTATTCGTAAAGTATATTCTTGAATTTTTTTAATTTCCATCACATTCACCATCTTCCCGTTCTAGGTAAAATTTAAACAATGGTCCCAAAGGATTCACAAATAAATCAAGATCATTCATAACCCAATATGATATCCTTTAGAAACATCACACATCTTGAATTTTCTTTAAAAATCAGTGATTACCATGATTTTCCCATGATATTTAGAACTTAAAATGTCCATATCAATATCATCACATTTTTCATTATTATGGAAACTTCATACAGAACCCATGAATCAACCAACTATTATATCACTAAAATTCTTTTTGGTACCAATTGTTTAATAAATTTTATGTCTATAAAATATCTATAATATTAATACATAATAAATTATGTAATAACATCTCATACAAATTTACAAACACCATTCATTTTATGAATTAAATATAAACACACTACCCCCAATATTCATTTAGAAACTTTTACCTGAAAAACATTAAACAAATAATTCATCTTGTCTTCTAGAACCCACATTTTATATTCCAAAAAAAATATCCCACATCTTCATCTAATTATAATATAGGAACATTAACATTAAAAATTCCTGAATTTCTGATTGATAGATATTTTAATAATGTTCATTCTGTAGAATCGATTCAAATACATTCTCTGATAGTCTTTTTCTGTATAATTTTTACCTTGCACCATTCCTCAGAAATTTTCATTTTTTAACTATGACTCAATTTACTCAATCTTCCTATGTTAAAACACATAATAAAATAACTTCATTGATATGAAAACATCATAAACCATCCAAGAATATGGTTTCATGGGCATCCACTTATATTTTAATATAAATTTTTTTCCATCATATGGACTTCATATGATGATAAATTCTCATCAACAAAACTTTTGGATCTCAATGACATTACTATGATCACCAAACTTCCTCAAATAGAAAATAAAATATTGGTCTTATTTATTCTTCAAATTTCATAGTATTGAAATTTTATATATAATTTAATTTATCCTAATTTTGAACTAATTTAAAACACATAAATCCGTTATATATTCAAAATTTAATGGAATATATCGATGTTCATAAAATCGACCTAATTTATACTTAATTATGTTCTCTAAACATTTCATATCATGAAACATTATCCACATTTTTCTCAATCTAGTAAAATTTTATTTACAGAAATCATGAACATAGAAAATTTTATTAAGGAATGAATGCACAAATTTAAATTTCTGATCATTACTTTTATGAGCCTTTTGAAGATTCACTTCCAAAATAGAAAAACCCATTCCATCTATTAGAATATCTAAATAAATTTTTAAATATAATTTAATTGGTTAATAAATTTTTTTGGAATCCAATTCATATGCTTCCAACTCCATATGATCAATACTGTTGAAAACTTTTACAATGTGATGTGACTTTTCCAAATCCTATAAAAAAAAGTTTCCCAGAAAACATCTTACAACTAAAAAATTCATCACCACCATAATCCAACATGGTCTCCAAATAAATATTTGATAATTAATTATTACCATTTTATTTATTCTTAGATATGTGAAACCATGATAAAGATTCATTAGTGGTTCCCTAATGGGTTTTATTAATCACACCCTTTTGGGATTCTCAATAAACATGGAAACATAACATATAGGGAACTATGTTATGGAAAAGGGCTTGTGGAAAATAGATGAGAAGTGGAGCATGGAATAAGAAGTATACTAGGATGTAATCTTGAGGATCCACTATTTAGTTATTTATTTTTATTCTTATTTAATTATATTTTTTCTTGCAATATTGGGAACCAATTTATTTATTTATTGACATGTATGTCATCCAAATTTATGGGAATTTAATTTTCATGACATTTACTATGGTTATTTGTTTATTATATTATATTATACAATTATTAAATTTTTGGAATGATACTAAAGGTATAGAATTCCCATATGATAGACTTATAACTTCTATAATAGTCTACAGCCTCTTATTTACTGGAATGCATCCATGTGGACTTGTGGAACTCCAGATCAAACCTAATGGTTTGGTTAGGGATGTTACAATATAAGGGTGGTGAATAGTTGATCTAGGAATTTACTAATTATCTAATAAATTTTGTAATTATTTCTCAAGTCACTCCTCCCACTATACCATAGTGGAGTGGTATGTCTAAAAGGAGGAATCAATCCTTTTTGTAAATTATTCGAAATGATGACTCAGAGACACCATCCAATATTATTATCTGTATATAGTCTACAAACTAAGTTATTCAAACATAACTATATTCTATCAAAAGAATTCATAAATACATAATGAGATAAATGTAATGGGAAATGTTTTATGTTGTAGTTTATGGTTATTTTAGGTTATAATGTGTATGTATAATGTTCTTCATCTGATAAACATGAACCTAAATCAGAGGTGATAATTTTTTTGTTATCCCAAGGAATCCAAATGATGTCACATATATAATCCTATTGAGAACAATGTGTTTATTGACCTATTTTGAACATTCTATGAGAAAATACATGAATTGAGGCTTTGGTGGGAGGAGTTTTTGACATAAATAATTTTAATAAAAAAAATAAAGTTCTGTAGATATAAGGTGATATGAATATGTAATAGGTTGTTAAAAATAACCAAACAAGGTTAAAAAAGAACCCAAATGTTTTATTAGGGTTCATTAAGTGTTTCGGATATATTTTTTCTTATTTATATTGATAATGAAATAATGTTCATTGATTATAGACCTAATACCTACCAAAAATCCAATATGGGTTCTGATTCATTGAAATTGATCAATTCTAGGAAATATGAAATTAGATCCATGTACACTAAAAAATATTGAAACATGTTGAATTCACATAAAGGAGTGACATCAATAAGATATATGAGGTTGTTTCACATGAAAATAAACATGAATGGTATTGTTTCTATATATACTTCTCATATGGTAGTTAAAGGTTATGAACTATTATATTGTGTTTCCTAAAAAGATACATTTTCTCTAATTGCGATAACAAAGTCTATTTAAATATTTATTACAAAAAATATATCATTATGTTTTATGCATATATAAAAAGGTTATAAAATATAATTTCAATAATTTTGATTCAGTTAAGGGTGTGTGTATAATACAGTCCAAACATTTTGATGTGCTAAATGAGCATGCAATGGTTTTTAGGTTACAATGGTCCATTTATAAATTGAAGCATGCATCTTTGAGTTGGAATATCTGTGTTGAAGTTTCATTAAGAAAGTTTATTTTTATCAATAATAAAGATAATTATTCTATAAATAAATAGGTTAGTTTCATAGTTTGAATATTTCTATTATAGTATGTAGAAAAACATCCTCCTTATCAAAAATAAATTCCAAACATTAAATTCCTCAATTTTTTGGTGGAAATGTTTCTCAAATAAATAATCAGGTAACGAAACCTATATAATAGAATTTAAGATCTATAAAAATTTATTAGATGTGTTTCTTATTCCAGATAAAATCATATATATTGGTGTATTGATAAAATGGATTAGCCTTGTGAACTACAATCCGGAGGTTCTACAACTATTGCATTTTAAAAATGATGTGTTGATTTTGGATTCTTATAATGTGTTAGATAATATGAATATATTAAATATACATATATCATATGTTCTATCTTTTTTCATGTAATATACTAAACCTAATATTTTATATGGGTTGAGTGTAAAAAGTAGATGCTAATAAAATCCAGTAGAGATTCACTGAATTTCTGTTAAGAACATCCTTAACTAGTAGAGAAGAAGTGAAGAATGTTCTTGGTAATTATAATTGAGTATGTTCTCACTTTAATAGGTTACACTAAAGATAGAATTCATATATTAATATATTATATGATATGTCAATATAATTTTTTTATTTTATTAAATAGTGGAGTTATCAGTTATAATTATTCCAAAAATGTATCGATGAAGGACCAGATAACTGTGGATGTTTACATTTCTACATTAGATTATATAAATAATGTTATTTGGATCATGATATTTTTCATTGAACTTAGGTAAGATCTTATAATTTAAGAAGTAATTTATATTTTTATTGAAATAAATATAGCTATATCTCTAGACTTGAAACCCATTTCTCCCCAAAGTACCAAACACCTAATTATCACATATTATATAATTTGAGAAATCATTTAGTGGTTCCAAAAAATGACTTATTAGTTTTATATAGATGAAACTTTTGTTGATACATTGATGAAACCATTTCCATAGAAATGGAATGAGAGGAATAATGTGTCTTTGGGTATAAGATACATGATAGATTATATGTACTATTTCTAAAATGTATCATGGACTTATAATAACGATAATCCCCATTTAGTTTCAATTCATGTGTGTTGTATATATTTAACATGAATAGTGTATTGGGGAAGACCCGTAATATAAATATAATAGGTTGTGATAATAATATAATGTTAACATGAGTATAAATAAAATATATAGACCTATCTAGACTCGTTAGATAATAAGTAGACATGTATTATCTAGGATAAACCATGGAAAAATATCAACACTACCACAAAAACAGTTTTTTGCAGCGCCCCCCTTTATCAGCGCTAACAAAAAAGCGCTGATAAAGGGGGGGTCCCTTTATCAGCCCTCAAAAAAGCACTGATAAACGCACCCCTTTATCCGCGCTTTTTTTAGCGCTGATAAAGGGACCTCCCTTTATCAGTGCTTTTTTTAGCGCTGATAAAGGGACCCCCCCTTTATCAGCGCTTTTTTTAGCACTGATAAAGGGTCGGCTTCAAAAATAATTAAAAATATATTAATATATTAATATATAAATATAGTTATTTTGTTATATAAATATAATATATAATTTTTAAATATATTTTAGATAAGTATAAATTTACATTTACACTTATTATACTTAATATATAAGATATTTAGTGAAAATGACTTCTTAAAAAATTAAAACAATATTTTTAATTAATATTTTGATAATCATAATGGAGTAATAGTCATTTAATAACAATTTGAGGACTAAAAAAATTTAAAAAAATTTAAAAAATATCCAAAATATGTTGAAAACGCAACTCAAACTTCAAACGGCCATAAATTTTGATCCGGGTGTCCGTTTGAGCTCTACCACATATCAAATCGAAGCCTGCGATGAGCTCTATATCGTTGTGACAAGGGAAACCCTAGTCAAGCGTTTTTCGAGGCCAAAAGAGGCCCATAAGGCCTCCAAAACTGAGTTTTTTGTCAGGGTACCCAGATTTTTTAACATTTTTTGGATTTTCAAACTCGTTTAAGGGGGTATTATTGGCTTTTCTTGGCATGGACTGAATTTATTTCAAGGTATTAAATTCATATTGATATTATGTCTTTGAAATTTCATCCTTTTTTATAATGAACTGCTATTTATAATCAAATATATAACTATATGTACATATTTTTTATATATTTGCACCTAAAAATTAAATTTTTTAAATAAATAATTAAACATATTTACATATAAAATATATCAGCTTTATCTAAATAATAACTAATATCCATTTTATTTAAAATACCAATATATGAATATTTATATACATATATATTAATCTAACTATATATATATATTAATCTAACTATATATATATTAATCTAATAACTATATATATATTAATATAACTACATATATATATATATATTAGTATTACTATAAATATATATATTAATATCACCATAAATATATATATTAATATCACTATATGTATATTAATATAACTATATAAATATATATTCATATAACTATATATATGTTAATATAACTATATATATGTTAATATAACTATATATATATTAATATAACTATATATATATATTAATATAAATATATATTACTATACGAATAAATATAACTAAATATATATACATATATATAGATATAGATATATATTAATACCACTATATATATATTAATATTACTATATATATTATAATATAACTATATATATATATTAATATAAATATATATTACTATACGAATAAATATAACTAAATATATAAATATATATATATATAGATATCATGAATTTGAAAGCAAATCAAAATAGAGTAGTGGTAAGGGCTTAGGCACGCAGGGGGGAGGTCTCGAGTTAAAATCCTGGTGGAGGCAGGGGTGCGCACGCATGGGGAATATTGGAGCAAGCACTGTTAAAGGGTGGAGGGGGGTGCGTGGGGTGCGTGGGGTGCGTGGGGTGTTGTATACGGGCCGAAAAGCGCTATAAAAGGGGGGGGTTCAAGCGCTATAAAAGCCCCCCACCCACCCCCCCCCCCCACCCCCCCCCCCTCGATTGGAAGTATTTTTTAAATTTTTTTAAATTTTTTTAAATTTTTTAAAAAAAAATTAATTTTTTTTTAACTTTTATCAGCGCTTTTTTAAAAGCGCTGATAAAAGGGTCCTTTATCAGCGTTAAAATGAAAGCGCTGATAAAGGAAGCGCTGATATAGGACCCCTTTATCAGCGCTAAAAAAATATCTGAAAAAGGGGTACTTTTATCAGCGCTTTTCGAAGCGCTGATAAAGGGGACCCCCCCCCCTTTATCTACGCTGGCTTTATCAGCGCTTTTCTAGCGCTGATAAAGGCCATTTTTAGCGCTGATAAAGGTCGTGTTTGTAGTAGTGCAAATAGAATTTGAAATTCTCAGTGATAAACTAAGAGTAGTATAGACAACATAAATCCCCATTTCCTAATATTAACAAGATAGATATACCATCAACCCTCTTTCTTTGAAACCTTGTCTTCCAATCCTTGATACTATGTTAATTGGGGTGGTACGTTATATTTTTGATAATTTAATTAGTTAGTTTAGCCATAATATGATTAATTACTTGTATGAATATAATGTCATTTGGGGATGTGTTTGAATTAAAATGAGGAAATACATGTCCATGAATAGTGGAGTGACATTTTTTTCTTAACTACTTAAATGAATGACATGAGTTTTATTCAATCAAATTCTTTAAACTATTTTTAAGAACTATGAATTTTAACATGGGATATACCTAATTGAGATGTTTAATGTATAATGGTCTCAAAATTTCATAGATAAAGAGATTATATAAGTATATATATATGTATGATGTATCCTAAATATATTATGGGGGACAAGTTGAAATGGAGATCTAAATTTCATTAATCAAGATAATACTCTGACATGTAGTGTCTTATTTAGAAAGGATTTTTTTCTAGAGTCATCTCATTGCTTACATTTAAAAATTATATAGTTCATAATTTTTTTTATGTAAAGAAAGGAATGTAGGGTTACATAGGTATGATTTAGAACAAGGATTGAATTTTTGAAAAAAATTATTTCAAATTAATATATTTTGATTAATTGTATCCAAAAAGGCTTGGATAGTTTCATACAGAGTTTTGATTATTTACAATTAAAATATTAGTTTTAGTGGGAGTGATTAATATGAAAAAAAAAATTGAGTTATATTTTATGATTCATACATGTTATAACCCTTGACAAGTATGTGTTGGATATCATAGGCTATGATTGGGTAATAGATCATTTTTATGATGCGCATGAGATGCCAAAATCACTACATAAAATATACCTATAGTTTATGAAATATGATATCATGTTTTATAGGGCCCTAAAAAAATCTGTGAAATTGTTTCTCATCTATTATAACACTACTAAAAAATATACCTTTAACAACACTAGCCTTTATTAGTGCTAGAAAAAAGGACTGATAAAGGGATTCTTTATATGCACTAGAACAAGCATAGGAAAATGGTACATTTTATAGACGATTTTTTGGTGACGATAAAGGGTTTCCGTTATCATGGTTTTTTTTTGTAGTGCTGATAAGGGATACCCTTATCAATGTGTTATTTTTAGCACTGATAAAGGGAACCCTTTATTAGTGTTTTATTAGTATCACTAATAATGGGTACCCTTTATTAATGAAATATTTTTAGTGCTCATAATGGGAATATTTACAAGAAATATTTTCGGGCTGATAATGGTCCCAATAAAATGGAATAACTTAAAAATAAAAAAAAAGGGTTTATAAAAAATATTAAATTTTTTATTAATTAAAAAATTATTTATTAAAATGAATAAACTCATTATACTCTATAAAAATTAAAAATACTAATAAATATTATATATTTAATATTTAGATACTTGAAAAATTAATATTAAGCAAATAAAAACTAAAAATAAGTACATTGAGAAAATTAGTAAACATTTTATTAATTAAATAATTGTTGATGTTGTTAATAAAATGTATATATTAAATATATAGATATATATGAATGTATATAAATATGATTTATATAATAAAAATCATTTATACATTATATTAAATAGTCATATATTTAGTGAATAATGGTTTATAATTAGAAATTAATATGAATTAAAAATATTGACTAATTGTATCGATTAATCGACATAACTGAATAGAATTTCATTTTTCAATTTAACAAAGATCAACATGTTCTATTAATTTGACATATATGTAATTAATTCATTATTATTATTATATATCTTTATTCACTATGTTTTAATTTTTTTTAATATGTATTCATCTTTATTTTAATATATAGAAAAAAGTTTTTTAATAATTTATATGTTATTAATAAAACCAATCCATTTTTTAAATATTGTAAAAGTGTAGTAATTTTTAATTAATTCGATTTCACTCATATTTAACATTCATGAAATTAAGATTAAATATTCACTAAAATGTTAAAAATATATTGGTATAAAAATATTTATAAATACATATATTTATAAATGTATATTTAATATATTTATACATTTCTATATTTATAAATATAAATATATAAAAGTTATTTTTTAAAAATAGTGGGTATATAATTATATATATATATATATATGTATATTAAAATAAGTATTTTATTTATAACAAATTTATTTAATTAATGAATATATTTACTTTATATATATAATTATATGTACTAATATAAATAATATTTCCCTAGAAGTATTTTTAAATTTATAAATAAATAATTAATTAATAATAATTTCTATAATTTCTATATTTAAATATATAATATATTTACTATAATTATATTTATATAAGTTTTTTAAATATATATATAATTATATAAATATATTAAATTTTTTTAATTATAATTATACGTCCTTTATCAATGCTTATGTAATAAACGATCAGAAAAGACAAATTTATCAATGCTTTTTCACTTATAACGATATAGATTTATCATCGCTTTTTTTCGATAAAGATCCATCATTATAAGCTCTAAAAAAGAGGTGATAAATATGATTTTTATCAGCACTTATTACTTAAGCGCTGAGAAAAGTAATCTCCATTAGTACTAATTTTGAAGTATCTATAAAAGTGTCCTGGTCAATTTAAAAAATGATAATAATTTCTGACTCATCATGATATCTAATGCTTTATGTATAAGAAATAATTTTTCTTCCCTCCTCTGTGATGAATCAAATGTAAAATCAAGACTCGAATCATGGCTTGAAAAATTACAAGGCTCAAATATAAGGCTCAAACACTTCAAGGTTTGAACAAATCCTAGTCTAGAAGGTAATCCCTTCTCTACTTTTTGTTATGGGATCTTTGGGTGTAAAATATTAATTGTTCTAAGAATGGTGGAGGAAGTTTTGCAAATGTGAGTGTGGTGAGTTAGACAATTTGGTGATTCATCCATGGATATTTCCCATTTTGATTCATGGAATTTTTTTGTGTGAAACACCTATACTATGAGCCTTCCCAGGTACACTCATAGACCATACAAGCATCTCCTACCCTTTTAATTGTAGTAGTGAATTACGATAGTGAATTTGTGTGATACACTTTTATTTTTGTGAAAGTGTGGATGAATCATAGTTTATTTTAATTTGATAAATAGTTGAATTTACTATATGGTAGAATTCCAATACCATTTTATATCATCTATATAATTCTTTATGTATCCATTTCTATGAAGGTTCTTGGGTAAACTATGAAATTGATTCCTTGCATATTAAACTTACTAGTTATTTTTGTAATTGTTTAGTAGATACTTTATATGGGGAGTGTTTTTTAATAGATATTGTAATTTTTGTTATTCCCATTAGATTTATAAGTGATGTAAGGTTAGTCCACTTAAAAATGTGACCCATGGGAGTCGTTCCATCTCAGTAGAGTCCAGTGTGTATGGAAAAGATGATTCAAGGGTTTGTGTTTTTCTCCTTTGTTTATGATATATCTTGTTTATGTGTATTATTTATTTATTCCAACTTCCTTATAGACCGCCATATAATCATTCATATGGGTCAATTTGTATTATATGGACTCCCTATAATATTTTATATGGGTTGATCTGATCTGAGGACCTCCCTATAATCCTTGAGATGGGTCGGTGTTGCGATATGACATCCCAAGAGTTGTGAGATGATTTCAAATATTTGATATACCATTAATATTAATTCTAATAATTCCTTATGTTGTTACAACACGTGTAACAAAAACTATAATATAGGCTATCAAATTCAATATATAATAAACAAAATTTAGTCATTCATCATTTTTTGCATACATATATTGGTTCCACCCCTATGAATCTATGATTACCATCTATGTATAGGATAAAGCACTTTATTTATTAAATTTTTTATCAATGCATTTTAATATCTTCAAGTTGACTGAATGAGAATTTATTATTATTGTTTATCTGAAATAGTTTTCTTATTACTCCATAATTGCCAATATTTTTTTATTTAGTGGATTTAAGAAAGACTTTATGTATGTAAAAATAGCTATTATTGCAATTTTTGGCCTTGAGAATCATCCCCCATTAATTTTATAAACAACTATCATCCTCATCAGTTTTATGTCCAGAATAGTTATGGAATTTTATTGTTTGGGACTCACACACATCTATTTAATGTTGATTTCACTACTCTAAGTAGTATTCATTACATTAATGACTAACTTTTTGACTATTTCATGTGACATAGCTGCATGTCCACATGATATGGAGGGTGTTTGTCAAAAAACAAAATACAATGATACATGTTCGGGAGATGAGTTGATGAGCATGAAAATTTTCTATAAATTCTACCTTTGACTGAATTCATATGAAAACACCTTCCATAGTAGAGTAATTATTTAATAAAATTCAATTCCCATTTTCATCACAGAACTCTAAAATTCATTGAAACAATCAAATTTTGGGATTCCCACATTAGAATTTTCAGTAACATTAACCTTTTATAATGAATATATTTTGGGAATTTATTTATTTATTTTACAAAATTAATATTTTATGAACCCAAACAGATATATATAAATTTAAAATGGATGCATGATAATAATTTGACAAAATAATATAAAGATTGAGTTAAATAGTTCATCAAATTTTCATTAAAGCATGCATACGACCATTCTAAAATAATTTTTCTATGTTTATATTATTGTTATTCAAGAAAAATTAGATCTAAAGAGTTTTAAAAAAGTAGATTTATCAATAAATAGACTAGATAAATTAATGATGGACTAAGCATGGGGAAAACTGAATGTTCAAATATATTGGCATGATACTGTGGTTCATGGATCATTTGATTTGAATACCAATGAAAATGATGATGGATATCAACTGAAATGTTTGACAATGGAAATTTAATATGACATTGAATATTATAAAATTTTGTTTGAGAAGTTAAATATCTATTATAAAAAACTATTGTATATTGGTTGTACTAAATACACAACATTTTCAGCTATGTTGATGTTATATCATTTGAAAAATGGTAGTGGATGGAGTGAAACCATCAATACATAACTACCTAATCTTCTGAATCGTATGCTATGACAAGAAAATAAACTGTCATGTTGATCAGATGATGCAAAAAGAATTCTACCTTCAATTGGAATGGTATATAAAAATATATTCTATTTTAAATGATTACATATCATTTAGAAATGATCATGAATAACTCATTAGAATCCATGTGTTTTGGCACAGATTAATACTAGAAAAATAAATCATGTCCTTTCAAATATGTATGGTAAATATCTATCATTACAATGATTTAAAGATAATAGGGTTTTCATGAATCCATGCAATATTTTACATTTCATGCAGATACTGTAATTAATAAAGGGAACCTACTTCATCCAGAAGATTCTCATTAGTGGATGGAAATTTATAAAATGTATCCTAAATTTGAAAATGATTTATGAAACACTTATCTTACTGTATCTTCCAATGAAATAAATCCTTTTAGTCTATATATTATTACTCATAGTACATGTCCAATAATTTTTGTAATTTATAAATTTTATCCATGGATATTCATGAAGCTAAAATATCACAGGGTTTCAATGATTATATTTAGACCAAAGCAACTCGATAATGATATTGATATCTATTTTGATCCACTGATTCAAAAGGTGGATTTCTATTACTTATTTAATTAAAATATTCATCGTTTTGTCAAATATTTGAATAATAATTTTCTTATCATTTTTTTCTAATAGTTATTTATATTTTTCACAGATTTTTTTGGAAGTCATATTTCTCTTTCAACTACCACCAACAAACTATAAAAAAGATAAAATGTTTTTGTCTTCCAATTTTTCCATGATTTCCATTTCCTTTATTTTATTTTTTAAGAAACCAATAATGCATATTAAATAACATTTCATAGCTAAAATACATTTCCCATTGTTATAATCCATAAGAGTAGAGGAAGCTTATGTTCCCATTTTAGTAATATCTCATTATATAGTGGGCACATGAGCGTCTTTTCTTTTCTAAAATTTAACATCAAGAAAGGGTTTTCAGCTAATAACATCGAGTCAATATGATGTATAGGTAGTTGAAAAAATAAAGGCAATGGTAATCATGAAAACCCAAGTAGTTAGGGTTTCTATGATACATTTTGATGTGTATAAATTAGTCATATATTAGTCTAACACATAGTGTGTCCAGTATGACTCCATGTTCTTCTTATTATTTAAATTTGACATTACTTTTAGTGAAAAGATCAACTATCATGCTAAAAAATTGAAAAAATATATTTTTATTATTGTGATACTTCTAAAAAATGATCAATAAGTCAATTGGGATTTTTAGAAATCATTCTTACCACAATCTAGTGCAGGTTATGATTGATATTACTAAAAGTGTGTCCTTTTATTTAAAATTGACATCAATTTTAAGAAAAAGGAAAAATAACCTAATAGAACCCATGAAAATGAATGCATGTTTTTTGATACATTAGGAAAATTATCCATTTGTCATTTTGGATGTGTAGTAATTATCTGCACATTAACTTGATACATGATGTTCCTGGTATTACTCGATGTGTCCATTATCATTTTAAAATTTAAAGTTTAGTTAAAAATTCATCACTCACTAAAAACTGAGAAAGAACACCATAATATTCTTGATAATTTAGGACATATATTCAAAGATATTTTTGGTGTGTAGTAATCAGTCTCACATCATTCTGATACAATATGTGATTTGTATGAGTCCAAGTGTCTGTTTCCAGTTTTAAATAACTTTTTAGTAAAAAAATATACATACTTAAAACTGAGGAAAAACATGGTTTTCTTGATAAATTAAGAAAATGATCCACAAGTAATTTTATATGTGTAGTAATTAGGTGAAAATAAATCTAACGCATGATGTGACCAGCATAACCTTAAGTGCTTTTTTATTTAAAATTGACAGTAATTTTAGTAAAAAGGAAACTTAACCCCTTCAAAACCAAGGAAACATATTTAGATTGTTTTGAAAAAATTGGAAATGGTCCATAAGTCCTTTAAAACATGTAGGAATCATCATCACCTCAATCTGAAGCATATTATTTACCTATATAACTCCAAGAGTGTCTTTTTTTAAATTAACATCAATTTTTGTAAAAAAGGACTACAAACCATCATAAAAATGAGAAAAAAATTCATACTATATTGATTCTTTAAGAAAATGATCCATATGTCGTTTTTACATGTAAAAATTAGTCGTACAAGAATCTAACACATGATGTGTCTGCTATGACTAAATGTGTATATTATCAATTTAAAATCTACACTTTAGTTCAAAATGTTTCACTATTTGAAAACCCATCAACACGATAGAAATTTTGTGATAATATAGGATATTGATTCAAAACTCATTTTTGATGTATAGGAATCTATCTCAGGTCATACTGATACAATATGTTATTTTTATGTGTTATAGTGTGTGTTCCCATTTTAAAATGTCATTTTACTAAAAAAGACTACTAACATACTCAAACCATTGTAAACTCATTTGGTTGAATCAAATACTTTAGGAAAATTATCCATTGGTCATTTGGGATGTGTATTAATTATCCACATATCCAAAATACGTACAGTGAGACTGGTATGACTCCAAATGCGTGTTTTTATTTAAAATTGAAATCAATTTTATTAGAAAGGAATAGTGACCTACTCTAAACCATGAAAACACATTTATATTATTTTGATACTTTATTAAAATCGGCCATAAATCAATTCTAATATGTTGGATTCATCCACACATCAATACAATGCATGGTGTGACTAGTATGATTTCATGTGCATGTTTTTATTTAAAATTGACAATGATTTTCATAAAAAGGGATAATTGACCTACCCGAAACTGACCAAATGCATGCACATTATTTTCTATCATTTGGAAAAGAATTAAATAGAAATTTTCAGCATGTTGGAATCAACTTAACCCAAATCTGATTTAAGATGTTCCTAGTATGACACAATGTGTCTGTTATTAGTTTAAAATTGATATTTTAGTTCAAAAAGTGTGACCCATTGAAAACCATGAAAACAAGATCAGATTGTATTTATAATTTAGGAAAAAGATTCATTAGTCATTTGTGATGTGTAGGAATTGGTATGATATCAAACTGAAACAAGATGTGACATATATGATCTAAAGTATGTGTTTCCTATTTAAAATGACATTTTAGTAAAAAAATAGAATTGAAAAACTAAATACCATGAAAACAAATTTGGATTGTATCGATAATCTAGAAAAATTATCCATATGTCCCATGAGATGTGTATAAATCATCTGAACTTCAATCTGTTTCATAGTGTGATCGGTATGACTCCCAGTATATCCTTTCAATATATAAGTGTCATTTTAGTTTAAAATGTGCATCACATTTCCAAAACTAAGAAAAAAATCCTAGATTGGTTTTTCATAATTCTATCTACTATTATTTATTTAATTTACTTCCAATTTTTGTCTTGTATTTATTTAGTTATTTTTCATTTAGGTAATTCTTAAAGAAGAACAAGAAATGGTGTGAAATTCTATAATCAACTATAACTCAATATGATGCCCAATGTTCATACTATGAATCAATGTTTAGTCTAAAATCAACACTTTCTATTTATTTATTTCATTATATTATTACAAACATAAGAATTTTTTTCTTATATCGGTGAATTTTTTCCTCGATCAGGGGTTAGGATTAGAAGACAAAGGAACATTGATATTTTTTGTATTTATGTAGGAATTTTTACTTATATAATTATGTAAATGAATATTTGAATTTTCTATAATATATTTTTTTCTTGTATTTTTTTGTAAATTTTATTTCATTTGAATTATATATTTTTTCATGATTTTTATGATTTTTTGGTGTTTTTGGTGATGTAGTGTGTTGTTACAGCATACTTCCCTGGTGTTGTAGTGTGATATAACAACCCATTGAAACATTCCCCTCTATCAGTGCTTCTATAAATGATCATAAAAACACATTTATCAGTACTTCTATAAGCATATATAAAGTACACCTTTATCAGCTCTTTTAGATGTGCTGATAAATGTTACCTCTATCAATGCTTTTATTTGTATCGATATTGGTCCACTTTATTAGTGCTTGTAGAAGTGATGAAAAAATAAAATGGCTTTTAATCTCACTATAGTAGTTAGTGATTCTCAAGCATGGATAAAGACCAAATTTATCATTGTTAAATGTTGGTGTTTGATGTAGTGTAAATAATAGATATTTTTAATTTATTTTTAAGTAAATTTTTTTACCAATGTAATGTTTAATGATCATAACTTGAAATGGGTATTGATTATGGAAAATTTTTGGTGGTGGTCAAATAATGGTAGAAATTCTCGTCCTTCCTTATAACATGAAGTGATCATATATAAAGAAGATTATACTTTCTATTTGAGGTTTGTAGACCCTAAAACCATGCTAAAACTATATTCTTATCTATAGTACATTAACCATTGAGGACAGGGTGTTACAACACTATTTAGATGTTAAGGGTCCATCTCATAGAGTATGTGGATTATAGTTTCTTTTGTACTACCATTAGATGTATGATCTTAAGTGTTTTTTCTTAGTGATCATCATCAATCATACACACATAAGATGGATCTGACAGTAATTTTGATAAAAATATTAATTTCATAATCTTTATATTTTTAAATGCGTGAATGGTAATTTAATTAAAGATATTAAATTAATTTAAACCACACCATACATCACAATTCATTGTTCTAAAAAATTATACCTATGAATAAATTTGGAATAAAATAAATAAATTCATAATCCATAAAATTAAATAGTACAAAAACATTTATAAACAAGCTAGAAATAAGTTAATTATAAACAACTTATAATTTAAAAAATATTATTGAAATTACATAAAAAATTAAATGAATATAAAAACAATATTAATTTATAACATAAACCAATTCATATTGAAATATTATATGTTGTTTATTTTAATATATGTTATTTAATTGGAAAATCATATATCATGTAAAAATTTTACATAAAAAATTTAACATATTTAATATTACTTAATCCTTGAAAATGTTAATTATACAAAATATATTCGAAATGTTTCAAATAATTTATCACATAACTAATTTTTTAGAATTGTATGTATGAACTTAAGTGGGGACTTATAAAAAATAAACTAGCAAAAATTTAAAGAAATAACGATAATGTGGATTTGGAGTAGATTCAAAATTCAAATCAAAAGAAGACAAAACAGAAAAAACTACCATAAGACAGTAAATACAAGCCTTGATCTCGGCACCATAGACTAAAATCTTCCTGATCATCATAGATGATAAAAATTTTCTTCCCATTTTATCCTCATATCCCTACTATTATATGAAAATCTTAGAAGGGTAAATCATTCAAAACCTGAACAAAGAAACCTTGAATCGTCATTGGTGAGGATGAAACCCTAAGAGCCAAAAAATAGGGTAATCATATAAACAGGCATGTAAATATCATCATAATAAATCAAACACCATTTAAATCATAATAAATGATAACCCTAGAGGGAAAAACAAGAAATCCATAATGATAGACAAACACAAACACCAGAACTCGGAAAGGAAAAAATGGCCACTCAATGTTTTCTCTGGACAGTCAACATCTCATTATGGTAATTTCTTGTTCTACATCACTAACCCTTACTGTGAATCTATTTTATTAGAAAAAACCTCTCCAAATAATCTTTGGTTTCTATCAACAGCTAATAAAATGATGGGAGAAAATAATTTTTAATTTTCCAAATCTGAAAATCTCCACCATGTCAATAAATATCATCAATTTTAGACTCAAAAAAACATCATGTTAATGAATTATTGATAATTTTATGATTCTCATGTGTGAGAAATATTAATGAAGTCCAAAAAGTGTAGGAACATGTTCCTTTTAACCACTTTCCCCAAAAAATTTAGTGGGTTCTCAATTATAATTATTTTCAATATTGAGATACATTTCTCACAGATAATATCACTGATGAAATGGAACCCAACATCAAAATATTTGGTTCGAATGTGATGAACCTAATTATTTGAAAGACAGAAACAACTCTATCTACGAAAAAATAAATTTATGTTCTCCTAGATGATCAAAACATATCTGATTAGTCCATGTAACTAAATAAATTTCTTAAAATTTTTATTCACTATAATATACTCTTCTACTATCATAGATAAATCCATTGTTGAATCTATAGTAGATATCCTTAATAATTAGAAACAATATATACGGAAATAAATCGACCATCCTATGAATTTCCCCTAACAATGAATGAGAAATATACTATACATTCAATACACCATAAAATATATTATACATCCTTCCAATGAACATTATAGGTGTCATTCGAATACTGAGTTTCTACGATCACTTCATGTGAATTATAAGGTATCATAAAAAGCTTAAAACATTAATTCTCTCAATGCTCTTGCATATGGAACCAAATCATTCAATTTCATCTATCCATCCCATAGAGAAGATAATAATTCCTTATGTTTGAAATGTTATGTTAATAGGGTTCTGACTAGTTTAGATTAATCATCAATTAAAAACCATTATATATGATTCATCTAATATTTTGCCCAGCTAATGGTTACAACACCCTTAGTTATGTCTTGACTGATCTCCCCTAAATAATTTTCTTGATCTCTTTAGGATCTTTCGTCACAAACTATGATCTAAGAAGATATTTCAATTTTTAAATTTACATTTCACTATTACATGTAATGAACATATAATCGATGAATAAAATTTGGAAAATAAATGTATCATTACGATTTTTTTAAAGTAAACACAATGTTCAAACTAAATATATTTTTTTTTTACACATTGTAGAAGTTCCAATAATTTTATACCATTATATTAGTGAAGGAATGAGGAGAATCCTGATATCCTAGTATGCGAAACCCACTATGTTGTAGAATATATATCTCTTCATCTAATTATTCATGAAGAAACTTTATATTGATGTCATGTTTATCTTACTACAAATCAAACTATCCCCCCAATACTAAAAAATCAGATAGATACATGCTTAACAAAAAGAGAAAATATATCATTATAGTTTATCCATTACTTATCAACATTGAACTTATAAAAAAGTATATCCATATTCCAAATACATTTCTTTCAAGTTTTGTTATAATTCATTGAAAACCCTAATGTTCTTAGAACTAATTTCTTTTATTTTGTTATATGAATAAGATATCATATATAATTATGATTTAGTAATATCATATCTTTTTTAATAGTTTACTTCCAATAGTCAATCACCTTTCTATCTAAAAA
Organism: Viscum album; assembly: GCA_963277665.1. Taxonomy (NCBI): domain Eukaryota; kingdom Viridiplantae; phylum Streptophyta; class Magnoliopsida; order Santalales; family Viscaceae; genus Viscum; species Viscum album. The sequence continues at coordinate 1,606,192,780 of OY728161.1, forward strand.
ATATCTATAGGTGTTTGGATGATCATAAAAAATTACTGAAATAGTATAGCCAATAATATCATAAATGGATGGACTGTGAGTTGTAAGGCTTTTAATTTTTCAAAAATATTTTAATCTATGAATTTAATTTGATTACATTTTTTATCAAATTTAATAAATTATGATATTAAGGTTACAAATCCAATTATTAATTTTGGAGTTTTTTTTTATATATTGGAACTCTTTTAACTCCATTACTAGAGTAATTATGAAATCTATGGAGACACAATCTCATAATAATTTAAAACCTATTATTCCTTAGTTCCATCTCATTATGAATATTATCTGAAGATATTATATGATGTTATTTTGGAACCAAAAAATGATTATATTATTAATCATATAAAATGAAAATTTTATAAAATAATAACTAAAAATAATAATGTATTTGGGTGTTAGATATATAAGTGATTTTGTTTAATGATTTTATAATATTAATGGTGTTATTTACTTGAATATACAAATGAGATATTGGCTTAAGAAAATATATTCATCATGTATTACATAATTCAAATTTATTATTTCATTAATTTATAATTATTTAATTTTGAATAATGATATTATATGATAATAAAACAATATAATTAAAACACAATAGTTATCTACAATTAATTATCACAACATATTACAATATATTGTGACATTATGGTATGAATATAATGATTAGAGACTCTTATTGAGATATAAAGTAATATAATATGGAAAAGTTCATAAACATCCAAGATATATTTATCCAATATATATAAAATATATATAATTTTATCTCTAAATTTATATTATGATACATGTGGTTTTTATTGCATATGTCTTATTTTATAATTAGATTAAAAATATTCCTTACATGAAAAATATTTTATTTTGATACTCATGTTATATAATTCCTGAAAATGATTAAAAATAATATTTTTTTTAGTATAAATTGATCATGTAAAGGAATTATAATAACAAAAACAAGAATTTTTCACCAATATGATACACTAGTATGTAATAATCATGACTAGAACTCCCAAACAGTACTAGGATGGCTCATTACAACACCTCAGTAACACCACCTAAATAACAGACATTAGCGTAAAAGACTATGGTTTCATGAATATCCACATGATATGGTTTAACTCCATAAAAAACTAATAAAAATGGAATAATATATTAAAAAATGTTTTTATCCCTAAGGGATGATGGACATCAAGGAAAATAAACATTATGTTCCATAATGGGTACCTATAAGAACCCAGTTCTTCACTAAATTATAGATCCTTTGAAATTTAGTCTAATTATTTATTTTTGGATTAATATGGATACCTAATCACTCGGTAATGGATCTGAGGGTTTCTGGGGATTGTTTGGATCCTGTAACCAACCTTTATGAGAAAACTAAGCATGTCACCAGGTGGGAGAAAACCATTCTGGTAGGCCGCAAGGTTATATCTAACCAAGCTGATGGTCTGCATTTTTTTCCACATCAATCTCGCACAGTTGCTACATGATTTCCCTAACTGTACAGCCTAACCATGCTAGTTACTCTATTCTATAGGTTCCTATACATGGTCTTCATATGATTTGTCAAACTATGCGGACAAACCGTGCACATGCTAAATTTTGGGTAATTCTACCTCTTTTCACTTAATGATCTAATTAAGCTCTTCCTTCCCCCATAATCCATTTTCTAGCAAGATTACCCTCATTTACTCTCATTAGGGATCATTTTGAAGTCCTTACATTAGGATCAATATGTATCCTTCATCTGGGATCTGATTGAGAATCCATTCATCATGATAGATGCACAACGGTAAGTACTTGAGTTCATTAGATCTTCTCTTTGTCAATATTATTCTCGACATAGTTATTTTTGTGTGAGAATTTTTTTTATTTTTAATACATCTTATAAAATAAAATCCAAATCAAAGGATAATACTTTAGGGGGAGAGTCATATGAGCCTAAAGTTGATGATCTATAACTCATCCCTCAATTTCAATGATTCTGGAATTGAATTGCGGGGCATGTCAATTTCATCGAGTTCTATTTATTGAATTTATATTCTATGATTATAATTATTAGAATTATATGGTTATTCTACTTTAAAATTTATGATTATATATTAGTCGTTAAACCCATAACTCCATCCATCCCATGTGATGTGTTATGGAATAATGGTCATTTTCCTGTTTTGACATGTTTGAACCATCATTCGGGTTTACCCTGGCATGACCTTCCTAAGGGTAATATTTCCTATAATAAATCTCTTTATTTTTTATTTTGAATCTCAAAATGGAAATCACAATGTATTCTCACTACTTGGCCCGCCTAAGGTAAGTGCATCAATAGAAAAAATAATGTTAAATGGAAATTGGAAAGTATCCAAAGTATATAACATTTTCTTAGTAGATAGAAATGAATAATTTGTTTTATATATATAGAACCCCTTATAGGTTGATGGAATGTAACAGTTGAACCATAATTATTGAATATTCCTTAAATGGATTTAATAATGGTTTCCTGTTATGTGTAATTGTAACACTAATGAAAGCCAAGTCTTGATCCAAGTGTATTTATCAATTAATTTTGATTTCACTAAAGGGATGCATGATACTTGTCCTTGTAATGCTTATGAAGGAAAGGATTGATCCAATTGATGTTATATGTGAATTCATTATCAAAATAGGTGTTTCTTGACTCGGGAATTCCTTGGATTCTATACATAGTTCCTTGAGGACTCGGTAACCCCATCCCATTTCAACGATGTGGTTTTCCTCGGTTGAATCCCAACTGAATCCTGATCCATTTCAAATCATGGATGCCCAGTATGAACCCATAGGATCACTTAAATATTATTACATGATGCCTTAAATGCACTATTTGGATCCTTAATTGAAATGTAGTTTCCATGGTTAAATCCCATCAGTCCCACACATTTCTTTTCACCGTTTTACCTTGGATGAACTCCATGGGCCCGATAGGTGTATCATTGTAGAACAACATAGACTACACTTCTTGGATTACAATCTTAACCTTAATAAGGCTACAGTTATTACTATGATGGAGACCCTTGAGGACTACATTTCCTTGGTTATTATCTTGAAACTACATTATTAAATATCTTTATAGTTTGCCTTGTTACATCATGGAACCTATACTATTGTTAACATGTGACTTAATTACAAACTGTTAATAATCAAATAAAGGATTGGTTACATTTTCATACACCGACTGAGGACTGAATCAAGTACATGGGTATTTAGTTACATTATTCTTCATTATATTATATGTGCGTTATTGAACAATGTTATATTCCATTAATCAATAAGAATGTTATAAACACCGTTGTTGGTAGCCCACAGAAATTTATATCACACCCTCTCTGGGAACCATTTACTACCCAAGGTAGATTATAAGTGTGCATGTGTTGACAAAGGAAAGAATAGGGCTTTGGACACTTTATTTCTTACTTTTAGGATGGATTTTGAGAGAAGATGACCGAGATGGTTCTCAAGATTCTTGATAACCTATTTTTAATTCCATTATACTTTTCTGGAACATGTTATTCATACTATATTGTATCCTAGTTTTCTAGGTTTCTTGTGACATGACATATCATCATCTTTGTTTCCAGTTGATTCGGTTATTTTTATCCTTTTTTATTTATTACTTTTGTCTCATTCCATTGTGATTTATATTTAACTATATTTCTTCTATTTTTTTACTTCTATCTATAACTATATGCTATGTTTCACTCTGATAATGGGGGAATACTCTCCTATCGGACACACCCTAGGTCATCGCTACTAGTTGAAAACCTATGGAATTTAGGGATATGCCCTTGAGGCCATGTGGCCCACCTAGATTAGGGAACTTAATAAGTGTAATATGGGTCTAATATTTCACAATGGGGTATCAAATGAGATTTACTTTATTAAATTACTATTTGGAGACAATATATTGGAGATTAGGAATTCTATGAGACTTGGTCATTAGTCATTCATGGACTTCATGAACCCAGGATTGGGGTAAAATCCAAGTTACCCAAAATATAATTATTTTTCTATTTTTCCTCTTATAGTTGATATGATTTCACCATTTTTTGACACACATGTTGTGTGGAGTTGTTGGTTATTACTCGGATTGAGGATTTCTTTCATCCATGTCCCGATGATATGAGGTCATGGAGCATTGTTAGACAAAAAATATTAGTAACTTAGAATTCTCATTCCATGCATATTTTTATGCCATATAAGTACATTACACTGATTTTCCTTGCTTTATTTGTCTGTGATTATTGATTGTTTCTATGATAGTTATCTTATTTGTATATTAATCTTTATTGTGGTAGAGTGATTTCCTATAAAAATCCATGTGGTGTTATGAGCCCTCGTGGGTTGGGATGAGAAATTTACTAAGTATCTCAATTATGGTATAAATAAATGGGTGATTATGTCATTAATAAGGTGTATGGGTACTGATTTAATGGAAATGAAAATCTATTATAAAGGGAAACATGAATTATAATATGAAAAGGTTTCACATCCTTATCTTACCCTTTTATGTTTATGAATGTTAATGAAGTAAACTTGGTAATGAATGTAAACTGAAATGAAACTTGTATATGAGCACTTACCGGTACCAATCCATCTAAGTAGATTATTGGGGTTGTATACCTTTGGTATTGGGTTTCTAACTGTTCAAATTCCACTATTAATACTATATATCATCTTAAACATTGTTCTGATGCATTTTTGTGGAATTTTTAGACCAATGCTACCATGATTACCTCGTATCGTACACTAGGAAGGTGGTGACAACCATGCTCTAAAAATAGTGGTCCTTAAGATTCTAGTATTATCTCCATGATTTCCACTTCAGTTACAACCTATTGTACCTGATTTGGGAAAAAATTCCCATGTCTGTAATAGTTTCCTACACCTAATGAATTGCATGCATTGTTCTCTATGGAATGAACCTACAATGGCTAATATAACTCACGAGTTCTACCAGCAACATCATCTTAGTTTCTCTAGGTATGTAAGTCCATAGGTTTTTTAATATTCGTTATAGGTCGCATTATTTATCATTGAGAATCTAGATACTCCTCTAGAGCGGAGGGTCAATCTTTCCACACATGTTCTTTGGGATTCGGACAAATGCTGGTGGTATGTTATTACCTAGGATGGCCACCATCTAGGCTTGTTATGGGTTGATTTCCAAACTACCTTCTACTATCAGTTCTTTCCTCTGACACTAAGAGATGATAGATCTCGTGAGTTTATGCATCTTGAGAATGTTTTTATGTTACTAATTGAAAAATCTATGTGTTTAATATTGTTTTATTGATTTTATCCAATTCTAGTTGGTGATGAGATTTGACCTACTAGACCTTTTGAGTATGGTCTTTAGTACTCTATCCATACACAGGTGAATGAATTTCTCCTACCAGCTCTTCTAAAAATATTCAACCATGATCTTATCACAGAGTTTAACATGAGGGAAGAAAATAGTACCTGGTATAGATGATCCATTTCATGTAATGATAATAGATATCTTAGTGGAAGGTAACCTTAACTAGAGGTTTCTCATATGGGTTGTGACAACAAGAGTACCCATTTTGATAGCTCAATAGTGTGTCATCAATGTGGAAAACAGAGGAACATGAATCCTAATTGGGATAGAAACCTAATAGAGTGACAATATTGTAGCCATTTAAGGAATATTCAGAGTTTCTATAGGACCTTTCCACTATCTTCAAGTGGAAAAGGAACATCACTATATCCACCTTCAGGAGCAAGTTATTTTTTGTGGGGAGTTGGAATAACACCTGCAGGTCAGACTGAGGAGGAGGTCATATCTATTGTAGCCAGACCCTTGAACACCAGTAGTGAAAATAGAGAAATTTTGATCCATGTCGTCCAACTATTTCTTAGGGATATGGATTAGTCTAGTATCACTCACTATAGTTGATACCCGAGGATCAGGCTACAAGACCATCTACACTATGAGGTACTATTCTTATTGTATCTACCATAATATCTACTTTATTTGATATAGGTTCTTCAAAATATCTTATCTCTAAATAAATTATGGAAAGTCTCAGACTGAAGATACAATATTATTGTGGTGTAATGACCCTAGATACAAAATTAGGAGTGTGGTATGAGGGAATACGCTGATGTAGGGATCTTCCCCTTGAGTCAGGTTGTTACCCTTTCTTATAGAACCTTTTGGTTATTGATATGATAGGCTTCTATGTCATTCTTGGGATGAATTGGATTGTTTAGTATTATGACTTTGTATCCTTCTATCACTATAGGTTATCTTTTACATCACTATAAGAAAGTAGTTAACTAAATATGGGTGAATGGGTTGTCCAAGATGGTAGAGTGAGACCAGAGCATCATGTTCTAGGTGGAGGAACCACCCATTTAGTAAATATCTTCATGATATATCATGGTTTACATCAAAAAGAATTCTATCTGGTAGTGGATCCTTTCAGGGAGGTATTTTCTAATAATTTTTTTGGCTTACCTCCTCTTGGTGAGGTATATTTAACAATCAAGGTTGTTTTAAGAGTAGACCCAGTGTCCATTCCTACTTATTGGATGGAACCCACTATGATCCAGTGTCTCAAGTAGTAGTTATAAGATCTGGAGGCCACATGATTTATATGGCCCAATACATCCTATTGGGGTTCTCCTATTATTTTCACTAAAAATATGGATGGATCCTTATGTATATGTGTGGATTATAGAACTTTAAACTAGCATATAGTCAAGAACAATTATCTGTTTCCACGAATATATGATCTCTGAGACCGTCCTTGAGGTGATGGGGTCTTAACTAAAATCACCCTAAGGTCTAGATATCATCAAGTGTGAGTAAGGACATCAAACATACCATATATTACTTTTCATAGAATGTAAAGCCTATATGAGTACCATTTTATTCCATTCGGTCTTAAAAATGTGCCCTCTATTTTCATGGCCATGATTAATATGGTTTACACACCTATTTTTACCCTTTTTCTTAGTCATTCTAGGACACATATTGGTGTATTATTACACTCGTAGAGACCATTCCAAACATCATGAGATCATCCTTAATATAATAAGAGAGAATCATATTTATGAAAAGATTTATGAGTACCACTTTTTGATGGATAATTTTCACTTCTTGAGTCATATCATATCGTAATATGAATTATTTGTTGACCCAGAAATGGTTCATGCTGTATTTTTGTGGGAGAAGCCCAAGAAAGTGTTCGATAAATAGAATTTTTTAGGTATTCTAAGATATTTAAAAAGTTTCATTCAAGAATTATCACACCTTTATTCCCCTATCACTATTCATTCAAATAATGGTGTCATGTTCTGGTGTTCAGAAGCAAGTGAGAAAGAGTTTCAGGAGCTGAAGGAAAGGATTGTCTCGACAACTGTTCCAACACTTCTATAGTCTGTCAGAGGATATACCGACTCTTATTATGATACAAGCCTTAGGCTAGGATAATTATAGATATAGGGTGATAGATTCATTTCATATGGATATCGATAGTTGAGGACTCATGAGGGAAATTATATAATGAATTCCATTGATCTAGCAATAGTTGTCCATGAAATAAGTTGTTGGTGACATTATCTATTGGTTGAGCACTTTGTGGTTTACATGGAAAATAAGAACCTAAAATATATTTTTTTCACAACATGACATAAACCTCAGACAGTGGATATGGTTTGAATATCTACAATAATTTTAGTTTGAGCTTGTCTATATGCCTAGAAAGGGAAATTTGGTTACAAATGCTCTTCATTGTAAAACTCAAACACAAGGAATATGGGACAACATGGATGAATGGAAAATAATGGCCCTCTTTTTCTGAGTTTCATCTTGAATTTCAGGACTATCACCTGAAATTTGACCTCAAATCTATGATATTTACTTATTCCAACCTTGATAAGGTTAATGTGCGTGAAATTTTAGATCTTAAAGCCTTGGTTCTCTGTGACAGTGTATTAGGTGATTACCCAACTTCAGATTGTTCTATGGACAAAGATGACATTATTCATATTCATGGGTGTTTCTGGGTTCCCAGAGATATTATAGAGGATTTTATATGTAATTCATATGCTTCCTAGTGGGCATTTCATCTTGTAATCTCCAAGATGTATCGAGATATGCACCACCAATATTTGTTTCATGGGATGGAATTTCTGACTGTAGGCTTTATCACTAGTTGCTCCACCTATCACCAAGGGAAGGTGGAGAACCATAGACCATCAGGCTTATTACATCCACTTCCATTCCAATAATTAAAATGGGATGATATTTTTATGGATTTCGTATTCATCTTACCTAAGTCGCTAAAGAGCAGTGATTTTTTATGGGTGCATATTGATAGACTAACAAAAATAGCCCACATCATTCCTATTTAGGGTACTTTCTCAGTTGATGAGATGTGAATTATGTATTTCTTAACATCATCTGATTACATGAGTTTCCATTCACGATCATTTCAGATAGGGATGCTTGTTTCACATCACTATTCTAGTAGAGATTTTATAAAGTGATGAGAAAATTGGTGCTTTTATGCACACCTTTAGGTCGATGGAAGAATTTGAATAGATGATACGAGTTATAATGGATATTCTCTTACCAAGTGTCATTTATTTTAGTGGTTCATGAGTGATTCATATCCCTCTCATTGATTTTCCCATAATAATAGCTTCTAAGTAACAATCCAGATGTCTTCTTTTGAAGCTCTGTATGGTAGGTCATGCCTTTCACCCCTGTTCTGGCTTTAGGTAGGTGAGGTATCCCTACTAGGTCCATGTCTCATTTTGGAGACTTCATAATAGGTTCATATGATCCAAAAGTGTAATACAACTACTCAGTATTGACAAAAATCTTATGAAGATCACCATTGACAACCTATAGAGTTCTAGGTAAGGGATCGTGTTTTTCACTGGGTAGCACCCAGGCAAGGGAACAGATGGTTATGGAAACAAGATAAGTTTTCACCTCATTACATAGGGTTATTTTATATTCTTGGGAGAGTTGGGCTAGTATCCTATCGATTGCTAGTAAATAATATGTAAAGTTCCATGCAAGACCATTTCCATGTTTCTCAACTTCAGTAATGTCATGCTGACACTTCTCATACCATTGATCCCAATGAAGTTGAGTTAGGTCTCTATTCTACCTTTGAGGGGTATCAAGTACGCATCATTGTCCAGAGTACAAAGTCTCTCAGAGGATGGTATGTCCCTCTAGTACATGTTTTATGGTAGAAAAGCTACATGTAGGACAACACTTGGGAGTGAGAGGTAGGAATATATGCCCAGTGATTGAATTTATTATCCGATAGTATGTCTCAACCATTGGAAGGTGAACTCGGTGTTGAGTTCATTTAAGGGGACTACTATTAGAACCCAGTTTTTCACTCAGGTGTGGATCATTTAAATATTGGTCTAATTATTCATTTTTGACATAATATGGATGCTGAAAGAGTTATTGTAGGTTCTGAGGGTGTTTGGGGGTTGTTCGGAGCCTGTAACTCATCTTTTGGGGAAAATAAGGCATATCCCATTGTTAGAGAATATCGTGTGGGTAGGTTGTATCATTAGATTTAACCATGCTGATGGTCTAGATTTTCGGACAAGGACACCTTGCATAGTTGGAGAATTATTTCCCTAACCATGTGACATAATCATGCTAGTTCCCCTCTTCTTTGGGTACCTCTGTAAGGTTTGCACATTGTTTTTCAAACTGTGCAAACAAAACATGCAGATGAAAATTTTTGGCTAATTCCCCATTTTTTCATAATGGTTCAATTAAGCTCCTCCTTCCTCCCAAAACCGATTTCAAGAATGATTAGCCTATTTTCTTATCAATTTAGATCATTCTGAATACCTAAGGTAGGTATTATGATATATCCTTTATCCATGATCTGATCAATCTTATGTTCATCACGTTGGATGGAAAATAGTAAGTACTCAACTCTGTTTGATTCATTCCTCATCCCTCTTAATCTCGACCTAGTTATCTTGGTGTAAGGGTTTTTTACCATTATTTATTATCTACTTTGACCCAACCCAAATCAAAGGCCAATACTAGTGGATCATATTTGTATGAGCCTAAATTGGGTTGTCTATAAATCAATCTTCATGTTCATCGATTTTAGAATGGATGTGTGGGGCCCACCAATTTCATTGGGTGCCATTTATTGAATTTACATTCCATTATTATACTCATTGGAACCATATGGTTATTCTCTTTAAAAATATGTGATTAGTTTTTAGTGGTTACACACAAAACATTATCCATACCATGTAGGTTGTTATGGTATAATAGTCATTTTAGTGTTTTCACACATTTAAACCACTTTTCGGGTGTGCCTTGGATAAACTATCCTAAGGGTAATATTTTATATATTAAATGGATTGATTTAAAATTGTGAATCTCAAAATGAAAAGAACCATGTATGCTCACCACTTGACCTCCCTAAGGTATGTGCTTCAATTGAAAAGTAATGTTAAATGAAAATTGGAAAGTATACTAAGTATTTGACATTTACTTAGTAGAAATAAATGAATGTTTGTTTCCATGTCCATAGCATCACATCCATTTTTATATAATGTAATGGATTGAATATTAATTATTGAATATGACTTAAATGGATTTAATAATCAATTCATTTTACTTGGTCTTGTCACACTAATGAATGGAATTCCTTGAACCAAGTGGATTCATCAATTAATTATGTCTTTACTAAAGGGTTACATGTTACATGGCCTTGTAACACTAATGAATGGAAAGGATTAAACCTAATTAATTATATAGGACATCATTATCAAAATAGGACTATCCTGACTTAGGATTACCTTTAATACCAATGTAAATGACTTGAGCACTCGAGAACCCCATTATAATTCAAGGATGCTTCATGCCTTGGATGAAACACACCTATAACCTGATCCTTATGTATTATTGTATCCTTGGTATAAACCCATATGATCCCTTAAAATTTATTATAGGATAACTTGAATACACTCCTTTGACCAATCATTGACAAGTGGGTTCCATGGTTAAAGCACATCAGGCCTAGTCATTATTTTTCCTAGCTTTACCTAGGATGAAATCCTTGGACTCGGTAAGCATCACATTGTGGAATTCCATCGATTGAGCTCCTTGGATTATACTCTTACCCTTCGGCCAACTACAATTATTATTGAGTTATCATCCCATGAGGTATACATTGCCTTAGATATTACCTTTGAACTCCATTATTAAATATCATTATATGATTCCTTGTTACACAATGGAACCTTTATTATTGTTAATATTTGACTTAACTACAAACTTGTAATAACCAAATAAAGGACTGCTTGCATGATCAGACACCAGTTGGGTGATGAAAACGTTACATGGGTATTTAGTCACATTGATCCTCTTTACTTTATATATTCATGCTTTCAAACTATTATATTCCATTACATGGGAAAGATGTTATAGACACCATAGGTGGTTGACAACTGAGATTTATCTCACACCCTCTCTATGTGTCATTTGGTACCTGGGGATGATTAAATGTGTGCCTGTGTTGAAAAAGGGTAGCATAAAACATAAAACATGATTTCTTGATGTTTAGGATAGATATTGATAGAAAATGGTTGAGATAGATCATAGGATTATTGGGATAGTCTTTTGATATTATTTTTACTTTTATGGAAAATGTTAGGGATTCTATCATGTATCCATGTTTTCTAGTATTCCTATGTCATCACAAATCGTCATCAGTTATTCCAACTGATTTGGTTTTTGTTATCCTTTTTTATTTATTACATTTGTATTCTTTTGTTTTTTACCTATATTTCATCCACTACTTTTTTGTGTTTATATATATTTTTTGTTTTACACTCTTATAATGAGGGAAATTTCTTCCCACATACACACTATATTCCTTCACTGCTAGTCGACATCCTCTAGAATTTGGGGAGATACGCTTGAGGCCATGTAGCCCACCAGGCTCATGGAACGTATTAAATGGAATCATGGCTTGGGACATCATGATACTTATTTATCAAATCACTTCAATGATAAATGATTTATATATATATATATATATATAATTTTTGATGTGTCAATATTTATCCCTATTTGGGGTCCCTTGCTAAATATTTCATCCAATGATTGTGGGTTTGAACAATTTCATGGGGCATCATTCAAAACAATTTCCATCACGGTTTTCAATTATAGTTTGGATTCCTCTTTAACATCTTCATATCCTTCATTTATCCCTTCATAAAACTTCATTGAATATGGTATTGGTCATACAGACCATTGAGGTTCACTAAGTCTTTTTGGGTTTGTAATGATCTATTGGTCTCATGATATAGCCACTCTCAATGGATGATCATCAGTGAATCATCATCTGGATAGAATGGTTTCAAGTAGCATCCACCTGGTTGCATGTTGGCTGGTGTAGTGAGAAGATAGATGGGTTCACATTGCATCATGGTGGCTTGCAGACCAGCATGGTGTGGTGATAAATGTTATATGATGAACTATCACATACGATAATGGAAGCTAACTGACTGGTGTTGTATTGAGAAAATTTTGTTCTTTATTCATAATTATGGTGACCCACTAAAATTGGTTTTTTTACCCTTTTATAAAGTATTTTTCACATTTTCTATTGGGATTTCAAGAAATAATGACTAATAGAAAACACCAAAATACCCACAGTTCTCTAAAAAATATATGGGTGTTGGTCACCCAAATAACCATGGTTTTTTACACTATTAGAATAGGTTTTTGGGGAAATTTTATTTTTGCAGGATGGTCCTATACTCACATCTCTAAAAAATCATTCATATGGGTCACCCCAATACCCACAATATTTTTTTCAAATGTGGGAATATATTTCATGGGAATTTTATGTAAGGGGGACAAATAACACAGTTATCATAAAATTCTTTGGGTATCGGTCCCCCCAAATAGAACGGATTGTGTAAACTGTGGAACTACATTGCGGGTAGTTTTTTTTATGGAATGTCATGGGAAAACCTATGCTCACAATTTTCCTAAACTATTATTATAGGTTTCCCTATTAATTTTCCATAATAATAATAATCATAATACATAATTTAATTTCAATTTTATATATATATTTATATATACACATATAAATATTTTTTAAAACAGGAAAAGAAAATGTCTTGTAATATTTTGGTAATTTCATTGGAGGTTCAACTGAATGTTATGGGATCAAATCCCAATAATTTTTTTAATATATAACTATACTAATTGTTTGACGAAACTATAAGTTTATGTTTTCTCATTATTTTTACATAATAATAAAAATAATAATTAATTTAATATAAATATTTTTTAAAATAATTTTATATATATATATTATAGAATATAATAACAAAAAATGTGTCATTGGATAGCAGTAATGTTGTTAGAGTATAGGAGGAATTTTATTGTATCAAATCCAAGAGGATGAGTTTTTAAATAAGGAATAATAACCTTAATTTGGTTAAACCATGGTTATAGTTATTTCCATTGAAATTTCCTACTTCTATGGTTTAAGAATTATTGGTATTGGTGTCCTATACAAGATTTTCTCAAACCATGGGTATAGGTTTGTCCCGATATCTAGAGTAAACATGGATTATTAAACCATGCGTATAACCTATACCTATGGTTTTTTGGGTTATACACATGGTTTGAGTATTGGGTATAGGTAAAGATTCCATTAGTACAAAATCTTTTGGGTTTCATATATTAGGGACATTAATATGATCATGTTTGTGTCATTTTACATGTAATGGGATCACCTAAAGCAATTTGAAAATGGTTTTTTATTCATTATTTTAATAAAGAGACTTGACCCCAACATGTTTATTTTTTTTTTATAATAGCTATATGATTTTCAATTATATACTCAATCTTGGTCCAAACCATCCTCTACGCCCATAAAAATTGAAAAAAGGTGAATAAAATTTTATGTACAATACCTACAATCCAAACAAGGTATAATAGTCATAATCTAGAGAAACACATAAGGAAAAGAAATTAAGGATCATTTTGGAAACACCATACACGACCACTCCACATACCATCCTGAAATAGAAAAAATATTTAATATATGTTTCTTACTACATACAGTACCATCTCCAAGGATATGATGATTTCCCTCTACCATGATCACGTATAATATGTTCTGTATGTGCTCAATAGGGGCACATATAGGGTGTGAGTATAATAACATAGAATTAATTTTCTACCCTACCCCTACTTTTATATCATAAATCCATGTGCATGTGAGAAATAGTATATTTATAGAGTAAATGATGGAAAAATGAAACAAAATGCTTTAAATACATTCAATTATAGTAGCGATGACTAAAATAAGTAACTCCATATATTGGTATAGTCCATACACTAACTTAGAAAATTTTAATAAAGCCTATTTTCAATGTCAATATGGATGTAACGAAATCTTGTGGCCCATCACATATATGTAGTTTTTTATACAATTTTAATAAATAATCTCACCCTTAGTGTTGATAAATAGTGATATATAGTCAGTGAACAATCACATACCCTATGATAGAATAAGTGTTATACATAGTTTGGGTCATATGATCTTGTCTAACCACCATAATTGTAAAATTTAATACTAACATAAAAAAAATATACAGTGCATCGAAATACCCTTTCTAATACACTTAATAGTCACTAAATAGTACATATAAATAATACAAAGATATAAATAGAAAACCATGGAAGATAAAATTTTATCACAATATGGGAAACATGTGACACCCAAATATTTCACGGTATGTTATCTTCAATACCTTTTTTGCATACAACACCGACCTAGCTTACGTAACATAGAAGATTGAGTCTCTACAAAACAACATTTTAGTGTTAAAATTACTTAAATTATATATTCATAACATAGCCATTAAATATAGTAATATAAATAGTAATATATAATTTTCAAATGTTATTTATAATGTTTCAATAAAAATAAAACATATTTATCATGAAATTTTTATGTTTTGGTAAAATAGTTACATGTTTTGAAATACGGTTTTCTTAAAGGTACTACTTTTTATGTCATTTTTTGAACAACAATAAAGTTAATTTTATGCACTATTATAAATTTAATTTGGTAGAATATATATAATTTTTTTCTTTTTTTATTTAAAAACTATCTTAGAGTTATTTTCTGATATTTATCTAAAAACATTCAACATTTGATGAATAGTGAAAAACACTACATTATGTTTAAAAACCCAATTTATTCATTTAAATAATTAATCTACTATAAATTTATTTTAAGGTCACAATAGATAAATAATACAAACATTATCCCAATTTGGATTATTAGAATCATTTTGAAAATAGAACTATATGTAAAAATTAATTAAACCATTTTAACGCCATTTTACTTGCCTTCTAGCCACATTTTTATATTAGCATTACATATAAATTTACCACTTCTGTGAATTGAGTTTAGATAAATAGATATACATGGTTGTAATCAGTATAGAAAATGTTGTGCTATAGGATGAAAATAATATTTAGTGAATAGTAACTTTTGAATTTGATTTACCATAGTTACAAGTAAATAGGGTAATTAAAGATAAAAATAATAATATAATGATATAAAATTACCCTAACAGTTGTTCGAATTTCATTTGATAATTAATTTCGACCAAAATCAACCATAGGTCATAAATTGGATCCTTTTAAAGCCACTTGTGTTAGATTAAGACATTTATTATATTTTATTTAAGGAAGAGTTAAAAATTTCATATTCAAATTTGAAGAACTATTTTATTTTTAATATGATGTTTTATAAGTGATATTGTAGACTATAAATTGTCTTTATAAATATAAGAAATATATATACATCATGATAATTTATTTAAATATTTTAGACATTAAATAATTAAATTAAATGGTGACATAATAATGATGTAGTGATTTCTTAATTAATTGTGATATCAAATAAATGAAATATAAATATAATTTAACCTAATTAATGGAATGCACTAATTTAATATAAAAATTATACATTTTAGTGACATATTTTAATTATTGGTTTTAAACTATCTAGTTTGTTTGATATTTTTAAAATTGAACTTATAGAATTGTATTAAAATTGATATAAATGACATTTTAAAGTAAATACTATTTTATTAAATGAAATAAAATTAATTAAAAATAAGGCTCTTCGAAATAGATTTTATAATTTCAAATATGTGATAAATGATCCAATTGGGGTGTTTTTTATAATTTTATTGTAACTATATTAACTATATAGTGTAAAAATATAAGAAGACGCATTAAGTGTTAAACTGCTTAACTAAGGGTAAAATACAATCAATAAGGTCAATTTTATGAACTAAAGATATATAAAATTAATTGGTGGGGGGTATTTATACCCATACTAATCTTATAATAGAAATAAATCACTTTGGATCTTCTTGAAACTGAAAATAAATTTATAATAAATTCATATTTTAAGATCTTCCAAAAGTTCCCATCACCTCTCTTATAAAAGGGTGCATCTCCTTATTTTTAATTAACACCTCCAAAGAAAATAGGCATGGCCAAAAAATGTAAAATTCCTCTCCCGAACTAAATTAATTAATTATATAGTCCATAAATTGTGTAAAAATCCATCCTAAGGGGTCCTTTTGTTGAATTCAAAACGAGACACTCGAACAAGATGTAATTGTTTTACCAATTCAATTTGATTTCTTTTCTTCTTATACTTCCTATTACTATGTTGTTTCCATAAAAAATTAATGAAACTAGAATCAAATATATGATGATATGTTTTTATTATTATGGTACAACTATATTACACCTTTTACCCATCCTATAAAAAACTATATCACCAAGCATGCATACGTACGACTTACCATCTCCACATCGTAGTGTAAACTGTTTTTCATATACACCTTATTTATATGGATATAGAGATGAATATAAAAGATTTAAATAATAAATATAACATGATATTTTTTCTATAAAATTAATATTCCATACAATTCCAAACCATTTAACTATTAATGAAAATATTCCATCGCTCTTGCGTACGTCCGAGTTATCCTCTCCACGATGTGATTAGATTTATCCTCTATGTTCACCATTCCAGAATGATTATAAAAATATATATTATCAATAAGTATGAAATATAGTACATAATAATGATACTATAATAATATATATAAATATGTTAATATATTTCATTCAGTTACTTCCATTCAATATGATAAGAAAATAGAAACAACGTTCATACGTATGTACGACCTACCATCTCTAAGAACGGTGTCATCCATTTCATATATCTATTTATAATTTGTATTTATATTATGAATATATATGATATATAAATCAGTTTATATATTTTATAAGTAATTTAATCTTTATCTATGTAATACAATTAAGAATAAATAGTCAAAACACGTACAATAAAAAAGTGATTATTACCCGAATTGTTGCTTTAACATTAAAATGATTAATAAACAAGTAATATAAAGTCTTAAATGAAACATATATGATATCATAATATTATTATGACTTTTTAGAATATAATAAAAATTTTAAAAACATTTTATAGTAGTTTCGGACACGTGGGAAGAGTATCATACCTAAGATAAGGGAATTTTCATCAAACTTTTAATTTTCGTGAGATATAAGCCATGTTCACCACATATTTCTTGTGTCTGGTGTATGAAATTACCCTATTATATTTGATATCATGAATATATTTAAATACATTGTATTTGAAGATTCATTTTAAGATATTGGGATTGTTATTTATATGTTTAATGTGGTATGGGATGCTTGAAATGATTAAGTAATTAATCCTTTCTCTATTTCAATTTTCTTGATATTATCATACATATATATTTTTTTGTTTATAAAAGATTATAACTAAAATTTTATGTATATTTTTAATTTCATTCAAATGTTTTCAAAAGGAATATTTTTATGTTTTTATGTAAACAACTCTTTAACTAAAACATCATTTTAAATGTTTTAAATATTTATTATTCAAAATATTTCTCATTAATGTCCAAGCCTGAAAAATAGATTTAAGGAATTTTTTTAATGCACATGAATGCTTTAAAATGTTAATTCCTTTCAAAAGTTTTAAAGTTGTATGGGACACTTTGATTCAAAAATAACTTTTTAAATTCACCTTTTAGAAGTGTGTGGATTTTGAATAAATGATTTCAATGAAAAAGGGGTATTAGTCTCATGATATTTATAATTAAATTGTTAGATTATTTACATCGATATCAACATAAATTGTTGGATTATATACTTAATTGAGGTTTAATTATTATGACAAAATATACCATATCATATCCAAGGTTTTATGATATTTTTCAATATGGATGTGATACTTTGATACAATTCATGGATTGTGGTTAATGTATTAACATTTCATATGATAGTAATAATACGAATTTTTATGTTATGTTAGACCCATTTCATAATTGGAATACATTGGACTTAATAAGTTACATGTGGGGCCCTCTATAGACCCTCGATGCATCGGTTGGTCTCATGATACAAACTATATATGGAATTGGTTGAGGCCCTGCCCATTTTTTCATATATGGATTTGGCCCAGGAAATAACCATTTATTTTTAGATTTCTTGGATGAGGCCTCGATGGTATGTTTCAGTTGTTAGTAATTATGAATTCATTCATTGTGAGATTAGTTATTGATATTACATGGGATTATTTAAATAGTAGAATATCCATGTGAATGTTTAGAAGGAATTATTTGAGTTTTTCTATACATATTAGGAAGACAATTATTTTTGATAGTATTTTGTTCCAATTTAATACTTTATTTAATCATTATGGTTATTTATGAAAGTTTCTATTGTATTTTTTAACCTTATTAATCATCTGATCTCACCCCTTTCTTATGTTTTATTTACCCAGGATAACAAGAAGTACATTATGATTTATATGTAGGGTTAATCTAGGAGAATAATGGGGTTATCAATGAATTATATATGTTTCATATTATGTATTGAATTGAAATGTAATGTTAATGTATGTAATGTATTTTACAAGACACTTAAATAGATCGATTATTCAAGATTTGATTCTTTGTAATCATACCAATGTATTAAAAATTGAACTCGCTCGAGGCTTCTAGGGTCCGTCAGTTAGATTTGGTATCAGAGGGAGTTTACCAAAAACATTGGATATTAGATTTAGAAAACATATAATATAAAACATAACCCTATGAATGATGTTCAGGATTAGACTAGGAATCGAATATCATCCATTAGATTCGGTAAGGGATAATCGAGGTTAATCCTATGAAAAATGGATTGATAAGAATATTCCATCATTTAAAGATCCTATAAATGATTCTTAATGAATAAATCACTATGATTAATGTTTCTCCCATTATACTTTTAGTTTTGGTCAATGGTTTGAATTGGAATGGTTATACTAGAAATTGTTATACTACTAATAATGAAGAAGTGAAAAAAGAAAAATGATATGAAGGGTGTATTATTGAATAAGATAATGAAGCGTAGTTAATGGTATAATAGTGATGTGGAATGATTTAGGTTGTTTTATACTTGGATTAAATAATTATTACATCATTAGTTCTATGGTTACAAGATTCATGAGATATATATATATATATATATAAGGATTGTACTGCAGTACTTCTTCATTAAGTGTTTGGAAGCACAAGAGTTTTCATTACGGATTTAAAGGTGAAAAAATATTTGGTATGTGACAATAAGAGATACATAAATATTTTTTGGAATCTGATTTTACGATTGATTTTGGAAAATGAGAGACTTTTTAGACGGTGAATTTGGAAGGATGTATTTTGGTCGAGTCTTAAGGTGGGAATGGAGTATGTTGAACTCTAGATATTTTTTATTGTGGTTAATGTATGATTTATTGGATACCTTAGGATAAACTTTTCTATTTAAGTAAATATTTAGAGGATTAAAGACATAATTTTGGGCCTTATGATTTATCAAAAGTGATTCAGGCATGAAGAATACTTTTGAACATTTATTTCTAGGTGTAAGGGAATAAGTGGAAATAGATAGAAGCACAACCAAATAATGAGATTAAGATTATGACATAGAAGGAAATCAATTAGGTGAATTTTTTAATAGTAAAATAATTCTTAAAATATAGTTAAAGGATCTTGAAACCAAAAAAATATATCCACATCCTTTTTTCTAATGATTCAAATGGTCCCTTATATCATCACTGATTTATAGCTTGGTGATTGTTAACGTTCTCCTAATCATGTTCTCTATCACTATCCATCAAAACTTGATGGTTAAATTTTCATTCATGTACATGTTTTTATACATGTAACCATATTAATTTTTATCTATGGTGACCTTCGTAATTCCCTTTATTTATTTTAAAAAAGATGTCTCATTAATCCATTTTTGATGTGGGATTTCAATAAAGTTATTTTGAAAAGTCCAACCCATAGTTTTTTATTCCAAATTTAAATTGTGAGGATAAAATATATTGAAGGAATGGGAATGTAACACCACAATATTTTCAGGTATATTTTCCTCAGTAACTATTGTTTCACGCAACACTAACTTGGTTTTCATAAGACAAAAGATTGATTCTATACGAAACAACACATTAGTGTTAAAATTATTTAAATAATATATTCATAACTTAGGCATTAAATATTGTAATATAAATAGTAATAACTATTTTTTAAATTTTATTTATTATGTTTTCACGTAAATAAAACATATTTATAATGAAATGTTTATGTTTTGGTAAAATAGTTATTTGTTTAGAAATAAATTTTTCTTAAAAGAACTACTTTTTATATCCTTTTGTGAACAATACTAAAATTAATTTTAGAGAGTATTATAAATTTAACTTGTTAAAATAGAATTCATTTTAGAATTCTAAATATCAAAATTATCTTAGAGTGGTTTTTTGGTATTTTTCGAAATTATATCAATTTTTGTTGAATAAGGAAAAACACTGCATTATTGTTAAAAATCTAAATATTTAATTTAAATAATCATATTACATTAAATTTATTTTAATTTCACAGTATATAAATAATGTATATTATCCCACTTTTGGTCATTGAAGTCATTTTTCTAATAGAATTAGATATAAAAATTCATTGAACTTTTTGAATGTCCTTTTACTCGCCTTCTACCTTCATTTTCATATTAGCATTAAACGTAATTTCACTGCTTCTATAAATTTAATTTATAAAACAATAAAATAAATATAAGTAATTAGTATGAAAAAAAATTCTAACAGGATGAAAATAATGTTTTGTGAATAGTAACTTTTAAATTCTATTTACCACGGTTAATGGTAATTGGGGAAATTAAAGTTAAAAATACTATTATAATAATATAATATTACCCAAACACTTTTTTAATTTCATTGGATAAGTATTTTTAGAACCAAATAAACCATAGGTTATAAATATGATCTTTTTTATGCCAATTCTATTATATTATGACATTTATTATATTTTATTTAATGAATAGTTAAAAAATGTCATAGTCAAATTTTAATAACTATTTAATTTTTATTTTTAGGTTACATATTTGATATAGTTGACTATAAATATTATTTATAAATCTATGAAAATTTTATATATCATTATAATTTATTTATAATTTTTAGACATTAAATATTTAGATTATCTATTGACACAAGGATGATACAACAATTGTTTAATTAATTGAGATATAAAATAAATGACATGAAAAATTTTAAAATAAATATAATTGGATGTAATTAATTACTTCCAATAATTTTATAGAAGACTTAGGAATGTTAGTGAAATATTGGAATTATTTTTTCAAATTTAGCATGTTGGTTTGATATTTTTTAAAATGAAAGTATTTAATAGTATTAAAATTCACATAAAATATATTTTAAAATAAATACTATTTTATTAAACGATATAAAAGTCATAAAAATCTAAGATTCAGAAAAAATAGCTTTTATATTTTCAAATATGTCATAAATTATCCTATTGGGGTAAAATTGGAATTTTTAAGTAACTATATTAACCCTATAGTGTAAAAATATAAGAAGACATGGTAAAAGTTAAAATATTTAACTACGGGTAAAATCAAAAAGGTAAAGTGAGTTTTTTTACCTAAACAGGTATAAAATTTATATTTTGAGGGTATTTCAACCCATAGCCATATTTCCTCTAAATAAATCACTTTAGATCATTTTCAAAACCTAAAATAAATTTATAATAAATTATTATTTTAAATACTTCCAAAAGTTTACTCACCACTCCTATAAAAGGAAATTTTTCCTTCTATTTAATTCA
Source organism: Viscum album (assembly GCA_963277665.1). Taxonomy (NCBI): domain Eukaryota; kingdom Viridiplantae; phylum Streptophyta; class Magnoliopsida; order Santalales; family Viscaceae; genus Viscum; species Viscum album. The sequence goes on from OY728161.1 coordinate 1,606,215,187, forward strand.
CACCACCAAATCCATTTGTCTTGGAAAAAATATAACCATTTACTCCCAAAAAATCCCTCACTTCATCCTTTAATACATACTCAGGGAAAAGACATAAATAAACAGGTATGAATTCCCACTCCTAGATCCAACACTAAAAACATAATCTTTATATGTATACATTTGATAATGATAAATGTGATCTAATATTATCATCAAAATAATTAAACATAAATAAAAAATATTGAATCTCTTACGTATTACTATTATTTTTACCTTTAGTTTTTGAGAGAATTAAGAGAAACACTTCATAACAACTCACATGTTTTAAGTGACCATTTTTTCAAGACACTTATGTTTTATTATTACACATTAAGTATTATAGTTTTCATACATGAAACCATTCTGGAAATATATTTATTAAAATCATTGTTTATATCAAGAAAAAATATAACATAATAAGTGTAACACAATGATTTTAATTAAAAAAAATTCAAATTAAATTAATAATTTTTTTATTTCATTAAACCCTAAATATATATATTGTGTTATATTTAATAACTAATATAGAAATTCATTTAAAAATAAAGAAAATGTAATAATTCACTACAAATATTGGTTATATTATCTCATGGTATGCAGAACACATTTTTTGTCTTGTGTTACAAGCATTTTCGATTAACTTCAATGTCCTGCATTACATGCAAGACCGTGTTTAACCAAACTATAACATAAATTTAAATTTATTGTTAAAAATTTATTATAGTTTCCACCTATACAGTAGGATGGATGTTATAAATAAAATATTATTAAAAAATGTTAATAAACCAAACCCTTTTAGCTAGAAATGAATTTAATATCTACTTGAATGTACAAAAAGAATCATTTTTTTAATTATTTTCTATGTACAAACAATATTTTGTCTAAATAAATTAAAAAAACACTATTTCTGCATTTTTTGAATATATTATATATCCAATCAAAAAAAAGTATACAATATATTTTATAGGAATAAAATAATTATTAAACTAATTTTATGAATCAAAAGATGTATTTTTCTAAAAAGTAATTATTCTATATTTTAATGGAATAAACTTTTTAAATATGAATTTTTTAGACATTAACATTTTTTATTTGGAAAAATTAAATTAAATTTTGAATGAGTAATATTGTAATTTACTTTGGGTGGATGTTTCGAATTTTTCTGAGAGGTTTCGTTTTTTATGAATAGTTAAGAATAATTAATTTTAATTCAAAACTTGTTTTTCATATAATATATTTTTAATGATAAGTTGTAATTTTCATTGGTTTTAATTTTTATTTAGATAAATCATAAAAAATAAATCCAATATAGGTCCTTAAAATCAATTTCATATTGAAATTGGTTATAATAACTTTTATAACTTTTGAACATTTTAACATCTAAAACTCCATTTTTTGCCCCATATACTGGATTAAATTTAAATTAATTCCTTCAAATTAAGTGATTATAATTTATAAAAAATGATTCAAAATATTAAATCACTATAATTGATCAGTTATAATAAGTTAAATGTTTTTTTTAACTAAAAAATTAGTGATAGTGATAAAAAGTAGTTACAATTATAAAGATAAAAAATAGCTTAATAAAGTACAAACCATAAACTTAAAGACCACAATGAATTATAAAATTTCCAAATATTCATTTTATTTCCATATTTATAACCTATCTTCTCTTAGATATAATTTTTTTACTATTTTAACAACTTTTCATAGGAATAATGTCAGGGGGATTGCCTTTTCAAAATATTTCTAGAATACCACTTCTCCACTACAAAAAAGAACTCAATCATACCACTTATTAAGACATATTATGCCCATGGGGTAACACATAATCATATTAAATAACATCCCAACATCCATAAAGTTTTCCATGTTTCATCCCTTTGGGAAAAATTCCATCCATGGATTGCCTTCGGTTACATGTAAAATGAGTAACCCAAAATAGGTAACATCATTCCTCAAGATTCTTTCCATTATTTTCTATCTCCACCAAACAAATTTTTATTATGAAATCCTTATATAATAATCTTGGTATCCTAAATATACTTATATGTTGTTATATAAAGTTTTATACCTACACTTAAACATTATTCCATCCAATGGGTAATAAACTAACATTTCTTCTGTATGGTTAAATATCGCCTCATGAAAGGATGTTGTTCGATTTTCCTTCATCGGATCTCATGGTTGGAAATTATTATGGAAAAAATATTTTAAAATAATATATTCTTACTAAATATTTATTATTCTATAATTATTATAAGAAACATACCTTCATGTTTTCCATATTGTGTATATATGATTACTTCATTTGTGGAAGTGTGGACTACCGCATCCTCAAAGAAATGTGACTCATTCCCACATTACCTGGAATGTATTAAGGGTAGTTTTAGTGAACATATAATAATTATATGAAATAAAAAATTATAATTTAATGATATTATATATAGATATACATGTCATTTACTTTATTTCTTTCAGTATGACTAGAAAATGGCTGAAACGTTCATGGGTACGTAGGACCTACCAACCGTCTCCATGAACGGTTTACTCCATTTTATATATCTATATTTTATAAATTATTATAAATATTTATATAAGGAATATATATGATATAAAAATCATTTTTTTATTTTCTATGAATAACTAAACCATGATCTATGTAAGAGGATCACTAACAACCATTCAAAACTTATAAGAAAACATAGTCGATATTAACAAAAATAGAACATTAACATGGTTTGTAAATAAAATGTTAGTATAGAGTCAAAACCCAACCATATGGTGTTATATATTATAAAATGGTTCTCTTGATGATGTATAATAAACATATATTTATTATATAGGGGGTTGGAATGTGTATGAAGAATGTAAATAATTAATGTAAGGGAATTTTATCTCACTTTTTATTTCCCTGAGATTCAGGTCATATTCACCACTACCTTATTTTATGTAGTGTATATACTACCATATGTCTTGTTATATAATTAATTAACATTAATTAATGATATTAAAATTTTTAATTTATGTTATAATTTCTTCAGGATCATGATCTAAAAATTACTCATGTAGTAAGGGTTTTCGCATCTCATATTTATTTCTATGAAACTTATTCATTAATAACCACACATTTCTTTTTTGTAGGGTATATAATTAAAATGAATGTATTATATTATTATTATAAATAAATTTATATTTATCTCCATATTCATTTTATGTAATCTATTTCATGTTATTTTATAGTTCAAGAGTTACCAAATCATAAGGAAGTTTTGTCTCAATTTCCTTTTTTTGAGACACATGGTTATCTATGAACTTATATTCTCAAAAGAGGACTATATAACTCCATTGGACATGTTATATCATTAATATAATTAATTTATTTATATTTTAAGATTCATTTAATTTAATTTTCTCACATGGGGGTATGAGTTAAAGTTACCAAGTGGTAACCTTTTCTTATAACAATCTTATATTTTATCCGAATTTTTTATGATTATGCTTCTATTGATGAAATATTTTGATACATATACAATTAATTCTCATGAAGTTTCATCTAATATGTTTATTCATGATGTCTTCAGTTATTTTGTAACATATTTACACTATTTTTTACTTAAGAATTTTTATAAAATGTTTTTAAGAAAAGCTATGTATATTTATCTTTTCATTTATAATTTTTTGTTATTTCAAAACAATACTTTCAAAGTTTTCTTTAGAATATGTTATTTTTTAAGGAAAAGTATTTAAAATTTATTTTTATCTTACTTAATACGTATTAAATTTTATTTTTGGAGAAAAGGGTTTTAAAATTGTTTTATTTTTTAAAAAAGTCGTGTTTAAATTAGAAATGAAATAGTTCTAAAGAAATGTTTTTAAATGATATTTCAAAATTATTTTCCATATCAGATAACATAATATGGTTTTAATCATGAAATTCGTGGTAAATGATCCTAAGGATCCATTCATATTATTTATCTAAATTGTTTATGCATTGATGGAATGATTTTTGTAAAACTCATTTCTCTTTCATGAATTATATGCTTATGAAAACTACATATTTTTATGGGTTATACATTAATGAACTGATTCTTAAACCTATATTTTCTATAGGTTAATAATTGATTAAATTATTATGAAACCAATTTCATTTCATGGGTTATTTTGTGATTAATTTTGATGGTTTGGCACAAGTATTTATGATTTCATTATGAGATGGGTGGGACCTATGACAAACCTGATATTTTATTACATAATTAATCATAATTTATTACATAAACTTCACATGATACAACATAGAAGATCAATATGTCTAGTGTATTTGGGGATTATAATCATTACATAACAACTTAAAACATGAAAAAAACATCTTTATTGAACACTTCCTTTACATGACCACTACATTCCCTCGTACTTAGCATTTCATGGGATAACCTGAGGACATGCATAAGAAAAGGGTGAGCTATAAAGACCAGTAAGAGAATAAACATGGAGTAACATGAGGAATACAGTACATGTTAGACAATAGTCACATCATTAGAGCACAATAGAAGCATAAACATTAAGTCATGATAAATCATGATAATCATATCATGGAAATGTTGCAACAACACTGAACATGGAATTAGCATCATCCAAGGCTCATTACACATGGAGCATGAGTAAATCCACATTTCACATGAAAAACGAGTAAAACATAGTTTCACTTGAATTATCATGAGTAAAAACCCATTGCACATGACGTATCCGGATACTATAATTTACCCAATGCATTGGATCGCTATAAGGGTGAACCCTTCTTAATCATTTCATTTCATGCATAAGTGTGCCATATTGATCATATAACATGGTTTCAAAAAACAAAATAATTTATTACACGATAAGGGAATGTGGAATTCATACATGAAACTTTATAATCAATAAGTAAATTTGCATAAAGGTAAATACCCTTGATAGATAAATGGGCATGGTATTCACTACACAATGACATTGGATTGGAAAATCGGTGCAATTTTGGCAGCGTAACAACATGACATAAGAATTCATAAAAATTGTTGATGAGAAATAAAGGGGTGTATCATCATATTTACATGAAATGGAAAGTAATTTGGTTATATAGATACATGTCCCAACAATTGTAATAGAATTTAGATTCATGATACAAATGAATTTCTTGAATGTAAGTGAGAAGAAATAAATTCCTTTCAGAATTTCGACATAGTAACGGGTGTACATGGGAGGAATTTATTGAGTAAGAAAGTGGTATATAATAATTAAAACATAAATAGGTAAGAATGGGGGAGGTGATAAACCATACCCCAACATTTATAATTGAAATTAAAAGGGTATAAAAACATTAATAAAATTGGACAAAAATGAGAAAGGAAGAAAAAACCTTACTTGGAAGTGTGCTTCCAAATGCTTGAGAGAGGCTTGAAAGAGGATTCTTGAGAGCTTGGGGAACCTTGGGAGGATTCTAGAGAGATGAGGTCAGAGGTTGGACGAACTCCAAAGGATTTTAGTGAGGAGGAATTTTGATTTTGGGTGGGTTTATATAGGAAAGGTGAGTGAATTCTTTATTATTTAGGTTTGGGACACCTCACATTAAACTAATCCAAACCACATACCATCACATGGTTTTTGCCCATGGTTTTCGGAAAAGGGAAGTGGAAAAAAATATTTTATAAGGCCAATGTCCGAAATTTTTAAAATAATGGGGTTGATTATGTGGATCTCAGTCACACTCCCAAGGAAAACAATTTAAAAAGACAAGATGTTTAATAAGTCTTGAATGGATCATTAATGCTTTATAAAATAAGTGAAACAAACCCAAAATAATATTATTTTAATGTTAAATCATATATTGTCTGAAAATAATGCTTATAATATTTTATTACATCACTATTTGGTCATTATGATGTCATAAAACACATTATATATTTAAACGATATTTAATTTTTACCCAAAAAATTGACTATCTCATAAAATTATGAAAAATTCACCATTTTATAATTTTGAAATAATAATTCCAGAAATAATATTTATTTTATCTAAATAATTTTCTATATATGTTAATTTTCACTTTTAAAATAAAACCCTACAATTATCGAAAATTCACGGGTTTTGACAAAAATGGCATTCAATCCTTAATAAAAATTACAATTGCATTCATAAAATTATACAATCAATTATATTCAATAAAAATTAATTTAATAATAATAATAAAATTTTAATAAAATTTTATTTAAATCAAAAATAACTTAATTCATCAAAATATATTTCTTAGTAGAACTTTAACTAAAAGTACTATTTGATCTTAAAAAACTATTTATAAGGTAAAAATAATAAAATGAAAGTATATTAATTATTATATACAAAAATAATTTACATAAACATAGTGCTAAGGTCTTGTTACATAACCCCTTACAACACCTGCATAAGACCGAATAGTAAGGTGTGTGATTGTGACAGACTCTTGGGGTGGATCGGATAACATTTATCGGGTGGTAATCTCTATAAACATCATTTTTTCTCATAAGTGTTCCCACTCGAGGTTAATATATTCAAGCTCGGCATGGTCTTGGTCAAGAGTGAAGCCCAATGACGCCACCTTCTTTTCAAGCTCTGACAAATGGGCTTCATATGGGGCACATCTATTGGATGAGGACACTGCTTCCTTTGTCTGAGTAAATTAGATTTGTTAAAGCCCTATATTTATACTAATCATGAGATCAATTTTCAATGGCTATATTAAAAAATGTCACAATCATTAACATAAAACCAAAGAAGTGGACATTTTATATAAACATTTTACATAAAGATACATTTAATAAGATCAATAGGGATTTCCATTAATGAAATTTTGGGTCGTTACAATCTTCTCCCCTTAAAAATTTTCACCCACGAAATTTTATTTTCCCACACTAAAACAGATGTGGGTTACTCTACTTCATCATTTCCTATGATTCCCACATCTCTTCTTCCAAATTGTGGTTTCACCACAACACCTTGGCGAGGGGCATTTTCTTATTTCATAGAACTTTTTCTCTACGATCTAAGATCTTCAATGGTTTCTCCTCATAAAAATGATCACCCCTTAACTGTACCACCTCTAAAGAGAGTACATGTGAAGATTCTAGTATGTACTTTCTTCATAGGGATACATGAAAGACATCATGTACTTTGTCCATGTTAAGTGAAAGTTCTAGTCGATAGGCCACAGCCCTGACACAATCAAGAATCTCGAAGGGGCCGATGTACCTTGGACTTAACTTACCTTTCTTTCCAAACCTCATATCCTTCTTTCACGAAGATATGCATATAAATACCATGTCTCTAACTTTAAACTCAAGGTCTCATCGACAGTTATCTACATAACTATTTTGTCAACTTTGGGCTTCCTTGATATGATGTTGAATGGTTTTCACCTTCTCCACCATTCCGTCGACCATTTCTGGTCCAAGAAGCTTACGCTCACTGACCTCATCCCAACACGCTGGTGTTCTGTGAGTGGAAACTGTTATTATAAGAGAAATCAACAAGAGGAAGATGTTGATCCTGTCGTCCTTTAAATTCATTTGAGGACACTCTCAATATGTCATAAAGTGTTTGGATAGTCTACACGGATTGGCCATCAGTTTGAGGATGATAGGCCATATCGAATTTCAGTTCAATATTTAGAGAGTGTTGAAGACTCTTCCAAAACATATAGGTGAGTCTTGGATCATGATCGGACATAATAGATATTGGTACCCTGTGAAGACTTACCACTTCCATGATATATATCCATGCCAATTGATCCAATTAGAAATCCTCCCAAATAGAAATGAAGTGTGCAGCCTTTGTAAGATGATCCACAACAACCCAGATTGCATTGTTTCCTTTGGGTGTCTTCGAATGTCCGGTGACAAATTCCATGGTGATGTTCTCCCATTACAATTCTAGTATGCGAAATGGTTTCATCATCCCCTTATACTTTTTCCTCTCTACCTTCACTTGCTGACACACCAGGAACCTTGATGTATATTCAGCGATCTCCTTCTTCATATTATCCCACCAATAATTCTCTCTAAGATCTCAATACATCTTTGTGTTTCCTGGGTGAATAGAGAAATTTGAACTATGTGAATCATCCAAAAGTTCCTTCTTCAGCTCCGTACATGATGTAATACATAGTATCTTCCCAAATCTCACAATTCCTTCTTCATTAACATTAAACTCTAAGGATTTCATTTTTCTGATAGCTTCCATTATTTCCTGAATTCCCACAACATCTTTTTTAGCATACTTTAACCTTTCCAAAAGTGAAGGTTGAGAAATCATTTGAGAAAGGATTGATGATGTTCCCTACTTTATGATATCCATGTCCATATTTATAAAATCTAATCAGAATAGATCCTTTTCAATTCTCATCAATGATAGAATCGTTGGGTATTTTATACTTAGGGCATCTGCCACCTTATTCACTTTCCCAGGGTGGTAATGGATTGAGCAGTCATAGTCTTTGATCAGCTCTAACCATCTTCATGGGTTCATGTTCAATTCTTTCTGTGTGAATATATACTTGAGGCTTTTGTGGTCCGTATATATTTCACACGTCTCCCCAAAGAGATAAGACTGCCAAATTTTCAAAGTGAAGATCACTACAGCCAACTCAACGTCATGTGTTGGATAGTTCTGTTCATGAACTTTCAATTTCCTTGAAACTTAGGCAATAACATTTTCATTTTGCATCAACACATATCCTAGTCCCTTCTTCGAAGCATCACAGAATACCTCAAAAAAATATCCACTTGTGGGTAAAGTGAGCACGAGCACAGTGATAAGCCTCATTTTCAACTCCTTGAAGCTTTCTTCACATTCATCACTCCAAGAAAACTTTAATCCCTTCTGATCTAGCTTAGTAAGAGGGTCGGACAATCGTGATAAAATTCTCCCAAATTGTCGATAATATACAGCTAACCCTAAGATGCTATGGATATTCATTAACAATCTTGACCTCGATCATCCCTCAATTTCATCTTTTTTGGAGGGATCCATAGATATCCCATTGCATGTGATGATATGACCCAAGAATGAGAAATCCTTCAACCATAACTCACACTTTCTATAATTTTCATATAGATTCTCCTTCTGCAAGGTCTCTAGTACAGTTCTTAGATGCTTTTCATAATCCTATGTGGTTTGGAGTATATCAAAATATCATCTATAAAGACTACCACAAATTTGTCGAGGTAATCTCTAAAGACTCTATTCATCAATTCCATGAATATTTCTAGAGAATTAGTGATCCTGAAAGGCATTACTATGAATTCAAGGTTCCAGTGTCTTGTATGAAAAGCATTCTTGGGGATATCTTCCTTCTTCACCCTTAAATGATAATATCCCGACCGCAAATCCACCTTGGAGAATTATTTTGCTCCCCACAACTGATCGAAAAAGACATCTATTCATGGGAGAGGATACTTGTTCTTTATCTTTATTTTGTTCATCTCATGATAATTGATGCAAAGGTGCATTGACCCATCTTTCTTCTTGATGAAGAGGACTGGTGCACCCCATGGTAAAGCACTTGGGTGTATAACCCATTTATCCAGATTCTCTTGTAGTAGTTTCTTCAGCTCCTCAAGCTCCAAAACTTCCATTCTATACAGATTCTTAGATTTTAGCAACTCCCCAGGTATAATATCAATTGATAATTCAACATCTCTTCTAGGAGGAAGACTAGGAAATTCCTTGGGAAACTCTTTAGAGAATTCCCTCACAATAGGCATGCCTTCTAGGATGGTTTCCACCTTAGACTCAGTCATCTAAACCAGATATGCGTTCTCATAGGGTAGTAATATCCACGATTGAGATGATGGAGATAAAAAGGATTCATCTTCCACCTTGCACTTATAAATAATTGTGGGTCGATTATCCATATAGAGATTCATTTCCCTCTCATGGAAATTTATGTTGGCTCTATATAAGGAAATTTGATCCATGCCAATATTTTCATCAAATTACACCAAAGGGAGTATGATGAGGTTCATCTAGAAGTTTAATCAATATATTATGACAGGGGAGGAGTTATATTCATGGGATGCAATGATTGCCCCATTTTTCATACTCACCAATATCTTCACTTCCATGGTTTGTGGTGGTGCTAGGATTGTTCTACTAAACATTCGAGATATAAAAGGAGTATAACCAAAATCAAAATGTACATTTGTCATTCTTGAATGAATAACTAGTGTATGTTTCGCCACTTCATTTTCAGGGTTCACTTCGGCATTGGTGATGGAAAATATCTCCCTTTCTGCCATGGAGGTTATTGGTTGCCTCCAAAAACCCTTGGTATGGGGAACTAATTTGAAAGATTCCATGGTTATTTACAGTTGTAGCAATGAACAATGTGTTAAGGTTTGAACGGAGTGTTCCTCTCCTCTGTTGGAGCCGCAGGTTTTTCTTGTCGGCAGTTAACAGCTATGTTCCCTTCACGTCCACACCTAAAGCATTTCCTCGTCCCCTTTAGGTAATTTCCAAGGTTATTCTTTCCACACCATTGGAAATTGGGTTGTTGGATCTTCTTAGCACCATTGGATTTATCCATCGGACCACTAACATTGAAGTCCACCTTATGCTTCTTATCCCCATGATACCCCTGAGATTATACTATCTCCATTTTGACCTTGAGGGAACATCGGAAAATTTCCTCATAGCTGTCAAAGTCACAGATTGCCAATGCTTTCCACAGGCTAGGTTTTAGCCCACCCAAGAAGTGGTCAACCTTGCATTTGAGGGTAACGAAAAATCCAGAATCATATCATGCAATCCTTGTAAATTTTTCCTTGTATGCTCCAATAGATTCGTCATCTTTTTTTCCTGAGGGAATGTAAGTCCATTTTCATCCTAAGCCAGAGGTTACATGGAAAATATTTATCAAAAAACAACTTCAGGAAATCCTTCCATTCCAATGCCTCAATCTTATCCTCAAGATTCGTATTTTTTATCAACATCGACCATTGATCAGCTTCACCCTCCATGCAATAAGCATCCATGAGAACCTTCTCTTGTTTAGAACATTGAAGGATGGAGAAGATATTTTCAATGGATTTGATTCATTGTTCAGCAATTGGGGGATTAGATGATCCATTAAAAGTAGGAGGCCTTTGTCTCATGAAGCTCTCGAAAGTGACTTGTTCTTTCTTAGGGGGGTTGAGCATTTCTCTTTACCCATGTTTCTATTCAAAGCTTGATTTAGCTGAGAGAGTAGCGTGACAAAGTTCGTGATTCCCACTCCCATTGGATTGGGCATCTCATTAGTACAATCATCACATCGGTTGTTAGCCTGAGTCCTCCTAGTACTGGCCATTTGCCGGAATAAAAGCAAAGTTAGGGGTAAAACATACAGGGTAATCTAAGGACAAAACTAATGACTTATAAATAAATTTTATTTCCTTAACATATGAATTTATTGGCTTTAATCTATGTTATCCATGATCTACTTTATAACATATATTCTTAGGGAATTTTTTTGTCCCTCAATAATGGTTCATACTAATCATGTGAATTTAACAAAGCATATCTCCCGGGAGTGTCATAACTAAGAGTGCAGAATGGACCATTGTCATGCACCAGTACCCATTCGAGTCTTGCTCAAAGCGGTGTTTTCATGTTTTACCCCTAGGACACATCTCTACCAGAGCCGCCTCTACCTGCTCGTATCCAGATAGGGATGTATTTACATGATAAACCCCTTACTCAATACTCACCAAAACATATGGGTATTATTGTTATACATAGTCTTGTCTCTAATGGTTCATGAGGGATTTCTAATCCTAATCCCAAAAATAACTAAACCTATCCTCTAATACCATGTATGACAACCCTGATCTTTTATTATACAATTAAACATAATTTATTACATAAACATCACTTGATACGACATAAAAGATTGAGAGTCCTATTGTATTTGGGGCTTCGGATCATTATATAACAACTTAAAACATGAAAAACAATTAATTTATTGAAAACTTCCTTTACATGACCACTATATTCCCTCGTACTTAGCATTGCATGGGATAACATGAGGACATGCATAAGAAAACGATGATATATAAAGCCCAGTAAGGGAATAAACATGGAGTAACAAGAGGAATACAGTACATGTTAGAAAATAGGCATATCATTAGAGCATAATAGAAGCATAAACATAATGGCATGATAATGCATGATAATCATAAGATGGAAATACGGAAACAACACTTTAACATGGAGTTAAAATGAGCCAAGGCTCATTGCACATGGAGCATGAGTAAATCCTCATTGCACTTGAAGCATGAGTAAAACTTAATTGAACATGAATTAGCATGATTAAACACCCATTTCACATGACTTATCATGATATTATACTTTACCCAATGCATTGGAGCGCTATAAGGGAGCACCCTTCTTAAATATTTCATTTCATGCATAAGTGTGTCACATAGATCATATAACATGGATTCATAAAACCTAATCATTTATTCCATAAAGGAATGTGGAATTAATACATTAAAAATTATAACCAATAATTAAATGTGAATAAAGGTGAATACCATTGATATATAAATGGGCTTCATATGGGGCACATCTATTGGATGAGGACACTGCTTCCTTTGTCTGAGTAAATTAGATTTGTTAAAGCCCTATATTTATACTAATCATGAGATCAATTTTCAATGGCTATATTAAAAAATGTCACAATTATTAACATAAAACCAAAGAAGTGGACATTTTATATAAACATTTTACATAAAGATACATTTAATAAGATCAATAGGGATTTCCATTAATGAAATTTTGGGTCGTTACAATCTTCTCCCCTTAAAAATTTTCACCCACGAAATTTTATTTTCCCACACTAAAACAGATGTGGGTTACTCTACTTCATCATTTCCTATGATTCCCACATCTCTTCTTCCAACTTGTGGTTTCACCACAACACCTTGGCGAGGGGCATTTTCTTATTTCATAGAACTTTTTCTCTACGATCTAAGATCTTCAATGGTTTCTCCTCATAAAAATGATCACCCCTTAACTGTACCACCTCTAAAGAGAGTACATGTGAAGATTCTAGTATGTACTTTCTTCATAGGGATACATGAAAGACATCATGTACTTTGTCCATGTTAAGTGAAAGTTCTAGTCGATAGGCCACAGCCCTGACACAATCAAGAATCTCGAAGGGGCCGATGTACCTTGGACTTAACTTACCTTTCTTTCCAAACCTCATATCCTTCTTTCACTAAGATATGCATATAAATACCATGTCTCCAACTTTAAACTCAAGGTCTCATCGACAGTTATCTACATAACTATTTTGTCAACTTTGGGCTTCCTTGATATGATGCTGAATGGTTTTCACCTTCTCCACCATTCCGTCGACCATTTCTGGTCCAAGAAGCTTACGCTCACCGACCTCATCCCAACACGCTGGTGTTCTGCGAGTGGAAACTGTTATTATAAGAGAAATCAACAAGAGGAAGATGTTGATCCTGTCGTCCTTTAAATTCATTTGAGGACACTCTCAATATGTCATAAAGTTTTTGGATAGTCTACACGGATTGGCCATCAGTTTGAGGATGATAGGCCATATCGAATTTCAGTTCAATATTTAGAGAGTGTTGAAGACTCTTCCAAAACATATAGGTGAGTCTTGGATCATGATCGGACATAATAGATATTGGTACCCTGTGAAGACTTACCACTTCCATGATATATATCCATGCCAATTGATCCAATTAGAAATCCTCCCAAATAGAAATGAAGTGTGCAGCCTTTGTAAGATGATCCACAACAACCCAGATTGCATTGTTTCCTTTGGGTGTCTTCGAATGTCCGGTGACAAATTCCATGGTGATGTTCTCCCATTACAATTATAGTATGCGAAATGGTTGCATCATCCCCTTATACTTTTTCCTCTCTACCTTCACTTGCTGACACACCAGGAACCTTGATGTATATTCAGCGATCTCCTTCTTTATATTATCCCACCAATAATTCTCTCTAAGATCTCAATACATCTTTGTGTTTCCTGGGTGAATAGAGAAATTTGAACTATGTGCATCATCCAAAAGTTCCTTCTTCAGCTCCGTACATGATGTAATACATAGTATCTTCCCAAATCTCACAATTCCTTCTTCATTAACATTAAACTCTAAGGATTTCATTTTTCTGATAGCTTCCATTATTTCCTGAATTCCCACAACATCTTTTTTAGCATACTTTAACCTTTCCAAAAGTGAAGGTTGAGAAATCATTTGAGAAAGGATTGATGATGTTCCCTACTTTATGATATCCATGTCCATATTTATAAAATCTAATCAGAATAGATCCTTTTCAATTCTCATCAATGATAGAATCGTTGGGTATTTTATACTTAGGGCATCTGCCACCTTATTCACTTTCCCAGGGTGGTAATGGATTGAGCAGTCATAGTCTTTGATCAGCTCTAACCATCTTCATGGGTTCATGTTCAATTCTTTCTGTGTGAATATATACTTGAGGCTTTTGTGGTCCGTATATATTTCGCACGTCTCCCCAAAGAGATAAGACTGCCAAATTTTCAAAGTGAAGATCACTACAGCCAACTCAACGTCATGTGTTGGATAGTTCTGTTCATGAACTTTCAATTTCCTTGAAACTTAGGCAATAACATTTTCATTTTGTATCAACACATATCCTAGTCCCTTCTTCGAAGCATCACAGAATACCTCAAAAAAATATCCACTTGTGGGTAAAGTGAGCACGAGCACAGTGATAAGCCTCATTTTCAACTCCTTGAAGCTTTCTTCACATTCATCACTCCAAGAAAACTTTAATCCCTTCTGATCTAGCTTAGTAAGAGGGTCGGACAATCGTGATAAAATTCTCCCAAATTGTCGATAGTATACAGCTAACCCTAAGATGCTATGGATATTCATTAACAATCTTGACCTCGATCATCCCTCAATTTCATCTTTTTTGGAGGGATCCATAGATATCCCATTGCATGTGATGATATGACCCAAGAATGAGAAATCCTTCAACCATAACTCACACTTTCTATAATTTTCATATAGATTCTCCTTCTGCAAGGTCTCTAGTACAGTTCTTAGATGCTTTTCATAATCCTATGTGGTTTGGAGTATATCAAAATATCATCTATAAAGACTACCACAAATTTGTCGAGGTAATCTCTAAAGACTCTATTCATCAATTCCATGAATATTTCTAGAGAATTAGTGATCCTGAAAGGCATTACTATGAATTCAAGGTTCCAGTGTCTTGTATGAAAAGCATTCTTGGGGATATCTTCCTTCTTCACCCTTAAATGATAATATCCCGACTGCAAATCCACCTTGGAGAATTATTGTGCTCCCCACAACTGATCGAAAAAGACATCTATTCATGGGAGAGGATACTTGTTCTTTATCTTTATTTTGTTCATCTCATGATAATTGATGCAAAGGTGCATTGACCCATCTTTCTTCTTGATGAAGAGGACTAGTGCACCCCATGGTAAAGCACTTGGGTGTATAACCCATTTATCCAGATTCTCTTGTAGTAGTTTCTTCAGCTCCTCAAGCTCCAAAACTTCCATTCTATACAGATTCTTAGATTTTAGCAACTCCCCAGGTATAATATCAATTGATAATTCAACATCTCTTCTAGGAGGAAGACTAGGAAATTCCTTGGGAAACTCTTTAGAGAATTCCCTCACAATAGGCATGCCTTCTAGGATGGTTTCCACCTTAGACTCAGTCATCTAAACCAGATATGCGTTCTCATAGGGTAGTAATATCCACGATTGAGATGATGGAGATAAAAAGGATTCATCTTCCACCTTGCACTTATAAATAATTGTGGGTCGATTATCCATATAGAGATTCATTTCCCTCTCATGGAAATTTATGTTGGCTCTATATAAGGAAATTTGATCCATGCCAATATTTTCATCAAATTACACCAAAGGGAGTATGATGAGGTTCATCTAGAAGTTTAATCAATATATTATGACAGGGGAGGAGTTATATTCATGGGATGCAATGATTGCCCCATTTTTAATACTCACCAATATCTTCACTTCCATGGTTTGTGGTGGTGCTAGGATTGTTCTACTAAACATTCGAGATATAAAAGGAGTATAACCAAAATCAAAAAGTACATTTGTCATTCTTGAATGAATAACTAGTGTATGTTTCGCCACTTCATTTTCAGGGTTCACTTCGGCATTGGTGATGGAAAATATCTCCCTTTCTGCCATGGAGGTTATTGGTTGCCTCCAAAAACCCTTGGTATGGGGAACTAATTTGAAAGATTCCATGGTTATTTACAGTTGTAGCAATGAACAATGAGTTAAGGTTTGAACGGAGTGTTCCTCTCCTCTGTTGGAGCCGCAGGTTTTTCTTGTCGGCAGTTAACAGCTATGTTCCCTTCACGTCCACACCTAAAGCATTTCCTCGTCCCCTTTAGGTAATTTCCAAGGTTATTATTTCCACACCATTGGAAATTGGGTTGTTGGATCTTCTTAGCACCATTGGATTTATCCATCGGACCACTAACATTGAAGTCCACCTTATGCTTCTTATCCCCATGATACCCCTGAGATTATACTATCTCCATTTTGACCTTGAGGGAACATCGGAAAATTTCCTCATAGCTGTCAAAGTCACAGATTGCCAATGCTTTCCACAGGCTAGGTTTTAGCCCACCCAAGAAGTGGTCAACCTTGCATTTGAGGGTAACGAAAAATCCAGAATCATATCATGCAATCCTTGTAAATTTTTCCTTGTATGCTCCAATAGATTCGTCATCTTTTTTTCCTGAGGGAATGTAAGTCCATTTTCATCCTAAGCCAGAGGTTACATGGAAAATATTTATCAAAAAACAACTTCAGGAAATCCTTCCATTCCAATGCCTCAATCTTATCCTCAAGATTCGTATTTTTTATCAACATCGACCATTGATCAGCTTCACCCTCCATGCAATAAGCATCCATGAGAACCTTCTCTTGTTTAGAACATTGAAGGATGGAGAAGATATTTTCAATGGATTTGATTCATTGTTCAGCAATTGGGGGATTAGATGATCCATTAAAAGTAGGAGGCCTTTGTCTCATGAAGCTCTCGAAAGTGACTTGTTCTTTCTTAGGGGGGGTTGAGCATTTCTCTTGACCCATGTTTCTATTCAAAGCTTGATTTAGCTGAGAGAGTAGCGTGAAAAAGTTCGTGATTCCCACTCCCATTGGATTGGGCATCTCATTAGTACAATCATCACATCGGTTGTTAGCCTGAGTCCTCCTAGTACTGGCCATTTGCCGGAATAAAAGCAAAGTTAGGGGTAAAACATACAGGGTAATCTAAGGACAAAACTAATGACTTATAAATAAATTTTATTTCCTTAACATATGAATTTATTGGCTTTAATCTATGTTATCCATGATCTACTTTATAACATATATTCTTAGGGAATTTTTTTGTCCCTTAATAATGGTTCATACTAAGCATGTGAATTTAACAAAGCATATCTCCCGGGAGTGTCATAACTAAGAGTGCAGAATGGACCATTGTCATGCACCAGTACCCATTCGAGTCTTGCTCAAAGCGGTGTTTTCATGTTTTACCCCTAGGACACATCTCTGCCAGAGCCGCCTCTACCTGCTCGTATCCAGATAGGGATGTATTTACATGATAAACCCCTTACTCAATACTCACCAAAACATATGGGTATTATTGTTATACATAGTCTTGTCTCTAATGGTTCATGAGGGATTTCTAATCCTAATCCCAAAAATAACTAAACCTATCCTCTAATACCATGTATGACAACCCTGATCTTTTATTATACAATTAAACATAATTTATTACATAAACATCACTTGATACGACATAAAAGATTGAGAGTCCTTTTGTATTTGGGGCTTCGGATCATTATATAACAACTTAAAACATGAAAAACAATTAATTTATTGAAAACTTCCTTTAAATGACCACTATATTCCCTCGTACTTAGCATTGCATGGGATAACATGAGGACATGCATAAGAAAACGATGATATATAAAGCCCAGTAAGGGAATAAACATGGAGTAACAAGAGGAATACAGTACATGTTAGAAAATAGGCATATCATTAGAGCATAATAGAAGCATAAACATAATGGCATGATAATGCATGATAATCATAAGATGGAAATACGGAAACAACACTTTAACATGGAGTTAAAATGAGCCAAGGCTCATTGCACATGGAGCATGAGTAAATCCTCATTGCACTTGAAGCATGAGTAAAACTTAATTGAACATGAATTAGCATGATTAAACACCCATTTCACATGACTTATAATGATATTATACTTTATCCAATGCATTGGAGCGCTATAAGGGCGCACCCTTCTTAAATATTTCATTTCATGCATAAGTGTGTCACATGGATCATATAACATGGATTCATAAAACCTGATCATTTATTCCATAAAGGAATGTGGAATTAATACATTAAAAATTATAACCAATAATTAAATGTGAATAAAGGTGAATACCATTGATATATAAATGGGCATTGTATTCACTGTACAATGACATTGGCTTGGAAAATCGGTGTAATTTCGGCTGTGTAAAGGCATGACGTAAGAATTCATAAAAATTTTTGATGAGAGAGGAAGGGGTTTCTCATCATATTTACATGAAATTTAAAGTAAGGGGGTCATATATATGCATTTCCCAACAATTGTAATGGAATTTATATTCATGATACAAAACAATTTCTTGAATGTAAGTGAGGAGATATAAATTCCTTTCAGAATTTCGGCATAGTAACGGGTGTAAATGGGAGGGATTTATTGAGAGAGAAAGGGGACTCTCATAATTAAAACATAAAGAGGTCATTATGGGGTAGGTGTGAAACTATACCAAATAATTTTATAATTGAAATTAAAGGGGCATAACAACATTAATAAAATTGGACAAAATTGAGAATGGAAGAAAAACCCTTACTTGGAAGTGTGCTTCCAAAGGATTAAGATTGGATTGAGAGAGGCTTATTGGGATCTTGGGGCACCTTGGGAGGATTCTAGAGAGACGAGGTCAGAGGTTGGATGAACTCCAAAGGCTTTGGGTGAGGATGAATTTAGAGTTTTGGTGGGATTATATAGGAAAGGTGAGGGAATTCTTTATTATTTAGGTTTGGGACACCTCATATTAAACTAATCCAAACCACAAACCATCACATGGTTTTTGCCCATGTTTTTGGAAAAGGGAAGTGGAAAATAATATTTTATAAGGCAAAAGTCCTAACTTCTTAATGTAAAGGGGTTTCTTATGTGGAGGTGAGTCACACTCCGAGGGAAAACAATTTAAATATACAGGATGATTAATAAGCCTTGAAGGGTTTATCAGTGATCTGTAAAATAAGTCAAAAAAACCCAATATTAAATTATATTAATGGTAAAACATATATTTTCCTAACATAAGGCTTATAGTATTTTATTACATCACTATTGGGTCATTATGATGTCATAAAACACATTATATATTTAAACAAAATTTAATTTTTACCCAAAAATTTTACTCCCTCAGAAAATTATGAAAAATTCTCCATTGGATAATTTCGATGTCCTGATTCCAGAAATAATATTTATTTTATCTAAATAATTTTTTTAATATGTTAATTTTCACTTTTAAAATAAAAACTGACATTTATCAAAAATTCACGGGTTTCGACAAAAATGGATTTCAAACCTTAATAAAAATTTCAATTGCATTCATAAAATTATACGATCATTTATATTTTATAAAAATTAATTTAATAATAATAATAATATTTTATTAAAATATTTTTTAATTCAAAAATCCATTAATTCATCAAAATAGATTTCTTAGTTGAAATTTAACTAAAAGTGTTATTTGAACTTTAAAAACTATTTACAAGGTAACAATAATAAAATGAAAGTATATTAATTATTATATAAAAAAATAATTTACATAACCATAGTGCTAAGGTATTGTTACATAACCCCTTACAACACCTGCATAAGACCAAAGAGTAAGGTGTGCGATGGTGACAGACTCATGGGGTGGCTCGGATAACATTGCTCGGGTGGTAATCTCTATCAACATCCATTTTTCTCATAGGTAGTCCCGCTCAAGCTTAACATATTCAAGATCAGCTTGAGTTTGGTCAAGATAGAAGCCCAATGATGCCACCTCCTTTCCTAACTCTGACAAATGGGCTTCTTATGGGTCGCATCTACTAGATGAGTTCATCGCTTCCTTTATCTGAGTAAATTGTAATTGTTAAAGACCTATATTTATACTAATCATGTGATCACTGTTCAATGTCTATATTTGCAGTGGTCACAATTATTAACATAAAATCAAAAAAAATTGACATTTTATATTAACATTTCACATAAATAGACATTTAATTAGATCAAGAGGGATTTCCATTAATGAATGTTTGGGTCGTTAGAGGACCTATATCTCTCTTAAATGCATTGAGTAATGATAAGTGGTATATGTTATCAAAGGGTTCAAAAGTTGTATCCCAATACTAAAAACAGGAGGGTACCAAGGTTATAAGTGAATATTGAAAATAAGAAGTTACATGGGTTGTAGCCGATGATCAAAAATTTGAGGTTACATGTGTTGTTAGCCCAAGATCGAAGTATGTACGTTGGTTATAGCTGAGACCTAACATATCCTGAAGGTCTTAGTAGGTAAATTGACATAATATATTATATGATTATGTTTATTCCAAATATTATATGTCTTATTCCTCAATTATTCTTTCATGGATTATTATATTGATTCCTTAATGATTCATGTATTATAAATTGACAATATTTATGTCGTGTCTCATGATTTGTGGTCTTTGATATATAGGTTATTATCATCAAATGATATTTTAATTTTCTCAAACCATTATGTTCATGTCATTATTACATACTTACATTATTTAACCTAACATATAATTCAAGATCATAATTTTCTAATGATTTATTTCCCCTATTTATGAGGAAATTATTTAATTAATGTGCCAAAGGGGTAGATCGTTTTGGGAAATAGTTATGATCTTTCACTAAGATAGAATATTTTGTTCCATGTTTCCAAATAAACTAAACTATTATGGTCCTTGGGGATGTAATTTTTTAATATTATTAATTTTCATCTATATTTATGTAATATTTATGTATGATACATCTGGGTCGCTATAGTTATTATCAATGGAATGGTTTAGTCAACCTTTGTACACTAGTATGAGAAAAAATTAATGATGTCCATAGGTGTATCTCTAAATATATACCAAGTGATGTCTTCATGGATAATCCTAATGATGAGTTAAATTATATGAAAATTTACAGGAATATTTCTAAAAGTGAGAGTAAGTTTTATCCAAGAAATTCATCCCAGTATAGATATTACTAGTGGATGTGGCTCTGGCATAGATGCACCTAGGTGTAACAAATCCTGGAAGGAGAATCTGGTCTTACTCAATCAGAACCTATTACACGACAATAGGCCTTATTTAACATTGGGATTGGCACTCCCAGTAAAATTCATTTGGAATTGTGAAGATAAACTAGAAAAACAAAAAACTAGGTTTACAAATATTATTACATTATAGGGAGGTGAAAATATGGAAATATAGAAGAAAATTAGGGGCTAAATAATTATATGGACTGATAGAGAAAATTTATAAAAAGAAATTGAATGATCGTTAGAATTTTGATGACTATAAAACCAAATATCAATAAGTGATTAAGATTACCCACAATTCATAAAAAATGAAGGCAATATGATTTCATTTATATTTTCGGATACTTTTATATGTTTTGTGTAATTATATTACCATTATGATTAAAACATGAGGATATATACTTTCTGGATTTTCTTCAAATCCAAAAATGAAATTTCATCCTTTGGATGTACTTTTCAAATTTTTTTCACCATTATCCTATATTTTACTTTGAAAAATCAGTATGGATATTTAAGGTCAAAATCACTATAATATACTTCTAATAGATCATGACTTATATAAAATTATAGAAAATTATTATTATGATATTTAGTAAAACCAAATTTTCTAGCACATGATATGATAATACACAAATAAACTTAATATAAAGTTGTGATATATTAAATTACAATACATATATAATAAAATATATTTTTAATTTTAGATATATATATATAAGTAGATAAACCAAAAAACGTATCATTTTTTATTAAAATAAATTGAGTCAGTGTACTATAATATAATATATAGAAATTCATTAAAATAGGAAGCATTGAATTTTAAAACTAACTTGAAATATTATCTTCCCATGATAATAAATATATCTAAATTTTTTTAATTAAAATACCATAACATTTTAACCATCAAGGTTAACCTAATAATCAATAGACCTTAGTTACCTCAATGGAGTATCCTTACTAAAACACAGTAAAATGATCAAATCACTTTATGGTATAATCACTTATGACCATAAAAAGATAATTTACTCCATTCAACATATGATAAACCATAAAATTACTAAACCATTATGGTATATATAACTATTAAATTAAAATCACATCAAAATTTCATAATATTGAACGTTATCAATACCCTCCTCTGATACAAACTATAATAACCAAGAACACTAGATGTAGTGATAAAAGAAAATATTTATATTTATGGCTTTGTTGTTGATAAATGTGACCAAATTGATTCCATAAAAATCATATAACAAAAAATAGAAATATTGGATTAATTTTATACCCAATGACCATTTGGAGATAGACTTTAAGAGAATTGGGGATAATAATTACATATAAAACACCCTTGTTTCTAAATTATAGTTTTTCCCACGATAACTAGATTTTCTTATTAAATATTAAGACTTGATAATCTCCAAAAATAAACCATTATAAACATATAATACTAATCGTACTTCTTTATATCCATTTTAAAAAACACAAAAATTGAGAGCTATGATTTTGTTTAATGGTAAACATAGTAGTTAAATATTGAATATATTCAATGTGAAAAAGATGCGAATAAGGGCCTAATAATTACATAAGTGAATTTACACCCATAAAAACATGGACTAATATATGTGCGAAATTACATCAATCATTAATAGATTCAATAGTCATATGAATTTATAATCACAAGCCATTTGACATTAATCATGATCAAAGGAACCAAAACAAACATTTCATGAATTGAGAAAACTTTTTGTATCCTAGAACATTATCTACATAACTTATGATCCCTTGTTTCAAAAATAATAATAGCCTAGTTAAACATATATGAAAACCCACCAATGTTTACCCTCTCCTTATTTCCTTTAAAGATTATAAAGATCACCCAATGTATTAGAGAGAAATATCAGGATCACATGTCATATAATCTATTTCATTCTCACCTGTTACCATGAGAAATATCGAGATAACCCTTCATCAACAATTATTTCCAAGTAACATACATTAATATTAAAAATAAATGTTTTAATTTTCTTCACCAATATATAATCAATATCATTCCTCTATGGGAAAATTGGGTAATTGTGATAGGATATTTGCGACAGGCTAGTATCCTGTCACAAATAGTCCTTCGGAAAACATTTTTGCCATGAGAGAACCATCACATCATAAAAAAATAAGGAATTTTAAATGGTTAAATGGTTACCATCGCTAAAGCATTGGCACGCACTATACACCAAAATGTAGGAAAGGGTGTTTGCGACAAGCTACTATGGACCGTCTCAAATACACAGCAGCATTTTTAGTATTTGCGACGAGATAGATATTCTACCGCAAATGATCCCATTGCGACTAATCTGACCTATATATACCCCCTTCAGTTATTTCCTTTTTCCACTCGATTTTCTACTCTTCTCTCTCTGGTAGAAAATTTTCTCTCAAATTTTTTCATTGCTTAAAATTTTAATTCGGGGCATTATTCACGGCTTAGATCCTTCAAAAGCTTCAGTTTTAAGGTATTTATCTATTTTGTTTATATTTTACGTAATTCATTTTATTTTATTTTAGTAATAATTATTTTCAATTCACTATAATTAAATTAAATTAGAATAATATATTTTTATTTATCACAGTTTATGGTAATTTTCACAAATTATTTTGTATGATTAGTTTGAATTAGTATTAAATAATTATTATTATATTAATTAGTAATAATTTGTATTAAAGTGTAATAATTAGTATTAAATTGAAATAATCTTTATTAAATGGTATTAATTAGTATTAAATTGTAATAATTAGTATTAAATTGCAATAAATTGTATTGAGTTGCAATAAATAGTAACAAATTTCCATAATTAGTAATAAATTGCATTAATTAGTAATAAATTCTTATAATAAGTAGTAAATTAAATAATTATTAATAATTAGTAATAAATTATAATAAATATTAATAAATTATAATAAGTTGTAATAAATTATAACATGTTGTAATCAAATTTAATAAGTTGTAGTAAATTATAATAAGTTGTAATAAATTTTAATAAGTTATAATAAAATATAATATGTAATAATATATTATAATAATTAGTAATTAATTATTATAGTTAGTAATAATTTTAATAACTAGTAATAAATTATCATAATTAGTAATAAATTATAATAATTAGTAATAAATTTCAATAATTAGTTATAAATTGTAATAATTAGTAATAAATTGTAATAATTATAAATAAAAAGTAATAAATTTTTAATAAATAATATTCAATTAGTAATAATTAGTATCAGAATGGTTCAGGATCCATGTGTGCTCAGTCCTACAAATTTATTAATTAAAAGAAAAGTACAAACAAAATTCCTAAGACAAATGGCACATTAAGCACCACTAAACACAAAAAGAGGTAGACTAGTGCCACCTAAGAGATGTTCATAGTGATAATCCAATCCAAAACACGAAAAGAGGACCTAAGGACCCCCAAAAAATCATGACCATATGCACATGAAATCATCCAACATCTTTTTTTTATGAAATAAATGCCCAATTTCACAGGCCCACAATGGCAGGTGACCAGCACCTCACTCTCGCCATCAAAAATCGGCATTAGGCTGTCGCCAGCCCACTTGATGTGTCATCATCATGCGCCATCGTCATCTCGCCAGCCAATAGCTCCAACAATACAAGTGAGGTCATCTAAAAATTATTTCCTACATCTCAAGGTTTTCCATAACTCCCTGCATCCCAAGGTTGTCTCTATCAAGCTATTGAAATTGCCACCTATTTGTTCCTCACGCAGTCGCCGACATGCTTTCGGCTACCTTCCCCACCATCATGAGAGTACCCCATCAGCATAATCCAATGTTCGGTGTCGACACTAGCCAAATCTCAATAATGGTGATGTAGTATTCCGTAGCAACCCCACCGTCTAGGCAGGGCAACTTCATCGTCCGCACAAAGCCCATATCTTCAATCATTGTGAGGCCCGCTTCTGTGAAAATCCACATACTAAAAATCCACATCATATATGCTCCCTCATTCATCGCCAGCCTTACCATCAAGATGAAACAACTTCCATCGTAAGCGCGATTTGTGGGACCTCTAACAGCCATGTGGTGTTATAGATCACTAGATGCATGATCTTCCATCGACTGGAAAAAACCAGACGCATGATACTCCATCGCCTATATAAACTGGAAGCAAGATCCACCAATGCATGCTCCAGACATAGCCGCCATGATT
Source organism: Viscum album (assembly GCA_963277665.1). NCBI lineage: Eukaryota > Viridiplantae > Streptophyta > Magnoliopsida > Santalales > Viscaceae > Viscum > Viscum album. Next base: position 1,606,240,913 of record OY728161.1, read on the forward strand.
ACACACCCAGATCGATGTTGTGCACCTAATACTCCTCAGCATCCTACACCTGGTCATTCCCCAAGATAATCGCTGGTAAAACACATGTCTCGATATCTCTTTTGTAATCCTTCTCGAGCATCTCAAGCTCAACCCCATCCATACTTTCTAGTATATTGGTCGATCTTTGCGGGACCCTCCATCAGTCGAGGAATTAGCTTCATCAACCACTATCAAGGTGTCATCACAAGCCACTGCCATCAAGGCTCCATGGCCAACCACCGCCATTAGGATGCCATCTCCAACTGCTGCATTCGGTGCGGCATCTCCAGCCGTCGTCTTTAGTATGACATTTCCAGTTACCATAGTCAAAACTCTATCACCTCACATATTCAATGCTTCTTCTATAGCCTTAGGGTTTTCCACAGTCAACTCCCTCCACCATGCCACACGATGACCACTAAAGGCAGTAAGAAGCTCATATTGACCACAAATCTGGTATTCAAACACATTGTCGCTGAAGCAAACCCAGTGGGGAAAAGAGAGAGATGCTCTACATTTTTTAGAGATAAACCCTCCAACCTTCATATGTATATTCCACATTCATAATAATTAATAATAAACTGCAATAACTAGTAATACATTGCAATAATTAGTAATAAATTTCAATAATTAGTAATCAGTTTGAATAATTAGTAATAAATTTGAATAATTTGTACTAAATTTAGATAATTAGTAATAAATTTGAATAGATAGTAATAAATTGAAATAATTAGTAATAAATTGCAATATTTGTAATAAATTGTATTAATTAGTAATAAATTACAACAATTAGCAATAAATTTGAATAATTAGTAATAAATTATAACCAAAGTAAGAAAAAGTAATAAATTAGTAATAAATAGTAATATATTAATAATGATTATTAATAAATTTTAATTTTTTTTAATAATTAGTAAAAATAATTACTAATAAATTATAATATTTAGTAGTAATTGTTATAATTAGTAATAAATTAAAAGAATTAGAGCTAAATTGTAATAATTAGTAATAAATTGTAATAATTATTAATAAATTATAACAATTAGTAATAAATAATAATAATTAGTAATAAATTAGTAATAAATAGTAACAAATTAGTAATAATTAGTAATAATTTGGGAAAATAGTAATTAATTGTAATAATTAATACTAAAGTGAAATAATTAGTAATAAATTGAAATAATTAATAATAAATTTGAATAATTATTAATAAATTTTAATGATTCGTAATAAATTTGAGTAATTCATAATAACTTTGAATAATTAGTAATAAATATGAATAGTCAGTAATAAATTTCAATAATTAGTAATAAATTAGAATAATTTGAATTAAATTGCAATAATTAGTAATAAATTTCAATAATTAGTAATAAATTTGAATAATTGGTAATAAATTGAATTAATTAGTAATAAATTGAAATAATTTGTAATAAATTGAAATAATTCATAATTAATAGAAACAATTAGTTATAAATTCCAACAATTAGTAATAAATATCTACAATTAGTAATAATTATGAAAAATTAGTAATTAATAGAAACAGTTAGTAATAATTAGAAACAATTAGTAATAATTAGTAATAATTATCAATAATTGGTATTAATTAGCAATAATTAGTAATAATTTAAAACAATTATTAGTAATTAGCTACAATTATTAATAATTAGAAAAGAAATTAAAAAAATAGAACATTTAGTAATAATTAGTAACATTTAGAAATAATTAGTGACAGTTAGTAATAATTAGAAATAATTAAGAACAATTAGCAACAATTAGTAATAATTAGCAACAATTAGTAATAATTAGCAACAATTAGTAATAATTAGAAACAATTAGTAATAGTTAGCAACAATTAGAAATAATTAGCAATAATTAGTAATAATTAGCAACAATTAGTTACTATTAACAGAAATTAGTAGTAATTAGAAACCATTAGTAATAAGTTTCATGAATTGTTAATATATTGAAATGATTTACAATAAATGGAAATAATTTGTAAAAAAATCAATAATTTGTAATAAACTGTAGTAATTTTTAATAAATTAGAATAATTTTTAATAAATTGAAAAAAAAATTGTATTAAATTACAATAATTAGCACTAAATTAAAATAATTAGAAATAAATTATTATATTTGGTATTAAATTGAAAAAATTAACAATAAATTGCAAAAAATAGCAATAGTTAGAAATAAATTATAATAAATAGCAATAAATTCTAATAATCATCAATAAATTCTAATAATTAGAAATAAATTAGTAATACTTAGTAATAAATTCAAATAATTAGTTATAAATTCCCAAAATTAGTAATAAATTTTAACGATTAGTAATAAATTGCTACATTATTAATAATTTGTAATAAATTATAATAATTATTGATAAATTGTAATAATTATTAATAAATTGTAATAATTATTAATAAATTGTAATAATTATTTATAAATAGAAATGATTATTAATAAATTGAAATAATTAGTAATAAATATCAAGAATTAGTAAAAATATCAACAATTAATTATAAATTATAATAATTAGTAAAAAATCCAATAATTTGTAATAAATTGCAATAATTCATTATAATATGTAACTATTAGTAAAAAATTGTAATAATTATTAATAGTTAATAATAAATTCTAATAATTAGTTTAAATTCTAATAAATAAAAATAATTAACAGTAATTAGCAATAAGTTTTGATAAATTGGAACAAATTGTAACAAATGGACCTAATTTCTAGTAGATTGGTGGCTCTCTTTTGCTCAATACCTTATCTCCTTGTAATTTTATCCCACTAAAATCACTATGAAAAATCATTCTTCTCGTACAAATATATATTATCATAGTAAAGGTAATGGAGAGAAGTGTGTCGAGGCCTTCTAGATGTCCATTCTCATGCACATGAAAATGGATATGCGTGTGTCGGAGTAGATTTTTTATACTGATTTCAGTTGGAGAAATTTTCAATGAGATGAGTTATCAGAAAAAAGAGGCTCCTTTTTCCGAGGACTCATGTCCACTATCTCTATCTGAAATCACTATCAAAAATCTTCTCATCCATATGGATATCCATTTTTGTATGCATGAAGATGTATTAGGGAGGCCTCACTTCACTGCTCTATATCTTCGTGCATACAGAAATCGTTATCTTTACGTCTTAGCAGATTTTTCATAGAGACTTCTATGGGAGACAGTGAAGATGAGTCATCAGGGAAATGAGTTGATGCCAATTCTCTAGAAATTTTGTCCCCAGTAATTAACATTTTTAGTAGAAATTAGCTGTATTTAATATTAATTAGTGGTAATTAGTTTAAATAATTATAATTTAATGTATATTATTATAAAATACTAAAAAAATACTATAAATATGTATTAAATAATAGAAATTAGTATAATTTGATAGAAAATGAAATTTAATTTCCTGGTCTTTTTTGTATTGTGTTTTTCTTATATCAAATTATACAAAAAAAATTAACTATTTTATATTTTTTATTGAAAAATGAACAACGAATTAGACATAAATAATTATTAGATGGTTTCTCTTATAGAAATCAGTGCAAGAGTCCAAACGGTTTAAGTTTAAATCCTATATATATTGAGGGTTTGAATATTTCTTATCACTTGAATCATAAAATCGAGACTTTTTTTAGAAGGGACAATTAATTATACTTTTAAATTGTTTTCTGTAAGTCTATTTGACACAATTTATATTGTTTTGGGTCATTTATTATGTTTTGGTTTTTAACCAAGTTATTTTTTTGGTATAAATATTGTGACACACCAGGTAAATAAAGAATATGACATTTTCACATTTATCCATATTTTTGAATAAAATGTTAATATTAATTTAAAGGGGACGCTATGCTCGATGTCGTACCCAATACACAACAACAAGTTTCTTGGGAATCTTACGTTGCACTCTAATAATAAAATAGTATTATTTTAAATGGTAGTTAACGCCTAGTCGTTGTAATGGCAGGAATGAAGAGAACTAACTACAAAATGATTATATATGATCATCAAATATTTTTACTTTTTACAATAAATGTTAGAGGATTAAAAATGCGAATGAATCCAATTTTTATGCGTAAACATTCTAATATACTTTAAAAGGTCGATTAACCGCCTTTTGATGGAGAACCTCTTCTAAATCCACTTTTTGACAATTTTATGTGTTATATTTGACAAAATAAAATTCTTCTTTAGAATCGGGACATCAAAATTTACTTTGTGTAAATTTTTGGTATTTTTCCGATAAAGTTCATTTTTTAATGAATAGTGAAAAATGTTGTATTTTAATTCAAAACCTCTTTTTAATATAATTTATTTATATGATTAGATTATATTTTGAATTGGTTTTAAAGTGAAATTAGAATATATTTTTACCATTTAATCCAATAGTTGTCGTTGGAATTAATTTCACTTTGAAATCGGACTTAAACTAGTGTCAATCTTTTGATACATTTTGTTTCATAAAAACACGCTATTTGTTTTGACAGCGGGAATTAATTATTAAATTAATTAATTCAACTTATATGTTTTGAATTTTTTAAAATAGACATCATTTTTTAATTCGGAATATCAAATATAGCTTTGGGGGAATTTTTTTTTATTTTCTGAAAAACATCAATTTTTGATTAATAGTGAAACCACTAAGTGGTACTTATAAAAACTGATTTTCCATTTAAATGAAATTTTTCCAACTTTGTGTTTTGAATTTCAAAAATCCGACATACATGGTTGTCATTAAAAAGTTAAATTTGGTTCAATGGGATTAGAATAATTTTTTGGGGAATAGTAACTTATTGTGTTTTTAATCGCGATTAGAGGTAATTAGTGTAGTTTAAGGTAAGAATTATGTTTTAATAAAACTAAATGACCTAGACACATGTCCTACCCTCATTATATGTGTCATGGCCGACCAAGAAAATCCATGGGTCAACTTGGGGACCCCATGGAGCCACTTTGGTTAGAAAATGACATAAAGAACTTTTTATTTAATGTTAAAGTAAAAATGACACAAACATGAAATGTTTTACTAAAACAATTTTTACATGGGGTTATACAAGTCAGATTTTTGACTATAAATATTAATTCGAAAGATAAAAATCTTTCCTACATCATAGTATATTTTTTATAATTTTTAGACATTAAATAAATTAAATTATTTATGACATCAGTATGATGCAGCGATGACCTCATTATTTAACGAATTAAATAAAATGGAAAGATAATGTAAAATCTAATACCTAAACATGTCCAAAACATATTGTATGGGTGGATTTAGAACACTTATCACCTTATACTCTAAACACATCAATTTGGGACCATTAAAATCAGAAAAATCATTCTAAAATAAAGTAACATTTCTTTACTTTCCAAGAGTGCCCCTCCTCTCCTCTTATAAAAGGCCCCCACCTCTACCTCCTTACCCACACTTACAAAGCCTTTGGCTTGGCCAACCCCTACCCATTTTGTCTCTCCACATCCCTATATAACTCCTTGAAGCCTCACTTTGGGAATAAGTCTTCCCAAGGAATCCATTGAGCTCAAACAAATGGGAGTTACCTGATTTTAAGGTAATATCTTCACTTGTGTCCTTTTGTTTTATTTTGATTCTCCAACCCCCTAAACTCTTTTTATTCATTTATTTTGTAAACAATACAATATATTCAATATAATAGGATGTTTTTATAAGAAGTATTAGAGCTACAATTACACACACCTACATATAATGGTTAAAGAACATACTGTTTCTGTGGATGGAGAATTTCTGCCTCACGAAATGATGATTGTTAAACATTATTCTAACACCTTCAAAGGTGGCCATTAAGATGAAACTATATTTATATATGATATATAATATGTTTATGTTTTACTTAAGCTTATTTATTTTTTATTTATGGCATACATTTATGGTTTCCATTATAGGTAAACGCGATATCTTCATTTAAGTAAGTGCGGACTACCGCCCCCTCAAACTGATTTGATTCGTTAATACCATATGTGGTACGTATAAATGATATATTTAATGATATTATATATGATACCATACTGGAATTAAAATACTATTATGTATCATTATGTTTTAATTCCATTAAATATGAAATAGAAATGGAAGTAGTGTTCATGCGTACGTACGGCTTACCGTCTCCATGAACGGTACATTTCATTTCTTATCTCAAAATGTTATGTACTATTATAAGTACATATATATAATGGATATATATGTAATATATTACATCTAAATTATTGATATCATTCTATAATTATAACATATATATATCTCTCATTTTGTTTTAATTCCATTAATATGACAAAAAATGAAAGTAGCGTTCATGTGTACGTACGGCCTACCGTCTCCATGAACGGTGCTTTTAATTTTTATCTCCAAATGATAATGAATATTATAAAATGAATATATACTGGATATATATGATATTTAAAACATCAATACTATTCTTTATATGATGTACCTATAACTACATGGAAAATTATTTTCCAACAAGTTCAATTTTTGACTCATGTACCAAACATCAACAAAAACATCTGATATGAACTCATATTATTAATAAATTATTATAAAAATAAAATATTTGATATGAACTGAATAATAATATTTATAGGAGGTCCTTAAGAAATTATAAATTGACCAAATTTTATTATTCCGGAATATAATGAAACGAACAAGACATGTTGGACTTGAGGTAAGGGATCCTACTCCTCTCTTTCTTTTTAAGTACACTCTTTTATGTCATTACTTTTAAAGCTCATCTTTCTTGTTATTGGGATGTTATTTTATATTACTCTTACTGTAATTTTTATGTTCATATGATAAGAGACCCTATTCTCTCTCATCAATCCATTTTGGATGTTTTGAGTGGCGCCGTTAGGCTGCCGAATTTTTGTAAGAGATCTAACCTCTCTCTTTCTTTTTAAGTACTCTCCTTTATGTCACTTCTTTTAAGATCCTCTTTGTTATGTTGGGGGATGTTCTTTTATATTCCTCTTTCTGTAAAATTTTTGTTAATATGATTAGAGACCCTATTTGATCTCCTCAATCCATTTTTTTTAAGTTTTAAGTGGCACCGTTAGGCTGCCGAGTTTTCGTAAGGGATTTTTCATCTCACTTTTATTCCTGTGAGATTTATGCTACATTTTCCACAATTTCCTTTGATTGGTGTCTGTACTGCCCATTATTTTACTCATTGTGTAATATACTCTCATTTATGAGTATTTACATCAATGTTGTATTGTCCTTCTTTCACGGGGCGTATGTTTCAAAAGATACCCATGTTGGTAAGGGAACCTTTCACCCTCCTCTTTTTAAAAGACTTCTTTTGTTATGTCTTTTAATTCACATACTATTATGTTGGGATATGTTCTTCTATATCCTTATTGATTTAAATTTTATGTCCATGTGATGAGATACCCTTTTTATCTCTCATAAACTCATTTTCTGAATTTTGTAGTGACGTCGTTAGGCTGTCAAATTTTTGCAAAGGAACTTCTTAACCCAAATTTGATTCTTTGGGATAAACTTGTACTCCTTAAATATTTCGTTCTATGAATATGTGTGAATAACCTCTGATTGTTTTACACTTAATATCCACTTATATTTGGTGTATTCATTTTTCACACATAATTATGTAATTGATTTGTCCTTAAACCAAGGATACCATCTTTGTAAGGGACTTCGTCTCAATCTCATTTCATTGAGGCATATTTTGTTTTATACACAACCTTCTTTTATACGGTGTATAAACCCCATTGAATTTTATGTTTATTCAAAAGGAATCTTTTTTATATGAAGCATTTACTAAACAACAAAAGGGAATGTTTTTGTCATACGTATGCGGCGACAATGACTTCTCCACCGCCATGACCATTATTTGAGTTTCGGCTTCCTCTACAAGCCATACCTTCTTTTTAAAAGAAAAATAAATATCATGTTTTACATTTCATTTATTTTGGTATTGAAAATGGTTTTCATACTGTTTTTATATCAATGTGTTGTATTGATATTTTGTGATTGAAAGGTAGAAATGTTATGTTTCCTTTATGCATGTTTTATGTGATACGATCATGTTATGGTTCTTGGGCATTGTTATGAAGATGGGTGGTTCTGTGATAAACTAAGTGCGGGTGAGCCCGATATAGCTCTCCAATGCATTGGGTAACGTGAAGGAGTGAAACATTAAGGTTTCTCTGAAGAGATTTAGGGAATATACTGTGGTGGGTATTCCAAACGTAACCAAGAGGGTTACTCCCTACGTAAGAATGTTATGAATGCCTCAAGTTAGCTTTTATATCTTATGATTTCTATGATTTATTCATGATTTGATGAGGTATGTTAAAGTGCCTATGTTTTATGGGTAAAGTATGATTTCATACTTATGTATATATGAACTCATGTTTCCTTTCCATATTTTTTATAACTCTTACTGATCTTTTTATGCTCATCCCAAGTTTTTTGAAATGTTTTTCACAGGTCAAGGGAAAGGTACATGATATGATGATAGTGTCAAGGAAGCGTCAAGAAAGAATCCATGTTTTATTTTAAATATGTTTTTGTTGATGGGAAAAAATGAATACTATCTTTATGTAACCACTTTGTTTAAATGTGTATTGTAATGAAAGTTTTATGATCTAATTCTCTAAAACTCTAAACCTGAAAAGATCCTCAATGTGTACTCTTTTAATAACTCAAGATTAAGTAAGGTTTAAGGCTGGGGCCTTATAGTTGATATCAGAGGTCAGTTTAGATAACTTTAGAGGTTAGGGTATTCTTTAAGCATAAGTGACATTACCATAATGGTTAGGATTTTAGAAAGAGTCATAGTTTTTAGATAAAGTGAATGAGTAAGTATATCTTCCTCATTAGTACATGATGGTTTTGTTGATATACTCACACTGAAATTTCTATTTTTAGTGAATGGATGGATCTAGCAGGCACCAAAGTGACAATAGGTTTGAAGGAAACTGTGGTGGTTCTCTGATTGAGAGACTGGGTGAAATGGGGGATTCAATGAGGAAACTCGTGGTTGTTCTAAACCAACTATCAAGGAGTCATGATCAACCACTTGAACCTTGGTATGTTCTGTAATGCATCATGTATGAGATGACCAATCGATGTGGAGGTTCAGGTAATAATTATAAAGGTAACCATTAGAGTTTATATGATCCTTACTTTTGAGGTAATTATGGGTTATTATATGTTATGATGGAAAATGAAAGGCATGAGATAAACTTGAGTTTAAAATATGTTATGATTATTTTTGATGATTTTATCTCGTTTTGGGGAATGTTTTAAGAATTATATAGTTTTGGAAAAAGGACAACACACAGACTGTGTGACAACCCGTCACGTTGGACAAAGCTACGGGAATTGAACCCACAACCAAAGTGCGACTGGTATTTATCGCCTACCACTGGACTACGTGAAGTCCCAGGTTAGTTTGACTGATTAATTTTAGTTAGATGATTTTATGAATTAAGAGTAATTTGATTTTGGGTTATCTATGGAAATTTATTAACCTATCATGGAGGATATGTGATTAGGTTAATTACTTTTCAATACGAGATATTAAGAGCAACTGATGTTGTTTGGAGATAAATGTTACGATTTAACTTGGAAGACTATGTGACTAAATCCTTTTAATATTTGGGTTTCAATCTTAGTTTGGTTTACTTTGAATAATTTTATGGGAAAATTTTTTATCGGATGGTCCTCGTTGAACTTTGGGTTTTGTTAGACAAATTTTGGAGATTAAGAATAGATTTCATTTTTATAAAGGATTATACTTTTGTGGATTATCTGATCTTGTACTAACCTTTTTGGTTTTCGTTTTGGTTAAAGTCAAAATACATGTGAAGTATATAGTTCTCTTTTGTGGATTAGGTGATCCTCTAGAAGTTGATTATAGTACTCTTAATGTGATCAAGTCTTCCAAAATACTCGTCTTTTGGGGAAAGTATGAGTCTGTGTAAGAAATATAGTAAAAGTTGAAAGTCAACATGACAAGTAAGTATGTTTCCTTAAGATAAAAAATAAATTCCTCAATGAAGAGTAACTTAAAACAAAAATATTGTCTGTTAAATTTTCCTACTGGGGAATCGAATACCGTTTAACCCATCACAAGTTTGTGATTTTCTTATGGTTAACTTTCTCCTATACATGTTTACTATCACTATCCCTTAGAACATGACCCTTTGTTTTTCCTCCATATCTATGTTTTCCTACATGGAATCCTAGTATGGATTAACTCGTGTGACCTTTTTACTTCTCTTTATATATTTTAAAGTGATTGTTTTACTGACTCTTGTTCTGATGTGGGATTTTCAATGATGTTTCCAAGCCCAATTTTAAAATTGTGAGGACACAATTCCCAAAAGGGGGGAAGGATGTGACACCCCAGGTAAATAAAGAATATGACATTTTCACATTTATCCATATTTGTGAATGAAATATTAATATTACTTTAAAGGGGACTCTATGCTCAATGTCGTACCCAATACGCAACAACAAGTTTCTTGGTAATCTTATGTTGCACTCTAATAATAAAATAATATTATTTTAAATGGTAGTTAAGGCCTAGTCGTTGTAACGGTGGGAATAAACAGAACTAAATACAAAATGATTATATATGATTGTCAAATATTTTTACTTTTTACAATAAATGTTAGAGGATTAAAAATCTGAATGAATCAAATTTTTAAGCGTAAACATTCTAATATACTTTAAAAGGTCGATTAACCGCCTTTTGTTGGCGAACCTCTTTTAAATCCACTTTTTGACAATTTTATGTGTTATATTTTACAAAATAAAATTCTTCTTTAGAATCGGGACATCAAAATTTACTTTGTGTAAATTGTTGGTATTTTTCCGATAAAGTTCATTTTTTTAATGAATAGTGAAAAATGTTGTATTTTAATTCAAAACCTCTTTTTAATCTAATTTATTTATATGAATAGATTATATTTTGAATTGGTTTTAAAGTGAAATTAGAATATATTTTTACCATTTAATCCAATAGTGGTCGTTGGAATTAATTTCACTTTGAAATCAGACTTAAACTAGTGTCAATCTTTTGATACATTTTGTTTCATAAAAACACGCTATTTGTTTTCACAGCGGAAATTAATTATTAAATTAATTAATGAAACTTATATGTTTTGAATTTTGTAAAATATACATAATTTTTTAATTCGGAATATCAAATATAGTTTCGGGTGAATTTTTGGTAATTTTCTGAAAAACTTCAATTTTTGATGAATAGTGAAACCACTAAGGGGTACTTATAAAAACTGATTTTCCATTTAAATGAAATTTTTCCACCTTTGTGTTTTTAATTTAAAAAATCCTACATACATGGTTGTCATTAAGAAGTAATATGTGTTTCAATGGGATTAGAATAATTTTTTGGTGAATAGTAATTTATTAAGTTTTTAATCGCGATTAGAGGTAATTAGTGTAGTTTAAGGTAAGAATAATGTTTTAATAAAATGAAATGACCTAGAAAAATGTACTACCCTCATTTTATGTGTCATGGCCGACCAATAAAATCCATGGGTCAACTTGGGGACCCCATGGAGCCACTTTGGTTGGAAAATGACATAAATACTTTTCTATTTATTGTTAAAGTAAAAATGACACAAACATGAAATGTTTTACTAAAAAAAATTTACATGGGGTTATACAAGTATGATTTTTTACTATAAATATTCATTGGAAAGATAAAAGTATTTCCTACATCATATTATATTTTTATAATTTTTAGACATTAAATAAATTAAATTATTTATGACATCATTATGATGCAGCGATGACCTCATTATTTAACGATTTAAATAAAATGGAAAGATAATGTAAAATCTAAGACCTACACATGTCCAAAACATATTGGATGGGTGGATTTCGAACCCTTATCACCTTATCCTCGAAACACATCAATTTGGGACCATTAAAATCCGAAAAACATTCTAAAATAACGTAACATTTCTTTACTTTGCAAGAGTGCCCCTCCTCTCCTCTTATAAAAGGCCCCCACCTCTACCTCCTTACCCACACTTCCAAAGCCTTTGTATCAGCCGAACCCTGCCCATTTTGTCTCTCCACATCCCTCTATAACTCCTGTAAGACTCACTTTGGGCAGAAGTCTTCCCAAGGAAGCCTTTGAGCTCAAACCAAAGGGAGTTACCTGATTTTAAGGTAATATCTTCACTTGTGTCCTTTTGTTTTATTTTGATTCTCCAACCCCCTAAACTCTTTTTATTCATTTATTTTGTAAAAAATAAAGTATATTAAATATAATATGATGTTTTTATAAGATGTATTAGAGCTACACTTACACACACCTACATCTAATGGTTAAATAACATACTGTTTCTGTGGATTGAGAATTTCTGCCTCACGAAACGATGATTGTTCAACATTCTTCTAACACCTTCAAAGGTGGCCATTAAGATGACACTATATTTATATATGATATATAATATGTTTATGTTTTACTTAAGCTTCTGTATTTTTCATTTATGGCATACATTTATGGTTTCCATTATAGGTAAACGCGATATCTTCATTTAAGGAAGTGCGGACTACCGCCCCCTCAAAGTGATTAGATTCATTAATACCATATGTGGTACATATAAAGGATATATTTAATGTTATTATATATGATAACATACTGTAATTTAAATACTATTATGTTTCATTCTTTTTTAATTCAATTAAATATGAAATAGAAATGGAAGTAGCGTTCATCCGTATATACGGCTTACCGTCTCCATGAACGGTATATTTCATTTCTTATCTCAAAATGTTATGTAATATTATAAGTACATATATATAATTGATATATATGTAATATATTACATCTAAATTATGGATATAATTCTGGAATTATAACATATATATATATATATATCTCTCATTTTGTTTTAATTCCATTAATATGAAAAAAAATGAAAGTACCGTTCATGCGTACGTACGGCCTACCGTCTCTATGAACGGTGCTTTTAATTTTTATCTCCAAATGATATGGAATATTATAAAATGAATATATAATGGATATATATGATATTTAAAACATAAATACTATTCTGGATATGATGTACCTATAACTACATGGAAAATTATTTTCCAACAAGTTTAATTTTTGACTCATGTACCAAACATCGACAAAAACGTCTGATATGAACTCATATTATTAACCAATTATTATAACATTAAAATATGTGATATGAACTGAATAATAATATTTATAGGAGGTACTTAAGCAATTATAAATTGACCAAAGTTTATTATTCGGGAATATAATGAAACGAACAAGACAAGTTGGACTTAAGGTAAGGGATCCTACTCCTCTCTTTCTTTTTAAGTACACTCTTTTATGTCATTCCTTTTAAAGCTCATATTTATTGTTATTGGGATGTTATTTTATATTACCCTTTCTGTAATTTTTATGTTCATATGATTATAGACCCTATTTTCTCTCTTCAATCCATTTTGGATGTTTTGAGTGGCGCCGTTAGGCTGCCGAATTTTCGTAAGAGATCTAACCTCTCTCTTTCTTTTTAAGTACTCTCCTTTATGTCACTTCTTTTAAGCTCCTCTTTGTTATATTGGGGGATGTTCTTTTATATTACTATTTCTTTAAACTTTATTTTAATATGATTAGAGACCCTATTTGATCTCATCAATCCATTTTTTTTAAGTTTTAAGTGGCGCCGTTAGGCTACCGAGTTTTCGTAAGGGATTTTTCATCTCACTTTTATTCCTGTGAGATTTATTCTACATTTTCCACAATTTCCTTTGAATGGTGTATGTACTGCCCATTATTTTACTAATTGTGTAATATACTTTCGTTTATGAGTATTTACATCAATGTTGTATTGTCCTTATTTCACGGGGCGTATGTTTCGAAAGATACCCATGTCGGTAAGGGAACCTTTCACCCTCCTCTTTTTAAAAGACTTCATTTGTTATGTCTTTTAATTCACATAATATTATGTTGGTATATGTTCTTCTATATCCTTATTGATTTAAATTTTATGTCCATGTGATGATATACCCTTTTTGTCTCTCCTAAACTCATTTTCTAAATTTTCTAGTGACGCTGTTAGGCAGTCAAATTTTTGCTAGGGAACTTCTTAACCCAAATTTGATTCTTTGGGATAAACTTGTACTCCTTAAATATTTCATTCTATGAATATGTGTGAATAACCTCTGATTTTTTACACTTAATATCCACTTATATTTGGTGTATTCGTTTGTCACACATAATTATGTAATTGATTTGTCCTTAAACCAAGGATATCATCTTTGTAAGGGACTTCGTCTCAATCTCCTTTCATTGAGGCATATTTTGTTTTATACAAAACCTTCTTTTATACGGTGTATAAACCCCTTTGAATTTTACGTTTATTCAAAACGAATCTTTTTTATATGAAGCATTTACTAAATGACAAAAGGGAATGTTTTTGTCATACGTATTCGGTGACAACGACTTCTCAACCGCCGTGACCATTATTTGAGTTTCGGATTCCTCTACAAGCCATACCTTCTTTTTAAAAGAAAAATAAATACCATGTTTTACATTTCATTTATTTTGGTATTGAAAATGGTTTTCATAATGTTTTTATGTCAATGTGTTGTATTGATATCTTGTGATTGAAAGGTGTAAATGTTATGTTTCCTTTATGCATGTTTTATGTGATACGATCATGTTATGGTTCTTGGGAATTGTTTTGAAGTCGGGTGGTTCTGTGATAAACTAAGTGCGGGTGAGCTCGATATAGCTCTCTAATTCATTGGGTAACGCGAAGGAGTGAAACATTAAGGTTTCTCTGAATAAATTTAGGGAATATACTGTGGTGGGTATTCCAAACGTAACCAAGAGGGTTTCTCCCTATGTAAGAATGTTATGAATGACTCAAGTTACCTTTTATGTCTTATTATTTCTATGATTTATTCATGATTTGATGAGGTATGTTAAAGTGCCTATGTTTTATGGGTAAATTATGATTTCATTCTTATGTATATATGAACTCATGTTTCCTTTCCATATTTTTTATAACCCTTACTGAGATTTTTATGCTTATCCCAAGTTTTTTGAAATGTTTTTCACAGGTCAAGGGAAAGGTACATGATATGATGATAGTGTCAAGGAAGTGTCAAGAAAGAATCCATGTTTTATTTTAAATATGTTTCTGTTGATGGAAAAAAATTAATACTATCTTTATGTAACCACTTTGTTTAAATGTGTAATGTAATGCAAGTTTTATGATCTAATTCTCTAAAACTCTAAACCTGAAAAGATCCTCAATGTGTAATCTTGTAGTAACTCAAGATTAAGTAAGGTATAAGGCTAGGGCCTTATAAATATAGTGAATGTTGTTTCATTTAAGGTACTAATAATTTTCTTCTGGATCTCATAGTGTTTAAAATTTTGTGCATGATGTGGAAGGTCAATCTTTTAAATAATGTGAAACTTAGGATGATATTAATTTAACTTCAAAGTTATAACCATATCATTTTAATGAATTGTTGAGGACCACTGAGGATTCCTTATATCGTGGTTGCAAGATAAGAAAATTTGAGGCAGTTTCTAAATTTATGGTTATTAAATCAAATAATAGAACATCAAATTGTATTTTGATCAGATATTATCTTTGGTAAAAACTCTACTACCAAAAGGAAATATGTTGCCTACAAATTTCTATGATAGAATGAGGTTGGTTCATATTTGGGTCTTGGTTATTAGAATATTCATGCATGTTCAAACAATTTCATATTATATTATGGTGAAAATGATTTGTTGCATAGTTGTCCCACATGTGGAAAATCGAGGTATAAAGAGGTTCAATAAGGATTGTCTGGATTGATTCACATAAAATAATGGTGATATTTCTTGATTACAACCAGATTGTAACATTTATTTATGTCTCAGAACACAGCGACATTGATTTCATGGCATGAAACCAATATTTTAACTGGTAAAAAATTATATCATCCCTATTATGGGGATTCATGGACACATTTTGACCAAGTGAATCTATCTTTTTCTTTAGAAGATAAAAACGTGTAATTGGGTCTTTCTACTGATGGTTTTTGTCCATTTGGTTCTTACAGTAGTTAGTAGTCATGTTGTCATGTCTTTATAATTCTGTAAAATTTACCTCCTTGAA
Organism: Viscum album; assembly: GCA_963277665.1. NCBI lineage: Eukaryota > Viridiplantae > Streptophyta > Magnoliopsida > Santalales > Viscaceae > Viscum > Viscum album. The sequence continues at coordinate 1,606,257,119 of OY728161.1, forward strand.
TGTTGATGAAAGAACCATATATATTTTTGACCTTATTAATTCCATGACATCTAAAAAGAAATATTTATGTTTATTTGAAACCATTGATTGAAAAATTAAATTTTTTGTGGACTAAAGGTGCTAGTACATTTGATTTGGCTACGAAAAAAAATTTAATAATGAAATATGCATTGATGTGGACAATTAGTGACTTCCTAACAAATGTTATATTATCAGGATGGAGTACACATGGTCCAAAATCATGTCTATATTGTATGAGAGATGCAAAGTGTTTATTATCCTCAATGAAAAAAATATTTTTTTCAACTATCATTGTAGATTCCATCCAACTGATCATCCTTTTTAGAGAAACAAATATCATTTCAAAAAAGGAACTACTAAATGAGATACACCTCCAAAAATGATCTCAGTTACAGAGTTAAAAAATTGTCTCTTCATTACATCCCATCACATGGGGACCATCAATAAAACAATAAAAAATTGATGGCTTTGGAAAAGAACACAATTAGATAAAACAGATCAATTTTTGGGTTCTTCTATATTGGTCTAATATGTTATTCCATCACATGTTGGATGTCATCTATAATGGGAATAAAAATTTTGAAATGTTTTTTCATATAGTTTTTGACACACAAGGTAAGACCAATGATATTTTAAAGGTACGATTAGATCTTTCCCAAATTTGTAGGTGACCAGAAATTGAACTGTTTGAAAATGTCAGATCATAGAATTTAATGAAGCCAAAATCAAATTATACACTCTCTAAAGAGAATAAATTATTATTTTTTTAGTGGATTATAGATTTTAGACTTTCATATGGTTATGGTTATAATTTGGGAAGAAGTGTTAGAAATGGTAATATTAATGGATTAAAAATTCATGACTGTCATGTTATACTAGAATAAAATCAACTGATTGTATTAAGAGTTATATTGAATTATATGTTTTGGGATGTGCTAACAGATGTAAAATATATTTTGTGACACATGTTTGCAGTGACAAGTGACTGTGATGGATTATGAATATAATAAGAAGATTTTGTTTTAATTATATGTAAACTAGAAGAAATCATCCCACCAATATTGTTTGACTCCATGGAACATTTGATATTACATTTGCAGCATGAAGAAAAATACGGAGTACCAGTACAGTTCTAATTGTTGTAACCATTCGGGAGATACATACAGAATTTGAAGAAAAAAGTTTGTAACAAAGAATCAATTGAAGGTTTAATTGAAGAATATTATTTTCCAAAGGAAATTTTGTTTTTCTCCTCCCAATAATTTCAATATGAATATCCATAAAAACAGAATTGTATGGGCCTAAATGAGGGAACATTGGAGGATGAAATTGGAAATCAATTATCAATTTTCAACTAGCCTGATAGTGGCTTCAATGGAGTTCATGAATGTTGTATTTTAGATTATCAACATCATAGTGCTCATACATATGTTCTTATCAACTACAACGAAACAACTCCATTTATACATTCTCTTATCTTTTATTCTATAATTATTGTTATAGTAAATTAATATTCTTTTATTATTTGGTTATATGATATTTATATCAAGAAACAACTTCTAGAAATTACAACAACTTCCTTTTAAGAACGTTGATAAAAAAACATTTCTTAGTAGCCTCAAAAAGTTGTAACATAAATTATTTTTTGTTTAACTTCTAAAATTATTTCATTATCTCATATATTGATTTTTGTTTTGAAAAAATCAATTATCTCATCATGTTGATAAAATAGGTAATCGATTGTGTGTATTTAGTAACCCACCATCAAAAATGGTTAAATCTTATAATACATAAATGGAGAATGGTTATTGATTTCAAAAACGTGCATATGGGGAATAAAAAACAATGAATAATTGTGAGTTCTTGAGAGGATCCCTTTATTGAGAAATAGAAGTTGAATTTTATATCATGCTAAAGAAAAGTTTTGAAATATATTATCTGGGAAAACATTACATAACAATGTTTAAATTTCAATGTTGGATACTGAGAGAGCCTTGAATGTTCATAAAACCCATGGAATAATTGATGTTAAATATAAAATTCCTCTTGTAGTAAATTAACCATTTATATTGGATCATCTAGAAGATAAAATTTATAATTCAAAATATTGTGCTACCTTAAGAGAGTTGAGAGATTGGTGTAGCATAATATAAATTTAATCTCATGAAAATATTTTTACTCAATGTGAATGTGGTTACACTAAATTTAAGGAATTGAAATTTTCAAGAGGCTAGAGGATGTTCCAAATTTATTTTTTTTCAAAAAGATACATGAATATCAATGATTAAACCGCACATTTGTGGTTCGATGGAGAATATGATGTTAACAATATTACAAATGAATTTGAAATGACAAGAGATGATGAAACTGAAACTCATATATAAATTGATGTTGTTAAAGATGAATATGACGACATTAACATCTTCAGATATAAATATGAGGATGAAGATGGACATCGACACAATTAAATGCGGGTTATAATCATATAATATATATATATAATTGTTGTTTTCAAGTATTTTCTAATAACAGTCATTTCGTGTTTTAGATGGATGAGGATTTGTTTCGTATGTTTGAGGGAGCTAATCTACTTTTGGACGATTAAGATGTTGGGTCATCTGACCCTCATACTACTAGCGGATTGGAGGGGACTCGAAGGGGGAATGGTCTTATGGGTTTGATGATTGTTGACTAGATCCTCAAGTTATGTCTACGTCTTGGCTTCGATCTACATGTGTAGAGGTATGTATACCTATGTATTTTAGTTATTTTTCAAATAATTTATTTAAATCCTAATTATTTTATTATTATTTTTATCATAGCTTTTTACATATAGATACTAAACAGTGGAGGGTTATATTGAACAATTATTTTTCTAAAGCATGAGTCTAATGGGATAAAATTATTGTTGATGTGCATCACTGAATGTTCTATCATTGGATGGAATGTAAATAAGTAATATTTATTTTTAAGTTAATTTAATTAATAACTTAATATTATAAATTGTTTGCAGGGTTTATGGTATCTTGTCAATGAGAGCATGTGTGGTGCTATCTGGAAGGCATGGCATGGAACTATGTGTCTGTGATGCAGTCAATTTTTGAAGAATTTGAGAACGAATGAAATGGAGAAAGGAGTGATAGATTTTGATGAGTCCTTTCATGATCCCTGACCTTATTACATTTAATCTCATGTTTTGGGATGGATTATGTTCACACTGGTTGGGTGGTCATTTTTAGAGGAGATCATTGGTTTGTCGACAAAACCGGAGGAGACAAGAGGTGACACATCGAGATGGTAGTCATATATTCTGTACGCATATAGAGTATATCGTAAGTACTATTTTTTAAATTTTTTATATAACGTTATTTGTAAATTTTTTATTTTATATTAATATAGGTAGTCAAAAAACTGATATTTCAGAGTTCAATGTTTATAGAAGGATGTATAGTGATCTAACCACTGGAGTGATTAGAGGTGCTCGCCAATGTCATATTATGGTTAGGTTATATTCATTTAGATTTTTACATTTAACTGCAAATAATATTTGAACTGTATTACTTTTAAATTGTAAATGAATGATTCAATGTATCATACACAGATTGAGAGTCATGTTGAGACCGATACTTAGACCATTATCCACATATTTAATGAGACATCATGGATGTAGGTGAACCAGTATGCTTTTGAGAAAGAATGAGTAATTGGTATTGGATCTCGATTCATGCCTATGGATTATTAATGAACCACTGTGATATAAGCATCCAGCTCAAGAGGAGCCAGTGTGGAGTCATCATCATCTGTTGCGTGGTATCTGAAGCAGCTATGATCTCTAAGTGAGCTTATAGGGTGTATGTGTAGGGAGAAGGAGAAGATGAGACAATGTCAACAGCATGAAGAGTTCCTTCAATAGTAGTAGTTGCAGAAAGAGATGCAATGGTTATGCATCAATGGCTGCATCATCAGGAGTATGAGTATTTGGAGTACCTGTGACATCTCACTCGTGTTTTTGGGATGCATTTCCTTCCACCATCTCATCCAGCTACTCTAGAAGACCATCCCCCGCAGGGATCTATTTATTGTTTATGATAAAACATTTGAATGTATTTTTTGTTTATAATATTAACTATTTACCTTTCAGTATAGTATGTTTTTATTATTATTGCGAATATGAAATTTCTTATTATTATTTTTTTATTATTTTTCTTTATTTAATTTTTATAATTTTCTTAATTATTATTTTTTATTATTTTATTTTTATTATTTTTTGTGAATATTGAGTTTTTCATTATGTTTACTTTTTTTATTATATTAGTAATATTAATATTAATAATATTTTTATTATTATTATAATATCGATATTATTTTTATTATTAGTATATTAATATTATTTTATAATTTTATAATTTATTTTATTTTACTAATATTAATATTATTATTTTATTAATATTAATATTATTTTATTATTATTATTATATTTTAAATTTTTTAAACATTTTGTGATGGGACCACTCGCAAATAGTATTTGCAACGGCCCACCGAAAAAATGTTTAAAAAACATAGCAAGTCCCTTTGCAATGTGGCGCATCGCCAAAATGCTAATTAAAAAAATATGAGAAAGGTATTTGGGATGTATCCATTTATATTAATAAATATTGGTTTTTTCAATAGACCATGGAAAAAAACAATATTTACCGTGCCCTTTTCTGAAATGGGGCATTTGCAGTGAGATCCCATCGCAAATAACCCATTTTCTAGAAGTGTTCTTTCCATTATAATTTGATTTATCCATTGAAAAGAAGTGTGATTCAGTATGATATCATTAATATAATCATCATTAGCCATCCAAAGTATAAGGGCATATTGTTTCAAAAGATATTATTCCTACAGAGGTGGTGGAATCATAGATGTTGACATAGATGAAATAACATTAATTCACATTCCAAAAAATTCATTGAAAATAGGTGAAAGTATAATTTTAATTGGGTACCTTTAAAAACTAAAAATCCAAAATCAAATGGAAAATTTATTTAATTTTAAAAATAACTATGTATGACAATAAAATAATCATTAATAAAAATAATATTTATCATAGTGCTAAAATTTAGTCAAGTTGTATATGTTAAATTAACTTTATTTTCATACTTTTGTAAAGAATATAGAAAGGTATACTATAGGAAATTTTTTACGGGTCATTTTTAAATGTTTACTAAAAAATTCATATGCAGTTTTTTTTAAATCATTAAATTATATAAAAAATACATAAAAACATTTATAAATTCATGGATATGAATGGAAAAAGGATCATGACCAAAAGGTGAAAAATTATCTTCATCTTCTTGAGTACCAAAGATAAAAAGGAATAACATAAATCATTTCAACCTAAAAAGTATCATATAATAATAAAAATATGTTTCATGAAAATAAGACTATACAACTTTCACCAAAGGAATATTTAATATAAATAGTCCTGTAATAAAATAAGATTGTAATATAAAACCATTACTTCCATCGTAACATTCGAATAAAAATTCATTAGAATAATGAATGTCCTATATATGTAAAAAATTATTTAATTAAAAGAAGTGATATGTCAAAAATAATTCATAGGGTATTAAGTCCACGATAAAAAGAAATAATGGTTTATGAATTTAAACATCTCTCAATAAAATGGGGATGAGACAAAGATAAAAATAAAAATATCATAAAAATTGAAGTCATAATTAATCCCTAAAGTTATTATTGAAACATATTTAAATTGACATAAAATATTTATTAAAATATAATAAAAAAATTTAGATTTTAATTTACATATAATCCTAGCATAAACATTCCAATGAAGAAGAGTTATAAACCAGTGAAAGGAAATTATGTTATTAAACCCCTCACAACTTTGGTAACATCCGAATAAAAACCCCTTCAATGAAATAACATGAACAGTAAGAGAAAATACCATGATTTATGAATGATTCAGTATATTAATTTTAAAAGGTTAATTATATACATTTATAAAAGAAATTATTTTTATAACATTAAGACATTCTTCAGTGAAATAAAATTAAGAAAAAATCCCTTACCTAAAATTCAAACATGATAAAAATGTCCTCAGGCTCCTTAATAATAAACATATATATTATTTATTTGATAATGAAAAAAATATAGGACAATCCCATTATCATTAATCCATTTTTTTAATTTATTTAAATAACATATTTAATTTATTAATTGGTTAAATCCACATCATGTGTTTGGAGGTCATTCAGTTCCAAACTGAAAAATGACTTTTGTTTGTTGATGTTGTTCAAAAGTTTCATTGTTAAATAGTATATAGAATATTATTCATGAAATAGTTATAATTTTTATAAAATAATATTTTTTGAATTAATATATGAATGGATTAGAACAAAAATGAATCATATTGCTTCATAGAGGTGGTAATCAACATGTATGTACGAACTACATTATTATTTTCCAATGGATATAGAGTAAGGAAAAAAGATGATATATTGTTTTTAAATAATGTTGATGATTACATTAATATCATAAATATATACATTAAATTCATCTTTGAAAATATCCATGAAATCTATTGATGGAAAACTAAACACATTGCTTCAAGGAGGTGGTGATAGTCCATACATAAGAACTAACATTATTTTCAATCACTATTGGATATAAAAGATTATAAAAATGGTTTTAACATAGTTATTATTGCATTTAATTATATTTTTGATACAGATGTTGTTATATCAATATGGTTTAAGATGATTTAATGGAGGAATATGAAAAATTAAAATGAAAATGATTGATTATGATGATTATATTCTCTTCGAAAAACCAATATAGGCTATGATTTTAAAACACATAGGTTGGTAACTTGGTTATATTAGGAATTATATAAAATAGTGAGGAATATTGGGAGTATATTTTGAATAATCATTATTGAGATGTTATCTCAAGATGTGCGGGTAAAAGAAGAATGGTTGTGTCCCTTTATAAGTGAGGATAGGGGCACCCATGGAATTTCTATGATTATAAAAATAATACAAATTAATTTTTAAGTTCATTTTGATAAAAATGTTTTATTTATTATATGTTTTTAAAAAATTAAAAGAAATATCATATTAAAAAATTTATATATGTTTAGGTGATGTTTTAATCTTTATATCTTATTTTTAACAACAAGTTAACCATTATAAAAAATACATTGATAACAATGCTTTTAACTTATTAGGGGTCCAGAATGTTACAATAAAAGGAAAAGTGATTCAACAATAAAAATAGATGTTATTATAATACTTATCTGACTAACATGGAAAATTATAATGTCCTAATTTATTTTAAATGATTTTGTAAAATATAATTTAACATAATGTACCATTAATATCCTTCTCAATACTAATATCATATTTTGACCATAAAAATATCATAACAGTAATGATGTTTGAATATAAAATTCATAAAATAAATTAAAACATTTATTTTATCTAAAAAAATATTTCTAATCCCTAAATTTCCCTAACATATATTTCATTAAATTTATTATAATTATTTACTTGATTATTCTACTACATGGACAAGCATTATGACATTGTTACATAAGAATATTGTGCAATTATTTAATAACTAAAATTTCTAAAAAAATCATAATAATTTAAAGTTATTCATAATTATTTTCACTATTCTTAAATTTCTTTTATCCGTATCAAAAAATATTATATTTATTTAATGTAAGGAATTGGCATTTTAGAAAATTTCCTATACTTAAAAAAAATTAAAAAGTTAATGGTCAAATAAAAATGAAATAAAAATCTGATATTTCAAAATAATTCAATGGGTGGTATAAGTGAACTTATAAAATGAAATATAGTAAATTTATTGATTATTTTTATCCTTTGTTTCATTTGTTATTATTTTCTTCCTATTTTACCCTTACTGACAGGACAAATATTATCCCAGGTTACTAATGACTAAAACCAAAAAAAAAGTTGAACTACTTATGAAATTTTTAATTTCTTATTCAAAATATAGAATCTAATGTGTTATATTCTGTAAGACCCCGAGATTTTATGAAAAATATTATTTTTAATTTCATTAATGTCTTGTGTTTTACGCTACACCAAAAGAATCTTGCACAACACGCATCCTTGACTTTCCTTGCATTACACGCAATCAGGACCTTCCTCGATAGCGTGTGTAGTACGCAATACCGAGTTTCACTAAACAACGATATGCTATTAAAATATTATTAAAACTAGCCGTTATGAATAGTAATAACCACTTTCTGAAATTTTGTAAATTTTATTTTTCAAAATGGACTTCATTTTTGGATTCGGAATATCGAAATTAGCTTAGGGTGAAATTTTGGTACTTTTCGGATAACTTTCATTTTTTGATGAATAGTTAAAATTACTAAATTTTAATTAAAAACAGCTTTTTTAATCGAAATAATTAATAGTGATAAATTATTAATTTGAGTGGTTTTAAAGTATATTTAGAATATATTTTTACAATTTAATACAATGTTGGTCATTGGATGTAATTTCACATTTAAACCAGTTATAAACAAGTGTCAATCTTTTGATAGTTATTATCTCTTAAAAACTCTATTTGTTTTGACGACGGGAATTAATTTTTAAATTAGTTAATGTAACTGATATGTTTTGAATTTTGTAAAATAGATATCATTTTTTAGTTCATAATATCAAATATAGCTTAGGCCTAATTTTTGATATTTTTCTGGAAACTTTCATTTTTTGATGAATAGTGAAACCACTAAGTGGTAGTAAAAAAAATGAATTTTTCATAAAACTTAATTTTACCACTTTTGTGAGTGGAATTTAAAAAATCCGAGAGACACGTTTGATTTCAGTAAGTAAAATTTGGTTCAATGAGATTAAATAATTTTTGGTGAATAGTAACTTTTTACTTTTTTTTACCACGGTTAAAAGTAAATAGGGTAATTAAGGGTAAAAATGATATTATTATTACCCTAACACATGTCCTAATTCTATTAGATAAGTGTAATTCGACCAAAAACAACCATATGAATAAAATATGATCATTTAGGCCCACTTGGATTAGATTAGGACATTTATTATTAATTTATTTAAAGGAGGGTTAAAATAGTTAAAATCAAAGTTTAATAAGTAAATCATTTTTAATATAGGGTTATACATAATATAAATTAGACTATAAAAACTAATTAGAAATATAAAAATATTTCCTACATAATGATATTTTATTTATAATTTTTAAACATTAAATAAATTAATTTATTTACGACACAATGATGATGCAGTAATTACCATAATAGTGAAAAATTATAATAATTGATATTATAAATACCCAAATAAATATAATTTGAGACTTTTTATGACTTAAACAAATTTTCTAGGTTAATATGACATGTTATTGTTGATTTAAGTAACTTGGTTTGAACTTATCATTCTGTTATGAATTTCATAAAAATCATTCAAAATTGACATAAATTAGTTTTTAAAACAAATATTATATTATTAATTGTTATTTTATTCCTAAAAATCTAAGGTTCGGCCAAATGTATTATATAAGATTATATATATTAATAATAAACAACTTGGGGTTCGTTTGGCTTGATATAGTAAGTTTATAAACCATATAGTGTAAGAAAAAAAAGACACGGTAAAAGTTAAATTATTTAACTTAGAGTTAAATCTAATTGATAAGGTTAAAATAATAACCTAAACTTGTCTAAATCCTATTGTATGAGAGTATTTCGACCCATCCCCACTTTAGCTTCGAAATAAGACCCTTTGGAACCATTATAAACCGAATTTGACTTTAATATAAAATAATATTTTGAGATTTTCCTAAGGTGCCCCTCTCCTCCCTTATAAAAGGGCAGCTCCTCCCTCTCCTCCTCACACAAATTTGAGAATTCAAGCTCGTCAAACCCCTGCCAAAATCTCTTCTCCACTTCCCTAGTATCATCCTAGATTTCATGGTCTTCTTCAAATACCATTCTTAGTTCTTTAAGTGGAGGTTAAGAAAAGGTGCGTCAAAAAGAGGTAATATCCATTACCAATCTTTTTCAATTTCTTTCCTCTTTAACTTCTTCTTCTTTAGTTGTTTCATGATAAAGTAATAACATAAGTATTTATTATATACTGATATGTTATTATAAATATGAAACAACTCTAATTAACCTTCTATCCATCCTACGGAAAAAGGAAATCACCGCGCGTGCGTACGTATGAAATACCGTCTCCACGATGTAGTGTAATCTATTTTCCACCACCACCTTACTTGGATGGGTATAATGGTGTACATAATAACTATATATGATTATTGTAAAGTGATATTGATTATTAAATAGTATACATGCACTTCAATACAATGCCACGATCATGAGAACGATATCATCGCTCGTGCGTACGTACGGACTACCGTCTCCACGACGCGTTGAGATTCATTCTCCACGTTAACCATTCATGAATGATTATAAAGTATATATAATAAGTATTAATGAAATATATGACATAATAATGATACTGGATTTATGTGTATATATATGTATGTCATCTACTTAATTCCATTCAATTCAATAAGGAAACGAAAACAGCGTTCATGCGTACGTACGGCCTACCGTCTCCATGAACGGTGTATTTCTTTCCATTTATCAATCCATTATATATATGTATATTCTGAATATATATTATATATAAATCATGTTTTATATTCTTGAATTAATTAATCATGATCTAAGTAATCATATGAATAATTACAAGTTAAAACACGAACGACAAATGAGACGATTTTACCCAAAACACTACTTTAACATGAATTTACAAAATAACGGGTAATATAAAGTCATAAGTGAACCATATATGATATAATAACAATGAATATGATTCTGTAATAATTCAATGAAATTATTTAAATCATTATACATGAGGTTCGGACACTTACGAATCAAATCGGACCTAAGGTAAGGGAAATATCACAATCTCATTTTTATCCGAGATTGTTTATACTTTGTATTTTCTGGGGTTATTTCTATCATCCATTTCCATGTTTTATAAAAGTGTTTTCATGTATGTTTAATGTCCTTTTTACCTATTTTTAATTTTACCACATGGTATGTAAGGAATCATTCTTTTGTTTATGTTACGAGGTACTTTCTGACTTTTCTGACAAAAGTATGAGAAGAATGTTTTCTTTTAACTCATACGGCATGAATGGATTTTTAAAACATTATTTCCAAGAAGCTTACTTTACATGATTTCAAGTTTATTTTTAATCAACTTCTTTTAGTTTAGAATTGTATGACATGTTAAGAAAGGAAAATTATTTTTGAAGTAGAAAGGATATTTTCATCAAGAATGGAGTTCAAGTGTTTTATCAAAATTATTTTCCATCTAAGATAATAAAGGGTTTTGTTTCTATACATATTATTACATTGATTTGATTATGTTGTGATGGAATTATATTTTTATGAATTCCTTTATCTTATATGAATTGTTTTATGATGTCATGATGTTTAAGATTCCCATTTTTATTATATGGGTTATTCTATGATGTATGGTTTATGATTTTGTGGCACACATAAGAATGGTATCATTATGAGATGGGTGGGACCTATATCTCCCTCCAATGCATTGGGTAAATATTTTATATCTCATGAGATAGACATGGCTGGAATGTTAGGTTATACCGGTTCAGTGAAACAGGACTGAAACGAGGGTGACTCAGTTCAGAAACGGACTTTGTCCACTAACATAGTCTTGGAAATGAGTCTTGAATAATAAGAAATGATTCTCTATGATTATGTGTGTATGCCACAAAGTTTCATGTTTAAAGTTATTATTATTGGGATTTCATTTCACTACTATGATTTATCCCATGTTATGAAATTATGCTCTCTTTTGCAGGTTAAGATTTCCAAAATGTTATGTTCTTATGAATATGATGTGATTGATATTTCTTTTGTTTACCCTTACTGAGCATTTGATCTCACCCTTTTATGTTTTCTTTTCCCCAGGATATAAAGAAAGGCTTTAGGTAAAAAAAGGGAAGATCTTTATGGGAGATGTTGAAGATCTTTCACCATGATTAGAAGATTATATTCTGAGTTTCCAAAGACACTAAACTATTACGATCCTTGTGTGTGTGTTTTTGTAATGTACTAAGTATTCCGCAAAAGTAATGTAATGTCCATGTACATCAAGCTTCGGGTCTCTAAAATTGGTATCAGAGAAAAGGTTTAGTCAACCTTTGGAAACTAGGATGCGAAAACGTTAGTGAGATCCCTAGATATATTTCTAAGGTATGTCCAGGGATGTCCCTAAGGATAAGTATACGTATAGGATACAGTCCTAGAACTACTGTAATGATCATAGAATTTAACCTAAGATGATAGATATTGATGGAACTCCCCCTTTACTATTTTGTTTTCCATAGCATGATTTTTTCCTCTCACACTATTCTTTTTGGGTTTTAGAAAATGGCTGGAAACAGGAAGATTCACGATAATGGAGGATATGACAGACAATGGAATGATATTCTTCATGAGAAACCAAATGAAATGGGATCTGGAAGTCCAAACATCGTTATTATTCCTAATCAGAAATCTCATAATATGTTCAATAATCTCAACTTTGGTAAGTTTCCCAACTCAGATAATAAGACAAAGATGGAGTTTCATGATGATTATAAAGGAAAGAAAGTTCAATTTCCCTCATGTAAATCATGTGGGAAGAGGCATCAGGGAGATTGTTTCAAAGGAATTGGAAGATGCTTTGGGTGTGGAAAAGAAGGACACAAAGCCAGTAAGTGCAAAGGAAAAGGTTCAGTTAACACCATAGACAAGGATAATGGTATTGCTATGACATCAACAATGATTAGATGTTTTAAATGTGGAATGTACGGGCATTATGCAAACCAATTCCCTAATAGAAAATCTCATGAAGAGAATCAGCATGGTCATATGGGTAGTATTTATGTGGATGATGATGAGGAGACTACAAATGATATATGAGCTGAAAGAAGTGTTGAAGCTCAGTCAGTTGTTTTAGAAGGTAGTGGAATGATTGTATGTTTATCGAGAGTAATGTTGTATAGTTAATGGTACAATGGAATAAAGAATCATATAAAGATTGTTACACTATTTTTTTCCTAAAAGTATTTGAAAGTATATGTTGAATGGTACCAGTAACCATGGAAGGTTATTCAGATATTTTTGTAAAGTAGATGATATGCGCATAATGAAGGAATAAGAAAATAATGAGATGTTTTATTGTATTCATGAGCTCATGATTGATATAAGGACTAAGTGATATCATGGTTTGAGTATATAGAATTTTGAGGATTTTGGTATGTGGAAAGTGTTAACTTTTAACTGCATTCATGTTTTCATTAAGGTTCAATGGGTATTCAAGAGAATACATGATTAAGGCCTTTGAATGTTTGGAATGTGACCAACAAGACATATCTTATGATATATGGGGATCAACGATGGTATTAAATCTCTGGTAATCATTTTCACTATATTATGAGAATGGACTACAGTATTATGGATAAGCCTAAAGATTAGAATGGATTATGTTGGACATAAGTTAGTATTGTTTAAGGATAGAAGTTTTTTCGATATTATTGATGGGATGTTATAGTAATATAGTTTTAGAAAAAGGGCAACCTGCAGGACGGGCGATAGCCCATCGCGTCGAACAAGGCCGTGGGAATCGAACCCACAACTGAAGTGAGACTAGCCTTTATCACCTACCACTGGCCTACAAAAAGTCCCTGGTTAGTTGAAACCAGTTTTATTTTATTAAACGGTATGATATATGAAGTATAAGTTCATTTTTTGAACCATATACGATTAACCATAAGATGGACTTATTACTTTTTCTATCCTTTTGTTTGAAAGAGATGGAATAACCCATCATTCTATCACAAGATCTGCTAACACATCACGAATAACAAATTCAACTTCATTTCTTTAAGGGATGAAGTGGAAATTGTTCAATTTACGAACAACAGTGATATTTTACCAAAATCAAGCAAGTATTTATTCTAATTAAAAAATTTCAACTTTAGGGAAATGATATTGAAAACCAAAAATGTTGCCCTAGTGCCCTTATATCCGATTAATCATATGGTACCCTAAATCATCACAAATTCATGGCATTGTGATTACTAGATTTTCCATAGTCATGTTCTCTACCACTCTCCATCAGAACATGATGGTTAGATTTCTCTTCCATATCCATATTTTCACCTATGTGGAAACCCAGTGATTAGTTTATTTGGGTAACCATTACATTTCATACTTTTTTTAAAAAAATTGGTTTTGGTATTCCTTATTACGATGTGGGTTTCTATCAAAGAAACTTTCGAATAGTAAACCACTTATAACCCCGACGAATTTCGAGGGTGAAATTCATTTTAAGGGGGGTAGAATGTAAGACCCCGAGATTTTATGAAAAATGTTCTTTTTAATTTCATTAATGTCTTGTATTGTACGCTACACCAAAATGATCTTTCACAAAACGCATCCTTGACTTGCATTGCATTACACGCAATCACGACCTTCCTCGATAGCGTGTGTAGTACGCAATACCGAGTTTCACTAAACAACGATATGCTATTAAAATATTATTAAAACTAGCCGTTATGAATAGTAATGACCACTTTTTGAAATTTTGTAAATTTTATTTTTCAAAATGGACTTCATTTTTGGATTCGGAATATCGAAATTAGCTTAGGGTGAAATTTTGGTACTTTTCAGATAACTTTCATTTTCTGATGAATAGTGAAAATTACTAAATTTTAATTAAAAACAACTTTTTTAATCGAAATAATTAATAGTGATAAATTATTAATTTGAGTGGTTTTAAAGTATATTTAGAATATATTTTTACAATTTAATACAATTTTGTTCATTGGATGTAATTTCACATTTAAACCAGTTATAAACAAGTGTCAATCTTTTGATAGTTATTATCTCTTAAAAACACGCTATTTGTTTTGACGATGGGAATTAATTTTTAAATTAGTTAATGTAACTGATATGTTTTGAATTTGGTAAAATAGACATCATTTTTGAGTTCATAATATCAAATATATCTTAGGCCTAATATTTGGTATTTTTCTGGAAACTTTCATTTTTTGATGAATAGTGAAACCACTAAGTGGTAGTAAAAAAATGAATTTTTCATAAAACTTAATTTTACCGCTTCTGTGGGTGGAATTTCAAAAATCCGAGAGACACAGTTGATGTAAGTAAGTAAAATGTGGTTTAATGAGATGAAAATAATTTTTGGTGAATAGTAACTTTTTACTTTTTTTTACCACGGTTAAAAGTAAATAGGGTAATTAAGGGTAAAAATGATCTTATTATTAGCCTAACACATGTCCTAATTCTATTGGATAAGTGTAATTTGACCAAAAACAACCATAGTAATAAAATATGATCATTTAGGCCCACTTGTATTAGATTAGGACATTTATTATTAATTTATTTAAAGAAGGGTTAAAATAGTTAAAATCAAAGTTTAATAAGTAAATCATTTTTGATATAGGGTTATACATAAGATAAATTAGACTATAAATACTCATTAGAAATATAAAACAATTTCCTACATAATTATATTTTATTTATAATTTTCAGAAATTAAATAAATTAATTTATTTATGACACAATGATGATGCAATAATTACCATAATAGTGAAAAATTATAATAATTGATATTATAAATACCCAAATAAATATAATTTTAGAATTTTTATGACTTGCACTAATTTTCTAGGTTAATATTAAATGTTATTGTTGATTTAAGTAACTTGTTTCGAACTTATCATTCTGTTATGAATTTCATAAAAATCATTTACCAAATAGTGTCAAAATTGACATAAATTAGTTTTTAAAACAAATATTATATTATTAATTGTTATTTTATTCCTAAAAATCTAAGGTTCGGCCAAATGACTTAGATAATATTATATATATTAATAATAAACAACTTGGGGTTCGTTTGGCTTGATATAGTAAGTTTATTAACCATATAGTGTAAGAAAACAAAAAGACACGGTAAAAGTTAAATTATTTAACTTAGAGTTAAATCTAATTGATAAGGTTAAAATAATAACCTAAACTTGTCTAAATCATATTGTATGAGATTATTTCGACCCATCCTCACATTAGAATCAAAATAAGACCCTTTGGAACCATTATAAACCGAATTTGACCTTAATATAAAATAATATTTTGAGATTTTCCTAAGGTGCCCCTCTCCTCCCTTATAAAAGGGCACCTCCTCCCTCTCCTCCTCACACCAATTTGAGCATTCAAGCTCGGCCAAACCCTGAAAAAATCTCTTCTCCACTTCCCTGGTATTATCTTATAGGTCCTGGTC
Organism: Viscum album; assembly: GCA_963277665.1. Taxonomy (NCBI): domain Eukaryota; kingdom Viridiplantae; phylum Streptophyta; class Magnoliopsida; order Santalales; family Viscaceae; genus Viscum; species Viscum album. Next base: position 1,606,273,537 of record OY728161.1, read on the forward strand.
TTCTTCAAAGACCATCCTTATTTCTTTAAGTGGAGGTTAAGAAAAGGCGCGTCAAAAAGAGGTAATATCCATTACCGATCATTTTCAATTTCTTTCTTCTTCAACTTCTTCTTATTTAGTTTTTTCATGATAAAGTAATAACATCAGTATTTCTTATATAGTGATATGTTATTATAAATATGAAACAACTCTAATTAACCTTCTATCCATCCTACAAAAAAAGGAAATCACCATGCGTGCGTACGTACGGAATACCGTCTCCACGCTGTGGTGTAATCTATTTTCCACCACCACCTTACTTGGATGGGTATAATGGTTTAAATAATAACTATATATGATTATTGTAAAGTGATATTGATTCTGAAATAGTATACATACACTTCAATACAATTCCACGATCATGAGAACGATATCATCGCTCGTGCGTACATACGGACTACCGTCTCCACGATGCGATGAGATTCATTCTCCACGTTAACCATTCAAAAATGATTATAAAGTATATATAATAAGTAATCATGAAATATATGAAATAATAATGATACTGGATTTATGTGTATATATATTTATGTCATCTACTTAATTGCATTCAACTCAATAAGGAAACGAAAACAGCGTTCATGCGTACGTACGGCCTACCGTCTCCATGAACGGTGTATTTCTTTCCATTTATCAATCCATTATATATATGTATATTCTGAATATATATTATATATAAATCATGATTTATATTCTGGAATTAATTAATCATGATCTAAGTAATCATATGAACAATTACAAGTTAAAACACGAACGAAAAACGAGACGATTTTACCCAAAACGCTACTTTAACATGAATTTACAAAAGAACGAGTAATATAAAGTCATAACTGAACCATATATGATATAATAACAATGAATATGATTCTGTAATAAGTCAATGACATTATTTAAATCATTATACAGGAGGTTCGGACACTTGCGAAGCAAATCGGACCTAAGGTAAGGGAAATATCACAATCTCATTTTTATCCGAGATTGTTTATACTTGGTATTTACTGGGGTTATTTCTATCATCCATGTCCATGTTTTATAAAATTGTTTTCATGTATTTTTAAAGTCCTTTTTACCCATTTTGACTTTTACCACATGGTATGTAAGGAATCTTTCTTTTTTTATGTTACGAGGTACTTTTTGACTTTTTTGACAAAAGTACGAGAAGAATGTTTTCTTTTAACTCATACGGCATGAATGGATTTTTAAAACATTATTTCCAAGAAGCTTCCTTTACATGTTTTCAAGTTTATTTTTAATCAACTTCTTTTAGTTTAGAATTGTATGACATGTTAAGAAAGGAAAAGTATTTTTGAAGTAGAAAGGATATTTTCCTCAAGAATGGAGTTCAAGTGTTTTATCAAAATTATTTTCCATCTAAGATAATAAAGGGTTTTGATTCTATCCCTATTATTACATTGATTTGATTATGTTGTGATGGAATTATATTTTTATGAATTCCTTTATCTTATATGAATTGTTTTATGATGTCATGATGTTTAAGATTCCCATTTTTATTATATGGGTTATGCTATGGTGTATGGTTTATGATTTTGTGGCACACATAAGAATGGTATCATTATGATATGGGTGGGACCTATATCTCCCTCCAATGAATTGGGTAAAAATTTTATATCTCATGAGATAGACATGCCTGGAACGGTAGGTTATACCGGTTCAGTGAAACAGGACTGAAACGAGGGTGACTCGGTTCAGAAATGGACTTTGTCTACTAAGATAGTCTTGGAAATGAGTCTTGACTAATAAGAAATGATTCTCTATGATTATGTGTGTATTCCACAAAGTTTCATGTTTTAAGTTATGATTATTGGGATTTCATTTCACTACTATGATTTATCCCATGTTATGAAATTATGCTCTCTTTTGCAGGTTAAGATTTCCAAAATGTTATGTTCTTATGAATATGATGTGATTGATATTTCTTTTGTTTACCCTTAATGAGTATTTGAGATCACCCTTTTATGTTTTCTTTTACCAAGGATATAAAGAAAGGTTTTCGGTAAAAAAAGGGAAGATCTTTATGGGAGATGTTGAAGATCTTTCACCACAATTAGAAGATTATATTCCGAGTTTCCAAAGACACTAAACTATTACGATCCTTGTGTGTGTGTTTTTGTTACTTACTAAGTATTCCACAGAATTAATGTAATGTCCCTGTACATCAAGCTTCGGGTCTCTACATATTCAATACCTATAGGAGACACATATTAATTTTAAAATAAACCTGAAAATTTGATGGAAAACATTTTTATAGACAAAAAACATTTTTGGTATAAAAATAATTATATACCAAAATTTAGAATTATGTATATTAGAATAAAAATAATTGAACTGTGTTTAATTAAAATTAAAAAATTAAAATTTTATATAAATATAAAGTAATTAATATTTATATATAAATTAATGGAAGAGGTTTTCTTCTAAAAAATATTTTTTACTATTTATTGAAAAAATAATAATTTTATAAAAATTCAAAAATACCCCCAAATTTTTATGTGTTGATTAAAAAAAATAATATCATTTTTATTTAATAAAAATTAAAATATTGGTAGAACGTAATTATAATATTTTTTCAAAAAAACAATATAAATAAAATGTCTTTTTGACGTACAAAATGGATTTACTAAAAATTGATTTATTATTTACAAAGATTTTATCTATAAATTTTTATTGAGTAATTAATTTATATGTATATATATACACATGATTTGTTTCATAATGTGACCACTTATATAAATATCCCCTAATTAAATTACGTGGTTATAAATTTCGTATTTAAATTATAACATTTCATAATCATTATAGCCTAGTGTTACGTTTCATGTACACTATTGATCATATTGTTTTTTTAATATCAAAGACAATTAATATCCTATACATTAGAAAATTTTAGAGTGAAGATATATAGTCCTTAAATAAACATATATAGTTAATCCCATCAGTTTCAAGAAGTAGGAGTTTGGCATAAAAAATAATCTAGAACCACCTAAGATAATGGAATGAGGATATTTATGCCATTAAAATTTTAGATGTATATAAATGTGAATAAAAACCATGATTTCACATTAGATATAAACAGTTTATATAGATATAGTAGGTATCCTAGAGGAAATTATTGATATATAAAATATTTAAAAATCTCTATAAATTGAGAGGATGAAATTATTGTAATGTGTATAGAAAACAAAAAAGATGGAATTAATAGATTTATAGGTAATTTACTAGATTAAGATAAGATTTTGTGACCAAATTTTAGACATGATACAAAATGATGAATTTATACTTTTTTAGGATTTAAGAGGGGATTAGAAGATCTCTATTAAGGTGTTGGAGTGTTTGAATGGTAAAAATATTACATTCCCCAATAGTTTTATTTTAATATTTTATGGGTGAAAAGAAAAATTACCATCAAGATTAGAAAAAAAATTGTATTTAACTCAGGTATTTGGTATAAGTCATTTAGATACCTGATGGTCATGAAAGCGGTCCTATAACCACTAGACTTCCACCTAGTTCATAGTGAACACAACACAATGATAACTCCATTTATCCTCTCCCCTCCTTATCCCAAAATCCCCCAAACCATTCTCTGAGTTAAAATTATACCACAAAAGATGTTAAATGAAACAAATACCAATAAAAACAAAACTAAGTTGTCATGTTATTTATAATCACCTATCTATCAGTATTATCATCTTTAATATGCTTCAACAAGCTTCCAAAGGGAATAAATATAGGCATTGTATTTTCATTTCAGTATCTCAATCCAAATATTCATCTCGGAGTTTTCCATGAAATCGCTTGACTTGAATAAGAGGGACCAATTTTCCTTGAAACAAGATTTATATCATATCAAGGATTTATATGGGATTCACTATATATAATTCAACAAAACTCCATATGAATATCAGCAATTTGTATCATATATTTTGGGTTAGGAATACGATTCATCGATTGAGAAACATGGATCATTTTTTGTATGGTGCTAAACATCTATTGTATGGCCAGTTGATTATCCTCATTCTTAAAACTAATAAGAATTCAAAACTCAGAAAATATGTATGGTTGAATATACTTTTCCTAGTGTAGAACATAAAAATGAAAACAAGAGGTAATGAAATTATGTTTTAAAAATAACTTAAAATTTATGTCCCCCATAAGTGTAAGGCTAGTCAGTTTTTCCAAATTACCAAACTGATCAAATATCAGATTAACTAGTTTTTCTTCAAATGAATAAATAATATGTATGAAATCGATTAAAATAGGTGATAAATAAAAAAATAAATATTTTAATAAATACTAATGAAATTATTTAATTTGATTGATTTTAAAATATTAGTATTATAGTAAATATTAATAGAAGTATAAAAATATTTGAAATTGTAACATGAAAATAATGATGTTCAAGAAAAAAACATGGTGTATTGGTTTAAAAATGAATACTAATTTATAATATATTTTTAAACAACACAACTAGACCAAATTATAAGGTGGATGTGTATACCTGATTCATGGAATCCATAATATTAAACATGTAATATGTTTTAACTTATTTTAAAACCTATTGGATGGTCGTTCTTTATATACATGAAATCTCTTCACTTAACCTATTGGTAGAATATTCCATAAACATAATAAAAGTTCGTGAGCTATACCATTATATCCATGTATTCTCTCAATACATATGATAATAAATTTATCTCTCTTAATATTCATAATATCCCCCAAACACATTTGATCAGTTAAAGAACAATTACAATTGAAATACTATGAGAAATACAAGGACAACGTCAAATAATAGCAAATCTATGTTCCTGAAAATCTGGAAAAAAATCACAAATAAAAACCTCTATTTGAAAAAACAAATTAAAAATCATAAAATGATTATAAACTTTTAGAATGATTTTTTATTAGTATTCGTGATGTTATTATGACACTCTATGTGTGGTTCTATTTATATAATATCTTTTAATATTCTCCAATGTCTAGATTCTAGAAATCATTTTGTCAATAGTAATATCATTGACATAAAATTTTTTATCTTCTAATGACCTCATTATTTTTCTTCATCTATAAATTATTTGGCCATTATTTTTATTGTCCATGTAAATATGGTGGATGTAAATTTTATTAAAAAATTCAGATCACCAGATTCTTAAAATCATTATTATGTTTTCCAATATTCTAGTTCCATGAAATTTTTTCTTTATAAAAATACCATTATTATAAAAATTATGTTAAAATATATTCTTATAAATTTTTCCTTTCTAATCAAAAATTAATGGAAGTTAGTTTTTCACTTAATAATATCCCCTTATTTAGAAAACATGAAACACATGATAAAATTCTAAATGTTTCAACTAAATTTTAAATAAAAATCCATAACAATATTAATTGATATTATTTAAATTTCTACAATTAATATTAAATTAGTATAAATTCATCATATAAAAACATAATATGATAGAAAAATTTATACCCCTCGCATGAAGTACTTAAACACTGTCAATTTTCTTAGATTTCTCCCAATTTAGTATTTTGAAAAAATGACACTATTTATAAAGTACATTAAAAGAAAGAAAATATAGAATGAAATAAGTAATGAGAAATTTATCTCTCTTATTAGTGTTCAAATAATATATTTTGGATGCTTCTAAGCCGTTTATATCTCTATAAATAATTAAAAATTCCCTTAAAATGGTTTATAAAATCAAATTTAATAACATCTTTTTGGTTTCAACCATGTTTTCCAATCTGAAATTATCCACTTATGACGTGTTAAAATACTGAACATTATCTTCTCCAAAAGAAATTCAGATCTAATAGAATAATTCCAAAAATTATAATATATAATTCTTCATTATCGAACATCTAACTTCACATTTATCATAAATGATTTATGATAGTGATTTAACGATATCTAGTAGTTTTAATATTTTTTAAGATGAATTTGAGATTCATATAATAAACTAACCCAGAGATATTTCAAATTGAATATATTTTAATGTATATATGAAAATTAGAAACATAATAATATAGGGTGCAGTTAAAATACTTGATATCATGGTTTTTATGTTGGAATTCTGTAATCCTACAGTATAAAATATTATTCCTCTGTTGTATAAGTTGTCTAAAAAGATTAATGTTGAAATATGTGGCCAAATCATATTTTCTACAGGTTTATTTAGGAAGTAAATTTATAATAATTTTTTTATTTTTTGAATATAAATTATACCCACTTATTAGAAAATATATTCAACGGTGTTAATTAAAATAAATATACTAAAAGATATATTTTAAATATAGTATTCCTTCATGAATTTATCTTATTGTTCTATTAGATGATGATACCCTATTTAGGATGGTTCTGTGATATTTTTAAAATTGAAATTTATTTTGTTTTGTAAAAAATGATGGACATTTAGAAGAATATATTTATGTTAAACCAAATAACGTAAAATTAAAAAAACAACTACTATAAGTATTTCTTCCCCCATTTTCTATGTGTTTTTAAATGTAAATAGATTGGTTGAATTTGAATTCAAATGATGGAAAATATATATTTTTTATTACCATCTTATGTCTAATAAATTCTATGCTACTAGAATTTAAGGGTTTGTTAAAAATAATAGTTGACTGAATTTCTGTTCCAATAATATAGAGAATTACATCAATTTATTATGTATGATATATGAAAAAATGTTTTTTTATATATATTTTCTTTTCTCATGAGTGGTTTTTGGGTTTTTATTAAATGATATATCAATCATTTTACCAAAATGATTTGTAGTTTGAGTGAATATCAAACAAAAATTTGGGAGTATGTGTGGCATCCATGACACATGAGTGAAACATATTCTTACTACTATATATTCATATTCATCAATTTAAAGTGATAAAGAATGTTTATTTTTCCTAGAATGGAAAACATATGAATCTGTATAAAAATTAAAACTTGTGAAACTAGATTCTCTACCAAACCTACTACCTCTAAAACTAGAATCATATTATATTTTAGAAAGTAAATCATTTTGGGAGGAATAATGTTAAATAAATTGTCATAAACCATCAACTTGAATGAAATCAAATATTAGTTCTTTTTTAAAAGACACACATTTCTATTTTATTCGATTATCACACATATACATACAAAAAAATATTTTTTTATCAAATTATATAAAATAAATTGTACATCCCATCATACTTCAATAAAATATTTTTTCAATAATTTTACTAGATTGAACACGATAAAGTTTTATAGAGGTTACTACCAGTATACTTACATTAGATGTATTTTCAATTTTTTCTTAGTAATTAATTGATCTATTCAGGTTATGTTTAAATATTTTCTTCCATTTTTTGAGAAATTTTAAAAACAAGGAATTTTTTAACCACCATTCAAATTTCAAAAAAAATTCCTAAGTTTATAAAAACAATCAAAAAGGTATTATTGAATTGAAAAAAAATAATTTAAGTCACATAAATTTCTAAAATGGATATGTATTTATAAATTTTCATTATAAAAAGTGTCTGATAAACACTTCCTTTAAAAATATTATTTTTCTGTTAATATCAGGTAAGTCAATCATACCACACTATTTGGTATAAATTAATTTTGTAATGTTCTTTTGTATGTTTAAATAAATTTCATAGTTTTTTAGTATCACTAAAAATATATTGTTTGGGTACAAAAACAACCTCAAGATAGTATCATTTAAAAATATACTATTAACATAAATTTAAAATAATTAAATATTCAGAGGTAATGTAAAGGATAAATGTATAATAATATATTATAATCATATTAATAATAAAATGGTTTCACCATAGATTATTTTGTCATCTAGAAAATTACCGTTAATAAGAATAATTTCATTATTTCTTAAAATAGTCCCTTTTTATCACTTTTATATATATAAAATATATTTTACTCCAATAACTAGTGTATATTAAGGTCAATAAAATATGATTGTAAATTGATCCCATTACAATTGATTGTGTTATTATTGTATATAATTTTTCCAACATTCATAACATAATGTATTATATTCCTTTTTGGAATCAAATTTTGATAGTAATGTATGATTATCGCATTTATTGATCAAGGTAATTTTTCTCTAACTTGATAAATTACCTAACTGATAATCTTATTAGTGTGAAGGAATCTAAATATATAATTTGTTTTAAGAAAGTCAATAATTTTTTTATTAAATATTATATATATATATATATTCCATTTATTTAATTTGATGATATAAAAAATCTAATCATATTACTTTTATAGGATTCACTATCTTATGTCAAAAATCAAATTTTGGTAAAATGTTAGGATTGTTTTTGAAAATAACATCCTTATATTCTCTTTTTATGGTTTATAAAAGGAAAAATATCAGATTCATTAAACATTAAGTGAATTGTTTCAACAAAAATAATAGTATTTAGCTTAAAAACTCTATCACTCCTACTATATTATGCATTCCAGATCATTTTTTCTTCACATTCCCAATACCTTATTGAAATTATATCTTTATTATTCAATTTAGGAAAATTATATTTCATATAAACAAACATATTACACTCATATAAAAAATTGATGATTCATTCTAATCATGTATTTCTTTCATATCGTTTTTATGTGAATTTTAGAAATTTCTATTCTAAACCAGTTTATCCATTTTTTTCATTTTGAGAAATTTCATTATCATCATTGTTTGAGCAGCATAGATTTGAATATTTACTTTTTACCAATAAAATATGATATTTTGATACATTATTACATTTATTAAAATTAAAGGATATATATTTGAAGAAAATGAAACTCCATTTTAAATGTTAACTTTCTCGACCCCATATTTTATATACTCTTATATTGCAATAAAAAACCTATTTAGTCATCAAGAATTAAAAAAGTAAAATTTTTAGTTTTATCAATAGTGGTATTTTTCTATTCTCTTTCCTTTGGAATTATATCGATAATAATTACAAAAATATGACATTATGAGAAATCATTATCATATAAAGATTGATAATTAAATATAATATTCATAAAATTTTGTTGAATTTGAGTTACTGGTCCCCCAAGAAGAAAATAAAATCCAATATAATCATCTCTCATCAGCTCTTAGTGAGTTTCTTAAAATTTTGATGTTCCAAAATGATAGATTTATATCATCTTCTACAGCCATTACACAATTTCACATGATATTATTTTAATACATATATATATATATATTAGATATAAAACATAAAAATATATTACAAAATTATATTTCACCTAATATTCAAACTTTTCCAAATTGGGGAATTTACTAAATTCTTACTCTAGAACATTGTAATATTTAGTGATCATGATAATTTTAGGAAGTCTAATGTTAATGATATATGATTTATGAAAATAATTCCAATAATAATTATTAGCCCCATCAAGAATATTTGGTTTTTTCATATTTAAAAATCCAACTGTTCCCAATTGAAAAAAAAATCCATCAAAAAATGAATATTTCCCCTACCAATATAGTTATTGTAAGAAAACTAAGATGAAAATAAGATTAACTAACATATTTAAAATATATATATATATTATGTAGAGAGATTATATGATACAAAATATTATATCACGGAAGGATATCAATAGTTTTCAATTTTATTTGTAAATTTAAATTAATCTTTTCATCCTCCACAATTTTTATTTTGATTTATTTTTTTAATTATTTATTTAATTAAAGAACATAGTAAAAAATTAGTTTTAGAGTAGAAAAAAAACTGTAAGAAATTAAATAAACCACATATAAAATAAAGAAATTTTCATTTCAACAACTACATATGAATGTTTTTTTAGAAGTGTAACTATAAACTATTGGTATTATAGTAACTATCAATAAAATTCTAAAGAAAATGGAAATTCATATAAGAACACAATGGGTGTTTAAGAAAAAACATAGAGTAATGGGTTAAATAACAACTACATCTTTAAATGATATTTTAAAAAAAAATAGTATAAGGTGTAAGGTGGATCTGGAGAATAAATACATTGTATTGATGGATTTATACTTATTATAATGTATCTCTAATTTAAAAAACTATCATAAGATCATTCTTCTTATGATTTGAAGTCCTTGACTTCAGCTGCCCACAAAAAATCTAATCGATATGCTCAACATTCCTAGTATTTGTCTTCGGAGCGAAAAAAATCCTTAATATGTGAAATTAATCAGTCTCCCTACCCTAAAGTCCCTAAATCCAGATGATTTATCCAATAAAAATTTCAATTGAAATACTAAAATCATTATAAGGACAAACTCACATAATGGAAATAGTTATATAAAAATACTCACAAAGAAAATATTTCAATGATCATAAGATATCATTGCAATAAGAAATTGAAAATATTAATGAAAATTAATAAATCTATTATATCTAATTTTTCTCTAATTCTGATTCTTTCTATGTGGAAAAATTTATAGATGATGTTTTAACAAGCTCTAGTGGTCATATTCCACAAATAATAAATTCATTTATAACAACATCGATACAAACTACCCCATATATAGATTAAATATTTATCTTTCTTAATCTACTATTTACTTATACAACCCCATTACAGTTATCATAAATCTTTTGGATTTTTTTAGATAAAAAAAGTTCATATAAATATATGTTAACAAATTTAAGTTTATTATCTATTATATTGATTACTAAAAATTCATTTTTTATAAATATAACAATATATAAAATATTAGGAGACAATGTATTCTAAAAATGAGTATAGTGATTTCTAGAACAATGTGTATCATTGTATCAACACGTACCCTATTATCACAATCATCAATGACCAAATCTTGGTGTATCCTCTTGAAATACATGTTCATTGAAAAACAAATTAGGTTCCTCCTTTAATGGTCGACATAGGAATTTTACAAAATTTGAGAAGTTTCAAGACATTAGTAAATTTTCATTACCATATTTTTTATCTACAAGATAATACGAAGCCTAAAAATAGAATATTCACCTATATATACCCACTAGAATGGATAACGACAATACCATTCATATAATAGCTCACAAGGGGCCATTTTGATGTATGATTGATAGATAACTGAAAGAGGTTATACTTTCTTAGTTTTTATATTTTAATTTAATGAATTAATCCCCATAAATATCTAAATTTAAGGAAAAATATAACATTTATGATTTATAAGTGATATTTTAATTTTATTTTGAAAAAATAATAAATTAAATATTTTAATTGATTATGTTAATAATTCAATTTTAATTTTCACTAACACACATGATTTCATATGTCTTAATTTTTCAATAAAAGGATTTAAATTTGAAAATATTATAAGTATAAAAATTTGGATGTTGTTATATGTTGGGAGGATCAATTAACATTTTGACGGTGATGGATCAATGTGACGGCGGTGACAGTGGTGGAAGGATGAGATCGGCATTAGGATGATTGTGGAAGATTTTCAGGAAGTGGTTTTCTTTGACGAAGAATATTATTGATGGTGGTAGACAGTGATGGGGTGCGTGAAGTGGGATGGAACGTGGCCCGATTATGGTGTTGTTTTCCTTTTGAAATTTGAAATTTGAAATCTGAAAATAATTTGGGCGGGGTTCTTTGGTTTTTGAAGTGGCAGGTTATGATTTTGTATCTGGTTGGATTGTGTTGGTGTGTGTTGGGTTCACACTACGTTGGTTTGTGTTGGGTTCACACTTATCCTTTAAAAGTGTCACATGAAAATAAAAAAATATGGATTTTATATGTATATTTTATATTTGTATTGGGATATATAAGAATTCCTCATTCTATATATAAGTGTTCCATGCAGAGTAGTTGAAGATTTTAGAAATGGACTTAGATGAATGTAGAAAAGTCTTCATATGGGAAATCCCACATATAATAGAATTTTGAATAATACAAAATATTTAATATATTGTAATTCATATATAAAAGTACATGCTCTTCAAGTGGTAAGTAATACCCCTGGATAAATATTTAATAAATTCCAACTCATATATCAAGATTATGAATTTTCCACCATGAAGTATTTTATACAATTTTATACAATAATATGTTATATTATTTTCTTTTCTAATTTAGGTTAAGATATAGGCCTACCTAAGACATTTAAAGGTTTCCAATGTAAAATTTTTGATACACCAGAGTCCTCGACTTCATTTCTAAGAGTTCATATGAATACGCATTTATGTAAGACATTTTACTTTTTCAATGGGGTCAAAAGTATCCAATATGATATCAATATGATATGTAATATCCAATTAGGGATACATGAGGTTTTTCATTTAAAATAAATTCATAAAATATAACCATGTAATTTTGTATGATTTTTTTAATAAGAATAAAATTTTGTTCCATGTATGATGGAATATCACTATAATGGGTTCTTAGGTTAAACATAACTAGGATTAACTAATATGATACCACATCATGGCATATGTTACAAATGTTGTTATGTTCAAAGTAATCACTCTGATGTATTCAAAATATCATCTCAACATAACCTTAATATCCAACACAACATCATTTTTCCATGTTTTCTAAATCTACATTTAATGTACCAAATCATTGAAGAATTATTTTTATATTTTTATCCATAAGGGTTATTTTATATATTTTTAAATAAGTTGAAGGAAACTAAATCAGTAATATTTTATGGGTCTAAAAATCAAATTAATATTTATTTTATGTGAATATTTGGAATATATTAAAGCTATAGAATATCATGGAAGCTTGTTGACACAAGGAGCCATTATACTACACAATTTATGGTGACGAGGAAGTTTATCACAATTCACATGAATTTATATTGAAGATAATAATTTCAATTTAAATATGTCTTTTATATCCATATGTATATTATTGATTATAATTTTTAGGAATATATGTTAGAATAATCCTTCATTTTCTCTCTCCCACTATAAATTTCTACATTTTACAATCAAAATGTTGTGTCATGTTTTCTTATTCCCATGTATTGTGTCATAATTATCTAATATCCATGTAAATATAGAAATAATATTTTTCAAATGGTTCTAAGGTAGGAAACCAATGAATGATATTATTTCCACAATTCATTAAATATTCTTATAGTTCTATTCTAAGGATTCATAAATGGTTATGCAGATTTAGAGGATGATTGTCTTTATTTTACTTATCAATTTTAATTCTTTTATTCTATTAAAAATTTACTACATCATGTTAGTAACATAGTATAGTATATAATGTATTATTATTGTATTAATACATAATATGGTTATATGGTAGTTGAATTATATATTGGAAGAAGTATTAATACAAATATGATTTCTCGATGATTGTTAACATCTAAATGAAAAAGATTGGTTATTGAAGAATGGTAATGAGTCATTTTATGAATTTATTTGTAAGGATAAAATAAATTTTAAAATAATTATGATTATTAGCAAATGTTTTTTCTCCCAAGGAATACATTTTTCTTAATTTATGAAATTCCAGGTGTTCATTTTCACATTTTGTTTCAAAATATTATATCAGTGTTTCAATGTGTTCATAATTGTTTCACTATTTAACCGCCAATATAAAATAATTTTATTGTTATTATAATTTAAATTAGGCAATAAATAGATAGTGACAATATGAAATGTTATTGGTTTGAGTGAACTCGTTGTGAGATCAAAATAAGGTTGTGTTCCATTATAATGCATTATTTAGGAGACACAAATTATATTTTTGAGTCGAGTTTAATGATAAATATAACTCATCAATTACAATCATTGTTAGGGGAGATCTAAGAATCACAAACTATTTTTCAGAAAACAATAAATAAAATAACAAAAACCATGAAATTTCTAGATGAATATCCTTGTTACAAATATCCAGATTACTCACTAGATCAAAATGTTTATGTGTCTATTAATAAAATCACATCAAAGAGTTCGAGTATGTTTACATGACTGAAAGACACATGAATTTATTGATATAATAAAAAATATAGGTGTATTTTAAATTATATAAAAATTTCATTGAGGAAATCCAATGGAAAAAAATTAATCTATAGCTATTTCAGTCATGAAAATCAATGATTTATGGTCTGAACTACAACAAAATAATGTTTATAGAGATAAACATTTATTCCAATGACATTAAAAGATGATATTTTGGATTTTAAAGGGTAACCTTATAATCTTTTATGAAATATCATATTTTACATACCAATGGATTCATTTTAGGAAGATATTCCATTTAGTGTTTTTCTTATAGTTTAAGATGTTTTGGATGAGTATTGGGATGAACTCATTTATTATGACACACTATTTGATACTCCTAATGATGAACATTATGTAACCTTACTCTCGGAATATAATAAATTTGAAATAGTGTTTTTCAAAAATAAAATAGAGTAAAAGGAGATTATTACCTCTATTATTTAATTCCTTATAGCGGCTTTCCATTTGTAAGAAGTGTTGAAAACAAAACAACAAATAGAAGATATATTGTTTTAGAATCAGTTTCAATTAATTTTGTTGAAATATAGCTATAAAAATACACTTATTATGTATTTTTTTATTTATAATTTGTTTAGGATAACTAAGATAATAAATATAAATTAGATATTATGAATGAAATTTTGGATTTCATTATAAAACGCAAACCACGTGTAGAGGGAAACAATGTGGGATTCTTGATAAAAATATTTAATGAAAAGTTGTAACTAGTGGATGATTAAGAATAATATTTGTTATAATTAAATTAATTTAATAAACATTTTACAAATGTTTAATATACTATCAATTTATATATTTAGAAACATTTTATAAAAAATGGATATAGAAAATGAAGAATAAATTCCTAAGGAAGATGTCATGTTGTTAGATAGAATGAATGTAACTATTAATAAATTAGTGGTTAATGTTGTATATGTTTTCATATAAGAAACAATGGAGCCTCTTAAACATTTCATATACATAGATACGGATGAAGGTGAAAAGTAATTATATCAAGGATGACCTAAATCCACTATTAGGGTGGAAAAGAGAAAAATGAATCAAATTTAGTTGAACTATGCACTAGGGTAAAAAAATATTTTGATATAAATTTATATTTCATTTCGGAATTAATATTTTAGATAGATCTAGAAGAATGATAACATCCTAAAGTTTAACTTTCATAACTATTGGACACAAAACCTTATGTTACTGATTAATAGGGGAATTATCGTACCTATTGGACCCATCCCTATTAAATAATGGGTGTTATAATTCATGTAATGGAAAGCATGATAAGACTTGATCTGGGGGACCCATAGAATCAATGTATTTAGATATGAAAGGGGCCTGAGAAGATTTGGTGGGTTTAATAGAAGGATTTTCAACACCCATCATGTTAAGGATAAACCAAGGTCAATAAATATATATAAATTCAAAATCATTGCACCCTGAGGGGTGGGGGGATCACCCAAAGATAATCCAACCCTTTCATTTTTTTATTTTTGAATAAATACGTCATGATTATTTCTTTTTATTTATTATAGGTCTGTAGAATGAAAATAATAAATGTTTAACTCGGTCTACCCATAACAAATAAATCAGTTTATATCACCTTGTTAGTGTTTTAAGATCAATATTTTTTAAATTATGCATGCGCTGAAATGAAGGGTTATTATATTTAATTGAAAGGTATTAATAACCAATTTAAGAATTCCCAATATTTTTTCGTTGTGGTTTTTTTATTTTAGAAACAATGAGATTAAATGAATATTCATTATCATTTTTGGCGATTTATTTTTTTATATAATCTAAAATATTTTTCTATAAAATTATTTTAAATTATTATTTATATCGATGATTTTACTGGAATTTGACATACAATTAATTTTTTTAATTTTCAGAAATTATTACAATCCATATCTATGAAACCTTAACTCAATGTATTTCACATCTCAAGAGGTTTTCTAATCCCTTTTTATATTGTATTTATAATTACCAAATTAAATTGAGAGAAAATTGTATAATATATAATAAATAGAACATGTGATTATATATCATTAAAAATTTTGGTGTTAATGAATGTTTTTATAATTGATTCACTATATTGGATACAAAAAATTTGTATTAGGAATATCATTGAAATATTACCTAGTTGATCTCGTAGAATCATTGAATTTACTTATAGGTTTATGCTATGTCAAGAGCAGATCTATCCTTACCTACACAAACAAAAAATATATATTTATGATTATTTTTGTTTTGAGTATTTGTGGGAATACATTTCAAGAGTATTCTTTGTGAAGTAAGTGATTTTTGGTGTGTGAGGCATGACTAACTATTTTGGGTAGATGGGAGCTAAATAGGCATTACACATTATCATCATTGGTACTTCATTTATTATAATAAAACTATTTTAAAAAACTAAAGTGATCATAAATAATGTAATTATATTGAATTTTTCACTATTTTTTATTGTATCGCTCTTTATCCTATCAAAAATAAATGAGAATAAATATTCAATCATTCATTAAATTCCATTATCATCTGATCCTCCATGAAAATAAATGATAATGGGTGTATAATACTAAAAACTCCATTTATTGTATATAATTTTTTATGCATAGTTTATGTCAAGAAAATATGAGTGTGTTTTTTATATTTATAAGACATAATTTATTAATTAATATTAAAATTGTATAACTTAAATATTTAGTAATTTTATTTATGAATTTTACCACATATTTTAAGAATTAAATTTAAAAATAATTTTACTGACCAAACATTACCCACAAAAATTGTATTGAAAAAGAACTCATGATTAGAAAAAAAATATGCCTCAAAATATGGTGAAATAAAAAATTTACAATATTATATTGATAAATGAAATTTTTCAACTATGAGTGTAACTCTATAGTAAATTTCTTTTAGGTAGAAAGTGACATAAATTTCTATGTGATATACGTTATGATTGGGTCATGTATGAATTCTTGTTGTTGAAAAAATTAGGGAAAAAATAAAAGAATTTTTTTATAATTGATACATGAAAAATTAGGTTTTTGAAATGATCATGAAAAATATTTAATTTTCATTTTATGTAGCTTTTATATGGATATATGATGCTTTCATGGTTATTATATATAAAATTGTGTGGGAAATTATATATCTTATATTTTCCATATTCGTACATTATAATTTAATGAATCAATCCCCCTAAATCACATGATTTATGTGAAATTATCACACATTTATTTTATAGAGATATGTTTTTCTTTATTATAAAAATTAAGTAAACTCGTGATTTTAATTTATATTTTTAAATAAGTCTTATATAATTTTCATTGATTGAATTTATTCCCATTTTTTTATGTTTAATATGAATTTTTAAAATAGAAAATGTATATTAGTATATATAATTTCTGAAAATTATTGATGATTATATCAAATTTCTATTTATTATGTATGAAATTTTTTTAAATTATTGGGTGGACTAATATATTATGAAATATTTATTCCTATATATTTTGAAACCTGGTGGATGAACTCATTTTGATGGAAGGAATAATCTAAAAATAAAGGGATAATTTTTTAGAATTAGTTATATTTGGAAAATTATTGTGATATGTATTAATTATAATGTCCATATGTAAAGATACCTGCTAATATAGTTAATAAAATTAGAAATGGGATATGATTGAATTATAATCCCTTTTTATGGTTTACCCCATATGATATACATTTATGCTTGATATGTAATATCTGTTGAAGATTAGAGGAACTGAAATTGTACTGGTACTATAAGTGATTCCAAATATTCATGTGGTAATACCAAAAAAGTACTTATTAGTGTGTAAATATTTTTCATTTTCCAATGGGAACAATCTCAACAATATAGCTACAGTGATACATAAAAAAATTCATTAACTAATTTATAGGATGTAAAACTATTTGTTTCAAAATGTAAAGTTTTCCATGATAAAAGGATGAAATTTAAGAGACTTTATATTCATATATAAAAGATCATTTAGGCACTATAATATGTATGATATTTCCCATTTTCATGTGCGTGAAACTTAACTTATATAATCTCTATGGGAAATGTAATAAGTGATCTGGGTTTTGGTGATCCAAAATTTTGAAAATTTTATTTTCATTTCAATTATTATTAGAAATATAATTGATAGAAAACCTATTAAATCAACACATTTTTAGTACATTTTTTAAACATTAATTAAAATGATTAATGTATTAAATCTTGAATATTACATGTTTATTGAAATTTTGTATTAATTGAGAAACAAATAAATTGATTTTAATTTTTAGGATTAAAACAATTAATGTATTTTAAATGTGAGTTTCATTATTTAAATTAAATTTTATATTAACGTTGAACAATCCAAAAATAAGTTTATTGGTGTAGTGTTACATGTATAAAAAATTAAATGTGAGGGGTATATCTAATGACTTCATCTATGTGAATGAATTTCCAACTCTACTTTTATAAAAAATTCCCTTGGAAGCACTAAGTACATAAAATCTCATATGAATTTCTCTTAGGTAGATTCTATGGCTTTACTATGAAGCATATATAAATTTTTCCTAGTTCCTTGTATAAATCTCATGATATTTTAAAATGAATTTTATTTGGATGAAAATAGTGTGGGATATAGATTTATCTTGGTTGTTTAATAATATTTTTTGATAATATAAGTCTTTCATAGTTTTTATATCTTTTTTCGAGTAATGTAAGACCTTTTCATGTGTGTTATGACTTTTCAGCACTATGTAAAAAAAATTCTTGAAGTTTATAATCTTTTTCACTAATGTAATACTTAATCAATGCAGTATGTCTTTTCAGGAATTAGAATAGTTTTATCTGGATTCATATGAATTAATTTTTCACATATGTTGTTTCACATTAATTCCTTTTGAACCTAAATAACCAAATTATGTGATTATTTATGTAATTTTTTTAAAGTAAATTCTTTTATAGTTCCCAACATCTTCTCAATATTAAAAATACATCACTCAAACATCTCCATTACACCAATATAACTAGGAAAAATGGTATAAATCATTGAATTATTTTCAATTTAGATTCATATATGAAGAGAAGTGATTTATTGTGGAATTCTAACCCTTAATAAAAACATTGGGAATCCATCAAAGAAAATGGATCTAATAACTGAGACTCTGAATATTCTATGTGATTCTATGAGTTGATATTCAATTAAGGTAGAGTAAGTACATGCTAATAATTGGGAGAAAATGATACCAAAGAACACAAATGTACAAATAAATATTTGACTTCTTCTATAAAAAGTAAAAGGGGTCATTGTAGAAGGAGATAGTTCATTCGGTCAATTGATCTTAAGAATGTCATTGAAGAACATTTATTTCATTTAGTTTCATTAAACTAGAGGTGATTGAATTCTTGAACCTCAATGTAAAATCCAATGGTAACTCCCCCTACCTATATCATTAATTATATATTTTTATAGATTATTTATATTTTATTTAATATTTGTGGAATTTTTTATTTCTATAAACAATAGAATTTTTTTCATTGCATTATTTTATTCACACATTCTTTTTTTGAGATTCACACAATATAAACCTAATTTTTATCTACTTTTAAAATTTTTAAGTATAGTACATTGATTTAGGAGTGTTTTTGGAATTTTATAATTGATGTGAGGAAAGAGTAGAGAATATTGTGACAGTTTCTCTCCTCAATTCAATATGAACAACAATAAGAGGGGGAGTAGTCATGACCTCTGTTTATTAGTGGGAGAAGAATAGATTTTTATTTTAATGAATCATGATTTACAAAGTAGGTGAGGGAACATATCAAATAAATTACTAATCATTGTAAATAATTTATTTTAAAACCTATATAAATATATTCATCACTCATGTTGAACCTACACAACAAAAGAAGTAATCACTAATAAAACCCTCATTTTTAGAGTCAACATGAGACCCAATCTTATTACTTCACTAGTGTACATAATTAAATTTTTGAATAGACCCATAACATGTTTTTTTATCAACCATCTATCATTAGAAAGGATTTAGTACTGTTTTTTGTTCTTTACATTGATTTTTTTGAAATGTTCTTGATACAAGAACATGAATTAATTAGATAGCCTATATAGTTTTAGGTCAGTGAATTAAATAAATTTACATAGAATAATTAAAATTTAAGGATTAATGATTAAGTGGACATGGAGTTTTTCATAATTACATGGATAGAATCGCTAACTATGTACACATATTCTACTACATCTTCTATATAAAGTGAATACATTGAATAAATTATTGATCAACAAAATTATAGTATGAAAGTGTAATATTTACATAAAATAATTATTATAGACTCTAATATTTGATTAATAAATATTATCTTTAGCTCAAAACTGGAATGTTTCAACTACTAAATAAGTTTCACGCATTGTAAGGAGATGATACCAACTGAAAATTGAAGAAATTTTCTAATGTATTGTACAGTTTTAGTTCTCTATGAGTCCTCAAGGATTAGATAAACAAGAATGTATTTATATTCCCATTGAGTGATTTTCCACATATTAGGTGTATAACATGTATCATAGAGAAGCTTCCAATTTGGTCAAAATCTAAATGGCCTTCCTCAAGAAACTCTCCCCTACATCAAAGAGAACCCTACTAAGAAATGACATTTATAGGATCATTCGTGAATATACACAAATTAAATATGATATTTGGTAGAGATTCATAATAATGAAATTATAATGCATTCATAATAGATTTAAATACCACCATTTCATAGTTTTCATTTACTAAGGACATATAGATCATTACCATAATTTTTTGGATTCTTCCTCTTGAAGAGAACTGATTAGAAAAAATACCTTTAAGAAAGATATATAATAGAATGTCTCACCGAAATATCCTAAAAATTATATAATGATAAACAACTAGAGGGTTACATATGGTAAAAGAAGCCAACAGTATTTTACATGAAGCTAAAATAGAAGAAATATTCTATCATGTGAGATTATTATTATAAAACATTGTGTATTATGCATCCTCATGTACACTCCCAACACTATATTAGCATTTCAATACCCTATGTAATTTTTGTAATGGTTGAACTCAAGTTAATTAATTTAGTATCTATGATTTAATATACCATAGGTAGTATAAAAAACATTCCATAAATCAAGGATTTAAGGAGTATTCTATAATTCAATATGGATTTGGAAACCATGATCAAACGAGGCTACCATTCCATTAGGCTTTTCAATAACCATGAATCTCACCACCCATTCAAAGGAATAACTATCTGTCATCAATAATTACTCAAAAGGATGTAAAATAAAGAAACCAAAATTATGGAAATATATAGATAAATTCTCTTCACTCAAAAAAAAACAAAAAACCAATATCACCATGTACATATCAAAGATGAAAAAGATAAATGTTTAGTTTTGATCAATTCTTTCCAGTATGAATATCCTTATAACCCTAGGTTTGGGTAAGTTCCTGACCCAATTTATTCATAAATCTAAATGAAAAATATGTAATATTTATGTAGGTAGTTTATGTGATTTTAAAATAAGTGAAGAATCGCCAATGGAGGTTAAATAAGAAAGTGCATAACACATGAAAATTGAAGGACCATACCCTATTGAAGAATAAGTGGTTTATAAGTGATTGAAGTAGATATTGTAGTGGCTAAATAGAAGGAAAAAAGTAAAATAACTCATTATATTTGGGGTTTATATTTTGTAGAAAATGATAAAATACACCCATAATTAAAAAATAGACTATTGAACCACCAAAAACATAGTTCTATGTTACTAATTCTCTAGTGTTGTGGAAAATGACCATATATCCATGAGGCTGCCACCATGTACCTAGTGTATAAAAGGATAAATCTCCTCCCAAAATCTTCAAACACTTTCTCCCAATAAAAATTATATTTTAAAACAAGTGAAATGAGAATTATTTCAAAAAAACAAAACCAATATGTAATGTTTATTGCATATGACATGGGGGATATTTATCGTGCTATCTTGAATAAATTATTTCCTAATAATAGATAAATTTCATGTGATACATTTATATAGTTTAGGAAACTCTTTCAAATAATAAATAAATTTTATCATCTTGATATAAATTATTGGAATCTTTCATGTATCATAGATAAAAATTGTTTAATAAATAATGATATTATATTAGGATATGATTAATAGATACCATCGCATATTATTGGATTATTTAGTGGTGTTAGTGTGTTACAAGATTCATATACATTATAATGATTAATAATTATGAATTTAAAACTATTATAAATTTCAAAACAAACTTTTATGTCATACATAATACTACTGAAATAAAGAGTAAACTTATATAAAATGAATGGTAAAAATTATATTGAGCTTGGATTTCTTGAGAAAATTATAAATTTAGATTGGTTATTAAATATTTTATAACTCATTTTATATAAAATAGATATAATTTAAATGTGAAATATTTTAATAATATCAAAAAATAATAGGGATTTTATTCAACCATGATTCAATTTAATAATTATAATTCTATTATTGACATTATGGCATGTATTAAAATCTATATGAGTTACACTTTTTGAACATTTAATGTGACAAAATTTTATTCTTTAAAATATTAAATATTTATATAACATTTTTTAATATATTATTTTAGATAAAATTTAATATATTAATAATTTAATTTACCATTATTTTTTACTGAGATATTTATTAAGACCTCTATTGAATATTTTATGCTTGATAAAGTTTCACTTAATACAAACACACACAAAAAAACAAATATTTATTATGAATAAACAGACGAGTCGATATAACAATTTATATGTACTAAAATATTATTATATATGTCAACAAATTTATCAATATAGGAGCTAATATAATCTCTTGAGAAGATATATTATTTAGATAATAATATCTTTTGATAAAATATACACATTATTTTTTAGTGATTCATGAGAGTTATATTAATATGAGATAAGATAGAGAAAAAGATAAAAAATTTGAGTATAATTTATTGTGAAGTTTATTTAGTTTTATTTATGGAGACGACATCCTATAATTTTATATAAATGTTACTTAATCATTATATCTTATACTAAATCCTGAAGATATTTTCATGTAATTAAGTATAATCACATTTTATTTTACTTCTTATTTGGGGAGTTTTTAGAATGTTTTGGAGGTTTATAAAATTTCATCTAAATTCATCAAAAGTTATTTGATAATTATTAATGTTATTCGACATCAAAGGAATCATTGTTTTTATGTTCTTTTATGGTGATAAAATTAAAAAAATATATACAATACTAATTTATGTTCTTATAAATGAATTTTTTTATGATTATTATTTTAATAGTATTATTTTTAGGTTTTTTGTATATTGTGATTTATATTATTTCTATTTGTCTTGTGTTATTTAGGATTTCTTAAAATTTATATCAATCTATATATTCAGTTATAATATTTCTTATAATATAGTTGGTTTTTTGTTGTAATCAATGTTGATTAAATCAACTCCAATAATCTTGAGTGAATGTTTATGATTACACAAATACTAGAAGAAATTTTACCATTATATGAAATAGATAAAACATTTTCTAATGATTTATTGTCCTCATTTTCAAGATAGAATATACTATTATTCAATTTTAATTCAATAAAATAAAATATTTAAATTAGTTTATCCATACTTATAGTGTTAAATTATTTTTAAATGTAAATATTATTGTAATTTTAATGTTTTTTCTCTTATTTCATGAGGCATTATAATAATGTTTAATTTACTTCATATGTAATAGTATTTTTATTACGATGAGTATTTTTCTTATTTAATAGTAATGAGGGGTTTTATGAGTGAATTTTATTTATTTTAATCTTGTAAATTATAGTTAATATAAATTATTATAATATTTTTTATCCCCCCCACCATATTAAAATATGAATAATTTTTTTTACACATGAAATTTCATTTTAGGATCATGAAAAATGGAAAGACCCCATATGCGTGGTTAATGTTTAGTCAATTTATCAAAATTTTCTTCAATGTTATAGATTAAAATACTATAATAACATTAACATTTTATTTTATTAAAACATGATTAATGTTTAGAAATTAATTTACTTTATGTGACCTGGGTGAATATAATTGAAAAAATATTTGTTCAGATAATTCAAAAACATTGAAAATTATTTATTAAATTTATCATAGATATAGTATTAATCATTGGGGATGATAAATTTCTTGTATAGTTAAATAATAATGAAATAAAAAATCAATTATTTTTTAAAATAATATTTTCAATGGAAAAAATATTAATTTGAAATTTTTTCAATGTCTAGAGAAAATTAAAATAATTTAATATTTTTAGTGAAATATATACTTATAATTGTATACATGATTTTCCTAATAAATAATACTATTAATAATTATTGTAATAATTTAATCTAATTTATGACATATAATTAACTATTATGGTGAAATAAAATATAAACTATGATTATAAAAAAACCATATTATAATTTACCATTAATACAAATTTTATGTATGTTTAAAATGAATAACCACACAAATTTAATGTGATGAATTATTTAATAGTGATGAAAATACAATTTTTTGTAAATTCCACTCAAAATATGATTCCCCAAATATAAAACCACACACTGTTATGGAATATGAAATTTCATCAAGGTGTGTTAGGTTTAAACAATTTTAACTAAATAAAGATAAATCATTATGAAATCATAAATCTTGGAACACCTTTTGAGATACCCAAAAACCACATTATAAATTATGAAATGAATAACTATATACCTTCCAATGAATATGAACATATCATTTATCTTCACCATATATTCTTGATAAATAAAACCAAAGAGGAAATAAAAGGGAATCCCTCCCCTGTGGTGTTGCAAGAGACAATAGAATTGCTCATCACATGGGTATAATCTACATTCCTTCTACAGCGTGATAATATCACATTGTGAAAATGAATTTAGGTAGAGGTATATGTATATGGAATAATGATCTATTTTTATACAATGGAGTGTAACCCCTCATAACAATGTTTTATCCCCATTATATATCCTATGGATCTCTCTTGAGAATCCCATTCAATAACTCATATATTATATAATGTATGAATCATGAATGAAATTATAAAATCATTTTTTAAACAATTTTTTGAAAATAAATTCAACCTATGAATACAGCATGATACTTATTATTAAAAATTATTAAGGATCTAATTCAAAAAAATATCACTAAAACATGAATTTGGAGAGTACATACTTCAATCTCTCACTTACCCAAACACATTATTGAATTAGTGTCATTTCATCTTATATTTTGTAATATACTATAACATAAAAAAAATATAAAAATTCATTAGATATCTTACAAAAACTCTTTTGGAATGATATCACCAACATCACATTGTGTCAAATCAAATTTTATACCTTGTGAATAACCATCTAAAAATCACCATGTATATAAAATAAAACACTTTTAGAGAATAATTTATGAAAAAATCAATCCCCATCCAGTCTATCCCCAAGTGTTACCTTATAATACTTTTTATTACTGGTACAAAATATGAATCATTGCATCATGGTTGGCCTAAAGTTATCCAATGGGTTCAGTGGTTTCTTGAAACAATGTTTGGGTAGTCAAAAGAGTTATAGAGCGAAGAAACAACCTGAATAAGAATAATAGATCCATAATTGGATTTGGATTACAGTGCCTTACTTTTGGGTTGATTTGATTTGGAATACTAGATTGCATGAATATATAAGTGAGCTCGATTAAGTAAAATGGATTGATTACTTGTTGTTTATAGTTATAGTTTTAATGAATTTATTTTTTTGGAAAATGTATAGTAATTTAGTTTAATATGGATCCATAAAACAATATTAAAAATAACCATATAACTTATTGTTTTAACACATATAATAATCTATTACCAACAAACTCTTCACAAAGAGAATCATTTTTTATCTATCTAGGTTATATAACCATCTTATCACTTCAAATGTGTATCCATAAAATTAGATAAAGATCAGGAAGAAATTCCATCATAAAATTTAATTATAAACTAAAATAAATTATTATAAATTAATTAAATAAGAAATAAAACTAAATAAATTATCATAAAACATGATTTTATCATCCAATAAATAAATTATCACTCCATTGATATGATACTCTCAATGGAACGTAGATCTCGAAGGAAAAATTATTGAAGTAAAAAAAGGGAATAACGAAACCTCTAATATTTTATTAATAATTTCACAAATTTTCTTTTTAAAAAATTAACACATTAAGTAAATGACATCCAAGATATATAAATAGAGGAAAATATGATAAGAATAAGAACATTTATTTTGATACTATAGTGATTCAATAAAGTTATATGAGAAAAATTGGATTTCACAACGAAAGAGGTAACATAAAATTAAATGTGAAATAAATCAACACCTTCCACTTATTTCATTTATTAATATTGAATTAAATAGTAATTTATGTATCCCATGTTTACACAAAAGTTTTTAAATTCTTCTCAATTAATTAGGATTTGTAAAATTGATTTTAATTTAAATGGAGAGTGGAATTTTCCACTGTTCAAAAAAAACAAAACATATTGTTTAACATTAATGTACACATTGAAAGTAGCATCCAAATGATCATACTTTGGTGTTTGGTTGAAGAAAAAATGTGGAATAATATTTAATCTAAATGCTTGTGAAATTTCATCCCATTTGTATGATAATTTTAATTTTATGATTAATCTTATTAGTTTTCATTCTACGTGATAAAATCAAGACCAATATTGTCTCTTCAACATGGGCTACCCAGATCAAATCAGAAATCTATGAATTAAATTGTATTAATGGAATGGTGTCTAGTTAACTTAAATCATAAAAATATAGATTCAACGTTAGAAATTATATTCATCCCAAAATGAAAACCTCATATATTTAGAAGGAAAAGTAAATACCATAATTTAGGTAATCTAATACTACCATTTGAAATAAGAATATTGGTGAATGGGTTTTTTTTGTCGAAAAATTCTGCAAGTATTAGTTCATTTTAATAAAGAATTGTAAACATGATGAGAATTGATGATTAAATTAAAAAATTCAATAATATTGGTTATTATGATAATTTTATTACATTAATATCATATAATAATGAATGAATATGATCCAATTTTATGTGATAATCACACCCTCCCACATTAGTTTTATTTTTCCGAAAAAATTACTATAATAAAAAGATACAAATGAAATTTTTATTTTTAAAGCACATTTTGATATATAATTATTACCATTAAGTACCCACCTAAAAAATCCTAAAACCCATTAGAATAATTTTAATCAAGATCCTTTCACCAACATATCCAGTTTCCAATCGGAATACATTATTCTTATTTATTTACATATATCTCTTATTTTCAATTATGTATAAATATGTGTTTTTAATCAAAAAATACCTGGGGTGAGGGTGTTGATTTTATTCAATAGGGAAAAAATATGAATGTTTTATATAAGAATCATGTTTGAAACCTACGATGGGTATCCATTTTTTTTTTATTTTTAAAATAGTTTTCTATATTAAGTAAAATTGGGATCAATCATGTCCACCACAATAGAGATACATTACTAATAACACCCAAGCATGAAGACCACATGACACCATATGAATCTCATATACTCAGGAAACATATTGAGTTAACTCAATCAATAATTAATTAAAACTACCAAAAAGAGATATATAAATCCTACCTTTAGGATATAATTCTATCAATTTTCTATAGTCAAGTGTCAAAATACACACATTAAATCGATTCATTACACTATGCGCTAATATATTATTATTTTATCCAAAATTTTATAGGTTTTCTATAATATTATTAAAATTAAAATGATAAAAAATCCCATGAGATTCGTAGAGATACTGAAACAGTTCAAACTATTACCCCAAAAACCAAATGACATTCATTTTGATATTGTGATTAAGTGGATGAAACATTATACGATGAAAAATCACGTCATACAACTTGTATTTCCAAAAACATTCCAATGAGTATAATCATATATTAAAATTAAATTCAAAGAAATCTTATTTTCAGCCTATTCAGTGTTAATATTCACAAATTACATTATAACATTCATGTTTAATTATTTTTTTATTTTACATTGATTTATATAAAGAGGTTTCATTATTTTTACCCCCAAAAATAAAATGTAACATCCTTGAGTATTTAAAAAAATTAATGGGAATTAAAATGAAGATAACTATTCCAAAAAGATTTTTTAAATAACATTTATTGAAAAAATTCTACTAATTTTTATTAAAACAAGTTTATGCTTCAACCAATGGATAATTATTTCCCCTTTTAATTCACTAACATCTCATGGATGATAGAATATTATTTTCTAATTCTGAAATTTATGTGATTTTAATTTAAAAACATCAAACATAGGAGACCTGGAATCATAAAAAAACGCAATTAGAAGACCATGGAATCCCTATGAAGATCCCTTAACTAGGAAAACAATAATGTGGAAACTAATAACACCTCATATTGGAACAAAAAATAACTACCATACATAAATGATTTCAAATTTAAAAAAATAAAAAAATATTATAAGGAGACTAAAATTTCTCAACCTATGGGTGGTTATTTTTCCATTTTTTTATATTTTTTCAAAAACCCACATTTTTTGGGGTAAAAAATTAATAGTTTTATTGAAGGATTATTTTTAGAAATAGTAATAAGATAGAAATTATGATAGTTTTATTATACCAACATAGTTCATTGGGATATGGTTCAAGGCTCACGTGATGACTTGAGGGGTTGGGAGGCCTTTGGAATAGTTATTAGGGGACCACAACTCGTAAATGGGGCATCAAAATCCCATTCCTTTACTCAATTATGTAATCATGTTATGAAATGAATTTATTGGGTCACCTAAGTTGTTTCTGAACATGAAAATGAGGATAGTTAGCAGATCCCAAAAAATAAAATCCCAATGCTAGTTGTCACACTAGGGAATATATAAGGCCATATTTTAAATTAAATAGATGGGATTTCCACCTTTTCATCAAATGAATTGGAAAAATATTGGCATTGTCAAATAAATAACACCTCCTATGATTCTCCTGTGTTTTGGATGGTTCTATATATTATTTTATGGAATAAGAGGTAAGGATATTCCTCCTATCTCTTTCTATGTTTTTTCCCTTTGCCTTTTCCAATTTCAGGAATTTTAATTTTAGATACTCTTTGTGATTCTATTGTGTATCATGGAATCATACATTTGTAATTTTTTTCACTCATCCTAGATATAGGGGAACATGATATGAGGTCTACATGAAATAATATGTCATTTTAGGGATGGTATGTCTCTTTATTGTAATATTTTATAATTTTCAATTTATTAATATTAAATTAGTTGTTGTATTTATGCATGATAGGGATTTTTCTTATATTTAACTCAAAAAAAATTTCTAGACTCTCTGGGATAGTTGGATGAATTTATGACCATGTAATGATATCTAGTATATATTTTAGCATATATAAATTTATCCTTTTAATATTATTTTCTTTCAAATAATTTATTTAGTTATACTTGTTCATAATTAATTATTTTTAAGGCTTTGGAATGATAAATAACTCATGGTGGTCAAAGGATACTAATTACTTTAGGAAATATAAGATAATATTTTTAGGATTTAGTATGTTTAGGTATTATCTCGGTTTTAGGTAGGTGGTATCATATTCTCTACCCTTGGTAATTATGAATTGTTTATTAGCATGTGATATATGGTCACAAATCCCTAGGGAGCCTGAACATTTGATTCATGTTACATATATAAAACTGAATATAACACCAACAAAAATATTTTAATGGAATTTTCTAGTCAATTAAAATCAATCAACATGTTCCTTTCATAATAGATAAGGATTGTTTGGTCTTAAATAATTTAATGGTTATTCCTAATGAACAGACATATTTCCTGGGGCCACATTAGAACATGTAAACCAGCTTATTTACTTGCCACCAGTGGGTAATAATTGACTTTAAATGAACCTCATGGGAATATGTTTGATCTAGTGTTCACATGTGTGTGTATGTGTTTATATTCCATGAGACCATGTTCGATGTTTTGATTACACGTGTTCATGTGTATCTCCTAAAAACGTAAGTTTTATGTTTTTTACCATATGGTTATTTATGAATATGAATATTCCATAATAAATTTTGATGATTGATCTATCATCCAATATATATTTATTCTTGATTTATTCTTCTATGAAAGATGATAAATGCTTCAAAAAAGGATTGTTCTTCCCTATAGGGGGATGATGTTATGATTATTCACTAAAATAAGGTATCTAGTACCCATTAAAAGAAAGTTCCTTTTAAGAAGGGATGTATTATTGGATTATATAACCTGGTTCTAATTGTATGATATCTAGATGGACTATTAAATGTGGGGCATGGGTTAAACCTTAAAGGTGGTGTGTTTGGAGTTGTTCCTTGTTTTGGATGGTGAAATGTAGGACATAATTACATGGTGTGACCTAAGCCACAAAGAACTAATTGGTATATAATTCTATTATGGACTGAATTAGGTATATATGAGGTTTTTAGTGGCCTGTTGAGGACAAGAAAACTTATAATATGGGTTATTATTTTTTTACTTTTTCATTATTGGTTATGTGTTATACTTGTGCAATTTATCTATTTCATGTTTACATTATACTGATATTATCTGATGAACATAAATGGTATAAAATGGTTTCTTATGGGTCTATGTGGGATGTAACCTACATATTTTTAGGAAAATTCTACTCTGGTGTCCTTGAAAATTATATAATTACGAAGCCTAAACTTCTCACATGTACAAGATGGATCAACACCTGAGTCAATCGTCTAGAGGGATATCTCCCTATGAGTCTAGAGATAGGGATTTGGTGTGGCTTTTTTTGGGAGTATTACCTATTATAATTTTATTATTTATATTATGTTTGTGATTATCTTGGGTGAGATCATGTGATTTCATCTTATGGTTTTTGATTTTTATGATTCTAAATTATTACTTTACTGATGCAATTCTATTATTTTTCAACTAACTATAGTTATATAAAATTTATTTGTTTGTTATTTTTTATTATTTTTTACTCTAAAATAGGGTATATTATCCCCATAGTTCACAAGTTAGTAACTTATGGAGTATGAGAAGACACACCTATAGTCTTATGTCATTCCATATTTCACCTAGTTATTAAGGTAAGGATGATAAAAAATGTAATCATGGCATAGTTTCATTATTTCCTATTTTCTGTAGTTAGCATATAGGACCCATAAAAATGTGTCAAAGTGTGTGATGAAACCCAATCAAATGCATCATGAGAAAAAAAAATTATGGACATCCTGGTAAACGGGGCATGGTATTGATTTTCTTATATTTGTTTCTATGGTTATCAGATTTCTAATCATTTGAAGAACTTGGATTTTGGATGTTTGTGATTTAATGTGGATTTAACTATTTTTTATATCAGAAAGAGGTGTTACATTCATCATACATGTAATTTCATATTTTCATGATTTATATGTTACATATGTGTGACTTTACTGATAACAAAGGACTCATCTTTTTAGTGTTAACAACCTATACTGCATTTTCACATATAAGATATCAGTGTAATTCTATTTGATTGAAATCTATGTTGGTAAAAGTATGATAGAAGGAATGTGAGACTATAGTGTTGGGGTAACTTGGATGATGGTAATGATGATGATGTTAATTGTGATTATGATACATTTACTCTATGCACATACATTGAAATTGTCTTATTCAGTCATTGTTAGGATGTAATTTCCTTGGTATAGATCCTTGTGAGAATAAATATCAGATATTTTTATTTAATTAATTACAAAACTAAAGAATATTTTTAGTGAATCACATTTACCAATTGTCATGTAATTTAAATAAACTATGACTCTATGGTCTTTCGATGTTGGTTGTCTTAGGACGAATTCCTCATGGAAATTCCCCATATATTTTCATAGATGATGTTTCTAGGGTTATAAACCCCAAGGAAACCTTCTGTGGGTTTATGTAAGGCATGTTATCCTTAATAGTGTTACTCTGATAACTATTCATTATGATTCCCATGATTTATTATGGTTTCTTGAGTGACATATTCCTTATGAATAGATTGTTAAGCTTATTTAAATAGGAAAATTAGTCATTTTTTGATGTAATACTATGAATGTGAGTAAAATTTTAATGGATAAAAGGAATTTATTTTTATATTTCATGTAGCATAAATATATTAACAACATAAAGTTACATAAGTCATGACTAGTTGGGTTTTATAAAATTCAGACCCTTGTGGATTTGATCAAAGGACCATGCTTTATCTTTCAAACATGTTTTTAATTAAAATTTTATTGGATGACGAGTGACTATTAGATGTCATCAAAAATAAGCAGTCTGGATCAAGGGTGCATTCTCAAAGGATTTAACAAAAAACTATGCGCCAGGTGGTACATAGGTAATCTTAGTATAAATTAGTTATCCTTTATAAGGAGGATCCCTAAGATTTCATAGAATTCTAGAGTGGGAACAATGTGGTGCCGATAATTGAATGGCCAAATGAATCTAGGCTAGGAAGTCCATTAATAGTGTGGATTGTCACAATGAATTATAAATGAGTAGTGGTTTTTTCTTAAAAGGAAAACCATAATTCATTAGTGTTTATATAGTGGTAACAGATGGGTTTTGTTGAACTGTTGAGTGTTGGGTGTTGAGTTAACCATTGAGAATATTCAAAGATATATGAATGAAACTTGTGGAGATAGTGTAAGTAATTCATTGATTAATTTGGTTCATTTTGACCCTTTATGTTAGTTACATGCACATTTGGTGTGAATATGAAATGTTTTTTCAACCTAATGGTTATAGCTTATGGAGTTTCCTTAATAGTGAAATATTATCCGAATAATGTAATGAGGCTCTATTGTGTCATCATCTCGATTTGGTCATCGATATAGATGCAATGGTATGATATAATAACTTGCATGAGGGGATGAGTTCTATCTTGAATGGATTTCATATCTTACTACATGGTTTATTGAGAGTGTTTCATACATCAAGAATGGATTTATAGACCTATTGTCATATATTAAAACAATTTTATATATGTAAAATAAATTTCATTTTTCCTAGAATCGATTGAATGGATTATCATAATTTTTCATCAAGGGCAGTGAAAAACTATTCATGGGCCGATTAGATAGATGAAAGTGATATGAATATAATATAAGCATATTGTTATAAGGGGAGCATTGACCTATCAAAAATTTCCGACTATATTGTCTAATGGGTCATGGTTTTGCATAATATTGGCTATTGGAAAATATTTGTGACCCCAAAAGTCTAATGTGTGGTGGACCCAAGAATATATAGTTCCATGAAAGATGGTGGATGCCTATTTTAGATGTAGTTATAGATTGAGATTTATGTGGTCTATAAAATAAATGGAATTAATATAATCCTTGTATGATTTGGTAAAATGGTGCTTTGGTTCTTGGTTAAGAGCATTGTAGATAATGTTGGTATTTTGTGAGCCAATAAGAGAAGACCCCATAAAATATAGATAAGACTTTATTAAGAATTTTTATTCAATTTAATGATGCATATTAGGTTTAAGGAACCATTCTCAGTGGATTCATGGAGTAGTTATTGGTAGGTATTATACCCTTGTAGGTAATCTGATGTAAGTGGATTGATTGGTGTCACCACATGCACAATTTTTTATGATTTTGAACTAAATAGAGATTATCATATCATGTATAAATATTGGTTTAATTAATTATCTAGTGGAATATCTGAAAATTAGTCATTTTCATTATATGAGCCATTTTCTTATTATGGAAACGTAATCATGTTTACATTATCAACAATTAACCAGTGTATTGTGTTGGATTGAGAGTAATGGGCTTGGAGTGCACCAAGAGTGTCATTGGTATACTGGAGTCATGTATAATATAGTAAACCATATAGTGGTGAGAATATTTATTATTTAATAAAAATTTATTGAGGAAACTTTAGCATGTTGAGTTTGATGTATATAGTGATCATAGTCTTACTTGATGGAAACAACAATCCTCTTCATTTCCTTTTCATTTTTATTAATGGAATAATTTATCAAGAGAATTTTGGGGGTTTGGGAATGATAATGTGTTTGTGGTGTTGATTTTTCAATTGAGGATGGAATGCTATGAAGTCATTTTATGATATGATTATGGTAGATCTTGTGTCATGTTTCACATGCTACTGTAACTTCATGAGGTCAATAAGTGCTATGATTAGGAGGTTACAGTGGCATACATCATTATGTTTTGAAAATTACTCATGAAAAATGGACTTTAAGTTTTTATAGATCGTTATTTCTTAGAACATATAATAAGATTGATTTTTCAAGTGTTATAAGATCCCAAAATAATTTTTTCATTTGGGGATCATTGCTCGGGTGATGACCTAGAGGTTGGGGAGGCGGCCAGAGGCCTTTGTGGGTTCTTAAGACTCCTAAAAAGAAGTAAAGTAACCAATTCACATCATGAATAATCCATTAAAGATGCGAAATAAACTTAATGTGTTTATTGAAGATTTTTATTACATAGAAACATGGCCATGGACCGGTTCACAGAAAATCACGATGTGTTTCCAAGAGTTATCCCATGAAATATGGTAGGTTTTTTTAAACTAAAATGTGGATATTTACCTATAATTTTTATTGGATTAATTGGATTCCTATGGGATGAATCATCTAGAGAACCCATACCTAATGTATCCTCCAATTCAGATGGTTCAATGTGGAATTCAATGAAATCATAGTTAAGGATCTTTTAGCCCCTATTTCATTATTTCTCTTCCCCCATAATTTTTTATTTTAGGTGTTAATGTTTTATGGATTTTAAGATTTCACATGGAATAATTGAATCAACCATTTATAATGGTAATTTCACTCAGAATTGATAGAGGATACCATGATATGAGGTCCACATACAGTCACAAATCATTTTAGTGGACATATTTCACCTTTTATAATTCTTCTGGAATTTAGAATTTAATTATATTATATTTGTTATTGCTCGGTTGTCGCGTGATATGGATTTCTTCCTGGAGTGATTTTGGGTGTGCGTTTTGTTCCATGTAAGGATGGTTGGTCAAGGTTCCATCTGGGAAATGATATTCTAAATCCATTTGGAAATTTTTTATTTCACCAATTAAATTTATTTTTCATGCAATTATTTCATTAATTATAATTTTGTTATAATTAATTATTTTCAATTCTACGGAATGTGAAATAAATTCATGGTGATCCATAGAGACTGAATTTAATTGGATGTTTGAGATAAATACATTTCAATTTTCTTATTTTGGGAGTTGAATATGTTTGAGGATGGTCGTCTAGTGTACACTTCATTGTTATATTATGAATATCTTATTCGCATGTGATATGTGGTCCCACCACTCATGGGTAGTTGAACATGGTATTCATGTTATGCCTAGAAAATGAAATTGGACACCAACAATGATATTTTTATTTTTTGTACAAGCCAATTTATATTAGATGCAATGTAACTCACTTAATTAGTTAATAACTTACATCTATTAACTTGTCTGAAGTATATTAATAATGAATTGAAAGGTTTACAAGAACCACATTGGATATTTTGTGCTATATTGTTCTCTATCCATTAATTTTGAAGTCTTGACTTGAAATGTAGCCTAATAGAACATGTTTAATTGCTTTATAACATGATGTTTTTAATCCCATGTGACTATGTTTGATAGTTTGATCACATGTGTATGTGTACCACATGAAAAACATTGTTTGATCTATTCTTGCAAATAGTTTGTAAGGGTTTTGATTTTGGTTTTTTATGATGTGATTTTTTATCTATAATCCTATATCTACATATTTATTGACTGGTTATTCCTTTAATGGGGGAACTTCTACCCAATTAGAGACAATTCATCAGAAGTGGTGGATTATTTTATGTTCTTTCACTAAATGATGATAACATCGGCGGAAATAGTGGTAATTATTTTTTACCAGGGAAAGCATGTATTATGGTATAAGATAGTTCTAGTAGTAGGATTCATAGATGGATCCATAATGGTTGGTCATATCATGAATTTTAATGGTTTTGTGGGTAATTTTATTTCTTATGGTGGAATGACCACTATCCTTAAAGGAAAATATATTTTAATTTTGTGTATTAATTCAATTGGAAAAAAATGAACTCTTATTTTATAATAGAACAAAATCCAGAACAACAGGTGTTTATTATGGATCAGTGATCATATGAACAATCTTTAAATTGATAGTCATTTAATACTTTTACAATGGTTATTATGTGTTATACTTGTTAAATTTATGTATTTATTGTTTAATTTATGATGTTATTATCACATTCTCACAAACCAAAAATACTAGTTAGGAACACAACCATGTTGGTTGTACCCTACATGGTTAAAATCGAAGACTCATTAGGTAGCCATGGAACACTGGTATCCAAGAATCCCTCACATATGGTATTGATAGGTTGATTTGAGACTCTGGTAGATAATCCAATGAGATAGATTTCTATAATTCAAGAGACTGAGATGTGTTTTCTCATAGAGTGCAAATATGACCTCTTGTATTTTTATTCAATTTATAAGTTATTTGGTCATCCCATTAGGTTCTCCTATTTATTTTCTTTTATGATTATCAAGTTTTATGTTTTCTCATTCATACTTTACTAGTGGTATTAATTTTCATTTCTACTTACTCTAATTTTATACATATTATATGTTTGGATATTTATTTTATGGTACACTCTACTAGATAGTATTTTATCACCATGTATCCACCTTAAATCCTCACTGCTATTAGGAATCCACTAGAATGTTGGGATATTTGCATAAGGTTATGTGAAATTATAGCTTGGACCCAATGATTTTGGTTGGGATGTTACATTTTGTTTTTTTTTTAACTTTTAATTTTATTCGTAACAATGTTTTTCTCTATTTCCATAATTTTTTCCTAAAACATAGAATTAATGAAATAATATAATATAATATAATTAAATATAATATAAAATGAAATTCAAAAAAATATCTTCAAATGCATGGTTTCCTCAAAGAATGTTATTAGTTTAATGTAAGTAGCTTAACATTGACCACTAAATTATCATGTGTTTTCTGGATCATATATCGTCTCATTTAACTCATGTCTAGTTTCATATTCTTAGAAGGACACTATGTAATTTTATATCTTATTATCATTTACCTAATATATTTAACTACATGTGGGACCATAAATCTTGATATCCCATCAAGGTACATATAATTCACAATATTGGAAACTAAACAACTCAAACCTATCTTCCCCACATGTAAATTTAATTTTAAATAGTGCAAGAGTACAAATTTTACAACTTCAAAGTTTTTTAATTTTATATTCCTATATTTTTAGGTTTTAACTCTACCAATTTTGTTTCTTAAATTTTTTTTATAATCCTCCATCTTATGCTCCTCGCAATCAATAAGGTGTAATTTTATTTTTCTTCTAGCTATGGTAATGTAAAAATCTTGTTTCTTGATTACCAAAAAATCATTATATTCAATTATAACATGTAATTAAAAAAGTTTAAATAAACTAAATATTACGGTAACATGATTCGAATGGTTTTTTATATAGATCTATATTCAAAAATGTAATTTTAGAGATTCACATTATAATATTTTGAAGAGTTTTTAATAGTAATTTTTTAGTTTTTTACAAAAGTTACCATTTCTCAATCACATCTTAACAATTTTTATGAGGGTGGTAAGATGTGGAAACATTTTTAGAGATCCCATATTTTATAATGGGTGATGTTAATGGATTATTACAGAAATGGGTTACACTCTCCTTAAGAATATTCCTTATAAATGAAAATCTATAAATGATTTTCTCTATATGGATTCTTATCATTTATTAGTAATCATTAGAAATTTTGGGAATATACGCATTCATTTCGAGCCATAATCAACAACTGATAAAATGTACATATATTTTATAGTGTTTTGGAAGGGATTAATAAAATCTATTCTTTATATATCAATGACTTCTATAATAAGAATAGGAGTAAGGGGAATGGTATTACATTTATTAATGGATCATGGTAGTTAACATCAGGGACAACATTGATAGAATTTTTTTTAATCACTAGTTAGGGTATTATAAAATAAATAACATTGAAGAACCTATTTAGTAGTTTTCATTATGGAAATATTCCTCCTCATTTTTATCCATGATATAATTTGAAATGGCCTCTTTAACAGTATCTATAACACATATCCAAATTATTTGATTAGTAAAAAAACCTATTGAGGTTTGGGTCATCAGAGATACTTTTTTTACAAAATAAATTTTTTTCTCACATCTTTAATTCTTAAGTTATATATATTGAAATTCAACACGAAGTAGTATTCTATATCAACAAACCTTGTTAAACCACTCTTCTAATTATGGTGAAGATCATAAATTTAATCATACATAAAAAACATGAGATTAATTTTCCTTTAATTCTATCTTAGAACGTTGACCAGCTATAACTTTTTGAACACCATTTATTTCCTTAATTATAATGTAAAATTAATGAAAGAGGTGGAACCAACTAATTAATCAGGACTAGACATTTTTATAAGGTATTTCGATGATGAATTATTACAACCAATTGTGATGTGGATCCGAAATGATATGATTTAAACATCTCAAAGGAAAATAAACAAACATACAATTCATTACCAGTGGTTATTTAGTTCCTTCATGAATCATTCAATGATTTTCATACATTAGAAATGAAATATTAAATATTATAATATCATTATCCTAATAATGCTCCAACAAATAAGTCACTTACATTACAAATGATATTGAAATGAGATTTATAATTTGAATAATAAAAGTTGGGTGGAAGGATATGACCTAACATAAGTTTTATAAGTATTATTCATAACCATTTATCCAAAAAATAAGCATTTTATACAAGCAAAGAATTAAGGTTTCATATATTGGAGATGAATTTCAAAATAAACATCATATAGAACCCAATATATCATAATAATGATTCTACATAATTAATTTATTTTATTGATCTAAGGTGATGAATTATATTTTCTAGGAATGTATCATCCATAATCCCTCTAGTAGATACATGATTCTCATGGTCTTTTCATTCAATTACCCGGAACTATAATTTTTCCAAATATTGGAAATGATTCTTATCCCCACAACTTAAAAAACCCTTGAAATTTCATTGAAATGAACAAAATATATCCCCATAGATGGAGAAGTAATCCATAATGTATTCTAGGAAATACCCCACCATGTAAAATAAGATTAACATCATGCACCTATAGAAGATACAAGGAGAATTAGACAACCCGAACGGATGAAATTCCTGTAAAATTTTGTAATATTCAAGTAGACGTTTTTTCATTGATATTATAAGGAGGCTTATATTTTTTGTATCATTTATACAGATATAATAATTAGTATAACTAATGGAAAATAGTTTCATAATATCTTTATTAATGAATGGAAATAGAAAATTTTCATTCTCAGAAAATTAATTTAACATCATATAGGTGAGGCACACTCTATATGAACTATATATACTTTTTGAGATATGATTATAATTGTCATTGTTAATAATAGTTATTTTAACCTTCTTCAGAACCACATGAATGGGTATTTCCCACTCACACCTAGTAATGGGGTATACAATGTCTTTATAAAAAAAATAATTTTATTTCAAACCACATTTATAAGATTGGTATTGATTATCCAATGAGGTTAGTATAATATTTTATAATTAGTTTCATGAAGATTACTATGGTTCCCGATGAGTGGGGTAATTTTAAGAATATCATAAAGCATACATAGAATGTATTTTTTATTACTAGAAAATACATCAATATGAATAATTTTTGGGTTTCTTTAAGAGATTAATATCTATAAAATATATACGGTTTGGTTATCTTTTATTAATAAATACACCAGTGATGGTGGATCGACCTTACATTCCAACCCAATTTTATAAAAATTTACAAAATAAAATTGGAAATTTTAATCGAATATTTTTTAATTCTCTAAAATTTCAGACAGAATTGGTACCTTTTGAAATGGTCTTTCACCAACCAAATTGGTCATATTACTATTCATAATGGGGATAGATTCTATGATTATGATTCCTATCTAGGATTAAATATTCATAAATAATTAAAAATAATAATAATAACTGTATGATAGAGGTTCAATCTAAAGAGATAATTTTTCATCATTTGAAAATGGAAATTGATTATTTATTGAATGAAACATCCTTCAACAATTCCAATATTTTACTCAAGTTCATATTCTACACTACGTATATTATTTTTTTATAACCCTCCTCATCATCACTGATTTTATAGTTTTTCAAAGATATAATTAGATAAAGTAACTTTTTTCCAAAGGTTATGGTCATGTTCCCCATTCATACATGGATGAACGAGATGATTATTTTGCGGAAGGGATAATCAAGGTTAATAGGAATTGTTTCCTTGATATTTATTTTGGTTGATTTTCCCATTAAATTATATCATAATGATATATAATGTTTACAACTTTTACCATTACTTCCCTTAATAAAACATTAGTAATATAAATGCTATGACTAATGAATGGGAGAGTAAATGAAGAGGGATATTGCCCCTCGTGTATTAACTCATAATACATGAAATATGGAATGTTTTTATCACTAGATCCAAGATCGAAAAAGGAATTAAAACTCATTTATCTCATTATTAAAAAATAATATATAAAAATATGTTTTTTCATAAAATGATGCATGATTCCATAGATTGTGGAGCTCAAATTAGAAACCAAAATGGAAATGTTTCTCTATGATAATGTATTTATGAAATTACTAAAATTATTTACGATACTTGGATTATGCGGGTATGGTTTGTATTGTATAGTGTAGGGTAATGTTGAGGATAACATGAGAGAGACATTATTTTAATGTTTCATTCTACTCAATATTAGATTTCCTCTGATTCTTTGATAGAATGCTGCAACATGATGGATTATTTGGAGACGAGGGGGTTCCATCACATTATCATTAGATTTATTAGATTTAGTGATTAATTCCATATAATTATTATTAGTGGATAAATCCTAATATAGTATAGTAATGTTTTGTTTATTTTTCTCAATGGATTTACCTATTCTTAAGATGGACACAAATTTGGGTTATTCAAGAAAGGATTGGGTGAAATGTATATTCAAGGTATAATATATACTTTAATATAAAAAAATCATTTCTATAACATAAACAACTGAAATGGATACTCCATAGAGTTTAATAGACACCATTAAGTATTAAAAAAATGAAATATTGTGTAATAAAAACTCCATTATCCTAATAACTGTTGGTTTCAATAAAATTAGTTATCTATTAGATGAATTATTATTAGAATCTCCAACTAAATTTTCTTCTTTATATTTTAACTATTTCCAATAAGTATCATAATCACAGGACTAGAATCCATATATCACATTCCCTTTTTCATTATTCCCCTACACTTTTTGAAAAAATATGGTAAAATTTTCTGATATAAATTTATTTTTTCAAAATATTTCCATAAATGAAAATTGATTGAATCACATAACAAGAGAAATCCTTAGAGAATATCATTTATCACACCAAATCACAGTCATACACAATAATATTGATTATATAAATTTATACAAAATCCATATAGGATAATATGAATCAAATTCCTATAAAACAATAAGTATATAATTCTATTATTCACATAGAAATATAGATTACACAATTGAACAATCTCAACACATGTTTACTTAGAAACATTTCTCTATGACATAAAAAAATTTATTACATAAGATATTTTCTTATTTTATTAGTATTCATAGATTCTCACACTAAGAAATAAAATCCTAAGGTTTATGAATTTATTCTTATAAAATATATTCACATATTTCTTTAGTATAATGTTTTCAAAACACTTAATAATATCTTAGATTAAATGTGTTCCCTCTAAAATAATTACCCCTTTTATTCATCACTCCCATTAGGGTGATACGATAAATATTTCACTAATAAATTATAATTATTTTTAATTACTCTCACTTTATACTTATTTTGGTTGGTCCCCATCCAAATAATATCACATATGAATCATAAATAGCTAATAAGACAACACATTTCACAATCCATAAAATGGATAAAAGAAACTATTTTACTCTAGTATCTTAAATCTTTTAGTTTTCAGCTAAGGGTAATCCAAATATCATAGAATTATTTTTTTACCTAAACCATTGGATAATCCATTTGAGATATGTCATTAAATTTCTAATTCATTGGCATGATTCTTTAATACAACCTACCTTATTAAATGATCGATTTCTTTGATATGTGCTTACTTTTTATAGAATATAAAACCTTGAATTTTAAATGGTATATTAATCACAAAACATTAACTCATGTTATTTCATTTCATGTATTAATTATTTTAATTATTTTATTTTAAATATTATTCCGTGATTCAAATAAATAGACTCAATCAATATTGACATGTATCACATTACAAGACTCGAATTTTGTGTTATTGACAAAAACTAAAATCCAATTATACTCATATATACCCAAATGAAACACCTTAATAATATATATAAAACCATTCTATTCAAGGGATTATAATTATAAATGAAAAAAATTCCTATATTAGTAATCCTAGAGCCAATGATAATCGACCCTTACATTCTAGAAAACCAATAGGAGTCCAAGACAATGAGATGTATAACCCAAAGTCCCTCTACCCATTGATGGATTAATAAATGTAAATATTAATTTGATCATAATTCTAAATACTAAATTATATAAATAATTGTTAATTTCTCAATTCATGTTTTTAGAAAAATGTTATCTAATGTCAAGGTATAATAAAACTAAATTCATTATCATACTTAGAATTCAATTTTTTATATACACGTGTGATAATATTTATAACCATAATAAACACCGTAAAACTAAACCATACATCAAAATTCATAAGATAGATACAAATTATATCAATGAATAAAACATAAAATAAAAAATTACTAAAAAATTCAAGTATTTAATCCTGAAATAGTAATTTATGAACTCTTTATAAATACTGATTAAATTAAAAACAATAAATTTTAATCATTTATTATATAAAATCTATAATTTTTAATATGACCAAATTATATTCATTTACTAATATGAAATTATTTATATTATTCATTATAATTCATATAATTTAAATATTTAATATCAAATTATATATAAACATCTTATATTTATATTTATATTAGAAAAATATATTAAATAAAATAAACATCAACTATTTATGTTCATTAAATCCTATATCATATAGTCATAAAAAATTCATTTAATATGGGTAAAATAGTTTCTCAAAATAATTATTTCATTTGAATTATTAAAATTAATAACTATGAATGTTTCAAAATTAAAAATAAATTCTAGTATATTTTATTCATATTTTTTAATTTATAAAAAAATTTAAATTTCCAGTTATAATTTAAATATAAAAAACATACATAAAAACTATAATTCATAAAATATAATTGTTAAAATTTATTTCAATATTAACAATTAATAATATGTATATAAAATTTTTAAGTGTCTCATAAACATTTTAAAAATTAATTAGAATCATTTACAATTAACAAATTTATAATAATTTTTGAAATATAAAAATATTTCACATTATAATATTAGAAAGACCCATTATTTCCTTTTATTTAATGTTAAATGAATTTTATTATCCTTATCAAAAAAAACTATTATGGGTAATAGGGATATCAAAAAAAATATTAAATTGTGTGGTTCCATAGGATTTACTCTCACATGACTTATATATGGGGAAATAAACCTACATCTAAGGAATAAAAAGTAATGGAATTTAGTCTTGCATGATATTAAATCGTATTTTGTGTTATATTTATCCATATAATCTCGAACATGTGGTTTTTGTTGCTTAAAAGTAAACTTTACCTATAATATTAATTTTCCATAATTGGAACTACATATGGTGAATGAGTGGACTACATGCGATTAAACATGATACTACTAGTTATTGTGTACGAACAGAATAAATGATACCATGTACCACATCATATTAAATTTTATTGGTGTAATGTGAGTGAAAACTTGGCTTATGATATAGAACACATGTTAGGATAAGAAAAAAATTCACACCTTTCATAATATTAAAGTGAAGTTTTTGTTGGAATAATTCCGCACCCATGTAATATTCATCCATTATTGTTGATTTCTACAAGTGATTATACCTATAATATATTTAATGAATATATATATTTCTTAAAAATAGACCACATAAAATTAGATCCTATAATCTATATGATATCATCTATATCATAATTAGGCTAGGGTAATATATTTTTTGCATAAACATGAATGATTTATTTTAAATAATGATTTTGAGTATCATATCAATTGGAATGGATCTGATAGTATTTATATGATTATTTGGTTCAAATGATAATTTATAAACATATAATAATAATTTATTAACCTTAAATTGAGGTACAAAATGTGAGATACCTAAAGACATGTTGTAGACAATAAAATAATGATATATAAATCTGTAACAAATGATAGTCACTGCTACA
Source organism: Viscum album (assembly GCA_963277665.1). Taxonomy (NCBI): domain Eukaryota; kingdom Viridiplantae; phylum Streptophyta; class Magnoliopsida; order Santalales; family Viscaceae; genus Viscum; species Viscum album. Next base: position 1,606,318,433 of record OY728161.1, read on the forward strand.
ATCATCATCAAACGTGGTTGATTAAGATCAATAAGAGTAAACCATAAGACAACCCTCATCCATGATGTATACAAAGGCAAGATAAATCTCTTATATAAGGGATAATCCCACCAATAATTCTATGAAATTATAACATCTCATAGGAAATGGAAGTGGGTTGAAGAGAGATACATGTATTGGAGAATAACCCAGCTTCACAGAATAGAGTTCACACCACAATTAGATGTGGTTAGCCTCATTTATTTACACTTTTATGACTCCTCTAATAATTTCATTTAATAACTCATGCATTATAAATTTTATTATTCATGAATGGGATTAGAAAATTCATTTACAACCCCTTTTGGGGAACATCAATTCATCCTTAGAGTGAAACTTGATCCCCAACTGGTACAAGAATTAATGATATACATATGTTGAATAATTCAATGCGGTAGTGGAATGATATAGTATAACACCATTTATGAAATTATATACACTAATGAATGTGAAATTTTTAGGTTTCATGCTATTGGTTCTATAAAATAAGAACCTAATATACAATACATTAGTGTCTAATGCAAATCAAATATGAATGGTAAAAATGTTATATCTCATTATTATTCAACATATAAAATAATATCTTTATTTTATTTAAATTTTTATGTTATTAATGGAATTTTGGATAAAAATTGGTATTCATGTGATTTTTTCAGGTCAAATATTAGATCTCAATCAAATCATTTATGGTAACAACTTAATGATAATATTAAGTTCACATATAACCTCATTAAATATATAATTAATTAAAATTTTAGGTGAATATATGAAATCATATAAAGAATAAATAAATTTTCACAAGATGATACTCTTAATTTCCCTTGTCATTATATTTTTTTTGTTTTTTACTCTTATCACACCCTTCATAATGTAATTTTAGGTGAATATTTATACTAAAATTACACATGTATGTAATTCAAAAAAATGGACTTTTTTTCTAATATATTTGAACCATTATATATGTCATATAAATTATAATATAATTAATTCATATTTTTTATAATGTTTAAAAGATGTTACAATACAAGATGTTATTCCAAAAAAATTATTGAATAAACAGAGTCATATCTTTTCGGTACCTGTGTTGTTTTATAAAGGATTAAAATTTTATGTGAATGTAGTTTAGATTTTTTATCAACCTAATAGTTAAAATATTAATAAAAATTTTATATTAATGGATAATAATTATTAAAAAATATAATATATGTGAAAAAAAATTATCAACAATGGTAATAGTATTGAAATTTTATATTTTATAAATTAACTTAATAACTTTATTTATTTAACATGACTAATAAAATATAAAAATAATAATTTATACAAAAGTAAGGCAGTTATGGTATTATAGATAAACAATTGATGAAAATTTATAAAATTAAGATATAAATATTATTATAATTTTTTATAATGTATTAAAATGTTAAATTAAAACAACAACATAATTACAAAAAAATTATAAACTTATGATTTATAAAGTACTCTAATTTGAATCCTTAAAAAGGAAAACAAACTTATAAAATTATAAAATTAAAATTTTAACATTTTAACATTTTAACAAATATTAAATATACATAATTATAGAAATTATAGAAATTCTAATAAAACACTATTATAATGCTTCATAATATTATAATATTAATAAAACAAAAAAATATTAAAATGATTAAATTATTACAATAATAACTAAACAACTATACCATTGTAATAAAATTAATTAATATTACAAAAAAAAATTAATTGTACTAAATATGAATTTATATATGTGTGTGTGTGTGTGCGTTTGTGTGTTTGTGTGCTCTAACTAAGAGATTGTGTATTGGATTTATTGACAATACATAAAGGTTGCTAATAAATGGTGTGACACAGAGATATTGTGATAAATTGATGAAGATGTTGATGGTTATCATTCATGGGAACCACACATGGTGATGGATTAATGACATTGAAAAATATTGAATTAGAGTATATGTATGACAATGAAATATTATCATTAGAAGCTTTGATGCCACTACAATGGCCTTATAAAGGAAATTATGGATAAATTAACACCTTGATATTTCTAAATATCAATGATATGGTTTTTCTAGATCAATAATTAGAGCGGAGATATAGAGTGTGATGATCAATGTGGATTTAATGGATGATAGAAGAGTTAAGTATTATTATTAAATAATATTAGTTTTTTTTGAAGATATAAAGAATGAAATGATTCCTTTAGTATTGGTAAGAGGAAACTCAATATAGAAATAGAACATTATGATACATTGAAGTAAATTGTGGAATGAATATTTCAATATGGGATTTTTTTAGACTATTCATATTTGTAAATTTAAAGAGTTAATTATATTGCAATGATATGAAGAAAGAGACCATGTAATAGTATGACTTGTAGTGGAATAAAATCAATTTAATTAAGACTATTTACATTAGTTCTACAACATAATATGTACCAACGCATTTCAATATTATTAATGTATAACTAAAAAGATATAGGAAATCATGGATCTAGGTCCCCAATCACAAAAAACAATTGATGAATACTCTACAAAGATGAATGTTGAACCACAGTGAATATTTCATTATATTTAATTGTTCCACAAGATTGTAATGGTTGATGGTGTCATTCCATAATAGTTATGTAATGCATAAATTTCTCAATATTTGAAGATTATAAATGAATGATCATAAAAACATATATGGGTTCACCATTTCGATATGGTTTGACAAAATTGATTTTTTTTACATCATGATGTTGTGGAAAATAATAGAGATCCCACATTCTGGAACTATAAGGATGGGAAATTCTGGAACTATAAGGATGTTCATCACAACTCAATGGAGTAAATTTTGAGGAGATATGGAGGTTGAAACCATGATTTTTTTATATTTTAAATGATATACTATATATATTTTTTAGACTTATAGTTGAAAATAATATCAAACCATAATGGATGTTATTTTCATATAATATGGTTAATGTATATGGGCATCAAACCATACAAAATAGTGTTACACATTGATACTATAATTTGTAGATTCTTTTGAACAATTTTTTTATTTAAAATATGGAATATACACATCAATATTTGGGAGTAATTATGTACCCATTTATATTTATATGGAGGTATTACTTTTTTTAACAATTCACGTAGTCTTAGATATTTAGGGAAATATAATTGATCAAACATATTTAATAAAGGGTTATAAATATTGATTAATTTAACAATAAAATTATTTATTTACTTCAATATAGTTGAAAATATTTCCATTTACAATTCTATGGTAGATATAAGAGTGTATATCCATTGATATTTGATTATCATTTTAAATTTGGTTGAATAGAAGGAGTCTCGTGATGAAGAAATATCAAAGATCTCATCTAGTTCAATGTGAGAAAGGGAAGAGTATAAAACATTATCGCATATCTTTATTTAAGGGGAAGAAGTCGGATTGAAGATATATAATTCTGTTAGTTATATCTATTTTATAAAGATGAATCATACCAAAGATAATTCCAGTGCATTGTTATTCTCATTTAGAGGATGTTACCCCATTTATGTTATTTTAGGGATGAAAAAACACAGCTGAAACTAGGAGAATTTTGATTTTATATGAAATTTAAGGTAAAAAATAATTTACTTCATTAGGGAATCAATTAGGGAGTATTGATAAAAAATAATCAAACTTGTTATACTCATCACGAAGAGACTATCATGTCTATAGACTATTGGATCCTTCATAGAAGTTTTTTTTTGAGTAAGAAAAAGAGGGAGTGAGTCCTAAGATGTAGTTTCCAATTCTTAAACCATGTTAAGGTGGCGTGGCATTCATAGATTTACTACATATGTATTGTACCTATTGGTTAGAGTAAGATTATAAAATCTGTAGAATTTCAATTTAAATAATATAAAACAAAAATTTTGACATAAATATTAAAATGGTGATAATTTTGGTCCCACCCATCATGGTAAAATATGAAATTAAAAAAAATATTAAAAATAATATTGATAACATTTTTATAAAACATTCACATGAATGAAAATGTATTTCAGAACAAAGAGTGATCTATGTTATGTTTTCCGTATAAATATTATTTGAGAAACAAGAATTTTTAAAGAGAGGAAAATTAGTGAAATGCATCTAATATCCATAAAAAATTCAATATTTTAAAATTCATGAGTTTCATGAGAGTTATATCATGAAATTTTATCATCATATAATTAATGATACAAAATCCATGTAAACAATGAGATTGTATCCTAAAACCCTTTCCCCAGGTTTGAATACATTCATATGTGTTTGAACCACCTGTACACTAAAATTTTGGTATATTTTAAATATTTTACAAAAAAATAATGACATATATATAATACCATATATGGATTAATTATAACAATTTATCACCTATTTAGTAACAATTACTTCTTAAAATCACTATTCTAGATGATAAGTGCTTCAATTTTCATGATTTTTGGGTTTAGTAGTTTATTTACTTATAAATTGATCATAGTTCCACCATCTCGAATATGATAATGATTATATAAATATAATATATATTTATAGCCTTCAATTAATTTTATTGATGAATAAATGATTTACACCATCCATGGTGAGGATAGGTCATATGTATGAATGGATGTTTTTTTTAATTTTTTAATGGGTGGAATGAAATAAAGGTAAATAATAATTCATATTTTAGAATAAATATTATATAATATAAATCATATATATTCATACAATCTATCCTTAGTACCATAATTTTATAATTGAAACAAAAAATGAATCACATCGCATCATAGATGTTCTAGTTCATATGCACAAATGACTGACATTATTGTTTTCGAATAAATAGGATGTTAAAAGGGTAGCTATGATATTATAATTAAAGAATTATTATTATGTCTTAAATATCAAATATATAACATAAATCCATTATTGATTCCTATTTTGAGAACGAGTTTTGGAAAATGAATAATATCATTGCATGAGGTTGCAGCCTGGCGTACACATGATTGATAGTTTCCTATCATAATTTAAATAATAGGATATGAAAATTGGATATTAAATAAATATAATTACATAAATATTTCTGTAATATACCAATTTTATTATTTAATCATAGTATAATAATATTTTAAGGACATAAAAGATAAAATAAACAAAAATATATGCTTAAGAATTAGCCATCCTCTTAGGAAAACCACTTTTTCTTTACCCCAATCCCCTTCAATGTATGGGTTTTTAATAAAAAAAAGGACTCTATATCCTATGGTTCTATGTTTATATTAATACAGGGAAGTTTTTGGCCAAAAACATATCTTTGTGTGTGGGGGGGATAGGTACAGGTGAGCATTTATAAGTGAGAAAGAGGACCCATTTGGAATATTTTTAAATGAATAAATAAATTTAATATATTATTCACACAAAGAAGGCTCTAAAATTGACCATTCGTAAAAATATTATGATATAGGATAAAAATATTTCAAGAAACTATAATTTATACACAATCCTAGGTAATTTTAACCCTCGTCTATTTAGTTTAACACGTGGTAATCATGTTTGGTGCATAATAGTGGTAATAGGTTTTACAATTTTTATTATTCACATTAACCAAAAATTAGTTTGGAAACATTAAAAATTAATAGTTTTTCTAATTAAAAATTTTTATCCATATTATCATATATAATTTACAAAAGTGGAAAAAATTAATTTAAAATTAGGCTTGTAAATGTGATGAATGGCGGTTTTCCAAAGAAAACGTTTTCTTAAGTATAACATATTTTTATATGAAAAATGAACCTTAAATTAATTTTAAAGAAAAAAGATTTATTAATTATAATATAATTGAAATCATATTAATTTTGAAATATATTTCAAAGAAATAAACTCTTTTAACTAGAAGAAATTATTTTATAAAAATTCATAATTTTAGCAATTCATCAACAAAATATTATTTTAATAAAATTGTAAAAAAATACTATTTAAGATCATTTTGAGAAATTAAATTCCAAATTTATAATCATTTTTTTCAAACACATTAAATATATATTGAAAATATTAATTTTTAAATAAGTGTACAAAAAATTATGAGACAATAAATACATTTATTATGAATAAAACATAATTTATTCTTAACATATTCTTATAAGAATGATAGATTAAGGAGAATATTTTTTATTGAATATATAATATATAAGTTTCAATAAAATTATTGTTAAATTTTTATTAAATTAATATATTAAGATAAAAACACATTTCAGACATAAAAATTTCATTTCATAAAAACAATTCTTTTAAATTTAAAATTTTCTGTTATCATTTATATTCAATTGATAACCATCAAATTTAATTTATGCATGTGTAAAACGATGTTTTTCATAATTAAGTTAATCTTATTGATACAATCCAATTTAAAGACTATGTTATAATTGTATAAAATATTACTATTCATTAGGACTCGAGGTTTCCTATATCACAAACTATAAAAGAAATGAAATTTATTTAAATATAAATATAGCATAAAATCTCGGGGTGTTACATTATACAAAAATAAAATTAATGTCCCCAATTACATTACTCTTATACAAAATAATGAGCATTTCTATTCATGATCACATCATTAAGCTCTCATAATGCTTCTTCAAATTTTGTATTCCCCCTGATAAATTTAACAAGGTGAGTAATCATGTTTTTTATAACATTATCTCTATGATCCTAGATTTATACAGGTTGTTACACATTGAAAAAAAAAATATAGTGTTGTGACCTATGAGATCACTAAAGGTTATGGATCATGTATTGACATCCTCCTGAGAGATATATAGAACACATATTTAACTTTAGAGAGATTAGGGGAAGTACCAAGTGATAATATACCATCACCACTAAATAAAAAATCTTCAATGGGCCAATATAACTAGCTCCAATCATTCCTTTGACTTTGAATATCATAACCTTTTTCCAAGGAGATATTCCTAGAAAAAATACAACCTAATTTTAAATTCTATTTCACACTAATGATTTCCTTCATAAATTTTCTATAAACTCTGAGATTCCTTGATGTTCTTTTGAATGGATTTGACGTTCTATTCAATTTCAATAGATATCTCAAGTATCATTAGTTTCTATCTCTAACTTTATCATAAAATTTTGGATCTCTACGCATATTTCTTTATAGGACTTCATAAGGATACATAAAAATTATATATTGAATAACATAATTATACAAAATCATTACTAGATAAAGGTATTTATTCAAACCATGTTCAAAATATATAGAGAAATATCTATATATATCATCAAGAGTCTGAATATTTCTCTCATTCAAAAATTCAATTATATACCCATAACCATTACTAGTATTCTCTATAACATAAAGGTGAACCATTTTTCTTCATAATATTCAGTTTAAAGTGGAAATCAATACAACCTCCCTACTTCATTAATATATATCATTGAGTAATAACTAAGATTTATGTATTCTATAACCTAAATGAAATGTTATAAATTTGTAAGGTGATCGACTATAACCCAAATGAAATCTTGGACCTTATACATTTAGGTTGTTTCTGAAAAAAATTCATAGAGATGTAATTGTAATTCTATTTAGGAATGGGAAATGGTTACAACATAAACATCAACTTATATGTATCATCCTTATCAGGTTTACAAATTACGCACTAAGATACCTAATCAGAAATATCTCTCTTCATGCATCCCCTCTAGAAATACTATTTTAAAAAACTGTAAATCATTGTATGTCCAAGATGAATAAATAACGATAGACTATAGGGTTTATCCAACAGACTCATCTTAAAATCTAGAATAGACAGAACCGATACATGGTATATGAACAATAAATTTTCATGATCCATCAATTAAAAATCAAGAAATATTGGATCTTTTGTGACCCTTATCAAATATAATCCAATATGATCCATTCTAATTATAGAATCATACTCCATATTCACTTTACCAGAGTGGTGATTTATTGAGTATTCATATTTTTTAATCAGATCCCACCATCTTATCTGGTTCATTTCACCTCTTTTTATTTAATATAAACTTTAATGTATTATGATCAATACATATATTGAGAATATTTCTCTATAATGATAATTACAATATATATTTAATGTAAAAAATAAAATATCTAACTATAAATCATGGGTTGGGTTTTTTTCTCGTGAATCGTCATTTTTCATTAGGCATAAGATATCACCAAAAAAAATTCATGAGAATGTATCCTAGTCCATTAATTGATGAAAAAATAAATATCCATCACTCTTCCCCACTTTATTGTAATTTAAACACTGGTGAGATGATTAAAATTATCTTTTGTTCCTCAAAATATTCATTGCATTCATTTATCTAAATAAAAAAGGCTTCTTTCTATGTCATCTTTGTGAGTGTATTAGATAGTCATGGTAAATTCACCATAAATAACGTATAATATCTAGTAAAAACAAGAAAAAATATATCTTAGTCATAGTGGTTAATCTAGGATAATTTCCAATAACTTTTTATTTATATGGATCCACCAATATAACCTCATTAGATGTTATATGACCCAAAAATTATAACTTTTATAACCATAAATCAATATTTCAAATATTTTCATATAAACATTATTTTCATCGGGATATTAGTATAATACATAGTTGATATATATTATCTTAAATTTTATTTAAATATATAATAATGACATCTATAAACAGTATAAAAAATCATCAAGGTGTTCTATGATGTCTCTACTGATTAAATCAATGAATATTGTGGGGATATTAGTAATACCAAATGCAGTACATATATATTCATAGTGTCTGTACCATCTAAGAATTTAATATTTTTGTATATCCTCATTACTTAACCTCAATTGATGATATCAATAATGATGATCATTCTAGGAAATGTATCGATCTATATAAATATGATCAAACACATCATCAATATGAGGTATACAATACTTTTTCATGATAGTGATCTTCTTAAGATCATGATAATCAATATAAAGTATTATTGATCCATAATTCTTCTTAACAAAAGGAACTGGTGATCCCCACAGGGACACACATTATAGAATAAATCCTTTTCCATAATCTATTAGAGTTTATTCTTTAATTCCTCCATCTCAATCGAAGCTATTCTATATGGATTATTTGAAATATTAATATCACTAGGAATGATTTCTATTTAGAACTCAACTTCAGGAATCAGTGGAAGACTATGGAAATATTTCATAATGACATAAAAATGCCCAAAAAATAGGAATATAATTCTTGTTGAGTTTGTCTCCAATAGATATTAATAAAATCACCTTTTTTATAAGAATCTAGACCCACAATACCAATATTATTTTCCTTTAGAAGTTAATATTTATCATTAAACTGATATAATATCATAGGTTGGATCAAGATATAAAATGTTACTTCTATTCATCATTAATTTATATTGAATTTATATATAGAAATACAATCTATTATTATGATAACATAATATTTAATAGAGTGAGAATGATAAGAATTACTGGAATCACATTCCCACAAACTTCAACCATAGAAGAATCATATATTTGAGTTGTGATTTATATACCATTAGGGATTTTAAATTCTAATTAGACATCTAATTTTTTGGGTGGAATTTTGATACCCTTATAAAATTCTAAAAATATATATTATTTTTAGATCTTATTAAAATAAGACATTTCAAATTTTGGAGTGGATGGAAAGTGTACGCTCCAACACATAATTACCATACCTTGCATCCTAACTAGTGATCCAATGATATTTCCATTTATATATAGGATAATCTGATTATATTCATCTATCATATTCATTAATCATTGTATTTGAGCAATAGTTCTCATAATTCCTTGCATTGGAAACACTATATTCTGGGTGGTGGATTCTATGATTTTTTATATATATATTTTTATAATTAGTTAACTTCATCCAATCACATGAGAAATATGATTTACCTAAGACCTTGTTTTATTTTGTTAAAACATTTACCATTCCCCTTAAGATAATTTTCTACATGTTTCCTTCCACACATAAAGTATAAAGGATGGTTCATCTTATTCCATCCATGAATTTTAGAGTGTATTTTGAATACAACCTTTCTTTTCTTATCAAAACCATGATATTGGTGGGTAAATATAATCTATATTTCCACCTTGATAGCATATCAGATGATTTGTTCATATCTACTAAAGTAAATTATAACCCACACATTTCATTAATAATTTTTTAATCTACAGGTGAATTTATCAACCATACAATCAGGTTGTATGATATTATTAGTTTTGTACCTCACACACCTTGAAATATTTTATTCATAGGTAACAACAGGTTCATTACAATTCTCCTTTATCATAAATTATTACTTATTCATTTCCAAAAGAATAATACAAGGAAATTCCTTATTGAAAAATATGATTTTAAAATTATCCTAATCCATGGAGTCAAATTCTCCACATTTCATTATATTCTTCATAAGATCACACAATTAACCTACTTATTCATTCAAATGATGGAGAGAAAAATTATTTTTCTTGTTTTGAACACCACATAATAAAAAATATCATTTAATTTGTATTGATTAATTACCTAGTGACTATTGGATCAATGGAACTACTAAAATATGATTTATTTTGCCTCATGAAGGACCCCATGGAATTTTTTTTCCCTCCATTTATCATTTGGAACATCAACAAGATTCATAGATTGAGAAAGTTATGTAATCATAAAAAAAATAATGTTTTTATTCTAGATCCCATAAAATTTAATTTATAATATGTAAAATTATTGAATTTTCCTTTGAATTAAACAATAAAATAGTTCCTAAAGTTCCATGTGTTGAAAAAATCTAAAAATCATGTTATGAGAAAAAATAATCTTAGTGGGAAACTACATATTCATGAAAAAATATTTATAATATTTCCAAATCATAACTATTTCTTTTCAATCTGTGACACACTAGGTTTAACAAAGGTTATTCAATTTATTCATTTAATCAAATCCTTCATGAAGTTTTATAAATAAAATATTAATTAATCATATCATGTCACCCCAAATGTATCAAACTAGGTCCTCTGTAAGGCCATATTCAACGTGCACTAGAATGTTTTTTCAGATATACATGATAAACTACTTTTGGGTATATTACCCCTTTATGAATATTTAACATTACCACATCAACTTGTAGTATCCAAACATGGATGTTTTCCTCTGAAACCCACACACCTTTATTTACCCTAACATTGTATTTTCTCATATACATAGGATTATCATAATAGTTATCACTAATGTTACAAAATCTTAGTATCCAAATGTTAACTAAACCTTTATCTGATACTATCTACAATAACTAATAATTTTCAAATGAAGATATTACATCATAATAGATGAATATTTGTAAAATTATATAATGTTACATTCCATAATCATATAGGTCTTTTTCATTTAGGAAACATGGAAACATAAGAATAAGGTTTATAATTGAACTCATTTATCACCCACTATGGTGATCCTAACATGAAATATTCTTAGACATATCATTCATATTAATTTTCATCATCACCTGGGTAAATTAAACATAAGAAATGGTGATTTATGATGATTATTAATAGTAATAAAGGGATATATCAGTGATCACTTAATGATTACATGTGCATAAATGTATGAAACATAACCATAACATATCAAAAATTTACACAAATTATTACTGATCTTAACCATGATTCATGGAATAAATCCATTCAGTTCATAAGATATGAATCATAATTATATAAAATAACATCATACATAAGTGAATAACATATGTATGAGACTTGAAATTTGGCATACACATAAGTATAAAAAACTAATTTCATTAGAAGTTAAGTATTTATTCCCTAGTTATCATAGTGGGTTTATTTCACTCCCCAAAATATCATAATATTCATGGTTTACTCTTAAGAGTATCATAGTGGATAAGAGTCCCCTCAATAATTTGGTTCACAACACATTCCAAACTTATTTATCAATTGATATATCCATCTTTCTCAAATTCATTGGAGTGATATATAGTTTTAATCCCACCCATCAAATTTTGAAATTCATAAAAATGTGTTCCATAATATCCTAAATCATTAAAAATATCCAAACTTATTAATAGGAAACATTTTTCATAAAAATTTCATCATTTCATCATAACATAACTGGTGGAAAATAGATGGGTCTCATAACATAATTAACCCATGGAAATAAAACAGGTTCGTAGAATCATCCTTAAATCGCAATCATCATAATCCATCAAAAAAATTGAATTTGATGGAATCATTGTATAATAATCAAAATAATATGTAAGGGACATAAAATATTGTAATATTATATGAAAATACCTTTAAAATGTATCTATATTATTTATTTAAGAAAATAAAATTTTCATTTTGAAATTAGTTATCCAAAATATAATAAATGATAATTAATAATGGAAAAAATATTTAAAAATAATATTTGAAATATAAATAAGAATATTCAAATAATTAATTTTCTAGGATGGTGGGAAATCATATTCAAGTCCTGTAAGTTAAAACAGACAATTCCTTTTGGAATTTTGTAAAAACTAAAAAATGAAAATTTTTGGAAAAAGAAAAAAAATCCATGTATCCATTTTATAAAAATTAAATCATGGGAAAATATGACTATTCAAAATCAAAGGAAAATATAAAATTCAATCCTTTTTTTAGAAATTATGTACATAGAAGAAAAAATATTTTCAACCAAAGCGAGAAATTATGTTGGTTTTCTTCGTCTATAATAAGTATTGGATTATTATAAATCTATTATTGGACCATACTAAATTATATTTTATCAAAATTATTTAATTATAATCAATTTTCACATGTGTATTATCCCTTCCTTATCATATAACTTTTTTGGGAGATAAATGCTTCATTTTTCATGTTTGTTTTGGTTCGTTAGTTTTAGCCCCTATAAACTGATCATTATTCCATCATCAACAGAAATTTAATAATTATATAACTATATTATATATTCAATTTATAAATATTTAGTTTCTTACATAAATTAAATATATAGAAAAATTAATTACATTATTAATGGAGATGGTTGGTCATACATATGGATGAACGATGTTTCCATTTTTGGAAAGATGGATTGAAAAGAAAAAAAATCAAAAATATTGAATCAATATTATATTTTATAAATCATAAATATTCATAAAATCCAACTTTATTAAAATCAATTTAAAATTAAAATGAAAAATGAATTATATCACGTCATGGAGGAGGTTGTCAACATGTACGCATGAGCTATGTCACCATTTTCAAATAGATTTTAATATTAGATGGTATATGTTACATTATAATTCCAGAAGTATAATTATAACATAAATAATATATATATATATATATATTAAATCCATCATACTATCTCACCGTAAGATATGGATATTGAAAATGAATTACGTCGGTTCACAAGAAAGTAGTCCGCTTTCACACGATCGACAATTTCATATGTGATTTTATGAAGAGGATATGAATATAAGTTATCTAGTTAACATAAATATATATAATTATTATGAATATTTTGTTGTAATATATCATCATATTTTTATAATAATTTAAGGAGGTATAAGATGGAATATAATGAAGAAACATGGTTGAGAACTATATATATCCCTCAGACAACCAGTTAAGCTTTATACATAAAGCCTTCCTTGGATTTTCTAAGATCAATAACTTGAATCTATATAATGTTATGGTATGTAATTAATGAATTTATACAGTCAATGGGTTAATGCTAAGGATTATGATGTTTGGAGATGAGAAGAGAGGGGTGTCTTTTATGTGGGTGAGTGGACACACTTTGACTCTATGAAAATATAAAATATATTAATTTATTATTCAAACCAAAGGTATCCAAAATAGACCATTCTAGAACATTATATTAGATAAAGTCAAAATACATCCAACCAATAGAATTTATATAATTTTTGTTTATTTTAACTTTGATATATTTAGTTTAACCCTTGGTAAGCATGTTTTTACTTTATCTAGGATAACATATTTTTATAATTTTTAATATTATTTATCAAAAAAGATAATTTCATGTTATTAACTAATATTATTTACTTTTATTCTAAATATGTATCCAATTTTACTAAATTAAATTATCATACTTTTTAAATTTTAATTTAAAATTAAAATCTCAAAAAAGATAAAAATATGGTTTCCCAAGAAAATGTTTTATTAAGTATAAAAAAAATTACATCAAAAATAAAAACCAAAATTATTTAAATTACCTAATTTGGATTAATCATTATAAAAGTGAATAATTTTTTATATAAAATAACTTTAAAACAAAAATGGAACTTTTTAAATGCTTTAATGAGAATATAATTTTTAATAAAAATAAGTATTTTCAATATTCATGGAAAAATTAACCATTTCATAAAATACTAAAAAATCACTATTAGATAAACTTTAAAATTTTATTTCAAAAATAAAGCGATTTTTTTTTTCAATTTTTCCCTTAAAAGTTATAAAAAATTACTTTTATTCAGTTGTGAAAAATTCTATAAAAATTATTTGTAGAATAATAATGTTTAAGCCCTAAAATTATATATTTTATAATCCAATTCCTATAAAAAAATTATTATATATGATAAAATTATTATTTAATATTTAATATATAAAATTAATTATTTTCATGACCCATCCTAGAGGGGCATGTACCGTGACTACCCCAAGACCACCTCCAAAATGCCAAGGGCTGGTGACTAGCACCGAGTAGGCATATCCCACAAATGGAAGGCATTAGCCTAATTTACTTATACGCACACACACAACTCCAAGATAGAAAATACAAAAATTTAAGATACATATAAAAAATGAATGAAAACCATTACATACCACAACCAATGTACAGTAGTGAAATAAATGGATCATAAATAGGACCAAAACAAGCCCACCAAAAAAGATTTTGTAACCACAAGTCCATCTTGTATATAAAGAGGTACTGGGAATGCTCTCTGGACCACAAGAACACCTCGTCTGTATAGTCTCTCTATGCACTGTCTACTCCTAGTCTACCAAGGACTAAATAGGTCTATCATCTTCACAAGACACCTCACATGATGGAAGAGCCTGTGCAAGAGTTAGTATACCAATACTAAATAGGACACCAGGAAACCACAAACCAATACAACAAAGGAATACCACAATGGAAAACCATAAGGGAATGTACAGTAATCTCTATATAGGTATATCTGTATTGCGCATATAACATGAACATCCAGATATACTTAGGAGAAACACCACACCATTGGGTGGTCATAACCAACATCCAACAATAGGATTATGCTCAAATCAAACTCATTCTGGGAGAACACACTATTTAAGAAATGATATCATCTGATACATTAAAAAAGATGTCTAGATCATTTTGGACCTGCCTAAATAAGAACATATTAGTCACGAATGATTATGATATACAAAGAGGGGATTATACCCAATGCCCTAGGGAATACCGCTACGCCAACATGGAACAATTCACAATGTAGGGAATCCTACCCAGATAAAACCATTAACCCTACTAATGTGTCTCATATCATATGGGATCCTTCCTAGAGAATACTGTTAACCCTAATGATTCTCTCTGTTAGATGGAGCACCAACGCCCTGCTCTTGGAGGTTACATCGATTCCACAAAACTTCACTAGTGGTGATAGAGGATCCTCTCCTAGTACCACAATGGAATACCATTACTTTATCTAGGATGTGACATCTAAAGGGAACTACAATCCTGTAATTTGGATGTAATGTTTTAGAGAACCCTTGAGGAAAGAATCAAGGGAACGCCCTCATATAGCAACCCATCCTTTTTTTACATTACTATTACATCATTTTAAAGATAAAAAAAATAATTTTATTACACATAGAGGATATAAAGGATTAGTGTCTTGGGAAAAATAAGACAATACATAACAATTACAACATCAAGAATAAACATTTATTTAATTCCTTCTTCACTAGCTTCATATTGTCACTTGAACTCTTCTTATTACATGTAGTCACTTGAGAATATAAACCAAAAGGGGTGAGCTAAAATCCTAGTAAGAGGTTAGATAAATACAATATATTTTGAATTTAGCATAATCATAACAAAGGAAAAAGATCATGAACATAAGAGGAATCATTAATAAAAGACTTGAAATGTGGCAATGCATAAAAAATAGAATATCATGTCTTAGTGGTTAACTACCACACATACTTATGATCAAATCTAGCATCTTGGTCACACATAATTTCACATAAAATCATGAGATTCGTCACATTACCCAATGCACTAGAGCATTATATAATTCTGGGTGCACCTGTCACATTAAAACATTTATGTTGTGCTATATAATTCTGGGTGCACCCGTCACATCATAACATTATCATTATCATGCATGACACAATGAAAATATATCAAAAATTAACATAACTAACCCATGTAAGGAATTGGGTTTCATTTCATAAGAATGCATTCATAAAATTTCGGTTCCCAAAATAAAGTGGGAATAACATACCTGATATAATAACCACCAACCTTGAGTGAGTAGAAAAAGGTGTGCTTTTGAAAGAAGAGTTTTTTGGAAAAATAGTTGTTTAACATAATCTTCAGTAGCAAAAAATTATATCCCAGAAAGGGTATGATAATTATGAAAACATGATTTTTAAGGAGTAACCATATCAAAAATGGAGTCAAAGAGGGAGAACCAGAAGAAAGAATGTTGGGTTCGATATTTTCCCCTTACCTTGTATCTGAACTCTTTCTTCACTTTAATGTCCTCTTGAATCCTTATCTCGATATCCTCCTCAAGGAATATAGGATTGATCTTTTTATGAGATCATAATCTCCTGGACGTGGGTTAAGGGCTAGGTAAGATGTTTGGGAAGTTTTTAGACAAGTCTTGAAGCTTAAGATATGTGAGGAAATGATGGTGTGAAGGGTGGCATTTATTGTGGAGGGGAGAGGGGATTTCTCAATATAAAATTCATTAATTTATTATTTCCCCATAAGAAAAGGAATATAGAGTCTTTAATTAACATGAAATTTGATTTTATCAAGTGAACCCGAACCAATAGGTCTTACATCATAATAAAATCATGTGTGACTCTATATTTAGCTTATTTTTCAAATTATGGTATTTCACTATTCGTAAAAAATTCAAGTATTTCAAAAAAATGCCAAAATTTCACACCAAAAATTTTTTGACATGTATAATCCAAATATAAAGTCCATTTTTCAAAAATAATTTCCTAAATATGATTAATTTAATATTTAATTAAAAGCATAATTTACATGAAAAATACAGTTTTTAAAATTAAAAAAAAAATTATAATGTTTTTGAAAATTACATAAGATCTTATAAAATAATACTAAAAATAGAAGACATATTTTTTTTAATTAATGAAAACATTTTAAGAAAATAAATTTTATTTTAAATTAATTAATTATTAGAAATAATTATTTATGACTTACAAAAATTCAAATACTTTTACTATGGTCCAATTGTTACTTATAAGATGCCTAAATTTTATTTAATTATTCATGGTTAAGGTTACTATTATTTTGGATGATTTACTATTCATAAGGGTCGTATTACTATTCATAAGGGAAGGTTACTATTTACCAAAAAATAATTTTTTCCTATCGGACTCCAAACATCTTATGGATCGCAACTGTGTATGTCAGATTTTCGAAATTCAAAACATAGAAGATGAAAAATTATGTATAATGGTCACATAATATTTAGAATCATTATATGTCATTGTTATTCCTAATTTGATTATACTATAAAGAATAATAATAAGAATGGAATTTCATTGATAAAACATTGGGTCGTTACATTCTTCCCCCCTTATAAAATTTCACCCTCAAAATTTCATTTTGCATAAATAGGTGAGGGTACTTATGATTTATCACCTCCTATACTTCCCAAGTATCTTTTTAAAACTTATGGTTCATCCACAAAACTTTCAAAAGGTGGGTTTTCTTGTTGCATAAGACCTTATCTCTCTGGTCCTAAATCACTTCTGGCTTCTCTTCATAGCAGAGATCATCTTCCAGCTGTACCACCTCTGAGTTCAAAACATGTGTGGGATCTGGTATGTACTTCCTCAAGAGTTATATGTGAAACACATCATGAAATTGAGACATATTTTGTGGAAGTTCAAGTCGATAGTCCATGGCTGCTATGCAGTCAAGGATCTCAACGGGGCAATGTACATTGGTCTTAGCTTCCCTTTCTTGGAAAACCACATGGATCTATTCCATGGTGATGTTCAAAGGAAGACATTATTTCCAACGTCGAACTCCAAGTCCCTTAGACGGTTGTCAGTGTAGCTATTTTTCCGAATCTAAGTATCCATGATGTGTTTCTGGATGACTTGAACCTTCTCTTTCATCTCTTGCACAAGATCGGGTCCATGTAGCTTTCTTTCTACAACATCATCCCAACAGGTTGGAGTTCAACATCACTTTCCATACAGAGGTTTATATGGATCCATCTGAATACTCTAGTGGAAGATATTATTGTATGAGAAATAAACCAATGGGATATGATGATTCCATCTACCCCTGAATTGTAGAAAGAAATCTCTTATCAGTTCTTCAAGTGTTTGAATAGTCCTTTCAGATTGGATATCAGTTTGGAGGTGATGGGCAGTGCTAATATTTAATTCAGTACTCAAACCATGTTGAAGACTCCTCCAGAATTTAGATGTAAACCATGGATCACAGTCAGAGATAATCGAGAGTGGGACACCATGTAGTCTCACCACTTCCTTAACATATATCTTAGAAAGTTGTTCAAGAAAGATATCTTTCCAAATAGAAAGAAAATGGGCAGTCTTGGTGAGTCGTTCAAACACAACCCATATCACATTATTTCCCTTAGAAGTCTTCAGGAGACACATGACAAAGTCTACAGTAACACTCTCCCATTTCCACATGGGTAGAGGAAATGGTTTCATCATCCCTTTGGCCTTTTTTGCTCTACTTTAACTTTATTACATACCAAGCACCTTGATATATATTTTGAAATATACTTCTTTATGATATCTCACCAGAACTGTTCAAGGAGACCTCGGTACATCTTGGTGCTTCCATGGTGGATTGAGAATGTTTAACAATGTGCATTTTCCAATAGCTCCTTCTTTATCCTGGGTGATAAAGTCACACAAAGTCACATTCCAAATTGAATCACACCATTATCATCGATATGGAACTCTTTCAATTTCCCTTAATTTACTGCATTCACCCTATTTTGTATCTCCACATCATCCCTTTGGGCTTCCTTAATCTTCTATTTGATGGATGGTTGTGCAATCATTTTGGAAAGGTAGGATGTATCCCCTACCCATATAATTTCTTAATCTATCCTTTTCATATCCATGAAGATAGGGTCTTTCTCAATCCGTATCATGGATAGAGTATTAGGTTTTTTTCTGCTTAGAGCACCAGCTACCTTGTTCTCCTTTCCAGGATGATAGTGAATAGAGAAATTGTAATCCTTGATTATCTCTAACCATATCCTTTAATGCATGTTGAGCTCCTTTTGTGTGAATACATACTTTAGGCTCTTGTGGTCGGTGTATATGTCACATTTATCTCCATAAAGGTAGTTCCACCAGATTTTCAAGGAAAAAGTCACGGCTTCCAACTCTTGATCATGATTCCGGTAGTTTTCCTCATCGATCTTCAACTGGTGCAAGGCTTAGGCAATCACATTATCATTTTGCATGATTTAACAACCCAAGCCTTTCTTTAAATCATCACTTTATATCACAAAACATTCACCAATTTTTGATAATATGAGTAGACGTGCATTGATTAGCCTTCTCTTTATCTCCTTGAATATTCCCTCGTATTCTTTTGTCCTGAAATACTTTAAACCTTTACTTGTTAATATAGTTAGTGAGCTTGAAAATCGTGAGAAATTTCTCACAAAATGTCATTAGTACCCTTCTAATCTATGAAATCTATGGATTAATGTGACACTTGAGGGATTGGGATATTCCTCAATCACCTTTTTTTTGAAGGGTCCATATAAATTCCTTCACTTATGGTCACATGCCCCTAGAACATTGCATGATTAATCCAAAAGTAACACATTAAAAACATGGCGTACAACCTATCCTTTCTCAATGTCACCCAAAAAAGTCTTATATGGTCTTCATGTTCCTACTTGATCTTGGAGGAGATGAGAATATAATCAATAAATGAAACCACAAATTTTTCAAGGTAATTTCTAAAGACTCTATTCATTAAATCCACGAAGATTTCAGGGTAATTAGTAAGTCTGAAGGGAATCACTAGGAACTCATAGTTCCCATACCTTATACAGAATGCAGTCTTTTGAATATCATCCTTCATCCCCATTAGCTGATGATATCCAGAACGAAAATCCACCTTTGAGAAGTATTGATCGCCTCATAACTGATCGAACATGTCCCAAATCCTTAGAATAGGATACTTGTTCTTTATAGTGATCTTGTTGATTTCCAGATAATCGATACAATTCCACATTGTTCCATCCTTCTTCTTTACAAAGAGCACTCGCGCAACCCAAGGTGATGCACTAGGGCGTATAAAACCTTTTTACAGATGCTCTTGTAACTGCTTCTTTAACTCCTCCAGTTCAATAGGAGCCATCCTATAGGGACACTTTGGGATAGAAGTAGCTCCGAGTATGAGTTCTATTGAGAAATATACCTCACGATCCAGATGAATTTCAGGTAACTCTTCAGGAAATACATCACCATATTCACTCATGATGGGCATTCCTACAAGGTTGGTACTATCATTTGAATCTACCATTTGGGTGAGGAATGCTTCTCCATAGGGAATCAACACCCATACCATTGAAGGATTTTTAAAAGGAGATTTTTTATCTTCATTCCATTTGTATAAGATCATGGGATGGTCTGGAATATTAAAGGATATTTTCATTTCCTGAGAGTTGATATGTGCTCTATATAGAGATAGCCAATTCATTCCCATTATAGAGTTGAATTCCACCAAGGGAAGTATTATGATATTCACTAGAAGAATACTCCCACATAAGCTAACTGGATAAGAGACAAATACTTGGGTTGCAATGATTGCACCACTTGGTGTTTTTACAGATATCTCTAATTCAATGTTTCAGGGCTTCGATTCTATAGTTCTAGAAAACATGAAAGATATAAAGGCATGCATAGACCTAGAATCAAATAAGAATTTTCCCATTATTTATTGAATTGGAAGGTTTACCTTATATGAATTCATTAACTTTATCCACTTCCATAGTAGTTATGGAATAATCATGCCCTTGTTCCTTTGGCCTTAGTGGTTTTTCACGCTGATTACCCTCGAGAACTCGAGGTTTAGTGTACTTTCTTGCATAGTTCCATTGCTCCCTACAGTTGTAGCATTGAACCATGGGTGGTTCTCTTGTTTATACCACTACATTCTACTTTAGTTTCATGTCTTTTCGACACTATTGAGCATGATTTCCTTCTTTCTCACGCCTGAATCACTTCTGCATCCCTTTGATGTAGTTCCCATGGTGAAACATCCCACATTTTTTGCAAGTGGGCTGTTGAGTTTTATTCCCACATTTTTCTTTAGATCCACTAGATTGACATTCCCTCATTTGTTTCTTATCACCATATCCATGGGACCATTCTCCAAACTACATCTCCACTTTGAGAGAACATCGATCAACATCTTCATAACTCCCAAATTCTCTAATTTCAATAGCCTTTAGAAGGTGTGGTTTTAATCCACTGAAGAATCTATCAATTTTTCTAACATTGTTGATAAAAAACCCAAATTATACCTTGAAAACCTTTTGAAATTCACTTTGTAGGTTGTGAAATATTCTCCTTATTTTTTCTTAAGCTCTTTGAATTCACTCACTATATTTTTGTGAAGAGTTTGTGGGAAATACTTATTAAGAAACATGATATTAAATACTTCCCATTCCATCTCTTCAATTTCGTCACTTGGTTTACTGTTCTTAATCAAATCCCACCACTTATCAGCCTCTCTATATTAAAAATAAATGGATAGAGTCACATTCTCTATCTTAGAAAATTGGAGCATAGAAAAGATATTCTCCATGGAGTTGACCCGTTGTTCCATAACTAGAGGATCGGAAGATCCACTAAATGCAGATGGTCATTGCCTCAAAAAACACTCTATATCCAGTTGCTCCCTCTTTGGTGACGGAGGAAGTTATCCGTTATTATGGTTACTATTCATAACCTGATATAGTTGGGTAAGAATCATCATGAATTTTTGAACTCCACATCCCAAAACCATGGGGATGTCATTCGGGCAATCTTTACATTGTCCCTCACATGAGTTGTTGGCCTGGTTTCTCCTGGTTCCCACCATTTTATAAAATTGAGAAGGTTAGAACAAAACATAAGTAACAAGTCATGAATAACTTATTCATTTGTATGATTTATACTAAAATCATAACATATGGGATCTCTATGTAATGATTCTTGTTTTCATAGTCTCATGCAAGAGGTTTTCTCTAGGGATCACTAATCTTAATTACCAAATTAACTAAACCTTGCCTCTGATACAAACTATAGAGACTCAGCCCCTTCTTACATTGCAATTACATCATTTTAAAGATAAAAAAATATTATTATTATAAATAGTTGATCCAAAGGTTTAGTGTCTTGGTAAAACTAGGACTATGCCTAACAATTACAACATCATGTGTAAACATTTATTTAATTCCTTCTTCTCTATCTTCCTATTGGAACTTGACCTCTCCTTATTACATTTAGTCACATGAGGATATACATAAAAAGGGGTGAGCTAAAATCCTAGTAAAATGTTAGATAAGAACAATATATCATGGGGTGAGCATAATCAAAACATAAGCAAAAGATCATGAACATGAGAGGAATAATTAATAAAAGTCTTGAAATGTGGAAATTCATAAAAATGAAACATCATGTCTTAGTAGTTAACTACCACACAAACATGTGAAAAAATATAGAATTGTGTTCACACATAATTTCACTTAAATCATGAGATTCATCACATTGCTAAATGCATTAGAGCACTGTATAATTCTTGGTGCACGTGTTACATTGAAACATTCAAATTGCGCTATATAATTCTGGGTGCACCCGTCACATCCTAACATTATCATTATCATGCATGAAACAATGAACATATATAAAAAATTAACATAACTAACCAATGGAAAGGAATAGGTTTTATCTCATAAGAACACATTCATAAACATTGGGTTCCCAAAATAAAGTGGGAATAACATACTTGATACGATAACCATCAACCTTGAGTGAAAAGTAAAAGGTGTGCTTTTGAAAGAAGAGTATTTTTTGAAAACATTTATTTGACATAAAATTAAGTAGAAAACAATTAGATCCCTAAAAAGGTAAGATAATGATAAACAAATTATTTTTAAGGAGTGACCATACCAAAATATAGAGTGATAGAGGGAAAACCCGAAGAAAGAATGTTGGGTTTGAGATTTTCCCCTTACCTTGTATCAAAATGCTTTCTTCTTTTTATTGTCCTCTTGAATCCTCCTCTTGAGATCCTCCTCATGGAAGTTGGACTTGTATTTTGATGAGACCAGATGCTCTTGGATGTGGGGGAGGGGCTAGGGAATATTTTTGGGAAGATTTTATACAAGGCTTGAAGCTTGAGAGATGTAAGGAAATGAGTGTGTGAAGGGTGGTATTTATAGTGGAGGGGAGAGGGGATTTCTCAATATAAAATTCATTAATATATTATTTCCCCACAATACAAGGAGTAGTGAGTCTTCCATGACCAATAATATTAATATTATCATGTGAACCTGAACCAATTGGTCTTACATCAGCAGAACATCATGCATGACTCTTTAATTAGCTTATTTATCTTTTTTGTAAATTATGGTATTTCACTATTCATAAAAAATTCAAGTATTTCAGAAAAATCCCAAAATTTACCCCAAAAATTTTCTACATTTCGAATCCAAAAATTATTTCCATTTTTTCAAAAATAATTTTTTAAATATGATTAATTTAATATTTAATAAAAATCATAATTTATGTGAAAAATATAGTTATTAAAATAAAAACTTATTTTAAAATTCTTTCAAAAATTATGTAAGGTCTTATAAAATTATCTTAAAACTAGAATACATAGATTTTTTAATTTATGAATACATTTTAAAAAAATATGTTTTCTTTTAAATTAATTAATTGATTATAAATATATTTTTTTATGACTTGAAAAAATACCAATACTTTTAATATGGTCAAATTGTTACTTATATGATGCCTAAATTTTATTTAATTTTTCATGGGTAAGGTTACTATTATTTTGTACGATTTACTATTTATAAAGGTCATAATACTATTCATAAGTGTAGGTTACTATTCACCAAAAATTAAGTTTGTCTTATAAGATTTCAAACATCTTACTGATTGCAACTGTATATGTCAGATTTTCAAATTTCGAACCATAGAAGTGGAAAAATTATGTTTAATGGTCACATAATATTTTGTATCATTATATTTCATTTTTTTCCTAATCTGATTATACTATAATGAATATTTATAAGAATGGAATTTCTTTAATAACATTGGGTCATTATAACTCCACCTATTTTATTCCAAACTAGAAAAATAAAGAGCCTCAATCCCGGTTGATGAGAGTACATGACATTTCATATGGGTACAAAGTGTGTCCAGCTTTCCAAAATCTTTCCCATGTGGAAAACCTCACAATACATGTAGTCTCCATAAGCACGGTGTGTATACACGGCATGTAGAGACACATGGTATCCAATCCATGTAGCATATATTTGTCTTCCTGGGAGTACACAAATTGCCTCATTAAGTCTTGTATTTCCCTTGTTTTGGTCTAGAAAAGGCCTAAAACCAAGTAGGTATCATCATCGGCCTAATGGGAAAAAATGTAATTCCACTAATATGCCTCTCCCAAATTTCTCATATTTTCAAAATGATAACACCATTGTGATCCTCGCAAAAAACACTCAAAATAAACTATTCACATGCCCCAAATGGATCCTTGGTGAAAATGTCACATTTCACCATATAACACATGAATGGTAATTCATAGGCCCCACTTATTTATCTCGAAATAAAATATATGGATCTCATAATTTTTTTCCTCATGAAAAAATAAATGGGATCAACTATCCATTTTTCTAACTCATAATCTTGGTGAAAATGCCACATTTCACCACAATACGCTCAAAGTGGGCTTCATGGGGCTTACACCTCGATCTTGATTTAAATGCACAAAATTCTCATCAAAAGATTCACTTCAAAATCAAGGTTAGAACATAGTAGATGGTCTATTATTCTGATACTATATGAGAGATATATATTAGATAAAAGATACTTTAATAATAGTAATTTTATTCTTATTGGGTGTTTTTTTGACCCAACACACGAGTCTAAAAATAGGATCTGACATCAGTACTTAAATGATCGTCTCAATTCCATGATCACTCTATCACTAATGGTCTGTCGATCAGAGATCGTTTAAAGAAGTTACTACCAAAATATTTTTTTGGCAATATTATTATTATTATATTATTATCAATATATTATTATTATTATTTTTGTTGTTATTATTCCCTTTTTAACCATTATTTTCTTCCCAAAGATCCCATGCATAAGCATCCCATCTCGCGGCACACTGTGGTGTAGAAGGAGTCTCCACTTATTTTACTTAACCAATTTATTTAATTATCAACCTAATTGTTATAAATAAAAATTAAATAAAAATATTCTTATATTTCAAATATACATCACCCTAAGGGGGTGGGGGTGTTCTCACCTCACCCTATAATTTTAAATAAATTACTTTATTTAATATTCACCCACATGGATCACCTTCATATATTTATTTTATTTCACATTTATTATTATCATTAATAATAACATTCATCACCATTATTATTTTCATTAATAATAATAATGAGAACATGTTATTATTATTAAAAATAATAAAATCATGAACCACCCTCCTTGGCCTTTTGGAAATTGGATTTTATCTATTCTTTTCCAGAAAACCATCCACATCAATCCATAGCAACCGCATGTCCCATGTCGCACCTCCCGTGTGCCTAACGTTTGATCCCGATAACCCTCTAGAGATATCTTCTCAACCCAAATCAGAAACCATTTATACCCAATCCAATGTTTGGTTTCTATCTTCATTATCACACCTCTTTCGCATCTCCAAATTCCAAATATGAATTCTTGACTGTGATCCATTGTTTCAAAGAATTAACACACAATGATTGGTACTCTTGGATATTGTCAAATCACTGGGAAAAATAATACCATCAACGAACACATGTAGAATGAAGAGCGAAAGGAAAAGAACACAAACACCAAAAATGAACCTTGTCCAATGTTCAAGTATGGATGAATCTGTTTCCATTAGAAGGATAACGAAGAGGAAGTAAAACAAATTTTCCAATAACCCCTCATATAATATTTCATCTTATAATAATAATTCAACTGTGGATCAATGTTTTCATGGATTGACTCACATTCATCATGGATGTTAAGAACTGGGAAAATCCCAAAGAAAGAACCACCCTAACATGATTTAGATCAGTCACTGACATTGGAAGATCATTGTTTCATTGTCGTGGAAAGGTTCCTTCAAATAGGTTGTGTGTTGATCATCGATCCATGATCCATCATCATTTTTTCGAGAGATTTATTTCTCGAAATCCTAGAATAATTCTATGGTTATGATTTTAACCCCAAATTCCTAACAAAAACTAATTAAATAGAAATTTTTTAGTGTTATAAAATAAATTTTATATGAATAATATAATGATGATAATATTATTTTTGAGTTTTTACATATAATACCCACATCATCCAATGTTAAGTCTCACTTACAGAATACACCACATTACAAACTCAACAGTGGTATCATATTTCCAGTCCATGTCATCGTTCATGAGTTATTAGGATTTAAAAATAAAATAACTTTATTTAATAATTTTATTTATTGTTACATCCTTGGTGGGTATTTCAATAGATGACCAACGCCAAACAAAGTTTTTTCATTCCTAGTGTAAATATATAATTCTATGTTCAATAGTTCCATTAGATTCCTAATCCAGTCACCCATTTGAGAGCTATTCCATTTTTCCCTAAAAACTGTGCACACATGATATTAAATGTTTAATATTTTTAATCCAATTGTTCTGGGATCATTGGGACTTAGAATTGGATGTCGTCTCAGCACCTGGTCTCCAAATCAATCCATATAATATCTGAAAATATTACATGTAAAATCTGAGACATTAAATTCTCTCAACCTTGGGGCTTTAAGTCACTGAAATCCAAAACATGTTATACTCAAACAAATGAGGGTGCTAAAAATGAAACTGAGCCTCCTGTCCACATGTGCTCCCATGTAGATTCTTGTTTCACCGCTAAACATGCAATAAAGGAATCAATTTCTCATGATGGTTCTTCCCAAATCCAGCCAATGTCTAAAAAGAACACCTGTAACATTTTACCAAGAACATACTCAGTGTGGGCATCCATCAATGGGTGAAATGTTGTTCTGAAGCATAACCATGTCATAAACGCCTCCTACAATACCTTCCACTTCTGGGATGTAAAGGTTGATTCATTATCTGAAAATATAATTGATGGAATATGATGGAGTTGATCTATTTAATGTCTGTAGAAGCATCCAAATCTATCTTCTGAGATCAACTCTCAGATAGCTAGAAAGTGGGATGACTTGGTGTGTCAGTCAACTATTAGTTAGATGGAATTTTGTCCCCTATATGTATGTGGTATTCCCTTCAAAAATTCAATCGATATCTCATCCCACATCCATTCAATTACCTCAAAGGGTTTATCTAAACCTAGTGAAACCTAGTTCTCAGCCTTCACTTGCTGGCGAGTGAGGCACCAAGAGACAAACTCTACAACTTCATTCGTCATCCCTGGTCACCAAAACTAACGTCATAGGTCCTAATATATCATTGCAACACCTGGATATACCTCTAAAGGGTATGGATGGATGTCCCTCAAAACCCCATCTCGCAATTCCACTAATAATACTATGTGTCCTCTGAAAATACCGACATGATCCAAACATTTCAAGTATCCATTAAGAGCATGTCCTCTATATATATAAGCACGTAGGGTCTCATAGTCAGTATGCCCAAGTTTTTCCTCCCTAACTCACTGTAATAGTAGAGGGTTGACAACTGTTGATATGAGGTAAGCTTTTTTATGTCTATCCATAAAGGATAACAACAACGAGGCCAAATTCTCCAATTCCTCATTCAGAAATTGAAACCTAGATCACATAGTGAGATAATATTCCACAACATTCCCCATCCCATAAGAATAGACAATATTGAATTCATAGTCATGGAGGAACTCTAGCCAATGCCTCTATCTCAACCTTTGCTGGATACATAGAAACTCCATCACCATTGTAAGAAAATGAGGACTCATGACATCCACTACACCGAGGGTTAGGATATCCAATTGATGAGTAATCGGATGAAACCTCTTATGTGTGAGTACATCCTGTGTTATCTAGGTTTCCATTTCACCAATAAGGAAATCATTGATCAACCACTGTAGAAACACCACAATCTTCACCTAAAATAGTCAATATGAGCATGTATAGTAGATAACAAGTCCATATCCAGAATGATGTTGTAAGGCCTTGATGCTACTACCCATAGATCCCAACTAAAAATATAGCCTTCAAGAGCCAATTAAAACTATTGGAACTCGTGTGTGATCATTTGGTCTCCTCTAGAAGTAGTATCCAAGCATAATGGTTGACTCAATGGTTCTACTAGAATCTTAATGTCTCAAAAAAGATATGTGGAAGGAAAAAGAATTACAAGAACCTATGTCTATCAATATTACATCTAAGGTATATTAGACACAAATATTACCCTGAATCATTCATGGAGCCCTAGGTTCATATGCCTTTACTTCATGAAGTGGCCCCCTCCCCTATCCTCCAGCTCCCTGATCCAGGTGTGGACAACTTAGGGGTGGTGGTGGTAACATGTTGAAATGTCAACCACCTCTTACTACTCTCCCAGATCCTCTATAAAATCCACTGCCTTGCAGATATATATGCTCCTATCACATTATATTCCACGGTGGTGCATCTACAGTCTCTCTTTTAGTAGTATGATGTATTGGATAATCTCGGGTGAGATTTCCCCTTCCTTCACATGAATATCACCACCTCTCTCTAGACTAATTGGACACACCCTATTAGCCCTGAACTGTAGATCCTCTATCCTGAGACCTCCTCTAGACACGTCTCGCATGTCCAAGCCACTGAGACTCAAGTAGGCTCCCTGATGCAGAGTTCTATGCTCCTTCTTTCCCACTACTAACAATCATTATCTTTATCCTCTTATCCAAGAAACTTTCAAACACCAAAGGTTGATCAACTACCGTAGAATATATAGGAATAGTTATAGGGATAACACATTCTCAGATGACCCTATGCAGACCTCTTTTGAAGGTCTGAGCCCTGGTGTATAGATATTATATCATATCCCATGAATACCTAGAGAGGTTGGTATGCATTGATGAATACTTTGTTACCGACATTTCATTCCTTAACAGTTGTAGAATACTTTTGATACACATATAACTCATCTTATAAGGTGACAAATCCTCTATAAAATGGTTATCAAATTCTATCAATGGAAGAGTCGGCTCATCGTAAGATCAGGTAAGAAAACCCCACCATCGCCCTACTGAGCCGTATAGAAGGCTCACTGCCATAACCACCATCTCATATGCTTATGTCATGAATAGATGAAAAGAATAGGTTACCACCCCAATCTAGTCCTCATCTTCCTATGTGTTGGACTCATCTTGGAGCCTTAGTGGTCTCTATTGCTAGAACACATGAAGCATGGTCGTCATATGCACATTGTCTACTGGTACTGTGGGTACCGTGTAGTTACCTACAGGTTTTTATGTGGATGGTGCATTACCTGGAGGTGTTATCTATGGTAAAATTCCTTATACAAATGCCTCATCATCTGAAGGATCATCCTCATGATCACATGGTGGAATCCTTTCTGGATGTCTACGTGGAGAGATCTTGAAATAAAACAAGATGTCCCACATTCAAATATTATATATAGAGAGTTGTCACGACAAGGATACAAAAACCACATCCATTCCAATATTATTCATGTACAATTGTTTTCTTTAAAACCTGTGTTTTCATGTACAGTGTCAAGAAGCTAGTAGTTAGAGTCCCAGAGTATGGATACGCCAGCTTCCGCACCAACACTAGAATCTCTAGACAAAAATATGAACTCAAAACACTCAACACTATTCCCCAAAACCAACCTCAAATATGCTTGATCTTAAGGTATAACTAACCACCTCTGATAGCACTCGGTCACACCCTATCCCAAAGGGGTCTATGACTTGACTACCCATGCCAACCTCTAATAGGCCAGGACCTGGTGAATATAACTGAGTAAGAATATCCCAAAATTGGAGGCATTATCCCATATTACTTGTACGAATACACACATATCCAATCCACAAATTATAAAATGTAAAAACATTATGTAAACAATTCATTCAAACCACTATATCCCATAACCAAAGAAAAATAGTGAAAGAAATGGAATATAAATAGGGCTAAAACAATCCCACCAAAAAGATTCAATAACCACAAGTCTATATTATAAATTA
This sequence comes from Viscum album, assembly GCA_963277665.1. Taxonomy (NCBI): domain Eukaryota; kingdom Viridiplantae; phylum Streptophyta; class Magnoliopsida; order Santalales; family Viscaceae; genus Viscum; species Viscum album. The sequence goes on from OY728161.1 coordinate 1,606,349,268, forward strand.
TGAGGCATCAAGAATACTATTTAGACTATGTGAACGCCTCGTTTGTCTAGTAACACTAAGAATTATCTGGTCTTTCTCCACCAAGGACTCCATAAAAAGTTCAATCATCTACACAAGACACATCACATGTGGGGAAAGCTCTTGTGGGTTTGAGTCTAACAATAATCAACTGGACACCCCAAAAAAACAAATCAATACCAAAAAAGAATACCACAATGGAACACCACATGGGAAACCATGGTCATCTCCACATAGTTATATGTCTACAACACATATAACAATAATATTTAGATATACTCATGGGAAACACCATGCCATCAGGCAGTCTTAACATAATGTTATCCATTGGAGTCATCTTGAGTCATTATCGTTCTGAGAGAACTCACTCCTTGAGACTTGATATCATAATAGACACACACAAAGAAATCTAACTCATTTGGTCCCTAAAAAATATGAATATATTATTCAAGGAAGAACATGATACGCATAGAAGGGATATTTCCCAATACCCTGGGGTATAACACTATCTCAATATGGACCAAATTTCAACATAGGGGATCATACCTATAAAATACCACTAATAAAATTGGTGTGGCTCATAATGTAAGGGATACTTTCCATAGACTACCAATAAACCTACTTATGTGGCCTGAAATATAGGGGACCAGCACCTTTCTCTCAAGAGTTATTTCAATTCCAAAAAAATCTCCACAAGGGGTGAGGGAGGATCCTACTCCAATCTCACATATGGATATCATAACTCTATTTGGGCCATGGCCCTTAGAGGGGACTAAAATTCAGTAATTTGGATATAATTCCCTATAGAACCCTCGAGGGAAGTACCAAGGGAACACACTCAACCAATACTTGTCCAAAATAGGAATATGAATATCCTTAGGCACTCTTGATGAGAGTATATAACACTTCTTAGTGGTAACACAACATGCATCACTATACCAAGTGTTTCATGTGTGTAAAACCTCACACGGCATGAAGTATCCTTATAAATGGCCTATGGAAGGGTATACACAACATGTAGAGAAAAGTGGTATCTTGTCTAGGTAGCATATCTATGTTCACATGGGAGTACATGGTGTGCCATATTAAGTCTGGCACTCCCTGTGTCTAGGTCTGGAAAAGGCCTGAAAAATACACTGGGATCTTTGTTGACCTAAAGGGATAAAATATAACTCTACTGATATTCCTCCTCAAAAGTTAAAATATATCAAAACTGATCACAGCATTATGATCCTTATAGAAAAAATTCTCAATGTAGACTATTCAATTTCGCCAAATAGACACCCGGTGAAAAGGTCACATTTCACCATATAATGCATGAATAGTAATTTGTGGGGGCCATGTCTTAATCCAAAAACAAAATATTGGATCACACAATTGTGATCCATGTGAAAAAATTCATGGGATCGACTATTAATTTTTCTAAAATGGACTCTTGTTGAAAAAGTCACATTTCCCCACAATACACATGAAATGGGTTTCATGGGGCCTACACCTCAATCTTGGTTTAAATAACCAAAATTTGTATCAAAATATTTGCCTCAAAATCAGTTTCACAATGTCTTAGAAGTTTTTACATTCTAACATGGTAAGAGAGAGATATATTGGATATAATATCCTGCAATAATAATAATTTTTTTATTATTGGGTATTTTGTTGACCAAAGGCATGAGTCCAGAAAAGGTATCCAACATTAGTTTTGAAATGATCATCACAGTTATAGGATCATGATATTGTTGAAAGTTTGTTGATCGGAGATCATATGAAGAATTCAAGATCGAAATAAGGTTTTTAAAATAATAATAATATTATTATTATTATTATTATTATTATTATTATTATTATTATTGTTATTATTATACCATTTTTAAAGATTACTTTCTTCCCAAAGATTCCATGCTCACAAATCCCATCACTCCATGAACATGTGGTGTAGAAGGATAATCCTATTATTTTACTTAACTAGATTATTTAATTTTAAACTAAAGTATTATAAATAATAAATAATTCAAAATCACCCCCTATTTCTCATATACAGTACCTCAAGGGGGTTCACCCCTCACCCTATAATTTAGTTAAATTTTTTATTTAATTTGCACCCACATGGATCACCTTAATTTATTTATTTTATTTCACATTTATTATTATCATTAATAATAACATTAATCAAAATTTATATTATCATTAATAAAAATAAATATAACATTTTAGTAGTATTAAAGATAATAAAAAAATGAATCAACCTCCATGGCCAGCAATAAATTTTATTTTAATTGTTATTCACCGAAAAACCAACCACATCAATCTATAACAACTGCATGTCCCTAGTCGTGCCTTCCATGTGTCTGGAGATCGATCCTAATGACCCTCCAGAGTGATCTTCTCAACCAGAATCACAATCCATTAATACCCAATCCAAATCTGGCTTCCCATTTTCTTTTTCACACCTCCATCGTGTCTCCAAACTAAAAATCCGGATTCATGACGATGATCCCTTGTGTTAAATAATGAACCCACAACAATCAGTACTATTCGATATCATCGAATAACTGGTCAAAAAAATACCAACAGTTAACCCATGATGAATTGAGAGAGAAAAGAAAGAAACAAAAACATGGGAAATGAAATGTGGACAATGTTCATGTTGGTCTCAATCCATTTCTGTTATAATGATAACAATGATAAATTAAAATAAATTTCCCAATAATCACACATATAATATCCCATCTCGCAAAAAAAATTCAATTCATAGATAAATCTATTGTTGATTGACCTATGTTCATCATGGATATCATGAACAAGGAAAATCATAAGGAAACAACTAACCTACCTTGATTCGGGTTAGTCACTGATGAAAGAAGGTAATTGGTTCATTGTTGTAGCAAGGTTCTAGGGAATCAGCTACACATTGATCATCGATCCATGATATATCACCATTTTTCTGAGAGAGTTCTTTCTCCATGTCATCGAGAAATTCTAATGTTATAATGATAAAATTTAATTTCTAACAAAGAATTATTAATGATTAATGACTATGTGTTACAAAATAATTTTTATTTAAACTATTTAATGATGATTACATCCTTTTTTAGTTTTCCACATAAGACCCGCATCGACCAATTTTAAGTCACACTTAGGGAAAAAACACATTATGAACTCAATGGTGGTCTCATATTTTTAGTCGGATTCACCATTCATGAGTTGTTAGGATTTAAAGATAAAGTAATTTTATTTCATTATTTTATTTACAGTTACATCCTTATCGAATTTTTCTATAGATGACAAGAATATAACAAATATAGGTCACACCTTGGGTAAATCCCCCATTCTGAGTTCATTGGTGGCCTTATATTTCTGATATGGTCATCCATTTAGGATCTATCAAACCTTTTCAGGAAAACTGTGTGAGTGTGATATTATGAGTTTAATATTTTCATACAATTGTTCGTTGCACATGGGGCCTTGGAATTGCATGTTGTCTTAACACGTGTTCTTGAAATAAATAAATATAATATCTAAAAAAGGTAAATGGAAAATAAGAGGCATTAAAATATCCCTACCTTAGGTATTTATGGCCCCGAAAGCAAAAAAAAAGATACTAAAATAGATGAGCGTATTAAGCACGAAACTGATCCTCATAATCCCATGTGCTCTATTGAAGATTCTTATTCCATCACCAAAAATGCACTAAAGGTAACGATCATCCATGAATAATCCTACCAACTCTAGACAAAGTATAACATGAAAACCTTCAGCATGTTATCCAGAACCTAAATGATCCACTCAGTCTTGTCACCCATCTATGGGTGAAACATTGTGCTCAAGTGTAACTGAGTCCCAAACACCTCCTAAAATCCCTTCCATAGACGAGATGTAAAGGAAACATCATGATCTAAAAATAATGTTTATAGAACTCAAGGAAGTAAAACTATCTCTTATACATAGAGTCATCCCAATCTCTTTATTGAACTCTAATATCGGATAACCATGAAGTGGAAAACCTGGTGAGTCATTCAATGAACCCCAAGATAGAATCATGTCCCCTGGATGTATGTGGTAATACCATCTTAAAGACCATTTATAGCTAATCCCACATCCATTCCATCACCTCATGTAGTTGAGATAAACCCTCTATAACCTGGTGCTTGGTCTTCACTTGCGGAAAAGTGAGGTAATGAGTGAAAAAATCTGCAAACTCTCTCCTTAATCCTTGGAAAAAAAACTAACATCGGATGTCCTAATACATATTCGACACACATAGATGTACCGCTAATGGGTATGTATGGACCTCTATCAAAACCTCCTCCCATAATGAAATTATTAATATTTTTCTTCCTCTGAAAAAAATGACATGCTCTTCACCAGTAGAGTATCAATATGGAGCAAGTATTGTGGATATATGAGACCGTAGGGTCTTGCAGTCATTATCACCATGTTGTGGCTCCCTGAATCACTATAAGAGTCGAGGGGTGACAACCATCATCTAGAGGTAAGATAATTCATCTACATCTATAATGGATAACTGCAATGAGGCCAACTAATTCGATGCCTCGTTTAGTAATAGAAAACTAGATCTCATACTGAGAGAATATGCCACCATGTTCCCCTTCCTAGGAGTATGGAAAATATCGAAGTCATAGTCCTATAGGATCTATACAAAAAAACCTCTATCTGAATCTTTACTAGATCTACTAAAACTCTTCCACCACTATAGGAAACTAAGGACTCAAAACATCCCATACACAAAGAGATAGCCTAGACAATTGATGAGTAATCGGCTGCACCCTCCTATGTGAGAGTCCATCCTATGTTGCATGGGTTTTATTTTCACTAAGAATAAAAACATTGTTCCACCACTATAAAAACACCACACTCATCCCTTAAAATAGTCAATCTAATCATGAACTTTGGATAACCCATCCATACCAAGAATCACGTCGTAAGGCCTCAATGTTTCTTCTAAGTGATCCCAACTGAAACTATACCCTCTAAGAGTAAGGTCACACTGTCAGCACTAGTGCATTATCATTGGGTCTCCCCTAGTATGAGTCTTTGAGAATGAGGGTCATGCCAACTGTTTAACTAGAATCTCTATGTCTCGAACAAGATATGTCACAAAAAAGAATAAATAGAACATATTTGTATCAATATAGAAGCTAGATTATAAAGGTCATAGATCATACCTTGATTCATTCTTGGAAACCCTGGGTCATATGCCTCGACCACATGTAGGTGTCTCATCCCCTATCCTCTAGCTCCCTAAGCATGGTGTAGACCACCTGTGGGTGGTGGTGGTGGTAAAATGTTGAAAATTCAAACACCTCAAGCTACTCTCCCAAATCCTCTGCCACATCTATCACCATACGGATTTATCTTCTCTATTCACTATATTTTCCTCAGTGGTCTATCAATAGTCACCCTATCAGTAGTATGATGGGTTGGAAAATCATGGGAGAGATGTCCCTTAACATCATATTAAATAGCACCACCTCTCTCTAGGAAGACTTGACCCACCCTATGAGCCCTGAACTAAAGATCCTATGTCCAAGGATCTCATATTGAAACGCCTTGCACATCCATGTCCCTGGGACAAACATCAGCTCTTGGATTCCATGGTATCTTCTCTTACATTCCCAATACTGAAAATCACTAGTTGTATCATATAAGGAAAGAAAATTTGGACCACCAAAGCATTCAAAAGCACACCAACATAAGTAGGAATGTTTAGAGGGATAACATGTGCTCATATTTCCCAATGAGGACATCACTCAAAGGTATGATCCCTGATGTATAGTTCTTGTATCATATCTATTAAGTAACATGTAGATGTTGGTAGGCCTTGGTGAATACTTAGATAATGACATGTCATTATTTCAGAGATGTATGTACTCCCAGATATGCATATCTCTTAGCTTATAAGTTATGAAATCCTATCTAAAAAAGGTTCTCATAATTTTTCCACAGAAGATTTGCCTCATCGTATGATCTGGTATCCAAACCCCACAAATTCTTTACTGAGCCATGTAGAAGTCTTGCTCTCAGGACCACAATCTGATGGTTTGGTGTCATTACTAGACAAAAAACATGGGTTACCACCTCAATCCATTGCTCATATGCCTATGTGTCAGGCTCATCTCGTATCCTAAGGGGTCTTTATTGATGGAACTCATGAAGCGCGCTCAAAATTTTCACCTCATCCACTGGTACGTTATGTAAAATATACTTCTATATAGGTGGTTATATGGCTGGGGCACCACCTAGAGGTTCTATCATTGGTAAATTTCCATGCATCGGTGCCTCCTCATTTGAAATATCATCCTTATGATAACGTGTTGGAATCCTAGCTGGATTCCCATGTGGATAAATCCTGAAACAAAACAACATATACCACGGCAATTGAGTATATCTAGAAAGATAACTCAATAATGACATAGAATACACAACCATTCCCATATGATGCATGTACCATTGTTTTTCCCCACAACTAGTGTTTTAATGTATTGAGTTGAGAAGTTTTTATTCAGATTCCTCATGTATGTATACATCATCCACTGCCCCAACATTGGAGTCACTGGCCTAAAATCCAAACTTGAAACACTCTACACTATTTCCTCAAACTAACCTCAGAAACTCCAGGTCCTAAGGTAGAACTGTCCTCCTCTAATACCAATATTTCACAACCCTTCCCAGAGGGGCTCACGTCGTTACAAGCCCAAGCCCACTTCCAATAGGCTAGGGGCCGGTGACTAGCATAGAGTAGGTATATCCCACAAATGGAAATAATTAGAATAAAGTAATTGTATACATGGAAACATCTCAAAGACACAAATAATGAAATGTAAAAACAGTAAGTAAAATTTTTTTCAACCCACTATATCCCACAACTAGAGTACGATATTTAGATAATTGTAATGTAATAGAGCCAAAACAATCCCACTAAAAAAGAGTTTGTAACCACAATTCCAACCTGTAAGTAAAGTGATATTGGGACTACTATCTGGACCATAGGAACACCTCATCAGTATAAATTTACTAAGAACTATTTTTTCCTATTCCACCAAGGACTCCATAAAAAGTTCAACCATCTTCACAATACACATCACTTTTTAGAAAATCCCTTGATGGGTGAGTATAAAAATACTCAGTAGGATACCCCGAAACCACAAAGAAACATGACAATATAATTCCATAAGGGAAATTACAGACATCTACACACTAGTATATTTCTATAACACATATAACATGATTATCAAGATATACTCATTAGATACACCATTCCCCCAGGCAGTCTTAATGAAGTGACAACCATATGATTCTTCTCGAAGCACACTCATTCATGGGGAAATCAAATCTCAAGACACGATATCATTGGAGACACTCATGAAAAGGTATATCTCAATTGGACCATACCAATTTTAGAACATATTGGTTAAGGAAGATTATGATACATAGAGAGGGGATCCTTCCCAATACCATAGGGAGTACCACAAACCCAATCTAGATCAATTCACAGTGTAAAGGATCCTTCCTAGACAATACCACTAACCCCACTGATGCATCTTGTAATGTAGGGGATCCTACCCAATAAATACAACTAACCCTACTGATTTGGCCTACTATATGGAGGACCAACTCCCTACCCTTAGTGGTTACATTGATTACAAAAAACTGCACTAGGGGTGATAGAGGATCCTGCTCGAGTCCAACAGAGGAATGCCATAATTATATGTAGGACTCGGACTCTATAGGTGACTAAAATATAGTAATATTGGATGTAATATGGTAAATAAATCTTGAGTAAAGGACCATCTGAATACACTCAACATATACTGGTCCAAACTAGGAAAATAAAGAGCCTCAAGCACTCTTGATAAGAGTACATAGCATATCACCTGGATTACAGACGTTTCCATTTATCCCATGTATTTCCCATGTATAAATCCTCAAACAACATGTGGTCTCCATATACCCGACATGTAGATGAGTATACATAGTGTGTAGAGAAACATGATATCTAGTCCATGTAGTCTGTCTACGTTCATATGGGAGTACACAATGTGCCTCGTTAAGTATAGCATTTTCCAGGTCTGGGTATGGCAATGGCTTGACTGAGAGGCATGGATCTTCATCGACCTAAAGGGATACAATGTAATTACACTGATATTCCTCTAAAAAAATTATAATATTCCCAAACTTATAACACCATTGAGATCATTGCAGAAAAAATGCTCAAAATAGACGATTCACATTCCTCAAACAGACACCTAGTGAAAAAATCACATTTCACCATATAACACATGAACGATAATTCATGAGGCCCATGTCTTGATTGAAAAATAAAATATATGGATCACACCATTACGATCCTCATGGTAAAGTTCATGGTATAAACTACTCATTTTTTCAAATCAGTCTCCTAGTGAAAAAGTCTCATTTCACCACAATACGCCCAAACTGGGCTTCATGGGGCCCACACCTCGATCTTGATTTAAATAACCCAAAATGGAATCAAAAGATTTGCCTCAAAATCTAGGTCGCAACATCATAGATTGTTCATCATTTTGACACTATATGAGAGTGATATATCGAATACAAGATCCTTCATTAATAATAATTTTATTATTATTGGTTGTTTCTTTAACTGATGGAATGAGTCCAAAAAAGGTATCTAACAACGGTCGTAAAATGATCATCTTAATTCTTGGATCATGTTGTCACTAAGAGTTATTTGATTAGAGATCATATGACTAAGTTAAAATCTAAATATGGTTTTGAAAATAATAATAATATTATTATTATTATACCTTTTTTAGCCATTATTTTCTTCTCAAAGATCCCACTCTCAAACTCCCCATCATGTGGCACAATTTGGTGTAGAAGGAGACTCCTCTTATTTTAACTAACAACATTATTTAATTTTCATCTTTATAATTTTAAATAATAATTAAATCAAAATCCCCCCACATTTCTCATATACAGTACCCCAAGGGGGTTGGAGGTGTTCATGCATAAACCTATAATTTTAATTAAATTCCATTATTTAATTTCCACCCACATGGATCACCATCATTTATTAATTTGATTTAACATTGATTATTATCATCAATAACAATATTCATCACTATTATTAGGATAAATAATAAAAATAAATAGCACATGTTATTATTTTGAAAAATATTAATAACACGAACCACCCTCCACAGCTGTTTAGAAATTGGATTTTGTCCATTCTTTACAATAAAACCATCCACATCAATCCATAGCAACCACAAGTCCCTAGTCGTGCCTCCCGTATGTCTGTCGTTCAATCCCAATGACCCTTTTGGGATATCTGATAAACCAAAATCTCAAACCATTGATTCCTGATACAATATTGGGTTCCCATTTTTATTTTCACACCTTTGTTACATCTCTAAATTCAAAATCTGACTTCAAGAATGTGATCTGTTATTTCAATGAATAGACACACAATGATTTGTACCCTAAGATATAATCGAATCACTGGTCAAAAAATATCAATAATTAACCCATGTAGAAAGGATAGTGAAAATCGCAAAACATAAACTTGGGGAATGATCCTCGAACAATGTTTGTGTCGACCTCTATATGTTTTTGTTAGAAGGATAAAAAAGTGTAATTAAAACAAATTTCCCAATAATCTCCCAGATAATATCCCATCCCTCAACAATCATCAACCGTGGATCAGTATGTTCGGTTATTGACCCATGTTAATCATGGAAATTACGATTTTGGAAAGTGACAATGAAACTACTACCCTACTACTATTTGGATCAGTCGTTGATGAAGGAAGATCATTGTGTCATCTTCGGGATGAGGTTCATTCGAATCAGCTTTACGTTGATCATAAATCCAAGATCCATTACCATTTGTTTGAGAGAGTTATTTCTCTACATCTATGATGAATTATAGGGTTATGATGCTATCCCTGAATTCTTGAAAAATAATAATTAAAGAAAAATGTCTATGTATTATTAAATAATTTTATTTTAATTATTTAATGATGATTATGTACTTTTTGAGTATTTCTATTGAAGACATGTGCCAAAAAATGTTAAGTCGCACATAGGAAAAAAAACAAATTATGAACTCAACAGTGTTCTCATATTTCTAGCCTGATTCACTATTCACGAGTTAATAATATTTTAAAAAAATAATGTAATTTTATTTTTTAATTTATGGTTACGTACTTGGTGTCTTTTTCTTCAAATGACCAGCACCGACCAAAGTTAGGTCATGCCTAAGGTAAATATGCCATTATAAGTTCAACGATGCACTTAGATTTATGATACAAGCACCCATTTAAGATTTATCCCACTTTTTCAGGAAAAATAGGTGCAAGTTCAATTAAAAGATAAATATTTTTCAAATAATTATTCTGGGTACATCGGGCCTTGGAATCGCATGTCATCTCAGCACCGGGCCAAGAAATCAATCAATATAAAATTAAAAATTAGTAGATGGAATATCTATTATTTTACCATTATAATCATTCAAAAATAGTTATTTATTTAATTAATTAATATAAAAACAAATTTCATGCATAAAAACTATTTTTTCAAAAAATTATTTCATTTACATTCAAAATATTTTTTTCTTGTTTCTAATAAATTGATTACAAATGAATTTATTTTATCCATATTTAAACCATATAATTTTAATAAATTTACATTTCATATTCATACCCTAATTGAATATCTATATTATAAGAGTTTACTATATTATAGTTCCTTTATGATTAGGGTTGTATGTATCATAAGATATCAAAGAAACATATTTATTTTAAAATAAATATGTCAAAATATCTTACTATGTTTCACCCTAGGACTACGAACACAATGGATTGTGTATATATGAATATATATATATATATATATATCATGACGTTATCAATAGTAATTATGATAAATAATTACACAAAACATTAGTTTTAGCAGTTAATAATAACCATGGAATGAGATACCTTGGTTTTAATGGTTTTCCATGACCTCAAAGTGAACAATCCCATGGATTTAGTCATTTACCAAGAACATGTAAATTGAGAGAGAGACAAAAATGGAAAATTTATTAGATAAAAATCCTTTAAAGGAAAGAACTCAATTATCTAGGAGGATATGGAAGTTAAATTTTAGAGAAATATAGAGTAGATTTTGAAGATCAATTAATTAAAAAAATTAGTTTCAATAATATCTCAAGAGGAAGAAAAGAAGTAGCTAATTTTTTTTGCATTTCATTAGATTATTTTTTATTAACCTTTTTCAGTATCCATGGCTTCCAATCCCTTAATGGGTTGTATTTTTATGATCCAAGGGTCCAACTATCTTTCTAGAGGATTTGATTGGTCGTGAGATCTATTAAAGACCATTTTTAAGGTATATTTTGACTTTTTGAATTGACTCAACTAGATAGACTCTCAATTACACAAGATATATTGTATGCATTATGAAGGTATCCATTCCACTACTGTCTCCATTGGGTATCAATTAGTTACCACTGATTAACCAATTAGAAAACAAGAAGTTTATTGATTATATTCAATGATGCCATCTATATTGTCTCATTCCTTCAGGTGAACAGTAGACTTCTAATAGCCAATTTGCTTGTCCTAGAGCCACCAATTGGCTAATGACACCAAACTAGGTTATCGGTGGTGGAAAACTATGGGATTTTACCCTTTTCTTATCTTCAACCAATATTAGGCCTTTGTTTGTTGCAAAGGAAATCTATCTTCTTGGTCAATTATAAATATTCAAATACATTCAATTGAAAATTTTATAACTCATAAAGGGTGTTTCTGATCCTTAAAAACAAATAATTGAGTTAGGTACAAATATATACACTGAAATTATGTGTTATAACATATTTTGATATGTTAGAACATCATCAACATATGGACCTTGGATATAGACTAATGTGGGTGATCCTTGGAAAATCCTTATGTTTATGTTCCTTAGATTTCTATATTCATATATATTTTTTGAATGTGATAGAAATTAATGAAATATATATTGAATTTATTTCCTTTGGATGAGGTAAAAGGATTTGAGGAAGGGTGAAGAAGAAAATTTTGTTCCAAGTAGCAACCTGATTCACCCCCATGATCTCATAGGGAATATCGTTTTCTATCATATCCATAAAGTTACAATATATTGTTTAACCATATTGATATATTTTTTGGATTTGTTGTATATATGGATTTGATAATAAGGCCCCTAATTTTCAATATCCCTATATATGATGGATGGAAGAAATAGATTCTCTACAATTTATAGGACTGTAAGATCAGGTAATATATCAATAGTGATGCTAATGTATCTACACCCAATGAAATAGTTCATGATACAATGATAGAAAAGATCCCAGTAATATCAATGAAAATTGATATATAAAAAATCTAATTAGACTACATTATTTAAAATATGGAAAATTATATTATTTATATAAGGAAAAATAATGGAAGAAATAGTTGTGAATGTGCTATCTTTAAGAGATGAATAAAAAATGTGGGTGTCAAATCATTAATGAAAAAATTTCACGATGATTTCCATATATATATGGAATGAAAATGAGTAATAAGAAGATATAAACTAATAATTAAGATACACCCAATAAGTTAGGTGTTATTTATTTATTTTTAAATAATCAACTAATTATTTTTTGAATGATAATTGATAATTTTGAAATTTATATTTTCTTAAAATATTTATGTTTATTTTTATTTAATAGAATAAGTGTAAATAAAATCAAAATCCTTATCATTATATAATTATTTCAATAAGAATTATAAGATCATATAAAACTAATAGTTTAGATGAATTTATTTTGAGAGAATAAATTTAATTTTATTTATATACTTCATTATATGCAACACAAATTTTATCCTGGGTTATACGCAACACTGAGTTTTAACGAACCTTGAAAAATAGTTGATATTATTACATAATCTGGGTAATTATTACTTAGCTATTTAAATTTTATCACGATAATTTATAATAAAATATTAACTAATATCTATAATGGTTATATATAAGGTAAATATATTGATTAAATGGGATGAAAAATTTTATATATCTTATATGTTTCAAAAATACTATTCTCAGTGTAACACCCCAAGCTTCCACGGTACTCTTCCCTTTAAATAATACAGTAGTGTGTGTTTTATGCAACTTCAAGTTCTAACAAACCAAAACCAATCAAACTAGTCGTTATGAATAGTAATACCCACTTTTTATGATTTTATAAATTTTATCTTTCAAAATTTACTTAATTTTTGGATTTGGAATATCGAAATTAGCTTAGGATGAATTATAGGTATTTTTCTGACAACTTTCATTTTTTGATGAATAGTGAAAAACACTGAGTTACAGTTTAAAACCGAATTTTTATTTAAATAATTATTTATTTTATTTACATTTATCTTAGGTCAAAATAGATACATAATACGTATATAAGTTCAATGCAATTCATTGGAGTTAGTTTATAATAATTTTAGATATATAAAAATTTTAATGGACTTTTTACCGTCTTTTACCCACCTCCTAGGAGCATTTGCAAATTTACATAAAACATATTTTTAAAACTTTTTTGAGTTGAATTTTAAAAATCTGAGAGACACGGTTGATATCAGTAAGTAAAATGTGGTTCAATAAGATGAAAATAATTTTTGTGAATAGTAACTTTTTACTTTTATTTACCATGGTTAAAAGTTAATAGGGTAATTAAGGGTAAAAATGATATTATTATTACCCAAACACATGTCCTAATTCTATTGGATAAGTGTAATTCTACCAAATGCAAACTTAGGAATAAAATATGATCCTTTAGGTCCACTTGGATTAGATTAGGACACTTATTATTATTTTATTTAAAGAAGAGTTAAAAGAGTTAAAATCTAAGTTTAATAACTAAAACGTTTTTAATATAGGTTTACACATAAAATAAATTCGACTATAAATATTCATTAGAATGATAAACCGATTTCCTAAATAATGGTATTTTATTTATAATTTTTAGACATTAAATAATTTAATTTATTTATGACACAATGCAGTAATTACCTAATTAATGAAATATTAAAATAATTGATATTATAAATATAAAAATAAATGTAATTTGAGATTTTTTATGAATTCCAGTAATTTTATAAGTTAATATGACATGTTAGGGTTGGTTAGATGAATATTTTTAGAAGTAATAATACTGTTATGAATTTAGCGAAAACAAAATACCAAATAGTGTCAAAATTGACATAAAAGAGTTTTTAAAACAAATATTATATTATTAATTGATATTCTATTCTTAAAAATCTAAGGTTTTTTCAAAAGACTTATATAATTATAGGTGTATCATTAATGAACCACTTGGGGTTCTCTTGGAAGTATATAGTAAGTTTATTAACCATATAATATAAAAATACAAAAAGACATGGTAAATGTCAAACTATTTAATTAAGAGTTAAATCTAAAAGATAAGGTTAATATAATGAACCAAACATGTCTAAAACCTATTGGTTGAGTGTTTTTAGACCCATCCCCACCTTGGACTTTAAATAATTTATTTTTGAGCCATTATAAATATAAAATTATTTTATTATAAAAAACTATTTCTAGCTTTTCCTAAGGTGCCCATCACCACTCTTATAAAAGGGCACTCCACCTTCTCTCTAATTCACACCTTCAAATCCATTTTTATCGACCAAACCCTTACCAAATACCCTCTCAAATTTACTCCCCTAACCCTAGAGGACTTACTTTAGTCATAAAGCCAACCTAAGAAGCCCTTTTGATCAAATCAAAATGAACAACCCGAAGAAGAGGTAAACACTTCATCACCTCTTCCAAGTTCCTTTCTTCTTTCACTTCCTCTTTATTTGTTATTTCCATTATAAAATAAAAACTCCAGTATCTTATATATAATATGATATTATTATAAATATTTTACAACCATATTCATTATTCTATCCATCCTTTGAATGACATGTCACCATACATGCGTATGTACGGTTTACCGTCTCCACATCGTGGTGTAATTGTTATTCAATACATTATTTTTTGGATGGGTATAATAATGATGTGTAATTGATGTAAATAATAAATATAACATGATAATTATTATTTATATATGATATACCATAAAATTATATATTATTTTAATATCAATAGAATGATAGTGTCGCTCGTGCGTACGTACGGATTATCGTCTCCACGAATGCGATGAGATTCATTCCCCATCATATCCATTCAAGATTAATTTTCATTAGATTATTTAAAATAATGTTTAAAGACTTAATATCATTCTATATATGAATAATATACATCCTATACATAACTAACATTACTTACATAACAGATCATATAATAGAAAATGAATCAGTTAACACCTGAAACGACGATAATACTAAGATATTGTTAATAAATCAATATTAAAAGTTCATATATGATATCATATTAATGTATATTATTATTTTATAATTTAATATCAATTATTTCACCATTATATTGGATGTTAACCTACCATCGACCAAGGAAAAGTACAAGGTAAGGGTTAATTTTACAATCTCTTTATTATGTGAGGTTGTTTTTATGTAAGTATCTACTGGGACCACTTTATCATCCACATCCATGTTTCTTAAAAATGTTTTTCAAAACATAATTAATATTTTATAGACTATGGGTTAAATTCATTTATACCCTTGATTTAGTTTTATAAGATTTTTATAAAGGAATCTTTCCGTCATTTTCCAAACAAGGTCCTTTATAACCTTTTCGACAAAGTTGTGGTAAGAATGTCTTTTTTTTAACTTATATAGCGGGTGTGGATATTTTCCACCATTATGATATCATCAAAGCTTCCCTTACAAGCTTATAATAATATTTTCAAAAATAAATGTTTTCTTTTATAATTTCACGACTTTTAAATGATTTCAAAATAGAAAGAGATATTTCTCTAAAAAATGTTTTGATTTCATCTATGTCAACATCCTTTGATAGATTTTAAGCTTATTTGAAGTTGAGTTATTATGATACAAAACATCCATATTGTATTGAATTTTTTTTATATGTTTGACTATGGATGAGTTATTTTTATACCGTTCATGGTTTATGGATAAATTATTTACATTTTGTATACTAGTTTTAATACGAATGTTTATGTTATGTTTAAACCTTTTCATATGAGGAATGCATTGGACTTAGTTTGAGATGGGTGGAGCCCGCTATAGCTCCTTGATGCATTGTTAGGTCTCATGAGAAAAACTAGTGTCTTTAAAAAAGGCCTTGAAAAAATCTTATTTGTAGTCTTGGCACAAGGCCTTGACTATATGGTTATGAAAGTCTGGCATTATTCATTCCATCATTATGAAAGTGGCTATTGATATTGAATGGGATTATTCTACTAGTAGAATATCTCTATGAATAAGTAAATGGAATTATTTGATTTTATCTTTGTCATATTATGATGAATGTCAAGTTTAAAAAGCATTTTTTTAGTCTTATACATTCCCTTAAATTTTTATTCTTATTTATGAAAGTTTCTGTTATATTGTTATCCTTACTGAGCATCTGAGTTCACCCCTTTCTATGTTTTATTTTTCCCAGTATGTGAAAAAGTATATTATGACTGACCTGTTAGGATATTCTATGGGATCTCAGTGTTGTCTATAGAAACAATGTTGTTGTAGTTTTCCATTTTATGTTGTAATGTAAACCTTATGAATGTATCTAGTACTTCCAAGGCTACTAAACTAATCGGTCTTTTGATACTTGATCTTTTGTGATCATGCCAATGATACTTAATAATGCACTGACTCTGGGATTCTGGGGTTAGGGCATTATAATTGGTATCAGAGGAAGTTCAGTACAAACCTTGGAATCTAGATTTATATAAACTCTGATTAGAGCACATTACCATAAGATAGACTTTGAGGATTAGTATAGAATAACTTCATAGAATTTTGGTATTATAGAGATTTTGTGAGTTTTCCAAGTAATGCATCCTTGTCAGGATACGAGCTAGTAGAGGCGTCTCTGGCACAGATGTACCTAGGGTTAAAACATGAAAACACCGCTTTGAGCTAGACTCGAATGGGAACTGGTGCACGAAAACAGGCCTTGACGCACTCTTGGTTAAGACACTCCCGAGGGATATGATTAGGATAATTCTCATTTTCTTTACAAACAATTATGAAGGGTTTATGAGTATATACTTCCTCAAAGAATACATTTTTATGATTGTGGATTATATCTATAAACTATTCAATTTATGTTATGTGTTTTACATGTTTGGATTTATGTATTGTGATTCATAAACTAATATAGTTTATTCCATTGTTTAGAAATGGCGCCTAGTGGAATTAATGGAACCCATATCAATGCACAAACTCCATGTAGGTATTTCCCTCCTACTCAAGATAATTATAGTGGAGCTGGTGATGCAACTGGTGCTGATCAACATATCATCATACTAGGACAACTCACTCAGGTTTTGAAAAATAACCTTACCCATATGGAGCACCCTGATCCACAGCATGGAGGATCAATGTTAGATCAATTCATGAGGAAACAACCACAAACATTCAATGGGGGTAAAAATACACTTGTAGCTAAGCAATGGATAAATTCCTTAGAAAAAATATTCCATGCCTTGAGGAGTAGTGAAAGGGAAAAAGTTGTCATGGAAGTTTACCGCCTCACTAGAGTTGCTGATCAATGGTGGTTATTGATTCAAAACACAAAGGAAGATGATGAAGTACCAAATATGGAATGGAGCGAGTTTAAAGAAATTTTCGTAGAAATATAATTTCCTCATGACCATCGAGCAGATATGGAAAGACAATTTCTGAGTCTGAGACAAAAGGAGGATGAGAATGTCGCAAATTATGAAGCTAACTGTACAAGGTTAGTGAGGCATGCTGCAGATTATATATGTAACCCAATATGTAAGATTTATCATTTCTTTGATGGGTTAAAACCATTTATCTGTTGAGAATTATTCTCAAAATCCTTCTCATTGTATGAAGATATTGTCTCATGTGCTATCATGACAGAAAAATAATTCTCTAAGTCTTATTATTTTAAAGCAAATCAAGAGAATAAGAGATCTGTTGAACACTCTGCAAATGGAAATAAGGGGAAGAAGGAAAACATTGAATATCCATCCTGCAGTAAATGTGAGAAGAAACACCCTGGTACTTGCCTAAAGGGAATGTGACTCTGTTACAAGTATTGTGAAAAATGACATCAAGCTCGTGATTGCAAGGGGAAGAAAGAGGTTGTCGATGTTGAATGCTACAATTTTAGAGAAAGGGGCATTATGCAAATGAATGTACTAAGATTCAGGGGAACATACCTCCAAAAAGGCCAAGGGGTCAAGGACAAGCTTATGCTATCAGTACTACTGAGGTTGAAGCTTCAAAAGACATGCTGTCAGGTAATTTAATGGTTTCCTCAAGTTTAGAAAATGCTTTATTTGATTCTGGATCATCGCATTATGTCATATCTTCCTAGTTTTCTAAGAAAATTAGATATTTCCAATTTTATTTAAAAAAGGGGTTGTCAGTGAAAACTCCTAAGGGAAGTATCATTGCTACAATGTTTTGTGAATCAGTCCCCATTAGGGCATATAAATATTCTTTATCTGCTGATCTCATTGTCATAACCTTTATTGAATTTGATATAATCCTCAGTATGGATTTCCTTTCAAACCATGATGAGAAAATTTATTGTAAGAAGAATGAGGTTACAATTTTGGATAATGATATGGAGTACCTTATCTTTAGACCAGAATCATCACCACCTAATTCTTATCTAGATCCACCCCCATTAGATCAACTAAATTCAATTATTGGGGAGGAAGAGAATGAAATAACTGTGGGTGAGGAAAGTAATGTTGAAATAGAGGATGTACCTATTGTGAAAAAATATGTTGGTGTGTTTCCAAAGGATTTACCTAGACATCCTCCAGAGTGAGAAATAGAGTTTTCCATTGATTTAATTCCTGGATCAAGGCCCATATCGAAGACCCCTTATAGAATGGCCACTGTGGAATTAGTGGAACTAAAGAAACAACTAGAGGAATTTATTAATAAGGGATTTATTCTCCCTAGTGTTTCTCCATGGGGATCCCTTGTCCTTTTTGTTAAGAAGAAAGATGGATCTATGAGTTTGTGCATTGAATACAAGGAGATCAATGATAAAACAATAAAGAGAAAGTATCCCCTACCGCGCATTGATGATTTATTCGACCAAATTAATGGAGCTCAATACTTTTCAAAGCTTTTGATCTGGATATCATCAGTTTTGTGTGAGGAAATAAGACATTCCAAAAACACCATTTAGAACTAGGTATGGGCATTAAGAGTTTACAGTAATTCCTTTTGGATTGACTAATGCACCCTCTATCTTCATGGATCTAATGAATAGAGTTTTCAAGGAATATCTTGATGACTTTGTAGTGTTATTTATTGATGATATCTTGGTATACTCCAAAAGCTATCAAGATCATGAAAATCACTTGCGCATTATTCTGAAGACTCTTATAAGTCATGAATTATATGGGATGTTTAGCAAGTGTGAATTCTGGCTTTGGGATATTTATTTTCTTAGACATATTGTCTATAAGGATGAAATCTTTGTTGATCCTTCTAAGACAAGAGAAATCCATGAATGGAAAGCACCAATGAGTATAAATGAGGTATGCAATTTTATTGGTTTAGCAGTTTATTATCGATGTTTCGTCCAGAATTTTTCCCGGTTGGCTAACCCATTAACAAATCTCACACAAAAAGGGGTTAAATTTATTTGGACAAAAGAGTGTGAAGAATGTTTTGAAGAACTGAAGAGAAGATTAGTCAATGATCCTATATTGAGTCTACCATAATGGAATGATGGGTTAGTTATTTATAGTGATACTTCAAAGAAAGGACTTGGTTGTGTCCTTATGCAAAATGATAGGGTTATTTCCTATTCATCATGATAGCTAAAAATTCATGAGAAAAACTATCCTACTCATGATATTGAGTTAGAATCCTTAATCTTTTCTTTGAAGATTTGGAGACATTATCTTTATTGTGAAAAATGTGAAATATATACCAATCATAAGAGTTTGAAGTATATTTTCTCATAGAAATAAATCAACATGAGGAAAAGGAGATGGCTTGAACTACTCAAGTATTATGATTGCACGATACACTACCACCCAAGTAAGGCAAATAAGGTGGCAGATTATTTGAGTAGAAAAGATCATGGAGTTTTGAAAAATATGAGAGTTGAAAGGGATCCTATTTTCATGGATATAGTAAATATGGATATGGGAATAAGTATGGAAGGTGAAACATCAATGATTTTTCAAATGGTTTCCAAACCATCTTTACTAGAAAGGATAAAGAGTTCTCAGATCGATGATGAAGAGTTTCAAAAGAATATTAAATCTGTGAATGATGGGAGATTGAGTGAATTCGTATATGAATATGGAATTTTTAAATTTGGGAAGAGACTTTTTGTTCCCTATATACCTAATATAAAAAGAAAATTGTTGGATGATGCTCATAGCTCCAATTTCTCTATTCACCTTGGGAGTACCAAAATGTATTGAGATTTGAAGGAACATTTTGGTAGGAAAACATGAAGAGGGAGATTGTTGATTTTGTGTCAAGATGTATGGTTTTTAAAAAAGTGAAAGCTAGAAGGAAACAACCTGGAGGAGTCATGCAACCTCTTCCTATACCTGGGTGGAAATGGGATTATATTACGATGGACTTTTTCATGGGACTACCAAAGACTCCTAGAAGGAACAATGTAATATGGGTCATTTTTTATCATATTACCAAGTCAGTACATTTTCTTTCTATAAGAGAAGATTTACCACTTGAACATTTAGAAAAAAATATATATTAATGAAGTTTTAAGACTTGATGGAGTACCACAATCGATTGTTTCTGATCGTGATCCTCATTTTACATCAAAATTCTGGAAAAGTATTCAGAAAGCCCAGGATACTGAACTTCGTTTGAGAACTGCCTACCACCCGCAAACTGATGGACAATCAGAACGGACTATTCAAACCTTAGAGTACATGTTGAGATCATTCTCACTTGACTTTCAAGGTATGTGGGATTAATATTTACCTCTAGTAGAATTTTCTTATAACAATATCTTCCATTCAAGTATTCAGATGGCACCATATGAAGCATTATACGGAAAGAGATGTCATACACCAACCTGTTGGGTTGATGTTGGTGAAAGAAAACTCATATGCCTAGAACTTGTAGAGAAAATGGTGGAAAAGGTGAAGGTAATCCAAAACCACATCAAAGCAGCTCAAAGTAGGCTGAAGAGCTATGCTGATAAACGGAGGAAGGATTTGGAATTTCATGTAGGAGATCAAGTTTTCTTGAAGGTGTCCCCATGGAAGGGTGTTATGCATTTCGATAAGAAGGGAAAATTAAGTCCCAGGTATATCGAACCTTTCGAAATTCTAGAACAAATTTGGGTTGTAGCTTACTGTTTGACAATTCCACCAAGTCTCTCCAAAGATCAACATGTGTTCCACATATCACTGTTGAGAAAATAAATGCCTAACCCAACGCATGTACTCACCTATGAGGAATTATAACTGGAACCCAATCTGTCTTATTGCAAAGAGCCCATCATGATTTTTGATATAATAGAACAAGTGCTGAGAAACCAGACGACTCGTCTGGTAAAAGTTCTATGGAGAAACCATAAGATGAAAGAGGAAACATAGGAACCCGAGGAACATATGATGAAGAACCACCTGAGTCTTTTTACGCAGTAATACTCTATAAATTTTGAGGAAAAAATTATTTGAAGGAGGTGAGAATGTAACACCCCAAGCTTCCACGTTATGCTTCTCTTTGAATAATACAGTAGCATGTGTTGTAAGCAACTTCGAGTTCTAACACACCACAACCAATCAAACTAGCCGCTATGAATAGTAATACCCACTTATTGAAATTTTTTAAATTTTATCTTTAAAATGGACTTCATTTTTGGATTCAGAATATTGAAATTAGCTTAGGGTGAAGTTTTGGTATTTTTCTGAAAACATTCAATTTTTGATGAATAGTGAAAAACACTGAGTTGTAGTTTAAAACCGAATTTTTATTTAAATAATGATTTATTTTATTTAAATTTATTTTAGGTCAAAATAGATACATAATACCTATATAAGTTCAACTTAATTCATTGGAGTCAGTTTATAATAATTTTAGATATATAAAAATTTTAATGAACTTTTTACCATCTTTTACCCACCTCCTAGGAGCATTTGTAAATTTACTTAAAACCTAATTTTACCGCTTCTGTGAGTTGAATTTAAAAACTCCGAGAGACATGGTTGATATTATTAAGTAAAATTTGGTTCAATAAGATGAAAATAATTTTTGGTGAATAGTAACTTTTTACTTTTATTTACCACGGTTAAAAGTAAATACGGTAATTAAGGTTAAAAATGATATTATTATTACCCTAACACATGTCCTAATTTTATTGGGTAAGTTTAATTTGACCAAAAACAACCTTATGAATAAAATATTATCCTTTATCTTAGCTTGGATTAGATTAGGACACATATTATTATTTTATTTAAAGAATAGTTAAAAGAGTTAAAATCAAAGTTTAATAACTAAAACATTTTTAATATAGGGTTACCCAAAATATAAATTTGACTATAAATATTCATTATAAATATAAAAATATTTCATAAATAATGGTATTTTATTTATAATTTTTAGACATTATATAATTTATTTTATTTTATGACACAATGATGATGCAGTAATTACCTAATTAATGAAATATTAAAATAATTGATATTATAAATATCCAAATAAATGTAATTTGAACCTTTTTATGAATTACACTAATTTTCTAAGTTGATATGACATGTTAGGGTTGGTTAGATGAATTTTTTTTAAGTAATAATGTTGTTATAAATTTAGCAAAAACATAATACCAAATAATGTCAAAATTGATAGAAAAGAGTTTTCTAAAAAATATTATATTATTAATTGATATTCTATTCCTTAAAATATAAAGTTTTTCCAAAAGACTTATATAATGATATTTGTATCAGTAATGAACCACTTGTGGTTCTCTTGGAAGTATATAGTAAGTTTATTAACCATATAATATAAAAATGAAAAAAGACATGGTCAATGTCAAACTATTTAACTAGGAGTTAAATCTAAAAGATAAGGTTAATATAGTTACCCAAACCTGTTTAAACCTATTTTTTTAGTGGTTTTCGACCCATACCCACCTTATCCTTTAAATAATTCATTTCAGATCCATTAGAAACCGAAAATGATTTTATTATAAAATAATATTTCTATCTTTTCCTAAGATGCACCTCACCCCTCTTATAAAAGGGAGCTCCCCCTTCTCTCTAATTCACACCATAAAATTAATTTTCCTCAGACAAAACCTACCTAAATACACTCTAAACTTTTCTACCCTCATCCTAGAGTCCTTCCTTTAGTCATAAAGCCAACCTAAGGAGCCCTTTTGATCAAATCAAAAGGAAGAACCCGAAGAAGAGGTAAACATTTCATCACCTCTTTCAAGTTCCTTTCTTCTTCCACTTCCTCTTTCTTTGTTGTTTCATTTATAAAATAATAAATCCAATATATTTTATATATTGTGATGTTATTATAAATATGGTACAACCATATTCATTATTCTATCCATCCTTTTAATTACATGTCATCATACGTGCGTATGTACAGCTTACCGTCTCCACGTCGTGGTGTAATTGTTATCCAATGCATTATTATTTGGATGGGTATAATAATGATGTTTAATAGATGTAAATAATAAATATAAAATTTTAATGATTCTGTATATATGATATACCATCCAATTATTTATTATTTTAATATCAAAAGAATGATATTGCCGCTCGTGCGTACGTACGGATTACCGTCTCCACGAACGTGATGAGATTCATTCCCCATCGTATCCATTCAAGACTAATTTTCATTAGATGATTAAAAATAATTTTTAAATACTTAATATCATTCTAAATATGAATAATATACATCTTATCCATAACAAAAATTTCTCTTGTAATAAATCATATAAAGGAAAATGAATCAGTTAACACCTGAAATGACAATAATACTAAGATATTATTAACAAAGCAATATTAAAAGATCATATATGATATCATATTAATGTATATGATTCTTGTATAATTTAATAAAAACTATTTCACCATTATACAGGTATTTAACCTACCCTCTACCAAGTAAAAGTACAAGGTAAGGGTTAATTTCACAATCTCTTTATTATCCGAGGTTATTTTTTACGTAAGTATCTACTGGGACCTCTTTATCATCCACATCCATGTTTCATAAAAATGTATTTCAAAACATTATTAAAAGTTTATATACTATGGGTTAAAGTAATTTATACCTTTTTTGACTTTTATAATATTTTTATAAGGGAATATTTCCATCATTTTCCAAACAATGTCTTTTATAACCTATTTGACAAAGTTAAGGTAAGAATGTCTTTTTTTAACTTATACGGTGGGTGTGGCTATTTTTTGCTGTTATGACATCATCAAATCTTCCCTTACAAGATTATAAGAATATTTTCAAAAATAAATTTTTTTTCTTTTATAATTACATGACTTTTAATTGATTTTAAAATAGAAAGAGATATTTCTCTAAAAAGGTTTTGATTTCATTTATGTCGACATCCTTTGATGGATTTTAAGCCTATTTTAAGTTTATTTATTATGATACAAAACTTACATATTGTATTGAATTTTTTTTGATATGTTTGACTATGGATGTGTTATTTTTACATCATTTATTGTTTATGGATAAAGTATTTACATTTCGTATGCTAGTTTTAATACGAATGTTTATGTTATGTTTAAACCTTTAGTATGAGTAATTCATTGGACTTAGTATGTGACAGGTGGAGCCCGATATAGCTCCTCAATGCATCGGTAGGTCTCATGAGAACGACTGGTGTCTTTTCACAAGTCCTTGAAAAAATATTATTTGTAGTCTTTCCACAAGGCCTTGACTATATGGTTATGAAAGTATGGCATTATGCATTCCATTATTATGAAAGTGGCTATTGATATTGCATGTGATTATTTGACTTGTAGAATATATATGTGAATAAGTAAATGGAATTATTTGGTTTTATCATTACTATATTATACTGAAGTTCAAGTTTAAAAGGCCTTTGTTTTAGTCTTATACATTGCCTTAAATGTTTGTGCTTATTTATGAAAATTTCCGCTATATTATTATCCTTACTAAGCATCTGAGCTCACCCCTTTCTATGTTTTATTTTTTCCAGGATGCGAAGAAGTATATTACGACTGACCTGCAGGGATAGTCTATGGGATCTCAGTATTGTCTATGGAAACAATGTTGTTGTATTTTTCCATTTTATGATGTAATGTAAACCTTATGAATGTATCGATTACTTCCAAGGCTATTAAACTAATCAGTCTTTTTGATACTTGATCTTTTGTAATCATGCCAATGATATGTAATAATACACCGACTCTAGGCTTTTGGGGTCGGGGCATTACACATAGTAACTATTTTTTTTATTTTGTGGAAAATAATAAAATTAGTTTTCAAAAAAATTAGATAATTATTTTTATAAAATAAACCTAAAATTTTAAATTATCATGTAAAAATGATCATAGGGTGAAATTTTTGAATTCTTTTAAATATTAATTTGTCAATGAATATATAAAATTATTGTTTTTATGGAAAAATTCCATTTCGTTTAAAGAATTTATAAGGAGAATTTTTTAAAAAAAGGGTTTAAATGAAAAATTATATATATTATATATTGGTAATATCAGTTTTGGACATTCAAATCATTTTCTTTTTTAATTTTGATATATTTTTTTCAAACATTTGAACATTTTCTCGTTGGATAACTAGTTTATCATCGCACCTGTTCATTTAATTTAAAATTGAATTTTCCCACTTATTAAATTTTAATATGATAAAATGTATTATATATTTGGAATAATAATAATATATATTTTATATTATGGAAAACGTATTTTTGGACTACTTTGAGTAGTAAAAGTAGTAAAAATTAATTACCTCAATTAAGATGAAAATGGGTTTACTTATGGGTTAAACTAAAAAGATAAGGGGTAAAATTAACTAGGAAATTTTCAAAAAAACACATTTTATATAAATATTTAGGCATTATAACCTAGAAGGTTTGAAAATTATTCTTTTTAAATCATTTTCAAGTGCCAAAAAATGTGGGAAACCATTATTATTTTGGAAATTACAAAGTGTGACTTCTCCCCTACTAATAAAAGTCCACTAATTCTCTTATCCATTTTTTCCTTACAATGTTCATAAAATACCTTCCAAAATATCTTCCTTAAATCCATCCCCACATCATAGGTTCATTTTTTAGATCATAATTCCAATATATGAAGGCATCATGTTAAACCTAAGAGAATGTCTAATGATGAGGTAATGATTTTAACTATGTATTTCTGTATAAATTCATATTCTATATCCTCCAAATATTATTCAATTATGGTTATATAATAAAAATGAATATTCCATATAATAATTTTTTATTATGTTAATTTCATAACATATATACATGTAATCCTATATCAAATTTGATACTAAACTATCATTAGTGTGTACGGTGGACTTCAACCTCAAAGACCGATTTTATTTATTTTCCAACACCACATCACACGAAGGGATATAATATTGGATAAAATGTTTATATCATATAAATATATTATTACTATTCTAAAAGTTATTTTTTGTCACATAGTACTTCTTTATTCTTATTCTGCGGTAATATGATAACATCACTCGTGTGTACGACAGACAACCACCTTGTAGAGTGATGTGATTTATTCACTCATTGCATGGAAGGTAATATGGATGATTATAATAAACATATCTGATATATCTAACAAAAAAATGTGTATGTAACTTTATATATTTCATAAATTTATTTCCTTCAATCCTTATTAAAATGAAATCAACGTCCATGCACACGTATAGCCTACCATCTCTATGAACATTGTATTTCATTTTATATAAATAACTTTTATAGATTACACCCAATAAATATATATACTAAATATATAAGATATTTATATAATGGTTAAAATTATAGATATGATTGGAATATGATCAATATAAGAGGAAGAAAATTCACAAATCAAAACATATATATAAAACAAAGAAGTTATTACCCAAAACAAGACTTAATCATAGAATTGTTAATAAAATGGTAATAAAATATCATATCATATATGGTATGATATATATATATATAATATTTATAAAAAATTATATTTATTTTACATTATTTTTTAATGTGTATGAAGGAAGTCGAGACTTAAGGTATGGGAATTTTGTTTCAATTTGTCTTTATCATTGCATACATTTTGTGATGCTCCTATATTATTTTATGAGGTTTATATACACCCCCTTTTACATGTATTATCATGAATTTATTTATTTTCATTATGATGTTATAAACTGAATATCCTTAAAACAAGTGATGAAAAATTAAGATATTAGGTAAATAAATATGTCATTAAAAAGAAATAAAAATTTTAAGTATATAAGTTTAATCCTCAAAAATATTCACAAGAAATAAAGAAATTTCTTTTTTTATCATAGATGTTTTAATAAATAGACATAGAATGTTAAGACATGGGGAACATGTCACTTTAACTTAAAACAATATTTTAAATTTTTTAAAGATCTATTTTCTAAATATTTTCTACCATATCTAGATTAAAAAAAATTATTTTATTGATTTATCTCTATGGGAATAAATGTATTATAAAATAAATTATTTTACTTCTTTTAATTTCATAATTTTTTTAAAAAAAATTGAATCTTTTCACATATATTATGCATAACATTTTGAATTTATTTTCAAACTGATAAATCAATGTTTTATTTTAATATATATGGAATAATAACATTTACATCCACTAAAAACATTATTATATGATTTAATTAAATTATAATATTCTATTTTTTCTTCAAATAAAATCATTTTTTCACTTTGATCTAGGTATTTTATTTATAAATATTGGTTTTAAAATGAATTTGTGTTCTAATATCAGAAAATGTTTTTCATTTGTGTTCAAAACAGTTTTTCATGTTCTTTAACATAAAAAATTTAAAGTTTTAAATAATTTAATTATAATCTTTTAGTATATAATTATAAATGATAATGGGTGGAAAATATACAACTTATAGGAAGAGTGGACCT
Source organism: Viscum album (assembly GCA_963277665.1). Taxonomy (NCBI): domain Eukaryota; kingdom Viridiplantae; phylum Streptophyta; class Magnoliopsida; order Santalales; family Viscaceae; genus Viscum; species Viscum album. Next base: position 1,606,377,584 of record OY728161.1, read on the forward strand.
GATATATCTTATACTATGGGTGATCATGATATAGCTTATACAATGGTGGATCCAATTAATAATTATAAAATTGGTTATACCAATATATCTCTTCTATATAATGCATCTACAAATAGTTGAAAAATCAAGTAATTGTTTTAAAAAAAATAAATATAATTTTTTTAGGGTGATATATATTTTTATATTAATTTTATAGTTAGATATATCATATTAGGTACTTTTTATAAGACTTTTGTTATTTCATTTTTTCAAGATGACATTAAATCCAATGTATATGAATAGATTAAAAAATGAAATTAATGATATTTTATAATAATCAATATTTTTAATATGATGTAAAATTCTTAAAAATAAAATATTTAGTAAATATATTTTAAAATGGTTACAAATATCAACCATTTTTTATTTATGGGTCAATTTTTAATTTGTAGTGACGTATTGACCCCTAAATAGATAAGCATTTTATATCTCAATAATCATCAAAAGGGTTGACATTGGTTAAAACAAATAGGAAAGGCTGAAAACATCACCTATATGTGTCCATGTTTTATTTCATTAATAGGATTTAGACTTATACTCAACATGTATTTGAAATATGACAATTTGTTTCAAATTTTCCAGGTAGATTAATTTATATTAATTCAACACTTTATCTAATTCAAAGAGTATCACTCCCCTCATATATAAAATGGGAAATCACCTCCATTATTCCTAATTTTTTTGTAAATCCATCATGATGATTCCATAACAAAAGAAAATCACAACATATCAAACCATATTCTATAGTTTTTAGGCATAATACTAATTTTTGAGGAATTGATGTTTAATGAAAAGGTGGTTGTTTGAAGAAGAAGTATAGCTTTTAACTGAATACTTTAGTTTTATTTATTATTTTACATCATTATAAAATATATAAAACATTTTTAAATAATATCATAAGTTTCATCTATATATTGATATGTTTTTATGTTAATGGAATAACCTATATTCATCTAATCATCCCTGAATAGGGAAATGAAATCATCCTCTATGTGTAAGAGGGACTGTCACCTCCCAAAACGGTGGAATTCATTGTATATCACCGCCTCTCAAGACTAGAAATAAATTTGTATTTAATGAATATATATTATATTCATGATGTAATTATCATCCTAGAAATATAATATATCATTTATTTTCTGACCTTCCCATCCTTTGAAAAATGATAACAAGATTTTCAAGTATTGTGTATTAACACCTCTATAAAGTGATGTGATTAATTTTTCAACCCCCAATCATGTGGATGGTAACTTTTACTGTATTTAAATTTTTAATAATATATTTTTTATATAATAGTAATTTTTATGAAAAAATAATACATATCTTATTTCCCTCATGTTTGTTGCAAAATTGAAACATCGCTCATGCGTACGTATGAACTACCTACGATGACCCATTCTGACAAAGATACTATTATAAATGGAGTGATATAATGACCCACCGGTCCCTACCCTATTAGGCCTTGTGTTGTTTAATATTACATGGTGTATAAAAATATCATAAAATGAGAGTCATTAAACTCTATAAAATATAATATCGATAGATATAATGGATCAAACAAAGTAAAATGAAATCCAAAATCCATCCCACAATGCCTATATAAATAAATTAGCAAGAAATAAAAGTCACGAATTTAATAGACATATAAAATAATAATGCATTAAAATAATTACAATCTATGTGTTAAGCTATAATTGATCATCATGGTCCTTGTAAACCTCTTGAAATCCTCAAAATCAGCTTATATATGTCAGGTGAGAATACAAGTATACTTAGTATGGAAAAAATCTCTCATGAACTTGTAAAAGAAGATTAATAATACACCCATGAGTAAACATCAGAACCAAAAACTCTTAAATAAGATAAATATTCAACCCAAACATCAAAAGGAACCATCACCATATAACACTAACCATGTATTGCAACATAATAAAAATAACTTATATAAAAGGATACCCCACACAACATTCCCACTGATTTTCTGATCTCACACCACAACTCTTTAGATCCTTGAACTCCCACACTTTTTGTATAATATATAACACCACCCAATGACACAGTAAAATCAAATATCAACCAGAGACACATTTTCCACCACACAAAAACACGATCATGTCTCATCTCACTAGAAGAAACCTAGTCCATAACACCATTAAAATAACCAGAGTTGCATTGAATCATAAAAATGAATGCAATCAACATCATTCCAACCTCCTACCATGCATGAACCACACCATAAGACACCTCACAACACTGTCACATCATATCTCTCCCGCAGACACCTGGTCCACTGCCCCATAGTACAGTCACATCACATCTCACCTGCACACACCATGTCTGTTAGAAAATGAACTATCAAACAACCTTCCTTCACAACTATTCATATCTAGAGACATGAAAAAATAGAGTAGGAAAGAGAGGGTAGTGTGTCATCCATCCTCACCACTGTGATGTCAAAAAAAATACCCTCATATATATACATATATGGGTGTAGGAATACGATTCTAGATTTGGTTGTGCTAAGAATAGGAATAAATAGTAATATAAAATATATTTATATACAAACCAACACATAATTCTATCATATGGGTTCACAAAAATAACTATCCACGTCGAAACATCACCACATTTCCTTTCACAAAAAAATAAATAAAAACACATAAAAACACAGTACAGAATGCACAATTCATTACATGCTAAGAAAATTTCATTTAACCATCCCAATACGTTAATTATTTATCAACAACCACATTTAACCACACAAACCATTGTTATTTTTTTCATTAACCATTTCCATCCTAATAAAAAAAAACTAGACCAAACCATTTAAAACATTATTAACTTCTTATTCCCTAACTACCCATGTATATTGGAAAACTCAACAATTCCTATCTCATATTCCACATAACATTGACATGCATCACCGCACCAGAGCACAACCTCATACCAACCACACATTTCCACCCTATAGTAAGTCCTTATAAAAATAAGGCATCACCACCGAAAAATAAAACCACATACCAACAACCTAACCCACACATTATAACTTGATATTGCTTCCCCACAAGAAATACTAAGATAATTCATCTTCCCCTAGCACAACAAGAACACATCATAAAACAAAAACATAACCATACATAATAAAACATTTAAGAACATTTTAACAATTTAGGAAGAGTATTGTTTTAAATTCAACTTTTATAATTTAGGGTAATTATCACAGAAGACGTAAATACATGGGAATGCATTGTATTAGCTGAATATAAGTGATTAGAAATATTTTCTTTTTTGGTTTCATTAAAACAACACCATATAATGTTTCTATATCAGAATAACTACAGTTCAAAAAGGATCCCAATATCCATGATTTTTAGAGAAATATAATGCTTCACAATTCACTCTATTAAGATAATAATATCAATCTCATAATAACATGTTTATCAAACAAATTTACCCATAAATGTGATTAAATGGATTAATTTTTCAGGATTAGGATACCAAAAACTATTTCCCATATATAATAAATGTAAATACCATCCCACATAATACATAGAGTTGAGAAATTGGGGATTAACTGCCTCAATGAATATTTTCCAACTCACTTCACATCACATGGAAAAAATGAAATACCCAAAAAACACAACAGTATCCTAGAAACTGTAGATCAAACTACAAAACACATATGGACCATCAAAAATATTCTGAAATCACTACCAAAACCAAAACCACAATGTCATAATAGATCTACATGGAAAATATAAAGGTAAAATAATGGGTAAATAATGGGGAATTACCATCAATTTAGGAAACAACACCATTGTAACTAACAAATCATGGTGAGGGAACATGGGTCATAATGATCTTGTTAGACTCCTAGGGTTCTATAAAAAAGGAGAGGATTGAGGGAGGTGAAATAACTTTAAGGTCATCCAAAAAAAATATATTAAAACCTAGAAATTATCTCTTTTAATATATGAATTCTATTCAAAACCTGAATTTATCATGTTCTCATTTGTTATATATATTGAATCTTCTACACTTAATGAAACCCTAATATTCATGGATTCCATTGAAAATTATGTTTCCTAGTATTGAATTAATTTCACATCATGAATTCATTTCAAATATTTCCTCCACTTTTATACACAATCCATGAAACCATGTTGATACACATGTCATTAACCTCCAACTCAAGATGTGAGTCTGGTTCACATTATGAACATACTTCTACAACATTATTACATCTCAAACCTCCCCCAACCCCTCTAAGACTTCCTACAAATATTATCCAACCACAAAAAAATTGAAATCAAATAGCTCGAAAAGGCATGAGACGTTACATTAGATATCCCTAAAACAATTCTTTTCCACAAGAATCAAAACCAAACTCTATAAAATGAAAGGGGTTTGAACAACCAACCTATGAGATACCTCTCAAGGATTATGTGTCACGTCACATGATACCACCATCCAAGTATAAAAAAACAAAACACCAATTAAACAAACCTCACAACCACACCATGACTTATCACTAGACACATCACCACATCATCTGATACTAGTGACAATCCATCACAGACCAAACAACCATCTAAAAAACCTTATCAACCTACAAACATTCCAATCCAAGATCCACAACAACAAAAAAAAGTATTTACAAGAAAATAAAAATGTAGTAATTCAACCATCCAAGTCATTATACTATCTTCTCTAGGTGGTACTGAATCGTCCACATGGGATTAATCTCATCATAGTATAATGCTTCTATATTAGGAATTATTTCATCCTCTTTTCTTATGTTGGATCTTTAACATACATAAAACATAAAAAAATAATAAATAATAACAAACCATCTCATAAATTATGATATTTAAAAATTATACGGTAAAATATAACAAAAACCCCTAGGTTCTAGGAATGAATATGTATAGTACATTCCCATGTACTCTTCTCTAGACCATTGTGCCACCAAAACACACATAACGAGGAAATGGTTTATCCATGTACCACCCTCTATTGATGGTCATGGATATCTTATAGATACTCCTTAAGAATTGTTTCATCCTTCATATCTAACTCTCCCCGGTTAATGAAATAAGAGTACTATCAAATATACAGATGGATCTGAGAGATGTGGAATATGTCATGGATAATCTCCAATCATGGTGGAAATTTGAGTCGGTATGCATCCTCACTAACTTAACAAAACACCTATAAGTTCCCAACAAACATTTTATAAATATTACTCCCTCTACCAAACTTCTAGTACCAATGTCGTTGAGAGACTCGCAAGAAAATATAGTCTATAACCCTGAAATCTAAAGGCCTCCTCCTATAATCGATACAACATTTCTTCCAATCGTGTTTTATATTCATCCGGTCTGGTTCGAGATAAACATTATATATCATGATATGAACCACATCCGGACCAAGGTCTCCATCCCCCCCCCTCCATCTAACACAAAAAAATAATTATAAGTCCAGCTATACAAATCCTAAAAAGGGTCTAAGATCATGGATGATAGATATCTAATTTTTTACACATACTCAACAAAATGAATGTGCCTTACCCATGATAATCTATAGTTTAAGATGCATGGTCACAACATATCCTCTAGAATATGATTATATGCTCCATATTACCATATGATAGAGGGTGGAAAGCAGTGTAGAGGCATAAATGAGTTCCCAAATAAAGCTAAAATATACTCTAGAATCATGAGGTAAAATTTAGATTTTGGTCAAGGAAAACGGAACTTGAGACTCAATGAAACTATACCACCATATCCATATATTTCTTAGCTAAAACATCCAGACACCCAACTCATTGATCGCTGTGATGTGGGATGATACCATCAATTGATCCATGATTACCAAAATAAAATCACAACCTCTAAAATATTGGTGTCACCATGTGAATAAATCCATTGATATGTTATCCAATTCCCATTCTGAAACATAAAAATTCCATAACATAATTTTAGGAAAAAGGTAAATAGCATTTACCTGAAGTAAAACTAGACACTGAGAAACAAACTCTTCAACTTTTTGTTTCATCCTAACTGGATGAAACTACATCCTTAAGAAATGGTACATATTGGATACTCTTGTATGTTCTTATGAAGGTGTGTTATGGGACTCAAGAAGGACTCCCCCATATATCAATTCCAAAAAAAACATTATCCTTGATTCAACATATGATTTTGACCATCCAACCACTATCCCTATATAAAATAATTGTGGCTAACATGATCACATGTCACCTATAGCCTTTATTCTCACCATTGTGACACATACACCTAAATCAATGAAAAAATTGTGAAATATCATCTCAAAAATCATCTACCATCATCCAACATTTCATCCACATTCTATGTTGTCAACTGCATCCACACTCTCCAATAATCCTTTGAATCTTGAATAGAACCCCTTTTGAATTCTTTCTTAATGTGATAGCTATAAATTTTCCCATTACTATGGTGTAAGAGATATTATAATCATAATATTATATAAAATATATCTATACACATTTTTATATATTTATATCATTAAAGGAAAAGATATAACATTACCTATTGTGATATATGAATACCTAAAAGGGATCCATAATGAAGTAATGTAATTAAAAGTTCCATGAATACACAACCACCTCTGGAATCAAATCATGGGTGGCATAGTCCCGCTGGTGGGGGTGTAAATTCATAGAAACATAAGAGATAAATTTTATATAATAAACCAATATGTATCCCAATAATAAATGGGAAGAAAAAAAATAAACCTCCAATATCAGAACGAATTATGGAAACTAGATCACATGAACACAAACCATTTTACCATATTATTAACCAAATTATTCATGAAACTGGTCACTCAATAAAGAATTTGGTCCTTCTATATCAATAATTTATATAGATATATAACTTTAGATAAATAGGATAAAAATATCATATAATATCCTCTAAAACACAAGGAATATCTGAACCACTTCCATATTCAATGGTGTTTCCAAAGAAGAAACAACCTCGACCTTTGATAGGTCCACTTCCAAACCATGTGGAGACACTATATTCCCATGTAAATTCACCTCTAAGGTCTAAAACATACACATAGAAGACTTTCCTTAGAGCTAATGTCCTTGATGAATATATAGGGAAGCTCTGAGATGATTGGAATCCCCCTCCACTAAATTTGAGTAGATCAATATGACATCAATGAATATGACAAAAAACTGGACAAGGAATTCATAGAATGCAATGTTCATCTGTCCAATGAACACAACTTATCTAATTGTAACACCAAATGAATGGACTAAAAATATGAAGTTCCCATGCCAATATCTGAAGGTAGTATTTGAGATATCATCCTCTATCATCCTCAACTAGAAATACCCAGACTACAAATCAGTCTTATAAAACTAACTTGCGAATCATAGTCAGTCAAAAAATCATATATCATTAATATATTTTAATGATTATTGCCTATTAATTGATCCAATCATTGGTAGTATATAAAAACCATCAGATTTCCATCCACCATATAGTGAATAAATGGGGAACCCCACAATAATTCATTTTGTTATAGGACACCTTTTTCATCATATGATATATTTTAATACTCATCCCCTACAACTCCATAGGTTCTATATGATATGGATACATCAAAATTTTAGAATCAGCAGGATGTAATTATAACTCATACATAACATCATGTTGATGGGGTAACATCACAAAATTCTTGGGAAAAACATATATACACTCCCCAATTACCTTGAGAACCTCCAACAACCTAATGTATACTAATTATATAGACAAATCAGCCATCAAAGATAGATGGGGATTTACATTCCAACTACTCTGCTGACATACCCTCTTTCAAATTATAAGTATATACTAGAAATAAACATCATATTACATGAATGTCCTCTAGAATCATTCAATAATAGTATGCATTGAATACAAACAATCAATGGTGAGGATGAAATCGTATAATTTAATAAGAAGAAATAAAATATATCCACGAGGCTCATGTGGCCCCGTCATCAATATACACACCTAGAACACTTTAAAGATGATATTTTGGACAATGAATGGTATATTCAACATTAGGGGAATTATAAACCTTTCTATGTGTAGTCCTATAAAATAGACATGTGTGAGTGTCAAAAATTAGTGTGAATCTCATAAAATTAAAAATCTAATATAAAGAGACATGAATAACTAGGAAGACCTCGAACAATAAATGCCCCCATTGGTGTTGTTTCTTCCACCACATGTAACTGACAGAAATCAGGTCTTCTATATATCTATTGATATCCACCTTATTTACCATGCTTGGGTTGAGGTCTCTATTCATGATGCACATATGAAGGTGGGCCTCAACTTGTTCTATAACCCCTCAGTGGTTAAAAAAATTATTCCCATGTTTATGAAACAAACTCACTGGAAACTGCTGATATGGATAGAACTAAAAATTACCTATTACAAAAAAATTATCATAGAGATCCACATGTCACTAATTATAGAAATGATCAACAACACTACAAAAAATGTCCCCAATCATTTCAAAAAATCATAAAAACAACTAGACCCCAAAATATAGAAAATAGAAATCAGAGGAAGAATGACCTCTTGTGAAATCATCAATGGTCTTGTTTCTTGAGACCAACCAATGAAAACATCCCTTATTGAGGAACCATAATAATTCCCATATCATAGTAAAACTCTATAGAGGGTGTATCTTCTTGATCACAACTTCATTCTTCCAAACCTCCACATATGTTGGCAATATAAAAGGAGTAACTACATACTAGATTAATGTATGGAGTGCCTCTCTAGAAGTATCACGTAAGAATCTTCATCTACAAAATGATCTTGGGAAAAAATAGAAGTTCAATGAACTTGATTCTCAACTCCCACAATGACAAACTCATCTGGTGAAGAGACAGAATCTCCAACCTCTTCCCCACCTTCATGCTAGATAAGAGGAACACATCCTAGAACTACTTATGAATTTCAACCCATGATACATTTATCTTCTTCTAGTCACCCATATATAGAGCTATCCACTAAATAACATATCCCTAAATATCATTAATTCCCAATGTGAACTAGTACTCCATTGATGAAAGGATCAAACTGATGTTCATCCCATGCATTCCCAACCAGATCTCTATCTCTACTGTAGGGAGAGATATAAAAACCATAAAGTTCAACCTCCAGTAGGCCATTGTTTTTTGACAAGCACCATGAGTATAAAAATATCATAAAAGTATATGCATTAATCTCAATAATAATATAATATTAGGAGATAGGGTGGCTCAACCAGAAGACTCACCATGAAAAAATATATAAAATTAATCCCAAACCTAGAATAAAATACCTATATTAAAAAGTCAGGTATAGATAAAATTATTCAATATATTACCCAAAAGAGAAGCTAAAGAAGTAAAAAGACAATTGTAAAAGTGTATAAGCTAGTAATTTCCACCCTGGTCCACATAATCCTACTCGAAACCTAGAAATTATGTTATATATATAGGGTGATAATACAATTATATTCAACAGGAAAATCATAGTCAATCATTCATATGTGAACGAAGCATAATAATACACACATGAGTAAATAGTAGAACCAATATCCCTAAAATAGGTCAACTATCCAACCAAAATCTTACCAAGAAACACAAAAGAAATAATTCAATCTATATATAATAACATAAAAAGAAGTATCGTAATAAATTTTTACCCCATATTCATTCTTAATGAATTTACACTCTCACACCCCAATGTCATATGTCTTGGTTCTCCCATGTCTTCATAAAACATATAACATCATCCCATATAATGGTCAAATAACATTATGCTCCCAAATACCTGGGCCACTTACCCATAGTATGGTCACATCTCTTATCACCTGAAGACACATAATCCATTGCATCATAACCATAAAAATGTTAATAGGGTATCATGAACATGAAGTAATTCAATATATTTCCCACCTTGATGAATGAACGCCACCATAATCCACCCCACAATATAGTTATATCACATATCACCCACATAAATTTAGGCCACTTCCCCACCTGACCGTCATATTACACCACACCCATAGACACATGGTCCATCACCTAGTGCTCTATAATATCTACAACCATCACATCCCATGCATATCTACATTAATTGAATATAGAGTGTGGATGTGAAGGTACCAAGTCATCCATCCTCACAACTATGATATTGGGAAAAACACACCCATATATATATAGGTGTTATTACGTGGTTTTAAAGGTTGTTGTAGTATGTAAAAAAATCACATTGAATATAAAATGTATATATATATATATATATTTCCACAAACAGATCCATAATATAGGTTCACAATAAGGAACTACTAACTCACAACATCATCACTTTTACACTCACCACTAAATGAAGAAATCAATATGAAAAACATAATCCACAAGACATGTTTTATTACAAGACATTCCATATTCATTGAAACATCCAATTAATTTGATTATTTATCAAAAAAATAACCATATAACCCATTATTAATTCATTCATTAAACATTTCCATCCCATTAAAGAATCCAAACTAGGCTATTTAACACATTATTAACCAGTTATTCCATCACCACATAGACATATATCAAAACAAAACTATTCTTGTCTCATTCTCTACATAATATAGCCCCAAAACATCACCAAATATAATGAAATAATACCAATCAAAAATTTCACTACATAGTATCAAAACCACACATCACTTACCCATAGAATGACCTCATACCTACCACAAATTTCTTCCCCAAACCATGATGATATATCAACCACATAAGAAATACACATTTCTAGCCCAATGAAAAGAATTAGATAACTCATAATTTTCAAAAACCTATACCACAGATTTCCACCCCATAACAGAACCCAAAACATAACAAAGAACATAAAATTTCATTTAATTAGGACAATGATTTTCATCAATTCCACTTCTCTATTTTAAGGTATTTATCATTCAATGAATAAATTGTGGGAAAATAATTTTATTAGCTGAATTTAAATAGTTCACCAATTTCCATTTTAGGGAGATATTACAATGAAAAAAGGGGTTTGTTATAAAAAAGAATACAATGAAAGAAAATGATCCCAACATCCATGATTTTTAGTGGGATGTCAGCCCTGTCAATTCATAATATCCTGATTATAATATCAAATCTATAAATCATTCATATAAAACCGCTTCCCCAATAAATTTTATTAAACCAATTATTTAATAATTAATATTTCAAAGAAAACAATCCACATTATATAAAAAAGATTAATCTGATACTGCATGATAGAAAAAGATGATAAATAAGGTATTTCATACCTTAAAAAACCTTGTTACCTCATTGTTCACTAAAGGGTGAAAAAACATAAAAAATCATAACAATACTTGAGAAACTGTGGATAAAAATACACCACAAAAAGGGATCATCATTACACATCCCAAATAAACTCACCCAAACAAAACCATAATACCTCAATGTATATCAATAGAATAACACCAGGTAAAACAATTGGGAAATAAGAGGACTTACCACTGAATAATGCAATCGTAGCATCAGATCCAAAGGATAAGCTTGACAGAAGATAGGGATTGAAGATCTACCAAAAATAATAATATGATACAAAAAATAATAGGTGGTAGGGTATTCAAAGGACACAAGGGTTGTTTGAAAGGAATATATAAAAACATTGTACCCTCCCCTTTCATGGTGTAAATTCCACTCATGATGTGAATTCATCTTGGTCCTGTTGATTAAAATTCATGAATCTATTACATAGTTTGAAACAGACATATTTTTAGTATCTATAAAAAATATCTTAACTATAATTAAATTAATAAAACTTTATTAATTAATTTCAAAAAATGAATTCATTTCATGGATTTCCATCACCAAGTCACAGAATCCTTGAATCAATTTGGCTACCCAAGCAGTGAACTACCAACTCCTATTGTTTGTATACTTAATGTCATGAACTAGATGATTTAGCACTCATATTTTTACATCCTAGACTAAAAACATTTTGGCATCCTCAAAACATTCATCAATCACTAAAACTATTAATATAATAGTCTGTGAAGGCAAATTCCGTTATAATATCTATGATTTTAATGTCATCCATCCTTTATAACAACATGCCATGTTTTTTTAAAAAGAATTATTGAAATAAAAAATATAATTATTGAATTATAATTGTTCTATAGATTATGGAACAAATATATCTTTGTTTATGTCTAATATACCAAAGACATTTATAAGATATAAACCAAACCTCCAAAAAACACATGATGTTAAATTAACAAATTAAGTAAAAAAACATTAAAATAAATGAATTAAATTGATTAATTGAATTAAATTAATCAATAATGATGTTATTATGAAGTGGAATAATTTATGTATGTTTTTTATATAGTTATTAAAGGACATTTATATCATTTTTATACTTGAGGTAGGTGATACATTAATGAAAAACATGGTTTTAATAGTTTTAGGTATTCATTTTAAAATTCATTTTATTTTATGTGAAAATCTATAGAATTATTTTATAAATGTGGTTATAGGGAATTAATTGAATTTTAAAATTAATTTTTTGTATACTTAGTTTCTTATAAAGGATCTTAAATGGAATCATTTTATGGATTTTATACTAAACGTTTTTAATTCCACTATAAAAAAGAAAAATGAATTCACTATTTTTACATTTATTGAATTAAAAACCATTCCCACCATAACAGATATTATTTTATTATTGAATTACTTTATAATAATCCACATGTTTTTAATATAATAACCATTCTTCTCTATTTTCGGTAGTTTAGTTTCAAAATTTTGGTTTAAACAAAAATGGGTATTTAACTGTCTGAAACTATTTTTTATATGGGTTCAAAATAGTTTTTATGAGTTTTAAGATGAAATGGTGATAGAATATATTATTTTTATGAAATGTTATATGAGAATTAAATATTATATGGGAGGTCCAAATACACCTTATACTATGGGAAATCCTGATATAGATTACATGATGTGAGAGCTCAATACATCACATACAACAGGTGATCCCAGTATAGCTTATATTACAAGTGATCCTGATAATGCCCAATAATATATTGGTTATTATCCATGTCTTTAAAAAGAATATGGAGGTAGTTAACATTGAATATATATCATACTAATTTAACTATTATCCAATTTATTTTGACATGCATTATGAATAAAATACTATATATTTCCTAAAAGGGTTTCTATTTTAGTTTTATGGGTTTTAATGTTTTTATGATAAAATTTTTCTTCCATATGTATATGAATTATTTTATATTACCCAAGAATATCATGGAATAGTTAAAATATTTATATATTATCATATTTTCCACAAAATTAATTTATTTCTTACTTTTATGTCCCTTAATGATATTTTTTTGTAATGATCTCATGTTTTGAAGTGATTTTTCATAGCGCATAAGGATATATAGAAATATTAATAAATTTAGTGTTCCATGTATGGATTACACCTTAAATCAAGGTATCTTGTATTTATAAATATCTTTTTTATGATAAAAATTAATATATTGGGGTAGTGTCAACTTTAATGAGGGTTTGAACTAATTATCTAAAAATATAATCACAAAATATCCTTTAGTGTGTATGTGGTCACATATTTTAGTTTTATATTTTATTTTTTGTGATATCTAAACTTTTTTCATGTTTATTGTTATCAACGATATAAATTTTTTTACTATATCTTTTTTACAATATTATAAAGTGTGGGTACAAGGCTTTAATAAGAATTCAAGGATTATATACTAAAAAAAACTAAATTAATTCTTTGTTGTAGATTTAGTTTGAGAATTAGGGATCTAAATTGGTTTTTGTCAATGTTTTTAACGTTGAAGTGATCTTATGTGAAAAATATCAAAATACACAACAAGAGTAAATAATATTTGATATTCGTTTGTCTAAATTTCACATATATGAGTTTCTTATAAAAAATAACTATGAGGGAGTCCAATTATATTGAATGAAAAGTTTTTAGATATGTTATTCTCAATTATTGAATAAGTTTTGTGGGTAGAAACTAGTTGATGATTAGTGTCACAATATTATTTTTTTCTTGTACATGAAAATTTTTAGTGTTGTATTTATTTTTGAGAAAATAAGTTTGTTGTTATATTTTTTTTTATTTTTCAGAAGATGTGGGGAATTATTTGTCTTCATTATATTTGATTAGAATAGCTGAACACATTCTATATGTTTTTGTATATGGTGTAATATTCAAGAAGTACCATGATATTATGGAATTTATTTTGATATGTGATATTCTTAAGCTAGATATGAGGATATATTGAATGATATTATTAAGAGTCCATGTATTTTTTGGATATATAAGTCTCGATGTTATTTTGAAAGTGCTGTGATATATTATAAAGTTCACATTAAAGTGGTCATGGATGGATATTCATGATGTTAACAAAAATTAATGAATTAATTTATGAAAGATATAATGAATTCATCTACTTCGGAAGAAGTTGATAGATTATATATGTTTACAAGGATGAGATAAAAATGGAGAAGGAATAAATGTAAATAGTGATATTTAAAGGAATGATGTTTTGGGGAGAGTTAGAATAAAAAAATACATGATGAAACTCCCTTTATAAACAATAGTTTAATATGTAAGGGTCATCATGGTACTTGTAATGTATAAGGCATAAATTTCCATAAATATGTATAGGTATACAATCTAAAACATATGTGAAAAGTTAAAATGCCTAGGGAAAATTCCTATATATTTAACAATAAAAATTGTAATAAAAAAACTAATCTTCTCCATACTCTAAAAAATGGAATGTATGAATCTTTATAGAAATAAATAATAAAAATAAATCCAATATAGAAGATTAATTTCCACTATAGATACTATATGTTAGATTTATACCAAAATAAAATTGGTTTTATATTATAATCATCTGTATGATGTTTGGTAGTCATATGCGGATGAGTTAATGTAATAATTCTCACACATATATGAAAATTACTTTGATTTATGTGTTAAAGTCGGGAAGTGGTATTGAGATGATATGTAAGAGTAACTAACCCACACATTGAAATGTGAATAGTTCATCACACAAAATTTTTTGGGTGAGGATTCATCCAATTATAGATTAAGACTTGAATTATCAAACTTAAAATAAATTTGATAGTTTTTTCCATCATGGTGTAGATGAGAGTGTAGTCCGCAAATCCATTTTTATTTTATTTTCTGAATAAACCACTTTATGGATCAGTGGGAACCTCACAGTACTAGATACCACATTTCAAAAACCATAAACAAAAACATCATGAAGGATTCCAAATTCACCCCAAAACATAAAAATTCAAATTCAAATTTCAAATTTAAAAAATAGGACACATCATCATTACCTCAGGCCATGATCCAACTCAAGCCATTCCCACTGAATCACAATAAACTCATCATCATCATCTCATCAATGGAAATCAGCAACCCCCAAAAACATTTTTGCAGTTGTAGAAATATGAAGACCATCGAAATGGAAAGGGGTGTTTGAATTGAACCAAATACCAAAACCAGAACCTCCTCGAATTGACTCACCTTCATCGTCACCGTCAACACCAACATCTGGAACCACTCAAAAAAACATCAACGACACTAGAAATCATATATGTCAAACAAGTAACAATATTTTCATGATAAAATAAACTCAGGACGTGTCTGGATTACTAAAGGCCACCGAACCACACATCCCAGAACCTCATAGATTCCACCACTCCAGATCCGACTGGGAGAGGCACCGAGGAACATGAGGTCAGAGAAGGGTTGAGCGACTGGGGACTCCGAAGGATGCTATCAACTGAGTTGAAGAAAAATATAAGTAGGAATAACGATATAAGGCTAACTCCATAAGCACTTGGGAACCTATCGACCGCTGGAACACATGACCCAAAACCTCTATGATCCAATGCTCCATCTTCAACTTGGAGAGGAGCAGGGGAACATGATGTCAGAGAAGGATTAGAATGGCCAAGGACTTCCACAGAAAACTTCCAACACCGGGAAAATTGAAGGATCAGCGGGGGAAATACCCTTGTATTGATCCCTATAGAGAAGAAAGGAAAGGGCCATCGGGCAGAAGGAAAGAACAAGAAAGAAGAATAAGGATGAAATGGAGGGTGAAAAGGAAGGAGGATGGGGGAAGCCATCACCACGAGGAGGGCCGTAGAAACCCTAGAAACGAGAGCAATGAGAGGGATCGACCCTAGATGAGATTGTTGTTATTAATGGTAAATCATAAGAAGATATTTGATCATATATATTTGGGATATTCAACTAATTTAAATTTGTGATATGTTTAAATTTAGTTGATGTAGTATTTTTCTAATAATTATGTTTAAATAAAATTAATCATGCCATAATCTATATATGGAACTATAGTTACATGATGGAAAATATGAATCCTTCAATGGAGGTTCCCTTTGATATATTATCTTAAATTTGAGGTCATATTAGAATATTTGAATTACATTATCATTCCATGGATATCATTTTTCTTTATTTTGAATATCTTATGTTTAAGGAAAGGAATATAATAATTAAATAAATAAATGAATCAGTTTTAATGGATATTTTGGATGAATTTTCCCATCATACATGTATATAATTGATGATATTTATAGAGGGAAACATGGATAATTTCTCTATGGAAAGAGAAAATTAAATCCTATAAATATTGAGTTATATATATGTGTATATTTTTCTATAAATAATAGAGTTCACTACATTGAAAACCAGTGGGAATAACAATGAGTGAAATTGACATAGCTGTTACATAAGATATTATTCCAGAAAGATGAGATGAGGAATAAGAAGAATGATTGGTAAAATAATTTGGGGTTTCAATTAAATCTTATTGATGGTTGTGTTTTTTTCATGATGGTGTAGATAGTCGGTCTATGAAAGTGAAGTAGGAGGAAATCAAAGAGGACTTGTATACACTTTGGGTAATAACAATAGTGATATTTTTTTGGAATGAATTCTTAATTGATATCCCTTTTTCAAAGTTGTGATTAAAAGGGTAGATAAATGGGAGAGACCCTAGTGATTCGTTGATCCTTCCCCAAACCGGGTAATTGGAGTGACTCTCTAAACACATTAAAATCACTACCAAACAAAGATATTAGTTAATTCTAGTATATAGGCTCATTACCATTATATCATCCTTGTATTAGCCAAGTGTAGGTGAACAAAATAAAATTATTTTTTATTATGTGAATTATTGACATATATTGTTTCATAATTTTTTTTGATGGATCACAAATTGTTAATAAAATTTATTAAGGGTTAAAGATAGGATAGGTAACAATACGATCATCATTGAAAGAATAACTAACTTGCGACTGTACTAAAAATGGGGTCAAAATTAGTTAGGGTTTTGATATTTTATGGATTGGGTGGTTTTTATTATAATGTGTTCTATACCCTAATTAACCCCACTTTCAATGTACCTTCTACTAAATGACTTTATAGTCCTAATAAGTGGTATTATGGCATAATATCCTTTTTTGTATTTTTTATTCTAAATTTTTATGATCCATTTTTGAATTTTTTTATTCTCCACCTATATTATTTTTGTGACATGGATCTAATTATGTGTCCACTAATGTTTTGTGGTACAAAAATTTATGGATGAATAAATAAGATGTATTATCTTTATGTAATTTTTTGGATGAAATTATGGGATATGTATAAAAATATATTGATAAGAGAAAGAATGGTATGGGAGTTTGTCAGGTATAAACATAACATTTTTTATATATGTATCTGTGATTAGGTTTTAATAAAAACCATTATTTTTACTAGTTATTTTAAAAGCTAGGTTATATTAGAAAATATATATTGAAGAACAATAGTATTAATGGGGTTAGTAGGGCCTACCCCTGAAGATGAGTGAATGTACTATTGTGATGATAAACCAAAAAAGAATTAGAAGAGGGGTAATTTTTTCAATAGAGAAAAATATAAATAATATATATAAGTCTCCAGAATATAATAAAACACTCACTAAAGTAAGTGAGTTTTAGATCAATACAAAACTCTTTTATAAAATTTCCTTGGAATATTTTTACACACAAGAAAATTTATATTCCACCTTAAGAATTGATGTGTTGGTTGACTAAATTAAAGAAGTGGAAATGATATTTATTCATAAATCTAGATATGTTTTTATAGAATCAATTATAAAATCCAATACTTGTATGATATGTTGGATTTATTGAAAATAATTAATAAAGTTGAATGTGCATTCATTAAAGATTTTTACATGGAATATAATAGTATGAAGAGAGTATAGGTAGCCTTGAATGATAAAATAATGTTAATGGGTACGAAAATTAATGGAAAATGTCATAATAATATTATGGGGTGTAAAAAATGGATGGATGACTTCCCAATAGTTTTTTCATCAATTTGAATGGATAAATACAAATAATGTGATGAATAAAATAATAGATTCCTGCAAAATAGGAACGGTTGAAATAATTTATATAATAATTTTTTAACATGATTTAACTTTTCATGATTATTATATTGTTGTTGATAATAAATACAATTGGTTCCATTTTCTTTTCAAAATTCCAATTAATAATCCAAACTATGATTTCCCTTCTTATCTCTATACATGGTCCATAATTCTTGAAATGTCATTATTTCTATTCATAGTGCAAGAACAGAGAAAATTGGTTCTATGAATTATAATACATTTATATTGACAAGTAAAATTCTTTTATTTAATAAAATTTAGATATAGAAAAATTAATTACAACGTTCATAGAGATTGAAGGTTTTTTCTAAACAAGAACATATAATTCACTTTTCTAAGGTTGAAACAAAAGAAATGCATATTATAAATCACCAATCCAGAATAATTATTATACCATGTATATAATATATATTAATTAATTATATATTTTTTTACAATCTAGTTAAATATGAAAAAAATAAAATCACAACCCTTTGTGGATGTGTAAATCTACATACTCTCCCGAGCGATGCTATTATTTCTTAAAAATTGGGAATCTAGGAAGGTAGATTTTATTTTATAATTCTAGACCTATAATTGTGTAAAAAATATAATATATAAACTTTAAAATAGTAATTATCACCATAAATTAAATATTTTGATGGAAAAGGAACTGTATCACTATGTGGATGTCGTAGTCCGCACATACGAATGATCAATACTTTCAATTTCCATTTGATGGAGTAGAGATCAAAAAGTGATGGTTACATAATAATGATATCATTTATATATATTTATGAAACATGAGATATTAATTAAAGAATCATAACACTAAATTATAGGATTTAAGAGAATAAATAAATTTATTTTGGTTGGGTAGCATGATTACTTCTTCATCTATTGTCTTCACTTGGAGTATTTCTTATAGATACATGAAATGGTATTTTAAGAATAAAACACATAAAATTGTTGTATTGGGATGTTTATATAGAATCAAATAAGGTTTTTGTTGATATATATTTCTCAGGAAGTTTTAATGAGAAGATATAAGGGTCCCATTTATAAGGTTTGGAAAGGACACACATGAAATTATAAAAAAATATTAAAACATAATTCAACCATTATCAACAAAAACACTTAAAATGTACTTATATTCAAAAAAAATATTCTAAAGTATAAATACCATAAACTAATTATTATTATATAGGTATTTGGGTCATTTTAAATCATATATCTGTGGTTCATGCCTTTGTTAACCATTTTAAACCTTAACCACTATATTGAAAATTTCAATCTTAAAGGGTTATAAGTTTAATTATAAGGTAAAAATGTATTTATAAATTCACAAGGGATGATATTATAAACCATATAATATAATAATTTTCATCATTATATTTTTTTATTTTTTATATAATTTAAAAAAAAGGATATATCACAAAAAAATTAATGTCCTTTTAACACTATTTATGTAATTATACATTAAAGATATAATTATAGTTCATTAGTTTTAATCCAAACCATTAAAACATCTCAATTTTTTATTTTTTGGTTATAAATTTTTAGAACATAATTATTCATCCAATTTGTATTACTTTTATTAACTTTTATATAATTTATTTTAATTTTCAATTTATTGAAAAAATACTTTGTCAATGTTGAAATCATAATTTAAGGTAATTAGTTAATCACATAGAAATAAAAAAAATTATATGATAAATAATTTACATCCAAACATATCCACCTTTTATCCTTATGTAATAATTTAGGAGACATTAAAGTCCAGAGAGTGAAATTTTGTATTTATTCATTTCCAAATTTATTATAATAGACATATTAAAAGAAAAATGAGTCCAAGTGGTTTTATATTTTATAATTTTAAAAAAAAATAGATAAAATAAACTCATAAAATAGGATTAAAGCATGTTTTAGGGAAATTTTAAAACATTATCCAAAATATTTATCAACATTTTTCTTGTTTAACCCTTAACAAGGTGATATAAATTTATTATGGTAACTATTCATAGTAAATAAAAATAAAAAAAAACTATTGACCTATTTTAATACAAATTATTCAATATATTGAATCTATTTTTGAAGATTCAATTAATATTATTTGTAGAAATTAATTTGAAAATATGCGCTTAAAACGTGACGAATCCCATGTTTATAAAATTATATTTTTAATTGTAAAATATGATTTATTGTTATTCAATGAATAAAAAAATTAAATTATTATTAATATATTTCATTAAATATATATTATATTAATTTCCTTAAAATATTTCATAAAGAATAGTCCATTTAATTAATTAAGATAAAAAAACATTTTGTGAAAGAAACAACTTCTTTAAAAAAACACCTCCATTACTTTCAAATGATTTTATTTTCAATTAGTTTCTAACAAAAAATGAATTTAATTAATACATGTGTATATCAAAAAAATTCTTAATTTACTTGTTCATTTTCATATGATCTAATTTAACAACTATGTTATAATTGTATTTAATATCAGAGTTCATTTATACTCTTGGTTGCATATTTGGAAAGTTCTCAAGAATTATTTATTTGAAGAGAAATATAATATAAAATATCATTCTATTATATTCTCTCCACCTAAAAAAATATTTCCCACCAATTTGAATAAAATTTAAAAACAATTAGTATATATTTGTGTCATCACATCCATTGTATCCCATGTATATTATTTCAATTTCTTATTCCTTCAAAGAACATTGATCAGGTGAGTATACTTGTTTCACATCATTTTATGTATTTGATAAAAAAAATTAGTTAGATATTATTCATAGGAAATAACATTCTCCAATGTTATGACCTCTATGTTCAGTACATGTGAAGGATCTCGTATGTAATTCATAATGAGAGGTACATGGAACACATAATTTAAATGGGATAGGTTTGGTGGAATTGCTGAGACATAAGAACCCATTTCTAGTAGATTAAGAATATTAAAGTAGTAAATATCTATAAGGTTCAAATTCTCCATATATATGAACCCAAAATCCTACTTCCACGGAGAAATTTGAAGTAATAAATTCTCACCAACATTAAATTATATATCACTTTGATGATTGTAATTATATTTTATCTATTAAACCTAATCAGCCTAGATGTGATAAAGAATTGATTAAAAATTCTCTTCCATTTTCATAATAATATCAAGCCTCAATGGTATGGTTTCCCTAACTTCAACCCATAAAGTTTTATTTAAACACGTCATTCCATATAGTGCTTCATAAGGATAAATTTAAAATCTTGAGTGCCTACAATTACTATATAAAATTTGGACTAGAGGGAGTTTTTTACTAAAGTAACATTTTAAATCCATAAAAAATGCATCATAATATCTTCTAGTGTTTTTTTGGTTCTCCTAGACTGGCCATATATCATTGGATGATAAGTAGTATTGAAACTCAAATCTATATCTACAAGCTACTGAATATTTTTTTAGTACATTGCAGTAAACTCAGATCTAGATTAGATTTAATTGTATGTGGTACCCCAGTAACCCTTATCACCACATTAATTTATATACTGACATGTTAACCAAGAGAGAAATATTATCTGATATAAATGATGTGTTTTTTTCTTTTTAAGGATGTCCTCTAAAACTAAAATAATATTAATGGCTATTGATTTTATGGGGACATTGATGAAAAAAACTATGGTGATTTCCCCCCATTTAAATAATATATGGGCAACGGTTGTGAAATTACATTTTAATTATCTATCTAAACCATAATTTGATGATATTCTAAGAACTAAGATATTTACTCTTTAATATCACTTTTTATGTAGTCCTCCTAGAAATACTCTTTTTTATTTTTATACATCCTTATACTTCTAGGATTTAAAGATAATATTGAACTATGGGCTTCATCTAATATATCCTTCTTTAGATTTAGTATGGATGGAACACATACAAGGTTATTGAACCTTATCCTTCTATCAAAATAAAATATAAGGTTAGGGATATTTCTCACCTTCTTTTGAAGCTCTATTTCTCCCTTATATGTATCTTTTTTCATGACATGTATATATAGTTGGACACTAACCTTAGATAGATAATATTTATCCCATTCCATCATTATTTCTATATCCAATCTCTAAAAATGAAAAAATATCTGGTCTTTTTGTATATACATCATATATAAGATAGTTTTGTCTTTTCAAAAAATAAAATTTAACACCTTATTCTCTTTCCAATAGTGGTAATGTATAAGGACCCAGCCTTAAACCTTAACATAATATTGAATTAAATGAATAATTCACATTGAGTATCTTTTCATGTTTAGAGTTTTAGACAATTAGGTCATAACTATTACATAAAAACTTAAAGATTACAAGTAGATACTATTACTCAGTATCTATTTTTTCATAAAATAAAAACTATTAAAAATAAAAATGTCTAGTTCCATGTTTTAGACAACTTGACTTTTCCTTGATCCATCCATGACCCTAATCATCTTTAATTCATGTGGAAAACATTTCAAAAAAACTTGGGATGAGCATAAAAAGCTCAGTAAGGGATACACAAAGAAGGAAACTGTTAGTTTTTCAAAATAATAAGTAAAACATGAATATCATGAGTAATACTTTTAACCTTTATGAAGTAGTAAATACTCTTAACTGAATAAACGATCATTACTTACCCTTTTGTAACCAAAAGATTACGATAAAACCCATATAAAGAACACATAACATATAAAGGTAACTTGGGACATAAACATACTTAAATGGAATAACCATACGGTCGACTTCCACACATATCACTAAATGGAATATCCATACGGCTGACTTCCATACCCAATGCATTGGATTTTATAACGTAACTGCCCGTCCTGGTATTCACGGCACCACCCATCATTTGGTTTATCATGTAACCATCTGTCAAATGTCCAAGTACCATTATAAAATCATAATACATGAAACAAATATAAAGGAAAGAAAAAATTTCTACAATTCAATCAAAATATATCACTTAAATATATTGACATAGCAAATCCATTTTCAAAATCATTTTAAATACCAAAAATATGTAAAAGATTATATGGTATTTATTTTCTTTTAAAAACATTATGGCTTGTTGAGGAAGTCAAAGATCAAATAATACTCGCGGCGGCGGAAAGGTCATTGTCACCGCTTATGTTAAAAGAAACATTCCTTTTTTTAATTTAGTAAAATGATTCATAGAAAAATATTCCCTTTGAAAATTCAAGGGTTTTTATACAGCTTATAAAAGAAATTTGTGTATTAAAACAAAATATTCCTCAATGAAAGGATATTGAGATGAAGTCCCTTACCGATTTTGTAACTTACAAAACATATGCCACATAAAATAAGTATTATACAATAAAGATGTAAATACTCATAAATTAAATTATATTACACAAATATTAAAATCATGGGTAGTACATACCCCACACAAAAGGAAATAGTGGCAATATGGCATGAATCTCACGAAAATAGGAAGTGAGATGAAAACCCTTACTACATTGTAATCAATCGAGTCTTATGACCTAAAGCTAATAACCACAAAATGAATCACAAAATACCAGGAATGTAATGAGGATCATGATAATATATATCAAAATACAGTACACAATACACCACTTGCAATAAATAAGTGGCGAACAACGGAAATCTCACGGAATTAAAAGTGAGATAAGAAAATCCCTTACCTCGTGTCGGACTTGACTCGATCGTTCTTTAACATCATGAATAATAAAATGAAGTTAATTTATACTTTATTAAGAACCTTTTTTAAGTTTATTATTACTTTTTATATCACTTATTACCATGTTATAAACATTATGTAATCATTTAAGTTAATAATGTTCGTTTTGTCGATATTTTGTACTTGGGTCAAAAATAGACTTCTTATAATTACATGTTGTTCATGTGGTCAAAGGATCATTATATAAAGAATTATATACATGATTTATATATCATATATATCATATATATTCAGTATATACATGTATTTATAATAGTACATAACATTTAGAGGTAAGAAATGAAATGCACCATTCATGGAGACGGTAAGCCGTACGTACGCATGAACGCTACTTTCATTTCTATTTATTATTTTAATGGAATTAAAACATAATTATACATAGGTATATTATAATTACAGTATAATATCATATATAATATCATTAACTCTATTCTTTATACATCCCACATAAGGCATTAATGAGTCACGTCACTTTGAGTGGGCGGTAGTCCGCGCTTCCTCAGATGACATTATCGTATTTACCCACTATGGAAACCATAAAGGCATGCTATAAATGGAAAATACAGAAGCATAAAGAAAACATAAACATAATATATATCATATATAAATACATTTCCATCATAATGGCCACCATGAGAGGTGGTAATATGTAATTGAACAATCATCGTTTCGTGAGGTGTTAGTTTTCCATCCACAGAAACATTATGTTTTTCATCCATTAGATGGAATTGTGTGTAAGTGTAGTTCAAATACTTATCATAAAAACATCCTAGTATATTTATGATAATGGTTTTGTTACAAAATAAATTAATAAAAATAGTTTAGGGGTTTGAGAATTAAAATAAAAGAAAACAAATTATGAGAAAATGTTACCTTTAATTTGGGTAACTCCCTTTGGTTTGAACCAAAGGACTTCTTGAAGTGCCTTCTGCCTAAGGTAAGGCTTCTATGAGGAGGATAGGAATGTAGGGAGCTTAATTGGGCAGATTTTGGACGAGCCAAATGTCTTGAGAGGTGTGAGGAATTGGTTATAAGTGGCCTCCTTTTATAAGGGAGAGGAGGGGCTCTTTAGGAAAGTGAGAAAATATTATTTTATTATATAATGTTATTTGGTTTCTAATGGTCCAAAATCAATTATAGTCGAATATAAGATGACTCATGGTCAAAATAAAATCATCCAATAGGAATTGGACAGGTTTTGGATAACATTTTAATCATTATAATCTTATTTTTTTAAAATGATTTATTAATGAGGTAAACACTGCATCATTATTGTGTCATAAATAATTTAACTTATTTTATATATAAAATTTATTAAAAAAAATACCATGATATAGGAAATATTTTTAGATTTACAATTAATGTTTATAGTCGAAAATATAATTTATATTAAACCTTCTAAAAATTAATTTACTAAAAGATATTTGTTTTTGTCATTTTTGCCTTTAAGTTAATTAATCTAAATTGTCATTATCACTCCCAAGTGGCTCAATTGGGTCCCAAACTCTACCCAAAGATGCCCATTGTCGTTAATGACTCAACCAATAATGTTTGGACAAGTGTTAAGGTAATTTTTAATTATTATAATATTCTTTTTACCTTGAATTACCCTATTTACCTTTAACGGTGGTAAATAAAAGTCAAAAGTTACTATTCACCAACAATTATTTTCATCTTAATGAACCACATTTTACTTCTTGATAACAAAAATGTATGTTGGATTTTCTAAATTCAATTTATAGAAGTTATAAAATTTCATTTAAATGAAAAAGTTAGTTTTTTAACTACCACTAAGTGGTTTCACTATTCATCAAAAATTGAAGTTTTTCAGAAAAATACCAAAATTTCAGCCTAAGAATTATTTGATAACCTGAATTCAAAATTGATGTCTATTTTTTCAAATTCCAAACATAGAAGTGGCATTAATTAATTTTAAAATTAATTCTCGTTGTTAAAA
This sequence comes from Viscum album, assembly GCA_963277665.1. NCBI lineage: Eukaryota > Viridiplantae > Streptophyta > Magnoliopsida > Santalales > Viscaceae > Viscum > Viscum album. The sequence goes on from OY728161.1 coordinate 1,606,403,911, forward strand.
GAAATAGCGTGTTTTTAAGAAACAACAACTATCAAAAGATTGATACTTGTTTATGTCCAATTTCAAAGTGAAATTAATTCCAATGACCAAAATTGGATTAAATGTTAAAAATATATTTTAATTTAAATTTAAAACCAGTTAAAAATATAATCTAACCATGTAAATAAATTAGATTAAAAGGCACTTTTGAATTAAAACACAATAATTTTAACTATTTATTAAAAAATGAACTTTATCGGAAAAATTCCAAAAAAATCACAAAGTAAATTTTGATGTCCTCATTCTAAAAAAGGATTTTATTTGGTCATATATAATTTATTAAAGTGAAAAAAACTAGATTTAAAAAGGGTTCTCCATTAAAAGGCGGTAAATCGGCCTTTAAATGTAAATTATGCTTAAAATTAGATTCATTCAAATTTTAAGCCTCTAACTTTTTATTGGATAAATGTAAATACATTTAACAATCATGTATAATCATATTGTATTTATTTTGGTCATTCCTATCAATACAATGGCTAAGATTTAACTACCATTTAAAATAATAATATTATATTATTAGTGTGCAGTGTAAGATTTCAAAGAAACTTGTTGTTGTGTATCCGGTACGCTATCGAACATAGCAACCCTATTGAAGTAAAATTAATATTTAATTCAAAAATTAATAAATATGAAAAGTTCATATTTCTGAATTATCTAGGATGTTACATTCTTCCCCCCTTTTGGGAATTGCGTCCTTGCAATTTTAAAATTGGGCTCGTGAACTTCATTGAAAGCACCACATAGAAAAAAAAGAGTCAATAAAACTATCACTTTAAAATAAAGGAAGAGAAGTACAAAGGTTAACCAAGACAATAGATACTAGGATTCCATGAAAACATGGATATGGAGGAGAAAACAAACCATCAAGTTCTGATGGATAGTGATAGGAAACATGATTAGGAGAAAGTTAACTACAAGAAAATCACAAACTTATGATGTGTGTAAACGGTATTTGATTACCCAGTAAGAAAAATAAACCAACAACGTTTTTTTTTACGTTCCTTTTCATAATTTTTAGGAATTCATCTTCTACATATAATAAAAACATAAGGAAATATACTTACCTTCAATTATAGTTTCATCTTTAAATAAGTTTCTACCAAAACTAATAATTTCTCTAAATATGAGCATTCAAAAAGACTTGGTCACATCAAAAGCACAAGAATCATCTTCTAGATAATCGCATAAACCACAAAAGGAGAACTATCTATTTCCCATGTATATAGACATCAACTAAAACCTAAAATTTTAGTACAAGATCAGATATTCACCAAAAGGATAATCCTTTATAAAAAGAAATACTACTCTTAATCTCTAAAATTAAAAAAAAGAACCCAAGGTTCAAGAATGACCATTAAATAAACAGTTATCCTTAAAATTCTTCAAAGTAATCCAAACTAATATTGAAACCAAAATCTTTGAAATATTTAATCACATAGTCATTCAAGGTAAATCTTAACATTTATCTCCAAATAACATCAGTTACTCTTAAAATCTCATAATGGAAATTAATTAACCTAATCACATATTCCCCATGATAGGTTAATAATTATCTTAAATAAATAAAATCATCATGTGTCCATAATAAAAATATATATTCTTCCAAACTAAAATTTCAACCATTATTACACAATTGAAATCCCATAGTATTCTATCTTCTTTTGGCATATAGTTTTTCCTCAAAAGAGAGAACGTCTTCCACAACAACCTTTAATAACTTAATCACTAAATCATTTTTCAATACTAAGTATATCCATTTGATAAAACATAAGTTCCAAAATTAAACATATTCTTGTTCCATAAAAACATTTTACTAAAATAATAAGTCATAATAAATAGGGACTTCAAGTAGGCTAGTCGTAGGTGATTCTCCCTTTTCGCCCTTCGGTTGTGGGTTTGATTCCAAAAGCTTTGCCGGATGCGACGGGTTGTCACCCATCCTACGGGTTTTCATTTTTATAAAACTCAAAAATAACCCTAACATGTTTTAACCTCAAAGGTTTCCTTATACCTCTCTTTTTCATCCAATTCATTATGATCTCAACATCTTAATTCTTAAAGTCTTATTTCACCACCATATGATAAAATAAAACAATCCCCAAAATGAAGAACATCATACCTTGATCATGGTGTCCATTTTGTTTCATCGTCATCTTGTTCACATATGTAGAAGGTCCATGAATTGCAACAATGATTTATAGATCCTTCAAAATCATTTGCTTCGTCCATCAAAATACACCTTGTACAACATGGGTCATATAGGTGTTCACAGAAAAATAGTTTTGGAAAATAATCATGTATGACATATAATTTCAAAACAACTGATAAAACATGATTTATATAAAATAGTCGAACCAAATTTGAGTTGAAACTATCAATTAATGGTCCTTTTAAAATATCGTAAGTATGTGCTGAGAGACTATATTTTAAAATCAAACATAAATAGGTTGAGAAAGGGTCTCCTTCTTCAGCACCTTTTCTAAAATCATAATATGATTCAAAATCTTGTGATAAGATAAAATATTTGAAAATTCCTTGATAATATTTACGTTTCTTGAAAATATGGGAATATTGTGAAAATAGGATTTTTCTAATTACAACCCATGACCCATGATGATAACGAGTTATAGTGGAGGTGTTTTATATCTCAAAAAACTACTTGCAAGTGAGTTATATGCTATAAAAAGTTTCACAATCATCCGAACATGACTTTGCAATAATTATTTCACGCATGTCATCAGGAAGAGATAGGAATTTCGTTTGAGATCCTCCTCCTTCCATTTGTAACTGACTTTACTTGATCTGAAAAAGTTATAAAACAATGATTTAACTGAAATATTAGATAGGGACTAACCATATGTCTAACAAAAATTCATAATCCCTAAAGTTGTCTAAACCGACCTCTGATACCAACTATAAGGACCCAGCCTTAAACCTTAACATAGTCTTGAATTAAATGAATAATTTACATTGAGGATCTTTTCATGTTTATATTTTTAGAGAATTAGGCCATAATTATTATATAATAACTTAAAGATTACAAGTAGACACTACTACTTAGTATCTATTTTTTCATAAAATAAAAACTCTTAAAAATAAACATGTCTAGTTCCATGTTTTAGACAGCTTTACTTTTCCTTGATCTCATCCATGACCCTATTCATCTTTAAGTCCTGTGGAAAACATTTCAAAAAAACTTGGGATGAGCATAAAAATCTCAGTAAGGGATACACAAAGAAGGAAACTGTTAGTTTTTCAAAACAATAAGTAAACTATGAATATCATGAGTAATACTTTTAACCTTTATGAAGTAGTAAATACTCTTAACTGAATAAAAGACCATTTCTTACCCTTTCATAACAAAAAGATTACCATAAAACCCATATAAAGAATACATAACATATAAAGGTAACTTGGGACATAAACATACTTAAATGGAATAACCATACGGTCAACTTCCACACATATCACTAAATGGAATAGCCATACGACCGACTTCCATACCCAATTCATTAGAGGTTATAACATAACCACCCGTCTTGGTATTCACGGCACCACCCGTCATTTGGTTTATCACGTAACCACCCGTCAAATGTCCGAGTACCATTATAAAATCATAAGACATGAAACAAATATAAAGGAAAGAAAACATTCCCACATTTCAATCACAATATTTCACTTAAATATATTGACATAGAAAATCCATTTTCAAAATAATTTTCAATACCAAAAATACGTAAAAGAGTATATGGTATTTATTTTCTTTTAAAAACATTATGGCTTGTTGAGGAAGCAAAAGATCAGATAATACTCGCGGCGGTAGAAAGGTTGTTTTCACCGCTTACGTTAAAAGAAACATTCCTTTTTTCGTTTAGTAAAATGCTTCATAGAAAAAGATTCACTTTGAAAAGTCAAGGGTGTTTATACAGTGTATAAAATAAATTACTGTATTAAAACAAATTATGCCTCAATGAAAGAAGATTGAGACGAAGTCCCTTACCGATTTAGTAACTTACAAAACATATGCCACATGAAAGAAAGATTATACAATGAAGATGTAAATACTCATAAATTAAAGTATATTACACAAATAGTAAAATCATGGGTAGTACATACACCACACAAAAGGAAAAAGTGGAAATATGGCATGAATCTCACGAAAATAGGAAGTGAGATGAAAACCCTTACTACATTGTAATCAATCGAGTCATATGACCCAAAGCTAATAACCACCAAATGAATCACAGAATACCATGAATATAATGAGGATCATGATAATATATATCAAAATTCAGTACACAATACACCACGTGCAATAAATAAGTGGTCAACAATGGAAATATCACGGAATTAAAAGTGAGATAAGAAAATCTCTTACCTCGTGTCCGACTTGACTCGATCGTTCTTTAATCTCCTAAATAATAAACTTAATTTAATTTATACTTGATTAAGAACATTTTTAAAGTTTATTATTCCTTTTTATATCACTTATTACCATGTTATAAACTTTACATAATCATTTAAGTTAATAATGTTTGTTTTGTTGATATTTGGTACTTGAGTCCAAAATGGACTTCTTATAATTACATGTTGTTCATGTGGTAAAAGGTTCATTATATCCAGAATGGTATACATGATTTATGTATCATATATATCATATATATCCAGTATATACATGTATTTATAATAGTACATAACATTTAGAGGTAAGAAATGAAATGCACCGTTCATGGAGACGGTAAGCCGTGCGTACGCATGAACGCTACTTTCATTTATATTTCTTATTTTAATGGAATTAAAACATAATGATACATAGGTATATTATAATTCCAGTATAATATCATATATAGTATCATTAACTCTATCCTTTATACATCCCACATAAGACATTAACGAGTCACATCACTTTGAGGGGGCGGTAGTCCGCACTTCCTCAAATGAGATTATCGTATTTATCCACTATGGAAACCACAAAGGCATGCTATAAATGGAAAATAAAGAAGAATAAAGAAAACATAAAAATAATATATATCATATATAAATACATTTCCATCATAATGGCCACCATGATAGGCGGTAAGTTGTAATTGAACAATCATCGTTTCGTGAGGCGTTAGTTTGTCATCCATAGAAACGTTATGTTCTTCATCCATTAGATGGAGTTGTGTGTAAGTGTAGTTCGAATACTTCACATAACAACATCCTAGTATATTGATGATACTGTTTTTGTTATAAAATAAAGTAATAAAGAGATTTTAGGGGTTGGAGAAGTAAAATAAAAGAAAACAAATTATGAGAAATTGTTACCTTTAATTTGGGTAACTCCCTTTGGTTTGAACCAAAGGACTTCTTGAAGTGTGTTATGTCTAAGGTAAGGCATCTAGGATGAGGATATGGATGTAGTTATCTTAATTGTGCAGATTTTGGATGATCCAAATGGCTTGATATGTGTGAGGAATTGGTTAGAAGTGGTCTCCTTTTATAAGGGAGAGGAGGGGCTCTTTAGTAAAGTGAGAAAACATTATTTTATTATATAATGATATTCAGTTTCTAATGGTCCAAAAATCATTATAGTCTAAGATAAGATGACTCATGGTCGAAATAAAATCATCCAATAGGAATTGGATAGGTTTTTTATAATATTTTATTCATTATAATCTTATTTTTTTTAAATGATTTATTAATGAGGTAAACACTACATCATTATTGTGTCATAAATAATTTAACTTATTTGATGTCTAAAAATTATAAATAAAATACCATGATATAGGAAATATTTTTATCTTTACAATGAATTTTTATAGTCGAAAATATAATTTATATTATGCCTTCTAAAAATTAATTTACTAAAAGATATTTGCTTTTGTCATTTTTTCATTTACATTAAGTTAATTAATCTAAATTGTCATTATCACTCCCTAGTGGCTCAATAGGGTCTCAAAATAGACCCAAAGATGCCCATGGTCGTTAATCACTCAACGAATAAGTTTTGGACAAGTGTTAAGGTAATTTTTAATTCTTATAATATTCCTTTTACCTTGAATTACCATATTTACCTTTAACCGCAGTAAATAAAAGTCAAAAGTTACTATTCACAAAAAAAATTATTTTCAACTTAATGAACCACATTTTACTTATTGATAACAACCATGTATGTCAGATTTTCGAAATTCAATTCACAGAAGTGGTAAAAGTTCATTTAAATGAAAAATTCAGTTTTTTAACTACCACTAAGTGGTTTCACTATTCATCAAAAATTGAAGTTTTTCAGAAAAATACCAAAAATTAAGCCTAATAATTATTTGATATTCCAAATTCAAAATTGATGTCTATTTTTCAAAATTCAAAACATAGAAGTGGCATTAATTAATTTTAAAATTAATTCCCGTTGTTAAAACAAATGGCGTGTTTTTAAGAAACAATAACTATCAAAAGATTGATACTTGTTTATGTCCAATTTCAAAGTGAAATTAATTACAATGACCAAAATTGGAATAAATGGTAAATATATATTTTAATTTCACTTTAAAACCAATTAAAAAGATAATCTAACCATATAAATAAATTAGATTAAAAGGCACTTTTGAATTAAAATACAATATTTTTCACTATTCATTAAAAATGAACTTTATCGGAAAAATTCCAAAAATTTACACAAAGTAAATTTTAATATCCCCATTCTAAAAAAGGATTTTATTTGGTCATATAGAATGTATTAAAATGACCAAAACTAGATTTAAAAATGGTTCCCATTAAAAGGCGGTAAATCGGCCTTTAAATGTAAATTATGCTTAAAATTAGATTCATTCAAATTTTAAGCCTCTAACATTTTATTGGATAAATGTAAATACATTTAACAATAATGTATAATCATATTGTAGTTAGTTTGGTCATTCCCTTCAATACAACGGCTAGGAGTTAACAACCATTTTAAATAATAATATTATATTATTAGTATGCAACGTAAGATTTCAAAGAAACTCGTTGTTGCGTATCGGGTATGCTATAGAACATAGAAACCCCTTTAAATTAAAATTAATATTTAATTCAAAAATTAATAAATATGAAAAAGTCATATTCTTCATTTATCCTGGATGTTACATCCTTCCCCCCTTTTGGGAATTACGTCCTCACAATTTTAAAATTGGGCTCAGGAACTTCATTGAAAGGCCCACATCGAAGAAAAAAAAGATCCAATAAAACTATCACTTTAAAATAAAGGAAGATAAGTACAAAGGTTATCCAAGAAAATAGATACTAGGATTCCATGAAAACATGTATATGGAGGAGAAAGCAAACCATCAATTTCTGATGTAGAGTGATAGTAAACATGATTAGGATAAAGTTAACCATAAGAAAATCACAAACGAATGATGTGTGTAAATGGTATTTGATTGCCCAGTAGGAAACGTAAACCAACAACGTTTTTGTTTTACATTCGTTTTTATAATTTTGAGGAATTCATCTTCTACATAGAATAAAAACATAAGGAAATATACTTACCTTCAAGTACAGTTTCATCTTCAATGCATCACTATTGATAAGAAAACATTATTCATTGAAGGTAAATGTAAGAACATGTTCCCTAACTAATTTTATTTAACTTTCATAAACTTTCCCCCAAATTCATCTATCCAATGGAATGTGGATATATTCTTAGTTAATTTGTGTATTGGATTATACATCCATTATAGATTCCCAAAAATAGTTGGTAATATCATTCCAATATAAGAAAACAATTGAACTTTTTCACTATGTTTGGTCTGGGAAAACATTAAATTATTTATTTATTTAATGGATCCACTAATATACCCTCTAATTATATTTTTTGTCCCAAAAATGAAACTATTTGAAGACAAAATTCAACAATGATAAATGTTTCATAAAAATTATCCTTCCGTAGGTTCTTAAAATAATTCCATAAATGGCCATCATGATCATACTTTATCTTAGAATATATAATAATACCATTAATAGAGAATTATAAAAACTGATATATGTAGTCCTTAAATACTCTATTCATTAAATCCAAGATAACATTGGGGTCATTCGTAATGCCAATTGGAATAACAATTAATTCATAATTTCAATAACATGTTTAGAAGGATATGTTGTTTTTTTCTTCACTTTTAACCCTCAAATGATAGTATCCATGTCAAAGATCAATCATTAAAGAATATTGATCTCATCATAATTGATTAAAAAAATCATCAATATGGGTAAGGGATATATATTTCTGATTGTTACATTATTCAATTCATGCTAATAAATACATAGTCATATTGATCTATCTTTCAAATTAAAAAATCTAATATGTTCACCCCATATAATCATAATTAGAAAAATAAATACCATATAAAAATTTCCCATGAGTTTATTCTTAATTTCCTAAAACTCAATTAGGTCCATTCTATAAAGTGTCTCTGAAAAAGTTGTATCACCATTTATTAGATCTATTGATAAATCCACATCACATTTTTTAGTATGGATACACAATTCTTCTAGATAGTCATTAACTAACTTTCTTGAAATAATCCATTCTTCATTTTTGAATATCTCCCCAAATAGATAAGATAAACACCCCTTTTGAATTGAAATCAAGACCCATATAATGGGTAAAATTTCTATTGTATGTTCATGATTATCATCACAATGATAGATTTTAATAGGTTGGTTTGGAATATCAAATTTCGTGTACCTTTCTCATAAATCATTGTATAATTTTTTAAAATAATGACAATAAACACCTAAGAAAACTCTAAATTTTACTAAATGGAGAATAATGTGATTTTCCAGAAGAAAATTCACAAAAAAATTCAATAAGATAATATTCATATACTTGAGTTGTCACATCATCCCAATATGAGTTTTCAATTCTAATTTATCATATAATTACTGAGGTGGTCTTAGGATTACTGTAGAAATTAAAAATGTATTTATGAGTGGGTAGACCATGAATCAAATAAGAATTTAACAGTTCTAGTGTGGATTGTTAGTGTACCTTTCACCAATTTATTCTCACACTCCACATCAGAAATAGTGATTTTTTTGGATATTCCTTTTTCACTTTAATTAAGAGGTTATTGGTGAAAATAATCATAATTAACCATCTTGTTTGAGAAGGGATTTGAATAATACTGATACTCCTTATATATGAAACATAGGGGTACATTATATTTAAATATATCATCATTAATTTCATAAATTGGGAACTTCACATCAAAACAACATTATTTTACACAATGGATAAGCTTCCTAAACATGAATCAACTTCTTATTCCAATTATCAATTCACATGAGTGATTTATTCCATATTTTTGTTAGATAGAAGGTGGAGAAATTTTATTTCTACCACGTGACCAACCATTAATGCTTCAGTTGGAACCTTTGTAAACTAGTTGTTTTCATAATCACAAATAATGCTAATCTGCAAAACCTATTCATTCATATATTAAGTTATAATTCAAGTTAATCATGTCAATTAATATTTTTAAGTGAATAAATTATGTCACATAGTATATTAAATTTCAATAAGTAAATAATATCAGGGAAATGTATGTTTCAATATGTTTAAAAGTGTATATTAACAAGTATTTATGAATTTCAGTCAATCTGGAAATATTCTGTATAAGAAAGACAATTTATAAGTTTTTCAGAGTCCATGACACTGATAGTTAAAAAGAGTAACCATTGGCTAACTCACTAATGAGTACTCACCGATGATGACTCACCGATCGAAGAAGTCGCTGATCGAAGAAGAAGTCATCGATCAAATAATCCATCGATCGAAGAAGTCACTGATCGAAGAAGACACTGATGTTGTATGCACAGATAGAATGAACAACATGCCAATGGACGAGTCACTGATAATCAATCACACCAATAGTTCAAGCAACTCAACATTGGATGACATACAATTGAGAAACACACTGATGATAGAGTCACCGATGGGACACTTACTAATGGATAATTCACCGATGGGTGAGACACCGAAAGTTCAAAATGAGTCAACAATGACGACTCACCAATGCCCGGACAGACCGATAGCACATATGACTCACTAATGCCCAAAGTCACTGATATCGAAGAAGAGGAATCACCAATAGAGAGATTAATTGATGCTGACAGAACTAATATGATAGGATGATTCCAATAAGACACTGATACTTATGACTCACTTATAGTCATAAAATCTATTTTTAATTTCTTAATTCAAATTTCTATCGAACTATCATATTTTGACAAATTAATGTTTCTGACATTAATTAATGTTTTCTGTAGGAAATTCAGTAGATAGTATGAGGTACATGAACATGGGGAAATCTCCATGTCTACTGGACATTGATGTATAAAAGTATTAAAAGCTGTATCTTTTGGGTGTGCTGAAATATAGCAAGGAAAGAAGAATTTTAATCTCCTGCAACTCTCAATATCAATTCCAAATCCCAATAACTCTGAGGAAGAACTTATGGGTAGATCAACAAGACAATAAAAACATACTGAGCTACACTGAACATCATTCAATCAAAGGAGATAAATAATTCACACACCTAGAAGTCAGAGCACAGAGACAACCATACTCTATTTTGGAGCCAACTTCCATAAGAGGACTCAAATTCCATTTCCATTACATCAATCAAGTCCAGAGCTTCACTACATAACACATAGAGAATTCTAAACCCTATTCTACATATTTGTCCCTATTGTTTTCTTTTTTTTAAATTTTTGAGCAGTATGTATATTTTTCTGTTACACACACTAACTCTTGTTCATAAGTGGAGGATACATTATATCCTCAAACTCTCTCCCATTATTATTCTTTGTAACCCACATAGAATAGTGGAAGTGGTCAAGTGTAACCTATTTTTGTTTTTCCCATAAATAACTATGGTATATGTCTAGTGTGACATGAATAGCCTTGTGTGTTGTTGTGAACCCTGATCTTGGGTGTGGATCAAACTATATATTAATTTAAATTTCTTTGTGAAATGTGATCACTAAGTGGAGAGGAATGAGTCTCAGCTTGATATTGAACAACATGTTTTATCTACTGTGATTTTACCTTTTAGTTTTACTCTATGAACTTTCATAGTTTTTTTATAAAGTGTTTATAATTTTTTTGAACCAATATATTATTTTCAAATGTTATATTAATCTCTAGATTAGTATAGTTGAGAACTAATCAAACTTTTGAGAAATAAATTGAACATTCAGGACTCTTATAAATTCACTACAAACTGAATTGTATTATATTTTTCATTGGGGAAAATTTTCAAAGATACAATTTTAAAAGTTATTTTTATAGGTACTCAATTCACCCCCTCTTGATTACTCTACTCTAACCAACATTTGGAATCAGAGGTTTTGGAATTTCTCAGTTTTCAAAACATTTTCAAACTCTTTAAACTGTGATTATAGTAGTTTTTAAAAGATCTTCAAATTTTTGTAATCTCAAAAAATTTATCTTTTTGAAATATTTTTACAATTTACACTATGGAAAATAGACAAGAATGAGCTTCTACTAATGGAACACCTTTTTTCAATGGAACAAACTATGATCAATGGAAGATTAAAATGAAAATACATTTAGAAAGCATGTGATTTGATATTTGGACTACTATTGAAAGTAAATATGCAATCCCTGAAACTACAAGAAATACTTTGGATGAACCTACCAATACTACCTATAACAATAACTATAAATCAATGAATGATTTATACTGTACACTAGGAGATTAATAGTTTAATCTCATTTCTGCTTGTAAAACTACCCATGAGATTTGTGATACTTTTTCTATTTATTGTGAGGGAACATCAAATGTGAACGTGATGAGAAAAAATACTTATACTATTAAATATTACAATTTTTGAATGAGTCCTAATGAATCTATTTCTGATATGTATCTCAGCTTTAAGGAAATTTTGAATAGCATGATTTCTTTAGGAAGAGTTATCTGAACAAAGGAACAAATCATGAGAATTATTTGATGCTTACCAAAGAGATAGTGAGGGACATTTGTATCTATAAGAGAATCATGAGACAATTATAACATGCTAGTGAAGGAGTCTATTTGAAAATTAATGATGTATGAAGAAGAAATAAAATTAAATCAAGGGGAGGAAGAATCAAAAAATAAGATTTGTATCCTTCAAGACTACCACATCCAAAAGAAATGAAAAAGATAAGGTGATATCCTCTGTTGAATGATCCAATGTTGATGAATAAACATCAGACAGTGATGAAGAAATGGTATATCTAGCCAAAAGATTCAAAAAAAATTATAAATAGATGAAGTTACTCAGAAAAACCAACTATAAAGGAAGACATGATCAAAAGGGAATATGGAAAAAGGGATTGGAAAAGAAATGACAAGTTTTATGAGATAGTATGTTATGAATGTAAGTGAAACGGACATGTTAAAGATGACTGTCCAAAGATAAAGTACAAAAATAAGTATGAGAATAAGGATAAAAAATATAAGAAAGCAATGAAGGCCACTTAGAGTGAATCTGAGGATTGCTCCTGCGAATCTACTTCATCGCATGATGATAAAGAACATATGGAAAATATGTCTTTTATGAAAAACACATATGAGGTATCCTTAGACTCTCCTGTACACAATTTTTATTATTCTTGAAATGAAAGTGAGTCTGAGAATATTACAAGTGATGAATTATTTGAATATTGTAATATGATGGAAGAGACATGTAATGAACTAAAAGATAAATATAAATCTTTAAAGAAACAACATGTTCTTACAATAACCTTTAAATATAAACTTACTAATAAAAATGAAAATAATGCTCAACTGCTCAAGGAAAATAATGAATTAAAAATGTCTAATGAACAACTGAAAAAATATCTTAAAATTTTTACCAATCGGAAAGAAACACTTACTCAATACTTGGTAAATAGGTAGCTCCTAGGTACACTATTGGAACAGGATATCAACCAAGATATCAAAAAGTTATCAAAAACACATTTTGTGACTAAATATTGAAAATCTACTTCTTTATTCTAAAATCATGATTTTACTGCAACTTCTAGTTCTAAAAATTATTTTACTACATCGAGTTCTTCTAGAAAAAAAATTATTATTCAAATACTCTATATTATGCATATAGGAAACCCATAAGACAAGAGTGGGTTAATAATGATTTTATTACAAATGTTTCTAGACCCAAAAAAGATGGGTACCATAATTGTTTTTTGGATGAATTTTTTTGTAGGTAAATTGCCTAAAGAGTTCTGGTAAAAATATTTGGTACTTGGATAGTGGTTGTTAATGAAACATGATAGGAGGCTACTAAATCATCAAGAATCTCATCAAAATTGATGGAGGGTATGTCACTTTTGGTTACAATGTTAAATGAAAAATCATCGTCCTAGGATAGATTGGTAACCATGACTATATTTCAATTTCCAAAGTACTTTATGTTTATGGATTAAAGTATAACATGATTAGAATCTCCCAAATTTGTGATGGTGGATTTAATGATAAATTCAAAAATGTTGCATTTCGTGTTTTTTATGCCAAAAATAACCTAGTATTTACTACTCTTAGAAATGATAATGCATATGTTGTAAACATAGACACACTAGCATCACAAAATGTTTCTTATCTAAGTTTCTTTCATAAAGACTCTTTACTATTGCACAAAAGACTAGAACATGGTAATATACACTCCCATAAGAATTTATCCATAAAAGAATTAGTTAAAGACGTTCCAAAACTAGAGTTTCTAGAAAATAAAGTGTTAAATCCTTGTCAAAAAGGAAAGCAACATAAAATCTCTTTCAATCCCAAGAAATAAGTAAAAAATTATCAACCTCTCGAATTTTTTCACATGGAATTATTTGGACCATCTAGAGTTTCAAGTATCAATGGGAAGTACTATGTTTATGTTCTTATAGAGGACTTCTTTAGGTATACTTGAACCATTTTTATAGCTTAGAAAAGTGAATCTTTCTCTCATTTTACCAAGTATTCTAGGAATGTCAAAAATCTTTTTGGTCTTAATATTAAATCACTAAAAAGTGAAAAAGGTTGTGAGTTTGAAAATCCAGACTTTGAATCTTTTTTATCACAAAATGGCTATAGTCATAACTTTTCTACCCCTAGGATACCTCAACAAAATGGGGTAGTAGAAAGGAGAAATTGAACCTTACAAGATATAGCCCGAACTATACCTAATGAATATAACCTACAAATTTATTTTGTGGATGAAGCTGTTAATACAGCTTGTTATATAATAAATAGAGTCCTAATTAGACCCATCCTTAAGAAAACTTATTATGAGTTGTGGAATAACATGAAACTGAAAGTAAATTATTTTAATTTTTTTGGATGTAATTATTCTATTCTAAACACAAAATACAATCTAGACAAATTCCCCCCAAATGTGATGAAGGAATATTCCTTGGATAGTCAACAGCATGAAAAGCCTATAGAGTATTTAATAAAATAACTAAATGTGAGGAAGTGATTGTGCAAGTATTGTTTAATAAAATAGATCCACCTGAACCTAAGACCTCTATAGGAAATCATGAAGAGGATATGTCAAATCTGTACATTAATGCAAAACCATCAAATCATCTTGTAATGTAATCTATAAAAACTTCCAATTCTAGAAATTCTCCAGAATATAGTCATAATGAATCAAAATCAAATGATGAACCTAAAATAACTAGACCTACTTTTACCAGACCAACTAGGACCCTTAAAACCCATCCCTTAGAAGCTATAGTTGGAGATTTAGATAGAGAAACAAAAACTAGAGGTTCATTGAGAAATCATGTTAAACATAAATCATTATTGTCACAACATGAACCTACAAATATCAATGATGCAATCAATGATGAATTTTGGGTGATGGATATACAAGAAGATATTATCTTGTTTGAGGGAAATAATATCTGGAATCTTTTTGATATACCAAAAGACACATTGACCATATGAACTAAATAGGTATTTAGGAATAAAGTGGATGGAGAGGGAAATATAATTAGAAACAAAGCTAGATTGGATGCACAAGGGTATAATCAAGAAGAAGGAATTGATTATGAAGAGGCCTTTTCACTTGTGCCTAGGCTTTAATCCTTTAGAATCATACTTTCCTATGTTGAAAACATGTATTTAAAACATTATTAAATGGATGTCAAAAGTGCATTCTTAAATGGTTATATAATTGAGGATGTTTTCTTTTAACAACACCCAGGTTTTAAAAATCCACATCTTTCAAATCATGTTTTCAATTTATCTAAAGATTTATATGGGGTTAATCAAGCTCCAAGATATTGGTATGAAAGGTTAAGTAACTTTCTTATTTCTAAAGATTTTACAAAAGGAGTTGCAGATCCTACTTTGTTTGTAAATATAATTTCTAAAGTAATTTTAATAGCTCAAACATATGAAGATGATATTATTTTTGGATCTTCTATAAATTATTTATGTAATGGTTTTTCAAAAACGATGCAAAGATAATTTGAAATGACTTTGTTGGGTGAACGTAAATATTTTTATGGCTTTCAAATATTTTCAAATAAAGAAGGTATTATTATAAATCAAAGAAAGTATAATTAAGATCTTTTGAAAAGATATAGCTATGATTGTAACATCTCATTACTATTTCAGGTATTTCTAAAGCTTCTTGTGTTAAATTATTATTAAATTAAATGGGAAAATATTCTCTATCAGTGAAAAGTTGAGTTTTTTTAAACACATCGCGGAATGGTAAAATGCCCAATTAATACTCCAGAATATTCAATTAAATATTTTATGAGTTAAACACCGAGTATGTATGAGATCCCAAGGCCAAAAAATACTCGGCTGTGGTGGAATAAAATTTTCAAACAGAATATTTTTAAACGCTCACTTTTTATTCAAAATATTTGAATAACTCCAAAATTGTGAAATGTTTGAGAAATCTAATACCACTATTATGTCCAAAATACGGTGTTTACCCTCTGAGGGGTATAACATTCAAAGGTTCTAGACTTTCGGATGCCTCCCTCATGAGTTAAATTTATTAAATAATATTTAATATATTATTTATCAAAAATAATTAAATATATCTCAAGCGGTGTGATGTATGGGAAATTTGTGACAACAGATAGATCTGAAATGGCGGATTTACCCTAGATGGGGTATAAAATTTGTAAGCATTGAGCGTTTGGACACCTCTCTAACAAAAATAATACTTTTTATTTTATTTCATTATTTATTGTGATTTTTAATTAATAAATCATTAATATCTCTCAAATGGTTTATATTTTTAGAAATTTGAGACCACCATTGTGCCCGGAATGGGTTTTTTACCCTAGACAGGGTATAACATTCATTACCAATGGTCTTTTGGTCTATCTTCTTGTTAAATAGAGTTATTTAATAATTTAATTGTTAAATTAATTATAAAAAATGAGTTTACTATTCATATTCACTTACACCATGTATAAACTCTGTTTATAATTCCTTTGGATTTCAAAACCTTCAAATTTAACCATTTTTTAACCATTTTAATCACCAACATTTTAATATG
Source organism: Viscum album (assembly GCA_963277665.1). Taxonomy (NCBI): domain Eukaryota; kingdom Viridiplantae; phylum Streptophyta; class Magnoliopsida; order Santalales; family Viscaceae; genus Viscum; species Viscum album. The sequence continues at coordinate 1,606,420,489 of OY728161.1, forward strand.
ATGAATTAAAACCCTCCTTCATCAATATTCAATTGAAACAGTGCATTAAATTAGTGTTTTAATAGTTAGGTGAATGAATATTATGTGGATTGTAGTTTTAATTACATAAACCCTCCAGTTATGATTCTTAGTTTCTTTGGTCGAATCTGGGGACCCTGATTTCTTCAAGCATGTGGTCAGTGAAATTCTATCCCTCTTTCACGATCTTCTCCTCTGGCAGCTGGTAGTGGCGACTCCTCCCATTCATAGGTCCTATGAGCAACGCCCCTGCTTTTGTTTTTCTTTTATTTTTATTTTTTTTGTTTCATTTCATTATTCTCTCTTTGAAAAAATAAATAAAACTAATAGTGGGGTTTAAAATAAGTGATGAAACCAAGATTTAATTTGGTTAATTCTTAAAAAAATTATCAAATGATATTTACCAAAATTATAAAATGAAAATTATAAAAAGATTATTTATCAATTTATTGAACCCAAATAATAGAGAGAAATTCTATTAAAAAATCAAAATATTTTTCGTGAGATTATCGAAGATATTTTTATAAAAATTATCATAGTATAATATTGAAAAATTATTAAAAGATAATTTGAATAATTTATCAAAATATAATTTATCGAATATAAATAGTCTAATGATAAATGCATGATTTTATCAGTGGATAGTTTATAGAATTACTAGATGGAAATTTCATTGAATTATCAAAGGATAATTATTAAAATTATAATCCGATAATTTTTCTGATGTTAATAAAGGATAATTATAAATAATTATGAAGAGTTTATTACAATAATGTATTGTAACAACAAAACAATAATTAATATGATTTATCAAAAGTTATCTTCATATATATATACATATATACATATATATATATATATATATTAATTTTTATTTATATATAAATGTATATATTTTTTAAAAAAATAATTATTCTAAATACTGCCTCTGTTCTCATGTTATTTTAGGGATATAATTATCGAGTGAGGTTTATAATTATTCTTATCAATATTTCTTGTGATCGCATGTGATAATCAAAATGATAATTTGATAATTTTTTAGGAGAGAGAATTTATCATCGAATGTAATATTTTAATCGATAATTTCAAATTATCTATGAGGGATAAAATAATATTATCACATGTGTTATTTTAATTCATAATTGGAAAATTATTCCGGAGAGAGAATGTATTATCACATGTGAAATTTTATTTCTTTTTGAAATAAAATAACTGAAAATGGTTCTAGGACCCCTTAAAGAACATTGAAATTTTTTGTGTTGATGCTTACGATAATAGGGTCTTGAGGAGGTGTATTAAACCACGCTAGGTGGATTATAGTTTCCATTGACATCAACGACCTTGAGATAGGTGGTTTCATTCTGATTAGCCAAATTGATTATCCTGGTATTTCTTGATTTATTTCAATTCATCATTTAAATTCAATCGCTCAAATCTACTTTCAATTAAATTGATAAAAACTCAATTCTAGTTAATCGAGATATTCGAAATGGTTTTGGCATGGAAATTTGGAAAACCCATGATTCCATTAAATTGGGTTTTTTATAAAAATTGGCTAATTTAAATTGTTTAATTTAAAATTTGGATTTGATAGAAATAATTTCAATTCTATTGTTGAATTTAATTTGGGAAATAAAATGTGCATTGAAGGAATTGGTTTTGAATGGATTTCAAACTTTTGAAAATGGATTAAAATGATTTGATAGAAACCCAGTGGTTTAATCTTGTGAAAAAAATAATGTTTTTAAAAAAAACTTGTTTTTTTAAAGGAAATTGGAACTTTTGAAATGGAATAATTGGATTGATCGTATTTTTAATTATTCTTAAAATAGTTCACCCATCATGTAAGAGAACATGATATCCTAATTTAGTTAGTGAGTTATTTTGATACACTCTAAGCTACTAAAACGTTCTAAAACATACTTAAGGCGGGTCACATACCTGACGGGTTGGTGATGAGTCTCCTTTAGCCAGTTAGATATGGACACGTGTATACATATTTTTCTGAGTTCACATAGTGAGTGTGGAATCCTATAACTAGTTAATACTATCGTACCTTTTGGAAGATGACCATATTTCTTGTTTTTTTATTTATATTTGAGATATAAATGTATTCCATTGCTTTTCAACTGCTTTACATGTTGGCTGATTTTACTTAAAATTTTTTATGTAACTATTTTATTTAAGACATTGATTTATAAATATTCCATTATTTTGTAATGTAATTTCTTAAATTATTTTTCTATCATTTGAATTTTGTATCATAATTTGTTTAATTATGATTTAAAATGTCCAGCCTATTTATCTTTAATATTGAAAGCATTCCTTTAGTTAATTAGTTGTTTTCATCTGCTATATAATCCATGTTGAGAACCTACTGGGATTTTTATATCACAACCTACTTTTTCCTTTGGGTGTTTGTAGACTTTATCCTTCTAGGTCTGAGCAAGGAGAAAGGATATCTTGGAGGTAAATCCAGTTGTTGAGCGTTGGGTTTTGTGAGTTGTGTTCCTTGGGACCATGGGTTGTTTTCTCTATTTTAGTACACTGTTCTTAGTTTTATGGGATATTCTATGCCTTGTTGACTTCTATTACATCATTCCCAGTGGATTTTCATTTTTTATTCATACTGTCTTTTTTCTTTTCTTGTGTATTGTTGGTGGATAATAGTTCTCATTTTCATGTTGTGTGATGTCAGGTGCTAGTCTCCGAACCATGGGGATCGGGAAATCCCTTCAAGAAATGTCAGGGCTGGCTCGGTTATCAAGTTACCAGGGTACCTGGGATGGTTCGTGAAAAAATGGAATCAAAGGGAAGTTAAGAATCTCCCCTTGTTGACTTTATGCATTTGAGTATTATTATAGAGACTTAGGAGGTAGTTGCGATTGAGTTCCTGGACAGCTCTCACTGCAATAAACCTTATTCCACCAGGGGTGGTTAAGGAAAGTCGTCTTTTGGATTAGTTCAAGTTTTTTTCTTATTTTGATTTGGATAGTGTGAAATCCAAATTGTGTATATTCTATAGATCGGAATCATATTTCCCTTGTTCCTATGTACAAGCATTCTCTAATGTATTCCTTATTTATCATGATGTTGTGTAACATCCTACCTCTGAGAAGATGTGTGAATCGAATCTATGAAGGGGATGCTACAGAAACTCATCATGATAATACTCTAGTGGACCATAGTGTAGTTGAGGTGATTGTGAACACTGTCCAAGATCTATGATAGGAACCAGCTATATTCGTCATTCAGGCTCGAGTTGTGGAACCTAGGGGGTGATCTTTGAATTATTATTTTTTTAAGAGTTATTTCACCAGAAACCACCAATTTTTATAGGATACACTAATCCTTGACATGCTGAGGAATGTTTGGGAAGGATAGAACTTCTATTTGAGTTATTTTAGACACTGATCAAGATCATGGTGAATTGTTCCACCTTTATGTTGGATATACCAAGAAGGAGATGGTGGGACATGATAATTACAACAAAGAAACGTGGGGGATTAGATTATAAGGACTTCAAGGTTTCTTTCACCAAATAGTTATATCCAGATTCAATGGTGTTAGCCAAAGATGTAGAGTTTTTCAGGCCTGAGCAAGATGAAAGAACAGTGTCTTCTGATGGCATTTGGGGGACTTGTAGAAGTTCTACCACAACTTTACCACTCCACACAGTGGAATGAGATCATAAACACCTTAAAAACTATGGTGGAATCAGATGATTCACATACAAAAGGGTTCCATCCACAAGTATCTTGAAGGAAGCTTCTTTACGAAGTGGATGAGTCTCCAGAGGAAGCATATACTGGTCCAACGACCATGAGTGGTACCATTGTTATAGTTTTTTCATTAGTGAATGTTCTTTTTTATTTGAGTACATATATCTTATTTATTTCAACCTATATCATTAATATTCTTAATCTTCCAATGAATATTTTATCTTGTGAAATGGACATTACTATACCCCTTGGTATAAAGAGAGAGCAGGGTCTCTATTATCCCTCTTGTGTATTCTCTCTATCAATTGTCAAATATTCTTGGATTTTTCTTGGAACTCGACATGAAATATCATAACATCATATTTTTGATGGATTGGATCGTAACCAATAATTTCAGGATTGATTGTTATCTTTGAAAGGTCTACATTACTACACTCAGTGGTGTGCCTCTTATCCTTCAAAAACAAAGTGACCCAAGGCCGAGCAGAGCCGAAACTTATTATCTGGAGTTGGGGAAATTGATATTAGTGTTTAATTTTGATATAGAGAGAGATTCAATGAGTGTTGATATCCCTCCATTCATTGTTGAGTTTCTAGATGTGTTTCCTTATAACTTATCTGGTTTTATACCAGTAGGGGAGGTTGAGTTTTCTATTGACTTAATGTATGCTACTAAGCCAGTTTCTTTTCCTTCTTACCAAATGGATCCAGTTGAACTGAAATAACTAATTTAATAGGTGGAAGATCTTATTTAGAATTCCTTTATATACCCAAGTGTTTCACATTGGGCAGCACCGGTTCTCTCCACCATGAAAGATAATGATTCTCTAACATCTTCTCTTCTCAAGATGATTCTTCATGAACAAAATCATGTTGATGAATTCAGTAATCATTAGAGACTGTCTTTATTGTGGGTAGACTGATACCCAGTGGTTATTCTCCAAAGAGGGTGTTCTTTGTTATAAAAACTATTATGTTGCACCATTAATGACAAGGAAGTATATAATGGGGGATTTCTATAATTTCTAAAGGGTTATGCACCCAGGAAGCATTGAGACATTCTACGACATGAAGTAGCCGTTTTGGTGAGCATGTATTCTTGACGGTTTGACCCATGTTGGGTCATTGATGGCTTGGGAGGCAAGGGAAGCTTACTATTAGTTTTGTTAGACCTTTAGAGATTTTTTGATCAGGTGGGGAAAATTTCCTACCATTATGCACTACCACCGCAGCTAACATCGATTCATAATGTGTTTCTATGAATCGAAGATGTGAAAGTATCACTATGATCCATCTCACATTTTGAGCTAGGTGTGATATTGAGATTGAACCTAATTTATCTATGACTAAATGACTAGTATGGGTTGTTGACACTAAGGCTAAGGTACTTCATAGGGGGACGATACCTCTAGTCTTTATGTTGTGGTAGCATGGTTCTAATTGTCATGAAACATGGGATAGGGAGGCACTTATGAGCGAATAGTGTCCTTGTCTTTTTGATGTGGATGTTTCCTCATAGGCTTTATGGGGAATAAAAGTCCCTATGGTGGGGAGGTTGTAGCATCCCGTTACTGTTTCAGGTATTTCTGAAGCTTCATGTGTTAAATTATTATTATATTAAATGGGAAAAAATATTTATCTATGAAAAGTTGTGTTTTTTGATAAACACGTCATGGAATGGTAAAATGCCCAATTAATACTCCAAAATATTCAATTAAATATTTTATGAGTTAAACACCGAGTATGTATGAGATCCTGATGCCTGCAAAGACTTGACGATGATGGATTAAATTTTTTAATAGAATATTTTTAAGCATGCACTTTTTATTCAAAATATTTTAATAACTCCAAAATGGTGCAAATTTTGAGAAATATGACACCAATATTATATCCAAAATATCGTGTTTACACTAAGAGGGTTATAACATTCGAAGGCAACAGAATTTGGGGTACCTATCTTGTGAGTAAAAGTTATCAAATAATATTTAATATATTATTTATTAAAAATAATTAAATATATCCCAAACAGGGAGACGTATGGGAAATATGATACCACCGATAGGTCTGGAATGGGGGGTTTATCCTAGATGGGGTATAACATTTGTATGTGTTGAGCGTTTGGACACCACACTCACAAAAATAATCCTTTTTATTTTATTTATTAATTTATTTAGATTTATAATCAATAAATCATTAATATCTCTCAAACGGTTTATCTTTTGAGAAATCTGAGACCATTGTTGCATCCGGAAATGAGTGTTTACAATAGATAGGGTATAACATTCATTAGCATTGGGTGTTGATCTGTTTTCTTGTTAAATTAAGTTATCTAATAATTTAATTATTAAATTAATTATAAAAAACGAGTTTACTATTCACCTTCTCTTACCCCACACTGAAAATCCATTTCTACCACCTTTGGATTTAAAAACCTTCAAATTGCACCCCTTTTTAACTATTTGATCACCAACACTTTAATAGGATGAATTAAAACCCTCCTTCATCAATATCTAGTTGAAACAGTGTATTAAATTAGTGTTTTAATAGTTGGGTGAATGGAGCTAATGCGGATTGGGGTTTTAAATACCCAAAACCTCGTGTTTTGATTCTTTGTTTCTTTGATCGAATTTGAGGACCTTTATTTATTAATGAAAGTCTTCGGTGATGTTATATCCCTCTTTTATGGTCTTCTCCTCCGACTACCGGTAGTGGTGACTCCTCCCAAGCACAGGTCCTTTGAGTAGCGCCCCTGATTTTGGGTTTATTTTATTTTTTTTCTTCATTAATTTCTTTATTTTGTCTTCACAAAATTTAATAAATGAAATAGTTGGATTGAAAATAAATGATAAAACCTAGATTTATTGGGGTTAATTCTTCAACAAATTATTAAATTATAATTAAACAAATTATTCGATGATAATTATCAAAAAATTATTTATCAATTGATTGAACCCAAATAATAGAGGGAAATTCTATTAATAAATATCAAAATATCTTTTATGATATTATCAAATATAATTTTATATAAATTATCATAGGATAATAGTGAAAAATTATTAAAATATAATTGAAATAATTTATCAAAATATAATTTATCAAATAAAAACTTTCTAATTATAAATGCATGATTTTACCAATGGATAGTTTAAATAAATGTAAGATGACAACTTCATTGAATTATCAAAGGATAATTATTAAAATTATAAAGAAATAATTTTTATAATGTTACTAATGTATAATTATAAATAAATATGAAGGGATGATTATGATAACGTATTGTAACTACAAGACAATAATTAATTTGATTTATCAAATGATATTTTGATATATATATCTATATATATATATTAAAAAAAGAATAATTATATGGAATACCACCTCTGTTCTCATGTTATTTAAGGGATATAATTTTTAAATGAGGTTAATAATTATTCATATCAATATTTCTTGTTATCTCATGTGATAATCAAAATGATAATTTGAGCATTTTTTAGTATGGATAAGTTATCGTCGCAAGTAATATTTTAATAAATAATTTAAAATTATCCATGAGGGATAAAATAATATTATCTCATGTATTATTTTAATCCATATTTGTAAAATTATTCATGAGATATAATGTATTATCACATGTGATATTTTATTTATTTTTGAAATAAAATAACTAAAATTGGTTCTAGGACCCCTTAATGAATATAGAAGTTTGGTGTGTCGACACTTACTATAATAGGGTCTTGAGGAGGTGTATTGAACCACACTGGGTGGATTATAGTTTTTTCTGACATAGATGACCATGAGTTAGTTGGTTCTATTCTGATTAGCCAAATTTTTTATCCTTGTTTTGCATGATTTATTTTATTTTTTGATTTAAATTCAATCGCTCAAATCTTCATTCAATTAAATTTATAAAAACTCGATTCCAGTGAATCAAGATATATGAATTGGTTTTGGCATGAAAATTTTGAAAACCCCTGGTTCAATGGAATTGGGTGTGTTTATGGAAATTGGATGGTTTAAATTGTTTAATTTAAAGTGTGGAATTTATGGAAATGATTTCAATTAAATTTTTGAATTTAATTATGGAAATAAATTTTGTAATGATAGAATTGGTTTTTAATGGATTTCAAACTGGTGAAAATGGATTAAAACAATTTGATAGAAACCCAATGGTTTTATCTTGTGAAAAAAGGCATGTTTTTTAATAAAACATGTTTTTGTTTTAAATGGAAAGAAATTGGTACTTTTGAAATGGAAGAATTTGATTGATCTTATTTTTAAGCAGCCTTACAATATTTCACCCATCATGTAAGAGCACATGCATGACTAATGTAGTTAGTGAGTTATTTGGATATACTCTATGCTACGACAACATTCTAAAACATACTTGTGGTGGGTCACATCCTTGATGGGTTGGTGATGAGTCTCCTTTGGCCAGTGTCATAGGGATGTTTTTTTACACATTTTTTCAAGTTCACATAGATAGTGTGGAGTTCTATAACTAGTTAATATTATTGTACCTTTTGGAAGATGACCATGTTGCTCGCTTGTTTATTTATATTTGAGATATAAATGTATTCCAATGATTTTGAAATGCTTTACATTCCTGCTGATTTTACTAAAACTATTTTATGAAACTATTTTATTTAAGCAATTATTTTAGAAATATTCCATCATTTTGTGATGTATTTTATTAATGTATTTTTCCATCATTTGATCTATGTAGAATGATTTGTTTAATTATGATTTAAAATATCAAAATTGTTTATCTTTAATATTGAAAGCATTCAATTCGTTAATAAATTGTTGGAATATGTTATGGAATCTATGGTGAGACCCAACTGGTATTTTTATCTCACACCCTAGTTTTTACTTTAAGTGTTTCTAGACTCTCTCTCCTTCCATTTCTAAGAAAGGGGAAAGGATCTCTGGGAGGTGGATACAGTTGTTGAGCATTGGGTTTAGTGAGTTGTGTTCCTCAGGTCCTTGGGTTTTTTGCCCTATTTTAGTACTTTGGTTGCAGTTATTTGGGCTGGTTTATGGCTAGTTGACTTCTGGTATATTACTCCCATTGGTGTTTCTTTTGTTTTGCATATTATCTTGTTTCTTTTCTTCGGTATAGTTGGTGTAAAAATCAATCCCTCTTTCATGTTGTGTGATGTCAGGTGCTAGTTTTCAACTAGTGGGGATCAGGAATGCCCTTTGGGATATGTCGAGATCGGCTCGGTTATCGGGTTACTAGGGTACCCGGGCTAGTTCATGACATTGATAGCATTAAGAGTAGTGAAACACCTATGAGTTCTACATGTAAGTAGATCATGATGAAAATGGGAAGTCTGTTTTTCAAAATTCTTACAGAGGAATGATTGGGAGTTTATATTACTTAACTGAAAGTATGAGAGATATCATGTTTAGTGTCTGTAGGTGTGTAATATTTTAAGAAAAACTAAAATATAAAATTTAAATGATGTTAAAATATTTTTCAAATACATCAAATATACAAAAAATTTAGGATTGTTCTCCCTAAATAGAAAACCTTTTGATTTGGTTAGTTATTCAAATGCTAAATTTGGTGGATGTAAGTTAGATTAAAAGAGCACATCTAGAACATGTCACCTTTTTAGAAAGTAACTAATATAATGGTGTAGTAAAAAAACAAAATTCATTAGAATTATCAACTACTGAAGTATAGTACAATTCTACTGGTTGTCATTGTGCAAAAATTGTGTGGATGAAGAACACTTTACTAGACTATGGATTTCAATTCAGACATATCCCCATAAATTGTGAAAATAAAAGTTCTATTAACATTTGTAAGAATCCAATTTCTCATTTTATAACAAAACATATTGATGTAATACATCACCTTTTGAGAGATCACTATCAAAAAGTTGATATGACTCTTGAGTTTATTGGGAGTGAGCATCAACTTGCTGACATATTTACCAAACCCTTAAATTATGAGAGAATAAACTACATCAGACCTAATGTAGGAATGATAAATATTTAAATTCTATTCAATCTTATTCCCTTATAAAAATATGATTATCTATCAAAATGATTAGGTGAAACCAATCTGTCAAACCGATCAGTGGAACCGATCAGGTGAAACCAATCAAGTGCGATTGTTCGTGTGAAACCGATCATGTGAAACTAATTAGATGAAGCTTTTCATATGAAGCTAATCACTTGAAGTCGATAGTGTAATAATGTTAGTGTGAAACCGATGTCTATAATAACCTTTTAGTAAAACTATCTTTCTTAGATAAAACTACACATTTTTATTCCTTTTTAACATTATTTTATTTTATGTTTTTAAAAATTACAATCCCTAAATGATAAATTAAATTCAATACGCACCTTGAACTTTCACCTCCCTGGTTACCTTTGAACCTCACTCTACCCTTGAGCCTTCGGCCTTTCAAATCCCTTTGAACCCAAACCTTATTAATCGCGAGAACCAAGTGATTGATGGAAGGACCTAGTGAATCATCAGTGACTAAGAATTAGAATGTTTAATTAAGTAGTGAAGAAGGCTTTGGGAATCCATGTTTGGCAAGATGATTAGTATCAGCATAGAAGGAATTATCTGCAGAGTGGTGGTTTTCAGGAAAATATATATTGCAAAAAGTGTTAGAATCACAAGGATGGATCAGTTGTTTTAAAAATAATGAAAGGTCGTTCTACCCCTAGCTAGTACACGAGTTCTATATTAATTTTAATGTGTCTCTGGAAGGAGGTGTAGAAGCATGAATGAAGTCTGTAATGAAGGGAAAAGATATTTTATTTTATTCAAAAGAATGGGCTGGATGTTTGGAAATTCTACATTAGGGCATCTATGCTGATTATCAAGTAATATCCCTCTAACCACAAACTTATTTTATTATGAAAATGCCCTAAAGGAGTTGAATAAGAATAAATAATTGATGAGAACTACTACCACAAAGTTAGACTGAGAATAAAGATTGCTTTTTAAGTTCATTCAACATCAAATATGCCCTAGGAAGGGAGATTTTGTATCTATAAAGTATTAGGATGTGTTCCTAATCTATCTATTAAAAAATGAGGTGAAGGTGAACCTATGCAGGTACCCAATGGTACACATTTATGATATGATAAAACCCTCCATAAAATAAGTATGTATATACTACCATATAATTATCTCTTCTTTGATAAATAATATGAGATGTATAGAGGATGGAGATGAAGTAATCACAGCTTGTAGTGGATTTTCCTTACATAAGGAAATTTGAAAAAGGATGATGATATTTTGGAATCCATGGAAGAGATGTTGGGTAGCGTATGAATAGAATCTCTATGAGGATTTTATTCATTTTGATCATCATACGAGACCAAGGGATCAAGCTGATCCAGGTATTAAACCTGGTGAAGAATTCATTTATTTAGATAACGAAGTTAAGGCTAATCTGTATAAAGAATAGGGGTCTCCTATATATGATAGGAGTGACCCTGATATTGATGAGATCCCAGAGGATATTTCATATGGATCTACCTGTCCACCATTGGAACTACCCTCTAGAGAAAAATTTTTGGGTGATGAAGAAGAGGAACAGATGGAGGTCTCTAAAGTTCAAGGATATGTAAGAAAAACTAATGGTGATGATGATGAGGATGATGATGAGAATGATAATGAGGATAATGGTGAGCATGTTAGTGATTCATTTAAATTCAAACAAGAAGGATCCAACTCTGGTGAGGAATCAGTTCACAGAGATGATATTGAGGTTGAATGATAGGATGCTGCTGATGTTGTTTGACAGGAGGTACATGATCATGCAGGTTAAGATGTTGGCAAAGAGGACAGACCTTACTATCCTGATGTTGAAGATTAATGAAAAAATCATGAGATGAATGACATTATGTATGGAGGAAAATAAGAAGAGTATGAGGATCAAATTTCACCTATGCCTCAGGTTGAGAAATTTTCTTGAGTAGCTGAAGTTGCTGGAGTGCATGAAGATCCTAAAGTTTAGTTGGAACCAGTGCCTAGAAATGCTCTTTTGGCTAGAGGACAAGAAGAAAAAGATGATGATTAAGCTGATATTGTACCTGAGCATCAAGTAAGAAGAGTTAGTTTTGACACTATAGATCCCAGAGACTAGACATGTACTCATGAATTGAATAGAAATCCTAGGTATATATTATTTGGGTTGGAATATGACTCTGATTAGGAGATGATAACTCCTCCTTCAGATTCACAAGAACAAGCTGGAGTGGAACTGGTTTCTCATGCTTCACCATTTTTACCTGATGTTTATCATGTTATACCTATAGTGCCTAGTGACTATGTCACCAAGGATTATTTCTAACTTTTCAAGGCTGATATATGTTAGTCAGTGAGATCTGCTATTGGAGTCAGGAATGAAACCTCTACTTCCATTAATTTCAGAAGTCGATACTATTAGAAATATAAGGATAGTGATTTATGAGATTCAGCCAAATCAAATCACTACATCTAAAACCATTATTAGAAACAAAATTATACTAATAGAATAAGTGAAGAGGATTAGTACTGAGATGGAATATTTGACCACTGATTTCAAGACCACACTTGGTGGGGTCCTGGAGGTTCATAGAAATCTGGTCACACATATACTATATGTAGATTTGAACAAATTAAAGGAGGATATTGGAAAGATGACTACTGGTGCATTTATTTCTAATGGTACCATAGTTGTTTCTACTGATATAGAGTCCCTCAAGATAGTGATAAGGGAAGAGCTCAGGTCTATTCAGAGTGATTCTGTCAAGGAGACTTTTTCCAAGGTTCAAAGAAACATTGATCTTGTTTATAATATGGTTAGATAGTTTACCAATGAAGAATATACTAATCATATGGATATTCATGAAAATGTGGATAAGTATTTATCCAAGATCTATACCAAATATGATCTGATCAACAACTTCATGTATTTGGATGAAATCTCAACATCCCTCTAGTGACAGAAGCCTTCAAGAGGCAAGTGTGATAGTTAAAGGAGTTTACTCTTACATTGGAAAAAATCATGGAGAACAAAGATGTTTTTGAGAAGGTAAATAAATAAAGAGGTGAAATAATCACTGATTTCATTATGATTTTGAAGCCTTACATGCATGTTCAGGATGGAGAAATATTTTTCCCAATAGCTGCTTCCATTTCATCTTGTTCTCTTCCTACTACTCCAATGATAACCACTCAAGCCTTATCTCAGATCCATCCAGTGATTTAAGAGAAACCTCAATATCGTGTTCTATAGGAACCTGGATCTTCCTTTTAGGTAGGAGTTTTTTTATAGTTTTTTTGAGGAAATGTGGAGAATCTCAGAATTTACAGAGTACATGTCATGTACTTTGGAGTACACGCCGTGTACCAGGTTGTCGTGGGTAACAATGTACTGACAATGTAATGGATGAGTACTTGGTCGTGTGGGGTGACATGGATACTGGCTAAAGTGGAGGTCGGTTAAGGTAAGTACACACATTGTACTTTTAAAGAACACATAGTGTAATTTTCTTTTTAATTGCTATATCAGACTGGGGTCACGTCTCATTGATAGAAACCTCTTCTTCTAGGTATGTATCGTCCAGAAGTTATGGATACCAATGAATCTTCTCTGGGCCTCCGACTCATCGTCATTTCTTCAAATAGAACTATGTTGGTTATGTTGTAATCACATTGGTGAGTTCTTCCTTCTTCTAGTGCTTCATCTCTTGATATCTCCTCTCTTGTGAGATATCCTTGGTTTCACTTTTTTGATGTTTTTGTAGTTCTATCGTGTTCTTGATTGATTCAAGGGCCGGTTCTAGAGTATATCGATCATACAACATCGAGGTAGGTGGTTTGTGCCTTTCCATAGTTAGTCATAGAATTTAATGTGCAAAATTTTTCAATAACATAGATTAGGGTATTGTATGTTTAGGTATTTTAACCTTATTGATTCATGTTATGCTTGTTTTCTTGAGTTATGACTCTTGTTTGTAAATAGGGTTTGTTTTCCATTCTATGGAGGTGGTTTCCCATGTTTAATTTAATATTTACTGTGTGTTCTAGTTTTTCTTGTTAGGATACTTTCTTTCCATGCCTAGTGTGGATTGGAAGGAGTTTTTTATCCGATGTTGTGATATGATTTATATATGTTTATCCAAGTAGTACTTTTAGGTTTAATTTGGTTGATGAACATTGTTTGTGCAAGATTTATTTACACAGGGCTGTGGGAACCTGGCTTAGTGAGACCACAGGGGGAATTTATGGTTAGGGATTCCCTATAGTGTCTATTATATTTATCACTATGAGGCCATAGGGGGGATTGATGTTGAGTTCTCCCTCAGAGTTTCTATAGTTAGCATTATGAGACCACCGGGGGAATTGGCATTGAGTGCTTCCTATGAGTGTCTGTAGTTTATCGTTAAAAGACTATAGGGGTAATTGATAGTGAGTTCTTCCTCAGAGAGTCCTTTTTTTGCATGAGACCAAATGGGTTAGACCGTGTGGTCTACCCAGGAGGTTGTTATATCCTTGTAGTTGCCGTACCAGAGGGGTTAGGCTATGAGATCTTACCCAGAGGGTTACTTGAGATTGTTGTTTGAACAAGAGTGGATAGGTTGTGAGTACATCCTAAAGGGTTACATGTATTTATTATTTTCATCCTTAATATATGAAAATGAATGCAATTGAACTGTAGGATTGTTTACTTTTGAGTACTTCCTTGTTTACTGCTTCATTTTTCTTATTACCTGCCATATATATTCACTGACTATTAGGAACAGATCTTTGGGTGGTTTCCTTCTAGGATTCATATCACACCCTATTTGGGTCTTTCTTTTGGTCCCAAATAGTTTATATTGCTACAGGTATAGGGAAAGAGCTCTTATAATTCAGTTACTTGATTGTTGTGGATCTGGAGAGCACATGACCAAGCTGAGTCTTTTGATGCTGTTGGAGATTATTTTTTTTTCTTTCTTCATTGGATTAGTACTGTATTCTAGAATTTTGACTTGTTTGGATACTTTCCTAGACATATGTATCATGTATCATTTATATATGTGCTCCAGTTGTTTATTAAATTCAGTCTTACTCTATTTACCATTGTATGGTATTATTATTGCTTCAGCTACTATTATCTATCTCTTTCCACTGTATTACTCTGCCAATGAGGGAGTAGTTTTCCCACTATCACACCAAGTCCCTCGCTACTAGTCGGAAAACTCTACCATTTGGGGAAATGCGCTTGAGGCCATGTGACCAACCGGGCACGGGGAGCCTCTGGGCGGCACCCGAAATCGGGAGGTTACAAGGTGGTATCAGAGGAATTATTTTCATCTTGACTTACTGTATAGATACTATAGCCAGGGATAGGAAGGTATAGGTACTTTTTAATAAGTTTTTCCTGGGAGTAGCTAACCCGTGTTTAGGGAAAAGTCGGTTTACCTCGTATATTTCAATTTTTATAGTTTTTCAATCATTACAGTTGATTTTATTTCACCATTGGGTGATTCACGTGTTTTGTGTTGTTATTGTGGATATTATTGAGGTTTTATTTTGGTTGCAACCTGGTGAGATGAGTGTATTCCATATCATGAATCATATAGTAACTTCTTAGAGATTACATGTCATGCAATCTTTCCATGACATTTAGGGTGCATTACTGATTGCATGTTGTCGTGATAGATGTTGTGCTAGATATGCATGTTGTTGTAATAGATTCTTTGATAGGATATCTTCTTTTTGATAGGGTATTTCTAATGTTTAAATTTCACTTGAATGAACACCAAACTATGGTCCCTGAGGTGTTATGGGCCCTCGTGGATCGGAATTTTGTGGATAATTTCACTATTATTCATGTTTGTCCAAGATTTGATTCATGGGGAGTATGGGCCCTCACGTATCAGAATTTGGCACTTTGATGTTTTTTTAGTGTTTTCTGTATTTTGGATTATTTTATGAGGCTTACTATCTAGAAAAACCCAGAATACACAGTGTGTAATGATAAATTCACGCTATGTATCTTTTTGTTCGAGATGGAACTGTTTTTCTTAAGTACACACTGTGTACTTCATGTACCCTCCGTGTAGTTTCTAACCATGTCACTGGATGTGATGGAAGAGACGCGGTGTTGGTAAATATGTGGTGGAAACACCATGTACAGGATGTACACGTCGTGTGTATAGACCATGTGTTCATCCATGTGATCAATGACATGGGTGGATCATGGGGAGTTAATAAACACCATTTCTGTAGTAAACACGCCATGTAGAGTCAACTGTTTGACTAATAACACAGGTCGGTGAAGTTCTTTCTAGTACACGCCATGTCTGGAATAAACAGGATGTGTAGTCTTGTTTTAGGAGAACCATGTGGGTTAGTCATCTCGAAAACTTAGGTATGGGATGAGGATTCAATTACACGTCATGTGTTAAGACAACACGTCGTGTGTATGGGGTGTTACATGACTAGGCTTGGCAGGAGTACATGCCCATGTGAATTCTTAAAGGAACACCTCATGTATGGAACATACATGCCATGTATCCATGTTTAGAATAACATGAATTCTTTCCTTTCTCATATTCCTTTCCTTCAAATCTTAGTTTCATTCCTTAATAATCTTTAACTAAGGTGTGTGCTTGACCTTGCAGAGTCATTCCACCAAGACGTCCTCCGGTAGTACGCCAGTTATAGGGCAGTCACCAGAAACTGGACATGGAAGATCAGGGATTACCAGTAGATACTCTCATCGTACCTGTCTTGGAACCATCCATCATTATGGATACAGGTGTCGATGCACAGTTCTAAGAAGTCTTCATGAGGTTTATGCAGAGCTTCCAGGGAGCACCGCATCCTACCCGTCTATGGAAAAGTTGACATGGGTTTTTTTGCAGAAACATCCTCCCACATTCTCAGGGGATGTAGGACCTCAGACTATTGAATCATAGTTATAATCCATTATATATATCTTCGAGCATTTGGAAAAACCTCCATAGAGGAGGGTGAATCTCACTACATACATGCTATAGGATTCTGCCAAGAGATGGTGGGATGTGATTTCACAGGCGGGATGCCAGCAAGGTATGTATTGGAATGAGTTTTAGCATACCTTCTACGATTACTTATACCTAGAGACATTGAGGGTTGATCGATCCTGAGAGTTCATGAATCTGGAGTAGGGTACTCTTTTAGTTGTGGAGTATTCTTTTCACTTCACAGAGCTGTAGCGCTTTACACCCATCCCTGGAGGTGATGAGTTATTCCTGGAGAGGAATTTTGAGGATGGTTTCAGGAAATACATTTGATCTCAGGTAAACATCTCCAGGTTGATGACCATTTCTTCTATAGTCAACAAGGTGCTGATCACAGAGCGCAACCAGAGAGATTCTGGAGCTGTGGGCCAGGGTGGTTCGACATCCAGAGTTAGTGCTTCTCTTTCTGATAGTATGAAGCGATGCAGGGATTCTACACGTGGAGATCCGAGTAGGCGAGATACACCTTCTGGTAGTTAGGTGGTATGCTACTAGTGTGAGAAGGGAAGGTATACGAGAACACATTGCCCGAGAGGCCCAGTCGAGCGCCGATCTTGTGGAAAGATGGGGCATATTTAGCGGTTCTATTAGTTTCTGTCACCAGCAGCTGGTGATCAGAGTCCATCTATTACCCCACATTTAGGAGCAACACCACCAGTTTATCATAAGTCTGAGAACTAGATTTCTTCCGAATGTTCAGGCTGACGTGGAGGTCAAGGTCGTGGTAACCAATTGGTAGGCTTTCAGTGACAATAGGGTGTATCAGCTCAGGGTGTTCAGGTAGGGTCAAAGGGTTGCAGTGCATTCAAGACATTTTTTTTGGATCAAACCCAGCAGGAGTAGGATATTGGACCCTCTACAGTTTGAGGTACGATCCTAGTTTCCTCAGTTTTAGCTTCTTCACTTTTTGATACAGGGGCTTCCCATAGTTTCATATATGTTGCTATTATGGAGATCCTTGGTCTCTGTATCTTTACTTTTGTTGATTTATTGAAGCTGGAAACTCCGTTGGGGAAAATAATGACTAGTGTACATCAATACAAGATGTTCCCTCTTGAGGTTGGTGGGTGTCACTTCTCATGGGACCTTTATATCTTAGAAATGATAGGCTATGACTTCATTCTCGAGATGGACTAGTTAGTTTCCTTCCAGGAAGTTTTCGACTTTTATCGCCATAGGGTGAGTTTCATATCACCATAGGGTAGTTTGTTATAAAAAAAGGGAAAATGGGATGTCCAAGTGAGCAGAGTATGACCTAAGCCTCATGGGATGTGAGAAGTTATAGCCCAGATTGCTAGTCTATATCTGGATGACCAGGGGACATCACAGTTGGAATTTCCCCTAGTGGTGGATAGATTCAGGGATGTCATTCTAGATGACTTTTTAGGTTTTCTTTAAAATATAGAGGTATAATTTTCTATTGAACTCATTCCAGTAGCAGAACTGGTGTCCATTCGTCCTTATAGGATAGCCACACCAGAGTTATCCAAGAAGCAGTTGGAGGAGTTGTAGGTAAAGGGTTTCATCTGATCCAGTACTTCTCCTTAGTTTTCTCTTATATTTTTTGTGAAGAAGGCAGATAGTAACCTCATACTTTTTATGGATTATAGGATGTTGAACTAGTATATGGTCAAGAACCGATATCCCTTGCCAAGTATTGATAACCACTTTCATCATATTCGAGGATCCTTGGTGTTCTCTTAGATTGACTTCAGATCCAGTTACCATCAGTTACGTGTTATACCATCTGATATACCTATTATTACCTTTCATAGCAGGTATGGTCTATACGAGTATGTGGTTATGTCGTTCAGTCTCATTAATGAACCTGTAGTTTTTATGGAACTGATGAACCGAGTGTTCCATCCATACTTGGATTCCTTTGTGGTAGCCTTCATGGATGATAACTTGGTGTACCCTCAAACTTGAAACGACCATGCCACATATCTTGAGATCGTTCTGATTACACTGAGAGAGCATCAGTTATATGCTAAGCTCTCAAAATTCCACTTTTTGATGGACCATATTCACTTCTTGGGTCTTGTTATCTCAGAGACCGGAGTGTCAGTAGACCCAGAGAAAGTGAGATAAGTAGTTTCTTGGGAGTAGTCGAGGAACTTTATTGAGGTACGGAGTTTTCTACAGTTGTCTAGATATAACATAGTTTCATATAGTACTTTTCACACTTAGAAGCACCACTGAAGGGCCCGACAAATAAGGGTGTGAAATACTTTTGGTCAGATTATTGTGATTCATCCTTTTAGGAGCTGAAAGGGAGGTTGACTTCAGCATTGATACTAGTATTTCTAGATCCGGGCAAGATTTATACAGTTTATTATGATGCATTAGGTATCGGGATAGGAGACGTGCTTATGCAAGGGGAAGGATTCGTTGTGTACGGGTCTCGGCATTTGAGGCCACATGAGAGGATTTACCCGACGCACAATCTTGAGTTTGCTGCAGTTGTTCATGCTTTGTGCTGTTGGATACATTATCTTCTGGGAGAGAATTTTTTGGTTTTCACTGAACACAAAATTCTCAAGTATATCTTCACTTAGTGCGATCTGATTTTGAGACAGTGAAGGTGGGTTGAGTACCTTCAGTCCTTTGACTTTGATGTTTCCTAAACGCCTGGAAAAGGCAACACAGTAGATGATGCATTGAATAGGAGTACTATGATACCAGCAGTTTAGAAGGCCAGTAGTGAGTGGAAGCTTATGGATATTTTATCTGAGATGCATTTGGAGGAGCACAACAGACAGGGGGATACGTTTATTTCTTCTGTAGTTGTTACCTCTAATCTCCTTGATCGAGTGAGAATGAGGCGGCTATCAGATTCTGAAGGCCTAGTCCTACGGCTGAGTGTTTCAGGAGAGGAAACTATTCCTAGATAGACTGTAAGTGAGGATTATATCTAGCATATTCATGGGCACGTGTGGGTGCCCGTAAACATACGCAAGGAGCTGATGTGGGACTTTAATTCCTTAGTTTGGGCAGTTCATCCTGGTGTCACCAAGATGTATTGAGATATGCACCATTAGTATTGCTGGCCATGTATGAAGAGAGGTGTTGATAGGTTTGTCATGAGGTGTCCCACCTGTCAGTAGGTGAAGGAGGTGCATCAGTGACTAGTAGGGATTTTTCATCAATTACCCATTCTTGAGAGGAAGTGGAATGATGTCGCGATGGACTTCATGACAAGCTTGCCAAGTTCAACATGAGGTAATGATGTGGTATGGGTTGTCATTGAAAAACTCACAAAGGTTGCTCAATTTTTTCCGATCATTGATACCTTTAGTGTAAATGAGCTGGGAAGGTTATACATCCAAGAGATTGTATGTCTACATGGGGTTCCACACTACATTGTTTCAGAAAGGGCTGCATGTTTTACATATCTGGTCTGGCAGGGACTATAGAGGGATTTGGGTACACAGGTATATCTGATTACATCTTACCACCCCCTGAAAGATGGAAAGTCCGAGTGTACAATTTAGGTGCTGGGGAACATGCATCGAGCATGCATCCTAGATTTTGGAGGTTTTGGGGAGAAGAACATACCTCTTTGGAAGTTTTCCTACAATAATAGTTTTCACGCAACTATTCAGATGTAACCTTATGAGGCTTTGTGCGGTAGTCCATACTGATCCCCCCTATGTTGGTTGGAGGTAGTATAGGTAGCTATGTTGGGACCTCATCTGGTCCAGTAGACCATAGTGTAGGTGGAGTTTATTTGTAAGAGTATGGCTATTGCACACCCGTGATAGAAGTCATATGTTGATCGACGGAGACTACCTCTAGAGTTTTAGGTCGGAGAATCGGTTTTTCTATGTGTCACACCAAGGCTGGGACACAGGAGGATTAGGAGGAAGGGCAAGCTTTCACCGAGATATGTTAGGCCATTTGATGTTTTGGAGAGATTCAGGTCAGTTTCCTATCATTTTCTTTTACCTTAGAGGTATCAGTCTATACATGACGTTTTCCACGTTTATCAACTATGGCATTACTTCTCAGACTTGTCTCATGTCTTTCAACCAGAGTAGGTTGAGCTAGAGGTGGACACATAGTTCAAGGAGCATCCTATTCATATTTTTTATCATTATCCGAAGGTTATCCATGACTGGTCTATTCATCTGGTACATGTTCTATGGAAGCATGAGAGAGTACATGATGAGACTTGGTATAGGGAGGCTGATGTATGATCGCAGTGGCCAGAGATGTTCGAGGATTCTTCTTCTACACCGTCTTGATAGGGAAATTCAATGAAAAATTTCTTTATAGGGGAAATTTGTAGGAACCCAGATCTTTATTTTAGGTATGGGTTTTTTGTTTATTGTGTTTTTATGAAAAGGGGATAATATGGAAATTCACAGAGTACACGCAGTGTACTTTGAAGTACACATTGTATACCAAGTTGTTGTGGGTGACCGTGTACTGACCGTGTAATAGCCGAGTACATGGTCGGGTGGGGTGACCTAGAGATATCCTAAAGTAGAGAGTGTTTAACAAAAGTAAAAATCCTTTACTTTTAATTAAAACTCCATGTACTTGTCTTTTTAATTTTTATGTTGGACCAGGGATGCGTATAATGGACAGAAATCTCTTATTCTAGGTTTATCTCATCCAGGTACCAACGAATCTTCTCTAGGCCCCCGACTCGTAGTCTCTTCTCTAAATAGAACTCTGTCGGTTGTATTGGAATTGCATCGGTGATTTCTTCCTTTTTCTAGAGCTTCATCTCTTGATTTCTCCTCTCTTGTGATATACACTTGGTTGAACATTTTTTACATTTTTTAGATCTATCATTTTCTAAATCGATTCAAGGGCTGGTGTTGGAGTATATCGATCGTACAACATCAAGGTAGGTGGTTTGTGCCTTTCAGTAGTTAGTCTTGGAATTTTATCTGCAAAAGTGCCCAATACCCTATATTTGGGTATTGCGTGTTTAGGGATTTTAACCCTGTTAATTCCTGTTATGCATGGTTTCTGGTGTTAGGAATATTATTTGTAAATAGGGTTATTTTTAGATTCAATGGAGGTGTTTGCACATGTTTGATTTATTATTGACAATGTGGCCTAGTTTTTCCTATTAGGATACTTGCTTTCCATGCCTAGTTTTGTTATTATGGAGTGTTTTATCTGATGTTGTGATATGCTTTGTAGCTATTTAGCCAAGTAGTACTTTTAAGTTTACTTTGGATGCTGAACATAATTTGTGCATTATTTCTTTACACAGGTATGTGGGAACCTAGTGTAGTGAGACCATAGGGGGAATTGAAGTTGAGGGCTTCCCTAGAGTGTCTGTTATATTTATCACGTTGCAAGAACATAGGGGGGATTGACGTTGAGTACTCCCTCAGAGTTTCTATAGTTACCATTACGAGACCACAGGGGGAATTGATGTTGAGTGCTTTCTCAAAGAGTTTTTAGTTTATCATTAAAAGACTATAGGGTTAATTTACGGTGGTTTCTTCCTTAGAGATTCATTGTTTTTAGGACACCAAAGGGGTTAGACTGTGTGAGATACCCAGAAGGTTGTTATATCCTTGTACTTGTCGAACCAGAGGGATTAGGCTGTAAGAACATACCTAGAGGGTTACTTGAGATTTTTGGTTAAACTAGAAGGTATATTCTTTAAGTACATCCCAGAGGGTTACTTGTTTTTATTAGCTACTTCCATGATATATGAAAATGAATGCAATTGAACTGTAGGATTGTCAACTTTTGAGTACTTCCTTATTTGCTTCTTTGTTTTTCTTATTGCCTGCCATATATATTCAATGACTGTTAGACATAGATATTTGGGTGGTTACCTACTGGGATTTGTCTCACACCTTGTTTAGGTCATGCTTTTGGACCCCAATAGATTATATTTTCGCAGGTATACATAAGGTAAAGTTCCCTTCTACTTTAGGAACTTGATTGTTTTGGAGATGGAGAGTGTGGGACCAAGCTGAGGCTTGTGATTCTGTTGGAGTTTATTTTTTTTCTTTGTTCTTTGGATTAGTACTGTATTCCAAAATTGTGAATTGTTTGGATGCTTTACTAGTCATTTGTATCATGCATCATTTATATATGTGCTCCAGTTGTTTATTACTTTCATTCTTCTGTTATTTACTATTGTATGGTATTGCTACTACTTCCTCTACTATTATTTGTTTCTTTCTACTGCATTACTCTGGAAATGAGGTCATAGTTTCCCCACTATCACACACAAGGCCCTCATTTCTAGTTGAAATACTTTGGCATTTGGGGAAATGCGCTTGAGGCCATGTGACCCACTGGGCATGGGGCACCTCTGGGAAGCACTTGGAACCAGGGCGTTACATGTTCTATCAAAAAGGTGACCTAGTCTTGCAGCCAATGTTCCTACTGGTGTTGCCTTTCCAGTGTTTTCATTTGACTAGCCATTCCTAAACTCACACCACCACCTCCTGCACCTCCAATTGACCTTTTAGATAAAGGTAAGGAACCTCAAAAGCCAAATCCTTAGCTATGGTTTGTTTATTTGACCAGGCTTTGTATTTTTTCTTTTGATGATTGTACTTTTTGAATCTTAATAAAAATAAATTTAAACTTCACTGTGTTTCCAATTTTATTTGTGTTATTTTTCTATATTATTTTTCTTTTACCTTTTTTTTAATCCCAAAGGGGGAGAAAGATCTAGATGGCTTATATTCCGAAATAGGAAAAATGGAATATACTCAACAGATTATATATATATATATATATATATATATATATATATATATCACCTCTGATACAAATCACTCTAACTTCTCTAATACAAAGAGGGAGCATGAAAATGATCTGATATAAAGTAATCTTCTATATATTTTCTATGATACAATAATTAAGAGGGTGATTAAAAGGAAAACCTTTGTCATATTGAGAATTAACATTCTCTGTTGTTATTATTTGTCATGTAATTTTTATTCCTTAACACTTTCTATAACTAACTAATGCCATATTTTTTTATTATAAAAAAGGGGGATATTTTTTGACCCTTTATGAACTAGTTTTTTTCATAATCACAAATCATGCCAATATACAAATCCTATTCCTTCATATATTATTTTATAACTCTATTTAATCTTGTAAATGAATATTTATAAGTGAATAAATTATGTCACATAGTATAATACATTTTAATAAGTAAATAAAATCATGGAAATTTATGTTTCAATATGTTTACAAGTGTATATTTACATGTATTTATGAATTTCAGTTAATCTGGTAATGTTTTGTGTAAGACTAAAACTTTATAAGTTTTTCAGATTCCATGGCACTGGTATTTCAAAAGTGTCATCGTTGACTGAATCACCGATGAGGACTCACTGATCAAAGAATTCCCTGAGCAAATAATTTTCCAGTCAAAGAATTAACCGATCGAATAAGTCATCGATTGAAGAAGACACAAATGTGGGACTCACCAATAAAAAAAATGACATGTCAATGGATGAGTCACTGATTATTGGTCACACTGATAGTTCAAGAAACTCACCACTAAATGAATTACCAATAAGAGACACATGGATTAAAGAGTCACTGATGGGCTACTTACTGATGGATGAGTCACTGATGGGAGACACATAAATAGTTCAAAATGAGTCCCTAATGACGAATCACCAATGCTCGGATAGACTGATAGAATATATGACTCACTGATGTCTACAGTCAATGATACCGATGAAGAGGAATCACCGATACAGAGAGTCACTAATGATAACAAACTGATGATGATAGATAGATTACAAAGAGACACTGATACTAGGACTCACTGGTAGTCATAAAATTTATTTTTAATTTGTTAATTTTAATTTATATCTAAAATTCATATTTAGACAAATTAATGTTTCTGACATTAATTAATGTTGTTTGTAGGAAATTCAATAGATAGTACGAGGTACATACCTATGGGGAGATCTTCATGTCATCTTCACATCGAAGTATAAAAGGATTACAAGATGGATCATTCGGGTGTGCTAAAAAATAGCAAGGAAAGAATAACTTTAATATCCTAAAACTCTCAAGCTTACTTCCAAATATCAAGTTCTCTAAGGAATAACATACGGCGAGATCAATAGGACAAGAAAATCCTACTGAGCTAAACTGAACATCTTTAAATCAAAGGACCTAAACACTTCACACTCATGGAAGTCAGAGCACAGAGGCAACAATACTCTATTTTGGATCCAACTTCCAAAATAAGACTCAAATTCCATTTCCATTACATCAATAAAGTCTAAATATTCACATCATAACACATGGAGACTTATAAATTCTATTCTACATATCTAGCTCTGTTTTGTTATTTTGTTTAATTTTTGGAGCTGTGTGTATATTTTCCTGTTACACAAACTGAATCTTGTGCATAAGTGGAGGATACTTGATATCCTCAAACTCTCCATCATTAATATTCTTTTTATACCACGTAGAATAGTGGAAGAGTTCAAGTGTGACATGTTTGTTGTTTTTCCCACGAATAACTATGGTAGAGGTCAAGTGTGACCCGGATAGCCTTGTGTGCTATTGTGAACCCCGATCCAGGGTGTGGATAGAACTGTTTATTAATTTAAACTTCTTGGCAGAAGGTGATCACCAAATGGAGAGGACTAAGTCTCAGCTCGAGAATAAACCTCTTGTTTCATCCACTGTGCTTTTACCTTTTAGTTTTACTCTCTGAACATTTATAGTTAGACTAGAAAGTGTTTATAATTTTTTTGAACCAGTTGATTGGTTTCAAAATTTATATTTATCTCTAGTTTAGTATAGATGAGAACTTTTCAATATTTTGAGAAATTAATTGAACATTCAGGACTCTTATAAATTCACTACAAACTAACTAATATTATATTTTTAATTGGGGAAAATTTTCAAAGAACCAATTTTAACAGAAATTTTTATAGATACTCAATTCATCCCCCTTTTGAGTACTCTACTCCGACCTACAGGATCTATAAAAACTTATATATCTTTTCATTTACCCAAACCCATTATTATTTCCAATATAAATTTCCACATTGAGTTCACATATAAAAATTTATTCATAGATTCGGAATACCCTTTTGTCTAAACCATTTCGATATTTGTATATATTCCACTAAAAATTTTATCAATGTTTCATTTGGGTTGGTTGATAATACAAGAAGAGTAACTCAAAAGTGTTGTCAGATTTTCCTCATAAGTAAAAATATATTTATCTCATTCTAAAATATATCAAGGGATTCATTCACTATTTTTAAACAATTAATTCCAATAAACTAAATTTTCAAAAATAATATATTAAACTCATTCTACTTCATGTAGTCAATTTCATCTCATTGCCTCTTATTCATTATATAATCCCTCCGTTGATCTGCTTCATCTTCTAAATGATAAGCATCCAAAATAACATTTTATGTTTAAAACATTGGATAATGGACAATATATTTTAAATGTATTTGATCCATTTTTCAATAAATAATGGATTATAAGACCCAATAAAATAAGTTTTATGTTTTCTTGTTAAATAGTCAAAATATGGTGTTTTATCCTTTGATAATTTTGATTCATAACATAATTCATACCCTTTGAATGTTATTTGATCACAACAACCAGAATCTATATTTTGGGTCCTATAACATTTGGTTGTCTATGTGAAAATTATTTCACTTTCCATAACATTTAGCATTAAAAAGGTTTCTTTTAATTTTATAAATTGACTAAATCCAAAAAATATATTGTGAGAAATAATAATCATAGTGGGAAAAAATATAATCATGAAATAAACATTTATATATTTTTTAAATAGGGACACCTTATTTTCAATATGTGACACTTTTAGATTAAATGAATTCATCCATGATCATCATCTATTAAAATCCATAATAATGGTATATAAATAAAATATGTTTTAACCCATTTATATCCCCTAGGACTGTTAAAATATGTGATCATTAAGGGCACACTCATAGTGCACCAAAATAATGGTTGAGATATAATAAACCAACTATTTTCAATGTTATTACCAATAAATGAATATATGATAAAACCACATATATTTAACGTATCCACAAAGGGTTTTATTTCTACGAATACCACACAATCTCTTCCTTACTGAAAAATTGGGATGTTATATTATACATATAATCACCCCTAGGATTTTCAAAAATGTTATCTAATCATAATATCAAATTATTTTATAACCATTTCCTTAATACAAACTCAAGTGAACCATATTTCTTAGATATAGATATTACATCATATTTGATTAATATTAATTAAATTACATTATAATACATTTAATAATTGTATATGTTTACTATTTTTGGATACTAGAAAAATAATCTTATTAGTTCATGAATTATAATAAACATCTCTCATAAATATCATCCCACATAGTAAACATATTAGAATACCCTATATAATACATTTCATCATTACCATGGGAAAATAAACAAAAGAATGAGTGAGTACAGCTTCTCATTAAGGTTAATCAAGGGAGATATCTATAACAACTCGAAATTTTAAATGGTCTCTATATTTTATAATGTATAGAAAATGAAACGCCATGATTAAATAAACCCTGAAATATTATTACAATTATAATAATTTAGTTTAACTAGTAGATATGAATAGGATTTAGCAAATTCAATTATATATATATAATTCTAACTCAATCAAAATTTATTTATTAATGATTTGGAAAGAAGCACTCAATTTTTAGTATAGCCATATTATTCTTAAAGAATTGGTTTTCTTAAAAAAAATATTGATTATTTTGGGAAATTTTATTATTAATTACTATAACTTTAATAATTTTTATCTGATAAATTTAACACTATTTTTAATAATAATATTAAAATTGTATTAGGGTCAGTTTTTGGAATTTTCTGAAAGGATTTATTTTTAATTAAATATTAAAAAATATTGATTTTTATTGGAAAATGTGATTTCTTTTCAAATGTTAATGAAGAAAAATCAAATTTCTAGTTATTTTTAAAATTTAATAGGTTTTTTATTAAAAATGATCCACTTGGGGTCTTTTAATTTAATTTTATACTTTAATTTGGTGAAAATAATTATAAATAGAAATGGAATTTTTCTAATAACACTATTTTTCGTGGAATTTTTTTCTTATCCTAAAATAATTTACACCACATATATAATTTAAATCATGAAAATTGTATTGTATATATGTAATTAAAAGGTAAATGTTTGATAAATAATACCCTTTTATTTTTTTTCATTATGAAATGTAACCATGGTAAATAATTTTACTCTGGTAAGGGTAAATTAGGTAATTAAGAATAAAGAATAATATGTTAAGGACTAAAAAATGATCATATAACATGAATTTATTTTTTTGATGAGTATTTTTCAGCCATTTCAATAAAATATTAAAAAATTAGCAACTTGGCTTCCATATGTCTTTTATTTTGAAATTTATATTATTCAAATGTATTATAATGCAGAAAATTTCACCTTCTTGATTTTAATTTTTGGAATATTTTTTTACAAGGTTTATTAAAAATTATATTTATTTCAAAGACTTACTTTAAATTTAAATTAATTTTTTTTATTTTAGTTTATTTTAAATTTTCTGGGATGAAGTAACTTCTTTAGAAGCTTAATCAATGATCACGCAACATTTATTCAAATAATTGATTAATGAAAGAAATGATTTTAAAAAAAAGTTATATATTTTGAATGATTTATTATTTTCTTGAATTTTTTTATATTTAAATAATATATTATATAGGTTTTAATGGATTATATTTCAATTCTGATGTTTTCATGTTTTTTTAAATGTCTAATGAAATGAATTGTTCCCAAAATGACATTAATTTTATTTTATAATAAATATTATTTTTTAAAATAATATAAATATATTAAAAATCAAATCATCTGTTATATGACTGATATATTAATAAAAATACCAACTACAGACCCTTTATGTTCCATTTTCATCATTTTTATAAAATATATACTAGCCCATATATAGTAAAAAACATTGTTTTCATGGTAATTATTAAAAGGGTTAGCATGAGTTAAAAAATTATATTTAAAAAATTAATCTAAGAACTAAAATGTTTTTTTAGTGAGTTTATTTAGAGACATTATCATACTATATTATTAATATATCATTTTGGTTCCTTACTGAAAATTAATTCAACAATTAATTTAAAACCATGTGTGCCCCTCCCCTTACTTATAAAATAAAATCACCTATCTAATTTTATTGGCACATTAAAAGGATTTTAATTATGAAAATACCGACCCAAATCCCTTCCTAACATACAAAACCACGTTCCAAAATTTTTATTTTGGTTTGAATACCAACATTTGGTTTTTTAAGGTGTAATGAAATGGATGTTCTCTAGGGAACATGTATAGTCTTTCACTAAATGTTTTAGTTTTATTTATTATTTTTACACTTTAAAAAATTATTCAAACATATTGAAATAATAACCCTAGTATATTAAATATACCTATATTTATGAATTTAATTTAGTCCCCTACATCCATATCATATTCCATGAAATAGGAAACAAAACCTTCTTTTGTGTGTATAGAAGGCTACAGCCTCATGAACTGATATAATTAATTTTCCATCACCACCAATCCCAAAAGGATATCATGATTGACATAATAAATATATACATTATTTATTAAATTGTTATTATTTTTAATGTTGATTTTTTAATGTTTCTTGTATTCCATCAATCGGAAAGGGAAACAATATTCATGCGTACATATGGCCTATCATCCCCATGAACTGTGTAATATATATTTTTCATAACTACCTATAATAGATGACTCTATATATATAATCAACATATAATATATTAATATCATTTTTATATTTATTGATATGATGAAACCATGATCAATGTATACATTCCAATACTCCAGTACCAAAACATGCCTAAAAAACAAAGTAGTTGTCACCCAGAACATTGATTTTAATAAAGAATTGATAATAAATGTATGGTAAGATTTTATAAGAAAATTATTTATGGTATCAAATAAATTATTATGGATCTAGAATTAATTTATAATAAATTTATATATATTATATAGTATTTTCTAATGTGAATGAAGAAATATGATACTTATGATAAGAGATCTCTCTGAAAACCCATTTTTCTTGGGGTCACCACCATTATCTCTATAATTCACATTAAATCTAAATTTAATGTTATGTATTTATTATAAATTATTTAAATATATTTCTTACATATATTTTCATCTCATTATTCATTATTTTAATGGTTTAATAAATTTCATATAATCAATTATCAATTTTTTACTTTAAAACCTACCTCAATTAAGATAAACTTTTATATTCTTTAATACTTTTATATAAAAATAATTTAATGTTTTTATTATAAAGAGAAAAACTTATTTTGGGATCCAAGATTATGTAATATGATATGAACATCAATAATATATAATTTATTTTTTTGTTTCATATCTTTATGAATTTTTCATAGATTATAATATGATTCATGATTATGCAACCCATTCTATTATTTGGAAAATTATTTTGTGTATGCCTCACGATTTATTTATTTTTATAGAAAAATAATTATGAATATGTTATGATGGGTTCTCCCAGATATTTCTCTAATGAATTGGGTGAATTATTTTCTCATTATATTTTATGTATGTGATTAGGGGTAAACTTATTAAATGATGAGACTCTTTCCACCATGTGATGTGGTCTTGGAAGTAAATCGATACTTTTTCTTATGTCATATTTTATCTTTATTACTTGCTTATTATGTTTTTCTTATCACATAATACCATTTTATTTATGATATTATTTAATGTGATAACTCATTATCCTTTTATTTTATGATACCACGTCATACCTTTGGCCCACAAGTTGTTCTGACTTATCATGATTGTTACCTTATTAGAATGTTTAGCTCACCCCCTTTTCCTATGTGTTCATTAGTTTATACCATGTGCTTTTAAAGGATCTAAGGGATTTAGGATCTCATCATGGATACTTAAATAATTATATTTTGTTTTAATTTTGATGTTTTATATATACACTATGAAAAATAAACTAGGCCTTTTGATTATTGATTTGTTTTTAATAGATATTCATGTTTAAAATCATGTAAAAAGGATTTGGTATCTAAATTTGGTGTCAGATATAGGTGTAGTTATTTAGGGTGATTAAGACTAGAATAATTTAGTGATATCCCTAGGGATATATCCATGCATAGGAGAATATACTGTAAATTTTTTTGATGAATAAAGTGATGGGTTTTCAAAGACCTTACAACACTATCTGTATATTACTAGTTGATGTGAATTTGGAATAGTTGTACCTAGAGGTAATAACTCCAAAACGGTTCATTGGGTATTAAATTGATCATAACTTGGTATATGAGAATGAATCTTTTCTATTACCCAGGTTTGATAGTCCCGAGATGCATGATTTGACAAATTAAAAAAACTCTTTATGAACCATTATGAAGGACATTGTTAAATTGTTATGTAAGTAAAAATAATAGTAAAATTACCATTGATAACATATATTGAATATTAGATACTCATAAGCTTGGATATATAATTAATTTATATTATATTCATTCAAATTTAATAATTATCCATATGGTATGTTTATTAGTTAATGTATTATCATGTATTAATTATTATTTTAGTAAATGGATAGAAATAGTGGAATCAATGAAAAAAACTAACATGGTAAGAGATGTGATGATTTCCTTAATTATATATATTACAATATGATTGTAGGAGAAAATAAATTCATGGAAGTACTAGCTCTTCTAACTCATGTTGTGAATAAAACATGAAATATACAGAGAACCCACTTTCTCCAAATAATTTCCATGTTTTGGTTGAGTATTTTATTTTAAAAATCATCCTAGCATTAGTGGATATTATGATCCCCTTAGTAATGAAAAATTGATTAAATCCATTGATAAGATATTCTTGGTCATCTTTTTCTCATAATATGAGAATTTTTTAATCTATTTATTTCATGTGGAAGGAGAACATGATCAGTTGTGGACACTGATCAAAAACACAATTTCCAAAAAACATTATTGCATAGAATGAGAATAATTCAATAAAATATTTTTATATAAATATTTTTCCTCGAATTCTATATCTTAAAATGGATGTGTTTATTAAAATTAACAAAAATTAAGATGATTATATCAGGGAATATATGGAAAACTTCAAAAGGATTGTATGATACACATATTGATACATCCTCAACACTGAATATATGGTCAATTTATTGCTTAGTGGATTAATTTAAAGTTTCCAAAATTATTTAGTGATTCGAGAAATTGAAATCTATGAAGATATTTTTTATTACTCCATGAAGTTATATATGAAGATTGGAGACTCTCAATGGTCTAATGGTTTTAGAGATAAAAAGTCTAAAAATGGACATTTTATCTTGAGGATGAATAGATAAATCCCATGGATAAACAAACACATAAAACCATGAGTTAGAAACATCTTGTAAACCACATAAATAGATCTGGGAGATACTTTATGTGTGGAATGTATGGAATTATGATAATAAATAATGAGGAGAGATGAATAAACCTACTAATTAAATGGATAAAAATAATGATCACATACACACTCGTCATACAGTGCAATTTGTCACCTACTTAGAACATGGCAAAAATGAAATCCAATTACATAATCCAAGAGATGGTATAAATAATCAACAACAACAACCTCCCAGTCCTAGAGAGATATGAAGGGAACATACTATCCCTAATACTAATGTGGATCCAAATAATGATATGGTTATATATAAACTAGTTATTGATTCGTGAATAGGGACCATACATTTTTATTTGTTTTCTAGTCATTCTTTTATATATTTCATGTTTAGGTGATGTATTTGAATTACATATTAAATCAAGGTTGTTGAGATATCTATGTGAAAACTTGCAGAAATTATTACATCCTAAGTATATAAATCATCCAAAGCCAATGTATGTGGACTTAATGTCCTAGTAAATATCATGCGAATTCCATTAGTTGAGTTTGATTTTATATTGGTAATGGATTGTCTATCATTATGTAAATCAAACCATAACTTTTATGATAGGGAGGTCACTCTTCACAACCCATGAGATCATCTAATTTTGTATAAGTTTCTGGAGGATGATGAATGTACCTTGGAATTTATTACTCCAACATGTATTCTGTTTCTTTAAGAGAAAGTATATCTATCTCAAATGATATAGAAAAATGAGATAATCATTATTGAAGACATTCCCATTGTGTAGAATTATAATGATATATTCCAGAAATATTTGAATAGTATTCATCTAGAACAAGAGGTCCATTTCTCAGTTAAACGTATACATATAACTCTTACTATATCCAATATTGCTTATAGAATCGATGCCATTGAATTAGAAGAAAAGAAAATAAAATTTGGTACTACACTAGACCAATATATCCAATAAAAATATATATATTCCCTAGATTATCTAGAGATTATAGAAATTATATAAAACAATTATTTTGATTTTCAACCACACAAACCAATCTTACTGAAGATGGAGTAACTTTTTTCTCAACTAGTTAATACAAAGAGAGCATTATGGAATTGAAAAAGAGGCATGTCATTGCACTATCCCTCACACATCCTTCAAGGGGATAACTTTTCATCATATATATAAATGATTAAAAGAATATTTTTAGTTGTTTATGAATGAAAAAAAGGAAAAGTTATAAACTAATCCTCATGGAAATATAATGTTCAAGATTATAACAATGCAACACATGACCAGGTGTTGGTTGTAGTGAACATTTAATTGAAAAAATGGGAGTATTATCTATTTGTAGAGAATTATGAAATATTTCCAGACTATAAGATCCTAAAATATATATTCACATAGAAGGATCTAAATATGTACTATTGAATTTGGTTATAGTAGATCAATGGCTCCGATTTTTCAACCTAAAACCATCCCAAGAAATCAATCAAATTTATAAACACTCTATGTAGAATGTATATGAAAACATTATCAATGATAAAATTTGATAAGAATGTAACATTTTTATAATTGAAGAGGATGGAAATGGGAATCAGATAGGAAGTAATATCATTAATTTTTCATTAAATGATTTCTCAAGCATACTTTTTTAGAAGATAATGGATGCTCAAAGAGATGATGTGGAATTTAAAAAGAAAGATATATTATATGAAATGGGAAATACTAAGAGTTCAAAATTGATTAAGAATTATTTGTATGATTAGGTTTATGAAAATATGTATCATCATATCCTGAGATAAAGACTGTGTTGTTGAATAATTCACATAGCTCAACCTTTTATATCAACTCAAATAGAATGGTGATGTGTTGAAGTGTCTATGATCATGAAAATATAAAGAAGGTTATCCCTGAATATTCATAAAATAATTTGGTATGTAATAATTTTAAGACTAATCGGAAAGGTCCATATGAGATGATGGAACTATTAACTATACCTACATGGTTATAGGAAAACAACACCATATACTTCGTCCCTAGTCCTCAAAAAAATCAATTATAAGTAATGCTATATGGGTTGTGGTGGATTGTATTATAATGACATGTCACTTCATTTCAATTGAAGATGATTTTTCGCTCGATCAACATGCAAGGATATACATTTGAGATATGTAGAGGATACATGGAACACCATAATCTATTATATCTTACCATGATCTTATATTTACCTCTATATTTTGGAGGAGTATCCAACATGATCAAAATGATGAGTAGAGATTCTGCAAATATTATCACCCCCAAACTAATAGATAATCTAATTGGATTATCCAAACAATGAAAGACTTGTTTAGGAAATTCTCAATAGACTTTAAGGGAGTGTGATATCAACATTTTACTTTGGTTTTTTTCAATAATAATAATAAATTTCAATCAGGCCTCAAAATTTATTTTTATTAATATTTTTTGGAAATATATGTAAAATCTTTTTGTGTTTAGATGAAGTTGGTGAATGCAAGATGTCAGGAACATAATTATTCATGGAATTTATAAAAATGGTGACGACCATTAAAAAACACATTAGGGATGCTCATAGTTGATATAATATCTATATTGAAAATCATCCCTCAACCTTGTAGGATGATTTTAAGGATAATGTATTACTTTAGATATCTCCAGGGAGGAATTAAATAGTTTGGGAATTGGTTAATCAATTTCATAGTTACATAATTCCCTTGATATTATCAATATCATTGGAGTGGTGGAATATTTACTTGATGTAACAACCCTAAACCTAGTATACTAGATCATGTGGTTACATTATTATATTGGAAAAGATACAAGGCTAAAAATCCCCAAGGAATAATATATTTTATATCCTTAGAGACATATATACATGAATCTAAACATTATACACTAGGGATAAAATATAAATCAAAACAAAATAAAAATCTCAACATCCATGAAAATCATTCAAATGATTCATCATTATATCCTAGGGAAAGAAAATAAAATAAGGGTGATATCAATGCTCATTCATGGTAAGGTACAATTGAATCTATCATGAATCAATATGGAATAATCAATATGGAAAGGTAAATAACTGAACACGTAGTCAATTTAGTAAATAAATTTACTATCATGAACATATAATTCATATTAAATTTGGAAGAGAAAATAACAGAACACACATTCTATTTATTCAATCACTTGAGACAAAAATCATCCATAGATAATATCAATCCAATAATCTCAGGGGTAATAAAAACTGAACTCTTAATGAAGTAAAATGATTATATTTGGATTCCATGATCGTATAAATCATGATATTTATAATATCAAGACCTTTTAGAAGGAAGTTTAAAATAATGGGTAATCAAATATTTAATTTTTCTATCTAATTTATTTTATAAGGCCCATGAATGATTCAATTTGATATATAATTATAGTCCCCACATATCATTTCATGTAAAAATATTTCTTCTCATATAGAATGGTATATTTAATTCATGAAAAAATTTACTTGTCAGCAAATATATGTATTTAGTAAAATAAAACGATTTATCAAAATTTAATTATTTAATCAAATAATAGTAAAATTAAAGACCATATGTAAAAAATCTATACATTTTAGTATATAATCATATCCATGATACAACTAATATGTATATTTAAGGTAAGGGTAATTTATAATGTAAAACCATCACAAATAAATTTGGCTAATTCATTAGAAAGTTAAAAATCAAAAAAAATAATGAAATTAGAGGTGACCATCGGTTCAATGTCAAGATAGGAGTTCCAATAAAATCATATCATTTGGAATAATAAAGGTAAAGAATGTGAAATTAAAAAATAATATTTCATAAATGTGTTATGTTTTATAATCCAAAGTAATATTGTATAATAAGGTATAATTTTTAAATGGTTATCGTAGATTGGGAAGTCTGATGTCACTCTAGACAATTAAAAAACATTTTGTTATCCTTTTTATTACAAAATTTATTTTTAAAAACATTATAAGTATTCATTTCAAAACCTATTTATTAATGTTAAAATAAAATATACAATGTCCTTAATAAATAATTTTAGTAATTAAATTTATTTTTGTAAAATAATATTGTTGAACATGTACGAGGAATAAAATTATATCTGATTTAAATTTAAATAAAATTGGTTTTTCTTTTAAATATTTCATTTTTTGATTCATGAAGAAAGAGTGGAAAGGTTGGAATAAAATATAGAAACTCCTTAAATATTTATAGTATAATAAAATTATTGGAACTTATGAAGGATAAATGATAATATCCCACTAATAAGAGTAATTGAAATACAAAATGGAAGCCAAATTATAAAATATATTTTTCCCTCTCTCTTAACTCTTAAATTATCACCCCTTGAAATAAAAACATAAATTTAAAAATTTATCATTATAAATAAATTTTTATTCCTGAAAAATTCATCTAAGGGGTATAATACAAAAAATATAAATGTTAATAGGTTCATATTAACTAATATGCCTCAATGGAATAGAAATTTAGATAAAATCTATTATCTCACACTTCCATTTTATTGGACATTTTTAACCACATTTATACTAGTTATAAGAATTTTATATATTTTTAACCAAAAAATGTTCATATTTATACCTAAAAATGATTCATATTTATAACATACTATACGAAACTTTTATAATATTTTACCACCCACATATTAATAATATTTCATTATTTTCATTGTTTTGACTATTAATTTCCTTATTTTCTCATTCATGTTTTTTATAAATTTTCATGTTCTTGATAATTGTAATTATATAAATTACATATATAATTATATTAATATTGTTGGAAATGGAAAATAAATTGTAATAATTCATTGATATATTTGGCTCTATGTATGCTTGAGTGATGATATTATTCCCTTAACAGATGAATGGGTAGGTAAATGGATGATATATTAATTTTAAATAATTTATATTATGTAATTTGTATCATATATAATCATTTTTTTATCATTATGACTATCCTTTTGAGTTAATCATGGAAACCAATTTAAATATGTTTACAGGGCTATATTCCACCATGAACATGAGTGAGGGGTTTGATTCCTATTTTATTAAGAATGAGATTGATATATATTATGAAATTAGAATAATAAAATATAATTAAATTTGAGGAACTTTGTTTTTTAAGCGATAATACATAATTGAATATGTAAAAGAAGAATGAAAAAGAAATAGCTCCATTAAGATGACTACCTCCACTTAGTGAAACAACTTTTGATATTTTTATAAGAATCATTGGGTTGGAATACTAGGAATACATGTATATCATTAATTTATATATTTATATTGGGAAGTTATTTTGTTAGGGGTTGTTTGATCCAAATGGTTTCAGAGGTTAAAATAAGTGAGGGGAGGGAGTACCATTTTATAATGGAGGAGTGACGTTTTTATAAATACCCAAAACTATTAAATAATGGGTATTAAATTACATTTATTCTGCTTCCAATATAGATAAATAATGTATTTTAGGTATTTTATTGACAACCCCCACCTATACCACTTAAAAATGAACATTTGTAAACATGTAATTCTCTAATCCTGTAAGTTTACTTATTTTTATC
This sequence comes from Viscum album, assembly GCA_963277665.1. Lineage (NCBI taxonomy): Eukaryota > Viridiplantae > Streptophyta > Magnoliopsida > Santalales > Viscaceae > Viscum > Viscum album. The sequence goes on from OY728161.1 coordinate 1,606,458,350, forward strand.
ATTTTTGGTTTTCACCATGGTAAATAGATTTTAAACCTAGGTAATTTATCCATTAACACTAAAATAATATTAAATTTATTAGATAATATGTAACTACTTAATAAAAATATTAAATATAATATATCAAATAAAAATTATCTATGTGTTGGAAATTAGTTTTAATACAACCACACGTAAGGTACAAAACCATGTTCTCACCGTAACTATGTTATTAACCTTTTTATATATTATTACTAATAATTATGACCATACTAACTAATTATTATTATTATTATTCAAAATATATAATAAATATTATTAAATTTAGTCTACATTAGTGAAAAATATTAATTTCATATAAACCCAAAAAATGATTTGAAAATATGGTTTTTTTAGTATTGAACATTTCATGAATAAGATGATGTTACATTAATTATATAACTAGTCATAATCATTAAATGTATTTAAATTCATTTATTTATATATATAATATATTAATTTAATTTATATCATTTAAATAGATAGTTATTATTTCTTCATTAAAAAATCCAGAAAAAATAATCACTTTCAAAAAAAATATTTATTTATACCTCTAAATTTTATAAACATTATTTTTATCATTATATATTTAATAAATAATTAATTATACATGTTATTTTAATAATTATAAATAAAATTGTAATAGTTTAAATAAAACATTTTTTAATATTCATTAATGGTTATTTTAAGTGATTTTGTTTTTTAAAAAAGTAGTCTTATTTTGATAAAAAGATCAAAATCGATTCTCACCCAAAAAAGATGATTTTTTGTTCCATTAAATATTAAAATTATATTTTTATTATAGTTTTATTAAAATATAATTTCAAATAATATTATTTTTTCGTCGGTGTAACATTCATCCCTCTAACAAAAATTTCATCCTAAAAATTTTCATAGATGTTACCTTCTAAACCAATAAGGTTTGTTGATATTCAGAACAATTTATAGTTCCCACATTGATTCATACATTTTATGATTTCTCAAAAGTACCTTTACCAATCATGTCATGTTATTAATCAACACATACTATATTTAATCTTGAATCTAGATATTCTCCTCACAGTATGATAGATCATGTTCCAATTCTATTTCTTCAAAGGTGAGAACATGCTCTAGGTATTAGATTTACTTCCTCTACAATGATATATGCAACATATCATGTATTTTTGAGATACTTGATGCTATTTCAAAAGATAATACAAAAATAATGAACTTTATATAATTTAAATTTTTTTGATATAAATGGGTACAATTTTTCCCTTATACCAAATATTATAAAACCATTCGATAGAGATACTTTTTGGAAACATGATCTCCCACTTAAAATTCAAGAACATTACTATTGTTATAAATATAAATTAATTTCCTTGTTTTGAATGGTTTAACATGATCTTGAATAATATTTAACTTCTTTAATATTCCACATGTTTTGGTCCTACAAGTTTCCTTTCACCAACTTCATCCCAACAAGTTGAAGTATGACCTCGCTCACCATATAATGCTTCATACGACACCATTTGAATACTAGAATATCATCTTTTATTAATGTAAAAACTATAAAAGGTAAATACTAATCCCACATTCATTGAAAGTTAAGTGATCATGACCTCAACATGTCTTCAAATGTTTGAATAGTCTATTTAGACTATCCATTAGTTTGATAGTGGTAATTGATACTTAAATGATTCTCATCATCAAGAGAATTCAAAATAATCATCTGGAAATTTGATTTCAAATGAGGACTGTGTTGAGACAAAATCAAAATAGGTGTTTCATTAAGACTAAAAAATTCATTAATATATTACATTCAAAGGTTTCCAAAAGGTAAATATTCTATTATAGTGAAGAAATATACTGGTTTGGTAAGTCAGTCAACAATAACCCATATTTCATTATTAATTATAGTATTATTTATTAGTTTAATGAAAATGTCAATATTAATGTCATATTATATTCATATAGGTATAGTAATAGGTTTCATGTACCCTTTAGGATACTATTTATCACCCTTCACATTTTGATAAACCAGTCATCTTGACACATAATTAAAAATTTCATGATTCATATTTTCCATCCAAATTTGTTCCCCAAATTCCCTGTATATAATGGTTCTACTAGAGAGTATAAAGAAATTAGATTTTTGGGTATCATCTATGAATTAAATTTTTAGATTGTGTATATTTGGAATAGATAATCTATTTTTAAATTTTAAAACTCCTACTTTACAAAATGAAGTTTTCTTACTTCACATCATTCTTAACATTAAATATTTTCATAAAATTATCATCAACATATTGTGAACTTTTTATATTTTCTAATAAATATGGTTTTGAAATAATTTGGAGAATAATTGATGTCTCCCTTTCTTAGATAATTACCATAAACATATTTAATATATTAATGAACAAAGGATATCTTTTTATCCTCGTTTGGGTCAAAACTCTATGATCCTTCCGGATTAAGGAATATGATAACTTATTTTTTTCCATGTGTGGTAGTGTATTGAAAAGTAATAATCCATGGGTTTATTAATATATATTCTTTGACTCATGTTGAAAAGTTTCTATGAAATGTTTTATGTTAGGATGTTATGGTATTTTTGTATCTTAAATATTTCACCCTAAAGATAATGTCACCATATCTTCAAAGTAATAATTATAGCAGTCAATTAAATATAATGGGATGAATTTTTCTTTTAATGTGAGGGAAAATATGATTAACTACTGCATTATAATATTTCACCATAAATATAATGTCACTATAGGCCTCGTAATAAATTTGTAAAATAGATCATGTTTATGTATCACAAAAGGGACTTTATAACACATTATTGATGCAATGAGACTTTCATTAGGATTTTTCATTAACTACTGCATTATTAATCCCAAATAGAGGTTTATAATTTTCCTAGAAAAAAAAGAATATATAAAAGAGTGAGAAGATATTTATTCAAGTAAAGAATTTGATATGTTTTATAATATGATTAATGTACCTTCCACCACATAATTGGTAATTTCCACATTATCTATAGTAATCACATAGTCCTGGATTTCTCCATATTCCCTCTTTTATTATGATAACTTAATTATTGGGAAATTGGTTTGAATAATGGACCATTTATTTTTAGTTGAATCACTCAATAGTATTGGGATCTTTCATTATAGTACAATCATGAGAAAAATGATCCTTGTTTCTACATTTATAAAAATATATAATTCCCTTCATAAATTTAACAGAATGTTTCATTCAGTAATTTTCACCTTATAGAAATTTATTCTTCATCTTATTCTATAATGAATCATTAAATTTTTCATGGTTTTAAGATGAAATCTACTAATCTTGACCCCCACTATAATATATATGAACCAAATTATTACTTCTCTGTTTCTATGGTCTATAAAACTCTTTCATCACAAGATGATAATGTTTGATAAAGTATCAACCCTTGGATGCTTGGGTTTATCCAATCAATTAAAAGAATAATCTTTCATTTTTTATTGTGTATATAATTTGTATCATACCAGGGTAGACTATAATATGTATTCTTATTCTACTCGAAAAATTATTCATCCATTTTCTGTAATCTATTCCCCTTTATTATAATTTCAATGTATTTCCAATGAGGGAAATATTTTTCAAAGAATGTATCATTAATAGAGTTATATTCCATATTATATTTTTCTTCTTACTCCATTATATTCAAGACTAGTGACCATCATTGATCAACAAAACCCTTAAAGAAGTATACTACCTATATAACATTTGTTATCATTATTACATGGTTGATACTTGGTATCCCATAAAAGACCACCAAGGACGGACTCAAATATATGTGTTGTTATATAAAACCTAGAGTGATACCTAGTTTCTTGTGAGGATCTCCAGGGACAGGCTTGAAAAGTTACTAGCTTATTATACTCCTAGAGGGATACCTAGATTCCAACATAGGAATTATATAGATGGTCTTAGGTTTTAAATTAAATTATGAATTAAATCAGATATATGATGCATATTTTGAACCAAATCACAATTATAAATTTTTTCTTTGAATATAAATTATGGATATTCTATTAAAAAACCATTTATTATGTTGTCATGTGGGATTCTAAGAATTATGTATGGTCTAGAGACTTATTAATTATATGTAATTAAATAATAAATGGAGTTGATTATAAATGAAAACTTAGGAATTATAGTTTATTTACTTTCTATACTTCCTTTACATATTACATTACTCTATGCATGCTGTGAGTATTTTATACTCACTACTGGGATGGAACTCGACTACATGTCATTTCCTACTAGAATTTAGTCTCAAACCATGTTCGGTCCACCATTAGGTACCCAAATAAATTATATGATTGCAAGTATGGATATGGTAAATCATCCAACAATAGGTTATTGATTGTTGCTTAGGATAAAGGGAGCATGAGACTGAGATGGGGTTTTTGATGCTAGATGGATTATTAAAGGCATTTTTTACATTCAAAAAAAATATTGTATTGTACTATTGTGGACTTTTTTTTGTTGTTATCTAGATACATATGACATGTATCATTATAATCATTGTATCTGAGATTACATTTGATATCCTTATCTATTCTTTTTTTATCTATTGTATGATTTTATTACTTATTTCACTACTAATTTATTATTTAATTTCCAATGTGTACACTTTGGTGATAAAGGAATGACATTCCAATGGACAAACATCGGCCCTAACTGCTAGTCGATAGCCTATATAATTTGGCGGTATGCACTTGATGCCATGTGGAACACTGGGCTCGAGGAATTATTGAGTGGAATTTGGGTCCAAAACATTACAATTATGACTATCTATGTGATTCAATTATATAAAACATATTACATCAGTTCGTGATGTGGTTTTCCACTGTACACGTGAGAAAATTCTTTCTATAAATTTTGATGGAGAAGATATAGGAAGATATTATGTTATAAACATAACAACATGTAAGTATATGCTATATAATAGTGTTATTATATTGTAAGTGTTATGATAAAATTATAGGTACAAAATGAATATAGAAAAATGATGTTATTTTTTGAGATGATCTATTTTTCTTAAGTAATACTCATTTTGAACACTTCTTAAGGAGAATAGTATTGGTCCATTCAGAATATCATTAGATCTAAAATGTGGATATGGATTTATGGGAGATATTTTGGTAGTTCTTTTTATCAAAATGTCGTGTGATGTGTGAATAAGTGATGAGGGGGTCCTTTTTATAAATTAGAAGAAGTGAAAATTTCATAAATACCCCAAACTATTCAATAATGGGGTGTCACTCTCACCCAGGTGCCTCCAAAATTGAAAAATAATGGACTTTATAGTGGGTACGATAGAGAAACACCTCCAAAAAAGAAGAAAAAATGATTTAAAATTTTTATTCCATTATTCTATGTGATTATTAACTTCTAAAATTTTAGTTGTCACCATGGTAACCAATTTTCAAAAAAATGAACTTATTATATTAAGAAAAATATAACATGATACTTTTTATAAAATTTTTAAATAATTATTCTAAATATGAAATCCAATTTATAAAATAAAAAATCATTTTTTTTAACAATTTTATCACAAGAACATGTAACATGCAAACCCTTATTGCAACCTTAATTGTGATAATTAATTTTTTAACATTTTTATGATACATTATGAAATTATTAACTAAGATTAGTTTTTATTATTCCAAATATGGAATTCATTTTATGAAATTAAATTCACAAAAAAAATAAGCTGGAAAATGTGTCAAAAATATGATTTTTCAAGAAATGTATCTTTGAATCACAATATGTTATTATATGAACTATAAGACTTGTAATAATCATTATATGAATTAAAATTATATTATTTAGATACATAACCCATTAATTAAATTTAAATAACTTAAATTTATAGAAATTGTTCCATTTTAAATAAATATATTTTCCAAAAATAAAATAGTATGTTGAAAAAAATATGTGTAACTTAAAATGATCTTATTATTATTTCAATAAAATGGATATTTAATATATTTATAATTATATATTTTATAAAAAATATTATTATTGATAATATAGGGAATGTTTTTAGCCTAAAATTTTGATTACACATTAAAGAATATTTCTAAGGAATATTTTCAAAAATCCATTCCATGGTTATTTTGAAAAAGTATGTTCAAAATCACTATAAATCCAAAAAATTCCAAATTATTGTTCCATGTAATATTATCATGTTCATTTAATTATATATTTATTAAAATATAATTTTAAACTAATAAAATGGAAGTTTTAGTGTTACAGTATAACTCCCACCAACCCTGGCTGAAGTACACGACATATTCCTTGTGTAACGCTTGATGAATTGCTCACCAGATTCTCCACTTGCACAGAATTCAGAGACGGTACATCTATAAAATGACCATTATTTTGAGGATCATCCTTTGAATATTTTTGATCAATTATATAATTTTATATGAAACAAGAAACTCACATAGTCAAAATAATATGGTGAATCCATAAATATGTTGGGGAAACATGGGAACTAGAGGAAACCATGAATAAGAAGAACTTTTACCTATTATCTCCATATTTTTTAATACAAAATTTTGATCATGATATTTCTTAAGGGGGAATAATATAACAACATGAGAATTTAAAATACAACTATGTTTGGTAGCATATACACCATGCCTTAGTTTTTTTGTGAATTCTTTTTATTATTTAGAAAAGTCATTTTCTTAAAAAATTATTTTATTGTTTCTAGTGAGAAAATATTATAAATAATTATTAAACAATTATGAAATGTATTTTATAAAATAAAATGACTTTTTAATTCATCATATTATAATTAACTTAGGGTAAATTTTGGGCTTTTTTCATACATATTTCGTTTTAATGAATAGTGAAAAATATTGATTAGTATTGGAAACTATGTTTTCCAAGAAGTATTTACATTGTAAAATTAATTTTTGGATTAGTTATAAAAATGTAATTACTTTATTTTGATTAAAAATAGCATAAATAAGGTCTTTATAACTACTTTTATACTAGAATATGGTAGAAAAACATTTGTTTACATAAAAGGATTTTTCTATAGAAAAAAATCATTGGGTTTTTCATGTTTATATTAAATTAATTTATACCAATTAATTAAAATAGATAATTAATAGTGTATTCCATATCTAGATTATAAAGGTGTAAATTTGGAAAACAATATCCTTTTATTTAATGTCATTATGAATAGTGAACATAGTAAATAATTTCACAATGGTTAGGGTAAATATAGTAATTATAGCTGAAAAATAAAATAAAAAGTATTACAAAATGACCATAACACCTTCCTTTATTCGATCTGATGATTTTTGTGTTAATTTACATCCAATTTTAACAAATATGACATCTTGGAGACACATATACTTGATTTTGACCATTATAATTTTTAAGTAAAAGTTAAACTCAAAATTTCACTTTATTGATTTTAATTTCAATAATAATTTGTCACAATTATAAAGACAATTTATATTAGAATATAAGTACTTATTTGTAAGATAAATGATTTCAGATCTTGAGAATTTATCTTAAAATTTTGGGGATGAAATTATTTCCTTAAATTATTTTGTAATAATGAAAAAACATTTATTCAATTAATTTAAAAATAAAATTAATGATTGTAAATATGTTAAAAGGAACATAAATTGAATTCATCATTGTTTCACATTAATTTTGTAGAAAACAAATAACATATTAGATAAGATTTAATGGATTTTTTTATATTTTAATTATTTTCATGTTATTATCTTAGTCAAATGAAATTAATCATTCTAAAAAAGAAATGAATAATATTTTATAATAAATAATATTTTATTAAATAATTTAAAATTTCATTAATAAATTCATCATACATTTAATTTCTATATTCTTTAAAATATACACTATGGTCTATTTTTTCCAAAATTTATTTCCAGTATATGTATTGACACAAATAGATTAAGAAACATTGTTAACCTTGTACTTTCAAAAAGGGTTAATCTGAGTTGAAACAATGAGATATAGAAAACAACTAAATCTAATATTGTTCAAAAAAATTATATAATAGTATTTCTACCCATAATTTTTATATATTCAAATAATATCTATATATATCCTTTTTTAGTGAAAAATAATTTAATATTATATGGAATTATAACAGTGCCCCTCCCCTTACATATTAAATGGAACCTCATCTCATCTTTTAATAAAACTTTAATGTCCTTTATTTTGTTCAATAGATACCCAAATCCCTACCTAAAATCCACCATATGTTCAATAGGCCATAAATTGGTCATAATACCAGCCTTAGAGGGTCTAAGGTGGAAAATAACGGAAATAGTGTGAAGAAGAGGTATTTTATAAAGAAGAATGTTTAAGTTTTGTTTCTTCTTAAACATAGTTCAAATACTCATAAAACCTAATAAAATAATAACAATAGTAGCTTCCATATAATAATATGTTATTGTGTTAATATAATCACTTATATATATCTCTTATTACATCTAATGGGATACAAAATATTCAGTCATGTGTACAGAGAACTATCCCCTCGGAACATATATAATTCATTTTCCTTAACTTCCTATCATAGATGGTTATACATATGTATTTAAAAAAACAAATTATTTATGATTTTATTATTATTATATAATGGTTAATTATTAGTTACCCTTGTTTCATTCTATCCATCAAAAATTGATTCCATTTTCTTATGTACAAACTACCTACCATCTCCATGAACTGTGTAATTCATTTTTTATATATATCATCAGTGTATTTCTATAATTATATAGAATAATTATATATGATATTAATATAATGTCAAATATTTTGGGTATTATATACCCGTGATCAAATTATTAATCTCAAAGCTCCCAAACCAAAACATGCAAGAAAAACAAAGCAATTTTCACCCAGAATAATGATATTAATAAAAAATTATTAATAAAATGGTTGAAAGATATAATAATAAATTCATATATGGTATTATATATATGAGTATGATTAGACAATAAATTTATGAAAAATATTTATTTACTATTTAGGAGTTACAAATGTGTATAAAAAAATATGATTCTTAAGGTATGAGATCTCTCTGAACAAAAATTTTTGTTCTTCTCATGACTATTATCTCTGTAACACTTGTTATCTCTCCAATTGATGTTATGAATTTCCTAAAAATTTTATAATTATGTATAATATTTATATATATAGCTCATTGTACCTTTAATTATATTCACTACTAAAAAATAGGCATTTTACAACACTAAAATGGCCTTTATCAGTGTTAGAGAAAGCACTAACTACTGGAGTGAGACTAAAAGCATGAGTTTTTTATCAGTGATGAAAAACCCCAGATAATGAGTTTCATTATTATAAATGATAAAGGAACATTTATAACCACTTCTATAGGTTCCAATAATTGTTTCATTTATCTTTTCTTATAGAATCATTAACAATGGATCCCTTTATCATCACTTTCAAAAGAGCTGATAAAGTGGCATACTATAGTGTGTTGTTTCATCAAACTACCCCACTAGTGCAATGTGATATAACAACACAACTTCAGACCAAAAACACCAAAAATTTATAAAAATAAATTATGAATATATAGTTTAAATGTAGTGAATATAATCTATGATCATTTTCATAGTTTTGGTGATTTGATTTCATTTTAAACTAAAATGATAATAATATATTGATAAAATGCACGATGATTCATACCAGTAACATTGCACATCATATTGAGGTTAGGATAATTATTACACATTTGAAATTACTTATGGATCATTTTCCAAAAGTATCAAAATAATATGAATTTGTTGGCTTAGTTTTGAGTAAATATCTTGTCTTTTTTACAAAAATGTCATTTTAAACTGGAAACACATACTTTGACCCATACTGTTCATATCATGTGTTGATTGATGTGATACTAATTCCTACATGTCAAAAATTACTTATGAATAATTTTCCTAAATTATAATTACAATCTGAATGAGTTTCACGATTTTCAGTGAGGGACACTATTTGAACTAAAATATAGATTTTAAACAGATAATAGACACATTGAGACATAATGAATAGATCATGTATTATATTTAGGTTAGGCTAATTCTGAAACATCAAAAATGACTTATGTATCATTTTACAAAAGTATCAAAATAATATTAATGCATTTTCTCGGTTTTGAGTAGGTGAGTTGTCCTTTTTTCTAAAATTTATGTCAATTTTAAATAAAAAGGCGAACTTTGAGTCATATTTGTCACATAAGGAATCTAATTAATGTGAAAATAATTCTTAAACATCCCAAATGTATTATGGATCATTTTCATAAATTATAATAAAAAAATTATTTACTCGTTTTTTTAGTAGTTCAAATGTCTTTTTTACTAAAATGTCATTTTAAATTGGAAACATTCAGTTTGACCCATACCGATCAAATCATATATCATTTTTATGTGAGACTAGTTACTACTCATAAAAAAACATATGAATAAGTGACCTTTTTTATCAGGAATATATAATCATGTTTTATTAGTTTTAAATGAGTTAAATTTTTTGAACTAAACGGTCAGTTTTAAACTGATAACGGACACATTGAGTCTTACCGGACACACCGTGCTTTGAATTGAGGTGAGGAAGATTCCTTCATGTCAAAAATGAAATATGTATCATTTCCTTAAAGTATAAAAATAATATAAATTCCTTTTCTTGGTTTTTAGTAGATCAGTTGTCCATTTTATTAAAATTGATGTCATTTTAAATAAAAAGACTCACTCAGAGTCATATAGGTGACATCGTGCATCAGAATGAGGTATAAATAATTATTAGGCATCTCAAATGACATATGGATAATTTTCCTAAGTATCAAAACAATCTTAATGTGTTTGATCAGTTTTGAGTGTGTCACTTTTTTTACTAAAATGTCATTTTAAACAGGAAACATGCACTTTGACCTATACTGATCACATCATATATCAGTTTGATGTGAGATTGATTCCTAAATGTCACAAAGGAATTATGAATCGATGTACTAAATTATAAATAAAATACATTCTCATTTGATTTATTTTTATTGATTGAAATTTTTTGATCTAAACTATCAATTTTAAATATATAATGGTCTTATTGAGTAATAATGGTCACACCGAGCGTCGAATTGAGCTACAGAAAATTACTAAATGATTCAAATGACATATGGATTTTTAATGTCTCATAATTACCTTGTAATTTTTTAAAATTATATAAAATTATTTCGAGACCACATGCTCTAACGGCACGTAATTCCAATGCCTGATTATCCTGAAATGAAATTCTGATATTTTTTTAAAAGTACGTTCGGTAAACATGCAAACAGGTATTTTTTACTTTTGAACCGGTCTTTGGATCGAAATTTTGAGGGCACCTTTGAACTCAAAATGAAGGGATTCTCCTATAAAGGAATTAACTTCTATTGACAAGGGTCAGACGGAAAAGTTATTTTTTGGACTTTGCAGAAAATAATAAAATAACGTTAAAAAGTTATTTTATTTCTTTTATCAACCGTTAAGCAATGGACAATGATGATATGGTGTGGAGACGAGGTGACGATGAGGTGCATTAAAGGAAACCATTAATGGATTGTTAAGTTGCAGCATAATAGCTATGTTGTTTCATAAATGAAATTGTGTAACTGAAAAGTTGTGACGTGTTTCCTTTTTAATTAGCTAATGCATTGTAGATTGGGAGTTAGAACCATGGGAAAATCTTTAACGAACCATAAATGAGTTTCCTCTCCAATGAAGAATGACGAATGCTGGTAGAACGTCACCATATTTGGCGTGCCTCGTAGAATGAATCTAATAAGTGACAAATAATGTAAACCTCTTGAACCATTGAGGATAGAATGTTATGGTAAAGAACATCAAATGAGGTAGGGGTTATGGTTTCTTTGTGATTGTTTTTCTTTCCCCATTCTTCGTTCTAAAACAATGAATGTGGATCATCCCAAGAACAGGTGGACCCACAGATCATGTGTTCTTGAAGGAGGGTTCTTAGATTCGGGGACTTTAATGGTGGGTTAGATTCATGCGTTGAAATCCCAAACCTCCCATTTGATAATACACCTCTAATGCGGAGGGTGTGGCCCGACACAAACAAGGCTTGAGTCCCTCCGCCTTGCTTTTTATTGTGCATTCTTTGTAAACAAATTTTCCAAGATGGCGGTAAGGAACATCTGAGGTCATCGATGTCAAGAGGGAATTCCTCAGAGGCTATAGGAGTAAGTGTCATGAAGAAAGGACCACCAGAGCGCATCTAGTGGTATGTTAAAGTTCCTACTGGCGTGCTGGCGGTGGAAGCGGCATCGGCCGTGAGCTGGACAGTGGGGCATCTTGGCCATCGTAAGTACTGGCGGCTGACATAACAGTGTGCCCTGGTGGCGTGCCATGCAGTAGAGGCTATGGCCGCGTTACTAGATACCCATGTCGCCATGATGGAACCATGTTGAGTGGTCAACCCACAAACATGATTCGTGGGTGATGTGGATGGTGCGGCCTGTTTCACCGGCCGCGTGTGCTGAAGTTGGACATGGTTGTGTTGTGTTTGGATGGAGAATCCAACTTGATACGGTGTTCCTAACCCACACCTATGTCCTAGACCCACAACAGCAGCCAAGACCCGCACCAGTGGCCCAAACCCGCACCAGCAGCTCAGACCCGCCCCAGCGGGCCGGCCCCGCGCTGGTGGGCAGGACCCTCCCTATCAGACCGAACCCACCTTATTTGACCGAGATGGACCTATGGAACAATGATATGGGCCCAGAACAGACCATAATTTTTTCAGGTTGGGTCGACTCAGATAGGGAAGGATTGGATCGGTCTGATCGGGTCAGACCGTACCCAAACCCAACCAGCCTCGTTTTACTAAAACGCGTGTATCTCTCAAACCGGGTGCCTGATTGATGCGTCGTAAGTTGTTTTGGGACCCTTATTATGAGTAGGCCCTTCTGAGATACCCTATGTGAGTTTTGGAGGACTTTTTCATATGACTGGTTTGGATCGGACTTTCATCCAACCGGGCCTATTTTACAAAAATGACCACATATTACAGACCGGGCGTCTGTTCGACGCACCGTCTATAGCGTTGGGACCCTTACTATGAGATTGTCCTTAAATTACTCTATATGGGACTTTTTGGAGGTTTAGGTACAACCAATGGACCAAGTATAAGATCCTACAAAAATCAAGCGTGTTAGGTGCGGGAATCCAGTGGCTAGTTGTGACATGAAGAATAAAGAGCGACCCTTCATAGACCAGTATAAGAGCGGAATTTTGTGGATCACCATAAGAGAGACCCTTTTTGGATCATCATAAGAGCGAACCTTCATCGATCATCATATGAGAGACGCATCGTAGATCAGCATGATAGTGACCCTTTTTTTATCAGTAGTAGCACGACCCGTCGTGGATCATCCTTAGAGCGACCCGTCGTGGATCAGCCTTAGAGCGACCCATTGTGGATCTGCAATATAGAGGCCCTTTGTGGATAAGTAGTAGAGCGACCCTTAATGGATTAGAAAAAGAGCCTCTCAATATAATAATATTATCTATCTTTACAACTCATCATTATTAATTATATACATAAGTTATAGATGGTGTGATCTATTTCTTTTTCTTTGTGATTCATATTGAGATCTTTCATTGTGATATTTTTCTTTGTGGATTTATGTGGGACCCAAGTTGGTCTCGGGGTCCCTACTGATTATTGTTATACTCAAACCTACACAGGATTCATTTTCACCTATTTTATCTTATACAGATGATGGATATCTTTGACTGGGACTTGGGGAACCATTGCTAGACAGTGCTCAGAGATTGATCGGTAGACGTGGTGGGTTGTAGTGACATCTGACAATGAGTTGTACGTACCCTCTAGGTAGGATATTTGGTGTATGACCTTTAGAGATTGTACTTCTATTTTTGTACTTTCCTTTAAGTTAGTCTTGTATTCTGGCCCCTTTAATTTCAGTTTACACCTTTTACTCTCAGTGGTGGTACTTTGTGGTGGTTGTACGACTCTCATTCCTTTGTGGTTTTCTTTGTGCAATATTACCTATATGTTTGTGTACATGTTTAAAAGAAATTTCATCCCTTTTTGGGATATTTATTTTTGGTGATAGTCACCATCCCCTGTCCATTGGAAGTCAGGCTTGGGGTAGTCATGGAACGGGCCCTGGGGGATGGGTCGTGAAAAAGAGGTATCAGGGGAGGTTGGTTCTACCAAATGAAATAAGAGTCTATATTTTTTATGGAAGTAATAGTGTTATGTGTCATGAGTTTGTATTTTAATCTAGGGATTCCATTGTTGGTGTATCGGCTGACGTATCCATACATCAGGACCCTGAATTCTGTTTTTTGACTCGGTAAAAGAAAACACTGGTTGCAAGTGTTGTGGAAATTTTTTTCTCTTGATCTCTTTTTAGTCAGTTCACCAGGTATAACTTATTGATCATGGTGAATCTGTTCTCTTATAGGATTACCCCACAAAGATAGTCATTTAGGATTATAGTGAGGGATCACGATGATGTCCCACCAAGAGATGATGCGTCGGTTTAGGGAGCACTAACAATGATAGCACCTTCAGTTGGTGTACCAGCAGCACCACCACCTAGAGAGTATAAGTTTCTACCAGCCCCACCAGTGGATATTTCATGCCGAATGAGCATGCTGTAGAAGTTTTAGAGACATAGGCCTCCAAGTTTTCGAGGCAAGACAGATCCTCAGGTAGTTGAGGATTGGATAGAGGTAGTAATGCGGTTTTCTTGGCTGGTAGAGACACCTACAGATCAGATAGTGGTCCTAGCCGCTAGCCTTTTTCAGGGAATAGTAGGGAGATGGTGGATCTTAACACTCCATACAAATGAGGAGGCGACCCTTTATTGATTGGACTTTGATAGCCTCTTCAGAGTGGAGTTCATACCATCGATACTATGATCAGTTGGTATTCAGGTGCTACTGCACCTACAACAAGGTAGCCAGACTGTGGCCCAGTACTTGGCGAGGTTTACTGACCTCTCCTACTACTCTATCAACATGGCACAAGACCCTTCTTTAGAGACCATACCTTTGCGCAAGGACTCCAAAGAGAGATTAGGGTGTCGATGATTTCACTCAGTATCCCGAAGTAACCTGGAGTGCTAAAAAGAGCACTACTAGTGGAGAGATTCCTAGCCGAGTAGGCACCGACTATAAGAGCCTCCACTAAATGACTGGTGGACAATTCATCTATAGTAGGAAGTAGGCAGACGACGCAGAGGCCCAAACAGGCTAGACCTTCTGGAGGAATACCCTAGGATGCAGGTTCGGAGGTGCGGAGCTTGCGAGGCATAGGTGTTCAGTTGAGGGCTAGAATTTGTTACTCCTATGGCGGATAGGGGAACATAGCTCGCGAATATCCGACTCCCCACACAGATGATCATCAGATAGTCATGGTACCGCCAAGACAATTACATAGGTTTGCGCAAGGAGGTCCGTAGGATGGTGGACGTGGTAGGGGAGAACATCGAGTGGCAGGTGGTGTATGATGGTTCAAGGTACAACCACCACCACCCCTAGGTGGTCAACCATTGTATTATGGAGCCGGCAGATAGGGGTGAGTCCAACTTCAGGTCATGTAGGCCTATGACCATGGCGCTCCAGAGATGATTAGAGGTACGATCTGTGTCTACTCCACCTTAGCTGTTGTTATTATAGACACAGGTTCTCATCACACTTTCTATTACATGAACCTCATTCAAGGCTCAATGATTCTGGTGGAGTCGTTGGATTGATCCTTATGATTAGAGACACCTGCGGGGTGGGATTTGACGATTAAACACTGTTGACGGTAGTGTGAGATTGATATAGGAGGCAAGAGCTTCGTATGGGATATCATAGTAGAATTATTGGGGCCTTACGATTTCATCTTTGGTATGGACTGGTAATCTACTGTCAATTCTTAGATCGACCATTTTTAGGCACAAAGTGTGGTGTGTCCATAGGGATGGGACCTAGTTTTCCTTCACTAGTGAGAAGGGAACCTTTATAGAATAGTATGTTCTTTCTTGAGGGAGGGTGCAGCCGATAACTCACCAATTTTCTAGCCTCACCCTCAGTATGGTAGATGAGAGGATTCCAATAATTCTTCTAGTGATGGAGTAGTATGAGGATGTCTTTCTATAAGATGTATCAGGACTAACTCCTTATAGAGAGGTAGAATTATACATTGATTGATACCTAGAGATGACACCGATATATACACCTTCATATTGGATGGCTCCTGTGGAGTTCTGGGAGCTGAGAGTACAGTTGGAGGACTTTCAGAGGAAGGGCTTTGTGAGAGCCAGCATTTCACCATGGGCATCCCCTGTGTTGTTTTGCAAGAAGGAATATAAGAGATTGAGTATATGTGTGGACTTATGAAACCTGAACCAAATGACCATGAAGAAAAAGTATCAACTGCCAAGAATTGATGACCAATTCAATCATCCTAGGGGAGAGAGGTGGTTCTCGAAGATTAACCTCAGTTCAGGCTATCATCATCATTAGTTACGAGATTAAGGTGTACCAAATACAACCTTCAAATACTGGTACGACCACTAGGAGTTCATGGTGATGACCGTTGGCAAGACCAATGTCCCAGAAATATTCATGGGACTCATGAATAGGATCTTACAGCTATTCCTCGATCATTTCATGAAGGTATTCATTGAGGATGTCTTGGTGTAATCAGCATCGGAGGGGGAGCACACTACACACATACAGATAGTCCTGGATACACTCCAAGATCACCAGATTTATGGTAATCTCTCGAAGTTCCTGTTCTATATTTGGGAGGTCCATGTTCTAGGACAAGTCATCTCTGATATTGGAGTTGTAGTGGATCCAGAGAAGAAAGAGGCAGTGCTTTCTTGGGAGCCACCCAGAAGCATGAATGGGGTGCATAGTTTCTTGCAGTTGACTGGATACTACCA
Source organism: Viscum album (assembly GCA_963277665.1). Lineage (NCBI taxonomy): Eukaryota > Viridiplantae > Streptophyta > Magnoliopsida > Santalales > Viscaceae > Viscum > Viscum album. The sequence goes on from OY728161.1 coordinate 1,606,475,391, forward strand.
AAGGTTCATGGATGACTTCTCCAGATTAGAAGAACCTATGAAATCTTGGAAGATGAAATGAAAAACTATTGTGTGTTCTGATAAATTCCAGAAGATCTTCCAGTAGCTGAGACAGATCATGACCAGTGCTCCCATCTTGAGGTTTCCAGAGGAGGGAATTGACTACGTGGTATTCTGTGATGCATTAGGGACCAGACTGGGTTGTGTCTTGATGTATGAGTGAGTAGTGAATACCTAAATCTCATGGTAGTTGAGTCATCATGAGAAGAACAACATGACCCATGACCTGAAGTTAGCAGCAGTGGTCTTTTCCTTGATGATATGGCATCACTACTTGATTGGTGAACAGTTTACAATCTAATATGACCACAAGATTCTATGGTATATCTTCTCATAGAAGGACCTGAACACAAGACAATGACAATGGATAGATTTTTTCCAGGACTATGACTTTGAGATAGTATACACTCATGGGAAGGGGAACGTGGTGGCACACGCACTGATCGGGAGGTCTGGTTTACAACTACTGAGTGTGGTGACTGAGAAACTAATCGCGATGAAGATATCCTTCATAGATTTTGATTGAGTAGTTTACCTTCAGTATATGATGGTCACCCCCCACTCATAGAGAGATTTAGTGAAGCACAACTTTTGGATGATGACTGCGAGGCCCAACGTGCTCATATATCCTCAAGACATGCTCCTGGTAGATTTTTGATATGGGGATCACATCATACTTTTTAGAGGATGAACTATGGTACCATTGACATTATGGTAGGACGTGTTTAGGGAGTTCCATACATCCCCTTTGGTGGTACGTCCTAGTGTGGTGAAGATATACTAGGACCATTAACGTCAGTACTGGTGGTTAGGGATGAAGAATGTGGTGGCAGATTTCGTTTCATGATTCCTCACTTGTCATTTAATAAGGTCGAGCATTAGGTTCCAACAGGCTTGACCCAAAAATTCAAGGTACCAGAGTGGATGTGGTATGGTATCTCTTTGGATTTTGTGACAGGTTTATCATGCACGTCCAGGAGCCATGATTCTATATGGGTGATCGTTGACCGACTCACCAAGTCGGCTCACTTCCTTCCCATCTAAGAGTAAGGATCAGTAGAGGGGTTGGGGAGCCTCTACATGCAGGACATAGTAAATCTTCATGGGGTTCCTTTGAAGATTATCTCATATCATAATGCATGATTTACATCCTGAGTGTGGAAGGGTTGCATGAGGCCTTCGGGACTTAGCTATGCTTGAGCACAGATTTTCACCCCTATACTAATGGTCAGATGAAGTGGACCATACAGGCCTTGGAGGACATGATTCATGCTTGTGTCCTTGAAATTGGTCATAGTTGGGAGGACCAACTATCACTAGTATATTGTGCGTACAATAATATCTATCACTCCACCATTTTCATGGAACCATTTGAGGCCTTGTATGGGCGGACATGCAGATCACCTATATGCTGGAAAGACCTAGGGTAGTCAGCACTCATGGGTCTATAGTTAGTACAGGATACCAATGAGAATGTGAAGATCATTCAGGAGAGGATTAGTACTGTACAGATCAGAAAAAAGTCTTATGCCGACAAGAGATGGAGATTGTTGAGTTCGAGGGGGGGTGTATGTGTTCCTTCGGGTCTCACCCAGATGAGTATTGAAAATATTTGGCTGGGGAGGAAAGATATCTATGAGGTTCATCAAACCTTTCCTAATCCTTAGCAGAGTTGGTGAGGTGGTGTAGTTCCTAGCTCTTCCTCCACAGATGCACCGGGTGCCCGATGTTTTTCACGTGTCTCAACTTAGGAGTTACGTACATGATCAATCGCATGTCATCGACTGGGGAGAGCTGGAAATTGATGATGGGGTGACATTTACGGTGTTCCCGGTGGAGATGGAGGATCAACATGAGAATGTTCTTCATGGAAGGTTCATTCCTATTGTGCATGTACTTTGGAAGAATGGGAACCTCCATGAGAGAACATGGGAGCGAGATGTTCATATTTCTGCTCAGTACCCCCATTTGTTTTAATAGCCTTTGTTTTAGATTTCGGGGAACTAAATCCCTATTGTGGGAAAATGTAATATCCTAAAATTTTCATGTAATTTTTTTTAAATTATATGGAATTATTTCAACCCCACATGCTTGGATGGAACATGATTTAGAGGCACAGTGAGCTCAGAATGAAATTTTGAACTTTTTTGAAAAGTAGGTTTAGTAAATGTGTGAGCGGGTTTTTCTAAAATTTGAACCGGTGCTGGAATTGAAAATATGATGGTACTATTGAACTCGGAACACCAGGATTCTCCTAGAAAGGACTTAACATCAACCAAAAAGGGTTGGATGAAATAGTTATTTTTTGGACATTTCAAAAAATAATAAAAATAACCTTAAAAAGTTAATTGATTTATTTTCTCAACTGTTGAGTGACAGACGGTGACACTGCGGTGCGATGACGAGGCGATGAAGAGGCACCTTAAAGGAAACAACTTAATGAATTATTAAGATGCAGCATAACGGAAATGATTTGACGTGTTCTCTTTTTAATTAGCTAACACATTTGAGAGTGGGAATTAAAACCATTGGAAAATCTCTGACGAACCTCAAGAAAGTTTCCTCTACAATGAAGAATGATGAACGTCGGTGGAACATCATCGACTTCAACGTGCCTCGAAGAACGATGTCGATAATTGAAGAATGACATCAAACTCTTGAACCCTCATGTATGGAATGCTACAACAATCATCTTCTAATGAGTTAGGGGTTATTTTTTCTTTGTGATTTCTGTTTTTTCCTTGTTTTTCATTCTAAAACAACAAATGTGGATCAACCCACGAATAGGTTGATCTGTAGTTTGTGTGTTCTTGATAGAGGGTTGTTAAAATTGAATAAATTAATGGGAGGGTAGATTCATGCATTGAAATATCAAACATCCCATTTGATTATACACCTCTAACGTGGAGGGGGAGAGCCGACACAAACAAGGCCCAAGTCCCTTCTCCTTGTGTGTTCTTGTGTGTTCTTTGTAAACGGATTTTCCAAGATGGAATAAAGGCACATCTGAGTTATATATAGTGAAGATGGAGTTACCCAATGTCCGTAGATGCAAGTGGAGTGAAGAATCGACCATCAAAGCGCATCTGGTGGTCCATCGAAGTTCCTGCTGGTGGAGGAGGTTCCAGCTGCGAGCCAGACGGTGGGGCAGTAGGGACGCTGGTCGTGCCAGCGACACATCGAGAAGCAGAGGTGGCGGCGCTGGAAACCCATGGAGCCACACTGGCACTACTTTGACTGGTCAACCCACATAATTGGTCCCCAATTGATGTGGAGGGCATGGCCTATTTCCCCAAACGCATGTGCTGAATCCAGATGTGGTATTGATGCATCCGGATGGAGGAGCTGACCGGCTACGGTGGGCCGGGAAAATCAGTGGACCGGACCTGCACCAGTAGGCTGGACCCTCCCTATCAGGCCGGACCAGGCCCATGCCTAACTAGATCCGGGTCAGGTCAGGTCAGTATGATCGGGTCGAGTCTGGTCAATCTGACCAAGATGGACCAAACCCAGACCCAATTGGCTCACAGTTCCCTAAAACACCTGCATATCTCAAACCACGAATCTGATAGACGCACCATCAATGGCGTTGGGACTGATGTGATGAGACAGTATTTTTGAGATACCCTACATGAGTTTTGGAAGATGTTGGCATATAGCTGGGTTGGATCAGACTCGAATCCAACAGGGGCATTTTTACAAAAATGCCAATATCTTATCGACCAAGCATCTGTTCGATGTGTCGTCTATTGTGTTGGGACCCTTATGATAATAAAACCCTTTGGGTTACAATATGTGGTACTTTTTTGTAGTTTAGGTATGACTGATGACTCAATAAGAATATCCATTGGAAATCTAGCATGCAATGTGTGAGAATCTAGTGGTTGGTTGTGACGTAAAGAATGAAGAGGGACCCTTCATTGATCATCATAAGAGCGATCAATCATATATCAGCATAAGAGTGACCCTTCGTGAATCAGTATAAGAGTGAACTTTCATGGATCAGCATAATAATGAATCTTATGGATCTTCTTGACAACAACCCTTTGTGGATCAGTAGTAGCGCGACCTGTCGTCGATCAGCCGTAGAGCGTCCCATCAGGGATCATCAACAGAGAGACCCTTTGTGGATTGGAAGCAGAGCGACCCTTCGTAGATCAGTAGAATAGTATCTTAGAAGAATTAGATGATCTAGCTTTATAAATAATCATCTATAGTTTTTTACTTAATTTATACATGGTGTGAGCTGTGTCTTTTACATTGGTCTTCACTTTGATATCTTACTTTGTGGTATTCTCTTTTATGGATTTCTGTCAGACCCGAGTTGTTCTCAGGGTCCCTATTGAGTATTTTTATACTCACCCCTGCATGATCTTTTCTCGTACCTATTGTGTCTTGTGCATATGACGAAAAAATTTGACAGGGACTTGGGGAGCCAGGGCTAGACAGTTCTCAGAGGTGGATCGATAGGCATGGTGTCCTATAGTGACATCTGGTAGTGAATTATACCTATCCTTCAGGTAGGATCCTTGGCAGAAAACCTATATAGATTTTACTTATTTTTATGTAATTTCCTTTCAGTTGGGATTGTATTCTGACCCCTTTAATTTTAGTTTACACCTTTTACCCTTAGTGGTGGTACTTTGTGGTGGTTGTACAACTTTTTTTCCTTTGTAGTTTTCTTTGTGCATTATGCCCTATCTGTGTGTGTACAAGTTTAAAGGAAATTTATTTCCTTTTTGGAAATTAATTTTCGGTGCTAGTCACCATCCCCTGGCCTTTGGAAGGTGGGCTTGGGTTAGTCATGACACGGGCCTCATGGGACGGGTCGTCACAGGATTCCATCCCTACATTTGAAAGAAGAATAGGTCCCCATTGGACTTTTTTTCAATCACATAATACCCTCTCTTTTTTAATAAAATAAAATCTATTAAAACCCCATTTTTTATAAAAACCCATTTATAAAAAAATCTTCAAACAATTATTGGATAAAAATTTTATTCTGATCCTTGTGGATTAATTAGAGTATAAAAATGAAATTAATTCATCATTAACTTTTCTTCACATCAAATCAAATAAATTAATTTCAGTAACATATAATCTTCATATGAAATTGAACTTTTTCAACCCCATACACTTGGGTTGTGCATCACTATAGTTGCATATTCTAATTCATTAATCTACACCCTCTCTATTTCTTTCTCACCCTTCACCCTATCATTTCTCTAGTTGTTGGGATATTTTCTCTAGAAGGAGTTGGTGGTAATGGAGGAATCAAGTTAATCTCTAGTGTTAATTGTGTTATTATCACAAATTAGATGCATTTACCATTTTATAGAACACAATTAAGTAAAATTATCAACCCCATCAGCTCATCTCCCAAACATTTATCACTGCATTTTATTGTTTAACACATATACTCCATTTCTTGTTGATATGACCCAATTTTTCTTGTAATACTCTAAGTAGTACTCATACATGGGATGAATAATGCTTATATTAATACAATGAACATAAATTAAATGGGAGATTAGCCTCAATGTAATAAATTTCAATAATAAATTTTTGGGAGATGAAGCTAATGAGGATGACAATGGTACATCATTGTTTTCTCCAAATGGGGAAATGCCTCCAATTTGTGAGAATTAAACCATTGTAACTAGTTATTAAGTCAAAATATCCATTGCCACAAACTCCTTCTAGAGAAAATCTAAAAATAACCAATTAAAAAATAGAGTAAAGTGTGGGAATGAAATGGATAGGGAAAAGATAAAATAATCATAATATGCAACTGTAGTGTTGTGTATATTGGGGGGGACTTCAGTTGGTACAATGTAATTTCAGCTGAATATAATATGTTACTGAAATTAATTTATTTTATTTTATGTGTAGGATGAGTTAATGATGAATTACTTCCATTTATATCATTGAATTTATCCATAATGATCAGAAAACAGTAATAAAATAATTGGTTGGGGATTTTTTTAGTTGTTTTTTTGATAAGTCCTGGTTTTGTTAATAGGATTTATTTTATAAAAAAATTATAGGGTTTTATATGATTGGAAAAAGAGGTCTATGGAGGTGTGTACTCCGTTCATGCTTACCTCAATATGCATTCATCTTGAATGGGGTTCACACCTTCCATTGTCAAAAACAATAAAATGGAGGTCACTCCTCATTCGATACATAGATAAATAAAGTGAATCTACCTAAATATTATACATATATGTAAGTTATATATATATTTATTATATTATTAACTTTATTTTAATATAATTATATAAATATGTACATTATATATAATATTTAAATTTATTTAAAAATAAAATATATTATTAGATATATATATATATTACTAATATTTATAATAAAACTAAAAAAATACTATTAATAATATTTTTTAAATTATATCAATTATAAATAATTATTATTTTGGGAAATTATGTATAAAATATAATTATTTAAATTTTGGAACGTTTAATTATTTCAAAAAATGTATATATAGTTTCATAATTTTATTATTTTGAAAGTAACATGAGCTTATAAAATTTTATTGGTTATTTGAGTATAAATTATATTACTATTAATTAATTGTATATATAGACATAAAATGTACATATAGTCCTAAAATGATGAATACCAAAAAATAATTTCTAATATATAGAATTTGATAACACCAAACCTATTTTTTTTGGAAAAAATGATGTATCAACCCTAAGGGTTCTAGGGAGTTCCATAAAGAAGTCAGCATAAACAATAATACACATCAACAAGATATATCAGAAACAAAGGAGAACAACACACAAACCTTGCAACGTCTATACCATACACATTTAAACACACACCCACAAATATATATATATATATATATCATGGAATTTATAATACTCATAATTGAAAAACAAATTCACATTTAAACATAATTTCTAATGAAAATAAATATAATCCCTACCTAATTTTCAAATACAGTACCTTAATTTGTGAATAAATAATTATAAAACCACCCTTACATTATATTTTATAAACACACACACACACACACACACACACATATATATATATATATATGGAATGATATATATTTACACACACACACACACATATATATATATATCTCATTATAAAATAAACATAAATTGATAAAAATATATGTAACCCTTACAGTAAAAAATCACAACGTAGTAAAATAAATTCATCACCATACTTAATTTAGAAATAAGGATCCAATGGAATTAAATATATACTGTATCACCATCATAATTTTATTAAAATAAAACCAAACAATTATAAAAAATATTAAGGAAAAACCCTTATATCATAATATTAAAAAAATTAAATAAATAAATTCCCTAACATGAATTGCATAAAATCAACTTCTGTTACTGCTTGACACCATCATTAGACTACAAATTGGTTGGCTATATCAATTTTTTCTTAACCTATAAAGGAATTTGATTCAAAAAAGTAAGGAAAGATACGGTAATGATATATACAACAAATAAAATAGATTCAAAAAAAAATTTAAAAGACCAAAGTAGTATGTCAAAAATAGTAGTCAAGAAAAAATGGATCATGAATAAATGAATATAATTATACAACAATTAGATCATAAATACTGAAAGAAATTCGGAACCTGCATTCGAAAACACATGCCTACCACACTAGGTTGAAGAAAATATGAGACCCTCTGATCCAGAACTCGATTTTTTCTTCGGAAACTATAACTGCAACTGAACACTGAATGTTGGAAGATGTTCAAGAAACTTGAGGCAGTTGGATTGTGTGATTCGAGTGGGTTTGTGAGATTCGAGCTTCAATTCACCAAGCAGGAGAACCGGCAATGGGTGGCTTCAGTGGAAATATTCTGATATCACGAAGGGTTCACAACAGGTTAGTTTTTCAAATTATATCAGAACGATTTTATCAGTTCTTATTATTTAAGTGATGATAAAAGGCATTTTTATCAGTGTTTTTTATCACTGATATTTGTAGGTCTTTATCCGTGCTAATTTTTTAGTTCTCTTAAATATGACTTTTTCAGTGCTTTTTTAGCAATGATAACCCATCATCTCAACACTTATTATTTATGAGATGATATAGTAATTATAATTATAATTACAAATAACAAAATTTGTAAATACATATATATAATTTATAAATAAATATAAATATAAACACTGAAAATATATTCCTTATTTAAATATATCTATTATAATTTAATAATTATATAAATATATAATTATATATTTATAATTTTATAAACATTTTTAAAAAATAATATTTATATCATTATATATATTAATATTATTATATATATAATATATATATATATATATAAATATAGTAAATATATTCATTATTTATGTAAATTTATTATAAATTTAATAATTATTTAAATATGTATAATTATTTATTTATAATTATATAACTAATTTTAATAAAATGTTTATTTATTTATAATTAAAAATATAGTATTTTATAAATATAGTATGTACATTTTAAAATAAATTTATTTTTAAATATTTTTTTATTAATAATTTTTTTCAACTATTTTTTAACATTATTCATGATTATGTAATTTTAAGTGCATGCATGTAAAAATTGAGTGAAATTGAATAAATAAAAAATAAATACACTTTAATAATATTGAAAAAATGGATAAGTTTTGTGTGTGTACATTGTATATAAAAAATCAATAATTGAATATTTTTTAAATCAATATATAACAAATTTGATTAATGATAAATTGAAAAATCAAATGATATTCAATTATATGTCCATTAATCTTTGAAATTAGTCAACATTTTTATTTCGTATTTATTTTTAATTATAAACCATTATTCACTAAATATAGTGCATAAATGTTTTGTAATATATAAATCGTATGTATATACATTAATATATATATATATATATATATATATTATTTAATAACATTCTCAATAATAATATAATTAGTACAATGTTTAATATTTTCTCAATTTACTTATTTTAAATTTTAATTTGTTTAATTTTCATTTTTCATATCTATATATTTAATTCATACTATTTATTTGATTTATAATTTATATTTATTATAATCAATTTATTCATTTTTATCAATAATTATTTAAATAATAAAATTTATAATATTTTTTTCTAATAAACTCATTTTTTATTTTTTATTTATTTAATTATTTCATTTTATTTATTCATAGCTTTATCATTTTTTAAAAAGCACTGACAAAGGAATTATTTATGAGTGCTAAAAATATAGAGCAAATAATGGGTCCCCTTTATTAGTGCTAAAAACAATGTGCTAATAAAGGTTACCCTTTAACATCACTAAAAAAAGAAATGATAAGGATTTTAATTTATTAGCGTTTTCTTTAGCACTAATAATTATGCAATTTATCATTGACTTTTTTTAACAATAATAAATACCAATGATATTAAATACTGGTTTTGTAGTTGTGATGGGTAATTTGTTCTATAAATTCATTTATCAAATTCATTCTATAAAATCAAACCAAATTAATGTGAACTTTTTAGTCCCTCAATCTCTTAATGTAATTCTCATTTAATGTTTTTATTCCCAAATGAACACCTTATTTTCTAACTATTGTTAATATACTCAGAAATGAAAATCCATTATATTTAAATCGTCTTCATCCTTAGAAACTTTATGAAATTTAATTTATTATGATGTGAGGAAGGATTATGCATTCCATTTCATTCCATGAGTATTTCTTATGATTATGAATTATGGTTGATTTCCTTTTATGGAACACATAATATTGAACATGTTTCTATGGTAGGAATTAGATATTACTCACATTCATTTGGAAAAGTGTTTGTATCATGAGACATTTTTTATGGGATTAGGGAGTAAACCTAATCCATGATGAGACTCTGTCAACTATGTGATGTGGCCATGGTTGTTATTCTAACATCCCGGTTCTGGAAGCTACCCAGAGGTGCCCCGTACCCGGTTGGTCATATGGCCTCAAGCGCATTTCCCTGAAATCTAGAGGTAGCTGACTAGCAGTGAGGGCCTTGGTTGTGATAGTGGGGAAACTATGCCCTCATTGGCAGAGTAACACAGCAGAAATAAAACAGATATTAATAGAGAAAGCAGTAACAATACCATAAAACAGTAAACAGCGTAAGACTAGAAGTAGTAACAACTGAGTACATATAAATATAAATGATGCATGATACATATGTCTATGAAAGCATCCAAACAAGTCACAATGCTTTAATAAAATACTAAAACAAAGTACAAAGAAAATCATGTAAACATCTCCACAACATCACAAGCCTCAGCTTGGTCCCGTGCTCCCCCACTCCACAGCAATCAAGTACCTAAAGTAGAATGGTGCTTTCCCTTATCTATACCTGCAGTAAAAAAATCTATTTGGGCCCAAAAGGATGACCGAAACAGGGTTTGAGACGAATCCCAATAGTCAATATCCCAATGATATATTCCTAATAGTCCGTGTATATATATGGCAGGAAATAAACAAAATGAAGCAGTAAACAAGGAAGTAAACATAGTAACAATCCTACAAATTCAATTGAATTCATTTTTATATATCAAGAGAAACCAATAAAAATCAAGTAACCCTATGGGAATTAATCACGACCTAACCCCTCCGGTTCAACCAAACAACCACAAGAAACCCTCTGGGAAGTAAACACAATCTAACCCCTCTGGTTCAACTTTAGCAATGACTCTCTGAGGAAGCTCTCACTACCAATTCCCATTGTGGTCTCATATCAATAAATTATAGTCACTCTAAGGAAGCACCCAATGTCCAATTCCCCCTGTTCCTGGTATCGATAAAACTACAGAAACTCTGAGGGAGCACTTACATCCATCCTCCTTGTGGTCTTACAACATAAAAGTAAACAGACACTCTGAGGAAGCCCTCAACATCAATTCTCCCAATGGTCTACTGAACCAGGTTCCCACAACCATTTGTAAGTCAATCGTGCACAACGATACATGGTAGGAAATTTAAACATCAAGAACTACATGGATAAACAATCCACAACATATAAGATAAAATCACTTCATCCTAACAATACTAGGCATGGAAAACAAAGCAGCATCCTAACAAGAAAAGCTAGACCAAACTGTCAAAACAAGTAAACATGGTAAAAAACATCCATATCATGATTAAGTTAACACTATACATAAACAATTAACTTCTATCCAAACAAAAAAGGAATAGTAGTAAATAACAGGGATAACACCCATAAACACACAATACCCTGAATAAGGGTATTGGTCACTTTTGCATATATAACTCAAGGAATAACTACAGAAAGGCACAAATCACCTACCTCGATGTTGTGAGATCGATATACGTGAACCTTAGGCCTTGAATCACCCTAGAATGTCGTAGATCTACAAAAACTCTAAAAACGTTGAACCGAGGATATCTCTTAAAAGATAATAAAATAGGAAACGAGGTTCTATAAGAAGGAAGAACTCACTGATGCGATTCCATTGAAACCGACGGAGTTCGGATCAAAGAATAGATGGCGAGTTGGGGGCTTGGAAAATATATGGTGGTTTCATTCACTCCCAGACAAGATAGGTTGAGAAGAAGATGGTTATGTCCATCAGACGCGACCTTGGTCCATTTAATGAAATAAAAAGAAAGTACAATGCATGTTATGTAAAATTACACGGCATGTACTTTCATTTTCTGAATGCCGCTTTAGGTGGTCTCTAGGTCACCACACACGACCCTGTACTTGGCCATTACATGGCCAGTACACGGTCACTCATGGAAACCAGGTACACTGCATGTACTTATAAGTACACAGCGTGTACTCCTGAAATTTCCAGAAACTCCACTTTTTCTAGAAAACAACAAGAAAATAAAGACATACCTGAAAGGAAGATCCAGGTTCTTAGAAACCCCCCCCCCATATAAATTCTTCCCCAAATTTCCCTAGAAAGGCGGTGTAGAAGAAGAAACCTCAAATATATCTGGCCACTGTGATCGTACAGTGGCCTCCCTCTCCCATGTCTCATCCTATACTCGCTCGTGCTGCCAAAGCACCCATACCAGAGGAATAGACCAGCCGCATAGAACCATCACACTTCGATCAATAATCTGGATAGGTTGCTCCTCTAAGGATGCTTCCACCTCTAACTCAACCTCCTTAGGTTGGAAAACATGATACATGTCTGAGAAGTAACGTTAGATCTAAGAAACAAGGAACACATCATGCATTTTCTGATACCTCTAAGGTAACTGTAGCTGATAGGCAACCGGTCTCACTCTCTCCAAAATCTCAAGAAGTCTAACGTACCTCAGTGAATGTTTACCATGCCTCATAATCCGAATGTGTCCCAACCACTGTGTGACACATAGGAAAACCTAATCTCCAGCCTCAAAATCTAGAGGATGTATCCTTAAATCAGTATAAGACTTTTGTCGTGACTGTGCAGTAGTCATCCTCTTATGAATCAACTATATCTGCTATGTGGTCTCCTAGAAAAGTCAAGGTCACATCATAGCTGCTTTTCCTGCCTCCAGCCAACATAAGGGTGATCAGCATGGCCTACCGTACAAAGATTCAAAAGGGGCCATCTGAATAGTTTCTTGAAAACTATTATTGTAGGAAAACTCCACAAGAGTTAATTGCTTCTCCCAAGAACCTCCAAAATCTAGGATGCATGCTTGATGCATGTCCTCAAGCACCTGAATTGTACACTCAGACTAGCCATCTATCTGGGGGTGGTAAGTTGTACTCAAAAGTACCTTTGTACCCAAATCCCTCTGAAGTCCCTTCTAAACCCGAGAAGTAAAATGGGAATCACTGTCTGAAACAATGGACTATGGAACCCCATGTAGACGTAGAGTCTCTCGGATGTACAACCTTCCCATCTCATCAACACTGAAGGTCTCCTTGATCGGGAAGAAGTGAGAAACCTTCGTGATTCTTTCAATGAAAACCCAAAATACATCATTCCCTCAAGGATACCTTGTTAAACCCATCACAAATTCCATCGCGACATCATTCCAGTTCCACTCGAGAATGGGTAAATACTGCAAAATCCCTGTTGGTCGCTGATACTCCACCTTCACCTGCTAATAGGTTAAACATCTTATGACAAACCCAACAATATTTCTCTTCATAACAGGCCACCAATATTGATGGTGTAGATAAAAATACATCTTCATGAAACCAGGATGAACTGACCAAATTGATGAATGAATGCCTCGCATCAGATCCTCATGTATGTCTTCTAACACCCATACGCTCCCATGAAAATGCAAGATCTCATCATCACCTATGGTCCATCCTGGAATGGGTTCCCCTCCTAACACACTATCCTGTAGGACTAGGCCTTCATAATCTGATATCTTCCTCATTCTCACTTGGTCAAGAATAGTATAGGTAACAGCTACATAAGATAGAAATGGCTACCCATGTTTTTCATGCACCTCCAAATTCATCTTAGAGAATAGAGCCATAAGCTTCCACTCACTACTAGCCTCCTGAACTGCATGTATCTGAGTTCTCCTACTCAACACATCATCCACCGTGTTTCCCTTTCTAGGCGTGTAGGTAAGCTCAAAGTCAAAAGAATGAAGGTACTCAACCAACCTTTGCTGTCTCAAATTCAGGTCACATTGAGTGAAGATATACTTGAGACTTTTGTGGTCAGTGAAAACCACAAAATTCTCTCCCAAAAGTTAGTGTCTCCAATTGCATAAATCATGAACGACTATAGCTTGATCAAGATCGTGCATTGGGTAGTTCCTCTCTTGTGGCCTCAATTGTCGAGACATGTATGCAAAAAACCCTTCTCCCAGCATAAGCAATGCTCCCAGCTCAATACCTGATGCATCATAGTAAACAGTATAGATCTTTCATGGATCTGGAAATACTAGTATCATTATAGAAGTCAACCTCCCTTTCATCTCCTAAAAGGCTGAATCACAAGTATCTGACCCCAAGTACTTCTCACCCTTCTTAGTCAGGCCCTTCAGTGGCACTGTTAAGCATGAAAAGTTCTATATAAAATGCCTGTAGTAACCAGCCAACCCTAGAAAACTCCATACCTCAAAGACATTATTCCGCTGCTACAAAGAAACTAATACTCTCACTTTCTCTGGGTCTACTGATACTCTTGTCTCTGAGGTAACATGACCCAAGAAGTGAATCTGGTCCATCCAAAAGTGGCATTTTGAGAGCTTAGCATGTAACTGATTCTCTCTCAATGTACTCAAAATGATCTCAAGATGTGTGGTATGGTCGTGTCGAGTGTAAGAGTACACCAAGATATCATCCACGAATACCACCATGAATGAATCCAAGTATGGATGGAACACTCGGTTCATCAATGGCATGAAAAATATAGGCTCATTTGTGAGACTTAATGGCATAACCACATACTTGTATAGACCATACCTGCTCTAAAAGGCTTTAAGAGGTACATCTGATGGTCTAACGTGCTACTGATGGTAACCAGATCTCAATTCAATCTTCGGGAACACCAGGGCTCCTAGAAGTTGATCAAAGAGATCATAAATCATCAGCAAGGGATATCAGTTCTTGACAGTCAACTGGTTCAACTTCCAATAATCCACACAAATTCTGAGGGTACCGTCCGCCTTCTTCGCAAACAGGATAGGTGAACCCCAAGGAGAAGTACTGGGTTGGATGAAACCCTTTACCTATAACTCCTCTATCTTCTTCTTGAGCTCCTGCAAATCTGGTGTAGCCATCCTATAAGGAGGAATAGACATCGGTGTCACTCCTGGAACAAGCTCAATAGAAAATTCCACCCCTCCCTCTAGAGGAAAACCTGAAAATTCATCTAGAAAGACATCCCAGAAAAGATCCCCCACTAGAGGAAAGTCCATTTGTGAAGTCCCATGGTCATCCAGATATATACTAGCAATATGGGCTCTAACTCCTCCCAACCCATGATGCTCAAGTCCCGCTATGCTCACCATTACATCCCATTTTCCCTTATGAAGAAACGATCCACCCTATAGATATGTGAAACTCACCCTATGGTGATAGCAATCAACAACTACCTAACTAGTCCATTCTGAGAATGACATCATAGCATGTCATCTCTAGGATATAGAGGTCCCAAAAGAAGTGACATCCACCAACCTCTAGAGGTAACTCCTTGCACTAACTTACACTAGGTGTTCTAGTCCCCAACGGAGTGTCTAATGTCAAGATATTAGCGGATGTAAAGATACAGAGCCCAAGGCTCTCCACAACAGGGACAGATATAAAGATATGGGAAGCCCCTGTATAGAAAAGATAAGAATCTGAAACTGAGGCAACAATGATCGTACCTTGAGCTGTAGAGGGTTTGGGATCCTACTACGGATAGGTCCACTCCACTGACAAAGTCTAACCTGCACTATGGCCCTATAACCCTACATAACCACCCTAATCTGATCCACCATGTTGTCATTGAAAGCCTGATGACTAGCTACCAAATCTGTGACCTCCACCTTGGCTTGAACGACTTGAAGAACTCCAATTCCCTAACTAATGAGAAACTATTGGTGTTGCTCCTGAATGTGGATTCATAGCCGAAAACCTATCACCAGCTGATGGTGAAAAAAACTGACAGAAAATCTGAAGATGACCCGTTTGCAGTAATATTGGCACTCCACTGGGTCTCTCGGGCAATGTGGCTTTATATTCCCGCTCTTCCCACAATGGTAGCACACCACCTGGATACAAGAATAAGTGTCCCTCCTCCTTAGATCCCCACACGAAGACTCCCTATGGCGCTTCCTACTATCATTAGGAGGGATACCAACTCCGGATATCAAACTGGCCTGGCTCACCACTCCAAAATCCCTTAGATGGTGCTCTGTGATTACTGTCTGGTTGACTATAGATGTGATGGAAGTCAACATGATGATGTTCACCTGATATCAGATGTTGTTCCGGAGACCATCCTCAAACTCCCTTTCCAGTAATAACTCATCACCTCCTAGAATAGGCGTAAAGCGCTGCAGCTTTGTGAAGAGAGAAGAATACACCCTAACTGAAAGAGTACCCTCTCTAGACTCATGAACTCTCAGGTTCGATCGGCCCTCAAATACTCTGGGTAGAAGTAGTCATAAAAGGAATGCTAAAACTCATCCCACACCATGACCTACTGGATTCCTGCCTATGAGATCACATCCCACCATCTCCTGATAGAATTCCGAAGCATATACGTAGTGAGCTTCACCCTCTTATCTGAAGGCATCTCGAGATGCTCGAAGATAGAAAGCATGGATTTTAACTATGACTCTGCAGCCTGAGGTCCTCCTTCACCTATGAAGGTGGGGGGATACTGCTACTTGAAAACCCACATCAACTCTGCCATAGAAGGGGAAGGATGCGGTACTCCTCCGAAGGTCTGTATAAACCACATAATCCCCTTTCGGAACTGTGCATCAGCACCTATTTCCAGAATGATGGCTGGTGCCGAGACTGGAACAACTGGAGGATCTACGGGTATTCCTTGATCAGACATATCCAGTGTTTGATCACTTCCCTGTAACTGGCGGACAATTGGAGGGCGTCTCGGTGGCATGACTCTGTAAGGTCAAGTGCAAACCAAAGATCAACATTAATAGGTATTGAAACATAGAATTATAAAAGGGGAACAAGAGAAAGAAAGCATTAGAGTTTTTCAAAACATGGATACACGGTGTGTAAAATTCCTACACAGTGTGTTCCCTTAAGCCTTCACATGGGCGTGTACTTTTTCCAACCCAGGTCTTGTAACACCCAAAACACATAGCGTGTTGTCCTAACACATGGTGTGTACTTGAATACTCTTTCCCTACCTGAGTTCTTCTATATTGCTAGGCCATACGGTTTACCTAGAACAAGACTACACGGTGTGTTAGTGCCAGACACGGCGTGTACCAGACAAACTTCACCGACCCATGTTGTTTGTTATGCGGCCAGTTACATGGCTGAATCTACATGGTGTGTTTGTTCCAGACATGGTGTGTACTAGAAAGATTTCACCGACCCGTGTTGTTTGCTACATAGTTGAATACATGGGCTACACTACACGGCATGTTCAATATTGAAACGGCATGCATAACTTGTGTTTTATCCATCTGTGTCGTTAGTCACATAGGTGGAAACATGGTATTCACAACACGGCATGTACATCAGTAACACGACATGTTCCACCAAATATTTCCCAACCCTGTGTCTCTGTCCACACAACCAGTGACACTGTTAGAGACTATAAGTCATGTACATACAATACACGGCGTGTACTTAAGAAAAATAGTTCCTTCCCGAACAGGACACATGGCGTGTATTTATCATTAAATTCCATATATTCTGGGTTCTTCTGGATAGTAAGCCTCAGAAACTACATTGGAACCCAGAAAAACACAGAAATAAACATTTAAAGTGCTAAATTCTGATCCGTGAGGGCCCATACTCCCCGCAAATCAAAGCTTGGAATCTTATGGATGTCATTTTCAAGCATAACATTGTAATGATCCACCAAATTATGATCCATGAGGGCCCATAACACCTCAAGAACCAATGTTTGGCATTTATTCAAAAAAACCATACACAAACCAATACCTTATCAAAAAGCAAGTATTCTTTCAAGGCATCTATCACAACAGTATGCATATCTAGCACAACATCTATCACAACAACATGCAATCACTAATGCACCCTAAATGGCATGGAAAAAATGCATGAAATGTGATCTATAGCAAGTTCCTATATGATGAATGAGATGGAATACCCTCATCTCATTGGGTTGAAATAGAAATAGAACCTCAATAACATCAATGATAACACCATAATACATGTGAATCACCCAACAGTGAAATCAAATCAACTGTAAAATTTAAAAACAATAAAAATTACAACAACCAAGGTAAATTGGCTTGTCAATGTACATGGGTTAGCTAATCCTGAGCATAGCTTATTAAAAACTACCGATCGATTCTTATCCCTGGGTTTAGGCTCCAAACAATAAGTCAAGAAGAATATAATTCCTCTGATACCACTTTGTAACGTCCCGATTATGGAAGCCGCCCAGAGGTGCCCCATAACCGGTTAGTCACATGGTCTCAAACGCATTTCCCTAATCGCCAAAGGCTGCCAACTAGTAGGGAGGGCCTTCAGTGTGATAGTGGAGAAACTATGCCCTCATTGGCAGAGTAACACAGTGGAAGTAAAATAGATAGTAATAGCAGAAGCAGTAATAATACCATAAAACAGTAAACAGTGGAAGATTTGAAGTAATACCAACTGAGAACATATAAATATATATGATGCAAGATACATATGTGTAGGAAAGAAGCCAAACAATTCACAATGATGGAATACAATACTAAACCAAAGTACAAAGAAAAACAAGTAAACAGCTCCACAATATCGCAAGCCTCATTTTGGTCTCATGCTCCCCAACTCCATAGTAATCAAGTACCTGAAGTAGAAGGACGCTTTCCCTTATCTATACCTACAGCAATATAATCATTTTGGGCCCAAAATCATGACCCAAACAGGGTGTGAGACGAATCCCAGTAGGCAACCACCCAAATATCTGTTCATAATAGTTAGTGAATATATATGGCAAGTAATAAATAAAATGAAGCAGTAAACAAGGATGTACACATAGTAATAATCCATAAAATTAAATTGCTTTCATTTTTATATATCAAGAGAAACCAATCAAAATAAGGTAACCAAATGGGATGTACTTACAGCCTAACCCCTCTTGTTCAACCAAACAACCACAAGAAACCCTCTGTTAAGTACACACAGTCTAACCCCTCTGGTTTAGCTTTAGCAAAGACTCTCTAAGGAAGAACTCACTGTCAATTCCCCCTATGGTCTCGTATCGGTAACTAATAGGCACTATGAGGAAGAACTCAATGTCCAATTCCCCCTGTGGCCTATATCGGGGAAACTACAGACACTCTGAGGGATCACTTACGCCTATCCCCCTTATGGTCTAGCAACATAAATGTAAACAGACACTCTAGAGAAGCCCTCAACGTCAATTCTCTCTATGATCTACTACACTAGGTTACCAAAGCCCTGTGTAAGTCAATCCTACACAAAAATACATGTCATCCAAAGTAAACCTCAATAAATACTTGTCTAAACAATCCACAGCATATCAGATAAAATCACTCCATCCTAACAATACTAGGCATGGAAAACAAAGTAGCATCCTAACAGGAAAAGCTAGACCAAACGGTCAAAACAAGAAAACATGGGGAAAATCCTTATCATGGAAAAGTTAACCCTATTTATAAACAATTAACCTCTATACCAACAAACAAGTCATAGCAGGTAATAACAGGGCTAACACCCATAAACACGCAACACCCCAAACAGGGGTATTGGGAACTTTTGAACATATAAATCAAGGAATAACTACGGAAAGGCACAAACCACCTACCTCAGTGTCGTGAGATCAATATACATTAATCTTAGGCCTTTAAACACCCTTGAATTCCGTAGATCTACAAAAACACTAAAAACGTTCAACCGAGGATATCACGTGAAAGAGAAGAAAATAAGAAATGAGGTTCTAGAATAAATAATAACTCACTGATGTGATTCCAATGCAACTAAAGGAGTCTGGATCGGAGAACAGACGGTGATTTGGGGGATAAATGAATATATGGCGGTATCATTCACTCCTAGATGAGATAGGTTGAGAAAAATATTGTTTTTTCCATCAGACATGACCCAGGACCATTGAATGAAATAAAAATAAAGTACACTACGTGTTCTTTAAAAGTACACAGCATATACTTACCTTTTCCGCCCTCCAATTTCGGCAGTCTCCAGGTCACCACACACTTCCATGTACTCATCTGTTACACGGCTAGTACACGGTCACCTACAGCAACCCTATACATTGCATGTACTTATAAGTACATGGCGTGTACTCCTGAAATTTCCAAAAACTACTCTTTTTTCTCAAAAACAACCAGAAAATAAAAACATACTTGAATGGAAGATTCAGATTCTTACAGTTATCTTGGACATATGTTTATTTTTTTTGACTTTCGACTATATTTCTAATCATTCCATGATCTTATTATTCTATTTTATTTGTATTAAGATTCCATATGATTACCCATGGGCCTTCGATTTTATGATATCATTTTCTACCTTTTGACTCAGACGTTATTCTTCCTTATCTTGTTTACTCACTTCCATTTTTTATCTTACTCTTTATATAAATGTATTACCAATGTTATACAATACAGTTTTAGGAGAAAATGGTATTCATGAGCACATTATGGGGATCTAAATCAACAAATTTTATTTTCATGTTGATTTTTTACATACATAGTCTTCCAAAATCAAAAGTTTTTTTAACCTTGTTTTTTTATTTAATGAATATTTATCTTAAAAATAATGTAATAATATTTCATTTATATAATATAAATGATCACTTAAGAATAACATAAGTATAATGGTTTTGAGAAAATGAGCTTAAAATTTGATGAAATAAACCCAGTATCTGTTATATCATAATCATTAGTCATGGAAAAATTATTGGAATTTATAAGGAATGAATAAAAAATGAATCAATGTACATGGGACAAGATTTCATAACATTTCCATGAGAATGTGGAAAAAGAAAATCTTATGAAATTTTGAACATTTTTTAATAGAAATAGGTTTAGTAATTAAATTGTGGATAAGAAATCAATCCCTTTCATATACATATTATCATTAAACATGGTCCATACATAACTTAGTGACATGAAACAAGTCCCATGCATAATATATGAACATTAAATGCAAGTCCATGAATAAAATTTTGAATATGAAAATAGGTTCATTAATTGCATAATTAACTCAGGAATTACCCATATTTACGCAATACATTAGAGTGTAATATAATTATAAGCCCACCTATCATATAATCATAATCCATTCATATGTGGAACACAATATAATAAATCTTTAATCATTTCATACACTATGAAAAAAATGTGTTTAATAAACAATTCAATATATAATCATATCATAACCCATTTAAAAGAAACATGTCATCATATAAAAATAATATCATGGGAAAGAAATGGTTTTCATGAATTATCCTTAAATAATCTCATTATAATACATACTAGGAAGGAAATTGGATGTTATCATAGGATCATATCCCTAGAAAATTCTATATAACATAAAATTATATTATCTTTGATGAAAATTATTTTAAAATATATCTGTAATATGAATACCTTCTTAAAATTATCTTCATCATATTGTGAAGTTTTTATATTTTCTAATAAAAATGGTTTCTCAACCATTTTGAGATGATGTTATGTCTCCCATTCATGGATAATCCCCATATACACCTTTAATATATTCCTGAACATAGGATCTCTATTAATACTCATTTGGGTAAGAACTCTATGATCCTTACTGCATAAGGAATATGATAACTTATTTATATCCATGGATTGTTGAGCATTTAGAAACCACAATCCTAGAGTCTCTTAATCCATCTCTATTGACCCATGTTAAGATATTTCTCGAAAAAAAATTATTTTAGGATGTTACGGTATGTTTTTATCTCAAATATTTCACCATACATATAATGTCACCATATCTTTAAAGAAACAATTATAGGTTCCAAATCACAATAATGGTATGCATAGTTCTTTTTAAGAGACTTTAACTATAATGATTCTTATACAATAAATTTATAAGTATTCATAAGGATAAAACCAATTACCTTACTTATTGAATCACTATATATCAAATACCCATCAATTCATGATGTTAGAGTAAAAATTAGGGAATTTCCAATCATCTCTTCATTTCATCAAAGTATGATTCACATTCTTTTATGCACATGAACATAAACCATTTAGTAATCATGGTTAATGGGTTATCTTGTCACGACCAGGCCCAATGGAGATCGAGTTGTGACTCCCCAAGCCCACCTCTAATAGGCCTAAGGATGGCGACTAGCGCCGAGTAGTCTATCACACACATGAGAGGTCTTAGACCATGTAACATGTACACACGCACCCACATATACCTCCCTTAGACAGTACAGAGATATCTAAAAACTAAGGGAAAATTCATGCATACATCTATCCCAAAACCATAGTATAGAAAAAGTAAAAAATGGAAAATAAAGGGTACACAAAAAGAAAACTGAAATAACATACAACATGCTCAAAATAAGGGGATTTATTTCAAATTCACCCACTAGAAATCTCGTTGAACTATCTCTGGTAAACACACTTATCGGTCTATCTCACTAAGCTTTGCCTACTCCAGGTCCTCATGAGATTCTGTGTCACGAACCAGCCCGGGTCGACCCTGAGCCGGTCACCCGAGCCGGTTCGTGACAAGTCCCGAGGGGCGTTCCCGATCCCCCCAGGATGACAACTTGTGTCGGGCATCAAAGTTAAAACAGTGGGAATGATTTGGCCCAAAAGGATAAATAAGTAAATAAGAACAAACAGAACAAAAGTACTAAACTCTAGCAGTGGAAAGAAAAGAAACCGAACAGTAGACATACCTCCATGTGACCCTTCGGTCACCTCCCAACCATGACCAACATTTCTCCAAAAATGAGCAACTCAGCCAGGAAAACTTGAACGAGGGAAACCTGCGACTGAAAGGATAGAAGTAGGTGTGAGCATTAAAAATGCTCAGTAGGAATTCCAAAGTAAACCACAGAGTCCAACCAAACCCACTTTCCAGAAACAATCCCAAAACACTAGTTTGCACATACAAAGATAGAAAATAGGGTTTTCATATTTTAAAGGGAAAAGGATCTCGTTTTACCATCCCAAAAAAAACCAACGCACGCCACAAACCGTTTTCCCCAAAATAATGATTTTTTTTTTAACTGAAATTTCAAATTCATGTTTATCACATTTGTGCAAAAGAAGAACAAGTAATAAATAAATGTTGGAAACCAAGTGCAAGTAAAAGTAAATATGCAGACATAGGCAATAACCATGGGTGATCCTAAACATCCCTCGAAAACCCCTGGATGTACTCGGGTTCAGACTACCTGTCGGCGTGGTACTCCATAGTCAATAACCAACTGGACGCCCTAATAGCCAACTAGTGGCACATCCCTCCTGGCTTGTCCACGACTCCAGGGGGGTACTAACCCGTCTAATCAGGTCTAGCAAGCAATTGTCACTCGATAATCTATAAGACACCCAGGAACCCATGGTGGCTTTAGTAATACTGTGTAAGTGGGAGGCCCTCGCACGTGTGACTCATCTCACCGCACTTGCCAACCCCTTACATGGACACCGCTACACGACAACCCTCAAGGGAAGTCCCCCTGTAGAGGTTCCCCGCAAGCATGCACACATCAAAAGTCCTTTCACATTCAGTAAGGTGCCAACCGGGCCTTCACAACATTAGGACCTTCAAACATTTCACAAATGGGTTGGGTTTCCAATCAGGCACAATCCATTTTTCTCAAAATCCAACACAATCATCCCTTTACATTTTAAAATTTCAAACGGACCTTTACACCAAACAACCATTCAACTCACACCAAAAGTCAATCGGGCCAACCACGCTTCCGCTTTCTTTTTTTTTAAACACCAAACCATTCATCAAAAAACCTTGTTTTAAGATAATATAGTTTCAATGTGTCATTTTCCTTTGGAGGCACATCCATGTGAGCACCTAGTGCTCCCATGGATGTGCCAACATCCAATGGCACATTTAGTTTTATTTTTCGAAGAATCTCCTTAAAAACCATTTTTCATAAAACACTTTAGCATTGAAGCCCAACTCAAATTCTTTCACAACACTTCATAAAAACAAATACATCTTTCAAACCAACCACCATTTACAAATCTTTTCTAAAACGATTTACTGGTTCATCTTTTTGTTAAACAAACACACCAAAGTAATTTTTACATTTCCAAAACACAATCACTGTCAATTGCAACCAAACACATCACAAGGAAATTAATTTAACTTTACCAAGAACCTATGCATTTCATATAAACCAACATCAAAAGCTACTTTCCGAAATTTACAACAGCAATATAACTAAACCAGATGCTTTTCATAAATACGATTGAGATGCAAACAATATAAAAGGATTAATTGAAAATTATCAAGTGCTCAAGGTTGGAATCAAAAAGGGAAATGGTTGGAAACACCTACCTCAAACAAAGGTCATTTCAAGCTTTCTAACTCAAGCAGAAACTCACTCGCACGAATACACTTCCACATGTATATATATATATATATCCTTAAACCGATGCATGTGTTCCCCGCGCAATGAGGGAACATGCACAAATAATATATATATATATCTATACATATTCATACCTGGGAATACGTGTGCGCACCATCGAAACCAACTGCAACTCCCTACGATAGATCCCCGAGACTCAGAACACCACAAATCCCTAAAATAAAATTAATCCAAACAAGGCAATCAAGATGAAAATCAAAAACCAACCCTACAAAAATCACAACGCTCACGAGTAAAACCCAAATAATACTTTAACATTTTATTTTAAAAAAAAATCTAAGGGAAACACCCCCAAAATCGTATCAACTTATTTTAAGAACTCATATCACAATTTATCGACACCCCAAGTGCATAAACACATAAACATAATTAATGAAACACGCTAATGACCAATTTTTAAAAAATTTATCAATGTCGAAGCATCACAAAAATCTCGACAAGAAAACCATAGCGATGCAAAATATATTTATATAAAAAAACTTTAAAATAATATTCGTCACTTAAATAAGAAAAACATTGAAGACGCAAGAAGACGTAAACCAGAAACCGACTCTGGACCAGATAAAGACCTCAAGGGTCCGCAGACTCAATTTCATATTTTTAACGTGGCGTAAATATATATGAAAACGCATAAATATATTCTTACCCAAAAATCAGTGATAAAACATAATTGCGCTCAAACGTGGTTGTCGGAGTGTGGACCGGAGCGTCACGACACATCACCCGCACAACCTTGAAACCAAAGAAGAAAAAAATATCATAAGAATTTATTAAACCCTAAAAACAAGATAGTATAACCATTAGCACCAAAATCAAACCAACTGAAACCCAAAACCCGAACTATACAACCTATCAAAGTAAGAAAACAACACAAGGAAGAGGAATTCACCTGCGGCGAGGTTGCAGGAGGTTCGCCGAGTGAGAAGGAGGGCTGCTAGAGGAGAGGGAAGGCAATGGCTGGGAGCATAGGTGGAAAAAAAATGGTGTGGCGGGTTCAAGGCAGCGGGACAGTGCCGGAACAGGGGAGATCCGGCTGGGGAGGGGGGTTTCGGGCGGCGGCGAGCAGCCGAGGAAGGAGGGGCAGGGGCGGAGTCAGTCGGGAGGTGCGGCGACGGCGGTCAGGTGCTGGCTGGGAGGAGGGCGAGTCGGGAGGGAGGCAGGCGGCTGGTTGTTCAAGCGGCGCACGCCTAGGGCGAAGCAGGACGAAGGGGGGGCAGCGGCGTGGGCTGGTGGACGCGGTCGGCGAGGGGGAGGCGACTGGGGTCGTGCGGAGGGAGGGGCGGCGCGGGGTGCGCAGCGAGGCGACGGGGAAGGTGGGGGGTGTTCCGCGCGGCGGACGAGAGAGGGGAAAGGGGAGGGGGCTGGGTAGCTAGGTTTGGGTTGTTTTTTTTCTTTTTAATTATAATAGCAATAGTTATAAAAATAAAACAAATAATAATTTTAAAAATAATAATAATGATAATACAACAACAATAACAAGAATAAGAATAATAATTATTATTATTATTAGTATTATTATTATTATTATTATTATTATAAACACATATGCATATATAGATATATATATATATATATAAACATATATAAACATACTTATATAAACATAGATATATATATATATATAAACATATAAACATATTTGAACATATATATATACATGTATACACATAAGCTTATAACTTTAAAACATAGTTATTTATAAACATATGTGTATATATATACAACTATAAACATATATACACATACCTTATATATATATATACACACAACGTTAAAACATAAACGTATACAAACGCATATACACATATATATGCACATATATAAACATACAAACATACATAAACATACATAATGTTAAAACCGGATGATCGTGCAGTGTTCGCACGTCGTGCGGTATCCAAGCGGACTGCATGCGGGCTGCACGTACCCAAGCGGAAAGCACGTGCCCAAGCGAACTGCACGTCTTAAGAGTACGGTGTTCGCGCACCATCCCAAACCATAAACTCATCCCAATGTTAAAAATTTAAACCGGTACTCACCCGCACTTAAGCAAAACACCCGACGCCAAGTGAAATAAAATAATTAAAATGACTAAAAAAACGGGTGTGATAATTCTCCCCACCACAAACACTTTCTGCCCCCAGAAAGTCACCAAGCCAACAGTTATCTTAACTCGAGTCTGTGCCCAGGGAAAAACCAGAAGAAACTGAGAGGCTCGGGGTGACCATTACCAACACAAGTCACACCCGACCAACTCAAGTACAAACATTGTCCGAGGTTGAGGGGAGAACACGGGAGGGTTCTCCCCACCACAGAAATCTACTAACACAGAGACCTTGAAACTCGAACACACCACCCCTGAGGGGGGGGCAACACGGGAACTCCCAAACTTAACCCAGTTAAGTTCTCTACATAGACCGAACAACACCCAGAGACTTAAACAGGAAGCTTTCTACGAAATGATCCAACAGCTCAAGGATAAGGAATTGACTCAACTCCTCCCACACCGACCGAACAAACTCCTCACCGCAACCAGAGACTAGGGAAATCCTAGCCCTAACTCACCAAGGGCCTTGAAAAACCGCACGTGAATTTCATGAAACCAAACATCCCCCTAACGAATAGAATTGAGACCCAACTCAAAATTAGAATGACCCGTTCATTCGCAGTCCCAACATCCTTCAAGGAAATCCGAACGATTTGAGAACACACTGAGAACAGATAAGACTGCTTAGACTGCGGTAGAACAAGTTCATCACGTGACCGCAACAGAGGTGATCTTACAACGATAACAAGAATAGAACAAGGAATATTTGGATATTTTTCTTCAGAAAGCTGAAAACAGAATCCAAAGCGAGGTTCTCCACACCCTCAGCAACTCCTGACTGTGCGCGAGCTTCACCCCGAGACCTGTGGTTGGGGCCCTGATGGCTGAAGCATCTCCTGCCTCATAGTCAGGCATTTTCATATCCTGGTCTCTAACTCTTTCATGAGCGACGCTTCTTCCAGAACTCTCCCTGGTGGCTTGAACAGCCGCACAGTAGAAAGACTTCAAAGGGATGTGGCAAGGCGGCTTAGAATGTCTGGACAGGCCATACTGGTGGCACACAAGAGAGCGGTCCGACAAACTATGAGTCGGTACCGACGAGGATGGTTTCTTGGAGACATGTTCCACTGGCCCACACTCCTTGCCAGGTGGGGAACCTTCGCGGAAGTCGACCACCGTTAATCACACCCAAAACTCCAACGACGATGAGACATCTCATCTTCACTAGTCTAAAACTGAACCCTCAAATAAACCTGAGACGGTACGCACCCTAACAACCCTGGGAGTACCCAACAACCTGAAGACCCAATCCAATTACACAACCAAACAACTACCCCTCACGGACTTTGATTTCTTTGATCGATAGGCAATATGAAAAAGAACTGAAAACTAGGCATGACTCATTAGAAACCTTAGCGAACTTTCTGGGCGGCATACTCATGACAACATGTGAAACATCATCGAAACTGGAATCAAGACAAAACTCAGTCAAGGCAACAACACAAGCCAAGGTCAAAAGGCCCATAAGCCAAACATATACAAACACATGCATAAATAACTTTCCAAAACCATCATTTCTTTAAAATTTTAAAACCCTCCTATGGAACCTTTTGAACCGTCACATGTGAATTTATTCAATCTCGCTCACATCATCTGCAAACAAGTTCCCCCTACGCACTCTCTGTATATACCCATGCACATGTGACCCACCATAAGGAGTGCCAAGGTTCAAATACTTCATTCCTTACCAAATCCAAACACATATCATATTGTTCCAAACCAAAACACTTTTTCTTTAAAAACCCACTTTACTAATTTCAAAAACAATTTGGAAGAAACCCCCTTTTTTCATTTCGAAATCACTTTCATTTTCAACACACACAGACCGAGTTTAAAACAAAATACAACCAACTATAAACCATCAGAATGAGGGACTAGTGTCTGCACTTAACTCGGCGACATGGTGGTGAACCATGCCCCAAGTAAGACATAACACTAAGAGGACCTTAAACTGGGCTCTTGGACTCCACGTGGGTCACCACCCCATATGAGGCCACAATGTGAACCGATTCGCTCCCATTTTTCATCCCTCAATCCAAAATAACCAAAGACAAAAGGCTCAAATCCCAGACTAACCCTGGTAACTCAGGTCTCATCACGAGCGGTGGTTATCAGGCACCGACCCGTAACCTACCTCCTGAGCCCCGACAGTTCTAATCTCCTTCTACCAGACATCCCAAATAACAAAATCCTCCTTTGATACCATTTTGTCACGAACCAGCCCCGGTCGACCCTAATCCGGTCACCCGATTCGGTCCGTGACAAGTCCCGAGGGGCATTCCCGATCCCCCCGGGATGAAAAATTGTGTCAGACATCAAAGTTAAAACAGTGGGAACAATTTGGCCAAAAAGGATAAATAAGTAAATATGAAAAAACAGAACAAAAGTACTAAACTCTAGCAGCGGAAAGAAAAGAAACCGAAAAGCAGACATACCTCCATGTGACCCTTCGGTCACCTCCCAACCATGACCAACATTGCTCCAAAAATGAGCAACTCAGCCAGGAAAACTTGAACGAGGGAAACCTGCGACTGAAAGGATAGAAGTAGGCGTGAGCATTAAAAATGCTCAGTAGGGATGCCAAAGTAAACCACAGAGTCCAACCAAACCCACTTTCCAGAAACAATCCCAAAACACTAGTTTGCACATACAAAGATAGAAAATAGGGTTTTCATATTTTAAAGGGAAAAGGATCCCATTTTACAATCCCAAAAAAAAACCAACGCAGGCCAAAACCTGTTTTCCCCAAAACAATGATTTTTTTTAAACTGAAATTTCAAATTCATGTTTATCACATTTGTGCAAAAGAAGAACAAGTAATAAATAAATGCTGGAAACCAAGTGCAATTAAAAGTAAATAAGCAGACATAGGCAATAACCATGGGTGATCCTAAACATCCCTAGAAAACCCATGGACGTACTCAGGTTCAGACTACCTGCCAGCGTGGTACTCCATAGTCAATAACCAACTGGCCGCCCTAATAGCCAACCAGTGGCACATCCCTCCTGGCCTGTCCACGGCTCCAGGGGTACTAACCCGTCTAATCAGGGCTAGCAAGAAACCGTCACACGATAATCTAGAAGATGCCCAGGAACTCATGGTGGCTTTAGTAATACTGTGTAAGTGGGAGGCCCTCGCACGCGTGACTCATCTCACCGCACTTTCCAACCCCTTACACGGACACCACTGCACGACAACCCTCAAGGGAAGTCCCCCTGTAGAGGTGCCCCGCAAGCATGCACACATCAAAAGTTCTTTCACATTCAGTAAGGTGCCAACCAGGCCTTCACAACATTAGGACCTTCAAACATTTCACAAATGGGTTGGGTTTCCAATCGGGCACAATCCATTTTTCTCAAAATCCAACACAATCATCCCTTTACATTTTAAAATTTCAAACAGACCTTTACACCAAACATCCATTCAACTCACACCAAGATCCAACCGGGCCAACCACGCTTCCGCTTTATTTTTTTTTAAAAACCAAACCATTCATCAAAAAACCTTGTTTTAAGAAAATATAGTTTCAATGTGCCATTTTCATTTGGAGGCACATCCATGCGAGCACCTAGTGCTCCCATGGATGTGCCAACATCCAATGGCACATTTAGTTTTTTTTTCTTCGAAGAATCGCCTTAAAAACCATTTTTCATAAAACACTTTAGCATTGAATCCCAACTCAAATTATTTCAAAACACTTCATAAAAACAAATACATCTTTCAAACCAACCACCATTTACAAATCTTTTCTAAAACGATTTACTGGTTCGTCTTTTTGTTAAACAAACACACCAAAGCAATTTTTACATTTCCAAAACACAATCACTGTCAATTGCAACCAAAAACATCACAAGGAAATTAATTTAACTTTACCAAGAACCTATGCATTTCATATAAACCAACATCAAAAGCTACTTTCAGAAATTTACAACAGCAATATAACTAAACCAGATGCTTTTCATAAATACGATAGAGATGCAAACGATATAAAAGGATTAATTGAAAATTCTCAAGTGCTCAAGGTTTGAATCAAAAAGGGAAATGGTTGGAAACACCTACCTCAAACAAAGGCCACGTCAAGATTTCTAACTCAAGCAGAAACTCACTCGCACGCACGCACTTCCACGTGTATATATATATATATCCTTAAACTGATGCATGTGTTCCCCGCGCCATGAGGGAACATGCACAAAGAAGATATATATATCTATACATATTTATACCAGGGAATACGCGTGCGCACCATCGAAACCAACTGCAACTCCCTAAGATAGATCCCCGAGACTCAGAACACCACAAATACCTAAAATAAAATTAATCCAAACAAGGAAATCAAGATACAAATCAAAAACCAACCCTACAAAAATCACAACGCTCACGAGTAAAACCCAAATAATACTTTAACATTTTATTTTAAAAAAAATCTAAGGGCAACACCCCCAAAATCATATCAACTTATTTTAAGAACTCATATCACAATTTATCGACACCCCAAGTGCATAAACACATAAACATAATTAATGAAACGCGCTAATGACCAATTTTTAAACAATTTATCAATGCTGAAGCATCACAAAAATCTCGACGAGAAAACCATAGCGATGCGAAATATATTTATATAAAAAAACGTTAAAATAATATTCATCACTTAAACAAGAAAAACATCGCAGACGCAAGAAGACGTAAACCAGAAACTGACTCTGGACCAGATAAAGGCCTCAAGGGTCCGCAGACTCAATTTCATATTTTTAACGTGGCGTAAATATATATGAATACGAATAAATATATTCTTACACAGAAATCAGTGATAAAACATTATCGCGCTCGAACAAGGTTGTCGGAGTGTGGACCGGCGCGTCACGACACATCACCCGCACAACCTTGAAACCAAAGAAGAAAAAAATATCATAAGAATTTATTAAACCCTAAAAACAAGATAGTATAACCATTTGCACCAAAATCAAACCAACTGCAACCCAAAACCTCAACCATACAACCTATCAAAGTAAGAAAACAACACAAGGAAGAGGAATGCACCTGCGACGAGGTTGCGGGAGGTTTTCCGAGTGAGAAGGAGGGCTTCCAGAGGAGAGGGAAGGCAATGGCCGGGAGAAGAGGTGGAAAAAAATGGTGTGGCGGGTTCAAGGCAGTGGGATGGCACCGGAACAGGGGAGATCCGGCTGGGGAGGGGGGTTTCGGGCGGCGGCGAGCAGCCGAGGAAGGAGGGTCAGGGGCAGAGTCGATCGGGAGGTGCGGCGCCGGCGGTCGGGTGCTAGATGGGAGGAGGGAGAGTCAGGAGGGAGGCTGGCGGCCGGTTGTGTAGGCGGCACGCGCCTAGGGCGAAGCATGACGAAGGGGGGGGGCAGCGGCGTGGGCTGGTGGAGGCGGTCGGCGAGGGGGAGGCGACCGGGGTCGTGCGGAGGGAGGGGCGGCACGGGGTGCGCAGCGAGGCGACGGGGAAGGTGGGGGGGGGGGGGGGGTTGCCGCGCGGCGGACGAGAGAGGGGAAAGGGGAGGGGTGGGGTAGCTAGGTTTGGGTTGTTTTTTTTCTTTTTAATTATAATAGCAATAGTTATAAAAATAAAACAAATAATAATTTTAAAAAATAATAATAATGATAATACAACAATAATAATAATAATAATAATAATTATTATTATTATTATTATTATTTTTATTTTTATTTTTATTATTTTTATTATTATTATAAACACGTATGCATATATAGATATATATATAGATATATATATAAACATATATAAACATACTTATATAAAAATAGATATATATATATATATATAAACATATAAACATATTTGAACATATATATATACATGTATACACATAATATTATAACTTTAAAACATAGTTATTTATAAACATATGTGTATATATATACAACTATAAACATATATACACATACCTTATATATATACACACACAACGTTAAAACATAAATGTATAAAAACACAGATACACATATATATGCACATATATAAACATACAAACATACATAAACATACATAATGTTAAAACTGGATGATCGTGTGGTGTTCGCACACCGTGCAGTATCCAAGCAGACTGCATGTGGGCTGCACGTACCCAAGCGGAAAGCACGTGCCCAAGTGAACTGCGCGTCTTAAGCGTACGGTGTTCACGCACCATCCCAAACCATAAACTCATCCCAACATTAAAAATTTAAACCGGGACTCACCCGCACATAAGAAAAACACCCGACACCAAGTAAAATAAAATAATTAAAATGACTAAAAAAACGGGTGTGACATTATTTCAAAAGGTCTGTGGTCTGAAAAAAATACAAGACATGTGCTGGAAAAGCTCGTTCATGGGTTAGTATAAAGATACTCAGTACGTGCCCCAAAAACCCCAAAATAAAAGAGAGAAACTGAAAGGCATCAGTCTGGTCATCCTAGCTAGAGGGAACCCAAATAAGAGAGAAAATCCATCTAGAGACCATCCTCATCTAAACTCAACCAGTCAGCTTAATCCACTGGTTGTGTCATCGAAGATGTGAAAAAAAACACAAGGGAACCCTTGAAAACAAACAAGATATACTCGTCTCTAGCACCAATCCTCATGAGGTTTTGAACTCATCACCAGCATCAAATTCTACTCAAGACTCTATGGGAACACAAAACCAAGAGATCACGCTCGCCAAGCTCTCTCATCCCAGATGAAACTCATCCGAGAGATACGCTCCAAAGGGTCTCACACAACCATTCCATTTGGCCTATCCAATAAAACACGCTCATCAGATACTTTCGTTAAGGATGTCATGCCGAAACTCAGCGAAAACACCAAACTCCTCAGGTAGGGGATCACTCCTAGGGTATACTAGGGGATACAAGAACCCATGCTGGTAACTCTAGGATCTCTCAGATTGGGGATCACTCCCATGATCCACTAGGGGATACTATAACCTGATACGATGTTCCATATATCACATCACTCAGATAGAGGATCATCACCCATATAAAGGTTGGCTCGATGATGCTGAAAACCCCATATGGTATAACTCACGATTTAGGGGATCATACTAATGATACCATAAACCAAATCAAAACCATACGCTGGGTAGTGGATTGTATAACTGACGATACAAAAACCCTACTATTACCACCCACTATGTAGGGGATAATATTATCGATGTTTCCAAAAACCCTATAGGGTTGTCTTGCAAGATTGGGGATCACCGCCCATGCATAAATGGTCACTGCGATACCAAGAACCCGATCTAGGGAAGCGAAGCTATAGGATCCTTCCACAACCTTACCAGAGGGATACCACAAATCTATCTAAACTCATCCTATAGAGGGTATCACAAACCCATATTTGGGTTGTAATTCCACAACAACCCTCAGAGGAACGAACCAAAGGATTCCACTCAACCGATGTTGGTCCAAAGACCGTCAACCCAATTATCCCAAAACATCACCACATTGCACACCTCTTATGCCCAAACTGAGGCCACCATCATGTTCTATGTTGAAAAACATGTAGGATAGACTAATTACTTGCCCGAAAGAGATAACCAGTGAAAAAGGTACTATTCACCATTATAAGCCTGATTGGGGCCCACACCTTGATCTTGGAACACATCAAACGGATCATGCCAATGTGATACTCTTGGGAAAACACATATAATTGAATACTCATCCATCCAAAACAAACACCCGATGAAAAAGTCACATCACGACACAAACGCCCAAACCGGGCCTCATGGGACCCACACCCGAATTCCAATTTTTCAGCACCTAAAATCAGTCTCAAAACATCTTCCTTGAAGCAAGGTTGATGTGGACATATCATCACATGAAATGGACCACTAGATTGCAAGTTACAGGGGTTTAAAGAACCCCCAGACAAAAGCAGGTTCGACAAAGTATAGGACATGTACTTTGGAGTACATGGGGTCTGCCCATGTAAAAGTAAATAGTGTATAATTTAATGTACATGGCATGTACTGTTCAAAAATGACCATCCTATGTGTTTTTTCAACCAAACACATGCCCATGTGCCACTACATGGCGTGTACTCCAAGTACACAATGTGTACTGTTCAAAAACCACCATTATGTGTTCTTCGACACCCAGACACACACCCATGTGCAACTACACGGGGTGTACTCCCAGTACACGGTGTGTACTATTCAAAAGTCATTTTTCTCCAAATGAGAAGAACAAACAGTGTGTGTGACGGGTTTACATGTCATGTTGATGAAAAAATCCGATGGGATTTCCCTACAAATAGCCCGGATCACCCCCGTTCACCCTGAAACACATTGATCGACCTATTAGTAGTCTATAGCAGTTGTGTAAGTGATCTATAACCTTAAAACAATGAAAAAGGAAGATTGGGACTAAAATGAAGAACCTCCTACCTTGAGGGTGAAACGTCGAAGCATCAAGGTTGTATCTGCGTCTTGAAGCTCCTGTTGCACAATCCTGGAGTGATTTTCATCAAGATCTGAGTCCGACGGCACCTCGTTTTGAAGATCTGGACTCCGGGTCATTCTTCAAAAAAGTGGGGAGGAAGGGATAGAGGGGGATTTGGCCTCCTAGTGTATACAATGGGGAGAAGTGGAGGGGGATTTAATTTTAATTAAATCCACTCCGCTAACTCTCAGGCCCCGACTCACTACCAACCCGACACCAAGTGATGACAAAGATTATTTAATACCTAAGGTAAATGAAACGTTCCGAACTCAACATAGGTCATAGAATTTTGTTCCAAGACTCCTTCAAGAGTTATTAAATTTTATGTCTATAAATTAAATAATTCATTTATTTACCAAAATTCTCTCAATAACTTATTCAACAGCAGGCCCACGCAAACTAAACATATACCCTGCCTAGGGTAAATGGCACGTTCCGAACACAACCACACTCTCATATTTATAATACAAGCTACTGTTTAAGAGATAATCCATTTCCTCTAGGTTCATAGTATAAAAATACATAATATTTTTATAAAATTTATTTTGGGAACATCAGGCCTCAGAATCGCACGCCGTCACCGAACCAAGCTCTGAATTATTTATAGGAATATTCTAAAGTCTAACAGGGAAAAACCCAGGTCGATACATCCTCCCCACCATAAGAATTTTTGTCCTCAAAATTCCATAACAACAAGGGAAGGAAACTGAACTCTGAACTGGGTCTCCCACACAAACAGGTTCACCAAAACCCACTACCAAGCCACCAAGGGTTCCCATACTTCCAACTAGCATGTGCTCTGAGGAACCCAAATCCTTTCACACAAACTCCCCAACACACAACTATTCCCCGTACATGAAAATATGAGGGACTCATCCCCCAAACCTTGACACTATCCTCTTTAGGCGGCACTAACTCGCTCGGACAGTTTTAATCACATCACAAAAAAAATGTGTCCCAATGGGGGAAGGATCCCTCTTCCTCAAGAATTTGAAACACATAGAACCCCAACATCATAGGGTCTTACCAATTCCCTGAAAAAAAACTCAAACAATAAATAAAAAATAAAGATAATCTCCTAATAGTTTTTATCAAAACTATTGTAGATTGTAGAAAGGACAAAGAGCGTACCTCTATCCATCCATGGAGCTTCTGGGTTAATTACCTATGAGGCATATTGTTGTCCTCACTCTCGTCCTTCACCTCCCTGAGCTTGGCGTGGACCACCTGGTGGTGGTGGTGATGGTAAATTGTATCGTCTTTCACCTCCCACTATTGCACCGGCTTTGTCACCATGTCTGCCACCCTATGGACACCCATACTCGAGACACTACCTCTTCCCTGGCATCCTGTCGACTGGCTCCCTCTCAGCAGCACGATGGGTCATAAAATATCTAGCAAGATTTCCCTAACCGTCACAATCATATCATTTCCTCTTCTGTGGATGACCAAAACTGTCCTACAATCCATGAGAGCCCTGAGCCTCGGATCCTCTATCCTTGGGATGACTCCTAAAATGTTGTGCACATTTGAAACCCTGAGCCTTTTGTCAACTACCAAATACCAAACTAGCTGATGAGGTCTCTGATCCCACATGCCCAGCACTAATAGTCGGAATCTTCTTAGCCAGAAATCTCTCCACTACCAAGGCATGTTCCAGATCTCCATCATAAGTGGGAAAGAACAAGGAAACTACACCTTCCTAGATGTCTCTACATAGGCCCTTCTTGAAGGCCTGATCCCTAAAGAACCAGTATCAAACCATATATAGGGAGTAGCATGGTAGGTCTATAAACCTCACTGAGTACTCCAACACAGTAATTCCCTCTTGCCGGAGTTGTATAAGCTTATGGATCTGCACCAATCTCAGTGTGACTGGGTAGAAATATTCCCTAAAGAGCTGCTCAAAATCTTTCCATGTGAGCGTCTCCTCATAATGGGACTACATCACCCAATTCCACCATTGCCTAGCTGAACCATGAAGAAGGATCTCTGGTAGCACCACCATTTTATCTGGAGGTATCCTCACTAGGCGTAATACTCGGTTGACTTCCTGGTGGTAGTCATCAGTTTCCTACGGGTCTGGATCACCTCGATACCTTAGAGGTCACTGCCTCTATAACTCGTGTAGTGCACTCAGCCTACGTGCATCCTCATCATGCACTGCCAGCACAACCAACTGCTCTACAGGTGGGAGCTCGAATGGAGGACCACCTGGAGGTCCACCCTTAGAACATATTCCCTACTCCAATGCCTTTACTTAGGATGGATCATCACCACAATCCCACTAAGAAACCCTCGCTGGATGTCTTTGTGGAGGCATCCTAAAATACAATCATGACGCACCACCATCAAAGATTATATCTGGGTATCTAACTCAATATGGACAAGAAAAACCCAAAACACGGTCTTATATGATGCATGTAACATTATTTCCCTGCAACCAGTTTTCTAATGTCCCAAGTTGAAAGAAGGTTATCAGAGTCCTGGTGAATGGATACATTGGCCACCACATCAACACTCGAGTCCCTGTCCTGAAAGCTAAACTCGAAACATCCGAACACTGCCATAATGCAACCCAAACCAAGCTCACAGTTAGACCACCTACACTCAGAGATCCCAAAGGTGGAACCTCCTCTGATACTACTCTATCACGACCCGACCCAACGGGGCTCAAGTCATGACTCCCCAAGTTCACCTCCAATAGGCCTGGGGCTGACAACTAGTGCCTAGTAGTCTATCACATAGAAGGGAGGCCTTAACCTAAGGTACATGTACACACTCACCCATATACACCTCCATGAAACAATGTATAGATATCTAAAAACTGAATGGAAATACATGCATAAATCTATACCACAACTATATTACAAAAAAAGTAAAAAAGGGAAAATATTGGTCCCACCAAAAGGAAACTACAAAAGTGTCCATCCTACTCAGAATGAGGGGGTCACTGTCAAATGCACCCACCTAAAGTCTCATCAGCCCAGCTCTAGTAAACACACATTTCGGTTAATTTCACTAATCTTCACCAGCTCTAGGTCCTCCAGGGACTCCATCAAAAGGTATGTGGTTTTCACTAAAGAGAATACATGTTCGGAAAATCCCGTGCATGGGTGAGTATAAAGATACTCAGTGGGCATCCCAAAAACTCCAATATAAAATAATACAACTAAAAGGAATCCATACGCTCATCCTAGCCAAAGGGAACCTAAATAAGAGAGAAACTCCATCTCGAGATTATCCTCAACTAAAATCAACCAGTAAACTCAAACCAATGGGTGTGTCATAGAAGATATGACAACACCTCAAGGGAAACCTAGAAAACACATAAGATATACTCGTCTCTAGAACCAATCCTCATGAGGGTCTGACCTCATTGCTAGTATCAGATTCTACTCGAGAATCTATGGAAACACATAACCAAGATAACATGCTCGTCGAGCTCTATCATCCCAGATGACACTCTTCCAAGAGATACCCTCAAATAGGTCTCACACTACCATCCTAGTTGGCCCATCCGAGAAAACACGCTCATCAGATATCGTCGTTAAGGATGTCACACCGAAACTCAGTGAAAACACCTAACTCCTTGGATAGGGGATCACTCCTAGGGTCCACTAAGGGATACAAGAACCCATTCCAGTAACTCAAAGATCCCTCTGACAGGGGATCACTCCCAAGATCCATTGGAGGACACTACAACACGATCTGAAATTACATAGATCACATCTCTCAGATAGAGAATCGTTGCCTGTATAAAGATGGGCTCGACGATGACAAAAACTCTATCTGGTATAACTCAAGATGTCAGGGATCATACCAATAATACCATAAACCCTATCAAAACCCTACATTAATTAGGGGATCGTATAACCGATGATACCACAACCCTACTATTACCGCCCACTACATAGGGGATCATATTACCAATGATGCCACAAGACCTACAGGGTTGTCTTCCCAGATAGGGGATCACCACCCATGCATAAGTAGTCACACTGATACCAAGAACCATATATATGAAAGAGAATATAGAGTATCCTTCCACAGCCTTACTAGATGGATTCCACAACTCTATCTGAACTCATACTATCAAGGGGATCAGAAACCTGTACTGAGGTTGTAATGCCACATAAACCCTCATAGGAATGAACTGAGGGAGTTCACTCAATTCTTGATGGTCCAAATATTGTCAACCCAGGTGACCCACAACATCGGCACACTGCACACCTCTTAGGCCCAAACCGAGGGAACCATCATTTTCTATGTGGAGAAAACACACAGGATAGGATAATTACTCACCTGAAATAGATAACCAATGAAAAAGGTACTATTCACCATAACAAGATGGATTGGGGCCCACTCCTTTATCCTAGAACACATCAAATGGATCTCTTCAATGTGATCCTCTCAAAAAAAACACAGGGAATCAACTACTCATTCATCCAAAACGGACACCCAGTGGAAAAGTCACATTACACTACAAACACCCAAAATTGTTCCTCATGGGGCCCATACCCGAATTCTAGTTTTTCAGCACCTGAAATTAGTCTCGAAACGTCTTCCTTGAATCAAGGGTCACGTGTCCAAAGGCGTAACATGAAACAGACTACTGGATTATATGTTACAGGGGTTTAAAGAACCCCCGGATGAAAATAGGCTGGAGAAAGTACATGACATGTACTTTGGAGTACATGGGGTATAAAAGTACACGGTGTGTAATTTATTGTTCAAGGTGTTTACTATTCACAAACTACCACCCCGTGTGTTTTTTCACCTAGAAACATGGCCATGTTCCCATAAACGGTGTGTACTCCCAATATACAGCATGTACTGTTCAAAAACCACCCTTCCATGTTCTTCTTCACCCGGACACACCCCC
Organism: Viscum album; assembly: GCA_963277665.1. Lineage (NCBI taxonomy): Eukaryota > Viridiplantae > Streptophyta > Magnoliopsida > Santalales > Viscaceae > Viscum > Viscum album. Next base: position 1,606,515,146 of record OY728161.1, read on the forward strand.
ATATGCTACTACATGGAATGTAATACCATTACATGGTGTGTACTATCAAAAAGTCGTTCTTAACTAAATAGGAAGAACACACGGCATGTGTGACTAGTTTACACGCCGAGTTGACAGGAATATATGACGAGATTTCCCTACAAACAGCCCATATCGCCCCCGTTCACCCCGAAACACGCAGATCGACCCATCAGGATTCTCTGGAAATTTCCTAAGGAATATATAACATTAAAAAATGCATAAAAATTTGGATAAAGACTAAAATGAAAAAACATCCTACCTCGAGGGCCAAATTCCAAAGCTTTAAGGTCAGATCAGCACCCAAAGGCTCTCGTTTCATGATTCGGGAGCGATCTTGGTCAAGATATGAGTCCGAAGACACCTCGTTTCGATGATACGGCCTCCGGTTCATTCATCAACAAATATGAGATTAAGGGAAAGAGGGGTATTCTTCCTCCACCTTTGCACAACGGGAAGAAGGGTGGGATTTAATTTTAATTAAATCCTCTTCGCTAACTCCCAGGCCTCGACTCGCCACCAACCCGACACCAGGCACTGACAATGTTTATGTCACGCCTAAGGTAAACACGACATTACAAACTCAACGTAGGGCTCAAAATTTTGATCTGATACTTCTTTCAGGATTTATTTAAGTTGACGTCCATAAATAAATTAATTCATTTATTTATGAAAATTCCCTCGATAACGTTTTCTACAGTAGGCCTGCAATGGCTAAACATATACCCCGCCTAGGGTAAACGACATGCTCCGGATGCAAATGAATCATCATATTTATGATCTAGAATACATTTTATGAGATAACCCATTTCCATCACGTGCATAGTATAAAAATACTTAATATTTTTCTAAAACTTATCCCAGGAACACCAGGCCTTGGAATCGTATGCCCTCTCCGTGCCTAGCTCTAGAATTATTCATAGAAATATTCCAAAATCTAATAGAGAAAAACCAAGGTCACTACATATCTAATAAGATAAAATTATGAAGGAATTACAATAGTAACCTACCAAACCAGTAATTTATGTACCTTAATTATGTTTTTTTGGGTGTAGGCCATTCCCTCACAGCTCTTCCTTCACCAGATAAACTAATATTCCATCCATGGAGACCATATAAACATAAAAATAAAATTATAAATGGAAAAAAATCACACATAAATAATATCCTAGAAAAATATTTTATTCTAAGAGTTGAAAATATGATTTGAAATGGATTTTTGTGATCCTAATAACACATATAATACACCAAATAATAATCAATGAAAACTAAAACAAAATCAGCATGATATTTTGTAAATACTATGTTTATCATATCTAGAAAAAACTATTCATTAATTAGTCAATCCAAATTGAATTACTATAAGCATGTAATATACATACCTCATTTTTATTACCGTATTCATAATGTATTACTTATTTACACACAATTTAATATACACAGAATGAATTACATACTCTTAAAATATTGATCTTCATGATGTTAATCAAATAAATTATCTAATCAAGTTTGAGGACTATTTTTCTTTATCATAATATCTTTTATTTCCCTATAATCAATGCATAAACTTATGGATATATCATTCATAGTAATGATGTGAATAGGGGATCACTATTGTGAAGCACTGTGGAGAATAAATCCTTTGTCACACAACTCCTATACTAATTTATTTATCTACACAAATTACAAAGATTCCATTATATTGAGAGTATTTGATATAGTTATTACATCAAGGATTAAATTACTGGAATACAAAACTTCACACTGTGGTGGACGTCTAGGTAATTCCACAAGAAATACATCAATGTATTCCTACAAAATTGGTTCATCCTCAATTTTTGTATTACCTTTTCCAACAACCAATTTTTCTTGATATTAATCCCAATGAATCTTATTTGGAAGAGCTACCAAAGGATGATATATACATTCGTCATATGAGAAGTCTCAACTACAATGATAAGGAATTCCACCTCTTCATCACTAATCAAAATTTCATTCTATTTAAAATAAATTTTTGTATCATATTTTTAAATATATTTCATTCAAAAATTCATATCTAATTCAAAAATAGGTTTGATAGAAAATTATTCAAAAACAGCATGTTTTTGTGTCCAAAAAGTTACCGCCTATCACATTCTTGTTGTAAAGAGACATCCACTGGGAGTTTGGAATCACTATTCCCTTCTTAGCTGGATATGGAAGATTATATTTTTCATGGAAAAAAATGAAGATATTAAAGTGTGAGAAGATCTAGAATCAATTAAATAATTGGATACGTTTGAAAATATGATTAAGATACCTTCCACCACATCATTGGAAACTTCCACGTTATCTATAATGATCACATAGGCTGGTATTTTTCCTCATGACCTCTTCTTTTGTATTCTCCCATGATGATTGGAACAATGGTTTGAATAATAGACCATTTATTTTTAGTTGAATATTTTGATAATAGTAGACTCTTTCTTTATCTTACACTCATGAGAAAAATGACCCTTGTTTCTGTAGTTATAAGAAACTCCAATACCCTTCAATAATTTACCAAAATGTGTCTTTCATAAAGATTAACCTTATTTAAATTTCATCATCATTATCTTATTCATTTACTTATTCCATGTTTCATAGTTTTTAGATGAACTCTAATAATCCTGACTCCCATATGAATATATAGTATCCCAAGTATTCATTCTTTAATTCTATGGCATTTAAAACTATTTCATCATAAGATGACAATTTTGGACACACTAGAACCCCTGGGGGTCTTGAATTTATCCCATCAATGAAAAGATAAATCTTTCATTCTGTATTGGGTATAAAATATGTATCATACCAGGATAGTATAGAAAATTTAGTCTTATTCTTATCAAAACATTCTTCTTCTATTTTTTAAACTATGGCCCTTTCTCATAATTTTAGTCTACTTCCCATGAGATAAATATTTACAAATAATTTATCCTTAAAGGGGTATATTCCATATATTCTTTTTCTTATTCATCCATGGTATTGAATACTAGAAACCACCATTGATCAAAATCACTCTTGAACAAGTATACTACCTTTATAACCATTTTGTTTTAATCAAATCCCATGTACGAAAATATCATTTCAAGTAACATAGTTCATTTTTATGCTACCAAAGGATTAGTAGTCCCACATAATTATTGGTTCATATATCTGATGAAGTGATCCAACATAGGGGAATATCATTATTGAAAAATGATTCACTCTATTGGGGAAAGTGTATTTTTCATAACCTGATTAAGAATAATTAATATATCTATGATCTTCTTAGTTGCAATAGAAACTATATAAGATTTATTAGTAGGGAAATATCCACAGTAACCATGAGTATTGATACCCTTCTTTGTTCTTAGATACATCTCTCAACAATATCGTATACAGAATTAGTTGATAACATTATAAATTTTAAATCATAATGTATAACTATGAATATGGTGTAATAAGTATCTTGAATACAATATTCATAAATTTTTAATATTGGAAACAAAAACATGGTTCTTTTGGGGACCTATTTTTTTTAAGATCCTTTATAATATTTTTTCAAATCCTGTAGAATCCTATTTATTCTGTCGGAGTGTCAAACTAGGTTCAATGAAAGGGTGACTATAATGCACCTAGTGATGACCAAGTCATAGGGAAATAAATGATTTTTTAATTTATTATCCAATGGTATAACTATACTAGAAGCATGAAAACCTGAACTATAAATATACAAATATATTTCTTGGAAGGACCACATAATCTCTACCTTACCAAAACACATTGATATACATATATCTATATAATCAATGTATACCATAGGGTTATGTTACCTAAAATATGATTTACATAGAAAATTGTCCATGTTTCTTATAATATTTCTATGATACCAATTGTATCATCACTGACACTAGTATCCCTTAGTTGGTGGTTACTTTTTTACTGTGGAAAAGAAACAAGGGTTCAAATACCAATGAAATGATCAATTTAGTATCCTTGGAAAGAAATTTATATACATGAAAAACATATTACATTGGTGATAAAATAAGAAAAATATATGAAACAAAAATCTAATAATCTTTGAAATTTATAAAAATGATCCATCCTTAAATCAAAAGGGAAAGAAATAAAACAATTGTGAGATCAAATACATAATTAGGGCTACAAAAATCAGAATACATCAAGAATCAATAAGGAATAATCAAGATGGCATGGAAAATAACTTAAGATGAATTCTATTTATTCAATTGCATGATAATCATTATTAGATAAGGCATAATTGATATGGAATAGCAAATAAATGAACAAACATTCCATTTAATCAAAAACATGGGGAAAAAATTCATCCTTGGATAAGATTTATGCAATAATATCATGTGTAATCATAAAAAATTTATCAAAGAAGAAAAATTCAAAAGTTTATATATCATGATGTTAGAAATCATCATATCTATACATTCAAGACATTTCTAAAGATATTTTAAAACTTTGGGTAATGCTATTTTAATTTGGAAAACTGATTTATTTTCTGAGACCTACTAATGAATTGAGGGCCTATAAAATTTAGGGTCCCACATTTCACTACATTTTCAATTAATTACACATATATCGAACACTTTATTTGAATCTTAATCAATATACCATATCAACCAATATCTATATTGAGTAAATTATAAGGATTTATCAATATTTCCTCACCTAATAAAATAACAGCCAATGTAAACACCATATGTAAAAATGGTATATAATTGAGGAAATGATCATTTCCATGATACAATGAATATGGATATTTAATATAAAATTAATTTAAAATGATTTTCATTCAAATAAATTGATTTTATCAATGGAATTTTGATAATAACAATAGTAATCAAGAAAGAGAGGTGACCATCAGTTAATTTAGAAATTATATTTTTTCAATGATGTCATGAATGTTGGGTGAATTATGTGAATTTAAGTGAACAATTAAAATAATATTTCATAAAAGTGTTTTAATTTTAAAAACATTTAAAATGTGTAAAAGAAGCTACATTTTCGAAACGGTTACACTGGAAGGGACTTCTATTATCACACTATAAGTTAAAAAAATTAATTTTTATTTTTTATTGAAAAATTAACCTTTTACCATTATTTGAATGATTCATTTCCAATAAATTTTATAAAAATATTTTATAACATAAATTTAACTTGAATATATAATTTTATTAAATAATAGTGCTTTTGTATAACAATTTTTGACAACATGGTCATGGAAGAAAAAATATATTTAATTTAAAGAGAAATAAAGCTGGTTTTATTTTAAAAAATTATTTTCTAGGTTCAAGTATAAATTAGTGTAAATGTTAAAAGAAAATATAAAAAACCATTAAATACATACTATATAAGAAAACTATTCAATCTAATGAGAGATAAATGATAAGATTCTTTTAGCAAGATTAAAAATAATCCTAAAGAGAGTGATATTGTACATTTTTTGTAACTTTAAAATTGTAACCCTTTAAAAGAATGAACATAAATTGAAATATTAATCATCATAAATAAATATTTTTTTCACTTTAAATCTTATAATGTGGTAGTATATACCCCACATATAGGAGAATTGGTTCATATTAACAAATATGACTGAATGGAATGGAAATTGAGATGAAATACATTATATCACACTTCCCATTGGATGAAATTTGATTAACCTCATGTATAGTGGTTTTAGTCATGTTATTACTTTATAACCTAACAATATTCATATATATAATATCATATATGATCCTATTGTAACATGTTACCACCTGTTTGTTAATACTAGAAGATAGGGTTCTCTAGAGGCATTACATTTAGGGATTAATAATATTGGAAGAGAGGGTTCTTTGGAGAATAAGCCAATTCTATTGGACATGTCATGTATGGGTAGAGACTTTCAAGTTATTAAGCTGGGTAACCACATTAAGGAGGTAGTGAATGAAGTGAATTTCCAAGAGTTAGACTAGGAAGAGAACTCTAATGAGGATCATAGAATACCCAATGATGAGTTTGATGATGAGTCATCTGGTCCATTCTCAGGAGATAGTGGACAGGGATTTCAATGTAGTGACATCCACATCTGAAGAGGAGGAAGGTTCGGTGTGGCGGTAAGAAATACATAAAGGAATATTCCTATTTACTATTACCAATGGAGACATGATCTTCTAAAAAGATGAATAGCAAGGTGGTGGAAGGTGATCTCAAGAAAAATGGAAATATTGTTCGAGATGAGGCAGCAGAATATGGGGTATTCCACCTTAGGGTTGTCCAATAAGAGGAACTAAATAAATATATGGAAACGATGGAGATTCTCATGAATTCTTGAGAAGAAATAGAAGAGGAATTCTTTTTGATATGTTTTTCAACATAAGATGTTGATATGGTGATGGGAAGGGATATTCTTGTAGATACTAATAGTTAATATGGTGATTGCATTAACATGAAGAAAATTCTTTTAGTAAGAGGCTTCAATGAGTCTAAGATCAACCAAGAGGATTAAATTAAAATGTGGGATAAGCTAGTGATTCACTTTGATAACCTAACAATGGATGAACAAGAAATGTTAGAAACCTTTATTTATAGGCAATTTTTTGGGATAATAATTCTAATATGATCAAGTTATCATTTAATAACTATTTATTCTCATTTAGTGATAGTTCTTGTTGAAACTTGGGGTTTCTCAATTTTCACTTTAAAATGTTTTTTTATAATAAAAAAGTAATTTTCATTCAATTTTGTACATGAAAAATGAATCTCTTTTCTTCATGGAGATGGTAGGACATATTTAAGCACAAACGATTACATCATTCCCTATATCGGTGAAAGGATAATGAATTTCCTAATATATTGATTTTATTGAATATATATCATGCAATATGAATCATATACAATTATTAATTCTATTATTAATGTAAGAAGCCAGTTCTTTATTTAAGGTATGAATCATTTAATTTACATCAAATTTTAGTTTAAATACTACCTAATGTGAATGCCCTTTGAGGTCATGGAGGTAACATGGGTGACAGAAGCAGGTTCATGTCCCAAAACCCAATTATTTTGGGTGAAAATGTGTAGTACATGGTTAGTGTAAACCATGTAGGGTAGGATACACTGTTAGATAAAATTGAGTAGGGGTGGATAGTGGGGAACTATAGGCTTCATGGTTAGGGAAAATAATGTGATTTGTGGCACATGACCATGCGTCAAGTCTGCAATTTTGAAAGTGGTGTTTGGACCTATTTTTATTTGGTTAGTGAAATCATGTGTAGAACATGTGCATGGTGTGTTTACCTGTAACAGACAGTGAACGGTTGAAAAATTGTCTGGAAAAATTGGTAGCTAAACTATGTGATGCCGGTTTTTTTATTTAAATTCAGATTTTACCCAAAATTAATTTATTAAAATCAAACGTAATTTCATTTTCCCTCATACAGATAGTATCTCATTTGAGATCTCTCTTTTAGATGTTATTCATGGAATTGATAGATGTCTTCTATTTATTTCCCAATTCAAGAATCCTTCATCTTGATGGATCCATATCGGTATGTTCTCAATTTCTTTTGATATGTTCCTCATTTAATTTGGTATCAGTTGCACAATTTAGGTGAGAGTTAATATTCTTTATTTACAGTTTCTTTAACCGTTCATCTATTTTATTCTTATTTGAGTTGAATTAAGAGCTTATACTAGATGAGCTATCCACTATGGACCTATGGTATGTGGAATCATTTCATTCATTAAAAGTTGAAGTTTTTTATATATGTCATTGTGCTACAAGCCCAATTCTCTGGAAACACCTTGAAAGGAATTTAGATTCGTGAATTGAATTTCTTGAAATGACCTATATAATTAACTGGGCAATAATTGAATGTTTATAGGATGTGGAACATGAAGTTGGAACCACCCATTTCGGTGTGTTGTTAAATCAAATGGATCATTATTATTGTATATGAAGCTTCCAGAGGTCATCATAGCTCTCAAAATATTACTTACAAACCTACACTTATATAGTAGTGGAGGGTCGATCCCAAGGGAAGGAAGGTGAGCTATTCTATGGTTTATTGAAACCCCCACTGTTGTCAGCAGTAGGGAAACATTTTTTTACTTTTAAATTTTTATATATTGTACTATGATATAAAGACAGTATGACAAATAGAATTTAAACAAAGTAAACTAGCTAAGAAAAAGAATTTGGCAAACAACTGGGAAGGAAGATATAGAGGAACAAGTATACACAACTACTTAGGGAAAGGCTAACACTAATTGTTGAAATAATAACTTCTTTGAAAGTTATTATTGAGTTCAAAACCTCAAAAATGTTTGGATCAATCTCCCTCTCTTGGAAAATAAACACACTGACAGTGATTCTGGATGTTCTCCATAACCAGAAACACCATACTGTAAAGTATTTTGAAAATAATGCTATTGGAATTTAATATCTCCAACCAATTTCAATGGTTCTGAAATTAGATTTTCTTAAAAATCATCCATGATCTTTCTCTCCAAGAGATGATGGAGTTTTAAAATTGAGAAAGAGAGGTGTGAAACAATTAAAAGTTTAGATTTGGAATGAATATCGCTAACCAATTCCAGATCTTGAAGGAAAAGAATTGCAAATAAGAAGAGAAATATGAACCAGCAATTAATAGTTCCCCCAAGAAATAACAACTAAACAGAATTCATCATTGAAAACAAAGTTTAACTATTTGAATTACAGAAAAATTGAAATAAAATAGAGTGGAGAAGTGTTCCCCTCTAATTCTCACAAAATGTTGCTCTGTTCTGCTCCTCCTAGTGTCTCCAAGCTTTGTTCCTCTGTTTAGTGTGTCTCCCGAAGCGTCCACTCTCTAATTTAGTGTGAATGTGGAAATAGAATGAGCGTCCTCCTAGGAATCCTTCTACTTCTTTGCTTTATGTGTTCAGTCATCTATTGCTTGTCACTGTCATTCTTCCATCAACAAAGAATAGTGTTTTCGATGAACACCACACAAATATATTTTTTTAAATAACACCTCATTCTAGCTTTTCCCTTCTAACTAACTCCCCACGAGTTAGTTGAATGCACATGGACGTGTTTCCAACTTTGGTGTCAATCTTCATAGTTAAAGTATAAAGTAATTGATTTGACGTTAATAAAAAGTGTCAACTTTTATAAATAAATAATCGACTATTTTGTTAATTTACGATTAAAAGTTATTTAATTTATATTAATAGTTATTATTATTGTATTTTATTTAGAACTATTATTAAATTATTTAATTAAAATTTTTATAGTTAACTTTTTAATTATTTTATATAATATTATCTAAATATTAGTAGAATATATTATTTTATAATGTTATTTATTTATTTTATTTATTATTATTATTAATGTTAATTTTAATTAATATAATTATTAAATTTAAAATTAATTTAAATATTAAATTATTTACTAATTAGTTTATTTTAATAATTAGTTTTATTTATAAATCATTATTATTATAATTCTAGTTACATAATTTTATTTAATTATTTAGTTATATATATATATATATATTATAATTATTATTTCAATTATAATAATAATTATTTTTTGTTTAATTTGTGATATTTTGTTTTTTTGTTTTATCTTTTTTTTTAATTTATTTTTTTAACCTAGCCCCTCCCTCATCTTCTTCAGCGGCGCACAAAGACAGTCGGAACTCCCTCGGCTTCGTCTTCAGTTCTTCCTTGCGGCAACCTGCTCGGCTTTGGTGGTGGCATTCAGTGTCTTCTACTGCCGGCGGATCTGCTCAGTGATGGAGGCTATGGTGGTTTCGCGGTTCTCTTCAATCAGCGGCGGGAGTGGATCCATTTACAGATGCGGCTCAGCTCAGCCTCGGGCGGTGCACGAAAGAAGGGTAGCTTGCAGACTGGTTTGAGGCGGGACGACACTGCCGAGGGTGGTACGGTGCCATTGTAATGGGTAGCAATGCCATGATAGGATGAGATAGTAAAAGAGGGTAAATGGTGCCCCCATATTCGGGACTTAGTCTCCAAACAACAAAGTTAAAAAACATATTAATACTTAAATAAAGTCAAAACAAAATAATTAATTTAAATTAAAAGTTAATTAAAACACTTGAAAATTTAAGAAACTCATTAACTTAAATAAAATTGTGAAACAATTAAAACTAAAATTATATTATTATTAACTTCAAAATATAAAACTTAAATTGGAAATAAAATAAAACTTAAATAAAGAAACAATTACATCACTCAAAATGAATATAAAAAGAAACGGATTTAAATTCAATATTCAAATAATGAAATTAAATTATTGAAAATAGTTACTTTAGCAAATTAAATAAAAGTAGTCATTTAATTATTCTGTTATTAAATAATTATTTAGAAATTTTAAAAACTTAAATTTATAATTAATGAATTGCTAAAAAGCATCTAACAATTAGATTAAGTTATATCAATTAATACTTAATACATGAAATGATAAATTAAAAACTACGTTATTTAAATGTAATAAATAGTTTAATTAATTAATTAATAAAAAATTCAAATTATTAAATATGAAGGCTAAGACAATAAACTAATTAATAAATTATAGAACTATAAAATTAACATACGATATTTATTAATTATTTATAGGCTAAAAGTACAATTTTAATTACAAAATTTGATTAATTAATAAATTTAACTATAATAATACAAAAGAGCCCTTATTTAGTGAAATGTGTAATAATAATTAGTTAAATCTTTAAAAATTAATTTAAAATATGTGAAAAACGTGTGTTTTTAAGGCCACATCAAATTCCTCCACACTTAAATATTGTTTGTCCTCAAGAAGTCTCATGTTTTATTATCCTTCAAAAACAGAAGTATGTTTATTAATCAGCTCCAAATGTAACATATCCAGCCACTTAGAAGTAGAGGAAAATGAGGTTGTACATAAGCTTTTGAAAAGAAAATTCTAAAATGAATATTTCCCTAACAAACTCTCACTGGTAGTCTAGAGAACAATGAATCATCAAGAAATGAATGTGTCTTGCATCTTATGTGAATCAACTTAATGATTTATTTCAATCCAAGATTAGGTTCAAAGTCCAGGAATAAAAATAGGTCAGATATATGTGGATTTAAAAACATAATGAGAGGAACATTGTACTTTGACTCTTTTCCAGGTTCCAATAAATATATTTATATATATTTTTTTCAATCACCTTAATGATACAAAGTAAATGACTCCCATATAAACCAATTGTCCCCTTCTTCATCTGGCGTTCATCATTCCCCTCACCTTAATGAACTCATTTTTGACCCTAGACACTTTAATTTATTTTTTCCAAGCCATGTAGCATGTGATAAGTGATATGCATATGCACTTATTCAAAGTGTACATAGGGATTATAGTTAACAAAAATGCACCCAGCATCTAGGGTCTCAGAGATTCACTATGGGATTCTAGATGCCCAAACTACTTCAGTTTCAAAAGATTTATATAAAAATAATTTACATTGTATAACTAAGGTAATTACATTAATAATTAAAATAAGAAAGAGGCCCCAAAAATCAAGTTCAAACTTTCAGTTCCTAGGGTTATGATCATAACTCCACTAATAGGCAACCTAAATCACTCTAAAAAGTAGTCACTAAACCAAATTTTCCATTAAATCACTATTCAAGGATCACTCAACAATCACCCACCCACATATGTCTCAGATTCAAAGAAAGTCTTATCTACCAACAAGGTATTATCCACAGAAAAGACCCATTTGAGAAGCATTGTAAATAATAAAATTATACAATAATTTTGAAAAAAATTACCCATTTTTTTGACAAAGTTTGAAGTAGTAGTGGGAATTGATGGGTTTTCAATAAGCATAGTTTATCTCAGTCAATAATTGACCCCCTCCCCACACTTAAAACCCAACTTTGTCCACAAAGTTGAATTCTAGATGTCGAGAAGAACAATTAAACATTTAAAGTTCAAAACATGTCTTCAAATTAGTATATTTATAACATGTTTTAAGGGTCACATTAAGGTTCCAAAAAAATATTGTTTTCAATAGAAAATAACTTAACAGCATGTTCATATCCAAAGACATGCATTAAAAAATGAGTCAGGGACACAAATTATCAATACAGTTCAATAAATAGCATGTGAACATGTGGGTGTAAACTGGATAAGTTGTAATAATGTTCAGAAAATATGATTCAGTTGGATGTTCAACAAAGCAGAAAAAGTTATACTAAACACCCAAAAGATAAAAGAGGGTTCAAAAAGACCATAAAGCATTCTACATGTATCCCCCCACACTTAAGTACAAGCAATGGAATGATTTTAACAATAGTGAAATTCAATTTTAAGCAAGGAAGAACATGTGGAATTATTTTATTCAGCTTAATGAAAAGAAACATATTTTATCAATATGCCAGAAATGCATCATATTTTCACATCCAAGAAGGATTTTATTTCTAAAGAAGCGATCACTGACTCACTGTTATAAGTTTATCAGTGAGTCACCATTGAGATTACTCACTGTCATCATTGTAATAGTGAATCAAGTGAAAAAGTGACTAAGTGACTCACTATTAACTTTGAAACAGTGACATAACAATGAAAATTTTCATAAAGTAAATAAGGAACAGAAAAATTAATGTAGAAGTAAAATAAGAAGAATTACCTGACTTATTTTTATTCACATATAATTCAACATGGAATTTCCACTCCTCCTGAGGCACAAAACAGCAGCATCCTTCCTAATTCAAAGAGTAGAAAGAACAAGTAAAAATACAACAGAAACTAATAATAAGAAGAAATCACAACAACATTTTATTGAAAAACAAATCATATACAAGGTTAAAGACAAAAGAGAAACCATGGGTTGACTCCCATGAAGAACTAACTTTAAAGTCTTCAGTTATAATTTATTTAATTACAATTTTTTGTTGAAAACAAAAGAAAACCCATGGGATACCTCCCATGCAACGCTAGTTTCATAGTCCCCTGAAGAAATCACCTAGAACTAATCGTAGTCATTAGTTGGATGAGTTTTCCTTAACAGGAACCACCACATGTGTTTGGTACAAATGTTTTTAATAAATAGATGATTTTTTTGGGCACCAAGACTTAGAAAAAAACAACCAAACTCTCATAGCTTGTAAAAATCCCTATGTAGCACCCTTTGATAGTTGTGTTCATGGTGCTGTTAACTTCCAGATTATGTTAATATTTATCAAGATTTGAATTCACATGAAGGGGAAACATAGAACTAGGTGCTTCAAATGGTATGCACTTATTATCATGTATATCTCTCTTAACCTCAACATTAACAAATTCAAACTCAAGCGTGATTGTGTTTGAGTACTGAATAATAGGCTCAAGAGGGGATTCAATAATGTGTTGAACAGAATCATGAACATTTGAACTCAAGACCCCCCCCCCCCAAATACTCTCAGTTTCACATGAAGGTTCATCACCTAGCTCATTTGAGGATGGAAGTAAAAGATAGGGAGGAGAATTTATTTGACCATTAACAAATTCAGGTTTAACAATGTTATAAATCTCTTACAAAAGTTCATCATCTGTTAACTTACACTCAAAATATACTACATTAAACAAATCAATTCTGCGACCATCATCTAGTGCATGTTCAACCTCTATTTCAAGTTCAAGTTGAAGAGGCTTACTTTCTAAAACAATGTCATTTGAGTGTTTCAGTTCAATTACAGAGGATGAATTGTTCAAATCAGATTCAACAAGTTCAGTTTCCAGAATGTTCAAATTAAAGAAATTCTCCTCAATTTGGTCAACACTTATTTCTTTTTCATTTCACAAAGTTTTAAAAAATAGATAAATGTGAGAATATGGAAATGAAATCTCATTAGTTAGCCTTTCATAAAAAATCATATCCTTGTCAACTTTTTCAGAGATCATTTCAATTATATTTGGGTTTAGAGTTTCAAAATAGGGAAGAGAAGTTTTCAGTTGAGGTTCAAATATTTCATATTCTTTGATTTCTAGATTAAGGTTCTCTTCCAACATATTCTCCAGTTCAGTTTAAGTTCCGATTCATTATTCAATGTTTTAGAAAAGTTTTGTGAAGATTTTTTGGCATCAAAGTTCCCATTTTCTAGTTTCTCTTCAACCCAACTGATTTCCTTTTCAAAAATTCTAAAACTGTGAGTCTTTTCAAAAGTAGGAATCATGAAAAGAACTGGGAAATATTTTTCAATATGTTTCAAATCATTTTCAAAATTTTCCAACTCAATTCCATTAAAGTTATTTATTAGATTTTCAATTTTGGGTTCTTTATTTAATGTTTTGGTTATTTTAAGATTTGGTTCAATAGTTTCAGATATTTCAAATTAAATGGTTTGTTTCCCAGTTTATTATTCACTTTCCTCATCAATTTGATTTTTAAATATTTTATAAACATTTTCTTCCTCATTCACTTCAAATTATTCTTATTCCTTAACCCTTTGTTGTAATTCTAAGAGAATATTTTTAAATATTTTTTGTCATTGATCTTTCTCTTGAGAATATTTAACTTGAATTTCATGGTTCTTATCTAACAAACTATTCCAAAGTTCCACCCTAGCATCCAATTTAGAATCAAATCTTTCAATTTTAGCTAGGGTGTCAGCACTAGGATCAAAATATTCATTTTCTTCAATGAAAGCATCCTGTTGTGGCTGGTTATCGACACACTGCCAAGCAGTGTGCCCATAACAGTCACAACATACACAATGTGATCTATATAGATTAAAGCTCTCATTAACATCAATTTTTTAGTCTAAAATAGATTAAACATACACAAAAAGTCAAGAAGCTCTAGTAAAAAATTGAAATCAAAACAGAAGTCAATGTTCATAGTGAAGCAGATTTTTTATACCTTAATAACACTCAGGGCATGCCTTCCCCGACAATAGAGCCAAATTTTTAAGCATTCGGGGGTCATCACGGCCCTCAAAATATTATTTATAAACCTACACTGGTATATTAGTGAAGGGTTTAACCCAAGGGATGGAAGGAGAGCTATTATATGGTTTATTGAAACCCCCACTATTTTCAAAAGTAAAGAAACAATTTTTTACATTTTACTTTTATATATTTTGTACTATGATATGAAGACAGTATGAAAAACTGAATTTAAACAAAGTAAACTATATAAGGAAAAGAAATTGGTAAACAATAGTGGTGGAAGATACAGAGGAATAAGGTAAAAACAACTACTTTGGTAAAATCAAACACTACTGGTGGAAATAATAACTTCTTTGCAAGTTGTTATTGAGTTCACAACCTCAAAAAAGTTTGTATAACTCTCCCTCGCTCGGAAAATAATCACACAGACAGTGATTCTGGAAGTTCTCTACAACCATACACACTATACTGTAAAGTAGTGTGAAAATAATGCTATTGGAATTTAATCTCGCCAACCAATTCCAATAGTTTTGATATTAGACTTTCTTAAAAAGAATCAATGATCTTCCATTCCAAGAGATCATGGAGTTTTAAAATTGATAAAGAGAGGTGTGAAAAAATTAAAAGTTTATATTTGGAACTAATGTCGCCAACCAATTCTAGATATTGAAGGAAAAGAATTGTAATGAAGATGAGAAGTATGAACCTACAATTAATAGTTCCACCAAACACTAACAACTACACAGAATTAATTTCAGAGAACAATGTTTAACTATTTGAAACCCGACTTTTTCCTCGGTAACGATGCCAAATTTTAAAACTTTCAGAGGTCGTCACGGCCCTGAAAATATTGTTTATAAATTTACACTAGTTTAGTAGTGAATGATAGAAGCCATGGGAAGGAAGATGAGCTATTCTAAGGTTTATTAAAACCCCCACTGTTGTTAGCAGTGGGGAATAATTTTTTTACTTTTTAATTTTTTATATTTTTTACTATGATATAAAGACAGTATGAAAAACTAAATTTAAATAGAGTAAACTAGCTAAGAAAAAAAATTGGTATGAAAAAGTGAAGGAAGATATAGCTGACCAAGGTATAAACAACTTCTAAGGGAAAGACTAACACTATTGGTTGAAATAATAACTTCTTCCCAAGTTGTTATTGAGTTCAAAACCTCGAAAAATATTGGATCACTCTCCCTCACCAGGAAAATAATCACACAGATAGTGATTCTGGAAGTTTTCCACAACCAAAAACACCACACTGTAAAGAAGTTTGAAAATAATGATATTGGAATTTAATCTCTCCAACCTATTCTAACAGTTCTAAAATTATATTTTTTTTAAAAACATCCATGATCTTTATTATCAAGATATCATGGAGTTTTAAAATTGAGAAATAGATGTGTGAAACAATTAAAAGTTTAGATTTGGAACTAATCTCACCAAAAAATTCCAGATCTTGAAGTAAAATAATTGCAAAGAAGTAAAGCAGTATGAAAAAACAATTAATAGTTCCCCCAAGAACTAACAACTACACAGAATTCATCGCGGAAACCAAAGTTTAATTATTTGAGTTACAGAAATATTGAAATAAAATAGAATGGATAAGAGTTCCCCCTCTAATTCTTGCAAAATGCAGCTATGTTCTGCTCCTCCTAGTGTCTCCAAGCATCATTCCTCTATTTGGTTTGTCTCTCAGAGCGTCCGCTCTCATATTTGGTGTGATTGTGGAAAGAGAATGAGTGTCCTCCCCTGAATCCACCTGTTGTTCTACTTTGTGTGTTCAGTCATTTGCTACTTGTCACCAGTGTTCTTCCACCGACATAGATTAGTGTTTCACTGCACACCACACACGTGTATTTTTTAGTAAATAACATGTCATTCTAGATTTTCCCTTCTAACTAACTCCCTACAAGTTAGTTGAATGCACATGGACGTGTTTCCAACTTTAGTGGGAACCTGCACAGTTAAAATAGAAAGTAATTAATTAGACGTTAATAAAAACTATTAACTTTTATAAATAAATAATCAACTATTTAGCTAATGTAAGATTAAAAGTTATTTAATGTATATTAATAGTTATTATTATTCTATTTTATTTAGAACTATTTTGAATTATTTAATTAACATTTTTATAGCTAACTTTTTAATGATGTTATATAATATTATCTAAATATTATTAGAATTTATTATTTTATTATGTTATTTGTTTATTTTATTTATTATTATTATTAATGTTAATTTTAATTAATATAATTATTAAATTAATTACCAATTTAAATATTAAAGTATTTACTAATTAGTTTATTTTAATAATTAATTTTATTTATAAATAATTGTTATTATAATTCTAGTTATATAATTTTATTTAATTATTTAGTTATATATATATTAGAATTATTATTTCAAATATAATTATTATTATTTGTAGTTTAATTTATGATATTTTATTTTTTTGTTACATAATTTTATATAATTTATTTTTTAACCAATCCCCCTCACTAATATTCTTCGGTGCAAGAAGGGGGGTTCGCCGCTCCTTCTAGAAGGTGGGCTCCTCCTCCTTCGGGACCAGCAACAGGCAGTGGACGAGTTGGCTATGGCATCAGGAGTGTGGTGGAAAAACATGTCTCTAGGTCCAGCAGCGATTTGTAGATCTGTGGCGAGATCCAACAACCCTCTTCCATAACCTAGTGCAGCGCACGACTTCTTCAGCGGCGAACAACGACGGTCAGAACTCCATCAGCTCAGCCTTCAGTTCTTCCTTGTAGTGACCTGCTCAGCTTTGGTGGTGGTGTGCAGTGTATTCTACCACCGACGGATCTTCTCAGTGATTGAGGTTATGGTGGTTTCGTGGTTCTCTTCAATTAATTTAAACACTTGAAAAATTCAAAAACTCATTAACTTAAATAAAATTATGAAACAATTAAAACATGAATTGTATTATTATTAACTTCAAATTATAAAACTTAAATTGGTACTAAACTAAAACTTAAATTAAGAAACAATTCCATCATTCAAAATTAATATAAAAGGAAAATTGATTTAAATTAAATATTTAAATAACCAAATTAAATTATTGAAAATAGTTACTTTAAAAAAATAAAATTAGGTATTTAATTATTCTGTTATTAAATAATTATGTAGAAAGTTTAGAAACATAAATTTATAATTAATGAATTGCTAAAAGGCATCTAAGAATTAGATTTAGTTATTTCAATTGAAACTTAATATATGAAATGATAAATTAAAAACTAAGTTATTTAAATGTAGTGAAGAGTTTATTTAATTAATTAATAAAAAAGTCAAATTATTAAATATGAAGGCTAAGACACTGAACTAATTATTAAATTGTAAGACTATGAAATTAATGTAAGATATTAATTAATTATTTATAGGATAAAAATACGATTTTAATTACAAAAAAAATTATTAATTAATAAATTTAACTATAAAAATACAAAAGAGAACTTATTTAGTAAAAAGTGTAATAATGATTAGTTAAATCATAAAAAATTAATTAAAAATATGTGGAAAAACGTTTTTTTTAAGGCCACATCAGTATATTAAATTTTTTTCCTTAGGGTGTTCCCACTTAACCACTTATCACAAGATATTGATATTTAAAATTGAATTAAATCCATGAATTGGATTGTAAATTGAAATGTAAATTGAATTGTAATATGAATAGTTTATTATAATTGAATTGATAATGGAAAGGAATGGGATGCCATGCCCCTTGTCCCTTTACTTAATATGAATTTTTTAATCATGAGATGCTTGATATAATGAATTGGAAACATAAGTAGTTAATAGGAAAGCCTTCTAAACTTATATCATGCCATTAGTCACCTTTTGAGGTGAGTTTGAATTGAAATGTTATTCGTGTTGACCTTGACATGGCTGAATGATAATGATTAAATGGTATTGAATTTGTTAAATGTTATTATTCCTTGGGTGACACATGGAATCAAATGAATAATTCCATGGATAGACTCATTTAGATTCTACCTTTCTTATGATGCAGTGTCACTTAGACTCCTTACATGGAATAATAATGTCAGATTCATGGGGTGGATAAAAATTATATTCCAAGTGATACTTGGATTACCTAAAATAAATGTCAAGGATGCACTCATATGAAATTTTATCATTATTCCATGGGTGATACTTTGGCTACCATAGTGGACCTCCAAGGACAAAATCGAATGGATGCGACTTTATACCACACCCAGAGTGATACGTGAGTTCTTGTGATGATTTCCATGGAAGGTGTTGTAATATGATTGGTTTGTGATACACCTAGTGCGATTCAATGATTACAAATTAGGAATCACTTGGATGGGCTCAGCTTCTAAATTGAATAAATAATTATGTTTAATATATAAATCATCTTTCAAGACAGATCACAACTTCTATTCAGTCTTTGTTTACGCTATATGGAAGATTTTTTAGAAATCATTTGATAATGCTATCATGAGGGATGCTATGAATTAAGACATGTCTCAAGGATTATTTATTAAATGGATATGAATAATTAACTGTAATTGATTATAAATGAGAACCTAGACTTTATAAGATGTTTACTTTCATAACTTCCTTTAAATATTGTATTTCTTCCTATACATTGTGGCTATTATATTCTCACTAACTAGATTGAAATTGACATTGGGTGGTTGCCTACTAGGATTTAGTCTCACATCCTTTTTGGGCCACCCATGGATACCCATAAATTTTATATGATTGCAGGTATGGATGAGGGAAGGTGCCCAACAAAATGTTCTTAATAGCTTCTTAGAAGTAAGGGCGCATATGACCGAGCTGAGTATCATGATTCAAGATAGAACCTTTTTTCCATTTTTTAATTTTGATACATATATTTTATTGTACTTATGTGCACTTTTTTGGCTGCCTTGTACTGCTATATGACATGTATCATCATCATCATCATCATTGTATATGAGCATCCTCTTAACATCATCATTTATTCCTGATGTTTATATATTATCAAATTGTATTACTGATTCTGCTACTTATTTACTATTTGATTTCTACTATGTACACTTTGGTAGTGAGGGTATAGTCTCCCCATAAACACACATAGGTCGTTACTGGTAGTTAGTAGCCTATGTTGTTTGGGGAGATGTGTTTTAGGCCATGTGGCCAAACATGTCCGGGGCATTTTTGATTGGAATCTGGGTTTGGGATGTTACAAATAGATATCAAAGTGGTCTTTTCTAGTATTATTTACTATTTAAAGATAATAGAATGGTATATGAAGGAACGAGGAGTTCGTAATGATCTGTGACCAGGAATTGCTAACCCAGGTATAGGGAAAAGCCAAATTGCCTCATATAAAATTTTTATTTTCTAGATTTTTACTATTACATTTTATTTGATTCAACTTTTGGGTGATGTAGTTGAATTTTGATGTTATTATTGAATTTATTATGGGTTATTTTATGTTGAAACCCAATGATATAAGGGAATTTCATATCATTCAACATGTTAGTAAACTTAAAAAAATCACATACCATCCATTATACTATTCTATTTAAGATGTATTACTTTTTAAATTATGTTATGAAAGGTGTTATGACAGTTATACCAGCTATTTTGATTAAATTAATGGATTGGGTTATGATTTGAATTATGTGGACTCCATACATTGGTTCCTGATAAGTATGGTACTTCATGGAATACATTTTGGTGAACCATTAGTATAATTTTTAAATTGAATTGATATATAAATTTGAAATGTGATTGAATTCAAATGAAAATGAATATATGTATTCAAGGGAAAATGAAAAAATAAAATTGTTTTTTATAGGATAAAATATCCTATAATTGATCTTAGTAGTGGTAGTGGGTGGTATCTATTCCTTTTATTTGATCTATATGATGTCCATACCTGACTCATGGAGTAGGAACATGGGTGTGTTCTTATATAGGAAGGATTTTAGCTATCCTATTTCTCTCATTGCTATTTTCAGCTAAAATCATTGATAATGTCCTTGATCTAATGTTTTTAATTTGAATTTTTAGTGATAATAAGACATGGCGTTATCCTGTTGTATGCCATGACGGTGTAGATGACCATACTCTAGAGGTGGTGAGCTAGGGGCTATAATGGATCCACCTTTTGTTAAAATTCTAGCACCAATAATTGTACCAAAAACATGTTTTTAGGAAATGTTCTGCAATGGATTCTTGTTATTTATGCATACCATTCAGGGAGCATCATGACCCACCCTGACTATGGAAGAGTTAAAAAGTGATTTCCTGAAGCATCATCCATCCACATTTTTAGGGGATAGAAGACAATAGTTTGTGGAGTCATGTCTAGGGGAAATGATATCTATCATTGAGCATATTTAGAACCCTCCTAAGAGGAGGGTAAATCTATCTACATATATGCAGTTTGATTTTACAAATAGATAATGGGATGTAATTACTCAAACAAATCATCATCAGGAGATAAATTAAAGAGACTTTCATATTCCCTTATATGAATAATTTTATCCTGAGACATTGAGGGATGATAAAGACCAAGAGTTCACGTTCTTGGAGAAGGTCACATTATCAATTATGGAATACAAGACCTTTTTTACTAAGCTCCGGAAATCCGTACCTATTCATATGGGTGATGAGCTATCTCAAGCTGGTGATTCAAGGATGGTCTTATGCATGACATCCAATCATAGGGGATTATTTTCAGCTGGCTATTGTTTCTGAAATAGTGATATAGGAAATCATCCTAGAGCGTAACCTAAGAAAGGATGGGGTGAAACCAGGGTGGTTTAGTGTCTAGATAAGTTACTACATCATCCAAAATAAGAAAACATCATCACGTTTGGTGTGGTGATATTTGTAGCCAGCGAACAAACTCAGGTATCTAGGTGAGGTACTACCAGTGTGGTAGGATAGGACATACAAGGACATAGTTTACAAGGGACATACTCATGTGTTGATCATACAGAATGGTGGGGAATGTACATCATTTCTATAGAATTTTCCCTATGGGATTTAGTGATAGAGGGACTCCACAAACTCCATGTTCCGAAGTGGTGTCAATATCATCTCATCAGATATGGAGTTGGAATATAGCTAACCGATCAGGAAAAGGTGGTGGTCATTGTCGTGGTAGTCAAACACCATTTTTATATTGATATTAGGGCTGATAAGCTCAGTGTAGCCATGCAGTATCATAGGCTAGTAGTTTTGGAAAGATGTTTGCATTGAAACAAACCCTTGAGGAGTATAATCAAGGAACTTCTACTATGTGAGGTTCTATTCTAGTAGCCTCTACTTTAGATTACACACTATTTGATATAGGGGATTCTCAAAGATTCATATATATGCATGTTGTGGACATCCTTTGGCTAACTATTTTTTACATTAGATATATTCATTATGATTGAATAGATGTTGGGGATTAGAATGGATGATGTACAGTAGTACAGGTAGTTACCCCATGATATTGGTTGGTGTCACTTTGTATGAGACCTACTTATCCTCAAGATGACTAGTTTTATCATCATTCTTAGGATGGACTACTTTGTTCCTGTTCATTATTTTATTGATTTTTATCACCATAAGGTATCCATCAAATCACCAGAGGGAGGTGAGTTAATTTAAAGGGGTTAATGGGATATCCATGCTAGCCTATCTGAACATGTGCATTATTGGCTGGGTGGGATGATAACCTAGATTGCGAGTTTACATCTAGATGAGTAGGGAACCCATTAGGATGATTTAACTCTATTGGTTTATCATTTTAGGGTCATTTCCCTAAAATAATTATCATAATTACTTCCATTGAGATAGGTAGAGTTCTCTATTAAGCTAGTTCTATGAGATGCACTGCTATCCATTCATCCTTAGATTATGGATACTACTAAGATTTAAGATCTTAAGAAGTAGCTATAGGATTTAGAGGGAATGGGTTTTATGAAACCCATTACTTCCCCATGGGGTTCTCTTGTCCCTTTTTCAAAAAAGGATGATTGGGCCCTCAGGCTATGTGTCAATTTTAGGAAATTGAACAAGATGATAGTTATGAACTTTTATCTTATACAATGGATTGATGATCTATTCAATTAGATTTGGGAAGCTCAAGTTTTATCAAATATTTGTTTGGGATATTATTATCATCAGTTTCATGTTATACCATCAGACATACCTCACAAATATTTTCATACTAGGTATAGTCTATATGAGTATTTGGTTATGTCATTCGGTCTCATGAACATGCTAGCAGTCTTCATGGTAACTATGAACTGAGTTTTCCGTCCTTATCTGTATAATAATTTCATGATACTCATGGATGATTTCTTTCTATATTACCATAATTAATATGATAATTACAAACATATTGGGATTGTATTGGACACCTAGAGAGAGAATCAGTTATATTTTAAACTCACAAAGTGCCAATTTTGGATATATTATACTCACCTTATGGGTCACATTATCATAGAGACAAGATTATCAGTTGACCCAAAGAAGTTGAGAGCTGTATTTTCTTGGGAGCATTAAAAGAAAATATTTGAATTATAGAGTTTTATGGGGCCAACTAGATATTATAGGTTTTTCATATGGGACTTCTCACACCTAGAAACACCAGTTATGGTAATGAATAAAAATTTGGTGAAGTTTACTTGGCCAAATTCCTTAGACACATCCTTTCAGGAGATGAAAGGGACATTGAATTTAATGAAGATATTGATATTATGGGAGCCATGAAGGTGTTACTTTATTTAATGTGATTCATTGACTATCATTATAGGATTATTCCTTATGGTGGGAGATAGGGTTGTGGTGTACGGGTCATGTTAGTTGAGGAAACAAGATAAAAATTACCTGAAAAATGTTCTTGAGTTAATTTTGGTTGTTCATGCATTGCACTGATGGAGAGCTTACTTACTTGGAAAGTGTTTTGTGGTTTATGTGGACCACAAAATCTTCATGTAATTTACACAATTTTATCTAAACCTGATACATCAAAGGTGGGTTGAATACTAACAATTTTTTATATTTATCTTGCCTACATTCCTAGTAAAGGAAATGTATTGGCCGATGAACTGGGCAAGAGGACTCAGATACAGGTAGTGCAACAGGCCAGTATTGAGTGGAAGCTCATGGATTTGTTCTCTAAGATTCACATAGTGGTACATGATAGTAATAGGATTGATTTTCTATCATACTTAGTTGTTATTACTACCATTATATATAGAGTTTGGATGATGTAGCAATCAGACATATAAGTAATAAACATGTTGGGGTGTGTGGTGGGTGATTTACCTCCTCATGTTTGGACCATATATGGAGATGAAATTCTCCTTGTACATGGTTGTGTATGGGTTTCAATAGACATTCATGAGTAAATGATGGGAGACTTTCATTTTTCATATTGGGATTTATATCTTGGAATCACCAAGATGTATTGAGATTTACATCACCAATACTGGTGGCCATGTATGAAAAGAGATGTAGCTATATTTTTCATAAGATGTTATACCTATCCACTGGTGATGGAATAAAACCTACAATGATCCAGAATCTTATAGTAGTTACACATTCCTAACTGCAAGTGGGATGAAATTTTGATGGATTTCATGATAGGATTACTGAGGTCACACCAAGTTAATGATGTTATATATGTTTTTCTTAATAGGATCATGAAGGGTTCACATTTACTACTGATCACCAAGAACTCCGCTGTATATGAGATAGGGAGGTTTCATATCCATGAGATAATAATACTTCATGGTTTCCAACTCACTAAAATTTTAGATACAGATGCTCAATTTATGTCCCATCAATTGAAAATTATATCATTGGTGTTAGGTACACAAACACTTCTAAGCACGACATACTACCCTCAGATAGATTTTTAGTCATAAGGCATGATTCGGGTAGTTGAGGAGATGTTGTGATCATTCATTATAGTTTTTAGGGGCTCTTAGGAGAGGCATATACCCTTGGTAGAATTACCCTAAGTTAATTGCTTTTAGGATACTATTTAGATCTCACCTTATGAGGAATTGTATAGTAAATTATTTTGATAACCACTATAATGGTTAGAGGCTAGAGAAGAAGCTATTCTTGGACCTTGTCTTGTTCAGTAGACCATAGAGTGTGTTTAATTTATTTGGAGCAGATGGATAATTCTCAATATTGATAGAAATCATACAAAAATCTACATATATGACCTCTGGTGTTCATTATTGGGGATTTTTTTTTCATACATATTTTACCAGGGTTAGGAAATAGGTTGATCAGGAGATAAGGTAAGCTTTCACAGTGTTATGTTGGGACATTTCATATTCTAGACAAGGTTGGTCCGGTAGTATATCGGTTGCAGTTACCTTAGTGTTATTGATCCATGAACAACATCTTCCATGTATCTCAGTTATTTTGTTATCATTTAAACTCATCTCATTCTTTCTAGCTTCATGTGGTTGAGTTAGAGGTAGATGTGTCCTTCGAGGAGAATCCTATACCTATTTTAGAACATGACACAAAGGTTTTATGAGGCTGGTCAGTTCCATTAGTATGAGTGCAATGTCATCAAAAACAAGTAGAATACAATACCATGGATTAGGATTCTGATGTATTATTACAGTGATAGGAGTTATACTCATATCATGTTTCACTACCCAAGGAAGTGAAATTTTGGGATGAATTTCTTTTAAGGGGAAAATTTTGTAAGAACCCAATTCTTTATTGAGGCGCATATCATTTACTTTCTATAAAATTTCAATTTAAATTTTTAAATATATCTTAATTTGAATTTTCACTAAGGTCATAGAGGTATTGTGTGTGTGGGGCTGGTTCAAAGCCCAGAACCCAATTATCATGGGTGAAAAATTCCTACCGCATTGTTTGTATATACATGTGGGGAATGACACATGGTTAGATAAAACCATGCGAGGCTAGATATTAGGGATCTATAGACCGCACAATTGGGGAATATATTGTTATTTGTGGTTCATGACCATGGGAACTTGTCTTTAATTTTGATAGTGGGATTTTTCATGATTTGTGAACGGTGTGTCAAACTATGCATATATACCATGTGGGGTGCCCTTCCTTATACAAGAACGTGCACATTTACTGCAAATTTTGGAAATAGTGTGTCCAAATTGTGTGATTCCTAATTTTGGGTAAAATTATAATTTTACCCCTAATTAATTTATTAAAATCAGTCTTAATCTCATTTTTCCTTCTATGGATAGTATCTCATTTGAGAGCTCTCATTTGGCGACAATTCTTGGAATTTATAGATCTCTTATGTCCACCACCTGATTTAAGAACCATTCATCCCATTCAATCCATTTCTATATGTTCTCAATTCAATTTTATTAGTTTTTCCTTGGATTTGGTATTTTTATCTCTATTTAGTTGCAGGATAGTTTCCCCTATTTAAATGGTTTTCATTCATTCTTTGATTTTCTCCAAATATGAGTAAAATTAAAAGATAATACTATATGATTTATCCACTAAGAACCTATGATAGGTGGAATTATAAATTTCATTAATAGTTAAAGTGTTTATATATATTGTTGTTTCACATGCCCAGTTCTTGGGTAGCACCTTAAAATGAATTTATATTCATGAATTGAATTGATAGGCATGGTCAATTTAAATAAAGAGCATGTAAATGGATGTTTATAGTTTGTGGAATTTGAAATTGGAACCATCGCATTGGGTGTGTTGTTAAATTAAATGTACCATTATTATGGTATATGTGTTTGTATTCCCTAGGGTCTTTCCTCTCACACCCTTGTCATGGGTTATTGATTCTAAATCATGAATTTAATCTATGAATGGTATTTTTAATTGAAATGTAAATGGAATTTCAATATGAAATTTAAATTGTAATTTAAATGATAATGGAAAGGGAAGGGATTCTATGAACCTTGTAACATTCTTTGAAATGGATTGTTTCAGCATGAAATGCCTGATTTATTGAATTACCTGCATTGGTAGTTAAGTGGAAATCCATTTATGCTTAGACAGTTTCTTGAGTCACCTTCTAAGGTGAGATTGAATTGAAATTTCATTGGTATTAAACATGACATATTTTAATGATAATGATTAAATGATATTGAATTGATTAAATGTTATCATTCCTTGGGTTACACGTGGATTCAAATGATGAATTTCATGAATAAACTCATTTTACATCTACTTTGATTATGCTTGAGTGATACATGGAATCCTTACATAGTCTTCTAGGGATGAACTCATGGAGTGGTGACTATTATATGATGAGTGATACATGGATTACACATTACGAATTCCAATGATGGGTCAAGATAGAATTTGATCATTCTGTCATGGGTTATACTTGGTCTCCCTTAGAGGACCTCTATGGAAAGACTCAAATGGTTGGATGTTATAAAAAACCTAGAGAGAGACAAAGGTTCTTCTGAGGATCTCCTTTGATAGGTCTGTAAGGTCTATGGGTTATTATACATTTGGAGAGATACCTAGATTCCAACAGTGGAATTCCATGATTGGTCTCAGGTTTAAAATTTAATAATTAATTTAATGAGATATATGATGCATCTTCTAAACCAAATAAGAAGCTCGGATTCAGTCATTGTTTATACATTATGGATGGACTTTTAGGAATCCTTTTATCTTTTTATCATTGGAGATTCTAGGAATTATGGTAGGTCTCGAGACTTATTAATTAAATGGACTTGAATAATTAAATGGAATTTATTAAAAATGAGAACCCAAACATTATAGGATGTTTTCTTTCATTACTTTCTTTATATATTACATTACATTATACACACCATGACTATTTTATACACACTGACTAGATGGAACCTAACCATGGGTCATTGCCTACTAGGATTTAGTCTCACACCATGTTCGAGCCACCATTGGGTACCTAGATAAATTATATGATATCTGGTCTGGATATGGGAAAGTGACCAATAATAGGTTCCCGATTGCTCTTTAAGAGTAAGGGAGAATGAGACTGAGCTGAGTCTCGTGATTATAGCTAGATTTTATTTTATTTTTTTCAATTTTGATACATATATTATATTGTACTGTCGTTTAATTTTTTTGGTTGTTTTTTAGTTTCATATTACATGTATCATCATCATAATTATTTATGAGCTTCCTTTTTATATTGTTATATATTCCTTATTTTTATATATGTTCTGAAAAAATTAATGCTTCAGCTACTGATTTATTATTTAATTTCATGTTTTTACACTCAAGCGATGAGGGAATATTCTCCCTATAGAAACACCTAGGCCTTTACAGCTCGTTGGTAGCCTATAGCATTTAGGGATATTCACTTGAGGATAAGTGGCCAGCTGGGATTGAGGCACTATCGAGTGGAATATGATTTTGGGACATTTCAATTATGACTATACATGTGATTCATTAATGGAAAATGTATTACATTGGTTCGTGAGGTGGTAGTCCTCTATACCGAAGAGGAATTTATTTCTATCATTTTTTATTGCAAAGGACATGGGAAATATTACTTTATAAACATAGAAACGTGTTATTATATGTTATATAATAGTGTTATCATGTTTTAAGTGCAAATATATATTTTAAGGTTGTAAACAAAGATATAAAAATAAAGAGATTCGTTGAGATGATTTCTTTCTCTTAGAGAAAACACTATTTTATCACTTCTTAAGGACCATAGGGTTGGTCCTTTTGGAAGACCAGTGGCTCTAAAACGTGGGTAATGATTTCTATGAGATATTTTGGTAGTTTTTTATTGATCCAAATGTCTTGTGTTTTTTGAATAAGTGAGGGGATTCCCTTATATAAATACGGGGGAGTGAGAATTCTGTAAATGCCCAAAACTATTCAATATTGGGATGTCACTCTCATCCCAAGTGCCTCAAAAAATAATAAATTATGAACTTTATGGTGGGTATGGTAGATAACGATCTCCAAAATATATGAAAACATGTTTTAAACATGTTTTCCCCTTATTTTATATGTTTATTAACTTCTACCATTTTGATTTTCACCACGATAACTAGTTTTCAAACAAAGGTAACTAATCCAATAAGATAAATATAATTTTATCCTTATTATATATTTGGACATAATTATTTGAAATATTAAATCTAATTTATCAAATAAAAAATCTATGTTTGATGAAAATTAATTTTAACACAAGCACATGTAACACGCAAAACATGTTGCAAACTTAATCATATTAATTAACTTATTAATGTTTTTACAGGTTATTATGAAATTATTAAGTAATATTAATTTTTATTATTCAAAATATGGAATCCATTTTATAAAATTAAATTCACATATGTGGGAAAATATAATTTTAAAAAAATTGAAAATGTTTCGAAAGAAATTATTATTCAAGAAATGTATTTTCCAAGAATATGATGATATTATATTAACTTTATGACTATTTATCATTATTATATGAATTAAAATTATAATATTTGGATAAATAATCTATTAATATAATTTATATCATACAATGGTCCATTTCAAATAAATATAGTTTCTTGAAAAAATAAAAAAAAATTATTATTTTTACATCAAAATGTTCTTATTTTTCATCATTGTGATTTATAAATATAGTACGTAATTTCACCCCGGTTAGGGAAAATAATGTAATTAAAGTTCAAAAATAATATGTTAAGTATTAAAAAATGTCCATAACACTTGACTTTATTCTATAAGATGAGTTTTTTGTTCATTTTCAACCAATTTGATAAGATATGACATCATAGAACTATGCTTATTTGATTTTGACCATTATAATTTTTAAGCAAAAGATGAACTCAAAAAGGTCACTTTCTTGATTTTAATTTTAATAATAATTTTTTGTAAGTATAATGAAAATTTATATTGGGAATTTGAATACTTATTTAGAATATAAATGATTTTTTAGGATAATTTATATTATATTTTTATGGATGAAGTAATTACCTTATATTAATGTGTACCAATGACACAACATTTATTCAATTAATAGAATATTAAAATAAATTATTTTAAACATGATAAAAGTAAAATAAATAAAATTAATTATTATTTACAAAAAAAATTGTATATACAAATAACATACTATAGATGTGTGAATGGATTTTATTTCAATTTAATTATTTTCTTGTTGGTTTCATAGTCAAATTAATTGAATCGTTCAAAAATGACATAAATATTATTTTATAATAAATAATATATTATTAAATAATTTAAAAATAAAAATAATTCAATTATCATCCATGTTATTTAAATTTGTTTTAAAATATCCATTATGGTCTATTTTTTGTCCAATTTTCATTTTTTGTTTTGTTATTGACCCCTTTATACAAAAAACTTTGTTATCATGGTAATTTTCAAAAAGGTTAACATGAGTTAAAACAATGACATGTGAGTATAAACCTAATGTAATCTTGTTCATATTATATTATATTATAATATTTCTACTGATTGTCACGACCCGTCCCCCGGGGCCCATGCTATGACTACCCCAAGCCCGCCTTCCATAGGCTAGGGGCTGGCGACAAGCACCGAAGGTGTATTTCCTATAACTAGGAAGGTATTTCCTTTATAACCTGTAAGCACATGCAACCAAGCACACAGAAAGATACGAACTCAAGTAAACTGAATAGTAATCAGAGTAAGTGCAGTAAGTAAAAAGGGGCCAGAATACAAGCCCATCTGGAAAGTACAAGGAAAACTGGAAAGTATAAGACAACTAATAGGTGAAAAGTAGCTCTTGTATCATCCACCACGAATCCTAACTGAAGGGTAGGTACAGCTCGCGAATGGCCGTCTCTGCGGTTGGCCCCGTCTAACGTCCACCTCCAAGCTACCTCCAGTCCTAGTACTCTCGTCCTCCGTCAGCGTTTTCCGTCATCTGTACCAAATACAACGAATTGCGGGCATAGCCCGTGTAGGGGTGAGTATAATGATACTCAGTAGGGACCGTGAGACCCTCAAGGTCTCAAAAAATCCACAAAGGATAAACCACAAAGGAAGGAAACAACTGGTAACCCTACTTAGGTATATACCCATACATATACCTAAGTTATAAAGTATACCCATCTCAATCATGAGGAATCACAGAGTCCAACTCAAAGGCCCAAAGCTCAACTGTTCCACAAAGGAAGGAATACCACGAATGTAAGTACCACACAGGTATGTCACATAGAAGAATACCACAAAGGTACTGACTCAACTCACACCAGGTATAACTTAAGTACAGTAGTAGAGATGATTAAATGTAACTACTGAATAATCTTACTCTATTCAGAGGAAGACCCACACAGGATCGCCAGGTGCTGACCCACATAGGATCGCAAGGTGCTAACCCACACAGGATTGCTAAGTGCTGACCCACACATGATCGCAAGGTGTTGACCCACACAGGATCGCTAAGTGCTGACCCACTTAGGATCTCAAGGTCTTGACCTACACAGGATCGCTAGGTGATGACCCACACAGGATCACTAGGTGCTGACCCAAAAAGGATCGCTCTAAGTGCTGACCCACACAGGATCACTCTATGTGCTGACCCACACAGGATCTCTCTATGTGCCGACCCACACAGGATCTCTCTATATTCTTCACGTCACAGCCATCAACTGGGTTCCCGCACTATGCTCGCTCGTCTTTGGGAGGATCTGCTCCACAAGATACTGGTCGATACTCCAACTGCCACGAAGTCCCACGAAGAAATATCACAAAATACAGTCACATCATAGGGGTCTCAATGCAACAGACGATGTGTCATTTGGAAGCCTGGTCTGTGAGTTATTAGCCTTTTTGTCCCGAGGGCCCGGTTGGATTCATGCTCGATCCAACCCAACCGTTCGCCAACTTTATCCAAAACCCCAGTGGGGTATACCAAAGGGACCGTCTCTCTCTAAGGTTTCTAGCGCCACTGATGATTCGTCAATCGGATGTCCGGTGCCAAAAATGCGTAAATGGGTTGAAGTGGATCCGGGTCCGGTCCGACCCGGTTGGACCGACCCGGGCTGGGTCAACTCGGCCCAACTTGCTGGGTTTGGCCCGGCCCATTGGGCGATTCGGCAGGCCGCGAGGTAGCTCGGCCGTAGAGGGTGTCACGAGGAAGTGAGACCACGGGGCAGCTTGGCCGGAGAGACTCAGCCGGGAGGGCGGAGGCCGTGAGGCGGCTCGGCCGGGGTAGCTCGTCCGGAAGGACAAAGGCTGTGGGTGCGTGGGGCAGCACGGCTGGCCGCGATAGCAGAGAGCCACGGGGTGCGGAGGCCGCGGATAGAGGATCACCTCGGGGCATGAAGGCCGCAGGTGATGGTGGACATGGGGCGGTGTTGTTGCCTTCGTCACCTTTATCGCGGTTGATAGTCGTCCTCTTCCATCGCGAAGACCACAAGAATTGTCTCATGAAATTCAGAGAGGACGGGCCATGTTTGTTTATCCCACACTCTCCGCATTAGAGTGGTAGCAAGCAGCTATAAATCTTAAATTACAAGAATATCTTGAACGGGTAAGGGAAATAATTCAAACACCCTCCCTACCTCGATGATTCAGTTGAAGATTGTCTGTTTTTGAGATGGTTTGGCGTTTGTCGATCCCACAAAAAGTTTCCTTCAACAACGTCGGTGAGGAGAGGAAAAGATGAAGTCAGTGATGATGGCATTTCCTCGATCATCGATTCATTGATGTTAAAGACGCTCCTCGTCAACGAATGTACCGTGGAATAAGTCAAAGTCGAAGTCGGCATTCTTCGTTGGCGTTCTTCATTGGAGAGCTTTCCTCCCAATATTTCTCCTCTCCCAATTCCACCAATTTGGAAAGTATCCAACTTCTTATATGTTTCCCCACTTTAAATGTTGACATAAATTAAGTTGACTCCACTTAATTAATTGTTGAGGTTGGCACAAAATTAATTAAGGGGGTGGCACCATTAAAGTGGGGGAAGTTAAAAAGGCTTCCCCACACTTAAGAGGGTGTTCATGGGATTTTAGGCTCAGTGGTCCCCACCTCCATAACCTCTCATGGGATGTTTTATTTTAGTGGTCCCCACCTGTGACACATCCACATGGGTGTTTCAAAAGAAAATAAAAATAAAACGTTACACCATTTTATTTTATTTTATTATTTCACGAATATGTGAAAAGCAAACTTCCACCCTCGACCTACTGTGGTCGAGGTGAAGGTATCCATAAGTGAAAATCGGCGCTGTGAGTTCAACGGTGCCCTCAAATTTCAATTCCGAGCACCGTTTCAAAAGTTAGAAAATATTTCTCGCACGTTTACTGAACGTACCCAAAATAAAGTTCAGAAATTCATTCCGGGCACTCCGGGTCTTAGAATCACATGCCGTCAATTTTCGCGGACTCGTAAAATTCCCATATGTTAAAAAAAATTACATGGAAATTTTGAGTCTTTACATTCTCCCCACCTCAGGGCTCTACGTCCCCATAAGCCACAACTCAAAACTAGGAAAACAAGTAGGGGTACTGAGCACGAATCTGAGCCTCCCGCTCCCATATGCTCTCTTGGAGGTTCCCATGCTTCCAATGAATGCACACTAGAGGTATCGACCATCCACAAAGGACCCTCTCTTATCGATCCTCAATCTCTACTGGAACCTCCATAAAAGTCGCTCCATCGTCGACATCCATCTCACCATGGTCGAAGATGTGAGAAGGGTCGTGCACATATCTCCTCAGCTGGGATACGTGGAAGACGTCATGCACCCGGTGCAACTGAGGTGGAAGAGCTAAGAGGTAAGACACCTCGCCAACTCTGCTGAGGACCTGAAAAGGTCTGATGAACCTTGAAGATAACTTGCCACCTCGGCCAAATCTCTGTAAACCTCGTCAGGGTGAGACCCATATAAAGACATGGTCACCATCCTCAAACTTTAGAGGTCTTCATCTCCTATCAGCATAAAACTTTTTCCTACTCTGTACAGTATTCATCTACTCCTGGATGATCTGCACTTTCTCTGTGGTAGCCCGTACCATCTCTGGTCCCACTAGTGCTGACTCCCCTAGGTTAGTCTAGCAAAAAGGTGATCTGCAAGGTCGTTCGTACCAGGCCTCAAAAGGTGTCATCCCAATGGTGGAGTGATAGCTGTTGTTGTATGAAAACTCCACCAAAGGCAAGTGATCCTCCCAGTTGCGACTGAAGTCGAGGACGCAAACACGTAGCATGTGCTCGAGGGTCTGAATGGTTCGCTCAGTCTGACCATCCGTCTGAGGATGGAAGGCGGTGCTCAAATGAATTTGCATCCCAAAAGAATCCTAAAACCCCTTCCATAGCCGGGAAGTAAAACATGCATCATGATCAGAGACAATCGTCGAGGGTACTCCATGTAGCCTCAAAATCTCCTACACATAGACGCGTCCCAAGCTCTCTACTGAACCCTTATCTCTAATCGATAGGAAGTGGGCCGACTTGGTGAGTCATTCGATGATCACCCAAATCGAGTCATGTCCCCTGAATGTACATTTAATCCTTGTCACGAAGTCCATAGATATCATATCCCACTTCCACTCTAGAACCTCCAAAGTCTAAACCAAGCCTGCTGGTACCTGATGCTCTACCTTCACTTGCTGACAAGTGAGGCACCGAGAGACAAACTCTATAACGGCTTTCTTCATTCCCGGCCACCAATGCTATCTTCAGAGATCCTGGTACATATTCACCAATACTGGATGTACCGCTAGAGGGGATGTGTGGAACTCCCTCAACACTTCCTCCCGAAGTGACACTGGTACCATGGTACGTCCTCTGAAGAGGATGACGTGCTCCCCACCTTCAGAAAATCCATCAGGTGCCTGCCCTGTGGATATCTGAGCACGTCGTGTCTCGCAGTCAGTGTCCCCATGCTACGCCTCCCTGACTCTCTGAAGAAGTGGGGGAGTGACAGAGACTGAAGGAAAGATGCTTCATCACATTCCACCAAGGATATCTACAAAGCGGCTAGCTGCTCCGTCGCCTTGCCTAGCAGTTGTATACCAGTCCTCCTACTGAGTGAATCTGCTACAACATTACCCTTCCCAACAGTATAGACTATCTCAAATTCATAGTCCTAGAGGAAGTCAAGCCAACGTTGTTGTTTCAGGTTCAGGTCCTTCTGAGAGAAGATATACTTGAGACTCTTGTGATCTGAGTAGACTATAAAACGTTCACCCATCAAATAGTGCCACCACATCTTCAAGGAGAAGACCATTACTGCTAACTCTAGGTCATGGGTAGAGTAGTTCTTCTAGTGTTGTCTCAGCTGTCGAGAATCATAGGCGATCACTTCTCAATCCTGTATCAGGACACATCCGAGTCTGCTCCCTGATGCGTCGCAGTAAACTACGTACCCTACTCCCTCCTCTAGAAGCCTCAAGATGGGGCCACTAGTCAGCATCTACCTCAGCTTCTGAAAACTCTATTGGAATCTCTCCAACCACACGAAGGGTTTCCCCTTCTTCGTCAACGCTGAAAGTGGTGCTGCAACTCTGGAGAAATCTGGCACAAATATTCGGTAGTATCCGGCCAAACCCAAGAAACTTTGTACCTCCGTCACACTCTTGGGTGGATCCCAAGAAAGTACTGCCTCAATATTCACTGGATCAACTACAACTCCAGCCTATAATATGAAATTTCCTAGAAAATTAACCTCTCGGATTCATAACTGGCACTTTGAGAGCTTACCATAAAGCTGGTGCTCTCGGAGTGTGTCCAGTACTACCTGCAAATGATAAGCATGCTCCTCCTCAGCAGCCGAGTAAATCGGTATGTCATCGATAAAGACTACTACAAAGTGATCAAGGTATGGATGAAATATCCTTTTCATGAGTACCATGAACACTTCTGTAGTGTTGGTTACAAATAATGGCATAACCAATAACTCGTAATGGTCATACCGATATATGAAAGTCGTCTTCTGCACATCCTTGTCTCGTACTCTAAGCTGGTGATAGCCTGATATGAGGTCTATCTTTGAGAACCATTGTGCTCTCTTCATCTGATCAAAGAGGTAGTCAATCCTCAAGAGTGGGTACTTGTTCTTCACGGTCACCTGGTTCAGGCACCGATAGTCAACACAAAGTCTCAAGCTCCCATCTACCTTCTTGGAAAACAAAATCAGGGATGCCCAAGGTGAAACACTAAGCCGAATGAATCCATTCCCCTGCAAGTCCTCTAGTTGTACCTGCAGATCACGAAGCTCCGTGGGAGCCATCCAATATGCTGGTGTAGATATTGGTGTCGTACCGGGGTACAAATTAATGTAAAAGTCCACCTCTCTATGAGGAGGTAGACTCGAAACATCATCAGGGAAGACATCTGCATACTGTTCCACCACTATAGGATAACTCAGACTCTCCACATCAACTACTCTGAGGGTAAGGCTGGCCAACTGATGAGTGATCGGTTGCACTCTCCTCCGGGTAAGTCCATCCTGTGCTTCAAAGGATCCCTTCTTGTCAGTGAAGGTAAACCTGGTCCCATCCGTGTAGACACACCGCACTTTGCACCTAATACAGTCAATATGAGCATGGACTGTAGATAACCAGTCCATACCCAAGATGTCGTCACAAGGCCTCGACACTACGACTAGGAGATCCTAACCGAAGCACTTACCTCCTAGAGTAAGCTCACACTGCCGACACCAGTGAGTAATCGTCGAATCCGCTCCCGTAGAAGTCTCTAGCCGTAAGAATCGAGCCAATGGCTCCATCGGAATCTTCGAGCTCCGAACGAGGGCAGTAGAAATAAAATAATGACCGGAACCTATGTCTATAAGTACTGCAGCTATGGTCGAGTAGACACAGATCATACCTCATATCATCTCCAGAGCACCATGGTCATAGGGCTCAGCTGCCTGAAGCTGAGCTCTCCCCTGTCCTCCTACTACCTATGGTCGGGGTGGACCACCTGGTGGTGGTGGTGGTAACATCTCGAATCGTCGCCCACCGCCAGCTGCACGAACAACTCCTCTGCCTTGTCCGCCTACTCCCTACGGACCTCCTCAGTTGAATCTCTATCTCTGCCTGGGTGGTCCTTCGACCGTCTGCTGATCATCTATATGGAGGGTCAAAAAGTCACAATCCATGTGACCCTACCCGTCGCATGTGTAACACTGCCCGCTCCTGGAATGACTAACTCTGCCTTGGGTACCCCACACAACCGACTCTGAATCCTGCAGTCGTCCACCTGTAGGTCTGGTCCTCTTGGACATCTGCAACATCTGTCTGTTGTCAGCTGCGGAAGACTCTACTACATGATGACTGGTAGTGGGTCACACTGCTGGTGACTACTCAGCGAGGAAACTCTCCACTAGGAGGGCACTCTCTAACACCCCTGCCTGCATCGGGATGCTGAGTGAGATCATTGAAGCCCTGATCTCCTTCCTGAGTCCCTGTCAAAGGTCCAGGCCCTGAAGAATGGGTCTCGCACCATATCTGTGGAGTAGCGTGAGAGGTCAGTGAACCTCACTGAGTACTGAGCCACAATCATGAAACCCTGCTGCAGATGAAGTAGCTCTTGAATGCACATTGCATGAAGAGTCGATGGGACAAACTCTGCCCGAAATAGGCTTTAGAAATCTGCCTAAAGAAGCATCACCTCGTCTTGAACTTGGAGCATCAAGCTCCACCATCTGTTTGATGATGCCTGTAAAAGGCTGGCAGCAAGGATCACCATGAGATCAGCTAGTGTCCCTACCAGTTGGAAGACTCTCACTATAGCCTCCAACCAATCCTAAGCCGCATGTGGGTCCGTCTCTCCCCTGAACCTGGGTGGCCTCTAGTGCTGGAACTCATGCAACGCGCTCAAGCAGCGTTCACTCTCTTCTGATGGGGTTGGTGGCATCAGTGGCCCAATGGGTAATGGTACCGTCGGTGCCTCCACTGGTGCATCTACTGGAAGAGGGCCTTGCACCGAGGCATCGTCGCTCGGTGGGCTATCAGTGAATACAACTCTCGGAACCCTATCTGGCTATCTTCGTGGAGGCATCCTGAAAAGAAAAAGGTGTTCCATGGTCAAAAAGTTATACATGATGAGATGAATCAAAGAGGTCACTAAGAAAACTCCTCAAAACACACATGCAATTAGTGTTTTCATGCACTGAGTTGGAAATCATAAGTTAGGGTCCTGGTGTATGGATACGTCGGTTGCCGCACCAACACTGGATTCTCTAAACTGATAATCACACTCACTAGACTTAACACTATTGTCGTTAAAATGAAAGATCAGATTCCTATGTTCTACAGTAAAACCGACTCCTCTGATACTAATTTGTCACGACCCGTCCCTCGGGGCCCGTGCCGTGACTTCCCCAAGCCTGCCTTCTATAGGCCAGGGACTGACGACTAGCACCGAAGACGTATTCCCTATAACTGGGAAGACATTACCTTTATAACCTGTAAGAACACACAACCAAGCACACAGCAAGATACGAACTCAAGTAAACTGAATAGTAATCAGAGTAAGTGCAGTAAGTAAAAAGGGGTCAGAATACAAGCTCATCTGGAAAGTACAAGGAAAACTGGAAAGTACATGAAAGCTGATAGGTGAAAAGTAGCTCATGGATTTTCCACCACGAATCCTACTTGAAGGATTGGTACAGCTCACAAACGACCATCTCTGTGGTTCACCTCATCTAACGTCCACCTCTGAGCCACCTCCAGTCCCAGTACTCTCACTACTACAAAAACGGGCAAGGGAAGCGCTACCCCTTTATCAGCGCTAAAAAAAGCGCTGATAAAGGGGACCCCTTTATCATCGCTTTTTTTAGTAGAACTGATAAAGGGGGGATTTATCAGCGCTTTTTCCAACCGGTGATAAATTTTATGTTTAAAAAAAGCATGAAAAATAAATTATTATTATATAAGTATATTTATATTGATATAAATATAATATATATTTTTTAAATATGTTTTAGATACGTATAAATAGACTATTAAATTTAATATATAAGAAATTTAATGACAATGGATTTAAAATATTTTAAAAAATATTATTAATTAATAATTTGATAATTATTATTGATTAGTAATCATTTAATAAGAATTTGAAGACACAAAAAAATCAAAACAATTAATAAAAGATCTAAAATAAGTTGAAAATGTAACTCAAACTTCAAACGGCCATAACTTTTGATCAGGGTGTCCATTTGAGCTCTACAGCATGTCAAATCGAAGCCTGTGACGATATCTACGCGCTAGTGACTGAAGCAAATCTTCTGTCACATTTTTGAGGCCAAAAAGGCCTGAAAGGCCTCTAAAACTGAGTTTTTAGTCGGGATACACCAATTTGTTAACATTAAAAAAGGTATAACTTCCGATCCGGATGTCTGTTAGCCCTGTACCAAATATCATATCAAATATTGTTTCATTTTCTTCGATTTGATGGGTTGTGGAGTTGAAACGGGCTTCTGGATTATAAGTTATGTTTGTTTTAACATTCTATGGATTTTCAAATACACATATATATGTATTTATTCGTAAATATATATGTGTATGTGTGTGTGTGTGTTGTATATATGTATGTATGTATTTTTTATTTAATTATAAACACGCATAAAAAACATATTTCATAAATGTATTTAAAACTAATCTTATAAGTATATATTAATATACAAATAAATATACAGATAAAAAATTATAACTTAAAATATATATATATATAAATAAATAAATATAAATATATATTAATATATGAATTAATATATATATACTAATATATGAATAAATATATTTATATTAATATGAATCTATATCAATATATGAATAAATATAACTATATATATTTATATATAGATATATCACTAAATAGAGAAAAAAACAGAATAGCTTAGTGGTAAAGGTGCAACCGCGAAAGGGGGAGGTTGCGAGTTCGAGTTTAGGTTGAAGTAAAGGGGTGCGCGCATGTGAGGATGTGTGGGAAGGGCAGTGCACGGGAGACCTCCGAGCACTGATAAAGGGGAAGTCAAGTGTTGTTAAAAGTTCTCCCCGCAATATTTAATTCTTTATTATTATTATTTTTTTTTTCTTTTATCAGCGCTTTTTAAAAGCGCTGATAAAGGTCCCTTTTACCAGCGCTAAAAAAAGCATTGATAAAGGGGTATTTTATCAGTGTTTTTTTAGCGTTGATAAAAGGGGCCTTTATCAGCCCTTTTCAGAGCGCTGATAAAAGGGACCCCCCTATATTAGCGCTGATCTTTACAACTCTTTTTTAGCACTGTTAAAGCCCATTTTGAGTGCTGATATAGGCTGTTTTTGTATTAGTGTCTCGTCCTCCGTCAGCGATGTCCGTCATCTGCACCAAACACAACGAAGTGCGGACATAGCCCATGCAGGGGTGAGTATAATGATACTCAGTAGGGACCCTGAGACCCTCAAGGTCTCAAAAAATCCACAAAGGATAAAAGGAAGGAAACAACTGGTAACCCTACTTAGGTATATTCCCATAAATATACCTAAGTTATCAAGTATACCCATCTCAATCATGAGGAATCACATAGTCCAACTCAAAGTCCCAAAGCTCAGCTGTTCCACAAAGGAAGGAATACCACGAAGGTAAGTACCACACAGGTACGCCACACAGAAGAATACCACAAAGGTACTGACTCATATGACACCAGGTATAACTTAAGTACAGTAGTAGAGATGATTAGATGTAACTATTGAATCATATTACTCTGTTAAGAGGCAGACCCACACAGGATCTCCAGGTGCTGACCCACACAGGATCGCAAGGTGCTGACCCACACAGGATCACTAAGTGCTGACCCACAGAGGATCACAAGGTGCTGACCCACACAGGATCGGTAAGTGCTGACCCACATAGGATCGCAAGGTGTTGACCCACACCGGATCGCTAAGTGTTGACCCACACAGGATCGCTCTAAGTGATGACCCACACAGGATCGCTTTAGGTGCTGACCCACACATGATCGCTCTAAGTGTTGACCCACACAGGATCGCTCTACATTCTTCATGTCACAGCCAGCTACTGGGTTCCCGCACTATGTTCGCTCATCTCCGGGAGGATCCTCTCCACAAGCTACTGGTCGATACTCCAACTGCAATGAAGTTCCACAAAAAAGTATCTCAAAGGACTGTCACGTCATAGGGGTCTCAATGCAACAGACAACGCATCATTCGGACATCCGGTATATGAGTTATTAGCCTTTTTGTCCCGAGGGCCCGGTTGGATTCATGCTCGATCCAACCCGAACATTCCCCAACTTTATCCAAAACTCCAGTGGGGTATACTAAATAGACCTTCTCGCTCCAAGGTTTTTGGCCCCGCTGATGGTCTGTCAATCGGATGTCTGGGGCCAAAGATATGGTCGAAAATGCATAAATGGGTCGAAGTGGGTTCGGGTCCTGTCGGACCCGGTCGGTCCGACCCAGTCTGGGTCGACCCGGCCCGACACTGTAACGACCCAAAATTTTGAATAAATCCTGTTTCCTAATTTTGTGTGTTATTTTATTTCATACTCAACAAAACTTTTTCATTTAATAAAATGAGTATAATTAAAATGATATTGTTGGGTTTTTACTATTATATGACCGTTAGTCAGTATGATCGTTGGAAACTGAATGTTATAACTATTGTCTATAAATACAAGTGATCTTGGTTAATTAATATAGAAAGAAGATTTGATGGCCTCATCCAGTAGTCTTGGGCCGATCGAATCCCATCTAACAGAACATGGGAAGGAAGTAGCACCACTGGGCTTTGCTCTGGACCAAACCCAAGCCGAACTTCATCGTGTGAAGCTAGAACGGAATCGCCTTCACGAGAAGTTCAAGCTGACAGAAATCACCACTCAGGAAATGTTAGCAGATCCACCCTCAGATTCTCTCACCATAGCACACCTTACACTTAGGTCCTATGCTGGGGTTATAAGGGGATATGTAAGGAGACCATAGCTATGTTGTGTAATCCTTTGTTATAAATAAAATTGTGTTTTCTTCTTATGGTGAAGTTTGTGAGTTTTCAAATGTTCGAATGAATATAGGATGTATTTTTTTTTTGAAAAAAAGGATATTTTAAAATATTTATGTAAACCTTAAATAATTAATGATGTGTAATGTTTTTCAAAAAATGGTCTTCTGCAAATGTGTTCAGTAAGAAATTTAGATTCTAATAAGATCAACAAAATTTTTGATAAATAGTAAATTATGAATAGTGATTTTATGCTTAGGATTACTAATGTGACCAAATGGATTAGTAATCTCACTTAAAAAAGTATTAATATAATTTAGGCACCTTGATTAAGTAGTGTGATTCAATAAAATAGGTAAATAACTGTTTCATTAATTATTAGTCAAGTATTAGTTTTTCCAGGTGAATAGTGTTTTTTAATTAAAAATTAAATTAAAAATATTTAGAAAATTATTTTTATAAAATGGACTTTATTTTTTGAACTTAGAGCATCAATATTATGTTAAGGTAATTTTTGGGGATTTTTCTGAGAAAAATAAATTTTCACTGAATAGTGTTTTTATTTAAAAATAAAATTAAAAATATTTAGAAATTTATTTTTATAAAATGGAGTTTATTTTTGAATTTAGAGAATTGATATTATGTTAAGATAAATTTTTGGGAGTTTTCTGAAAAAGTTGAATTTTCAGTGAAAAGTAAAAATACAGTTTTAGGGTTTCGGTATGTTTAATGACATCATAACTGTGTCATGATGATGTCATGAGATATTTTAAGGGATTGTCAACTTTTTAATAGTTAGATAAGGTGTGAGGTGTCCCAAGTGGCCAATACCATGAGAAAATACCACTTGTTTTGCCAATACCGCCAATGAGGTGTCCCTTGGCCATTAATGCATTTTCCCCTCACTTCCCCTATAAATACCAAGCCATTCTCTCATCCTTTCCATTCCAAAATAATCCTCAACAAAGTTCTGGTCTCCTTACCTCCCAAGGAGCCCTCCCAAGGTGCCCCCAAGCCCTCAAGGTCCCAACCTTCAAGTTTTAAGAGTTACGTTTTAAGGTAAGGGATCCGACCTCTCTTTTTCATTCCAAGTACTCACTTTTATGTCATTTCTTTTATGCTCCATGTTCTTATGTTGTAGGATGTTCTTTTATATTCATCCTACTATACTTTTCATGTTCATAGGATGAGATACCACCTCTTTATCTCATCAATTCATTATAATAATGCTTAATTGGCACCGTTAGGCTTCCGAATTGTTAAGGGATTCTTTTACACTTCTCATTTTTTTCAAGTTCTATTTTCATGTCAAATCTTTCAAGTTCCTTTTTATTATGTTGGGGTATGATATCTATATCTATCATACAGAT
The DNA here is from genome assembly GCA_963277665.1 of Viscum album. NCBI lineage: Eukaryota > Viridiplantae > Streptophyta > Magnoliopsida > Santalales > Viscaceae > Viscum > Viscum album. Next base: position 1,606,558,367 of record OY728161.1, read on the forward strand.
AGTTTATGTTCATATGATTAGAGACCCTATTTTATCTCATCAATTCATTTTTTTGAAGTTTAAGTGACGCCGTTAGGCTGCCGAATTTTCATAAGAGAAATCTTATTTTTGTCTTCCTTTCATGTTCTTCATTTCATATGGTATATCTTTCAAATTTCATTACCATATTATTAAATACTTTATATTATGTCCCACTACTGTTTTATGGATCATTTATGAGTGGGTGACCCATGCCCCCTCTCTTTTCAATGTTTTCTAAAACCCTGTAACATAGCTGTTATGCTGCAGAATTTTCGTCTCAAAATGTCTCTCTCTTTTTCTCAAATTATTTTATTTTATTAAGTGAGTACTCAAAACTCTTTATTATATAGGGTTATTCACATATATATCAAAATTTTCTATTTTAATTCTAGGGATTACATACATTAAACATGCTTTCCTTTTTCTGTGGGTTTAAAATGACATAAAGATCATGTCCTAAAAGCAGTTTTTAAAATGTTATGATTATGAAACGAAACCCATTTATTTTATGTTATATGAGTTATTTATGAAATGTTAATGATGATATATGTGGCTCACATGATTATAAAGATGAATTTAAGGGTGTGCCCTGATAGCGCCCCATTGCATTGGGTAATGATGTAACCACTAGAGATTACAAATTTAAGGGTGCGCCCTGATAGCACCCCATTGCATTGGGTAATGATGTAACCACTAGAGATTACAATTTTAACGATACCTTGGGGTTTACCTTGGTAATTTAAAATGACACCTTGGGGTTTACCTTGGTGATATGTTCATGATTGTCTAAGTTAAATGTTGCAGCCACATCTTCAAGTTATGTTTCAAGTTATTTTCATTATGATATGCCTATACTTCCATTGCTCGTGCCTTTATGTTTTTATTCAAGTTCTTATTGATATCACAAGTAAACTGTTTCCTTGTTTACCTTTACTGGGCCTTCTTCTCACCCTTTCCTTTGATGTATTCTCCCAGGTTATGAGATGCTATAATGAACTTAGGATGAACAAATGAAGAAGCCTTTAAAGTGTTTAAGAAGAATGTTTTATGTTGTCATGTATTAAGTTCCTGGTTTCCAAGACACTAAAACTTAAAGATCCTCAGTTTTGTATTATGTAATGAAAGTTTATGTGATAAAAAAGCGGGATTTTATAGTTGGTATCAAAGGGAGGTTTAGTTATTTGTGGAAATTAAGATATGAAAACTTTAGGAATAACCCTATAGAAAAGTTTAAATATAGGAAATCCTTCTGGTATTTTGGTGAGTATTGAGTAAGTGGGTTTCAAGAAAATATATCTCTGTCTAGATACGAGCAGGTAGAGTGGGCTCTGGCACAGATGTACATAGGAGTAAAACCCGAAAACACCGCTTGAGCTAGACTCGAACGGGAACTGGTACATGACAACGGGCCTTGCTGTACTATTGGTTATGACACTCCCGGGGGATATGCTTTGGTAAAATTCATAAGCTTAGTATGAACCATTATTAAAGGGACAAAGGTAAAATAAAATAAATATTCACATAAGAATATATGATCATGGATAACCTATATTGGAACCTAGGGTATCACAAGTTAGGGTATACTTTTCTTCTACAAGTTTATCCTTCTATGCTTTAAGTTTCCTTTTCATGATTATTGGCTAAGTATTTAAGCCCCCTAATTGTACTTTCTTTTCTTAGTTAATGGTGGGAAATGGAAGAACATGTCCCAACAACCAATGTGATTGGAAATGTGATGATTTCCCTATTAATATGACAGAGATGAAGAGAGATCAAGTTGAACATATGGTGATTATGCCAAACCAGCTATCAAAAATCACAGTTAATAATTGGTACCTTGTTGAATGCCCAAATTCATCAAGGAAGAAGAAGACGAAGTCTGAATGATTTTCATCTAATAAAGTTAATAAGGGAAAGAAGACCCAATTTCCTTTGTGCAAAATGTGTGGAAAGAGTCACCAAGGGGAATGTCACAAAGGAACCGGGAGATGTTTTAAGTTTGGGGTGATAGGGCATAAAGTAGTCAATTTCTTTAAAAAAAGGAAAATGTGATGAATAGAGATAAGATTCGATCTAATGTACCTTATACTTTTCAATGTCATAAATGTGGAGAAGTTGGAAATTATCCAAGGCAGTGCTCTCTTGGAAGGGATGAGAAGCATGATGAGCATTAGCAATCTTCAAGGACAAGGGAACAATGCAAGTCCTATGCTGAGATGGATCATGATGACTAAAGTACATGTAACTTCTTCGCAATAATTGTCTATGTCATGTTGTTTTTTTTAGTTCATGCCCTATGATCATATCTTTAATGTTTTCTAAGAACATCGAGTCACTACCTAAGATGGTTTTATATCATTAAGTAAAACATCTACTTTTATATACCACATGTTGATGTTGTGAAGCTGTTCTTCTTGAAAAAAAAAGACGATTAGGGGATTAAAAGTTGATTATTTTGGAAGACGATCACTATTGTGGGAACCCTATATGATCGAGGTAAATAGATTACTACGGTATTTTCTTTGAGGAATAAAGGTTGAATTATATTTTGAAGAATCGAAAAATTTAAGGTGAACGTATGGTAATATAGGTTACTTATGGAAATGATTAACCTATCTTGGGGAAAATATGTTTAGATTAGCTACTTTGGTTATAAGATGTTAGGAGTGGTTGATTTTGTTTGGAGATGAATGATAAAGTTTATCTTGGAAGACTATGTTATCAAATCCTTCTTATATTTGGGTTTCAATCTTAGTTTGGTTTATTTTGAGGAATTTTAAGGACAGTTATTTATGGAATGGTCTATGATGAACATTGGGTAGTATTGTGGAACTTTGATGATTTAAAGTAGTTTCTCTTCCAATGGGGTTCTTTATTTTTGAAGAGTTGTTTTATCTTACCCTTTCTGTTTTTGGGATAAATGTTTAAAGGTAGATAGTTTTTATTTTTTGGATTACGTGATTCTCTAGAAGATTATTCTTGTGCTTTTGATGAGACCAAGTGTTTTTGAATGCTTATCATTTGGAGAAAATATTAGTTTTAGTAGAAACTTATTAAGGGATGAAACTCTACTTGAAGGTAAATATATTTCCTTGTGTCTTTATTCTATGTAGTAAATGAATTCCTAAAAACTATGAAAAGGAATGTAAAACAAAAATGTTGTCTGTTAACGTTTCCTACTGGGAAATCAAATACTGTTTAACCCATCATAAGTTTGTGATTTTCTTGTTGTTAACTTTCTCTTAATCATATTTTCTATCACTCTCCCTCAGAACGTGACACTTTGTTTTATCTTCCATGTCCATGTTTTCCTACATGGAATCCTAGTATGGGTTAACTCGGGTGACTTTTGTACTTCCTTTTCTTTCTTTTAAAGTAATAGTGTTACTGACTCTTTTTCTGATGTGGGACTTTCAATGAAATTTCCAAACCCAATTTTAAAAATTGCAAGGATGCAATTTCTTAAGGGGGGAAGATTGTAACGACCCGGAATTTTGAATAAATCTTGTTTCCTAATTTTGTGTGTTATTTTATTTCATAGTCAACAAAACTTTTTCATTTAATAAAATGAGTATAATTAAAATGAGACAGTTGGGTTTTGACTATTATATGACCGTTAGTCAGTATGACCATTGGAAACTGAATGTTGCGACTATTGTCTATAAATACAAGTGATCTTGGTTAATTAATATAGAAAGAAGATTCAATGGCCTCATCCAGTAGTCTTGGGCTGATCGAAGCCCATCTAACGGAACTTGGGAAGGAGATAGCACCACTGGGATTTGCTCTAGACCAAACCCAAGCTGAACTTCATCGTGTGAAGCTGGAATGGAATCACCTTCGCCAGAAGTTCAAGCTGATAGAAATCACCACTCGGGAAATGTTGGCCGAGCCACCCTCAGATTCTCTCACCTTAGTACACCTTAAGCTTAGGTCTTATGCTGGGGTTATAAGGGGATATGTAAGGAGACCATAGCTACGTTTTGTAACCCTTTGTTATAAATAAAATTGTGTTTTCTTCTTATGGTGAAGTTTGTGAGTTTTCAAATGTTCGAATGAATATAGGATGTATTTTTTTTTGAAAAAAAGGATATTTTAAAATATTTATGTAAACCTTAAATAATTAATGATGTGTAATGATTTTCAAAAAATGGTCTTCTTCAAATGTGTTCAGTAAGAAATTTAGAGTCTAATAAGATCAACTAAATTTTTGATGAATATTAAATTATGAATAGTGATTTTATGCTTAGGGTTAGTAATGTGACCAAATTGATTAGTAATCTCACTTAAAGAAAGTATTGATATAATTTAGGCACCTTGATTAAGTAGTGTGATTCAATAAAATAGGTAAATAACTGTTTCATTAATTATTAGTCAAGTATTAGTTTTTTTGAGTGAATAATGTTTTTTAATTAAAATTAAATTAAAAATATTTAGAAAATTATTTTTATAAAATGGACTTTATTTTTTGAACTTAGAGCATTGATATTATGTTAAGGTAATTTTTGGGGATTTTTCTGAGAAAAATAAATTTTCAATGAATAGTGTTTTTATTTAAAAATTAAATTAAAAATATTTAGAAAATTATTTTTATAAAATGGAGTTTATATTTGAATTCATAGCACTAATATTATGTTAAGATAAATTTTTGGGAGTTTTCTGAAAAAGTTGAATTTTCAGTGATTTGTAAAAATACAGTTTTAGGGTTTCGGTATGTTTAATGACATCATAAATGTGTCATGATGATGTCATGAGATATTTTAAGGGATGATCGACTTGTGAATAGTGAGATAAGGTGTGAGGTGTCCCAAGTGGCCAATACCATGAGGAAATACCACTTGTTTTGCCAATACCACCAATGAGGTGTCCCTTGGCCATTAATGTCTTGTCCCCTCACTTACCCTATAAATACCATGTCATTATCTCATCCATTCAACTAAAAAATCATCCTCAACGAAGTTATGGTCTCCTTACCTCCCAAGGAGCCCTCCCAAGGTGCCCCAAAGCCCTCAAGGTCCCAACCATCGAGTTTGAAGAGTTACATTTTAAGGTAAGGGATCTGACCTCTCTCTTTCATTCCAAGTACTCTCTTTTATGTCATTTCTTTTATGATCCATGTTCTTATGTTATAGGATGTTCTTTTATGTTCATCCTACTATCCTTTTCATTTTCATGTGATGAGAGACCCCCTCTTTCTCTCATAAATTCATTTTAATAATGTTTAATTGGCGTTGTTAGGCTGCAGAATTTTTAAGAGATTCTTTTACCCTTCTCATTTTTTTCAAGTTCTATTTTCATGTCAAGTCTTTCAAGTTCCTTTTTATTATGTTGGGGTATTATCTCTATATCTATCATACTTATATTTTATTTTCATATGATGATAGACCCTATTTGATCTCATCAATTCATTTTTTTGAAGTTTAAGTGACGTCGTTAGGCTGCCGAATTTTCATAAGAGAAATCTTATTTTTGTCTTCCTTTCATGTTCTTCATTTCATATGGTATATATTTCAAATTTCATTACCATATTCTTAAATCCTTTATATTTTGTCCCCCTACTGTTTTATGGATCATTTATGAGTGGGTGACCCATGTCCCCTCTCTTTTAAATGTTTTCTAAAACCCTGTAATATAGTCGTTATGCTGCAGAATTTTCGTCTCAAAATGTCTCTCTATTTTTCTCAAATTATTTTATTTTATTAAGTGAGTACTCAAAACTCTTTATTCTATAGGGGTATTAACATATATATCAAAATGTTCTATTTTAATTCTGGGACTTACATACATTAAACCCGCTTTCCTTTTTCCGTGGGTTTAAAGTGACATAAAGATCATGTCCTAAAAGCAGTTTTTAAAATGTTATGATTATGAAATGAAACTCATTTCTTTTATGTTATATGGGTTATTTATGAAATGTTGATGATGATATATGTGGATCACATGATAATAAAGACTAATTTAAGGGTGCTCCCTGATAGTGCCCCATTGCATTGGGTAATGATGTAACCACTAGAGATTACAAATTTAAGGGTGCGCCCTGATAGCGCCCCATTGCATTGGGTAATGATGTAACCACTAGAGATTAAAATTTTAACGATACCTTGGGGTTTACCTTGGTAATTTCAAATGACACCTTGGGGTTTACCTTGGTGATATTTTCATGATTGTCTAAGTTAAATGTTGCAGCCACATCTTCAAGTTATGTTTCAAGTTCTTTTCATTATGAAATGCCTATACTTCCATTACTCCTGTCTTTATGTTTTTATTCAAGTTCTTATTGATATCACAAGTAAATTGTTTCCTTGTTTACCCTTACTGGGTCTTCTGCTCACCCTTTCCTTTGATGTATGCTCCCAGGTTATGAGATGTTGTAATGAACTTAGGATGAACAAATGAAGAAGCCTTTAAAGTGTTTAAGAAGAATGTTTTATGTTGTCATGTATTAAGTTCCTGGTTTCCAGGACACTAAACCTTAAAGATCTTTGATTTTGTATTATGTAATGAAAGTTTATGTGATAAAAGAGCGGGATGTTATAGACTTGTTGGTTCCGGCCCGCCCCGTGCTGGGCAATCCGGCAGGTCGTGAGGCAGCTCGACCGCAGAGGGTGCTGCAAGGGCGTGAGGACGCGGGGCGGCTCGGCCGGGGCAGCTCGACCGGAAGAGCGAAGGCCATAGGTGTGTGGGGCAGCGTAGCAGGCGGCGGGTGGCGGAGCACCGCGGGGCGCGGGGGCCGCACGCGGCGGAGCGCCATGCGGCGTGGAGGTTGCGGGCGACGGTGGCCGTGGGGCGGCGTCATTGCCTTCGTCGCCTTCGTCGCAGTTGATAGTCGTCCTCTTCCATCACGAAGAACATAAGAATTATCCCAAGAAATTCAGAGAGGATGGTCCATGTTTGTTGGTCCCGCACTCTCCGCATTAGAGTGGTAGCAAGCGGCTATAAAACTTGAATTACAAGAATATCAAGAACGTGTAAGGGAAAAAATTCAAACACCCTCCCTAGCTCGATGATTCGGTTGAAGATTGTCCACAGTTGAGATGGTTTGACATTTGTCGATCCCGCAATAAGTCTCCTTCAACAACGTCGGTGAGGAGAGGAAAAGATGAAGTCGGTGACAACGGAGTTTCCTCGATCATCGGTTCATTGATGTTAAAGATGCTCCTCGTCAACGAATGTCTCGTGGAACAAGTTGAAGTCGAAGTCAGCGTTCTTCGTTGGAGAGCTTTCCTTCCAATATTTCTCCTCTCCCAATTCCACCAATTTGCAAAGTAGCCAACTTCTGATATGTTTCCCCAATTTATTTTTTGACATAATTTAAGTTGGATCCACTTAATTAATTGTTGTGGCTGACACAAAATTAATTAAGGGGGTGGCACCATTAAAGTGGGGGAATTTAAAAAGGCTTCCCCACACTTAAGAGGGTGTTTATGGGATTTTAGCCTCGGGTGGTCCCCACCACCATAACCTCTCATGGGAGGTTTAGGATCGGTGGTCCCCACCTCCATAACCTCTCATGGGAGGTTTTAGTTCATTGGTCCCCACCTGTGAAACATCCACACTGGAGTTTCAAAAGAAAATAAAAATAAAATGTTACGCCATTTTATTTTATTTTATCATTTCACGAATATGTGAAAAGTTAACTTCCACCCTCGACCTACTGCGGTCGAGGTGAAGGTCTCCATAAGCGAAAACTGGCACTGTGAGTTCAATGGTGCCCTTGGATTTCAATTCCGAGCACCGGTTCAAAATTTAGAAAATCATGCTCGCACGTTTACTGAACGTACCCGAAATAAAGTTCATAAATTCATTTCGGGCACTCCGGGCCTCGAAATCACGTGCCGTCAATTTTATGCATTCAAATAATATCTATATAGACCCTTTCTTCAATGAATATAAATTAAAATTTTATGTAATTACCAGGGTTCCCTTCCCCTTATATATAAATGGGTACCTGACTGGCAGAAGATTAAATTTTTACTAAAATAGAGCTTCTAAGATAAAATGGGAGACCTAAAGGGGTATGGAAATAATGCAAACCCTAGTAATCACTGAGAATAATAGACTTGGCCTCGACAAGGAGATAACCCGGGCTATCATAAACAACCAACTCCTCATCCGTGCTACCCAAGCAAGAAAGAGCATCTGCTGCAAATTTTTCTTCCATCAAAATGTGCTGGACAAGATTTCATGATTCATCTCCATAATGAAATAGAGAATACGGTATGTCAGAGCCCATAGAGCAGGAAGGTGCCCCTAAATAGACCTAACTGTCACCTCAGAGTTGGAATCAACCTCTACCACCTGCACACAACGCTGTCTACAAATCTGCAAGCCCGAAAGGAGTGCCCACACTTCTTCACCCAAGGAATCACCAGGTCCATAAAAGGCACTGAATCCCATAACAATTGAACCCCGTGAGTCCCAAAGCACACTGCACCCTCTCATCACCTCTCCCATAAAAGATCCATCCACGTTGAGTTTCAGACCTCTGAGTGGAGGCATCCATTTGATCCAACGACCCATCCTTACGCTAGGAGCTCGAGAAATATTAAGAAGATTACACACAATGACATAACACTAACCTCCTTTAAGCAGCTAACCCATCTCAAATACAAGGGCCTGAAGCCTCATCTGAAGAAATAGAATAGAGAGACAAGAGCCCATCCATGCAGCTTTGCACACCTCCCAAATGGTCCAACACACTTAGGAGAAGATGACAACACACACATTTCACTCCATGGGCCTATTGTCCACCCAGTGTAGCCGACATGATAAGAAGAAGTGGAAGGTTTGGTTATTGTTGATGCATGGGTAAGGATTGAAAAGACCATATCTAGGAAGCCAACCTGCTCTAAAAAATAAGTGTGTAATGGTTTCCTCCCGCCGGGACTTGCAACAATAGAAACAATATTCCATTGAAATGCCTCTACTTTGAACCATCTAATCTGTCGGAAGAGCCCTATTTATGATACGCCGAGAGAGGAAATTAAGTTTCTTCAGGATCTATTTTCACCATACTTTGGGAGACCACCTGTCACTGGAGTTCGCAGCATGCAGCATTTTCCTGTAATCCTGAGAATTGAATTTACCCGAAGTCGATCCCGTGAAGCAGCGCTGGTCCGACTCCTCATTCATGTCAACACTTTCGAACACCTTCACCTGCTCAGAGTTGAGGTTCGTCCAAATGAAGTCCTGGCTCGTGCACACCTCCTTGAAGGAGATGTCCGGACAACGGAAGCCTAGAAACTGCAAGGTCTCTCCCGCCTAGTTGCTCTTCCAGAAACTGACATCACCCTTCCCAATGATACATCGAGCAGTACCGTTGAGCACCTTGAGGTGGGGAAACATGCATCATTCCATACCTGTAAACTGAGTGCCCTGGTTTCCCACTACCTCTAAGACGCTTCCATAATGTGCCCTGAAGAAGGAAGTCCATAATGATTCACCGACCAGAAGATCCCAAGCAAGTCGACCTTGCATTCCCTAGATGGTTTCATTGAGATCGTACAGCCCAACTCCCCCTTCATCAACTGGCTTTGCCATCTGGGGCCATGAAGCCCAGTGATATCAACCCACCTGGATGGCATCCTAGACAAAATACGAAAAAATTCTCTCCATCTATTGGATAACACCCTTCAGAGCTTGGACAACGAAGAACATATGCATTGTCATGAACCAGGTCGGGTCGTCATCCGACTCGGCGCCCGACCCAGTCCGCGACATGGCCCGAAGGGCATTCCCAATCCCCACGGGTTGGCACAAGTGCCTGAGTGTCAAAAATAAAACTTGGGAATGATTTACCTGAATAAATAGATATAAAAAAACAATCTGAATAAATTGAAACTAAAAACAGACAACCAAACATGCCCTTACCAAGTTCAGACTTAAAGTTAACAACTTGAAATACAAACCCAAAAGAAACTACATCAATAAAAACAAAACAAAACTCCACAAAAACCTCCGTGCGACATGAGGAGTAATATCCCCAAGCCGTCGCCGCCAACCTGCATGGGGAAACCAATGCAACTCGAACCCTCATCGATAAGCCCAATTCCTCGACCTGGAAAGAAAAAGGAACATAATCTACATACACCAGAGGGTGTATGTAGGGTGTAAGCTAAAAGACCAGTAAGATGCCACTGAGAAAAGGTTCCAGGTACAATTATTAAACGACAAATACATTTTCAATTTTAATTAAAGAAAAGAACTAAAAGATTGAACAAATTTAGAGAAAACAGGTTTAGAGAAAGAAGTTTTTTTTAAAGAAACAATTTGACTTAAAACACACACACACACACACTTACTTTTAAAATAACCAAAGTGTCACACTGATGAGCGTAAATTAACCAATGAGCACTAATATGGGAGAGGCCGCATGGGTGTTAGCTAGCTCGGGTTTCTAGATCTTCGTGTCTCGGTGAAACGCGGCTTAGAAGGTCACGACCCTCAGAAAACGTTGATTAGATGGTCACGACCCTTAGAAAACGTGGCTTAGAACACCATGACCCTCAGAATAGCATATGTTTAGTTAGTGTTGCAATCGTCAGTCCTGCTAGTGAAACCGGGTCGAGTCACCTCCGGAATACTAACCCACTAGTCTAGTTCACCCTCCTAGCTACCCAGGCTTCCAGTTTGTGTTCAAACAAATTTCAAGTTCATGTCACATGTCATATTTGTGAACCCAAATAAAAAAAGACACCACACATGCCAAAAACCACTACTCTCACTCAGAAATACCATTTTGGAAAAAAATACGAACACTAAAAATATTTCAAAACTAAATTTACACTACTTACATGACTAGTTAAAAAAATACCGTGTGGTCAATGAAAACACCTTCAAAGTAAAACAATCCATTAAAATAATTTATTAAACAATTTCAACCTATGTCGCACTACTTTAATCACTGAAAACCTTTACACCATGCAGTCAAAACAAATTTTTCATATTTAATAATTATTTAATAAAACAATCCAAATTTTCATAAATAAATTTTTAAAGAGCAAAACCACTACTTTACACGTTTAGCTAACCCAAACCCCCCTTGCATGACCATACACACACGGCGTCACCTCAGGAACACAACCTGCATTACGCATGCAACTAAATAAAACCATCCGCACAGTTAAAAGACCATTGCTATAATTAAACGAACTACCAGAATGATTTGTCAAACCATTTCGAAAAACACGGCATGACATTAAACACCAAGAACTCATTAAATGTTCACTTATGACAAAACGCATATGGACGCTACGCCCCAAAACACCATTCATACCCTTTGCACATTCTAACAAAATAAACTGCACAACTTATGAAGCACTAGCAAGCAGTTCGAAAGGGTTTTTCACAGCAAAATACTCATTTCATATTAACACGCCAGAAAATACATTAAAACATAGCGAACCTCAAGTAAAAATTCATTGCGCACCAAACAAACTGATTATTAAACATGCTAAATTAATTAATTAAGCAAATGAACTTAGCAATTAATAATCATACGTGAAACCACCTACCTTAGTGACGAGAAACCCCAAATATCAAAGCAAAGTTCCAATCGCGCACCGAATTCGCCGTAATCAACTCAAATAAACTCTAACATCAAAACAACGAACCAATTACACCGAAATTGAACCGAAATCATCACAAATGGACCTTAAACAACATGTAAGACTTACTCGCAATTCTACCAAAAACAAGGAACGACCATCCGAAGTAAAACGTACCTGCGGCAGGGGTTGCGGGAGGCCAACTGAGCAAGATGGGGATGCCAAAGGTGAGGCTCGCCAGAAGAATCCGACCGAAAAAAAAGGCATCAGAGCGAGGGGGTTCGACCGGAGAAAATAAATCACTGAAAGGGGTGCTGGTTGGGTGCGAGCATGGTTGTAGGAAGCAGGTCGATCCACCAGGCTTGTCGAAAGGAGCGAGGTCACCGGACCAGGGGCTCGCACCAGCGAATAGGAAGGCATAGGGAGGTCTGACCGTCGACAAGGCTCATGGGGGAGGTGCACCGGAATTGAGTCGGTCGAAGGCAGGGAGGGGAGTCTGGTGTGTGAGGGGGGTTCGCAGGTGTGTTGCGCATAGGGGAGAAGAGAAGGGGGCAATGGATAGGAGCAAGCCGACGACTGGCCGTCTCGCCGGAGAAGGAGAGAAAGGGTAGGGAGGGTGTCGCGCCGGTGGTCGGAGAGCCGGCGGCAGCTCGTTCTGTGGTAGCTGGTCCGATGAAGAGGAGCAAAGGGGAGGGGAGGGGCAGCGCAAGGCCGGGGCAACGCGCGCTGGTTTTCCTGGTGGTCCGGACGAGAGGGAGATGGCGCAAGGGAGTAGAAGGGTGGCTCTTAGGTTTCAGAGGAGGGGGGTGAGCCACGAACCAGGGGGGAAATTTGTGTGGGACAAGGGAGAGGGGGAGGATAGAGGGAAAAGAAAAAAAAAAGGAAAAAAATAAAGGAATTAAAAAGAAAATAAAAATAAAGATAAATTAAAACTAAAACAAACTACAAAATCAAATTAGAATAACAATAATATTGTTAATAATAGTGGTCGTAATATTAGTGCCAAAAATATGGTATTGGAGAAAAACTTATAACGTTAACTTAAAAATAATTATAACTTAATTAAAATCTTAACAAAATTAATAATAGCAATAACATTAAAACTTACATGCTGAAAATTTTATGACCATTTTAATAATTTAATATTATCCAACTAATAAAAATATTAGCTGAAATAATAAGAAGAAGAATAATCCCCAATAAAAATAATAATAATATTAAATAACTCTTAAATTAATTAATCATTTTTTATATTTTGTTTTTGCGTTTAAAGTATTATTCAACTCGTTAATTAATTGATTACTCGTGCACCAGGTAGGTCGCACGAACAGCTGACGAATCCATGCGGCTCCGCCCGTTCCGTGCGCATGCGCCAGTCACTACCGAGTCAAAACACTCATTTATCATCAAAACGCAAAGCCTCAAGTCAGGTCTGGCAACGTCAATAGGGTCGTGTGCAAGGTCGCACACACAAATAATAACACATTTAATAATAAAACATTGTCCAATTACGATTGGGTGCTACACACAGTCATGCGTACAGGCACACACCCGTATAAGATCACAAATCCCTTTTAAATTAGAATCGATTCAAACTGCAACTCAAAGAAAGACCTAAAATAAATTAAAATATAATAAGTGTCAGGTCAGGGTGTGACAATTCTCCCCACCATGACACTTTCTGCCCCCAGAAAGTCCCAAAATACTAAGTCAACTAAGGGTTCCAAGTGAGACCACAAAGACCCCTAAAACAAAACCTCAATCACCCGATGACCGGGCTTTCAAAATCCCATGACCTGAAACTCCAATTTCTCAAAACCAGAATCACCAAGCAAAAAGACCAACAAGGAATTCACCTCGAAGTAGAACTGCAATATGGAACACCCCGACCCCTGACTTAGGGATCACTCGGGCTGCTCGAGATCTCCAAGAACACTCATCCAGCGACCCATTATCCGAGCTAACCAGTTAGCATGGTCGAGGCCGGGCGGAGAGGAAGTAAGATGTCGCCCCGCCAAATGCACTTTCAAAACAAAGTCTTCCACAAGTACGTCCTATGGTGGTCTCCCCACCATATTAGGGTTCTCGTCAAACATTGATTCTCCAAATCAAAACGACTCCCAAACCCATACATCTCTAACACTGGCTTGACCCTTCAAACACCATATGTTTAACCAACACAAGAGGGGAGATCGGTGAGACCCGCACTGGGTCTCCCCACCATTTTAAAATATCCTAACACCACGAAACCCGCGTAGACATTACCAGTTTATTTTGAGCAATACTGACTGAATCCTTCATTGCGAACCCACCAACACAGGCCGACCCGCACTAATTATTCCTACAGTGGATAACACTCTGCCACATGAGATAGCTTTGATAGAAGAAACCCCTAACCAGGAGGTGAACCAGACAAGCGCACAACAATTTCACAAGACATGAGCATCTCCGACCACAAGGGGGTTCACGGAGCACGCCTACTGTCTTTAAAGGAATACGGATTTTTTGAACCATTTTAAGGCCCAAGAGGAATTCCCACAAACTAAGACTGCAACAAGGACACACGACCTTCATACCCATCACAACAAAATGAAGCCTTCAGAGGCGATACTGCAATTAAGAAATTAAAGTTGTCCCCATCCTTCATTGCAGACTTAATTCGAACCAAACTCATACCACATCTGGCAAGTTTTTGACTGCGCGCAAGCTTCACCCCGAGACCTATGGCTGGGGCCCTGATGTCTGAAGCATCTACCGCCTCGCAGTCATAAGTTCACCACCTCTGACTGGAACTTCCTCCACTGGAAAAGCAACCTGCATACCTCTCATCGTGTCTCGCGTAGCCACTCTATTAACATACCAACGGAGAATTTCAGCGAATGACTTAGGGTGTCCGACTGACCACACTAGTGGTACGAGATTGAGCGGTCTGTCAAACGCGCGACACAAACTGACGAGAGGGGCACTCCAAGAACAAGTCCCTTTGGTTCACACTCTTCATCGGATGAAGAACATTTATTTACCATAGTATAAACAGGACCAACAACTATTACGATCTTTAAACTGATCGTTCCACACAACCTATGGGGAACAAGAAACTAGCTCATCGGAAAGGTCAACATACCTCATTCACCCTCTGTTGACTGGTCAAGCACCTACGAGATCCACCACTTTCCTTCGCCTGCACTTAGGTACAACCACGGAATGAGACTAGTCTTCAGGGTTGCTCACGACGTCTCTATTCACAATGAAAATGGAACTATCACCGTTTGTTGGTTTAGTCTCGCTCCTCCAAACATACTCGAGACAACTTATGCATACACAACATCTAGAGTTCCTCCAAAACTAGCGACACTTCCAACTTTCCCAAAGAACTCAAAGACATCCAACTGATATTGACGTCTACGAACAGTCGACACCACCGAGAAGAACCTAACTCTACCACTCCACTGAGAGTCTGAGTCGGGCCAAGAAATGATAGAGATCTGCTGGAACCCATGGAACGTTTCTAGGGGGCATATCCCAAACAAGAAACACGAAAAAGCCTTCCACAAATCCAAACACATAACAATATAAACATCAACATTCCAGAAACAAATCCAATAATTCCAATTTAAAACATCAATTCATTTTCAAAGAAAAACACTCACTTGAAAAACCAAGCACTACACAACAAGCCCAAAAGCTATTTTGAAAATCCATCTTTACTCTAAACGCAATGTCATTTTTTTCCATTTTCAAAACCATTTGTGCACAAAACCCCATTTAAAAAAAAGGCCCACTTTCTAGGAAACAAGAAGCAACCTTAGAAATCAATCAACCACCACTGATATTCCATGGTGCCTCGCAAATATGCATTTTCGTGCCACTCAGGCACCCGTCCACATGATTCACCAACTAGCCATTAATCAAGTCCACATGCACAAGCGAGCACCCATAGGAATACCACTGGAAAGAAACAAGGTTACTCCGCTTTCAAAACAAAACATTCTCAATATCCGAAAATACCTTTTTTTTCAAACCATTTCAAAAATTCAAGACATATTTTAAAAAATGCTTCCCATTTCAAAAATAACTCACTTCAATTTCAAATAACCCAAAATGTTCTTTTAGAAAATCAACTTTGACAAATCAACGCCAAATTCCAAAAACAAGGTCCAAGAGAAAAGCACCCCAAAATAATGTCAAATACACACCAAAATAAAATAAGAGCAGCACCAAAGTCTGCTTCCCTTTTTAAAGGAAAACAATCTCTTCCCAATCCCAAAATTAAAGCAAGATATCACAAACATTAAAGCACCTGGGTGGAGAACTAGTGGTCGTGTCTAACCCGGCTACATGGTTTAGCAGACCATGCCCTAGGTAAGCACCAACCACTAGAAGTGTCGAACCGTACTCTCGCGCATCACATGGGTCGCTACTCCATGTGAGGTTTCACGCAGTACTAGTTTACTCCTATTGTCATCCCCCAACCACATAGAGCAAAACCAAAAACTTAAATCCCAAACTACCCCTAGTTACTCGAGGATCGGAACGAGTAAAAGTTCGCAACGCTCTTCTCGCACCTATCCCTCGAGCACCGACAGTCATATCTCCAATCTACCTGACATCCCAAATAACAAGAACAAAACCGCCTCTGATACCATTTTGTCACGAACCAGGCTGGGTCGCCATCCGACCCGGCGCTCGACCCAGTCCGCAACATGGCCCGAAGGGCGTTCCCGATCCCCACGGGTTGGCACAAGTGCCCGGGTGTCAAAAATAAAACTTGGGAATGATTTACCTAAATAAATAGATATAAAACAAACAAGTTGAATAAATTGAAACTAAAAACAGACAACCAAACATGCCCTTACCAAGTTCAGACTTAAAGTTAACAACTTGAAATAAAAACCCAAAAGAAACTACATCAATAAAAAAACAAAACTCCACACAAACCTCCATGCGACATGAGGAGTCACATCCCCAAGCCGTCGTCGCCAACCAGCATGGGGAAACCAATGCAACTCAAACCCTCATCGCTAAGCCC
Organism: Viscum album; assembly: GCA_963277665.1. NCBI lineage: Eukaryota > Viridiplantae > Streptophyta > Magnoliopsida > Santalales > Viscaceae > Viscum > Viscum album. The sequence continues at coordinate 1,606,574,963 of OY728161.1, forward strand.
GATGCCTCGACCTGGAAAGAAAAAGGAACATAATCTACATACACCCAAGGGTGTATGTAGGGTGTGAGCTAAAAGCCCAGTAAGATGCCACCGAGAAAAGGTTCCACGCACAATTATTAAACGACAAATACATTTGCAATTTTAATTAAAGAAAAGAACTAAAAGCTTGAACAACTTTAGAGAAAACAGGTTTAGAGAAAGCAGTTTTTTTAAAAAGAAACAATTTGAATTAAAACACACACACACACTTACTTTTAAAATAACCAAAGTGTCAGACTAATGAGCGTAAATTAACCAATGAGAACTAATATGGGAGAGGCCGCATGGGTGTTAGCTAGCTCGGGTTTCTAGATCTTCGTGTCTCGGTGAAACGTGGCTTAGAAGGCCACGGCCCTCAGAAAACGTGGCTTAGATGGCCACGACCCTCAGAAAACGTGGCTTAGAAGACCACGACCCTCAGAATAGAATATGTTTAGTTAGTGTTGCAATTGTCACTCTTGCTAGTGAAACCGGGTCGAGTCACCTTCGGAATACTAGCCCACTAGTCTAGTTCACCCTCCCAGCTACCCGGGCTTCGGTGCTCAAACAAATTTCAAGTTCATGTCACATGTCATATTTGTGCACCCAAATAAAACAAGACACCACACATGCCAAAAACCACTACTCTCACTCAGAAATACCATTTTGGAAAAAAATACGCACACTAAAAATATTTCAAAACTAAATTTACACTACTTACACGACTAATTAAAAAAAATACCGTGTGGTCAAAGAAAACACCTTCAAAGTCAAAAAATCCATTAAAAGAATTTATTAAACAATTTAAACCTATGTCGCACTACTTTAATCACCGAAAACCTTTACACCATGCAGTCAAAACAAATTTTTCATCTTTAATAATTATTTAATAAAACAATCCAAATTTTCATAAATAAATTTTTAAAGAGAAAAAACACTACTTTACACATTTAGTTGACCCAAACCCCCCTTGCATGACCATACGTACACAACGTCACCTCAGGAACACAACCTGCATTACGCACACAACTAAAGAAAATCATCCGCACAATTAAAAGACCATTTCTATAATTAAACGAACTACCAAAATGATTTTTCAAACCATTTTGAAAAACACCGCATGACATTAAACACCAAGAAATCATTAAATGTTCACTTATGACAAAATGCATATGGACGCTACGCCCCAAAACACCATTCACACCCTTTTCACATTCTAACAAAATAAACTGCACAACTTATGAAGCACTAGCAAGCAGTTCGACAGGGTTTTTCACAACAAAATACTCATTTCATATTAACACGCCAGTAAATACATTAAAACATAGCGAACCTCAAGTAAAAATTCATTGCGCACCAAACAAACTGATTATTAAACATGTTAAATTAATTAATTAAGCAAATGAACTTTGCAATTAATAATCATACGCAAAACCACCTACCTTCGTGACGAGAACCCCCAAATATCAAAGCAAAGTTCCAATTGCGCACCAAATTCGCCGCAATCAACTCAAATAAACTCTAACATCAAAACAACAAACCAATTACACCGAAATTGAACCAAAATCATCACAAATGGACCTTAAACAACATGTAAGACTTACTCGCAATTCTACCAAAAACAAGGAACGATCATCCGAAGTAAAACATACCTGCGACAGGGGTTGCGGGAGGCCAACTGAGCAAGATGGGGATGCCAAAGGTGAGCCTCGCCAGAAGAATCCGACCGAAAAAAAAGGCATCGGAGCGAGGGGGTTCAGCCGGAGAAAATAAATCACTGAAAGGGGTGATGGTTGGGTGTGAGCATGGTTGTAGGAAGCAGGTCGATCCACCAGGCTTGTCGAAAGGAGCGAGGTCACCGGACCAGGGGGCTCGCACCGGCGAACAGGAAGGCATAGGGAGGTCTGACTGTCGGCAAGGCTCATGGGGGAGGTGCACCGGAATTGAGTCGGTCGAAGGCAGGGAGGGGAGTCTGGTGGGTGAGGGGGGTTCGCTGGTGTGTTGCGCATAGGGGAGAAGAGAAGGGGGGCGATGGATAGGAGCAAGCCGACGATTGGTCGTCTCGCCAGAGAAGGAGAGAAAGGGTAGGGAGGGTGTCGTGCCGGTGGTCAGAGAGTCGGCGTTAGCTGGTTCTGTGGTAGCTGGTCCGATGAAGAGGAGCAAAGGGAAGGGGCGGCGCAAGGCCGGGACGACGCGCGCTGGTTTTCCTGGTGGTCCGGCCGAGAGGGAGATGGCGCAAGGGAGTAGAAGGGCGGCTCCTAGGGTTCGGAGGGGGGGGTGAGCCGCGAACCAGGGGGGAAATTGTGTGGGACAAGGGAGAGGGGGAGGATAGAGGGAAAAGAAAAAAAAGTAAACAAAAATAAAGGAATTAAAAAGAAAATAAAAATAAAGATAAATTAAAACTAAAACAAACTACAAAATCAAATTAGAATAACAATAATATTGTTAACAATAGTGGTCGTAATATTAGTGCCAAAAATATGGTGTTAAAGAAAAACTTATAACGTTAACTTAAAAATAATTATAACCTAATTAAAATCTTAACAAAATTAATAATAGCAATAACATTAAAACTTACATGATGAAAATTTTATGACCATTTTAATAATTTAATAGTATCCAACTAATAAAAATATTAGCTGAAATAATAAGAAGAATAATCCCCAATAAAAATAATAATATTATTAAATAACTCTTAAATTAATTAATCATTTTTCATATTTTGTTTTTGCGTTTAAAGTATTATTCAACTTGTTAATTAATTGATTACTCGTGCACCGGGTAGGTCGCACGAACAGCTCACGAAGCCATGCAGCTCTTCCCGTTCCGTGCGCATGCGCCAGTCACTACCGAGTCAAAACACTCATTTATCATCAAAACGCAAAGACTCAAGTCGGGTCTGGAAACGTGAACGGGGTCGTGTGCAAGGTCGCACACACAAATAATAACACATTTAATAATAAAACGTTGTCGAATTACGATTGGGCTCTACACACAGTCGCGCGTACGGGCACACACCCGTATAAGATCACAAATCCCTTTTAAATTAAAATTGATTCAAACTGCAACTCAAAGAAAGACTTAAAATAAATTAAAATATAATAAGCGTCAGGTCGGGGTGTGACAATTCTCCCCACCATGACACTTTCTGCCCCCAGAAAGTCCCAAAATACTAGGTCAACTAAGGGTTCAAGCGAGACCACAAAGACCCCTAAAACAAAACCTCAATCACCCGATGACCGGGCTTTCAAAAGCCCATGACCTGAAACTCCATTTTCTCAAAACTAGAATCACCAAGCAAAAAGACCAACAAGGAATTCACCTCGAAGTAGAACTGCAATATGGAACACCCCGACCCCTGACTTAGGGATCACCCGGGCCGCTCGAGATCTCCAAGAACACTCGTCCAGCGACCCATTATCTGAGCTAACCATTTAGCATGGTCGAGGCCGGGCGGAACGGAAGTAAGATGTCGCCCCGCCAAATGCACTTTCAAAACAGAGTCTTCCACAAGTACGTCCTATGGTGGTCTCCCCACCATATTAGGGTTCTCGTCAAACATTGATTCTCCAAATCAAAACGACTCCCAAACCCAGACATCTCTAACATTGGCTTGACCCTTCAAACACCCTATGTTTAACCAACACAAGAGGGGAGATCGGCGAGACCCGCATTGGGTCTCCCCACCATTTTAAAATATCCTAACACCACGAAACCCGCGCAGACATTACCAGTTTACTTTGAGCAATACTGACTGAATCCTTCATTGCAAACCCACCAACACAGGTCGACCCACACTAATTATTCCTACAGTGGACAACACTCTGCCACATGAGATAGCTTTGATAGCAGAAACCCCTAACCAGGAGGCGAACCAGACAGGCACACAACAATTTCACAAGACATGAGCATCTCCGACCACAAGGGGGTTCACGGAGCACGCCTACTGGCTTTAAAGGAATACGGATTTTCTGAACCATTTTAAGGCCCAAGAGGAATTCCCACAAACTAAGACTGTAACAAGGATACACGACCTTCATACCCATCACAACAAAATGAAGCCTTCAGAGGCGATACTGCAATTAAGAAATTAAATTTGTCCCCATCCTTCATTGCATACTTAAGTCGAACCAAACTCGTACCACGTCCGACGAGTTTTTGACTGCGCGCAAGCTTCACCCCGAGACCTATGGCTGGGGCCCTGATGTCTGAAGCATCTACAGCCTCACAGTCATAAGTCCACCACCTCTGACTGGAACTTCCTCCACTGGAAAAGCAACCTGCATACCTCTCATCGTGTCTCGCGCAGCCACTCTATTAACATACCAACTGAGAATTTCAGCGAATGACTTAGAGTGTCCGACTGACCACACTAGAGGTAGGAGATTGAGCGGTCTGTCAAACGCGCGACACAAACTGATGAGAGGGGCACTCCAAGAACAAGTCCCTTTGGTTCACACTCTTCATCGGATGAAGAACATTCATTTACCACAGTATAAACGGGACCAACAACTATTACGAGCTTTAAACTGATCGTTCCACACAACCTATGGGGAACAAGAAACTAGCTCATCAGAAAGGTCAACATACCTCCTTCACCCTCTGTTGACTGGTCAAGCACCTACGAGATCCACCACTTTCCTTCGCCTTCACTTAGGTACAACCGCGGAATGAGACTAGTCTTTAGGGTTGCTCACGACGTCGCTATTCACAACGAAAACGGAACTATCACCGTTTTCCGGTTTAGTCTCGCTCCTCCAAACATACTCGAGACAACTTACGCATACACAACATCTAGAGTTCCTCCAAAACCAGAGACACTTCCAACATTCCCAAAGCACTCAAAGACATCCAACTGATATTGACGTCTACGAACAGTCGACACCACCGAGAAGAACCTAACTCTGCCACTCCACTAAGAGTCTGAGTCGGGCCAAGAAATGATAGAGATCTGCTGGAACCCATGGAACGTTTCTAGGGGGCATATCCCAAACAAGAAACACGAAAAAGCCTTCCACAAATCCAAACACATCACAATATAAACATCAACATTCCAAAAACAAATCCAATAATTCCAATTTAAAACATCAATTCATTTTCAAAGAAAAACACTCACTTGAAAAACCAAGCCCTGCACAACAAGCCCAAAAGCTATTTTGAAAATCCATCTTTACTCTAAACGCAATGTCATTTTTTTCCGTTTTCAAAACCATTTGTGCACAAAAACCCATTTAAGAAAAAGGCTCACTTTCTAGGAAACAAGAAGCAACCTTAGAAATCAATCAACCACCAGTGATATTCCATGGTGCCTCGCAAATATGCATTTTCGTGCCACTCGGGCACCCGTCCACATGATTCACCAACTAGCCATTAATCAAGTCCACATGCACATGCGAGCACCCATGGGAATACCACTGGAAAGAAACAAGGTTACTCCGCTTTCAAAACAAAACATTCTCAATATCCGAAAATACCTTTTTTTCCAAACCATTTCAAAAATTCAAGACATATTTTAAAAAATGCTTCCCATTTAAAAAATAACTCACTTCAATTTCAAATAACCCAAAACGTTCTTTTAGAAAATCAACTTTGACAAATCAACGCCAAATTCCAAAAACAAGGTCCAAGAGAAAAGCACCCCAAAATAATGTCAAATACACACCAAAATAAAATAAGAGCAGCACCAAAGTCTGCTTCCCTTTTTAAAGAAAAACAATCTCTTCCCAATCCCAAAATTGAAGCAAGATATCACAAACATTAAAGCACCTGGGCGGAGGACTAGTGGTCGTGTCTAACCCGTCTACATGGTTTAGCAGACCATGCCCTAGGTAAGCACCAACCACTAGCAGTGTCGAATCGTACTCTTGCACATCACATGGGTCGCTACTCCATGTGAGGCCGCGCGCAGTACCGGTTTACTCCTATTGTCATCCCCCATCCACACAGAGCAAAACCAAATACTTAAATCCCAAACTACACCTGGTTACTCGAGGATCGGAACGAGTAAAAGTTCGCGATGCTCTTCTCGCACCTATCCCTCGAGCACCGACAGTCATATCTCCAATCTACCTGACATCCCAAATAACAAGAACAAAACCGCATCTGATACCATTTTGTCACGAACCAGTCCGGGTCGCCATCCGACCCGGCGCCCGACCTAGTCTGCGACATGGCCCGAAGGGCGTTCCCGATCCCCACGGGTTGGCACAAGTGCTCGGGTGTCAAAAATAAAACCTGGGAACGATTTACCCGAATAAATAGATATAAAACAAACAAGCTGAATAAATTGAAACTAAAAACAGACAACCAAACATGCCCTTACCAAGTTCAGACATAAAGTTAACAACTTGAAATAAAAACCCAAAAGAAACTACATCAATAAAAAAAACTCCACACAAACCTTCGTGCGACATGAGGAGTCACATCCCCAAGCCATCGCCGCCAACTTGCATGGGGAAACCAATGCAATTCGAACCCTCATCGCTAAGCCTGATGCCTCTTCCTGGAAAGAAAAAGAAACATAATCTACATACACCCAAGGGTGTATGTAGGGTGTGAGCTAAAAGCCCAATAGGATGCCACCGAGAAAAGGTTTCACGCACAATTATTAAACGACAAATACATTTGCAATTTTAATTAAAGAAAAGAACTAAAAGCTTGAACAACTTTAGAGAAAACAGGTTTAGAGAAAGCAATTTTTTTAAAAAGAAACAATTTGAATTAAAACACACACAACACACTTACTTTTAAAATAACCAAAGTGTCACACTGATGAGTGTAAATTAACCAATGAGCACTAATATGGGAGAGGCCGCATGGGTGTTAGCTAGCTCGGGTTTCTAGATCTTTGTGTCTCGGTGAAACGTGGCTTAGAAGGCCACGACCCTCAGAAAATTTGGCTTAGATGACCACGGCCCTCAGCGAAAGTGGCTTAGAAGACCACGACCCTCAGAATAGCATATGTTTAGTTAGTGTTGCAATCGTCAGTTCTGCTAGTGAAACCGGGTCGAGTCACCTCCGAAATACTAGCTCACTAGTCTCGTTCACCCTCCTAGCTACCCGGGCTTCCCGTTTGTGCTCAAACAAATTTCAAGTTCATGTCACATGTCATATTTGTGCACCCAAATAAAACAAGACACCACACATGCCAAAAACTACTACTCTCACTCAGAAATACCATTTTGGAAAAAAATACGCACACTAAAAATATTTCAAAACTAAATTTACACTACTTACACGACTAATTAAAAAAAAAATACCGTGTGGTCAAAGAAAACACCTTCAAAGTCAAACAATCCATTAAAAGAATTTATTAAACAATTTCAACCTATGTCGCACTACTTTAATCACCAAAAACCTTTACACCATGCAGTCAAAACAAATTTTTCATCTTTAATAATTATTTAATAAAACAATCCAAATTTTCATAAATAAATTTTTAAAGAGAAAAACCACTACTTTACACATTTAGCTGGCCCAAACCCCCCTTGCATGACCATACGCACACGACGTCACCTCAGGAACACAACCCGCATTACGCACGCAACTAAAGAAAACCATCCGCACAGTTAAAAGACCATTGCTATAATTAAACGAACTACCAGAATGATTTGTCAAACCATTTCGAAAAACACCGCAAGACATTAAACACCAAGAACTCATTAAATATTCACTTATGACAAAACGCATATGGACGCTACGCCCCAGAACACCATTCACACCCTTTGCACATTCTAACAAAATAAACTGCACAACTTATGAAGCACTAGCAAGCAGTTCGACAGGGTTTTTCACACCAAAATACTCATTTCATATTAACACGCCAGTAAATACATTAAAACATAGCGAACCTCAAGTAAAAATTCATTGCGCACCAAACAAACTGATTATTAAACATGCTAAATTAATTAATTAAGCAAATGAACTTAGCAATTAATAATCATACGCGAAACCACCTACCTTGGTGACGAGAAACCCCAAATATCAAAGCAAAGTTCCAATCGCGCACCGAATTCGCTGCAATCAACTCAAATAAACTCTAACATCAAAACAACGAACCAATTACACCGAAATTGAACCAAAATCATCACAAATGGACCTTAAACAACATGTAAGACTTACTCGCAATTCTACCAAAAACAAGGAACGACCATCCGAAGTAAAACGTACCTGCGGCAGGGGTTGCGGGAGGCCAACTGAGCAAGATGGGGATGCCAAAGGTGAGCCTCGCCAGAAGAATCCGACCGAAAAAAAAGACATCGGAGCGAGGGGGTTCAGCCGGAGAAAATAAATCACTGAAAGGGGTGATGGTTGGGTGCGCGCATGGTTGTAGGAAGCAGGTCGATCCACCAGGCTTGTCGAAAGGAACGAGGTCACCGGACCAGGGGGCTCGCACCGGCGAACAGGAAGACATAGGGAGGTCTGACCGTCGGCAAGGCTCATGGGGGAGGTGCACCAGAATTGAGTCGGTCGAAGGCAGGGAGGGGAGTCTGGTGGGTGAGGGGGGTTCGCTGGTGTGTTGCGCATAGGGGAGAAGAGAAGGGGGGCGATGGATAGGAGCAAGCCGACGACTGGCCGTCTCGCCGGAGAAGGAGAGAAAGGGTAGGGAGGGTGTCGCGTCGGTGGTCGGAGAGCCGGCGTTAGCTAGTTCTGTGGTAGCTGGTCCGATGAAGAGGAGCAAAGGGGAGGGGAGGGGCGGCGCAAGGCCGGGGCGACGCGCGCTGGTTTTCCTGGTGGTCCGGCCGAGAGGGAGATGGCGCAAGGGAGTAGAAGGGCAACTCCTAGGGTTCGGAGGAGGGGGGGTGAGCCGCGAACCAGGGAGGAAAATTTGTGCGGGACAAGGGAGAGGGGGAGGATAGAGGGAAAAGAAAAAAAAAAGGAAACAAAAATAAAGGAATTAAAAAGAAAATAAAAATAAAGATAAATTAAAACTAAAACAAACTACAAAATCAAATTAGAATAACAATAATATTGTTTACAATAGTGGTCGTAATATTAGTGCCAAAAATATGGTGTTAAAGAAAAACTTATAACGTTAACTTAAAAATAATTATAACCTAATTAAAATCTTAACAAAATTAATAATAGCAATAACATTAAAACTTACATGCTGAAAATTTTATGACCATTTTAATAATTTAATATTATCCAACTAATAAAAATATTAGCTGAAATAATAAGAAGAATAATCCCCAATAAAAATAATAATAATATTAAATAACTCTTAAATTAATTAATCATTTTTCATATTTTGTTTTTGCGTTTAAAGTATTATTCAACTCGTTAATTAATTGATTACTCGTGCACCGGGTAGGTCGCACGAACAGTTGACGAAGCCATGCGGCTCCGCCCGTTCCGTGCGCATGCGCCAGTCACTACCGAGTCAAAACACTCATTTACCATCAAAACGCAAAGACTTAAGTCGGGTCTGGCAACGTGAACGGGGTCGTGTGCAAGGTCGCACATACAAATAATAACACATTTAATAATAAAACATTGTCCAATTACGATAGGGCGCTACACACAGTCGGGCGTACGGGCACACACCCGTATAAGATCACAAATCCCTTTTAAATTAGAATCGATTCAAACTGCAACTCAAAGAAAGACCTAAAATAAATTAAAATATAATAAGCGTCGGGTCGGGGTGTGACATGCATTGGGATTGAATATATGACACTCTTGACCAAGGCCACCCTCCCTCCCAATAACATAAATTTGGTTTTCCAACCAAGAATCCTCTCAAGCAACCTATTGATAATGTCTTAAAAATGATTCACCTTGATACGACCAAAGAATATGGGAATACCAAGGTAAATAAGCGGCATCTGCTTCCGTTGACAGCCAAGGATGTCCTGGATGCCCCTGCATATTCCTCCAGCACACTTGATGAAGATGAAAACATGACTCTTCCTAGTATTAATACTCTGACCACTTAGGCACCCATGGGTGTGAATTATCTCCATGAGATTGATAAGGGATCTGCGCTTACCATTAGTGTAAAGTAAAATGTCCTCAGCAAACATTAAGTGAGAGATACCTTCCGCTTCACCCCTACACTGATAAGGGGTCAACCTACCCGATTACTCACCCCTATAAAGATTTCATGATAAGGCATCATGGTCCAAAATGAAAAGTCTGGGAGAAAGTGGATCTCCCTGACGAACCCCTCAGACTGTCTTAATGAAACCAAAGCATTTCCCCAAAATATAGATGGAGATCCAAGCGGAAGATAAAGAACCAGAAGCAGAGATCACAAAACCACTCCTGAAATCCAAAAGTGCCACATAACATGAAGGATACATCCCCATTCGAGTTTTTCGCAAGCTTTATCCATAGCAACTTGAAAGATCACATTTGGAACCACTTCCCCTTTATTGATGTCGTTAACCAGTTCGTTGGCTATCCCCACCGCCCCTTGGATGCTCCGACCTTTAACAAAGCCATATTGTTCCTTTGACACCGGCCTTGGTATTACTCCACTCAGTCTGGTTGAGATGATAGAAGCAAGAATATTATAAGAGATGTTACAAAGGCATATCAGCCGATAGTGACTGATGCTGGGTGGATCTTTCACCTTTAGAATAAGAACCACCAAAGATGCACAAACGCCTCTGGGCAAAGGACCACCCTGAAAGATGTCTTGGACAGCCTCTACCACCTGAGGACCAACTACTTTCCAGGAATCCACATAAAAAGACCCCAGGAAGCCATCCGGATTGGGGGCACTGTCACGGGGCAGCATAAACACAATAGTTTTAATCTCCTCCTCAGAAGGAAACGAGGACAGGATTTCACTCTCAGCACTATCGACCAAGGGGGAATACACCCCATAAACTCCTCATCTGCTGCCTCCTCATGAGTATTACCATACGTGGAGGGAACCTCTCCGGCCAACATCCCTTAAAAGTGATCCAGTGTCATCCTCCCTGCAACCTCCACATCTGAAGTGTAGGTTCCATTCCCAATATTTAGGTTGGCCTTTGTGCTGCTTCTCTCTTTAATGCATGCATGGAAGAAGGGACTACTGCGATCTCCCTCCCCCAGACATCTAACTCGAGACATTTTCTTGTCTAATATTTCCATCTCTGACAGCTTCCCAGAAAGAATTCGTTTCCCACAAAGCTTGACAAAGACGTTCTCATCCCACTTGTCCTGGAGCTTCTCCTCCAAACTCTCAATATCAGCCTGGAAGTCGCCAATCCCATAAGAATATTGTAGTCCGGATGCCAGCCAACACAAAATTCCTGCCTTAAAACATTTTAGACGAATGTCCAGCCCACAGCAGGACCTCCCATCACCCCACGGCCCCAGGAGTCCCTCAACAATGACATGAAACTGTCTTCCTGATGCCAGAAATTAGAGTAATGAAAAGCACGGGCCCATGGAGCATCCTGCTTGATCTCCACAAGTAACGTAGCATGATCCGATAGAGAACACTGTATATGGGTAACTGAAGAGAGGGATAAGACATCCAGCCCCTTAATGTTCACCAAGAACTGATCCAGGTGACTCCAAATGAGGTTCAGGCCCCTTCTATTATTGCATCGAGTGTAGATTGAACCAGTGAACCCCAGGTTCATCAGACCCGCCGATGAAAAACAATCCCTGAAGTCCTGCATGCCATCATTAGATAAGGCAGTACCCCCTTTTTTCTTTAAAAGGTCCGTAATGGTGTTGAAGTCCCCCCCCCCCACCCAACAAACCACGGGAGATTTCCATCCTGAAAAGAAACTAGATGCCGCCAATGGTCCAGCCGCTCCTTCTGGTCATTGCTCGAATAGACAACAGAGAAGAAAAACTACATCCCATTCTGAATGTTATTTGTAGAAATGCATTGCGAAGTGACACTAACCAGGTCCACAGAAACAGTCTTCCTCCAGCATACCCATATATGAGTGTTCTCGGGGCAAGACATCGGGTAACCCATTTTCCTGGAAATTGCAGGGAGTTTATAGGCATCCTGTTTGGGTTCAAGAACAACCACAAGTGGCGTGTGATGTTTCTTGGATTCAATATCCACAAAAGCACAATTCGAAGAAGCCCCGAGACCCCAAGCAATCCATATAAGCAGGGAACACATTAGAAAACTATCTTCCGAAACTTTTGGCCAGATCCATACGAAAGAGAGAGCAAGGGAACCATACTCATTTCCTTCGACCTCGAATGAGTTAGGGGTATGGAGATCTCCTCACGCGTAGCACACATCTCAGGAATAAGAACCTTCTTCTTCAAAGAACCTTCTAGGTCCTCCAATAAAGAGAGCCTGCTCAGCGGGGAGGTTTGCGGTGGACTTGATCTGAGCTCTCCCTGATGCATAGAGACCAGAAGCAAACGAGGCGGAGAGCTCCGGGTATTCTGAAGCTCCTTCGCCACACCCTCGAGGCACATCCTCATCTACGAAAATCCCTTTCCCGATGACGTTATCTCACTGATCAGGGGCCCTCGTTTGAACTCCGAGGAGAAATGAGCTGATATGTGGAACGAGGAAGCGTGGGGCGATGAAGACCTGGTAGAGAGGGAGAGAACCAGAGAGAATATCACAGGAATCCCAAGAAGACTCTGAATCCTCGGAAGGAGAGACGACCCCGGTATAACAATCAGATCCGGAACCGGGGGCAGATGCCAACAATGAATATATATGAAATTAATATAATGGTTAATATTATGGGTATTATGAATCCATGATCAAATTAATATGCTCGACACTTCCAAACCACAACATTTAAGAATAATGATACAGTTATCACCTAGAACAATGGTTTTAATAAAGAATTGCTACTAAAATAGTGAAAAGATGTGATAAGAAAATCATACGTGGTAGTATATATATGAGTATTCCTATAAAATAAATTTATAATAAATCTGTATTTATTATTTAGGATTTACTAATACGTATAATGAAAGATGATTCTTAAGGTAAGGGATATCTTAGAACCACCCTTTTTGTTCTCGTCGTGACTATTATTTCTTTAACTAACATTCTCTATCCCGTTGATTTCATTGATTTATTAGAAATTATATAAATTTGTACCATATGTATATACATATCTCATTATACCTTCCATTTTATGGGTAATACATCCCAAAAATCCATTTCTCAAATTCCTTCTTTAAAATCAATCCTGATTAATATGATCTTTTTTATCACTTAATCCCTTAATGTAATTCTCAATTACATTTTCTATTCCCAAATGAACACCTTATTTTATAACCATTGATTATATACTCATATAAATGAGCATCCATTATATTTAAATCCTTTTTCTCTTTATAACGATTATGAAATTTATTTTTATTATGATGTGAGGCAAGATTATACAATCCATTACTTTCCACGATAATTTCTCATGATTACGACATATGTTTGATTTACTTTTATGGATCACATAATCTTGAAAATGTTACAATGGGAGAAATAAAATAGTAATCCAATTCATTTGGAAAGTTTTGGGTCTCATGAGACATTATGTATTGGACTAGGGAGTAAACCTAATCTGTGACGAGACTTTTCTACTATGTGATGTTGTCATTGTAATTATCCTTGACATGTGTTTATGTAAGGTTTTGTCTTCCTGCCCCATTTCCTATCATTCCATGATCTAATTATAAAATTTTATTTAAATTATGATTCCATATTATTACTCATTAAACTTTTACTTTATGATATCATTTTATACCATTGACTCACATGTTATGATTCCTTATCATGTTTATTCACCTCAATGGATTTTTATCTAACACCTTATGTATATGTTTTCCCATGGTTATAAAATATAGTTTTAAGAGTTTAAAGGTATTTAGGATCTCATTACGGGGATCTACATCAAGGAATTTTATTTTCATGTTGATTTTTTACACACGTAGTCTTTCAAATACACTACTCATTTCAATCATTATTTTGTATTTAATGGATATTTAAGTTAAAAAATGTAATAATCTTATATTTCTATATATAAATGAATAATTAAGAATAAAAATAGTATAATGTTTTTGATAAAATGAGTTTAACATTTGAGTATAAAAACCCAGTAGTTCTTAGATCATAATCATTAGTCATTGAATAATTCATGGAGGTTTATAAGTAATGAATAAAAAATAAATCAATGTACATGGGCCATGATTTCATAACATTATCCTGATAATGTGGAAAAAACATATTCTTATGACATTGTGAACATTTTTAAATTGAAATGGGTTCAGTCCTTAAATTTTGGATTGGAAATAATACACTCTCATATACATATAGTCATGAAACTACGTTCAGACATAAACTTATATATGTGAAACCATGCCCATCGAAAAACATATAGACATCAAATCCATGTCCATGCATAAAATTGTGAATATGAAAATAGGTTCATGGATAGAATGACTAACTCAAGAGTTACCCATATTTACCCAGTGCATGGGAGGGTAATATAATTATGGTTCCACCTATCACATAATCATAATCCATTAATCAATGTTTCTCAAGATCGTAAATCATTAATCATTTCATATACCATGGAAAATAAATGTTTTTCATAAACAATTCATCATATAATCATATCATAACCCATTGAAAATAAACATGTCATCAAATCTAAATAAACTCATGGGAAACAAATTATTTTCTTGAATCATCCTTAAATCATCTCATTATAATCCATCCCATGAATGAAATTGGATGTTATTATTAGATCTTATCCCTATAAAATCTTAAGTAGCATAAAATGATGTTAGATTGGATGAAAATTATGTTAAACGATATTTGAAATATTTCTTGAGTAAAATAACCATTTCATTTTGAAATCACTTATTTATAATCCAAAATCATCAAAAATATCAAGGAAACCATTATTTTGAAAATAATATTTGATATTTTTAATGGAATCAACAATGAATTTAAGGTTCATGATAGTGGGAAATTATGGTCATATTGTGTCCATTAAAACAATGATTCCTTTGAAAATTTTGGTAAAATGTAATAATTACTTCATTCTAAAATTGAAAAGAAGATTCATTTTAAACCATTTTGTAAAAATCTAATAACTTTTATAGGTGAAATAAATTATTAATAAGAGAATAATAATATAAATGAAAATATTTATAGAAAACATAGACGTGAATGAAAAAGGATTGTTTGTTGAATAGAGAAATAAAGTTGGTTTTCCAATAAAAATGTTTCTTCAACCTCATAAGTACATAATGTGATAAAAATTGAAGGAAAACATGTATTCTTCTAAAATAACCATAGGAGAATAATATTATTGATATTCATGATAGGTATAACATGAAATTTCATCACTAGAAGATTAGTCATAAAAATTCATTCATGAACCAACTACGATACATTGGTAGATTTATACCTTAGCCAGTCCTGATATAGAAAAAAGGTAATTCTTGATCCCCATCAGTTGGAAACATTAAAATAACATCAAATAAAATTCAAATAAAATTATTTTTCCACAAAATAGTGTAAGATAAACTATACATGTTGGTATGACAACACTCCACAAGGGAATATACCAAAATAAATAGGTAAATCAATACCCAAACAATAAATTATAAAATGGAATAATTTATATCTAATAAAATCATAGAAAACCATTTTAATATGTGGATCACATCTCTAAAAGTCACCTCTATCACTATAGATCCCACAAAACAAGTACACCTTCCACCTCAAAGTGGTGTTTTCCCATTACATGATCCAATCACAAAATAATGAAACAAAAACCAAAGGAAAAGGTAATTTTTTATATAAATAACCTAGTTGGGAATTATCAAGTTTCCATAATTCCAAAAAAATATACCATTTATACTTTTAATTTAAAAATCCAAGCAATGAAAATTCATTAAAACATTTTCAAGAAAACATTCATTAAACTAAAAATATGGCAAATATATGAAAACAATATTAGAGGATCATTTTATATAAAACATTTATAAAAAATAGTTGGCCTGAAAAAAATATTTCTATTAATAAAAGCATGCAATAATGTCCAACAAAACAATGAGTCATTCTTATAAGACATAAGTTACATTACATTCCGGTATGAGATCCTCATAATTCTCAATCATCATCATGGATAAATATTTGTGTAAACATTAGAATCAACACCCTAATATGGGACCCATTATAGGAAATCAATCAACACCTCAATAGGGTACCCATCATAGGTAAACATGATAAACATCTATTATCTTGAGTTATAATCATGAATATATTGCTATGGATTCAGAGTTATAGAGTTCTTTCTTAAATCACCCAATAACTACACAGTCTCACATGTAATTACAACAACCAATAAATTAATTATTCTAAAATAAAAAATTCAAATAATTTTATAATTTACTATCATATTGGCCAATTTCAGTTCCAACCTGAATTTTCATTTCAAAACCATGTTTGATATTTTTTCAAATTCATGAATCTTCAAATCATTGTTCATTTTAATTCAATTTAATCAAGAATAAAAATCAGATAATTTCATTAAATTCATATTCTATTCAATCCAAATCCACCAAAAAATTCAATTACATTAAAATAAATGGTTTTCAAAATTCCATGCCCTTTTGAAATCAAACATCAAATCGTCACAAATTCTTTGTTCTAAATCAATTAAAATATCATTTCAAATAAATCAAGAAAAAAAGGGTTTCAATTTTAGAGTAGAAACTTATGAAACCACATACATTTAATCATCAGATCAAATAATCAAACAACTAGAATTGGAATGCCAAACTAGATTTGAAGGCCTAGAAGACCTAAAGGGAATCCATTGAAACAAAACCGATAAAATCAGGGTTCTTATGCATTAAAAATACAACGATTCATCATTCTAAAATAATAAAAGGGATGAAAATCATATTACAAAATGAGAATAATGGTATCTTATAGGATGGGAATCATACACATCCATTGGTGGTATGATTCAAGGAGAAAGGATATTGGAGGAGTCAAAAAGAATCTTGGGAGAATTCAGAAGTAAAATCCTCTTATTATGTTCATGTGAGAGAAGATGGGATTTAAATAGAATATGAGACTTTTATAATAGGAAAAATAAATACCAATCCACAACCCCCATGGTCACAATGAATAAATGAAGAATACAACTAGGCCATGGGGCAACCACCCTAGTTATCTCAAACACGCCTCCTGGTAAACTAGTCTATTGAAAAAAAACCATAGAACTCACCCAGATCCTATTATCCTGGTGTAAGGCCACATCCGAACCCAATAACCACACCATATCCTTCCATAAAATGTTAGAGGAACCAATGATATCTATGTCATAACTATCCCTCTAATACATATCCATGAAAACATTGGAAGTATATCTTTAAATGGTATCTTGAGCTCTAATACATTATCATATTATTATAACATTTCTCTACCTGAATTATAAGAATCCACCAAAATCCCATATTCCATATCCTTGTTGCACACAATGAAACAACTGACACTCCATACTGTATTCCCAACCCTTCACAATGCATCCTAATATAGAAAATCTATACATTCCAAAAAATCCAAAGACATATGAAATACATGAAACATGAACAAAGCAGATAGAAAAAATTTGAAAGGTAAGAAGAGCCTAAAAATTATAACGAGATGTTACAACCTTGATGTGATAAAAAAAATTCCTTAGAAATCCCATCAAGAAGATTCCATGTCAAAGAGATATGGCCACTTTACTATCCCCAGTGTATGATGATCCAAGTCTCATATGAATTAGAACAATTCTACTATTGAACAAAAAATAATGGCATAGTCTTCCCAGGAAGCACCATTGTATCAGAATAAATAATTTTGAATTGATTCTAATTCATAGATAAATTCGGCTCAACATCTAAGTATTCCCACATCAGGACATGAGAATGGTTAAAAGGATAATTCTTATATTGCAATAAATGAAACACATTGTGAATCAATTTCAACTATGATGGAAGTTCCAAATCATAGGCCACATTCTTCACCTTCTTAGAAATAATAAAAGGACATACTACCTCCTCACATTCTTTCCCTACTTTCCAAGATTTAAGTGACCAAATTGATGTGAAAATATAAATAAAATTGGTTCAAAACTGAAAACACTAAGGGGAAACTACGATGATCAACATTTTCTTTATAATTCCAATTTTTCATCACTTTACTTTTTGGAATCAAATAAATCATAACTTCTAGATCATTGAATAAAATCATTCAATGATAGAAGACATCACTAATATTTGAACAAGATAATAATATTTACATGGTATTCCATGTAATTCCTCAAAGGGTGGAATCCAAATGGAAGACTACTTACTATTTTTGTATGAAAACTCATGCAGTCCCAAATGGACATACTAAGATCCACCAAAGTCAGGAATGAAATAATGAATCATTTCCTCATTAATCTATATATCTCATTCTCTCTGAACATATTTCTATGTATTATATAATTCCATCAATCTAAAATGGGATCCAAATACCTCATAAAGGTGTCTAAAAAAATGATAATGTTATTGGTGATCCCTATTACAGACTTCCATTGATGGAATTATTTTTAATATAACAATCTTATTCACATAGAGAATTACCAATTATTAAAAATTGGTTTCATCTATAGGGGTATAATGTGGGCCAATTTGGTTAGTAATTCTATAAAAACACATATCATATTCTTCCATTATGTAGAATGCAGCAATTGAACGATGATATTCATATATTTCTCATTCCACATCCATGTCGAGACTTGACATTGGTAAGGAAAACTAGAATGGTTATAGTGCTCAATCATGACCTGTTGGTAGGTATAACAATGAGGAAAAAATTCATTAATGTATCATCTAAAACCTGAATAATAGAATCACTGATGCATTAAATATAACATATATATTGTACCCATTTTCACCACCCATTGGGAAATATAGTAGTCCCCCATCACAGTTTTCCTCACAAGAAAATGAATAGTGTACTAGTTTAGGAAACAAAGGATATACTCATAAGAGAATAACCTATCACTAATCATATACCCCCATAAATATAGTCCTTAATTCTTAAAAATTCATATCAATAAACTACTCATAAAGAAACATCTCAAGAAGAGTGTAATTAAACAAAATTCTTTCTAAAAATACCTCATTCTCATTCTAATAGACTCCCAAATCAAACTGATTAATGAGAGAAACCGTATTCCACTCATCTGATGATTCTATCATGGCAAGGGTGAGATGTTCCTGATCAAAGAATCCTTAATGAAAATAACCTTTCCAAATTTGTAGGAAAATTTAAAATTGAAGTATTACAAGAAGCTAGATCTTTATTTCAGGTATGGATCATTATTTCATGTCGTTTTTTAGGAAAAGGGATAAAAGGATAATTTTCTAAGTACACACCATGTACTTATGAGTACTAATGTTATTAATATTTTCATGACTTATTATATTCCCTATTTACTTATTTTATATGAAATGTGCATAATTTGTGTGAAATATTAATGTTTTAATATTAAGTATAATTTTTGAGCATTTTTAGAAGTAGTCCAATTGAGTCAGTTTAATGTTTTAATAATAACTATCACTATACTGATCCAAATTGTGTGGTTCTTTTTTTAGGATTATAATTTCAATATAAAACATTTCATTAGAAGGTACCATGATCCAATTATTCCATTTGAAAGGTCATATGGTCCTCGCAAACAAGACCAAAGAATCTGTGAACAAACTGGACCAGCCTTGAAGATTGATTTACTGGGCTCAATCCAGAAGTCCAAAAACATTAACTCTCCACCATAATTCCGGGGACACTACATGTCATCTTTTATAAAACTTTCAAGTCCCAAATCCAAGTACAAGGGGCTCAAATGAATCTTTGAAGTCCAGCCCACCATTCTGGACGAGAAATAAAATCAGTATAGTATTCATGACATATCTCATGATGTAAGAATCAAATCGAGCTGATATTTTTCAGTGTGAAATAGGAGATATAGTTGGACGACTTTGTTGAATAAGTCATTTGGATTTTAAGGCATATTACTATTCCAAAATCCATTCACATTTTTTCCATCGAAAAAGCATGGATAGAAATGGACAGTTTACCTTTGTTTAATAAAACCGCCATAACTTTGGTTCCACTTGTCCAAATGCCTCAAAATTTTGACAGTAGTCTTCCAACTTTATTATCTACAACTTTGAAGAAGGAGATATTATGATATTCGTCTGTATGAATAGCCAACTTGGCGATGCAAGTGGAGGGACATATTGGGAATGCAAACAGTCCACTCCTTGGGCTATAAATACTCTCCCCTTCTCTCCTTGAGAGGGGTTGGAATTTCAGAAGAGAGGAGAACATATTGGCACGACCAAAGCCTTTCCAAAGGCTTGGGAGGATCTTCCATACTCATGTTTTCACTTGATAGACCTTTCCTCCTCTCTTTGTTTTCACTTACTTTCGTGTTCTTCATTTTTGTAATTTTGTAAGTCCTTTCTTTTGTAATACGGTTTTAAGGAAAGTTTCTTCTTCAAAATCTCTTATTATCATCCAACTTATGTAGTTTAATATTAATGTTCTTAAAATAGTTTAAATTCATTTGAATATCCTTCCCTTTTTGCTTTCTCATTCAATCAAAAATCTGTTTTTAATTATCATCAGTGTTCGTGTGTGTGTGTGTTCGACGTACCACTCTTTTCTAATACATTTCTTTTTCTTATGTTCTTAATTTATCATCATAATTATTATAACCAGAATATTAAACACCCAAATGGATGAGTAAATATCTCATTGGGGTGAGTCAAAATTTAGGGATGTTAAGTGATTGAGAGTATTTGATCGATGAGTATTATTCGTTAATTTAACATTGTGTATGTTGGACTTAATATGTCATGGATTAATGACATTTTTTTTAGCATGTAGTTTCCATGGATTATTGGAACCAAAAATACACTACCATAAACAAGTACTGATTGATTTTATAATCCTAGTTAATTTAAGGCTTGGATTAAAGTTTTAACACTTAGGAATTCTAATCGACGTCAACTTGTGAAGTGGGTGTTAATTTAAATGCAATATAAAGAAAAGCTCAAGGATATCACAAGCTTAACTCCCTAATAATGAACTCACCCCAATATTTATCAATTTGTTAAATCAATTATATACAATCAATCATTCCAATTAATCTCTGCAAACAAACCCCCCTAATCAAAATACAATCAACTAAAAACAATCGACTATTACGAAGTACCATCGCCGAGGATTCGACCCGAGTGCTGCTATACACATTAGCAGAGCACCGGAACCTTGACCGGTTGATAGGCGACAATCGACCGTGCATTTCAAATGGTTCCGTTTCCGGGGATGGTGCTTTAATTATTCATTAGTTTCTGGTTATTGTAATAAAAAAACAAAAAAAAAACAAAATTTTAAAAAAGAAATTGAAAAAAACACAAAGAAAAACCCGTCTTCTCATAAAAATCATAAACGGAAAAAATACAAAGAAAAACTCATCTTCCTCTTTATTCCAAAATCTCTCTGAATGCACCGTATCCTTCCAAACAATCCCTCGGATTTGTTTGACCCTGAAATTGAGCGAACACTTCGCCAACTTAGGAGGAACATAAGGGATAATCAAATAATTCAAGAACCAGTCCTTGTCCAACCAGTTGAATTAGAAATGACCATGTCACGAACCAGCCCGAGTCGACCCTGAACTGGTCACCCAGGCCAGCCCGCGACAAGTCCCGAGAGGCTTTCCCGATCCTCCCGGGATGGTGACAAGCACCAAGGGCATAAATAGAGTACACAAGGGAACAATTTCTCCCATATACAAACAATCAAACAAACAACGGAAATAAACGGACAGCCCAAAATGAATTTATATAAAAATTGAACTAAATATTATTTGTACAAGAAACTAAAATTAGAACAAAACCAACAACTCAACTGAACAATCCCGATGAACAACTAACTCCATGTGACACTTCTGGTCACTCTCCAACACAATGATAAAATGTCTCCCAAGGTGATCGAACTAAAGATAAAACCTGCACAAGGGCTAAAAAAAGAAGAAGACTATAGGCGTGAGTATTAAAACTCAGTAGGTTAGCCCGATATTCTATTCCCAATGCACATTCCTTTAAAATAAAAGAAACATCAATTTATAGTTTTAAATTCAAGATTTGAAAGTATGTTTTTCAAATGAGGTTCCATGCTATAATAATTATCAGACAAAAACATGCATGTTTAATAAACAAAAATGCAAGTAACAATTCTTTTCAAAGAGGTGAAACTTCAAAATGAAAATAGTTTTCAAGAGGGGTAATTTAAAGAATTTTAACATTAAAATAAATAACACATACTACTGAATTTACCAACCAAACACACCGTATACCGACGGTGAGTACAAAATAGCCAATGAGCACTAGTCACGGGAATACCCCTAGGCACTAGTTAGTTGTGAGCCCCAGGTACCTCGTATCTTGGTGAAAGTAATCATAATAAATATCCGTTCTCGTGCACAAGCCACTAGTAGGGAACATACCCATAACCTAGTGGTCCCCAATCATCATCATCATCATAGTTTAGTTAGTGTTGTCATCATCAAACTTTCTATGTGAAACAGAGGCCAACCCCCACAGAATCACTAGCATACTAGTACACGTCCGCCGACCTAGATACCCGGGATTCCCTTTATTGCTCAATCAAGTTACACATATTATCAAATACACATTCAATTCCAAAACCATAAAAACACAAACAACCCATAATCTTTATTCACATTTTTTACACTAATCAACAAACCGCTAAATATTTTGGTAAAACAATTTCATGAAGTGTATTGAGGCTTTGCACATAAAACACTTTCAAAATCACTATTTCAATTATAAACACACATCAAAACCAAACCAAATAATATTTTTCATCCCAATAAACATTTAATAAATTCATTTAATGGACCATAAAACAATCCCAATTGCACAACTTGTTATATACAAGTAAAACACTCCTTCATTTCTAGGAAATGTCAAACGAGCCTTTAAACATTTTCTCAAAACTAACCTTTGAGGAAGGTATGCATTTTAATTTTATTAAGGATATGTATGAACAACATTTACAGAAGAAAACCACATTCATAAATCTCTTATAATACTCAGGTTACATATTCAAAACACAACCATTTTCATAAAGATGTGAAACAGTCCAGTTTTGGGAAACTCGGGCCAAAATATGTTGTAAATCAAAACCCACTTGATTGTAAAAACAAATAAAAATAGGAAATACATATAAGTACCCAAAAATACCATTTATCATTCTTACAATTCCTTTATAAATCCAAACAAATAACTTTTAAATCGCACATCACACATAAAATCCAACCGGGCAATTTACCGAACACATGACATGCTCTTTTTAAACAAAACAATTTATCTTAAGTACATGAAAAGGAATAAAACACCAATTGAAAGACATATTTTCATTAAAGATACTGTAACATGTTAAAAATACCATAAAACAGATTATAAACCTCACAAAATATTTTCAAAAGATAACGGAACATTTAAACAAACACTTGTTGAGCACTTTCATGGAAAAACAACACTACCTTTCACAAAACAATGATTAAACAACCACTTTGGACACCAAGAAAATTATCCAAAGGCTTAAAAACAATAATGAACATTTATATCAGTTTAGGAAAATATTAAAATGATGAAACTTGAATGATAAAGGCATGTGTAAGGGATATCCTACCTCAAATCTTTGGCGTAATTGAAACGCACACCCGAAATCACCCGCCGCGGGTTTATAAACCCTAAAACTATAAATACCAGACCTAAACAAAAATAAAACCCATAAAAAAACATTTTATAACAAAAACTAAGGTCTATAAAGACTAGGGTATAATATAAAACCAAGAAATAATGAAAGGATGGGGAAGAGGAAGAAGAAAGGAGAAGGAATCTCACCTTTCATCCTAGAAAACTCTTCGTCTTCCATTAGATCTGAAGCCCTAGAGAAAAGGGAATGACTTGAAAATTCTTGTAGAGACTCCTAAGGTCTGGAAGAACCAGGGGAAGAAGATTGGTGGCTAAAAGAGTACGAATTGATTGATTTATGAAAGATAAAAGTTACCTTGGCAATTCTGGGAGATTTGAGGTTTCCTGAGAATTTTTGCCCTAATCCGCGACCCACATGAGCTCCAAAGAGGTAAAATAGATTATGAGGGTTAGGATAGGGTTATTGGCTTCGAGGGGGAGGTGGAATCACCGAAAAATAGTAAAAAATGAAAAATATATAAATGAAACAAATTATTTTTTTAAAACAGGAAATGGGCCCATGGGTTGGCCCAATACCTAAATGAGTAACCCAAATTCACCCGGCTTATGAATTTATAATGGGTCCAAAAGGATAAATAAGTTTTAATATATCAGTATAGGACAAGTGGGAAGTTTAATGGGTGAAAAAGGATGAAAAACAAAAGAGTTATAAAAGAAACAAATTCAGTTTTTAAAACTGGGAATGGGCTCACGGTTGGCCCAAATCATGAAGTAACCACCCTTTCTTCAAAAACTTCTAAACAAGCAATGGAGATCCCAAATTATGGTGGATAGACATATATGAAACTTCAAAACTCAAGATTCATCTCATCAAATACCCATGAAAAGGATCGGGATTTCTAATGGGCCGGATCAATACAAAGACAGAAAAAAAAACCGTGTGTGACAATTCTCCCCACCATTAAAGCTTTCCACCCCCGGAAAGCCATAACACTTTCCGGCTGAAAAAAAACAACACATATGGATTACAGAATGTACTCCCCACCATTAAGAATCAACTAGAACTAGAAATTTTCTTAGGATGAAAATCCAGGAGACCCATGGTGGGTCTCCCCACCATTGGAAACCAACTAGCAATGAATAGACAAGAATTGAACATGAGCTAGAGTGGGGACTCACTCACACAAGCCCAAAAAAACCCTCCTACAAAAACCTACTATACCAAGTTAACAGAGTTACAACATGAACATATAAACCACCCACTCCCGAATGGAGGGGACAATAACTTGGTCGACACATTCAGCACAATTCTGGACCCCCGCCACTTGGAATGGGAGGGAAGGGGACCCAATAATTTGGCCACTGAAACCACAAACGAAACAAAGAAACTACCCAAAAATCTCCACCTATGAATAGGTAACACCAAGACTGCACCTGATTTTTATAGGCGGTCCACATATGGACATTGATTGAAAACCCACATCCATGAAGGAATAACCATAGACACTGTGTGAGGGGTTAAGTCCACCACGCTTGTTGCGACAAAGGGAAATTCATAGAAATGAAGAACCAAAACATTGAAATAGAAAATAACTTAACAAAACAGAGGAGTAAGGATCCTAATCGAGCACTCCACACCTCTGTCGATTTTCTGACTACGTGAAAAGCTTCACTCCGAGGCCTATGGCTGGAGCCCTGATTCTTGAAGCATTTGCTGCACCGCAGTCAGGTGATAAGGATCACACCACTCAAAAAAAACCACACTTGATCACCAAAAAAAAAACCTTCATCTAAATAGTAACTCATAGATACATATCAAAATTCTATCTCACTCCAAATGAGGGGCAGAATGGACAAGGAATACGACGAAACACATCAACATCACCGAACACAACTGCTCTGTCCAAAAGAATTATCATAACCTAGAAGCACTTTTAATAGATCCCAAACAGCTCTCTAATCCAAAAAACAGGTTGAGGCATCATCAAAAGAGGTGGATTTAAAATTTGAAAGGAATCCTTAGGTTGATCAGCAGGAAAGATTTCCAACGCAGAACTACCCATGGCCACATCACAACATCAAACACATTTTTAGAAACCCAATGAAAATTACTCAAAAACCGAGCCACCAATAAGATCTCATCACTAGATAGAACAAGAATATGAATTCTAGATCACATGGAAGCTAACCAAATAAACAACTCTTCTAAGACATAGAAAAATCAAGCCACATAACCATTGGTTTTAAAAAAGGCCACAATTTTCAGCTCAAAACAATTTTGAAAAATCAAACTAACTTGGTGGGTTTCCACGTTCACCAATGGTGTTTCATCAAGTCTCACCCACATGCACATTTCCATGCCACCCCTGGCACCCAACCACCATACAATATAGGCCATACTTCTAGATATAAATAAAACCATGCATGTGAGCACCCATGAAAACACCAAAGGCTAAAATTAAACATCATAATTCAAAAAAACAATTTACCTTCAAAAGGAACACCAACCACCAAGTAAAAAAACATTTTCATGTTTGACAAAAAAAAACCACAATTAATTAAGAACCATTTTCTTGAAAACCTACCCCTTTTCATTTTTAAAAACTTTTTAAATAACCAAGCCACTCCAAACAACCCCTTCCCATTATTTTTTAAAAAAAAATCAGCAATGTATATTTTCATAATCCGAGGTCCATTGAGACCAATAACGTTTCTAGTAAAACACCAATCGATCAAAACTAATTTCCAAAACTAATTTATCTGATTCAAAAACTTTATAACATCCTAAAATACCCCATTTAATAAAAAGATCCAGAATCACTTTAAAATGATTCACAATTTCAAAACTTTTTATTTCAACAAACCACAAGTTTAGATTATGGATAATCCAATCCCTTTAAATCATTTCTGCTTCCCTCCATTTTTTTTCACAAAAACACAACCTTCCAAAACCATTATTATATTTAATTATTGAAAACCACATTTTTTTCACTTTTCAAAATATAATCCTTACATTAAACCCATTTCCACAATTCTCACACAAGGATTTTAAAAACAAAAATTCAGAATTCATGAAAGGTTCAAGAGACCCCAAAAAAAGGGAACTAGTGTCGGTGGGTGACTTGACCATATGGTTGGCGGCCATATGCCAAACACAACACCAACATAGAGAGACTTATTAGGACCATTCCCCAGCTCCACATGGCTTTCCAGGCCCTGTGAGCTCACGAAGGCCATTGGTCAGACTCCCCTTGTCATATCCCAATACCAAACAATCAACTAGAACAATGGACACTAATAAAACCAGACTTCCATGGAAACCTGAGGATTAGAACAAGAAAGAGTTCGCGACGCTCTTCTTGCACTTACACCTCAAGTCCGAACAATCCTACTCCATCTACCTTGACATCCCCAAAATAACAAGGGCGCTCTAAAAAGAAAGGTCCGCTAATAGCCGACCTCCTCTGATACCATTTTGTCACGAACCAGCCCGAGTCGACCCTGAACTGGTCACCCAGGCCAGCCCACGACAACTCCCGAGAGGCATTCTCGATCCTCCCGGGATGGTGACAAGCACCAAGGGAATCAATAGAGTACACAAGGGAACGATTTCTCCCATATACAAACAATCA
The DNA here is from genome assembly GCA_963277665.1 of Viscum album. NCBI lineage: Eukaryota > Viridiplantae > Streptophyta > Magnoliopsida > Santalales > Viscaceae > Viscum > Viscum album. Next base: position 1,606,602,358 of record OY728161.1, read on the forward strand.
AACAAACAGCGGAAATAAACGGACAACCCAAAATGAATTTATATAAAAATTGAACTAAATATTATTTGTACAAGAAACTAAAATTAGAACAAAACCAACAACTCAACTGAACAATCCTGATGAACAACTAACTCCATGTGACACTTCTGGTCACTCTCCAACACAATGATAAAATGTCGCCCAAGGTGATCGAACTAAAGATGAAACCTGCACAAGGGCTAAAAAAAGAAGAAGACTATAGGCGTGAGTATTAAAACTCAGTAGGTTAGCCCGATATTCTATTCCCAATGCACATTCCTTTAAAATAAAAGAAACATCAATTTATAGTTTTAAATTCAAGATTTTAAAGTATGTTTTTCAAATGAGGTTCCATTCTATAATAATTATCAGACAAAAACATGCATGTTTAATAAACAAAAATGCAAGTAACAATTCTTTTCAAAGAGGTGAAACTTCAAAATGAAAATAGTTTTCAAGAGGGATAATTTAAAGAATTTTAACATTAAAATAAATAACACATACTACTGAATTTACCAACCAAACACACCGTATACCGACGGTGAGTACAAAATAGCCAATGAGTACTAGTCACGGGAATACCCCTAGGCACTAGTTAGTTGTGAGCCCCAGGTACCTCGTATCTCGGTGAAAGTAATCATAATAAATATCCGTTCTCATGCACAAGACACTAGTAGGGAACATACCCATAACCTAGTGGTCCCCAATCATCATCATCATCATAGTTTAGTTAGTTTTGTCATCGTCAAACTTGCTACGTGAAACAGAGGCCAACCCCCACAGAATCACTAGCATACTAGTACACGTCCGCCCACCTAGATACCCGGGATTCCCTTTAGTGTTAAATCAAGTTACACATATTATCAAATACACATTTCATATCCAAATTCCATTCCAAAACCATAAAAACACAAACAACCCATAATCTTTATTCACATTTCTTACACTAATCAATAAACTGCTAAATATTTTGGTAAAACAATTTCATGAAGTGTATTGAGGCTTTGCACATAAAACACTTTAAAAATCACTCTTTCAATTATAAACACACATCAAAACCAAACCAAATAATATTTGTCAGCCCAATAAACATTTAATAAATTCATTTAATGGACCATAAAACAATCCAAATTGCACAACTTGTTATATACAAGTAAAACACTCCTTCATTTCTAGGAAATGCCAAACGGGCCATTAAACATTTTCTCAAAACTAACCTTTGAGGAAGGTATGCATTTTAATTTTATTAAGGATATGTATGATCAACATTTACAGAAGAAAAACACATTCATAAATCTCTTATAATACTCAGGTTACATATTCAAAACACAACCATTTTCATAAAGATGTGAAACAGTCCAGTTTTGGGAAACTCGGGCCAAAATATGTTGTAAATCAAAACCCACTTGATTGTAAAAACAAATAAAAATAGGAAATCCATATAAGTACCCAAAAATACCATTTATAATTCTTCCAATTCCTTTATAAATCCAAACAAATAACTTTTAAATCACACATCACACATAAAATCCAACCGGGCAATTTACCGAACACATGACATGCTCTTTTTAAACAAAATAATTTATTTTAAGTACATGAAAAGGAATAAAACACCAATTGAAAGCCATATTTTCATTCAAGATACTGTAACATGTTAAAAATACCATAAACCAGATTATAAACCTCACAAAATATTTTCAAAAGATAACGGAACATTTAAATAAACACTTGTTGAGCACTTTCATGGCAAAACAACACTACCTTTCACAAAACAATGATTAAACAACCACTTTGGACACCAAGAAAATTATCCAAAGGATTAAAATCAATAATGAACATTTATATCAGTTTATTAAAATATTAAAATGATTAAACTTTAATGATAAAGGCATGTGCAAGGGATATCCTACGTCAAATCTTTGGCGTAATTGAAACGCACACCCGAAATCACCCGCCGCGGGTTTATAAACCCTAAAACTATAAATACCAGACCTAAACAAACATAAAAACCATCAAAAAACATTTTATAACAAAAACTTAGGTCTATAAAGACTAGGGTATAATATAAAACTAAGAAATAATGAAATTAGGGGGCAGAGGAAGAAGAAAGGAGAAGGAATCTCACCTTTCATCCTAGAAAACTATTCGTCTTACATTAAATATGAAGCCCTAGAGAAAAGTTAATGACTTGAAAATTATTGGAGAGAATCCTAAGGTCTGGAAGAACCAGGGGAAGAATATTGGTGGCTAAAAGAGTACGAATTGATTGATTTTTGAATGATAAAAGTTACCTTGGCAATTCTGGGCGATTTGAGGTTTCCTGAGAATTTTCACCCTAATCCGAGACCCACATGAGATCCAAAGAGGTAAAATATATTATGAGGGTTAGGATAGGGTTATTGGATTCTAGGGGGAGGTGGAATCACCGAAAAATAGTAAAAAATGAAAATGATATAAATGAAACAAATTATTTTTTTAAGACAGGAAATGGGCCCATGGGCTGGCCCAATACCTAAATGAGTAACCCAAATTCACCCGGATTATGAATTTATAATGGGTCCAAAAGGATAAATAAGTTTTAATATATCAGTATAGGACAATTTGGAAGTTGAATGGGTGAAAAATTATGAAAAAAAAATAGTTATAAAAGAAACAAATTCAGTTTTTAAAACTGGGAATGGGCTCACGGTTGGCCCAAATCATGAAGTAACCACCCTTTCTTCAAAAACTTCTAAACAAGCAATGGGGATCCCAAATTATGGTGGTTAGACATATATGAAACTTAAAAACTCAATATTCATCTCATCAAATACCCATGAAAAGGATCGGGATTTCTAATGGGCCGGATCAATACAAAGACAGAAAAAAAAAACCGTGTGTGACAGGCCAATCCTAGGGAACAAACCCTTAAAGAACTTTCTGCCCCTGATATGAATTACCAACCTCTTGGTATTCAATATCCAAACATAGAGGCTGACTTTGAACTCAAATCGGGTTTGATTCATCTTCTTCCTCATTTCCACGGGCTAGCCAGTGAGGATCCACATCTCCACCTTAAAGAGTTCCAAGTGGTGTGCTCTACCATGAAGCCTCAAGGGGTTTCTGAGGAACAAATCAAACTACGAGCATTCCCTTTTTCCCTAGATGACACTGCTAAGTCATGTCTCTACTACCTACCTCCTAGTTCCATAACTACATGGAATGACATGAAGCGACTATTCTTAGAGAAATTCTTTCCTGCTTCTCGTACTGCTTCTATCTGAAAGGAAATAAGTGGTATCCGTCAATTCCCAAGTGAATCACTCCATGAGTACTGGGAGAGGTTCAAAAAGCTTGTTGCAACATTCCCACACCACCAAATTCCTGACCAACTCTTGATCCAATACTTCTATGAGGGGTTATTGTCTATGGAGAGAACTCTCATAGATACCGCAAGTGGCGGTGCTCTTGTTGATAAAACTCCTACAGCTGCAAGAGATCTCATAAGTAACATGGATGAAAACACACAACAATTCCATACTCGAGCACATGCTCAAGTCAAACAAGCCCAATATAATCAACCATTACCCAACCCCAAGGGTAATGTAAGTGAAATTGCACTTAGATCAGGAAAGAAACTTGCTATGACTCAAGATAAATCCTCAAACCCTCCTTTGAATGTTGGCCTAGAAAATGAAAAGAAAAAGAAAATTGAAAAGGAACCTAAATCCATTCCCTCACCTCCTTCCATTCCACTTAGAAATCCAATTCCTTTTCCTCAAGCTGTTTCTAAACCAAGGAAGTCCTTTGAACCCGATCCTGAAATGCTCGACATGTTTAGACGTGTTGAAGTCAACATTCCCCTCTTAGATGCCATAAAACAAATTCCTAAGTATTCCAAGTTTCTTAAGGAGTTGTGTACCCACAAGTGGTAGACCTTCAAAAATGTTTCCACCCAGCAGTCTATTCCCATAAAGTACAAAGATCCAGGGACCTTTACGGTTCCATTCCAAATTGGATGTTTGAACTTTGATGATGCACTCATAGACCTAGGAGCCTCAATTAATGTGATTCCCAAATCCATATTCTCCAACCTTGGTCTAGGTCCTTTACACCCAACGGGTGTTGTCATTTAATTAGCCAATTAAAGCACAGCTAGTCCTGAGGGAATAATTGAGGATGTCCTTGTTAGAGTCAATGATCTTATCTTCCCTTCTGATTTCTATGTCCTTGACATGGAAGGTGAGACAAACTCTTCTCGATCTCCCCTAATTCTAGGAAGGCCATTCCTCATGACTGCGAGAACCAAGATTTATGTCCATTCTGGCATCTTATCCATGGAATTCGATGACCAAATGGTCAAATTCAACATTTTCCAAGCCATGCGATACCCATCTGAGGACCACTCTGCATTCTCAATCCATGCTTCTAAGGACACTTATAAGAGTCAATTGAACCCCATTCCATCATGTTCATCCTGTTATGATGATAAAGGATCTTGTGAAATCTGCACCATGATTAACCAAGTCATAAATGGTGAATTTGACGTGGACCTCTCATTCATAGACTCCATCAATCTAGAGGAACTTAAAAACTCTCTTGAATCCCACATCAACTCTGATCTCTACTGCTCTACCTTGAACAGTACTAAGGAAAATGAATCTGAAGCAACTAAAATCCATTCATCCATTCCTGAGATGTCTAACCCACAAATAAAAGATGAGATAGATCTGAAACCTCTTCCTGAACACCTGAAATATGCATTCCTTTTCCATGATCACTCTTATCCTGTCATTATCTCTTCTTCACTTACTGAAACTAAGGAGTCCAAACTTGTTCAAGTGTTAGAGGAAAACAAAAAGGCCTTAGGTTGGACCATATATGACATACCAGGAATCAAACCTGCCCTTTTCATGCATCACATCCCTCTGGAGGAGTCATCCAAACCAATTAGACAACCACAAAGAAGACTCAATCCACTTATCCTTGAGGTAGTTAGGGAAGAGATCACCAAGCTTCTTCAAGCTGGTATTATCTACCCAATTTCTGATAGTGAAGGGGTTAGTCCAATTCAAGTTGTACCTAAGAAGGGTGGGATAACTGTTGTAACAAATGAACATGGAGAGGTAGTCACAACTCGAGTGAAGAACAAATGGCGTGTGTGCATCGACTATAGGAAATTGAATGTTGAAACCCGAAAAGATCACTACCCTCTTCCATTCCTTGATAAAATTCTAGAAAGATTGGCTGGAAAGTCACACTATTTCTTTCTTTATGAATACACTGGATACTTTCAAATCCCAATCTCACCTCAGGACCAAGAAAAGACTACTTTCACATGCCCCTTTGGAACATATGCATATAGAAGAATGCATTTTGGACTTTGCAATGATCCTGAAACATTCCAGAGATGTATGATGAGTATTTTTTCTGAATTCATTGAACACTGCATGGAAGTCTTCATGGATGACTTCACCATTTATGGTGAGTCATTTGAATCTTGTTTGAATTCACTCTCTCTTGTCCTCCAAAAGTGTGTCAAGTGAAACCTTGTGTTAAATTTTGAAAAATGTCACTTCATGGTTGAAAATGGGATTGTTCTAGGGCACATAGTTTCAAAAGATGGTATTGAAGTCAATCCTGCCAAAATTGAAGTGATCCAATCAATTCCCAAACCCAAATCTATTCGAGACATCTGTTCATTCCTCGATCATGCCGGTTTCTATCGGAGATTCATCCATAACTTCAGTAGGATTTCCCTCCCACTCACTCGGTTTCTCCAAAATTATGTCACTTTCCATTTTGATGAGGTTTCCAAGAGAGACTTCATTGAACTCAAAACTGCTCTTACATCTACCCCGATAATCCAACCCCCAGATTGGTCATTACCCTTTGAGTTGATGTATGATGCTTTTGATAGAGCTGTTGGGGCTGTTCTTGGTCAAAGAAGAGAAAAAATTCCTCATGTCATCTATTATGCCTAAAAAACATTGGATGAAACTCAATCTCACTACACTGTGACTGAAAAAGAACTTCTAGCAGTGGTTTTTGCCTTAGATAAATTCTGGTCCTATCTCTTAGGTGCCAAAATCATCATCTTCACAGACTATTCTGCTATTAAGTTCTTACTCAAGAAAAGTGATTCCAAACCGAGGCTAATAAGATGGATCCTAATGCTCAAAGCGTTTGACCTTGAAATCAAAGATAGAACTAGAAAAGAAAACCTTGTGGCTGATCACTTGAGTAGAATTTCTAATTCTTCTCATTCAGAAATCATTGATCCTAAATTACCCATTGATAACTTTTCGTCTCTCACTCCAAAGTTACCATGGTATGCCCCAATTGTAAATTACTTGGTTTTTGGTGTTTTTCCTGAAAGGTTTTCAAAAGAACAAAAAATGAAGTTGAAAAGTGATTCAAAATGCTATTTTTGGGAAGAAAATAAACTTTGGAAAACTGGGGCTGACATGGTAATAAAGAGATGTGTCGATGAAAATGAACATTCTTCCATATTAGAATTTTGTCACTCACTTCCCAGAGGTGGCCACTTTGGACCACAAAGGACATCCCGAAAGGTCCTAGACTTTGGATTCTTCTGGCCTTCACTCTTCAAGGACTCACATGAGTTCTGTTAATCATGTCCCACTTGCCAAAAGTTCGGCACAATCTTTAAAAGAAATGAAATGCCCCAAAAGCATTTAATATTTTGTGAAATCTTCGATGTTTGGGGAATCGATTTCATGGGACCATTTCCCCCTTCCAATGGATTCTCATACATTCTTCTTAAAGTCGATTATGTTTCAAGGTGGGTTGAGGCCAAACCCACTAGGAAGGATGATGCTCATACTGTTACCGAGTTCCTCAAAACCCACATCTTCCAAATATTTGGCACGCCTCGTGCCTTGATCAGTGACTTAGGAACCCATTTCTGTAATAGAACCATGGAATCTATTTTGAAAAAGAATGGGGTTATACATAAAACTTCAACTGCATATCAACCCCAAACAAATGGCATGGCTGAACTTTCTAATAGAGAAGTGAAAAGAGTTCTTGAGAGAATTGTAAAACCGACCAGAAAAGACTGGCCTGAAAGACTTGGTGAAGCACTTTGGGCTTATTGAACTGCCTATAAAACACCCATTGGGATGTCTCCTTTTAGGCTAGTTTTTGGTAAAGCGTGTCACTTACCAGTTGAAATCCAAAATAAGTCTTTTTGGGCTGTGAAAACCTATAATTTTGATTGTGAAAAATCTGGTGAAGAAAGACTGTTGCAATTGGCTGAACTGGAGGAGCTTTGACTTGATTCTTATTAGAATTCTAATCTCTACAAAGAAAAATCCAAGGCACTCCATGATAAACACATCCTGAGAAAGGTATTTCATGAAGGTGAAAAGGTAATTCTCTTCAATTCTCGATTCCGACTTCACCCAGGTAAGCTTAATTCTCGTTGGGAAGGTCCTTTTGTTATTACTAATGTTTACCCATTTGGTGCAGTGCAAGTCCAAGACCCCTCTTCCAAAAGGACATTCATGGTTAATGGACATCGGTTAAAGCATCACCATGAGAGGATGCACAATCCTGGATCAACATCGACTTCCACTGGATCCCCAACTTCTCTAGCCGACCTACCACTAGATGGAGAAGGCGACCCGCCAAATCCAAACCAGGGGCACCTCTTTCCCTTTAACTCTCTCTAACTCTTCCTCTCTCTACCCCTTTATTCTTCTTACTCTCCCTACCTCTTTCTTCTTCTTCCTCTCTCTTTCATTTTCTTTTACCATTTTCTTTATCAAAACCTTTATTTTTCACTTTCTCTTTTGTGTGGGTGTATCTTTACAAAAATAAAAACCTAAAAAACAAAAAAAACCAAAAAAACAATCACTTAAAAAAATACAAAAAAATTATAAGTCATGCTTACTCACCATCGAGTTTTAAAATTTTGTACAACAATTTTGGGGAGTTAACAGACATGTTTTCATCTCAAAAATTTTGTATTTTCATCATAACTTTGGATAAATAATTTTGTGTCAAAATTAACAAATTTTGAATGCTCAATTTTTTATTTGGAAAATGATTTTCCCAAACTGTGAGAACAAACATTTGCTTTCATGCCAAGGTCACCTATGGCCATCTTTTCAAAATGTGTGTTTTCACACCCTTTTGTGAGTCTTGAGTTTGTGGACCTTCGAGCTGAATTTCCTACCTTAGTGTGTATTAATATGATAGAGGCATTTTCTGAACCACACGAGAATCACAATAGCCAAATAGCCTCCCATTTCCCTTACATTAATCCTCCTTTTGAAAGCCCCTTCAAGCCTATGAAAACCTTTTCTTTTATATCCACATTACAATCCCAATACCTTATCCCACCCAATATCAACATGGATTTTCATTACATAAGTTTTTGAAATTTAAGTGTGGGGGGGAATGGATTTCATTTTTGGGTATCATTTCCTTACTTTCTGGTGTGTTATCATATGCTTGAGGGAAAAAATACATTTTAGTGTGTGGGGGGGGGGGAGGTTGTCATTCAGTGGGATTTGGGAATGAATTGTACAAATGATATTGAAAAGTGTTCACAAAAAAAAATTCAAAAAAAATCAAAATAAAAAAAAACCAAAAAAAAAATGAAAAAAATGGGTTGTGTCTTGGGTAGGTCAAAAATCACTCTTCATCAACCTTTGATCTTGTTATAACTATTACAATTAGTGTATTGAGGAGATCAAACATGGGTTGGGATATGAGTGTGAGATCTGTTTCAAGGTCAACTTTCGAAAAAATAAAGAAAAAAAAAGGAAAAGAAAAAAAAGAACACTTGCATTATATTCTTATTGGGAGAAGTTTTTTGTTTTGTAAATATTCCATCTTCTCATTACCTTCATATTTTCTTCCTATATTTTTTCTTTATTCACATAATCATTCCCTTGTAAATATGTGTTTTCATTTCCTTCCATGTTTTATTTCAAAAAAATGTGCATTGCTTTTTCTATGTTGGTATTTTAACCCTCTTCTTCTCTCTCTTGGACATTATATTCCTACCATCCCATAGACATAGAAAAACCCCTTTAAAATACCTCTTGATTCTTGTTCACTTTGGATAGGGATTGGAAGCTGATATCTCTTTTCAAACTCTAAGATTTTCACTTTTGGTTGGTGAAAGAGTGGACCTCTACAAATGAATTTTATCATCTTGAGAGGTGTGAGTTTTGAGTGTCCACATTTTCCATTTCTAAATTTGAGCATGAAAAAATGAATTAGTTTTGAAACATTTTTTCTGTAACAACTTGTGGTGGAATTCAAAATGGATGAGTGAAATAGTCTAAACCTCCCCTGATTAGAGAAAACAAAATTTTAAAATCTGTTGGTGAGTAAAAATGATTTTGTCATGTTTTTATATTTGTTGCACATGAGGACATGCACAAAACTAAGTGTGGGGGAGTTGATGTTATTAATATTTTCATGACTTATTATATTCCCTATTTACTTATTTTATATGAAATGTGCATAATTTGTGTGAAATATTAATGTTTTAATATTAAGTATAATTTTTGAGCATTTTTAGAAGTAGTCCAATTGAGTGAGTTTAATGTTTTCATAATAAATATCACTATACGGATCCAAATTGTGTGGTTCCTATTTTTTAGGATTCTCCTTTCAATATACAACATTTCATTAGAAGGTACCATTAGCCAATTTTTCCATTTGAAGGGTCATATGGTCCTCACAAACAAGACCAAAGAATCTGTGAACAAACTGGACCAGCCTTGAAGATTGATTTACTGGGCTCAATCCAGAAGTTCAAAAACATTAACTCTCCACAATAATTCAGGGTAGACTACATGTCATCTTGGATAAAAATTTCAAGGCCCAAATCCAAGTACAAGGGGGCCAAATGAAGCTTTGAAGTCCAGCCCACCATTCTGGTCGAGAAATAAAATCAGTATAGTATTCATGACATATCTCATGATGTAAGCATCAAATCGATCTGAGATTTTTCAGTGTGAAAGAGAAGATATAGGCGGATGACTTTTTTGAATAAGTCATTCGGATTTTAAGGCATATTCTTGTTCCAAAATCCATTCACATTTTGGCCATCAAAAAAGCATGGATAGAAATGGACAGATTACCTTTGTTTAATAAAACCGCCATAACTTTGGTTCCACTTGTCCAAATGCCTCTAAATTTTGACAGTAGTCGGAAAACTTTATTATATACAACTTATAAGAAGGAGATATTTTGATATTAGGCATTCTTAATATCCAACTTTTCGATTAAAGTGGAGGGACATATTGGGAATGCAAACAATCCACTCCTTTTGCTATAAATACTCTACCCTTCTCTCCTTGAGAGGGGTTGACATTTTAGAAGAGAGGAGAACATATTGGCACGACCAAATCCTTTCCAAAGTCTTGGGTAGATCTTCCATACTCAAGTTTTCACTTGAGAGACCTTTCCTCCTCTCTTTGTTTTCACTTACTTTCGTGTTCTTCGTTTTTGTAATTTTGTAAGTCCTTTCTTTTGTAATTCTTTTTTAATGCAAGTTTCTTATTAAATATCTCTTATTATCATCCAAATTATGTAGTTTAATATTAATGTTCTTAAAATATTTTAAATTCATTTGAATCTCCTTCCCTTTTTTCTTCCTCATTCAATCAAAAATTCATTTTTAATTATCATCATTGTTCGTGTGTGTGTGTGTTTGACGTACCACTCTTTTCTAATCCCTTTCTTTTTCTTCTATTCTTAATTTATAATCATAATTATTATAACCAGAATATTAAACACCCAAATGGATGAGTAAATATCTCATTGGTGTGAGTCAAAATTTAGGGATGTTAAGTGATTGAGAGTATTTGCTTGATGAGTATTCGTTAATTTAACATTGTGTATGTTGGACTTAATATGTCATGGATTAATGACATCTTTTGTTTAGCATGTGGTTTCCATGGATTATTGGAACCACAAATATACTACCATAAACAAGTACTGATTGATTTTAGAATCCTAGTTAAGTTAAGGCTTGGATTAAAGTTTTAACACTTAGGAATTCTAATCGACGTCAACTTGTGAAGTGGGTGTTAATTTAAATGCAATATAAAGCAAAGCTCAAGGATATCACAAGCTTAACTCCCTAATAATGAACTCACCCCAATATTTATCAATTTGATAAATCAATTATATACAATAAATAATTTCAATTAAGATCTGCAAACAAACCCCCCTAATCAAAATACAATCAACTAAAAACAATCAACTATTACGAAGTACCATCGCCGAGGATTCGACCCGAGTGTTGCTATACACATTAGAGGAGCACCGGAACCTTGACCGGTCGATAGGCGACAATCGGCCGTGCATTTCAAGTACATGTCGTGTACTTGGGTGCCGCGTATAACCATGCACTGGCCATGTAATAGCCAAGTACATGGTCGTGTGGTGACCTAACAGACCGCCTAAAGCGGGGGCCGATTGAGGCTAATACACAGCGTATACATTTAATGAACACTCTGTGTACTTTTATTTTTATTTAATGAATCAGAGCAAGGTCATGTCTCATATCCATAAGCTATTTTTTCTCCCCTTGGTTCATACAGGGGAGTAATGGAATGTCCGTGAACATCAAACCCCTCCAATTTCTCCATATGAGCTCTGATCGATATGTAATCAGTTGTGTTGGACTCCCACTGACGAGTTCTCTTCTCCCATAAAGCCTTTATTCATAATTATTTCTCTATCGTAAGTTATTATAGGATGATAAATTTTACCCTTTTTGTAGATATACATATTTCTAGGCTGATTCAAGGGATTAAGTTCAAGAGTATTGATCGTATGACATAAAGGTAGGTAGTTTGTGGCTTTTGTCGATTGTCTTTGGATTATATATGATAAAAGTGTAGTATTACCATGTTTAAGGTTTTGTGTGTTTGGAATTAGAACCTTTTTATTAACTATTATGGTTTGTTAGTTTGATAATAGGTAATTTCTTATGCATAAGGTTATATACCATGATTATGGGACACCATTGGTGCATTTACCTTGTTTGATTTATTATGGTCATTTGGTCTAGAATGTGTGTTAGGGTTGCCATGTTTTCCATTCCTTGCTTGTTAAGATGGAGTCAATGATTATATGAGATGCATGTGATACGCTTTATGAAAGTTTAACCATGGGGAATTTGACTGTGAGAGCTTCCCAAGGTAGGGTCACCTATGTATGTTTTGTTGTTATATTGACCTAGAGGTATTTACTATGAGAGTTGTCGGGTAGTCATATACCAGAGGGGTAATACCATGAGAGCTACCCATAGGGTCATTATTAAAGGAATGTTATACCCTATGACATTGACCATGGGAGATTTATGGAAGTCATTATCATTTATTACTTCTATTTAGACCAAGGGGGTATTGACCACGAGAGCTTCCCAGGTGGTCATTTGTAAATGATTAGTTCTATGTGGACAAAAGGGGTTAGACTGTGAGAGCTTTCCTAGAGTGTCATTATTTTATTGAATTAATGATATGTTTGACCAGTGGGGCTAGACTGTGAGAAATTTCATAGAGGGTTTCTTATTAATGATTGTGATGTGTAACACCCCAAGCTTCCATAGTACGATTCTCTTTGAATAATACAGTAGCGTGTGTGGTACGCAACTTTGAGATTCTGACACACCGCGACCAATCAAAGTACCCGTTATGAATAGTAATACCCACTTTTTGAAATTTTATAAATTTTATCTCTCAAAATGGACTTCATTTTTGGATTCGGAATATCGAAATTATCCTAGGGTGAAATTTTGGTACTTTTCGGATTACTTTTGTATTTTGATGAATAGTGAAAATTATTAAATTTTAATTAAAAACAACTTTTTTAATCAAAATAATTAACAGTGATAAATTATGAATTTGAGTGGTTTTAAAGTATATTTAGAATATATTTTTACCATTTAATACAATGTTGGTCATTGGACGTAATTTCACATTTAAACCGGACATAAACAATTGTCAATCTTTTGATTGTTATTATTTCTTAAAAACACGCTTTTTGTTTTGACAGTGGGAATTAATTTTAAATTATTTTCTGCCACTTCTGTGTTTTGAATTTGGTAAAATGGATTCCATATTTGGAATCATGATTTCCAAATTATGTAAATAGGTAACTCTTATTTTTATATATTTTGAATAATTACTTTGGTAAATATTTTATTTACCATGGTTAAAGGGTAAAAAATAATATTATAATAATATTAATTTACCCTAAAACATGTCCTAACCCTATTATTTGATACATGTCCGACCATGGGCATTTTTGGGTCGATTTTGGGACCCCATGGATCCACTTGTATTTGATAATGACACTTTATATTAATTAAGTTAAAGTAAATAAAAAAATGACATAAGCATATATCTTTTAGAAAAACAATTTCTACATAGGGTTATATATATTATATTTTCGACTATAAATATTCATTAAAAATCTAAAAAAATTTCATACATAATGGTATTTTATTTATAATTTTTAGACATTGAAAAATTAAAAATATATATGATACAATAATGAAGCATCATTTTCCTTATTAATGAAAGAATCAAATAATTGGTATTATAAATGTTAAAATAAATATAATTTGAAAGTTTTGATGAAATAAATGAATTTTATTGGTTAATATTACATATTAGGATTTCTTAAATGAATTTTATTCGAATTAATAAAGTTTTTATGACTTTAACAAAAATCAATTATTGAATAGTGTCAAAATTGATATAAAAGAGTTTTTAAAAAAAATATTATATTATTAATTGATATTAAATTCCTAAAAATCTAAGGTTCAGCCAAAGGAATTTTATCATGATAGGTGTATCATTATTGGACCACTTGGGGGTCGCTTGGAGGTATATAGTAACTTTATTAACTATATAATATAAAAATACAAAGTGACATGGTAAGTGTCAAACTAATTAACCAAGAGTTAAAACTAAAAGATAAGGTTAATATAATGACCCCAACCTGTCTAAAATATATTGGTTGAAAGGATTTAGACTCATCCCTACCTTAGTCTTTGAATAATACACTTTGGAGTCATTAGAAACTGAATATGAATTTATTATAAAATAATATTTTATGTTTTTCCAAAGGTTCCCATCACCCCTCTTATAAAAGGGCACTCCCCCTTCACTCTAATTCACACATTCTAAGCCATTTGGCTCGGACAAAACCTGCCCAAATACCCTCTAAACTGTCCTTTATTCAACCTATTGGACTTTTTTTGATCAGAAAGCCAACCTAAGGAGCCCTTTTGATCAAATCAAAAGGAATAACCCGAAGAAGAGGTAATGATTTCACCACCCTCTTTCAAGTTCCTTTCTTCTTAAACTTCTTATCTCTTTATTATTTCCATTCTAAAATAATAAATCCAGTATATCCTATATAATATGATGTTATTATAAATATGGTACAACCATATTCAGTATTTTATCCATCCCTTGAATGACATGTCACCATACGTGCGTACGTACGACTTACCATCTCCACGTCGTGTTGTAATTGTTATTCAATGCATTATTATTTGGATGGGTATAATAATGATTTGTATTTGATGTAAATAATAAATATAAAATTATAAGTATTCTGTAAATATAATATACCATCCAATTATATATTATTTTAATATTAAAAGAATGATATTTTCGCTCGTGCGTACGTACGGATTACCGTCTCCACGACGCGATGAGATTCATTTCCAAGTTCACCATTCATCGACGATTATAAAAATATATATTACTAATAAGTATGTAATATATGAAATAATAATGTTACTGGAGATATATATATTTATATATATAAGTATTTATGTACTTACATATATCTTATTCACTTACTTCCGTTCAATACTATATGAAAACAGAAACAACGTTTATGCGTAAGTACGGACTACCGTCTCCATAAATGGTGTTTTCCAATTCATATATATGTCTATTATAAATTTTTATATTCTAAATATATATGATAAATAAATCATGTTTTATATTCTGGAAGTATTTAAATCATGATCTAAGTGATACAATCAAGAGTAACAAGTTAAAACACGTACGATAAAGAAAGCGATTATTACCCGAAATGTTAAATTATTATTAAATGGGTAGCATAAAGTCATAAATGAATAATTTATGATATCATAAATATTAATATGGTTCTGGTATAATTTAATAACATACTGTAGTCTTCATACAGGAGGCTAAACGTACCCTCGACTAAAGGAAAGTGCAAGGTAAGAGGTTTTCATCTCACTCCTTATTCCTGTGAGATTCATGCCATATTGCCACTATTACCTTTTGTGTGGTGTATTTACTACCCATAATTTTATTCTTTATGTAGTACACTTTAATTTATGTGTATTTACATATTCATTGTATGATACCTCTTTCATGGGGTGTATGTTTCGTAAGTTACCAAATTGGTAAGGGTTAATTTCACAATCTCATTATTATCCGAGGTTGTTTTTACGTAAGTATCTACTGGGAAATATTTATTATCCATGTCCAAGTTTTATGAAAGAGTTCTAAAAGGAATTATTTTAAGGGAATTTTTAATAAAACATCATTTCAATTTTTTTTAAATATTTATTCTCCTAAATCTTTCTCATTAATGTCCATGTCTTCAAAATGGTCTTTAAGGATTTATTTTTATGGACATGAATGTTTTTAAAATGTTATTTTCTTTCAAAAGTTTCAAAGTGGTATGAGACACTTTGATTCAAAAATGTCTTTAAATGACTTCTTTTCTAAATTGTGTGACTTTTAAATGTTTTCATGAAAAATGGGTATTTCTCTCAAAGAGTTACAAATCATTTTAATCTATGTCAAAATTCTGTAATGGATTTGAAACTTGTTTTGAAGTTGATTTATCATGATACAAATCTTACATATTGTGTTGAAAGTTTTGTGATATGTTTGACTGTGGATGTTTTATTTTTATACCATTCACGGTTTATGGGTAAAGTATTGACATTTCGTATGCTAGTTTTAATACGAATGTTTATGTTATGTTTAGACCTTTTCAAATGAGGAATGCATTAGACTTAATAAGTGATGGGTGGAGACCTCTATAGCTCCTCGATGCATCGATAGGTCTCATGAGACAAACTAGTGTTTTGGAACGAGGCCTTGACAAAATCTTATTTGTAGTCTTTGCACGAGGCCTTGGCTATGTGGTTATGATTGTCTGGCATTATGCATTCCATCGTTATGAAAGTGGTTATTGATATTGCATGTGATTATTCGATTAGTAGAATATCCATGTGAATAAGTAAATGAAATTATTTCATTTTATTTCTGCCATATTATGTTGAAGTTCAAGTTTAAAAGGATTTTTTTTTATTTTTATACATTGCCTTAAATTTCTATGCTTATTTTTGAAAGTTTCCGCTGTATTGCTTACCCTTACTGAGAGTTTGAGCTCACCCCTTTCTATGTTTTATCTTCACAGGATTCTAAGAAGTGTATTTTGATTGATATGCAGGGTTAATCCAAGGGAATAATGGCGTTCATAAAGGATTATTTATGTTGTTTTGTATGTTATAAAGTGTAATGTAACATTCATGTATGTAATCTATTTTCCAAGACTGCTAAACCGATCGGTCCTTTGGGACTTGATTCCTTGTAATCATGCCAATGTATTAAAATAATGCATCGACTTTGTGTAAATGGGGTTGGGGCGTTACATGATGAGTCTGCACATGAGCCTCAACCCAGTTGGTGAGGACTGCTTAAGTGCATCCAAGAGACCTGGGATCAAATCCAAGTAGAGGCTAATTTCCGGTATTGTAGCTGTACTGTAGTAGGTACTATAATAGTACTGTAATAGGTACTATAGCAGGAAATGTGCAGAACTGTAGAAGTTACTGTAGCGGGAACTGTAGTAGGAACTGTTTGGCACTGTAGCAGCCGGGAACATTCCCCTGTTTGGGCCTTCGGGCCACCGATTTAGTCCCCGAGTCCTTTAAGGCCTTAGAGCCACCTAGGCCTTTGGGTCAGTAAGGCCTTAAGGCTAACTCAAGGCCTTCGGGCCACCTTAAGTGCAGATGAAAACCAGACAACCTTCAAGGAACAAGCTTCAGAAGGAGGAGGAGAAAGGATATTTCACCATAGCAAAAGCTAAACGAATTGAAAGAATGAGAGGGTATGGCACCTGCCATCGGGACAAGCATGTGCATGCACGGGAAAGCCTAGTCAAACAGCCATGCAAAGGTGGAGAGTTTATTTCACGATGAAGATGCTGGGGAGGAGAAGTTCCAAGTAGTTAGACTGGGTTGTATGTAATGTTTGAAGCTTACGGGCAATGAATTCCTCTAAGGCCAATGGGCCATGTAATACTTACACCTATGGGCCTTGTAAGGGTTCCACCTCCCCCCTTGAAAGGTGGATTATCAAAAATCAATAAAATTGAAGGCCTTCGGGCCATTGGAGGATTGTGATGAGTCTGCCATGCCAAAGAACAAGCTTGGACTTAGTATTTCTTTATTATTTATATAGATCTCGAAATTACAAGATTCAATATATGAATAATGAATGTGAAATGAATGTAATTGAAAACTGTAGGACTGTTTACTTTTGAGTAAATCCTATTTTATTACTTTAATTATGAATATTACCTACTATATATATATTCACTGACAGTTAGGCATAGATATTTTGGTGGTCACCTACAGGGATTTATCTCACAACCTGTTTTGGTCATGATTTTGGACCCCAACAAATTTTATGGTTGTAGGTATAGATATGGTAAAACACCCTTCTTCATCAAGTACATGATTGTTGTTGGAGTTGGAGAGTATGGGACCAAGATGAGGCTTGCGATGCTATTAGAGTTTAATTCGTTTCTGTAATTTGGTTTTAGTATTTTATTTCCAGAATTTTCACTTTCTTGGATTCTTTCCTAGACACATGTGACATTCATCATTTATATATTCTCTAGTTGTTATATTATAATTAGTCTTCCACTGTTTACATTTGTCATATGGTATTATTGTTTTTTCTATTGTTTATTAATTGCTTTACACTATTTATACATGGACAATGAGGGTATATTTTTCCCATTATTATACCTTGGCCCTCACTACAAGTCGGCAACCTCATACATTTGGGGAAATGCACTTGAGGTTATGTGACCAACCGGGTATGAGGCACCTTCGGGAGGCACCCGGAACCGGGACATTAAAAAGTGGTATCAGAGGAGTTATTTTCTTCTTATCTTACTATTTGGTAATAATAGACTAGGATTGGAAGGAATGGGTTGTTGGTAATAAGATGTGTTCGGGAATAGTTAACTCGTGTATAGGGAAAAACCAATTTACCTCGAATATTGCATTTTTTTGGGGATTTCAATTGTTACAGTTGATTTGATTTCATAGTTGGGTGAAAAAATTGTTTTTCTCCATTATGATTTATATAATTTTGGTTCTTTTTCCATTTCAACCTGATTAGATTAGGGTATTCCTTCTCATGCATCATATAGGCACTTTCTAGAGATCACATGTCATGCATTCTTGTCATTCCATTTAGGGTGCATTACTGATTGAATGTTGTTGTGATAGATGTTGTGCTAAATATGCATGCTATTGTGATTGATGTTATGATAAAATAACTAGTATTTTGATATATTATTGGTAATTATAAACTTTCATTTGGATGGATACTAAGCTTTGGTCCCTGAGGTGTTATGGGAACTCATGGATCAGAATTTGGTGAATCATGTTTGATCTTTAATTGAATTTTGTCATGTTATGATGTGAAAAAGGATGAAAAAATTTGATTAGTGGGGATTATGTGATCCCATGGCTCTGAGTTTGTCATGAATTGGAATTTTTTGAAGTTTTTAAGGGTTCCGAAGAAGTTTGAGAGGCCTAATATTCAGAAACCCATACAACACAACGTGTGATGTTATGAACACATGCCATGTGTTATTCTGTTCTGGAGGAAACAAAATTTCTTAAGTATATGTCGTATACTATATGTACACGCCGTGTAATATTTAACCTTGTGAATGACTATGTGAGAAGACACACGGGACTGATAAATGTTTGGTAGAACACGCCGTGTACTAAAAGTACACGTCGTTCTATAAATACCATGTATCTGACCATGTGACTAACGACACAGGTGGATGGAATTCAGATGGTACACACCGTGTATTTCTTGTACATGCTGCGTTGTGATCAACCGTGTATATGAACATGTGACTAACAACATGGGTGGATAGAACACAATTAGTACACGTTGTGTCTAGGTTGAACACAAAGTGTAGTGTTACACCAGGAGAGAACCGTGTAGTTCTATCCATGTAGAAGAACTTGGGAAGGAGGGAATGTTCAAGTACACATCGTGTCACAAGAGGAACACACTATGTATATGGGGTGTTACATAACTAGGTTGGTATAGGTACACACTGATGTTATAGCTTAAGTGAACACGCCTTACAGTGGTTCTACATGCCGTGTAACCCTCTTTTGTAAAACATGAATGCTTTACTTCTCCTGTTCCATGCTTGTACTCTTAATTTTTTGTTCTTGATAATAATGAACTATGGTGTGTTCTTGACCTTGCAGATTCATGCCACCAAAACATCCTCTAGTTGTATGCTAGGTACAAGTTGAGGATCAGACATCAGAAATGGTAGATCGGGGACTAACAACATATCCTCTCATCGTGCCCATATTAGCACTAGCTGTTATACGAAATGCAGGTGATGATTCAAATTTTTGTGAAGGATTTTTTAAGATTTTACAGACTTTTTAGGGAGCACCACATCCTACCCCGACTATAGCAGATTTGATGAGGGTGTTCCGGTAGTAGAATCCTCCCACTTTTTCAGGAGCATGAACACTCGTTTTCATCATTCTGGGAACTAGAGTTCATCAAGATATTCAAGATGAGGAGGAGGTCATGGTTATGGTAGCTAGATGAAAGGTTTTTAGTGACATCAAGTGGATCAGCTCAGGATAGTCAGGCAGGGTCACAGGCCCGCGATACAAGTCAGTCTTTTGCAATGGATCAGACCCACCAAGAGCAGGATCTGAGACCCTCTATGGTTAGAGGTATGATTCTAGTTGCCTCAGTTTTAGCTTCATCACTTTTAGATATAGGTTCTTACCATAGTTTTATATCTATTTCCATTGTAGAGAGACTTGTACTTTGTATCTTTACTTGATGTCATAATTCTAGACACTCCGTTGGGGATTAGGAAAGATAGTGTATGTTAGTGCAAGGAGTTCCCTCTCGAGGATGGTGGGTGTAACTTATTAGGGGACCTCTATATCATAGTGATGAAATGAATATATTTAATTCTTATAATGGATTGGTTAGTCTCCTTCTAGGATTTTTTTGACTTCTATCATAGCAGGGTAAGTTTCACGTTACCAGAGGGAAGATATTTTCTATACAAAGGTGAATGGGATGTCCAGGCGAGTAGAGCTGGACCTGAGCATCATGGGTTTGTGAGAATTACAACCTAGATTTCTAGTGTATATATGGATGACCAGAGGACTTCATTGATGTTCTTCACTTCAGTGGTGGATCATTTAAGAGATGTCTTCCCAGAAAAATTTTCAGGTTTACCTCCGGAGATATAGGTAAATTTCTATATTGATCTTGTGTCAGGAGCAACACCGGTGTCCATTCCTCCATATAGGATGGCTATAATAGAGTTAAAGGAGATCAAGAAGCTATTGGAGGAGTTGCAGGAAAAGGGTTTCATCCAACCCAATACTTATCTTTGGGGTTCACCTGTCCTTTTTCAAAGAAGGTGGACTATACCCTCAGATTTTGTGTGGATTATCGGAAGATAAATCGGTTGATGGTTAAGAATCGATATACCTTTCCAAGTATTTATATTCTCTTTGATCAGCTTTGAATATCCCAGGGGTTCTTGAAGATTGAATTGAGATTTTGTTATCATTAGTTATGCGTTAGACCATCAGATATACCTCTTATAGCCTTTAGGATCATGTATGGTCTATATGAGTATTTTTTTATTCCATTTGGTCTCACGAATGCACCGACAGTTTTCATGGAACCGATGAACTAAGTGTTCTATCCTTACTCGTATTATTTTGTGTTAGTCTTCATGGATGATATCTTGGTGTAATCTTAAACTTGAAATGACCATACCACCAATCTTGAGATCATATTTAGTACACTAATAGAGTAGTGGATATATGTTATGTTCTCAAAGTGACACTTTTGGATGGACCATATTCACTTCTTTGGTCATGTTATCTTAGAGACAAAAGTATCAGTAAACCTAGAGAGAGTGAGACCAGTAGTTTCTTGGGAGAATTTGAAGAACATCATTGAGTTATGGTGTTTTTTGGGACTGGAAGGTTACTACAGATTCTCATTTCAAGACATTTCACACATAGTAGTGCCACTAACATGCCTGACTAAGAGGGGTGTGAAGTACTTGTGGACAAATTCCTGCGATTCAACCATTCATGAACTGAAAGGGAGATTGAACTCAACACTGATAATGATTTTGTCAGAGACGGGGAAGAGTTACACCATTTATTGTGATGCATAAGGTATCAGGCTTGGATCATTGTTTATACAAGAGGAATGAGTTGTTGCGTACGGGTCAAGGTAGTTGAGACCACATGAGAGGAATTAATTGAGGAATGATCTCGAGTTATCTGCAGTTGTTCATGATTTATGCTGTTGGAGACATTATCTTTTGGGAGACCATTTATTGGATTACACTGACCACAAAAGTCTCAAGTATATCTTTACTCAGCATGATATAAATTTGAGACAGCGAAGGTGGGTTTAGTACCTTCAGTCTTCTGTTTTGAGCTTACCTATATACCTTGGAAATGAAACATAGTGGCTAATGTGTTGAGTAGGAGGACTTAGATACAGGAAGTTTAGGAGGCTAGGAGTGAGTGGCAGCTCATGGCTCTATTCTCTAAGATGAATTTGGATTTGCACGAAAGACAAGGGAAGATGTTTCTTTCTTCCATATCTATTACCTCTACTCGACTGGATCGAGTGTGAATGAGGTAGCTATCAAATCTTATGGCCTAGTCCTTCGAGAGAGTGTGTCAGGCGAGGACCCTACTCCTGGATGAATCGTAGAGGAATATAAGGTTTTTTGTTTTCATGGGTGCGTATGGGTGTCAGAAGACATACGTGAGAATATTTTATGAGATTTTCATGTCTCAATGTGGGCAGTTCATCTTGGTGTCACCAAGAAGAATTTAGATCTACACCATCAGTATTGGTGGCCAGGTTTGATGAATGATATAACTAGTTTTTTTATAAGATGCCCCTATCAGTAGGTGAAGGTGGTGCATCAGCGACTGGAAGGGATTTTACATCAGTTTTCCATTCTCGAGTGGAAGTGTAATGGTGTTGTGATGGATTTTGTGATAGGTTTACCGAGGCCACCTCAAGGGAATGACGCAGTTTGGGTTGTTATTGACAGGATCATGAAGGATTCACAATTCCTACTGATTATGGATACCTTTAGTGTTTATGAACATGGAAGGTTGTACATCCAAGAGATTGTACGTTTGCATGGGGTTCCACAATCTATCATTTCAGAAAGGTATGCCCAGTTCACTTCTTGTGTTTGGAAGGGACTATAGAGGGCTTTGGGTACATAGGTACATATGAGTACAACTTATAATCCCAAGATAGATGTCCAGTCCTAGCACATGATCCAGGTTTTTGAGGACATGCTTCGAGCATGCATCCTAGATTTTGAGGGATATTGGGAGAGACACATACCCCTAGTGACATTTCCTACAATAATAGTTTTCAGGCAACGATTTAGATGAAACCTTATAAGGCTTTGTATGACAGGTCATGCCGATCACCCCTATGTTGGATAGAGGCAAGGGAGGTAGTAATGTTGGGACCTCATCTTGTCCAGGAGACCATGGAGTAGGTGGAGTTGATTCGAAAGAGGATAGATACTACACAACCTTAAAATAAATCATATGTTGATCGATGAAGAGGACATCTAGAGTTTGAGGTCTGAGATTAGGTTTTTTTACATGTCACACTATGGTTGGGACACAATAGGATTATGAGATAAGGGAAGCTTTCACTGTGATACATCAGGCCATTTGAGGTTTTGGAGAGAGTCGGGCCAATTGCCTATTGGTTCCAGTTACCTCATAGGTATCGGGTTATGCACAACATTTTTCACCTTATTCATCTACATCATTACTTTTCAGACTCATCTTATGTTTTCCAACCAGAGGAGGTTGAGTTGGAGGTGGATGCATCCTCTGAGGAGCACCCTATTTGGATTGTGGGTTGAAACATGAAGGTTCTTTATGGCTAGTATGTTCCTCTGGTACAGGTGATATGGTAGCATGGGCGAGTACAAGATGAGACTTGGGATAGGGAGGCCAATGTATGATCATAGTGGCCAGAGTTTTGAAATTTCTTCTTTACAACCATTGGAAGGGAAATATAGGGATTAATTGATTTAAGGGGAAGTTTTTAAGAACCCAAATCTTCACTTTAGGCATGTATCTTTATTTTGGGATCTTTTTTAGGAAAAAGGAAAAACATGGAATTTTCTATGTACACTCCATGTACTTATGAGTACACACCCTATACTTGGGTACCACAGACAGCCATGTACTGGCTATTACACAGCCCAGTACATGGCTGTGTGGTGACCTGGAAGACCACCTAATGTGGGGGTCGGTTGAGGATAATACATGCCATGTACATTTAATGAACATGTAGTGTACTTTTATTTTTGTTTTATGAATCATAGCAGGGTCATGTCTCATCTCCAGAACCTATTTCTTCTCCCCTTGGTTCATACAGGAGAGCGATTGAATGACCTTAAACTTCTAACCCCTCCCAGTTCTCCGTCCGATCTCTAATTGAGATGTTTTCAGTTTCATTGGATTCCCATCGGTGAGTTATTTTGTTCCCTAAATCCTTTATTTATGATTATTCCTCTCTCTTGAGTTATCATAGGAAGATATATTTTACCCTTTATCTAGATCTACATCGTTCTAGGCTGATTCAAGGGCCTAAATTCAAGGGTATTGATCATACAACATCAAGGTATGTGGATTGTTTCTTTTTTCATTTTTCTTTGGATTATATATGCTAAAATTGTTGTATGACCACATTTGGGGTTTTCCATGTTTGGAATTAGACCCCGTTTATTACTTGTTATGGTTTGATAGATTTATATGGGTAATAGATTATGCATAAGGTTATATACCTTGATCATGGGACACCATGGGTGTGTTTCCCTTGTTTGATTGATATGGTCATTTGGTCTAGAATTTTTTTAGGCTTTCAGTGTTTTCCATTCCTTTATTATTAGGATGGAGTCGATGATTATATGAGATGCATGTGATACGATTTGTGAATGTTTGACCATGGGGAATTTGACTATGAGAGCATCCCAAGGTAGGGTCACCTATATATGTTTTCTTATTATGTTGACCTAGAGTTATTGACTGTGAGAGATACCGGGTGGTCATAGACCAGAGGGGTTAGACCGTGAGATCTACCATAGGGTTGTTATTAAATGAATGTTGGGCCTTTGGGCATTTATTGTGAGAGCTTCTAGGTGGTCATTATCATTTTTCACTGCTATGTAGACCAAGGGGGTATTGACCGTGGAAGCTTCCCAGGTGGTCGTTTATAAATGATTAGTGCTATGTGGACCAAAGGGGTTAAAATTTGAGAGCATTCTCATAGGGTCATTATTTTATTGAATTGATGAGATGTTAGACCAGAGGGTTTAGACTATTATAACTTTCCTGAAGGGTTTCTTATGAATGATTGTGATGAGTCTTCTAAGACAAATCTAAATCTTGGAATCGACCTTTCTTGATTGTTTAGATGGTCTTATAAGACATCTATTTTTTAAATATTACATAGGGTGATATAGAGATTAGGATATATCCCAAGATTACATGATTTAATATATGAATAATGAAGGTTAAATGAATGTAATTGAAAACTATAGGACTGTTTACTTTTGAGTACTTCCTAGTTTATTACTCCATTTATGCATATTACCTGCTATATATATTCACTGAAAGTTAGGCACATATCTTTTGGTGGTTTCCTATTTTGATTTGGCTCACACCCTATTTGGGTCATGATTTTGGACCCAAACTAATTATATGGTTGTAGGTATAGATAAGGGTAAGAAACCTTCTTCATTAGTTACTTGATTGATGTTGGAGCTGGAGAGCATAGGACCAAGCTGAGGCTTGTGATGTTGTTGGAGTTTATTGATTTTCTGTACATTGGTTTCAGTATTGTATTTCAATTATTGTGACTTGTTTGGATACTTTCTTAGACACATGTCCAGTTTTTATATTACAATCAGTCTTATGATGTTTACTTTTGATATATGGTATTACTGATTCTGCTATTGTTTACTGATTTCATTATGTCGTGTATACTCTACCAATGATGGCATAGTTTCCCCATTATCAGTCCTTGGCCCTCTCTGATAGTTAGAAGCTTCTGACATTTAGGGAAATGCGCTTGAGGTCATGTGACCAACCGGGTACGAGGCACCTTTGGGAGGCACCTCAAAACGGGACTTTACAATGATTATAGCTACTCCCTCCATAGTCTCTTAAAACTATTCAAATATTTTTCAAGAATATATAACTCATGATTTTATTCGTATAATAAACATTAATCCTTTCATAGAAATGGTAATTTTGTGAAATCTTTAGAGAATTAATCATATCTATGAATTCATGGTCATATGTCATATAGTTATTATCATGTTTCTTAATATATCTAGAACCATAGAATACCATGTGATCACCCTATATAATGACACAACAAAAAATGAACATGATGTGTCACAAAATACCACATATCCATGAATGACCACTAGAATGTAAATACTAGTGGTGAAGTCAATAAACCTTTCAAATCATGATTTTTTTATAACATATAGAATCTAAAATGCACCAAAACACTTTCTATTCAATGGTATTTATTGGGGATTTTTACATTGATGTTATTAGTGAAATTGTGGTAATATACCTCCAAGACCAAGATGATCCATATCATAAAAACATTACACAGTTTCTACCATGTCATCATTAGTCTCCCCATCTTTGGAACAATTTCAATACCATGTCTTTAAACCATGTGTTCCATGGAATTAAATTACTAAACCTATAAATTCCATTTCAATAGCTCACCATAAAGTTGATGAAATCTCAGAATTTATAGAACTTATCTTAGATGATTCACATTTTCCTCTTCGATTTTGGGGTAAACAAAAATTTCATCTATAAAGACTACCATAAATAATTCAAGGTACTCATAGAATATTATATTTCTAATCACTATAAAAAATTTGGAATAATTGGTTATACCAAATGGAATAATAAGATATTCAAAATTTCCATACCTACTCCTGTAGGTGGTTTTATAAATGTCAAACTCTATAATTATTAACTACCAATAACTAGATCAAAGATACTTATTTGAGAAAAACATCATCCATTTCAAATGATCAAACAAATAATCAATCTCCATCAATATATAATTTTTATTTAGTGTATTCAAATTGAGTTTTGGGTAATCAACATAAATGAAAAGTGTCCCATAAGCATTCCATTCAAAATGATTAGGTTTCGCCTAAGATGAAACACTCGAGAATATAATGATTTTTTTAATTAATCATACATATTGATCTTAAAACCTTTCAGTTCAGCTAGTTCAATATGGTATGAAGGAATAGATAAAGTATTGGTACCTATTAGTAAATCAATGGATAAATTCACCTCTCTTGTTTATTTCAATCCAAAGAAATTAGATGGAAACCCATTTGGAAACTCAATGATAACTAGATGAAGATCCCAACTCAATGATTCCCTCTCTAATTAAAAATAAAAACTAATATTACCCTACACAATGTGAAAAAAGATGGTCCTGATCCACTTGACCTCAGGTCCCATTCACCTTGAAAAATAAGAAACAACCCATTGGGCATAGTAAAGGTGACCCACTTAAGATAAAAATAAAATGAGGCTATATGATAAATCTTCCAATCCATAATAAAAATTGTGATAAGAGGTTTGATGTTAAGAAATATAAAATTATAAGTGATCTCAATGAATTCTAGAGATAAAACACAAGAGGCTCTTTGAAGATGCTATAAATTCTTGGTTCTGAGGGGCGTAGAAATGTTCATCACATAAGAAAAAATATCCATAGGAAAAAAATTTGGTTCACAATATGATCAATATAATTGAGGGAGATACACTTGTATCAAATAAGTAAGACACTAAATATGAATATTTAGTGATGGTACCCATAACAGTTGTTGTACACACACCGACTTCCTTTAGAGACTCTTCCACTGTATGATGGATATTAATTATAGATACCTATGGCTAGATATCCTTCGTTATTGAAGCATATTTTTTTAACCATATAACTTTAAGTGATGATGAGTACATTCCATTACATGAATCATAAATGAAATGAAATAATATCTAAATGTGAGATGAGAATCTACATTAACTATAGATCATGGGTTCAATAGTGAAATATATTTTCCAATATATAACTTTTCTGCACATAAATAATGTCATCTAGCATATTTTATGAAATAATGGAGGACTGGATATTTCCTATAATTAAGATCCACTATGAGACTCATCACACATTCCCTACCCTTCTAAGAGAAAAAATAGAAATTCCACTTGGAGAAAAAGGAACCCCTGTTTAACCTAACCATATAGGTCAAGCACAACCATCATCACCCTATAAAATATGTTATCATAAGAAGTGTGATTTAGCATGAAAACCTAATAATGAATGTCATACCGAAGACCCATATCAAATCATTGATCCTTTAGTTTTTAATTATTAGCTAACTTAGGAGAAAATTAAACAATATACAAAAAAATGGTTCACATACCATGTCCTAGTCTTTTTACCTAGATAGAGGATAAGAAACACCATTGATATTTACAAGTCCTAGATTATACTTAAAAATAATTAGTAAAAAGAAACCTAATTTTATTCCACTATAATAACTCATGTTTCATCTATGTCACTAATTAATACCTCTACCTCCTGCTAGAGCCTTCCTTATTAATGGTAGCACACTTCCCTTTTATCAAAGGAGTTGTTTATATGAAATCATAAAGTACCTCAATATTTTTCATCAAATCCTCAATTTATTGAGGATTATTTGAGCCTTGGAAAGCTGGTGTTTATGGTAAAGGATCTCTTGAAAAATATCTATGGATTATTCCCTTCATAATTCCACTATGGGATCCAGAATCGGAAAGGTTTAGGGTACCTATAACCATATAATTGACAAAAGGAACCACTATCTCAAAAAAATTGCAATCCACTAAAGGATTATATTTTTTTGGTTCACTAGAATCATCATCATATTTCTTATTCAATAAAATTATTAGAGGAATTATGCCTCAAAACATGAACAAAAAACTGCAAAATCACAAAGGATATATATATCATCAGATGGATTGAGATTTATAGGAACAAAAAAAATCTGAGATTTTAAAACACTCAGATCAAGTCAGATATGACTATAATCATGTTATTTTTTTCAGCAAAGAATATTTTCCCAAACACTCATTATGAAAAATGGATCTTTATGATATGTTATTTTCTAGAAACACTCTTGTAACTACCTCATAAGTCCTAAAAAACATAACTCCTATCTACTAAGAAACCCCAAATTTCATACCAAAATCTAAATAATATGAAAAATTTGGACCTCAAACACAAATTATTCATGAACCATCCCAGATAACATGTTATATTAATATCCAATTCAGTGTTGAAATGGCCCGAAGGGGATTTTCGATTCCCTTGGGATCGTGACTAGCACATGGAATCAAACAATAATAAAAAAGAACTGGTTTTTTCTATCAAGCAGTAGATGATAAATTATAGAAGTATGCATTCCAACACTCCTCAATGGAAATTACAAGAATCAAATAGGTAAAACAATACCTAAATATTATATCATTAAAATCCCCATCATCTTTCATGGAAAATCTTAGAAACCCATGTAACAGGTGGCTCACATCTCTAACTATAACCTCCATCACTCTATGTCTCAAAAATTAAGTACAAATTCCACCTTTAAGTGGCTATTTACCAATACTTGAAACTAAAATTTGATAATCTAAAAATTATCAAGGGAAATGGATGATTGTTATATGATATCCTAACAGGTTATGTCTAAGGGTTCTATAAAAAATCCCATAAAAATAAATAATTTAAGATTTTTATTAAAATAAATAAATAATTGATAAGGAATTTAAAATATTTCAAGAAAAAATTATTTTAACTGAAAATATGGATTATATATCAAAACAGTGACAAATGAACATTTTATATAAAAAATTTATATAAAATAGTTGGCATGGATAAAAAAATTATAAACAAAGGCATGTAATCCATTCAAAAAAAGAACCATTCTTATAACCCCTGAGGTTTGTTAGTTTAAATAAATTAGATCCTCACACTTCTCAATCATCATCATGGATAATGACATGTGTTCACGGTCAAATCAAAACCCCAATAGTGGTCCCATTATGTAAAATTAGTCAATACCCCATTAGTAGACCAACCATGGAAAAAAATTCTGAACTAGGTTTATTTAGTATTTCCATTATCAATCTAATTCTGGGGATTTAGAGTCCTATAATCCTAGTCATAATCACCCAATAGCTACATGGTCTTACATGTGATTCATATAATCCATCAAACTATCATGGTCAAGTAAATCATTTTAAATAATTTCATCATTCAAAGATCAATATCCTAATTTCAGTTCCAACATGACTTTTAATTTCAAATACAAATAACTAATTTCCATCAAATTCATGCCTTTTAAAATCATATTTCATATTAATTCAATTTTCTCAAAAATAATAATCAAATAATTTAATCAAATATACTTTCTATTAAAGAAATAATTTCTCTCAAAATCCACCCAATAATTTAAATTTAATTGATATTAGTGGGTTTTCACAATTCAATTCCCTTTTAAATATAACATTTAAAAAGTATCAATCATGGGATTCTAAATAAATTAAAAACTCATTTCCAACCAGTCAAGAAACATAGGTTTTTAACTATCTGGTAAAGTCTTATGAAACAACCATCCTTTGATCACATAACCAAATAATCAAAAACCTTGAATGGGAATAACAATAGAAAGTTAAAGGAACAAAAGATAATGGTGGAAATCCTAGGCACAAAACAAATTACATCAGGGTTATAATCCATCAACAACATGTGGATTCATGACTATAAGTAGAGATAAGAGATGAAAATATGATTCAAAAATGAGAACAATGGTATCTTACCAGATGGGAAATAGATGCATACCTAGTGGATTTATTTGAGAAGAAATGATATTAGAGGAGTAAATAATTCTCCTAGGATCCTTCGAGAGTCTAAAGGTTGAATGATGTTCAACTGGGAGAATATGGGATTTAAATAGGACATGTCATTTCTAAAATAGGAAAAATAAAGGCCATGTCATAGCCACCATGGCCATGGTGCATAAATTTTGAAAATAGTTTAACCATGATGTAGCTACCCCAAACTATGCCACATTCCTTCAAAGTCAACCAAACCCATAAAAAACATCAAAAACATTTCCTAGATATGACTAACCATGGGTGAGGCTATGGTTCATCCTATGTACCATGAAAAATATACCCTCTAAAAAGTATAGACACCCAAGATATCCACACCACAACCATACTTACACATTATATATATATTAAAAATAGAATTAGGGGTTAAAATATATTTCTATAATATATATAACATCCCCATTTCCATTCCACAACCCAACCTAAATTTTTATAGGCCTCTAAAATACCCAAAACTATTGTTTCTGATGCTTTTCATTAGGGCACACCACCACGCGTGTTGTCAATGGAGAAATATTCATTGTACCCAATATTATTGGTTTCCAAAGGTTGGTGACATTCATCACTTCTTTAGTGATGTATTCTCTTAGATCGAAATGGGATTATGGGATGTCGGTTCCATATTCCATGGATTCCTCCTTAGAATTCATTTCCTAGTCTAGGTCTCCCTTAGAGATTAAAACGTTGTTCATTATACTCATCATGGTTCCATATCTTTATGGAAATTAGTTAATTACACAACTTCTTTCAATACTTTCCAAAGGGTCATGTCAGGTCAACAACCTTCAATCAGATGTGTAGTCACATTGGGCATTACTGGCATGTCTAGATGGTGGAACTTTGGTACTTATGAATTATCCCTTATTAGAGAGATTCTTGAGGGCATGAATTCCCAAGGCATCCCATTTCGATTGTGGGGTACTTATTCTAGAGTCATGTCTCTGAGGTTTTCCTCATCTTCCCATGTTTAACTTGGGGTTTTCTATAAGATTTACACTTAATGGAGATGGATCAGACTAATCTGAACAGTTTTGAAAGTGGGTCAGATAGGTACATACCTAGGAGGTAGCACAAGGATGTTAATCAGATAGATGGATCATAAAAATTAATGAGGATGGACCCGAGATGATGTGTCTTGATAGGGGAAGGTTTCACACCCTGAAGGCTGATGTGGACATCACAAAGGACAGATCAAGGAAGCACACACCAAAAAGGGGAACACCAAGGTTTACCATTGGCTGGGATTGAACCTCAGGAAGGATTCATACGTACCTTATTTATAATAATGGGATCAAAATCCATGTAGTTCAAATGGGTGGTGTGGGTCTTAATCATGGTTAGATACCTGTTGCAAGAGGGTCACTTTTGGTTGGATGGATATAATGTGCATGAATTATTCATGTTTCGCTACCCAAGTGATTCTAGTAGCAGCAAGGAAGTGGGTGGAATGATCTTACTAGGATTTGGAGGCCTAGGTAATAATGATGATGGATGGTGGAGGAAGAGTCTAAGGATGATAATGAATGATGTGAATTGACATGAAGGTTACAGTTTTGGGTTTGAACCATAGGGACTCTTCTTACATATCACAGTGCCTAGGAATCAACATCCATGTATTTGGGGATGGGGGCATATAATTAGGGAGTAAAAAAGAAAAACATCCCATAGATGTGCCATGGGATTAAGCATGGTTAGTAGCCCTTCGCAAAAGGATAACTCTCAGTTGGAGGATTATGGTGAAGTGAGAGGATTATTTATGGTTAGCTACCTTGGTGGATCAGAACACCCAGGGGTGGTAGATCTAGGAAATACATCCCAAAATGGATGATGTCACATTAGGAGGGTACATCCTTATAATGGAGCAATATAGCTTACCATTGGTTGGGATTGATCCTCAAAGAGGCTTCCTACATACCCAAAAGGGATTAAAACCCTCATAGTTTGGTATGAAAAAATGGGCTTGAATTTTAGCATCATTTGGTATAAATGTGAGATTATGGGAAGTATTCAGAACCAGTGTATTGTAGAGAGTGAGGGGATTGAACCTTGAAGAGGCTTCTAATGTAACCTATTTTAATGAAAGGGATCAAAGTATATTTAAATTGGGGTGAGGGTAATGGGTATTATTCATGGATAGCATCCCAAATTCATGATGGGGCTTACATGTGGTTAGAGGAAAAAAGAGGATTTCATGGTCACTCTCACTCTAAGATCACGTGAGTCATGTTCGATGTGTGAAAAAATATGTAATAGTAAACCTTACGATAATGTTATGAAAGGTGTGGCCACAAGGGATGGTGTGGAGATTACCCATGGATAACGGCCCATGAAGATGGAGATTGGGACTTACTCTAGGAGGGATGCCCAAGGAACCAGTTAAGGGATTACATGGATATTGCATGAGGTGCACATAGAGACAAAGCCCAATGGGAGAGAGATAGCAGGAGGGCGCTAGTGCCAATCCCCTTTTTGGTCCTCTCATACTTTCTAGACATGAGGGGAACAAAGTTTAACATCATGTTTTGAGGACTTAGCTACTTGGCAGTTTAACTTCCTATAGCTTAGATGACGAGGAATCACTCCACATCCCATGGGGTTACATAACATGTACCAACCCACATTTGGGAAATGTAAGCCACAAGAAATGCCCACCAGGGGTAAGGTGGAGGAGTGGTTAATTGATGGGTCCTTGTCACCATAGTTATGCGAAGAAGTAATAGTTATTGACGTACCTATGTGAACAAGAATAAGGTAGAGAAACTCAACATGAAACACCACATGAGGGACCCTAACATCACATCACACAATCCTAGAGGGTTGTGTGGGAAAGGGGTTTAGGAAGCTAGGGGGATCAGAATGATGAGATTTAGGATAGAAAGGTGTTTCATGAAGGAATGTGGCTTCATGAAGGAAGG
This sequence comes from Viscum album, assembly GCA_963277665.1. Classification (NCBI taxonomy): domain Eukaryota; kingdom Viridiplantae; phylum Streptophyta; class Magnoliopsida; order Santalales; family Viscaceae; genus Viscum; species Viscum album. The sequence goes on from OY728161.1 coordinate 1,606,635,715, forward strand.
TAACCTCATTAAGGAAGGGTCATCATGGAGAATAACATTTCCTTAGCAAATATCACATTATTAGAAGAGTGATCCATCAAGGATTAATGATTCACAGAGCCTCGAGAAACCCATAAGGTCTCCCTCTTTCATGAAGGGTGGAGGCCTTCACAAAGGGCATCCCTATATGTAGGGGCCCTAAAGAATACAATAAAGGATGGTTTATGATGCTTTGATACCCTTAGTGATCCATTTTTTCTTAGGTTCGTGATGATTGTGAGCATCGTGAAATGGGAGATTAAAAGGTGAAATCCCTGGGAATCAATGTTTGTGATTAAGAGTCAATTATAAATTTTTAGGAAGAAAGAGTTATAGGCCTAGCCATGAAGAAAAAGGATGACACAAAATACATACATTCATGTGGGTGGTGGAGAGAGTATGGTTGTGGTGCTCACCGCAGAGGGAATGGGACGATGTGGAGGACATACGTTCACGTGAGTAGCAAAGGGTGGATGCTCACGGTTCTCACCATAGAGGAAATGGTACATTGTGGAGGATATATGTTCACATGACTTGAGGGGGGTAGACACCCATAGTTCTCTCCATGGAGTAAATGGGATTCCGTGGAAGACATACGGTCACGTGGGTAGTGGATGGAGGATGCCTACGGTGCTCACCGTGGAGAAGTAAGACATCAAAAATGACATACAATTGCTTGGATAGTAGAGGAAATGGTAAACCATGGAGTATATATGTTCACATGGGTACTATCATATTTTCTCATGGGTACCTTCAATCTACTTCTTCATAATAGAGATTCGTGAAGGATCTTCATGACCAACCTCTGTAAACTCATTCAGAAAGATTCTATAATTCCATTGCTAAAGGATTCTTAGGTGGCTTATCAGGAGGGTCTTATTGATGCCTCCTAGAGGGATGAAATGGAGAACAATATTTTTGATCAATAAGTTTGTTCAAAGACACTAAAATCATAAATAGTTGATGATGCTACTAACATACATTCAGAAGGTCTACCTTCTATGTAAGAGGTTGTCGATGTACAACTTTGTCTTGTGAGATGACGTCTTCATTCCAGAGGAAAGTAGAGATGTTCTATCCTATTTTTTCATGGTCAAACTAGGGGAAACATCAGTGTTATAGAGCCATAGATGACCATATTGGGATAGAACATTCCCCTATCATGGTGCACTGCCTATACAATCATTTCAACATCATCAATGGAAAAATATTGTATAAAGAAGTATCCCTACCATGGTATAAAACGATCATCAAGGCAGGGATTGGGGAACTAGATATGGGGTGTACAAATGGTTGGGATCTACGCCATGGTGGAAAATTCATAGAGTATTGATCCTGAGAAAACTAGGTGTGCATGTCTTGTGGAGAATTTAAAATGGTGCTGAGGCGAGTAGTCTTGTACGATGTAACATGGGCATCTAAATCCCATTTCTCTCAACTAATGGAAATCATACAGTATTTTCTATAATAGTTGTATCTAGATACCAAAATGTTTCATCTGCATCATGGGGAGGTTGGAATCAACCTCTGTGGTCTCTACCAGATCTCTGGAATCATGATCCTTGTGGAAATGTATGACATGTTCCTCCTTGCTGAAAATGCATGGGAGGATGTAGAACAAATGATACATCTAGAGAAGGAATTGCTGAATCTAGTGTCACCCTCGAACAATAACAAGAAGAACACCAGGAATATACATTTCAAGCAGTGGTTCCACTACTTTTTGAACATTACAGTGTAGAAACTACTAAAGAGGCCCTATACCTATCCAAGGGGAGCTCAGTGAGGTAGGGATAGATCCTTCTATCAGGTCATGGAGGATATTTAGTGGAAAATGTTGGGATATAGTATCAAGGAAGAGTAGCAGCCAATATTCAGGCTAGCTGGATTAATCTTGGAACTAATCTACAGCTGGATGATGCCAGTGAGGTATGCACACATGGGGACGAAAATGACCACATTCATCATAGTGTCGATGATGGCCTCTGGGAAATTCATCAATATGAGGATCCTAGTGCTAGGGAAGTTGTAAAAGTTACATTAGAACAACAGTTAGGGGAATAGGTCATTGCACATTTACATGAAATTCCACTTTTTATATAACTTGGTGGTGGTGCATATGGGGGGTTATGAATACCTCAACCCCATCACTCCTTTGAGAAAAATATTTTAACATGAAATTTTGAACATTGTGGGGTGTATTCCACTAAAACTGGTTCTAATGGATTCACTGAACAAGATTGAGAAATTGGACCAGTTCATCTTCTATCCATTCACTCTGCTAACAGAGCATTTATTGATGACAACACAAACGCCATACAAAATAAGTCATATCTACTATCCTTTATCAGGGAGTTCTAGTAGTGCAGTTGTCTATGAAACAGTTTTTGAGCCAAATACCCCACACCGATTCAAAATATAGTTCAAATACATGCAGAGTCTGACTCCAAATGAGTATTTGGGGATGATTCATGAGGACTATCCATGTATAATGAGGAAGATTTGGATGATGTTCAAACTAGTGGAGGTGAATATGTGGAATGATTTTCCACCATCGACCACTGAATTTTGGCTAATTCATGATTATGAACATATCTTGGTTGCTGCTTATACAAGTGAGATACTAAAGTGGCCAAAAATCTAGTCCAGTAAAGTAGTAGTCCCCATACCTCAATGTTGAAGTATAGTGGCAGCAGGGGGACATCGTGAGGGTGGTGATGTTGTGTATCATGGTGGTAAGGCCATAGAATAAAGGGAAATAGGCCACAATACCAGCACCGACTAAAGGAGGTGATGAATAGTAGGCAATAGTTCCAGACCCAGTGGCTCTGATCGGGAGGACCTGGGAGAGAGGGGAATCATTGAGTGGATTCCAAAATATATCTCATCAGGATGTTGAGATGCAACTGAACCGGGTGTCGCTTCCTCATGATGTAGTATATCTGAATGCCTAGAAATACTAGGAAACCTATAGATAGGTCCTTAACATTGGTGACCTATGGGATTACCTGAACTGGTATGGGATGGAGGTGTGGGAAATTGGATTTTCAGAAGGTGTCTTTACTGTGGTCCTAACGATGGTGAGAAAATATATGTCAGAATTAGAGGAACTAGTACACTCTCTAGGTACCATGAATCCCATGATGAATTGAGTGAGGGTGATACAGAAATTGACTTCCCCCTAATGTTATCATCATCTCATATAGAATAGTTCATCCAATTTACAAATAACTTGGATAGATCTTGGGGGGAAGAGGCTGGTGGGGAGAAACCTCAGAAGGATGATGAGGAAATATCTTGAAGGGGAGGTTCTCCAGAAGAAGGTGAAATTGTTTCCGTAGAGGAATCCTCTCTAGGATTATTTTCTATAACTCTTGAAGTATGTTCCAACCCATACCCCATGTCGCATAATCTTATTTATTGCAACTGGGATTATTAGTTAACATTTACCGATGTAGGAGGATCTTGTGTAGATAATTCCTACTGATAGGGATAGAGGCATGGTAATGAGGGTGGAGGAATAAACATTAAGACCCACATCTAGAGAAATAATAGATGAAGAATCATGCAGTTCTGGGGAGGAAAGGGTGGTCTCCCCAGAATCCTCAGAATCCACCATTATATATGGGGGCCACACCCTAACATCCCAATGATAAAAAGATAAAGTTAAGAAAAAGGGAAACCATCACTTATCCATCATATGTTTTCTACCTCATGGATTCATACCTGTTTTCTTCTTAATCAACATGACAGACACGACCCTTATCTGAATAGTTCCTATAGTGGTGGGAATCCTGCTGGGATGGATAGTCGGAGGACCCAAGGCCCCTTTTCTAAGGGGAATTCCAATCGATATGGAACCAGTTACCCATGCTAGAATGGCCATGGTTCTTGATGAGTGATCAATTTTGATCGCGGGTGATGTCGCTGGTGGGGAAAAACGTAGGGCTAGACGGGCCAAAATCATTGAGATATAATAAAGCACTGAGGAACAACCATATGACCTAGAACCCAACTCTTTGGATGTGATTACAGAAGAGGATTCTGTTACTAAGCTCCTAGATGCATTTCACATGTATGAATTGGCTAATCCTATAGAGTTGGATGAATCTGATTATGATGCCGTTGAGTATAGTCTTAAGTCTCGATGCTGAGAATGAAAACTAAAAAAATTATTCCTCAACATGTTTCTAGAAACTAAGTATATAATATAGATGGTATCACATCTTCTTTGGTTGCGTTACTGATGTGATATAGGGGATATTTCATGAAATTTTCACATGTTGATCTGATACTATCTCTCTAAGAAGATGCAGATGAGTAGTTAGCACTTCAACGCTATATGTTGTAGGAAGAAATATGATGACATTCAAAATCTCCAAGAGGTCAAGAAAGCGATTCAAATACTTTATGAGAAGATGAGTGAGAGTTTCATAATCTTCATGAAGTAGACCATGCTCATTACATAACTCAAGTCCCAACTGGGAGAATCCCCATAGTAGCTAGCATAGGTGACCCATCAAGTGGATAAGCTCTAAGCTGAGTGGGATTGGATGTAGATCAGGTTCATTGAGCTTCAATCTATATCTTTTGATAAGGCAAGGGAGCTTAGGAGGTGGTATGAAACTCTGGAAGCTAAATACAGAAGGGTGGGAGAATTGATGCAATCTATTGAAGGATCAAATCAGTGAAGGCCATGTTTTAGAAAAAATCATGAAACACACATTCCCTTATTACCAACATATTTAAACTACATATATGGGTATATTATTACCTGCCTTGATTACTACATATCGACCATATCTATGAAACAATTAACGATTAATCCCTAATAACACGTGGTTCATACCTAGTGTGATAAACAAGGGATGTGCACATAATTATCCACTTTGGATATGAGAGAAAAAACCAATCATCAAAAAATCAGGGTCTGCTATTTGTTTACTGACCACTAAGAGTATTCAAGATGAGGGGGTAGGGGGGATGTAACTGAAGAATAGGATCCTCAGAATAGCCAAACATCTATTCTCAATGTGCTCTGCACAAGAGCAGGATAATGCCAGTGAAATTGGAATCAATCCAAACAAAGGGGGATGAAATCTGTGAATCAAAATACCAAAATTCGGAACACATTGGTGGTGGAATCAAATATGGGATGAGTTCTAATTGTATTCAAAACAAAGTACCTATACCACTATCATGAAATGGGGGAAACCAAACAAGGGCCAATTCTTGACTGAATTTATAAAAAAAACAAAGCCAAACTTGAAATATAATCCTATGTATTTCTAATCATTTTCCCAAAATGGTAGGTGAGCCAAAGAGGTATGGGAACAAGCTATTAGGGGGTTTATTAGGATTTTAAATAGGATAAGGATCCAAATTAAGGGCACATAAAGAATGGAGGTGGTGGGATGGAATTTTCAAAAAGATTCAAACTCCCTTGGAATTATGCCACCATGACAAAAGCACATTGGTGTGAGCATATTGGTATAAACAATGATCAAGCCTATCTTCTTGGGGGATTGTCACCTCATATGTTTGAACAATAGCTAAAAATATGTGCAATGTGGTGGATGGACAACACTGTTAGAGATAACCCCTTAGGAGAGGCCCTAATAGTCTTTTCAGTTTCATGTCATGAAAGTTTGGATGATGAATACATAGTTTAAAATTATAAGGTGATGATGATTCATGAAATTTTTTTACATAATGTGATCAATACATTTCCTATAGTTCAACATCATGAAATTTGGACTTTGTACATTTTTTAAGGTCATACTATCGGGACCCTGGCCAAAAGTTTAATGTCGTGTTTCACTAACTATTAGGTATTTTTTTGATAATGTTTTCATGGTGAGGAGGAGGTAAAATTGACATGAACGATAAAAAAGAGACTTATGCACCATAAAAATACCATGGATCATATAAGAAGAAGGAATATTTGATGCAGACCGTAATCAGTTCCAATCGGACTAGGAGGTTAGTGAACATATGGCTATGCTCGATACAAAATGATTGGGCATCACTATATATCCCATAAAGATGGTAATCAATTAGTACATTGTTCTAGAAACATAGCATGGCGAGAGACCAACACTGGTGGGGGAAATCCTCTCTGACGAGGAAGAGGAAGCATCCCATAATTACGAAGGGGCATCCTAAACTTTTTTAGGGTATGGTTGTAGTTTAAAGTCGTGCATTGAGAACATTAGCTATTAATTCTCTAATCCCATGAATAATAACATCATGTAGTAAGGAAATAGGAAAATCTACATAAATATGATCAATAATGTTGTGGATAGACCTGGGTTAGATGATCCAAGTGTCAGTATGTATCCCATTAAGGATGTGAATCAGAACATGTGTAGTTCTTGGATAAAGGGTAGGCATTTGATATTTCTTGTTTATTCTTTTGTTTTTGATGTGTGTGTTTTTTTGGAATGACCAGCCTATAATGAAAATTCTGAGTGTCGTTATAGGAATCAAGACATATGTTGGTCTTGAAAAGTGGCATGGTGGTGAACAGTGCCAAAGGCGATTCCCTCTCATGCAAGAACACCACAATTCTATTCCATTTTTTATCATGCAGCTAAGATTATGATGTCGTAGTTTAGGTTTGTTTGATATATAAAACCATGCATTTTAACTTTATACAGTAAGGATGCAATAGTTCAACATCATGGGGGATGAATAAGAATTTTTTATCATCACATTTTTGTATATAAGAGCTCTTATTTTAAGGTCATATAGACCAGACAATAAGGACACACAAATTTCTATGTGAGTAGGACCCTACCAAAACTCTTAAGCCCACATGATCCATTATCAGTGTATGAAATAAGTACTGATGTTAGGATTTCCCCATCACATGAGAGTATACAATAGTGAAAAATAAATTTTGGGAGGGAAAATACGAACCCAGACAACATTAATACTCAACGCATGCAGATGCACAGAGGAACAACACTAGGGGTGATGGAGTTCCTAATTATAGAAGGGAAGGAAAAAAATGAATCATATAATCCAATATTTGGAAAGCAATGGTAGCGAATAACTATTTAGTTTTACTATTTAAAATATTCAAAATACATCATCCATATCATATAACCTAGGATGTGAATAAATCAATGAGGTTCGACTGCTAACCATATTCAAAACACATGACCTATCTCAATGTGTCATTCGAAATATTTAGGGATGTTAGCCCTAGACAGTAGGTGAGCCATGAGGCTGAGCATCTGTACCATTAGGGGGTCCCTTCCAACATGAAATATAATAGAGAACCAAATAAAGGGATGTGTGAATCATTGAAATGACGAAGGAATGCATCCATAGGTGGGAACAGGTCCATTTCTAATGGGGTACAAGGTGTGGTTATTGTAAACCCCACATTAATGAGGACCAAAGAGTCCTCAACCGCACTATGTACCCATGGGAAGAACCCAAGATAAGAGGATGGAATGATTAAATTCTTTTTGTCTTTACCATAGATGAAAATTCTTAGTGTTACTACGTATCCCATAAGGATGGGTTCAATACATTGTTCTTGGAGATGGCATAATAAATGGACAATACCAAAAGTGGGAGAAATCCTCTAAAACAAGAAAAATCATGGTTTTTACATAGTTTACTACCATGAAAACATGTACACTGAAAATTATATTTTATGCTCATAGAGTTCGGACCATACTACATAGAGATATGTAGTGTGGTTCCATAAGGCAACCTAACATGAGTGAGAACTAAGGAGATCTAACCACACCACACATTTCTGAGCAGAATAACCAAACCAAGAAAGGGGAGAAAAGGGTCATTATCCTACATATGAACCCAAGGAAAAAATGTTCAGGATCACTACTTATCCCATATGGATGGGAATCATGCCTCATGTTGTTCTTGAAGATGGAATGGCATATGGCCTATTCCAAAGTGACAATGATTTCTTGAATGAAGACATCATAGTTCTATATAGTTATTCATCATACATCATAGATAAAGAATGTGTATTTTAATATCATATGATAAGTATGAGGGTTATTATTAATTTTATCATTATTAAATAATGACATTGAAGATATTAGTTTACGTTCATATAGCTCAGACCATAATGTGAGGCTTATGAAGTAGGAGTGTATAGTGCGACACCATGAGGTAACCTGATGTGAATGGAAACCAAAGAGATCCAGACCACACAAAAAATTCTTGAGAGAACATGCATACTGTTTAATGTCTTGATGCTTGGAATCATGTAGGATGTAACTTCCTAGTTTATGGTTATAAAATTTGGATCATAGGATTGTATGGTTCTTCCATGTAGGTATAAATCTTACTAAGATCCCTAAACCCACATGATCTATGCTCGGTGTGGGAAATAAGGAGAAGAAATGATCTTTAGAACACATTTAAGAACATTTCAGGAGAATGGAGGTGAAGATTCAAGGATGACATGATGATGCCAATCCGCCCACTCAATGGGATAAAGTTCATGGAGGGATAACCCTGAGAGTGTTGTAATTCCTCCTAGACAAAAGGATGTGTAAAATTATGTGACTCACAGTGCCTGAAATTTGGTACACTCTACTGGAATAATGATGGAGTATTAGTGCTGAACATATTTGATATAGAGTATCCATATCATGTAACCTGGGATGGGAACAAACACCTGAAGTTCAGCCGTTGACCATATTCGAAATGTGGAAAATGTCTCAAAATGTCTTCCTGGATGTGGTCCAAGGATGGTAGGTGATCCATGAGTCCAAGCATCCTTACAATTTGGATGTCCCTTAAGACATGAATGATAACGAAGACTAAAATAATGGGACGTGTGATACATGGATATTGAATGAGAGAACATCCATAGAGAATTAATATTCTAAGTCCCACACCATGAAACACCCGAGAATAGTAATGGGGAATACTAGAGTTTGATGGATTCAATTAAGGGTAGATGACTCAAGAGGATGAGTGGAGGAAAGATAAAAAATAGGTTGATGAACCTGGAGCTAGACCAGAAGAAAAAATATCTAGGCATTTCTATGTATCCCATAAGGATCAGAATAGAGCCATACATAGTTCATGAAATTTGATATAGTTTAATATCATGTGGTAAGGAAATGGGTTGTGATGCAGTTTATCATCATGTGGATAGGAAATTGGGAATGTAATGGTATCCCAAAGGGAATTTACATGGTGTGGAAAAAATAAATCGGATGAGAATGAGGACCGTGGATATCCACACCACAACACACACTCAAAAGAGAAAATTCAGTACAAGGGGATGAAAATATTGAAGATATTGAGAAAACTAGGGATAGAACTAAAGATAAATTTTCTATAATTTCCTACGTATCCTTCAAAGGAAGGAATTAATCTACACATAGTTCTCAGATACCGTGAAGTTTAATGTCATGTGATAAAGATGCAGGAATGGTTTAATGTCATGTGGGATGAGGTAGTTTTGGTGACGTTTAGGAAAAAGGGGAACCTAAAATTTATGTTCATGTAGAAAGGACCCTGAATTCCATTCAGTTTAATGGCGTGTTGGATAGAAGTGATCTTAGTTTGACATCATAGAACTCAAACCATAAGGTGAGGCCAATAGGGACAAAAAGGTTGATGAACCTAGGAAAAATGGGTCTAAACTTGATGAAAAAATGTATTATAATTATTACATATCCCATAAGGATGATAGAAAATATAGATGTAGTTCTTGAATGTTGTAAATTTTAATGTCATATGGAAAATACACATGATAAAGTGGGAGATATCTGAGGGAGGAAATTGGTGTGGCTACTATAAACCTGATGTGAATGAGGACCAAGGAGGTCTCATATTACATCATGTGATCCCTAGAAATAACTTAGTACAAGGAACCTAAGGGATAGAGTATCCTTGGAATCCTAGGGATGGACCTGATGAAAATATTTATAAGCATTTTTACGTATCTTGCGAAGGTAGGAGTCAATCCAAAAATTGTTCTTGAATTCCATTCATTTTAACTTCATGGGGTAAGGATGAAGGAAAATTAATTTAATTTAACATATTACATAATTTAAAAAAAAGTTTTTTTCATTTAGAATCATGCAGGACACACTTGCAATTTCACATCATGAAAGATGAAAGAGATCTTAGTTTAAAGTCATAAAACTCAGACCATAAAGTACTATGTTAGCAGTTTTCAGTTTATCATCATACCAGATGAGAACTCGCATAAGTGAAGTACTTATTAAGGAACTTGGAATTAGTGTGGGGAGTGATTCTCTCTCCATCTGTGGTTATCAAAGAGTATGCACCATTGGGGTAAACCTTTTGATTGACGTAAGCTCCCTCCCATCTAGGATCTATCTTTGGTGGCTTCCTTCCGAGTATCATTGGGATTATTAGGTCCAATACTAGGTCACCATAATGGAAGGATTGAAGGAGAAATTTCTCATTCAATGATTTATCTATCTTGTTCTAGTGCCTATCCACATTTTACAAGGCCCAGATCATGTTCTCGTCAAGGGCCTCAAGTTCATCCAGGTGGACTTCTGCAACCCTTTCTGATGTCTACTAATCGTAGACGACTGGGTGGCATTATGAGATATAATACGGTAATCCCATAGAGATTTGGAGAGCTTTTTTAGCCAAATATACTAGTTATGAACGACCATATTTTTCAAAATCATAGAGAGGTTCTTGTTGAACACCTCGATCTATCGATTTTCCTATTGGATATCATCATCATTAAGAGTGACAGGAGCGATAAACCTTCGATGTGCCAAAAGGATAATCAAATTGTCTTGGTAAGGCTCTATGAGAGATGAAGAAAGTCTGGAAAAGGAATAATCTCTACTATTCTATTAATTAGTAACATGAATGATTAATGTCTAATAAGGGAACTGGGTCATCAGGTGGTGATTGTGCTCTAACAGGGGCATGAGTTCTAGCTTCCTAAAGACATAGTCACCATTGATCTACTTGATGACTTTCATAGAGTCCCTCTTCAAATGTTGGTGGTGAACATAAATATCAAGGGCCAGTTCAAGAACAATGATCATGGTTTAATACTCAACCTTGTTGTTGGTGAAAACATTTATAAAAAAGAACAAATAAGGGAAAATATCTTGTGTAGCTATGATGATGACTATACCCAAACCTAATCTGTTGAGTCTGGAATCATTGAGGCTTCTACTGGTGGGTCTCCATGAGGCTCCACTGAAGTTCATCTTCCAAAATATTACATCTTTATCCAATGAGAGTATGTACTCATCTAGAAAATCAAGATCTAGGAACTACTCTACAAGGGTTTTAGGGGTGGACAAAAAATCTACCAGCACCTGAAACTTGATAGCTTTTTGTGTAACAAACTTGATGTATAACTACTAAAGGGTCACTGAACAATTAGTTGGACATCCTGTTAACATTGGGAGGTTCATAATATACTTTAAAATATATATATAGGACACCAGCTATATCTCATGATTCTATAAGTAATTCCACAACATTTTCACTGTAAAAACCAGTGCGAGGTAGCTCTTCTCAATAGAGGAGTATCTAGTCTCGGTGTCTAGGAGTATGCGGTTCATATAGTACAAAAATTTCTCTATCCATTAATCTTTCTAATAGGTGATAAGTTCTTTTATGTATCATTAAAGGGTGGTCAAATAGTGGACCAGAAGATTTATAGAGATAGGTGGAATCAAAATCGGAGGCTGTAATAGAAACCTCCTGATCTTATGAAAAGAAGTATGACACTCTTCATTCCAATGATAGATATCACCATTATTTATAAGTTGGTAAAATGGATTACACTTTAGATTGATTATAAATGAATTTGCGTATGTAGGATAAGTGGCCTTGAAAACCCAAGAACTTCCAAAGGTTTCTTGAAGGAGTTATCTGACTGATGGCATTGATCTTCTCTAGATCAATCTAGATTTCTCAGTATCTAATGAAAAAGCTGAGGAACTTTCCATAGGTATCCCTAAAGGAACAAAAGGGTTCATCTTCAGATGGTTGGAGTGGAAGAATACAAACTCCTTCTCAAGATCAATGAGACAGTGCTGACGCTAGAGGGATTTAGCCACCAAATCATCTATGTATAATTACAACAATATCCTGAGGATCATCTTGAATATGCAGTTCATAGTATGATGATATGTAGCTCCTGTATTCTTCAGGATGAAAGGAATTACCTGATAGCAGAAGGTTCCCTATAGTGCCCTCAAGGTGGTGGATACTCTTTTCTATAGGGTCATCTGGATTTGATTATATCTGAAATATCCATCCATTATGGAGAGGTCTTGGAATATAGTAGTGGTGTCAATCAATAGCCCTATCACGAGATGGGTAAAATCATTATTTTGATAATGAAAATTAAGATACCGAAAGTCGATGTAGACTCTGATCTGTCTGTCATTCCTCCTAACAGGAATGATGTTGGCTAACTATATGAGTTACTAGACATCCTTGGTGAAGTTGGATATGATGAGGTATCAACATCATCCTCAACCATGGCTCAGTGAGAGGGTTTCATCTTCTTGGTAGGCTACTTGAAACTGTGATGACTTATTGGGAGACCAAGACAGTGGAAAAAACCTAAGGATATGGTCCTAACATCACATTATAATTACTAGAAAATAAATAATGATGTTTCTTAAAAAAAACATGTTGTTGATGTTATTCAAAAGGCATAACTATGCTGACTAGTGTTTGCCTCTGGTCTGCCTCAGTTCCAAGATTCACTTGTACCAACTCAAAAATGGTGTTAGAGACAACTTCTTCAAACATTTGAGGAGTTTCTTCCAAATCCTATTAATCGACCGAGGTGATATGATCATCATTAGGAAGAAATTATTTTGAGTTAGCTGACCATAGAGGAATGATTTTATCATCTTGAGATGTAGTGGAATCATCATCAGGATACTCCATCACTACTGATAGCATGGCGACGAAAGATGTCGACCCAATTCCAACAACATTCGACCCAAGAATCCATGCTTGATAATATCAAAGAAGTAGTGACACATCATATTTAGTTTTTCAACCTAGTTTGTTAGAACAAGAAAGTATAGTTTATTTCTATTTCCATGGGGAGAATGTCTGGATACCTTACATGGGTATGAGGCTGTGGAATCACTCGAGCATAATTCATGTATGAGTATGATGTGATCTTCTGATGTTCCTTGTAGCTTGGAATGTGATTCCCCCTTTTCTTAGAGATAATGAAACAATGTACCAAGTTAGGGTTTGTGGCCTCCAACAGATGAATCAGGAGGATGAAAGCATCATCCAAGTTTTTCCATTGGTCCGTCATAATGGTAGTGTGCTCAACCTCATTTATTCGAACCTATATATCTTTTATCCTATAATATTCAGCATATAGGTAGAGGAATTAACAAGTGGAAAAGGTAGACACATCATCTGAGAGCATTCCCACTCAACCATTAAGAGAGTACTTGAGGAATTGGTGATATAAGGAGGGAAGTGCTATGTGTACATGGATCCATGGCCTACCAATTAAAAGTTGTAGGTGACGTCATGCGAAATGACCATGAACTCAGTACTGGAAATCAGGCCACCAAACTGTGTATTCATGCAAATCATACCAAACAACCTTTTCTATGTCCTATCATAACCTTGAATTTTCATGTTATAGGGACTCAAATCTGCTTCGGACAGTCCCAACTAGCGAATTGTCTGGGTCGGGATGAGATTGACCCATAACCTATCTCAACAAGACAACTACAGAATTCCACACCATTGAACTAGCCAGTGATGTACAATAGGAGAATGTTCCCCTGTAAAGGTGATCCTTCATCTTTCTTTGAGAATGAGATAATGGATTGGTATTCTGCTCTCTCATCATCCTCATTAAGGAAGAGATCTGTGAATGCTACCTCTGTTTCGAACAGGGGGATTATTATATCTTATGTGAGGGATTCATGCATATATTCAGATAGGAAGACTGTATATAGGATTGAGAGGTTTACATGAATTTTTTCAAGGTTATTAAGAACATCATACTTTAATTCTAGGTGCACATTTATAATAGTTGGGAGTTGCTTTGTGGATGATGGTATGACGATCATTTCTGGTCGAGCCAGTGGATTCTTACTGGTGCTTGAAATATATCACTACTCACTAGATGAACAGTGAAAAATGGATACTGGATGAATATCATATGACTTAGGTCAGGCCACGACTGGAGGAAGCTGATAATGATGTAGTTGTGGCAACTCTTCTTGATAGAGTAACACGAACATAGGTGGTTGTATTCCTGAAAAGTCAGGATGAGGGGACTACGCATATAGAGATCTACGTTGGGACTGTTTTATGGTCTTAGTGTCATGCACGTCTTAGATAGAAATACTAGACTGATAATTTTGATGGTTCACATAGAAATTATTATGTTGATGATGGCACCGACTGGCGGCATTAGGATGACTAGCCTGGTGTTCCTCATTACTAAGAACCATGTAAGGGCCCACCAACATAATGATATTCACTAAGGAATACTCTTGACCATCCCTTGAGGAATACCCCATCACTAGGTGGATTCTAGGTGTGACTCCCATCTCTAGATGCATTAAGTCACAAAGAGTGCGAGACGACTTTGGCACTGGTGGTGGTATTTCCTTTCCCTTTCACTGATGATGCCTGCTCTTCTAAGATGAATAAGGCTGGGATATTCATATAAAAGTTGTATGGGGGGGGGGAGAAGTGTAACAGCAAAAGGATCATGCTGATTTAAATGGGAACATATTATACTGTGGGAGAGAGCTAATACCAATGGGCCAACTAGTTTTCATACATCTGAGACTTGTGACTGGACAAATACTGCCATTCACCCTCATTGTCACTATTTGGATCTGCGGAGACACTCACCACCTATGCTGAGGAAGGACCCAAAATGACTACATTTTTTTCAACTTGGTCTTGTAGATAGTACTTGAACACAAGAAACTACTTTAATATATGTCCAAGGAATCAATGATATGGGCAGTAGTTGAGGCGATCAGTGAGATCAACCTCATGGGGCCTCCTGTATTTCAGAAACCTCAAGATCTCTTAATCTAGGGATCTTTATAAATAACTAGGTACTTGAGATTCTTTAAATGATTAGGTTAGGATTCTATTGTCTAGGAAAGGGTCCCTAGTAACCTGGCTCTAATGAGAGAATGATACATGGAGAGGAGGTGGAACATGATTATATCTCCTGGGTGGTGGTGGTGCCTTATGATATGGTGCCTTCTGATTCTAGGGTGGGTGATGTTGAGCTTGAGGCTGGTCTTAGGGTTTTGGTCCTCAATGAGGCTGTGGAAATGACTTTATCAGTAATAACTCTAGAAAACTGGGGGCCTCTACCTATGTGAAGATAGTAGTCTCGGCCTTGGAATATCTTCTTGTAGGGGATGTAGGAGGCAACAAAAATTCCTGCTATACTCACTAAAAGGATTCCTATAAGTGCAGATCCTTGTCATAGAAATCCAAGAATCCACCAGGGATGTTCTGAGAGATGACGGATGAGACCAATCTAGTTTTCACATTCTCCATAGACATATCCAGAAGTTGTTCATAAGTTATAAGTTATCGAGTGAATACATGAGGCCTTTCCACCTAGTGAAAAAGTCTACAATTATTTAATCCTGCCATTTTTTTCACATGAACTGGTTTGTAATTCCGGTCTTGTGAGTGGTGAAGCTAAAATGATAATGAAAATTCCTATGAAGATACTTCAACCCATCTATAGACCCAATGGGTAGCTGTTTTTACAAGACAAACATGATCCCTTCAAGTGTATGTACAAAACATCATAGCTTGTCAGCTTCCCGATGCAATGGAGTTCCTAACATTGATAAAAATCTTTATATGAAATGGGTCAGATAATATAGTGGGTTTCCCATCCCAATTAAAAGGGAGAAAGTGGATTTACCAAAATCCGATGGTGCTGGAATATCATCTACCCATTCTAGATATGGCTTTCCATCTTGTGAGATCACCACCTACCTCATTTCCAGAGCCTCAAGGTGAGAAATGAGACTAAACATTGGATCCTCCTGGTGGGGGTTTCTATATTGGCAAGTATTCCAAACTACCAGTGAATTGGAGGGTTCTTCACCACAAAAAGGTATCTTAGAGGATTATGGATCAGCTATAGGAACAACCCGAGGAACTGCTAGAGGAACAGTTTACAGAGCTTGGACAAGGAAATGATTATTGCATAGATCAAGAATATTCTATGATTTATACTGTGGCCATTTGACATAATCATCATCCTCTTCTCTATTGGGATGTGCAACATTATTTACATAAATGAGAGGTAATTTTCCAAGAAGAACATGTGGTTTCCCCTACTTCCCCAGTGGAGTGTGGATGAGATCATACCAAGGATCAGCGTATCCTGGGTTCCTTTCTGCAATGTGCTTAGTGAGGAGTTCATCAATGATATTCCATTGTTCCATGATCTTTTGTATCTGCGCAACCTTATCAGGATCATCATCCTTATTATATGTATATCCAGATGGTTCAGAGGTCATAACCATCCCATTGTGTCCATTTCCCTTATTGGGATCCCGATTGAGAGGCATTGACTTGGTTGGTTCAGCAAGACCAAGCAAGTGTCTTTGCTGGTGAGTTAAAAATCCTAGGGGATCCAATAGATGTTACGATATTCCTAGGGGTCGGTTCTCTTCAATGACACCTTCTCAGTGTCTTTCTCATTATATGGGTTGAGGTTAACTATGCTCACTATGACCACACCTAGAAACATATCCTCAATATCACCTGATACGTCTAGTTGTCTCAGGATAAGACTGAAGTAGAGAGATGCATATTATCCCAAAACATGGATTTTCACATGTGGGGTGGCCTCAAAAATAATTCTACAGAGCACAATAAATCTCTGAATTCATATTTTCTAAAGGGTATGATGATAACTGGGATTTTTAGGGTGATGAGTGATGGGAAGCATGACCAGGTCAACCATGTGACATTGCTGGATAATATCTTCATAATTATCTGATCTCTTTGGATAATCCATTCAATGATTATGGATTAAAAAAAATGCATTTCCTAGAGTTTTTAGCAAAAACATATGACTACATCCTGGATGAAGGACTCTGGGATTTTGACGTATGGAGTTGTGATAGGCTAGAATGTATTAGGGAAGTGGTCTGCTACGAGAATGTCCCACAAGATTCTATATCCAAAATGGGATCCAGTGTCTAGTTTCCCCATTCCTTGACTAGGGGTGGTTGAGGGTCCGAAAATGACCCTGATATGGACAATTGCAGTGGTGGACTGGATGGTGGAGAAAACGGTGCATGAGCTGATAGGCTGCTGCTCATTGTGCCATCTCATAGAGATGGTACTGATTTCATCATCATGTCTCTATAGGATGTGTGTTGACTACTGCTTCTTATATGAAGGTAGAAATAATGGGTGGTTGGTCAACATGGTGCTCATCATCTACCATTCCCCATAAAAACTCTATGTGATCTTTTTGCAAGGTAGATAATTATCCTGGTATGACAGAAAGGAATGCATGGAGAGACACTGGAAAGGATCCAAATCTTCCTCCACCATCATATACCCACGTAGGGCTTTGGGGATCTAGTACATTTCACTTTCTAGAATTATGAAGCTTACATGATGAGTTTCTACCCCAAAAAATGATGTAGAAGATTAGGTTAAAGGTTCCATCATTGAATCATAATACTCTTCTAAATACAAAAAAGTGAAGTAGATTGACGAAAATATGGAATTTCTTGAAGTTCTTCCCTCAATGGTGACAGTTCTCTAACCAGCCTCTGGATGGTTCTTCTGGGAAAGGTAGATCATCAACATGGGGGGAACCTCAGTGTGGGTTAACTCTAGAGCAGGGAGGACATCTACATGAGATGGATTGGATTTGGGGAGGACCTCCACTATGGGTGCTGGAGAGAACATGGGGAGGACATCCATGTTGGGTATGTGATTGAGGAGGAACTCCACTCTAGTGAGTTGTGGTGTGAAGAGGACTTGGGATGATATTGAATGGGATACTGGGAGGACCTTCATGTCATGAAGTTTGGGTAATGGGAGGACCTCTGTACTGGTCATTGGGGATATGGGGAGTACCTCTATGGGAGATGGTGGTAACAATGGGAGGACCTAGATACCAGATGTCATCAAGATGGGGAGGACCTCCATAGGGATTGGTGATGGTAAGTAGAGGACCTCTTTATTGGATAACAACATCATGGGTTGGCCCATGACAATTGTAGATTGTATCGATGATCGTAAGAGTAATCTTAGCCTTCCAATGGGGTCCATGGGGTCTTGATCCCAATCGGGTGATGATGAATCCCCAGTCTACAACAGAAGATACCTGATAGAATGTACCAGGGGTGGCATGGGCCACTAAAGTTGTAGAATATGATTCCCCCTGATGGGAATCCTCTTGAACCTACAACCGATATCGAAGTCGGGTTGGCCAAACTAGGGATGGTGGTGAAGGGGTATAGGTCAACTGTTCCCCGGCCTGAGGGACCGGATGATGGAGTTGATACAGTCTGGTGGGAACCCTCCTTGGTAGCTCCCGGGTGATGGTCATAGATGGGATGACTTGGGTATCTATCACCTCATTAGAAAAGGTGAGTGAATCATGGGAGCATTCTAAAGTGAGGCCCTCAAAATGGTTAAATGTAGGAGTGGGGAGGAGTGGCTCCCTAAGTGGCCCTCAGGGCTGGTGGTGATGGCACGACACAAAAATATACAAATCCTAGAGGTCCATATCCCTCATCGGGATGATCCCATCCTATTCATACCATCAGATGAGGGTGATATGGGGTATCAGTGCCTGATAGCCGTGGTTTTTCATGAATTCATGGCGGAGGTGGAGCCATATGGGTTTACCACATTATAATTTTTCCTTCCCTTGTATCGAGGGGTGGGAGGTGATTGGTTTCTTGTAGCTTGAGTCTTGCAAATAAGGATGATTCAACTATCAATATGGATAATAGGAAAGCATTTACTAGTACCCCAACATCATTTAGTCTTCACTAGATGAATATAGAGATCCACAATGTCGATGCCACATACCAGAATTTCCAATGAATAACTGCCATAAATTCTATTGAGTTCCACGCTAGGCCCACTATTTTCTTGGCGGGACCTAGCACCAGATAGCTAGATATGATGAAATTCAAACATGATGATGTCTCAAATTAAACAAATCCCCATGGTTGTAGGATAAAATATTCATGTCAGGTTCAACATTTTCTTTTTCTGATTCTATTCACCAGGGTGCGTTGTTGCATGTGTTGTCTATTGTGACAGCTACATTGTACCCCACATTCCTACTTTCCAATAGCGGGAGACATTAATAACTTCTTTAGCAATGTTTTCTCTATCATTAAAGATTCCCAAAACGTGTACCCCTCCAAGGATGATAATGTGAGAATAGAGATAATGACCCATGAGGCGTGCCTCTAGTAGGTCCTGGGTTGGAAAGTAGCACTGAGGTTATAGAAAACACACATAATGGAGGCATTACAGTCTAAGACAAAACATGCGAAAGAATGAGATAAGATATAAACCAACCAACTCCTACTCATACTAAAAGTAAAAGAAACTAAAGTGTACATATGTAATGTATTGTAAAAACTACTATTAATAAATGGGAAAACTACAAGTACTGAAATAAAGTAAAAATGGCGGACACCATGAAGCCTAAACAGCTCCTGAAAAACCCCAAGATAGAAGTAACCATCCAGATATCCAACCTAATTCAACTGACCTAAAAAATAGTTTATATTATATAGGGTGAGAATAATAGTGTTCTTATTAGGATCCTCCTCAGAGCCTCTCTTGCAAAAGTAAAGAATGAAAGATAATGAACAATAAATAACAAGTGAAACTAACTCATCACCTAAAGAGGTATACATTGTTCCCAGCCTCACTATGGCCACTCTCACTAAGTATCGCATGCAACATTATATAATATAATAAAGTATTTTATGGGAACCCAACTACCACTTCACCACTGGTTTGTAACTTTTCCCCAACATCTCACGTTCTAAGCATCTCTCTCCAAATAGGCTAGCCCGAAGACACCTAAGTGAATCACCACAACATGATCCTATTGAAACACAAACACCACATCCAAATAACCAAAAGAAACCAGGTAGGGTTTAAGAGCCACCACAGTGCATATAAATTGTATCATACATTTGGTATTATACCTCAATCCATCACAACCCATACACTAAGTAAGGATCATCAAGCCATCACAACCTATACACGTCATACCTAAAGTAGTATA
The DNA here is from genome assembly GCA_963277665.1 of Viscum album. Classification (NCBI taxonomy): domain Eukaryota; kingdom Viridiplantae; phylum Streptophyta; class Magnoliopsida; order Santalales; family Viscaceae; genus Viscum; species Viscum album. The sequence goes on from OY728161.1 coordinate 1,606,656,023, forward strand.
TAGGAAACTATATCGTGAATATATGTGGGTGAAATAACCATAATACATTAAATCCATCACACAAATATATGAGAAAAAATAACCCTTGTTCGTACCATCATAAGTAACTACCATAATAAGAGTGTGGGTACAAAGGGGGTAGTCAGCCATCCATCCTCCCACCAGAATGTTGAAGAAAACACCCCCAGGGATCAGAATCCTCAGGGTGTTAGTTTCTCTAACCAAAAGGGTGTATTAGTGTATATAAACACAAAAATTACATGATATAATATATCTCATAGACACACTATGGGAATAACCTAGTATTTTAGTCAACTGAAGCTAACGTCCCTCGGACTTCCAGCCGCCACTTTTAAGACTAGATATCCTATAAGCACACAACCATTTAAAGATATATATTAAGTTAATTTATCCCTTTTTATCTATTAAACTTTATATTAATTAAATTATTTAACCATCAATTAACCATTATCAATTCCAAATTACATTTCATTATCATTCCAACCAAGATCCATTCCATTCATGAATAATCAAACAGAGTTCACAGCTTCTCAGAATCACAACCTTAACATTTCATACCAGAAATATCCAACCACATGGGTTAAACATATTTTATTAATTTTTTAACAACATTAACACTTACTATATTTCCATATTTGTATGTATCCTAGGAATACATCCTCAACTACTAGACACAAGGGTCTCCCCATGACAATTAGGTGAACTACCTATCGAGTCTTTTCCACCTGTAGTAGGTGAATGGAACCATCCTTCCCTGAGAAACTAAAAACTGAATGAATGTGGAATACCCCATGCATTTTTGTCTCTTTTGGATGTAGGGTAAGAAAGACCATATGCCTCAATGAGTGGGGAAATTAATGAATATAGGAAAATAATAGATTCAAAAATCACCAAAAATTCCCATCAACGGGTAATCCCATATTCAACCCATTTCATCATTTTTGGTGTCCTCTCTAATACCCATTCATAAACTAATGCATCTATCCACTGTAGGAATCAATTGTGGCCACCAAAACTTAGCCTCTTTTCCCCACATACCACAACATCCCTCCAGGTGCATCCATCCAAGGCTCATATCACATCACAAGCAGTAGAAAACAAACAAACATAGAAACTGGTCTCTTGGAACTAGAAAAGGAATTCATCATTCACACAAGATTATCTCCCATATCTACAAATCATAAGGCACATTTACTTTACAAGTATGTGGGTAAATTAGATCCTATCAGGCATTACATTTATCACATAACCAATTCTTTATTCCATATTGAATTAACAGATTCATTATTTATAGGTTCCAACTTTGGAAACATAATCAACAAGATATTAAAATATATCAAAAACTAATTAAAAAATTAATTTAACATTACATTATTTCTTCTATCAATAGGAATCAGCATGCTTCATGTTCATTAACCAATTCAATTAAACATGTATACGACATCAATTTATTATCATCAAATTAAAATAATAACTAGATTCATTAACATGCCTCTTTAATAATTTATCCAATTTATTATAAATTATTATTGATGTTACGTTCATTACCAAATGCAATGAGAACAAAATGCTAAATAGAAAGTCATAGATATCTCACTATCTAGAAAATCAAGATGAAACAAATTATGTTGATTTCATTGTGATCTAGAGGGATAAATCATGATATATATACTCTTACACATAAATATATAGTGAAGTAGTAAATCCCATGCCTCAAAAGGTCTTCAGTATTCTTTTCAAAATAATTACAAACACAATGGATCACAATCACCTCTCCCACAATGAATGCATCCACCTGAGGATGCTGTGACACATCCGCATCAACAAAAATCCATGAAATCTCCATATAAACATGGAGATCACATTAAATCACATTGAAAGGAGAAACTAGAGGAAAAAAGATCAAGGAACCCATAAAAATGGTGGTAGAACATACCTAATATTGAATAGTGTCCAACACTTCCTGGTAGCACCAAAATATGGGGTGCACATATAGTAGGAATCTCTAAGGGAACACGAACCAAGGATTTTAGTTCATTATAATGAATTCTATGGGAGGAAGAACGTTGGGAATCCTGTACCAAGGAAAACAAGAAGAAAGATTGATTCTTTAAGATATCTCAGTCCTTTTGAAAATATAATGGAGAAATGCTTTAAGATATGGTTTAGATTTTCCATTATAGGAAGATCTGGTCAATATTATACATTTTTACCAAGTAATGTCACTAAAAACCTCAAAAAAATTTAGATATCAGTTATGATATTTGAATCAGACTTAAATCCTTTAAAAACAGGCTTTGAATGCATTTTATGTAAAATATAATATCAAAGGGGTGAAACTATTAGAAGATAAAAGCATTATTCACGAGTCACTATTGGAGGAGTCAACATTTGGTGAGCTACCATTGGGTGAGTCAGGATTTAGGATTACCTATTCACAATTCACCATTCACAAGTCACCATTCACGACTCACCATTATTGAGTCACCATTGGATGAGTCACCATTGGATGAGTCACTTTGGATGAGTAACCATTGGATGAGTCACCGTTGGAGGATTCTCCATTGGAAAGATATGTTGTTGAAATGAGCTACCATTGGAATGAGATACCATTGAAATGATCTACCATTAGAATGAACCACCATTGCAATGAGATACCATTGGAAAATTGGTTTTTTGGAAAACTCTTTAAATGAGTCACCAATGCCTCCTAGAACACCTCAACCCCAGATTTTCACAAAGGAAGGTACCCAAGAGGGCTGGGCCACTACATCAGAAACCTATAAAAATATTTTTGCCCATGGGAATCCAAAACCAACCCAGAGAGGAAACTAAAAAGGGGTTGCCCAAACTGCCAACTTGTAAGATACCTCTCAAGGATCTCGCCACCACAGGAGCTCAACTGCTTTATAAAAGGAACAACACGAAACCATGCACCAACCACAACCACCTCCTAAACACTATAATTGGGTATATTCCCCTCAAAAGAGACAAATACACATCAATAAACAAGAGAAAAACATTTCATAATGGAAAGGGTCTATAACCACCAAATGAACAACATTTCTAGAGAAGAGATAAACATAAAATAACTCAAGGCACTGAGAACATATCCAAGAATCATGTTCCCATGTACTCTCCTCTACACCACTATTCTACCACAAGACATGAACCAAGGAGATAACACACCGGCACAACACCTTCTCCTTGCAACCCTAGATCACTAAAGGCCACTCCTTGAAGGTCGCATCATTGTCAACATCGATATCGCTCGAATAATTGATGCGAGAGTCACAATGAAGATAACGATGGAGCTATGACACATGAAAAACATCTTGGATCCAGCTCATGTGTGGGGGAAGTGCTACCCAATATTCCATAGATCCAACACATGAAAACAACTTGTAAGGCCCAATAAACCTAGGAGAAATCTTACTCCCACAACTAACCCCTTACTTCCCAAGATAGATAGTCACCTTTAAAAAAATGTGATCCCCACCTTCAAACTCCATATGTCTCCTCCTACGACTGACATAGGACTTATTACGATATTGTACTGCCTTTATCCTTTAAAAAATCACCTAAACCATATTTATCATATTTTTTACAAGTTTTGTCATGAGAATTGCTGCCTCACCTACCCCAATCTAGCACAATAGAGAACCGAAAGGTCATCTATACAACGCTTCAAACGGTGCCCTACCGATGCTGGAATGGAAACTATTGTTCTATGAGAACTATACCAAAGGTATTTACCTTATCCACAAACCTCCAAAATTGATAACACAAGAGAACAACATGTCTTCAAGAGTTTGGATAGTCTATTCTATCTGACCATCTGTTCGAAGATAGAAGTAGGGTTATGGAATAGATAAGAAAAAAAATCATTTTGGAGAACTCTCCACACCCTATAGGTAAAATGAGGATCTTGATCAGAAATGATCATCCATGAGACTCTTTGAAGACTTACCACATCCTCCAGATATTACCTTGATAAAACCTCCACTGAGCACAACTCCACGATTTCTATGAAGTGGGATGATTTCATCAAATGATCCACTACCCCTTATATAGCATCATAGCCACCTTGGGATCAAGGTAAACTAGTAATAAATTCCATCATGATTTTCCTCCACTTCCATCGAGGAACTTCTAATGGTTGGATAAAACCACCAGGACCACAGTTCTTGGCCTTCAACTTCTAAAAAACCAAACATCTAGAAAAAATCTCTATAACTGCATGCTTTAGTCTAAGACACCACCTCACAAATTTTGGAACATCTTTTTCATGATAGGATGTACTGGTAAAGGAGAACTATGTAACTCCCTAAGAACTATCTCACACATCTCTAAAGGAATGAAAATCCTTCTTTAAAAAAACTCAGTGTTGTTTATCCTCAAACCAACCATAAAGGTAATCTCCACAATCAAATTCATCTCATCAAACCTCCACCTCAAGATCACCCAACTCGGAATCTTCTACCTTCTACACCTGATTTGAATATACCATAATCTGAAAAAGACAACCTCTTACCCCAAATTCTCCCATATCTAGATGTAATGTTGAATGTTCTTCCATAACTCTCTTGGAATCACCTAATTCATGCACTCCATCACTACATGAAATCCTGATCAGCGCATCAAATACAACATTCCCCTTCTAGGTGTATACAAAATTTCAAAGTAATAATCCTATAAGAACTCCATCTACCAACGTTTTCACTAGATCAAGTCATGATGGGAGAAAACGTACCTCAAACTCTTATGAATGATGAAGACCAAAAAAATTCTTACAAATGAGGTAATATCTCCACAATTTTAGGGAAAACACCAATACTGCCAAATCAAGATTGTGGGTGGAATAGTTTTTTTATGGGGATGCAACTTTAGAGAACCATAAGAAATGACCAATATCTACTACATCAAAACACAAACTAACCCCATACCTGAAGCATCATAGAAAACCTCAAACTAACCTCCTTCTCCTGGTAGAAAAAGAACCTAAGAACTAGACAACTTCTTATTTAGGTACTCAAAAACCTCATGAAACTGACCAATCCACACAAATTCCTTATCCTTTCTAGTCAATGATGTTACAGGAGTATCAACCTAAGAGAAATTGGCTACGAACCTTCTATAATATCCAGTGAGACCAAGGAAACTTCACAACTCTTCCACTTTCTTGGGGCAAGCCCAAGACCCAACTACTTCAATCTTGATGGATTCATAGCTACTCCCTACTGGGATACAACATGCCCAAAGAAATGGACATCTTAATCCCAAAACTCACACTTCGACAACTTACCAAACAACTATTTTCAGAGAAGATCTTCCAAAATGGAATGCATATTCTCTTCATGATCCTCCTTGGATGTGGATTGCACAAGTATTTAATCGATTAATATCACCACAAGATTATCCAAGAACCCATGGACCAAAAATTTCATCAACCCCATGAATATAGATTGAGAATTCATCACATCGAATAGAATCATAACAAACTTGTAATTCCCATAAAAACAATGAAAAACAGTCTTTAGGATATTCTCATCCTTCACATGCATCTAATGATTTCCTGACCAAAATTTTATCTCCAAGAACCAACTTAAACCTTTCAATTGATCAAATAAATCATCAATCCATAGAATAGGATAGTGGTTCTTCACTTTCACTTTGTTTAAGAGATGATAATCAACACAAAACCAAAAAATGTCATCAGAATTCTTCAGAAAAAAAATCGGTGCACCCCCTAGTGACACAATCAGTTAAAAAAACCACACTGAAAAATACCATAGAGCTACATATGTAAATCTCACAACTCATAAAGAAACATACTATACTGAGACATTGAGATAGGAGAAAAACATTTCTATACTTCAATCCGTAACTTGATCTATCATCGAGGGTTTAATTCTATAACCTCTTCTGGAATACATCAGAGTAATCTACTATGAACCTAGGAAACACCAACTATTGAATGTCTGAAGAACTTAGAATCAACTCAGGAATCAAGGAGGACTAGTATGGAACACACCTCTGACCCATCCAAGGGTCTCACTTGCCAAAAAACATTGATGGATCTCCATTAGCATTGAAGAACACCAACTACCTACATAATAATTCCATGATATCATAAACTAAATAAAACCAATCCATGTTTTAATATGAAATCATATGGTTGTATTCACAATCTTAGGAATTATCACCAATAGCGTTGCTTCCCCAACACTAGATCACAATCTCTACATACTTCAAAAAAGGTTGATCGACCTACAACTTGCATAGTAAATGCCAGGGGCACTGAAATCCTCTCTTCCTCAAGTCCCATGAGATGGAAAAGGGTAGGTGATATGAAGAAGTGCTTATCTCCCAAATCAAAAAAGGAATTCACCCATCCAAGACCTACTCCACGACTTCTCTAACCCTTATGGAAACCACCTCCATGGTCTCGCTCTACTCTATGAGGATGGAGAGAATCCCTGGGTAATCCTTTACCTACACCATATGCCCTAGAATGATACAAATCTAGTTTAACTAGCTACTACACCCACAGTTGGAACTTCCATAATGGAGGAACCTGGAGCAGAACACCTGGAACATGTTGACTAGTTAGAAAGGTAGGCTACTCATTCCACTGATGACCTCAACATTCACAAAAAAAAAACACTTAATCCATTATAATATGATTAATTTCCACTTCATCAAGAAAAACAAGATATTGAGGGATGAGACCTACCCCTGGAAGAATGAAAAAACTTATTCCCTAAAAACAGGGAACCCCAAACCACAACTCTACTTCGCGAGGAATCCTGACGACTCCACTCTCGTGACAATCTGGTTCTGGATAACATTATATAGGTGGAATCTACGCTCACCAACACCTCGAGATATGTATTAAACATAAATGGGGTGACCTGGTGCTAGATATCTAGATGAAAACCATCATCAAAATTCCACACATTGGCATCCTAATCATGATATAGGTCTGATGAATATCATAAAGGTTCCCGAAATAGATCCTGAAGTCCTGTACACTAGAGATTCCATGCTGAAGGGCTAGAAGCTCCTAGAGATTGGCCGCCTTCACAGTCTAAGAAGTAAACTTGGATCTAAAATAATCTTATAAAATCTTCTGTGACACTATCGACTCCTCAAGATACTTGAGAAATAATAACCACTACTACCTCGCTGCCCCATGCATCATCATCACAACCAACAATACCCAATGATCATTCCAAGAACAAATAAAAATTAATTATATCTCAACATTCTCTAACCAGTATTACTTGAATAAATTTAAAATGTATCCCTCATACTTCTGTAGACTCAGGAGATGAAACTCTCAAAGTGTCCTCATTTAAGTTTCTTCATCATCAACCTCGACACTACAGTGATCTACTGCTACAACCTACTAAACATCTTCTACATGAATCCGGCGAGGACTTCGACCTGGATCCATACATGAAAAAGGAAATATGATTAGATATCATAACCCTAGAATATGGAATACATTAACATTAATTAATTTTTTTCTTATATTCAGCTTAGGTTAACCAATACCAAGGTTTACCCATTCATACATAGGTGCAAAGAAGAATGATGCATGATCATTTCCTAGGTTTCTACCATAAAACCAATATCACCTCATTTAGTATCCACTATAAACTTAATGGTCCATTAATAATATCATAGGGGGCCCTAAATACCTATTTCTCAACTGGTCTCCCATTTTTTCATCTCTTGATAAAATTAGCTGACACTGTTTTCCTACCAACACATGCACCCTCACTTGTGCCTAACTCCAAACTCTATCCTATCCCTCAATCAAAAATCTGATATGACTATTTTACAACCCCTTCCCAACAATGTGTACTACTCCTATGATAGAAATTGGAGAAGGGAGATAATGAACCCCGAGTCCTGCCTCCTGTAGTCCTAGGGTTGGAAACTCGCATTGAGGGTATAGAAAACACATTGATGGAAGGCATTATCCTCTAAAAGAAAACATGCAGAAGAGAGAGATAATATAGACACCAACAAACTCGTTCTCATACTAAAAGTAAAAGAAACCCAATTGAACAAATGAAATTTCATAAGAACTACTACAAATGAAAGGGAATATTGAAACTACCTAACGAAAGTAAAAAATAGTAGTGACCATGAAGATCAATCAGCTCCTGCAAAACCCCAAGATTTTAGTAACCAGCCAAAACTTCAACCTACTCCAACTGACCTGAAAAATAGTTTATATAACATAGGGTGAGTATAATAGTATTATTAGTAGGATCCTCCCCAAATATTCTCATGAAAAACTAAAGAAATCATGCTAAAGCACAGTGAAAAATGAGTAAAAATAAATCATCACCTAAATATGTATACAATGTTTATAGCCTCACCATGGACACTCTATAAAATTATTTCATACAATAGTATATAATATAAAAAATAATGTCAAGTTAACCCCACTACCACTTACCCACTGCTTTGCCTCTTATCCTCAGTGTCACACGACCTGAGAATATTTCTTCCAAAAGGATTGCCTGAAGACACCTAGGAGAAGCACCACATCATGCACACCATGAAATGAATCCACCAAAAATACATAACCAAATGTAATTATGTAGTTTTTTGGGGCATCAACATCTCATATAATGTGTATCATACATCATCTATTACACCTCAAGCCTTCACAACCCATACACCAAGTAAGAATCCTCAATCCATCATATCCTATACATGTTATACCTATAGTAGTCCTAAAGAAACAATATCCATAATATATATGTGTGAAATAACCACAAGACGTTACAACCCTCTACACACATATATGGGGGAAAATAGTCATGCATACTATCACAAATAACTATAAAGATAAGATAGAAGATCCAAAGGGGGTAGTCAACCATCTATCATCCCATTTGAATGTTGGGGAAAACACACCCCCTGGGGATAAGAATCCTTAGGGTGTCAGTTTCCCTAACCAACAGGGTGGAGTAGTGTATAAAAACAAAAAAAGTACATAATATAAAATTTATCAAATCCACAACATGGGAATAATCTAGTCTTAGACTCAACTGCAGATAACGTCTCCTGGACTCCTAGTTGACACTACTATGACTAGATATCCTATATGCACACTACCATTTAAAGAGATCTATTAAGTTACATTATACCTTTTTATCAGTTTCACTTTATGTTAATTAAATTCTTTAAAAATTAATTAACCATTATCAATTACACATTACATTTCATGATCCATGCCCTCCAGGCATAACCAAACCGGGTCAGAGGCTTCTCAGAATCACAACCTCAACATTGAAACCCAACAATCTCCAAACTGATGGGGTAAACATAATCTATTAATTTATTTTACACCATTAAAACTTTCCATATTTCCATATTTATAGGTATTATAGGGAAAAAATCCTATGATACCAAACACTAGGGGATAAATACAAAGAGTAGGTGAACTACCTGTCCAGTCTCTACCACCAGTTGCAGGAGCATGGACCCATCCATCCCCGAGAATCTAAACACATAAATCAAGTGAAATAACCCAGATGTGTCTGCCTCTTTTGGAAGGAGGGTAAGAAATACCATATGCCTCAAGAAGTGGGAAAATTAAAGCGTATCAGAAAAAAATCAATAAAAATCCAACATTCATATCAATGTGTAACCCCAAATTTAACATGTTTTATCATATATGGTGTTCTCCTAGAACCCCATGCATAAACCAATGTATCTCACCACTCTAGGAATCAACTACTACCACAAAAACTGGGCCTCCCTGCCCCACATACCACAACAATACTCTAGGCTCATCCATCCTAGGCTTATATCACATCACAAGTAGTAGGAAACAAACAATCATAGAAACTATATCTTGTCCCTAAAAAAGTAATTAAACATTCACACAAAATGATATATTACCACTAAAATGAATAAGGAACATGTCCTTTACAACAGGCGGGTAACTCAGACCCCATAAGGTATTACATTTATCACACAACCGGTTCATTATTCCATCTTGAATTAACTATTTCATTATTCACAGGTTCCAACCATGGGGAACCTAAGCAAAAAAAATATCACAGCCTATCACAAATTAATTAAACAGTTAATTTAACATGACTTTATTTATTTTATCAACAAGAGTCAATAATCTTTAGGTTCATTAACCAATTAAATTAAACATGCAAACTGTATCAATTGATTATCATAAAATTACAACAACAATTGGTTTCATTAACATGACTCTTTAAATAGTTAGCCAATTAATTATCAATTAATCATAGAATTAAATTCATTACCAATTAAAACAATAAAAAATGATAAACATCATGGCATAGATATTACACTATCTAGTAAATCTAGAAGAAACAACATCGCTAAGAAATCAGTATAAATTCTTTAATATGGTTCAAATATTTATTATTTCAATTTAATTTCAATCCAATAGGAAAAATCATGTTATCTATATTGTTGCATGTAAATATATAGATAAGTAGATAATACCCTACCTAAAAAGGTCTTCAACATTCTTTTCAAGAGAATGACCAACACAACTAATCACGATCACCTCTCCTACAATGACTGCATCCACTTGAGGATGTCGTGGCACAATTGTATAAACCAAAAACCATGAAAGATCTTTTAGAATCATGGAGATCACATGAAATCACATGTTAAGGAGAAACATAAGGAAAATTGATCTAGGAACCAATAGAAATGGAGGTATAACATTACTTATATTTAATATTGATCGATACTTCCTAGTTGCACCAAAACAGGGTATTCACAAGTAGTAGGATACTCCAAGGGAACATGATCCAAGGATTTTAGTTAGATCACATGAGTACTATGATAGGAAGAACTCTAGGAATCCCATACCATGGAAAACAAGAATAAATAATGAGCACTGAATATTTATCAACCCTTTTGAAAATATAATTGAGTTGCAGTTTAAGATACTATTTAGATTTTCCATTAAAGGTGGATCTGGTCAATCATACACATTTTGACCAAGAAAAGGCACTGAAACCTTTGGAAAATTTAGATATGAGTTGTGGGTTTTTATTCACCCTAAAATCCCTTAAAACATGGATTTGAATGTGTTTTACATCAAAGATAATATCAAAGGGGAGGAATTCTAGGAAGCTAGAAACACTTTTCATGAGTCATTGTTAGATGAGTCACCATTGGATGAGTCACCAATTAGTGAGATACCATTATGAGAGTCACCGTTCGCAAGTCTCCATTCATGAGTCACCATTCCTGAGTCAAAATTCATGAGTCACTGTTCATGAGTAACCATTAGCGAGTCACCGTTGGACGAGTCATCGTTAAAAGAGTCACTGTTTGAAGAGTCACCATTGGACATGTCAATTTTGGAAGAGTCACCATTGGATGAGTCACTTTTGGATGATTAACCATTAGATTAGTCACCATATGAAATAGATACCATTGTAATGAGCTACCATTGGAATGATCTACCATTGGAATGAGCTATAGTTGGAATGATCCATTTTTGCAATGAGTTACTTTTGGAAAATTGTATTTTTAGAAAATTCTTGAAACGAGTCACTGCTATCTCTTAGAATAACTTGACCCCAATATTTACACAAATAAATAGACTAGAGAGGCCTGGTCGATTGCAAGATCCTTGATTGAAATAGGATGATGGGATGTCGGTTGCTCCTTTCGTGGATTCCTCATCAGAATTCATCGCCTAGTTCAGTCACCCATATAGATTAAGATATTGTTCATGAAACTATTCCCAGTGCCATCTCTTTGCGGAAGATTTTAAATTATGGTGATTTTGTTTGGATATTCCAAAGGGTCAAGTAAGGTCAGCAACCTTTTATCAGAAGAGTGGTCACGTTGGGCATCACTAGCATGTCTGGATTTTGGATGATTGGTACACCTGAATTCTCTCTTATTAGAAGGCTTCTCAAGGGTGAAAAAGATCAAGGCATCCCATGTCGATTATAGTGTAGTTATGATAGAGGCATTTATCTATGGTATTCCCCTTATTCCAATGTTTAACATGGGGTATTCTACAAGATTAACATATTACAAAGACTAATCAAACTAATCATAACACTTATGAAAGTTGGTTAGATATGTACATCTCATGGAGGGAGCACCTGTAGGATTACAATATAGATAGATTAGAACACCCAATGAGGACATACCTGGGATGGAATGTCCCAAGGAGAGATGGTTTTACACCATTAAGGATGATCATGACATCACAATGGTCAGATCAGTGATGTTCATCACAAAAATGGGAACACTAAGGTTTACCATTAGCTGGGGTTGAACCTCAGGGAGTCTTTTTATGTATCATGTTAATAATATAGGAATAAAAAACCATGTAGTTCAAATGGATGGGTTGGGGCTTACAGATGGTTAGATGACCATCTTAAGAGGGGCACTCTTGGTTGGATGGATGCTATGTGCAAGGCTTATGCATGGTTAGATACCCCAAGTGATTCTAGAAGTAGCAAGGAAGTTAGTGGCATGATATCATAGGGATGTGGAATCCTGGGTAAGAAACATGATGTATGATGGTGGACGTGTCAAAGGATGATGATAAATAATGTTGAGCTGACGTGAAGGTGACAATTGTAGGATTGAACCTCAGGGATGCTTCATACGTATACCAATGGTTGGGAATCAAAGTCCATGTAGTTCAGGATGGAGGCATAGAATCGAGGTCTACACAAAGGGCATCGACCCAGAGATGTATTAGTGGATTATGTGTGGTTAGAAGCCCCTCGTAAGAGGACCATTATCAGTTAGAGGAGTATGGTGAAGTGCATGGATTTTTCATGATTAGCTGCACCAGGTTGATCAGAACACCTCATGGGGGAGGATCCATGAGATGCATCCCAAAAAGAGAATATTCCACATCAGGATGGTACATCCCTAGAAGGGATCACTAGAATTTATTGATGGTTGGGATTAAGCTTTAGAGAGGATTCCAACATACCCAAAAGGGACCAAAACCAACGTAGTTTAGTATAGAAAAATGGGAAGGTAGTTTAATATCGCGTGGGAAAAAAGTGAGATGATGGGAATTAGTTGGATTAGGTGGATTGTAGAGAGTGAGGGGCATGAAACTCAGAGAGGCTCCCTATGTACCATGTTTGAAAGGAAAGGATCAACGCCCATGTAGTTCAGAAATAGGGGCATGGGGATTACACATGGATAGCGGTCCAAAGTCATGCTAGAGTTTACATGTAGTTAGAGGCCCAAAGAGGATGTCATGGTCACTATCACTCTAAGCCCACATGAGTAATGCTCAGTGTGAGAAACAAGGGGTAACAACAAACTTGACTATTGTGTTGAAAAAGGTGTAACCAAAAGGGATGGTGTGGGGCTTACACATGGCTAGCATCCCATGGAAATATAGATTAGGGCCTACTCAAGGAGAGAAGACTAAGGAAGTGGTTCAGGGATTACATGGAGACTTCCTGAGGCACACATGGAACTGAAATCCCAAAGGGAGAGAGAGAGGGAGGGTGATGGTTCCAATCCCCTTTTCTGGTCCTATTGGTTCTTTCCATGCATGTGGTGACCATAGTTTAACCTATGCTATTGAGGATGTAGGAAATTGGCAGTTTAACATCCTAGAGATCAAATGATGAGGACTCACTCCTCATCCCTTGGACATACATAACATGTAACAACCCACATTTGGGGAAGGGAAGATACAAGAAATTACCTATAGGAGTGAGGTGGAGGACTAGTCAATTGAGGGGTCCATGTTAGAACATATATGAGAAGAAGCAATAGATGATGGCATACCTATGAGGATAATCATAAGGTAGGGTAACACAATATAAAACACCGTATGTGGGACCCTTAAATTACTTCACACAATCTTGGATGGTCATGCGGGATGTGGGTTCACAAAGGTAGGGGGATCGACAAGAGGATATTCATGAATTAAGGGTTCTTTATGCATGAATGAGGCTTCATGAAGGAAGGGTTCTTCAAGAAGGAAGGGTCTTTATAGACCATGACCTTGTCGATGTGAAGATATCATTATTAGAGGAGTGTTATATGAAGGAATAATTCTTTATGGAGCCTTGAGAAACATGAAGGGGTACATCCTTTGCAAAGGGTGGAGGGCTTTGAGATAGGAATCCCTACATGCTAGAGCCTTTAAGAATATAGTAAATCATAGTTTTTGATGATTTAGTACCTTGTCTGACCCATTTTTTTACGGGTTCATGATGCTGGGGAGATTCATGAAATGGGAGTTTGAATGGAGAAAGGTCAGGGTATCAATGGTTATGTGGGGGGGGGGGGGGGTCACCTATTTATAGGTTCTGAGGTTCATGTGGTTAGCCTCAAAGAAAAATGACTCCACAAAGGAAATACTTTCGTGCGGGTAGTGGAGGGAGAATGCTCATGGTGCTCACCATGATGGAAATGGTATAGCATGGAGGACACACATTCACACAAGGAGTTTAGGGAGAATGATCATGGTACATGATGTGAATGGAATGTGACATCATAGAGTACATAAGTTCATGCATGTAGAGGAGGGAGGATAATTGCGGTGCTCATCATGGAGAAAATGTGACACCGTATAGGACATATGTTCACGTGGGTAGCAGAGGGAGGACGCTTGTGGTGTTATCCATGGAGGAAATGGGATGACACAGAGGAAATATGTTTGAACATGTAGTGAATGAAATTTCACACCACAAAGGACATAAATTTACATTGTAACCATCAACTTTATTCGTGGTCATGCTAGCGCAGGATCCCTATAGAGGAGCTATGAGAAACAGACCACTTTAATGGATTTTTGGGGATTCTGAGGCCATTTGGGCCTAGAAGAACTTCGAACCGGCTGTGGATTTGTCCATATATATTTTTTACATCTTCAGTGGAACAATTTTTTGCACCAACAACTATATCCTACTATTCCATGGAACAACACTAGACATTCCACCCCACAACCACACACCACCATAGTGCATCCTACTATAGAACCTATCATTTTTTCAAAGACATTAAACATATATGAATGAAAAAAATAGACAAAAATAATAAGGAAACAAAATAAGTATGGTAATTATTACATAAAAGTGGTAATGGGATGTTACACAATTCCAAAGCATAATGAAACTATAACAAAAAAACCCTTACCTTGAGTTTTACTTACTTCAAAACTACTATAGAATCATTTATAATAAATGTAAATTAATTACAATTTAGTACATGTGTAATTAAAATAATAATAATACCATATAATATCCATTTACAAAATTTCAACACCCATTTATTATTTATTCCATAATAAAACCCTATTTTAGGTGTTAACTTTTTCCTTTTACATTGGAATTTTGATTCGATAGTTTGAGTTTTTGTAAGTTGAAAAACTATCCCATCATCTCTAAAATTTAAATCATGATATAATCATCACACATAAAAATTATATAAATTTCTATAATAATTGATACAAGGTATTTATAGATAAATGATTTACATTATTAATGGAGACAGTTGGCCATACACACGAATGATTGTTGTTTTCAATTTTTGATAGATGAAATAAAAGAAAGGTAAATTATAATTCACCTTCACAGAATAATTATTTTATATATATATATATAATATTAATTAAATATATCTTTAAAACCATCCATGTTAAAATTAAAATGAAAAAAGCATATTGCTTCATAGAAGTGGTAATCCGCACATATGTAAGAGCAATCAAATGGATTGTAATCCAATAAGATAGATGTGATATTATAATCAAGGATCAAATTTTATTATAAAATATTTTATTTAATTTTTAAATCCATCATAATTACCATACATGAAATATGTTGATTGGAAATAAATTGTATCGCTATGTGTAGGTGGTAGTCCAGACATACACATGATCGATACTTTCAAATCCCATTTGATAGAATAATGTGTGGATAATAGTTATTAAATAATAATAAAAATAATAAAATTTTAATATATTTAAGAAAATTATGTTATTATTTTATAAAGAATACCACATAATTAAAGGGGTGGGAGAAGAAATAAATTTAAAGAGTTTGAGTTGGATGAATATCTATTGTTCAGTTATTCGCCTTTAGAACATTTCTTAAATATCTGTGGAATGATCTTCTAAAAATCATAAACACCACGCTTCAAAGATATTTAAGTCTATAATGATGATCATGTTTGTGTAACTACGTTTCTCTATATTGTGGTAAGAAAGAGAGAAGTGGTTTCCATTTATAATGGACTCAATGGATACACTTTGAATTACTAATAGGATTAAAATATAAGTAAGACATTTTCAATAGAAATGATTCTAAAATGGATATATATTTTCAGAAAAAGTATATATAGAAGAAATACCATCAACCAATTAAATTATGATGGGTTTCTATCTCATTTTAAAATTTAATTTTTTTTATTATCCACTTCATTAATAATTATTTTCTTAAACTGAGGTAACTACTATTTCAATAATAAAGGGTTAAAATATTACATAGATGGTACTATTTTACTCCTAAATAGAAAAGGGATGAAATTTCAGACTATATCATATCATACTTGAAATATTTATATATTTTAATGATTTTCAAATAATTTAATAAAATATTAATTTTCATAAAAAATAATTAATGTCATTTTTGACACTATTAATTAAATTTGAAATTAAATACATCAATATTGTAATTTAATTCGAATATAAAGATAAAAAAATCCAAATTATATTATATTTATCTAATAAATTCTATGGATATAATAATTCATCAAATTTTTATTACTTTTAATATTTTTAAAATGATAAATTTTAACTTTTTCATATATTGAATAAATACTGTGTCCATGTTGCGTAAGAATTTAATATAATTATTCAATAACGAAAATTTAAAAATAATTACTTTGAAAAAAATTAATGGAGTGATATTTGGTATTTAATCTTTTCATAACTAATATAAAGCTCATACTAAAAGAAAATTGAACCATGTGTCCAAATATTTTATATTTTGATAGAATTAGAATAAATAGACTCATATCATCAGATAAATTAAATTGTTAGAGAAATGTTTCATCCTTATCTCAATTTGTTCCCATATTTTACCTATTTTACGCTTACTGATGTCATAAAAATTTCCAATGGATACTGTTAAATTTAATAAAAAATAAAAGGGCACTATTTTCCAAATTTGGTCTTCATGATAAAATTAATGAATCCATTTTTTTGAGATTCAATTTTAATATGTGGTTTCAATTAATTTTAAAATAATAACACATATCTTTATGAAAACCATATTATGAAAAATAAAATTTTAGTCATAAAATTAGATTTATTATTATCCCATGCCTAAAAAATATTAGATGAATGTTGAAATATTGTATTGAATATATAATATATTAATTGAATTAATATCATTCCCTAATAAGGAATAATTTAAATAATTAAGGTAAAACACACTATGGGCAAAAAAAATTTTTTGATTGAACAACACCTATTATCATTTTAAAATTTTTTATTATCATTTATTTTCCATCAATAACAAATAAATTTATTTTATATATATTTATATCATAAATATTTTACAATCTATATTTTCCTATTCATACACAGCAATTTAAATGCTTGGTTTTAAAGATATACAATATTGTGGTTCATTTTGTCTCAGGGTTGGGTCTATCAAAAATTATTATGAAAAATTAATTTTAAGAAGAATATAACATAAAATATTGTAGTGTTAATGGTTTAATATAAACCAAACATGGTTATCATCTATTAAAATAATAAAAAATATATTTTAATATGAATTATCCTATAAATTTCCCCCTATAATTTCATACTATATGTGAAATATGGTCACACTCATAGTGCATGAGAGTGATGGATGAGATATATTTCAATGAACTACTGTTAAAATTACTACCCATAAATGAATCTATACCAAATTAAAATCAAATTTTAGTTTATAGACATGGATGTATATATAGGAAAATAAAAAATTTATATCATAGAATATATTTAGTATGTTATCCACTTCTTTGGCCTATCTAAAGTGTTTTCATAAAAGTTCTACATTCATAATCTCTAAATATTAATTAAAATCTAATCTGATATGAATTATAAGAACCTGAACTTTTTACACATCAATATTACATTTTTTTAGATGAATATTCAATACATAAGATTATGATCCAGGTCATAACCGTAAAACATTAGGTTATTTGGACACTAGTTATAAAAAAATCATATTTAGGAAAAAACATCATCATCTATTATTATTTTATTTAATAATTGTACCATTCATGACACACCATACTTAATTCCTTTATCATATCCTAACAAAATAAAATCTAAGATAGGGTTATCTCAACTTATTAGTAAGGTTAAACATGGGTGATATCAATCGATGATCATATGATAGCTTAAGATAAGAATACGGGTATTAGATCTTGGCCTTAATATACAATATTCATAACCAATCTATAATGGATCATATAAACGAGTTAATAAATAAAACATTATCATTTCAAAGGAAATTAATAAAAATGTGAAAATACATCATAAATAAATCTTGACACAAAAGATCAAATCATAATCATGTCATAAAAGCATGGAGAAATCATATTTATAGAGGAAATTTCATTTGTAAATGTCAACTACTGATACCATAAAATCATTTTTAATTAGGAATGAAAATCTATTTCCCATTACATAATATATAAGGAATCATAACATATTTATAATGATGTATCAGTGTAACACCCCGACCCCAGTTACCCAGAGTTGGTGAAATATTACATAACATTGGCATGATCATAAGAGATCAAGTCTCGAAAGACCGATTAGTTTAGTAGACTTGGAAGTACTAGATACATACATATGTTTTACATTACATTATGAAATGGAAAAAACAACAAAAATGTTTCCACTTTGAACACAATAATATCCCTTAGCCTATTCTTGTAGGTTAATTGTAATATACTTTTTCGTATCCTGGGAAAAATAAAACATAATAAAGGGGTGAGCTCAGATTCTCAGTAAGGATAAAAATATAGCGGAAACTATCATAAATTAACATAAATATTTAAGGAAATGTATTAGAATAAAACACATTCCTTTTAAACTTAATATTCAGTATAATATGGAAAAGATAAATCAAATAATGCAATTTACTTATTTACATGGATATTCTACTTGTCGAATAATAACATGTAAAATTAATTGCTAATTTCATAATGATGGAATGCATAATGTCAGACATCATAACCACACAGTCAAGCCCTCATGCCAAGACTACAAATAATATTTTTTCAAGGCCTCATGCCATGACACTAGTTTGTTTCATGAGACCTGCCAATGATTCAAGGGGCTATAGAGGGCCCCTACCATCACTTACCAAGTCCAATGCCTTCCTTAAATTAAAAGGTTGAAATATAATATAAACATTCGTATTAAAAAAAGCATACGAAATGTCAATACTTTAACCATAAATAATTAATGGTATAAAAATAGCACATCCAAATTCAAACATATCACAAAACCTTCAATATAATATGGAATATTGTATCATAATAAATCAACTTCAAACAAATGTAAAATCCAATGAAAGATGTTGACATAGATGAAATAAATCCAAAAACTATTTGAGTGAAATATCTCTTTCTGCTTTGTATTAATTTAAAAGTCACATTATTATAAAAGAAAAAATTTATTTTGAAAATATTCTTATAAGCTTTTAAGGTAATATTTGAAGGTATTATAATGGAAGAAAATGGACGCACCTGCTGTATAAGTTAAAAAAACATTCTTTCCTTAATTTTGTTGAAAAGGTAATAAAGTACCTTGTTTGGAAAATGACAGAAAGATTACTTTAATTTTTTTTATTAAAAGTAAAACAAGGGTATAAATGACTTTAACCCATATTCTATGAAATAGTAAAAATGTTTTGAAATAAATTTTTTAAGAAACACGGATATGGATGATAAAGAGGTCCCAATAGATACTCACGCATAAACAACCTCGGATTATAAAAAGATTGTAAAATTAACCATTACATTGTAATTTTCATTAGTTGAGGGTAAATTAACCTCCAGTATAATGGTGAAATCATTGTTATTAAATTATAAAATAACCACATACATAAATATGATATCATATATGATCTTCTAATATTTCTTTTTTAATGATATTTCAGTAGTATCATTATTTTGGGTGTTAACTGATTTGTTTTACTTTATATGTTTTATTACGTTAGTCATGTTTGTTATGGATAAGATTTATTTTATTCATATACATAATGATATAAAGTTCTTTAAACATTATTTTTAGTCATAAAATGAAAATTATTCTTGAATGTTTACAATGGGGAATGAAATTTCATCGCATCGTGGAGACTATAAGCCGTACGTACTCACGAGAGACAATATCATTCTATTAATGGTGAAGTATTATGTAATTGGATGGTATATAAATAATAATTAACATGTTATATTTATTATTTACATAAGTTATACTCATTATTATACCCACTCAAATAATAAAGCGTTGAAAAACAAACTACACCACGACGTGGAGATAGTAAGCTGTACGTACACACGTATGGTGACATTGTAATTCATAAGATAGATAGAATAATGAATATGGTAGTACCATATTTATAATAAAATCATATTACCGGTAAGTTACTAGAGTTATTATTTTGGTATGGAAACAACAAAGAAAGAGGAAGTGGAAGAATAAAATAACTTTGAAAAAGGTGATGAAGTAATTACTTCTTCTTTGGGTTCTTCCTTTTGATTTGAAGAAAAGGGATCCTTAGGTTGTATTTATGATAACATTAAGGCCTATAGGTTAAATTTATGGTAGTTGGGAGGATATTTTTTCTGTTTTGGATGACTCAAATGTATTTTTAAGTGTGAAATTAAGAGAAGGGGAAGTACCGTTTTATAGGAGAGGTGAGGGTCAATTTAAGAAAAACTTGAAATATTATTTTATTATAAAATAATTTTCAGTTTTTAATGGTGATAAATGGATTTATTTCTATAATAAGTCAGGTATGTGTAGAAATAATCTCAAACTATAGGTTTTAGACATGTTTAGGTCACCATATTAACCTTATCTTTTAGATTTAACTCTTAGTTAAATAGTTTAACTTTTACCATGTCTTCTTGTATTATTATAATACATGGTTAATAAAATTACTATAAAATTCCTAGAGAACCAAAAGTGGTTAATTAATAAAATATATATAATTATATAAGCCCTTTTTCTGAACCTTATATTTTTAGAACTATTATATAATTTAATAAAATAGTATTTGTTTTAAAAACTCATTTATGTCAATTTTGACACTATTTGGTATTTGGTTTTTGTGAAAGTCATAAAAACTTTATCACTTCGAAAAAAATTTATTTAATCAACCCTAACATGTCATATTAACCTTAAAATTCATGAAAGGCATGAAAAGTCTCAATTTACATATATTTTAATATTTAAAATATCAATTATTATAATCATTCATTAATAAGGTTATAACTGCATCACCATTGTGTCATAAATAAATATAATTATTTAATTTATAAAAATTATAAATAAAATAAAATTATGTATGAAAGTGTTTTATATTTATAATGAATATTTATATATGAATTTATATTATGTAAAACTCTCTATTAAATTTTTTTAGTTATTAAAATTTGAATTTAACACTTTTAACTCTTCTTTAAATAAAATATAATATATGTACAGATCTAATCCAAGTGGATAAAAAAGGATTATATTTTATTCCTAAGGTTGATTTTGGTTGTAATAATCTTATCCAATATAATTAAGACATGTTCTGGAGTAATTATAATATCATTTTTACCTTTAATTACCCTATTTACTTTTAACCGTGGTAAATAAAATTCTAATGTTACTATTCACCAAAAATTATTTTTATCCTATTGAATCACATTTTACTTAATTATTTCAACCATGTCTCTTTTATTTTTGAAATTAAATTCACAGATGCGGTAAAATTACATTTTATGCAAATTTACAAATGTGCCTAGAAGGTGGGTAAATGACGTTAAATAGTTCAATAAATTTTATATATCTAATCTTATTATAAAATGACTCCAATGAATTAAATTGGACTAATATAGGTATTATGTATATATTTTTACTTTAAAATAAATTTAAATAAAAATAATAATTATTTAAATAAATGTTGGTTTTAAACAATAACGCAATGTTTTTCACTATTCATCAAAAATTGAATGTTTTCAGAAAAATACCAAAAATTCATCCTAAGTTAATTTTGATATTCCAAATCCAAAAATGAAGTCCATTTTGAAAAATAAAATTTATAAAATTTCAAAAAGTTAGTATTTCTATTCATAACTACCTTTTAAATGGCTAGTTTGATTGGTCGTGGTGTGCTAGAACTCGAAGTTGTGTACAACGCAAGCTATTGTATTATTCAAAGAGAAACGTACCATGGAAGATTGAGGTGTTAAATTCATTAATCCATAACTATTTCCCATATTGGAATAAGGACATTGACTACTTTCATGTCATTATCTCATAAGATATAAAACTTTACCAAATGCATTGGAAGGGATATATATTTATAGGGCCACCCATCAAATAATGAATACCATTATTATGTGATCCAAAAGATCATAAATTAGTAATAATAGTAAAACCAATGTAAATAAAATGGGTTTCATTAATATTTTATCATTATATCATAATATAACATGGGGAAAATAAACATGTTTCATAAATGTTACATAATAACATAATTAACCAATTTGAATGAAATTGGTTTTATATAATCATTTATAAATTTTCATCATTATAATTCATCCAATGAATAAAAGGGAATTTTATCATTAGATCATATCCCCACTAAATAATAATAACATCAATTTATTTCATTGTAGATGAAAATTCAATAAAAAGTTATATAGAATAATCCTTGAGGAAAATGCCCTTTTAAATTCAAAATCACCTATTTAAAATCATAAATTTCCTAAACTAATAAGGTAAAGAGTTTCTCTGAAAATAAACTTGTAATATTTTAAATTAATAATCCAATAATTATGTTTCCATTATTGAGGGATATTCTGGACATGTGGTATAGATTTAAAAAAAGTTAATATTCACATTTTTGCATAATATTCAAAAGCACTATGTTTGGAAAATGAAAAGAATATTTATATGAATTTTTTTATAAAAAGTAAAATATCAAAAAAAAAACTTCAAATAATCATATAAAAAATATAAAACATTCCAAATTTTTTTTCAGAGAAAATATGGACACTGATGAAAAATATTCCCGATCAAATAGTAAAATATAGTGGATTATCCCTAAAAAATTGTTACGAAATATTTAGAACTTAAAGTAAAAAAAATTAAAGGAAATATTTATTACCAATAAATAATTATTGAAAAATAAATTCATATTTACTTATCATATAAGGAACATAGAATTTCCCTAATATAAATTCAAGCATAAACAATCGTGATTGAAATGAGATTGAAACATAAATCCCTTACCCATGTTTTGTTTTTCTTTATATGTGTTTAAACATCATATTTGATAAATATTGTTTTATTTTTAATATATTATAGAACCATACTAATATATATAATATCATATATTATTTACTTATAACATTTTTCACCCATTTATCACTATTGTTTTATTAAAATCACTATTCTTGTTGATAACTACATCATTATTCATGTGTAATTCTTTTCGACATCCCAATCCTTATTCATAGATCCTAGTTACATCATATACATAATTTTATAAATGATAAAATTATAATAAATATTCAATATATATATATATATAGTTTTATACACAAATATATAGATATTAATATGAATTACACCGTTAATCGAGATGGAAGGAATTCCATACGCATGAACATTACATTTAATTTTAGATGAATGCAAGATAATAATGGTAAAAAATAATTCACCTTTCCTGAATTATTATTATATCATATATTTTTATATATCATATTTATTCATTAAATATATACCAATTAACACCCATGTAAATTAGAAATAAAAAATGAATTCTATCACATCATGAAGTTTTTACTCTACACATACACACAAGCGACATTATCTTTTTCCAAAGGATTGGAAAGTATAGAGGTAGATATTAAATTATAATTATATTTGAATAATTATATAATAAATATCAAATATAATATTGGAACCCATCATATTAACAATCCATGAAATATGGTGAAGGAAAATCAATTGTATCACTATGTGGTGGTGAAAGCCTACCTATACGCACGAGGGATACTTTCACGACTCATTTGATGAAATAGAGGTTGGATATAGGTGGTTCTAGAATCATAATAAAATTTTAGTATATTTATGATATTTAATATATTATTTCATGATGAATTAAATATATTTAGAGGTTGTTGAATAATAAATATATTGAAGGTGGTCGGGTAAGATGATTACCTCTTCTTTGGTAATCCGCCTTTATATCCCTTCTTGGAGGCCATTGTAATGGTATTTTAAAAATAAAAGTGAATATCATACATTCAAAATTAATTTCAAAAGTTATTTAGGTAGGTTTTGGTTGGGATATATGGCTCAATGTGGTTTAAATAAAAGAGATAATGGGTTTCCTTTAATATGGGAGGGAACAGACACACTTGAAATTACCTAAGGTGTTAAATTAATATATAAATATATCCTAATTGATATAATTAAAGGTTAATATGATTATGAGTTTAAATAATCTCATCTAATTAATTTTGGATATATTTTTGTTATTTTTTAACCTTAACTCATTGTTTTAACCCAAGTTAACGATTTTGACAATTACATATGTATCAATGTTTTTTACTTATTATTGGTCCATAACGATAAAATAAAGACAACTGATCCATAAATGGAACAATATTGATATTTCAATCCATAAAAACTCACTTTACAAAAAAAATTATTTTTTTGAATTTTAAATCATTTAAATTAGTATTTTTTATTATAAAAAAACATAATGCCCTTTTTAAATACATGAGATATTATAATAAAATATTTTTATAAATCATATAAAATGTTTCCAAGATGGCATATAATTTACTATAAGGAATACATGATCTTAATATAATCATAAAATATAATATTTATAGGTTCAGATATCCCTTTAAGCCTTACCTTTTGGTTTAAACCCTTAGTTAACTATTTTTAATCTTAACCGTGGTAATTAATTTTTTAATATGAAAGGGTAAAAATTTCACATATAAGTTAATAGTTGGATTATAAATAGACATGTATTGATATTTAAAAAAAATATATACTAATTTTACTCTTTTAACATCTTTATATATTTTAAAAAATATAATAAAATATATTTGACATAAAATACTATTAATTTAGTTTTGAAAACTATACACATTATTTTACATTGAAAATAACTTAAAAAATGTAATTTTAATATAAAAGTTCCACACTTATTTAATATTTTATATTTATCTACTAAATTCATTGTATAATTTACCTCACAAAAAAAAAATATTTTTATAGTTTTTAAAATAATTTATATTATTTTTTTTATTTCTTGGAATGCATCATGTTTGTTTGGAATAAGAATTTAAGGTAATTAATTCACTATGATAAATTTAAAATAAATTAAAATATAAAAAATTAATTCATAACTAAAACAAATATTCATAATAGAATATTATTTTTTATCCATCTCACACAATATTATCGATATTAAAAGATATAATGTGAAATTTTTTACTATATCTTTTACATAAATATTATAATGGTAAAAATAAATGTTAAATTGAATAAAAATTTAATATTTTCGAGTTTGGGATGATTATGGACATAAGAGACTCCTAAAATGAAATAAATTCAAGTTTTAGAATTAATTTTTATCCTTATCATCTTAGTTTTAACCTAATTATCCAATTTTTCTTTTTCTATTGTAGAAGAAATTTATCATGGTTACTATTCATATTTATCAAAAATAATAGGGGCCTAATTGACTCATTTATACCTCATGATTTCATATATGTAATATATTTTTAATATTAAATTTTTAGATATGGATGAAATTTATTGATTTAAATAACACCCAATGAAACAAAAAACAGTTTTCTTTTCTCAGAAAAATGAAATATTTAGAATAAAAATGTTCTTATATGAAATTATATCTTAAAATTGATTCCAATGAACATAATTAGTTCAATAATATTAAAAGATATCTATTTTTTCAATGAAATATTTTTTAAAAAATGAAACACTTTTTATGCTCGAAATAAAAATACATTTTTTCAATATAAATCAGTATTTTTCACTATTTAGTAAAAAATCAATATTTTTAGAAAAATTTAAATAATAAATATTAAGTTAATTTTGATAATATTATTATAAAATATTATATTCACCTTATAAAATACTTTTTTTAAATTTTAAAAATCAAGTATACAATTCTCTCATAAAAAACCATTTTAATGAAATCTTACTTTGATGAATAAAATAAATTTTCAACAAATTTAGTGTTTATCAACTAATAATTTATAAAAAAAATAGTCATTTATAACAATATATATATATTTAATAATTCCAATAATTCCATTCATACCAAATAACCCAATAGCTATTCTATAACATTAATAAATTAATAATATTTCATGGTTCGTTAAAGCTTGATGTTGTATGTTGTATACGATATCGAACATAATGTTATTTTAAAATAAGAGGGTGTTTCATTAATTAATATTTCTTGAATTTATGTAATAAAATAAATCTTAATAATTATTGTTTCACAATATAATAATATTCATCATTAACATATTAAATTCTAATATAATTTAACTCATATTCTGGATATACTTATTGTGTGACCTTATACACCTTTTTACAGTGGAATTAGGATAACATTCCTAAATTACAAGATTATTTCATAGATACACTACAAGGAACCCATATATAATGTTATTAATGTATTAATGAAAATAACCCAATATGAATATTTTTTTTTGTAATATAATACATTTTTCTTGATTTCCCATTAAACAAGTTGTATACTTGTGTCTTCAACCCATATTCATGATTTAAATTATTTGTGTATTTGAAATGAACACGTCGATGAAATATTATAGAAATGGATTTAATGATATAAATACATTTCAATAAAATGGCTATATATATAAACATTCATTAAATCAAAAGGAAATAATCATTTCTTGACTTATTCAATTAATATCATATCACTTTTGATGAACCCATTGTATTTTACCCAATCATTAGCATATGTCATACCATATTTCATTAAGAGATCATTGTATTTGATTAATGATATAAATTAATAATAATATCTTGTCAAATGACCAATAGACATATCCAAAAATATAAATATCCAATTATATAGATAACATTTGGAATTCATATTTGGGGGGTTTCAATCATTACTTTCTCTTTTGTAAGATTACCAAGTAAAAACGTCAAGAGAAGAAGTATCTTCATTATATGAGAATAAAACACATGATAGTCAAACATTATCTATGTCTGGAAAACTAGAGGTCATCTTCCATAGGATATATGTTTATGAATATTGTTATGGTAATTCAGGGATCTCATTATTATAGGGAACTATTATATTCTTTCAACATAAAAAATACAAAAAAAATGAAATTATCATATTAATGTTATGTAGAAGAAAATAATTAATGTGATTAAATATTATCATTAATGTAAAGGTATGTACATAGTCATTATATTCTAAGGCTCCAACTCCAACAGAATTCCACATGCACTAAATCCAATTTTTAACTATCATATTATCATTTACATGAAAAAAATTTATCTATTGACTTATGGTTTTATTTCTTGGGCCCGTCATGTTCTTATATGGATACAATTCTTACAATGACTTCACCCATTTAATAAAAACACTAAGGAGGTTACATCATTAAGTGTTGAACTATTATACTCTTTTATTAAGATGTCATTGTAGATTATTCTATAGTTATAAGCTCAACATAATAAATATTATCATAAAAAATTGCTATCAATGTAAAACTAAAAAATCTATAACAAATCATTTCTAAACTTCATCTTTAGTGATACTAAAATCTACAACATGCTCAATCAATATAAGTAGGGAATCCACTATCTTAATATCCTTTTTCATCATTATTTACTTATCCTTTCCATAATAGTATATTAAATTTATCTAAATGTGTACATGTTATATACCCACTTTATAAATATAATTCCCACTTATCTTATTACCATGAACTCATACATTGTACATTCTCATGTATTATTGGGGTGTTTTAATTACTACCCTAAGAAGTTTTGTGACCTCTATTTGATATTGTCCCTCAATGATCTATGAATAAAAAACATAAAAAATTATTATATATCATGAAATATGTGATAAATTACATGAGCATAAGTGTGTGGAATTATATTCACCATAAGAAACTCCTCATGTGGTTTCACACATCAATTTAGAGAGATTTTATACCACGTGACATAGGAATATTTTTTTTAATGAATTGTTCTATAATTTATTTTTTAATGCCTTTCAAAAACATGTATTATGACTGGATCAAGTAACCCCACTATTCTATTTGAAGATCATTTTCCCTAGGACTTGGGTTAGTATATAAAGTCTTTCATGCATAAATTTTTTCTTATCCTTATTTATCTTTAATAATATTAATCTTTTTTAAATATTTCATTAACATACAAGACTTATAAAAATATCATGCTTCATATAACCCTTTATATAAAAAATTCTCACATTCTTTATCAATATATGAAAACCCCATTATATCTTCATCAAATAAATATTCTATTGTCATGATGATTTCTTCAATCTATTATTTGATATCAATGAATCACATACATTGTTTGCTTTATTTGGTTTCATTAAACCATATGGAAGCATTATATAAACATATTCCATATGTTTTCCTATATAAATATCACATTAACATCAAAATTCAAAATATAATTATCATATGATGTTTCAATGACACATAGAACTCTAGTGTATTTAGAATAATGATTGAAGGAAAGGTTTTTTCAAAGGATATAATTGAGAATCACATGAGATATGTATTAAACAATAAATACTTACCAATTCAAAATTTTAGTATCCATTTCTTATTTATTCCTGAATACCAAATGATTTATTTATATTAATTATGTAAACCATTAAAATATGAAATTATATTTTTCTACATGCAACTATCTCTGAGTTCATATGATCCTTAAAATCCAAGTGTGTTTCCATTTATATCATCAAGGGAGAAATCATTATTTTTATAATATAATTTATCACTATACATGATGAATATGAAACAATATCATTTGTTTTAACTCCCTTTGTAGTATGTTTCTCTAGAACACCACCTCCAGCTAAATAATTTACCGTTTAGTTTCTCTATTCATTATCATGTGAATCCAGATCCAAAACCACATTGAAGTCAACTTTGTTACAAATTTCTAAAAATAGAATTGATTCCCTAATTTAGAAATACTGATAGTCACCTAAACAATACAATTATATATTATATATTGTAATATCCTATGTAGCTTTAGGATCATTATCTAAGACTCACAAAGTGTTTCCATTATGCATGTTTATAGCTAAATACATCTTTAAAAAACATTTTTATCAAACACATGAAACTATGACATAATAGATTACCATAATATCATAAATTATATAATATACATTATTTAATATGTGTTAGGACCAAAAGGGTCCAAGATACCCTTAGAGGGGGGGGGGGGGTGAATGAGGGTATGGATATTCTATTTCAAAATTATTCCCGCCCCACTGGATCTTGACCTCTATATTATAAGGGTCACTTAGTTTTCTCTTATGTTGCTAATGTTTATCTTGTTCTTTCCTTATTTATCTGATAAGGATGATTTGGATGCAATTTAGGGAAGAAAGAAGGTAGGCATAGAGATTTTTACTTGGTTCACCCTCACTGGGCTATGTCCAAGGAGCATACAACGGTGATGTCCCGTTGTACCAAATCCACTAAATCTCACTGCCAATTTATAATGTTTTGGCTAGATCACTTTTATGCCTAGTCTCACTACCTTTACAATGTTTAGGGTTAGGTCACTCTTTTCCCAAGGGTCACTCCCTGTTCCTCTCTCCCTCTCTGGCTCACTGCTGGTAGAAAGGATCACCTTCTTCCTCTTCCTTTGCTCACTACTCTGGAAAGGATCCACACACAGTTTATGAACTTGTAGGTTTTTTCATTATATCTAATGAATTCTGCATCCTTAAATATTGATAGATGATCTATTGTCATCCAACTTTCACCCGCAAATGAATCTCTCTTTGCACCAGGTGTACCGGGAAACTCCAATTTTTACGCACAGCCTTCACTGGGCCTTGCTCGTAATTTCCTAATTTTGCACGAAATCCACTTTTCGCACAACACATCTTTTATGCGCAACCAATTCTTTTATGCACAACATCCTTCTTTTGTGTACAACCTTTTCTTGACATTCAAACACTTCTTTTATGCACAACAACCATCTTTTACGTGCACTCTTTGCTTTACACAGAAACAATTTTTTTATGCGCAAACTTATCGTTTACGCACAACTCCCTTTTGAACTTAAATTTATCACGCTAGAGCTCAAATTCTCTCCATGTATTGAGTTACTAAAAATAAGGGGGTCAATTCATATTTATAGGAAAAATTTACCCCTGTGGAAAAAACCCTCCTTGAGCACGCAATTCACATCGAGCGCAAAAACACATCTTCTACGCAACATCGTATTTCATGCACTACTCCAATATTTCACACACCTCACACCTTTTCCAATTTTCAAGCTTCTGATCTCAAAACACCTCTTGCGTGAAAACACCAATCCTCTATTTCACGCACCACGCTAATATTTCGTGCACCACTTTCCTTTTTCGCGCACCATACAAATATTTTGCGCACCACTTTTCTTTTTAGTGCACCAGTTTCCTTTTTTGTGAACCACTATCCTTTTTCATGCACCTCCCTTTTCCAAAAACACATCTCTCCATTTTCCGAATTTTAGGCCCAAAAATTTGGAAAACACTAGAAAATAGTGCTACATTATATCTGCTCTTTTTGAACCACCTCCAGATCATCCATTCCTTTTTCAAGATTCTTCTATTAAACATGGATATCCAACAACATCTCTTGAACCCAAAAAATCACCATGTAAACCCCCTTTGTCAGTAAATTATACATCGTGGTCTTCTTTGTGAACAAACATAAAACAAAGGCCTGCTTTGTCAACAAACACAATCACATCAAAAATTATTCAATGATACCTTGAGGGATTTCTTCCCAATAATATCCCCATTAGGTTTGTTGACAACTCTTTTCATAAAAATTATCTACACTTTGATAACTCATTAATGCTTCTTCCAATTGCTACCACCATTCGCCTCTTGCGATTCTGATAGCGATCAAGGATTCACTCAAAACATACTATAAGCCCACATGAGAAATGCTCTCTATGAGAAACAAGAGTAAATGAGAAGATCCTTAATGAATCACTTAATTTCAAAAACCAACTGTTGACACAAAACTGATACCAGTTGCAAAACTAATACCAATTGTTGATACCACATTGATACCAATTGGTGATAGCTGGAAACCTTCTAACACCATTCCAACACCACTCTTATACTTTTATCACAATCCTTAGCTGTCGTGATATCTATTATTTGATCGATCACTTCTAGCATCTTCAGATTTAGAAACTATCCCATTATCTCATTACTCTCCCCTTATCTCACTGATCCACCTGTCAGCTTCTCCCCATGTCTTTGACTAAGAAGTTTTCTCCCTTAGCCACAATTTCTCCCATTGGTGGAGTCACTATTTATCCTCCTTTGTCAACGAACCGAAAGTTCACTCCTTTGTGGTCTGCAATAGAGTAGAGAACACATATCAGCACATTAGGGGAAAACACACCATACCTCGATGAGAGGGGGGTGTCCCACATCCACACTTTTTCAGGTGTGGGTAGTCAACTGGACTCCCAGTGCTAGTCAATGTCTCTCAAAAGATTCCTTGGGTAAGGCCTTTGTCAAAATGTCTGAAAACTGTAGTTCTATAGGTACATAACCCAACTTCATGATTCCCTACTCAACCTTTTCCTTGATAAAATGATACTTTATCTCAATGTGCTTTGCACTTGAGTGATTGACGAGATATTTTCTGAGATTTAAAGCACTTGAGTTATCATACTCGATTTCAATCGGAGACTTCACTACAACACCCATATCATCATGCTGCTGCTTCATCCACAATAACTATTTTCAAGCTTGAGTGGCAGTAATATACTCAGCTTCTACAGTGCTCAATGAAATGCAATCTTGCTTCTTCCTTATCCAAGAAACACACAATCATCCAAGATAGAAATCACCTCCTAACGTTGACTTCCTTTCATTTTCTAAACCATCCCAATCTACATCAGTATATCCTAATAATTCTGACTGAGACTTGTCACTATATATCAAGACAAAATCCATCATGCCCTTGATATATCAAAGTATTATTTTCACTGAATCTTGTGGATTTCCTTGGGATTTATTTGATATCATTCTACTTGGAATGTGGTGAAAACAATATCAGGTATCATTGTTGTCAGGTACAGTAAACTCCCAATAATCTGCCTGTATTCTGTGATATTAACTGCCTTGACATTATCCTCTTTCAATAATTTCATATGTGTAGCAACTAGAGTATTCATATCCTTGGAATTTTCTATTCCAAATCTTCTCAGAACCTCTTTGGAATATTTTTATTGAGAAATTAATGTGTCATTACTTCCTTGTATCACCTGTAAATGAAGGAAAAAATGTCAACTCACCAATCATATACATTTCGAACTCATGTTTCATGAATTCAAAAAACTATTTTCACTAAGCTTCATCTGATCCACCAAATATTATGTCATCGACATAAAATTGCACCATTATCCTTTTATTACCATCGTTGTTGAAATAGAGATTGTAATCAACTCCCCCACACTAGAAACCAAGCTTCTTCAAATACTGATCAATCATTGAGTACCATGATCTTGGTGCTTGTTTCAGCATATAAAATCCTTTTTTCAGTCGAAAAAGATTTTTCTAATCCTAATGAATGAGAAAACCATCTGGATGCTAAATATACAATTCTTATTCTAGAACCTCATTCAAGAATGTATATTTTACGTCTATTTGGAACACCTTAAACTTCTGTTGCACCACAATGGACAAGAATAATCTAATTGTGTCTAGCCTTGCAATAGGTGCGAATGTATCATTGACATCAATGCCCTCTATCTGGGAGTATCATTTTCACACTAGTCATGATTTGTTTTGAATCATGGTGACATCTTCATTCATTTTTTTGATAGACCCATTTAGCCCCGATGGAATTCTTATCTGCTGGCCTTGAAACAATATCCCACTTCTGAATCATCTCAATCTGATCCATCTCTTCATTCTTATCCTATAGCCATTTTTCATCGTCATCTGTATCAAAAAATCATTTAGGCTCTACCTGAGATAGAAAAGATGTCTATTGTAGATATTTCATTCTTCTGTTTTGAACTGGATCTAATTGATAACCAATGATATTCTTCCTATCAATTTCATCTTGACTTTTCAGCTTCTGTGCAGATACAAATTTTACTTCATCTTGCTCATCATTGGTATCTTCTTCTGGATTAGCATCGGCCACTTCAGCTCCCCCTAAGTCTCTTACCACTTCATCCCTTTCAGTAGAAAACTTTTCACTGTGTCATTGTTCAATGATGTCATTTAATTCAACTACTTTATCAGATTCTTATTGAAACACCATTGATATTCTCTTGTAGCTTCTTGGTATCCTGAAAACAATCATCTGATACCATAATGTTAGAAAAAAATAGATAATTATGAAATAAAATAATGTTTCTGCTTCTCCTGAAATTTGTCTTCTCTCGATCTTCTCTCGATAGACAACACCTGAGTTGGGTCATCTAATTGTTGCATTGATGCCTCTTGCATCTTAATATAATATTTCATGCTCACCCTATGTTATACAACACTTTTTGTGGTTAGTCCAACTTTTTAGACCCATAATCATTCTTCTCCTCCTACATCATTTATTCTCATCTGGCACTTGGCATTGATCCATCAACAAAATACCTAAGACTACTGAGTTGGAACTCTGTGTAGGAAACAATAGAAAAGTTAATAACACAATCACTTTCTATTGTGATCAGTTTCTCCCTTTATTATTCAAGTCTGGTGCCTCATTTGAATCAATTAAAACTCTGAATAATATCACCTCATCACTTCGCATCTTTAAATACCAATTCCCCTTGGATTGTATCTCTATAAAACCTAAAACACTTGAATCATCAGTTAACAAAATTTATATACATAGAGAGGGGAATTTTTGGAAATCTCAAGATGAGGATTGAGGTTGATCCTGATGGGTCAACCATTTGATTCTTTCTTTTATAGCATCACACTCCTTCCTTGCCTGCTCTAACTAGCTAGCCAACTTCAACTGTTATGGACATATGACTAAGAATTCATTTCCCACATGCTGATCCTTTTTCTGATATGTAGGTTCTGAGGCTTGGTCTTTATCACACTTTGGGGTTTAATTCTACCATTATAAATTTCATTCTTTGATGTCCCATCAATATTCCTTTTCCAACAATTCTTTATCTGGGTAGGAATCTCTTTAATTTTAATCTTCCCTTGCTTCTTCCACCATTGTAGGGAACTTCTACTTTCCTCCACTTCTCACTGTGTCACACAACTTGCAGATTTTTGAATACATTATTTTTTCATCTTTATTTTATCAGATATATGATTCACCACACTATTTTGAAATGGTGGTAGTTCCTCTACTGAATGTACATTCTTTTTACTCATAGTTGTAGAATCTCCTCCATTTTTCTTCCATATTTGTTCATGTTCTTTCTGAGTGATCAGTTGTGAGCGTGATAGAGGAGGTGACTGATACACTTTTAGTTCAGCTCTTTGTAATTCCCCTGAGTCTCTAAGACCATTCTTCAACTTACCACTTTGTCTCCTAGGGTATAAGTTATCATTATGCATCACTGGATTCAAGAATCTTCTTTTGAGTCCCTTTTCATTTCCTGCTTTCTTCTTACTACAATGTCTTTCCAAATTCCCATAATGAGAACATACAAAACATCTTCCATCAAAGGAATACCTTATTGCATCATTTTTTAGCTGAGAAGTTGATGCAACTTGATTCCTTCTTCTAAAATTGAGCTCCTGATCATCCTGACACATACTCATAGTGTGTCCCATTCGTCCACAATAATCGCATCTGATGAATGTTCTCCTCTAAGATACTCTTCTCTCTGATTTCTCATGATGCTTCTTCTTATTCTTATATTTATTAAAATTTCTATTTTCACATCCTGAAATTTATTCCTGAGCCTCTAAACATAAGCTTGATGTATGACCATGAATTCCACATAAATAACACATGCTATCATTACTTCCTGTAAAAGACTTTTTTAGGTCTATCTCCAACACCTACAAGGATTTTCTTATCTCTATATATTTTAACTTCTCTTTTTCTATCATTCATAGGATTGGGATCAACATATCCAATTCCAAATTTTTCAAAAATGGATGGCCTTTGTGATAATACAATCCTTTCATGCTTCTCCTCTGAAGTAGCATATTTGGATTTCATTTCATCATCACCTACCAAAGGATAATCAAATAATAAGTGTAAGGAATCCTTCAACTTGGGCTTCTCTTTGGAATTAGATTTCCCCATTTCTTTCTTGACTAACTCTAGGTCTTCCTCCAGTTGTAGAATCTTCTTATATCTTGATTCAAGTTGATCATTGAGTTCTCTTCTGAGATTCTTTCCACTAACATCACCTTTGATCTTTTCTCTCTTTATAGATAACTTTTTCAGTTCTTCAGCTTGTAAACCATTCTTCTTCCTCAGATCAATATCCAGGTTAATAAGCCTTTGATTTATTCCTCTTAGCTTGTTGACCTCAATTTCTAGTACTTGGATCTGGATATCTTTACATTTGACTTATTCATTCAATTTTCAATCCAATTCCTTTGTCATATCAACATCATCTACCAATGTACTTCTTGAAACTTCTTCATCATCAATAGTTTCATCATCACATTGAATTTCAAGTACATTACTCGTTCCAATATCATTATTATTTGAATCTATCTTTTCTCTATCTGATTCATCCAATTCTTCATTCAGCAAGCTATTTTATTCCTTTAGTTGAATCAAATTTTTTCAATAAACACTTCCACACTGAGGAATACCATCAGACTTCTGCTTCTTCTTTGATGTTTTTCCCTTTGTCATGGAACAAGAAGATAAGAGCAGACTAAATATTCAATCACACAAATAGACTGAACCAAGTCAAATCAAACTAATCCAATAAAAGAAACCTATCCCTCTGATACCAATTATTAGGACCAAAACAAGCCTAGATACCCTGATAGGGGGGTGAATCAAGGTATGGATATTCTATTTCAAAATTCTTCTTACCCCACTGGATCACGACCTCTATATTATAAGGGTCACTTTGTTTTCTCTTATGCTGTTAAAGTTTATCTTGTTCTTTCCTTATTTATATGCTAAGGATGCTTTGGATGCAATGTATGGAAGCAAGCAGGCATACAAAAAGATTTTTACTTGGTTCACCCTCACTAGGCTGCGTCCAAAGAGCATACAATGACAATGTCCCATTGTACCAAATCCACTAAAGCTCACTGAAAATTTACAATGTTCGGGATAGATCACTTCTATGCCCAGGCTCACTGCCTTTACAATTTTTAGGGTTAGCTCAATGCTTTCCCAAGGGTCACTCCATGTTCCTCTCTCTCTCTTTGACTCCCTGTTGGTAGAAAGGATCACCTTCTTCCTTTTCCCTTTATCACTAATATAGAAAGGATCCACACACAATTTATGGACTTGTTGTTCCATTAATTATCCTTAATGAATTATGCATCCTTAAATGTTGATAGATGCTCTGTTGACGCCCAAATTTCACCCACAGATGAATCTCTAATTGCACCGGGTGTACCGGGAAACTCCAATTTTTACGCGCATCCTTCACTAGGCCTTGCGTGTAATTTCCTGATTTTGCGCGAAATCCACTTTTCGTGTAACAACTCTTTTACACGCAACCAATTATTTTACACACAACATCCTTCTTTTACGTGCATCATTTTATTTATGCGCAAAAACTTATTTTATGCACAATAACCATCTTTTACGTGCACCCTTTAATTTGCACGCAAAAAATTATTTTACGCACAAACTTATTGTTTTCACACAACTCCCTTATGCACTTCAATTTCGTGCTCCAGAGCTCAGATACTCTCTAAGTCTTGAGCTACTAAAAATGAGGGGGTAACTTCATATTTATAGGAAAAATTGACCCCTATGGGAAAAACCCTCCTTGAGCACATAATTCACTTCGAGCGTGAAAAACACATCTTCCACGCAACATCATTTTTCGCGTACTGCTCCATTATTTTGTGCACCTTATACCTTTGCCAATTTTTGAGATTCTGATCTCGAAACACCTCTTGCGCAAAAAACACCAATCTTCTATTTCGTGAACCATGATAATATTTCGCGCAACACTTTCCTTTTTCATTCACCTCCCTTTCCCAAAAACACATCTTTCCATTTTCTGATTTTCAGGCCCAAAATTTTGGAAAACACTAGAAAACGGCGCCAACTTGTATCTGCTCTTTTTGAACTACCTCCAAATCATCTATTCCTTTTTCGAGGTTCTTATGTCAAACATGGATATCCAACAACATATTTTGAACCTGAAAAATCACCATGTAAACCACCTTTGTCAACAAATTATACATCATGTTCTGCTTTGTGAACAAACAAAACACAGAGGCACGCTTTGTCAACAAACACAATCAACTCAAAAATGATTTAATGATACCTTGAGGGATTTTTTCCCAACAATATCCCCCTTTGGGTTTGTTGAAAACTCTTCTCATAAAAATTATCTGCACTTTGATACCTCATTAATGCTTCTTCCAATTATTACCACCATTCACCTCTTGTGATTCTAATAGCGATAAAGGATTCAATCAACACATACTCTATGTCCACATGAGCAATGATCACCGTGAGAAACAAGAGTAAATGAAAATATCCTTAATGAATCACTTCATTTCAAAAACCAACTATTGACACCAAACTATACCATTTTCAAAACTAATACCAAATTTTAATACCACACTGATATCAATTGGTAATAGCTAGAAACCTTCTGACACCATTCCAACACCACTCTTCTGTTTTTATCATGATCCTCAGATGTCGTGATATCTATTCTTTGATTGATCACTTCTAAAATCATCATATTTAGAAACTCTTCCCCTATCTCATATATCTCCCCCGATCTCACTACTCCACCTGTCAGCTTCTCCCCGTGTCTTTGACTAAGACATTTTCTCCCTTCCTTAGCCACAATTTCTCCCATTGGAGGAGTCACTATTTATCCTCCTTTGTTAACAAACCCAAAGGTCACTCCTTTGTGGTCTGCAACAGAGTAGAGAACACATATTAGCACATTAAGGTAAAACACACCATACCTCGGGGAGAGGGGGGTGTCCCACGTCCACAATTTTTCAAGTGTGGGAAGTCGACTGGACTCCTAGAGCCAATTGATTTATCTCAAAAGATTCCTTGGGTAAGGCCTTTGTCATAACGTCTGTAACCTGTAGTTCTATAGGTGCATACTCCAACTTCACGATTTCCTGCTCAACTTGCTCCTTGATAAAATGATACTTTATCTCAATGTGATGTGTCCTTGAGTGATAGACGAGATTTTTTCTGAGATTTATAGCACTTGAGTTATTGCACTGGATTCTGATCAGAGACTTCACTGTAATGCCCATATCATCAAGTTGCTTCTTCATTCACAATAATAGTGTGCAAGCTTGAGTGGTGACAATATACTTAGATTCTATGGTGCTTAATGAAATGCAATCTTGCTTCTTGATTAGACAAGAAACACACAATCTTCCAAGATAGAAAGCACCTCCTGACGTTGAATTCCTGTCATCTGCTGAACCAGTCCAATCTGCATCAGTACATCCCAATAATTCTAACTGAGACTTGTTACTATATATCAAGCCAAAATCCACTGTGACCTTGATATAAAGAAGTATTCTTTTCACTGAATCTTGTGTATTTACTTGGGATTGATTTGATATCATGCTGCTTGGCATGTGGTGAAAACAATATCAGGTCTCATTGCTATCAGGTACAGTACACTTCTAATAATCTGACTGTATTCTGTGATATTAACTACCTTACCATTATCATCTTTCGATAATTTCATCCAGGTAGCAACCAGAGTCATCATCTCCTTGAAATTTTCTATTCCAAATCTTCTCAGAACCTATTTGGAATATTTGGATTGAGAAATTAATGTGCCATTACTTCCTTGTGTCACTTGTAAACCTAGGAAAAAATGTCAACTCACCAATCATAGACATTTCAAACTCATGTTTCATGAATTCAGAAAGATTTCTGCACTGAGCTTCATCTGATCCACCAAATATTATGTCATCGACATAAACCAGCACTATCATCCTTTGATTACTATCGTTGTTTAAATAGATATTGTAATCAACTCCCCCACACTAGAAACCGAACTTATTCAAATACTGATCAAGATTTGAGTACCATGCTCTTGGTGCTTGTTTTAGCCCATACAATTCCCTTTTCAGTCGAAAAAACTTTTTCTCATCATCATGAATGAGAAAACCATCTGGATACTCGATATACACTTCTTCTTCCAGAACCCCATTCAAGAATGTATATTTGACATCCATTTAGAAAACCTTAAACTTCTGTTTCACCACAATGGCCAAGAATAATATGTTTGTTTCCAGTCGTGAAATAGGTATGAATGCCTCATCGACATCAATTCCCTTTATTTGGGAGTATCATTTGCACACTAGTAGTGCTTTGTTTCAAATCACAGTTCCATCTTCATTCATTTTTTTTGATAGACCCATTTTGTTCTGATGACATTCTTATTTTCTTCCCTTGAAACAATATCCCACATCTGATTCTTCTCAATCGGATCTAGATCTTCATTCATATCTAGAAGATAGTTTTCATCTTCAGCTGCATTATCAAAGAATTTCAGCTCTACCTGAGATAGGAAAGTTTCCTGCTGTAGATATTTTATTCTTCTGGTCTGAACTGGAGCTGATTGATCACCAAAGATATTCTGCCTGTCAATTTCAGCTCGAATTTTCAGGTTCTATGAAGATATAGTTTTTACTTCCTCATTCTCATCATTGGTATCTTATTCTGAATAAGCATCGACCACTTCATCTCTCCGTGAGTCTCTTACCACTTCATCCCTTTCAATATAAAACTTTTCACTATGCCATTGCTCAATGATGTCATTTATTTCAACTAATTTTCTCAGATTCTTATTGAAACACCGTTTATATTCTCTCGTATCTTCTTGGTATCCTAAAAACAGTCAGCTGATACCATAATGTTAGAACAAAATAGATAATTATGAAATACATGAATGTTGCTGCTTCTCCCGCATTATGTCTTCTCTCAATCATCTCTCGATAGACAACACCTGAGTTGGGTCATCCAATTATTGCATTGATGGATCTTTCATCTAAATATGATATTTTATGCTCCTCCTATATTATGCAACACTTTTTGTGGTTATGACCACTGTTTAGACCCATAATCATTCTTCTCCTCCTACGTCATTTATTCTCATCTGGAACTTGGCTTTGATATATCAACAAAATCTCTAAGCCTGCTGAGTTGGAACTCGGTGTTGGAAATAAGAGATAAAGTTAATAACACAATCACATTATATTATGCTCAGTTTATCTCTTTATTATTCAAGTCTAGTGCTTGATTTGAATTAATTGAAACTATGGAGCATATCACCTCATCACTTCACATCTTTAAATTCTACTTCTCCTTGGATCGTATCTCCATAAAACCTAAAACACTTGAATCATCAGTTAAAAACATTTATATACACAGGGATAAGGGACTTTCTGTAATCCTCAAGATGAGGATTGAGGTTGATCTTAATGGGTCACCCCTTTGATTCTTTCTTGTAGAGCATCACACTCCTTCCTTTCCTGCTCTAACTGGCTGGAAAACTTCAACTGTTCTGGCCATATGACTAAGCATTCATTTTAGACATGCTGAGACTTTTTTTGATATATAGGTTCTGCAGGCTTGGACTTTCTCACACATTGGGGTTTAAACCTACTAGTATAAATTTCATTCTTTGATGTCCCACCAATATTCCATTTCCCATGATTCCTTATCTGGGTATGAAT
The DNA here is from genome assembly GCA_963277665.1 of Viscum album. NCBI lineage: Eukaryota > Viridiplantae > Streptophyta > Magnoliopsida > Santalales > Viscaceae > Viscum > Viscum album. Next base: position 1,606,697,446 of record OY728161.1, read on the forward strand.
CTCTTTACTTTTCATCTTTCCTTGCTTCTTCCACTATTCCAGGGATCTCCCACTTTCCTCTACTTCTCGTTGTGTCACACAACATGCAGATTTTTCAATGCATTCTTTGTTCATCTTTATTTTATCAGATTTATGATTCACCACACTATTTTGAGATGGTGTTAGTTCCTCCACTGAATGTACATTATTCTTACTTACAGTTGTATCATCTCCTCCCTTTTTATTCCATATTTGTTAATGTTCTTTCTGAGTGATCTATTGTGAGCGTGACAGAGGAGGTGACTAATACTCTTTTCGTTCAGCTCCTTGTAATTCCCATGAGGCACTAAGACTATTCTTAAACTTACCACTTTGTATCCCAGTGTAGAATTTCTCATTATTCATCACTGGAGTTGAGAATATCCTTTCCAGTCCCTTTTCATTTCCTACTTTCCTCTTTTTTAAATGTCTTTCCAAATTCCCATAATGAGAACATACAAAACATCTTCCATCAAAGGAAAACCTCATTTCATCATTTTCCAGCTGAGATTTTGATGTAGCTTGAGTCCTTCTTTTTACATTGAGATCCTGAGAATCCTAACACATACTCATAATGTGTCCCATTCTTCCACAGTAATAGCATCTGATGAATGTTCTCCACTGAGAGACTCTTCTCTCTGATTTCTCATTACACTTCTTCTTATTCTCAGATTTATTACAGTTTCTATTTTCACATCCTGAAATGTATTCCTGGGCCTCTAAACAGAAGCTTGATGTATGACCATGAATCCCACAAGAATAGAACGTGTTATCATTACTTCCTGTAAAAGCCTTTTTAGGTCTATATCCAGCACCTACAAGGTTTTTCTTATCTTTGGAGATTTTACCTTCTCTTTTCCTATCATGCATAAGAGTGATATCATCATATCCAATTCTAGATTTTCCAAAAATGGATGGCCTTTGGGATGATAAAATCCTTTCATTCTTCTCCTCTGAAGTAGCATATTTGGATTTCATTTCATCATCGCCTGCTGAAGGATAATCAAATAATAAGGGTAAGACATCCTTCAACTTGGGATTCTATTTGGAATTAGATTTCTCCATTTCTTTCTTGACTAACTCTAGCTCTTCCTATAGTTGTAGAACCTTCTAATCTGTTGATTCAAGTTGAGCATTGAGTTCTCTTCTGAGATTCTTTCCACTAACATCACCTTTGAGCATTTCTCTCTTTATAGACAACTTTTTCAGTTCTTCAGCTTGGAAATAATTCTTCTTCATTAGATCAGTATCCAAGTTAATAAGCCTTTCATTTAATCCTCTTAGCTTGTTGACCTCAATTTCTAGTAATTGGATCCTAATATATTTATATTTGACTTCTTCATCCAATTTCTAATCCAATTCTTTCGTCATATCGATATCATCTACCAATGGACTTCTTGAAACTTCTTTATCATTAGTAGTTTCAACATCACTTTTAATTTCAAGTACATTACTCGTTCCAATATCATTATTAATTGAATCTATATTTCTCTATCTTATTCATACAAGCCTTCCTTCAGCAAGCTATTTGATTCCTTTAGTTGAATCAAATTTTTTCCGTAAACACTTCCACACTGAGGAATACCATCGGACTTCTGATTCTTCTTTGATGTTTTTCCTTTTGTCATGGCACAACAAGATAAGATCAGACTAAATATTCAATCACACAAATATACTGAACCAAGTTAAAGAAAAAAAAATCTGATAAAATAAACCTATATCTATGATACCAATTGTTAGGACCAAAAGGGGCCTAGATACCCTGAGAGGAGGGGTGAATTAGGGTATAGATATTCTATTTCAAAATTCTTCCTCCCCCACTGGATCTTGACCTCTATATTATAAGGGTCATTTTGTTTTCTCTTATGTTTTTAACATTTATCTCATTCTTTCCTTATTTATATGATAAGGATGCTTTGGATATAATCTAGGGAAGCAAGCAGGCAGACACATAGATTTTTACTTGGTTCACCCTCACTAGGCTACGTCCAAGGAGCATACAACGATGATGTCCTGTTGTACAAAATCTACTAAATCTCACTACCAATTTACAATGCTTGGGATAGATCAATTCTATACCCAGTCTCACTACCTTTATAATGTTTAGGGTTAGATCACTACTTTCCAAGGGTTACTCCCTGTTCCTCTCTCTCTCTGGCTCACTGCCGGTAAAAAGGATCACCTTCTTGATCTTCCTTTGCTCACTTCTCTGGAAAGGATCCACACACAGTTTATGGACTTGTTGGTCCATTCATTATCTCTAATGAATTCTACATCCTTAACTATTGATAGATGCTCTGTTGACACCCAACATTCACCTGTAGATGAATTTCTCTTTGCACGTGCAGCCTTCACTAGGCCTTGTGCATAATTTCCTACTTTTTTGTGAAATCCACTTTTCGTTCAACACATCTTTTACATGCAACCAATTATTTTACGCGAAAAAACCTTATTTTATGTACAACCTTTTCTTTATATGCAAACACTTCTTTTATTCACAATAACCATCTTTTACATTCACCCTTTACTTTGTGCGCAAACAATTCTTTTACATGAAAACTTATCATTTTCGCGCAACTCCGTTGTGCACTTCAATTTCACGCTCTAGAGATTGAATACTTTCTAAGTCTTGAGCTACTAAAAATGAGGGGGTCACTTCATATTTATAGGAAAAATTGACCCCTGTGCAAAAAAACCTCCTTGGGAGCGTAATTTACTTTGAGTGCAGAAAACACATCTTCCGTGCCACATCGTTTTTCATGCACTACTCCAATATTTCGCACACCTCATGCCTTTTCCAATTTTTGAGCTTCTAATATCAAAACACCTCTTGCACGAAAAACACCAATCCTATATTTCACACGCCACACTAATATTTCGTGCACCACTTTCCTTTTTCATGCACCTCCCTTTTCCAAAAACAAATCTCTCCATTTTTTGATTTTCAGGACCAAAAATTTTGCAAACACTAGAAAATGGTGCCACTTTGTATCTTCTCTTTTTGAACCGCCTCTAGATCATCCATTCCCTTTTCGAGGTTATTCTGTCAAACATGGATAGACAACAACATCTCTTGAACCTGAAAAAACACCATGTAAATTCCCTTTGTCAACAAATTATACATTTTGGTCTGCTTTGTGAATAAACACAACACGGGGGCCCGCTTTTTCACAAAACACAATCACCTAAAAAAATATTCAATGATACCTTGAGAGCTTTTTTACCAATAATATCCCCCTTTGGGTTTGTTGACAACTCTTCTCATAAAAATTATATGCACTTTGATACCTCATTAATGCTTCTTACAATTACTACCACTATTCACCTCTTGCGATTCTGATAGCGATCAAGGATTCACTCAACACATACTCTAAGCCCACATGAGCAATGCTCTCCCTGAAAAACAAGAGTAAATGAATAGATCCTCAATGAATCACTTCATTTCAAAAACCAACTGTTGAAACCAAACTGATACCAGTTGAAAAACTAATACCAATTGTTAATACCACACTGATACCAATTGGTGATAGCTGGAAACCTTCTTACACCATTCCAACACCACTCTTCTTCTTTTATCAAGATCCTCATTTTTAGTGATATCTATTCTTTGATCAATCACTTCTAGCACCGTCAGATTTAGAATCTCTCCCCTTATCTCATTGATATCCCCCTATTGGAACCTGTCAACGTGTACCCAAAATATTCCAAATGATTTCATACATGATGCAAGATCATAAACCATTTCTCAAGATTTGATTTGGTAGGTCGTAGGGCCCAAATAGAGTTACAGATTAGGAGTTATGGACATTTGAATTTGGTTTGGAAAACTGGTTCATGGAGCCCATTCGCGAAGCTCCCTCCATGATTGCAGAGCGGAGGAACTTTACCAGGGCCTCGATCCAACAAAAAGCTCCTCCTTCGTGAAGCCACCATGGATCGAGGAGGCGAGATTCTCCGCAAACCCCTTTGAAGTTCGCGAAACCACCGCAAAGTGATGAGGCGGGATGCTCTGCAAACCCCTTGTAGGTTTGCAAACCCACCGTGAAGAGAGGAGGCAGGATTCTCCTAAAACTGCTTTGATGTCTGCGAACCCGCTGTGGAGTGAGGAGGTGGTATGCTTCGCAAACCCCTGTGACGTTTGTGAACCCACCGTGGAGCAAGCTTTGGATTCGCGTCGAGCGAGCTCTGCCTCGCGGCGCCTCCCCCTATATATACCCAGATCACCCCATCATAACGATGGTTACGCCACCCCTTGGGTGGATGATCAATCCCATTTTGTAGAGCTCTCAAGCACTACAAGTCCATGCTCCGCGAGCAGCTTTTTCATGAAGCTGCTCCGCAAGTCCATGATCCGCGAGTAGCTTCCTTCGCGAAGCTGCTCCGTGAGTCCATAATCTAGGAACAGCTTCCTTCATGAAGCTACTCCGTGAGTCCATGCTCTGCGAGCAGCTTCCTTCGCAAAGCTACTCCATGAGTCCATCACAAAGGTGCTTTGCAAAACCCCATGTTCTAAGATCCCCTTTTCTCCATGAAACTACTTCGCAAAGAACTATCCTTTGGTGAAAATCCTACCTTTGTTCCCACTGATCCATACTGCGGGGGATGCTCCCCCACACCCCCGCTTTGGGTCAGTGTCGGGTTGCCGTCCCCGCCCTCTGGGCCAGTCCCTTCGCTACTGTCACTGACCCCCATGAAAAATGGAGAGTCTCACAATAAAATTTTCAGGCTGGGACGTTGTCAATTTCTATTGCACCCTCATGCGCACTCACCTTCCACCTATGGAATACCATGATTTTAGATACTCCTCCTCACACCATTAAACACCTTGAGTCAACATATTCCTCTTGGTTTGTTTCTCTTGTTGTGAGTTGAGATTATCCTCATCAATTCCCTGAGTACCTTGAGTCGAATGATTCCTCAAGTAACTCATCCAAACCCCATCGCTTGGCTCATATACCAAGTTGAACCAGAAAGGTACACTCTTGCATAAGTCCCAACACCAACCATTGCTAGGCGCCTTATGCCTAATAGTCCTATCTACATGACTATAAACTATGGTGCACCTTATTTTCCAAACATAGGATGCCTCTTTCTCCAAACAAGACATGCCTTATGCTCCAATCATAAGATGCCAACAGTCCTATCTACATGAATTTAAACTATAGTACACCTTATGTTCCAAACATAGTATGCCTCTTACTCCAAACAAGAGATGCCTTATGCTCCAAGCATGAGATTCCAACAGTTCTATCTACATGACTATAAACTATACTATTCCCTATTATTCAAACATAGGATGCCTCTTGATCCAAATAAGAGATGCCTTATGTGCCAAGCGTAATATGACAATAGTCCTCTCTACATGACTTTAAACTGTAGTATTCCCTATCATTCAATAATCAGATTCCACTTGTTCCAAACAAGATATGCCTTATGCTCCAAGTATAAGATGCATCATGACATGATGGCAGTGGCATAATTTCAAGAGCATTGGAATTAGTTCAAACATTCCATCACTCCACCTCACGCTTTGCGTGTCCTTCATTCGGATCTTCATCCTCTTCAATGTATAAAGGGACCCCCTAACGGCCTGGTCCCATGTCGTATCATCTCACCTACCATCCTAGTCCAACACCCTGGAATACATAGGATGACACTTTGAGTCAGGTCCTGTGTTTCAAACACGGTCAACAATCGACCCTCATTTGTTAGTAACCATTTTAGGCTAACGCGATATGGATGCAGTGTTTCGAACACAGTCAATATTCATCCTCCATCATCACACTACCCTCACTATGTTTAGAATGTTGGGAATTTGATTCACACATTTCATCCCCCTTTGTTTGGACAGATTCCAGCACCCTTGGCGTTATCCCACTTGTGCACTAGCGCATAAGTGTAGGCCTCAATCATATTTCTCAACCCACTAGTGGATTGGGATGCCCTCATGGACAGACATGATGAAAATTTACGGTCAACTTCCTTGCGTAAGCCCCATCCATCCATTGTCACTCTATAGCGGCACCCGGGTAGCTTCATTGCATAATCCCCGTATACCATTGTTGCTCCATAGTGGCACCCGGGAAGCTTCCTTGCGTAAGCCCCATCCACCATTTCTTCTCTATAGAGGCACCCAAGAATCTTCCTTTAGTAATCCCCATCCACCATTTCCACTCTACAGCGGCACTCGAGCAGATTCCTTGTGTAAGCCCCATACACTATTACCGCTCCATAGCGGCACCTGGGTAGCTTCCTTGTGTAAGCTCAATCCACCATTGCTGCTCCATAGCAGTACACATAAACCCCATTCACAATTGCCTCTCTATAGCGGTACCTGGGAAGATTCCTTGTGTAAGCCCCATTCACTATTGCCCCTCCATAGCGACACCTGGGTAGCTTTCCTTGTGTAAGCCCCATTCACCATCCTTCGCAGATGCACCTTTGTGCCGTGATCGTCAGGCCTTTTTTGCCTCTTGTTTCTCACACCGAGCATGACCCATGTGGGCTTAGTGTAAACATTGACTATGACATCCTCCCTAGGAAGCCTAGAGCGTAATCCCCTCACCAACCTGAACTATTAGATCTTTGATCCTTTCCAAGGTAAGGTATGTAGGAAGCCTCCCTGAGGTTCAAGCCTCACAACCATTGTTCGCTCTGACACCCTTAACGTTGGTTCGCCAACCCCAACCCAAACTATGAGGTCTTTGATCCTTGCTAAGGTGAGGTACGTAGGAAGCCTCCCTGAAGTTCAAGCCCACCACCCATTGGTTGCTCCGACCCCCTTCACGTCGGTTCACCATCCCAACCTAAACTACTAGGTCTTTGATCCTTGCCAAGGCAAGCTACGTAGGAAGCCTCCCCGAGGTTCAAGCCCACCATCTATCAGTCCCAACTATATTCACATTGGCTCACCCAAAACTATCCCTAACTACGTGGAATTTGATCCCTGCCAAGGAAAGGTATGTAGGAAGCCTCCCTGAGGTTCAAACCCAACAATCATCGAGCAACCTAGAGTGTAATCCTCGCAACCATCCCAAACTACGTGGACTTTGATCCCTTACAAGGCAAGGTACGTAGGAAGTCTCCCTAAGGTTCAAGACCAACAATCATTGGGTAGCCTAGAGTGTAAGGCCTGAAACCATCCCGAACTACATGGACTTTGATCCCTTCAAAGGCAAGGTATGTAGGAAGCCTCCCTGAGGTTTATGCCCAACAATCATCAAGAATTCTAGAGTGTAATCCCTGCAACCATCCAAACTACGTGGAATTTGATCCCTGCCAAGGTAAGGTAAGTAGGAAGCCTCCCTGAGGTTCAGGCCCAACAATCATCGGGCATCCTAGAGTGTAATCCCCATAACCATCCTAAACTACATGGACTTTGATCCCTTCCAAGTCAAGGTACATAAGAATCCTCCCTGAGGTTCAAGCCCAACAATCATCAGGAAGCCTAGAGTGTAATCCTCACAACAATACCAAACTAAAAGGACTTTGATACTTGTCTCCTAGACATGGTATGTAGGAAGGATCTATGAGGTTCAATCCCATCCAGTGGTAAGACGTTCTGTCCCCATCTCGCGATAAGCTATTGTGAACCCATCCTGTAGTAAGCAGTTGTGACTCCATCTAGTAGTAAGTCGTTTCCCCCCCTATCGACGGTAATCCGTCTTTAAATGCACTATGTGGACTTTGATTCCCTGCCATGAGGATATGTAGGAAGCCTCTTTGAGGTTCAATAAAATCACTCATGACTCATCCTGATCTACCTCTCAATTACATGTGTTCCAGGAAGATCATTCCACAACCTGGAGGTTCTATTTCCTCAAGATCCCATCCATGCATCCATTCTCATGGGTCGCCTCCTTAGGTGTCCCAACATCCCATCAAACTATGCAGACTTTGATTCCCTGACACGGGGATACATAGGTAGTCTCTTCAAAGACCAAGCCCAACATCACCATTGTCCTCATGTTAGTTCCATCTCACCCCCTCCAATTCATTAAAATCTCCATCATCTATCTTGATTGTCACCTGGGATGCCGCATCCTGTTGAGATCATGACATTCATCCCAGCGTCGTTCCTTGAAGCACCTGGGAAGCTAACCATGCATAAGCCCCACTCAATCCATAACCATCCACCCAAGAGTATCCCTCTTGCGATGGGCCACTTTCCATGCGTAAGCCTCAACATGTATCCGGGCCGTTGCCTTGTGTGTACACCTCGATTCATCACCCCTTCGAAATACATGGGTTTTGATCCCTATCGTCTACACAGAGGATGTAGGAAACCACCACAAGGTTTAATCCCAGCCAATGTTAAAACTTGGTGATTCCCCATTCTGGGGTTCACACTCCCTGATCCGCCCTCAGTGGTGTCCAGATCATCCTCCACTATGTGACATATTCCCTTTATGAGGCACACCATCCCAGGTCTGCTCTTATTGAGTTTTTTTATCCATCTACCCGGTAAAAACTCTTGGAGCTCCCTCCTAGGGATCTACTAATCTGATCCATCTCTATGGGAAATTCTGATCACCCTCATTTCATCTCCGCAAGACATTAAACTCGCGGCCAACCTCATGTTAAACATGAGATGACTGAGGAAAACCTCGAAGGACATGCCTTTGGTGTAATCATCTCCTCAAGACGTTAAACTCGCGGCGTACCCTGTGTTAAACATGAGAAGCTGAGGAAAACCTCAGAGGAATGCCTCCAGCATAAGATACCCCATGACTGACATGGTATGCCTTAGGTTCTGCAACCTTGAGATTCCCTCTTATGAGGAAGAATATAGGTTCACCTATGTCCATGCATCCAGAGATTCCCCGACATTCTTGATGTTACCGTCTACTCCGACCGAAGGTTGATACTATGTCAAGACCCCATAGAATGTCCTAAAATAAGTAGTGTAATTAACCATCATCCTCAAAGATAGGGCACTATGAATGAGATTCACGAACCATGACTTAATCTTTAAGGGGGACCCAGACTAGGTGATGAGTTCTGAGGATGAATCCAAGGAAGGAAAAACTGACATCCTATCATCCCGTTTTGATCAAGGATCAAATTTCCCTAAAAAAGAAATGAATGCCACCCACATTTGGAAAGAGGTAATACAGGGCAACAAATAACATCACCATCCTCGAATAGACGGATGCACGTGCCCTGGAAAAAGTGTCAGAAACACCCCCTATATCGCTGCTCCACTTGTCAACTTCTCCCCATGTCTTTGACTAAGACATTTTCTCCCTTCCTTATCCAAAATTTCTCCCACTGGAGGAGTCACTATTTCATCCCCTTTGTCAACGAACCCAAAGGTCACTCCTTTGTGGTCTGCAACGGAGTAGAGAACACATTTCAACACATTAGGGAAAAACAAACCATACCTCGGGGAGAGGGGGGTGTCCCACATCCACACTTTTTCAAGTGTGGGGATTAGAATGGCCTCCCAAAGCTAGTTGATGTCTCTCAAAATATTCCTTGGGTAAGGCCTTTGTCAAAATGTATTCAACCTGTAATTCTATAGGAATATACTCCAACTTCACAATTCCCTACTCAACCTTCTCCTTAATAAATTGATAATTTATCTCAATATGATTTTTCCTTGAGTGATGAACGAGATTTTTTATAAGATTTATAGCACTTGAGTTATTACACTAGATTCTGATTAGAGACTTCACTACAATGCCCATGTCATCAAGATACTGCTTCATCCATAATAACTATGTGTAATATTGAGTGATGAAAATATATTCAGCTTTTTCGGTGCTCAATGAAATGAAATCTTGATTCTTTCTTATCCAAGAAACACACAATCCACCAAGATAGAAAACACCTCCTGACATTGACTTCCTATCATCAGGTGAACCAGCCCAATCTACATAAGTATATCCCAATAATTCAGACCGAGACTTGTCACTATATATCAAGCTGAAATCCACCGTTCCCTTGATATACCGAAGTATTATTTTCACTAAATATTGTGGATTTCATTGGGATTTATTTGATATCATGCTTCTTTTCATGTGGTGAAAACAATATCAGGTCTCGTTGCTGTTAGGTATATTACACTCCTAATAATCTGCCTGTATTCTGTGATATTAACCGCCTTTCCATTATCATCTTTTGATAATTTCATTTAGGTAGCAACCAGAGTCTTCATCACCTTGAAATTTTCCATTCCAAATCTTCTTAGAACCTATTTGGAATATTTGGATTGAGAAATTAATGTGCCATTACTTCCTTGTTTCACTTGTAAACCAAGGAAAAAATGTCAACTCACCAATCATAGACATTTCAAACTCATGTTTCGTGAATTCAAAAAACCGTCTGCACTAAGATTTATCTGATCCACCAAATATTATGTCATCAACATAAACCAGTACCATCATCCTTTGATTACTTTCATTGTTTAAATAGATATTGTAATCAACTCCCCCACACTGGAAATCAAACTTCTTCAAATACTGATCAAGCCTTGAGTACCATGATCTTGGTGCTTGTTTTAGCCCATACAATTCCATTTTCAGTCAACAAACCTTGTTCTAATCCTCATGAATGAGAAAACTGTCATGACCCGACCCTACCCGGGCTCGAGCCGCAACTAACCCAAGCCCGCCTCCATAGGCTAGGGGCTGGCGACAAGCGCTAAAGGATAAATAACTTTGGGAGGCCTTCGCCTAAGTACCTATACACACACACAAGCATCCCACTCAATGCAGAAGTGCAGAGTAAAATGAAAAGAAAAGAAAAGTAAAGTATCAACTTCTATAAACAACCACAAAAAGTGCATCGACCTATAAACAGTACAAAGAAAGTGCTGAAGGTAAACTCGAAAGAAAAGGGGAAAACATGTGCCCAACCAGAAAAGTGCCAAAACCCGACAATAGGTGAACAAAATAAACAACTGGGAGAGTCCAACACCAAGGACCCGACTACGACCACCTCACGTGGTCCAAGCTCCCGAACTCCTACGCTCCACTGAATTCATGACCAACCTATCCATCATCTGCAAGGGCACACCAAGTGTGGGCAAAGCCCAAGTAGGGGTGAGTATAAAAATACTCAGTAGGATGACCCGAAGGCTTGAGGGAGAAACAAAGGAGGTACTGAAGAGGTGAGCAGTAGATCGAATAGGGAAATGTAATGGCGTATAACCGAGAGTGTAGTAAAGAGTACAGCTCAACCCAACAAGAGGAAGGAATAAGACTCATCCTATCACAAAGAGCTAGAAATAGTGAGAAGATGAACTTCCAGTCGAGTCTTCACTACCTATAGCAGGAGAGTTGACTCGTCCAACCACGAGAAATTAGAAACGGAAAGCACGTGACACACCCCGTGCGTCTTTGCCTCTCCTGGAAGAAGAGTAGCCAAAACCCAAGGAGTGGGTACTGGAATAAGGTATATATATATATTCTCTGTCAAGAAACTCGAACAAGATCGTAAGGGGATATCCATCCTATAGCTCAGGCCAAGAAAGTGAGTAGCCAACAATCCCATAAGTAAACACCATCGATGCCTAGTATCCGTACGTCTGCCCCGAACTGCAAGGAAAGGGGCTCAAATCACCACACCTCGACACTATCCGCTTTGAGCGGCACTGATTCGCCCGCATGGTTTTATGTCGTGTCACAAGGACGCATCTTGGTGGGGAAAGCGCCCCTCATACTTGAGAGTTCTGGGGGAGCGTCAAGCCACACCTCGTCACTATCACACAGTCAAGAGGTCTTCTCAAAGTCGACGGGTTCCCACTGCCCAACCCCACGAAAGGGTAATCCGCTGGAGGGAGACCCAGATCTGCTCTGGCCATCACTGCTGGATAGTACCCCACTGGCCATCCCTGCTGTATGGTACCACACTGGCCATCCCTACTGGATGGCACCTCACTAGCCATCCCTGCTGGATGGTACCTCACTGGCCATCCCTACTGGATGGTACCTCACTGGTAATTAGAACACGTAGTGGGAAACACACCAAGATAGATCACGAAAGGAAGGTATGATCTCGATACACAGCTAGGGAGTCTGTGCCCAGGGCTCACTGGGGGCTCTGTACCCTACTGGAAACAACCTCATGGGTAGAGGATCAATAACCATGTAATGTGTTGGTCACACCAATACCCAAAGAACCCTACCAGAGAACACGAAGGGACATAATGATCTCCCCGGGCCTCTCGGGGTGATACAAGCTCCAATCCTCTGAGTCTACTGTCGAAGCGGACCAAGAAAAATCACTATAGGAAGTGGGAGCACACCCTCACAGTACGAACGCACGTAGTCGTAAACGATGCCGCAACCCGGTGAAAGGGGCACAACATTGAAAACCCCCTCAGCTGAAAGAACATGGGAACCAAAAAAACTCTGTCAGTCAAACCATCGAGAACAGGAGGACCCTCTATGTCGCGACAGGTCAAAGGTACGTAAAGTAGAACACGACACACACACATGGGTCCCACATGACATGTGGCCCAAAATCACCTCCAAACTAAGCACACAAACATTCTCAGGAACAAACTACAACATGTACCTCCAAGCATTCCTGTATACTCCCAGAGTATACCACATCTCTAGCCTAGAAGCTATCATGCACACGACACCCAACGTCAACGCGACGGGTGAAAACATAATTTTTCCAACCTAATTCCTCCATGGCCCTAGCACAACCAACCATATATCTTTAGACACTAACTTCACTCTCACGGGAGTGAACGCGATCACACGCCAAGGGTTCTCTACAAACATCACCGGAAGAACCACCACCAGTACATCTTTCATGATTCCACATATGAGATCTCGAAAGAGACTCCGCACACCCAAACAGATAGTACCGTTGTAATCCTCATGAAAAAACATGTAAGATAGAATATTTACTCGCCTTAAATGGATATCCAATGGAAAATTCATCCAACACCACTTTACGTCCGAACGACATCCCGTGTTCCCAAGCCTCGGTCTCGAAAATAGTCAAGCACATCGCAACATTTCGATCCCCTTGGGAAGACATGTCAAATTGACTGCTCACTTGAGTGGAACAGATATCCAGAGAAAAAGATGCATTTCACCATACCGCACACAAGAAATTCTTTGTGGGACCCGCATCTTGGTCCTGAAACGCAATGAACGGATCAAACCATTGTGATCCTCTCGAAAAAATACACAAGATTGACTATCCATTAGTCCGAAACGGACACCTGGTGATAGAGATAGAAATCACCGCCAACCCTTAAAACGGCCCTCATGGGGCCCGCACCATCATGCCGAATTAAAGCGAGCAGATTGTGTCATTGCAATGCCCTCAAAAAAACACTCATAATCGACTAATTGCATGCCCCGAACGAACATCCGATGAAAAAGTTGTAAAGCGCTGCACGCAGCTTAAAAGACAGGTCGTGGGGTCCATGCCTCAACTCTGGATTCAACGCTTGAAACCACCCTAGAAAGATCCACCTCGGCGCCATGGTCCCAATGCCGTTGACGGTGCTTAAATCAGACATCGGATGTGTCTACTTCATCTAAAACAAGAACTCCCAGAAAAACGCCAATCCACTTAAAGACATCCCGCGCCACCAAGGCCCCCCGTTTCGGGAATTAAAAACCCCTGAAACCATCTCAAAAAGTTTGTCTTGTTTCAAGGAACGTGTCGCCGCTAATGGCGTGCGAATCTGACACATGGTCGGACTTTTATGAGAATTTTAATTTTTAAAGGATGAAAATAGGTGGGCCGGGCCGGTTCGGCCGACCCACCACGCCTGAACCGGCCCGCGGTTCGCGCGGGCCGACTGCCTCGCCCGGACCGGCTGGGGCCGGTCTGGTTCCACTTCCACAGGACCCGCAGTACGCGGGTCCTTGTCTGCCAGCTGGGGTCTGAAGGCCCCGGTCTTCCTCTCGCATCAACCAGCCAAAGGGCCAGTCCGCCTCCACCCCCCCCCCCCCCCCATGTCACGCTCCTGTCACCTGTAGCTGGAGCACCCGACAGCCTGGCACTCGCCGCCAGTGCTCAACCCCAACACCCGAGGCCGCCTTCCCCAGCCGACGTCCCTGCTCACCCAGCCGACCGCCCGCATGCCAGCTCGTTGCGCCGCCCTGCACCGACCTCCGCTGCCGAGGAGAGCCCCACCGCCGCCTGGCGCTCGCCATACCGGCCTGAAACCCGCCGGAAAACCCCGGTTCGCCGGTAAACACTCCAAAAACCCGCGGATCTTCGGCGGACGACTGCGGACGCCTCAGGACTCGAAATTTAAATCCGAAACATGCATAGGAGATCTCAGAATTTATACTACACAACTAAGGGATTTTCTCGACGATCAAACAACATTTAAACACAATAAATTGAGCTAAAATAAGGGTTCAGAATTTAAAACGCAAAAAGAAATCTCCAACCTCTTTGGGCGTAGCCCGAAGCTTCGTGAGCGATCCGCCTTCACTGGATCCGCAATCAACTTCTTAGAGATGTGGGGATGAGGGTATGATTAAGGGAGAGGGGCTCTTTGTTGGGAGCATCCAATAGAGGAAAACCCATGGGGAAGGAGAGGGGGTTTGATTTAAGTAAGGAATGAATTAAAATTTTTAATTAATTTTTAATCACTCACCCGAAGACCCGCGTCCATGACTCTTGACGAGGTCAAGTTTAAGTCTACCTTAGGGTAAACACCACCTCCCGAGCACAATGGTGGTCTCAAAATTATAATCTGAGGCCCCATCCAAAAGTTATAAAATTTAACGACCAAGGCTGCTAAATTACGAAAACGCCCCTGGTGGAATTTTCCATAGAAGGCCCGCACCCAGGAAACTTACACCCCTCCTAGGTTAAACGACACGCTCCCAACTCAATGGTGCCCTCAATTTTACAATCCAAGCTATGGTTTAATAGATAATTGCGTTTAACCATTAAACGAATAAATTAATTATTTTATTTATCCGTTTAACATTCCGTTAACAGACGAGGGGTCCCAACGTCCCGCGCCAACATACTTTATGTCATTCCTAGGGTAAAAAACCAATTTAGGAACCATCTGTACTCTCAGATTTAGGACCTGAATTACTATTTAGGAGTTATTCTATTTATTTGGCGTGCCCAGTGTGAACACAATGAAAATTCAATTTCTACTACACCGGGGCTCGGAATCACACACCGTCTGAAGGAGTTGATCTGGAATAACATCAAGAATATTCCAAAGTCTTTTATAAAAAAAACTGGGTTCATACATCATTCCCTCCTTCAATCTTTTCATCCCTGAAATGAAAATCCAGGGAACAACTCAGGGTACTAAGCCCACACCTAGCTCTCCCATACCCAGAAGAACTCTTGCACAGTCCCGTGTCACCGCACACAGACCAAAGGATTTGATCTGTTCACGCGAGGTTTTCCTTTGACGATGACATGTATAGGAGCACACACACATCTCCTCATCTATGTAATGTGGGAGGCATCATGCACCCACTCCAAACTTTGGGGTTAGGGCAAGGCGGTAGGGAACCTCGCCATCCCTTCGCTCGGTCTCAAATGGCCCGAAGGCCCTCGGGGGTAGCTCCCCTCCCCGGCCGAACCTCTACGTCGCACGCCGCGACTGGAATCACCGTTTGGACCTGGGATAAAGCCTGGTGATTCCCTCCTTCAGAATATCCATATGGTGAAACAACCAAGGATATCCGATCACACAAGGTTTCACAGTCGATGTCTCGCAACCAAAACTCTCTTACATGCTCAGAAAGCGATGGTGTTGACACCATCGACTAATAGAAAAGGTTTTACGCCTTCTACTCTACTAACACAGGGTTACACCGACGCCCTGCATCACCCTAGTAACAAATCAAGCAAGGAGCAGGGAGAAAAAATCATTTTACAAACAGAGTCTAACAATTCTAGTGAAAAAAGTAGAAGAGCTATAGAGCGTACCTCTTATCACCTCATGCTCTCCATGATCGTAGGCATCCAAAGCTCGCAACTGTCTGTGGTCCTAATGGTCAGCTACCGGAGCCTGATGTGGACCACCTGGTGGTGATGGGAAGACTTTGTAAAGTCTTCCCTCACTACCAGCTCCTCCCGCTCCTCTGCTAGCACCAAATCTCTAGGGACTACTCTGATCATGGCGCTGCCTCTGTCGTAGTGGTGCACTCGCTGCCTGCCCGATATTCTCAGCGTGGCTGGTTGGGCAGTCTCATGCCAAGTGACCTTGCCCGTCGCAAGCATAACATCATCGCTCTTTGGGCTGCACTAGTTCCCTTCGGTGACACTGTGGTGTACAACCACGCCACTGAGTCTGGTTATCGGAAAGCCACCTGCATCGAGGTTCTGTCAGCCGACGCCCGCTAGCTGCGGTAGATGTCTCAGCTCTGTCGAGCCTGTTGCCACCCCCAACTGTAGAATGCGACAGGAATCTCTCTGTCACCAGTGCCCTCTCTAGCACCTTATCATAAGTGGGAATGCACATGGGTACTATAATAGAATGAATCTCTCTGCGGAGACCCTGCTTAAAATTCCGTGCTCGGAAGTTGCCGTCGTGGACCAAGTCTGGGTAAAAACGTGCATGTTCCGCGAACCTAGTTGCGTACTCAGTCACCATCATCCCTCCATGATGAAACTATAGGAGCTCTTGGATTTGAATGGAGCATAAGCAGGAGGGGTAAAACTCCTCATGGAACAGCAGCTGAAATTCGTCCCACAAAAGTGACGACTCATCGAGAAACTGAGCCACCGGACTCCACCAACACCCCGCTGCTCCATAGAAAAGGCCGGAGACCAAAGCCACCATCAAATCTTCCAGTGTCTACGCAATACTGAAGAGGAGAACCACTATCTCTAGACAAACCTCTGTGGCCTTAGGGTCTAGCTCACTGCTGAACCTCAGCGGTCTCTGCCGCTGGAACCCACAGAGTGTGCTCAACCTGCGCTCAAGCTCAGTCTGCTCTGCTGAAGTTGTCTGATGCTCACCAGGTGGGGGTGATGCTATCAGACTACCCAGAGAAAGGGACTCACATGATGGGTCCTGAAATGAGGCCTCGTAGCTCACAGGGTCATCGTCACAAACCAAAGCTGGTATCCTGGATGTCTGTCTTCGCGGAGACATCCTGAATGTTATCAAGGAGTTCCACGGTCAAATGATCATATATGTATATATAAAAGTCACAACAATGGGGAGATGACTCAAGAAGGAAAGTCATAGACTCAATCCTATGTGATGCACATACCAATTTCCCTGCAATGAGTGTCTCAGCATTCCAATTCGACAAGCGGGTTATCAGGGTCCTGGTGAATGGATACGTCGGCCGCCGCACCATCACTAGACTCCCTGGCCTAAGAGAGGCTCTCGATACACATCGAAATTGTTGCCCTGGATCCCAACCAATTCCTTTTTAGGGATTTCCTAACAACTTCCCAAGGAATGAACCACCTCTAATAACACTTTGTCACGACCTGACCCTACCCGGGTTCGAGCCTCAACTACCCCAAGCCCACCTCCATAGGCCAGGGGCTGGAGACAAGCGCCGAATGCTAAATAACTTGGGGAGACCTTTGCCTAAGTACCTGTACACACACACGCAGCCCACTCAATGCAGAAGTGCAGAGTAAAAAGAAAAGAAAAGTAAAGTAAAGTATCAACTGCTATAAAGAACCACAAAAATTGCATCGACCTCTAAACAGTACAAAGCAAGTGCTGAAGGTAAACTGGAAAGAAAAGGGAAAAACACGAACCCAACCAGAAAAGTTCCACAACTCGACAATAGGTGAACAAAAGTAAACAGTTGGGAGAGTCCCACTCCTAGAACCCGACTATGACCACCACACATGGTCCAAGATCCTGAACTCCTAAACTCCGCTGAAGTCACGACCCACCTGTCCTTCGTTTGCAAGGGCACACCAAGTGCGGGCAAAGCCCGATAAAGGGTGAGTATAAAAATACTCAATAGGATTCCCCAAAGGCTCGAGGGAGAAAAAAAGGAGGTACTAAAGAGGTGAGCATTAGATTGAACAGGGAAAAGTAAAGGAGTATAACTGAGAGTGCAGTAAATAGTACAACTCAGCCCAACAATAGGAAAAAAGAAGACTCATACTATCACAAGGAGATAGAAACAGTGAGAAGATTAACTTCCCGTCAAGTCTTCACTCCCTACAGCAGAAGATTAGACTCGTCCAACCATGAGAAGCAAGACACAGAAAGCACGTGGCATACCCCACGCGTCTTTTCCTCTCTTGGAAGGAGAGTAGCCAAAAACCAAGGAGTGGGTACTAGAATAAGGTATACATATATATATATATGCTATGTCAAGAAACCCGAACAAGATCGTAAGGGGATCTCCATCCCGTAGATCAGCCCAAGAAAGTGAGTATCCAACAGTCCCAAAAGTAAACACCATCGATGCCCAGTATCCGTATGTCTGCCCCGAACTACAAGTCAAGGGGGTCAAATCGCCGCACCTCGACACTATCCTCTTTGGGAGGCACTAACTTTCCCACATGATTTTCAGTCGCATCACAAGGACGCATCTTGGTGGGGAAAGCGCCCCTCGTACTTGAGAGTTCTAGGGGAGCGTCAAGCCACACCTCATCATTTTCACACAGTCGAGAGGTATTCTTAAAGTTGACGGGTTCCCACTGTACAACCCCGCGAAAGGGTAATCCACTGGAGGGAGACCCGAATCTACTCTGCCCATCCCTGCTGGATGGTACCCCACTGGCCATCCCAGTTGGATGGTACCACACTGGCCATCCCTGCTGGATGGTACCTCACTAGCCATCCCTACTAGATGGTACCTCACTGGCCATCCCTACTGGATGGTACCTCACTGGTAACTGGAACACATAGTGGGAAACACATCACGATAGATCGCGGAAGGAAGGTATGATCTCGATACACAGCTAGGGGGTCTGTGCCCATGGCTCACTAGGGGCTCTATACCCTACTGGAAACAACCTCTTGGGTAGAGGATCGGTGCCCGCATAATGTGTTGGTCACACCGATACCCAAAGAACCCTACCAGGGAACATAAAGGGACATGAGGATATCCCTGGGCCTCTCGGGGTGATACATGCTCCAATCTGCTGAGTCTACTATCGAAGTGGACCGAGACAACTCACTCCAGAAAGTGGGAGCACACCCACACAGTACGAATGCACGTAGTCATAAACAATGCCACAGCCCGGTGAAAGGGGAACAAAAATGAAAACCCCCTCAGCTAAAAGAACATGGGAACCAAAACAACTCTTCCAGTCAAACCATCAAGAAGAGGAGGACCCTCTACGTCGTGAGAGGTTAAAGGTACATAAAGTAGAAAACAACACACACATGCATGGGGCCCACATGACATGGGGCCCCAAAATCACCTCCAAACCAAGCGCACAAATGTTCTCAGGTAGAAACTACAACATATACATCCAATCATTTCCATATAATCCTAGAGTATACCACATCTCTAGCCCAGAGCCTATCATGCACACGACACCCAACGTCAACGCGATGGGTGAAAACATAATTTCTCCAACCTGATTCCTCCATGGCCCTAGCATGGCCAACCAAATCTCTTTAGACACTAACTTCACTCTCACAGGAGTGAACGTGATCACACGCCAAGGGTTCTCTACAAACACCGCGGGAAAAACCGCCACCGGTACATCTTTTATGCTTCCACATATGAGATCTCGAAAGAGACTCCGCACATCCAAACAGATCTTACAATTATATTCCTCGTAGAAAAAAAATGCGAGATAGACTATTTACTTGCCTCAAATGGATATCTGACAAAAAAGTCATCCAACACCGCTTTATGCCCGAACGACATCCCGTGGTCCCGAGCCTCGGTCCCGAAAACAGTCAGGCACATCGCACCATTGCGATCCCCTTGGGAAGACACGTCAAATTGACTCCTCACTTGAATGGAATGGATATCTGGAGAAAAAGATGAATTTTGCCTAACCGCACACGAGCGGTGCTTTGTGGGACCCGCATCTCGGTCCCAAAACACAACGAATGGATCACACCATTGCGATCCTCTCGAAAAAGTACAAAAGATTGACTATCCATTAGTCCAAAACGGACACCCGGTGATAAAGATAGAAATCACCGCCAACCCCCAAAACGGCCCTCGTGGGGCCTGCGCCATCATGCAGAATTAAAGATGGTGGATTGTGCAATTACAATGACCTCGAAAAAACACTCAAAATTGATTGATCGCACGCCCCAAATATACATCTGATGAAAAAGTTATAACGCATTGCACGCACCTTAAAAGAAGGACCGTGGGGTCCACGACTCAACTTTGGCTTCAAAGCCTGAAACCACCCTGGAAATCTCCGCCTCGGTGCCAGGGTCCCAACACCACTGACGACTCTTAAATCGAACATCGAATGTGTCCGCGACATCCAAAACAAGAACTCCCAGAAAAACGCCAATCCACTTAAAGGAATTCCGTGCCACTGAGGCACCCCGTTTTGGGAATTAAAAACCCATAAAACCATCTCAATTTTTTTCTTGTTTCAAGGAACGCGTCTCCGCTGACGGCGTGCGAATCCGACATTTTTTTCGGACTTTTATGAGAATTTTTATTTTTAAAGGATGAAAATAGGTGGGCCGGGCTGGTTCGGGCGGCCCACCACACCTGAACTGCCCCGCGGTTCGCGCGGGCCGACTGCCTTGCCCAAATCGGCTGTTACCGGTCCAGTTCCACTTTCACAGGACCCACAGTACGCGGGTCCTTGTCTGCCAGCCAGGTTCCGAAGACCCCGGTCTTCCTCTCGCATCAACCGGCCAAAGGGCCAGTCCCCCCCCCCCCCCCGTGTCGCGTGCCTGCAACCGGAGCCGCCTGGCGCTCGCCGCCTGCACTCGACCCCAACAACTGTGGCCGCCGTCCCCAGCCGACGTCCCTGCTCGCCCAGCCGACCGGCCACACTCCAGCTCTCCGCGCCACCCTGCGCTGACCTCCGCTGCCGAGGAGAGCCCTACCACTGGAGAGCCCCGCCATCACCTGGCGCTCTCCAAACCGGCCTGAAACCCATCGGAAAAACTTGGTTCTCCGGTAAACACTCCAAAAACCCACGGATCTTCGGCAGACGACTGCGGACGCCTCGGGACTCAAAGTTTAAATCCAAAACATGTGTCGGAGAGATCAGAATTTATTCTCAGCAACTAAGGGATTTTCTAGAAGATCAAACAACATTTAAATGCAATAAATTGATCTCAAAGAAGGGATTAGAATTTGAAACGCAAAACAAAATCTCCTACCTCTTTGGGCGTAGCCCAAAGCTTTTCGAGCGATCCGCCTTCGCCGGATCCACAATCACCTTCTTGGAGAGGTGAGGAGGAGGGATTGATGAAGGGAGAGGGGATCTTTGTTTGGAGCATCTGCCATAGGAAACCCATAGGTAAGGAGAGGGGGTTTGATTTAAGTAAGGAATGAATTAAAATTTTTAATTAATTTTTAATCACTCACCCGAAGACCCGCGTCCATAACTCTTGACGGGGTCGAGGCTAAGCCTCTCCTAGGTTAAAAACCACCTCCCGAGAACAACAGTAGTCTCGTAATTTTAATCTGAGGCCCCATACAAAAGTTATAAAATTTAACCACCAAGGACGCTAAATTACAAAAAAGCCCCTGGTGGCATTTTCCACAGAAGGCCTGCGCCCGCGAAACTTACACCCCTCCTAGGGTAAAAATCATGCTCCGAAATCAACGGTTCCCTTGGTTTTCCAATCCAAGATACGGTTTAATAGGTACTTGCATTTAACCATTAAACGAATAAATTAATTATTTTATTTATCCGTTTAACGTTCTATTAACGGGCGAGGGGTACCAAAATCCTGCACCTTCATACTTTCTATCGTTCCTAGGGTGAAAACCCAATTTCAGACCCATCTGTACTATCAGATTTAGGATCTGAATTACCATTTAAGAGTTATTCCATTTATTTGGCGTGCCCAGTGTGAACGCACTAAAAATTTAATTCTGGCCACATCAGGGCTCGGAATCTCACACCATCTGAAGGCGCTGCTTTGGAATAACATCAAGAATATTCCAAAGTCTTTTATAGAAAAAACAGAGTTCTTAAAAAAACCATCTGGATGCTTTATATACACTTCTTATTCCAGAACCCCATTCAAGAATGCAGATTTGACGTCCATTTAGAAAACCTTAAACTTCTGTTGCACTACAATGGCCAAGAATAATCTGATTGTTTCCAGCCTCGCAATAGGTGAGAATGTGTCACGACCCGAACCTACCGGTCTTGAGACACAAATACCCCGAGCCCGAATCCATAGGCCAGGGGATGGAGACAAGCGCCAAAGGCATAACAATCTAGAGTTGGCCTTTTCCTAAGTACGTGTACACACACACACAACCCCCTCAATGCAGAAGTGCAGAGTAAAAAGAAAACCAAAGGACAATAACCATAACCCAACCATAGTCATGCATCAAACTCTAAATAAAATAAAGTAAAGTGATAAAATGTACTGACTGATACTGAATAGAACAAGGGGGAAAACAGGCGCCCAACCCGAAAGGTGCCACAACCTAGCAACAGGTAAATGAAAGTAAACAGCTAGTGAGTCTCACAACTGAATGTCCTACTACGTCCTCTAAATGCGACCCAAGATCCTGCGTCTTCTACGCTTCTCCATAGTCTCGATTGACCTGTCCGTTGTCTGTAAGGGCACACCAAGTGTGGGAAAATCCCAAGCAGGGGTGAGTATAAAGACACTCAGTAGGATGCCCCGAAATCTCGAGGGAGCAACAAAGGAGGTACTAAACGGTAAACGATAGACAGAACAAAGTAAGATTATAATAGAGAGAGAGTGCAACTCAACCCAACAAAAGAAAGGAAGTAGACTCGTCCCAACCAAGAGGAGCTAGACATAAAAATCACGTGGCATACCCCGCGTTCCTTCACCCCTCCTAGATGAAGAGTAACTGGACCCAAGGAGTGGGAAAAAAAGTAGGGTGTATATATATATATATATATATATATATATATATATATGCTCAACAAGAAACCCGAATGAGTGCGTAAGAGGATCTCCATCTCCATGCCCAGCCCATGATAAGTCGCCAACAGATACAAGGGTAGCCATCACTGATGCCCAATAGTCCCGCATGTCAAAGCTGCCACATCACTAAACTGTACCACCAAAAGTCCCTCTATGGTAACCATGGAGAAAAAAGCCACTAACTAGTCTCATCGGAAGGGCTGAGTCTGAAAGAAGTCGTCAGGTAACCCACTACCCAGCCCAACTGGAGGGTAAACCCCAAAAGGTCGTCAGGTAACCCACTGCCCTGCCCTGCTGGAGGGTAAACCCCAAAAGGTTGTCGGGTGACCCACTTCCCAGCCCTACCGGAGGGTAAACCCTAAAAGGTTATCAGGTGGCCCACTGCCCAGCCCTGCTGGAGGGTAAACCCTAAAAGGTCGTCGGGTGACCCACTGCCCAGCCTTGCCGGTGGGTAAACCCTAAAATCATTGGGTAACCCACTACCCAGCCCTGCTGAAGGGTAAAACCTAAGGTCAATGGGTAACCCACTACCTAACCCCGCTAGAGGGTAAACCCAGAACTGGTTCGATAACTCTACACTGCATGTGCCATCACTAGGTGTTGCTAACATCACGTCCGTGCGTTGGGTCAGAGTGTGTCAAAGGAAACTTTGACCAACATCCTTTCATGTTTCCACATTTAATGAGATCTCAAAAGAGGCACTTCACACCCAGACAGGTCACACTATTTTAATCCTCGCTAAAAAACATGTGAGATAGACTACTTACTCGCTCGAGACATACTCATGACGAAAAAGTTATTCAACACCGCTTTATGCCCATAAGACATATCGTGGAGCCCACACCTCAGTCTCTAAAGAGGTCGGGCGAACTGCGCCAGTGCGATGCTCTCGGAAAAACACACCAAAATGACTACTCATTCGCCCCGAACGGACGTCTGATGAAAAAGTCGCAAAATGCTGCTCACAACTTAAAAGACGGTCCATGGGGCCCATGACTCAACTCCAACTTCAATACCTGAAACCAACCTGTAGCACTTCATCTTGACTCTAGGGTCACAACGCCGCTGACGGCACCTTAAACGGACTCTGGATGTGTTTGCGCCATCAGGAGGAAGAATCCTAGTGTAATACTTAACGAGTGTGCCGCTCCACCGAGCCCCCGTCTCGGGAATTAAAAATACCCGGAACCATCTCAAAATATTCATCTCGATGCCAGTATTTCATTTCCATATACGGAATGCAAAACGGACACCCTTAGTGGAAGTTACGGGTGTCCGAAGTCAGGGGGACGAACCCCTTTGGGTTGGACTGGCCCGGTCCGGCCGGTCCACCCGGCCTGGGCCGACCCGGATCACAGCGCTGGCCTGCGGCTCACCCACGCAGCCCAGCCGCTGAGCCCCAGTCCACCCTGAACCGACCTTACCTCGTGGTAGGTCTTTTTCTCGCAAGGAGACCTACCAAAGGTGGGTCTTAGTCTCCGCATGGGGTCGCGCGCCACAACCCCCCGTCGCACCCCGCACCGACGAGCTCGCCTACTGCCACCTCTTTGGACACCCTGTGCTGCCTGGGTCTTCCACACCACCTATTTTCGCCACCATTACGCCATCATAGAAATCTACACCATTTCTGAGAGCCCGCAGTACTGCCGCGCCGACCGCCGGACTGCCCCTGGAATCGCCAGAAAAAAAGGAAATGGCCGGAAAAATTCCCGGGGCCACCCCAGACACCTCAGGACTCAGAAATTAGATCCTAAAGGATCGTTGGGAAGATAATGTTGATACCTACATAACTATGGGATTTACTCGATGATTGGACAAAATTTCGATGCAAAGAATTTCATTTGAAGGGGTTGCGGGAATTAAAATTGAAAATGCACAAGCCTACCTCACTGGGCGTAGCCCGAAGCTTCACCAACGATCCGCCGGAGCCGCCACCCACCTTGGAGAGGGAGAGGGAAGATTGAAGGAGGTTATACCTTGTTGGGAAGAACTTGCACCAAGGGGAAGAACAAGGGGTAGAAGAGGGTGGAGGGTAGTGTGTTTAAATAGAAAACACTTAAACCCCCCGCCTGTAGGCCTCATACCCGAACTTTCAGCGGGGTCGGGGTTAAGACGCTCCTAGGGTAAAATCTACGTTCTGAGCACAATGGAGGTCTCAAAATTTTAATCTGAACCTCCATTCAGATGTTACAAAGTACACACCCAGGGCCTCCAAATTAAGAAAATGCCCCTGGTGGTGTTTTCCACAGAAGGGCCGCGCGCCCATGAAAGTTACACCCCTACTAGGGTAAACGACATGTTCTGGACTCAACGGTGCCCTCAGTTTTTCCATATGAGCAACCGTTTAGGAGTTATTATGTTTATTTGGTGTGTCTACTGTGAATACACTTAAAATTTAATTCTGGCCACACCGGGGCTCGGAATCACACGCCCTCTGAACGCCCTGATCTGGAATAACATTAAGAAAATTTCAAAGTCTCACAGGCTCAAAACCCGAGTTCTTACATCATTCCCTCATTCAAGTTTTTCACCCCCAAAAAACAAAACTACATAAACAACTCATGACATTGAGTCCGCATTTGGCTCTCCCGTTCCCAGGTGCTCTCCTGCACCCTCTTGTGCTGCCACAACACACGAACCAAAGGAATGGTCCGTCCACGTAGTGTCCGCTCCTGCCGGTCCTCAGTCGCCCCCAGGTGCTCCATAAAGGTGGATCCATCCTCAATGTCCAGCTCTCCCCAGTCGATAACGTGTGTGGGGTCATGCACATATTTCCTCAGCTGCGACACGTGGAAAACATCATGCACCCTTTCCATCTCTTGGGGTAGAGCAAGATGGTAGGCAACCTCGTCGACCCTACGCACGATCTCAAAGGGCCCAATGAACCTCAGGGATATATTGCCACCCCAACCGAACCTCTGTGTACCCCGCCACTGGGAGACCCTCAGAAAGACATGGTCCCCCTGCTCGAACTCTAAAGGCCTGTGAGGAAGATCTCCGTAGGAGTTCTGTCTGCTCTGAGTCGTCCTCATCTGCTCACGGATGACCTACAACTTCTCCATCATCCCCTGCACCAACTCTAGGCCCATGAGAGAGGTCTCCGCAACCTCCGTCTAGCACAAAAGTGACCTACATGGTCTCCAGTAGAGGGCTTCAAAAGGTTCCATTCCGATAGTAGAGTGGTAACTGTTGTTGTACGCGAACTCCACCAAGGGAAGGTGATCCTCCTAGCTCCGTCCAATGTATAACACGCATGCCCTGAGCATATCCTCCAACACCTGGATAGTGTGATCGGTCTGCCTATCCGTTTGAGGGTGAAAAATTGTACTCATCTACAGATGAGTCCCGAATGCCTCCTGCAGGCCTCGCCACAATCATGACGTAAACCACACATCACGGTCAGAGACGATCATCGATGGTGCTCCATGAAGGTGGATGATCTCCTAAACGTACAACTGCCCCAGACTCTCCACCGAGCTCTGCTTCTTAATGGAGAGGAAGTGCACCGACTTCGTGAGTCGGTCCACTATCAGCCAAATGGAATCGTGGCCCTTCACTGTGCGTGGGAGCCCTGTAATGAAGTCCATAGATATGCCATCCCACTTCCACTTTGGGATAACAAGGGGATTTAACAACCCTTCCAGAACCTGATACTCTGCCTTCACCTACTAACAAGTAAGACACCAAGAAACAAACTCAGCTACGCTCCACTTTATGCCAGACCACCAAAACTGCCACTGAAGGTCTCTGTAAATCTTCCCCACACCTAGATGTATAACCAAGGGAGAAGTGTGGAACAACCGCATCACCTCCTCCCAAATCTCCACTGGTACTATAGCTCGTCCCAAGAATATGATCTCGTGATTCCCTCCTTCAGAATATCCATCAGGTGCATCGCCCGTGGATATTTGATCACATAATACCTCACTATTGACATCCCCCAGCTGTGACTCTCTCACACGCTCAAGGAGTGAAGGAGTCAACACCATCAACTGCAGAAAAGACGTACCCTCCTACTCCACCAAGGTCAGTTGTAGGGAATCCAACTCCTCTGATGCTTCCCGCACTAAACGGGCCTGGGACTTCCTGCTAAGGGCATCT
Organism: Viscum album; assembly: GCA_963277665.1. Classification (NCBI taxonomy): domain Eukaryota; kingdom Viridiplantae; phylum Streptophyta; class Magnoliopsida; order Santalales; family Viscaceae; genus Viscum; species Viscum album. The sequence continues at coordinate 1,606,724,537 of OY728161.1, forward strand.
GCTACTACGTTGCCCTTCCATGGAGTATAGACTATCTCGAAATCATTTTCCTGCAGAAACTCCAGCCAGCGCCTCTGCCTCAAATTTAAATCCCTTTGAGTGAAGATGTACTTGAGGCTCTGGTGGTTTGAGTAGACCACAAAATGCTCACCCAAAAGGTAGCGACTCCATAGCCTCAAGGTGAAGACCATCGCTGCCAGCTCCAAATCGTGAGTCACATAATTATGCTCATGGGGCCTCAACTACCTTGACCCATATGCAATCACTGCCCGCTGCTACATCAGCACGCACCCAAGCCCAACTTCTGAAGTGTCGCAGTACACCACAAACTCAACGCCCATCTCTAGAAGTCTCAACACTGGAGCACTAGTCAGCCTATGTCTCAAATCCTTGAAGGCCTTCTGGCACTGATCAGTCCAGGTGAACGGTCATCCCTTCCACGTCAACGTGGTCAAAGGGGCGACAATCCTGGAGAAATCTTCCAAAAAACTCTTGTAGTACCCTGCCAAACCAAGGAAACTCCGCACCTCTGATGCATTCTTGGGTGGCTCCCATGCAAGAATTGCCTCTATCTTTGCAGGATGTATGACCAATCCCTACTTCATAATGACATTCCCCATAAAGTGAACCTCATGAATCCAAAAATGAAACTTAGAGAGATTCCCATACAACTGGTTCTCTCAGAGTAAGTCTAGGACCATCCTCAAATGCTCCTCATGCTCCTCCTCTATCGCAGAGTAGATGAGTATGACGTCAATAAAGAAAACCAAAAACTGTTCCAAGTGAAACTAGAAGATCTGGTTCATTAAATCCATGAAAATGATGGGGGTATTCGTCACACCAAAGGGAATCACCAGAAAATTGTAATTCCCATATCGACAATGGAAAGCCAACTTTGGGATATCAGACTGACGAACCCACAACTGGTGGTAGCCGGATCGAAGATCAATATTAGAGAACCACTTCGCACCCCTAAACTGGTCGACGAGGTCGTTGATCCTCGACAAAGGGTACTTGGTCTTTATTGTGGCCCGATTCAGGCGAGGATAATCCACACAAAGCCAGAGACTCTCATCTTAATTTTTCACAAACAAAACTGGAGCTGCCCAGGGGGACACACTGGGCCTGATGAATCCCTTCTCACAGAGGTCGTCTAGCTAAATTCATAGCTTCCGAATCTCTGTGGGTGCCATCTGATAATCCACACATGATATCAGGGCAGTCCCCAGCTACAAGTCAATGCAAAAATCCATCTCTCACCTTGGAGGTAGTCCCAAAACATCCTTGGGAAAGATGTCCATGTAGTCCTCTACAATGGTAGGTATCCAGGTGCCTGTAGTGTCTGCTGCTCCTAGATCCATGCTCGCCAACTGGTGCGAAAAAGGTCAGGGTCTCCTACTCAGAGTAACCATCTTCTCTACCACAAGGTCTCATTCACCAAGGATAGTGAACCTCCTCCCATCAGAAAACACGCCTCTGACTCGTCTGTGACGACAGTCGATCTTGGCGTGAACTATAGAAAACCAATCCATACCCAGGATGATGTCATAAGGTTCCATCGTGATGACGAGCAGGTCCCACATGAAAAACCCTCCTCTGAATGATAGTTCTCACTGTCTGTAGATAAAGGTCACTAACAAGTCACTTCCCATAGGAACATCGAGGATAATTACAGTTGTCAGCACCTATACTGGAAGCTCCAACTCCCGTACCAAGAACAATGATATAAATGAGTGGATAGCGCCTGTTTCTACTAGTACTGAAGCAAGCATATAGTAAAAAAAAAGCGCACCTTGAACCATTTCGTGTGCTGGGGGGTCATGAACACCCATGGCCTGAAGCTTCCCATGGCCCCTACCGCCAGCTCCCTGAGCCTGGTGTGGGCCACCCAGCGGTGGCAGTGGAAGGACCTCGAAACACCGTCTCGGACCTCCAGGTCCTGCCACTCTTCTTGCGCCGCCTCCCTGAGGACCACACTATCCTCGCCTAGGAGATCCCTGGTCTTGGCCCTACCTCTGACACTACGGTGCTCCCACTGCCTGCCACGGCTGCTCAGTACGCCTGGTCGGGCAGTCCCATGCTAGGTGACCTCATCCTTCACAGGAATGACACACACCTCTCTCCTGCCTACCCCGGTGCTCCACGGTGCCACTGCAGTGTACGAACCTACCCCTGTGTCTGCTCACGGAAGGGCCTCCCCGACCAAGGCTCTGCTCTCTACCGCCTTCCTGTCATCGAAGAATCTCCTTTAAAGCGGCCACTACTAGGCCCTGCCAACTGGCATCCCTTGGCTAAGAATCTCTCCATCACGAGCGCCTACTCTAGAACCCTAGCATAAGTAGAGATGCACATGAGTACTACACTAGCACAAATATCCCTACAAAGACCCTGCTCAAACTTTTGTGCTTAGAAGTAACTGTCGCGGATCATATCATGCGAGTAGCATGTCAGATCGGTAAACTGGGCTGAGTAATGTGCCATTGTAATCCCCATAATTTGGCTCCATAATCTATTAAATCCGAATGGAGCATAAAAAAGAGGGGGAGTACTCCTCCTAGAAGAGCTGCTGGAAGCCATCCCACGTGAGAGACGACTTGTCGTGGGTCTGCGTAACCAACCCTCACCAACGCTCGGCCGTCCTGTGGAAAAGGCTGGTAGCTAGAGCTACCATCTGGTCCACTGGTGTCTGTACTAGCCTGGAAAGTCAGTCCATAGACTCTATCCAGTCTTCTGTTGCCTGGGGATCTGGGTCCCCACGGAATTTCTGCGGTCACTGACGCAGAAAGTCTCGGATCGCACTCAGCATGTGCTCTACCTCGTCCTATGCTACCAGTACTAACTGCTGCTCTCCAGGTGGAGGGGCCACTGCTGAAGCACTGGGTGGAAGGGGATCACGTGAGGGTCCCTAAACTGACGCCTCGTTGCTCACCAGGTCATCGTCATGAACTGGAGAGGGTATCCTGGCTGGCTATTGTCATGGGGGCATCCTGAAAATTATCAAGGATACCGCGATAAGATGAGCATATATATATATATATATATATATATATATCAGTAATAAAAAAGGGTAGTTGACTCAAAAAGGACATTCAATGACTCAATCCTACTATATTCATGTTCCAAAGTTCCTTACAACAAGTGTCTCAGCGTGCCGAGTCGACAAGTGGGTTATCAGGGTTCTGGTGAATGGATACGTCAGCCGCCCGTACCATCACTGGAGTCCCTATCCTGAGAGCCACTCTTGAGACACGTCAACACTATTTCCCTAAATCCCAACCAATTACTTTTTAGGGACGTCTGGACAACTCCCCAAGGAATGAACTACCTTTGATAACACTTTGTCATGACCCGACCCTTCTGGTCTCGAGCTGCAACTACCCCAAGCCCACCTCCATAGGCCAAGGGCTAGTGACAAGCGCCAAAGGCGTAACAATCTCGAGAAGCCCTTTTCCTAAGTACCTGCACACACACATAGCCCACTCAATGCAGAAGTGAAGAGTAAAAAGAAAACCAAAGGACAACAACTATAACCCAACCACATTCATTCATCAACCTCTAAATAAAAGAAAGTAAAGTGCTAAAAATTAATGACAGATACTGAATAGAACAAGGGGAAAAGCACGAGCCCAACCCAAAAGGTGACACAAACCGGCAATAGGTAAATGAAAGCAAACAGCTGGTGAGTCTCACACCTGGAAGTACTACTATATCCACTGAACACAACCCAAGCTCCTGTGTCCTCTATGCTCCTCCATAGTCTTGATCGACCTGTCCATCGTCTGCAAGGGCACACCAAGTGTGGGAAAAGCCCAAGCATAAGTGAGTATAAGGATACTCAATAGGATGCCCTGAAATCTCAAGATAGAAACAAAGGAGGTACTAAACGGTAAATGATAGATAGAAAAAAGTAAGAGTACAATAGAGAGAGAGTGCAGCTCAACCCAAAAAAAGAAAGGAAGTAGATTTGTCCCAACCAAGAAAAGATAGAAACGGAAAGCATGTGGCATACCCCACATGTCTTCGCCCCTCCTAGATGGAGAGTAACTAGACCCAAGAAGTGGGAAAAAAGTAGGGTGTATATATATATGCTCAATAAGAAACCCGAACGAGTGCGTAAGGGGATCTCCATCTCCAAGCCCAACCTAGGATAAGTCGCCAATAGTTCCAAGGGTAGCCATCACTGATGCCCAATAGTCCCACACGTCAAAGGTGCCACATCACTAAACTGTACCACCAAACGTCTCACTCCGGTAACCATGGAGAAAAAATCCACTAACTAGCCTCATCAGAAGGGATGAGTCTAAAAGAAGTCATCGGGTAACCCACTGCTTAGCCCAACTGGAGGGTAAACCCCAAAAGGTCGTCAGGTAACCCACTACCCAGACCTACTGAAGGGTAAACCCAAAATGGTCGTCGGGTGACCCACTGCCCAGCCCTGGGGAAGGGTAAACCGTAAAAGTTCATTGGGTGACCCACTGCCCAGCCCTGTTGGAGGGTAAACCCTAAAAGGTCATCCGGTGACCCACTTCCCAGCCTTGCTGGAGGGTAAAACCTAAAATTAATGGGTAACCCACTGTCCAACCCCACTGGAGGGTAAACCCTAAGTTCAATGGTTAACCCATTGCCCAGCCTCACTAGAGGGTAAACCCAGAACTGGTCCGATAACTCTGCACTGCCCGTGCCATCACTGGGTTTCGCTAACATCACGACCATGTGTTGGGTTGGAGTGCATTAAAGAAACCTCCAACCAAAATCCTTTCATGTTTCCACATTTAATGAGATCTCTAAAGAGGCTCCGAACGCCCAAACATATCACACCGTTGTAATCCTTGAGGAAAAACACGCGAGATAGACTACTTACTCGCTGGAAACGGACTCCCGACAAAAAAGTTATTCAACACCACTTTATGCCCATAAGATGTCTCATGGGGACCATAAATCGGTCTCAAAATAGGTCGGGCAAACTACGCCATCGCGATGCTCTCAGAAAAACACGCCAAAATGACTACTCATTCGCCCTGAACGGACGTCTGATGAAAAAGTCGCAAAACGCTGCTCACAGCTTAAAAGACAGACCGTGGGGCCCATGCCTCAACTCTGACTTCAACGCCTGAAACCACCTTGGACCACTTAGTCTCAACGCCAGGGTCACAATGCCGCTAACTGTGCCTTAAACGGACTCCGGATGTGTTCACACTATCCAGAGGAAGAATCCTAGCGTAGTACTTAACGAGCGTGCCACGCCACCGAGCCCCTGTCTCGATAATTGAAAATCCCTGGGACCATCTCAAAATATTTGTCTCGATGCCAGGATTTCACTATTGTAGACAACATGAAAAATGGACACCTGTAGTGGATGTTACAGGTGTCCGAAGTCTGGCGGACGAACTCCTTTGGGTTGGACCGGCCCGGTCCGGCCGGTCCACCCGGCCTGGGTCGGCCCGACTTGTAGCGCCGACCTGCAGTTCACCCGCGCAGCCTGACCTCTGACCCTCGGTCCACCCTGCGTTGACCGGACCTTGTGGTTAGTCATTTTCTCATGTGGAGACCCACCGAAGGCGGGTCTCAGTCTCCGCACGGGGTCGCGCGCCGCGAATTCCCTTCACGCCCCGTACCGGTGAGCTCGCCCGCCGCTGCAGCCTGGGACACCCCGTGCCACCTGGGTCCACCACTACACCTAGGTCCGCCACCACTCCGCCATCCCGGAAACCTCCACCACCGCTAGGAGCCTGCCGGACCGTCGCGCCGACCGCCAGACCGCCCCTGGAATTGCTGGAAAAAAAGGAAACGACCGGAAAAATTCCCAGGGCCACCCCAGACACCCCGAGACTTAGAAATTCGATCTGAAAGGATCATTAGGAAGATAAAATCAAGACCTACTCAACTATGTGATTCTATTGATGATCTGATATCATTTCTATGCAAATAATTTCATTTGAATAGGTTGTGAGAATTAAAATTGAAAATGCACGAGCCTGCCTCGCTGGGCGTAGCCCGACACTTCTCCAACGATCCGACGGAGCCACCACCCACCTTGGAGAGGGAGAGGGAAGCTTGAAGGAGGTTCTCACTTATTGAGAAGAACTTGATCTAAGGGTAAGAATAAGGGGGAGAAGATGGTGGGGGTAGTGTGTTTAAATAGAAAACACTTAAACCCCCCGCCCGTAGGCCCCGTACCCGAACTTTCAGCTGGGTCGGGGTTAAGCCACCCCTAGGGTAAAATCCATGTTCCAATTGAAATGAAGGTCTCAAAATTTCAATTCGAGCCTCCATTAATAAGTTAAAAAGTACACATCCGAGGTTTCCAAATTACAAAATTGCCCCTAGTGGCGTTTTCCACAGAAGGGCCGAGCCTGCCAAAGTTACACCCCTTGTAGGGTAAACAACACGTTATGGACTCAACTGTGCCCTCAGTTTTCCCATACGAGTAACCTTTTAGTAGTTATTCTGTTTATTTGGCATGTCTAGTGTGAAATAACTTAAAATTTAATTCCGGCCACACCGGGTCTCAGAATCACATGTCGTCTGAATGCCCTGCTCTGGAATAACATTAAAAAAATTTCAAAGTCTTACCGGCTCAGAACCCAGGTTCTTACAGAATGCCTCATAAAAATCAATTCCCTCTATTTAGGAGTATCATTTTCACACTAGTCGTGCTTTGTTACGAATCACGATGCTATCTTCATTCATTTTTTTGATAGACCCATTTTGTCCTGATGACATTCTTATTTGCTGCCCTTGAAACAATATCCCACGCCTGATTCTTATCAATATGATCTAGATATTCATTCATATCTGGAAGATAGTTTTCATCTTCTGCTACATTAGCAAAGAATTTCAACTCTACCTGAGATAGGAAGGATGTCTGCTATAGAGATTTCATTCTTCTGGTCTGAACTGAAGCTGATTGATCACCAATGATATTCTGCCTGCCAATTTCAGCTTCACTTCTAGGATTATGTGCAGATATAAATTTTAATTCCTCATGATCATCATTGGTATATTCTTCTGAATCAGCATCAACCACTTCATCTCCCCCTGAGTCTCTTACCACTTCATCCCTTTTAGCAGAAAACTTTTCACTGTGTCATTGTTCAATTACGTCATTAATTTCAACTACATTTCTCATATTCTTGTTTAAATGCCGTTGATATTCTATCGTAGCTTCTTAGTATTCTGAAAACAGTCAGCTGATACCATAATGTTAGAACAAAATAGATAATTATGAAATACATGAATGTTGCTGCTTCTCCCTCATTATGTCTTATCTCGATATTCTCTGGATAGTAAACACCTGAGTTGGGTCATCCAATTGTTTCATTGATGGATCTTTCATCTGAATAAGATATTTCATGATCCCCCTATTTTATGACACAATTTCTGTGGTTTGGACAACTGTTTAGTCCCATATTCATTCTTATCCTCCTACGTCATTTATTCTCATCTTGCACTTGGCATTGATCCATCAAAAAAAGCTCTAAGCCTACTAAGTTGGAACTCGGTGTAGGAAATAGGAGATAAAGTTAATAACAGAATCACTTTATATTATGCTCAATTTCTCCCTTTCTTATTCAAGTTTGGTGACTGATTTGAATCAATTGAAACTCTGGATCATATCACCTCATCACTTTGCATCTTTAAATTCCACTTCCCCTTGGATCATATCTCCATAAAACCTGAAACACTTGAATCATCAGTTAACAAAATTTATATACACAGGGAGAGGGGAATTTCTGGAATCCTCAAGATGAGGATTGATGTTGATCCTGATGGGAAAACTCTTTGATTCTTTCTTGCATAGCATCACACTCCTTACTTGACTGCTCTAACTGGCTGGCCAACTTCAACTGTTCTGGCCATATGACTAAGCATTCATTTCCCACATGCTGAGCCTTTTTTTGATATGTAGGTTCTGTAGGCTTAGCCTTTCTCACACTTTCGGGTTTAAAACTACTAGTATAAATTTCATTCTTTTATGTCCCACCAATATGACATTTCCCATGATTCCTTATTTGGGTAGGAATCTCTTTACTTTTCATCTTCCCTTGCTTCTTATGCCACTATAGGGATCTTCCACTTTCCTCCACTTCTCATTGTGGCACACATCATGTAGATTTTTCAATGCATTCTTTGTTCATATTTATTTTATTAGATATCTAATTCACCACACTATTTTGAGATGATGGTAGTTCCTCCACTAAAAGTACATTCTTCTTACTCACAGTTGTAGCATCTCCTCCATTTTTCTTCAATATTTTCTCATGTTCTTTTTGAGTGATCTGTTGTGAGCATGAAAAAGGAGGTGACTGATACACTTTTAATTAATCTCCTTGTAATTCCCATGAGGCTCTAAGACTATTCCTCAACTTAAGACTTTGTCTTCCAATGTAGAATTTCTCATTATGCATCACTAGAGTTGAGAATCACCTTTCGAGTCCATTTTCATTTCCTGCTTTCTTCTAACTGCAATGTCTTGAAAAATTCCCATAATGAGAAAATACAAAACATCTACCATAAAAGGATTACCTCATTTAATCATTTTTCAACCAAGATTTTGATGCAACTTGAGTCCTTATTCTGACATTGAGCTCTTGAGAATCCTGACACATACTCATAGTGTGTCCCATTCTTCCACAGTAATAACATCTGATGAATGTTCTCCTCTGAGAGACTCTTCTCTCTAATTTATCATGATGCTTATTCTTTTTCAAAAATTTATTAAAGTTTCTATTTTCACAGCCTGAAATGTATTCCCAATCCTCTAAATAGAATCTTGATATATGACCATGAATCCCAGAAAAACAACACATGATATCATTAATTTTTGTAAAAGCCTTTTTGGTCTATCTCTAGCACCTACTAGGATTTTCTTATCTCTAGAGATTTTAACTTCTCTTTTCCTATCATTCATAAGAGTGGGATCATCATATCCAATTCTATATTTTTCAAAAGTGGATTTCCTTTGGGATGATACAATCCTTTCATGCTTCTCCTCTTAAGTAACATATTTGGATTTCATTTCATCATCACCTTCCAAATTATAATAAAATAATAAATGTAAGAAATCCTTCAACATGGGATTCTCATTGGAATTATATTTCTCCATTTCTTTCTTGTATAACTCTATATCTTCCTCCAGTTTTAGAATCTTCTTTTCTCTTGATTCACGTTGAGCATTGAGTTCTCTTTTGAGATTCTTTCCACTAAAATCACCTTTGAGCTTTTCTCTCTTTATAGAAAACTTTTGCAGTTCCTCAACTTAGAAATCATTCTTCTTCCCCAGATTAGTAACCACGTTAATAAGCCTTTGATTTAATCCTCTTATATTGTTGACCTCAATTTCCTGTACTTGGATCCAGATATCTTTACATTTGACTTCTTAATTCAATTTTTGATCCAATTCCATTGTCATATCGACATCATCTACCAATTTCCTTCTTAAAACTTCATCATCATCAGTAGTTTCATCATAATTTTTAATTTCAAGTACATTACTCATTCCAATATCATTATTAAGTGAATATATCTTTTCTCTATCTGATTCATCCAGGCCTTCCTTCAACAAACTATTTGATTACTTTAGTTGAATCAAACTTTTTCTGTAAACACTTCCGCACTGAGGAATACCATTAGACTTCTGCTTCTTCTTTGATGTTTTTTCCTTTGTCATGGCACAAAAAGATAAGAGAAGAATAAATCGTCATTCATGCAAATAGACTGAACTAAGTCAAAGCAAACAAATCCGAGAAAATAAACCTATCCCTCTGATACAAATTGTTAGGACCAAAAGGGGCCTAGATACCCTGAGGGGGGGGGGGGGGGGTGAATCAGGGTATGGATATTCTATTTCAAAATTCTTCCTCCCCCACTGGATCTTGACCTCTATATTATAAGGGTTACTTTGTTTTCTCTTATGTTGTTAACATTTATCTTGTTATTTCCTTATTTATATGATAAAGATGATTTGGATGCAATGTAGGGAAGTAAGCAGGAAAACACATAGATTTTTATTTGTTTCACCCTCACTAGGCTACATCCAAGGAGCATACAACAACGATGTCCTGTTGTACCAAATCAAATAAAGCTCACTACCAATTTATAATGTTCAGGCTAGATCACTTCTATGACCAGGATCACTACCCTTATAATTTTTAGGGTTAGATAAATACTTTCCCGAGGGTCACACCTTGTTCCTCTCTCTATCTCTGGCTCACTATTGGTAGAAAGGATCCCCTTCTTCTTCTTCCTTTACTCACTGCTCTGGAAAGGATTCACACACAGTTTATGGACTTGTATGTCCATTCATTATCTCTAATGAATTCTTGATCCTTAACTATTGATAGATTCTCTATTGACACCCAAATTTCACATGCATATGAATATATCATTGCACCGGGTGTACTGGGAAACTCCAATTTTTACGCGCAACCTTCATTGGGCCTTTCACGTAATTTCCTGCTTTTGCGCAAAAACCACTTTTTGTGCAACACCTCTTTTATGAGCAACAAATTATTTTACGCGCAACCAATTATTTTACGTGCAACAGACTTCTTTTATGCGCAAACTTTTATTTTTGCTCAAACACTTCTTTTACACACAACAACCATCTTTTACGTGCACCATTTTGTTTTCGTACAAATAATTCTTTTACACGCAAACTTATCATTTTCACACAACTCCCTTGTGTACTTCAATTTTACGGGCCAGAGCTCGGATACTCTCTAAGACTTGAGTGACTAAAAATGAGGGGGTCACTTCATATTTATAGGAAAAATTGACCCCTACATGAAAAACCCTTCTTGAGCATGTAATTCACTTCGATCGTGAAAAACACATCTTCCACATAACATCATTTTTCATGCACTGCTCCAATATTTCAAGAACCTCATACCTTTTCCAAATTTTGAGCTACTGATCTTGAATAATCACTTGCACGAAAAGTACCAATCCTCTATTTCGAACGCCACACTAATATTTTGCACACCACTTTCCTTTTTCGTGCACCTCCCTTTTCTAAAAATGCATCTCTTCATTTTCCGATTTTTAGGCCCAAAATTTGGAAAACACTGGAAAACGATGCAACCTTGTATATGCTCTTTTTGAACCACCTCCAGATCATCCATTCCTTTTTGAGGTTCTTCTGTCAAATATAGATATCCAACAACTTCTCTTGAACCCAAAAAATCACCATGTAAACCCCCTTTGTCAACAAATTATACATTGTGGTCTTCTTTGTGAACAAACACAACACGGAGGCCCACTTTGTCAATAAACACAATCACCTCAAAAATTCTTTAATGATACTTTGAGGGATTTTTTCCCAACAATATGGTTGTTATATGGTAAGATATTAAACATATATTTTTGACTATTTTATTGAAATAAAATATGGAAGACATGAAATAAATATTTGAGTCATCATATATATTCCTTGTATGATCACCATAACATTGTTGTGTATAAGTAATTGTGATATTAGTAGTAGATCCACTATATATTTAAATATTTGATTAATTCTTTGTAATGATATTCCACTACTATCCCACATAGAAATATTATATCTTTTACCATGTTCATTCATTACTGTCACACTACATTCATAAAAAATATTCATATAATCTCATGGATTATGTGAGATTACATTAATAATATACATATAATGGTTAATGTGTCTCTTGTTAATAAAATTATAGAATCATTTTGGTCATATATTTATAACTAATATTTTCTTCACCATAAATTTAAAATGTAATTATTTTAAAATACCTTTGTTTTTTAGATCCTAAGAGTCTAAAGACTCTTCTAGTTATATAATAAAATATTATATTTACTTTTAATTTACTTGGAATTATCTTTCTATAACTATTTTTGACTCTTATAATTTATATTCCTCATTATTTTCTTATAAAGGATACATATGATCCCAATATCAAAAAAATATTTTTTTGATATATGATTAAAATATTCATTTCATATATGAATTAATGTCTTTTTGTGTTTATAACTAGACACAATGTTATTTTTTTTGTAACACACAATATTTTTTTTAATTAGAATTAATACACTTGAAAATGTGATGTCGTGAGCTACCAATAGATGACTTAAAAATCACCCTAGTTATGATACTTATTTAATCCAGCTTAATTCTTATAATATTTTTTAACATATTTGGTTCATTTATTTTGAATAAAAATATGTAAAATTCGTATTGTATGTGACACCCATGAAGTGAACTATAAGAATTATACATAAAGTGGAATAAACATAATGTAGAAACTTCTATATTCTTCATCTTCAATTTAATATAGTTCATCTTATACTAAAATTCTATTCTATATGTGATTCATATAGCACCATGATCATTGGTCTTCCACTTATTATTTTTTATTTAATGGTTGTTTTAAAGGAACCGTTGAATTTGAAATATTAATGGGATTTCAACAATTCCATTCATATTTTTCATTATAAAATGTGAGAAACCATGGTCCCAATAATCCCAATATTCATAGAGAAGCATGAAAAAAAAATTCTTGAGTAGATTTTGTAAATAGTATATCCTATAATTCTTGATGATTATGGAAAATCCAGGTGTTAAGGATTACAATACGAGATTAAGAATAATTTATTATTTATTTTGGGGCATAATTTCTATAAATTATTAATATAAATCAAAATTATGAAGTTTAGGTCACTAGATAGGAACCTATCTTCTATGTTATAGTGTAACAGTGTAGTGAAAATATAACTAATCATTAAGCTCTCATTACCATTTTCAATTTCAAGGAGATGTGTTATTATGGTGTATTCTTCCATTTCTTGATGTTAGATCTTCTTATTTTTGAACATAGTGAATAATATGATGCAATTAAAATTGGAATCCTTCTCCATGTAACCTTAATAGAAATCCATTTCACTTTAACTATCATGATGAGGTTATTGATCCAAAATAGGGGAATATAGGTCATAATAAAAAAAAATTCTTTAGTATTTATGTGTATAAAAGAAAATATAAAACTTATATTGTTTTTTAATGGAATTTTCTTTATGAAATAATGACCTTACTCTTTCCATGGGGTTTCATTAATTTTATCTAAATTACGAAAAAGTATTATTTTTACACTATATAGAAGACTATGTGTGACATAGTAAATTATTTTTATTATCCACCCACTATTTCCTGAAATCCCAATATCCCTATCCATTTCATTCATAATATCCTATCACATGAATATTCTAGTGGAAAAATTATATAGTCATCATCTCATAACTCAAATAAAGTATTGGTATAATAAATCGGAGGCTATTAGGTAAGTGGTCTTGAAAATTATATTATCCTATGTTTTCTTAATATATCTAGTGTAAACCACAATCATGAGTTCTGAAACTAAAATTTTGTCAACACATTCTATCATGATAAAACATGTATTGTGAGGAAAATTACTCTTGATCTCAACTTGGTTAAGGAAACAGAAAAAATTCATTATAACTTATCAATAATTAAAATTATCATCACGAGTGATTGAAAAATACTTAAATGGTTTTATTATAATTCCTTTAATGGATATAGGTATATGAAATAATATATTCCTTAATGTATTTTTTTATCCAATACATAAATATTACCTATTTTATCTAATTATATGACTGATAATAATATGCATATTTTACATAATTAATTAAAAATGTATGATAAATTAATTTATTGAAAATAAAGTCCTTTTTTATATTGAACTATTATTAATTCATCTTCATAGTCTTATTGTTTTTAATCACAAAAATAACAAGAATGGAATAAAAATATTAATAATAATCGCATTGAAAAATAAAATAAATAAGTGAAATGATAATTACTTTTTCACTATTGGTTGGTCTTTTGAGAGAAAGATAAACCTACCCTAACCCTAGGAGATAAACTCATTTACTTGATAAAAGGCTTGATTTTTAGAATTTCTCTATTAAATTTTGGTATCTAGTTGGTTGTTCTCACCTCATTTTGGACTTTTAACATCTCCTATTTCTTATAGATCCATCATTTATAATTTGTTTTCCCCCTCACATGTTATGGATATATATAGTTTTGGGTTATATAAATAATCCTTATATGTTCATGGCCATACATAATAAAGGTGTAAGTGATGATTCATAGATCTTCATATCTGAATTAATAATAAAAATTATTAAAAATCTAGCAACTAAATAGTTAAATTAAATAGAAACTCATCACATACACAGGATGATCAAGATCATGAACATTAACAAAATACAATTAAATTTTTCTATAACTAACATCAATTCATTACTTAATAAGATAAATTTATAGAATTAAAAAAATTATTCATCATATTTATTTATTCATTATTTAAATTAATTATATAACTAAATATTCTATGGGTTTCCCATAATTTTAAATATAATTTAATTTAATTTAATTTAATATTAATTAAGTACACGACTTGTATTAGAGGGGACACAATTTTTCCTACTACTCACAAAATTCAACTCATTTCTATAGATGAATACTTCCTTTAAATGTAAAATTACATGACCCAATGTGTGATTTCTGATATTTAATATCCAAATAATGTATTATTAACTTATGCACACATATTCATATAGGATGAGTCATGATATGCATTGAATATTGTTATGTGGTTCAATACATGTATTATATAGATAATTATTCACCAAATGAAATTACTAAAATATACATGGTGTGTACCATTACTAATACCTGTGCGGTAAATATTTTGTATAAAAACCATACACATCATGTATTTTATGAATTGTGAGGAAAATATTTATTGAAACATTTAATATATCTTGTCATACACAAATGTATTAATTGTGTAAATTGTGTTGAAAAACAAAGTAACACTATATATAAAGGCTAATATACTTAATATAATTGATTTTTTGTTTAATCAGTTAATTTTATGCTTGCTTGAGTAATGGAACCCCATTTTTCTGTGTGTACCTTATATTAGTTTCACCGTGTTAGATGAAATGTGTAATGACCCAAGTATTTATAGAATAATACTTTGATTTATATTAATAATTATGAATATTATATTAAATTTAATTTAAATTCGATGCTATGTTTTATGGCGTACCCGAAAATCAATAATGAGTTTCTCTGAAATCTCATGTTTCACACAAAGCCGAGTCATACTAAAAAATAATAACATAATATTTTTATTTTAAATGGTAGTTAACTCCTAGACATTGTATTGAAGGGAATTAATAGAACTAAAAATATTATGATTAAACATGTTTGTTAAACGTTTTGATATTTATCCAATAAAATTTAGAGTCTTAAAATGAGAATGAATCCCATTTTAAGAATAAATACTCTAATATTTTTAAAAGGTAATTTTATCACCTTTTAACGGAGTACCCATTTTAAATTTAGTTTTTGTCACTTTTATATATTAAATTTAACAAAATAAACATCATCTTTAAAAGTAGGACATAAAAATTTACATTGGGTTATTTTTTTATTTTTCTGATAAAGATCAATTTTTAATTAATAGTGAAAATGTTACATTTTAAGTCAAAACTATATTTTCATTTGATTTATTTATATAGTTAGATTTTTTTAACTGGTTTTAAAGTGTAATTACATTATGTTTTTACCATTTAATATAATTTTTTTCATTGGAAGTAATTTCACTTTTTAATTAGACATAAACACATTTCAACCTTTTGATAGTTATTATTTCTTAAAAACACACTTTTTGGTTTTGACTACGGAAATTAAATTTAAATTAATTTCTGAAACTTATGTGTTTTAAATTTGAAAAAATGGATTCCATATTTGGAATAAGGAGGTCCAAATTGTTTAAATAGGTAACCTTTATTTTTAGACATTATGAATAGTAACTTTAGTAAATATTTTATTTACCATGGTTAAAGGGTAAATTTGGTAAATAAGGGTAAAATATAATATTATAATGATATTAAATTACACTAACACATGTCCTAATAGTATTGTATAAGATATATCTTACTATGTTCATATTTTGGTCTATTTTAGGACCCCATGTAGCCACTTCTGTGTGAAAATGACATTTAATTACATTTAATTACATTTAATTTAATGTTAAGGAAAATATAACATAAACATGTATCTTTTGGTAAAACAATTTTTATATGTGGTTATATAAGTTATATTTTAAACAATAAATAGTAATTTAAAATATAAAATTATTTCCTAAGTCATGGTGTATTATTTATAATTTTTAGATATTATAAAAATTAATTTAATTATGGCACAATGATGATGCAGTGATTACTTCATTAATAAAGGATTCAAATAAATGATATTATAAATGTTAAAATAAATGTAATTTTGTTTTTTTTATGTCATACAATAATGTTTTGGATTATATTTACATGTTATATTTTTATTAATGAAGTTTTTCTAAATCAATCAAGTTTTTATGGATTTTTAAAAAATTCATGATATGAATAGTGCCAAAATTGACATAATTAATATTTGAAAATATAAAATATTTTATTAAATATTATAAAATTAAAAAAATCTAATATTTGTCCAAATATTAATTTTAGGTCTAAAAAATTATCACTGACTCTTTAATTTGATATTTTTCATGTTTTGGTAACTATTTGGATTCTCAAAGTGTTAAATGTTTGATAAAATGGTATGAGTAAAAAAGGGTCAAATAAAAAAGATAAGGATTAAAAAATATCCAAAAACCTATATAATTCATATTGGATGATTTTATTTTGACTTATATTTATATTATCTTCGAACTATCTGAATTTGGACGAATTTATACTTGAAATAAAATTTATAATAAAATAATAATTCAATATATTCCTCAAGTGTCCCTCCTCCCTCTTATAAAATGGCACCACCTCTAACCCATTACTCACACCTATAAAGCCCCTTATATCATTTAAACTATGACCAAATAAATTCCAAAAATCCATATATTCCTCCTATAATCCTCCCCCTATGAAGATGGAAATTCAAGAGAGCCCTTTGGTTCAAATCAAAAGAAGTTACCCGATTTGTGGTAACGTCTTCTCTCAAGTTTCTTTCCATTATTTTTCCTTCTCCACTCCAAATGATCTTATTATTATTTGTTTATATAACAAAACCTGTATCCTAAATATACTAAGTTGTTGTTATTAGAATTATTTGAACTACAATTACACACACCTCCATCTAATGGATACGAACGTACTGTTTCTGTGTAAGGCGAACTACTACCTCACGAAACGATGATTGTTAGATTTTCCCCTACCACCTCTCATGGTGGATATTACGATGGAACTATAATTATATATGATATATATGATATTTATTTTATCTCTATTCTTATTTAATTATCATTTAGAAAATTTTTTATGCTTTTCATGTTATATAAATACGATAATTTCTTTTGAGGAAGTGAGGACTACCGCCCCTCAAAGAGATATAACTCATTCATTCTATACATGGAATGTATATAGGATGGAATTAATGAACTCATGTAACATATATAACTTATATATTATACTTTAATTATAATATACCTATGTATCAATTAGTTTTAATTATTTTAAATATGAAAAATAAATGAAAGTAGTGTTCATGCGTACGTATGACTTACCTTCTCCATGGATGGTGTATTTCATTTCTTATATCCAAATTCAATGGAAAATTATAAATGCATATATGATGGATATATATGATATTAGTGATATATAAATTATTAATATAATTCTAGATATAATGTAATTTTGACCACATGGACAATTTGTAATTATAACAAGTTCATTTTTGACTCAAGTACCGAGCATCGACAAAATGAATGATATGAACTTGAATTATTATATAATTATTATAGCAGGGTAATATGTTATATAAAAGGAATAATAAACTTGAAAATGTTCCATAATAAATAAGTAATTAACTTAAGTTTATTATTCAGGAAGAATAAGGAACATACATGACAATTCTGACTCAAGGTAAGGGACTTCGTCTCAATCTCCTTTCCTTGAGGCATATTTTGATAATATACACCTCCTTATTTCAGACGGTGTATAATAAAACCATATGAATTTTACTTTCATTCAAAGGGAATCTTTTATCTACGAATCATTTTACTAAATGACAAAAGGAATGTTTTTAACATTTTTGGCGAAAATGGCCTCTTCACTGCCGTAATCATTGTTTAGATTCCTCTATAGTCATAATGATTTTAAAAGGAAAAGAAATCCATAATTCCCTTTTTGGGTGTTTTAATATTGAAAATGGTTTTCGAAATGGATTGATTATTTCAATATTTTTAAAGGATTTCTTGTGATTTTAAATGAAATGTTATTAGTAAAATATTTATATTGGAAATATTTTATGTTTTATGATTAAATAATGGTACATGGACATTTGATGGGTGGTTATGGGATAAACCAATGATGAGTGGTAACGTGAAAAATAAAATTATGGGTGGTTCTGTGATAAACCATGTACGGGTGGTTACATTATAACCTTCAATGCATTGGATATGAAAGTCGGCCGTATGGATATTCTATTTTTAAGAATTATTTGTGGAAGTCAACCATATGGTTATTTAATTTAAGTATGATTATGTCTCTTGTTTACCTTTAATATGATATATATTGCTTTATATGGGTTTATGGTAATATCTTGGTTAAAAAAAGTGTAATCAATCATCTTATATTTAGTGAAGTGTGTTTCCTACTTCTTTAGGGTAAAATGTATTACTTTACGATAAATTATTCGTGGTTTAACTATTGTTTTGAAAACCAACAGTTTTCCTTCTTTGTGTATCCCTTACTAAGAATTTTTGTGCTCATCCCAAGTTTTTAATTATTTTCACAGGACTTTAAGGTGGAATAGGTTCGATGATAGGATCATTCAAATTTCATGCTCTTTAAAACTTGAAACTAAACATGTTTCTTTTCCTGTAAGAGTTTTTATTTTATGAAAAAATGGGTACTAATTAGAAGTGTCTATGCAACGACCCAATGTTTTTCAATGGAAATTACCTTCTTATAAATAAGTCATAAAATCACATAAAAATCACAATATACTAAAATACTAAGTGCTATGTGATATTTAATCATATGATTTCCACTTCTGTGTTTGGAATTTTGAAAATATGACATACACAGTTGTGATCAGTAAGTTGTTTGGAGTCCAATAAGAAAAACATAATTTTTGGTGAAGAGTAACATACCCTTATGTATAGTAACATACCCTTATGAATAGTGATATAACATAATGAATATTAACCTTACCTATGATAATATATAAATAATATTCAAGTGAATGTATGATGTACCTATATTTTAGAATAAGTAAACGACTGTTTTAAAACTGGGTTTCGATACTAAATTATGATTTTAATTAAATAATAAAATAATAATATTTATAAAATTATTTTTTAAAAATGGACTTCATTTTTTGATTCTACACATCAAAAAACGGTTGGGGTGAATTTTAGGGATTTTTCTGAAATACTTGAATTTTTGATGAATAGTGAAATAACATAATTGACAAAATAAGCTAAATAATATAATTATAGAGTCATGCATGATTTTATTCTGATATAATCCCAATTGGTTCAGTATCATATGATAAAATTACTATTATTGGTCATGGAAGAGTCACTATTCCTTGTCTTGTGGGGAAATAATAAACTAATGAATTTTATATTGAGAAAACCCCTCTCCCCTCTACTATACAAACCACCCTTCACACCCTCATTTCCTCACAACTATCAAGCTTCAATAATTGTCTAAACTCTACCCAAGAATCTTCCCTATCCTCTCCCCCACGTACTAGAGATTTTGGTCTCTTCAAGAGAACAAGCCTAGCTTCTTTAAGGAGGATTTCAAGAAGAGGATTCAAGAGGTATTTCCTCTCTCTCTTTTTACTTTAAATTCCTTTCAATTTCAAGTTCTTTTCTTATTCTATCCACAAACATCTTCATACACATGGTATGGTAACTCTAGTATCATAAATATACTGGAATTTTATTATACTAATGGAATATTATACCATCCGACCCTCTTCTCCCCTTTCTTTTATTTTACAAAATAAAATGTTGTTCGTAAGGTGTTAATCTATCACCTTCAAGAACAACATGTTTTCTTTTTTTCCATTTATACCTTCAGATCTGGTCACGAAACCATTTTTATGGTTAAAAAAAATATTATATATGTATTATTTCCTATTTTAAGTTCTAGAACTATCTTATGTACATATTACTAAATGATTAAACAAAACACGATCATTGTGGTCGAAAAACCACCCAAATTTACCCAAACAATCATCATTTAATTCTTATCTAATGAGTCATCCACATGGTATAAAATATAATAAATTATAAGATCATTTAAAATTTTGTAATATCATTAATAACATATAAAATCAGTTCTGGATATTTACCCATGTTCTACCCGAACTTCACTTTATGAATACAAGTTAACCGCTCAAGAAAAACCATAAAAACAAACATTCCCGAACAATGTATTTAAACACTATAACTCATCCAAAGACACATAAAATAACTTAATGAAACCACAATTAACCATATTCATGTAAAAAAGGTTCTTTAATTGTTAATTAATGAATCTAATGTGGTTATACAGGACATTAAAGAAAAAAAAGTGTTCAGATACAAGGTAAGGGGAAATTCTCAAACCCAACCTTGTTCCTTTGGGTTCTCCCTCTTTCACTCCATTTTTGGTATGATTACTCCTTAAAAATATTTTTTTTCATAATTATATTACCTATTATGGGATATACATGTTCTCCTCTAGATTTTATGTCAAATACAATGTTTTCCAAAATAACTTTTCTTTCAAAAACACACCTTTTACTTCTCACTAAAGGTGGATGGTTCTTGTATCAAATATGTTATTCCTGCTTTCTTTTAGGAACCCAAAGTTCATTAATGTGTTATTATGAGATAAAAACCATTACTTTAAATGGTTAATTTATGTTCATTTTTTATATCTGTTCTATGTGGCATGCATGATAATGACAATGTTATGGTGTGACGATTGCACCTAGAATTATATAGCGCAATATTAATGTTTGAATGTGACAGGTGCGCCTGAAATTATACAAAGCTCCAATGAATTGGGTAAAGTGAAGAATCTCATGATTAAAAGTGAAATTATGTGTGGACATGATGCTAAAATTGTTCACAACTATGTGTGGTTGTTAACCACTAAGACATGATGTTTCATTTTTATGCATTGCCACATTTCAAGTCTCTTATTAATGCTTTCTTTCATGTTCATGTTCCTTTGCCTATGTTATAGTTATACCCATTGTTATATTGTTCTTATATATCCTCTTATAGTTCTTTTAGCTCACCCCTTTTTATGTATATCTTCAGGTGACTACATGTACTAAGGAGAGGTCAAGTGCCAATAAGAAACTAGATAAGAAGGAATTAAATAAATGTTTATGCTTGATGTTGTAATTTTTATGTGTGGTGCTAGTTTTCCCAATAAAATAAACCTTTGTATCCTCTATATTTAATAATATTATGTTATTTATCTTTAAAATGATGTAATAGTAATATAATAAAAGGCTGGGTCACTATAGTCTACATGTAATATTCATGATTTTTTTTGTATAAGTTATGACCTAATTATATAAAGCTATAAACCTAAAAAGATCCTCAATGTTAATTATTAACTTAATTCAATATTATGCATTGTTTAATTCTGGGGCCTTATAGTTGGTATCATTGGTCGGTTTAGAGATCTTTAGGAGTTAAAATTTTTCTAATAGAATATACATAAATGATTTTTACTTTATTGTAATATTGAAATGATATAGAATTTGAAGGTTACCATGTTGCTTCTCCTAAGATATTTCTGTGTTTAGAATGTCTTTTCATAGAGAAAACTAGGAAGCTATGATGAAATAAAATTAAGAGAAAAATAACCTTCCAAATCAGCAACCTTATATGGTCGAAATCAGAACTGAATAGTTTGTTGCATTGATGGAACAATTGACTCAAGATATAAATGGAGGTGGTATCCATGCATGAGATCATCCAAATAAACCACATAGGAACATGCCAATAGTGTAGAATTTCATGAGGCAACATCCCCCATCATTGAGAGGAGCATTTGACCCTGTTCAAGATGAAGGGGTGATCAAAGCACTGGAAAAGATTTTCGAGGTCATGGATTGTACAGACAATCAAAAGGATAGTCTTTCTGTTTATCATTTTTAAGGAAAATCAAATCAGTGGTAGTCGATGGTTAAAAATATCAGGGATAGTGTGGATATTGATTCTCTTTTTTGGGAATAATTCAAAGGTTTGTTTCTTGAGAATTATTTTCCTATAGAGGTTTGACTTAGGATGGAAAAAATGTCTTGGAATTGAGGTATGAGGATGACTCAATGGATTCTTATAAAGAAAATTTCATTCGACTGGAAAGTAATGCACAAAATTTAATCAGATTTCTTGATAGTAAGATAAATCAATTTAACTTGGTATTGAAGCCATGATATTGAATAGAATTATAGTTTTTTGAATTCAAAATATATAAGAAACTTTCTAGATGTGATAAGAAGGTATAAATGGAGTTTTATGATGATTAGGTGTTCTAAGAGAGTAAGAAAAAAAGAGGTCCAATTGGTAGAAAAAGAGAAATAATTCATCAAATAATCTTGGAGGTAAGAAAATTAAATTTACATCTTGCTAGAAGTGTGGTAAAAAGAACCCTAGAAAATATCTCTCAAAATATAGAAAGTGCTTATGGTGTTGTAAAATTAGTCATATTGCTCATAATTGTAAGGATGGTGATCAAGAAGGGAATGAAAATCTAGTGGTAAGATGTTTTAGTTGGAATGAGTTTGGACATTATTCTAATTTGTGTCCAAATTTGATTACCTAGGGTGGGAACCAGACATATCAAAAGAAGAAGGGTGGGAAAAAATCTTATGCTACTACTACGGTTTATGTGGTACCATCTAATTAAGTGGTATCAGGTACTTTTTTTTAGATTATGCCAATGTATTGGTTGATTCAGGATCTACAATTTCTCTCTAATTTTATAGTAAACTGATAATTAAATCTCAAGATATGAATCATGTACATGTGGTAAAAACACTTGGGGGAAATGTTGAGGGAAAAAATAATTATAAGAATCTTTCTATCCTTATTTGTGGATAGAATTTACCTACAAAACTTTTTGTGTTTTATCTTGTAGAGTTTGATTTTATTTTGGGAATGGATTGGATTTCTGTTTACCATGCTAAGATTGAATGTAGAGATAAAGAGGTTTCTTTTCAGAAATAATTTTAGTTTGTGTACAATAATGAACCCTTCCCTATGATAAAATATCAGGAAGGTGAGAAAATAATGAATGATGGAAATGAATTTTACGTTGCACATATTGTTGAAAACAAAAGAACTGTTCAGATTAATTATGTGCCATTAGTAAATGAGTATCTTGATGTTTTTCCTAATGAGTTTCCTGGTATTATATCTAATCAAGAAGTTGAATTTATTTTTGACTTATTTCCTAATGCTAAGACAATTTAAAAACCCCCTTATCGAATGAATCAAATTTAACTTTTAGAGTTGATTAAACACTTGAAGGAGTTATTAGATAAAGGTTTCATTCGACCTATCACATCACTATGGGGTGATCCAGTCTTGTTTGTTAAAAAGAAAGATGATTCAATGATAATTTTCATTGATTATAGAGACTTGAATAATATCTCTATTAAGAACAAGTATCCTTTTCCTCATAACAATGATTTATTTGATCAAATCCATGGAGCTTAGTATTTTTTAAAGATTGACTTGAGGACAGGGTACCATCAGTTGAAAGTAAAAGAATAAGATGTTTTGAAGACCACATTTCACAATATATATGGAGATTATGAGTTTGTAGTTATGCCTTTTGGGTTAACCAATGCACCTACTGTATTCATGGATCTTATGAATATAATTTTCAATGAGTTCTTGGATAAGTTTATGGTTTTGTTTATTGAAAACATTTTGGTATATTCCAAAAGTAAATAGGAATATGAAAGTCATTTAAGGGTTGTCTTTCAAACCATAAATGAAAAAAATTATGAGAAATTCAGAAAGTGTGAGTTTTGGTTACAACAAATTTCATTCATTGGTCACATTGTTTCAAAAATGGCATAATCGTTGATCTTTCTAAAACAAAATTTGTTGAAGAATGGAAAAGACCTAAAAATATAACCGAGATTCATAGTTTTCTTGGTTTGGAAGGCTATTATAGAAGGTTTTTTTGATATTTTTTCACAGTTATCTATCATACTAACTAAGTTAACTCGAAAAGGTGTTAAGTTTATATGGATAAAAACAATTTGATGATTGTTTTCAGGAATCAAAAAGAATATTGGTTAATACATAGGTATTAGAATTACCTTCTAAAAATGGTGATTTTGTTACATACATTGATGATTTGTTGGAAGGACTTGGTTGTGTCCTAATGCATAATGATTAAGTAATTTCTTATGCTTCACGTTAGTTGAAACCTCATGAGTTAAATTACCCTACACATGATTTGTAATTATCTTTTGTTGTTTTTTGCATTAAAAATTTGGAGGCATAATTTGTATGGAGTAAAGTGTGAAATATATACTGATCCAAAAAGATTGAAGTATATATTCACTCAGAAGGAATTAAACATGATACATAAGAGATGGTTAGAATTAATCAAGGATTATGATTGCATGATCCATTACCATCCAAGAAAGGAAAATAAAGTAGCCGACACTTTGATCTGAAAGAGTAATGTCACATTAACCATGATATGTTTGGAACAATATCCTTTGATTAACGATTTAATGAAATTTGGCATAGACATTGTTAGTGAAGGAAATTACTCTGTTTTATTTTAGGTGGTAGTGAAATCATCTCTAGAAGACATAATAAAGAAAGCACATAAGGAATGTAGTGAGTTGCAAAAAAAGGTATAGTTTGTTTAGAATGGTAATTTACCTAAATTTAACATTGATAAATATTAGTTTTTGAGGTTTGGAAGGATATTATGTGTGCCTTGTGATTCACAGTTAAATAAAGAGTTGTTATGTAAAGCTAATAGTTCTCTATTTTCAGTTCATCCTGGTAGTACTAAGATGCAAAGAGATATTTAGAAGTATTACTAGTGAGATGGATTGAAAAGAGATACTGATGAATTTACTATGAAATATTTTACTTTTCTACCGGTTAAAGCAGTGCGGAAGCTACTGAAAGGGATTCTTCAGTCATTATTGGTGATAGAGTGGAAATATGAAAATATATACATGGAATTCATTATGGGATTACCAAATACATCTCGTGGTAATAATGGAATCTAGGTTATTGTTGATATATTGAATAAATATACTAATTTTGTTCCTATTCTATATGCTCTGTCACTATATCAACTTTCTCGGTTGTATAATAAAGAGATAGTCAAGTTACATGGAGTTCCCCGATCTATTTTTATCTGATCGTGATCCCAGGTTCACTTATAACTTTTGGAAGGGACTTTAGAAGTCATTGGGTACTGAATTAAATTTCAGTATATCTTTTTAGCCTCAATTAGATGGGTAGTCAGAATGAATAACTCAAACATTGGAATATATGCTATGTGATTATTCAACGGATTACTAGGGAAGTTGGGACCAACATATTTCTTTGGTTGAGTTTTCTTTATAATAACAGTTTTCATTCTAGTATATAGATGGATCCATTTGAGGCATTATATAGAAAGCAGTGTTGAAATCTAGCTTTTTGGGATGTTGTTGGTGAAAGAAAGTTGATGGGACTAGAATTGGAAGAAGCGATGGAAGAAAAAGTTTAGTTAATTTAGAGGAAGGATCTTTATTTTGAGGTAGGTGATAATGTCTTTCTCATATTTTATCCATGTAAAAGTGTGATGAATTTTCATAAGAAGGGAAAGTTGTGTCTGAGGTTCATTAGAACCTATGAAATCCTGGAGAAAGATGGATCATTTTCCTATAGAGTAGCATTACCTCTAAGTTTATCCTAGGTACACAATTCTTTCCATGTTTCAATGTTCAGAAAGTATATACCGGATCCATATCATGTTTTGATTCCAGAGGTAGTTTGGTTGGCAGATAATCTTTCTTGTGAGGAACAACCAGTCTAGATTATTTACCACATATAAAAAGAGTTTTGGAATAAGGTAATCAATCAGGTAAAGGTTTTGTGAAAAAAAATATTTTTTAAGAGGTAAAATGGGAATATGATAATTCTATGAGGGATAAATACCCCCACTTATTTGATAAGTGAATAGAATTGGAGGGATGCAATTCCGAAAAGGGGGAAGGATGTAACGACCCAGGTATTTATAGAATATTACTTTTGATTTCATTTAATACGTATGAATAAGATATTTATTTTACTTTAATAGGGATTATATTTTTATGCCGTACCCGACATGCAACAATGGGTTTCTCCGAAATCTCATGTCGCACACAAGGCTGAGTCATACTGAAAAATAGTAACATAATATTATTATTTTAAATTGTAGTTAACTCATAGCCATTGTATTGGTGGGAATGAGCACAAATAACCATATTATGATTAAACATGTTTGTTAAATGTTTTTAGAATTTTTCTAATAAAATTTATATGCTTAAAATGATAATAAATCCAAATTTAAGCACAAACACTCTAATATTTTTAAAAGGCAGTTTTACCGCCTTTTAATTGAGAACCCCTTTTAAATCTCATTTTTTTTACTTTTATATGTTACATTTTACAAAATATACTTTTACTTTATAAGGGGGACATAAAAATTTACTTTGGGTAATTTTTATGTATTTTTCTGATAATGTTCATTTTTTAATAAATAGTGAAAAAATACTGCATTTTAAGTCAAAAATGTCTTTTCATCAGATTTATTTATTTTGTTAGATTATATTTTTTATTGGTATTAAAGTGTAACTAGATTATATTTTTACCATTTAATACAATTTTGATCATAGGAATTAATTTCACTTTTTAATTAGACATAAACACATGTCTGCCTTTTGATAGTTATTATTTCTTAAAAACAAGCTTTTTGGGTTTGACAACGAGAATTAATTTTAAATTAATTTATGAAACTTATATGTTTTTTAATTTAGAAAAATTGATTTCATATTTGTAATAATGAGGTCCAAATTTTGTAAATACATATCTTTTATTTTTAGACATTATGAATAGTAACATCAGTAAATATTATATTTACCATGGTTAAAGTGTAAATCGGATAAATAAGGGTAAAAAATAATATTATAATAATATTATATTATCCTAAAACGTGTATTAATACTATTTTATGAGATATATCTAACTGTGGGCATCCATGGGTCTATTTTATTACCCCATGGATCCACTTGTGAGTGAAAATGACATTTAATTACTTGTAATTTAAAGTTAAGGAAAATATAACCTAAACATGTATCTTTTTGTAAAAAAATTTTTATATGGGGTTATATAAGTCATATTTTTACCTATAAATATTAATTAGAAATCTAAAAATATTTAATAAATCATTTTATTTTATTTATAATATTTATAGATTAAATAAATATCTTTAATTATGACACAATGATAATGTAGTGATTGCTACATTAATAAAGGATTCAAATAAATGATATTATAAATTTTAATATAAATGTAATTTGGTTATTATTATGTCATAAACTAATTTTACAGATTATAGTTACATGCTATCATTGTATTAATGAAGTTTTTTGAATCAATCTAGTTTTTATGGATTTTTTAAAAAGTCATGATATGAATAGTGTCAAAATTGACATAATTCATATTTTCAAATATAAAATATATTATTAAATATTATAAAATTACAAAAAATATAATATTCATCCAAATAGTTATCATAAGTATAGAATTTTATTATTGAATATTTAATTGGATATTTCTCATGTTCTGTTAACTATTCTAATTCTCAAAGTGTTAAATATTTGATAAAATAGTAAGAGTAAAAAATGATTATATAAAAAAGATAAGAATTAAAAAATTTCCAAAACCAATATAATTATTATTGGATAATTTTATTTCTACTTATATTCATATTATATTCTAAATCTATGAATTTTTACTCATTTATACTCTAAATATAATTTATACTAAAATAATAATTCCAGATATTCCTTAAGTGCCCATCCTCCCTCTTATAAAAGGGAACCACCTCTAACCTAATACTCAAACATATCACACCCCTTGTATCATCCAAACTCTAAAAAAATAAGATACCAACATACCTCTATTAATCCTCAAATCCTTCCCCTTGGTAGAAGTAAATTCAAGATATCCCTTTGGCACAAATCAATAGAAGTTACCCAATTTGAGGTAACATCTTGTCTCAAGTTTCTTTCCATTATTTTTTCTTCTCCACACACTATGATCTTCTTATTTTTATTTATATAAAAAAATATTATACTCAATATAGTAGGTTGTTTTTATGTAAAGTATTTTATCTACACTTACACACACATCCATTTAATGGGTACGAACATACTGTTTCTATGTACGACGAACTGCTGCCTCACGAAATGACGATTGTTCAATTTTCCCCTACCACCTCTCTTGGTGGAAATTATTATTGAATAGTAATTATATATAATATTAATTATATTTAATTTATCTCCATTCTTATGTAATTCTCATTTAGAACATATCTTTATGCTTTTCATGTTGTATAAATACGATAATTCTATTTGAGGAAGTGCGGACTACCGCCCCCTCAAAGTGATATGATTCGTAATGCAATACATGGAACATATAAAGGATAGAATTAATGAAATTATGTAACATATATAACTTATATATTATACTGTAATTATAATATACCTATGTATAATTTAGTTTTCATTCCTTTAAATATGAAAAAGAAATGAATGTAGCGTTCATGTGTACATACAACTTACCATTTTCATAAACGGTGCATTTAATTTATTATATCCAAATGATATGGAATATTTTAAATACATATATACAGGATATGTATGATATATATGATATCTAAATCATTAATATCATTCTATAGATAATGTAAATTTTACCCCATGGACAATTTTTAATTATAACAAATTTATTTTTGACTCAAGTAACGAGCATTGACAAAATGACCGATATGAACTTGAATAATTATATTATTGTTATATCAATGTAATAAGTGATATAAAAGGAATAATTAAATTTAAAAAGTTTATGAAGAAATTATAAATTAACTTAAGTTTATTATTCAGGAAGAACAAGGAACATATGTGACGATTTAGACTCAAGGTAAGGGACTTCGTCTCAATCTCCTTTGATTGAGGCATATTTTAATAATATACACCTTCTTCTTTTACATAGTGTATAATAAACCCCTTTGAATTTTAATTTCATTCATAGGTAATATTTTATCTATGATGCATTTTACTAAATGACAAAAGGAATTTTTTTAATTTTTTTCGGTGACAATGACCTCTTCGCAACTGTATTAGTCATTTGGATTCCTATATAAGACTTAATGTTTTTAAAAGGAAAAGAAATACCTTATTCCCTTTTTGGGTGTTTCAGTATTGAAAATGGTTTTTGAAATAAATTTATTATTTTAATATGTTGAAATGAATTCTTTTGATTGAAAATGAAATGTTATTAGTGAAATATTCATATTTGCAGTACTAAATGTTTTATGATTATATAATGGTACTTGGAGATTTGATGGGTGGTTACATGATAAACCAATTATGGGTGGTTATGTGATAAACCAAATGATGAGTAGAACCATGATAAACCAAGGATGGGTGGTTATGTTATAACCTCCAATGCATTGGGTATGGAAGTTAGACGTATGTATATTCCATTTATAAGAATGATTTATGGAAGTTGACTGTATATTTATTCCATTAAAGTATGATTATGTCCCAAGTTTACCTTTTATATGATATATGTGGATTTCTTTGGGTCTTGTGGTAATATTTTGGTTACAAAACAAGGGTAATCAATGAGATTATATTCAAAGAAGTGTTTTTTCTACTTCTTTATGGTGAAAAGTATCACTTTATTATAAAGTATTCATGGTTTACATGATGTTTTGAAAACTAAAATTTTTCCTTCTTTTTGTATCCCTTACTGATCTTTTTATTCTCATACCAAGTTTTTGAAATGTTTTTCACAGATCTTATGGAGGAATAGGGTCAAGGATGGGATCAAGGAAAAGTCATGCTGTTTATAACATGGAACTAAACATGTTTCTTTTCTTGTAAGAGTTTTTATTTTATGAAAAAATGGATACTGAATAGAAGTTTCTACATGTAATATTCAAGATGTTTTGTATAAGTTATGAACTAATTATCTAAAGCTCTAATCCTGAAAATATCCTCAATGTGAATTATTATCTTAATTCAAGATTATGTAATGTTTAAGGATGGGGCCTTATCAAATTTATAACCAATAATGTAACACGAAAAGTTTATAGTATATGTTTATCTTTAATGACATGCATTGTTTTCAATAGTTTATATTACATAAAAACTGATATAAAATAAACCACGATTTATTTTATTGATATACAACAATACAATGAAATACTAGTAATAAATTAAAAAGTTTTGTTAGATAAATATATATTTTTTCATTACATATTATAATAGGAATATTTTTTCAAAAAATATTTATTTGAAATTTTTATAAAATTATAATTAATATTATAAAATTTAATGGTTATAATATAAATAATGGAATATGATTAATTTCATTTAAAAAGTTAACACTTTTTAAAGAATTATATTTCATTATATTTAATATTTTTTATAATAATAAATTAAATTGATCACTATTGAAGAAATATTTTTATGAAATTTATTGTATATATATATATATTTTTCTAAAAAATTACCATTTATATAATGTTTTTTATTTTTTATCGAATAAGGACAATTTTTTGTTTCATATTAAAAAACTAATTTTATATAATCCATTTTTTTGTGTTATATATTTATTATAAAAAAATTATTTTTAAATTTGTATAGTAGTTAAATCTAATAAAATGAATTGAATATTTGGAGTTTTCATTTTCAAGATAGGTAATATGATCAATTTTATTTTCAGAAATGAAAATAAGATTAGGAGAAAAATGTTGTGTTACAACATTTTAAATATAAAATACAGTAAATGGATTTAAATATGGTTAAAGGAAAAAAATACCACAAAAAATATATTTAAACGGGTTAATGATGTAATTATAAACCTAACATAATCCCTTATCTTTTATTGTTCCCTTTATGCTCATTTATCTTTTTAAAACGACAATGCTATACATTAAATAATGGGTAAATTCAAAAATTCCATTTGATAGTCATGTATAAAAAGGATCATACTCTAACCCTACCATGGAACAATTTTCTATTGCTTATTTATCAAATCTATAGATATTTATCCACTAATAAAACCTTATTATACACAGGGTTTCTTATTTTCCCAATAAGGATTCTAGAATCAATCATTCTAAAGGAGCTTATTTTGAGACGGTGTGATCCCTTTAGTGTATGTATCTATTTCTTCACCATATTTATCAATTACCATCACATATCATCTCTTAATAAATTTATTTTTTCACATTAATGATTTTCTATTAGCATCATTATTCTTCTTTGAATATTATATCTCTATTAAATAACACTAAATTTTTAATCATTCCTTGGTATAACATATTCTTGATTGGGTCAGTTCAACCACTTATAAGAATGATACTATATCAACTTAAACCTTTTCTCTATGAATAATTATCAAGATCTCAACACTGGGGGAATATGATATTAAGGATTAATTTTTTATCATTATTATTATTTTTAAAGTAAGACAAAAAAGCATGTGGTCATTATAATGCAACTTGTTGTAACTAGACAATTAACCAAAAAATGTTCATTGTGGATTCTATTATCCAGAACCATACTCATAACATCCTTAAATAGAACATGTGGATACATAAATAAATAAATAACAATGATTCCAATACCTTTACTTATCAATTAAAAATGACCTAGTTATTAATTAATGAGGATTAACATCACAATTTAGAAACTTGTATGAAACTATAAAAATTACTAACATAAGATGATGAAAATATAAAATAACTAATACATGTGTAACACATGATTATATGAAATTAATATAAAGTTATATTTATATGAATAATGTTATTAAATAATTTATTATAATGGTTATGTTTTTTAATCATGGGGTGATTTCATGTTCGATGATGTCAAAAGAAAATGTATTCGTTTTCATCTAAAATTCCATTCATTTAGACATGTTTCATATTATTCCATATATTTTATTTATATGGTGTAGATAATACCTATTTTAAATATATTATCGAAAATATTTTTTTTCTATGTTAATAAAAGATCCATTTCTAGTTCCCCCTTTTAAATTATTTTTATTTAAAATGTACTAAAGCTTCTAGGGATTATTTTTTGATGTCACTCTAAAACCAAGTTTATTTATATTAAAGCATCAATTGATATAAATTTTATATTAATTCAATATAAAACTCCTTATATTTTATTATAATATAGATATATCTTGTGTTTACATTTCTTCTAACCATTTCCCATCAATTTGGTTCATAATTGAACTAAAAGGATACTTATAAGTGTTTCTTTCCATATCACTTATTTTCATTCGAGATTATTTCTCCTACTTGTTAATGTTAATTTTTTATAAATGTATTTATCTATAATTAAATTAATTAGTATATTAATTTTCTATTATAGATGTATTTCATTATAAATTAATTCATTTATTCTCTTTTTAATTTTCCCATGTGTAATTTTCTATTTTCTTTGTTTTTTATAAAAAATAGATAATGAAATATTTTTATAAAAATTATCTTAAATGAATTTACCTTTTGTATTTATTATTTTTATTTATGAATATTATACTCCATTTTTCATGCTTTTACAATATGATTTGTGTTCTCTTATTTTTATAATTTTTCCATTTAAAATAATGATATAAAAAAATATAACTTGTATTTATTATTTTTTTGTCAAAGTAAATTTTAATTATTTTAAGAGTATTTTTTAATTCATATCAACATCATTTAATGTTTATTATGGTTCAAGGGGGTATATTACCTAATTATACCATCTAGATTTTTTCTCTATATGATTTAATGTCATGTTTTGTGGACATTATTTTGAAACTCATTTCATTTTCTTGTGTTAATTATATTACTATAGAATTTTGAATGTTTTTATAATCATATGGAAAATATATTTATGGTTTATCATTATTCATTATGTGGATTTTTATATCCCTCTAATGAATTCGGTAATGTTTTATACCACATGAAATTAGGATGGGTAATGGGTGGTTGGCCCATTTCCTAATGTTTATGGCACAAACATTGTTAATTCAAGTCCTAAAGGTAATAGAGATTGAGTGGATAGACCATAACCTAAAGGGAATGGAGAACAAGTGATTACTCCATTCTTGATGGTAATTAAATATACATGGTTATCCCAATTACTAAAGTTTATATAGTACGAGTGATTCGATAAGTTCCAAAAGGTTATGTGGTAGGAGTGGTTAGCTAAAGTCCACTATGTAATGATAAGTTAGTTAGCCTAGTCCATTATTTTATGAGTTTCTTACTGGTTAACATTGTCATCTATTATGATCTCTTTTGATATGCTTATACCACATTATTATGGTATTAAAAATACCTATATCCTGACTGTTGAATCATGTTTCATCACTAAAATAACTCATTTATTATATTATACCATATGACAAAAGTTATGAATCATGTTTTATGATATATTTATTATCGGGTAATATTTCCTTTGGTTATATTCATGTATCTTAATTATATTTTAAAAACCAAATGTTCACATTTTTATCACCTATGATCATCAATTACTATCTCTTATGTTTACTCATACTAATAACCTAATACTATAACATTTTTTATATTTTTATTCCCCACAATATAAAGAAGTGTTTAAAATATGATAGTACAAGAATAGATTTACTTTTTGTGAGAGTATATAGAACTATTCACATTATTATAAAATATACATTTATGTATTTAATCTCTAAAACACTAAACCAATTATTTTTAGGGTGGATTTATTATGAAATTTATTAAATATTCTTATAAATTAACATAATATATATTCATGTAAAGGTTGGTCTTCTTATTAGGTATCATATATGGGTTTAATTACTTCAAGCGACTAAGAAATGAATAATAAGAGTATAAAACCTATAACAACATATTTTGAACCAAAATTTATATAGAATGAACCTAAAATTTCCTATGGTTAAATGAAGGTGTCATAATTTAAGACATCATAGGGTTTATTTTCTTAATCATATGATTTATAACTCTGATTATTGTTTCTTTAAATTAATTCAAACAATTATTTTTCTAGTAATGAATTGAAGTGATAGACCAGATATTATGGTGGATAGAGGTACAATCATTTTAAAAAACATCTTATTTGATCTTAGTTTTATAAATTACATAATATAATGAAATGTCATAAAGAATGTTATTTTATATCTCTAATGGCTAATTATCAAATTATCCATGAAAAATTATAGTGAGAAAATTATTTCATCCCACATCTATAACTTATCTCCAATAGATGGTTTTTGGGAATATAATTCATGTATATATAAATACACTCACCTATATTGGAATTTTATTTGATTTTATACCTTGATTCATTGTATTTACATTGACATCGTATTAGTTTTCAAGATAACGAATTCATATTTCATATCATAAATCATCATGTGATCATTTATTGTTGAAAACATGAATATGAAATCTATATGAAAATTTATTCCATTATATGGATATTAATATCGAATCATGAGTGGTATTTGGGTATAATGGTTTAATAAGAATTCAATATTGAGATTTTGTTGATTTTGATTGAATACATTGATGTTTTTCATGATGTGTTTCCTAGGTTGATAATAGATATTTCAGTTGAGTTTTCAATCAAGATCATACTCAGTGATATACCTATATCAATGAAATCATATCAAGTTTCCTTGATTCAGTAGGATAAATTGATATAGTAACAAAAATAGAATCTAGATAAGGGTTTTACACACTATAATGGTTCACTATATGCTACACCAATCATGTTAGATAAAAATAATGATATATAAATGTGTCTCTGAATTGATTATCCTGAAAATAACATGATTTAAAACAATAGAAAAGTATCTTATACATCATATTGAGTGGTTATTCAATCTACTATGAGGGGATCAATACATTTCAAAATTAAAATATTATCATTATATCATCAACTAATTCTTAAAAGAGAGGTTTTATTAAGGACATCCATTCATAATAGACATGGACACAATAAATTAATAATGATGTAATTTAGACTTAAAAATTAACCTATTTTTATCATGGATTTATGGAATATAGTATTTATGGATTAAAATGATCAAACTTTAATTGTTTTTATAGAATCTATTCTATTCTATTACAAGTCAAATGATGATCAAGATGATCATTTGAGGATTGTTTGACAGACCATAAAAAAAGACTAATTGTATTCCAAATTTACCAGATTTGAATTCATTATATATAAAGTGTCATCATTGGGTCATGTAATTATAATATAGAGTATACCTATGGATCCATCAAATATGGATGGGATTGAAAAGTCTACCAAAAACCCTTGAAAAAAATATTAATGGTTCTTGTGGACTGGATGGATAATATAGAAACCTTGTGATAAATTTATCATAAGTTTCATATACACTAACCAAGTATTCCCATAATATTCATTTGGATAGATGAATATGAAGATAATTTTAAGGATATGATGATAAGTTAAGTCACTGCACTTGTACTTGAACTTCATTTTAGTGGAAAAGGGTTTGCAATTAATAGTAAAGAATCCATGAAGGAATTGGGATGTTTTCTTATGAAAAATGACGTGGTGGTAGCGCATTCCACATATAAATTAATTTTTAATGTAAAAAATTAACTGATGCTTGATATGGATATTTTATTGGTGATATAATCATTATTGATATGGAGGAATTATATATATAGTGAGACATATGAAATATGTACAGATCACAATATATTAAATAATATATTCACAAATATGAATTAGAATATTCACTAGAGAATATGTTTATAGTTGATCAAGGAATATGTCTAGTCAATACAAATCCACCTTGGAATGGATTTTTTTTTAAATTAATTGAGTAGGATAGATCATGAGACATTATTAGTGGTAATGATTCAAAGGGATCAAATACTCACGGATTTGAAAAGGATAATCCCCAAAATATTAAAAGAATGGGTAGAATTTGGTCTTTAACAAATAAATTCCCCATCATCTATCCATGTAAAAATCACGGAAGCACAAAAGTATGATATAAAGATTAAAAATAAGGTATGAAATGTTATAGAGTTAAGAATTAAAAATGATAAAAATATAAGATTCGAGGAACAAATATATGTCCCATAAACACAATAACTGAAAAAGGAGTTGTTGGATGATGCTCATAGATCATAATTATCTATACAAAATGGTTTCACAAATATTTATAGAGATATAAATAATAATTTGTTGTGTAAAAACATAAAGAGGGAGATAAAAGATTATTTTTCGATGCATATCTTGTAAAAACATAAGGCTAAATGTCAGAAGTTAGTGGGGTTGATGTAATCATTATCCCCACCCATAATTAAAATCATGAACAATAAAATTTAATTTTTTACTATTATTATAAATACCTAAAGAGGATATACTACTATTGGGTTTTTATTTCATCACCTTATAAAGAAAATAATAGTGATAAAATTATAATCATAAACTTCTTTTACTATATGAAGGTTGAGTCAAGGTATTCCTTTTAATTTCACAAAAAAAGAGTGTTAGGAAATTTTGAAAGAATATAATGTTGATAAATAGAGACATTATACCTTTTTAAATCCTCAAACATTAAAGGATGTCAGATTATCATCATACACATCCAAAAAACCTCTTCTAAGTGAAAGATCTGTTCAATGTATAACTTTTAAAGAAGTTAAAAACTAGAACCCTCTCATTTACTAAACAAAGATATAGTATTACTGAAACATGTTTTCTCTTATAAAGAATTACATGTAGAAATATGGGTAATAATGATATAGTAAATTAAAAAAAGGATAGTCACATGATTAAAGTTATCAACAAGAATTAACATTTTTGGTAATAAATATTGAATCCTAATGATTTAATGATGAATATCCACCCTCATATGTTTTAATAAGATTAATGAAATTTAATTCATGGAATTATTTTAAGGGGTTTGAATGTGACATAATGATTATTGAAAATGTATATCCATATAAATAAATATTGTGTGTTCGAAAACTCATGACACCTTTAAAATTAATCTAAAATGAATAAAACATATTTTATTTATGTAAAAAATTATAATTCAATATTAAAAACTACCTAAAATGATTTATTATAATAAATATATATATTTTCGTTACATATTTATATTTTTTATTTAGAAAAATTAATTAGTTATTATGTTTATAAATTTAAAATAAATATTATAACACTTATAGATTGATAAAGTTTAATGGTTGGAAGATAAATAATGGTATGTGATTTATAACTCTATTTTCTTTATGTAATTTAATATTTTATTCTATATTTAAATCTATGAAATAGTTGGTTTTTATTATGGATAGTTTCTAGAATGGCTGGGAATGTTCTTAAAGTGTTTATAATGGTACATAGTTTCACCACTATTAAGGGAAAGCATGCATATTCTTCATAAAATAGCGTGGGTGTGAAAATCCATCTTTTTGGGAAGGTTAATGGTTGGTGAAATTTTTTCCAAATAGTGTGTCCAAACCATGTATTTTTTAAGAATTTATATAGTCATTAGTTAGATCATTTTCTTAACCAATCATAAAAACCATGCGACATGGAAATTCAAGGATATTACCAATCACGCAATTAGTGAGAGAATGTGGAAAACATGAAACCTAATAACATGATATCACAAATTAATATTTAAATTTTTTTTAGAACCAAAAACATGCTTTAAAACCCTATTTCTTCTTTTACTAGCATATGATCCTGATCACCATCCTTCCTCTAGGAGATTTATTATGATATTTATTTTCCAAACTCCATAATTTATGATTCTTAGAGCATTGGATCTTGGAGAAAAATGGTACTAGATCTATTATTCCCTTTAAATATAGATCAACAAATATACAATTTAATTGAAACCTATAATAGGTTTTTTATATTGGGAATTTATATGATTGGAAATGTTTTAACAAAACAATATTGTAATTTGTTAAAGGAATATAACAAAGGGCCTATATCTAAGGGATCATGTGAAGATTCCTTGTGTAGATCATTTTTGTGGTATGAATCTTTTACCTATTTCATCTTTCTCTAGAATAAAAGGGATTTTATATTTATAAATCAGTTAAGTATTTATTAGGTTAAAAAAATCATTCTATAAATCATATAAATGTTTCTCTTTCTGGTTGATCACAATGTATTAGGATATTGTTTATTCCCACAACATGTTTGATGAAAGTATTTAATGGGTTTAAATAAAAGAAATACAGATTTTATGTGTGTGAACATTAAAAAATCATGGATGTGGTGTGTGTTTATATTTTTATTTTAAGGGTCCTTGTTATTATAGAATTATCTCTCAGTGCCTAAATAAATGGATGATAAGGTATATCATTGTGTAACTACTTGGTGAATGATTGATCTACTCCCATGAAGAATAGGTTATCATTCGGGTTGTATGGGTGTTTTTTCATGACAGCTTGAATTTTATACATGATATAGTTTTGAAATAAATTTTCACTATTTTTTTATAAGAAATTTATTTTTATAAACTAACTTGATATAATTACATAAGTTTATAGAAATTTTATATTTGATAAAATTTCTCTACATGTTTTATTATGTTTTATAAAATCCTAAGGTTATATGATTCTTATTTTAGTGGAATCTATGA
Source organism: Viscum album (assembly GCA_963277665.1). Taxonomy (NCBI): domain Eukaryota; kingdom Viridiplantae; phylum Streptophyta; class Magnoliopsida; order Santalales; family Viscaceae; genus Viscum; species Viscum album. The sequence goes on from OY728161.1 coordinate 1,606,763,578, forward strand.
AAAGTCTTGAGGTTTTCCTATATTGTATGATTAATCAACTGCTATACATTCACATTGGTACACATGAAGATGATGTTTTATATGATACCAGAAATGGGAATATTTTATGTTTGTCTATTAGTTCTTGTAGATATATTTTTAATGGATTTTAATGTTTGATATTTGTAGTTTTATATTTTTTAGGTGTATGAAGGAATTTAACCTTTTTTATAATATCATTATTTTTTTTGAATCTTAGTTATTCTAAATTATTATTTTAATTGTTACTTTTATTTTTTTAGTTATTGGATTTTGAGTTATATATTTTCCTTTCATGCATCATGTTGTCTATATTTGTATTTTTTTTCAAAATAGGTCATGGACATTTAAAGGAAAAATCATCCCCAAATTATTTAGTATTCCCTTGGAATTTATTTTATACCTTTAGTTTCCATAGCATTTCACCTGAGTTTATTATCATGTCAACTCTTTGTAATACAAATTTTACTTCCATGTTGTTAAAAATAATATCATTTAGTTTCAGAGTGTTTGTCTAGATGATAGAAAAGATATAGGATGTATCAAAACTATAATGTTTTATCAAAAAAAAGACACACCTAACCTCTCTAAAATGAAATTAATTTCACTAGGGCCATTGATGATCAAAAAGTGTTAAAATGTGATTACCTAGGTTGTGGGATAATCTTATTTTTACCCATCTTAGTTAACTATGATACCTCATGTGTGCCTTCCAGTAACACCCTGATATTTTTTGAAATATATTTTGTCAAATTAAATTAATAGTTTTAATATTTTTCATTTCAAGCAACACTAAAAATAGTATATTTTATAGTAAATAACTATGTATGGCTTGATTTATATGCAATAGTAAGTTAACCATAAAATAAATGCAACTTTAATTATAGATTTCTCTACATAGAACATCATGGTTAGCTTACGTTACCTGGAAGACTAAATTTTCTCAATTCCTTGCATAACATGGAAGGTCAAGTGTTACAGAAAAACAATTCATTATTAAAATATTATTATTTAATATTATATAACATGGATACTAAACTAGATATTATAGGAATAACTAACTTATAACTATATATAGTTTAATTAATTGGTTACCTATTAATTAGAAAATAATATAGAACCCAAATGAATATAAAGGGACATATTTTTATAAAAATCTATTTTTATGTAAAAAGAAAATTTATATTAATAGGTTAAATTAATTACTAATTGTTAACTATATTAATTAAATTTATATATTATATATTCAAATAAATATTTTTGATATTCTTCCAATGGATCTGAAAATAACAAACCTAATTGTATGCTTTAAACTCTTTTTTATTAAAGTAGTTTTATGAACTTTTAATGGAAAACAAATTTAAATCCATATTTTTGAAATTTTATAGATTTAATATGTAAATATAAACTTCATATATGAAATAAAAATAAAAAATATTATTTTATATATTTTTGGTATTTTTTGGTAAGGTTTCATTTTTAATGAATAGTTAAAAATACAGAATTTTAATTCAAAAATTCTTTTCATCAAATCCATTTATAAGGATAAATTATATTTTAAATATTTTTTAAAGTATAATTATATAATATTTTATAAATTAATCCAAATTTTTTCATTTTAATCAATTTCACTTTGAAATTTGGTATAAAAACATAACAAACTTTTGAATGTTTTACTTTAAAAACCCGCAGTGTCGTCCCTTCAGCGTGAATAATTTTCAATTAAATTATTCCACTTATATTATTATAATTTGTAAAAATGGAATCCATATTTTTAATCAGAATAATTTATAATGTATAATAAGTTCAAATTTGTTTTTGAGAAAAAATATTAGTGAATATGATTAAAAAGAATTACAATGGTTAAGAGAAAATTTAGGTTAATAAAGTACTAACCCTTATTCAGTATCCAAAATGAAAAAAAAACCATTAGAAAACCCATTTTCAGGATATTATTCAGAAATTAACATTCCATTATTTAGTTTTGATCTTTTTCTTTGACTTCTTTGGGTAAAAATGTTGGTATACATAACTTGTTTAAAAAAATGCAAAGAATGTTCTTTCCTTTCCTGATAAAAGGGAACCACCTCTCCATATTCTTCAGACCTATCAAACAACATTGGTTCGGCCATTCTATACCCAATAAACATCACAAAATTCCTTACTCTAAGAATCATCCCATTTTTCAAAAATAAACACAAGGAAATATTTTGGCTAAAACCAAAGGAGTTACCCGATTAAGAGGTAACATCTTCTCTCAAGCTACGTTGTTTTATTTTTCTCCACCCCCTCCACACTCATTATTCTATGATTTTATAATAACACCAGTATATTCAATATATAAATATTATTTTATTCTAATATTTTTAACTACACTTATAGACACATCCATCTAATGGGTAACAAACATACTATTTATGTGTATGGAGAACTACCACCTCACAAAATGATGATTTCTCATTTTTCCTTTACCAAATATCAAGGTGGATATTATGATGGAAAATATATTTATATATGTAATATATTATTTTTATTATGCCTTTATTATTTTGTATTCCTTTTATAATAAATATCTTTTTACCTTTCATTTGGGGTAAATACGATAATTTTGTTTGAGGAAGTGTGGACTTCCTCCCCTCAAAGTGATGCGATTTTTTTGCACACTACATGAAATGTATTAAGGATTATTTTAGTGAATTTATATGATATATATATTGTAACACCCTAGGATTTCATAGTATGTTATCTCTTCAAATTAATTCAATAACTTGCGCTACACGCAACACCGAGTTCAAGCGCACCATGACTTACCAAATTAGCTGTTCAAAAAGCGGTTATGAATAATATTAACTGAATTTTGAATTTGGTATACTCCAAATAATTTTATAATCTATATTATGTGTTTCTTACACATAATATACGAAAAAATTCATTTTTTCAGATAATAGTAGTATTTTTCAAAAAATGCAATTTTACAACCTTTTAATTGAGAAACTCTTTTAAAACCAATATTTGATACTTATATATATTAAATTTAATGAAATTAAATTATTCTTTAGAAGTGGGACATAAAAATTTAGTCTGGATAAGTTTTTGGTACTTTTCCGATAACTTTCATATTTTGATGAATTGGAAAAAATACTAAATTTTAATTGAAAACAAATTTTTAATAGAAATAATTTATAGTGTTAAATTATGTATTTGAATAGTTTGTAAGTATAATTAGATTCTATTTTTATTATTTAATACAATTTAGGTCATTATAAGTAATTTCACATTTAAATTTGACATAAACACATGTCAATCTTTTGATAGTTTTTACTTTTTAAAAACCCGCCTTTGGGTTTTGACAATGGGAATCAATTTTAAATAAACTAAAGAAACTTCTAAATTTTGAAATTGGTAAAATATAATTTATTTTTGAATTAAGAATATAAAAATTATCTTAGGTTGATTTTTTGGTACTAAAAACTTTCATTTTTTTGATAAATAGTGAAAAACACCGCGTTATTGTTTAAAACCGACTTTTTATGTAAATAATTATTTATTTTATTTAAATTTATTTTAAGTTAAAATAGATATATAAAACCTATATAAGTTCAATGTAATTCATTAGAGTCATTTTATAAAAAAATTAGATGTATAAAATTTTATTGAACTTTTTAACGTATTTTACCTACCTTCTAGGCACATTTGCAAATTTGCATAAAACGTAATTTTACAGCTTTTGTGAATTTAATTTCAAAAATTTGAGAGAAATTTTTGACATTATTAAGTAAAACATGGTTCAATAAGATGGAAATAAATTTTTGTGAATAGTAACTTTTGACTTTTATTTACCATGGTTAAAAGAAAACAGGGTAATTATAGGTAAAAATGATATTATAATTAACCTAACACATGTCATAATTCTATTGGATAAGTTTATTTCGTCCAAAACCAACCTTAGGAATAAAATATGATCCTTTTGGTCCACTTGGATTAAATTATGACATTTAGTATTATTTTATTTAAAGAAGAGTTAAAAGTGTTAAATTCAAAGTTTAATAACTAAACCATTTTTAATATAGGTTTATACATAATATAAATTCAACTATAAATATTCATTATAAATATAAAAATATTTCCTATATAATTATATTTTATTTATACTTTTTAGAGATTAAATAATTAAATTTATTTATGACACAATGATGATTGAGTAATTACTTCATCAATGAAAGATTAAAAAAATTGATATTATAAATATTATAATAAATGTAAATTGGGGATTTTGATGCCCTCAATGAATTTTATAGATTAATATCACATTTTAGGGTTGATTTAATTATTTTTTTCAAATTAATCATGCTATTATGATTTTCAAAAAAACCAAATACTAAATAGTGTCCAAATTGACATAAATGAGTTTAAAAAAAATACTATATTATTAAATGATATAAGATTTCTAAAAATATAAGGTTCAGAAAAAGTATTTATATGATGATAAATATTTCATTAATGAACCACATGGTGTTCACTTTTCTTTTTATAGTAATTTTATTAACCATTTATTATAATAATACAAGAGGACATGGTAAAAGTTAAACTATTTAACTAAGAGTTAAATCTAAAAGATAGGGTTAATATGGTGACCTAAACACATCGAAAACTTATTTTATGAGACTATTTATACCCATCCCCACCATAAATTCTAAATAAATCAATTTAGAGCCATTAGAAATCTAAAATGATTTTATAATAAAATAATATTTCAATCTTTTTCGAAAGTGACCCACACCTCTATTATGAAAGGGTACTTCTCCTTATCTCAAAATCACACCTCCATATCCATTTGGATTTTCCAAAACATGCCCAAATATCCTCCCAAATTCCCTCAATTCAACCTATAGGCCTTCCCTTGAGTAGAAATATAGCCTAAGGAGCCTTTTTGTTCAAATCAAAAGGAAACACCCAAAGAAGAGGTAATTATTTTATCACCTCTTTCAAAGTTCTTTTCTTCTTCCAATTTCTCTTTATTTGTAATTTACATACCAAAATAATAAATCTATTAACTTATAAATATTGTGATGTTATTATAAATATGGTACAACCATAATAATTATTCTATCCATCCTATGAATGATAATGTCACCATGCGTACGTACGTACGACTTACCGTCTCCATGCGGTGGTGTAATTTGTTATTCAACACTATGTTATTTGGATGGATATAATAATGAGTAATATGTATATAAATAATGAAAATAACAATATAATTTCTCTGTATAATTAATATACCATCCAATTTTATATCTTTTAATCATTAAGGAAATGATATCGTCGCTCATATGAACGTACAACTTACTGTCTCCATGACGCGATGAGATTCATTTCCAGGTTCACCATTCAACAATGATTATAAAAATATATATTATTAATAAGTATTTAATATAAGACATTATAATTATAATTTATATATATATACACACACAATTACATATATCTTACTCACTTACTTCCGTTCAATATGATATGAAAATGGAAACAACGTTTATGCGTACGTACGGCTGACCGTCTCCATAAACGGTATTTTCCATTTCATATATCTATCTATTATACATATTTATATTATAAATATATATTATATATAAATCATTTTTTATATTCTGGATGTATTTAAATCATCATCTAAATTATACGATCAATAATAACAAGTTAAAACACATACGATAAAAAAAGCAATTATCACCCGAAATGTTAATTTAACATAGAAATTATTATTAAATGGGTGGTATAAAGTCATAAATGAATCATGTATGATATAATAAATATGAATATGGTTCTGTTATAATTTAATAACAAACTATGGTCATCATACAAAAGGTTAAACATACCCTCGACCAATGGAAAGTGCAAGGTAAGGGTTAATTCCTCAATCTCATTATTATCCGAGATTGTTTATGTGTAAGTATTTTCTGGTAAATATTTATTATCCATGTCCATGTTTCATAAAATAAATTTCAATATTATATTTCAAGGTACTATTTAACTAAAACATTATTTTAAATGTTTTATGTATTTATTCTTCTAAATCATTCTCATTAATGTCCATGTTTTTAAAATTATTTTAAGCATTTATTTATATAGACATGATTTTTTTAAAATGTTAATTACATTAAAAAGTTTCAAAGTGGTATGGGAAAATTTTATTAAAAAATATCTTTTAAATTAATTCCTTTATAAATGTGTGACTTTTAAATGATTTAAAAAAAGGCATATTCTCTAAAAAAGTTTTACTGATCATTTTCAACTATGTCGATACTCTTTATTGGATATTATTCTTGATTAAGGTTGATTTATTATAATAAAATCATCCATATTTCATCGATTGAGTTATGATATGTTTGACTATAGATGTGCTATTTTTATACCCTTCATGGTTTATGTTTGAATTATTGACATTTCGTATGCTAGTTTTAATACGAATGTTTATGTTATGTTTCAACATTTTCATATGAGGAATGCAGTGGACTTAGTAAGTGACAGGTGGGAACCTCTATAGCCCCTCAATGCATCAGTAGGTCTCATGAGACAAACTAGTGTCTTGGAACAAGGCATTTACAAAAAATTTTATTTTTAGTCTTGGCACGAGACCTTGACTATGTGGTAATGATTTCCAACGTTAGGCATTCCCTTATTATGAAATTAATTATTACATGTGATTATTCGACTAGTAGAATATCCATTTGCATGTTTATATGTTAATATTTGATTTATTTTCTCCTTATTATGTTCAATTTTATGTTTAAAATGCTATTGTTTTTATTACACATCTTTGCTTTAAAAGTTTATAGCTTCCGCTAAATTATTTACCCTTACTGAGCATCTGAGGTCACCCATTTCTTATGTTTTGTTTTCCCAGGATTCCAAGAAGTGTATTATGTTTGATATGTAGGGTTAATGTAGGGGAATAATGGCATTCTCAATAGATTATTTATGTTGTGTTTTATGTTTTAATGTGTAATTTAACATTCATGTATATAATCTATTTTCCAAGACTACTAAACTGATCGGTCCTTTGGGACTTGATTCCTTATAATTAGCCCAATGTATTAAAATAATGCACCGGCTCTAGGCATATAGGGTTGGGGAATTATAGTTGGTATCAAATAAATTTTAGTACAAATCTTGGAAAATATATTTAGAAAAACTATGATTAGAGAACATTACCCTAAGATAGACTTTGAGAATTAGTATATAAGAACTTCCTAGAATTTTGGTAATGTAGAGATTTTGTTTATTTTCTAAGAAATACATCCCTGTATGGATACGAGCAGGTAGAGGTGGCTCTGACACAGATGTACCTAGGAGTTAAAACTCTGAAAAGGAGTTTTTGGCATGACCTGGGGTATCCTGGTACATGACAACGGGCCTTCCTTCACTCTTGGTTATGGAACTCCCAGAGGATATGCTTTGGATAATTCACATTTTTACAAGATATTATGAAGGATTTATGAGTAAATAATTCCTCAAAGAAAACATTTTTTTTATGATTATAGATTATATGCATAATCTTTTCAATTTATATTATGTATTTTACAAGTTTGGAATTATACATTGAGATTCATAAACTAACCTAGTATATGCCATTGTTTAGAAATGGTGCCCAGTAGAAGGAATCAGAACTCCAACAATACACATGATCCAAAGAGTAATAAGGATCATATCTTTCATGGTATTAAGAAATAATTTAAAAGGGAAATAGTCTCCCACGCATTATCATAATATGAAGAAATAATATCATGTGTTAATAAGATAAGTAAAGAATTCTCTGAGTCCTATGGCTTTTAAGGGAAGTAAGAGAAGAAAAGGATGGTAGAGAGAAAGAAAGATAAAGGAAAGAGGGTAAAGAAGGATTTTCCCTTATGTGATAATTGTGGAAAGAATAACCTTATAAAATAATTGATGGGAATGAGAGTTTGTTATAAGTGTTGAGAAAAAGGACACCAATTACATGATTGAAAGGGTAATAAAAAATATTCAATAGTACTATGCTTCATCTACAAGAAGTTGATACACTACACAAATCAATGTCCAAATCATCAGAGTATACCCCAAATGATGCTATTAGATAATAATCAAGTTATGATACTACCAAAAATGAAGAGGAATGACTGGTGTTCTTATGTTGTAATTAGAGAATTATTTCATTTTTGTGTTTTATCAACGATGTACTGGCTATATGAATTATAGAAATAAATAAGGATTGTACTCTAGTACTATTTCATTAAGGATTGGGATTATATGGTTCTAATAAAGTGACTCAATAAAAAGTTAAACTTTTTAAAAAATATATGGTTTAAGTAAAGATAAACCTTAATATGGTTATGGTACCGAGGTAGTTATTTTGGAATAATATATTATTGATTTGGATAAATTATATTCGATATTCTTGACTACTTAGAAACTTATTAATTTTTTTATTCCGTTATTATTGGAGTTTACAACATTTTTGAATATAAGAAGTATATCCTGTATTCTATAATTAATAAGGGATCATGAATATAATCAATAAGTTTTTTTGATAATTTATGGTGTTAAAATGTTTTAAAAGAATACATGAGGAAGGTATTCACATGTTAGTATGGGGAAAAAAATATCTTCATTATGTTTACCTTCCTTTTAAATTTTGGACTATGAGTTTGGACAGAAGTATTTCAGATAAGTATAAAGGTTTGAATGTATTATGTTTGACATTGGATACTATTTCTAAGGTTAAGGAATTACTTAATATTATTTTTATATTGTTATAAGAAGGACAATCCAAAGGTTGGGTGACAACCCGTTGTGTCTAACAAGGTCGCGAGACTTGAACCCGCAACCGAAGGGCGACAAGGGTTCATCACCTACCACTGGCCTACATGATGTCCTGGTTTGTATAATGTAGTGTTTTTAAATAGTCTAACAAATTAATTATAAATTCTTTTCTTTGAACCCTATACGATTAGGGTAAATAGATTTTTTTGAATTATATTATCTCTTGGAGTGGAAGATGAGTTTGTGGTAGGAATTATTTGAATGATGAAACTCTACATGTCAGGTATATTTTTTTCTTCTAATTATATGAATAAATTAACTATTAAACTTTAGGGAAGGGATCTTAAAACCAAAAATGTGTTATCCTAATACCTTATGTTTTATTGAACTGATGATATTTTAAATCATCATATATTAATGACTTTGAGACCCTCAATTTTACACTTGTTTGTGATTGATGACCTTAATCACTCCCTATAAATATTTATGTTTTCCTCTAATTATGTGTCTCTAATTTCCACCAATGTTTTCCTAATTGAGATAATAATGTGGTGGTGAATTTCTCATTTCCCTTTCCCTCTTATTAAGACTAAATTTTATTAACCCAATTTCTGATATGGGTTTTCCACAAAGGTATTTTTCAATTTTTAACCTTTTATTTTCAAAGAAAAATTTCAAATTGAGAGGACACAATTTATTTAAGAATGGGAGAATGTAACACCCCAATATTTCATATTACGTTATCTCTTCAAAGTAATTCAATAACTTGCACTACTCGCAACACTGAGTTCGAGTGTACCACGACTTACCAAACTAGCCATTCAAAAAGCGGTTATGAATAGTATTAATTAAATTTTTAATTTGGTATACTGCATATAATTTTATAATTCATATTATGTGTTTCTTGTACATAATATAAGAACAAATTCATTTTTTTCATATAAAAGAAGTATTTTTCAAAAAATGAAATTTTACCGCCTTTTAATGGAGAACTGTTTTTAAAACCAATATTTTTCACTTTTATATATTCAATTTAATATAATTAAATTGTTTTTTAGAATCAGGATATAAATATTTAGTTTGGATAAGTTTTTGGTACTTTTTTGATAACTTTCATATTTTGATGAATAATGAAAATTACTAAATTTTAATTGAAAACAACTTTTTTAATCAAAAAAATTTATAGTGTTAAATTATAAATTTGAATAGTTTGGAAGTATAATTAGATTAAACTTTTATCATTTAATACAATTTAGTTCATTATAAGTAATTTCACATTTAAATTTGACATAAATACATGTCAATCTATTGATAGTTTTTACATTTTAAAAACCCGCATTTTGGTTTTGACAATGGGAATTAATTAATGAAACTTATATGTTTTGAATATGGTAAAATAAAATTCATTTTTTAGTTCATAATATCCAAATTATCTTAGGGTTATTTTTTTTATTTTTCTAAAAACTTTCAATTTTTGACGAATAGTGAAAAACACTGCGTTATTGTTTAAAACCGACTTTTTATTTAAATAATTATTTATTTTTTTTAAATTTAATTTAAGTTAAAATAGATATATAATACCTATATATGTTCAATTTAATTCATTAGAGTTATTTTATAATAAAAGTAGATGTATAAAATTTTATTGAACTTTTTAACGTCTTTTACCCACCTTCTAGGCACATTTGCAAATTTGCATAAAACGTAATTTTAACACTTCTATGAATTTAATTTCAAAAATTTAGGAGACACTATTTACATCATTAAGTAAAATTATGTTCAATAATATGAAAATAATTTTTGGTGAATATTAACTTTTGACTTTTATTTATCATAGTTAAAAGTAAAAAGGGTAAATCAAGGTAAAAATGATGTTAGAATGAAGAATATGAAAAAACATCTCGGACAACATGCTGGAGAATTTTCTTTTAGGGATAAAGGTAGACTTACAAGCACAATTTAACTAAACCATAGAGATAATTTCATAAATTTAGTCACTAGAAGTGGGATGAATACTCAAAATTTTGCTAAAAAAGACATAGAAAATGCCCAAAATGAAAATATTCTTGATTCTGGAACAAAAAATATTCTTTTGTCACATTATATAAATTCACAAAAAGATATAGAAAATGATGAAAATCTTAATTTTTCACCTGAAGAACAAGATGATATTTTTTTATAAAAATCAAAATAATAAAGGAAAATAAAAAGTTGTGGAAGAGGTTAGGGAAAAACCTACATTTATAATTTTTCCACACCCATATCTTTCCCTAAAAATCTTAAACCTCAATGTAATACCAAGGATGAACTTATTCAGTTCCTTGGTTTCTTGTCCAAACTTCAAGTGAACAATAAATTTGTCCAAGAATTAATTCAAATTCATTCTTATTTGAAATCTCTCAAAAAAATTATTTCAAACAAAAAGACCCTTGACAGATTTTCTACCAACAGCCTCCCTGAAGAGTGTAGTGCTCTACTTTAAAATAATATTCCACCTAAATTTAAAGATACATGTAGCTATGTTATCACTTGTACCTTAAGAAATTATTATCATATCAACTGTTTTTGTGACTTAGGTGAGAGCATTAATATGCTCCGATACTCACTATTTCAATAGTTGAGGTTGTGTGACCTTCAACCCACCAAAGTCATACTACAGTTAGCTGATAGATCATTCACTCATACTATGTGTAGGGTAGATGGATTTCTTGTTGGGGTTGGGGAACTGTTTCTTCTTGCAGACATTGTAGTATTAGACATAGAGTGTGATCAAGAGGTGCCCATCCTCTTGGGTAGGACCTTGTTGGATACAGATGGGGCTGTTATTTATGTCTCTAAGGGTCATATTTTTTTTTTCAAAATTAGCGAACAAAAAGAAGACTTCAATTTGTTTAAAAATGTCAAAGGAATAACTTTTTTAAAATCTGTTCAATGGTAGAGTCTTTAGAGAAAGAAAAATCAATATAAAATACTGATGAATATGAAAATAAATAATTTATTTAATACACTCATTTGGATATTGAAAACCATTACTTTCATGTTTCATAAATTGAAAATTCTTCTCAAACTACAAATCTTGAAAATTTTCTACTACTGGAAAACTATCCAGTTTCTTCTATAGAAGAGTCCTCTGTTTTGGAACTTAGGATCTTTTTGAGTGAATTTTATGGTGTTTATATTAACAACAACCTTTAAGAACACTTTTATGATTCATAGAGAGAGATTTTTATATAACATTACAATTTTTCTCTAATAAACTTTTGAATTCTGACATGTAAAACATGGAAAGTATGTTGTACACTTTGAACAGTAGTGTTGAAAATTCTGAAACTGAGCTAGAAATTAAAAATATTTCATCATTTAATACTCTTTACATGAGATATATTGAAGATCATGGACCTCCCATACCTAAGTGTCTTTATTCTAGTGTATAAACACTCATTCTTGAACTAAATCAAATCCCTTTTCATTTGAAATATTCATTTTTGGGTGAGAATTCCACTTTTACTGTCATAATTTCTGCTAACCTGAATGAAAATTAAGAATAAATCTTGTTTAGGGTGTTAAGGAAGTTTAAATATAACATAGTCTAGACCATAGATGATATTAAAGGTATTATTCCCTCATTCTGCATGCACAAAATACCTATGGAGCCTCATCATAAGAGTTGGGTAGAGTGTCAAAGAAGATTAAATCCAAACATGAAAGAGGTTATGAGAGAGGAAGTGATTATGTTTCAAGACACATGAATAATATATCCCATATATGATAGTTCCTAGGTCAGTTTTTTCTAGGTTTTCCCCAACAAGGGAGGTTTCACTGTAGTAAAAAATGAAAAGAACCAAGAGATACAAGTTAGGAAAGCCACAAAATGGAGAGTCTATATAGATTATAGGAATCTTAATTTAGCCACTAGTTAGGACCATTTTCCAATTACTTTGTATGATAAAATGATTGAGAGGCTTGCTGGAAATGACTTTTTTTCTATTTCCTGGATGAGTATTTTGGTTACAACCAGATTCCTGTTGCTATAGAGGATTAGAAAAAGACCCCTTTCACATGCCCAGTTGGGACATTTTCTGACAAGAAAAATCCCATCGGGTTGTGTGGAGCTCCATCCACCTTTCAAAGGTGTATGATGGATATTTTTAGACATGATTGAGTGGATCACTGAGGTTTTCATGGATGATTTCTCCTTTGTGGGTAGTACTTTTGCTACTTTTCTTGGAAATCTTGAGTTAGTTCTGGAAAGATGCATTGAAACAAACCTTTTTCTTAATTAGGAGAAGTGTCAATTCATGGTCACAAAAGGTTTTGTTTTTGGTCATAAGTTTTCCAAAAGGGGTTTTGATGTTGATACTTTAAAGATAGAATTCATTCAAAAAATACCTCCTCATGAAAATTTTAATGGTATTAGATGTTTCATAGGGAATGCTGGTTTCTACTGGTGATTCATAAAAGTCTTTTCCAAAATAACTAATCCCTTGTGTTTCTTTCTTATTAAGGATAAACCTTTAAATTTTGTTGAAAACTGTTTTAAATCATTTAATCTGTTAAAAGAAAAAATCACTACATCACCAATCATCACTGAACTAGATTAAAAATTACCTTTTGAACTTATGTTTTATGATAGTGACATGGTTGTAGGTATTTTCCTTGGACATAGGAGAGATAGAAAGTTATATGTGGTGTATTATTCTCGTATACTATTAGATGAAGCTCAAATAAATTATATCACCACTGAAAAAGAGTCGTTAGCTTTTGTTTTTCACTTGAAAAGTTTAGACAATATTTTTTAGGCTCAAAAGTCATCATTTTCACTTATCATTTTGAATTAATGTACTTACTGTCAAAGAAAGAAACAAAACCCAGGATGATTAGACAAATTCGGTTGTTGCAAGAGTTTTACTTAGAAATAAGAGATAAACGAGGAGCTGAAAACCTAATTTCTAACAATCTTTCTAGGCTTCCTCTTACTCAATATGAAGATCCTAGGGGGATAAACTCTTCTTTTAATAATGAAAAACTACTCTCTATTTCTATTAGGAAATCTACTTGGTATATAGATTTTTCCATCTTCCTAGCATCATGTTTGTTTCCCAAAAATCTTTCCAATAACCAAAGAAAGAAATTCATTTATGAACTTAAATACCATCATTGGGATGGTACCCTTCTATTTAAGAGATGCACTGATGGTATTATGAGGATGTGTATTCTTAAAAAAAAGTCTATCTTAGAGAGTTGTCACTCCTCACCTTAGAGAGGTCACCATGGAGGAGAAAGGACTACTTAGAAAGTCTTACAATTTTGTTTCTATTGGTCCACACTTATTAAGGATTATAATATGTTTTTAGTTAGTTGTGGTAGATGTAAGAGGCTAGGAAATGTTGGTAGGAAACATGGGTTACCCCAAAAAGGAATTCTAGAATTTGAAATTTTTGATGTCTGGGGTTGAGATTTCTTGGGTTCATTTCCATCATATCATGAGAATGAGTATATTCCTGTTTCTATAGATTATGTGCTGAAGTGGGTTTAGGTAGTTGCAGTGCCCAACAATCAAGCTAATTCTGTAATATTTATTTTTTCAAAAAGAACATATTTTCAAGATTTGGAGATCCCAATGAATTTATAACTAATAATGAAACAGACTTTAAGAACTAAAAATTTAAGGATTTGATGAAAAAATATTGTTGTTTTCATAAAACTGTAACTACTTATCATCCAAATTATAGTGGAAAAGTGGAAATCTCAAATATAGAATTGAAACAGATTCTTTAAATCATTGTGTCAAATTCTCGGAAGGACTAGTCTTTTAAATTGGATTAAGATTTATGGGCATATAGACCTGATTTCAAGACCCCAATAGGTATTTCTTCTTATAGGATTTTTTTTTGGAAAATTATGTCATTTTCCTATGGAGTTCCAAAAAAAATATTATTGAGCAGTTTAGGATATGAAATTTGATTTTTTGGGTGCTGGTGATAGAAAATTGCTTGATCTTAGTGAGTTAAATGAGATTAGGAGATACAGTTATGATAATTTGAAGGATTTATAAAGAGAGGATCAAAATATTTCATGATTTTATCATTCAAGAAAAATAATTCAAACCTGGATAGAAGTTTCTCCTCTTTAACACTAGACTCAAACTATATAATGTAAAATTAAAGTCCAAATGGTCTAGACACATTACTATTATAAGAGTTCATAATATTGGGGATGTAGAGTTAATTGGTGAAGAAAAAAAACCCATGTTGGTTAATGGGAAGAGAGTGTTACTTTATTTTGAGGGAAAACAAAAGGGATTAGCTGCCTTCACTGTGCTTGAGAATTGTTCTTGGATAAAGTTTTGCCGAAGAATTTTAAACATAGCGCTGCATGGGAGGCAACCCATGGTTATTTCTGTATTTTCATTGCTTCATTTTTATCTTTGAATAAAGTTATACTTTTAGGCTTTATTTTTATGAATTTCATGTGGATACATTGATTCATGGTACTCTTGCTATGAATTAAGAATGATTTTGTTTCTTTTTTCAATAAGGGAGTGGAATTCCCATGTTGTATTAATAGAAAATCTTAATTCAGAGAAGTTTCTTAATTCCTATATTCAGTCTTCAGCTTCTGTTCTTTATAATGAAAATTCAATTCTAATTCATAGTTACTACTATTGGTGAGTGACTCATTAGTGTTACTACTGAGGCATCATTGATAGTACTATCAGTGATTCAGTGACTCTTACTTTGTAATTTTTTGCTACTACTATTAAAAATTATGCTTGTATTAGAAAATTTTACCACATGTTTTCTGTAAAATATGCTGCATGTCTTACATAGTAAATAGTTTTTTTGTATGTCACTAAGTTTAATAAAAAAATTCTGCATTCTCCTCCTTGTGGAAAATTAAATTTTATTGTTAGTTAAATCATCCACTATTTGTACTTAAGTGTGGGGGGGATACATGTATGTTGGTTCTTATGTTTTTGTCAAATATTCTTTTCTAAGGGGTTCTAGGAATGCATGCTTTATTTGTTATTGAATATCCAAATGAATCATATTTTATGAATTTCCTTATACACAATTCGATCTGCACCCACAAATTACATTCCATTTTGAACATTAGTGGAAAATCATTATCACTGATTTAAATGTTAATTCATGTATTTGGATGTGAACCTATTGTAAACTAATCTTTGTGGAAAACAATATTTTTGACATTTAATGAGACCTTTAAACATGTCATAAATCTACTAAATTGAACATCTGTTTTGAACCTTAATTGTTTAATTAATCTTCTCCACTTTAGAAATCAATTTTCGGGACAAAGTTGTCATTTAAGGGTGGGAGGGGGGGTGTGGTCAATTATTGATAGATCAAAACTGTATTTAACGAGAAGTCCATAAATTAACACTGAAACTTCAAATGTTTTGTAAAAAATGGGTATATTGTTTCAAAATTATTTCATAATTTTAGGCTTTATACTATACCCAATTAAGTATTTTCTTTGTATGATTCTTGATTGGTAGTTTATATCTATTTTGATCTTGATATTTTTTAGAATGGATGATTCCTAAGTGAAAGTAATTTGTGATTTAATGAAAATTTGATTTGGAAAATATTTTTGAGAGTGATTTGGGTATCATTTTAGTGGAGTTATGATCATAAACCAGGGAACTGGAATCTTGATCTTGATACTAGTGGATACACATTTTTATTATTTATTAAAGTAATCACTTTAATAATCCAAAGTAAATGAATTTTATATAAATCTTCTGTAACTAGGGTAGTTTGGGCATCTGGGATCCCACAATTAATCCTTGATACCCTAGATGTTGGGTGTGTCCCTGTTTACTATAAGCCCTCCGTACACCTTGAATAAGTGCATTGCAAAGTTATCAACACATGATACATGTCTTGGGAAAAAATAAAATAAAGTGTCTAGGGTAAAAAACGAGTTCATTAAGGTGAGAGGAATGATGAACACCAAATGAAGAATGGGAAAAAAATTTTATATGGGAATCATTTATTTTGTATCAATAAGGTGATTTAGAAAAAAATATATTTATTTTTAGAACCTAGGTGAAAAGTCAAAGTACAAAGTTCCTCTAGTAATGTTTTTAATTTCACTGATATTTTACTTGTTTTCACTCTTTGACTTAGAACTTGAGATTGGATTATAATGATTCATTAATTAGTATCACATATGAGATAATAAACCTTATTTGATTGATGACTCATAGCTTCCTAGATCACCATTTGAGTATTTTTTCTAGGTAAGAAATCATTCGAACATATTTTTCAAAATGCATTTTGACCTATTTCTATCCTCTGTTTCAAATTTCTGGACATGTTACATATTTAACTGAGTAATAAAACATTTTTCAATTTTCCAAAGATGATGAAACATGGGATTTTTTTAGAAAAACAATTCTTAAGTGTGGGGGAATTTGATGTGGCCTTATTTTAAATAGTTTTTCCACAACATTTTATTTAATTTTTAATGATTTAATTATAAATTTTACACTTTTTGGTAAATTTATGTACTTATATATTTTTAAGGTAAAATTTTTAATTAATCAAAATTTATAATTAATTATGTATTGTTAGTATTTAAAATAATTAATTTAATATTACTTTATTTATTCTAGTTTAATAATTTCTTAATTAGTTTTTTAACTTTAATCTACTTAATTTTTTAATAAATCGACTCTTTTATCAAACAATAATTTAATATTTTTATTTATTTTTATCTAATTATTTTTTTAATTAAATATTTTACCCTTTAAATTAGTTTCATTAAAATTAATAACTTTATTAATTATTATGTTTAATTATCCCACTAATTAATTACGTTAAGAATTTGATTTTAAATTTAATTAAATAGTGTGTTTTTAATTTTAAGTATTAATATAGTAATTTAATTAATGAATTTAGAGTTTTAAAACATTAATTATTTAATCCTAATTATGATGTTAAATTATTAAGAAAATGAAATTTGTTTTTAGTCACTCATGATATTCTTTTTCACTCCCTGTAGAACCTTTAATCAATTTTTATGATAAATTTTAATTTGGGTCTATTATCAACATAGTTTAACATTAATCCATTTTTTAATTTAAGTGTAAACAATTAAAATTTTAATTTGTAATTTTAAAGTTTAATTTCAATTTAATTAACAACCCATTTTATTTTTATTAGTTAATTTATTTAGTTTAGTATTTTTAATAAATTAATAAATTAATTACCTTTAATAAATTAGGTGATAATTTTGTTAATTAATAGTTTTATATTTATTTTATTTAAATTTTTAGTTGTCTACATATGACTCACCATTGGACTGTCCAATGATGACTTAATTTAATTTTTTTATTTAATTTACCTATTATTCATAAGGTTTATTTATTTTAAATTAACTAACTCGTTAGAGGTTGATGTTTTAAATTTATATTTTTCTTTGATTATATTATATTTCAAACAACATACCGATAATTTTTTAACTTTCTGTGAGACAACTCACTGATAGTTCTGTTTTTTTTATTTTCTACCGATGTTGTTTCACATCAGTGTTGGTCTCACGTTGCATTAGTGTCGGTCTCTCATTTCATCAGTATCTGTGACTTATTTTCTTAAATATCGGTGAGACAATTCAATGATAGTATTACCACTTCCCATCTCACCTACTTCACAATAACACACCAATCCTCTTCTTGATATAGATATAATGATCTATGTCTTATGTCAAGCTGAGGGCCTCCCCTGCTTCTCACATTCCAATGAACCTATCCATGCTTATATTATTGGTTAGATAACTCGACTAACCAATATCACTCCTCATTCTTTGTTGTTTCCACCATCGTTTTTACATCCCACCCTTTGCGAGACACCGATCCACATCACTCACGTCTCACTAATCATCATCATATGATTATTCTCCTCAACACCACAACTCCCCACTACTTATTCATTCCTTCTATCAGTCTCACCCTCAATCTCCTACCGATATCGGTCTCTCTGCCTCACCTCCCCCAAATCACTAACCAAAAACACGTCATTCCCCTTGCCTCACTTCTTATACCACACTCACAACAAAACCAAGACTATAATCAAATCAACATCTTCACTCCTTCAACAAGAATTCAACAAATAAAACATCCCCATGCCTGGAATTGAGCCTGCACTGGTAGAAGGAAGAGGACTAGCTATAAAGAGGGATCTGATCTAGCCACTAGGAGTAAGAAGGCCATGTCGGTGGAGGAGAACCCAATACCGCTTCCTTCCAAGGAGGATCCATCCCCGTGAAGTATCTATAGATATGGGTTGAAAAACACCTTTGTGCATTGATGTTCTTGGGGAGGTCCAACGGACTGAAATACTGCTTTACCGAAGAGATCGGTCCACTGCGCCTGAGGAGGAGGAGCCACTAGAGTCAAGGCCGCACTGGATCTGGAGTGGAGCAGTGACTAGCATCTCTACTGATGGTTTTCTTCTCCCTCATAGAAGATGAACAAATGAACCCCCATAGGATTGCATTGTACTGGGGGTGGGGAAGAAAATTTTATTAAAAAAACATAAATTAAAAGAAAAGTTGTATAAAAACCTAAAATAAAATAATAACTTAATTAAAATATAAAATATTAATTACAAATAAATAATAAATATTAGATAAATAATTTTAACAAAAAAGAAATATTAAAATTAAACTAAATTAATTAATACTAACTTCTAAATTAAATTTAAATAAATTATTAATTTAATTTTTCATGTTAAATATTTTATAATAAAATATATAAAATAATAATAATAATAATAATTTATAAATTTAATAAAAATAAAAAATTGATTAATTTAGAATATTAAATTATTTTAATTTTAAAAATAATAATAAACTTAATCTTTCTAATTAACATTAATCATGTAAAATATTAAAAATTAATAACTTAATAAGAATTTAACATTAAAATTTATAATTAATAAAATCTTTAAAATTTAAATGTTAATAATGATTTACAAATTAACATAATTAACTTAATAATACTAAAATTTCTTATTAAATATTATAACTTTACTTTAATAATTAAATAATAATTAATAATAATAATATTATTTCATCTTAAATTATAATAATTTGGTTTTAAAATATAATAAATTTTAATTAATAATACAAATAAAATAACTTATTAAATAATATATAATTTAAAAAATTAATAATTCTATCAAAGACTAATAAAATAATAACATTAATTATAAATATTTATTTATTTAATTTCTTCATGATTTTAACTGTTTGTTTTGTCTTTCTTTTACAGGTTCATTCAAGAGTCAAAATCTTGTCCATCCACTTTTAACTAACTCGTGGGGAGTTAGTTATAGGGGTCTTGCTAATGTGACATGTGGTTCATGAAAAAACACATGTGTGCGGTGAACAAGTGAAGGACACTTGAAGTTGGTGGAAAGAGATAGTGATGATGTAGTTTATGACATCAAATTAAAAAGGATAGAGAAGAAGAATCATTGGGGGGAACACATTCTAGGTAGGAATCATTTGACTGGAGGCCCTTCAAACTTTTTACATCTTCTCTCTCATCATAGTAGAGAGATCTAGTGGATAACCCTAGTGTTGAAGGGGAATTCGAGCAGAGCATCATTGGGGAGTTCGTTTTCCCTTGAGTTTGAATTTTTGTACTCTGTTCTCGATTTTTTTTTCAACTTCTATAATGAAAATGAGCATGATTTCTAGCTATATATTCTATTTCAGGAAGAAATTCAAGTCATAATAGTTAGTTTTTATTCTTCTTCTTCACAAAATCATTTCTATGAATTGAGAATTGATCGACAAGATCAATACTGAATTCATTAAATTGCTTTGTACCACTAAAAATTAATTTCTAAATCGAAGATCATTCAGGGAGATTGATGGTGGATACATATTTTAAATTATTTTGACTTCAGAAAACTTCAGAACTTATGACAAGTTTATTCTGTCATCATTTTGACTAAATGGCCTGAAGGCCGATATTTTTATTGATTTTGGACAAGCCCCTTTTAAGGGTAAACGGGGGAAACCAAAAATTCAAAGACATCATGAAATTAATAAGATTCAAAAAATAAAAGTATTGCAACCCAAAACAAAACTACACGAAAGTGCCTCTACCCAACATCAATATCATTATGGCACACCTTCTCGAAATTATGTCTAATCAGAAAGCTGTCTCGTGCAAGGATGCATGGGCCTGGTATCGATGGATAACGCCATACTCTCTCAATCATCCAAATTTGAAAATCCATACATGGTGAAGATGACCAGCTCTATCCTCATCTTAAGAAAAACCTTGTAGATTGTCAGGATTCTCGAACAATAATTCCATTTCACCTCCAACAACAATTAAACAGCAGGTAACTAGCAGATTCATAGCCAACCACATCATTAGCACCACCACAATACCACCAATTTCACATCCAATTAAAAAAGATCCCATATTAACCAAATCAAAACCAGGAAGAAACTTATTGGAGCGCCAAAATGAAAGACCTCCCCCCTCCAAAGCACTGGAGCCAAACCCAAGAACACTAGAGCATGCTAGAGCTGACGTCGATATGGGGTGATGCTGCACTGAGATTTCGAAGCCAGAAGGCAATCCAAGGCCGATGTTGAGCACATCGTAGCCCACACTATGCACACCATAACCAAAACAAAATCCCGAGTAGTCGGGTGCTAGCACAGAGGATCTGAAGACAAGTAGACCATATCTATGACAAGATCCCAAAACCAAAGGCACATCGAAGTCATCACCAAGCACAGCAGATTCGACACAAGACACCCCGAGCCACAAAGAGATTTAGTAGCCGAAAGGAACATCAGCACCACTGAGCTGAGAACACAAAGCCGGACCACTTAGAGTCGATGCAAGCCAAGGACAAGAAGATCCGAAGCCAGAAATGTTGAATCTATCATTGAGTGTATCGGTGCCGACACCAAGAACACCAAAAAGGAGACGAGATCCCAAAGCTGAAAGGTGACACAAGGCCACCGATGATCCAAGAACGAAGCCAGACCATGAGGATCCTTCACCCATTGACGCTGATCTGAGACGGGAAGGCCACCACCGAGGCCGGGCCAAGTCAGAGGAGGGGAGGATACGACTTGGAAGAGAAACCCTAGGCATGCTCGGAGGGGGGGAGAAGCCACCGCTTAGAGGACTGTCATCATTTTAAAATCACAAATTTTAATAGTTGATATATCTTGTAGTGGAGAACTTCAAGATATATAAAACTGTATACTTTAACACCTAGCAAGGGAATTGAGTCATCCTTTTTATAGTGGTTCATTGCAGAAAATTTTAAATGAATATGATTCCTTTTAAATCCATTAGAATTATGATTTTCCATGGGATTTTTCTTGATTGTTCATTTATCATCATTCACAATCTCTATTACTCTTGGTTTTTAAACTTTTTCTAGTTTCAATATGGTTTAGATCAAAATAAAAAAATTTATTGTCACTTTAATGTATTTTTAAAACACAAAACAAAAAAAATATAAAAGTAAAAAAATAGGATGTTTACCCCACTACTAACAACAATGGGGTATTTTTTGAAAATTTTAGAAGAATAGTGGTCAAAATTGCCTTCCATGTGGGTTTGAACCTACATTCAACTTACATAGTTGTTAGTAGAAATATAAATTTCAAACTTTGACCGAATTCAATGATGATCTAGCCAACGACGAAAGTCAAGAGAGAAGGTAAGGTGATTTTATATCACTTTTTATTTCTGTGAGATACATGCTTTATTAACCACCCATTCCATTTGTGTGGTGTTTATAATAACCTTGGATGTATTATATTATTATTAAAAAAATTATAGGTATTTACATATCCATTCTATGATATTTATTTCATGGGGTTTAGGTTTCAAAATTTACCATTTCAGTAAAGTAATTTTGTCATAATTTTCCTTCCTTGAGAGACATGCCATGTTATGTATCTATATTTTTACAGGAGATGTATATACAACCATTGAAATGTTATTTATTAAATATCATTATTTTCATGATATTTTAAGATCGATTAAATTTTATTTTTCTTAAATTGGGAGTGTAGTTAAATTTTACCATCTTGTAAGTGTTTACCGAAAAAATATCATCGTTATTCAAGATTGTTTATTTTTATGCTTCCTTTGATGAAATATAATGAAAAATCTCTCAATAACATTAATAAAATTTATTATACTCTATTTATTAATAATATAATCTGGAAATTTTACCATTATTATACTCTTTGTTACATAAGATAGTTAATATTTTTTTAATAAATATTGACATTACTCGATCTTCAGTCAGATATCATTGTTCCTTAAATTTTTTTTTCTAATAAGGTTTTCCATGTATATTCTAAAATTTTCCTAAAATATTTAAATTAAAATTTTACCCATTTTATCTTTTAATATTTTTTTCAGAAGAATATTCTTGTCTTTTTCTGAATAAGGTATTTTTCTAATGTTTTTACAATTCAAAAGGAATTTTCTTTTTACCTCATACGATATGTACGGATTTACCTGCCACCAATTCATTGATGATTTATTTTCATGTTTTAAAATATAGTTTTTATGAAAATATTTTTATAAGATATTTTTAGGGTAATGTTTTTCAAAATTTATTCAAGATTATTTTATACATTTTTATGGAAAATGGTTTTTAAAAGGATTTAGGTTTTAAAGATACTTTTTTAATGAAGAAAGGATATTTACCTCAATAAATGTTTTCAAAATATCTTTAAAAATTAATTTTCCATATAAGATAACATCAATTGATATTACTCATTCCATTTTATGGAATTATCTAATGATTATATTTATATTCTTTCTTAAATGGTTTATGTTTTGATGGAATTATGCTTATGAAACATGTTTCACTTCCATAAGTTTTTTCTTTTAAAACCCACTTCTTTTCCTAGGTTATACATTAATTAAATGATTATGAAACTTATATATTTTCATAGGTTGTGATGTGATGAAATTTTAATAATACCCATTTGATTTCACAGGTTATGATTTTATTTTTATAAAATCGATCAATTTTTATGGGCCATGATACAGTGAAATTTTTATTATATTATGGAACATGTATGTATGAATTACTTTATGAGATGTGTAGAACCTATATCTGCCTCCAATGTATTGGGTAATGTTAATTTGTTTATGATCTCAAAGGGTACATGTTATGTAGCCCATGCCTAAAAAAAGAAGGTACATGGGTTGTAGCCCAAGCCTAAAAACAAGAAGCTATATGGGTTGTACCGCAGGCCTAAGAGATAGAGGGTACACGGGTAGCTTCCAAGCTCGAATTTATGAAGGTACATGGGTTGTCAAAAAAGCCTGAAAACAATAATATACATGAGTTATTAGATCAATCCTAATTTTGGTACATGGATCAAAGAGAAATCCTAACATGTTATAAAATTCTTGGTAGGTATCCTTGACATAAGATTTTCAATTTTTATATACATGGCACAAATTATTTGTCGTATTCCTCAGTTATGATTTAATGGATCATGATGTTTATTTACTTATAAATATTATCTTATAAACTTCCAATATTTATCTAGAAACTCATTTTTATAATCATTTATATGTAGTTTAGGATCATACTATGTTATGATCACGTTCTCATACACATATTTTCATGTTTATGTAAATGTGTATCTCATCTTGACCCTTACTAAGTATTTTATATCATCCATTTTATGTTTAATTCAACAGGTTATAAAGATATTTTTCATGAATGATATTTATAATAGGTGTGATATTATTTTAGAACCACATGGGGGAAAAAGTTTCTCGCTTATGTACCTATTTTTACATTTCCATGATTCCAATGAAACAAAATTAATACGTTCATTTGTCGTTTGTTTCTAAAATTTTGGTAAGTATTATAAAAAATTTATGTAATTTCTAGGTATTAAATGTGTGGGTTACTATATTTGGTATCTGGTAAATTTTTTTGTTAACCTTTGGATGTTAAAATGAGAAAACCATAGCAATAAGCCTAAGGACATGCCTAAGCATAATTATAAGGATGAGTTACAATTTTTTTTAGAATTTTGGTAAAGGATAGAGTAAACAGTTTCTTAAATATACATCCATGTATGGATAATAAATGTGGATGTGGCTCTATCATAGATGTACATTTTTTAATAACTCCAATAAGATGTTTTGGGCCTGACTCGTGGTAATCTGGTACATGATAACAGGCCTTACTGCACACCTAGTGTGACACTTCTCAGGGATATGCTTTATAAATTAAAAAACATTTCACAAACCATTATAAAGGATTTAAATATATTTTGGATATGAATAACCAAGGATAAACCTAGGTTGGCATATATTAAGGAAGGTGTCATGATTTAGACATCCTATATGTAATTATTTTTATGATTATGTGGTTTTCTTCTATAATATGTGTTTCTCACCCCATGCTTTCTATTTTTAATCAATGAAACGAACTAGAAGATACATGGTTAAAATTCACTGTTTTTAATTTATATTGTATGGGAATTATGAAAATTTGTTTCCCAAGTCAAAATCTCATAAAAAGAATAAGGAATGTAGAATGAGTATTGGTTATACTTCTCAAGATAAAGAGACCACAAACAACATGTGAAAGGTTTTTTATGTTATTCTAGTATTTTTTACATTAATCATAAGAAGAATGTTATGTTTAAGGATGATAAAACATAAGAGATGATTCATATTTAATATTCTATGAAATATGTATTATGGAATAAGTTGATGAACCCTGTGTAATGGTTTAATAAAAATTTTTGATGAATGAAATAATTATGTTTTGGAATAAAAAAAATATGTTTGATGAATCATGAAATATATAATTATTTTCAGTATAAGTTTTCATTAATGATTTAAAATGATATGTTTAATGGTGATGAATAATTATAAGAGTTATATTTTTATTAAGGTAAGGTAACCCTTAATGCGATACAGATGTTGAGAAATTTTTTTTCTCTTGGATAAAGAGATGATTGATTTGGATAAAGTAAATTGGATAACACTAATTACAGTGGATATGATTATTAATTTTTTGAAATTTTTTTCCATTTCATCATGGATGAGGTTTATAAATTATCATATTTAAGGAATATATCTAGAATCCTTTGGAATAAAGAATAATGGATGTTTTCCAAAATTATTTATAATAATTTAGTTTATTACCTTGTTTCAAGAGAATATATGATGAGGGTATTGAAATGTTTGTAATTTGAAAACTAGAAATTACATTGGGATAAACGAGGTATCAATGTTAAGATGATTTTGTGACTTTATTTCTATGTTTTAGATTTTCATATTTCATAAGGGTTTTAAGTTTAAACATTTATGCAATGTCTAAGTTAATCTTTAGATGAAGTTTATTGGATTAAATTATTATATTAGAATCGGAGGATTCATACACATTGGATAACCTTCTCTAACAATTATATGTTGAAAGTAACTAAAGATAGATGAGATGAATTATCATAGATCTCATGATCTGTTTGTTCTTAAAGAATGAAAAATTAAACTACAATTTTGGAGAAAAAGGTGATTTGGATCAAGTAAAAATAAAGGGTGTGATTGTCCAGAAATCATGTATGTATACATTTTCGTGAAATGTTTGTCAACTTTAGGAAAATGATCTATAAATAAAATGATGTCCTTGTACTTTATTTTACAATGAGTCAAAGGGTACCTTAGATAATAAAAAATTTATGACTCTAATTTTTAATGTTCTCTTGACTGAGTTCTCTATCAATCTCCATTAGAACATGATTGTTATATTTCTCTTCCATGCCTATGTTTTCACTTCCCACATATGTTATTCTATATGGGAAGATAGTTATGAGTAACTTTGGGTAACCATTATATATCCAAATTTATATATTAATGGATGTTCTAGTTTTCAGTTTTATAATTAGGTTTTATATGAAAGGAACTCTCATGTATTAAACTTTTGATAACCAAGATGAATTTCAAGGTCAATATTCATTTTATGTGGGGTAGAATGTAACACCCAGTGATTTTTTGAAATATTTTTTATTGAATTTATTTTGTCTTTTTGATATATTTATTTCAAGAAACACTTAAAATAGTTTATTTTATATTAAATCACTATATATGTATTGAATTATACAAAAAAAAGAGTTAACTATGCACTACACACAACATAAAGTTTAGATTTCGGTACATGAAACATCAAGGTAAGATTACGTTACATGCAAAATTGACTTTCCTCAATGTCCTACGTAACACACAAGGCCTAGTGTTATAGATCAATAATTTATTATTAAAATATTATTATTTAATAAGATCTTACATTGACATTAATTTTAAGATTTTTGGATTAACTAACTTATGATTATATATAGTTTAATTCACTGGTAACCTATTAATTATAATAGAATATAGAAACCAAATGAATATAAAGGGATATATTTTATGACAGTATATTTTTATGTAAAAATGATGATTTATATTAATAATATAAAGTAATTACTAATGCCGAATGATAATAATTAAATTTAATTGTTATATAATAAAAACAATATTTTTAATAATCATCCAATAGATTTGATAATAAGAAACCCAATTTTATAATTAAACCCTTATATTTTTATAAAGATAATTTTTTAATATTTTAATGGATAACGAATTTTAAATCCAATTTTTAGAAATTTCATAGATTTAATATGTAAAAATGAACATCATATTTGAAATATAATAATTTAAATTAATTTATTATATATATTTCATATTTTTCTATAAGGTATCATTTTTAATGAATAGTCAAAAATACTAAATTTTAATTCAGAACTGATTTTTCATCTAATCCATTTATAAGGTTAATTTATAATTTAAATTTGTTTTAAAGATTAAATAGATAATTATTTAATAATTTAATCCAATTTATGTTATTGGAATCAATTTCACATTGAAATTGTGCATTAAAACATAGGAAATGTTTGGTTGTTTTTACTTTAAAAACATGCAGTGTCATCTCGTCATTGGTATTAA
This sequence comes from Viscum album, assembly GCA_963277665.1. Classification (NCBI taxonomy): domain Eukaryota; kingdom Viridiplantae; phylum Streptophyta; class Magnoliopsida; order Santalales; family Viscaceae; genus Viscum; species Viscum album. The sequence continues at coordinate 1,606,791,446 of OY728161.1, forward strand.
TATTAAAATAATTTCTTCCACTTCTATTACTATAATTTATCTAAATGGTTTCTATTTTTTTAATTATAATAATATATAATTTCTAATTAGATCAACATTGTTTTTGAACAAAAATATTAGTTAAAGTCATTAAAATTAATTACAACAGTTAAGAGATATATTTGGTTAAGAACTTAACAAATCATAAATATATGACCCAAAACGTCATAGAATATTGTCCAACACACATTTTATGGCCATTATTCATATATTTACTATACATTATTGAGTATGGTTGTTTTTTATGTCTTTGTTTAGGTTAAAATGTGGGTACATGTAACTTGTTTTAAAAAATGCCAATTGTGTCCTTTTTCTTTCCTTAAAAGGACAACACCTCTCCCTCTTATTCACACCTCTCAAACCACATAGGCTCAAACAATATCTTCCCAATACACTTTCCAACATCTCTACCGACCTCCTAATAGAATCACCTTTGGAATAAATCAATAAAAGAAATCCTTTTGGTCCAAATCAAAAGCAGCTATCCAATTATGAGGTAACACCTTATATGAAGCTCCTTTTAATTTTTACACCCCTCCTATATCTTTATTTAATGGTTATATAAAAAAATAGAATCTTCAATATACTACAATTTTTTTATTCTATGGTTTCTACCTATACATATACACACATCAGTATAATGGGAAACCAACATACTGTTTATGTGTATGGAAAACTACTGCCTCAGTAAATAATGATTGTTCATTTTTTATTTACAGCCTCTCATGGTGAAAATTATGAAAATAAATACATTTATATAAGTCATATATTATATTTATTATTTATTTACAATTTTTTATACCTTTTAAAACACATATCTTTCTTTTAATTTTCACTTGATATAGATACGATAATTTTATTTGAGGTAGTGGGTAGTACCAACCCCTCAAAGTGATGTGATTTGTTTACACACTTCATGAAATGTATTAAGGATATGTTTAGTGAAATTATATTAAATATATAACATTATTATACTATCTTAATTATATTATATAGATATATTCATATATTTAATTTTATTTCTTTCTTGCAACAAGATAATAAAAATCGGAACAATGCTTATGCGTACATACGACTTACCATCTCCATGAACGTTGTATTCCATTTCATACTTTTTAACACCCCATGCTTCCACGATACACTTCTCTTTGAATAATACTGTAACATGTGTTGTACGCAACTTCGAGTTCTAACACACACCACAACCAATCAAACTAGTCGTTATGAATAGTAATACCAAATTTTTGAAATTTTATAAATTTTATCTTTCAAAATAGACTTCATTTTTGGATTTGGAATATCGAAATCATCTTAGGGTGAATTTTTGGTATTTTTTTGAAAACATTCAATTTTTGATGAATAGTGAAAAAACACTAAGTTATAGTTTAAAACCAAATTTTTAGTTAAATAATTTTTTATTTTATTTAAATTTAATTAAGGTCTAAATATACACATAATACCTATATAAGTTCAATGTAATTCATTGGAGTGAATTTATTATAATTTTAGATATATAAAAATTTTTTAGAACATTTCACCGTCTTTTACCCATCTCCTGGGAGAATTTTCAAATTCATATAAAACTTAATTTTACCGCTTCTGAGAGTGGAATTTCAAAAATACAAGAGACACGGTTGATATCAGTAAGTAAAATGTGGTTCAATGAGAAGAAAATAATTTTTGGTGAATAGTAACTTTTTACTTTTATTTACCACGGTTAAAAGTAAATAGGGTAATTAAGGGTAAAAATGATATTAATATTACCCTAACACATGTAATAATTCTACTGGAAAAGTGTTTCTTGACCAAAAAAAAAACTTAGGAATAAAATATTATCATTTAGGTCCACTTGGATTAGATTAGGACATTTATTATTATTTAATTCAAAGAAGAGTTAAAAGAGTTAAAATCAAAGTTTAATTACTAAAATATTTTTAATATAGGGTTATGAATAAGAGAGATTAGATTATAAAGATTAATTAGAAATATAAAAAGACTTCCTACATAATAATATTTTATTTATAATTTTTAGACATTAAATAATTTAATTTATTTATGACACAATGGTGATGCAGTAATTACCTAATTAATGAAAAATTAAAATAATTGATATTATAAATACCCAAATAAATGTAATTTGAGACTTTTTATGAATTACACTAATTTTATAGGTTAATATGACATATTAGGAATGGTTATATGTATTTATTTAGAAGTAATAATTCTGTTATGAATTTATCAAAAACAAAATACCCAATAGTGTCAAAATTGACATAAAAGAGTTTTTAAAACAAATATTATATTATCAATTCATATTCTATTCCTAAAAATCTAAGGTTTGGCCAAAATACTTTTATCATGATATGTGTATCATTAATGGTCCACTTGGGGGTCTATTGTATATATATAGTAAGTTTATTAACCATATAATATAAAAATACAAAGAGACATGGTAAATGTCAAACTATTTAACAAAGAGTAAAATATAAATGATAAGGTCAATATCATGACCCAAACCTATCTAAAATCTATTGGTTGAAATTATTTCGACCCATACCCACCTTAACCTTTAAATAATTCACATTGGAACCATTATAAACCGAATATGGATTTATTATAAAATAATATATCTAGATTTTCCAAAGGAGCCCCTCACCCCTCTTATAAAAGGGAACTCCCCATTATCTCTAATTAACACCTTCAAAGACTTTTGGCTCGGCCAACCCCTGCCCAAATATTCTCTCAACTTCCCTAAATTCAACCTAGAGGCCTTAGTTTGATCAGAAATCCAACCTAAGGATCCCTTTTGATCAAATCAAAAGGAAGAACCCGAAGAAGAGGTAATGTTTTCACCACCCTCTATCAAGTTCCTTTCTTCTTCAAATTCCTCTTTCTTTTTTATTTACATTCTAAAATAATAACTCCATTATCTTCTATATACTATGATGTTATTATAAATATGTTACAACCATTTTCAGTATTCTATCCATCCTTTGAATGACATGTCACCATACGTGCGTACGTAAGACTTACCGTCTCCACGTCGTGGTGAAATTGTTATTCAAAAAATTATTATTTAGATGGGTATAATAATGATGTGTAATTAATTTAAATAATAAATATAACATGATAATTATTCTTTATATATAATATAATATCCAATTATATTTTATTTTAATATCAAAAGAATGATATTGTCGCTCGTGCGTACGTACAGACTACCGCCTCCACAAACGCAATGAGATTCATTCCCCATCGTATCCATTCAAGTATAATTCTCATTAGATGATTAAAAATAATGTTTAAGTACTTGATATCATTCTGTATATGAATAAGATACAAACTATACATAACAAACATGTCTTATGTAACAAAACATATAAAAGAAAACGAGTAAGTTAACACCCGAAACGACGATAATAATAAGATATTATTAACAAAGAAATGTTAAAAGATAATATATGATATCATATTAATGTATATGATTATTTTATAATTTAATAACAACTATTTCACCATTATATAAGAGGTTAAACTCACCTCAAACAAGGAAAAGTACAAGGTAAGGGTTTATTTCACAATCTCTTCATTATCCGAGGTTGTTTATACGTAATTATCTACTAGGACCTCTTTGTCATCCACATCCATGTTTCTTAAAAATGTATTTCAAATAATCCTTACTATTTTACAGACTATGGGTTAAAGTCATTTATACCCTTTTTTGACTTTTTATAATAATTTTATAAAGGAATATTTCCGTTGTTTTCCAAACAAGGTCCTTTTTAACCTTTTCGACAAAATTAAGGTAAGAATGTATTTTTTTAACTTATACGACGGGTGAAACTATTTTACACTGTTATAAAATCATCGAAGCTTCCCTTACAATCATATAAAAATATTTTAAAAGTAGAAGTTTTATTTTATAATTATGTGACTTTTAAATAATTTCAAAAAAAGAGTTATTTCTCTCAAATAGTTTTGATTTCATCTATGTCAACATCCTTTGATGGATTTTAAGATTATTTGAAGTTGATTTATTATGATACAAAACTTCCATATTGTATTGAAGGTTTTGTGATATGTTTGACTGTGGATGTATTATTTTTATACCATTCATGGTTTATGGAGAAAGTATTGACATTTCGTATGCTAGATTTAATACGAATGTTTATGTTAGGTTTAAACCTGTTCATATAAGGAATGCATTGTACTTAATAAGTGACTGGTGGAGCCCGCTATAGCTCCTCGATGCATCAATATGTCTCATGAGACAAACTAGTGTCTTGGCACAAGGCTTTGACAAAATCTTATTTGTAGTCTTGGCACAGGGCCTTGACTATGTGGTTATGATAGTCTGACATTATGTATTCCATCATTATGAAAGTGGTTATTGATATTGCATGTGGTTATTCAACTAGTAGAATATCCATTTGAATAAGTAAATGGAATTATTTAATTTCATTTTTTACATATTATGCTGAAGTTCAAGTTTAAAAGGCTTTTGTTTTAGTTATACATTGCATTAAATGTTTACGCTCATTTATGAAAGTTTCCGCTATATTGTTATCCTTACTGAGCATCTGAGATCACCCTTTTCTATGTTTTATTATTCCCAGAATGTGAAGAAGTATTTTATGAATGAACTGCATGGATAGTATGAGGGGATATGAGCGTGTACTATGGAGACTATGTTGTTGTAGTTATCACTTTATGTTGTAATGTAAACTTTATGAATGTATCTAGTGATTTCAAGGCTACTAAACTAATCGGTCTTTCGAGACTTGACATTTTATGATCATGCCAATGTTATGTAATAATGCACTGACTCTAGGTAACTGGGGTCGGGGCGTTACAGTTGTTATCAGAGGAAGTTTAGTACAAACCTTGGGATCTATATTTAGATAAACTCTGATTAGAGCACATAGATCTAAGATGGACTATGAGGATTAGTTTATAAAAACTTCCTAGAATTTTGGTAATGTAGTGATTTTGTAAGTTTTCCGAGAAATAAATCCCTATCTGGATATGAGCAGGTAGAGGCGGCTCTGGCAAAGATGTACCTAGGAGTGAAAACTCCGACAATGAGTTTCGGGCTTGACCCGGGGAATCCTGGTACACGACAACGGGCCTTGCTGCACTCTTGGTTACGACACTCCCGGGGGATTTGCTTAGGGTAATTCTCATTTTCTTTACATACCGTTATGAAGGGTTTATGAGTATATACTTACTCAAATAAAACATTTTTATGATTATTGATTATATCCATAAACTATTGAATTTTTGTTAAGTGTTTTAGAAGTTTGGAATTATGTATTTTGATTAATAAACTAATCTAGTTTATGAAATTGTTTAGAAATGGCGCAAAGTAGAAGGAATGAAAACCGTATCAATGAACACACTCCATGTAGGGATTTCCCTCCTGCTCAAGATAATTATAGTGGAGCTGGTGATGCAACTGGTGCTGATCAGCTAATCACCATACTGGGACAAGTCACTCAGGTTATTAATAATAACCTTACCCGTATGGAGCACCCAGATCCACAACGTGGAGGATCAATGTTAGATTTCTTCATGAAGAAACAACCACCAACATTAAATGGGATTAAAAATCCACTAGTAGATGAGCAATGGATAAATTCCTTAGAGAAAATATTCCATGCCTTGGGGAGTAGTGGATGGGAAAAAGTTATCATGGCAGTTTACCGCCTCACTGGAGATGCTGATCAATGGTGGTCATTGATTCAAAACACGAAGGAAGATTATGAAGTATCAAATATGGAATGGAAGGAGTTCATAGTGCTATTATTAGAAAAATACTTTCATCGTGACCATCGATAAGATATGGAAAGGTAATATCTGAGTCTGAGACAAAAAGAGGATGAGAATGTCGCAAAGTATGAGGATAACTTTACATAATTAGTGAGGTATGCTGCATATTATATACTTAACCCAAGAAGTAAGATTGATCATTTCTTTGATGGGTTAAAACTGTTTCTCCGTCGAGCATTAGTCTCACAAACCTTCTTGTTGTACGAAGATATTGTCTCATGCGCTATCAAGACAGAAACATAATTCTCTATGTCTTAGGACTTTAAAGAAAAACAAGAGAATAAGAGATCTAATGATCACTCTAGAAATATAAATAAGGGTAAGAAATGAAAATTTGAATATCCATCCTGTATTAAATGTGGGAAGAAACACCCCAGTACTTGCTTGAAAGGAATGAGAGTCTGTAACAAGTGTGGTGAAAAAGGCCACCAAGATTGTGATTGTAAGGGGAAGAAATAATCTACTGATGTTCAATGATAAAACTGTAGGAAGATGGGAAATTATGCAAATGAATATCCTAAGCGTCAGGGGAATTTACCTCAGAAAAGGCCAAGGGATCAAGTCCAAGCTTATGCTATCACTACTGCTGAGGTAGAAGCTCCTAAAGACTTGGTGGCAGGTAATTTAATGGTTTCCTCAGGTTTAGAAAATGCATTATTTTATTCTGGATCATCGCATTGTTTCATATCTTCCCAGTTTTCTAAGAAAATTATATATTTTCAATTTGATTTAACAAGGGAGTTGTTAGTCAAAACTTCTAAGGGAAGTATCATCGCAACAAAGTTTTGTGAATCTGTTCCCATTAGAGCACATAAATGTTCTTTATCCACTGATCTCATCGTCATACCTATGATTGAATTTAATATAATCCACGGTATGGATCAGATTTCGGACCATGATGTGAAGATTTATTGTAATAGGAAAGAGGTTACAGTTTTTGATGATGATGATAAGGAATACCTTATCTTTAGAGAAGAATCGTCACCTCCTGATTCTTATCTAGATCCACCCCCAGTAGCTCAACTAAATTCAATTATCAGGGAGGAAGAGAATGAAATAACTGTGGGTGAGAAAAATAATGTTCAAATAGAGGATGTACCTATTGTGAAAGAATAAGTATATGTGTTTTCGGAAGATTTACCTAGACATCCTCCAGAATGAGAAATTGAGTTTTCCATTAATTTAATTCCTGGTTCAAGGCCCATATTGAAGACCCCTTATAGAATGAACACTGTGGAATTAGTTGAACTAAAGAAACAAATCGAGGAATTGAGTAATAAGGGATTTATTCGCCCTAGTGTTTCTCCATGGTGAGCCCCTGTCCTTATTGTTAAGAAGAAAGATGGATATATGAGGTTATGTATCAACTACAGGGAAATTAATGCGATAACAAAAAAGAACAAGTATCCCCTACTTCTCTTTGATGATTTATTCGACCAACTTCATGGAGCTCAATATTTTTCAAAGATTGACCTTCGATCTGTATACCATCATTTGTGTGTGAATAAGGAAGACATTCCAAAGACAACATTTTGAACAAGGTATGGGCATTACGAGTTTACAGTAATGCCTTTTGGATTGACTAATGAACCCTCTGTATTCATGGATCTAATGAATAGAGTTTTCAAGGAATATCTTGATGATTTTGTGGTGGTATTTATTGATGATATCTTAGTATACTCCAAAATCTACAAAGATCATGAAAATCACTTGTGCATTATCCTAAAGACTCTTAGAAGACATGAATTATATGGGAAGTTTAGAAAATGTATTCTGGCTTCATGAGAACTCTTTTCTTGGCCATATTGTCTCTAAGGATGGAATCTATGTTGATCCTTCTAAGACCAAGCCAATCCAAGAATGGCCAGCACTGACGAGTATAACTGACGTACACAGTTTTATTGGTTTAGTAGGTTATTATCGATGTTTCGTCCAGAATTTTGCTTGATTGGATAACCCATTAACAAAGTTCACACGTAAAGGGGTTAAATTTATTTGGAAAAAAGAGTGTGAATAATGTTTTGAAGAACTAAAGAGATGATTAGTCAATGATCCTATATTGACTCTACCACCGGGGAATGATGGGTTATTTATTTATAGTGATGCATCAAAGAAAGGACTTGGTTGTGTCCTTATGCAGAATGATAGAGTTATTGCCTATGCATCACGACAGTTGAAAATTAATGAGAAAAACTATCCTACTATTGATCTTGAGTTAGCTTCTATAATATTTACTTTGAAGATATGGAGACATTATCTCTATGGAAAAAAATATGAGATTTATATTGATCACAAGAGTTTGAAGTATATTTTCTCACAAAAAAAACTCAACACAAGTTAAAGGAGATGGCATGAACTACTAAAGGATTATGATTGAATGATACAATACCACCCGGGGAAGGTAAATAAGGTGGCATATGCTTTCAGTAGAAAGGATCATGGAGTTTTGAACAAGATGAGAGTTTAAAAGGATCCTATATACATGGATCCAGTAAAGATGGATACGGGAATAACCATGGAAGGTGAAACATCAATGATTTTTAAAATGGTTTCCAAACCATCATTACTAGAAATGATAAAGAGTTATCAGACCATTGATGAAGAGTTTCAAAAAAAGATTAAAGATGTGAATGATGAGAGATTGAGTGACTTTGTGTATGAAGATGAAATTTTGAAGTTTTGGAAGAGACTTTGTGTTCCCAATATACCTGATCTAAAAAGAGAATTGTTGGATGATGATCATAGTTCCAATTCCTCTATACACCCTAGGAGCACCAAAATGTATAGAGATTTGAAGGAAATTTTTTGGTGGGATAACATGAAGAGGGAGATTTCTGATTTTGTGTTAAGATGTATGGTTTTTCAACAATTGAAAGCTGGAAGGAAACAGCCTGGAGGAGTCATGCAACCTCTTCCTATACTAGACTAGAAATGAGATAATATTACGATGGACTTTGTCATGGGACTTCGAAAGAATCCTAGAAAGAACGATGAAATATGGGTCATTGTTGATCGTCTTACCAAGGCAACACATTTTATTGCTATAAGAGAAGATATACCACTTGAACGTCTATCAAGACTATATATTAATGAAGTTGTGAGACCTCATGAAGTACCCCTATCGATTGTTTCTGATTGTGATCCCCATTTTACATCAAGATTATGGAAAAGTATTTAGAAGGCCTTGGATACTGAACTTCGTTTAAGCACTGCCTACCACCCTCAAACAGATGGACAATCAGAACGAACTATTCAAAACTTAGAAGACATGTTGAGATCATGCTCAATTGACTTTCAGGGTATGTGGGATCAATATTTACCTCTAGTAGAATTTTTCTATAACAATAGATTCCATTCAAGTATTCAGATGGCACCATATGAAGCGTTATACAGAAAGATATGTCGCACACCAACCTGTTGGGATGACGTTGGTGAAAGAAAAATTGTAGGCTGAGAACTGGTGGAGGAAATGATGGAAAAGGTGAAGGTAATCCAAAACCACATTAAAGCATCTCAAAGTAGGCAGAAGAGCTATGCCGATAACCGAAGGAAGGATTTGGAATTTCAGGTGGGAGATCATGTTTTCATGAAGTTATCTCCAAGGAATGGAGTTATACGTTTCGGTAAAAAGGGTAAATTGAGTCCTAGGTACAACAGACCTTTTGAAATTCAAGAATGAATTGGGGCTATAGCTTACCGTTTGGAAATGCTGCCAAGTCTCTCCAAAGTTCACGATGTGTTCCACGTATCAGTATTGAGAAAATACATGCCTGACCCAACGCATGTACTCACCTATGAGGAATTAGAACTAGAACCCGATCTATCTTATTGTGAAGGGCCCATCAGGATTTTTGATAAAAGAGAACAAGTGCTGAGAAACCGGACGAATCATCTGGTAAAAGTTCTATGGAGAAACCATAAGATGGAAGAGGCAACGTGGGAACCCTAGGAACTTATGATGAAGAATCACTCGAGTCTTTTCATACAAAAGTATTCTTGAAATTTCGAGGATGAAATTATTTGAAGGAGGGTAGAATGTAACACTGCAAGCTTCCATGATACACTTCTCTTTGAATAATACAGTAATGTGTGTTGTACGCAACTTCGAGTTCTAACACACACCAAAACCAATCAAACTAGCCGTTAAAATAGTAATACATACTTTTTGAAATTTTTTAAATTTTATCATTCAAAATAGACTTAATTTTTGGATTTTGAATATCGAAATTAGCTTCGGGTGAATTTTTTGTATTTTTCTGAAAACATTCAATTTTTGATGAACAGTGAAAACACTAAGTTATAGTTTAAAACCAAATTTTTATTTAAATAATTATTTATTTTATTTAAATTTAATTAAGGTCAAAATAGACACATAATACCTATATAAGTTCAATGTAATTCATTGGAGTCAATTTATAATAATTTTAGATATATAAAAATTTCTTAGAACATTTCACCGTCTTTTACCCATCTCCTAGGAGATTTTGCAAATTCACATAAAACATAATTTTTTCACTTCTGTGAGTGTAATTTCAAACATCCAAGAGACATGATTGATATCAGTAGGTAAAATTTGGTTTAATGAGATGAAAATATTTTTTGGTGAATAGTAACTTTTTACTTTTATTTACCACGGTTAAAAGTAAATAGGGTAATTAAGGGTAAAAATGATAATAATATTACCCTAACACATGTACTAGTTCTATTGGACAAGTGTATCTCGACCAAAAACAACCTTAGGAATAAAATATTATCATTTAGGTCCACTTGGATTAGATTAGGACATTTATTATTATTTAATTCAAAGAAGAGTTAAAAGAGTTAAAATCAAAGTTGAATTACTAAAACATTTTTAATATAGGGTTATACATAAGATAAATTCGATTGTAAATATTAATTAGAAAGATAAAACTATTTACTACATAATAGTATTTTATTTATAATTTTTAAACATTAAATAATTTAATTTATTTATGACACAATGGTGATGCAGTAATTACCTAATTAATGAAGTATTAAAATAATTGATATTATAAATAACCAATAAATATGATTTGAGAATTTTTATGAATAAAACTAATTTTATAGGTTAATATGACATATTAGGACTGGTTATATAAATTTTTTTCTAAGTAATAATGCTGTTATGAATTTATAAAAAAATAAAACACCCAATAGTGTCAAAATTTACATAAAAGAGTTTTAAAAAAAAATATTATATTATTAATTCATATTCTATTTCTAAAAATCTAAGGTTCAGCAAAAGGACTTGTATCATGATAAGTGTATCATTTATGGACCACTTGGGGGTAGCATGGATGTATATAGTAAGTTTATTAACCATATAATATAAAAATACAAAGAGACATGGTAAATGTCAAAATATTTAACTAAGAGTTAAATATAAATGATAAGGTTAATATTGTGACCCAAAACTATCTAAAATCTTTTGGTTGAAATTATTTCTACCCATACCCACCTTAAACTTTAAATAATACACTTTGGATCCATTATAAACAGAATATGGATTTATTATAAAATAATATTTCTAGATTTTCCAAAGGAGCCCCTCACCCCTCTTATAAAAGGGCACTCCCCCTTCCCTCTAATTCACTCATTAAAATCCTTTTGGATCGGTCAAAACCTACCCAAATATTATATCAACTTCCCTCAATTCAACCTATAGGCCTTATTTTGATCATAAATCCAAACTAAGGATCCCTTTTGATCAAATCAAAAGGAAGAACCCCAAGAAGAGGTAATTTTTTCACCACCCTCTTTCAAGTTCCTTTCTTCTTCAAATTATTCTTTCTTTGTAATTTTAAATTCTAAAATAATAAATACAGTATCTTCTATATACTGTTATGTTATTATAAATATGGTACAACCATATTAAGTATTCTATCTATCCTTTGAATGACATGTCAACATACGTGCGTACGTACGACTTACAGTCTTCACGTCGTGGTGTAATTGTTATTCAAAACATTATTATTTAGATGGGTATAATAATGGTGTGTAATTCATTTAAATAATAAATATAACATGATAATTATTCTTTATATATTATATAACATCCAATTATATATTATTTTAATATCAAAAGAATGATATTATCGCTCGTGTGTACGTACGGACTACCGTCTCCACGAACACGATGAGATTCATTCCCCATCATATCCATTCAAGTCTAATTCTCATTTGATGATTACAAGAAATGTTTAAGGACTTGATATCATTATGTATATGAATAAGATACATCCTATTCATAACCAACATGTCTTATGTAACAAAACATATAAAAGAAAATGAGTAAGTTAACACCCAAAACGACGATAATAATAAGATATTATTAACAAATAAATGTTAAAAGATCATATATGATATCATATTAATGTATATGATTCTTTTATAATTTAATAACAACTATTTCACCATTATACAGGAGGTTAAACTACCCTCAACCAAGGAAAAGTACATGGTAAGGGTTTATTTCACAATCTCTTCATTATCCGAGGTTGTTTATACGTAATTATCTACTGGGGCCTCTTTATCATCCACACCCATGTTTCTTAAAAATGTATTTCAAATCATTCTTACTATTTTACAAACTATGGTTTAAATTCATTTATTCCCTTGTTTTACTTTTTATAAGAAGTTTATAAAGGAATCTTTCCATCGTTTTCCAAACAAGGTCCTTTTTAACCTTTTCGACCAAATTAAGGTAAGAATGTATTTTTTTTAACTTATACGAAGGGTGAGACTATTTTATGCCATTATAAAATCGTCGAATATTCCCTTACAAGCTTATAAAAATATTTACAAAGTAGATGTTTTATTTTATAATTATGTGACTTTTAAATTATTTCAAAAAAGAGTTATTTCTCTAAAATAGTTTTGATTTCATCTATGTCAACATCCTTTAATGGATTTTAAGCTTATTTAAAGTTGATTTATTATGATAAAGACTTCCATATTGTATTGAAGGTTTTGTGATATGTTTGACCATGGATGTTTTTTATTTATACCATTCATGGTTTATGGAGAAAGTATTGACATTTCATATGCTAGTTTTAATACGAATGTTTATATTATGTTTAAACCTATTAATATGAGGAATGAATTGGACTTAATAAGTGACGGGTGAAGCCCCCTATAGCTCCTAAATGCATTGGTTGGTCTCATGAGACAAACTAGTGTCTTGGCACAAGGCCTTGACAAAGTTTTATTTGTAGTCTTGGAACAAGGCCTTGACTATGTGGTTATGATAGTCTAGCATTATGCATTCCATCATTATGAAAGTGTTTATTGATATATCATGTGATTATTAGACTAGTAGAATATCCATGTGAATAAGTAAATGGAATTATTTCATTTCATTTTTTCCATATTATGCTGAAGTTCAAGTTTAAAAGGCTTTTGTTTTAGTTATACATTGCTTTAAAAGTTTACGCTCATTTATGAAATTTTGCGCTATATTGTTATCCTTACTGAGCATCTGTGCTCACCCCTTTCTATGTTTTATTTTTACCAGGATGTGAAGAAGTATTTTATGAATGACCTACAGGGATAGTATGAGGGGATATGAGCGTGTACTATGGAGACTATTTCTTTTAGTTTTCACTTTATGTTGTAATGTAAACTTTATGAATGTATCTAGTGATTACAAGGATACTAAACTAATTGGTCTTTCGAGAGTTGATCTTTTATGATCATTCCAATGTTATGTAATAATGCATCGACTCTGGGTAACTGGGGTTGGGGCATTACAGTTGGTATCAGAGGAAGTTTAGTACAAACCATGAAAGCTAGATTTAGATAAACTCTGATTAGAGCACATAGATCTAAGATGGACTTTGAGGATTAGTGTAGAAGAACTTCCTAGAATTTTGGTATTGTAGAGATTTTGTAAGTTTTACGAGAAATAAATCCCTGTCTAGATACGATCAGGTAGAGGCGTCTCTAGCACAGATGTACCTAGGAGTGAAAACTCTTACAAGGAGTTTCAGGCTTGACCCTGGGTATCCTGGTACATGACAACGGGCCTTGCTACACTCTTGGTTACGAAACTCCCGGCGGAGATGCTGATCAATGGTGGTCATTGATTCAAAAAACGAAGGAAGATGATGAAGTATCAAATATGGAATGGAGGGAGTTCAAATAGCTATTCTTAGAAAAATAATTTCCTTGTGACCATCGAGCAGATATGGAAAGGCAATTTCTGAGTTTAAGACAAAAAGTGGATGAGAATGTCGCAAAGTGTGAGGCTAACTTTACAGGGTTAGTGAGGTATGATGCAGATTATATATGTAACCCAAGAATTAATATTGATCATTTCTTTAATGGGTTAAAACTGTTTCTCCATTGAGAATCATTCTCACAAACCTTCTCGTTGTACGAAGATATTGTCTCATGCGCTATCAAGACAAAAAAAGAATTCTCTAAGTCTTATGAATTTAAAGAAAAGCAAGAGAAGAAGAGATCTGATGATCACTCTAGAAATGGAAATAAGGGGAAGAAGTGAAAAGTTGAATACCCATCCTGCAGTAAATGTGTGAAGAAACAACCCAGTACTTGCTTGAAAGGAATGGGAGTCTGTTACAAGTGTGGTGAAAAAGGCCACCAAGCTCATGATTTCAAGGGGAAGAAAGAAGATACCAATGTTCAATGCTACAACTGTAGGGAGATGGGACATTATGCAAATGAATGTACTAAGCATCAGGGGAATTTGACTCAGAAAATTCCAAGGGATCAAGGCCAAGCTTTTGCTATCACTACTGCTGAGGTAGAAGCTCCAAAAGACGTGGTGGAAGGTAATTTAATGGTTTCCTCAAGTTTAGAAAATGTATTATTTTATTCTGGATCATCACATTGATTCATATCTTCCCAGTTTTCTAAGAAAATTAGATATTTCCAATTTGATTTAACGAGGGAGTTGTTAGTCAAAACTCCTAAGGGAAGTATCATCGCAATAAAGTTTTGTGAATCTGTTCCTATTAGATCACATAAATGTTCTTTATCCGCTGATCTCATCATCATAAATATGATTGAATTTGATATAATCCTCAGTATGTATGGGATTTCAGACCATGATGCGAATACTTATTGTAAGAAGAATGAGGTTATGATTTTTGATGATGATGATAAGGAACACCTTATCTTTAGAGAAGAAACATCACCACTTGACTCTTTTCTAGATCCACCCCCAATAGCTCAACTAAATTCAATTATCAGGGAGGAAGATAATGAAATAACTGTGGGTGTGGAAAATAATGTTCAAATAGAGGATGCACCTATTGTGAAAGAACATGTAGATGTGTTTCCGGAAGATTTACCTGGACATCCTCCAGAATGATAAATTGAGTTTTCCATTGATTTAATTCCTGGTTCAAGGCCCATATCGAAGACCCCTTATAGAATGGCCACTGTGAAATTAGTTGAACTAAAGAAACAACTTGAGGAATTGAGTAATAAGGGATTTATTCTCCCTAGTGTTTCTCCATGGGGAGTCCCTATCCTTTTTTTAAGAAGAAAGATGGATCTATGAGGTTATGTATCCACTACAGGAAAATCAATGCGGTAATAATAAATAACAAGTATCCCCTACCTCACATTGATGATTTATTCGACCAACTTCAGGGAGCTCAATATTTTTCAAAGATTGAACTTCGGTCTGGATACCATCAGTTGTGTGTGAAGAAGGAAGACATTCCTAAGACAGCATTTCGAACAAGGTACGAGAATTAAGAGTTTACAGTAATGCCTTTTGGATTGACTAATGCACCCTATGTATTCATGGATATAATGAATAGAGTTTTCAAGGAATATCTTTATGACTTTGTGGTGGTATTTATTGATTACATCTTGGTATACTCCAAGATCTAAGAAGATCATGAAAATCAATTACACATTATCCTGAATAGTCTTAGAAGACAAGAATTATATGGGAAGTTTAGCAAGTGTATTCTGGCTTCAGGAGATCTCTTTTCTTGTCCATATTGCCTCTAAGGATGGAATATCTATTGATCATTCTAAAAAAAAGGCAATCTAAGAATTTCCAGCACCGACGAGTATAACTGAGGTACACACTTTTATTGGTTTAGCAGGTTATTATCGACGTTTCATCCTGAATTTTTCTCGATTGGATAACCCATTAACAAAGCTCACACGTAAAGGGGTTAAATTTATTTGAAAAAAAGAGTGTGAAAAATGTTTTGAATAACTAAATAGAAGATTAGTCAATTATCCTATCTTGACTCTACCATCGGGGAATGATGGGTTCGTTATTTATAGTGATGCATCGAAGAAAGGACTTGGTTGTGTCCTTATGCAGAATGATAGAGTTATTGCCTATACATCACGATAGATGAAAATTCATGAGAAAAACTATCCTACTCATGATCTTGAGTTAGCTACTATAATCTTTGATTTTAAGATATTGAGACATTATCTCTATGGTGAAAAATGTGAGGTTTATACTGATCACAAGAGTTTGAAGTATATGTTCTCACAGAAAGAACTCAACATGAGGCAAAGGAAATGGCTTTAACTAATCAAGGATTATGATTTCATGATACAATACCACCCGGGGAAGGAAAATAAGGTGGCAGATGCTTTGAGTAGAAAGGATTATGGAGTTTTGAACAAGATGAGAGTTGAAAAGGATCCTATATACATGGATCTAGTAAAGATGGATATGGAAATAACCTTGGAAGGTGAAACATCAATGATTTTTCAAATGGTTGCCAAACCATATTTACTAGAAAGGATAAAGAGTTCTTAGACCGATGATGAAGAGTTTCAAAAGAAGATTAAAGATGTGAATGATGGGAGATTGAGTGACTTTGTGAATGAAGATGGAATTTTGAAGTTTGGGAAGAGACTTTGTGTTCCCAATATACCTGATCTAAAAAGAGAATTGTTGGATGCTGCACATAGTTCCAATTTCACTATACACCCTGGGAGCACCAAAATGTATAGAGATTTGAAGGATCATTTTTGGTGGGATAACATAAAGAGGGAGATTGCTAATTTTATGTCAATATGTACGGTTTTTCAACAAGTGGAAGCTGGAAGGAAAAAACCTGGAGGAGTCATGCAACCTCTTCCCATACCGGAGTGTAAATGAGATAATATTACGATGGACTTTGTCATGGGACTACCAAAGAAACATAGAAGGAACGATGCAATATGGGTAATTGTTGATCATCTTACCAAGTCAGCACATTTTATTGCTATAAGAGAAGATCTACCACTTGAACTTCTAGAAAGACTATATATTAATGAAGTTGTGAGACTTCATGGAGTAACCCTATCGATTGTTTCTGATCGTGATCCCTATTTTACATCAAGATTCTGGAAAAGTCTTCAAAAGGCCTTGGATACTGAACTTTGTTTGAGCACTACCTATCACCATCAAATAGATGGACAATCAGAACAAACTATTCAAACCTTAGAAGACATGTTGAGATCATGCTCACTTGAATTTCAGGGTATGTGGGATCAATATTTACTTATGGTATAATTTTCCTATAACAATAGCTTCCATTCAAGTATTTAGATGGAACCATATGAGGTGTTATATGGAAAGTGATGTCTCACACCAACCTGTTGGGATTACGTTGGTGAAAGCAAACTTGTAGGCCTAGAACTAGTGGAGGAAACAATGAAAAATGTGAAGTTAATCAAAAACCACATTAAAGAAGCTCAAAGTAGGCAGAAGAGCTATGCTGATAACCGAAGTAAGGATTTGAAATTTCAGGTGGGAGATCATGTTTTCTTGAAGGTATCTCCATGGAAGGCAGTTATACATTTCGGTAAGTAGGGTAAATTGAGTCCCAGGTACATCGAAACTTTTGAAATTCTAGAACGAATTGGGGCTATAGCTTACCATTTGGAAATGCCGCCAAGTCTCTCCAAAGTTCATGATGTGTTCCACGTATCACTGTTGAGAAAACATACGCCTGACCCAACGCATGTACTCACCTGTGAGGAATTGGAACTGGAACCCGATCTGTCTTATTGCGAAGAACCCATCAGGATTCTTGATACAAGAGATCAAGTGTTGAGAAACCGGACGACTCATCTAGTAAAAGTTATATGGAGAAACCATAAGATGGAAGAGGCAACGTGGGAACCCAAGGAACTTATGATGAAGAATCACCCGAGTCTTTTCATGCGATAGTATTCTAGAAATTTTGAGTACGCAATTATTTGAAGGAGGTGAGAATGTAACACCCCAAGCTTCCACGGTACGCTTCTCTTTGAATAATACAGTAACATGTGTTGTACGCAACTTCGAGTTCTAACACACACCACAACCAATCAAACTAGCCGTTATGAATACTAATACCTATTTTTTAAAATTTTATAAATTTTATCTTTTAAAATAGTCTTCATTTTTGGATTTTGAATATAGAAATTATCTTAGGGTGAATTTTTGGTATTTTTTTGAAAACATTCAATTTTTGATGAATAATGAAAAACACTGAGTTATAGTTTTAAACCGAATTTTTATTTAAATAATTATTTATTTTATTTAAATTTAATTAAGGTTAAAATAGACACATAATATCTATATAAGTTCAATTTAATTCATTGGAGTCAATTTATAATAATTTTATATATATAAAAATTTCGTAGAACATTTCACCGTCTTTTACCCATCTCCTAGGAGAATTTGAAAATTCACATAAAACTTAATTTTACCACTTCTATGAGTGGAATTTCAAAAATACAAGAGACACAGTTGAAATTAGTAAGTAAAATGTGGTTCAATGAGATGAAAATAATTTTTGGTGAATAGTGACTTTTTACTTTTATTTACCCTGGTTAAAAGTAAATAGGGTAATTAAGGGTAAAAATGATATTAATATTACCCTAACACATGTCCTAATTCTATTGGACAAGTGTATCTCGACCCAAAACAACCTTAGGAATAAAATATTATCATTTAGGTCCACTTGGATTAGATTAGGACATTTATTATTATTTAATTCAAAGAAGAGTTATAAGAGTTACAATCAAAGTTTAATTACTAAAACATTTTTAATATAGGGTTATAAATAAGATAAATTCGATTGTAAATATTAATTATAAAGATAAAAATATTTCCTACATAATGTTATTTTATTTATAATTTTCAGACATTAAATAATTTAATTTATTTATGACACAATGGTGATGCAGTAATTACCTAATTAATGAAATATTAAAATAATTGATATTATAAATACCCAAGTAAATGAAATTTGAGACTTTTTATGAACTTCACTAATTTTATAGGTTAATATTACATATTATAACTAGTTATATGAATTTTTTTTGAAGTAAGAATGCTGTTATGAATTTATCAAAACCAAAATACCCAATGGTGTCAAAATTGACATAAAAGAGTTTTTAAAACAAATATTATATTATTAATTCATATTCTATTCTTAAAATCTAAGGTTCGGCCAAAGGACTTGTATCATGATAGGAGCATCATTAATGGACCACTTGGGGGTCTCTTGGATGTATATAGTAAGTTTATTAACCATATAATATAAAAATACAAAGAGACATGGTAAATGTCAAACTATTTAACTAAGAGTTAAATATAAATGATAAGTTTAATATTGTGACCCAAAACTCTCTAAAATATATTGGTTGAAAGGATTTTAGATCCATCCCCAATTTAACATTTAAATAATAAACTTTTAATCCATTACTAATCGAATATGGATTTATTATAAAATAATATTTCTAGCTTTTCCAAAGGAGCCCCTCACCCCTCTTATAAAAGGGCACTCCCCCTTCTCTCTAATTCACACCTTAAAAGCTTTTTGGCTCGGCCAACCACTACCCAAATATTCTATCAACTTCCCTCAATTCAACCTAGATTCCTTAGTTTGATCATAAAGACAACCTATGGAGCCCTTTTGATCAAATCAAAAGGAATAACCTGAAGAAGAGGTAATGTTTTCACCACCCTTTTTCAAGTTTCTTTCTTCTTCAACTTATTATTTCTTTGTTATTTACATTCTAAAATAATAATTCCAGTATCTTCTATATACTTTGATGTTATTATAAATATGGTACAACCATATTCAGTATTCTATCCATCCTTTGAATGACATGTCACCATACGTGCGTACGTACAGCTTACCGTCTCAACGTCGTGGTGTAATTGTCATTCAAAACATTATTATTTAGATGGGTATAATAATGATGTGTAATTCATGTAAATAATAAATATAACATTATAATTATTCTTTATATATTATATAACATCCAATTATATATTATTTTAATATCAAAAGAATGATATTATCGCTCGTGCGTACGTACGGACTGCCGTCTCCACGAACGCGATGAGATTCATTCCCCATCATATCCATTCAAGTATAATTCTCATTTAATAATTAAAAATAATGTTTAAGGAATTGATATCATTCTGTATATGAATAAAATATAACCTATCCATAACAAACATGGCTTATGTAACAAAACATATAAAATAAAACGAGTAAGTTAGCACCCGAAACGACGATAATAATATGATATTATTAACAAAGAAATTTTAAAAGATCATATATGATATCATATTAATGTATATGATTCTTGTATAATTTAATAAAAACTATTTCACCATTATACAGGAGGTTAAACTAACCTCAATCAAGTAAAAATTCAAGGTAAGTATTTATTTCACAATCTCTTCATTATCCGAGGTTGTTTATACGTAATTATCGATTGGGACCTCTTTATCATCGACATCTATGTTTCTTAAAAATGTATTTCAAATAATTCTTACTATTTTACAGACTATGGGTTAAATTAATTTATACCATTGTTTGACTTTTTATAAGAATTTTATAAAGGAATCTTTCCATCGTTTTTCAAACAAGGTCCTTTTTAACCCTTTCGACAAAATTAAGATAAGAATGTGTTTTTTTAACTTATAAAACGGGTGAAGCTATTTTACGCCGTTATAAAATCTTTGAAGCTTACCTTAAAAGATTATAAAAATATTTTCAAAGTATATGTTTTATTTTATAATTATGTTACTTTTAAATTATTTCAAAAAAAGATTTATTTCTCTCAAATAGTTTTGATTTCATCTATGTCAACATCATTTGATGGATTTTAAGCTTATTTGAAGTTGATTTATTATGATACAAAACTTCTATATTGTATAGAAGGTTTTGTGATATGTTTGACTGTGGATGTGTTATTTTTATACCATTCATGGTTTATGGAGAACGTATTTACATTTCTTATGCTAGTTTTAATACGAATTTTTATGTTATGTTTAAACCTGTTCATATGAGGAATGCATTGGACTTAATAAGTAATGGGTGGAGCCCGCTATAGCTCCTCGATGCATCGGTAGGTCTCATGAGACAAACTAGTGTCTTGGCACAAGGCCTTGACAAAATCTTATTTGTAGTCTTGGCACAAGGCCTTGACTATGTGGTTATGATAGTCTGGCATTATGCATTCCATCATTATGAAAGTGGTTATTGATATTGCTTGTGATTATTTGACTAGTAGAATATCCATGTGAATAAGTAAATGGAATTATTTAATTTCATTCTTGCCACATTATTATGGATTTCAAGTTTAAAAGGATTTTGTTTTAGTTATACATTGCCTTAAATGTTTATGCTCATTTATTAAAGTTTCCGCTATATTGTTATCCTTAATGAGAATCTGAGCTCACCCCTTTCTATGTTTTATTTTTCCCAGGATGTGAAGAAGTATTTTATTAATGAACTTCTGGGATAGTATGAGAGGATATGAGCATGTACTATGGAGACTATGTTGTTTTAGTTTTCACTTTATGTTGTAATGTAAACTTTATGAATGTATATAGTGATTCCAAGGCTACTTAAATAATCGGTCTTTCGAGACTTGATCTTTTATGATCATGCCAATGTTATGTAATAATGCACCGACTCTGGGTAACTGGGGTCGGGACTTTACATACTTATATATTCTATATATTATTATAATAAAAGTATAATTAATATAAATGAAAATTATATCATGTTTTACATTCTATAAATGATGATATAATAATAAGGACTAATGATATAACAAATTAAGATACGTGAAAAACACAAAGAGGTTATTTCCAAAAGTAAAACCCGGACTTGGGATTGTCAAAAAGTGGGTAATATAAGATCATATTAAAAAAATATATGGTATTTTATGAAATAATATGGTTCTATAAATGAATTATAATAAATTTATAATTATTCTAGAGTTTGATTTAATGAGTACTATAAGATTCAAGACTCATGGTAAGGGAATTTCATCTAACCTTTTATTTCTGTGTGATACATGATTTATTCACCACACATTACATTTGTGTGGTGTGTATACATACCATGTATGTAGTCTATAGTTATTATAAATAAAATTTTGATTATATAAATATTCATTCTATGATATTTCATTCATGGGTTTTATGTTTTTAATGTTACATATTCAGTAAATTAATTCTATCTCAATTTTTCTATATTGAGATACAAGCCATGTTATGCACCTATATTTTTCCATGAGGTGTATATAATTTCCATTGAAAATTTTTATCATGAATAAATTTATTTTAATGATATTTTAAGATTTATGTAATATCATTTTTCTAACATGGGGAGTATGGTTCAATGTTACCAAGTTGTAAGAGTTTTTTAAAACAATCTCATCGCTTTTCGATATTGTTTATGTTTATAAATCCTTTTATAAAATATTATAATACATATCTCAAGAACAATAATGAATTTAATTTTTTATGGTTTTTCATAATATAATCATGTATTGGTACCATTTTTCAAAATGTGTCAAATAACATAGTTAAGAAAGTGTTTTTAAGAAATCTCGATTTTACCCTCTTTTTAGTTACAAATCATTGTTCCTTCAAAACCATGTTTTCTAAAAAGGGTTCCCATGAATATTATTCTATTCTAATAAAATGTTTAAAATTAATTTTACCCTTTTTTACCAATTTTATCAAAGGAATATTCTTGTCACTTTATTTATGAGGCATTTTTGTAATGTTTTTCTGTGAAAAAGGAATTTTCTTTTTACCTCATACCACATGTATGGATTTACCTACCAAAAATACATTGAAGATTTATTTTAATGTTTAAAATTTTATTTTATATGAAAATGTTTTAAAATATATTCTCAAATAAATTATTTTCAATAGGTATTGAATATTATTTTATAAGTTTTTATGAAAAATTTTATTCAAAAGGATTTATGTTCTAAAGATCCATTTTTAAAGGGGAAAGGATATTTAACTCAAAAAATGTTTTCAAAATATCCTCCAAGTTATTTTTCATCTAATATAAAATCTCTTGATGTTACTCATTCCCTTATAGGAAATTATCCAAATATTCCTTTAATGTTATTTCTTCAATAGTTTATGTTTTGATGGAATGATTCTAATTACACTTGTTTCATTTCCATGGGTTTTATGATTTTAAAACCTGTTTATTTTCACAGTTTTTCCATTAATTAAGTGTTTATAAAACCAATCTCTTTTCATAGATTAAGAGGTTATGAAATGTTAATGATACCCATTTCATTTCATGAATTATGATATGATGTGTATAAAACATATCTCTTTTTATGTGTCATGATATGATGAATGTTTTATTATCTTGTGTCCCATGTATATATGATTTCATTATGTGATGGGTGAGACCTATATATTTCCCCAATGTATTGGGTAATGATATGTTAAGTTTGAGATCAAAGGGTATACGAGTTGCATCCGAAGCCTGAAAATAAAAAGGTACATTGGTCATATCCCAAGACTAAAAACAAAAAGGTGCATGGGTTGTAGATGAAGAATAAAAGAAAGAGGGTACATGGGTTTTATCGCAAGCCCTAAAAGAAGAATGTACATGGTTTGTAGCGCAAGCTCAAAAACAATAAGTTACATGGGTTATAGCTCAACTTAAAAACAAGAAGGTACACATGTTGTAGACTAATCCCAAAAAAAATAAGGTTAGTGGGTTGTTACATAATCCAAATGGTATATGGGTACACAGATTATAATCCTAAGACCGATGTAGGTACATAGGCCATATCCCAAGCCTACCATGATATAATGTTCTTGGTAGGTAGCCTTGACATAAGATTTTCTATACTTATATACATGCCACACATTCTATGACTTATTCATGAGTTATGATTTCATGGCTCGTGATATTTATTTACATATGAATTATTTCTTATGAACATCCAAGATTTATCCCACAATTCATGTTTATGATCTTTTATATGCATGGTATTACCTTCTAATGTTATGATCATGTTCTCATACCCATATTTTCTTATTTATGCTTACATGTCTACCTTATATACCCCTGCTAATCATTTTAAAACACCCCTTTTTATGATTACTTCCACAAGTTATTAATATATATTTCATGTATGATATGTATAAGAGGGGTTCTAGTATTAGATAACCTATTGTGAGAAAATGTTTCCAACTTATGTAAAAATGTTTACGTTTCATTGTTTCCAATATATCTAAACTAATAAAGTATTTGGGAGTCCATTTGTAATTTTTAAGTAATCCACAAAATTTATGTAATGTATATGTATGAAAAGAATGAGTCGCTATAATCCCTATATACTAAAGGCTACATAATAGTATCAAGGTTATAATGTGGCACCATGGGAAGGCTATATCCCCATTATGAGAGTGTGAAATCATAAATAAATACCCACCATCGTACACATCAGAGTATGGGTAACACCCCTAGTTTTTGTGTCACTTTTTTTCAAATACATCAAATTTAATTGAATTTTTTTCATGCAAAAAGTAGTTAATATTGAGTTATAAAAAATGTTAATATTGTGATACACATGTGGTTATCTTTCATTATAAGAGAATTTGAGGTTTAATAAAAAAACTATATATTATTATTTATACACAAATGTCATAACAACAACATTAAACATGGAAATAGAAATAATAATAACTACATTTGAAATATAATTTATAATGGTTTTATATAACTAAAACACATTTATAATAAAATAAATATTTTCCAATAAATTTTTTATATTTATTGAGAATAATATTTTTTCCCAAAATTATGTTTTTATGTATATTTGTGATCAATGATCAATTTAATATTTAACATACTTAGAAAATTAAATTTATAAAATAAAAATAATTTTTAATATCATAATTTCAAAATTTTCTTATGGTTAATCTTTTCGGATTTTTACTAAAAGTTTCTATTTTTTATGCATAGTTAATAATAATAAATTTTATGAAAAATTCAATTTTATTGAATTTATTTTTAATTATAAAGAACATTTTAATTTATTATAAGTTAAATTAGTAAAATTTTATTTCCATTAAACCCATGTAGGTCATTGGAATCAATTTTATATTGATATTGTATGTAAAAACATTGTAAAATTTTGATCATTTTATCTTTAAAATCCCACTTTCTCATCACATATTAAAGATTAATTTTAAAATATTTTTTTCCACTTAAATGATTATAATTTGTAAAAATTTATTCCATAATTAAAATATTCATACATTATATTGTCTATGAATACACATAATTTTTGAAAAAATGTAATAGTGAACATAATAAAAATTAATTAATCCTGTTATGGTAAAAATGGGTTTATTGGGGATCAAAATATAAAGATGTGGGTAAAAATATCTATAAACTTTTATAAATAAAAATATAGCCATATTTTATCCATTACACCACTACAGTTCTATAATGTTCCATTTTGGACCTTTTTGGCATATATGAAATGTGGGATCACTTAATTCATTATAAAAACCACATGTTTCCTCTCGCCATTTTATAAAAGGTAACCCCATATCATCCATTATTCAAAACTCAAAACTCTTTCTTTAGTCCATGAACTATCTAAATAAGTTCTCATTTTCCCTCTCCTCATCATAGAATTATTATTTTGGTTATAAATCCATACAATGATGGAATTTAGTGAAATACTAAGGAGGATACCTGTAGAATAGGTAATTATCATCAACGAACATCTTTGTTTTATTTCATCCTCCACCCCTTAAATTATTATTATATCATGATTATATTAAAAAATAAGTATATTCCATATACTCAGAAGTTTATTTTATTAATTTCAGGACCTAAAACTTCTCCACTTCCATCAAATGGGTTATGAAATCATCATTCATGAGTACATCAAACTACCTCGTTCCAAAATGAGGTCATTTACTTTTCCATTACCATATATTAATGATGGTCATAATAATGGATTTATTTTTAATATATGATATATATTAAACTTTTTTACATTATTATGATTCTATAATTTTCATATCACATATACCTTCATTATTTCAATTTTGTGGGTATATGTTAATGTTCTTTGTGTGTGTGGTGGACTATAACATTAAAAAGAGATATAATTCATTCATGCTATACATTGAATTTGTTGACAATGAGTATAATTTTTTTTGGAAATATTTTAAATAAAAATATTTATGTAATGATAAAATATATCATTTATTTTTCTTTCATTTATCTAAACATGAAAATAAAAAATTTTATTCATGTATACGTATAACCTACTATCTCAATGAACTGTGTATTTGATTTTATATCACTAAATTTCAAGAATTAATAATAATACATATATAGTAAATTTATATATTTTTTATATCATGGTTATCATTCTGGAGATGATGGATACAAGATAAAAGTAATATGACTGAAAATATATCAAATCAAAACATGTACATAAAACAAAGTAGTTATTACCCAAAACATAACTTTTACATAGAATTGTTAATAAACGAATAATAAAAGGGACTAATAAAATCATATAAGATATGATATATATGAATATGGTTCTGTAATATATTTATGTTAAACAAATATCAATTATATAGTCTGTTTAAGTGAGTATAATTTCCAATACTTAATATAAGAAGTTTTCATCTCAATTTTTACTTCAGAGAGACACATACCATGTTACCAACATACTTATATTATGTGGTATGATAAATTCCCAAAAATGTTTTTCATTATTAATCAAATGATAATTATATGTATTAAAAAATTATGTTTAAAATATATCTTTAATGGGGATTATGATTAAAAAAATTCCAAAAGAGTTAGGTCGTTTTCTCTCAATTTTCCTTCTTTTAGATATATGTTTGGTTGTGCGCATAAATTATTTTACATGATGTAAATACAAAAAATTTCATAGGTAATTTAATAGAATTATAAATCCTTTGGATATTTTATGTTTTAATTTTTTTATTCATTCATAGGACCTATGATTCAAGGTTACCATAGTGGTAACAATTTTATTATAGAATATCATCATTTATCATGAATGTTTCTGATCATATCTATAATGTTGATATCCCATCATCTAAATATCATGAAATTTAATATATTTTCTTATCCTTTGGTTATGTCATGAGAATACATGTTTTTAGTTTATTTTTATCCCATTATGTACTCACGAGTTAAAAATATATTTTTTAAGAAAAAACAACTTTTTAGCTAATTTTTTTCTTCTAAAAGCATGGTTTCTAAAACTGTTTTAACAAATAATTAATAAAATTTCATTAAAATTATTTATTAAAAAAATTACCCTTTTTTTCATTTTGAAAAAAATGGAACCGTCATTATGTTTAAAAAAAAGATAATTTTTCTTTTACCGAAAATGTGAAAAAATTGTTTTTTACATGCATGACTACAATAATATTTTCTACTTTCCAGAACACTAAATTATTTCAACCTTCTTTTACATGTATTCAATTTTATTTTGAAATAACTTTTCTTCCTTAAAATTGGGGAAATTTTCAAGTTTTGAATAAATGGTTTTAAATGAAAATGAACATGAAAACATTTAATGATTTTATAAAATGTGTTTCCAACAATAAATCATATGTTCCTCAAGATTTTCTTAAGTGTTCAACAAAAATCATTTTTTATATAGGATTACATATATTGATTTTAGTTATTCCTTACTGGGGATATAATCCAATGAAACTATTCTTATTCATTCCTTAAATAGTTAATGTTTTTATGGGATTATTTTTATAAAACTCATTTCTCTTCCATGTACTATAACATGAGGAAATAATTATGAATCTTCCCTATTTTCATGGGTTATTATTTAATAAAATAATTAAATTATAATTAAACCTACCACTTTTCTATAGGTTGTGATATGGTGAAATGTTTATGAAACTCTTTTCATTTCAAGGTTTAAGATATGATGTATGTTTTAAAATATTGTGGCCCATATATGTTTGTTTTTTATTATGTGATGGTGGTTGAATTATAACTAAGGATTTTGATTTCAATATTACTAAGAGGGTGGTAATGTTATATATAGGGATGGATGGGACATATATCTCCCTCTAATGACTTGTGTAATTATTTATATTGCATAAGATTGACACATTTGAAACGGGAAGCAAAATTAGTTTAATAAGTTAGGGTTAGCATGGGTAGTGAACCTAGTTCATCAAGACTTGACTAGAATGGGATGTGAACTTAGATTATTAAGGTAGGTACGGGAAAGTAAGGGAACCTGGTTCAGTATAATAGGGAATGAATAATATGTGATCCCAGTTCAAAATGACAGGGATGGAACAACGATTGACCATGGTTCAATAAAGGATTTTTTTGATAAGAGGATTTGGGGAGTGAACCCATTCCAATATGATATCCCTCATAGAGAGCCTTGAGTAAAGTGAAAATTATACTTTATGTATTCCAAAAATACTTATATTAGGAAAATTTTATTCTATTATAGATCATGTTATTGGAATGTCTTATGATTAATCTATTATAAAATTCCGATATTTATTTCATGAATCCATATTGTTATCTTTGATAAGAAGGGTATGAATTTCAAATGGTATTCTCTTATTCTTATACCCTTATTATCATTCCATGCTTAAATATATTCCTTTTTTACCTTACTAATAATATAATCTCACAATTTCGTTTTATTTTCATACCCAATGTTATGAATATATATTTTTATTTTTTTTCTTACAATGGTAGTGGATATATATAATGTAGTGAGAGATGATATATCTCGCTTATCGATAAGTGTTTATGATTCCATGTTTCCAACGACACTAAACTATTATGATCTTTTGGAATGTGTTTGTTTAATGTAAGTAATATTCATCTATAATAATGTAATATCCCTGTTTGTTGTGTCTGAGTTTCTATAGTTTGTAATACAAATTTTTTTTCTATAATCTTTTGAAACTATGATGAGAAAACATTAATGATATCCCTATATACAGGTCAAAGGATAAGTCTACATATTAGTTAAATTATTGGAAAAGGACTTTCATTTTTTCGTAATGGATTGATTAAGTGGATTATTTGAATTTACATCCATGTATAGATATTATAAGAGGATTTGGGTGTTGAACATATGTACCTAGGGGTTATAACCTTGAAAACACATTATTGCGCTAGAATTTATCGACAAATGGTGCATGAAAACGGGGCAT
Source organism: Viscum album (assembly GCA_963277665.1). Taxonomy (NCBI): domain Eukaryota; kingdom Viridiplantae; phylum Streptophyta; class Magnoliopsida; order Santalales; family Viscaceae; genus Viscum; species Viscum album. The sequence continues at coordinate 1,606,820,826 of OY728161.1, forward strand.
TCTACAAACCTAGTTTGAAACTCTCAAGGTATATGATTCGAAAATATACAAAATTTTTATGAACTATCATAGAGGAATTAAATTGATGATGACTCTAAATGAATTATGATAAACTGATAGTGTCATATATTAAAATTAATGGGTCACAATTTAGACATTATATATGTAATTTTTCAATATTAAGTAGTTTGTCATTATGATTATTGATTCTTATACTAGGATTTGTGGTTTTAGTAAATGGATAGAACCTAAAGAAACCATTTTATTGCTAAATATTATAGAAAATGAAATTATTATCTTCTAAATTATCCAAATGTAATGAGTGATGGAATGAAAAATCTCATTGCTTTGGTCACACAACATTCCTAATCTACGAATCATGTTGGAATTAAAAACAAAAAATTAAGGGGTTAACATTTCATTGAGCCCATCATGAGGAAAAATCCATATTCTTTTAGTGGGTTAACTGGTCTTCTATTTTCTGAACAATGGAGAAACACCATTGAAAAGATATTTTCTCTTATCCAGTTCTCATAACATGAGAATGCCTTTTTTGGTAGACTACCCATTGGAAGGTGAGGAAGATAAATGGTGGTTTCTTATTCATAATATTATACAATAGTCTAAAATTGACTACATGAATTTTTAATAGTTAAAGAAATAAAGTTTCAATATGTACTTTACTCATATTCTTTGTTTATAGATGTATAATGTATCCTTGAGAAAAATCAAAAGGATGATGAATATAATGGTACCAATGAGAACAATATTCAAAGATAGGTGGTGAATAATTTTAGTATTTTCATCCAACTAGAATATAAGTTTGATCTATTTTTAGTGGCATAAAATTGTATCTCCAAAGGGAATTATCTTAATGAGACTTCAGTAGCTATGGAATTTGTTTTGGATGTTCGACTAAGGTGGAAGTGGATTTTATAGTTACATATAAATCTAATGGTTTTGAAAATATTAGAACAATAGAATTCCTAGAAAAATTTAAAAACCATGGAGTAAAGATGACCAAATTACCTTTATGATCAATTTATGGGAATCAACATGGAGTAAATTTTCCAAAGGGGACTACAAATTTTCTAAGTGTGTAATGGAATGTCATTGGGAATTTTCTTGCTAATATGATGGAATTAATTAAGAAAGGGAAAAAAATATAGTGAAAGGTTCACAAAATGCACCAACCACACATCAGTGGTTCTAGTGTAAGGATAATTCAAAGTATTCTATCCAATTCCCAAAACCAATGGTTAATGATGATAATTGATTTCAAAAACAAATTAAACCATGATACATGGGGAAATATCTAGCTATCAGAGTTTCTAATGAGGGATGAAATAATTTCACAGAGAAAGGTACACTTACCAACCACTATGGAATTGATAATGTATTATTTGACACAGGATCTACCAATTCTTTCACTTATTAACAATATTATAAGGGTAATATGATTCAACGAAAATGTTAGATATATAATTTTAAGTGAAAACCCATAATTTTATGATGATAACATGTTGAGTATACAATTTTATTCTAGTTGATTTTGGTGGGAATGTGATTCATATAAATCTTACCATCATTCCTCAAGTGGGACATTATGTCATCATATGTATGGATTGGATTTCTCTACATAAATCCCATATTAATTATCGTGGAAGGAAAGTCATGTTTAATATTCCAAAACAACCTTTGAATATCTTTAAATGTGACGATGTGTAAAAAAATTGATGGAGATCACATCTAATGTATGGTTCTTGATCCCCATTTAGAAGTGGAATTTAACTCAAATAGTTTAGTAGAAACCTCAAATCTATAATATTCCTATTATGTATAAATTTTTGGATATAATTATGGAAGAGTATAATAGATTTCCTCCGAAATTTGAATATCATTTATCAATATAAATCATACTAGGTGGCACACCGATTTCAAAGAAACCTATTTGAATAGCCCTAATTGAGATTCCAGAATTGTAGAAGAAACTGAAATAAAAAATTACATGAGTTCCTTTAGCCAAATGTATAACTGTTTGGTGTATATTATCTTTTTTAAATAGAAATATTGATTTTTTTGACTCTAAATTGATTATAGAGATATGAATAAGTTTACAATTATGAAAAAGTATATTTTCCCCCATATTGATGATGCATTTGATCAACTCTATAGGGATCAGTACATTCCCAAGGTTAACCTTCATTTTGGATATCATAAATTAATGGTCAAGAATTAGAATATACCTAAAAAATACATTCCATACTGGCTAGGGAATATATGAATATATAGTGCTTCAATTTGGTCGTACTATTTTCCCTACAATATACATTGATTTAATGTATAGTGTTTTTAGTGATTTCCCTGATCAATTTTTGTTATTCATTATAGATAATATAATCATCTATTCAAATATAATGAAATATTCTGAAGAACAATTGTTAATTACATTAAATATCATAGGGATGGAAAGACTATATGAAAAATTTACACATGGTGAATTTTTTTTCTAAAAAATGATAATTTTTTGTGTCATATAATTGAAAGAGAGTGTATATATATATAACAAAGATAGAGGCTAATGAATGTATTCCCCAACCAACCATGTTGTTTGAGATCCATATTTTTCTTAGTTTATCTTGATATTATCGATGGTTTCTAGATAATGTTTGATGAATAACTAATCATCCAACCAATTTAACTTGGGTGGGATGTATATTATTCTATATAGATGAATGTGAGGACAACATCAAGTAACCAAAGTGATGATTAGTCAGTTCACCTATGCATACATTAACTTATAGTGGATATAGGTTTGTAATATATTTATGAATCCAATAAGGGATAAGGATATGTTGTTATAAAGAATAAAAATGTATAATCTTATTCCTCATGAACAATTAGGATTCATGAATAAAATTTCCCAACTCATGAGTTGGAATATGATGGAGTAATTATGTCACTAGTGATATGGTGTCATTATAATTACATATAAAGGTTTTTTATATCTATATAACAAACAATTTTATGTATATAATCATATATAATGGGTTAAATATACACTAGAGAAGATGGTTTGAACTGATTATAAATTATGACTACTCAATATATTTCCACGACGAGAAAGTGAACAAGGTGGTTGATGCTCTGATTAGAAAGGATCATAATAGATTATCCATGATGAAAATCAAAAAACATGAAATATTTATAGATTTAAAATGTTTAGGTATTGAAATATTAAATTATGTTTAAAATTATTATATTAATCATATGAATTTTCAACCATTTATTAATGTGATGACTAGAGAGGTATAGAAGAAAGTTATAGAGAATAAATAGATTATGTGAATGTTCCTAAGTTTATATGTGATCATGATTCAATGATAAAGTCTAGGAACATTGTATGTGATCCATTCATACCATATTTTAATAATGAGTTTCTAGAGGAACCTTATAGATATTCATTATCTATTCATCCAAGAATTAAAAAGATGTATAGAGATTTGATAGAGAAAATTTGGTGGGATGAAATGAAGAGATATTTCAATAAGTTTATAACTTAGAGTTTGGTGTATCTATATGCTGTGGATCAATGAAAATAGTCTAATTGGATATTGAATCGATTACCCAGACAATAATGGAAATTGGAAAACACCATCATTGATTTTCCCATCGACTCCCCAAGATGTCTAAATATAATAATGCTATATGGTTTGTAGTTGATCATCATTAAAAGTCATCACACTTTATAACAATAAGATAATACTTTTAGCTTGGTCATATGGAAATAATATAAATTTAATAAGTAGTAAATTTTCATGGGGTACCACATTTCATTATGTATAATCAAGATCTGAGGTACACCTAATAGCCTTGGGGAAGTGTTCATCATGATATTGACACAGATCCGAGTTTTATCACTAGGTATTTTCTTTAGAAACATTGTTTATATGAATGAATAATTAAAACCCAAGGGGAAATGTTGAGATATTTTTCTTTTGATTTCAATGTTTTTTTGAATCAAAACCTTCTTCATTTTTAGTTTTCTTACGACAATATATTTTACTCAAGAATTCATATCGATCATTAGGAATACCTATATAGAAATAAATATTGAGCTCCATTGTATTGAATTGAAGTTGGAGAATGAAATATACTAGGATCTGTGAGAGATGAAGAGATGAAATAGATGTTTAAAAACAATAAGAAAAACTTCAATGAATCTCAGAGTCAGTATATAAGTTATGATGACAAACATCAGTATGGTCTAGAATTATAATTTTATGATAATGTGTTTCTATTACTTTCTAAATGGATGAATTTTATTAGATTCAGTAAAAAAAAGAAATTATGCCCAAGGTATGTGATTCCCCTTGAAATTAATAATCATATTGATAAGGAAGACTATAGTTTGGTGAATCTACCAAACCTCTCTAAAGTCCAAGATGTGTTCCAATTATGTCTCTTGAGGAATTATATACCTAACCCTTTACATATACTAAATTCAGAGGTCATACTGCAGGAGGATGATTATTATTATATAGAATAACTGAATGAGATTACTGATCATATAAGGAAATTTATATGAAACAAGACCACTCATCAAGGTATATTTTGTGGAAAACCCACCAATATTAGGAAACTATATTGGAACATGATGATATGATATGCATAACTGTCCTCAATTATTTATATTAGAATTATAAATTTTGATGGTGAATTTCATTTAATGTGGGGTAAAATATAACACAGTGAGTTTTTGGGAATTTGTTTTGAATAAATGAAATATCATAGATATCATGTATTACAAACAACACCAATTTAATCATGTTTTACATGCAATGTTAATCTTCCAATACACACTAGGTTATCTTATGTTATAAACAAATATATCTTTTTAAAAAACCATGATATATTATTATTTAAATGAGAATGTAAGAACCTTGTCATTAAATATAGAATCATAAATAAAAATAACTAATTTTTTATTATTATGTATAATTTTTTTATATAAAGAAAAAATATTTATAACAAAATACATAATTTTATGTAAAGTCTTATAAGTTTTGAAAATAAAATTTTTCTGAAAATGCTATTTGTATTGTCTATTTCTGAAAAAATATTAAATTTAGTTTTTAAAACCTTTATAAAATTAATATGAAAATTTGAAAATCATTTTTTATATCTTGATTTCAAATTAATCTTAGGTTTATTTGTTTTTAATTTTTTGTAATGTATCATTTTATGATAAATAGTGAAAATACTAATTTTTTTAAAGAATTTTATATTCATTTATTTCATTTATAATGTAAAAATAAGTTATTAATTGTTTTTAAATTCATATTAATACAATTTTTAATCAAATAATAAATTTTAGGTTATTATAATCAATTTTATATTAAAATTGGATATAAAGAATTTCTAAACTTTTGATCATATTCGCTTAAAAACCCACTTTCTCATCACGTTTTTATGAAAAAGTTTAAATTAATTCATTGAAATTATATAAGTAGAAGCTGTAAAAAATTATTATATATTTATAATCAGATAAATATAAAATTTATAATATTTTTATCATAATTTTATTTTAAAAAAATAACATTGAATGCTGTAAAAAATAATTTCTATGGTTAAGGTAAAAATTGGTTTTCCAGGGGGGATATACTACACATATTTGGGTAAAATTACCATATAAATTTGTATAAAACCATTTTATGGAACTATTACCACAATTAAACCTAAAATTATGTCAAATTTTTCATTTTGGACCATTGTGACAAATGAAAAACATGGGATCTCTACATTCTTTTCAAAAATACAAGTTCTGTCCTCTCTCCCACTTATAAACAGCCAAGCCGTCTCCTCCCTATATCAAACCTTCACACATATTTTCATTAGAAAATACCTACCAAAATAAATTTAAAATATCTATACCCTTATCCTAGAATTATTTTTTGGTAATGAATCCATTTTATTTAGGATTTTAGTGATAACCTAAGGGGGATACCAAAAGAAGAGGTAACATTCATCAATGACCGTATTTTTTTATTTATTCTTCTTGCCCATTAAATTTTAATTATATCATGATTAAATAATATCATTACTAAATTTAATATACTTAGATGAATTTGTGTTTTTTTCATGATGTACAACCATCTCCCCATCTATCAAATGGGTTGTAAAATAATTGATCATGTGTTTGGTGGACCACCACTTCGCGAACCGATGTCATTCATTTATCGATTACGACAAATAATTTTAGGAAATAATGATTGATTTTTTTATTATATAATATATATGACACTTATTATGTCATTTTAATTCTTTTATTTTTGTTTCTCATATATAATAATGATTTCCATTTTGTGGGAATATGACAATGTTATTCTTGTGTAGAATGGACTACCGCCTCTCCAAGTGATTTGATTTGTTCATGAAACACATAGATTGTATTAAAGAGGGGTTTAATAATAATTTTAGATATTATTGAAATAAAAATTACTATATAATTAAAATATATATCATTTATGTTTCTTTATTTCAACCAAATAAGAAAACTAAAAACATTCATGCATTTTTATGACCTACCATCTCCATGAAAAATTACTTTCATTTCCTATCACTAAAAGTTATGGATTAATATATTCACATATATAATGAATATTTATTATTTTTTATCATGGTTATAGTTATGTATATTATTCAACCATTATGAAAATAATATCATACAAAATATAATAAATCAAAACATATACAAAAAATAAAGTGGTTATTACCCAGAATATATCTTTATCATCGAATTTCTAAAAAATGAAAAATAAAAGGACATAATGAAATCATATGTGTTATGATATATATGAATAATGTTTTTTTAATATTTTTATAATAATTTTATATTTATTATATTCTTGGTTTTAACAAGTATTATGGAATTCATGATTTAAGGTAAGGGATTTCCAACTCACTTCTTCACATCAAAGAAACAGATTCATTGTTCACCAGCTATTTATTTTATGTGGTGTGTATAATGGCCATGAATGCATTTTATTATTCTTATAATATTAATTATTCGGATTTACATATCCATATAAGTATCTCTATTTCAGGGGGTTTATAGTTTAAACATTTCTATTGTGGTAAGGTATTTTTGTCATATCTTACCTTCATGAAAAAAATGTTATGTTAAGAACCTATATTATTTCACAAGGTGTATATATGGACTAAATGAAATGTAATATAATGAAAATATTAATATTCATGTTATTTAAATTTTCATTTAATGTTATTCCTTCATGGTTATTCTGATTTAATTTTACCAAAGTGGTATGGGTTTTTATGATAAAATCTTAATGTTTATTTAGATTGTTTATGCTAAAGTATCCAAAGATGATATCTCATGATATACCATTAATTAATTAAAATATATTTTATTATAAACTATTTATTTAATTAAAATTAATATTTTCTCTTTATTCTCATCACTTTATATACTAAACAGTTCAAAAATAATGTTTTTAAGAGAAATTATCTTTTCGGTTTAAACAATTTTTCTTCAAAAGCCATGTTTTATAAAAAACATTTAATAAATAATTTTAAACATATCATTAAAATGATTTATTAAGGAAATTTTTACAAATTTATTAATTTTTAGAAAATGTTTTAAAAGGATGCTTCATTTTATTTCCAAAATAAATTAATTTATGGATTTTATTGAAAATGTAAAAAAGGATCTTTGTTTTTAACAAGCATTGAATGAACATTATTTCCAAACATAATGAATAATAAATTATTTATATATTCCTATATATATTTTCAATTAATTATTAATAATTTTTTTAATACTTTATAAGTTTTAATATTTTAAATAATTTATTTCAAAATGAAATGATTTTGATATTTTTTATGAGTTAAAAAATGTTTCAATGTGGAAATGATATTTTACTCATAAAAAAGTTTTATTTGATTGATAAAAATTATTTCCCTTCTATTATTAAATGTGTTGATGTTACATATTCATTACATGAGATATGATCCGATAATACTATTCAAATTCATTATTTGAATCTTTTGTGTTTTGATGATGTTATTTTAATTAAACATGTTTCTCTTCAAAAAAATATACCATGATAAAATGTTTATAAAGAAAACGTGTTTCATGGGTTATGAAATGATGAAATGATGAAACTATTATGAATACTTCCTAATTTACACCAGTTATGATATGATGAAATGTTTATGAATCAATTTTCATTTTCTTGTTTATGATATGATGAATATTTTATGATCTTATAGATAACATATGAATGATTTTTTCCTTATTTTATATTATTTATTCTATAACCAAGGATTTTGGTTACATTATAACCAAGTAGGTTGGTTACATTATATACACATATGGGTGGGACCTATATCTCCCTCCAGCACATTAGGTACAAATTTATATCTCATGAGTTAGAAAGGACTTAAACTGGAAGTGAAAATAGTTTAGAAAGACATGGATGATATGGGATGTGAAAAAAATTCAGTAAGATAGAATTTTAATGGTAAGAGAACCCAATTTAGTAATTTATAGATAGAAATGGAACTAAACCTGGATCAATAATACATGTATGGAATAGAGAGTGAACCCGGTTTAGTATGATATGGCATGAATGGGTAGTGAACCTGATTTAAAAATAGACTCTGTTTGTTATGATGGATTCGGGAATGAATCCATTCCAATATTATATACATGGTAGTTATCCTTCAAAACTATGGAAATTATTTTATTCTCATATGTGTATGCCACAAATCCATGTGTTACACTAATGTTATACTCTTATGGATCATGTTCTTTGAGTATCTTTTAATACATTCCTGATGAACTACAAAACCTTATTCCATGACACAAGGTTATAATCTTTTGTATATAGGGTATTTTATTTGAATTTATACTCATGTTATCATTTCCTAATACTTTTATTATGATTTCATATCTCCCCCTTTAACCTTACTACGAATCTGATCTCACAATTTCATATATTTTTTCCCTAGGTAATGAACACATGTATTGTTTATGACTTGGATGATAAGGTTTATAGGTGTAAAAAACTTATTGGGAGGTTAATTATCTCTCTTTTGGACCAGTGTTTATGTTTAAAAGTTTTGAAAGGAACTAAACTATTATGTTCCCCATGTGCGTGTTTGTGTAATGTAATGAATATTCATCTATAGATATTTAGTATCCATGTTTTTTAATTCTGGAACATTATCACATATATAATAAATATATAATGAATAAATAATGAACAAAATATAATCTGATTTGATGATAAATAAAATACAATAAATGATCTAACAACCATACCAATCCCACACAACTAACCAACCTCTGGGATTCAGAGATATCCCTACCCTAAAATGAAAATTAAAAATTTTGGGATCTATAAAAACACTGATCCTACACTCTTCACACTCTCACAAAATCTTCCAATTTTTTCTTCCATACATTATGAGGCCTCATCCCATCCCATGACTATAATAACCATGTGAGATATTCTCGGGTACAAATGTTCAATTATAGATCAAGCAGGGTGTGAATACAAAATTCTATAGGGAATCAACAACATAGCCTCATACAAACTATTATATTATTTTATATACTCATGTGAAATGTTTATCACAACTAAATAAATGAACTACATAACATAGAAAACACATATTTATACCATATTTGGCTTGATGCTGATGTGCCAATGAGAATATTACGATGATACATTACTTTGTTTCTCCAAAACCCCATAGGTTTATTGAAAAGGAGTAACATTGATAATAATTTTTATTAATCCCCAAGTCCATTACCCTAATTTAAAAAATCATCCAATATGAATTGATGAATGTATCAATGAATTAGAATCACCTCTGTGGAACCTTTTTTCACACTTTGGGGATTTCATGCTTACAAAAACACTAATGAGTAGTGGATACTATAGTGTCAATAGAAATCCATCATCATAACACCCTGAGGTTCCAACTGATTTTAGTATCTTAAAAATTTTAAAATCTAGATAAATAATGATTATGTGCCAGGGTAGGATTCAGAAAATCCTATATTTGTAGACATGACTAATTGTTGGGAGGTATAGGAAATGAAATGGAATACCCTCTCTAAATACTGAGGTTAATTAAAATAGAATCTATTGAGTCATATATAATAAGAAACCATCAATGGCGCATCCCCCGATATCAGGGTTCACCCCATGCATTAATTAAGTAGATAACCTCACCCCCTATGGGATGTCCATCATCCATTCTTAGTGATATATTCTCACCCAATATCTCATAACTCCATTTGAATTTAAATCATTTTATGAGTTTAGAGTTGTCTACTTCTATCTCCATTTTAATACTAGAACCCTAATATTTATAATACTGTCATGATATTGATGAAACCCCTAATCTCATTGGTATCCTAGTTATCATAATACATAAATATTTGATGCTGGATCCTAGGAACCACCTCTAAGAATCCACTACCATAAAACCATATTTATGGATACTATCCATGCTAGAAATATGTTTCTAACATATGATGAGATAAAATCCTAATAATACTAAAAATACTAGGGTCAAGCTTATATACTCAATTGATTATTAATCATCTCGAGAAGTCACATAGTTCCAGGACCAACAGATGATTCCCAAAAATCCTAAGAAATAAAATATCACAATTATAATCAAACAAGGATATAAATAAGGTTGTATGATTCACCACACCCATAAATATTATTACTGTCCATACAATTTTACACATTTATTCATGTTCATGGTGACACCATCAACCATCTCTACCCATATACACACAAACCCTCTTATTATTAGTATATATTTGAGGAACCCACTCAGACCCCTCAGTCACTGTACATGAGAGGCATCCTCACATGGGACCTCAAACTAATCATGGGTATTAGGTCAACAACCAATGCACTAAAGACCACATTTCACATGTTATATTAATAGGGTATCCCAAACAAATAGTAAACATGTGGTATATCACAAAAACAATGTTCCTATTCAAGGAAAAATACCCATCTCAACTATACACTTGTTAGAAGGTCGTTCCACTCATCAAACCTATCATCCAAGCATATGGTCTTTCGACCTAGGATATTTAAACTCACATAAAGTCCTTATAAATTAACAATTGGGAAAACCTTCCACTTCAATGGTCCACATGGGTCTTATAAAATCATGTTTTTTAACTTTGAAAAGTAATAAAAAACATCAAAAACCTATGTGGAATGGACACACACCCAATGTATCAGAAAACAAGTTTAGTAATGTAAGTACATGTACCACTTATATTATTATTAGGATTCTATATAAATTTATATGGTATGGTAGTAGCTACTAAGGACCATCTATTTCTATCTATCCATGTTTAAAATTAGCAAATCTTGTATCTACATCCCATTATTCTAACTCAATATATACATAAAAAGTTTCATTTTTTATACATATTATAACAAATTAATTATTTCATGTCCATCGTATCATATTTCTAAAAAACTTACCTCATTATCATGTTACACTATAATAAATACTGACAGACTTCAGGAGGTCCATACTATACTCTCAATTACAATAATTTCCAGGTCCATCTGTGATACAACCACACAAAAAATGAATTAAATTTATTTTAAATACAACCCATTAGATAATTCTATTACATGAAGAATCCTTGATTATTTAAAAAAACCTCTCATATATATTTTTCATGGATTTATTTATCCTTGTAAACAATAGAAATTAATAAATATATTTATTTCACCATTCATTGTTGAAATCGATACCAACTCAGGAAGTCAACTCACCACTCACTAGCTATGAACTGACATTATAATACCAACAAACTCCTAAAGTGAAAACTCCAATTTATAGTTCTTATGACTTTAAAATAGGATCCATTATCCATAATCATTACCTAACATCAAGGGAATCACTCACCCAAGCCCATTTATCACAATATTATAGAACATTTTCTTTAAATCGTCCATTTAACCTTTGGTGATCCCCACCATAGGTCATAACATGTAATAGACAAATTACATTTCTTTGGAATCTACAACATTGGAATTTCAAATTGGAATTCCATATCCAAATTCCATTACTACACCTAATTTTATTTCCATTCTACCACACCCAAACATATAAAAAATTAATGATCCATCTTTGGCGACTCCTTTTATTATCAAATTCTAGAACAAATGGATATGTCATCCTTATGTAGGAATATCATGACCATGATTTTTTTATTGAAATTACCAAAAAATACCCAAAATAACTTATTATATACAAAATTATTTACACACATCAGTTTCCATCTCAAAAAATCCATATCATTTGAAAACAAGGATTAGAACTCTTTTACACACACCTTCTAAAAAAATATTGTCTCTACCTACTAACATGATGAAAAACTACATGATCATGATTCCATCATGTCTAATGTTACATCTTGATCTCCTAGTAAGAACATCTATGTCAATGAACAACTCATGGTTATATTTTAGAGTAATATGTTTAACCATCAAAAATAGTATTCATGCCCTATATTTTCAATCAATATATATATATATAACCCAATCACCCTAGGATCCCTTTAAACTAAAATGATCCTGATATTGAAGATTGGACTCCCTCTAACAACATTCCCAAATTCACACACAGAAATCACCATGAAATCTTTTTGAATTAAAATTCAACTATTTTTTAAAATAAAAATTCCCAATTGACCATCTAGTAACCGGTATCAAACTTTTAAAACCCAAATCGTATAAGGGACATGTAAACATTAATATAATTTGTCTCCCAAACATATGAGGATCCTTATTGTCATAATATATAACCAATTCCCTAATAATTACTATCCACTCCTCAATATTCATTGAACATAAAAACAAACCTAGCCAAACCAACTCTTTCTGATGTTCCATTATTACACTAGTTACTTCCTTTTCCCTAATCCAATGAATAAAAAAAAGGATATATAAGTTGATATTTGTCATAATTAGGGCATCAAACACTATTGGTCGATGGTATAATCCCCACCAAAGAAATTTCCTTATACCGGTCTTTGAGAACAATCTCAATAGCATCCAACATCACTAGTGTGTCTCCCCTCCTGACCCACACTCCATTCATACATGGAAACACATGCTTTGAACAATCCCATATCAACCATGTAATCCCACCTGATCCATTCCCAACGACTCCTATACTACATAGGGATGTTTCCTATTTCATTAAAAACCATGAATCAATGATAAAAAAGGTTTAATAAAAATGTCCAAACCATCTACTCACACACAAAAAATCATTAATTCAAAATTCAACTACGCCCTACATATTTGGTTTACATTGCATTAATTTAATATAAATATAATTTTAAATATGATCATATAATTGTAATCGTAAAACATAATGTGTGATCTCATAACGTACACACCAAAAACAACGTCAGACATGCTCCACAACATGTCAACTCTACATACCAATATATCTCTTGTGATTCCTCTTTAAAATATAAAAATACCCCAATTCCATGATTTACAACACATATACTCATCCATTGGTGTTTTTAAAAATCAAAAGAAACTACCCACACTCATAACATATTCTAAAATGAACCCAATTCATCAATGTTAGACATCCAAATAATACTTCCCATCATAACTGACTTCAAACCCACAATGATAGTACCCAATCTTTATGATTCCATAGTCCACAAAGGAATATACATTATTCCTTCATAAACTATATATCACCTTCCATGCATCGATCCCAAAAGATAGAACATATATATTCTTCCTACCATTTTCAAAAAAGTCACGAAAAAACCTATCCTTAACCCTATATTGGGTTTTCCTTGATATAATGAACTGTATTTGACTAACTAAACACTGCATAACACCTTAATAGTCTCTATGACCACCCACCTATCCAATAAACCATTATCTTCCAAGTGGTCATATCACATGAAATATCTCATTTTACCATCCTAAACAACATGAAATATCATATTCTTAATACCCTATTAAAGGTTATATATCCATATAATCATCACATGAAATCCCAAAAACCTACCAAGACACTAACATTCACAGAGCATCCATATATTGGACTAAGAGATTGAGGATCAAATGATCAGGCTGACCCCCATGGTATATTTTAGGAAAATCATTGTAAACTAATCATAATCAAATGGTATAGTTATATATAATTTCATACCAAGAAATATGAGAAAACATAACAAAGATTGTCACAAGTACATAAAACAACTAAACATCTCTTCACATCACACATGTATATTCACTCAATTGGTGTCACTCTTTGATGATCTATATTGAGTAAAACATTGTTATCTATTTTAGTTATATGATGTATAATTCCAAAAAATTTGTGAAAACACTATATATGACATTATTGGAACATTAAATAACCAAAACCAAGTCACACAACCTTTTTTAGAATTATCACCTTATGCTGATACACATAGAGTCTGGTCACCTGAATCCAATATATACATAAAAAACAATCACCCTAAGATGATCCATAAAAATGGAAATCCTCAACCATATGATTTCTTAGGAATAATACTATTACAAACTATAAAAAACCATATATAAGTTGTCAATAGTAATCTATGTGATTGAACCATCATAATAATCACCCTCAAAGGGTGTTCTTATTGGTAAGAAACCAACCTTACTGACCCCCATGTTTCCTAATAATCCCTTAAAAAAAAGAAATTACCACCATTATTTCCATAGGATTCCAATAACACTTAAATAGAATACAAATATACACATGTATGATTATATGACTATAATTGCAATGGGTACATATACATGAAAATATCTTAAGATATTTTTTTACACATTAATGTGTCGAGACTTAGTTTTAAGTGAAAGTAATCACACCGACAGGACTGTAACACATGGGTCATATATTCTTTATATGATGCATAAGATTACTCTATCCCATATAGTCGAGGTTATGAAATAAAATAATTGATCACAAGCCAATGGTCAAGGACATAAAAAACAATATCTCATAAACCATAAATCCCAAAACTAAAGAGCATAACATTAGGTGAACATAATATCAATGATAACATCAGAAGAAAAGGGAATCAATCCCATACCCATGGTAACATGGAATTATACTAAAAAAGGTTTTTGTGATGAACCTGTTCATATTACATCATAATCTCCAACACATTCCTTTATATCCAGTCTACTATAACCCAAGACAATAAGACAAGAAAAAAAAATCACTGAGGGAACATTGTAAATCCTTGTGTCATAATCCATTTAACTTGTTTCATTACATGGTTCTATATGTCATGTTTTGTGCCCCTCACTATATATCAGATGATGCTAACTATAAGTGCGGGAGTCAAAGATGTTACCATTGGATGTACATACCCACCTATATCATAGTGCATAATAATAAATAAATATGAAAATCATAGACATCAGAGTATGTAGGATAAATATAAAATTAATATTGAAAGAAACAAATATAAATGAGATAGATTATAAATGATATAATTTAATTGATTGAATTTCCATACCATACATACATAGCTAACTTTCCACTTGTCCAATCACATGTACATACCCAAACAAAAGGATATGAAAGATTTTATGCTCCATGAATACACTTATCCTCCCATAATCCTAATATCTTGACATCATTCGATCTGTCCTTCTTGAAAATGGTGTACCAGGACTCAAACAAACCTTTTATAAAGTAACAATGTGACAACTTATTGAGTACCCATGTGCAGTGTTTTATTAAATTGCACCTGGGAGCACAACTAAGTAGGGAACCACCAACATTGTCCCATAGTAACTGGTATATATTATGATATCTTCTTATTAAATTCTTATATGAACTATATATATAAACTGTATAACATAATAATATAAATAAAAACAATATTCACACCTTCTTTTTCATAATTTAAGAGGGTTTCTGAGCACATCATAATGATCATGCTACTATAATGTCACAAAAACCACATGGGTGTACTCATAACATAGGTCATACATAATAACAATAATTGATGCTAAATCCTAGAATCTAAACTAACCATTACTTCTTAGACTAATTATTTAATGCCTCTAGGAATGAGGATCACTTCATGGGAACCGTGATCCACACTCTACAGATTCAACACTAACATCTCCATTGATAATTAGTGGATCCTAGGGCATCACCATTAACCCCTCATTATATGACCTTAGGATTAACCATATGGTAGTACATGTGTGTTCAAGATTCCAGGTCAATTACAGGTAAGTGGGAGGGGAGGCTTAGGAAATCTTATATGTTTAAGTGAGACTAATTACTTGGTGGTCTATGAAATCAAATGGAATAACCCCAATATACCATGGTCAATGTCCATTTCATCCACTAACTCATGGAACCTCCATCAAAACATCAATGTTTTATCAACTTGATCTGGTGAGGTATCCTATAAATCAATTTATAGAATCAAACAACCTTCCATAGGATGTCCGACATCCATTCATAGTGATATATTTCAACCTAGTATCTCACACATTTTCTCAAATATTAAGAATCACAGGACTTAAAAATGGATAATTGGTATCTATATTAAAATCAAAACACTCATGAATTCACAAATGAGATCAATATATTGAAGGACCCCCTTCCATCATGGAAATTTGAACACTTGTGCCCCACATATATTTGATGTCAGATCCTAGGTACCACCTATAGGGATATGCTACTACATAAACTATATATCTAGAATCTAGCCGATCTAGGGATCCTACCTCAATATGTTGTGAGAATGAATCATGATAATATGAAAATTCTAGGGTCTCATGAACATAATCTATTTACTCTTGGGAATCCTAAATAATATCATTAGTTCCAAGACCAAGAAATGATTCCCATTTTCCTTGTAAATACCAAATCCAAATGAAAAGAAACTAATTATATAACCAAGGTTTTCCATAACACAAACACAAAAGTTTTTTGTTTCTAACCCTTCAGTTTTAAATTTCAGTTCAAGTTATAGGTGAAAAATGAAACCATATTTGCAAATATTTGTACCCACTCCCTCTTAGGGTAAATCAATTGACAAGGAACCAATTATAGTACACTCACTGACTATACATCATAAGAACACTCACATAGGTCCTTAATACCATAAATGGAATTATTTCAACACAAGACACTCTATGTAAATCATGTTCCCTAAAATAATCATAGGTTTGACTATCCATACAATCTATATGTGGGGTTTCAAAAAGAAAGTACTATATATAGAACATAACCCATATTGATCTTTAATGTATCACTTGTTCAGTCCACTCACACAACCAATCATTCATTCTTATTTTCTATACATATAGGTTATGAGAAACTAATTTCAAGGCCTTTACCATCAAAAAATGAAGTAATCAGATAGTTTAAAGGCCTATCGGAGATTTGGAACTTTATGAAACATAAGTGGGGAATTTCATTTAATAATTAGTTTTTAATTAAATAATTAAATTCACTATGTGCATGACCAAAAAATTCATGCATTATAAACAATATTAAGTTGAATATTGAAAGTATACAGAAAACCAACCTCATTTGGTGAATTTGAAAATAACTTTCAAGAGAAATAAATATCCCCCAAGTCTACTGAATGACCATCCAACCTCCCCTATGATCATTAATTACCCACTTAAGATTTTAAGCTCCTAAATCATGCTGAACATATAGAGTAAATTATTTTTAACAATTATTTTTTATTTTTTATTAAAAAACAACTTAGACTAATTCTTAATAACTCACCATATCCCTACATAAATATATAATCAATGTTGACTAGCCATGGCATGCTAGCTATGGACTCCTGACACCGATCTTGGCCAGGTCCTCAAGAATCATAACCAAACCAATCATAATTGTAATTTCATTTAATTTATAACCCTTATTTAATTTTTCATCATGAATTAAAATTCATTATTCAATGAAAAACCACTCTTGTACATCATCATAAGACTTCCAGAACATAGGTACATGAAGTCACCTTCTAAATCTGCTGACATAACTATTATATATAGGATTAATAACTATAGACCTAAATCAAAAAAATTACAAATCAACACAGTAATGTGGAGAAGAGATGGGATGGGGAATGAGAGCTTGAACCTTTAATTATAACCAAGAACTCTGAATAGGACCTCCCCAAACTAAGGGGGGACCATGGGTAGAGAGGATAATGGAGGGTTCATTAATGTGAGAGAAAAATAAGTGGGAGTGGTGGTTTCCCCATCTAATATTTCAAGGGAGAAATGAGTAACTTCCCAATATAAAAATCCCATAATCTATCTAGTGGATCAACTATAGATTTAGTGAATATAGCCACCACTTAAGAGGAACCACTAGGCCCTCAAGATTAATCCTAAGCCTCCAAATATGTCCAAAACACTTATTTTATGGTAAAAAGTCTCTCATAAACAAATTCCAAACTCATATATCAAAACCCCCATAAATAAATTTAAAAACACAATTTCCAACATGAAGTTTCCATATCTTATTGACATAAGGCCTTATATAAAATACTTGAAGCCATGTAATCATCTCATCATCATGGGATTAGCTGAAATGAAGTTGGTATCATACAATAGAAAGGAGACATACAATTAGCACCAAATTATCACATGATTATTTTATTTTAGTATTATTCCATTTTTATTTTCATTATTTTGATATGATAAGTGATATATCAATGAATAATGATGTAGTAAAATAATTTATATAATATTTTTGAAATAGATATACAATAAAAATGTCATATGTCAAAACAAGAGAAAAATAGAAATTGGGTGAAACAAAGAATGAAGTTCCACTAGAACCATGGGAGATGAATATAACTCCATTATATTTAATAAAAAATTACCTATGCTCAATGTCATAAAAGACACACAATACCAATGTTAAACAAACCATGCTATAATATTTTTTAAATATGACCATTATAACCTAACTATTAAATTTGTGATCACAAATAGTATAAAATAACTTATGAAATATATATTTATAAATTTTATAATAAATATCAATTTAATTATAAATTAATTATAGAAAATCTATCAATTTTTAGTAAAATAGTTTTATTAATTAAAATATTTTTTCTTTAAAAATGATTTCATTTTTGTTTGTGAGAAAATATTATATTTTTTTTGAAAATTATAGATTATTATTTTATAAAATGAACGTAATTTTTCAAATCATCATATCAAAATTACCTTATGGTGAAATTTTGGGATATTTTGTGAAGTAATTATTTGTTATTGAATAGTGAAAATACAGATTTCTGTAAAACATTCATTTATTTTCAATAAATTATGAAATTTAGAATGCCCATTATTCATTGAATTTGAATTAAAGAAGATTAATTATTATTTATTAATAATTTAATCAATTAATTACATTTATATCATCTTTATACTATATTTCAGTACAAGCTTATTTTTGGGTTCAAAATATTTTTTTTCTTCTGAAAACTGTTTTAAAGTGCCTAATGTTTCCCAATTTTAATTAAATAAAAAACCCATAGTGTGAAATTATTTATAAGTAATTTATTTATTGTATATACACTAATTTTAATTTTAATTCATAAAATGATGATTACTAGTCATTGGGTTAAAATAAATTCCTCTTATACTTGAGAAATGCATTTCTTGAAATAATGCTTTATCCTCACATATACAGCTTTCATTTTTAAATTAAATAGTTCCTAAATTTTTAATTAAATTTTGTAAAATGTAGTCAATATTTTTAATTAGATTAAATTATATCATTTAACAAGTTAATTTTTTTTTTTTCAAAATTAATAGGGAATATGGAAAAAATATTTTGTCACGGTGTAGCTAAAAACGGGGTTACCAAGGGATAAGATAAAATGATAAGGGTTAAAATTACCATAAAACTTATATAATTATATTTTACAGCCATATTTAGACCTTATAATTTCTATGTACTAAAAAGTTTCCATTTTACTTCATTTAGGATTGTGAAAAACATTAATACACTATTTTATTTTAAAAAAGTACAAGTGTGACACTCATGTAACTTATAAAAGGCCACATCTATCATCCCATATTCACATGTTCAAATCCCTTTATATTGGGAAATATCTAATCAAATACCATATTTACATCCCTAAACATGACCTATATCTCTTTTTATGATCATAATCCCTCAAATGAACTATTTTGGTGCTAACATAAGAAGGTTATCCAAAGAAGATGTATCCTTCTTCAATATGTTTTTTTATTTCTACTTCTACCTCCATAAAATCTTCATAAATTATGTTGATATTATAACACTAGTATATAAAATATAATTATATGTTATTATTTTAATTTAATGACCTACAACCATCTTGTCTGAAATAAAATGTGATGTGAAACCATCATTTATGTGTATGGTGGACTACAGGCTCGTGAACTGATGTAATTTGTTTTCCATAACCACCTCTTAGAGCGATAAGTATGAAAGTTGATTTAAATTATATATGTGTTATTTTAAAAATAATTATACTTTTTTAATTTTAATATCTCATATTACTTTTTACCTTCCATTCCATGGAGGATATGATAACGATGCTCATGTGTATGAAAGACAACCCCCACAAAGTAATGTGATTCATTTTTCAGTAACACATTGCATGGATAAAAATGAGGAAAATTTTAATAAATATATATGAAATATATGAAATATTTTTGATATTAATGGAATGGTTATTATTATTAAAAGATAATATATCATTTTATTTCAAAACATCCCATTCATTGAAAAATGATAATGTTTGTTCATGCATATATGTTGACTACCGACTCCATAAAGAGATGGGATTAATTTTCCATAAACACTCAAATTTATTATAAATATAATTATATTAAAAAAAATTATATGGTATTTATGATATCATTTCCATTATTAATGTATAAAATAATATATATCTTCTTTCTATAAATATAACTAAAAAATGGAAACATTACTGAATTGTACGTTTGACCTATCATCTTCATGATTGTAACACAATTCATATCCATAACCATATTTCATATACTTTTTAATTGTATAAATTATGAGTAAATATTATTAATAATTTGTGATTATTATTCAGGGTATTTGAGAATAATGACCCCAATGACCTTGGTAAACATACTAGATGTCTTTTGAAAATAAAGACAAAACGTCCTCAAAACACCTAATGTGTACATAACTAATTAACTATTTAAATGTTCAATTAAAATAAATAAGAAAAATTATTTATGTATATGTTATTAAACCTGTAAAAATTTTCAAGAAATTAAATTATTGATATATTATTATTTTACTTATGTTAATGGACATATGAGGAGAGTATGGACTCAAAGTAATGGAATTCATCTCAATTTCCTTTTGTTGAAGATATTTTCACATTATTAACATGTATTCTCCTATAAGGATCATATATATGCCCATTTAACATTTTATATAATCTATTTCCTTATTATCTTGATATTTAGTGTTTTTTTAATTTTATTCTTTCATGGGGACTATGATTGAAATGTTTTTTAATATGTAAATAGTTGTTCTTTTAATAGATTATTATTCAAAGTATTTATGTTTAAACTCTTTTTCTCCATCTCCATAATTTTAAAATAGGTTAATGGATGATTTAACATAGACATAAAATATTTATAATAGAAACTATAATCATTTTTGGAAATTATATAATAATGTTTTCAAAAGGAATCTTTTTATGTGTTTTATATATAATGTTTTAGTAAAACGAAAAATGGAATGTTCTATTTTAACATATAAAATGAAAACAAAATTTTCCCTCCATGGTAAATATTATTTTATTTTTAGATTACTTTAAAAAAAATTTATTCATAGAGAAATCCTATTTCCCATATTATGAGTATTTTTTTTATTGAAGATGTGTTTTTAAATGGGGTGGATATTTTAGTATATAGAAATGTTTTCTTATCGGTATATAGAATATATTATTAGTGAAATGTTGAAAATTGTGATTTTTCATGTCATAATTATGTTTTCGTTCTTTGAACTTAATTATAATGATCAGTGGTTCCATGATATCCCAATTAAGGATTGTTATGTTATTCAATAAGGATGGTTGGTTTCATAAAAAATAAAGTACGAGTGCGTCCATGATAACCCTCTAATGAAATCAATATAGATCGTAATTATAGGGTTATTAAATTTTTAACGGGTATATAAGTGTTATTTGAGATATCCATATAGATAATCTTACAGTATACCTTCATGTTTTATTTATGCTTACTATTGGTTTTAATGATTTATTTTATCAATATTAATATAACACTGATCATGATTATTGATTATTAAGAGTATTTAATTTGTTAATGATTTATGAAACAATTCAGTATAGGTGATACAAGTATTTTTGGGAATGAATTAACTAGTTTAATTCTAATTCAATTTGACTAAGTCATCATCCCCTTATGATCATATTTTTATCTTTAATGAAATTCAATTGCTAATGATTTTGTTTAACCTTACTAAAAATTTGAGTTCACCCTAATTATGTATCAATATAAAGAATTTATAAAGAAGGATGATAAATGAGATGAGTCTAGAATGGTGTCATATGTGAGTAATTTTTTGGGAGATGTTGAAGACAGAAAATGGAATATTAAAAGTTGGTTATATTAAGATATGGTTTTTATCATTATTAACATGTGATTTATGAATAAATGTTGATAAGAGTTTGTCCTAATTTTGAATAACTATAATACTAAAAGGTTCATAGGTTATGTAAGTGACCCAATATGTCCTTTTTAAGGTTTTTATGGAGAAACTTTAGTCACATTTATTCTTATAAATGACAAAAATAAAATATTTATGTTATATTACTAGATCTGGGAGTGTGGGATCGAAATTGTTAATGTTGTATTCAATGATTTTTTTAGATGAATTTGGAGAAAAGGTTTTTTTTCATGTGATGATTCCATAATATGCATGGATCCCATCATAGGTCTATAAGATTAATGGTGATCATATTCTCAAAGTCCTAGAAGACACTTTTGATGTTTTATGTGACAAGATCCTAAATTATTTATTAATAGTTTAAGAGACCTTTTATTAGGTTAGATATTATGTAATTATTTGGTTTAACATGATTTATTACTTAAAATCCTATGGGAAATAAATACAAGATATTGTTATGATTTCAATTTCTTAATTATCATGGGTATTATGATAATTATGGGGAAACATGTTTTATCATATATATGAACATGGTATTGAGAGGTGATTTGGTGACTATCTGATTGACACTATTTCAGAAGAAGATAGTTATATTTTGAGGCTTGAAAGCTGAATGTAATAATAAATTTTTATAAGATAAACCAAAATTTAAATTTTATGTTGATTATGTTATTTGGTATATCAATTCATTTATATATGGAATGATTTAGTTTGAAAATTAGTTATTACTATTGAATTTTAAAGATTAATATATTATTTAATCATATGAATGTTTATTAAATATGGCAATTAACATACCTTGTGATATACATTTGGGTGTTTTCTAATGTCTAAAGATAGTAGGAATATATTATAATCGATTTCTTGGTTATTTAATCCTTTAAAAGTTTATTTTAGTACTTCATGTATAAAATATGATATTATGTGTCAAATTGATTAATGAATAAAATTCAACATATCAAGTATATATATATATATATATATTATTTTGTTTTTTTGTTCGTATGAAATGAAATTCCCAAAATCAATGAAAATGAAAATTTTATCTTATTACATTCAATTATGAAAAAACATTGATACTTTTACTCCTCTTTAGTTTATGGGTTTATGGATGTTGACATTATCAGGATCGTTCACTTTTTTTGTGATCAATAACCTCTATAAACTTCCCATATATTTTGGGCATCACAATATTATTCCATATCAAAATCCTCACACACCACAAATGTTCTCATTTTTTGAAACCTTGTATGTGTTATTCTAGATAACCATCATAATTGTTTTTCTCTCTTATCATGAGGATACTTTATTAACACTTTTTTATGATGTTGGATTTCAATATAGGTATCTTAGACAGTTCAACCATTAATTACTGAGATGATGTTCAGATTTTTAGGAAACAATAATCAAAATGGGTGAGAATGAAACACCTTGGTAATTTTTAAAAAGAATATATGCTCGATATCATATAAGAAAAACAACATTTATCTTAAACAAATAATGGAATAATATCACTTTAAACATGATTGTTAAAAAATTATTGTTAAATTAGAAGCTATTAAAAGTATTGACTAAATTATAAAATATTTATATAATTTAATACTCAATATAAATTTATTGATAAATTTATAGAAATTAATTAATCAATTTTTAGTGAATTTATTTAATTTATTACGAATATTTTTTCAATAAAAATGATTTTTATTTCTTTATTTGAGAAAATATTGTAATTAATTTTTAGAATTTTTTTATTAGATAAAATAAATTTTTAAAATCATCATATCAAAATTATATTAAGTTAAATTTATGGGAATTTTCCAAAAATATTGATTTTTCATAGAATATTAAAAAATAATAATTTTTGTAAAACAATCTTTTAGTCCAAAAAATGGAATAATTTTAAAAAAAATTATTCATTTAATTTGAATCCAATTAAAATACATATTTTTATTAATATCTAATCCTATTAATTAAATTTTAATAATATTTATAATATAATTTAGTATAAGTTTATTTTTGGATTCA
Organism: Viscum album; assembly: GCA_963277665.1. NCBI lineage: Eukaryota > Viridiplantae > Streptophyta > Magnoliopsida > Santalales > Viscaceae > Viscum > Viscum album. The sequence goes on from OY728161.1 coordinate 1,606,845,672, forward strand.
AAAATGTGTTTTACCTTAAAACTATTTTATTATGTATAATGATTATCTATTTTATTAAATAAAAAAACATAAATTGGAATTAATTAAATTAAATTTATTTAATTTATATAAATAAATAATAATTTAAATTCTGAAAATAAAGATTAATGGTCATAGATTCCATATAAAAAGATTCTACAAGGAACCACTCCCGAGGAGGAAAGAGCAGGGCACATCCATGAGAGTAGGGCTAAATGGAATTTGGAAGAATGAGAGGGTATGGAATTTTCCAGCGGTACTGCGCTTGTGCACCCCTACACATGGACATTCTATCCAAACAATCATGAAAAGGTGGAGAGATGATCACAATGCAGATGCTGGGGAGGAGCAGTTTCAAGTAGTCAATGTCTGTATGATTTCCTTAAGACCTACGGGTCATGTAATGTCTCCAAGCCTACGGGAAATGTAATTCCTAAGCCTACGGGCCTTGTAAGGGTTCCCCCTCATCCCTTGAAAGGGGGGTTATCAGAAAATCAATAAAAAAGAAGGCCTTTGGGCCATTCAGTCATAGATTCCATATAAAACTATCTTATACTTGAATAATACATTTCTTGAAATGGATAAATCAATACCTTAAAAAAATGGATCCGTAAGTACCTTACAAAATTAAAAAAATTAATTAAATTTCCTTTACCTAGATACCTTAGTGTGATAATAAATCTGTCCAAATGAGTCAATTGGTTATGGTCTATGGAGGTTGTCAAAAGAAGAGGAATCATGCACAACTAAGAATTTTTATTTTATTTCTTCTTCCATATCTTTCAAATATTTAAAAATTATATTAGTTTAATAACTAAAATTTATCCCATATAATAATATTTTATTATTTTAATTTAGAATACTAAATCCATTCCCACTTCCATCAAATTGGAACCAAAACCATCATTCACATGTACAACTGGAAATCACCCCATAAATCGATGTAATCGGTTTTTTCTTCACCTCCTCTTACTAATAGTTACGATGATGTAATTATATATATATATATATATATTATTTTTAAAATAATTATACAAATTTAATTTTTATATCACATATAACTTCTTTATTTCCATTTCATGGGATATTTGATAAGGTCGCTCATGTGTGTGACAGAATACCTCCTCGTGAAGAGATGTAATTAAATTTTTAGTGATGTTTTAAATAGAAGGTAATAAGGATAATGTTAATATATATATATATATATGATTTATATGATTTAATAAAAAATATTATTTAAATATGTATACTTATGAAAATATAATATATCATTAAAATTCTTACCTTTACTCTCATTAAAAAATGACAACATCATTTGTGTATATGTTTGGACTACTTATTACATGAAGATATGTGATTATTTTTTCATCAAAACATCACATGGATGATATATATCTGAATATGTTATTAAATAACATGTCATTTATAATATTATTTTAATTATTTAAATATATTAATATATATATTCATTCCATAATGATTATTAAAATCGCAACATAATAATTCATACGTATGACCTATCATATCCATGATTGCAATGATGTTAATTTTTCATAACTATATTTAATAACTAGTTTTAAAATTATTAAAAATGAATAAATATGATTTATATTTCATGATTATTATTCTGGTGATTTTGAAATAATGATGCATTTTACCACATTCAATATATAGAATCTGTTCTACAAATTTGGACAGAACATCCTCAAAACATATAATATGGAATTAACTAATTTAATATATAAATATTTCATTAAAATAAATAGAGTTAATTATATATATTTAAGGTATTTTACTTGGAACATTCTTTATAAAATAAAATAATTGATAAGAGCATATTTTATAGGTATTAAATGACATACATGGAAATTATGGACTTGAGGTAAGGAACTTTATCTCATATTATTTTCGTTGAGGATTATTTTGATGACATAAACCTATATTACTTTATGAGGTTTATATATAGAACCATTTTACTTTTTATCATTTATTTATATATTCTCCTGATATTTATAGTTATATTTATTTTGTTTCTTTCATGAGGATTATGATTCCAATGGTGTCCAAAGTGAGAAGGGAAATTAAAAAAAACATCTTTTATAGGTTTTAATCACTTTTTAGTCTATATACATATTTATAAAACTGTTTTATTGATTATATATATATATTAGAAAAGAAAATTTATATCTCATTTGACTTTATTTATAATGGTTTTTAAAAGTTATATTGTTAAATGTTTAATATAGAATGTTTTGAAAATATACAGAATAGATGTTTTATATCAATGTATTAAGTAACGACATTCCACACACCTATAACTATTAATTTATGTTTGTATTAACTTATAATATTTACTTTTTTATTCAAATAGAAACCCTCCTTCCCCATTTCTGGGTATTTTGGTATTTTAAATGGGTATATAAATGGTATGGATATTTCAATACATAGAAATGTTTTCTTATGGGTCAAAAGAATATTTTATGAGTGAAATTTTGAAAACTATAACATTTTTTTAGGATTATATATAGAATCTTGGTAATTAATTATGATGATGAGATTTACTATGATAAACCAAATATGGGTGGTTATGTTATTAAAAAATTATGGGTTCGTATATTATAAACCAACAATGGTTTATTCTTTGAAATCCTTCTAGTGTATTAGGTATGGAAGTCAAAAGTAGGTTTATTCCATTTATAAGGCTTAATTAATGGTTCTATTAGGTTTATTCCATTTTTTTCTATAAAACACTCTCTCTATATCCTTACCATGGTTCTTAGATCTCTGAATGAGCTCACCCAAGAATTAAGAAGCACCCACTCAAGGTAAGGGAGCCTCTTCTCCTAAATACTCTAGCAACATATTTTTGTTATGCTATTTGATTTATAATTTATAAAGTTGGGATATTTTTTTAGAAAAAAATATTATATTCTTTTTTATTAAAATTTCTTTCTATAAACCCTATACCTCTCATTAACTACTTTTATAATCCTTTATGTATTGCAATTATAATACAGAAATTATCCTGCAATTTTCCATGCCATACATTGGTGTAGTAAATACCTACCCTGATATATAATGAATGGTGTTAAAATAGATGTATCTATCTTAAATTTAATGTGTATTTAAAAATATATAACCCACATTTGGTTTAAATTTATCAACGATGTCGTTATGTTATATGACCTATGTGGTGCATGATCCCGAAATTACATAGACCTCAAAATGCATTTGGTACTATTTTTATCTCATAATATTAAATTTATGGTGCATTGTAGATTACAATATGGACACTATGTTATCATTTCATGGTGGTAATCCTCGACTTACATTTATGATGTCATGAATTATGTGATTTCCACATTCCCTTGTTGTGTTTATGTAATAATTTTGTATCATGTGTCATTGTTCAAGGTTATGATTCTCAACCCTCAAATGTCACCTAGGTATGCCTCTAGGATGACATGGACTACTTTACCTTTTTTTATAAATTTTTTATTTTCATAATGGAATTTATAGATAACCCATTTCTTATGTATGCCCCCGGGTTATCCAATGCAGTTTCAGAAGAATAAAGATAATATAAGGGATTGTTTTAGAGTTTATGTGATGGTAATTAATTACATGTTATTATGTTATTCACATAACTAACCAAATAAACTAGGCGTCATGATCTTCTAGAGTATTATTAATAATATAATTTTTTAATAATTCATTATTTAATGTGTACTAAATCATGGGTATCATTATTGGTATTAGAGAAAGGTCAACTTATTTTTCAGGATTATATTTAGAAAATCTAGTCAAATACCCTATGATAAAAATAAAAATAGGAAATATAACCTAAATTTTTTTAATGAATATAGTAACTGGATTCCATGAAAATGAATCCATGTATGAATTATACAAGGTTATTTAGATATAGAACAACTTTATATGGCGATAATAACCTCGTAAAGTTTGCATTTATCTAGTATCGATTAACAATTTGTGCATGAAAATTAGCTTTACTACACACCTAGTTTGACACTACTAGGAGATATTATTAGGTTAACTCAAAATATCCTTATGAACAAATATTAATGAAAAAAACTCCCATAAGATTTTATGATAGGAAATAGATCATGGTTAATATAGATTAATTACTTGAATTTAATAGATTACACAATATATTTTATTTATTAGTTATCCCTTTTCTTGTAAACTATTTCCAATTTATTTGACTAATAATTAAAAAGTAATAACCCCAAATATTCACTTATTTATAGTGAAATTGATGGAAATATAAGAAATTTATACAACAACCAATGTGATGAGAAATTTAATGGCTTCCCAAATGATATTCCCATGTTGACGGGAGTAGGGGATGAGATCTTCATGATAATAGTTTCATAAATAACTCATAATTTTAATAGAAACCTAAATCATGTGGAATGTATAAATCCCCTATATAAATAAAAAGTGATAGCTGAGGAAATTATGATTCAAAGTCCTAAAAAATTCATTAGGTCTTTAAATCCATTAATCATAGTGAACTGGATCAGCTTCATTGAGAAGATATTTTGTATCTATAAATTATCTAATATTGAGAATGTCATGATAGATATATATATCATATAAATATTTAATCTTATCTAATGTTGGAATTTGTAAAAAAATACAATGCTCGGGAAGGAGATCAAAGTGATGGAGTGAAAGGAATGCTGTAATATTTTTTTGATAACTATTTTCTTCACACTCGTTGATATAAAATGGATAGTGGATAATTTATCTTCAAGAAAAAGGATGTTTAATCCATTGGGATGTTTGAGGGAAACCTCACCAGACTTTCATGATACAAATTCAGATTTTTAATGACCCTCAAAAATAATTTTGACAACTAATTTCATGGGATAATCGTGAGTCCGTGAAGAGTATTTACTTTTCAGGACATCGATATATATAACTATGTTGTTGGATGATCCCTCGATGACAAAATGGATATCAATGAATTTCAAGGCACTAAAAGAGAAAAAAAGATGAAAATGGAGTTTAATTGTGGTTGTATAATAGATAAATATAATGGTGGACTAAAATAATAACATCCTACTTGTAAAAGGTGTATGAAGAAACATCTCAGGATTTTATTGAAAGGGACACATAAATGTTTTAGGTGTGGGAAGTAAGGGAAATTTTCTAGTGATTGCTGATACTGGAAAACCAAAAATATGATGGAATAAAGGAATACCCTAGTCAACACTCATTATATCATCAAATGTTTCAATAGCAATGAACTTTGACACTATGTAAATGAATTTTTTAATACAGGGGTTTCTGATGACAATTGGTGATAAAAACATCCAAGGCATAAAGATCATGTTAGAGCATATCTTATCACGACCGTTGAGGCGAATCAAAATAATTCGGTGGCAGTATGTAAACTATTTATTCATTCATAGTTAGTGATCAAATTATTTTTTTATGGATATATGCATTATTTTATATAATTAATAATTAGTAGAAATATTAAAACCCCCCTCTAAATAAGGAATTTTACTTAGCAGTGAAAAGAAAAATTTGGGAATCTTTAAATCGCATGTAAATAACTACTTCTTTATATGTATTTTTGGGTTTAACCACTTAGGGAGCCTTGTGATTCTACCCTTACTGGAATACATTGTTATTCTATGAATGGATTGTGTTTCTTTCTATATATTACCAACACCAATTTTTATGGGAATGAAATCACCCTAATATCGTAAATAACCCTCTGATTCTATACAAGTGAAGTGAGGAGGATAAATCTTCTTTGGTTATAACATTTCAATATTGGATTTTATTTCCATAATGATTAATTTTATCTACCTACAAATATTGAGACAATATAAAACATCATCCTTGATGACATTACCATTTAAGGGAATTCAATTAAGTGTTTTGTGAATATTTATTTGGTCCTCATCCTATCTGTGAGGTTGGTATGTCAATAGAAATCATACTAGGAGATTTTAAAATATTCAAGACACCATATAGAATGGTAATTATTGAAAAAATAGAGTTGAAAAAATAATTATAGTTGAATTTTAAAAATGTTTTTATATTCCCATTTAATTCACCATGGGGTGCACCATTCCTCTTCATCAAGAAGAAGAATGGGTCAATATACCTTAACATTGATTATAATGAGATCAATAATATCATGATAGAGAAAAATTATCCTCTCCCATGGATTGATGACTTATTTGATTAGTTACATGGAGCCTATTTCATCTCTAAGGTAGATCATTTGTCGAGATAATATTGAGTAAAGGTCAAGAAAGCGGATATCCCAAAATCTATTTTTCATACTAGTTACAGGTAGTATGAGGTTATAGTGAAAACATTTGTAGTCACTAATGGTCTATCAATATTCATGGACTCTATGAATAAATATCTTAGGTATTAACCTGTAATATTTGTGGTAGTCTTTGTAGATTATGTTCTTATCTACTTCAAAACCATACAGTGTCATGGACACCATTTAAATATTATAATGACGACCTTGTGGAAGGAAAATATATATGGAAATTACATTAAATGTGAGTTTCAGTTGGAAAAATTAAATATCATGGGGAATGTTATTAAAAAAAATGGTATATATATGGATCCAAATCGAATATAGGCAATCTAAGTATGGTAAAGATCTTGATTTTTGATTTATTTTTATAGTTTTCATGTATTAGCTGGGTACTATCATAGATTTGTAAGAAACTTCTCCCAGTTTTCACACCTAATAAAAATAGATCACTCATAAGGGAGTCATGTCTATTAGAGATAATTAATGTGAAAAGGTTTCTAAGAGATTAAGTAGAGTCTAATCACTATATCATACTCACATTACCCACTAGTGAGGAAATATTTTTGATCAAAAATAATTTATCCAGAATGAAATTGGGCTGCATACTTATGCATGATGACAAAGGTATATCCTATGCCTAACAATAATTAGATATCGAAGAGTATACTTATCAAATGTATAATCTATAATTGGCATCTATGATATTTTTAATGAACATTGTGAGACAATATCTCTATGAATAAATGTTCGACACATATAAATATCATAAAATCATTAATTACATATTCACAAAAAGGCTAATAACATGACCCATTAATGGTGGTTAGAATTGATCAAGGAATTACATTGTTCAATCCACTATCATATAGGAAAAAAATGTATTGATATATTCCCTTAATGGAATGGATATGACAAGCCTATACATGATGGGGACTGAAAGGGATCAACTCTTCTTGGATATAAATAGTATGGATATTTGAATAATAAAAATAATATATTTATCCTAACATGCTCAAATAAATTCTTAATCATCTATTCATTGGTGGATCAAGAATTCCACGAAATATGATGACTTCCTATAATAAAATATAGTGAATATTATGGTGTTGAAATTTGATGAAGATGTATTTATAAGTATTACACCCATATATATGTACCAAAAAAACAAGAAATAAATAGGGAACATCTTGATGATGTGAAAAACTCATCATTCTCTTTTCATTTAGGAAGCACTCTAATGTATTGATAATTGAAACAAAATTCCCGATGGGATAACATGTAGAGGCATATTATGAGATTTGTATCTTGATTATTGGTATGAAAACAAGTCAAGGATGAATGATATATTTCTTAGGTCATAATATAACCATTTCCCATACCAGTATGGATATGTGAAACATAACTGTTTATTTTTTCAAATGTCTCTATGGATAACCTAAAGAAAATATTTCCATCTTAGTAGTGGTTGATAAATATACCATAATAGAACATTTCATTCATATCATAGAATATTTAAATATTAAACTATTATTTATGATATACATAAGGGATGTAGTAAGGCATAAGGTTGTTTCCCCAAATATTATATAGGATTGAGATCCGAGGATTATCTCAAGGTTTTAGTGAATCCTTCAGCAGAAATTAGGTATTGAAATATGCATCAGAACTTATTATCAACCTCATATGTATGGTTATTCTGAAAGGTACTTCGAAAAAATAATGAATATATTGATACCATGTTCAATGTATTTACAAGGATTTTGGGACCAACACCTTCCTATAGTGGAGTTCACATATAATAACCGTTTATATTCTCGAATTAAAATACAACCCTATGAGGCTCTATTTCGGAAGAGGTTTCTTAATCAAACTTATTATGATATATATGGAGAGAATAATACGATGGATCCAAATATAATCCAATAAATGATAGATAATTTTCATACCATTCATAACTATATGAAATCAAAAAATAATAATAAAAAACATTATATTGTCCATCATGTAAAGTATATGGAGGTTGGGGTTATGGATAAATTGTTCATTCATATATCACTATGGAAGAAAGTCATGAGGTTTGGAAATTAGAAAACACTTGGAAGAAGATACATCGATCCCTTTAAGTTCCTACACCATAATTGGAGTAATGAAAATTATACAAGCACTCCCCGTTATCCTATCTCAAGTACGTGATGTGTTACATGTATCCCTCTTAATGAAGCACATAATAGAACCCTCACATATACTGAATCTATAAATGGTATTGTTTGAAAATGATTTTTCATATTATAAGTATCTATGGAAAATATTATCACATGGAGTTAATGTTCTACGAAACAAGAAAACTCTTGGGGTTAAAGTGTTGTGGTAGAATTACATGTTTTATGAAGAAACATGAGATATAACAGAGATGATGAAACATAAGTACACTAATCTATTTTATTATATGAAATGAAAATTTTGAGAGTGAAATTTCTAGGGGGGAATAATGTAATGGCATGAATATGTATAGATTTAATTCACATTTAAATGGGTGAATTCCTTATTAATAAATGATTTTCTTTAAAACAAATACACTAATTTAGTTAATTTAGACCTTTATATGGCCTATAAAATATAAAATACTGTTAAGAATTATAATAAATGATATTAAAAAATTATTATAATCATTAGGGTTAATATATTAAGGGTTAGGTAAATTTCATTAGACATAATCAAAATAAGTTATGGACCTAACCAGTAGGATTGTACCAAATGAAGCCCATTGATCTTAGCTTTAGATTTAGAAAACATCAATTTGATATTCCCTCAACCATGCAATTTATAATATTAAATATCCAAATAATGAGAATAATAGTTTATTTTAGATATTCAAACACATTGAGATAATAACTGTCACATCCATGACTTATTTTAAATGTATTTTTCATTTAATTTCCATTCTTTCTTTGTTTTGGGGGTTTTCCATTCATTTTGGTGGAAATGGAGGGTTTTCAAATTTTGGGCCAAACTGTGAGCCCAATTCTGGATTAAAAAATAAATTTTATTTCTTATATAAATATTTCATTTGTTAACATTTTTCATCCATTCGACTTCCCACATTTCCTCCTATGACCTATCCAAATCTCGATTTCCATTTGGACCCTTTTTGAACCCATTATCATTTTGGGTTTGAGTGAATTATTTTGGAATTGGGCCAACCCGTGAGTCGTTTCCACTTTTATATTGTTTTTTAAGTCTTTAATAACATATTCATTTTTTACTGTATTCCCGTGATTCCACCTCCCACCTGAATACAAAATCCCAATACTCACCCCCATTATTCATGTTTCCACTTTGGACCTCATTTGCCTCACAGAGTAGGGAAAATATTCTTTGGGTTCCTCAAATCGTCCAGATTTGAGAAGTTAAGCTGATTCTTTCATAAATATTTTAATTTTCATTCTTTTCCCCCCATTCCAGTCCCCACATGACATTATCATCCCCATTAGAGCCTCCATTTCAGGTTTTTTTGCATGGAGATTCAAATTTTGGTTTATTTGGTCTGTTTGATTCAAGATGTTTCGAGTAAGTGTTTCTTTCCATGATTTCTTCCCCTTCCTTAGGGTTTCATTGACCCTTTCATAAAGTTCCTCATGTCCATAAGTTGAGGTTAAAACCTAGTGTTTGATTTGGTGTCTTATTTGTCAAATATTGTGCTCTATGTATGGATTTATCTTCCTTGAGGTGTGGCGGTGGTGTAGTTGATGTTTCACATCAAGTTATGAGGGATTCAACACTTTCGGTAGGTTGTTCCATGTGTAAAAAATTATGGATGAGTTATCTTGTTGTATGTACACATTTTTCATATTCCTCATATTTTGGGTGTGGTGCTAAAACTGTTTATGATTGATTTGTTTAAGTGTTTAATTTTATAGTTGCATTTTTACTTGAAATTGGGTGTTTTCATGTGTTACTCGTGGGGTTTTATCTGGGTGCATTTTATAACATATGGAATTGTTTTACTAAATAATGTTTGGCCTCCCAATAATGGTTTGGTAATGTATCAGTGTCATGCGGGCCAAAAAATAGGGGTTTTAATAGGTTTTATGTGTAAAACATTGTTGTACATCTTGAGAGCATTTTATGAAAATGTGTGTTTTCATTTGGATCTTTTGTAGTATTATTCAAGGTGATTTTATAAATCATGAAAGTGGTTTTATAAATGTCTCTAGGAATTATAATTATGTTTTTGATAGGAATTAGTATGTTTTTTGGTCTCAAATGGGGTTTGATAATGGGTTTTGTGTGCAAGACATATTTACACCACTTGGGTTATTTTTATGAAAATTGTAAATGCTTTAGTTGGTTAAAAAAGTGGGAAAAGGGTGAATATGTAATATTAGGTATGTGTGTTCACCTATTATGGAGTTTTTAATGGTTATGTGATGCGTTAATATTTGAAACATTTTTAGAATGTTTTATAAATTTCTAAAATGTTTTATTAAATTGTGATGTTGGAGCGAAACTTGTTTGTGGGATGTTACGTGTATGTTTGATGATAAAATGATTTTGAAGGTAAAAGGGGTATTATTTAACAAGTGTGTGGACTTTAATGAGAGTTGTAATATATTTGAATGGTTTTATAAAATTGTTTAATGGATTTGTGGAAGTGTTAAAGAAATGTGAAAAGTGTTATGGGCTATTTTGGTGTGAGTCAGATTTCAAAATCAATTTGAATAAAAATTGGAATTTTGTTACATGTGTTGTATACAAGTGGGATGTTAGGTGAATTGATGATATAGAAATGATATTTTAATTTTAAAAGTATATTCATTGACTTATTTAACTTGTTTGAGCACAAAGGGAACACCCATGTATCTAGGTTGGTGGAAGTGTACTAGTATGCTAGTGAATCCATGGGGTTTGGCCTCAGTTTCACATTGCAATATTGAAGCTTACAACTCTAACTAAACTATTATGATGATGACTGGGGACCACTAGATTATAGTTATGTTCCCTACTATTGGCTCGTGCACAAGAAAAGATATTTGTGATGGTTACTCTCACTGAGATACGAGGTACCTGGGACCCAGAGCTGGCTAGTGCCTCGGGGTTATTTCCCACTGCTTGTGATCACCAGATATTTTGTGCTTACCGTCGGCATACGGTATGAGTTGCTGGAAAAATTCAGTAGCTTTGGTATTTATTTTAAATGTTTTTATTCTTTAAATAAGCCCACCTGAAACTATTTTTTTAATGTTTTAAATTTTAGAAATTGTAACTAGCATTTCATGTTTTTGAAAACATGCATGCTTTTCATGTTTAAATGTTTATCCCATGGAATCTAATAGTGGTGGTATCCTATTGGGTTTTGGATCACACCCTACTTACACCTTTGGATGTAAGTAGACTTGGTTATTTTTTTTGTCACAGTTTGAGTACAGTTTTTAGTTCCAGTGGTTCGGGTTTCTAGAAGGTCCTTGGTGGTGAAGTCTTGTGGAGATGGCTTGAGGGTGGTGCCCCTAGCCATGTGGGTTCTTGGGATGTTACCTTTTGGTTTTGTGCCTTTGTTATAATCTAGTTGATTTATTTTAAAATATGCAATTCAGTTCTGATTTTTTTTGTAAAATATTGTTTGGATTGAAAAATCTTGATTTGTTTTGTTGGATTCTTTTGTTGTTTTAAGTTTATAAACTCAGGTAAATCGTTCCCAATTTTCATTTTATGATACCCAGGAACTTGTGCCAGCCAGTGGGGATCCGGAACTCCCTTTGATACCATTGTGTTACGAACCGAATCTGGTCTCCGCCAAAATCGGCACCAAACCCAGTCTGTGACTAGGTCATTTTTTACTGTATTCCCATTCTTACACCTCCCACCTGAAGCCAAAATCCCGATCCTCACCCCCATTATTCATTTTTTCTCTTTGGACCTCATTTGACTCGCGGGGTAGGGAAAATCTTTTTAGGGTTCCTAAAATCGTCCATATTTTTGAAGGTAAGTTGATTCTTTCATAAATATTTTAATTTTCACTCTTTTGCCCCAATTCCAGTCCCCACGTGACCTTCTCATCCCCATTAGAACCTCCATATCAGGTTTTGTTTCTTGGAGATTTAAATTTTGGTGTATTTGGATTGTTTTATTCAATATGTTTCAAGTAAGTGTTTCTTTCCTTGATTTCTTCCCCTTCCTTAGTGTTTCATTCACCCTTTCTAGAAGTTCCTCATGTCCATAAGTTGAGTTTCAAACCTAGGGTTTAATTTGGTGTTTTTTTGTCAAATATTGTGCTCTATGGCTGGATTTATCTTCCTCGAGGTGCGGTGGCGGTGCGGTTGATGTTTCACACCAACTTATGAGGGATTCAACATTTTTGGTAGGTGGTTCCATGTGTAAACAATTATTTATGAGTTATCCTGCTGTATTTACTCATTTATAATATTCCTCATATGTTGGGTGTGGTTTGAAAACTATTTATGATTGATTTTTTTAAGTGTTTAATTTTATAGTTGCATTTTTACTTGAAATTGGGTGTTTTCATGTGTTACTCATAGGGTATTATTTGGGTGTATTTTATAACATATGGAATTGGTTTACTAAATCCTGTTTGGCCGGAAAATTCTGGTTTGGTAATGTATTAGTTTCATGTGGGACTAAAATGAGGGTTTTGAATAGGTTTTATGTGTAAAACATTGTTATACTTCTTGAGAGCATTTTAGGAAAATGTGTGTTTTCATTTGGATCTTTTGTAGTATTATTCAAGGTGATTTTATAAAACATGAAAGTGGTTTTATAAATGTCTCTAGGAATTACAATTATGTTTTTGGTAGGAATTGGTATGGTTTTTGGTCTTAAATGGGGTTTGATAATGGGTTTTGTGTGCAAGACATATTTACACCACTTGAGTTCTTTTCATGAAAATTGTAAATGTTTTAGTTGGTTAAAAAAAAGTAGGAAAAGGGAAAATATGAACTATTTGATATGTGTGTTCACCTATTATAGAGTTTTTAATGGTGAATTGATGTTTTAATATGTCTAAAATTTTTAGAATGTTTTATAAATTTCTTAAATGTTTTATTAATTTGTGATGTTGGAGCGAAACTTGTTTGTGGGTTTTTTCGTGTATGTTTGATGATAAAATGATTTTTATTGTAAAAGAGTATTATGTAACAAGTGAGTGGGATGTTATGAGAGTTGTAATATATTGGACTGGTTTTATAAAATTTTTTAATGGATTTGTGGAAGTGTTAAAGAAATGTGAAAAGAGTTGTGGGCTATTTTGGTGCGAGCTGAATTTCAAAATCAATTTGAATGAAAAGTGGAACTTTGTGACTTTTTTTGTATACATGTGGGCTATTTGGTGAATTTATGATATGGAAATGTTATTTTCATTTGAAAAGTATATTCATTGACTTGTTAAACTTGTTTGATCATAAAGGAAAAACTCGGGCATCTAGGTGGGTGGACGTGCACTAGTATGCTAGTGAATCCGTGGGGTTTGGCCTTAGTTTTACTTAGTAAGATTGACGATTACAACTCTAAATAAACTATGAAGATGATTATTGGGGAACACTAGGTTATGAGTATGTTCCATACTAGTGGCTCATGCACGAGAACATATATTTTTTATGGTTACTCTCACCGAGATACGAGGTACTTGGGACCCACAGTTAGCTAGTGCATCGAGGTTATTTCACATTGCATGTGCTCACTAGATATTTTGTTCTTACCGTCGGTATACAGTATGAGTGGCTGGAAAAATTCAGTAGCTTTGGTATTTATTTTAAAATTATTTATTCTTTAAATTTTCCCACCTGAAACTGTTTGTATTTAATGTTGCATCTTTTAGAAATTGTAACTAGTATTTCATGTTTTTGAAAACTATCATGCTTTTAATATTTAAATGTTTTCACATGGAATCTATTAGTGGTGGTATCCTATTGGGTTTTGGATCACACCCAACTTACACCCTTGGGTGTAAGTAGACTGGATTTTTTTTGTTATCGCTGGTTGGGTACAGTTTTTAGTTTCAGTGGTTCGGGATTCTAGCAGGTCCATGGTGGTGAAGTCTTGTGGAGATGGCTTGAGTGAGGTTCCCCTTTACATGAGTGTTCTTGGGATGTTAACTTTTGGTTTTGTACCTTTATTAAAGTTGTGTTGAGTTATTTTAAAATATGCAATTTAGTTCTGATTTTTTTGTAAAATATTGTTTGGATTGGAAAATCCAGATTTGTTTTATTGGATTATTTTGTTGTTTTAAGTTTATAAACTTGGGTAAATCGTTCCCAATTTTCATTTAATGATACTCATGCACTTGCGCCAGTCCGCGGGGATCAGGAACGCCCTTTGATACCATTTTTTCACGAACCAAATCTGATCGCCGCCAAAACTGGCACCAAACCCAGCACATGACTAGGTCATTTTTTATTGTACTCCTGTGATTATACCACCCAACTAAAGCCAAAATCCCGACCCTCACCCCCATTATTCATTTTTCCCCTTTGGACCTCATTTGCCTCACGAAGAAGGGTGAATCTTCTTAGGGTTCCTCAAATCGTCCAGATTTGAGAAGTTAAGTTTATTCTTTCATAATTCTTTTAATTTTCTCTCTTTCTCCCCCATTTCAGTCTCGACATGACCTTGTTATCCCCATTAGATCCTCCATATCAAGTTTGGTTACATGGAGATTCAAATTTTGGTGTATTTTGTTCGTTTGATTCAAGATGTTTCAAGCAAGTGTTTCTTTCCTTGATTTCATCCCCTTTGGGTTCTTTTCACCCTTTCTTGAAGTTACTCATGTCTAGAAGTTGAGGTTCGAACCTAGGGTTTTATTTGGTGTTTTTTTTTTCAAATATTGTGCTTTAGGGATGGATTTATCTTCCTTGAGGTGCGACAGTGGTGTGGTTGATGTTTCTCACCAAGTTATGAGGGATTCGACACTTTCGGTAGGTTGTTCCATGTGTAAAAAATTATTGATAAGTTAGCTTGATATATTTACTCATTTTTCATATATCCAGTATAAACATGCATGTGTAATATTACATAACATTTAGAGGAAAGAAATGAAATGCATCGTTCATGGAGACGGTAAGTCGTACGTACGCATGAACGTAACTTACATTTCATTTTTTTTGTATTTAATGGAATGAAATAATAATGATATTAAGGTATATTATAATTCCATTAGGATATCATATGTATTACCATTAACACCATCCTTTATACATCCCATATATGGAATTAACGAATAAAATCACTTTGAGGGGCGGTTGTCCGCACTTCCTAAAATGATGATATCACGTTTACCCATAATGGAAAGCATAAAAGTATTCCATAAATGAAAAATAAAAAAGTATATGGAAAATATAAACATAATATGTATCATATATAAATATAGTGACATCTTAATGGCCACCATGAAAGGTTTTAGAATAATATTGAACAATCATCGTTTCGTGGGGCAGAAATTCGCCATCCACAGAAACAGTATGTTCTTTAACCATTAGACGGGAGTGTGTGTAAGTGTAAATCAAATACTTCTCATAAAAAATCCTAGTATATTGGATATACTGGTGTTTTTACAAAAGAAAAGAATAAAAAGAGTTTAGGGGGTTTGAGAAGAAAAATAAAACAAAAGAACATTAGAGAAGACATTACATTTAAATCGGGTAACTCCCTTTGGTTTGAACAAAAAAGTTTTCTTGAAGAGCTTTCTGCCTAACGTAAGGATTATAGGATGAGGAGAGGGATGTGGAGAGATAAAATGAGCAGAGTTTTGTCAAGCCAAATGTAACATCCCAAGTAAGTAATGAATAATAGATATTTTTATCTATGTCGATTAATGATTAAGATAGTGTTATAGAGGCTTAAAATGAAAATAAATACAATCTTATGCATGAAATACACTAATATTCTTAAAAGATTGTTTTAGTGCCTTTTGATGGCAAACCATTTTTGAATCTATATTTCAACAATTTTATAAACTATGTTTGTCAAAATAAACCTATTCTATATGATTGGGACATCAAAATTTACCTTGTGTGAATTTTTGGTATTTTTCTGACAATGTTCATTTTTTAATGAATAGTGAAAAATACTGCATTTTACATCAAAACAGCTTTTTAATCTAATTTATTTATATGATTAGATTATGTTTTGAATTGGTTTTAAAGTGAAATTAGAATATATTTTTACCATTTTATCCAATGGTGGTCATTGGAATCAATTTCACTTTGAAATTAGACTTAAACTGGTGTCAATCTTTTGATACTTATTGTTTTGTAAAAACACGCTATTTGCTCTGGCAGCGGGAATTAATTATTAAATTAATTAATGTGACTTATATGATTTTAATTTTGTAAAATAGACTTCATTTTTGAATTCGTAATATCAAATATAGCTTAGGGTGAATTTTTGGTAATTTTCCGAAAAACTTCAATTTTTGATGAATAGTGAAACCACTAAGTGGTAATCAAGCAAACTGATTTTTCAGTTAAATGAAAGTTTACCACTAATGTGTATTGAATTTTGAAAATCCGACATACATGGTTGTCATTAAGAAGTAAAATGTGGTTTAATGGGATTAAAATAATTTTTTGGTGAATAGTAACTTATTAAGTTCTTAATCGTGATTAGTGGTAATTAGGGTAGTTTAAGGTATAAATAATGCTTTAATAATAGGAAATGACCTAGACACATGTCCCAACCATATTTTTTGTGTCATGTCCGACCAAGACAAGCCATGGGTCAACTTGGGGACCCCATGGAGACACTTTGGTTTGGAAATGACATAAATAACTTTTTATTAAATGTTAAAGTAAAAATAACACAAACAAGAAATGTTTTACGAAAACAATTTTTAAATGGGGTTATAAAGATCAGATTTTTGATTATAAATAGTAATTGGAAAGATAAAAATCTTTCCTACATCATAGTATTTTATTTTATTATTTTGAGACATTAAATAAATTAAATTATTTATGACATAATAATGATGCAGCGATGACATCATTATTTGACGATTTAAATAAAATGGAAAGATAATGTAAAATCTATGAACTACACATGTCCAAAACCAATTGTATGAGTGGATTTCGAACCCTTATCACCTTAGCCACGAATTCTATCAATGTGGGACCTTTTAAAACCGAAACACATTTTCAAATAAAGTAATATTTCTTTACTTTCCAAAAGTGCCCCTCCTCCCCTCTTATAAAAGGCCCCCACCTCTACCTCATTTCAGACACTCCTCAAGCCTTTGGCTCGGCCAAACCCTGCCCATTTACTCTATCCAAATCCCTCTCCTCATCCTAGAGGATTCCCTTTGGGAAGAATCCTTTCAAAGGAAGCCTTTAGGCTCAAATCAAAAGGAGTTACACTTTTTAAGGTAATTCATTCTCTCATGTTCATTTGTTTTATTTTGCTTCTCCAACCCCCTAAACTCTTTTTATTTACTTCTTTTGTAACAAAACCAGTATATTCAATATACTAGGATGTTGTTATAATATTTATTTGAGCTAAACTCTCACACAACTACATCAAATGGTTAGGTTTCCGTGGATGGCGAAATTCTGCCTCCCGAAACGATGATTGTTCAATACTCATTTAACACCTTCAAAGGTGGCCATTATGATGTCAATATTTTTATATATGATATATAATATGTTTATGTTTTCCTTAAGCTTCTGTTTTTTTCATTTTGGGCATACCTTTATGGTTCCCATTATGGGTAAACACGATATCTTGATTTTAGGAAGTGCGGACTACCGCCCCCTTAAAGTGATTTGATTCGTTAAATACCATATGTGGGAAATGTAAAGGATATAACTATGATATTATATATGATATTATACTGGAATTATAATATACCTTTATATCATTATGATTCCATTCTATAAAATATGAAATAGAAATGAAAGTAGCGTTCATGCGTACGTACGACTTACCGTCTCCATGAACGTTGCATTTCATTTCTTACCTCTAAATGATTATGTAATATTATAAATGAATGTATGTACTGGATATATATGACATATATGATATCTACATCATGAATACCATTCTGGATATAATTAACCTTTGACCAAATTAACAACATGTAAGTGTAAGAAGTCTATTTTTGACTTAAGAACCAAATACCGACAAAATGAACATTATTAACTTAACTGATTACATGATGTTCATAACATGGTATAAAAGGAATAATGAACTTGAAAAAGTTTCTTAAGCAAGTAGATATTAACTCAAGTTTATTATTCAGTAGATTAAAGAACGGTCGGGTCAAGTCGGATACGAGGTATGGGACTTCGTCTCAATCTCCTTTCGTTGAGGCATATTTTATTTTATACACAACTTTCTTTTATACGGTGTATAAACCCCTTTGACTTTTACATTTATTCAAAAGGAATCTTTTTTATACGAAGCGTTTACTAAACAACAAAAGGGAATGTTTTTGTCGTACGTATGCGGCGACAACGACTTCTCCGCCGTCGTGACCGTTATTTGAGTTTCGGCTTCCTCTACAAGCCATACCTTCTTTTTAAAAGAAAAATAAATACCATGTTTTACTTTTCTTTTATTTTAGTATTGAAAATGGTTTTCATAATGTTTTTATATCAATGTGTTGTATTGATATCTCGTGATTGAAATGTGGAAATTTTATGTTTCCATTATGCATGTTTTATGTGATATGATTATGTTATGGTTCTTGGGCATTATTATGAAGATGGGTGGTTCCGTGATAATCTAAGGGCGGGTGAGCCCGTTATATCTCTCCAATGCATTGGGTAACACGAAGGAGTGAAACGTTAAGGTTTCTCCGAAGAGATTTTAGGGAATATACTGTGATGGGTATTCCAAACGTAACCAAGAGGGTTACTCCCTACGTAAGAATGTTAAGAATGCCTCAAGTTACCTTTATGTCTTATGATTTCTATGAATTATTCATGATTTTATGAGGTATGTTAAAGTGCCTATGTTTTATGGGTAAAGTATGATTTCATTCTAGTGTATATATGAACTCATGTTTTCTTTCCATGTTATTTTTGTAACCCATACTGAGCTTTTTATGCTCATCCCAAGTTTTTTTGAAATGTTTTCACAGGTCAAGGGAAAGGTACATGATATGATGATAGTGTCAAGGAAGTGTCAAGAATGAATCCATGTTTTATTTTAAATATGTTTCCTTTGATGGGAATGAAGAATACTATCTTTATGTAACCACTTTGTTTATATTTGGAATGTAATGCAAGTTTTATTATCTAATTCTCTAAAACTCTAAACCCGAAAAGATCCTCAATGTGTAATCTTGTAATAACTCAAGATTAAGTAAGGTTTAAGGCTGGGGCCTTATAGTTGGTATCAGAAGTCGGTTTAGATAACTTTAGGAGTTAGAATTCTATTAAATGATTATCCAAAAATATTTTTTTTGAAATGATATAGCATTTAAAGATTACCATGTTGCTTCATCTAAGACATGTTGTTTCAGAATGGTTTTCCACAGAGGAAACAGGGAAGCAGTGCTAAGAAGGCATACAGAAGGAAATAACCTTCCGAATCAGCATCCAGAAATGGTCGGAATTGGAACTGAACAGTTTGTTGCAGTGATGGCGCAGTTGACTCAAGCGATAAATGGCGGTGGTATCCATGCATGAGATCAGCCAGATCAACCGCAGAGGAACATGTCAGTGGTGGAACATTTCATGAGGCAACATCCACCATCATTCAGAGGATCATCTGACCCTGTGCTAGCTGAAGGGTGGATTAAAGCACTGGAGAAGATTTTTGATGCCATGGGGTGTTCAGACAATCAAAAGGTTAGTCTTGCTATTTACCATTTGGAGGGTGAAGCAGATCAGTGGTGGTCTATGGTTAAAAATATCAGGGACGCCGATGAGATTGATGCTCTTGACTGGGATGAATTCAAATGTATGTTTCTTGAGAAGTATTTTCCTAAGGTTGTTCGACTTAGGATGGAAAAGCAATTCTTGGAATTGAGGCAAGAGGAAGACTCAGTGGCTGCCTATGAAGAAAGGTTCACTCGATTGGTAAGGTATGCTCCAAATTTTATCCGGGACCTTGATAGTAAAATCAATCGTTTTTACTCAGGATTAAAGCCAAAATATCGAAGGGCATTAGCTTCTCGTGAGTTTAAAAGTTATGAAAATCTTGTTCGATGTGCTGAGAAGGTGGGAATGGAGTTTGCCGATGACCAAGTTTTCTATAACAACCAGCAGAAGAAGAGACCAAGGTGGCAAGAGAAAGGTAAGAATTATTCAAAAAAGTCTGATGGTAAGAGAACTAAGTTTCCAGTTTGTGATAAATGTGGCAAAAGGTATGCGGGGGAATGTCTTCTGAATTCTGGGAAGTGCTACCGATGTGGGAAGATGGGACATAAGGCTCGTGATTGCACTGAAAAGGATCAAGGTGAAGGTAAGAACAAATTTGATTTACAGTTAGTGAAATGTTATAAGTGCAATGAGATGGGTCACTATGCAAACGAGTGTCTGACAAAGAGCTTGAGTGATGGGAAGCAGTTAGACTACAAGCAGAAAGGGGTGGTGAAATCCTTTTCAACCACTTCAGCAGATGTCGGGCCATCAAATGAAGTTGTATCAGGTACTTTGTTTGTTTTTTCAGATTATGCTAGTGTGTTGTTTGATTCGGGGTCTACACATTCTTTCATCTCTGAAACCTTTTCTAGTAAAATGGGAATACCATCTCAAGAAATGACTCCTGAAATTTTGGTAAAAACACCTGGGGGACGTGTTGAGGCAAAAAGAATTTATAAGAATCTTCCTATCCTTATCTGTGGAAAGAACCTACTTGAAAACCTTATTGTTCTACCTCTAGTAGAGTTTGATGTTATCTTGGGTATGGATTGGCTCTCTATTTACCATGCTAAGATTGACTGTAGAGCTAAAGAAGTTTCTTTTCAGAAAGACTTTCAGTTTGTTTACAAGAATGAACCCTTACTTTTGATAACATATCAAGAGGCCGAGAAACTTGTAAAATATGGAAATGAATGTTACCTTGCACACGTCGTTGAAAATAAAGGAACTGTTCAGATTAATGATGTGCCAGTGGTAAATGAGTATCCTGATGTTTTTCCTGATGAGTTGCCTGGAATAATACCAGATCGGGAAGTTGAGTTTACTGTTGAATTAGTTCCTGATGCTAAGCCAATTTCAAAACCCCCTTATCGAATGGCACAAATTGAACTTTTAGAGTTGAAGGAGCAATTGCAAGATTTATTAGAGAAAGGTTTCATTAGACCTAGCACATCACCATGGGGTGCTCCTGTTTTATTTGTTAAAAAGAAAGATGGTTCTATGAGACTTTGCATTGATTATAGAGCCTTGAATAATATCACTGTTAAGAAAAAATATCCTTTGCCTCATATCGATGATTTGTTTGATCAGCTCCAGGGAGCTCAGTTTTTTTTCAAAGATTGACTTGAGATCGGGGTACCATCAGCTGAAGGTAAAGGAGGCAGATATTCCGAAGACCGCGTTCCGTACGAGATATGGCCATTATGAATTTGTAGTAATGCCTTTTGGGCTAACCAATGCACCTACTGTATTCATGGACTTAATGAATAGAATTTTCCATGGGTTCTTGGATAAGTTTGTGGTGGTTTTCATTGATGATATTTTGGTGTTTTCTAAAAGTAAAGAGGAGCATGAAAGTCATTTAAGGGTTATCTTACAAACCTTAAAAGAAAAGAAATTGTATGGGAAATTAAGCAAGTGTGAGTTTTGGTTGAAACAAATTTCTTTCCTTGGTCACATTGTTTCTAAAGATGGAATAACTGTTGATCCTGCAAAAACAAAAGTTGTGGAAGAATGGCCAAGACCAACAAATGTAACCGAGATTCGTAGCTTCCTTGGTTTGGCGGGCTATTACCGAAGGTTTGTTAGAAATTTTTCACGGTTATCTAGTCCAATGACTAAGCTAACTCGGAAGGGTGTTAAGTTTATCTGGACAAAAGAATGTGATGATTGTTTTCAGGAATTGAAAAGAAGATTGGTGAATGCTCCAGTTTTGGCACTACCTTCCAGGAATGGTGAGTTTGTTATATACAGTGATGATTCATTGAAAGGACTTGGTTGCGTCCTAATGCAGAATGATCAGGTAATTGCTTATGCTTCACGACAGTTGGAAACTCATGAGGTAAATTACCCTACACATGATTTGGAATTAGCTGCTGTTGTTTTTGCTTTAAAAATTTGGAGGCATCATTTGTATGGAGTAAAGTGTGAAATATATACCGATCACAAAAGTTTAAAGTATATATTCACTCAGAAAGAGTTAAACATGAGACAAAAGAGATGGCTGGAATTAATCAAGGATTATGATTGTACAATTCATTACCATCCGGGAAAAGCAAATATAGTGGCTGATGCTTTGAGTCGAAAAAGTAATGCTTCATTAACAATGTTGTGTTTGGAACGTGATCCTTTGGTTAAGGATTTGATGAACTTTGGCATAGAAGTTGTTGGTGCAGGAAGTCCTTCTGTTTTGTTTCAGGTATCAGTGAGATCATCTCTATCAGATAGAATCAAGAAAGAACAGAAGCAAGATAGTGAGTTGCAGAAAAAGGTAGAGCTGGTTCAGAAAGGTAAGTTGCCTGAATTCAACATTGATAATGATTGTGTTTTGAGATTTGGGAAGAGTTTGTGTGTTCCTTGTGATTCACAATTGAAGAGAGAGCTGTTATGTGAAGCTCATAGTTCTCCGTTTTCAGTTCATCCGGGCAGTACTAAGATGTATAGAGATCTGCGGGAGTATTACTGGTGGGATGGAATGAAAAGAGATATTGCTTATTTTACTGTGAAGTGTTTGAATTGTCAGCAGGTTAAAGCAGAGTGGCAGTTACCGAAAGGGATGCTTCAGCCTTTACCAGTGCCAGAGTGGAAATAGGAGAATATATCCATGGACTTTGTTGTTGGATTACCGAAGACATCTCGAGGTAATAATGCAATCTGGGTTATTGTTGATCGCTTGACCAAATCTTCTCATTTCCTTGCTATACGAGATACTTTCTCTCTTGATCAACTTTCCCGTTTGTATCTTAAAGAGATAGTTAGGTTACATGGAGTTCCTCTCTCCATTGTATCGGATCGTGATCCCAGGTTTACTTCTAACTTTTCGAAAGGCCTTCAGAAGTCGTTGGGTACTAAATTAAATTTTAGTACAGCTTTTCATCCTCAATCAGATGGGCAGTCAGAACGAACAATTCAGACATTGGAGGATATGCTACGAGCTTGTTCTATGGATTATCAGGGAAGTTGGGACCAACATCTTTCTTTGGTTGAATTTTCATATAATAACAGTTTTCATTCCAGTATACAGATGGCACCATTTCAGGCATTATATGGGAAGCGGTGTCGAACTCCAGCTTTCTGGGATGAAGTGGGTGAAAGGAAGTTGATGGGACCAGAATTGGTAGAAGAGATGACAAAAAAAGTTCAGCTAATTCAGAAACACATGAGAACAGCTCAGAGAAGGCAGAAGAGTTATGCGGATAACCGGAGGAAGGATCTATCTTTCGAGGTAGGTGATCATGTTTTTCTCAAGGTTTCCCCTTGGAAAAGTGTGATGAGATTTGGTAAGAAAAGAAAGTTGAGTCCAAGGTTCGTTGGACCATACGAAATTCTAGAGAGAGTTGGATCAGTTTCATACCAAGTGGCTTTACCTCCGAGTTTATCTCAGGTGTACAATGTTTTTCACGTTTCGATGTTGAGAAAGTTTATGCCAGATCCATCTCATGTTTTGAGTCCAGAGGTAGTTCAGCTGGAAGAGAACCTATCTTATGAGGAACAACCGGTCCAGATTCTTGACCACAGGGAGCAAGTGTTATGGAATAAGGTGATTCACTAGGTAAAGGTTTTGTGGAAAAACCACATGATTGAAGAGGCAACATGGGAATCTGAAAATGCAATGAGGGATAAGTACCCCCATTTATTCGATAAGTAAATAAATAGCGGGGACGCAATTTTCTAAAGGGGGAAGGATGTAACATACCAAGTAAGTAATGAATAATAGATATTTTTATCTATGTCTATTAATGATTAAGATAGTGTTATAGAGGCTTAAAATGAAAATAAATACAATCTTATGCATGGAATACACTAATATTCTTAAAAGATTGTTTTAGTGCCTTTTGATGGAAAACCATTTTTGAATCTATATTTCGACAATTTTATAAACTATGTTTGTCAAAATAAACCTATTCTATATGATTGGGACATCAAAATTTACCTTGTGTGAATTTTTGGTATTTTTCTGACAATGTTCATTTTTTAATGAATAGTGAAAAATACTGCATTTTACATCAAAACTGATTTTTAATCTAATTTATTTATATGATTAAATTATGTTTTGAATTGGTTTTAAAGTGAAATTAGAATATATTTTTACCATTTTATCCAATGGTGGTCATTGGAATCAATTTCACTTTGAAATTAGACTTAAACTGGTGTCAATCTTTTGATACTTATTGTTTTGTAAAAACACGCTATTTGCTCTGGCAGCGGGAATTAATTATTAAATTAATTAATGTGACTTATATGATTTGAATTTTGTAAAATAGACTTCATTTTTGAATTCGGAATATCAAATATAGCTTAGGGTGAATTTTTGGTAATTTTCTGAAAAACTTCAATTTTTGATGAATAGTGAAACCACTAAGTGGTAATCAAGCAAACTGATTTTTCAGTTAAATGAAAGTTTACCACTAATGTGTATTGAATTTTGAAAATCCGACATACATGGTTGTCATTAAGATGTAAAATGTGGTTCAATGGGATTAAAATAATTTTTTGGTGAATAGTAACTTATTAAGTTCTTAATCGCGATTAGTGGTAATTAGGGTAGTTTAAGGTATAAATAATGCTTTAATAATAGGAAATGACCTAGAAACATGTCCCAAACTTATTTGTTGTGTCATGGCCGACCAAGACAAGCCATGGGTCAACTTGGGGACTCCATGGAGACACTTTGGTTTGGAAATGACATAAATAACTTTTTATTAAATGTTAAAGTAAAAATGACACAAACAAGAGATGTTTTACGAAAACAATTTTTACATGGGGTTATAAAGATCATATTTTTTATTATAAATAGTCATTGGAAAGATAAAAAGATTTCCTACATCATAGTATTTTTTTATGATTTTTAGACATTAAATAAATTAAATTATTTATGACATAATAATGATGTAGCGATGACATCATTATTTGACGATTTAAATAAAATGGAAAGATAATGTAAAATGTATGAACTACACATTTCCAAAACCAATTGGATGAGTGGATTTAGAACCCTTATCACCTTATCCACGAATTATATCAATGTGGGACCTTTTAAAACCGAAGAACATTTTCAAATAAAGTAATATTTCTTTACTTTCCAAAAGTGCCCCTCCTCTCCTCTTATAAAAGGCCCCCACCTCTACCTCATTTCACACACTCCTCAAGCCTTTGGCTCGGCCAACCCCTTCCCATTTACTCTCTCCACATCCCTCTACTCATCCTAGAGGATTCCCTTTGGGCAGAATCTTTTCAAAGGAAGCCTTTAGGCTCAAATCAAAAGGAGTTACACTTTTTAAGGTAATTCATTCTCTCATGTTCATTTGTTTTATTTTGCTTCTCCAACCACCTAAACTCTTTTTATTTACTTCTTTTGTAACAACACCAGTATCTTAAATATACTAGGATGTTTTTATAAGATTTATTTGAGCTACACTCTCACACAACTACATCAAATGGTTAAATAACATACGGTTTCCGTGGATGGCGAAATTCTGCCTCCCGAAACGATGATTGTTCAATACTCATTTAACACCTTCAAAGGTGGCCATTATGATGTCACTATTTTTATATATGATATATAATATGTTTATTTTTTCCTTAAGCTTCTGTTTTTTTCATTTTGGGCATACCTTTATGGTTCCCATTATGGGTAAACATGATATCTTCATTTTAGGAAGTGCGGACTACCGCCCCCTTAAAGTGATTTGATTCGTTAAATACCATATGTGGGACATGTAAAGGATGGAACTATGATATTATATATGATATTATAATGGAAATATAATATACCTTTATATCATTATGATTCCATTCTATAAAATACGAAATAGAAATGAAAGTAGCGTTCATGCGTACGTACGGCTTACCGTCTCCATGAACGGTGCATTTCATTTCTTACCTCTAAATGATTATGTAATATTATAAATGCATGTATGTACTGGATATATATGACATATATGATATCTACATCATGAATACCATTCTGGATATAATTAACCTTTGACCAAATTAACAACATGTAAGTGTAAGAAGTCTATTTTTGACTTAAGAACCAAATACCGACAAAATGAACATTATTAACTTAACTGATTACATGATGTTCATAACATGGTATAAAAGGAATAATGAACTTGAAAAAGGTTCTTAAGCAAGTAGAGATTAACTCAAGTTTATTATTCAGGAGATTAAATAACGGTCGGGTCATGTCGGATACGAGGTATGGGACTTCGTCTCAATCTCCTTTCGTTGAGGCATATTTTATTTTATACACAACTTTCTTTTATACGGTGTATAAACCCCTTTGACTTTTACGTTTATTCAAAAGGAATCTTTTTTATACGAAGCGTTTACTAAACGACAAAAGGGAATGTTTTTGTCGTACGTATGCGGCGACAACGACTTCTCCGCCGTCGTGACCATTATTTGAGTTTCGGCTTCCTCTACAAGCCATACCTTCTTTTTAAAAGAAAAAATAAATACCATGTTTTACTTTTCTTTTATTTTAGTATTGAAAATGGTTTTCATAATGTTTTTATATCAATGTGTTATATTGATACCTCGTGATTGAAATGTGGAAATTTTATGTTTCCTTTATGCATGTTTTATGTGATATGATTATGTTATGGTTCTTGGGAATTATTATGAAGACGGGTGGTTCCGTGATAAACTAAGGGTGGGTGAGCCCGTTATAGCTCTCCAATGCATTGGGTAACGCGAAGGAGTGAAACTTTAAGGTTTCTCCGAAGATATTTTAGGGAATATACTGTGATGGGTATTCCAAACGTAACCAAGAGGGTTACTCCCTACGTAAGAATGTTATGAATGCCTCAAGTTACCTTTATGTCTTATGATTTCTATGATTTATTCATGATTTTATGAGGTATGTTAAAGTGCCTATGTTTTATGGGTAAAGTATGATTTCATTCTTGTGTATATATGAACTCATGTTTCCTTTCCATGTTATTTTTATAACCCACACTGAGCTTTTTATGCTCATCCCAAGTTTTTTTGAAATGTTTTCACAGGTCAAGGGAAAGGTACATGATATGATGATAGTGTCAAGGAAGTGTCAAGAATGAATCCATGTTTTATTTTAAATATGTTTCCTTTGATGGGAATGAAGAATACTATCTTTATGTAACCACTTTGTTTATATGTGGAATGTAATGCAAGTTTTATGATCTAATTCTCTAAAACTCTAAACCCGAAAAGATCCTCAATGTGTAATCTTGTAATAACTCAAGATTAAGTAAGGTTTAAGGCTGGGGCCTTATACCAAAGGCTTTATAGGTGTGGGTAAGTGGGTAGAGGTGGGGGCCTTTTATAAGAGGGAGGAGGGGCACTCTTGAAAAGTCCAGAAATGTTATTTTATTTTAAAATGAGTGTCGGATTTTAGAGGTCCCAAATTGATATATTTCGAGGACAAGGTGATAAGGGTTCTAAATACACCCATAAAATATCTTTTGGACAAGTGTAAGTCTTAGATTTTACCTTATCTTTTCATTTTATTTAAATCATTCATTAATGAGATTATCGCTACCTCATCAAGGTGTCATAAATAAATTTATTTATTTAATGTCTAAAAATTATAAAAAAATATCATGATGTGTGAAATATTTTATCTTTATAATGAATATTTATAGTAATACATATGACTTGTATAACCCCATGTAAAAATTGTTTTAGTAAAACAATACATGTTTGTGACATTTTTATTTTAACATTAAATAAAAAGTTATTAATGTCATTTTATTACCCAAGTGGCTCCATGGGGTCTCCAAGTTGACCCATTGATTTACTTGGTCGTCCAAGACAGATACAATAAGGGTAGGACATGTGTCTAGGTAATTTCATATTATTATAACATTATTTTTACCTTAAATTACACTAATTACCTTTAATCGCGATTAATAAAACTTAAAAGTTACTATTCACCAAAAATTATTTTCATCCCATTAAACCACATTTTACATCCTAATGAAAACCATGTATGTCGTATTTTTGAAATTCAAATCACAGAGGTGGTAAAATTTCATTTAAACGAAAAAATCAGTTTTTTAACTACCACTTAGTGGTTTCACTATTCATCGAAAATTGATGTTTTTCAGAAAAATACCAAAAATTCACCCTAATCTATATTTGATATTCCGAATTCAAAAATGATGTCTATTTTACAAAATTCAGAACATATAAGTTTCATTAATAAATTTAATAATTAATTCACATTGTCAACAAAAATAACGTGTTTTTAAGAAACAAAATATATCAAAAGATTGACACTAGTTTAAGTCTAATTTCAAAGTGAAATTAATTCCAATGACCACCATTGGATTAAATGGTAAAAATATATTCTAATTTCACTTTAAAACCAATTCAAAATATAATCTTATCATATAAATAATTTATATTAAAAAGAGTTTTTGAATTAAAAAACAACATTTTTCACTTATTCATTAAAAATGAACTTTATTGGAAAAATAACAAAAACATACACAAAGTAAATTTTGATGTCCTGATTCTAAAGAAAGATTTTATTTGGTCCAATAGAATGTATAAGAGTGACCATAACTATTTTTAAATAGGGTTTTCCATCAAAAGGCGATAAATCGACCTTTTAGTGAATATTAGAGTATTTATGCTTAAAATTGAATTCTTTTCTTATTTTAAGCCTTTATATTTTATTGGATAAATGTAAAAACATTTAACAAATATATATAATAATATTTTAGTTATTACTATTCATTCCTGCCAATACAACGACTGCGTGTTAACTACCATTTGAAATAATATTATTATATTATTAGTGTGCAATGTAAGATTTCAAAGAAACTCGTTTTTGCATATCAGGTACCCTATAAAACATAGAAACCCATTTAAAGTAAAATTAATATTTAATTCACAAATATTAATAAATATAAAAATGTCTTACTATTTATTTATCTAGGATGTTACATCCTTCCCCCCTTTTGGGAATTGCGTCCTCGCTATTTTATTCACTTATAAAAATAAGTGGGGGTATTTATCCCTCATAGAATTTTAAGATTCCCACGTTTCCTCTTCAACCATATGGTTTTTCCATAAAACCTTCACCTGATAAATTACCTTATTTCACAACACATGCTCTCTTCGGTCAAGAATCTGGACTGGTTGTTCTTCATAAGAGAGATTCTCCTCGAACTAAACTACCTCTGGGCTCAAAACATGAGATGGATCTGGCATATACTTTCTCAACATCAAAACATGAAAAACATTGTGTACCTGGGACAAACATGGAGGTAATTCCACTCTGTATGCAACTGATCCAACTTTCTCCATGATTTCATAAGGTCCAATGAATCTCGGGCTCAACTTTCCCTTCTTACCAAAACACATCACACTTTTCCATGGAGAAAATTTGAGAAAGACATGATCACCAACCTCGAAAGATAGATCCCTCCTCCAGTTATCCGCATAACTTTTCTGCTTGCTCTGAGCTGTTCTCATGTGTTTCTGAATCAACTGAACATTTTTTTCCATCTCTTCTACCAATTCTGGTCCCATCAGCGTCCTTTCCCCTACTTCATCCCAAAAGGCTGGAGTTCGACACCATCGTCCATATAATGCCTCAAATGGAGCCATCTGTATACTGGAATGAAAACTGTTGTTATAAGAAAATTCAACCAAAGAAAGATGTTGGTCCCAACTTCCCTGGTAATCCATCATGCAAGCACGTAACATATCCTCCATGGTCTGAATTGTTCATTCTGACTGCCCATCTGATTGCGAATGAAAAGCTGTACTAAAGTTTAATTCAGTACCCAAGGACTTCTGAAGGCCCTTCCAAAAGTTAGAAGTAAACCCGGGATCATGATCGAATACATTAGAGAGGGGAAATCCATGCAACCTGAATCTCTCTTTAAGATACAATCGAGAAATTTGATCTAGAGATAATGTATCTCGAATAGGAAGGAAATGAGCAGATTTGGTCAATCGATCAACAATAACCCAGATTGAATTATTACCTCGAGATGTCTTTGGTAATCCCACAACGAAGTCCATGGATATATTTTCCAATTTCCACTCTGGCACCAGTAATGATTGAAGCATCCCTTTTGGTAACTACCACTCTACTTTAACCTGTTGACATGCCAAACTCTTCATAGTAAAATCAGCAATATCTCTTTTCATTCTATCTCACCATTAATACTCCCGCAGATCTCTGTATATCTTAGTACTTCCAGGATGAACTGAAAACAGAGAAATATGAGCCTCACATACAAACTCATTCTTCAACTGTTAATCACAAGGCACACATAATCTCTTCCCAAATCTCAAAACACTATCATTATCAATGTTAAATTAAGGAAACTTACACTTCTGAACCAACTCTACCTTTTTCTGCAATGCACTGTATTTCTTTTGCGCTTTCTTAATTCTGTCTCATAGAGATGATCTCGCTGACACCTGAAACAAAACAAAAAAACTTCCTGAGCTAAAAACTTCTATGCCAAAGTTCATCAAATCAAAAACCAAAGGATCTCATTCCAAACGTAGCATGGTTAATGAAGCATTACTTTTTCGACTCAAAGCATCGACCACTTTATTTTCTTTTCTCGGATGGTAATGAATTTTACAATCGTAATACTTGATTAATTACAACCATCTCCTCTGTCTCATGTTCAATTCTTTTTGAGTGAATATATACTTTAAAGTTTTGTGATCGGTATATATTTCACACTTTACTCCATAGAAACGATGCCTCCAAAATTTTAGAGGAAAAACAACAGTAGAAAATTCCAAATCATGTTTAGGTTAATTTAACTCATGAGTTTTCAACAAACGTGAAGCATAAGAAATTGCTTGATCATTCTACATAAGGACACAACCAAGTCCCCTCAATGAAGCATCACTATAGATAAAAAACTCACCATTTTTTGAAGGAAGTGCCAAAACAAGAGCATTCACCAATCTTCTTTTCAATTACAAAAAACAATAATCACATTCTTTTGTCCAGATGAACTTAACACCTTTCCGAGTTAACTTAGTCATTGGACTAGATAACTGTGAAAAATATTCAACAAACCCTTGGTAATAGCCTCCCAAACTAAGAAAACTACGAATCTCAATTACATTTGTGGGTCTTGTCCATTATTTTACAACCATTGTTTTTGCAGGATCAACAATTATGCCATTTTTTGAAACAATGTGACCAAGGAAAGAAATTTTTTGTAACCAAAACTCACACTTGATGAATTTTCCATACAGTTTATTTTCTTTTAAGGTTTGCAAGATAACCCTTAAATGAATTTCATACTCCTATTTACTCTTAGAAAACACCAAAATATCATCAATGAAAACAACCACAAACTTGTCAAAGAACTCATGGAAAATGCTAATCATAAGGTCCATGAATATATCAGGTGCATTGGTTAACCCAAAAGGCATAACTACAAATTCAGAATGGCCATATCTAGTACAAAACACAGTCTTCGGAACGTCTTCTTCTTTTACTTTCAACTGATGGTACCCCGACCTCAAGTCAACCTTCGAAAAATACTGAGTTCCATGGAGCTGATCAAACAAATCATCGATATGAGGCAAAAGATACTTGTTATTAATAGTGATGTTATTAAATGCTCTATAATCAATGCAAAGTCTCATTGAACCATCTTTATTTTTAACAAACAAGACAGGAGCACCCATGACGATGTGCTAGGTCGAATGAAACCTTTATTTAATAACTCATGCAATTGATTCTTTAACTCTAAAAGTGCAACTTGAGCCGTTCGATAAGGGGGTTTTGGAATTGGATTAGAATCCGGGACTAAGTCAACAGTAAATTCAACTTCCCAATCATGTATAATACCAGGAAACTCATCAGGAAAACCATCAATATACTCATTTACCATAGGCAAATCATTCATATGAAAATGTCCTTTTTTTCAACAATATGTGAAAGGTAACATTCATTTCCATCTTTTACTAGTTTCTCAACTTTCTGATATGTTATCTAATGCAAGGGTTCATTATTGTACACAAACTGAAAATATTTTTGAATAGAAACCATTTTAGCTCTGCAGTCAATCTTAGAATGATAAAAGGAAAGCCAATCCATGCCCAAAATAACATCAAACTCTACTAGAGGAAAAAAAATAAGGTTTGCAGGATGATTCTTTCCACACAAAAGGATATGAAGGTTCGTATAATTTCTTTTTGTATCAACGTTTTCTCCGGGTTTTTTTACCATAAGTTCAGGATTCATATCTTGATATGGAATTCCCAATTTACTAGAAAACTTCTCAGAAATGAAAGAATGTGTAGACACTGAATCAAACAACACATTGGAATAATCTGAACAAACAAACAGTGTACCTGATACTACTTCATTCGATGGCCCAACATCTGCTGAAGTAGTTGCAAAGGATTTCACCACCCCTTTCTGCTTGTAGTCTGGCTTCTTTCCCTCAATTCCGTTCTTTGTTAGACAATCATTTTCATAATTACCCATTTCATTACACTTAAAAAATATTACCGATGGATTTTCATTTCCTGCTTGATCATCTTCCTTACAGTTACGAGCAATATGACCATACTTACCACACTGAAAGCAATTTCTAGACTTGGATAAACATTCTCCAGGATGCATTTTACCACACTCCTCACAGGATGGATATTTGGTTTTCTTAACTCCTAGATTCTTTGATGAATTATTTCCCTTTGCCTGCCAGTTGGACCTCTTATTATGTTGTTTTTCAAAGAACACCTGATCATCAGAAAACTCCATTTCCACCTTCTCCGCACATCGAACAAGTTTTTCATAACTTTTAAACTCACGAGAAGCTAAAGCCCTTATATACTTTGGCTTTAACCCTGAGTAAAAATGGTTGATTTTACTATCAAGATCTCATATGAAATTTGGAGCATACCTTGCCAGTCGAGTGAAATTTGCTTCATAAGCAGCCACTGAGTCATCCTCCTACCTCAATTATAGGAATTTTTTTTCATCCTAAGACAAACCACCTTAGGAAAATATTTCTCAAGAAACATACCTTTGAATTCATCCCAGTGAAGATCATAAATCTTATCACTATCCCTGATATTTTTCACCATCAACCACTACTGATCATCTTCAACTTCAAAACGGTAAACAGAAAGACTAATCTTTTGATGTTCTGAACACCCCATGACATCAAAAATATTCTCCAATTCTTTAATCCACCCTTCTGCTAGCATAGGGTCAGATGATCCTCTGAATGATGGGGGATGTTGCATCATGAAATGTTCCACCACTGACATATTCCTCTACAGTTGATCTGGATGATCTCGTGCATGGATACCACCACCATTTATATCTAGAGTCAATGTGCCATCACTGCAACAAACTGTTCAGTTCCGATTCCGACCATCTTAGGTTGCTGATTTGAAAAGTTGTCTTCCTCTTGATGATGTCCCAACATAGCTGTCATGTTTCCTCTACGGAAAACCATTCTGAACACAGAAATATCTTAGGTGAAGCAACATGGTAATATTTAAATGCTATATCATTTCAATCATACCATAAATTAATTTACGGACATAAAATTTAATAATTTTTATAAATCCTAAACTGTCTAAACCGACCTTTGATAACAACTATAAGGACCTGACATTAAACTTCACTTAATATTGAATTAAATGAATAATTCACATTGTGGATCTTTTTAGGTTTAGAGTTTTATATAATTAGATCATAACTATTACATCTCAATAGATTTCACAGTAGGAACTTCTACAAAGTTTCCTTTTTTTTTACAAAACATGAACTCTTAAAAAAAGGGTCATGTCTAGTTCCATGTTTAAGACATCATGAATTTTCCTTTATCCCATCCTTGAACATATTCCACATTATGTCCTGTGAAAAACATTCCAAAAAAACTTGGGGTGAGCATAAAAAGCTCAGTAAGGGATACACAAAGAAGAAAAACTATTAGTTTTTCAAAACATCAAGTAAACCATGAATACTTTATCAAAGTAACACCTTTCACCTTTAAGAAGTTATAAATAATAGTCACTAAATAGAAGATCATTAATTACCATTTTGTAACCAAAATATTACCATCAAACCCATATAAAGAACACATAACATATAAAGGTAACTTGAGACATAAACATACTTAAATGGAATAACCATACGGTCGACTTCCACACATATCACTACATGGAATAGCTATACGGCCGACTTCCATACCCAATGCGTTGGAGGTAATAATGTAACCACCCATCCTGGTATTCACAGAACCACACTTCATTTGTTTTATCACATAACCACCCGTCAAATGACCAAGTAACATTATAAAATCATAACACATAAAATAATTATAAAGGAAAGAAAAAATTTACAAATTTCAATAACAACATATCACTTAAATATATTGACATAAAAAATAAATTATTAAAACCATTTTCAATACCAAAATACATAAAAGAGTATATGGTATTTATTTACTTTTAAAAATATTACGGATTGTTGAGGAAGCCAAAGATCAAATAATACTCACGGCGGTGGAAAGGTCGTTATCACCGCGTACGTTAAAAAGAAACATACCTTTTGTCATTTAGTAAAATGCTTCATATATAAAAGATTCATTTTGTATAAAAGTATAAGTCAAAGGGGTTTATACTGCATATAAAATAAAGTCTTGTATTAGAACAAAATACGCCTCAATGAAAGGAGATTGAGACGAAGTCCCTTACCTCGTCTCCGACTTGAATCGATCGCTCTTTAATCTCCTGAATAATAAACTATTGTTAATTTCTACTTGCATAAGAACCTTTTTCAAGATTATTATTCCTTTTATATCACATATTTCTATGTTATAAACATTATGTAATCATTTATGTTAATAATGATCGTTTTGTCGATATTTGGAACTTATGTCAAAAAAGGACTTCATACAATTACATGTTGCTCATGTGGTAAACTATCCATTATATCCAGAAATATATTCATGATGTAGATATCATATATATAATATATATTCAGTATATAAATGCATTTATAATATTACATAACATTTAGAGGTAAGAAATTAAATGCCCCGTTCATGGAGACGGTAAGCCATACGTACGCATGAACGCTACTTTCATTTTTTTTTGTATTTAATGGAATGAAATAATAATGATATAAAGGTATATTATAATTCTAGTAGGATATAAGATGTAATACCATTAAATCCATCCTTTATACGTCCCACATATGGTATTAACGAATCAAATCACATTGAGGGGGTAGTAGTCCGCACTTCCTAAAATGAAGATATCACGTTTACCCATAATGGAAACCATAAAGGTATGCCAGAAATGAAAAATACAGAATCATATGGAAAAAATAAACATAATATATATCATATATAAATATAGTGACATCTTAATGGCCACCATGAAAGGTGTTATGAGAATATTGAACAATCATCGTTTCGTGAGGCAGAAATTCACCATCCACAGAAACAGTATGTACTTTAACCATTAGACGAGAGTTTGTGTAAGTATAAATCAAATACTTCTCATTACAACATCCTATTATATTGTAGATACTGGTGTTTTTACAAAATAAAATAATAAAAAGAGTTTAGGGGTTTGGAGAAGCAAAATAAAACAAAAGAACAATAGAGAATAAATTACCTTTAAATCGGGTAACTCCCTTTGGTTTGAACCAAAAGGGTTTCTTGAAGAGCTTTCTGCCTAAGGTAAGGCTTCTAGGATGGGGAGAGGGATGTGGAGAGATAAAATGAGAAGATTTTGGTCGATCCATAGGCTTGAGAGGTGTTGGTATGGGGGTAGAGGTCGGGGCCTTTTATAAGATGGAGGAGGGGCACTCTTGGAAAGTCGAGAAATGTTACTTTATTTTGAAATGAGTTTCGGATTTTAAAGGCCCCACATTGATATATTTAGAGGATAAGGTGATAAGGGTTTTAAATACACCCCTAAAATATGTTTTGGACAAGTGAAATTCTTAGATTTTACCTTATCTTTTCATTTTATTTAAATCATTCATTAATGAGATAATCGCTGCATTATCATGGTGTCATAAATAAATTTATTTATTAAATGTCTAAAAATTATATAAAAAAATATCATGATATAGGAAACATTTTAATATTTATAATTAATATTTATTGTAAAAACATGACTTGTATAACCCCATGTAAAATTTTTTTTAGTAAAACAATACATGTTTGTGACATTTTTATTTTAACTTAAATAAAAAGTTATTAATGTCATTTTCTTACCCAAGTGGCTCCATGGGGACCCCTGTTGACCCATGGATTTTCTTGGTCGTCCATGACACATAAAATAAGGGTAGGACATGTTTTAGGGTAATTTCATATTATTATAACATTATTTTTACCTTAAATTACACTAATTACCTTTAGTCGTGATTAATAAAACTTAAAAGTTACTATTCACCAAAAATTATTTTCATCCCATTGAACCAAATTTTACATCATAATGAAAACCATGTATGTTGAATTTTTGAAATTAAAATCACAGAGGTGGTAGAATTTCATTTAAACAAAAAATCAGTTTTTTAACCACCACTTAGTGGTTTCACTATTCATCAAAAATTGAAGTTTTTCAGAAAAATACCAAAAATTCACCCTAAGCTATATTTGATATTCCGAATTCAAAAATGATGTCCATTTTTAAAAATCCAGAACATATAAGTTTCATTAATCAATTTACTAATTAATTCCCGTTGTCAAAACAAATATCGTGTTTTTAAGAAACAAAATCTATCAAAAGATGGACACTAGTTTAAGTCCAATTTCCAAGTGAAATTAATTCTAATGACAACCATTGGATTAAATGGTAAAAATATATTATAATTTCACTTTAAAACCAATTCAAAAGATAATCTAATCATATAAATAAATTATATTAAAAAGAAGTTTTGAATTAAAATACAACAATTTTCACTTATTCATTAAAAATGAACTTTATCGGAAAAATAACAAAAACATACACAAAGTAAATTTTGATATCCAGATTCTAAAGAAAGATTTTATTTGGTAAAATTGAATATATAAGAGTGACCAAAACTATTTTTAAAGAGGGGTTTCCATCAAAAGGAAATAAATCAGCCTTTTAGTGAATATTAGAGTATTTATGCTTAAAATTGAATTATTTTCTTATTTTAAGCCTTTATCTTTTATTGGATAAATGTAAAAACATTTAACAAACATATATAATCATATTTTATTTATTTCTATTCATTCCCTCCAATAAAACTACTACATGTTAACTACCATTTGAAATAATATTATTATATTATTAGTGTGCAACATAAGATTTCAAAGAAACTCATTATTGCGTATCGGGTACGCTATCGAACATAGAAACCCCTTTAAAGTAAAATTAATATTTAATTCAAAAATATTAATAAATATGATAATTTATTATTCTTTATTTACCTAGTATGTTATAAATTCAGTAACTTTGGTATTTATTTTAAAAGTGTTTATTCTTTAAATTAGCCTACATAAATCTGTTTTTATTTAATGTTACATCTTTTAGAAATTGTAACTAGTATTTCATGTGTTTGAGAACTTTCATGATTTTCATCATTAAATGTTTATCACATGGAATATATTAGTGGTTGTATCATATTGGTTTTTGGATCACACCCTACTTACACCCTTGGGTGTAAGTAGACTTGGTTATTTTTGTTGTCGTAGGTTGGGTACAGTTTTTAGTTTCAATGGTTCGGTATTCTAGCAGGTCCTTTGTGGTGAAGTCTTGTGGAGATGGCTTGAGGGCGGTGCCCCTTTCCATGAGGGTTCTTGGGATGTTACCTTTTGGTTTTTTGAAATTTTTTATAGTCTTTTTGAGTTACTTTAAAATAAGAAATTCAGTTCTGATTTTTTAGTAAAATATTGTTTTGATTGAAAAATCTAGATTCGTTTTATTGGATTATTTTGTTATTTTAAGTTTATAAACTCATGTAAATCATTCCCAATTTTCATTTTATGATACCCAGACAATTTTTCCAGCCCATGGGGATTAGGAACGCCCTTTGGGCCTAGTCACGGGCTGGGTTTGGTGCCAGTTTTGGCGGCGACCAAATTCGGTTTGTGACAATAACCCAATCATTGTTCAATGAACCGCCTAATGAAAATATTACCATCTCAAACCTTAATAATGTAGAATTCAATGATTTAATAAAAGGTAATGTATATAGACCCAAATAATATGATATATATATATATATATTAATAAAATAATGAATACATTTTACCCTTTCGAATATCAGTTTTGAAATGATAATATAATTATATTGATAAAAAATTAAATTTGATATGATGAAACCATTTTTTTGGAAATATATAGCTTTTATCAAGATACAATTTTTGATAAATCTTATAATTTTTAAAATAAATTATTATCAAATATTTTTTATTAAAATTATTTTTTTGTATAATTTAATGAAGTCAAATTAAATAGTTATAAGCGTCAAAGAATTTTTATTTAATAAAAACCAGTATTTTGTTATAATTGTGTAAATTACCATATATTGGGAATATTTTTGATAAAATAAATATTAAATTTGAAATAGTAATGTCAAAATTAATAAATGATGATTTTCTAAAAAAAATTTATAGGACAATCATAATTTATGGCGAATATTGAATACAGTATAAATATATGTTATGTATTATGACATAATAATGACAAAAATTTTATGTAATATAGGATGTAAAATGTATCCATGAACAAATATGTATTTGTTATGTTTTTTCTTAATTTCAGAAATAATTAATGAATCCTTCAAAACCAATAATATATTTTATGGATTTAAAATAAATTCTTCGTAAACACAACCCACTTATATATCAAAAATGGTATATTTATAATGATTTAAGTTATCTAAATTATTAAATATTTAATATCAATATCCTATTTTATAAACCATGGAAAATATAATTGGTGGTTTTTTACTTTTGATTATTTTATTGTATAAAGTCCAGAACCAATGATTGGAAATAAAAAAAATTATACTCTATTTTGTTATATAATCCAACCGAATATCCAGTTACTATTCATGGAAAACTCTAGGATCATGAATTTAATCTTCTACATCATACTAATAACCTTTACAAGGTTCACCCACTCTCTTATAAAGCTTCTCATGAGCATTAAGAAGCACCTTTTCTGGGTAAGAGATCATATACTTCTTCTTGTTATTTGATAATTTTTTTAATTATTTCTAATTTATTTATAATTTATTAATTTGTGACATGGTTTTACCAATACCTATTACTTTAATTATGATTACCATGTAATTATATTTCCATTTATCTCTCATTCACCCCTTATACACAAATTTATGTTCACACATTATGTTGCCAAAATAATCATGTGGTTACTCATTCCAAACATTTATATAGTGAATAAACATCTCCATTTCCACTAATCAATATATAACTCAAGGTAACTATTCATAATTTATTTATAATTAAAATTTATTTAACTCAGACTACTTAATCATGGGGTTAAAATTTTCCAAATTCATCCTAATGTCGTATTATCTATGTGGCACACTTATGCATGTATATGATAGGAATGTGATGGGAAGTCCCAGAATTATATATCTCTACAATGCATTGTGTATGGTATTTATCTAACAAAATTCCATGTATATTGAATGGCAGGTTATCCTAATCCAACTATGATATGTTTCCTTTTTTTAGTGCAACACCCCGTGATATTAGGAAATATTTTTCTCATGAAAATTTATTTTAATCCATATGTTTTGTTACATGAAACACCAAGTTTAATAAAATCATGATATACTGTTATTTAATATCAGAAAGGATTTGGATAGTTGCATAAAAGCATAAATAAATAAATTATGAAAAATTTATGGATACTTATTTGTTAAATTAATTTATTATTAATCAATTTATTATAAATGAAAATAAATTCATTTTAATGGAAATAAAATATTTTATTGAAAACCCATTTATATGGGTGAAATGTATTATTATAATAATAAATTAAAATAATAACTATTAGAGAGTTATTTTAGAAAAATTTCTATATTAATATTTTCAATAAAATGTTTTAATATCCTTCAATTTTTTTATATGTATGGGACAAGAATAAACAAAATTTAATTAAAAAATGGTTTTAAAGCCAATTTTATCAATTATTGTATCATTATTTTTAAATAAGTTTTTTAAAATTTTACAAATTGATTTTTTCAAAATATATTTCATATTATGAATAACAAAGATTAAATTTTCAACATATCACACCTTGATTTTTGTTCAATATGAATGGTAATATTGGTAATATTTATCTCGTCAGTAAAGAGTAAATTTGTTTAATATATGTTAAATCTTATTGATAAGTCCATAGTATTTCAACTTAATTTTTATTGTAGGAAATAAAATATAACCTTATCATCATAGGATAGAAATATAATTTTTAATGGAAACTTTTTCTTGTAAATGAATGATATAATATTTAAATCAAATAATGTTAAAAAATGTTCATCTCTTAGTTTTAAATATATCTTATGTGTCCACATAGGAAAAAAATTTTATGAAAGAAGATAATTATCTTTTTTAATACTAATGAAATAATTTTAAGGATAATTTTTTTATAGTTTTTAGTAATTATATATTACCTTAAATGATTTTTCAACGTTAACGCTATATTTTTCAAATTAAAAAAAATAAAACAAACAATTTTAAAAATAATTAAAGTTATATAATTTGAATGGTGTAATTAATTACATTAATTTTATAGATATATGTGAAAAAGTTGGTTGTTGTTAAATAAGTATAATAGAATAAATTTTTTTGATGTACATAATGTCAAATTAAATGAATACTGTTAAAATGACATTAATGATATATTACAATAAATAATATTTTTCTAAATGATATAAAATTTATAATGAAATTAGTATTCAATAAAATAAATGGTATATGGTTGTAAAAATAAACCATTATTAATTTAAAATTATTAGGATGTATAATTATTACATTATTAAACCTAAAATGGTAGAAAAATGTAATTGTTATAGTAATTAGTGAAAAGGACAATGAAGGGTCTAAACATAAAGATAAGTGAAACAATACGATCCAAAATTGTATAATGGTTATTGGATTTGATTATTTAGATTCATACTTATCATATATTTTAATATTATAAATTTGGATCTATTTATACATTAAATATAATTTATAATAATTTAATATTTTAATTAATCCCAAAAGTGGCCATGTCCTCCATTAAAAATAGTCACCCCACATTTATCTCATTTACACCAAATTTAGCCTTATATTTTGACCAAAATATAGAATGTTATCTTATAAAAATACCTATATAAATCATAGTGGGTTCTAGTATTTCCAAAAGACTAACCCTAGATCCATTAAGAAGGGATATAATAATGTCATAACAATTGTGAGGTTATCTCTATAACCAATCATTTTTTATTTATTAATTTTACTCATAATATTTTATATTATTCAATGAAAAAATAATTTTGTAATCATATATATACTTAAATAATATAATTATAATGAAACCACCCTCAATCACCCTTCTTCTATAAAATGGGAAGAGAATGTACTCCTCATGCGTATGTATGATTTATTGTTTCCTTATAGGGATGCAAATCAATTTTCATCACTATGTTTTATGGATAGGTATTATTTTGGGTTTAAAGTTTATATATGATATTTATGATATAATTATAATTCTTGAAGGAAAATATAATATCAACATTCATTTTTTATAAACCGTTGGATGATGTTTACATATTTTTTGCATACGTGTGCACTGCAACTTCCACAAAGAAATACGATTCATTTATAATTTTCATTTTACCAATATAGTATAGAAGAAAAAAAAATTAATATATATGATATGTCAAGACCCATCCTCGAGGCCCGTGCTGTGACTACCCCAAGCCCGCATTCCATAGGCCAGAGGTTGGTGACTAACACCAAAGGCGAATCCCCGATAAAAAGAGAAGGCATTGATTTTAAACCTGTAACACACATAGTCTGAACACAAGCAGTAGAAGCAAGAAGTACTAATATAGAAAAGAAAGGTGTGCTGAATGTAAGTGGGCCAGTATACAAACCCAACTGAACAATAAATACAAGTACACGTAAAAAGGGAAAACTGCTCCTAGATCGTCTACCGGGGAATCCTATCGGAAGGTTAGGTACAGAACTTGAACAACTCATCCCTGAGGTACGTCCCATCTAGTCCAGCTCCGATCAGCCTCCCATCCATCACCCTCAGCCTCGATCACTATTGTACATCATCTTCACAGAGCACAACAAGGTGTAGGTGAAGCCCGTGCAAGGGTGAGTATAACAATACTTAGTAGGGGACCCCGAGACCCCCGAAGGTCTCCCAGAATACACTAAGGAAAAACCACAGAAGAAAGATACAATCACGAAGTATCAAACAACCCTACTTAGGTATATGACCATACATATACCAAAGTTACCAATCACAGTCCAGCTCCAACTCTCGTGCCCAAGCACAACCCATTCCACATAGGAAGCAAAGTCAATCACCTCGATGATAACGACTGAAAGACAAGACTCAGCTCACACAGGTATACAACTCATGTAGAGGGGCAGATATGACTAGTAGTTGCCACTGAATCATATCCTCTATCGAACCCATGGAGGATCCTAGTACAGAAGTCATCACTGTCGAACCCACAGAGGATCTGGGTCTAGTACCATCACTGTCAAACCCACAGAGGATCCTAGTATAGTATCATCACTTTCAAACCCACAGAGGATCCTGGTATAGTATCATCGCTGTCGAACCCACAGAGGATCCTGGTATAGTAGTAGGTCCACTTAGGATCCTATCATCTTAGTCGCAGCCAGCTATAGGGTTCTTACACAAAGCATGCTTGATTCCGGGAGGGTCCGCTCCTCGAGCAAAGTTTCGATACATCAACCACCACAAAGTCTCAAGTTGATGTGTCCTGAAGTTCCATATCATCATAAGAAACCCAATGCGACATATGGCTCGTCAATCGGATTCCCGGTCTGTGAGTTATTGGCATTTCCGTTCCAGGGGCCCGATTAGTTTTTTAGGTCCAAACCAACTCAGTTTTACCCCAACTGCATCCAAACCTCATGTGGAGTATGCCAAAAGATCTGTCTTGCTCCAAGCCTTCCATCATAGCATGTAGTTCGTTAATCGGACACCCGTAGCCCAAGATAGGGGGAAAAAGGTGTAAACTGGCCAAATGGGTCTGGGTTTGGTACAACCCAGTCAAACCCACCCGACCCTACTAGTCCGCGGATCCGACCCGGTCCAAGGAAATGGCCAGAGCCGAGGGGTCGACCCAGCCCA
Source organism: Viscum album (assembly GCA_963277665.1). Classification (NCBI taxonomy): domain Eukaryota; kingdom Viridiplantae; phylum Streptophyta; class Magnoliopsida; order Santalales; family Viscaceae; genus Viscum; species Viscum album. Next base: position 1,606,889,658 of record OY728161.1, read on the forward strand.
AAGGGGAGGCCAGGGCGACGGGCGGCCCGACCGAGGGGAACCCAGCCGTGGGCGGCTCGGCCTGAGGGCGGCCCAGCGGGGGGCGGCCCGGCCGAGGACGGCCCGACCGACGACGGGTCGACCGATGGCAGTCCGGCCGAGGGCGGCCCCACGACCTGCCCTAGCCGCTCCCAGGGGGGTTGCACGTGCCCACTGGTTCTCGAACGGGTGCCAGGTGGCGCCAGTCCATCTCCCGCGGGACCTGACGGGTTCCCGCATCTCCTGACTGGCCCAAGAGGCTAACCGCTCCCCCGATCGGCGCGGCATGAGGGCACCGCACCCCTCCATCATGGCCTGCCCTGGACGCGGTTCTTCACCTCCGGTGCAGCGCGATGCGATTGCGCTGCGCCTCTTCCGACTGTTGCGACCCTCATGGCCACGGTTCTTCTCCGGTGCAGTGCGACGACACCGCGCTTCTCCAGCAGCCCGATGGACCTTGCACTGACGGATTCATCCACGGTCCACCTCCATCGTCAATAAAATAAGATCAACCAAAGGGGGAGGATTGGGCCATATTCATGCGGTCCGAACCCTCCTCTTCATAGCGATAACATTTGGCATACCAATCCAGAAATTTGAACGACAAAGAATGGAGGTTTTAATCTCATATATAAAATAACTCAAATCTCCCTACCCTGATCATCGATGGAGGTGGTGCATGGAAGAATATGATGTCGATGATGGTGGTTTTGTCGGTGTTCATCACCCCCGCAAGACGCTCCCAATCCGGGCTCAAGAATCATCCACGATCTTCATTTGAAAGTTGTTCATCGTTGGAGAGAAAAGACTCCTCCCTAGCTCTCCCCTTTCTTTACTACACCCAAGAATAATGCCCAAAAAAAAATGAAATAATAGGTTTTCCTATGATTTTATTATTGGCATAAATTTGAGAAGTTTTAAAAAAAATTAATTAAGTTATCTCACTTAATTAAATGGGTGAGTTGGCTCATTAAAATGGTGAAGGAATATGAAGAGGCTCCCCAATTTAATTGAGGTTCCAAGGGGTTAAGGGAGTTTAAAGCCTGTGTGGTCCCCACCTTACAATATCCTCCCAAGAGAGGTTATGCGCGGGTGGTCCCCACCTTAAACCTCCCCTTGGAGGATTAAACCACCACAAATAAAAATAAATTCATTACTTTATTTTTATTCCTTTTAATTAAAAACCCCCAAAATCTAACTTTCATTCTCGTTAGAACACAACTGTGGTGAAAGTACCCTTAAGGAAATACTAGTGTTGCGAGTTCAAAGGTTCCCTTAGATTTCAATTCTGAGCACCGGTTCAAAAGATAAAAAATCACACTCATACGTTTACTGAACGTACAAAAACAAAACATCAGAAATTGATTCTGGGCACATCGGGCCTCTGAATGAAGCGCCGTTAGAAACTACGGACTAGTAATATTCCTATGAATTAAAAAAAAACATTCCACAGAAATTCCAGGTCTCTAAATTTTCCCCACCTCAGGGATTTACATCCCCGTAAGTTACAACTCACACTAAGGAATAAAAATGGGGGTACTGAGCATGCATATGAGCCACCCACTACCATGTTCTCTTTTGGAGGATCCCATGCTGCCAATGAATGCGCACCAGAGGTATCAACCATCCACGTAGGACCTGATCCTGTCGATCCTCAATCTCCATTGGAACCTCCGTGAAAGTTTCCACGTCATCGATATCCAGCTCCCCATGGTTGATGATGTGGGATGGTTCATGTACGTATCTCCTCAATTGAGATACATGGAAGAGGTGGAGAACCTGGTGCAACTGAGGAGAAAGAGCCAGGCGGTCAGAAACCTCGCCTACTCCATTGAGGATATGGAACTGTCTGATGAATCGCTGAGATAACTTTCCTCCTTGGCCAAATATCCATATACCACATCGAGGTGAGAACAATAGAAAAACGTGGTCACCATCCTCGAACTCCAGTAGTCTCCATATCCTATCAGCATAGGACTTATGCCTACTCTGTGCAGTCTTCAACCGCTCCTGGATGATCTGCACCTTCTTCGTCATATCCTGCACCATCTCTAGTCTCATGAGTGCTGACTCCCCTGGGTCAGTCCAGCATATAGGCAATCTGCAAGGTCGGCCGTACAGTGCCTCGAAAGACGCCATCCCGATGGTGGAGTGTTAGTTGTTGTTGTACACAAACTCTACCAAGGGTAAGTGATCCTCCTAGCTACGACCAAAGTTGAAGACGCATGCACAGAGCATGTCCTCAAGAGTTTGAATAGTCCTCTCTATCTAACCATCCTTCTGAGGATCGAAGGCGGTTCTCAAGCAATGTTGTGTCCCGAAAGCCTCCTGTAACCCCTTCCATAGCCGGGAAGTGAAACAAGAATCTCGATCGGGGATGGTTGTTGATGGAACACCATGAAGCCATATGATCTTTTGTACATATAGGCATCCCAATATCTCTTCTGAACCCTACTCTTTGATCGATAGGAAGTGGTCTGACTTAGTGAGTCGGTCAACAATCACCTAGATAGAATCGCGTCCTCTAGATGTACGTGGAAGTCCCGTCACGAAATCCATGGATATCCCGTACCACTTCCACTCTAGGACCTATAAGGTCTGAACTAATCCTACTAGAACTTGGTGCTCCGCCTTCACTTGTTGACTAGTGATGCATCTTGAGACAAACTATGCTATTGCCTTCTTGATACTAGGCCACCAGTGTTGACATTGGAGGTCCTAATACATCTTCGCCACACCTGGATGTACCGCTAGAGGAGATGTGTGGAACTATCTCAAAACATCCCCATAAAGTTCTACTGGTACCATAGTACGTCCTATGAATAGAATGACATGCTCCCCACCTTCAAAAATTCCATCAGGTGCCTGCCCTGTGGAAATCTAAGCACGTTGAGCCTCGCAGTCAATATCCCCATGCTGCGCCTCCCTGACTCTCTGAAGAAGTAGAGGTGTGACTGTAAGAGACTACTGAAAGGCTAATCTATCCCAATCCCCAAAGGATATCTGCAATGTGGCCGGCTGCATTGTCACCTCTCCTAGCAGCTGAATTCCTGATCTCCTACTGAGAGCATCTGCTACAAAATTCCCCTTCCCAGGAGTATATACTATCTCGAAGTCATAGTCCATGAGGAAATCGATTCATCGCCGCTGTCTCAGGTTGAGGTCCTTCTGCGAGAAGATGTACATGAGACTCTGGTGGTTAGAGTAGCCTGTAAAATGATCATCCATAATATAGTGCCTCCACATCTTCAAGGTGAAGACCACTTCTTCTAACTCCAGGTCATGGGTAGCATAGTTCTTCTCATGTTGTCTTAGCTGCTGAGAACCATACGCGACCATATCTCTCTCCTACACCAGTACACACCCAAGTCTGGTCCCTGATGCATCGCAATAGACTACGTACCCAATGCCCTTCTCTAGTAGCCTCAAGATGGGCACACTAGTCAACCTCTTCCTAATATCTTGAAATTTATACTCGCATCTCTTTGAACACATGAAGGGTTTCCCCTTCTTCATCAATGCTAAAAGCGGAGCTGCAACTCTGGAGAAGTCTGGCACAAATCTCTGATAGTACCCGCCAAACCTAGGAAACTCCGTACCTCCGTCACACTCTTGGGTGGATCCCAAGAAAGTACTGCCTTGATCTTCACTGGATCCACTGAAACTCCATCCTCTGAGATGACATGTCCTAGAAAGTGTACCTATCGGATTCAGAACTGGAATTTCGAGAGCTTACCATATAGCTGGTGCTCTTGGAGTGTGTCCAGTACTACCCAAAAATGGTAGGCGTGCTCCTCCTCGTTAGCTGAGTAGATCAGAATGTCCTCGATGAAGAATACCAGAAAGAGATCATAGTATGGATGAAATATCCTGTTCATGATAATCATGAACACTGCTGGTGCATTGGTTATGCAGAAGGGCATAACCAAGAACTCGTAGTGGTCATAACGACACCTGAAGGTCGTCTTCTACACATCCTCATCTCAAACATTGAGATGGTGATAACCTGATCTAAGGTCTATCACCAAGAACCATCATGCTCTCTTGAGCTGATCAAATAGGTCGTCAATTCTTGAGAGTGGGTACTTTTTCTTCACGGTCACCTGGTTCAGGCAACGGTAGTCAACACAAATCCTCAAGCTACCATCTGCCTTCTTGGTGAACAGAATCGGGGATTCCCAGAGAGAAACACTGGGCCAGATGAATCCCTTCCCCTACAAGTCCTCCAGTTGTACCTGCAGCCCAAGAAGCTCAGCGGGAGCCATCCGATATGATGGAGTAGATATCGATGCCTTCCCTGAGTACATGCCTATGTATAAGTACACCACTCTACGAGGAGGTAGTCCTGGAACATCGTCAGGGAAAACATACGCGTACTAATCCACCACAACAGGAAAACTCAGACTCCGCACATCAACCTCTCCGAGGATAAGACTAGCCAACTGATGTGTGATCGGCTTCCCCCTTTTCTGTGTAAGTCCATCCTATTATGAAGAGTCTCCCTTCTCGCCAGTGAATGTGAACCTGGTCCCATACATGTGGAAACACCACAGTTTGTGCCTAATACAATCAATCTGAGCTTGGAATTTAGATAAACAGTCTATACCCAAGATGAAGTGGCAAGGTTTTGACACCGCTACGATGAGATCCCAGATGAAGATCTAGCCTCCTAGAGTAAGCTCACACTTCCGGAACCAGTGCGTAATCACTGAGTCTGCTCCTATAGGAGTCTCTAGCCATAAGGATCGAGCCAACGACTCCGTCGGAATCTCGGATCTCTAAAAAAGGGTAGTGGCAATAAAATAATGACTCACACCTGTGTCTATAATTACTGCAGCAAGGGTGGAGTAGACACAGATAGTACCTCGAATCATATCATGTGCACTGTGGTCGTAGGCCTCAACTTCATAGAGCTGAGCCTGCCCCTGTCTTCCAGCTCTCTGTGGTTGGGGTGGACCTCCTGGTGGTGGTGGTGGTAGGGCCTCGAAACGTCATCCACCACCTGCTGCTCAGCCAGCTTCTCTTCCACATCTTCCTACTCCTAGAGGACCACTATGGTCAAACCTCTGCCTATGCCAGGGAGGTTCCTCTACTGTCCGCTGCTCCTCTGCATGACGAGTCGGGCAGTCACGAGCCAAGTGAACCTGCCCGCCGCATGCATAGCAGTACCTGTTCCTCGTATGGCTGGCTATATCTCGTGTGCCCCACAAAACCGAACCTGTATCCTGGGGTCTCCCACCTGATGGTCTGGTCCGCTTGGACCTCTGTGAAATCTGTATACTGTTGGCTACAGAAGACTCATCTATGTGTCACCCTGTGGTGGGTCTCGCTGCTGGTGACTGCTCAGCAAGAAAACTCTCCAAAATAAGGGCTCTCTCCAGCACCCCCGCCTGCGTTGGAATGCTGAGGGAGATCATCGAAGCCCTGATCTCATCCCTGAGTCCCTACTTGAAGGTCTAGGCCCTGAAGAATGGGTCCCGTACCATATCCATAGAGTAGATCAAGAGGTCAGTAAACCTCACTCAGTACTGAGCTACCATCATGCTACCCTGCTGTAGATGAAGAAGCTCCTGTATCTGCACCACATGAAGGGTGGCTGGAACAAGCTTTGACCGAAAGAGACTCTCGAAGTCTTCCCAGATTAGTGTTGCCTCTTCATGCACCTAGAGCATCAGACTCCACCATCTTCTTGCTACTGTAAGCAGGAGACTCACGGCAAAGATCACCATGTGGTCAGCTGGTGTCCCTACCAATCTGAAAAATCTCACAACAGCCTCTAGCCAATCCTCAGCTGCCTGTGGGTCCATATCTCACACGAAACTGGGTGGCCTATGGCATTAGAACTCGTGCAATGCACTTAGACAACGTTCACTATCTACTGCTGGAGCTGGTGGTATTGGTGGCCCAGCGTGTAGTGGTACCAATGGTACCTCTGCTGTGATGGGGCCCTGCACTGAGGCCTCGTCGTTAGATGGGCTACCATCTCATACGAAACTCGGAACCCTAGCTGGCTACCTAAGTGGGGCCATCCTAAAAAGAAACAGGTGTGCTACAGTCCAAAAAATATACCCGGTGAGCTGACAAAAAGTAATCACGAAGAAAACTTTTCAAAGTAAACACACACGCAATCGATGTTTTCGTGTACTGAGTCGAAAGTCATATGTCAGAGTCCTAGTGTATGTATACGTCAGCCACCTCACCAAAACTGGTTTCCCTAAACTGATAACCACACCAAAAACACTTAACAATCTTTCCATTAAAAGAATCATAGTCCAATTTCTACGGTTGAACCGAATCCTATGATACCAATTTGTCATGTACCATCCTCGGGGCCCATGCCATTACTACCCCAAGCCCACTTTCTATAGGCTAGGGGCTGGAGACTAGCACCAATGGAGAATCCCTGATAAAAAGGGAAGGAATTGCCTTTAAACCTGTAACACTCACAGTCTGAACACAAGAAGTAGAAGTAACAAGTACTGATATAGAAAAGAAAGGTGTGATGAAAGTAAGTGGGCCAGTATACAAACCCAACTGAACAACAAATACAAGTACAAGTAAAAATAGAAAACTTCTCCTGGATTTTCCACTGGGGAATCCTACCTGAAGGGTAGGTACGTAACTAGAACAAATCATCCCTCAGGTACGTCCCATGTAGTACAGCCCCAAGCAGCCTCCCGTCCATCACCCTCAGGCTCGATCACTATTGTCCGTCATCTGCACAGAACACAACAAGGTGCAGGCAAAGCTCGTGCAGGGGTGAGTATAACAATACTCAGTAGGGGACCCTGAGACCCCCGAAGGTCTCCTAGAATCCACTAAGGATAAAACACAGAAGAAATATACAATCACGAAGTATCAACCAAACCTACTTAGGTATATGCCCATAAATATACCTAAGTTACCAATCACAGTCCGACTCCAACTCTCGAGCCCAAGCACAACCCATTCAACATAAAAAGTAAAGTCAATCACCTCGATTATAATGACTCAAAGATAAGACTCAGCTCACAGAGGTATACAAATCATGTAGTGGGGTAGAGATGATTAGTAGTAGCCATTGAATCATCTCCTCTATCGAACCCACGAAGGATCCTGGAACAAATTCAACGCCGTCGAACCCATGAAGGATCCCGGTACAGAAGTCATCACTGTCAAAACCATAAAGGATCCCAGTCCTGTACCATCGCTGTCGAACCCACAGAGGATCCTGGTATAGTATCATCATTGTTGAACCCATATAGAATCCTGGTATAGTATCGTTGCTATTGAACCCACATATGATCCTGGTATAGTAGTAGGTCCACATAGGATCCTATCATCTCAGTCGCAGCCAACCATAGGGTTCCCGCACATAGCACGCTCGATTCCGGGAGGGTTCGCTCCACGATCCAAGTGTCGATACATCAACCACCACGAAGTCAAAATTTGATGTATCCCGTAGTTTTGTCTCATCATAAAGAACCCAACGTGAGAGACGGCGCGCCAATTGGACGCCTGGTCTGTGAGTTATTGGCATTTCCGTTCCAGGGTCCCGATTGGTTTTTTAGGTCCAAACCAACTAGAATATACAAAAACTACATTCAAACCTCATGTGAAGTATTCCAAAATAACCTTCTTGCTCCAAGAATTTCATCACCGCAAGCAGATCATCAATCAGACACCCGTAGCCCAAGATAGGGGCGAAAAGATATAAACTTGCCAAATAGGTCCAGGTCTGGTATGACCCTGTCAGACCCACCCGGTCCGACCCAGTCGGACAAACCCGGTCCTCAGATCCTACCCAGTTTGAGAAAGCGGCCTTAGTCGAGGGGATGGCCAGGACCGACTGGCGGCCTGACCCGAGGTCGGCCCAGCCCAAGGCGGCCCGGCTGAAGGCAGCCAGGCCTGAGGGCGGCCCGGCCGAGGGCGACCCTGTTGTGGGTGGCCCAGCCTGAGGGCGGCCTGGCCGTGGACGGCCCGGCGTCCGGCGGCCCGGCTGAGGGTGACCCGTTCGAGGGCGTTCCGGCCGATGACGACCCTGCCAACTACGGCCCAGTCGAAGGCTGCCCAGCGGCTCTCCCTAGTCGCACCCAGGGGGTGGCACGCGCCCCCCTAAAACCCGAACGACTCTGCCATTCAGGTATGAGGTGAACCGACACTAAGTGGCACCAATCCATCTCCCGCGGGACCCGACGGGGTCCCGCACCTCCCTACTGGCCCGAGTGGCGAGCCTCTCCCCCGCTCAGTGCGGTGCGACGATTCCCTGCCCCTCCACTACGGCCCGCCCTAGCCGCGGTTCAACACCTCCGGCACGCCGTGGCGCAAAAGCACCGCACCTCTTCCGACCGTCCCGACCCTACTAGAAGCGGTTCTTCTCCGGCACGGTGCGACGACACTATGCCTCTCCGGTAGCTTGGCGTCCCTTTCACTACCTGATTGTTCCGCGGTCCACCTCCGTCGTCAATAAAATAAGATCAACCAAAGGGGGAGGGTTGGGCCTTGTTCGTGTGGTCCGAACCCTTCTCGTCATAGCGATAACATTTGGCATACCAGTCCAAAAAATTGAATGATGAAGAACTTAGGCTATGATCTGATATATTAAATAACTCGAATCCCCCTACCTCGATCTTCAATGAAGGTTGTGCGTTGAAGAAGACGAAGTCGATGATGGTGGTGTCATCGACATTCATCACCCCCGCAAGATGCTCCCGATCCGGGCTCGAGCGTCATCCATGATCTTCATTCAGAAGTTATTCTTTGTTGGAGATAAAAGAATCCTCCCTAACTCTCCCCTTTCTCTGCTCCAACCAAGAATAATGCCCAAAAAAAATGAAATAATAGGTTTTCCTATTATTTTATTGTTGGCATTAATTTTAAAAGTTTTAAAAAATATTAATTATGTTATCTCACTTAATTAAATGGGTGAGTTGGCTCAATAAATTGGGGAAACAAGGTGAAGAGGCTCACCAATTTAATTGGGGTTCCAAGGGGTTATGGGAGTTTAACGACCATGTGGGCCCCACCATACAATATCCTCTCGAGTAAGGTTATGCGTGGGTGGGCCCCACTTATAACCTCCCCTTGGAGGCTTAAACCACCACAAATAAAAATAATGTTATCACTTTATTTTAATTCCTTTTAATTAAAAACCCCCAAAATCTAACTTCCATTCTCGTTAGAACGCAACTACGGTGAAGGTCCCCTTATGAAAATACCGGTGCTACGAGTTCAACAGTGGCCTTGGATTTCAATTTCGAGAACCGGTTCAAAAGATACAAAATCATGCTCATACGTTTACTAAACGTACCTGAATAAAACATCATAAATTGATTTTGGGAAAACCGAGCCTCAGAATCAAGCGTCGTCATAAACTGCGGACTCGTAATATTTCTATGAATTTAAAAAAACAATTCCCATAGATATTCCAGGACATTACATGATATATATGATATGTTAATGATTCATTAATGGCGAGTCAATATTTATCACACTTTATTTCCATTCCTTAAAAAATAAATAGAATATTAATGCGTACATATGACCCACCATCTCTATAAACTATATAATTCATTATTCTATATCAATACCTTTTAACATATACAAAAATTATATAATTAATACATGTGATATTTATATAATTATTAAAATTTATGATATTATTAAGCCATGATCAAAACATAAGGAAAAAAACTATAATAATAAAACATTTAAGAAAATTAAGCACATAACACCATGAACAATAATTTCAATAATGAATTATTTACAAATGGGCGATAAAAAGTTATATCTTAATAAAATATTTTATGGTATATATTTATATTTTTTATTAATATATTTATAATTAATTTATATTTATTATACAATAGGTTCTAATGCAAATAAATATTTTCAGACCTAAGTTAAGTGATTTTCATCTCGCTCTTATTTTTGTGTGAAAGAAGACATATTAAGAACTTATTTCATTTTTGTGGTGTATATACTACCAATGATTGAATTTTAAGACTAAACATATGAATTTAATCGAGATATAAACTTCCATATACTATTATTTATTCCATGGGGCTTAATATTCATATGTTACCAAATCATTAAGGATTTTATGTAACAACTTCATATTTAATCATCGTTGTTCGTGATTATGTTTCTAAAAATAAAATATTATGATCTACCTCAAAATAAACACTTAAATTTTATTTTACATTAGAAATTTCTTATAAATACATGTTTTTATTCATTTTACTCACTATATGTACTCTAATGATTTAGGAAATTTTAAAATTATAAACTGGTTTTATTTCTCTCTTTGGTCGAAAAATCATTTTATTCCATATAAATGTTTCCAAAAAGAATTCAAAAAATTGTTTTATAATTATTTAATTACTTTTTAAATTCAATTTAACCATTTTTTGAATTTTTAATAGATTTTTTAAATTTAAATTCTTTTTTTTTTCTGAACGAGGTCGATTTTAATTATTTGTAATAAAATGAAAATATTTTTTATTTTAACTTATAGAGATTGATTAGAATTTCCCTCTTCCCTGACCAGTAAATTTAATGAAGATTCCTATACAAGTTTCCATGGTTAATTTATAATAAGAGGTTTTTAATTTTATTTTATATTTTTTTGTAATTTAAATATGTTATTTCATAATGAAAGTGTAATTTTACTCCAAAATTATTTTAAAGATCATTTTATATAAATTATATTCATAAGTGAAAAAAACACTCAACGATTCTTTGGATTTATTAAGCAAAAGATTCAATAGTTTTATCCATGCTCTTCCTATGAATGTTTTATTATCATAAGGATGAGTTTTTTATAAATATAATTTCTTTTAAATGGTTTATATTATGATGAAATCATTATAAATCTCATATTTGTTCATGGGTTATGATATGATTAATTTATTTTAATCCTATTACAACCTATATACGATTTTCACTCTTTGACTGGTGGGACCTATATATTCTTCAAATGACTTATGTTATGATCAATAATTCCTCACCTAAATATATTATGTGTGAACCTGATTTCATGTTCACTATTTTATGTATAGACATTGTTTTTATTTTTATAATGTTATATGATGACACTGTTTTCTTTTTCACTAGTTCATGTATCAACCCTATTTTCATTTAAATAAGTTTATACGTAGACATGGTTTTCTTCTCAATCAGATTATTCGTGTACCTAAGATCATGTTTATAAGTTTATAGAAGGGATTTATTTCATTTTATTAACTTAATTATGGAACTTATTTATATTTGAACATGTCCACCCATTTATATGTTTATGTATGCCTAAAATTCTTATCTTTTACTAATTTTATGTTCTCATGGATAATTTATTTCATTATTCGATGATTTAAATCTTTTTTAATATCATGATTTATTCCATGAATAAAAAAATATGATTTTTGATATGAATGAAATGGTTTTCAAATTTTAATATCATGTTCGCAAAAATTTATTCTCATGTTATGCTTATATGATCGCTGATACCTCACTTGTTTACACTTTATGATCATCTGATATCCACATTTTTTATATTTACTTCCCAAGGTTATAAAGAGAGGATGATAATTGATATGTCTATGAAAGGTTTTCGTACTGATGAACTTAATTTTGGACTCTTATGAACCATTTTTATGTGTCAATATATACATATAAAATAGACCAATAGGATTTTGGTGTAGATCTTTATGTTAGGTAATTAACGTTCCCTTATTTAAATGTGATATATATGTTTGAAAATTTTTGGTGTATATTATTGGTATTATAGGAAGTTTTTTTATCCTTATGAAACTAGGATGATAAAACAAATGTGAGAACCCTAGGGGAGTGACTTATTATTGGACAACATCCAATTTATTTGGTAATAATCAAGGTGACCAAGGAAAAATAGAAGGTGTCACATATTGTAAATAATATGACTTGATTTTGAAATATAATGAATGACCATTCATGATAATATGGTTTTACACTATGATTATTATTTCTCACCCTATGTTGTTTTTGGTTTTATTAAATTTATGGAAATAGAAGGAAAATTGTTAATAAATAATATGATGGAAAATTCAATGAATGACCACATGAGAAACAGAATGATAAAAGAGATAGAATGCAATATATTTTCACTATTCTCAATAAAATATCACAATATATTAGTACTTACCTAGATCATGTCTAACTTATGAATGAACAATGTTTTTTGAGACATGTTATTGAATATTTTATGTGAAAAATTTAACCTCCATTCAATGGGTCTTCCAATCCGATTATTTTTGTGAAATAGATAAATATGATAGGAATTATATTTTTTATTTTTTAGTTATTAGTACAAGAAAATGTTACAATAAATATTTAATGAGACTACGTATATGAATAGTATAAGGGGAATTTTTTAATGAAGACAAGGATATATGAGAAAATTTATCTACAATATGAGATGAGTTTAAGGGAATATTTTTTAGTACTTACCTTTTTCATAACATATATAAAAAAATAGAGAATTAATTCCTTGTGATTATAGAGAAATATGATTAATCCGTTGATATATATGAGAAAATTTTTACAATACATGCATTGTATGCTTAAGGATTAATCATTAGACCTTAAATAAAAATTAATCAATTCTATAGTGTTTTAAGACTAGGTATTTGAAATATATTAACCATAAAGGACCCAAAAATCTATAAGAATGTCGGATTATGTGCAATTAATGTGGAAATGGAAGTTGGAAATCCTGATGGTTATGGTGATATGAAAAAAATATATTGAACATTTTGGGAACACCCATGTTTTTTCGTGTTGATAAAATAAAATGATTTAACCTCATATTTTCCAAAAATGGGGGAAGTAACACAAAAAGGAATTATTGAGTTGAACATGGAAATGTTTCATATTCGGGAAGCATGTGAAAAGGAATGTTTAAGTAATTTAAACTTCTCCATAAATGAAATTAATAGAGATATCACAACAAAAAACACCACTCAATATTCAGTTCTATAAATGTATTGAGCTAGGTTATTATGAGAATCAATTCCCTAATCCAATGGATAATGAAGATAATAAGAGATATAAAAATTAAAACATAAATGAAAAAGGGAAAGACTATATAATTACAATATTTTATATAAATATATATTGGTTGGGAATTCTTATTCTTCACTAAATTATTCTACATTCAATGTAAATAGGTTTTGGAATAAATCTTACAAAAATATTATCCACTAGTAAAATATGAAGATATTATTACAATTGATTATATGTAATCATATAGAATATATATATATATATATCCATAATAAAGAAATAATATTTGTTATTATGAGTTAACTTATGATCTCTAATCAATATATGGACTAACCCAAAACTCTAATGGAAATATTTTCAATGAATATAAGTCCTTGGTTAAGGGAAAAGAATTGGATTATCTTTTATAATCATATATGATTTTATTTTGAAATTACATAAGTAAAAGATTAGTATATATTGGATAATATATGACCATTATTTATAAATTTATGTTTTAGGCATTATGAGTGATTATAATATTTGATAAGTTGATCATAAAAATATACGAGATCAAATATTCCTTGGGTTTCCATATTGGACTTGAACATTTTGAAGATGTATTATTGTTAAGTATTTATGGAATGGATTATGTTGAAACATTTACCTAAATCATGAATTATCATAAACTATACTAATAATTTTCGTTTTTTTAAATATAGATACATAAGGAATGACTTATCGTTGTTTTATTCATGTTATGGTCAATTAAATGTTATTTTATATGCTTTAGGCATGAATAAACACATATCAAATACATATCATTTGGAGGACCATATTAGACTATGTAGTAAATTTAATTATGTATAAAATTATACCTATTATGTATGTATATTTCCTTCTCTTATTATTTTAGATGGGAAATAAAATTTTAAACTCTTGGAAAAGGATCTTAAGAAAACAATTTCTCTTGTTACCATCAATTTTGATGAATAAATGGTCTTTTAACACATCACATTTTTAAGAGATTTTAGTTGTTTACTTTAACATGAACATGACCTATATCAATCCCTATTAGTACATGTGATTTTCTTTCAATTATATGATTTTTTTAAAATTCAACCAATTTTTTCCTCATCAGGGAACCTTATTGTATGTTATTTCATGTATTCATTATGTTTTATAGTTTCCCATTTTAAGGGATGTTCTATTATTCCATTATAAAATGTTGGTTTTGAAAAATATATTTTCTAATATTAAAACATTAATGATTGATACAATTTTTAAGGGTGAAAATTATTTATGGGGGTGGGGTAAAATATAACACCCAGATATTTTATGAAATATTTTTTTCTTAAATAAATCTAATTTCGTCGATACCTTACAAGACATGAAAAATTGAGTTTGAATGATCTATGATATAGTATTTGTTAATATCTCCTATATAGTGGATGAGAGGGTATTAATAATATTAAATAAATTATGAAAAATTTATAGTTACTTTGTATAAAATTAATTAACCAATTATCGACTGAATATAAATGAAAATAAATTTCATTTGATATAAAAAAGAAATATTTTTCGGTGAAAAATAATTTTCATACACGCACCATACTTTTATATTAATAACATATATTTATATCATATTTTTAATGATTTTAATTAATCTTATACATTATATATTGAATAAAAGTATCAATATTAAATTAAAATTTTTCTATGAAAGGGATAATAATAAACCATGTTCTATGGCTAAAATATTTTTAGGCAGTTTTCGTCTTATGTTGGGATTTTATTTTTATTTTTTTCTTATCATTTATAAATTTAATAAAATAAAAAATTTATTTATTTATAATAAGGAGGTTTAATATGGTAAATAGTCAACTTTTATTTTTTTTAATATAAAATGTTGTCATTATAGAATCTATCACCTTAGTAAAGGACAAAATGGGTAAATATAGGCTAAAACTAAAGATAAAACCATAATTTTAATCCTCACTAGTATTGGATGAACAGAGTTATAACCTTATCACATTATGATCTAAATTTTAATTTATCATGGTATCGTTTCCAAGAAAATGATTTGAATAATATTTAAATCTAATAATGTAACAAAAAGCCACACTGTTATTTTTAATTATATATTATATGTTCAAAATGGGAAAACAAAAAAGGTATTAAAGAATATATGGGTCTATTATTATATTAATATATTATTATAATGATATAAATTTAATTATAACTTTTAGTATTTATATAATGACTGTAAAATATTATGCAACACCGATGCTGTATTTGACCAATTAACACAAAAAAGTTAAACATATGATATTAAAAATATTAAATGAGATATAATTTTTATTTTTTATTTGTACTTTGAATTATATATATATGACATATTATAATGGTTTTAGATAATAATATCTAAATTTCCCATATTTCATAAAGTATTTAAATCCAAATTTAATGAATAGTGTTAAAAGTGACATTAATTATATTCTATGATAAATAATATTTTATTAAATGATATAAAATTCATAAAACATTTATATGCAGAAAAAATAAATAGTATATTGTTTAAAAAATCAAACATTTATTATTTATCATTCATCTTACATTTTTAGTGATATTATTAACTCTTAAATGTACGAAAACATTAATATTTTAGTAATTATTAGAATGGAAAATGAAGGGTTAAAAAATTAAAAGGATATAAATGAGATCCATATGTGTCCAAATTTTATATATGATAATATTTAGACTCATAAATTTTTTATATTTGGATATTATTAATTTTTATTGATTTTCCATGGAATTTAATGTATATTAATTTAATATTTTATGAAAATCTATGAGTTCCCCTCCCCTCAATTATAAAAGGTAACCCCTCCATTTTTCCCATTTACACAAAAATTTATAATTCTTACTTTACCAAAAAATCCATGTTCTCTTACACAGTTACCTATCATCATTATATAGTCAATAAACTTTCCAAAATACCATCCTTAAGTCCCTTAAGAGGAGAACTAAAGGATTAGTTTCGTCGAATTTGTAATTGTCATAAATGATCACTTACATTTTACTTAATAATGCACCTCCTAAAAATTTTATGAAATATTAATAAAATAATATATTAAGTATACTCAATTTAATGAAATTTTATTATGATAATTACGACACATATCTTCACCGTCTTTCCATCGAATGATATATAATGTATCGCTAGTGTGTACGTACGGCTTACTGTCTCCACATAGTGATACAATTTAGTTTTATCACTATCATTAACGTATTTTTATTATGATGGCCATAAAATTAATATATGGTAATTATGAAATAATAACAATTTTCCAATGATAATATCATATCTATGTTCTAACTATAAAAAGTTGTAAATTGATAATGTCGTTTCCCTGAATGTGTGGAATACCACCTCTATGAAGCGATGTGATTCATTTTTTTTATCTATTTTAAAATGATGTTAATAAATATAGAATTAATGGATATATATATGTGATATATATTATATAATAATTATTAAATAAAGGTTCTTTTATATATAACTTTCTTTCCTTCTATTCATCAAAAAATGAAAATAGCGTTCAAGCATCCATATGACCGACCATCTCCACGAATGGTGTAATTCATTTTTAAATATCTATATGTTATAAATGAATAAAAACATGTATATAATGAATATATATTTTATTTATATTAGGAATAAAATTATTCAGATAATCAAACATTTTTCACCTAAATATACCATATCGGTAGAAGCGGTCATTATAGTACATGTTAGGGTCGAATCTATAAGGACCAAAGATGTATCCTTTATACACTAAACGAAGTTGGAGGGTTTGGATAAGTAGTAGAAATATTTTTGGATGAATATAATTATATTACTAGAATAATTATATTATTAATATAATGGTTTTATTTTAGGAATAAGGCACCTAATTAATTTAATGTAAATAGTTAAAGAAGATGGGTTGATCCTTGAGTGTTGTTAGTTCTAGAATGGCTGTAATTTTGTTTCTATGAAATTTTTGTTCACTAGTTCAAGAGGTATCCAATCAATGGAAAAATTCAAAAATAACATTCTATAATTCAGTCTATATACAATAATTTTTTTAATCACCATTTTTTTTAGAGGATCACTTTCATGATCACTACAAGGAATTGGATCTTACTAGAAAAAAATTATGTAGTCATTAATGTCGGCGATGACAATGAATAAAATAATTCTCTAGAATCAACTGCCAAACCAAAGAACTAATTTAAGAATTTAAGATCATAAAATTACATCCAATATATCCTTAATAAACTATATTTAATCAAGGAACTAATTAATTTTCCATTAATTATTGTAAATCTCTCAATGGAAGGTGAGAGTAGACATAATAAAGCAGGGTTGAAGAAGTAAAAAACAAGGAAATAACAAACACTCCATCATTTTGTGATAAATTTAAAAAATATGTCATGAATCATTAAAAAAAAGATAAAATGGTATCAATGTGATAATAAAATTAATTTAAAAATTAAAAAAAGAATAATATGATCTTTTATTAGGAATCTAATGTGAGTGAAAAAAATTAATTATAAAAAATGAACAATCGATTACAACATTAGAGTGTATCATTACAATTGATAGAATTAAAAAACTCCAAATTCAATATACAAAACCTATTTAAATAGAAATATTTATTTCTTTGGGTTTATCCCTTATAAATAAATTCCTTTTTCATTAATTAGGAGAATCAATGGTGGGTGAAGAAAAAAAGGATGTTTGTATTTTCAATTTTGACTAGAAAATTTAGACCGGATTAATCTCCCTTTTTAGAGTTCAAATATTTCATTTAATATGGATGAATCTAGTGTAGTCATAAAAGATAAATATCTTCCTCTATGTCTTCTCCAATATTTTTAAAATATCATTCCAATAGAATCATCCATCCAAAATTTATGATTGAAATTGTTGGTTTATTTAATGGGCCTTCAAATCTGAACCACAAATTAAATTTCAACATTGGATCCATAGAGAACCTTAAAAATTTCTGATTTAGCTTTGAAAATTGTTTCATTAATTATCCTCATAATTGTATCTATCTAAAGAAACATTTTTACATTCATTGGGATTGATTTTTGGGCTCCATATTATCTTGATTCACCTATGGCCCATTATGCTTTGATCATAAAAGTCTGCATCAGTGTGAAAAAATATAAATATTTCATTGTGAATCATCCATTGATCAAAAAAATAAAATATTACACCCAAATGTTTCAATATTATCAAAAAATATAAAATTAAATAAGT
The DNA here is from genome assembly GCA_963277665.1 of Viscum album. NCBI lineage: Eukaryota > Viridiplantae > Streptophyta > Magnoliopsida > Santalales > Viscaceae > Viscum > Viscum album. The sequence goes on from OY728161.1 coordinate 1,606,907,986, forward strand.
TAAAATAATTTAATCTACATTTATATGATTTATTGGGCCCAATTTTAGACACTCTAACCATGAATAGCACATGTGATGAGAAATGAAGATAAATCTAAAAAATGAACATAAAATGGGGTTTATGAACATTGAAACACAAAAATATTAAAATATAAATAATGAATATTATCCACATGTAGTGTTAAATCACACCCAAAATATTATTTTCTATATTATTGAGAAAACGTATCTCTAAAATATGAAATTGAATTCCCTTTTTAAAAAACATTATAAGATACAATTCATAAAAAAAGATACCATTCCAATCAATCCTGTAACATATAAATATCATTTTACATAATATAGATTCAAAATAATATCCTAAGCTAAATATCATTCATTTTTTCAAATTTATCAATATATTTCATCCAATTTTAGATATGCATGATAATAGTTTGTGAACCACAAAAGACATGTGATCTGTTTTATTATTCAAGGGGGAAAAATGGAATCTCTATGTGATAATCAAATTAAACCATAATAAGAGTATCCAATGTATCAATTTATTTTTTATACTTTACTTACCTCTTTATACATGATTAAGATTAAAATACTAACTCTAGTCTAAAAAACAATGATGTAATTATCCCCAACTATTAGACACCCATTTTTTTCAATTACATACACTAAAATAGGATTGAAAATAAAAAATATGGGATATAAAACTGCCGAGTCCTGATCCCCAAGTTCTGAAACCCACACTTTTGGGAAAACATTCTCCATGAAACCACCATTTTGTCAATTTTTGGATACTTAAATTAAACAAAAATTGTACTCAAAACATTTTCTCCGATCGATGGGATCTAAGAACAAAAAAAATACACCAATACACAATTTATGTTCATTATGGAATTTTTATAAGAGGATGAAAATGTGATCATTGAAATATCATATTGTATAACCAAACTTTCTAAAAACTATTCTCATGTACTTAAACATTCATTAAAATCATAATCATGTAATTTTAAATTATTTGAAATTTTGCTTCAAATTTTGAAATGTGTATTATCATATTAAAGGTTAATGATCTTTTCCATAAAATTCCAATTGCTTTTCATGAAGTAATGGATTTTCACTCCCCCTCCCAACATTAGAATAAAACTACCCTCGGTTTTGAAATATAATAAAAGAGGGATATTAGAATTGGGAAGAAATATGGGGGATATGTAATTTGAAAGGAAGTCATGTAACAAAACCACCTCGATTGAAATTGATGACACATCAATAATAAATTGACCACATTATCTTCTGGTCACAAGTAGACTCCATGGGTATGAATGAATGGTAGTTTTGAACATTAGAACACAAGGGTTTCATTTCTAAATATAAAAATAGTTCAACTTATAAATATTAAACACAATAGGAATTAGATTAAATTTTAATACCTTAGGGAATTTATTTATAATAAAGTCAAAAATCACCGTAAATGAATAAAAAAATCCAGACATTAGGTTTTCTCCCAAAAAGCACATATTTTAAATTCATTATCTCAACTCGGACACACCAAAATTCCCAATACCAATATTCACAATTTTAAGGACCACATTTTTCACCACATCAACTATATTGAGATCGATTCCTTGTTAATAATTTTGTTCATATAAAATCCTTTTTTTACAATGAATTTTAAAATCCATGTTATATCTAAAATTATTGATCATGTTTCTTTTGTTGTCTTACCTAACACATCTAGGATCATTCATAATTAATTTTTTTCAAGAGAGTAATGATTGATTACCACATGTTATTCTTTATCACATAAGAAGTGATATTTAGTTGGGTAAGTAAGGAAAATAATTTTGAGTTTTTCATGATTGAAATTTTTTAAGGAAGAATGGAAAATTGAATGAAAATTATTTTCTTCTCCCAATAATTTAGAAAAAACTGGTTCCTTCTGAAAATAATATTCATCCCCAAAATTTTCCATTTGAAGGTTCAAAGTGGGTATGGGTTTAATGATTGTGTTTTATCCTAATGTTTTAGTGATTTGTGGTCCTAAAAATTTATAAGGGTGAAATGTTGAGGAAATAAAATCCATTCTGAAAAATTACATTGTTGGGAATTCATAAAATCAATTTCCTCCATATTTAAAGACCCATCAATAATTCCTTGATCCTATTCAGCTATACCATATCATATGGTTGGTTCTCTATTAAATGCATGAAGGTTTTTTGGGTAATAATATTCTTCTAATAATATTTATGGAGGGATAGTCTGAGTGGGAATCTGGTTCATAACCATTTTAATTCCTTTTAGTTATGATATCAATGGTGAAACATCTAAACTCAATTTATCAATTAGTTTAGAAAATTGTTCTGATTAATTTTTGGGAATTATGTTGGATTAGTTCTTGTACATCATGTACTTACCCAATATTGATATATTCAGTCATCATTGAGAGGGTCATAAATTTATTATTTTAAAAATAATTATCCATGTGATTGTACATCTCATTGGGATTGTGGTTATCATTCAAGGATTGGTCAAATTAATCCCCTATGTTTCATAAATCACATTATTTATATTCCATTTGAATCTATCTTAGGATTATGTTGTGGTATTGTTGAAGATACTCTACTATATTTGATATAGATTTTTATTTTATATGTTAAGGAAACACAAAAACAAGAGGGTGAATATAGAAGAGAAACAGGGTTGAGAATATAGAATGCCTATTAAGAAAAGTACTATAGTGTCTATGATTAATTACACATGCCCCATGAAATTGTGAATAAATATAGTTTCACTCAAATTTACCCAATAGGTAAAAGAAGTCATTTTTTTACATTTAGTGGTCAATCCACAAGTACTGAAGAAGTACCCTTTAGAAACTCAATGTTTTCGGAGGGTTTGCCTGTGGAGTGGCCAACGTTTGGTTGATTTCAACTAGGATAATAAAAATAAATAGGTTCTTAAGATAATGGGTTATTATTTAGTGAATTTGATGTAGCTCCAAATTAGTTTAATTTGAATAATTATTATAATGGGTTTTATCTAGAGTGTGTTTGGTTGTTAGGGATTAGGTAAGTTGGGGTTTTTCTATGAATTGTCCTTTCATTAGTTCCAGAGGCATCTAATCAATGATATTTGTTCCCAATATTAATTTCTAATTTAACTCACAAAAAATACCATAGATAATAACCAATTCACTTATAGTATTAAATTCATGAAAATCTAAGGAATTGAATCACACTAGTACTCAAAATTTGTAGTCCTCAAGGTCGGCGAAGACAACGATGAAATTAAGTAAAATAAAGGAACTCTCAAACCATTCAAGTAACTGAAGAATTTAAAAAATTGAAATAACATCCACTATAGTCATAAGAAATTATGAATAATAAAACCAAAAATTTCTTATCATTCCATCAATTAAAATAACATAATGGATGGTGATATTTGACATTAGGAAGTAGTATTTAAGATTTGAAAAAAATATAAATAAAAGAAACTCCACCATTGTGTGTTTAATTTCATAATTATTCCTATGAATTAAATCACATACTAATTCAATATTGTCAAGGTGATAATAAATATTATAGAAAAATTTAATAAAAATAATAATTTTATCTTTTATAAAGAAACTAATGTGATTGAAAAAACAATGATGAAAAAAAAAATAAAAATCAATTACCAAATGAGAGTGTAGAATTACAATTGAAAAAAATAAAAAAACACCCAACTCAATCACCAAAACCCAAAAAAATAAGAATGTTTGAGTCATATGGATAACCACCCATAAATAAATTCTACCCCCATTAAGTTGTATAGTCAAGTTTGGTGAGATATAAAAAGAAAATTTGACTTCTCCAATGTTGAGAAGAATATTTAGACAAAATTTATCCACCTTTTTGGAGTTAAAATATCTTATTGAATAATACTGAATATGGGATGGTAGAAGAAGATAAATATCGTCATCCATTTTTTCTATGATACCATTCTAAATTTCATTCCAATTAGATTACGCATTATTATTTTATTCTTTAAATATTTGAATTATTTAATGGGCCTTTAAATCTAGCCCAAAAAATTAAATGTCAACTTGTGTTCCGTAGATCTTCACGAATAATTCTAAATTATCTATGGACATAGATGAATGAAATGATCACTATAATTTTCTCTACATATATATAATTTTTTAGATTAATTTTCCTTGATTTTTGTGATCCTCTTTTACTTGGTTGGCCTCATACCAATTATGCTTTGATCATAAATTTCTCTACTACTGGGAAAAACGTAGATCTTCTATTGGTATTCATCAATTTATCCTAAAATAAATTATATTTGAGTCAAATAATATAATAATTTCCCAAACGACAAATTTAAAATAATAAAAATAATTTATCCCACAATATAATTTTTTATTGGGAATGAATTTTCACACTCAAAACATGAATAACATACGTGATGAGAAATAATGGTCTAATTCTGATATGCACTAAAACCCGATGATTATGGACAACGAAACCCATCTATATTAAAATATAAAAAATTAATATTATCTAATTTCAGTAAATAACCATGAAATATGATCAAAATCTAAGGGGAAATCTACTATACCAAAGTATACGTTAAAAATGAAGCAAGTATCATAAGGAACATTAATCTTAATAAAGAATTATTAAAAAAATATGCGATAGAAATTAATATTTAGAGTATTTATTTTAGGAAATATATTAGTATGGTTGATTAATATATTTATAAGTAATCTATATTTATTAAATTGTAGGTTCTAATGCACATTAAGGATGTTGGACCTAATGTAAGGTATTTTCATCTCACTTTTATTTTTGTTAAACACATGCCCTTTTCATACCTAGTATATTTTGTATGGTGTATATAACACCCATTAATGAATTTTAAGATTATAATTATAAATTTTATGGTCATATAAATATCCATATATGGTTATTTATTTAATTTTTATTATGATTCAAATGAAAGAAAAGTGATAAGGGCTTTGTGTCATTATTTAATTTTTTTATTAAGGTTGTTTATGATTATGTTCCTTGTGATGAAATATTATGATCTACCTCCCAAGAAAAGTCATTAATTTTATTAAATAATATTTATTTATATAATTTAAATTTTCTTATTTATATTTAGACACCTTATGTAATGAATAGTTCAAAGAATATATTTTTAATAAAAAATTCATTTATTTCCTTATGGTTGAAAAAAAGTTTTATCAATGTCCATGTTTTATAAAACAAATTAATGAAGGTTATTAATACTCAATAATGATTGTATAAAGTAATTTTTACAGATATTACAATTTTTAAAAAATATTTCAAAGTAATATTCATTTCCATATCTGAATGATGTACTTTTCAATGATTTACAAAAATATGAGAAGAATGATTTCTTTATAATTATACATCATGATCATAATTTCCCATCATCATGGCCACTAAATGAATTGAAAAATCCATTAAATGTTTCCAAGGGTATTTTCAATGAAATGATTTTCAATAATTTTTTGTATATTTTTAAGATTTAAATAAGTTATTTCAAAATGGATAGGTTATTTTTCTCAAGAATGTTATTATGGATCTTTTTATGGAATTTATTTTTGGTAAAAGACAAAAAACATTGGTGTTTATTTTGTTTTATTTAGGAAATTATCTAATGGTACCATGAATTTTCTCTTTTTCATATGGTTTATTATTATTTGGAGAGAAATTTTCTAAACCTTTTTCAATTCAAAGGGTTATAATATAAAAAAATGTATATAAAACCCATTTATTTTTTCCATGGGATATAATATGATGAATATCTAATAATCATTTGTAAAACCTATAGATTAATTTCATAATTTGAAATATGGTAAATAAATATCCTTCAAACTAATTCTATAAATATTGAAAACACAGGATGTAAATATTTTATTCATCATCCAGAATTTATGTTCACAGTTTTTGGTGTTAACCTAGTTTTTATGTCCATAATACTAAGAGAGGACTATATTTTGATGTTTAAAAGTTCATGTATTAACCAATTTTTCATATATATAAGTTCATGAATAGACCTAGATTTTATGATAATAATATTATTCATGTACATGGTATAAGGTCTAATATTTTATTCTAGGGTCTAATTTATTATTCAGGATATAATGAGTGAACCAATATCTATTTATACATGTTCACAAAGTTATAGGGTCATATATGCCATAAAAACCCATCTTATGATACTTTAATATTATCATAGAGCTTGTTATTTTATTCCTACATTATTTATGTCTCATAAAATATCATGATTTATTATATTACTCAATATTTTTATTTTTGATATGTATGGTTTTTGAAAAGGAAAAGATTGGGTTCTTATACTCTTATAATCATATTGTGATTAAATGATAATTTATATCTCACTTTTTTATCCTTACTGAGAATATGAGATCACTATTTATTATTTAACTTTCCCAAGGTTATGAACAATGGTTCTAGGATTTATATTTCTATGAAGGGTGATAGTTATAATTAACATAATGGGGAACATATAAACTATTTATATATGTGTATATATTTCTAATGCTACTAGACCTATAACAATCTATTATGGAATGTTAAATTATGTAATGAAAAATTAACTATAAATATGTGATATCTACATATGATAAATAGAGGTTATAATATATATCAATTACTTATGTTCATGATTTCATGTATTATATTTTGAGGCATCCATATATTTTATTTCGGTTATCATGTTATATAAAACCTCATTGATCAAGATTATGATTCTCAGAACTTTTAAGTACCTTGATATTACTCTCCAATAACTTTGAAATATTTACAATATACTTTTATTTTCATATTACCATACTTGAATTTATTTCTCATCCCTTTTTATGTATATACCTTGGTTATCCCGTGCAGTTTTAAAAGCATTAAGATAATCTAAGTTCATGTTATGGAGTTTAAGTTTATTTCATTGTAATCCATTCTCAAGTTGTTATGTTATGCACCTAATTACCCAAAGGCACATGGAATCAAAATACTTCGGTGTTTAATTATGTGTATCATTATGTCATAAATAAATAATTAATGTGTATTAAAATATAGTTTTTCATAATGAATAGTAATTATTGTATTTAATTGTCACCACAGTATTGGTAAATTGAGTAATTAAAGTAAAAAATAATATATTAAGGACTTAAAATGATGATAATACTTTCGTTTATCCAATTTTACTAGTTTATTTATTATATTTTAGTCCATATTGTAAGAAAAGAGCATCTTGGGTCCATATTTAATTAATTTTTACCTTTATATTATTTTATGTAATAAAAAGTCAAAATGACACTACAATTTTTTTTATATTTATTATGTTTTTTACAGGGGACAAACAAAATCTATGTTTAGTAATAAAAGGATTATTTGAATGATAAATGAATATTTATCATTGAATTTTATTTCTAATTTTTACAAACAAAATAAATTTATAAAATACTTACACAACGCAAAAAATGTATTTATTCAAATGTTATAAAAATTAAATAAATGATACTAAAAATATAAAAATTAATATAATTTAAATGAATGACTGAATCTCATAAAATTTTAAGAAATATATAATGTTTAGTGATGTGTAAATTGCTCAGAATCAAATTCGTTTACAATCATGCTATTTTCTAAGTCATGTTAAATGAATAGTGTCCAAAATGACATTAATAATATTTTATGTTAAATATTACAATATAAAATTATTTAAAAATGATAATTTTTTTGAAAGTAAAAATAGTTATTAAAATTTTCTAAAAACATTAAATTTAAATTTATATTCTAATTGTTTCCTTATAATTTAAATTATATCCCTTTAATACTGAAAAATTCATTACTGTAATAAAGGACAAAATTGGTTAACTAAGGGGTTAATCCAAATGAAAAGGAGTAAAATGATATAAAACCTATCAAAATTGTGTTTTATTATTATATTAACATCATATCATTATTTTCCTAAAACAAATGTTATTTTGGAACTATTTTATATTATTTATATACATATTATACTATAAAAAATAATGTATTTCGAAAAAAAATAAATATATGGTATTTTGTAATAAACAGAATATTATTAAATATTATAAAATTCAAAAATATCAAAACATCATCCAATTGACTAGTATTTTCCTGAAAATTATCAACTATAATTGACTTCTAGAGAACATATTTCTTTTATAGTCAATATATTACCCCCTAAAGATACAGAAATTTGATATTATAGTTATTATTTTAAAAGGCTTACACTGGTTAATAGAAATATATAATGGTAAATAACTAAAATAAACTTGTGGGAATTTTATTTTATTATATTATTTCTACCCATATTCATCATTTATTCTAATTTTATACATTTTTATCCTTTTCACCACTATAAATAATGTATATTAATTTAATACATTATGAAATTGTAAGAGTTCCCCTCTACTCTCTTATAAATGGGTACCTCATATCCTCCTTTCTTAAAAATATACATTCCTTTTTTATTTTTCCAATATATACTGAAATACCTTCCTTACATCCCCCATAATTTATAAAGGTTATTTTTCATTAGATACAAAACCTACTAAATATTTTTTATAAAATTTATGATGTTGACACTTAAAGATGTATCGTTTATAACCAAGAATTTTCATTTAATTTATTCTCATATATCATTCAAAAATTATTTCAAAATTATGAAATAAAAAATAACTTTAATATACATAGATTTTATTGTATTAATGGAATACCATATATATGTATCCACTTCTAACAAATGGGAAATGAACCCATCATTTGATTGTATGGAGGGCTACTTCATCATGAACCTGTGTAAATAATTTTCCATCACAATCATTAAAGGATGTGTATTATTGTAAGAATCCAGATATTCTTCTCATGTATGTTTTCTTTTTTTGGTGTTTTTGAGAAAAATAAGAATTTATGGAAATTTCATAAATACACGTCGTGTACTTGGTTACCACAAGTAGTTGGGTGATGGCCATGTACTGTCCATGCACACGGCCGTGTGTGGTGACCTGGAGACCGCCTTATGCAGGGGCTGGTGAAGGGAAGTCCATGTCATGTACTTATAAAGCACACACTGTGTACTTATTTTTAATTTTCAATTAACACATTGAGGTCGCGTCTGATAGACAGAACCGTCTTCTTCTCAACCTAGTTTTTCCAAGAGTGTTCGTATGACCACGATCTTTACCCAAGCCCCCAATCGAGCATCCATCCTCCGATTAAACCACCATCAATTTCATTAGGACCACCTTGGTAAGATGTTCCTTCTACTAGAGCTTCGTTTCCTGATTAATCTTCTTTCTCATGTTATCTCTGGTTGAATTTTTTAGAAATTTTTGTACATCTACAGTGTTCTTGGGAGATTCAAGGCTTGAGGTTCATTTATAAAAATCCTTCCACACTGAGGTAGGTGGTTTGTGCCTTTACGTAGATAGTCTTTGAATTTTATGTGAAAAAGTTTCCAATACCCTTGATCGGGGTAATGCATGTTTACATTTTTAGCCCTGTTATTTCTTATTATGCTTGTATGCTTGGATAAAGGTTATTTGTTGAGAATAGGGTTACCGTTGCTAATCTATGGATGTTTTGACCTTGTTTTCTTATTTTGACTGTTTGGCCTAGTTTTCTTATTAGGACGCTGTTTACTTTCCATGCCTATTGTTGTAGAATGGAGTGTTTTATTTGTATTGTTGTTATGCTATAGATTGGTTAGCCAAGTAGTTCTTAAGGTTTTCTTTGGCTGCTTTGCATTTCTATGCTCGTTTGACTTACACAGGGCCGCCAGAAACTGTTGTAGTATACCATAGGGAGAATGGATGTAAGGGATTCTCCGGAGTGTCTGTTTATTATAACTCTATGAGACCATAGGGGGGATTGACATTGAGTGCTCCCTTAGAGTGTCTATAGATATGTTACAAGGCCACAAGAGGAATTGACATTGAGTGCTTTTTTAGAGCGCATGTTTGTTCCGTTAATAGACTATAGGGGTAATTGATGGAGAATGCTTCCTCTGATATTCTTTTATCACACATTGCTATAAATGGAATTGACGTTGAGTGATTCCTTAGAGAGCCTTTACAAAAGCTGAACCAGAGGGGTTAGACTGTGTGTACTACCCAGAGGGTTGATTGTGTTTGCTAGGTAGGACCAAAGGGGATATGATGTGAGTACATCCTAGAGGGTTACCTTATTGTGATTATCTGCTTACTTGATATGTGGTGTTTGAATGATTTGAAACATTAGGAATGTTTACTATTAAGTACTTCCTTGTTTACAATTTATTTTACTTAATACATACCATATACATTTACTGACTGTTAGGCACAAATCTCTTGGGGGTTGACTACTGGGATTTATTCTCACACCCTATTTGGGTCATGATTTTGGGCCCATACAGATAATATTGTTGTAGGTAAAGCAAAGGGAAAGCACCTTTCTACTTCATGTACTTGACTGTTTTGGAGCTGGAGAGCATGGGACCAAGCTAAGGCTTGCAATGCTGATGAGTTGTTTACTATTTTCTTTTATGTGTTGGTGTTGTACTGTATTTCAACATGGTGATGTGTTTGGGTACATTCCTAGAAATATGTATCACGCATCATTATATATGTGATGCAGCTGCTTATTACTTTCAGTCTTCTACTGTTTACTTTTGTATGACATTATTACTACTTCTGCTATTCTTATCTGTTTCTTTTTCACTGTGTACTCTACCCATAAGGGCATAGTTTCCCCACTATCACACCTAAGTCCCTCGCTTCTAGACAACATCCACTGGTGTTAGGGGAAATGCGCTTGAGGCCATGTGACCTACCAGGTATGGGGTGCCTCTAGGAGCCTTCCAGAACCAGGAATTTACAAACTGGTATCAGAGAGGTTCTTTTCTTCTTGTCATACTGTTTGGAGCCTATAGCCAAGGATATGATGGAATTAGTACTTGGTAATAAGTTGTGTTCGGGAGTAGCTAACCTGCTTATTGGGAAAATCCAATCTACCACTTTTATTGTAATTTTTTTGTTTTTCAATTTTATAGTTGAATTGATTTTCACCGTTGGGTGATTCATATGTTTTGTGCTATTATGGTTGATATTATTGAGGTTCTATTTCTATTTCAAATGAATGAAATGAGGGTATACCATCTCATGCATCATATAATCACTTTCTAGGAATCACATGTGATGCATTCTTGACATTCTATTTAGGGTACATTAACAATTTCATGTCATTGTGATAGGTTCTATTCTAGATACACATGTTGTTGTGATATATGCCTTGACAAAAATACCTGATGTTTGATAGGGTATTGTTTGTTTAAGGTTTTGTTTTAATAAATGTCCAACATTGGTTCTTGAGGTTTTATAGGCCCTCATAGAATGGAATTTGGTGGATCATTTCCTTGTTTTTGTTGTATATGACATGTATAAGATGACAATCTTTGATTCATGGGGAGTATGGGCCCTCACAGATTGGAATTTGGCACTTAAAGGTTCGGTTCAATGTCTTTTTGGGTCACATAGTAATTTCTGAGGCTTATTGTATGAAAAAACCCAGAATACACGCAGTGTAATGATGAATACAATCCATGTGTTGTTTTTGTTGAGAAGAAATTGTTTTTCTTAAGTACACGCCATGTACTACATGTGCACACCATATAGTCCCTAACCGTGTCACTGGATGTGTGGGCAAAGACACGTGGTTGGGAAATATTTTTGGTCGGACACACCGTGTTCCGGATGTACCCACCGTGTGTTTAGATCCAGTGTTTGTCCGAGTGACTAATGACACATGTGGATAAAAGTTTAAGCAATACATGCCATTTCATTATTGAACACGCTGTGTAGTGTAATACCTAGAATCAATCCTTGTCACTAATAACATGGGTTGGAAAAACCTTCCTAGTACACCCTGGGTCCATTTGAAACATGTCGTGTAGTGTGAGCTGTGTATATGGCTGTGTCCCTAACAACATGGGTCCGTGAATCTCATCTAGTACACACCATTTATAGAACTAACACGCCATGTAGTCTTGTTCTAATAGAATCGTGTGGCCTAGCCATGTAAGAGAACTCTGGCAAGCAAAGAGGATTCAAGTACATACTGCATGTCAAGATAACACACCATGTGTATGGGGTGTTACATGACCAGAGTTGGTAGGAGTACACGCCTATGTGAATTAATTAAAGAAACACACCATGTAGTTAAATATACACGCAGTGTATCCATGTTTTGAAAAAAAACATGAATTTTTTCTTTCATTTATTCCCTTATCACTCTTCTAGTTTTCAGTCCTTGATAATCTTGATATAAGGTGTGCACTTGACCTTGCAGAGTCATGCCATCGAGATGTCCTCTAGTTGTACATCAGTTTCAAGGAGATGATTAGACACCATATATGACTAATTAGGGACTACCAGTGGATCCTTTAGTTGTTCCAGTCTTGGAACTGACCGTCATTCCAAACACAGGTTCTAACACACAGTTTTGAGAGGGATTTATGAAGTTTATACAGACCTTCCAGGGAGTACCACTTTCGGCCCCGTCGATGGCATAATTGAAGTGGTTCATTGATCATTAGCATCCTCCCACCTTCTTAGTGGATGGAGGACCCCAGACAGTAGAGTCATGGCTAGAAGCCATGCTGACGATTTTTGAGCATCTAAAGACACATCCGTAGAGGAGGTTCAAGCTCACTATGTATATGATTTTGGATTCATCCATGATATGGTGGGATGGATCTCATAGGCAGGACATCAGTAGGTTATGGATTGGGATGACTTTCGGTGTTCTTTTCATGACTACTTCTATCCAGAGACCTTGAGGGCCGATCGAGCCCGAGTGTTCAGGAGTCTAGAGCAGGGTAATCTCTTAGTCATGGTGTACTCTTTTCTTTTCATAGAGATACAGTGCTTCACACCTAATCCAGGAGGTGTTGAGTTATTCCTAGAAAGGAAGTTTGAGGATGGTCTTAGGCATGACATCTGATCTTAGGTGAACATCTTCTGGTTGACTTCCATCACTTCTATCGTCAATCAGGCACTGATCACGGAGCGAAATCTAAGGGATTATGGAGTTGTGAGTCAGGGTGGCTCAACATCTGGAGTTAGTATCCCTCTAACTGATAGTAGGAAGTTCCACAGGGGGTCTTCTCATGGTGATCCAAGGTGGGAATACACTTCTTCTGGTATCCAGGTGGTGTGCTACCAGTGTGGGAAGAGCATGCATACAAGGACACATTGCCTGAGAGATCCAGTGGAGTGCCGATCTTGCAGCAAGATGGGGCATCTTTAGCGATTCTATCATATATTCTCACCAGCATCTAGGGATATGGGGTATTCTATGGCTCCTTATTCAAGAGCAGAACCACAAGTTTCTCATCAATATGGTAACTGGAGTTCTTCCGGCCATTCAAATCGATGTGGAGGTTAAGGATGTGGTATCCAACCACTAGGATTTCAGCGACAACATGGTGGATCAACTCAGAGTGATCAGGAAGGGTCACAGGGCCATAGTTCAGGTCATACTTTTGTAGTGGAGTATACCCAGTAGGAGTAGGACACTGGACCCTCTACAGTTCGAGGTACGATTCTAGTTGCCTCAGTTTTAGCTTCTACTCTTTTTGATACATGGGCTTCCCAAAGATTTTAATCTGTTGCTATTTTGGAGATCCTTGAGTTCTGTATCTTTAATTATGTTGATGTATTGACATTGGACACACCATTGGGGAATAGAATGGCTACTGTACATCTGTACAAGGAGTTCCCTCTTTAGGTTGGTGGGTGTCACTTTTTATGTGACCTTTATGTCCTAGAGATGACATGCTATGATTTAATTCTCAGAATGGACAGGTTAGTTCCCCTCCAAGCAGTTGTCGATTTCTATCACCGTAGGGTGAGTTTCACATCACCAGAGGGAATATAATTTCTTTATAAGGTTGAATGGGATGTCCTGGAAAGCAGAGCAGGACCCACACATCTTGGGTTGGGAGGAGTTACAACCCAAATTTCTAGTCTTTATCTAGATGACCAGGGGACTTCACAGATGGACTTTCCTCCTGTGGTAGATCATTTTAGGGATGTCTTTTCAGAAGAATTTTCAGGTTTTCCTCTGGTTTTCTATTGAGATTGTGACAGAAGAGGTACCAGTGTACATTCCTCCTTATAGGATGGCTACACCAGAGTTACAACAGCTCAAGAAAAAGTTGGAGGAGTTAAAGGATAAGTGGTTCATTTGACACAATATTTCTCCTTGGGGTTCTCTTATCCTATTTGCGAATAGGGCGGATGATACTCTCCGATTTTTTGTGGATTATCGGAAGTTGAACCAGTTGACGGTAAAGAACCAATATACCTTGCCGAGGATTGATGATCTCTTTGATCAACTAAAAGGATCCTGGGTATTCTTGAAGATTGAATTGAGTTCTGGATATGATTAGTTGCATATTAGACCATATGATATACCCTTTATAGCCTTTTGAAGTAGATATGGTGTATACTAGTATGTGGTTATTCCATTTGGTCTCACGAACATGCCTGTAGTTTTCATGGCACTGATAAACCGAGTGTTCCATCCGTACTTGGATTATTTCATGGAGGTTTTTTATGGATGATATCTTGGTGTACTCTCACACTCAACATGACCATGCTACCCATTTTGAGATCATTATGAGTACACTGAGAGAGAACCAATTATTTGTTAACATCTAAAAATGCCACTTTTGGATGGACCAAATTCACTTCTTAGGTCATGTTATCTCAGAGACAAGAGTATCAGTAGACCCAGAGAAAGTAAGAGATGTAGTTTTCTAGGAGAAGCCGAAGAAAGTTTTTGAGGTACAGAGTTTTCTAGGGTTGGATGGATACTACAAGCATTTCATAGAGGACTTTCCAAACATCGAAGCGCCACTAATGGGCCTGACTAAGAATTGTGTAAAGTTCTTATGGTCAGATTCTTGTGAGTCAGCCTTTTAAGAGCTGAATGGGATGATGACTACAACACTGATACTAATTTTTCTAGAGTTGGTAAAGAGCTATATTGTGTACTATGATGCTTCAGGTATCAGGCTGTGATTTGTGCTTATACAGAAAGAAAAAGTCATTATATATGGGTATCAGCAGTTGAGGCCACATGAGAGAAATTACCCGACACACGATCATTAGTTGGCTATAGTTGTTCATGGTTTACGCTGTTGGAGACACTAATTTTTGGGAGATAATTTTGTTTTTTTCACCGACCAAAAAAGTCTCAACTATATATTCACTTAGCATGATCTGAATTTGTGATAGTGAAGGTGGGTTGAGTACCTTAAGTATTTTGACTTTGAGTGTGCCTATACACCTGAGAAAGGCAATGAAGTGGTTGATGGACTGAGCAGGAGGACTCAAATACAAGAAGTTTAGGTGGCCAATAGTGAGTAGAAGCTTATGGATTTTTTCTCTAAGATGCATTTGGATGTGCATGACAGATAGGGGTAAACTTTTATTTCTTCTATAGTTGTTACCTCAACTATTCTAGATTGTGTGCGGATGAGGAAACTATCAGATTCTGAAGGCCCAATCATACGGGAAAGAGTGTCAGGAGATGACCCTATTCCTGTATGGACTATAGGCGAGGATGAAATCTTTAATTTAAATGGGCATGTATGGGTGTCAGCAGACATGCACAAGGAGCTGATTCATGAATTTCATTCCTCAGTTTGGGTAGTTCATCCCGGTGTCACCAAGATGTATTCTGATATACACCATTAGTATTGGTGGCCAGGTTTGAAGAGAAATATTTATGGTTTCGTAATGAGGTGTTCCACCTGTCAGCAGGTGAAGGTGGAGCATCAGGGACCAGGAGGGATTTTTTAGTAGTTACCCATTCCCGAGTGGATGTGGAAGGATGTTGAGATAGATTTTGTGATAGTTTTGTTGTGGCCTCCTCACAGGAATGATTCTGTTTGGGTTGTCATTGACAGACTCACAAAAATTTCTCACTTATTTTTGATCAAGGAGACATTTAGTGTTCATTATTTGGGATCGTTGTACATCTGCGAGATAGTACGTCTACATGGAGTTCAACACTCCATTGTGTCAGATAGGGATGCACATTTTTCTTCGTGGGTCTGGCAGGGATTGTAGAAGGCCTTGGGTACACAGGTACTTCTGAGTACAACTTACCACCCCCAGACAGATGGCTAGTTTGGGCGTACAATTCAGGTGCTTGAGGAAATTCTTCGTGCTTGCATCCTGAATTTTGGAGGTTATTTGGAGAAGCACATACCTCTTGTGGATTTTTTCTACAATAATAGTTTTCAAGAAACTATTCAGATTGCACCTTATGTGGATTTGTACGGTAGGTCATGTCGTTCACCCTTATGCTGGATGGAGGCAGGAGAGGCCGCTATGCTGGGACCTCATCTTGTCTAGGAGACCACATATCATATAGAGTTGATTCATAAGAGGATAACTACTGAGTAGTCTTGACAGAAGTATTTTGTAGATCAGTGGTGATGACCTATGAAGTTCAAGGTTAGGGATTAGGTTTTTCATGTGTGTCACACTGAGGTTGGGACACTGGAGGATTAGGAGACAATGTAAGCCTTCACCGAGGTATATCAGACCATTTGAGGTTATGGAGAGAGTGGGGCCGATTGCTTATCAGTTATAGTTACATCAGAGGTACCAAGATATACACAATGTCTTCCACGTTTCTCAGATATGATGCTACTTCTCTGAGCCGTCTCATGTTTTTCAACCCATAGAGGTTGAGTTAGTGGTGGACACCTCATTTGAGGAGCATCCTATCTAGATTTTTGATTGAAGTAAGAAGGTTCTTTGTGGCTGGTCTGTTCCTATGGTATTAGTGCTATGGTAGCACGATTGACTATTGTAAGAGACTTGGGGAAGGGAGGCTGATGTACAATCTCAGTGGCCGGAGCTTTTCGAGCACTATTTTTCTACGTCACATTTCTAGTGAAATTCAAGGATGAATTTATTTAAGGGGGGAAGTTTGTAAGAACCTGGATTTTCTTCTCAGGTATGTTTTCATTTTTCTGGTGTTTTGGAGAAAAAGAGGAAATTTTGGAAATTTCTTAAGTACACGTCGTGTACTTTATGAGTACACGTCATGTACTCAATTACTACAGGTAGCTGGTTATTGGACGTGTAGCAGCCATGCACACAACCATGTGTGGTGACCTAGATGCCACCTTATGCGGTGGTTAGTGAAGGAAAGTACACGCAATGTACTTATAAAGTACACGCCATGTACATTTTTTCAGTAAATGCACCAGGGTCACATTTGACAGAGAGAACTATCTCCTTCTTGACCAAGTTCAACCGAGAGCATCCGTACGACCACAATCTTTCCTCAAGCCCCCGATCGAGCATCCGTCCTCCGATTTGACCGCCATAAATTGTGTTGGGACTGCCTTGGTATGAACTTCATTCTTCTAGAGATTCTTTTCCTAATTCCTCATGTTCCTCAAGTTTTCTACAGTTGAACATTTTATATTTTCCTATAGATCTACAGTGTTCTTGGGAGATTCAAGGCTCATGGTTCACATATAACAATCCTGCAACACCAAGGTAGGTGGTTTGTGCCTTTACTTAGATAGTCTTAGAATTTTATGTGCAAAAGTGCCGAATACCCTTGATTGGGGTATTACGTGTTTACGGTTTTAGACCTGTTAATTTCCTGTTATGATTTTATGCTTGGATAAATGTTATTTGTTGAGAATAGGGTTACCTTTGGAAATATATGATTTTTTGACCATTTTTTCTTGTTTTGAACATTTGGTCTAGTTTTCCTGTTAGATTTTTGTTTACATTCCATGCCTAGTATTGTAGGATGGAGTGTTTTATATGTATTTTTGTTATGTTTTAGACTGGTTATCCAAGTAGTTATTGAGGTTTACTTTGGCCTCTTTGCATTTCTATTCTCATTTTACTTACACAGGTCCATGAGAACCTTTGTAGTAGACCATAGTGAGGATGGACATAAGGGCTTCTCTAGAGTGTCTACTTATTATCACACTGCGAGACCATAAGGGGGATTGACATTGAGTGCTCCCTATGAGTGTCTATAGTTACGTTACGAGGCCACATAAGGAATTGACGTTGAGTGCATCCTTAGAGTTCTTGTAGGTTCTGTTAAAAGACTATATGGGGAATTGACGGAGAGTGCTTCTTCAAAATGTCTTTGATCATACTTGGATATAAGGGGAATTGATGTTGAGTGCATCCTTAGAGAGCCTTTAAAAATACTGATCCAGAGGGGTTAGACTGTGTGTACATCCCATAGGGTTGCTTGTGTTTTCTAGGTAGGACTAGAGGGGATAGGCTGTGAGTAAATCCTAGTGGGTTAGTTGTTTGTGATTATCTGATTACTTGATATGTGGTGTTTCAATGCTTTGAAACTGTAGGAATGTTTACTGTTGACTACTTCCATGTTTACTATTTATTTTTCTTACTACATACCATATATATTCACTGACTGTTTGGAACAGATCTCTTGGTGGTTCCTTACTGGGATTTATTCTCGCACTCTACTTGGGTTATCCTTTTGGGCCCAAACAGATTATATTGTTGAAGGTATAGATAAGGGAAAGCACCCTTCTACTTAAGGTACTTGACTGCTTTGGAGTTAAAGAGCATAAGACCAAGATGAGGCTTGCGATGCTGATGAGTTGTTTATTGTTTTCTTTCATGAATGGTGTAGTACTGTATTTAAGAATTGTGACATTTTTGGATTCTTTCCTAGAAATATTTATCATGCATCAGTATATATGTGCTCTAGTTTCTTATTACTTTTAGTCTTCCACTGTTTTAGTTGTATTCCATTATTACTAATTCTTCTAGTATTATCTGTTTCTCTTCTACTGTGTACTCTTCCAATGAGGTCATAGTTTCCCCACTATCACACCCAAGGCCCTCTCTACTAGTTTTTAGCCTCTGGCATCAAGGGAAATGCGCTGGAGGCCATGTGACCAACAGGGTATGGGGCGCCTCTAGGCAGCTTCCTGAACCGGGACGTTACAATTATGATATATTTAAGGTATATATATATTATATTCATGAAAAATTTATCATTCAATAATTATAATATATCCTATTATTATTTTCCTTTTCATCTATCAATAAATAATAACATCATTCATGTGTAAGTGTTGATTACCACATCAACGAAGCAATGCGATTCATTTTTTTCAACCACATAATATGGATTCTAAATATAGGTGTATTTAATGAAATAATATGGTATTTATAATATAACTATACTTATATAATAATAAAATAACACATACCTTCTTTCTATAATGTTTACTAAAAATGGAATGTTGTTTGTATGACCCCCCATCTATAAGATTGAACCATAGTTCTTTTTTTTCATAACCATAATTCATGGTTTATTTTAAAAGTGTAGTTTATTTAAAAAAATTATAATGTACTTATTATAATTATTTAATGATTGAATATCAACCCAATTGACCATAGTCAAACTAGTGATGTCATTCTAGGCATATGAACCAAATATCATCAAAATGTCCAATTTGAACATAAATAACGATGTAATTGAATATAACATGGTAATAGATAAAATAAAATAATAATAAAAAATAAAAATCGTCATAGTTAACTAAATAGTAAACACATTTTTTTTATTCATGAATAAAAATAATATACGTGATGATAATCAAGTTTCTTCAGACACAAGGTTATCATCTAACGTGTTGATTCAGACATAAGGTTACATAAAAGTATTTTTAAATATCAAATTTTAATCAACTTATGTGTCGATTCAGACACAAGTTAATAAACTTACATATTGTTTCAGACACAAGGTAATCAAATTTCATTTAAATATTAAATTTTAATGTTTACCTTACAAGTATTTTTATTCCATATCCATGGACTTCTAAATGAGTCAAGAAAATTATTATTTACAATTCGATGGATGATAATGGTCATTTTTACCATTTCTAACATTCTTCATAATGTTTTATAAAAAATATTCTTTTGATGACTTCACATAAGGAAAACATTAACATGAAAATACATTTTAAATTTTTTAAAAAATTAATTTTAAATTTGTTTATATTTTATTAAATTATCATAATTTTTTTAGAATGTATATTTAATGAAATCAAACAATTATTAAGGACATTTGATGTATTGTATTGAATTTATTTTAGTTTTTAAAAAAAAATAATGTTTCTACTAAAAATTTAGACTTTATTTTTAGTGGATATATGGATAGTTAAAAATTAATTTATATCACATAAATAAATTTTCTCAATGCCCCAATTGTTATTATATTTTTTTCTTCCATTATTATATTTCTTGATTTCCTTGATAAAAACCATCTTCCCCTTTTTATGTATTTTTTAAATGGAAATGTGTTTTAAAAAAGTAAATGGAATTTTAATATCTGAATGTGTTTTCTAAAATTTATTATTAGGGTTTTTATGGTTTATAATGAAAAGGTGAAATTATAAATTATTTTATTCTTGATATAGTACATGAACATTATTTATATGAAACAAGTGAGCCTAATATAGTTGATATGATGGTTTGATCCCAATTATCTCCCTTGATGATGGGTGATCACAATATAGCCTATATGATGTTTGATCACTATTATATATATCCAATAAGAAAATTCATTATCTTCATATTCATGATGGTGGGTGTTGACATGTGAGTTTTCACTATTAGATTTAACAAGGTTCTAGTTATTTTTGACATGACATATGACTAAAATTATCAATGTTTCTTCAAAGGTGTTTTATTTTGACTGAATCAGATTCAAATGTCATCTTAGTAAAAAATGTGTGTGTTTTTCTTTTGGAACTGATTAATTTTATACACTCAATTATTATATTGATACATGTAAAATTTTAATGGGTACTAATATTTCTCACTTCACAAAGGGAATTTATTCTTTTGATGTCCCTCACTGATATTTTTTGTCCGATCCATCACTTTAAAAATATTATCATGGGGATCAAGGATGGGTAAGAGAAAATTAGGTGTCATGTTGAAATTTATGAGAATTTTATATTAATGGAAAATATATTTTGTATTAGATTATTTATTTTATAGGTAAAATGGATACTGATTATAAGTATCCCATTGCTAATATACGGGATTTTAATTAATATTTATGACCTAATTCTCTAAATCATTCATTCATAAATGTACCAGAAAGGTATTAAATTTAATTATTTTCTAAAATAATAGAACTTTTAATGTTTAATGATACTTATAGAAATACAAAAATATGTCACATCACTATGTGTTTAATTTTATCCTCAATCAAAATATTTATGTTTTGGATAAAACCATATTCATATATTTATCATAATAAATATTTTTGTAACACTTTACTATAATGCTGAAAAAAAATATTGAAGAACTACTTCTTAAGATTCTTAAAAAGTAATATCATACATGGTTTATATAGATATGTCGACAACTAGTTTTAATAAGTTTCTATATATTATCACATTATAATAAAAAATATAGTAAATCAAATTGATTTGGAGGAAATCTAGTTTTATATCCCGGTGAAAGGTAGTCTATTCACTTTTCTAATAGCCATGTACTCATACATTACATATTCTCAAGTACTGTAGGGAATTTCACACTATAATACTCTGTAGTTCACCCAGTTTAATTTGATATATAACCACTATACATTATAAATAAGAAATATAAAACCTTATTACATATAATGGAATATGAGATATATTCCAAAATATTCATGAGGAGTTATATAAATTATATTAATATCCTAACATTCCTATACACATCATATTGAGGAACATTCATTATATGTTACATAGAAAAAAATTTAGTATCTAATTATTCAATATATATTTTTTAATACATATTAACTATATTTATTATTAATAGATATATAAAAATCCATTTATGTATTTCAGAAGATCACGTTACCTTGAATATGGGTTGCTACATTATCTCACTCTTAGAGAAATATGCCTTAGTCATAATCATAATGAAAAATACGATTAAACATCAATTTTATATATTCTATCACAATATATGTCATATATAACAATATTTATCCCCCTAACCACTTATATACACACAATACACTATCATTATTAATAAATCTAAATTTTATAGTGGATTTATTAGATTAATATTTTAAGATAATAATGCTGACATCATTATATAAAAGGGCCTTTACAACTTGTAAATCTTATTTTACTTTTTTTAATAACCCTCTATTTTGGTTTCAGTATATAGATATATTCTATATGGTTTCCTTTATAGATGTTGGTATTTACATCCATCATCCCAATATAATTATCATAAAAGGTTCATATTATATGTAGAATTGTCAATTATTTGATTATGATGACTTGTAAAAGTTTTGAAAACATATTGTGTCTATAAATCACATTAAACCTTTAATTATTAATTGATCCTTATTGAAACAAACATAGACTATCCATGTTTGGGTTTTTTTGAATACCCTCAAATGGCCTTAAAAAAATTTTAGAATACACCAAAATATCAAACTATATTTTGATATATGGAACCCATCATTTAATTTATAAGAGCCTTACAATCATTTCATTTTCAAATTTTTACATCCTTGTATGGTTCAATATTCATATTGAAGAAAATGTCACATTCCAGGGAAACAATAAAACCACCTCTTTGGTTTTAAATTTCTAATTCAAAATTGTCTCTAGAACATATTCTCACACTATTTCTCGAGGATTTTAGTATTCATTTTCGAACTCCTGACCATCCAGATCTTTATCCTCACTAATGTCAAGTCTACTCCAGAATTCCCAAAAGTAAGGTGATTTCACCTTTTAAAAATATAGTTTTATCTAACTAATAAAACACTATCTTTATGAGATCAATATCTTGAGTTGATTTAGATTTAATAGTTGAGGTTAACTACTTTTTCAATGATGTAAGCTTGAATGTAAAGATATATTTAACAATAATATCTCAATAAACACATGAAATTATTACATAATGTATTCCAATTATATTGTAATGTATATGATATCCAATGAAAAATATAGTTTGAATATGGGAATAAGTTACACTACTATTTGTGAAAAATATCTAAAATGTAATTATGGATGATTTTAAATATACATAATGCACTGTATTAATCCTCTATGTACTATTGTCATTTATATTATGTGTATAATGTAATGTAATTTCAGGAATGGGTCCCCTATATATAAAAATTATTGATGAATACATGTTTAACATATTATCCTACAATCCTAACTAACTGATTTTATATCTTTTACCATGTTCATTATTTACTTCCACATTGCATTAATAAAACTACTAAACTGAATCTCATAATTTACATTAATATACCTCAAAATTCTACCTATAAATTTTCATGCATGCCTTGTTATACTAAATCTGGAAGAACTATGGATAGAAATTGATCACTAAAGGTATATTAGTCTAAATAATAACACAAAAATGTGTCAATATACTTAATATATTTATATCCATAGAGTCTAAACACCATTTTAGGTAAATCATGGACAAGTAATTTTAGTTTTCATTATCCATTAATTATCCGGCAACAACTGGGTATGAGTCTTAAATTTTATATTCATTATTCTAGGAAGATATTAGATATATTTTAGATATTTATCATTAAAATATTATGTAAAAAATTCCATGGAAACATTCCTTTCAAATATAAAATAATTTATCATATTGTCTATAATGGAACACTATGATAATGTTTTTGTGATACTCATTTAAAATACCTCTCACAAGAATCAATCAATATGGTATTGATAAGTTGTGACCCACCCATAATGGACTTAGGATTGAAACTCTTACAACTAGAAATATAATCCATGTTACTTATTGTAATAATTATTAACATTGGTGGGTCCTATATTTGGATAAAAATATGTTATTTTCATATTGATACCCAAGTGGTAAAATATAAATATTACAAGAGATTATTAATGTAGATTTTTGATACTAATCTTCATTTTTCTTAATTAATTCATTGTATTAACTCTTCTAGTGACCTTTTATACCTACTTATAATCATATATCCTCTGATACACTTCTCTATCTATGAATATTTTTTCTTTTTGAGGATATTGTAAAGCCAATATTGAA
The DNA here is from genome assembly GCA_963277665.1 of Viscum album. Taxonomy (NCBI): domain Eukaryota; kingdom Viridiplantae; phylum Streptophyta; class Magnoliopsida; order Santalales; family Viscaceae; genus Viscum; species Viscum album. Next base: position 1,606,932,173 of record OY728161.1, read on the forward strand.
TGTGAACTAATCATGTGATATTAAACCTTGTCAGTAAAATTTATCACCAGTAGGGGTGATTAAAATTATTTCAACTAGACCATATCAGTCAGGAAAATCACAATCAAAATTATAATGTGTGTCTTCCCAATACATTTTATCTGATATTTTTTTGAAAACCTAGAGAATCTGGGTGGTAATGATGATAATATGAATTCATTGGAAAATTTAATATCTATAATGAATCCCAATATATATTATTACCCAAAATAATCCATCATCTATAACTAATAATAAATTGATTTTTATTTATATTCTAGTTTACATTTGTATTATTTTGTGGAAACCTCATTTGTCTTTAGCCTCACTTTCATAATTTCATTCTATAAGATATGGGTTTTCATGAGTATGAATCCATGTATTGGGATTTTATCTTCATATATTATAAAATAGGTAACATAATATATCAATATACATAAGAATAATCCTTCTTGTATCACCCACAGAAATCTTTCTCATGATTTCTCACTTGCTAAAGAGGATTATCAAGGGAAAGAAGGCCGAGAACATTAAAAAAACTTCTGGTATATATACAATATAAAAAATAATATACCAAAAATTTAAATCTATAATGTAGAGAACATTATTTTTATTTAGGAATGATCACAACGTTCTTTGAGAATTTATTTCCATTTTCCAACATAATAAATGTATAATTTATTAATTTAATGTGATTTTTTTGGTGTGATTTTATAAGTTAATATTGTTAGTCTCTTCATATTTTTTTCAAATAATAGTATCCTTCACCATGACATTAAAAAAATCATGTCACATGGATATTCTAGGTGAAAGGATTTATAATTTACTTACAATAAATCCAATAAAGGGAATATGAAATTATTTGAAGGTATTTTTTAATGTATCCTTGAGATCCTCATTTACTCTCTTTTCCATACTATATTTACTAGACCCAACAATTGTGGATCATAAAGTCACATATTTTAATACATAGATGATAATTAAACCATGTAATATGGAGGAAAATAATATTTATGCTAACTTGGTCAAGTCACCCCAAATCATTCATTAGAGTCCGTTATTAAATAAAATATATCATGTTGGGTTCTAGAAAAGTAACTAAATCTATGGTAACATTTTGAGTCATGTAATGGAAGGTGATATCCAGAATAATAATTTCCTTGGGGTATTTTATTAAATCATATATAAATATTTTTATCATACATGTTACATGATAATAAATAGAATATGTATTATACATAATTAATTAATAAAAACTTGAAAAGTAATTTATTCATAATAAAAATATTTTACTTCATCTTATAAATTCTTTATTAATTTACCTTATGAGACCATGTTTAATATTTAAATAATTTTACACCACATAAATTAATAACCAACCACCTGACTAATAGAATAAAAAGGGATATAATCATTCACTGTTAACTACTGGTTGGTTTATTATAGCATCCCGCCTTTTTATCACATAAACTTTCATTACATTTTATAAAACCGAGGATCTTTAAAGTTTAGTGTCTTGGAAACCAGTAACTTAAAACATGAAAACATAAAGCATTCTTCTTAAAAAATTGAAAGGCTTCTACTCATGTTCATCTTAGGTTCATTATAGAATCTCAAAACCAAGGGAAATACATCAAAAGAAAGGGTGAGAAGAAGGCCCAGTAAGGGAAACAAGTGAAACATTTTACATGTGAACTTGAGATACTTCAATAAGGTCATGAAAAGAACTTTAAGGCATGAGAAAGAAATCATGAGATATATCATAATAAAAATAAAATTTTTCATAACTTGAATATGTGGCTACAAAATTTAATATTGACAATCATTTCTTTTCACCAAGGTTAATCCCCAAGGTGTCATTAAAAAATTACCAAGGTTATTCACCAAGGTATCAGTCTAAAAGGTCGTCTCTAGAGATTAAGTCATTACCCAATGCATTGGAGCGCTATTTGGGCGCACCCTTGACATGTATTTATTATCATGTGAGCCACATATATCATAATAAATCATTTCATAAACAACCCATGTATAATAAAAGAAATGGGTTTCATTTCATAATCATAACGTTTTAAAAACTGATTTAAAGACATGATCTTTATGTCACTTTAAACCCACAGAAAGGGAAAGCGGGTTTCATATATGTAAATACCAGAATTTAAAATAGAACACTTTGATATATATGTGAATAAACATGTAGAAATAAGATCTTTGAGTATTCACTTAATAACATAAAATAATTTTGAGAAAAGAGAGAGGCATTTTGAGACGAAAATTATGCAGCATAACGGTTACGTTTCGGGGTTTTAGAAAACATTGAAAAGAGAGGGGACATGAGTCAAACATTCATAAATGACCCATAAAACAGTATAGGGATAGAATATGAAGAATATATGAACATGGTAATTAAATTTGAAAGATTTACCATATAAAATGAAGAACATGAAAGGAAGACAAAAATAAGATTTCTCTTATGAAAATTCGGCAGCCTAACGACGTCACTTAAACTTCAAAAAATTAATTGAAGAGATCAAATAGGGTATCCAATCATATGAACATAAAAAATAAGTATGATAGATATATAGATCATACCCCAACATAATAAAAAGGAACTTGAAAGACTTGAAATGAAAGTAGAACTTTGAAAAATGAGAAAGGTGAATGAATCCCTTAAAAATTCGCTAGCCTAATGACACCACTTAAAACTTCAAAATACTGAATTGAAGAGATAAAATGGGTTCTGTCATCATATGATCATAAAATATCAGTATGATAGATATAGAGATCATACCCCAACATAATAAAACGGAACTTTAAAGACTTTACATGAAAGTAGAACTTCAAAACGAGAAGGGTGAAAGAACCACTTAATAATTCGGCAGCCTAACGACGCCACTTAAAACTTCATAAAATGAAATGATGAGAGTAAGTGGGGGTCTCTCATCATATGAACATAAAAAGGAAAGTCTAATGAATATAAAAGAACATCCTCCAACATAAGAACATGGAGAATAAAATAAATGACATAAAAGAGATCACTTGAAAAGAAAGAGAGGGGGTAAGATCCCTTACCTTAAAACGTAACTCTTAAAACTCAAAAGTTGGGACCTTGAGGGCTTGGTGGCGCCTTGGTAGGACTCCTTGGGAGGTAATGAGACCAGAACTTCGTTGGAGGAGAGTGGGGAGTCGAATGGATGAGAGGATTGCTTGGTATTTATAGGGAAAGTGAGGGGATAAGGCATTAATGGCCAAGGGACACCTCATTGGTGGTTTTGGAAAAACCATGGGCTTGCCCATGGAATTTGCCCATGGTATTGGCCACTTGGGACACCTCATACAATAATTCATCCCCTTTAGTCGACAATCCCTTAATATATCTCATGGAATCATCATGACACAGTTATGATGTCATTAAACATACCGAAACCGTAAAACTGTATTTTTACTATTCACTGAAAATTAAACTTTCTCAGAAAAATCCCAAAATTTCACATTTACCATATATCAATTCTCCTATTACAAAAATGAACTCCATTTTATAAAAATAATTTTCTATGTATTTTTAATTTAATTTTTAAATAAATACACTATTCACCAAAAATTCATTTTTTCAGAAAAAACCCCAAAAATTACCATAACATAATATCGATGCTCTGAGTTCAAAAATGAAATCCATTTTATAACAATAATTTTCTAAATATGTTTAATTTAATTTTTAATTAAAAAACACTATTCACTCGAAAAAACTAATACTTGAATAATAATTTATGAAACTGTTATTTAACCAATTATATTGAATCACATTACTTAATCAAGGTGCCTAGATAATATTAATACTTTCTTTAAGTGAAATTACTAATCCATTTGGTCACATTACTAATCCTAAGCATAAAATCACTATTCATAATTTATTATTCATCAAAAATCAAGTTGATCTTATTAGACTCTAAATTTTGTACTGGACATAATTGTAGAAGACCATTTTTTGAATATCATTACACGTTTTTAATTATTTAAGGTTTACATAAACATTTTTAAAATATCCTTTTTCTTAAATTCATAAAAAATATGCATACTCTATTTATTCGGTAATTTGAAAATTCCTAAACTTCATCATAAGAAGAAATCCCAATTTTTTATTTAAAACAAAGGATTACACAAGGCAGTTATGGTCTCCTTACATAGCCCCTTATCACACCAGCATAGGACCTAAGTGTAAGGTGTGATAAGGTGAGAGAATCTGAGGGAGGCTCGACCAACATCACACGAGTAGTAATTTCTATCAGTTTGAACTTCTCGCAAAGGCGATTTTGTTGTAGCTTCACACGATGAAGTTCATCTTGAGTTTGGTCCAGAGCAAAGCCCAGTGGTTCTACCTCCTTCCCAAGTTCTGTTAGATGGGATTCGATCGGTCCAAGACTACTAGGTGAGGCCATCAAATCTTCTTTCTATATCAATTAACCATGATTACTTGTATTTAGAGACAATAATCAAAACGTTTAGTTTACAGCGGTCATATTGACCAATGGTCATATAACAGTCAAAACCCAATGATCTCATTTTAATTATACTCATGTTATCAAATGAAACATTTTTATTGAGTATAAAAATAAAATAAAAGAACACAAAAAATTAGGAAACAAGATTTATTCAAAATTTCAGGTCGTTACAATCTTCCCCCCCTTAAGAAATTGCGTCCTTGCAATTTTTAAAATTGGGTTTTGAAATTTCATTGAAAGTACCACATCGGAAAAGGATTCAGTAAAACTATTACTTTAAAAGAAAGAAAGGGAAGTACAATGGTCACCCGGGTTAACCCACACTAGGATTCCATGTAGGAAAACATGGACATGGAGGAGAAAAAAAAGGGTCAAGTTATGAGGGAGAGTGATAGAAAACATGATTAGGATAAAGTGAACCATAAGAAAACCCCAAACTTATGATGTGTGTAAATGGTCTTTGATTACCTAGTAGGAAACGTAAACCAACAACATTTTTGTTTTACGTTCCTTTTCATAATTTTGAGGAATTCATTTACTACATAGAACAAAAACATAAGAAAATATACCTACCTTCAATTAGTGTTTCATCCTTTAATAAGTCTCTACCAAAACTAATCTTTTCTCTAAATGATGAGAATTCCAAAACACTTTGTCTCATCAAAAACACAAGAATCATCTTCTATAGAATCACATAATCCACAAAAGATTAACTATCTATTTCTTCTATCTTTAAACATTATCCCAAAAACAGAAAGGTTAAGGTAAAACAGCTCTTCAAAAAGAAAGAATCCCATAGGAATGGAAACTACTTTTAAATCTTCAAAGTTCCATGGTACTACTAAAAGTTAATCATAGACCATTCCATAAATAACGGTCCTTAAAATTCCTCAAAATAAACCAAACTAATATTGAAACCCAAATACAAGAAGGATTTGATAACATAGTCTTCCAAAATAAACTTCATTGTTCATCTCCAAAAAACATCAACCACTCATAACATCTTATAACAAAAGTAGCTAACCTAAACATATTTTACCCAAGACAGGTTAATCATTCCCATAAGTAACCTAAATTACTATAAGTCCACCTTAAATTCATCTATTCTTCAAAATATAAGTCAACCTTACTCCTCAATGAAAATACCGTAGTAATCTATTTACCTCAATCATATAGGGTACCCAAAATAGTGAACGTCTTCCAAAATAATAATCATCTTTTAATCCCCTAATCATCTCTATCATATTAATATGGAAATCGTTGCATTTCCTATCACATTGGTTGTTGGGACATGTTCTTCCATTTCCCACCATTAACGAAGAAGAGAAAGTATAATTAGGGGCTTAAATAATTTGCCAATAATCATGAAAAGGAACTTAAAGCATATAAGGATAACTTGTAGAAGAAAAGTATACCCTCACTTGTGATCCCCTAGGTTCCCATCTAGGTTATCCATGATCATATATTCTTATGTGAATCTTTATTTTATTTTATCTTTGTTCCTTTAAAAATGGTTCATACTAAGCTTATGAATTTACCAAAGCATATCTCCTGGGAGTGTCGTAACCAAGAGTGCAGCAAGGCCCATTATTGTGTACCAGTTCCCATTAGAGTCTAGCTCAAAGTGGTGTTTTTGGGTTTTACCCCTATGTACATCTATGCCAGAGCCACCTCTACCTTCTCATATCCAGACAGGGATGTATTTTCTTGGCAACTCATTACTCAATACTCACTAAAATACCAGGAAGATTTTCTATATTTAAACTTTTCTATAGGGTTCTTCCTAGAGTTTTTATATCCTAATTTCCACAAATAACTAAACCATCCTTTGATACCAACTATATCATCCCGCATTTTTATCATATAAACTTTCATTACATTTTACAAAACCGAGGATCTTTAAGGTTTAGTGTCTTGGAAACCAGGAACTTAAAACATGAAAACATAAAACATTCTTCTTAAACACTTGAAAGGATTCTACTCATGTTCATCCTAGGTTCATTACTACATCTCATAACCTGGGGACATACATCAAAATAAAGGGTGAGAAGAAGGCCCAATAAGGGAAACAAGAGAACCATTTTTCATGTGAACTTGAGATACTTCAATAAGGTCATGAAATGAACTTTAAGGCATGAGAAAGAAATCATGAGATATATCATAATAAAAATAACATTTTTCATAACTTGAAGATGTGGCTAAAACATTTAATATTGACAATCATTTCTTTTCACCAAGGTCCATCCCCAAGGTTTCATTAAAAAATTACCAAGTTTATTCACCAAGGTATCAGTCTAAAAGGTCATCTCTAGAGATTAAGTCTTTACCCAATGCATTGGAGCGCTATCTAGGTGCACCCTTGACATGTATTTATTATCATGTGATCCACATATATCATCATCAATCATTTCATAAACAAAACTTATATCATAAAAGAAATGGGTTTCATTTCATAATCATAATGTTTTAAAAACTTCTTTAAAGACATGATCTTTATGTCACTTTAAACCCACGGAATGGGAAAGCGGGTTTCATGTATGTAAATTCCAGAATTTAAAATAGAAAACTTTGATATATATGTGAATAAACATGTAGAAATAAGAGCTTTGAGTATTCACTTAATAACATAAAATAATTTTGAGAAAAGAGAGAGGCATTTTGAGACGAAAATTCTGCAGCATAACGGTTATGTTTCGGGGTTTTAGAAAACATTGAAAAGAGAGGGGACATGAGTCAAACATTCATAAATGACCCATAAAACAGTATAGGGACAGAATATGAAGGATATATGAACATGGTAATGAAATTTGAAAGATTTACCATATAAAATGAAGAACATGAAAGGAAGACAAAAATAAAAGTTCTCTTATGAAAATTTGGAAGCCTAACGACGTCACTTAAACATCAAAAAATGAATTGAAGAGATAAAATAGGGTCTCTAATAATATGAACATAAAATATCAGTATGATAGATATATAGATAATACCCCAACATAAAAAAAGAACTTGAATGACTTGACATGAAAGTAGAACATTGAAAAATGAGAAAGGTGAACGAATCCCTTAAGAATTCCCCAGCCTAATGGCGCCACTTAAAACATCAAAATACTGAATTGAAGAGATAAAATGGGTTCTGTCATCATATGATAATAAAATATCAGTATGATAGATATAGAGATCATACCCCAACATAATAAAAAGGAACTTGAAAGACTTGACATGAAAGTAGAACTTCAAAACGAGAAGGGTGAAAGAACCACTTAAAAATTCGGCAGCCTAACGACGCCACTTAAAACTTCATAAAATGAAATGATGAGAGTAAGAGGGGGTATCTCATAATATGAACATAAAAAGTAAATTCTAATGAATATAAAAGAACATACTCCAACATAAGAACATGGAGCATAAAATAAATGACATAAAAGAGATCACTTGAAAAGAAAGAGAGGGGGTCAGATCCCTTACCTTAAAGCGTAACTCTTAAAACTCATAGGTTGGGACCTTGAGGGCATGGTGGAACCTTGGGAGGACTCCTTGGGAGGTAATGAGACCAGAAATTCGTTGGGGGAGAGTGGGGAATCTAATGGATGAGAGGATTGCTTGGTATTTATAGGGAAAGTGAGGGGACGAAGCATTAATGGCCAAGGGACACCTCATTGGTGGTTTTGGAAAAACCATGGGATTTCCCATGGCATTTGCCCATGGTATTGGCCACTTTGGACACCTCATACAATAATTCATCCCCTTTAGTCGACAATCCCTTAATATATCTCATGGAATCATCATGACACAGTTATGATGTCATTAAACATACCGAAACCTTAAAACTGTATTTTTACTATTCACTGAAAATTAAACTTTCTCAGAAAATTTCCAAAATTTTACATTAACCATATATCAATGCTCTGATTAAAAAAATGAACACCATTTTATAAAAACAATTTTCTATGTATTTTTAATTTAATTTTAAATAAATACACTATTCACCAAAAATTCATTTTTTCAGAAAAAACCCCAAAAATTACCATAACATAATATCAATGATCTGAGTTCAAAAATGAAATCCATTTTATAAAAATAATTTTCTAAATATTTTTAATTTAATTTTTAATTAAAAAACACTATTCACTCGATAAAACTAATACTTGAATAATAATTTATGAATCCGTTATTTAACCATTTTATTGAATCACATTACTTAATCAAGGTGCCTAGATTATATTAATACTTTCTTTAAGTGAGATTACTAATCCATTTGGTCACATTACTAATCCTAAGCATAAAATCACTATTCACAATTTACTATTCATGAAAAATCATGTTGATCTTATTAGACTCTAAATTACGTACTGGACATAATTGTAGAAGACCATTTTTTGAATTTCATTACATGTTTTTATTTATTTAAGGTTTACATAAATATTTTTAAAATATCCTTTTTCTAAAATTCATAAAAAATATGCATACTCTATTTATCCGGTCATTTGAAAATTCATAAACTTCATCATAAGAAGAAATCCCAGTTTTTTATTTAAAACAAATGATTAGACAAGGTAGTTACGGTCTCCTTACATAGCCCCTTATCACACCAGCATAGGACCTAAGTGTAAGGTGTGCTAAGGTGAGAGAATCCGAGGGAGGCTCGACCAACATCGTACGAGTAGTAATTTCTATCAGTTTGAACTTCTCGCAAAGGAGATTCCGTTCTAGCTTCACACGATGAAGTTCGGCTTGAGTTTGGTCCAGAGCAAAGACCAGTGGTGCTACCTTCTTCCCAAGTTCTGTTATATGGGCTTCAATTGGTCCAAGACTACTGGGTGAGGCCATCAAAGCTTATTTCTATATTAATTAACCAAGATTACTTGTATTTAGAGACAATAATCAAAACGTTTAGTTTACAGTGGTCATATTGACCAATGGTAATATAATAGTCAAAACCCAACGGTCTCATTTTAATTATACCCATGTTATCAAATGAAACATTTTTGTTGAGTATAAAAATAAAATAAAATAACACACAAAATTAGGAAACAAGATTTATTCAAAATTTCGGGTCGTTACATTTATTATGTAGAAGATAAAGCAGACTTGGCCCAAGAGGAACACGTCTTTGAGATGATACATATATCAAGTTATAGTATTATTCAATAAAACCATGTATCTATTTGGTCAGATTTACCTTGTCATGGTATTCAATAATATCATCTCCCTTAGATCTTTATATTTTTAATTTCTTATTCTCTCATAGGTAAGGAGAACAATAATTTTCGGGTCACAAAAGTAATCCTTAAAGATATAAGCTATTAAATTATAAAGGTGAAAGCTATGATCCCATGATCATCATATATAATTTTATAATAAATTTATCATAACAACCTATGAAATAAATAAATTATTTAAATACAACCCCAATATATACACCATGTAGTCAATCTCAATTTCTTCCATTACATGAAAAATCTAGTACTTATTATTCAATTCAATTAATTATATACTAAGATAAAAATATTAAATGGATAAATTAATCATGTTGTTCATTAAATATATTATTATATAAATTAAAAATATAAACAATTTTTAGATTTATAACCCCTAATATTTTAAATAAATTAGATAAATTATTATAAATTTAAGACATTAAATTTAATCAATTGTTTTTATTATAAATTTTTTATCTATAATTCTTGTACCGGTAAGGTCAGATAACATGATCCATCTAGTCGGATTATATGATAACTTCAATTTCACATAAAAAATATGTAAAATAGAAGAAACAATGAGTTATCTCCATCATGTGCTTAAATAAATTTATGAAATTTAACTGTTACACTACCTATACTATAATATGATATAGTGTTTGACTAGAATTTTGTATGAACTTTGTTGTGCACTTTGTACTTACATGACAAGTATGCCAACATATAATGTATTTATATTAAATAATGTTTTGTTCTATGAGATTATCCTCGTAGTCTAGATGACATATTTGATTACATAGCATGTTGAGAATATATGTGGTGTGTAACATTGGTGATTCCCACGAAGTACATAGCATGTACATCAACCATACATGTTGTGTAGTTATATAATAATTTGGGAAAATAATTATTGAAAATTTTAACTCCACATGACCTCCCAAAAAACACTCAATGTGGACATAGTAAAGAAAAAACCATTCCATAACACCCATATATAAATATAAAAATAATTAAGTTTAGTTTTTAATTCCATATTTTCCTTCCATGTGTTTCACTGAAATGAAAAAACATATATTGGTTCATGCTATTGAAAATTTATCTTGATTTACATAGAGTGTTAAACCAAGAACATGTTGTGTAATCTATTTTTGGACATTAGTTCAACACACCGAGGGAAATTGCATGAATATTGTGTGGGTTGTCGTGTGTTACACATTGTGTTCCAGATAACTATATACATTCTATATCACATGAATCCATGTCACTCAGTTTGAAGTTAATACATGGTGTGTGTTAATTACATCTCACACACATTTAAATCAATTTTTATATGATTTACATGGATTTAATTATGTGTTGAGTTACATGATGTGTACAAAAGATATGTGTTGTGTACTCCCTATATAATAAAGTTGTAATTGGTGGTCAACATGCAACATGTAATGATTCCACACACCGACTACACATGATTTATACAGATCTTCATGGACTTCACATCTTTGATTGACACTGGGTATATGTGGTGTATCTTTTGGTTGAACATAATATATCTGTGTCCTATATCTAGATTCCTTGACACACATAGATATGATCTTTTTGAATTATTATATTTTTATTGGCCTCATGTTGGACCTTAATATTTTATAAATGATTTCTGTATAATTTTTTGATTGATGATCCAATAACAAGAAATGATAAACTAGGTAACAAAACCACAATTCGTCCTACCAAATTATAAATTATTAAAAATTAAAATGGATGTGATTTGATACCACATAATGTGGCCAAGAATAGAGGAATAATTTTTATCAGTTCTAAGCATTTTTATTCATCTTCGTCAATATATGAATACAAAGTACATGATGAACACAACCTAAAAATGTAGAAGAATATAATATTTTCACAGTAAATTTATAAATAATTAATAATAATAATTACCTTATCTTGATAATTCTTTCTTTGATAATGATAAATATGGTAGTTGACATTATATGATTATTTAGGGAGTAATATAAACTACAATACCTCTATTGTTATCCACATGTGTTCTATAATTATCGGAATGTATTCATTGGTATTCAAGGTACTATCTATGAGGAACCAAATGCCTTTCATTTTTATTTATAAAAAACTATTCATAATATTTTGATCCTAAATGAATTATTCTATTGTTCCCTTAGTCTTGAGTGAGATGAGGAATACTATCTCACTTTCATTAGTGAGATCATAAGATGTTTTCTATTGGGCTTTTTTGGAATTAACATGGGAGAATTTGTTGTTCATAATAATTCTCTTTCACCCTTATAATAATCTAAATAATATTATAAACATTATTGGAATAATTTATAAATGCATAGTTTCGTTGAAAAAATTATTTCTTATATGTAATTTTTTTGAATATTAATAATAACATAATTATTATATTCAATCACATGTGTTGACTCAAAGATATTTTAATATCATGTGATAAATAAATAAATATTTATTTATTTCAATGATATTAATTAAGATATATCTTTTCCCTCTCGACCTTTACTAAGACCTTGAATCATCCTTGTCTTTTATATGACCTTGATTAATAAAAATTTATTTACATAAATAATCATCTTCATATTATTTATTCAGCAAACAAATATTATAATCGTTACCTAATAAATGAATAATTATTTAATATTCAACTCACATATATTATAAAGAAATATATTTGGTGATTTATTTTATTTGAAAATCATAACATGAATAATTATTTTTTAACAAAATCAAAATACTATTTATTCATACCATTAAATTAAAGACAATTTAATTGATATTTTTGATACACATAGTCTGTGGCCCTCTAGGCATCTATCTTTATGGAATTGTGACAAAAGTGTTGAATTTCATAATTGAATTCATAAAAATTGTCATAGAAACCATAGCGAAAGAATAAAATGTACTATTGAAAATAATTGATTCCCCAACATAACTATCCCATTGTTACATAACACAAATGAAAATATTTATTAAAATAATTACCAAGATCATTTAGGTTTAACACTATAAAGAATTAATTAATTTCATAAACTAATGAAGCTTATATATTTATAAATAAATGGTAATTTTCATTCCACTATATAAGAATCTACCTAATACAATATCTGTTTTCACCATATCCAAAATTTTCCCAAACATGTTATTCTCATAGTCATATCATGTGTACCACTTTTCATCATAACTTTGGGAAATTGAAAATAACAGCAGGGTGAGATCATATGCTAGGAGATGGTAAACATAAGTAATAATAGTCAAAGATCACAAATGAACATAATATGATCCTAAATATAATTCTCGAATTATATATTAAAAAATAATTTCAAAATAGAATGAAATAAAAAGCATAATATATTCACAGATAACAATAGAAATATATATATCACATGAATAAAAATAACTAAATTAATGGTGAAGTCCTAAGTAATGATAGATATATTGAAATCAAACTGAAGTCTCTAATCTAGAAATCATTGTGCTCATCAAGGTTGTATCCAAAACATTATTCATATCATTAAGAAAACAATCAATAAATCCTTCTATATTAGGTAATAATGCACCCAATACCTATACATTTGGTCTCATAAAACATACTGATTTATTGAGGGGTTATATATAAACATTCATTACCTGTCACTTTTTTATGTCCATTACATTAATCATATGAAATAATAAGTAAAAATACCAAATTTTCATGGTAGATATTCATCTGTAATAAAAAATTCATTAATAAAAAATATTTTCCCCATGTTTAAAAATGTATTAGTTGATCATAACTTATCTGGATAAGGAAAGTGGATGGTTAAGTAATAAATATTCATATTTTTGGAGTATTCCATAATCATCCATATCATAATAAAATGTATACCTTAAATAGTTCCCCAATAATTAAAGGGAATGGATTTCTATAAAATAATCCCACAATCATACACCATATAAATCTAGGTGTATAAAGTTATGTCTATAATTTATCTAAAATATCAATATATATAATCAAGGTGAACAATATTCAACTAATTAATGAAAAATAGGGAATCTAAAAAGAAAAGGAGTGGAATAAAAATAATAACTATTCATATTGGATGGGGAGGCCTGAAGAAGGTTGTGTTAGATCACTATTATGATGGAAATGAACACATAATAAGGAATTGAGAGAAATATGTTGGATGTTTTCAAGATAAAATATCTCTATTTTAACAAGGGAAACATAAACAATTATTTTGACATAGATGGAAAGCATCCTTTTACATGAATTATTAGTATGATATCACACATGAGGGGAACAAGATTTGAATTTTTTGATATTTCAAGTTCAATAACTAAAATTATGAATATAAATATAAATTTAAATATATTTATTAGAGGATAAATCATGTTAGATAAATCACATGAGTGTAACTCCATTTTGATATAAAATATTAAATAATTATAAAAGAAAAAAAGATTTTAGAATTTTTTTTAGATATTTTCCTAAAATATAAACATTTATTTCAAATTTTAAAGTATATTTCGAAAAAGTTAAAGTTAATGACTATGAAAAAATTTACCTTTAAAATTATTATAAAATAATAGAGACTTGAATATGAAAAAAAGCTATAAAAATTTATTTTGAAGGATAAAACATTAATTATGAAGTAAATTTTTTGAATAATTTAAATTTTTATTTCTAAAAACCCACAATGTAAAAATATAAAAAAATATTTTTATTACAAAATATTTTATGACAAATATAAAAAACCATATAATGAAATATTTGGCTAGTAGAACCTAGGATTTTATGAAAAAAGTTTATGAAAAAATATTATAACTAAATGAAGGAATATTTGACAAATAAATATCCATTTCAAGTAACATACTCCCTATTCAATGAAATATCCAACAAGGATTTAAATGGTAGGAATTTAAATTAATATAAAATAATGATAGAATTATAAATTACTTGAAAAACGGTAATAAACAGAAATTATATAAATAAGATCAAGAGAATGGACATAACTCAATAAATAATGGTTGAGTTACTATGAAACATTTCTAATAGTGCATCAAATTAATAAAAAACTATTACCGTTTGAATAATTGAATATTATATATCATATCATATTGCATAGATTTTAAAAATTTATGATTATAATTTATCTATGGGATGTTAATACACTATAAAAGTAAACTAATATTCAAATAATATATTATATACAACAGTCTGTTAATGGATTCAATAAAATCATGGATACTTATGGATCCTTGGGTAGTCAAAATTTAAATTTAGAAATAGAAGTGTATATATATCGAGAAAATGATCACAATGAAGATGTTTGGAAATTCAAAAAAATATCATTGAAAGGAAATAAATACCTATAGATTATATTGGAATTCAAATATCCATTGATAGGATAAAAAAATCTTCATGGGTAACATTATTCAGATAATGGGAAAGATATGAAATTGGTGGAGTAAATTAATTTTTTTTGGTTGGAGGATTAGTCTAATTAATAATTTTCTTTCCTCGGTGACAATGCACACTTTATCTATTGTTTATCCATCAAAGGGTACTTTTTTAAAAATTGAAATGATCATGAATGTGTTCATATGGGATTCCAATCAAATAAGGAAGTATCATTGGGATTCCTTGAAATGCTTAGCTGGACCATTATATTACGTAGGGGATGACTTATAAAGAGTTGAGGAGGATATTCATGCCATGCAAGAAATATTTGTGTGAGAAATCATTCAAGGGAAATATTTATGGGGATATTTCCTTCATGAAAGGCATGGTGAAAACACAAATACATGGTATAGACATTATAAAACCCTATCTTACCTTGATTTATGCATGATATCACTACTAGAGGTCTTGTAAAGCAAGTGGTGGTGGATTATAGGTCACGGTGAGGTTGACATCTATAATTCAAATTTTGTTGGAGATTATCTATATTTCTTGGTCAACCCAACTCCCAACATATATTTTAGGGAGGTATGATTATATTGGAATTTTATTAATGAAATTATCAATCGATAGAAAAAAAACAGTATAATGAGATTTTCCTAAACAAGGAATCATATATGTGTGTCTTCCAAGGATCTAGATCTATAGAGTTTTTAAGTAGGGATTATAGATCGATGATGCAATTGAGATGTGGGTCATACATCTAAGCAGGAAATATTTTTTGAAAATAATTACCGATAAAAATGAACATTATAGTATAGAGGTTGCTGAATCAAGATCTTCCATATAATGGAATTATTAATTAGAGTGGTGTATCTTTAGCCTCCTGATATCAATGATTTTCTGAACCTCAATAGGAATCTGTGTTTAATTATTTTTTCATGAGTGATTGGGTGACTGAGATTTGGATATTCATTATAGTCAACATAGATTGTGAGCCCTAATTGGTTAATTTAGAAGAGGATATTTGTAATTGATTCCTATATCTAAAATATGCAGGCCTTGATCAAGAAGGTGTGTTCAGTGTTGTTTTCTAATTCATGTTGGTTAATATGGGATGCCCAAAATAAAGATTCTGAGGGAGGATGATTCTAGTAATTTTTCTATTAGGAGTGTTTAATGATTATAATATAAATTCTTGGTGGTTTTTTAGTGGGATTTATTCTCCATCTATATGGATATTTCTACCAAGGTGTAAAGAGAATGTTGGAATTAGATGCAGTTGACATGGAAGATGTATTAAGAGAAACATTACCTGTAGTGGTTTGAAATAAAAATGTTGATGAATATTATTTAGCATGAAAAATGTAGGGAGGTGGTCTGTTAAAATACAGAATATGATCAATGCGTTGGACTTCACTTCCTTTCATAGTGTGGGGACTTCAATAGAGCTGGAGACACGATTCTTCACTATAGGAATCTCACTTTGCAGGTTCATCAACATCAATATTAAAAAAATAAAGTCTAATTTTTCTCAATTTGTTGGTTTTTTCAAGATAGAGATAGGTATCACTAGGAAAATGAATAATTAATCATGAAATAAAGAATTTACAACATGAAAGGAGTCAAAGTTAGTGATGATTGGAGATAAGGGAACATTACGGTGAATATGTTATCTCGTAAAGGATGTTTGGATGTTAATATTACCTTTTAAATGTAAGCTCAGTCATTAAATGAGTAGTTTCAGAACCTTGTTAAGGGTTATTCCCCTATTCTTCACTATTTTCATCAATTGTGAGTGAGTGTGGATATGTTTTTATTCATTTATAACAAAAAGATAATTTTCAAGAAGGTATTATATCAAATAGAATCATAATCGGGATAATAAAAACCATTATATGTTATGGTAGTTTCCATGAGTTCAATATAACAACTCATATAAAAATAATAGATACCATAATTACTTATTTAAAAATCTTACTAGATTACATTTTATTTTTACTCTAAATTTAATATAATTTTCAATATAAATCCAAGTTAGCTGTTAAATATTATCAATATTGGTTGTAATTAATCTAGATCATTTTTAACTTCTTTCGTAAAAAAATTATAGAAAATACAGTCACAAATTTAATCATTTTAAGATCATTAATGGTACTATATTAGATGTTGTAGTTTTTTTATATTGGTATTAACTCATTCCATAGTTGTTTTGGTATGTAACAATGATGTATAAACTATTGATGGCCATGTTTTGGTGATTTATATAGACCAAAATGTGATTTCTAAATTAATGAGTATAATAATAATGTTTCAATTCTAGAAAAATTCATTATTTTTTTATTTATATTATATTATAACAGTAATTATGGTCTCATGGTTATTAATGATATAATTTCATTCCATTATTTATGTTGGTTGTTATACAAATCCAAACATGAACATACCGTGGTTAATAGATGATTTTGTGGTGGTTTAGTTCCATTATAATAATAAAACAATACTAATGATCCTGTTTAGTTTTTATTAGTGTGATATATTATGACTATAAAGAATTAGTATATGAAGTAATATATATGAAAATATTAAATAATATTAATATAAATATTTTACTCATTGCATGATTTTTTAAAATGATTGAATTACAATGGACCATTTATTGATTATATTAATTACATATTCTTTAATTTTTTATAAAATTAATTTAATGATATCATAAAATACATATTTATCCATAATAACATTTCATAGAAATCTTCATGATAGGGACTAATTAAAAGTTGATTGGTAGTCCTTGTGAATCCACAAACACTGATTTCCATTTCACAGAATGTGAGAAAGGATTAATATGATATAGACTTTCAGAAACTTATTTATATTATAAATATCATTAATCAATATTAAATTAACCTTTTTCATAAAACAGGATAACCATTGAACTAAAAAAGAGTATATTTTTACATGGAGGTAGTATCCCACACAAAAAGACAAATAGATTTTTCAGGTTTATTAAGGGAAGATGTAAAGTTGGTTATTTATTATTCTATTAATATAATAAAATAATGTATATTAGAAATATGGATTTAACCATATAGGGATGATAAAACTAATGGTGATATATAATGGAAATAACTAAATTAAATTTTTTTTACTCATATTAAGCACTTTGATATTTCCTTGGAGGATCACATTGAAATAGAGGTATTATAAAAAAAACATTTCACTATGAGATAATGTAAGAAAAAAAAATGGTAAAGAAAAAATCTTTGGGATTATTTATTAAATTTAATTATAATATTGTTATTTAAAGGTTGGATAAGGGAATCTTTTATATGTATTAAAAAATGACCATATTTTAAATACCATCAATTACTTAGTAATAGGAAGCTACTCTAATTGAATGTGGCTTGTAAATTGTGAAATTCTATGGGGAGAATTGTATATGGTTGAGGAAGGAATCAGCCACCTATTATCTCTACTTTAAAAAGATGTTATACTATTTTGAACTATTTTAAACACTTTTAACCATAATTTTCTCTTACAATGATAACCAGTTTTTACCTATGTAAATTATCCTTCATGTATAAACATAAAATTATCCTTATTATATAGTTTTTACATAATAACACTATGTTTTCAATAAATTCTGTTCAATTAAATTTCTAAACACCATAAAAATTATATTCCAATTAATAAATTAATAATGTTTTAAGAAAAATTTCTCGATAAAAATATTACATATGCTCTATAAAATTTGATATATGGTTAAAGGATATAATCAATACATTTTGATTTATAATGAAACTTATAAAATATATATTTTGTGTAAAAAAAATTTCTACAAATTTCTCTGGCATGCTTATACACAAATATTATCATTAAATCATATTATCTGTAAAAATAGTATATTTCACTATTCAACAAAAAACCAATATTTTTATAATAATCCAGAAAATTATTTAGTGAAAATTGTTCTTTGATGAATCAAAAATTAAATTAAATTTATTTGAACTCAAATTCTATAATATATATATTTAACATTTAAAATAAAATTTTAATATTTCATCAAATCATATTTATATAGAAAAAAGTGATTTAGAACACAATTTATTCCTATTATTAATTCATGTCATTTAATAATTAGGTTTATCCAATTATTCATGCTAATAAATATTCCATAAATTAATTATATGATTCTTATAATATAAAAAATATTACACTTAAAGAGATTTAATTTTTGAGAAATACAGTGCTATTTTTTAAAATATTATTATATATTTTGGATATTTGAATTAAGTTAAAGTAATATTAAAATTAAACATTATTTTAAGTTTATAAATATCTCATAGTGATTTTACATATGCCCATTCTTTCCATTTCAATAGATAAGGTTTAATATTCATGCTTTAATATTTATATTTCATCTAAATTCAGCATGGTTTCATTTACGAATGATGTTTAATGTTGATAAATCTATGAAAAACATTAACATATTTAAAGGAAATCCAAAATTAAAACCATGTGGTGTTACACCCCCAACACCAAATAAATCACCCCCTTGTAATTTTACTCATAAGGTCAATGTAATTTCTATTAGGAACTCATAATTAACTATACATTGCTTTATGATCATGGGTTTATTTACAATGTGTAGTGACATTTTACTATATGAAACTGCTAGTAATCCCTATATAAAATGAGGTAACCCATTCATAATTTCACATATATTTATACTATAGGATGAAAATCCATGACTATAAGGAATGATATCCATATAAATTAAAAATTAATTATTAATAATTACACCACCTTGTGTTTTTATTTTATTCTCGACATCCAATAGTTTCTTAAAAATCATGAAATGAGAAAAAAAAATAAAGGTAAAACACTTTATTCATAGAATCTGTAGTAGTTTCTTAGGATTTTCTTTATTTTATTGTTTTTAGTGATAATTTCCCTCTTTCTACCTTAAATTTTAACTTTATATAACATAATTCCTAACTACGCTACAATTCAATAAATTTATTTTTATATATTCAATCATTCCATGAAAACTATGAATCTGGTGGTCTTCATCTCCGCACTTATAGAATATGTATATTCCATTATGGAAATTTCACTCATGAGTCTCTATATAGCCCTTAAATTATAGAAATTGAATCATATATCCTTTATCTTCTATATCACCAAATAATCCTCCAGACTCATTCATTCTCTTCTATGGCATGTCATGGATTTAAATTTTTTTATGAGGATAATCATATTTCACTATAGTTGGTCCATAATAATAACTAAATATCTCTGTTTATCTCTAATTATTATGGGATCATTATTGAGATAGTTTCCACAATTCCATAACACAAAATTTTAATTTGGATACTTCAGTATCCATCAATTCTTAACACCTAAAATTGGTAAAATTGGTAACACAATATTAATATTTTATGTTAATTGTGAAATTTCAACATTAAAATATTAAAAATTTTAACAGTATCAGGTTATTTTATAGTTCATTTTGTCCATCTTATATGAATATTATTTTGTCCTATATCACCCATAGATCAAAATATATTATTTAAGCTTAAAACAAAGTTAATATTTCATTGGGGTTTGTTATACTCAATTTCTAAAACCCATTATATAACTATGTAATAAAAAATTCATAGTGGTTTGTAAATATTATATGATCACAAAAATATTATATCGTATTGGTGTCTTGCATGATATACAGAATTAAACCCATTCTCAATGAAATAGAGTGAGTATGTAATCAATGCTCAATCATCCATTTTTAGGGTGATTGCACTATGATACATCTATGCCACAACCACTTCTACATTATAGTCTCTAGAAATTCTAGTGGAAAAATAGTCTATAGTTTAAAAAAATATCATGATGCAATCCTATACATAAAAATGTACCTTAGACACACCCATATGGTTTTCAAAATAGTTCTATTATCATAATTCCAAAAATATGAAATAATACCTTAATGATAATAAAAGATTATATATACCATCATAATTATAATCAATAATAAGTTATCATAATTGATAAAATATAAAACTCTGAAATTATCCTCATCCCAAAACATCCTAATATATAATGATATATAAACAAGGAATTGATAAAAAAATATAGATTCAAATTCATAACTATCACATAATTACATGACATAAAAAATAGTATTATATAATATCTTATGTTGTTTAAGGTTTATAAAATCATATTTCTTTTTTTAGGTACTCATAAACCCTCTTTTTTATTATTCTTCGGTTGGGTCACAATAGTTGTGCATCAGGTGAAAATTTGGAATTTTCATTTGGAACATACTGGTTTGTGCATGGTTGGTGCATGGTTTTCCAAAAATATGCACCCACCTAGTGGAAACTGAGAAATCATAAACAGTGGGGGTTTTCACTATTATTACATGATTTGAAAATTTGTTCACCCGCCTAGTAGAAACTATTCCGCTATATATGGATTTCATGGTTAGGGTACAAGATTTGATAAACTGTGCGACCCTACCTAGCTAACCCTGTAGACAACATTTTTTAATATCATATATTAAATTTTGAATTACTTAACCACCATATAACCCCTTCCCAATATTAAATTGGTATTATAAAAATTCCTAGGAATTTATATATCTCAAAAACCCACTTTGTATTGTAGAGACCCGAAGCTTTACGTACATGGACATTACATTACTTTAGCGTAATACTTAATACATAAAAAAATAAAAACTCAAGGACCGTAATAGTTTAGTGTCTTTGGAAACTCGGAACGTAATCTTCTAATCTTGGTGAAAGATCTTCAACATATCCCATAAAGATCTTCCCCTTTTGTTTTCATACCTAAAACATTTATTTTAATCCTGGTGAAAAGAAAACATAAAAAGGGAGAGCTCAAATGCTCAATAAGGGTAAGCATGGATAAAATGAAACATACCATATACATTTAAACTGAAAAAAAAACATGAACATTAAAAATCTTGAGCAACGACATAAAACATGGAAGTACATAAGGCATAGAACATAATGGAACATAAATCATGATAAAATAGCATGGGAATAAAACATGTAATTGCGGAATCCATTAAGCACATTTAATGATTTCCATAGTAGCCAAGGCATTTCTGCCAAGACCATCTTAGTGGACAAAGTCCCATTATGAATCGAGTTCACTCCTCATTTCAGTCCTCTAACACTGAACCGGATTAACTTACCGTTCCAGCCATGTCTATCTCATGAGATATAAAATCTTTACCCAATGCATTGGAGGGATATATAGGTCCCACCCATCTCATATTGAAATCATTATTACTTGTGCCACAAAATAAACATACATCATTCATAATAACCCAAAGAATAAAATGGGTTTCATAAACATCATCCCATCATCACATAATCCATATAAAAGAAATGAATATCATCTCATAATAAGAAATGTGAAACCATTTAAATCATAAAGACATTATACTTGAAACATAAAAATATGAAATAATTTCAACGTAGATGGAAAATGGTTTTGATAAAACACTTGAAATGAATTCTTGTGAAAAATATCATTTCTTATTCAAAATCCTTTCCTTTTCACAAAATGTTATGCAATTTTAAAAGAAAAGGATTTTGTTGAAAATATTCATGAAATATTTTGGAGGAAGATTTATGAAAATAGGGCTTTATAAAATCGTAAAAATCCATTCGTGCCGTATAAGTTAAAAAACATTCTTCTCGTACTTTTTCCAGAAAAGTCAAAAAGTACCTTATAATAGTAAGATTCTATACATACCGTGTAGTAAAAGTAAAAAATGGGTAAAAATGACTTTAAACATACATGAAAACACTTTTATAAAATATGGACATGGTTGATAGAAATAACCCCAGTAAATACTTACGAATAATCAATCTCGGATAAAAATGAGATTTGCAAAATTATCCCTTACCTTAGGTCCGATATGCTTCGTATGGTTCCGAACCTCCTCTTCTTCGATACGCCTCTTTGAAACCTCCTCTTAGGGAACTAAGATTGGTCTTTGAAGTAGACCAGGACCACTAGGATGTGTCTAGGGAAGTGGAGAAGAGAATCTGGCAGGGGTTGGCTGATCTTGAAGGCTCAAAGTGGTGTGAGGAAGAGAGGGAGGAGGTGCCCTTTTATAAGGGAGGAGAGGGGAACCTTTGGAATTCTTAAAAATATTAATTTATAATAAATCTAACCCCACTTAAAAACCTCCAAAAATGACTCATATTCGAATATTAGATGATATAGGGTTGTAATATCATCAACCAATCAAATTTATACATGTTTGGATCTTATTCTAAACCTTATCATTTTGATTTATCCTTATTTAATCTATTTATGTTTATTTGTGGTAATAAAATTCTAAATTTTAAAATATAACAAATAATTACTTATTTTTTGTGAATTTTCCATAATTGGTTACTTTATAACAATATAAACCATATAAATTTAAATTTATAATTTTTAAATATCTTTGTGATTTTTAAACAATTTTATAATATGTTATTTTTATAAAATAACAATAGTGTCAATTTTTACACTATTCATTTATTTGAATTTAAATAAAATATATACAGAAGATGTGTTTGAACTAAAAGATTTAATAGATTAATAAAAGGTCATATGTATCTAGAAAATTAGTGGATCACTTTAAATAGTTCATATAATATTTATTTTATTATTTTTAAAACCATTTATTTGGTTTATCTCTTAATAAAATAATTACTACAACATTTTTTTATAATTATTTAATATACTTATTTGTTGCATATAAATAAAAAATAAAGACCTATGATGAAGATAAATCTATTACCTTTCACAAAAATAATTTTACTCGAATTTATCATCTTAAAATAACAATATTTAAATTGTTATATTTATTAAATTATGAAGGTGACAACTTTGGCATCATTTAATATAAAATAGTATAAGTGTCATAATCACTTTTATAAGACTCAAAACGGTTATATATTAGGTAATTGGATTATTATGGTATAGATATATACTACCAATACGTTTTTGTCAGGTTTGTGGGGCTTTTAATTAGTATTATTATTTCAATAAAAAACTATATTACTGATGTTTCACTTAATAAATAATTTCTGCATCATTAATGTATCACCATTAATGACAATTATATAATCCCTAAAAATTCTAAATAAATTATCATGATGTAGATAATTTTATTAAATTCTGGAGACTATTCATGTTCGAAGTTTTTTGATGTTTATCACTAAATTAAAATTATTATACTTATAAGAGTTAAGAGAGTGACATGTTGTCACTTTCTTTGGTTTTAATAATAATTAAATTATTTTCATGGTCAAATGTCAATAAAATGAATCTAATCCGACCCTTAGGTGAAATCGTTCTACTATTATCCATCCAATAGAATTTTGGCATGTGTTAGGGTAATTTTATAATATTATATTTACCCTTAATTACCCGATTTACCTTTAACTATGGTAAATAAAATTTACCGTTGTTACTATTCATAATTATCAAAAATAAAAAGTAGCTTATTAACAAAATTTGGACCCACTGATTCGAAATATGGAATCCTTTTTTCCAAATTCAATACACAAAAGTTTCAGAAATTAAATTAAAATTAATCCCGTTGTCGAAAGAAAACAGGTTTTTCTTTAAAACATTGCAAAAGATTGAATTGATTTAACCTACGAATTCAAGGTAAAATCAATGCTAATGACATACATTATATTAAACGGTAAAAATATATTCTATTTATACTTTAAAACCATTCAATATTATAATTTAACCATACAAATTATTGCGATGAAAAAAGTTGTATTTAATTAAAATATAGCGTGTTTTTACTATTCATCAAAATATGAAAGTTACCAGAATAATATGAAAAATTTATCCAAAGTAAATTTTTATTTCTTGATTCCAAAGAAGAATTTTATTTTGTCAAATTTAACTTATAAACATGTCAAAAACTATATTTAATGTGGGTGCGCCATCAAAAGGCGGCAAAACTGCATTTTTTGAAAAATACTTATTTTACCCAAAAAAATTATTTTGTTCTTATACCATGTTCTAGAAAATATGAGAGATGAATAAAAATGTTATAAAATTCAAAATTTAGTTAATACTATTCATAACGGCTAGTTCATAATAATATTATAATAATATATCGTTGTTTAGTAAAACCCGGTATTGCGTACAACACACGCTATCGAGGAAGGTCGTGATTGTGTGTAATGCAAGCCAAGTCAGGGTTGCGTGTTGTGCAAGAATCCTTCATTGTTTTGTATAACAGAATCCAAGAATATTTCATTTATACATTGAATATATATATATATACTCAATGTTGCGTAGAATAACTATTATCAAAATTGTGTGTAACACGATCCAAGAATAGTGTTGCGTATACTGCAAGCTAATACAGTGTTGTGTATAGCGCAAGGTATATTGTCATAGCATACAACACAAGAAATTATGAAATTAAAAGAATATTTTTCATAAAATCTCGGGGTGTTACATTTTACCTCCCTTAAAATGAATTTCGCCCTCGAAATTCGTCGGGTTTATAAATGGTATACTACTTGAAAGTTTGTTTAATAGAAACCCACATCGTAAAAAGGAATATCAAAACATGGCTTTAAAAACTAAAGTATGAAATGTAAAGGTTACCCAAATTAACTCATCACTGGGTTTCCATATAGAAGAACATAGGTGAAAATATGGATATGGAAGAAAAATCTAACCATCAAGTTCTGATGGAGAGTGGTAGAGAACATGGCTATGAAAAAACCAACAATCATAAAGCTATTGATTTGTGATGATCTAAGGTACCATCTGATTCATCAGATATAAGGGGACTAGGACAAAATTTTTGGTTTTCTAGATCATTTCCCTAAATTTGATGAATTAAAAGAAATACTTACATGATTTTGGTACAATATCACTATTGCTCGTGAATTGAACAATTTCCACTTCATCCCTTAAAGAAATGAAGTTGAATTTGTTATTCGTGATGTGTTAGCATATCATGTGATAGAACTATGGGTCATTCCGTCTCTTTCAAACAAAAGGTTAGAAAAAGTTATAAGTCCATCTTATGGTTAGATTAATCGTATATGGTTCCAAAAATGAACTTATACTTTACATATCATACTGCTTAATAAAATAAAACTAGTTTCTACTAACCAGGGACTTCCTGTAGGCCAGTGGTAGGCGATAAAGGCCAGTCTCACTTCGGTTGTGGGTTCGATTCCCATAGCCTTGTCCGACACAATGGGCTATCTCCAGTCCTACAGGTTTTCATTTATCTAAAACTACATTACTATAACATCCGATCAATAATATCGAAAAAAGTTCTATCCTTAAACAATACTAACTTATGTACAACGTAATCCATTCCAATATTTAAGCTTATCTACAGTACTTCGGTCCAAGCTCATAGTACAAAGAAAATGATTACTTAACATATCATCAACCAAGCATGTGAATACCATCATTTATCCCCCATATATCTTGTTGGTCACATTCCAATCATGTGAATACCTTAATCATATATTCTCTTGAAAAATGAATACCCATTAAACCTTAGTGAAAACATAAATGATGTCAAAAGTTAACTCTTTCCATATACCAAAATCCAAAAATTCTATATACTCAAACCATGATATAACCTTCTTCTTATATCAGTCATGAGCTCATGAATACTATCAAACATTTAATTTTCTCCTTATCTCTTCATTATGCGCATATCATCTACTTTCCAAAAATATCTGAATATCCTTTCATGGTTACTAGTACCATTAATCATACACTTTCAAAACTTAAGGAAAGTCAACAGTGTAACAATCCTTAGATGTCTCTTTATTCTATAGTACCATGAGATTACTTATACAACATTACACTTGATAAACATGTAATCATTCCACTACCTTCTTAAACCATTGACTAAACTTCAACAATTCTTTCATCTTACATATCATTTGTAGTCTCTTCATCATCATCAACATAAATACTACCCATACGACCGTACTGATTCTCTTCAGGAGACTTTCCCTTAGGGAATTGGTTTGCATAATGCCCATACATTCCACATTTAAAATATTTAACCATTGTTGATGCCGTAGCAATACCATTATCCTCATACACGGTGTTAACTGAACCTTTTCCTTTGCACTTATTGGCTTTGTGTCCTTCTTTTCCACACCCAAATCATCTTCCAGTTCCCTTGAAACATTCTCCATGATGCCTCTTCCCACATGATTTACATAGGGGAAATTGAACTTTCTTTCCTCTATGATCATCATGAAACTCTATCTTTCTCTTATTATCTGAGTCAGGAAACATACCAAAGTTGAGACTATTGATCATATTATGAGATTGCTAATCAGGCATAATAACGATTTTTGGACTTCCAAATCCCATTTCATTTGGTTTCTCATGAAGAATATCATTCCATTTTCAGTCATATCCTCCATTATCATGAATCTTCCTGTTTCCAGCCATTTTCTAAAACCCGAAAAGAATAGTGTCAGAGGAAAAAAATCATGCTAGGGAAAACAATATAGTAAAGGGGGATTATCCTCAATATCTAACATCTTAGGTTAAATTCTATGATTGTTACCATAGTTCTAGGATTGTATCCTTTACGTATACTTATCCTTAGGGACATCCCTAGACACGCCTTAGAAATATCTCTAGGGATCTCACTAACGTTTTCGTATCCTAGTTTCCAAAGGTTGACTAAACCTTTCCTCTAATACCAACTGTAGAGACCCGATGCTTTACGTACATGGACATTACCTTACTTTATCAAAATACTTAATACATAACAAAAATCAGAACTCAAGGACCGTAAATGTTTAGTGTCTTTGGAAACTCGGAACGTATTATTCTAATCTTGGTGAAAGATCTTCAACATCTCCCATAAAGATATTCCCCTTTTGTTTTCTTACCTAAAACCTTTCTTTTAATCCTGGGGAAAAGAAAACATAAAAAGGGTGAGCTCAAATGCTCAGTAAGGGTAAGAATGGATAAAATAAAACATACCATATACATTTGAACTGAAAAAAACATGAACATTAAAAATCTTGAGCAATGACATAAAACATGGAAGTACATAAGGCATAGAACATAATGGAACATAAATCATGATAAAATAGCATGGTAATAAAACATGTAATTGTGGAATCCATTAAGCACATGTAATTATTTCCATAGTATCCAAGGCATTGCTGCCAAGACCATCTTAGTGGACAAAGTCACATTCTGAATCGAGTTCACTCCTCGTTTCAGTCCTGTAACACTGAACCAAATTAACTTACCATTCCAGCCATGTCTATCTCATGAGATATAAAATCTTTACCCAATTCATTATAGGGATATATAGGTCCCACCCATCTCATATTGAAATCATTCTTACTTGTGCCACAAAATAAACATACATCATTCATAATAACCCAAAGAATAAAATGGGTTTCATAAACATTATCCCATCATCACATAATCCATATAAATGAAATGGATATCATCTCATAATAAGAAATGTGAAACCATTTAAATCATAAAGACATTATACTTGAAACATACACATATGAAATAATGTCAACTTAGATGAAAAATGGTTTTGATAAAGCACTTGAAATGAATTCTTGTGAAAAATATCCTTTCCTATTCAAAATCATTTTCTTTTTACAAAATGTGATGCAATTTTAAAAGAAAAGGATTTTGTTGAAAATATTCATGAAATCTTTTGGAGGAAGCTTCATGAAAATAGGGCTTTATAAAACCGTAAAAATCCGTTCATTCCATATAAGTTAAAAAACATTCTTCTCGTAATTTTGACAGAAAAGTCAAAAAGTACCTCGTAATAGTAAGATTCCATACATACCATGTAGTAAAAGTCAAAAATGGGTAAAAATGACTTTAAACATACATGAAAAAACTTTTATAAAACATGGACATGTTTGATAGAAATAACCCCAGTAAATACTTACGAATAATCAATCTCGGATAAAAATGAGATTTGCAAAATTATCCCTTACCTTAGGTTTGATATGCTTTGTATGGTTCCAAACCTTCTCTTCTTCGATACGCCTCTTTGAAACCTCCTCTTAGGGAACTAATATTTGTCTTTGAAGTATACCAGGACCACTAGGATGTGTCTAGGGAAGTGGAGAAGAGAATTTGGTAGGGGTTGGCCGAGCTTGAAGGCTCAAAGTGGTGTGAGGAAGAGAGGGAGGAGGTGCCCTTTTATAAGGGAGGAGAGGGGCACCTTTGGAATTCTTAAAAATATTAATTTATAATAAATCTAACCCCACTTAAAAACCACAAAAAATGACTCATATTCGAATATTAGATGATATAGGGTTGTAATATCATCAACCAATCAAATTTCGACATGTTTTGATCTTATTTTAAACCTTATCATTTTGATTTATCCTTATTTAATCTATTTAAGTTTATTTGTGGTAATAAAATTCTAAATTTTAAATTATAACAAATAATTACTTATTTGTTGTGAATTTTCCATAATTGGTTACTTTATAAAAATATAAACCATATAAATTTAAATTTATAATTTTTAAATATTTTTGTGATTTTTAAACAATTTTATAATATGTTATTTTTATAAAATAACAATAGTGTCAATTTTGACACTATTCATTAATTTGAATTTAAATAAAATATATACAGAAGATATGTTCGAACTAAAAGCTTTAATAGATTCATAAAAGGTCATATGTATCTAGAAAATTAGTGGATAACTTTAAATAGTTCATATAATATTTATTTTATTATTTTTAAAACCATTTATTTGGTTTATCTCTTAATAAAATAATTACTACAACATTTTTGTATAATTATTTAATATACCTATTTGTTGCATATAAATTAAAAATAAAATCCTATGATTAAGATAAATCTATTAACTTTCACAAAAATACTTTTACTCGAATTTAGAATCTTAAAATCACAATATTTAAATTGTTATATATATTAAATTATGAAGGTGACAACTTTGGCATCATTTAATATAAAATAATATAAGTGTCATAATCACTTTTATAAGACTCCAAACGTTTATATATTAGGTCATTGGATTATTATGGTATAGATATATACTAACAATAAGTTTTGGTCAGGTTTTTGGGGCTTTTAATTGGTATTATTATTTCAATAAAAAACTATATTATTGATTTTTCACTTAATAAATAATTTCTGCATCATTAATGTATCACCATTAATGGAAATTATATAATCCCTAAAAATTAAAAATAAATTATCATGATGTAGATAATTTTATTATATTTCTATATACTGTTCATGTTCGAAGTTTTATGTTGTTTATCACTAAATTAGAAATATTATACTTATAAGATTAAGAGAGTGACATGTTGTCACTTTCTTTGGTTTTAATAATAATTAAATTATTTTCATGGTCAAATGTCAATAAAATGAATCTAATCCGACCCTTAGGTGATATGGTTCTACTTTTATCCATCCAATAGAATTTTGGAATGTTTTATTGTAATTTTATAATATTATATTTACCCTTAATTACCCGATTTACCTTTAACTATGGTAAATAAAATTTACCGTTGTTACTATTCATAATTCCCAAAAATAAAAAGTAGCTTATTAACATAATTTAGACCCACTGATTCCAAATATGGAATCCGTTTTTCCAAATACAATACACAAAAGTTTCAGAAATTAAATTAAAATTAATCCCATTGTCGAAAGAAAACGGGGTTTTCTTTAAAACATTGTAAAAGATTGAATTGATTTAACCTACGAATTCAAGGTAAAATCAACGCTAATGACATACATTATATTAAATGGTAAAAATATATTCTATTTATACTTTTAAACCATTCAATATTATAATTTAACCATATAAATTATTGCGATGAAAAAAGTTGTTTTTAATTAAAATATAGCATGTTTTTACTATTCATCACAATATGAAAGTTACCAGAATAATATGAAAAATGTATCCAAAGTAAATTTTTATTTCTTGATTCCAAAGAAAATTTTATTTTGTCAAATTGAACTTATAATCATTTCAAAAACTAGATTTAATGTGGGTGTGCCATCAAAAGGCTGCAAAACTGCATTTTTTGAAAAATACTTATTTTACCCGAAAAATTTATTTTGTTCTTATACCATGTTCTAGAAAATGTGTGAGATGAATAATAATTTTATAAAATTCAAAATTTAGTTAATACTATTCATAACGGCTAGTTCATAATAATATTATAATAATATATCGTTGTTTAGTAAAACTCGGTATTGCATACAACACACGCTATCGAGGAACGTCGCGATTGCGTGTAATGCAAGCCAAGTCAGGGTTGCGTGTTGTGAAAGAATCCTTCGTTGTTTTGTATAACATAATCCAACCATATTTCATTTATACATTGAATATATATATATATATACTCAATGTTGCGTAGAATAACTATTATCAAAATTGTGTGTTACACGATCCAAGAATAGTGTTGCGTATACTGCAAGATAATACGGTGTTGCGTATAGCGCAAGGTAATATTGGTGTAGCATACAACACAAGACATTAATGAAATTAAAAGAATATTTTTCCTAAAATCTCGGGGGTGTTACAGTATCCTCCAAACCCCGTATTTTGTTAATCAAATATTTTCTAACATCATTACATTCCTCTTCGGTGTGTATTATTCACTCATTCCCTCTATTCCATTGTCTCTTTCTATTCCACTATGATTTTATTAGATTATTTAGTTGTGGATTTATCTAAAATCTTTTTTTAGATCATTACAATTTTTTTGATTCTTGGGTCTCTATTACTGACATTCATTGTTATAGTTTCCCAATGTGGGAAATGTGGTAGACAATGCATATCTAATGTTTGGTGGTACTGCATAAGATTGTAAAATTCAATAAACCATGATTTTTGTGATTTAAGATTAATTTTCCTTAAATTGTATTGTGAAAATCCAATTCAATGTGAATTGATGATTTGAATTGGATATGACATGATATTTTATGTAAAACCAACAATTTAAATGGAATTGGAAATTCAAGTGTAATTGGATTTTGATGGAAATTATGAAATTGATTTTCCTAATTAATTTTGAGAAGAATGGATTAAAATTATTCTTTATGAACCCATGTTTGGATTTATATTGAAAAAGTAATGAAGTGGTTATAATCCCCAATTTTTTTTAAAGTAGAATTTGAATATATATGTTACTAATAGGGAAATATCATATTTAAGAGTTTCTCAGTAATTATCCAATCACTGATGGATTTTTTAATCCCAAATGATCCTATGTAGTTAGTTTTTTATTTGGAAAAAAACACAATGATTTTAATTCACTGATAATAGATTTTATACTTTACAAGTCTAAAAAAAACATAGTTCATTAGATCTTATCCTTTTTGGAATGTCAATTATCATTAGTCGACCAATGAGGAGGGATGTGTTTGCTCACTTCTATTATTGTTCAAGTTTGTGAGGATCTCATAACCGGTAACTATCATACCATAGTGAATATGATCATGTTGAACATTGAAATTATTATATTTCATATATATTCCATTTTATGTGAACTTCTTTATTCATACCTATTGTTTTATATAAATTGTTTTATCTATGATGATTACATAATAATTTTTTTAATGTTTCCAACAATTGAAGTGAAAATAATGTTTTTATTAAATATAAAATTTAATACCAACACATGTTTTATTGAAAATTAAAAGCTTGATTTTGTTTTTTATTTTGGATCTTGATGGGATTTTTTTATATTTCCTTTTGTTATGTTCGATAAATTTTAATATGACATATGGATGCAGTGGTAGTCAATACTTGGTCTTCTATTCTTTATCTATTGGGATTTTTGTTGTTTATAATTTTTATTTTTTTATACAGATAATATTATTTTTAAACAAATATCAGTTTGATATATGGTAGTTTTCTACCTCAAATGTTTTCTTTTGACAATACAGGCTTGTTTTAGTTTCTTCTGCTATTTAGGTGAAAAAGTCCATTCCCAATTTAGCTTGTATTATGATAGGTTCCTGTCTCTAAAACATTAGGATTGGGGACACACTTTAGGATGTACTCGTATTAACTCTTGTGTTATGTTACCTTGGTATCCTGGATGGGTTATGAAAAATTTGAATAATGGTACAAGTTAATCATCATTCCTTAATGTTAGTATGTATTTTTATATCTTATTGAAACATAGAAGGTAGGTTCAAGTGAGTTTTGGGCTACCACTCATCATAACATGCTTTAAGTCACAATGGGTTGTTTGGTAAAAATTTATTATCAATTAGTTCTAGTCTTTTTCATTCATTTGATTTTGGGAGTTTATATCCAATTATTTTCTATCGTTATAATTGTATTAATCCCTATATTGCACATGTTTGAGTGTTATTGGGAGTCACATTTTGATGTCTTATTTTTTGTTTACATATGTTGTGTAGAATCATGACTATGAGAAGATGTATTAATTGAATCAAGAAAGATGTTCCTGATTAACCACAATGAGAAAATCATCTCATGGAATTGAATCTAGTTAGTATTATTTTTTGTGATATCCATACTATGTGGTAAGTACCTACACCCATTCTCATTCAGGCTATACCTATGAAACCTAAGTTTGATAAATTTAGGATATTTGATCAAGAATTAATTCTCAATAACCCACCATAATTACACAAATCAAAATATTCTAAAGAGGTTGGGGATTGGTTGAGTATAATTTATATTTTATTTATGTTGTTGGGAACTCCTTATTCTATCAAGGTGAAATGTTCAACCTTCAAGATAGAGGGAATAGAAGGAGATGGTGGGTCATGATGTTAATGGTGAAGAAGAATGAGGTATTAGATTATAAAGACTATAAAATCCTTTTCAAAAAACAAGTTATATCCTGAGTCAATGTTTCCATCCAAGGCTATAGAGTTTTCCAAAAAAGAGTAAGATAACAGGATAATGACATAGTATGAAAACCCTTTGGATTATCATGTGTATATTCCACACAAGATTGTATCAACTGAGTATATGAGTACTCAATGGTTCAAGATGGGTCTTCTACATTATATTCCTTCTTCAAAATTTTCATTAAATATCTTTTCTTATACTGAGGTGTTGGATAAAGTTTTGATGGTTTAGCTTTATTTGGATGGTAATTCATGTTTTATGGGAGTTCATTTTTCTCAAAATGGATGTTAAGTTAGTTTCTTCAAATTAATGATGAATCTTGGTCATTCTCTTTGTGGTTTCTGATATAAATGTTCTTATTGAACTCCATTAGTTTTTGGAATATACAACTTGATTTTCTACTAGTGTATTATGACCAGACACTCCAAAAGAGTTTTAACTGAGGCTCCAATGGTGTCTAGTATGTGTGGTCACATAGGTCACTCATTGATGTTCTTTCATGTCAATTCTAATCCCAAATATTTCATGGTATCAATAGAACCGAAGATTTTGGTGGTGCAATTAGTGTATTATCTATGAAATTGGATAATGAAACATGAATCTAGAATGAATCATTATCCCATAGTGGAAGAGTATCTAGAAGAAAAGAATATATGTCCATCAAATGTGAGTGGTAACATCACAATAGATTTATATGTATTGAATTATTTATTTGATAACGGTGTATAAAATTTGTTTATATCAAGTTATATTTTTAATCATTTAAATCTACATACAAAGGATTTATCTAATGTGATTGATATTAATGAACCCCTTAAAAAAATAGAGAGAAACATCTTCATTGTCCACTATGTGATTTCTTGTTTTCATATATCGAGGTCACATTATATTTTTTAGTTCTCAACAAAAAACTTATTGATGAAATGATTATGATGTATTATCTCATTGAAAATAACTCTCAATTTTTTAGTTATCATTGACATGTCTCCTTTACTACACCTATTGGGGTTTGTTGTGTCTTTATGGGAGAATGGGACCCAAGTTTGAGTTGATATGGACCTTAGTATACCGATATGTGGAAAGTAATCTAATTTTTCCTTTTTTCCTTGGAGTGATAATCCTTTAGCGATGATCTCCCTATAGTTTTCAACAATACCCCTTATGTTTTTACTTTTTCCTTATTCTTTTTCCAATGATAAGAGAGGTGGAGTTTTCTATTGATATAGTACTAGATACTCAATCATAAAATATCATTTCATACCATGAGTAACTAGCTAAAATGAAACTTTTTAACACTCATTTGGATGATATTTTAGAGAAAGGATTTATATTCTTGAGTGTATTTCCATGGGTGGTTCCTCTTCTCTTTTCCAAGAATGTTGATGGGTTACTTAACCATTGCAATTATTACCAAAAATATAATCCATAAGATTAATTTAAAAGTAAATATTTCCATGAATTAATGATTTTTTTGATTAGTTGGAATGGTTTTGGTGTAAAATTAAGATTGATCTTTGATATGATAATCATAGATTGTGAAATAATGAATCTGGAATTAAGAAAACCACCTTTAAGAGAAGTTACAGAAACTATATGAACTTTTTCATTTCTAATGAGTTTACTAATTCTTCTAAATTGTCCATGTATTTGATAAAAAATATTTTCTTTGAGTATATTGATACATTCATGGTTGTCATTTTGGGTGAACTCCTATTTTTCTCAATGTTTTATGTGGATCATGTGCCTCGTCTTAGACCTGTTCTTCAAATCCTAATAAAATCACCAACATAATGTCAAACTCTCAAAATGAAATATAAGGATTCAAGCTGTAAATTTATTGGGACACATGGTTTTTTATAAAGGTATTAATGATGATCCTGAAAATGTAATAATTGTTATAACATTGGATCAACCTTATATTGTTTTGCAGAATGAGAGCATATTGGGTTTAGTAAGATATTATGGATGGTTTGTAAAGTATTTATTAATGTTTGTTTATCATACGAATTTTCTAAATCATTAGGGAGTAATGTTTTTTTGGGTTATGAATTGTGAGAGTAATGTTGTTGACCAAAAATTTATTCTGAAAACTATGATGGTGTTGACTCTTCCAGAGGCCGGCTAGGGAGACATTTTCTTATTTATCACATAATGTTTCTTTTTGTGAAACATTCTTATACAGGGTGATTAGATTAATTATAATCTATCACATTTTTATAGGGAACACAATACGTATTATCAAACTTATGACTTTGAATTGAATCCTTTATGAATGAACATAATATTTTGATGCTTTACTATTTTGAAGAATGAATTACCATGTATTTTGATCATAGAAGCTTGAGTTATATATCATTTCAAAAAACAATATTCATTTACATAGTCATTCGGTGGAATAACTACCATATTTTTATTTCAATATTTCCTACACCTAAAGGAACAAGAATATTATTGAAGCTGATTTATGATAGGAAATTATGACATAGTACATGAAATAATAATTTTATTAGAAGAAAATAATGGATATTTTTTCATAGTTTCATTGTTTATTATGGAAAAATGGGGATGATATTTCTTTGGACAATGTTCATTTGACCTCCACACATATTGAGATGATTCATTAGGAGTAGTACATTGATGAATAATTCTATGGCATTATGAACTCAATTTGTGGTATGGAGACTATGTATGAGTGGTCATTATCCATGAAGGGTATCATATGTTTCTAGAAAAATTAGTTTTTACCTTTTCAAATTAGAAAAATTATTATGTGGATCATCTATAATTACCAGGGGTTGTACACTAAGGATGCAAATGGATTTTTTATGACACGTGACATCAGTTATGGTGTCTAGGTATGATATAAAGAATTTATTATTTTTTACCCTTTTTATACAAGCCAAAATTTCAATATTAAGCAATATAGATCTTTACGTTTTCTCTAGAAAAATATATTTCCATCATGGATGTGGGATTAAATCTTTATGGACATTTTGATTAATTTGTTGTGTACCCATATAAGGAAGAATGTGATATGGGTTGTGATTGATAGGCTGACTAAATCAGCTAACCTTATACCAATTAATTATTCATCCAATTTTGAGGAGATATTATGTCTCTTTTTTTATATAGATCGTTAAATTACATGAATTTTTATCTACTATAGTTTCTGATAGGGGTGACATTTAACTTCCCTCATTTATAGAGGCTTTCATGAAGAAGTGTGATCTTATGATCATTTGAGTCCATCATTCCCCCAATAACAATATACTAAAATATAAATATATATAGATATTCTTGAGGATATACCTTGTGCCTCTATTTTTATCTTTGGTGGATGTTGGGGTGACCATCTGGGTCTATTCTAGTTTTCTCATAAAAATAGTTAGTTGTACGTAATCAGAATGAAACATTTTTTGTACTTCAATAGATGACCCAATAAATCATTGTTTTCTTGGTCAGAGATCAATGATAGTTAATTTGATGGGTCAATATTATTTCATGATAATATGGTAAGTATTTAATTGATTTATCAGATAATGTTGACATAATAGAGCTAGTATAAATCTTATTATAATCATCATTGTAGACTATTAGAATTTTTTGTTGGTGATATAATCTTCTTGAAATTTTCACCTCATTTACATTATTGAATGTATGGGATGAAAGTGAATATTTATCTTCATTTTGTGGGACCTTTGGTGGTTTTTGAACTAGTGGAGAATATATCTAATTGTTTTTCACTTCCTCTATACTTAATGTCGATACATAAAATGTTTTATGTATCACTACTATGGAAATATCTTTTTAATCATTCACATGTTCTAAATAGAAATAATCATGATGTCGAGACTCATTTACTTGTGATTGAGAATCCATTTGGGGTAGTTTATTATAAAATGAAGGTACTTAGTTTTGGGAAAATACCTTTATTTTGAGTGTTATGGATGAATGGTTCTTATGATCAAGAGACGTGGGTGAGGGATGCATTGATGAGAGAGAAGTGGTATCATCATTTTGACATGGATAATTTTTGAAAGGATTTATGGGGATACAATGCTTCTTTGGAGGGGAGGTTGTAAAATCAAATTACTATTTCCAATAACTCATCAAAAAGATTTTGTTCATGATTTGGTTGGGTCTCATTTAGTTGTTATTCGGGTGAAAATGTATATTTTGTTTTCGAATTTCATGGTTGTGTAGGGTTTTCCCAAAATGTGAAAGCATCTAGGGGAAACCATGAAATAATATATAGTGGGGTTATATTATTTTCAATATCATTTTGAAAAACTATACGCCCACCTAGTAGAAACAATTCAACCCATTATAGGGTTTCACAGTTATGGTGCACGACTCAAAAATCTGTGCGGCCCTGCCCAACTAACCATTTAGATTATTATTTTTTAATTCCAAAAATTAAATTTAAAATTCCAAAACCTCCATATCGTTTGATTTCACTCTAGTAAGAGATCTTCCCTTGTTCCCTCTATATCCCTATCCCGTTATCTTCTCCATTGGGAATGTTATGTCATATAGTTTATGATGGATCTAAAATCCCTTAAATTCGATCTTGAATCAAGGTTTTTTGTTGGATATCTATTTCCAATGATCTTCAATGGAGTTTCCGATTGTGGGTGTTGTGATATGTGATTTATGTGCTAATATTGGTGGCTCCTTTTAAGATTTTCCAACATTATGACCCTTAATTTTCATTGATTTAAAATTAAATTTCATTCAATTTGTATTTTTAGAAACCATTTCAACATGAATTGTGTATCTGAATTTAATTTGGATAGATATTTTGGGGAAAAACCCTTAATTCCAATTGAATTGGAAATTTGGGTGTAATTGGATTTTGATGAAAATTTTGAAATTCAATTTTAAAATTAATTTGTGTTATTGTTTTTGAGAAAAAATAGCTTAAAATGATTTCATAAGAACTGTCACAACCCGTCCCCTGGGGCCTGTTCCGTGACTACCCCAAGATCGCCTTCTATAGGCCAGGGGTTGGCGACTAGAACTTGAAAGGAGCATCCCTAAAATGAGAAGGCATTGCCTCAAAACCTATACACACAGAGTCTACAAACAATACAGAATGCAACCACGAAGTAGAACTACAAAATTAAAAGTGTTTATTGAATTTAAAGGGTACAGAATACAAGACCAACTGATAAGATAAAACTACAACTAAAAAAAGAAAATAGCTCCTGAGATCATCCATCGAGGATCCTACATGAATGGTAGCTATAACTTGTCTGAAAATCTCTCCACATCAATCATCACTAAAATCCACCGTTAGGTCCTAGCTCCCTGTGTTTCAGTCAAGCCTGCCCGCCATCTGTAGAAGACACAACAAGGTGTGGGCGAAGCATGTATATGGGTGAGTATAACAACAACCTATAGGGACCCCGATAACCCTAATTTTATCTCAAAATTACACAAAGGAAAACCAAAAATCATGATCTCAAACACAAAGAACAAAGCAAAAGAATTAGCTCAAAACTGGGTATCAAAAAAGTAAATAAGTATATATGATTAGTCGTAAAGCTTGATCATCTTATTCTGTATAAAGGAAATGCTGCTGACCACACATAGTTTAACCCACACATGATCGATAGGTACAAACCCCCACTGACCCACACAGGATCCGTCCCACATAGGATCGATAGGTATTAACCCCCACTGACCCACATAGGATCCGACCCACCCAGGATCGATAGGTACAAACCCCCGCA
Source organism: Viscum album (assembly GCA_963277665.1). NCBI lineage: Eukaryota > Viridiplantae > Streptophyta > Magnoliopsida > Santalales > Viscaceae > Viscum > Viscum album. The sequence goes on from OY728161.1 coordinate 1,606,971,973, forward strand.
TGACCCACACATGATCTGACCTACAGAGGATCAGAATTTCATTGATCAATGATGGGCTGCTCTATGGATTGTCCTCATCAGGTCACACACTTCTGATCAACAAAAGGTTGCCAGAATGCAGATCCATAAAATTTCACTAGGATGATGATCCACCTAGGGTCACTAGGTGCTGATCCACACATGGTTGTTAGGTGTTGATCCACACATGCTCTCTAGGTGATGATCGACACTGAATCTCTAGGTACTAAACCACACAAGATATCTAGGTGCTAACCCACATAGGATCGCTCGACACTAACCTCTCTATGATATGTATCCCACCTATATCTCACATCCAGCCACTAGATTCCTACTCATAGCAAGCTTGATTCCAGTAAAACTGCTCCTCAATCCAAATGTCATTTTTCAACTGGTAGGAAGTACCAATAAGAAGTTAAAAAAAGATCTGTTACATCATAAGGGTTCCATCCCAATTGACGAAACGTCAATCTGACACCCGGTCTGTATGTTATTGGCAATTTAGTGCTGAGGGCCCTGTTATATTAGGGTCGATCCAACTCGGCCATACATCAACATTCTCCAAAACTCACTTGGAGTATCTCAAAAGGACTGTATTACTCCATGGATCCCAACACCATATATGGTTCATCAAACGGACGTCAGGTTCGCAAGATACGATCCTTTGAGCGTATCAGGGCCCGTGAGAGGTCCGGGTACGGTCCGAACCAACCTGGATCGGGTCGACCCGACCCTATTCGGGTCTGAGCCTGCCCGACCTGATCCATCCTGGGCCGACCCAGTTGGACTGGCCCGCTGCAGGCTCCGCCCGTGGGGACACAGACTGGCCCAGCCCACTCCTGCTGGGCTGGGCCGCAACGACTCGGCCCACCAGCTGGTGAGACCCTCACAGGGGTTACACAGTCTGCCTCCCAAACAGCTCAAAGAGTCGTTTAACTCTTTAAATAGTTGTGCCAGGTGGTGCTGCCTTGTCACCTGTGGGACTCTCATGGAGTAGGTCACATGCCTTCGTTGTGGCTTTGAAGTCGCAGCCCACTCACCGTGGCATGCGATGACACACCGCCTCATGCCTTTACGGTCGGTAGAGAGCCAGCTGCTTATCTGTCTACTGCAGCGCCGATCATCACCGTCTCCTTCTGCAGTCGGTGAGCGCCGGCCGTCACCTTCTACTAACGACACCGATAACTGGTGCCACATAATAGGAACTTCCACATGCCATCAGGTGAGCTCCAGTGGTAGGTTTTTCCTTCCAAATGCACCTACAGGCCTCTCGGGATGCTTTAGTTGTTGCATGACTCTTGAATTCGAAATTCCATCTTGTTGGAAATGTTTCTCCTAAAGAACGCAACATGAACAAATCAGCAGAGGGTCCGACCTTTTTAATTTGTCCCTCACCCTCTACATTATCATTACATCAAGTGGGATATTATTCAATTCATCAAAGATATTTTTTAAAAAATAAACCCCCTACGTCAAGAATTGTTGAAGGTGTCACGGTTGTGGCAGGAGAAGAGTCCTCGATGGATGAAGTCATTGGCGTTTGTTGATCTGGGATCGATCCCTCCAATGATGTCCAAAATTTTTCTCCTCATCAAGGGATGATGTGATGTCACTATGGAAGAGGTTCCCCATTTCCTTCTCAAAAATAAAACCCTTAGCCTCACTTAAAAAGAGGCGGGTGGGTGAGTAATCCACCGAGAAATTAATGAGGGTCATTAATGAATGAAGATATTAATTAAAAATGGTGCAGTTATATAAAAGGAGACTAAATCCATTAAATGGATTGATAACCCATTGGTCCCACCACCACCGCTCAACAGGTGGAAGGAAAGATAAAAAACAATTATGTTATTTTATTATTTCTTTAAAATTCACAAAAACTATGTTTTTCACTCGACCTACTATGGTTGAAGGTAATATTACCTTAAGAGAATCTCCGTGCTATGAATTCAATAGTGACATTATATTTTTAATCTGAGCACTAGTTCAAAAGATAGAAAACGCCGCCTGTGCATTTATTGAACATACCTTAAAAAATGTTCAGAAAACCATTCCGAGAACCCTGATCCTCAAAATCAATATCCATTAATTTTCACATACTGTTAATATTACCAAATAATTTTTTAAAAAGATTACATGGAATTTCCAGGTCGTTACAGGAACCCATATATTGTTTTATCTAGAAAAAAATAATGAAATGATTAAAATACCATGTATTTGTTCTTAAATATGAATTTTCATATTGAAACTGTAAATGTGGAAATTTTATTTTAAATAGTTTTAAAATAAATTTTCCATTATTGATTGATTAATTGAGGAGAAGAGTTATTTTGTAGTTAGAGAGTTTTTAAGACAAATTTTCTAGGGTGGGAATTCCCAATAAATGGGTTAACACTTTAGAAATAAAATAAAAACATAGATTGAAAGATATTATCCCCAGTTGGATATTGATTATTCTACTATGGATAGTTCCAAGGGTAGTGTGTGCACATTGACATTATAAATCATGTGTGCGAGGATATAATATCCTTCAAGTATGTTACCATAGTACAAATGACCATTTATCCTATTAAAATTGTTTTGATGTATGTATATTCCATTGTATTTGAACTACTATATTCATTCTTGTTTATAAATATAAACCATATTTATAAAAAATGATCATGGAATCCAATTATTAAAATGTTTATTTGAATTTGAATGGAAGTAATTTTTTTTCATAAGTAATTTACTCAACTTCCATAGTTGTTTTATTTAAAAACGAAAGAATTATTGGGTTATTCGTTTATCATCTTGTTATATAAAACTTGGTGGTACCCTAATATGCTATTATCTACCACCATAACTTTTACTTCAAGAATTTTTAGATTTCTATTTACATGTCTATGTAAGGGGCATGTGCTACATGGAGGTGCTAGTTGTTAATCTATGGTATTAGGTGATGTGTCTATTGGAACATGTGTTGTTTATCCTTCTTATCATGTACATGGATGATGCACTTTAGGTTTTTATACTAGTTTAAAATCTAATACCACTCTCCCTGGGTTTTTAACATTTGATCATATATAATTGAATCTATTTCTTCCCTTGATTATGTAGAAGAAATCACTCCTATTTTATCTTCTATGATTCAAGGTTCTAGTCAACAACCCATTAGGATCAAAAAGCCCTTTAGGATATATCAAGATAGTATCATGTGATAAGTTACCATGGTATCCAAGAAACTTAATGAAAAAATATATTTATTTAGTGAATTATGATAAATCACAAAATAATAAAGACCATATAATTCTCAATTTTTAGATATTTATTTTTGATATATAATAGAATTCTTAATCGATAATAATTCTTCAATATTTACCTAAATCTCATATCCATGATATAATTCTATTCATATAATATATAATACATTTCCCCATAATCTAGGAAAATGGAAACATAAATAATGTTGAACTCAATTGATCTGTAAGGGTAAATATAAGAGATAATAGTTGAAGAACTTAAGTTATGATAAGATTAGGGAAAATAATATTCAATGAATAGATAAGTGAAAATTATTATATAACAAAATGAAACTAAAGGAATAATATATCGATTTATAAAAGTATAAATAATTATACCATAAGAATTATTATAAGTTAATTTCAGAAGATGGAATGCATATTTACTAATATCTTTATCTAACTATCAATGTATCATCAATGAAATCAGCCATTCTATCAAGGGTATAGAAAAGATATCAATATTTTCATCTATAATGTGGTCCATACATTTTTATAAATTGGGATAACATACTCAAAACACACAAACATGCTTTTATAAGGATACCTATCAATGAATTGAGGGGAAATATAATATTGGGACCCACCATCTAGTTATTTATGTACAATGAATTCATTATTTTTGATCTTTGATATACAATACCTAATAATATTGTTCAATAATAATCTATATTAAAATATAAACATTTGAAATAGTAATACATTTTCCCGTGACAATAGAATAGATAACATGATAAAAATATATATAGAGAAATAATGTTATTAATTAATCATTTTGTTGTTAATGTTATGTAATAATTAATAAAAACCTAAATTATCATAACAAATATACATAATTTCAATATTTATCTGATCAATAAAAATAATGTATTTCAATGTTGGAATCTATCAAACTAATAATTTATAATGAAATTGTTATTCGGTGAAGTAATCAATTTACCTAATCAATATATATCTATAATATTCGTGAATACTCTTCAATCAATGAAATCAAAAAAACTATATTTATAAAGTAATAGAATTGGAATAAAATTTATACCAATTCATGGTTGATGGTAAATACGTACAATGGAAAATATGGATCATTCATCTGAATGAAATGAAAACTTTATAATACATATTAAGATAAAAGTTTTATATTTTCCAAATACCATGTCTCTAATGTACAAAAGGAAACTATAATTTTAAATACATAGAGGGAAACTATATTTGAAAAATAAATCTATGGATAATATCCCAAAAAGAAGGTTTATGAATAATTTTTTTATACCCTGAGTTCAATTAAAAAATTATATATATACATATTCATTATAGGGGAAATACAATATCATAAATCCCATTATTATAAGTCCCCTTTAATATAATAAGGGAAATTATGTTGAAAAAAGAACTTATAGAATTCATTTTTTTAAAACACATAAAATACAAACATACATGTAACTTTCAAAATCAAAAATTGAAAATATAAAGTGAATGTGCTATTAAAATTTGAAGTAAAAAAGAATTCTAGTAATGGATTCATGAAAATAAAATATTATTTTCTATTAGAAATAGGGATTTGAAGATAAAACATCTAATTATAAAATGATCTTTTTTAAATAATTGAAATTAACTCGATCAAAAACCCATATTGTAAAAAGACAAATAAAACTACCTTTGATAAAACCATTATTTTATGAAATCAAATTATTGAATACTATATAATGAAATATTATAGTGGGATAACCCAGTCATGGAAGAACAATGTTGATGAAAAATATTTTGGACTCAAAGAAAGAAGATACGACCTATCAATATCACATACGAGAAACATTATCTATAAGTTAAAAAATATATAACAATGATTTATTAGGTAGTAATTTTAATTCATAGAAAAAACATTCAAAAATTATATAACACAATAAATTTTATAATTTACCCAACTTATATAAAATATGTCCCCAAGATAAATCATAAACCAAAAATGGAATATTATTTACAAAAAAATAATTACATTGACGTAAGAATTGAATCAGTATCCATTTGAAGAATATAACATAATTATTATTATAATATCACCTGAGATATATAAATTTTTTTAATAAAAATATTCATTGTACGTAAATAAATTCCTCAAGTAAAAAATGATCAAAAAATATATATTATGTCTCCAATTATCTGAATTGAGACCAAGATAATCTTGAAATATTTTTATAGTTTCCATGAATGTACTCTAAACTCTTGTATACCAAATATAACTACTAGTGCAACTTTTTTTATAAGATCAATAACATATTTTATATTTTTAATTTTCATTTATAATAATACTCTATGATTTATAGTTTTATATTAAATATTTTTAATATCATGAGTAAGTAATTTTGATCATTAGGTACATGTTTTATAAAAATAGTGTTGGTGTTCATTCTTGTTACAGTGTTCACAATTCAACTATCATTAAATACCTTGGAATAGATGTTCCATGATATTTATAATTATATAATTTCATTACATGGTAGTTTTTCTTCCAATATATGATGATGTACTTAATAAAGCCCATGTTTCATTGATTATTAAAAATTGAAATGTATTTATTAATTAATGAGTAAAATAATAATATTAGAATTAGAGAACAAAAAATAATAATTATTTAAACATTTTTTTCATATTAAATTGGAAATTATTTTCTCAAAGTCATTCATTATATAAATTAATAACACTATTCATATAGGTGGAAAAAAAACCCAAACATTAACATAACATGATTAATAGAGTATTACTTTATGGTTTAGTTGTAAGGCCATTATTCCAGAAGAATAATGACCGTATTTAGTGTTTATTAACATGATATATCATAATTTTACGGAATTATAAGATGTTATAGATTAGACAAAATAGAAGAATATGAAAAAAATCATTTTCATACAGTACTATTGATTTAAAATCATTATTTAATAATGACATTTTTTAACCATATCAATCATTGTTTCCCTAATTTTTCATAGAAAAAAAATTAATGATATCATAAACATAAAATTTATCAGTTAAACTTATACTCATTATCAACCTTTAGTGGAGTTAATGAATAGTGGATAAAATCATTCCACTAAGGTGGTAGTCCACACATAGACATGGATTATGATTTTATTTTCATTATATGGGATAATAGAGTAAATTGTTTTATAATTTTAGAGTATTAAATATTCTATAAATGTCATAATTATATATTCAATTCCCATTTGTACATAAAATGGTAGGTGGGGAAGGAAAACATACGTGTTACTTAATGAAGGTGGTAATCCACAACTACACATCCTGATGATTTTATTTTTCTTAATGTTAGAGGCATAACACCATAATATTTTATTTTAAATGAATAATAATTTCAATATCTGCGTTATTATGTGACATAAATCATTAATCAAAATACGATATAATATAAATAATTATTATTGAAAAGTGACCATTATAACCATACAACAAATTAGTAAAATTTATAGTAACAATCACACTCGGAAAAAATTTATAAAGTTATTATATAATTCAAATATAGTGAATATTCAAAAATAAATTGGTACCCAATTTTTGGTAATTTAATTTTATTCTTTAAAAAATTATTTCATCAATAATGGATTTTATTTAGCTTTATGTATACATATTATAAATAATTTCTATAATTTTATTAAAATATAATTTTAGTAAATTTGTATCATTTATGGAAACATCGTGTTTATATTAGACTAGGGGTACATTGAATTTTTATTAAAATATTTCTTTTAAGTGAATAGTCAGAAACACTCATATTTATAAAACCAGAATTTTTCACTAAATAATATAATATAATAGTCTAAATATATCATGATTTTTTTAAAAAATTAACAAACATATCCATTAATTTTAAATAGTATGTATAATTACATATAAATTTGCATCATAATTGATTTCAGTAGAAACTAATTTTTGTGATTAAAAACAAAATTTTCTAAAACCTATTATCTTTTTACTTAACAAATTTATATTAAAATTGATTTATCCTACTTATATAAATATATCCCTTAAAAATCATTCCCTTATTTAGAATCAGGAGGTTAAAATTTTGTAAACTGGTCACTTTTATTTTTGGTTAGTATGAAAACTAACAACGGTAAATATTTTTCAACACAATAAATGTAAAATGAGGTTATAACTATGAGATATGACATAAAATTATATTTTAGAAATAATTTAATTCATTTTATGTGTATATAAAATACCATAAAATACTAAATATTTTTTTAATTTCATTCCAAATTCTAATGATTATGACCACTATATTTTTTAAGTAAAGAACAAATATAAAATATCGATTCATTCTTTTAATATATCTAATCTATTATAATTTTGATGAAAAACAGTTAAAATATATTATTAATGTTTATTTTAAATTTTAATAAATATTTTTTTGAATGTAATGTAATTTTTATTTTTTTGATGCTATTGTTACATTAAATTCTATTCAATGTTAATAATGTTTTTTCCGAAAAAGTAGAAAAAATCATGGTAAATGATTTTGAAATTAATAAAATTAATATAATTTTATTTTAAGTATAGTATTCCAAGAATTTAATTTTCATGTGTAAATTATAATTATTGATAAATGTTTTTATATCTAAATTTAATTATTTTATAGATGGGTTAGAAGTAAAACTAATTTAAATGTACGAATAATTACAATAATCCTATTCTATGATATAATGTTTTATATTTGAAGAAATGAATGTGTATATATATTTATATTTATATTTATATTTAAGATAATTCTTCTGTGATATTGTAAAAATATTCATAGTTGGACCATTTTTTATCCACATACCACAGAATAAGAAAACTTATAATCCGTATGGAGTTAAAATTTTGTTGCCATTATTACAGTTAAAAAGGGTTACTAGGGTGTTAAACAAAATGATAGTGTAAAAATTCATCCTAAACATGTATAAATTTAATTTTTTTAATTTATTTATAACATATCATTCCTTACATTGAATATTATTTGAATCATGTGACACTAATGACAATAATGATATTTATTATATGTAATCATTTTTATTAATTTCAAGTGTTTCCTTTCCCTAATATATAAAAGGGAAGATCCCCTTCCCCTTTATTAACAATGTTTTAGCCCTAAAGATCAACCAATACCTACCGTAATATGTTTCCTTATTTCTTAAATTAAATACTAAGTATCATAGAATTACATAAGAAACTCCATGGATGCATTATGTTTTATTTCAATGGTTTTATATCAAATAAGAAGTAATCATCTTACCCGAATCATTCAAAAATTATTTTTTCTTATACTTACTATAAATATCATGAATACATTATATAATTATTAATATGGTATTTAAAATATACATATATGTTATGATTATTATGGGAAAACCATTTTCCACCTCCTTTCCATTATATAGAAAATGAAACATTTCTCATGCATATACACGACCTTCTGTCTCTAGATAGATGATTACTTTTTTTAAACAGTATTTTACAGAGTTGGTTATAAAAATGGGACTAATAAATATATATACCATCTTGAAAAATATTTATGATTATATATATATATATATATAATATCATCTAACTTATTACCCTTCATCCCATTGAAAATTTATAATGTCGCTATAGCATATGTGTGGACTACCACATCCACAAAGAGAGTGATTCCTTTTTAATTGTTTCTTTTCATGGATGATTTTAAACAAGAACATAATAAATATATATATTATATGGATCATTATTAAAAAAAATTATCACATGAAATAACTATCAATATAAAAGGAAAATAAATTCTTAGACATAAAATAAATAACAATGAATAAATTAATACTTGAAATGATGATGATAAAGAATGACTATTAGTGAACAGATGATAAGATGTTATACGTAAACAATATAACATTTAGAGTATTTATGATATTATATTATATAATTAAAAAAAATTTATATAGGATTTAATATCACTAATGTGGTATATTAGATAGGATTTGTGTGTTTATTCCACACTCACATCCTTATTAAATATTGTTTATTTTTAAATTTATTTAAAATAATTATATGATATTCCTATTTTACACCACATATATTTTATTATGATAAGTTTATATCTTGTTTTTTCGTGTATTACTTCAATATTTAAATTTATTTTCACTTAATAGTAATTTTTTTTAAGGAAAACCAACATTGTTTTTCTATTCTATTGAAAATACTTTTAATTAATGTGTATATATTCATTAAAATTATTTTAAAATGTTTTTACAAATGAATAATTATTTACTAAATTAAATTTAACCATGTTTCATTTTCACTGAATAAATTTAAATTGAATTTGTTTATCATTTTCTGAATAAGGTACTTTTTACTAAAGTTGTGAATAGAATTAGTGTTTTAACATATATTGTAAGAACACATTTTCTTGTTTTAAAAACTATTATTTTCCTTGATGCTTACTTTATAAGATTCCAAGGATCAATTAAAATAATAAGTTATTAATAATACCCAATAAACCTTTTTCTTTTAAATACGCTATTTCAAAATGAAAAGGCATTTTAATCATGAAATGGTCCAATGATCAATATATTCATCTATATAAATATCCTTTTATAAATAATATTCTATTCTAGAGATATAATCTAATGATACAATCCAGAATATTACTCTAGATGCATTATGATCATGATGGATAATTTATTAACTGTGAAAAATTATTAACACTCTATATGATATATTTTAATAGTAATTTTAATGTTCATTATGTATTTAATAATAATAATTTCCTTCATATAATGATATTTTTGACTCAGTGTGTGATGGTAAAGGCTCTTTATAGTTCATCATTTCATTTTAATTTCTCTTGAGATAAATCAGACTAGGTATTTGGGGTTTTCCTACCCAACTAATTATATTTTCATGGAAGGAGGATTCTAAGAAATGTTCATGATGTATTTGAAAATTCTCTAACATGTATGATTATAATGTCTATAATTATTCAATGTTTATGTATAAATCTAGTTGTTATTATTTATTTGATTATTTATATAGTTATTTCATTAGTAGGATTATTCGCATTTTATGATATTAGTTATATTTAATATTAGTATATTTTCTATATAAACCATATTAATCATTCTTTGTTTATACCATGATATATTTTTCTGTAACCTTTCCCATACATAGCATCTAAGACCACACTATATTATTTTTTTCCTTTCCCTAGGTTAGGAAAAGGTAATTTATGAATCATTTCAAGGATATTAAAAATGAATGATTATATTTTTAGGGTAATATTAAATTATATTTCATGTTTTCAAATGTAATGTGGTTATTATATTTTTCTCTTGTCTAACAAAACTAATAAAATATATGATAAAATGGGATGTGATATTATAAACATTGCACCATTAAAATTAAATGATGTTTGAGTCTAATTTAATGTTGTCAAGGTGTTACAGTTGATATCATTAGAACCCTAACATAAACTTTGGAATTTATATTTAGTAAAACACACATTAGAGAAGAATACCCTTTAAAAAAATTATCTATAGTTTTCATTACATGATAATATCATGATAATTTTATAATTTATAGAATTTGTTTTCTTAGAAATAAAATATATATTGAGAAACTGGAAAGTGGATGTGGATATATAACATATGAACATATAGGTAACAACTTTGAAAGGTAGAATATTAGGTATTAACTCAATAATCACTAGAACAAAATGACTGCAAGTCATTTTTTTTATTTTCTAATGGCCGGTTTCAGGGTACCTGGTTCCCTTGCAGCCCGGTTTGAGAAAAATCGGAAACCTCACAACATTCCAGCTTCAAACCAGCATAAGCGGGATACACAAAACAGCGAATCAAATTCAAATTCAAAAATTAATCGAAACACATGCCTCCTTGAGCCGCACACCACCTCGATTTGCGTCACCTCAAGCCGCACGCCACCTCAAGAAGTGAGTCGACGAAAATCCAACCGCCTCCATCCATGTCGCCGGCGAGAGATTCCAGCCATCTGCCTCCATCGACGTCGTCGAAAATGAAGAATATCATGTCGCCGGCGAGAGAACCCGGCCATCACCATCCATCGGTGTCATCGAATAACCACAGATCAACACCATTCAAAAATCGTCCCAACACCAGAATGCCGGTGAGCTTCACCGACGCCCATCATCACGAACTCACCCGCGCTGGCGATGAGAAACAGAACATCACCGCCGGTTGAACCCTAAAAGGAATCAGAGCCCGTCGCCACCTTCATCCCCGCTAGAGAAGACCCCCAAAACCCCCAAATCACACACATCCACCCCAGATCGAAGCTGCAACCCCAAACAACCGAGAAATCTCGACCCAAGCCTGACTCTGCAGCGTGAGGACCACGAACCCACCAACCCGCTCGTGGCATATGCCGGAACTTCTAACAGCCTCGTCGCAACCTGGTCTTAATCTCATGTGTCCAGATCTGACAGCGTTGCGGAATTCCGGGGCCTAGAGGAGGAGCCCAAGCCTGACCTAGCCGTAGAGGAGCGAAAATAGGGAAAATGAGGCTGTCTCTCCACTGGGAGAGGAAGGCGACGACGGGAGGATAACTCTCCGCTCAGAGACCCTTACAGGCACATTCCGTCACTAGAACAAAATGATTATCCCTAAAACAACGCACTTGGATAGAAAATCTATGGTGATATTATTTGGATGATTTAGATTAAATATGTAGATAGTTTGAAATATTTTAAAATATTATTATTGTTTAAATATATTAATAGTGATTCAAATATTAGGATCATGTGAATATCTACACATAAATTCTTATTTTATGTTTGTTATATACCCATATTTGAAATTATACACAATGTTACATAAATTTATAAGATAATATAGTTTATGAAATTATTTAAAAATGAATGCCAATGGAAGGAAAGGAAAATGTGTCTACACAGATAATCAATGTGATGATTTCACTCATGTAAATGTCCATATGGATTCTGTTTGAGATGATAAAATTATGACTACATAACCATTGTTTTCTCATGTTATAGCCAACATCCTTACCTTTTAAAAAATCCTATTGTATAACTACAGATTCATTGATGTTTGAATCATTAATATAGTGAAGAAATTCATCTTATAATGGAAATAAAAATCCATTAATATCTAAACAATTGATCAAGACACTTAGAAATATATTTCTTGAATATAGATGTAATGAATGAAAGAATGTTATTTTAGTATTGTATTTATTGAATCTTGATTCTGATAAATACTGGTTATTTATTCCAAATTCAAATCAAGGTGAAAATATAATTATAATTTAATTGAATAGTTTTATGAAGGTATTGATTGAAAATTAATTCCTTCAGGAGAAATTAGAATATATGGAAATCCTATGAATCCATATAATATAGAAAGAAGTTGAATTGTATTTATGTGGTTTAGGAAAAAATGACAAGATTATAAACTTATTATATAGACTATATACATATTATGAAAAATAATAACCCCCCATTTTTTAATGGTATTAATTCAATACTCTAAATTTAACTAGTCTATCAAACATTTCCATTATAAGATTATATAGTATCATTTTCAATCAGAATGGAGAAATAATTATCCCTTACATATATTTTCTACAAAAATTAGAAGAAGAAGTATAGGGTTACTTATCACCGGGGAAAAATAAATAAGATGAATGAAAGGTATGAAATAATTGAATTTATAAATTTTGAAAATTATTGAATGAAACCCACATATACTTTTAGAAAAGGGAGAGAAATTTATTTATTTTTAGAGGTAAAGAATCTCAGTCACATGAGTGTAAGTGATAAAAAGAAGCATCTAATGTCCAATATTTCAACTATAAGAAAGTGGGACACTACAAAAATAAATTCCTCGAAAATCAAATTAATTTAGAATATAAATTCACATGGTTTCATTTCCAAGATTATTAAATTATTACATATGGTGTTAAAATCCCTTATGTTATTATAAAGGATAATTATATCACTTCCTAAAATTTAGATAAATAATTATTTGATTTTGAATTTATTTTATATTTTATATATTATTTTACAAAAAATATTTGATATTTACCAAAACCCTTATAATTGGAGTTTTTAAAAATTGATCCTAGTGGAAGTATTTACATAATAAGGATACATTAGTCAGTTCCCACTATGACTCAAAGTTATTCTATATCTAAAACCATGAATATTATAACTATATTTGGCATTAACATAATTTAAATTTATGGGGATTTAATTTGATTTTTTTATTCAATAATTAATATATTATGGTTTAAATAATATCTATTGAAAAATCTATTTTACTATTTTAATTAAAGAAATTTATGAAAGTTATGGATGTTATTACTGATGCTCTTGGAATTAATGTATTTCTTCCTCAAAAGAATGTTTATTCATAATGATTTTTATCTTATATCATTATATATATATATTTGGTATTTGAGATATATTTTCATTATTTTATAGATCCTATGATCCATTAAAGGTATATTTTTAGGGTTCAGGAATATAAACAATTTTAGTCAATTATCGATAGAATTAGATATGGTAACTCATTAAAATACTTTACAAAAAAATTATTTTAATGTTATAATAAATCAAGAGAGTATATTTTTTTCATAATATCACTCATGATTTGGATATAATCTCTCAAATATATGATAATGATCTTAAAACAAAATAATATTATTTAACTTATATTTATCATTTATTGATAGTCTATTTTATCCCTTAATGATTTTTAGTTTTATTGTCATTCACATCAATATTATCATGTTTTCTATCACTTTTTATCATTCTTGGGATGTTATCTCTCTAATAAATATCCATATTTCCAATTTCCACTAATTTTATCCTTATTTAGGAACTTGGTTATGTGTTATTTAAGGAACCCATTATGTTTCCCACCTCCCCTTCTCAAAATATTTTTTATCATTCCTTTTTTTGAGGTGGGTTTTCAACAATATTATTTTCAAATATTATAACTTTGATTAACAGGATATGAAAAATTATGGGAGATCATATTATCTAGGGGGATGTAACACCTCAAATGTTTTTTTGTAAAATAATAAAAAACATGATATCTTTCATATCACGTAAAACCAACTTTTAAGAAAACAACCATATACTTTAAAAATAATATTTCATAAACATAAAAATTATCTAATATAAATTATCTTGGGATAATTAATTGTAAAAAACCTATGAAAATATTAACAATGGTATTATATAATTAAATATTATTTATTGATTAATAAAAATTTTATTATTAATTTTTATTAAATTCATATTATGGATCAAAAATATTGTTTCTTAATAAATGGTTTTTATTTATTTTTATACGTGGTTATTACAATTAATTTATACCATTTTTATAAATTTTATTTATGTGAATTAATATAATTTTCACAATAATTAGTTTATATTATCATATGATAGATTTTTTGCTATTTGTTTCTAGAAATATTTATTATTATTTGAATATTAAAATTATAATTTTTTGTAAAATTACAATTTCTTTCCCTTAAATCAAGTAATTTAAATGTATTATTATTTTCTAGATTGGTTTTAATTTAAAATAATTCTATATTACATATCTATAATATAATTAATCATAAAATAATTAGCATCATATTTTATTTCAGAATAAAATAATTATTATTCTTGAGGAAAATTATTCTAAAAACTATTTTAAATTACATTTATCAAAATATATATTTATATTGATTTTATTATTTTTTAATTGAATCTTGCATATGGATATCATATTTGGAATCATGTTCTTCAAATATTGAAAATAGTTCATTTTTTTCATTATGAATTTTAACATATCTAAATAATTGTATCCTCAAAATTTATAAAATGGGTAAAACTGGATTAAACGTAAGGTGTATGACCTAAAAATCTCTCTAACACTTATCTATATCACATTTTATTAGTTTATTTTTACCTATAATATCCTATATTTGAAAATTTAAAAATTAATTTCTACTTTCCTTTGATTATAAACTATATATTATTTTATGTGAAGAACAAATAAAAAATGTCAATGTCCTTCTATTAATTTATCTATTATATTTTCATTTGGAGAAAAATTTATTCATATTGGTTATACATGGTAATTTTAAATATGAATAAATTATATTTAATATTAATATATTTTTAATTTTTAATGATGATATAACTAATTTAAATGATTATTCAATGTCGATACAATGCTTGTACAATCATTGGAAATGTCATGGTAAATGCTTTTGATAATAGTAATATTAATATGTTTCAGATTAATTATAGTATCATATGAATTTAATATTTAAAAATTAATTTAATGAGATGATACAAGTTTTTATATTATAATTTTATTATTTTATTGATCTTTTTGATGTTAAATGATTTGAATTATATGGAAAATGACATTAATTATATTTTATAATAAAAAAAATTTATAAAATGATTTAAAAATAAAACATATAGTGAATGTGGAAAATTGTCTTGTGAAATGGAATATAAGTTAATCCATGGACTGCATGTCAGGCACCTACCACCTTAAAATTTTATTTGTAACTCTTATTGAGCAAAAAATATGTTTACAATATTGTGGTTGAAAAGTGTTACTAAGGGTGTCACGCCAAATGAAAATTTTAAAATGAAATAGATGTGTGTCTAAATATTATTAATATTATTATATCATACTTAATAAATTATGTCAACTTCTAGAAACTTGGGAATATTTTGACATGTCATATTTTTAAGTATTTTATGTAATTCCACTTGTGACCCTCACAAATAAAATGGATCCTCCTATTATCCCTTATTTAAAAATATTGAGAACACTATCATGTAAAATCCATGAAATAATTACATCCTATATTCCATCCATTTGTTATTGGGATTCTAGTTTTCTACTAATACCATAAAAATAAGTCTTATGGTGTAATCTAAATGTGGTCTTTTAAAGAAGAGTCGATCGTCTTTACTAACTGTTTCAGTAATTATTTATTAGTATACTTCCTCTAAATATATTGTGTTCATCATAAAAAAGTATATTTTTTATTGAATATAATATCCTTTTATTATGTGTATGATACCTGAATTTTTCACCTCACTTGTACCCTATGAAAAATAAATCATTGTTCATGTGTATGTACTGCTTGTGGTCTCCACATATCGATGTCATTTGTTTTCCATAAAAACATTACATAAATGGGTATAAATATATTTTTAGTTAATATGTATAATATTTAAGAATATATAATGATTCTATAAATATAATATATCATTACATGCATACCCTTCCCCCTAATAAAAATGGAAATGTTGGTCATGCGTATGTGTTCAATACAACCTTTATGAAGTTATGTGATTTATTTTTCATATCTTCTTTTCATGTATGAATTTAAATAGTTTTAAAATGAATATATATGATAGATAAATAATTATTAAAATTCATAATACTATGTTGCCTTGATCAGTATGAATATATTATATATTCCTAATCATAGAATTTATAAAAAATTAAATAGTTAACACCTAAAATGATGATAATGATGAAATATTTTTACTGAACATGTGATACGATATTAAAATTAAACCAAAATGGTTATTATAATTATGAATAATATTTTGGAATATATATATAATAAATTTATATTTATTAAAAAGGATTTTAAATGTATATACAGTTTATTTCACACTATTGGTAAGGTTTTATATCACAATATCATACATATTCAATATTGATTATGATTAACTATATATTGGAGGAATTATATTATCAATATAGATCAAAAAAATATAATTTATTCTACTCTGGTTATTTTTGATATTTTCATGCTATTGATCTATATTTATTTTATTCAGAATTAAAAAACCAAAAGACTACTTTTTTAGAATATTGACATTGTTTTTTCTATTCTGTCGGAAATCATTTTTTACATATCTATATTTACATTAAAATGATTCAAGAATGTTTTTACTATTTTACAATGTTTGATTGATGTAATTATTAGCCGTATTTAACTTTATATAGTTTCCAAAGAATAATATTACATTCAATACCAAGAGATGTGATCTATTATATCAATTTCCAATATAGTAAAATAGAATTTGGCTATGGGTTATTAGATTTAAGATTTTATAAAAAGGGGATTATGGTTGATTATTCCCATTATAGAATATAATTTAGTATATAATCATTACTTTTGTTACTAAATAGGGATAGGAAAATTTGAATTGTAATGGTATGATAGAAAGAAAAGAAGTCAAGTAAAAATAATTACTCATATTGAGGACAAGGAGATTTCCTTTTGGGATATCATATAAAGGGGGGATTAAAAAAATAATGTGTTAATAAGATAATTAAGAAAAATAATATGCAAATCGAATGTAATGGGTAATGGATTATATGGGGAAACTAAATTTTAGGGTATTGAATGAGTGGTGAGAGGATCTACTTATATATGTGATGGGAGGAAATTTTAATAAATTAAAACATCATGTTAATAATAGGAATTCACACTTAATGAATGTAGAACCATAATTAGGAATGAATGGTTTTACGAAGAGATATGGTTGTTAAATACCTAAAAACCAGATTATCACACATGTTCATTAAATTTTTATGCCCTTTTTAATTTTCTTAAGAAATTTAACACCTAAATTACTATAACAATGGAACACTTTTTTTACTTATATAATTTACCTGTTGTCTGTAAAAATAATAGGTTTTTATTAAATAAATTGGACAAAATTTCTTAACACTTTATATAAATTTTTTAGGATTCTATTAAATTAATTTATAAAAATTTGGTTTAAAATAATAAAATTTTATGGAATTGTAAATAATTTTATGTGAGAAATAATGATTACGTTTTAAAATATCAGATATTGTTTTTAAATTGGAATCATCATTTTTAGATATATAATATAAATTATAAAATTATTATTTTTTAAATAAATTTTAACCTATATATATGAAATACTAAAATACTAATAATTTCATTAAAATTGGTTATTTAAAAATAGTGTATTTCCCTATTCCTCTAAATCACACTTTTTAGAATAATCACAAAAATTATCAGTAACTAAATTTTAGTACGAAAAATCCAAAAATAATATTCATTTTTTAAAAATTATTATTCTAGAATATAGAAATTTTAATTTTGAAATATAATAGTAAAATATAATGAAAACCTTCATTATAAGGAAAATACTCTTTACAACATAATCTATTATTCTTATTCTTTTAAATCCAATAGCAGTTAATTATAACCAATTATTCATATCCATATTCATTAATATATGTTAATTATAAATTTATTCTTATAAAGAATAATTACTCATAAATGTATTTTTTTATAAATATTCAATTCTATGATTAAAATGGTCTTATTAATCATTTTAGACAAATGGATTTATATTATTTAATACTAAAAATAATTTTTTTTATTTTTATAAAAATTTCATAATGTGTTTACTATTATTGGTTCATTACAATTAAATTTTTAGGTTTAATATCAAAATATAAATTTTTATATTTTATTAACATATACCATAGTTTCATTTAGGATTGGTGTTGAGTTTGGATATATATATTGAACACAATACTTATGCAATGTTAATCATATATTGAAATCATGGGATGCTACATTTACCCTTTAAAATATATTACATCCTTGATATTTTACTCAGAAGATAAAAGTAATTTCATTACAAAAATAATAATTAACCATACACGACTAGATAATTGTTTTTTTATATATCTTATGGGGTAATATTTATCCATACAAAAGTCATTATAATCCATTTATAATGGGAGATTAACCAATAGTAATTTCACAATGAATTAAACTACGGGAAGAAGATCTATGTTTAAAAGCAATAAATTCAAGAAAGACATGGTAATAATTTAATAATAATCCTACCCCCATGTGTTGTTATTTTTAACACAATATCAATTAATTGGTGAAAAAATTCAACAATGTAGAAATTTTGAAATCTAGAGTTAAAATACTCTATTATATATATATTAATAATAATTGTATATTATTTTATTATTTCTATTGATGTTGGTGACCAAATACCTTATTATCCCTTATATTTGAACATTTATTAATATACTTCACAAATATACTTCAATTTTTGAAATATAATTTTGATTCTTATCTATTTATCATACATATTCCTATTATATTTCCTTAATATCCACATATATACATAAATACATATATATATGTTTAAATATATTTAGTTCATGATTCATTCCATAAATTGGACATGAGGTAAATTGAAATTTATTTCCTTCATCATCTTCATCCCTTGAACATCCTTTATACTCTTTCCTTCTCTTATTTGGTTTGTTTAGTATTTAATATATGTTCATTTGGTTTATCATATTTCATAGTAGTTTGTTTGTAATAATCACTAAGCTTATTCATCCACTTCAGATATTTTTTGGTTAATAATTGGTAAAGTCACAATACCCCCCTCTTAGCATCGTAAACATTGTTCCTTCTACCTCCATCGATTATATAACAAATGGGGTTCATATAATTGATGAACAATTAAACTCATATAATAATTCTGAAATTTTTACATCATTATATACTACATTATAACAACATCATGTTATTTTATAGTTGATTTTTCTTATCAAATATCATTCGTAGTTTATGTTATATTAGCCATAGATGAACATAAATAATTCTATGATCAACCTAAGATTAAATTTATTTGGTATTTCTTCTATCCTTAAAATAATAACTTGATGTAAATTTGAAACAAATATTTCATAATCATTTTAATGTTTACATGATCAACCAAATAATATCCCCCTTTTATTACTTTCTTGGTGTGCAGTTTTAGGTTCATTCACTATGGACTAGATTGAGGATCGAGTCTTTAGCCAATCATGTTTTTAGGTCTTATTACTCCATATTTATATCATTCATAATTAAAACCACATTAATGTTTTTATATATCTATGTAAATACTTTTAGAACCATAAAATAATTACTTTACCACAATCTCATAATTGTTTTCATATAAATTGAATTATCCCATTTATTTATAAATAGGGGTTTCACTAAAGACTCCTTGTCATAAATATAATGAACCTGACCACTATAGTCTAGGGATAGTTTTTTACATTAATTCATTGGTGTAAGATTTGATAAATCACACTCGAAATGACTGAATACTTTAGTAATGTTGGAATACAAGATACATACTTCAATCATTCCTTAAATTATAAAGAGCAGATACAAAATATTTTTTCTTCAAGGATATCATTATACCCTCTAGAATATCATCAAATTATATTCATTATAAACTTCTAGGATTTCTAAGAAAGAAAAAAAATAATGGGGAGATGAAATTCTTAGTATGAGTTACATAAATTGAATTATAACATGAGTAAATAACGAATAATAAATAAGGAATACTCAATATTGAATGTTATATTTATAAAAACAGATTACATTTGAAAATAACCTGACTATAATGAATATATAAGTCATAAAAAATATAGAATGTAAAAAATAACATGACACACATTCCATTTAAATAATGTGATTATCAGGAATTCATAATGCATAATAAGAATAGAAAGGTAAATATCTTTAAAAAATTATCCCTTTAATAAAAAACAATACTATCATTATTATATAATGATTAATAAATGTGAGAAGGTAAATAACTAAACTCAGAATCCATTTAAATTATATTATTATAATGGATAGATTAGTAATAATCAATATGTAATGTTATATTACTAAAAAAAGTCCATTTAAGTAATTTACAATCATTAATTGATAACACTCATTTAGTAAGGAATGATAGATAATTTAAAACACATTTCATTTAATATACATAGTGGGAATGATAATGCATCCAAATATAGTAACATCTTTAGAATACGCTAGGTAACAAAAACTAAATTCATATTGAATGATATTCTTAATTATTTTACCTCATGATCTTAGGAAACATGATACCTCAACTATCAAGACCATACACACATTAGTTTAATTCTAACTACTATATAATCACCTAAAAACCATTTAATTAATACTAGTCAACTGATTCATCTCATCAGACAACCGATGCATGATTGGGGAATATATGATAGGGAACCACTAATTTCTTCATATCCATATCAATTCTTGTATATATTAAATAATAGATTTAATTCATGAACAAATATTCCATATCATAAAATATCTTTATGGAGTAAAAAAAATATTTATAAATTTTTTTCCATATAATAAAATATAATTGAATATTGGATAAATATATATAAAATATATGTTTTAAAAAATAAAAATGTCCATGATAAATAATATGGATATTTCAGTTATATTTTTTTACTAATATCAAGAAAGTGATTATTTTAAGGGAATGTTATTGATGTTAATTCTGAAACATTCCTTAGTAGAAAATGGTCATAAAATAATAATACAATTAATAAGGATTATTTCAATAAAATTTATCCCTATTAGAGTATAATTAAAATAAAGGGTTGTTATCCTTGACAAAAAAACCATAAAAATGTCATGAACCTAATTCATGAGGAAAATATCTTTTTCTTAGCATGAAAATAATTGTAAAGCTAAAAATTTAAAAAAATACTTTGAAAATATTTTTCTATGAAAAAAAACTTTTAAACTTATGAATTATTATTTTAAACATAGAGTGTTCATGATGGTTGTATATTCCATACATAACATACACAATAAAATAGATATTCCTTTCACATTATTGATAAAATACAAATGGTCCATGTCTATAATATTATATTAAAAATCATTTAAAAAAATAGTAAAAAATAAGAAAATGGGTAAAAAAGATAATTAGTTATATAGATAATTTGAAAAACAATTTTAATTTTTTTTTACTAAGGACATAGTTTTGGAATAAAAAGGATTTCAACCAAAGAGGAAAATAAAGTGATATTAAAAAATAGATATTTTATAAATCATTATAATTAATAAGGAGTTAAAAATGAAACAATTATAGGAATTTTTCATTAATAACCATATGAAATTTAGATAAAATGATTTTATTATAAAATGATAAAAAACACTTTTTAATGGAAATTTAATAATAAAAAATTCCAATTAAAGTTATATTGTGAAATAAACCATTGAAATTGTCATAACGTTAATGTGAGAATTAAAAAAACAATCCAATTATATTAATAAAATTTAATCCAATATAAAAAATGTGAACATAAAATATAATTTCGTTAAAATTCATAACACACATAACCATATTACATCAGATATAATGAAGAAATAATATATCCCAATGAAACCAAATTAAATTATGAAATTCATAAAAATGTGTTAATTTAAATTTCAAATCCACTTTGTTGAAATAATTCAATATGTAACATAAAATAAATTTAATTAGTATTTAATCAAGATATCACATATCATTGGAGTAGTATATACACCGTAAAAACTAAATTCGGTGCAAAATATTTAAATATGTCTCAATGAATATAAATTATGACGAAGTCCCTTACCCCACCCTTAATTTTGGTTGAACGTGATGGGAATACCATTTTAATGGTTTAATAATGTTATTAATTTATACCAAAAAAATATTAATATATATCATATTAAATATTATCCTCTCACATCATTTTATAACTCATTTGTTAATAATTTTTCATTATTTTCAATGTTTTTGGTGTGAATTGACTTGTTTTCTCATACATGGTTTTTCATGAATGTTTCAGTTCTTTTGAACACTATATAGTTCCATAATATATATTATGATATTAATGTTATTAATATATTTTTCTTTAGATAAATTTTAGTATCACTATTAAAATTTCAACATAGAGAATGGATCACATCGCTTCATGGAGATGGTAGACTATAAGTATGCATGAGAGATTTATCATTTTCATAATGGGTAAATGGATAATGAATTTCATGTTATATTAATTTAAAATAACTAATATGTTATAATATACCATATATATTCATTAAATTTATCGTTATTACATTTCATGTATAATGTAAGTGAGAAATGAGTTATATCACTTCATGAGGTGGTAGTCCTCCACGTATACAACAAATATTATCATAATTAGTTGATATGGAAGGTAAGATGGTATATTTGATATTAAAACTAAATTAGTATTATTATATTTATAATATCATCATTATATCCATCCTTGAAAGGTGGTGATTAAAAATGAATTACATCAGTTCATGAGGAGGTAGTCTTACAGACATACGACCGACAATATCATTTCTAATTTATTGGAAGAGACAATGAAAACATGTCAATATCATATCATAATAACATATTAGTACATTATATATATAGAGTTTATTATGTAATAATTGTTTATTAATATTTTTATGATGTGGAAGAATAATCAAAATAAAAACATTCATTTCTGAATGTTACATGTTCTTCAGAAAACTTCTTTAGGTTCACACTAATATCCTTCCATATTTTTATTTATGATCAAAAATGGATCTTGGATTTTGGTAGTGGTAAAAATAAGTAAATTGGGTAGGTCTTGGAAATAAGTGGGTGATAGGTAAAACATGGAATGTTTGAAAATAATCAATTACACCCACTTTAAAATCCCACAAAAATCCCACAAAATGGGTTCATTTAGAACATTATATGTTATAAGTTCAATATAATTCCATAAATGGGTTTTCGAAAAGATGGTAGTTCATTTAAGCCATTATATGCTTAGTTTAACCCTCTAATAAAATGGTATTTGCCTTAATTTATAAAATTAATTAGTATTTCATTTACTATTCATGATGTTTAATAATTTATTTGAAATGATTAAATAATATAATTGATTATGATTAAAAATATTGAACCCATTTTTGTATATTAAATTCATATATGTGGAATAATTAAATTTCAAATTATAATTGTAGGCGCGATGAAAATTTTGGTTTCCAAAGAGAATATTCTCATAATTTCATAATGTTTTAATATAAATGTTCAATGTCAAATTTATCCTAATGATATTATTTTGTTATATTATAATAAATTTCATCTATTTTTTCTTTTAAAATAATTTTACAAATAATTCAGAATTTTAAAAAATTTAAATGTAAAGGAAATTTTGAATATAATTTTTTTTCACTATTTATTATAAAATAATACATTTTTGAAAGTTTTAAAAAATTTACAAAAGGATAATTTTGAAAAATATATTTCACAGAAATGTTCATTTTGTAGTATAAATTTTTTAAAAGTGGTCAAAATTAATTTTAAATTTTTTCCCCAATGAGATAATAAACATTCGTTTAGAAAATATAGTTTTTTAGAAAATATTTAATTTTCATTAAAATGATTATCATTTTTATTATTGTAAGATGATAACCAAGGATTTTTTTTTATAAATTTGTGTACCATATATTCTACATAATTAATTTTATATTATTCATCCATTCCAATTTAATGGAAAATTTATAAAGGTATTCTATTTTATGGTTCTATTGGACTTGGGGTTACATGTGTCCCAATCAATCCATGAGATTAAATTTTAAATATATATTTCATGGATTTTTTAAGCTCATTTTTCCATGCACATGCTATATAGAATTCAATTTTCTTCTTTAATAATTTTTGGGTGTCATAATAATCCCCAAAATATTCAATATTACCATAAAAAAACTAATTGGTTATCTATACTATTTGAATTGTGATAAAAAACAAAATCATACTATTATTTAAGTCATACTCATGAATTATAGTCTATCAATAAAAGGATAATCACTAAATTTATCTAATTCCTATTCTTATACCAACTCAATATTCCTTATTAAAATGTTCCTATAATTACAAAACATGTATAATGTATTTCATTAAATACATTCCCATGAACATTTCGGTTTAGAATAATAGATAATTAATAAACTACTAATAAATATCACATTTTTCTCAAATAATAAACATTTAATCACATTATCAGAATCTAATTCTTATTAAAATTTCGTTAACATCATTTAAAATCTCCCAAACATGCAACACTTCTCTTCACATCACATGCAATACATTTATCTATAACCTAATGGAATGA
Source organism: Viscum album (assembly GCA_963277665.1). NCBI lineage: Eukaryota > Viridiplantae > Streptophyta > Magnoliopsida > Santalales > Viscaceae > Viscum > Viscum album. Next base: position 1,606,997,375 of record OY728161.1, read on the forward strand.
AAAAAATAAACTGGTGAACTAAAATTCAATGTAATGGTAAACATAATTTATATCAGTATAATATTATAAATGATCATAAGATGAGCCTAAATAAAATATAAGTCATTAATAGTTAAAAATTAATTTCTTAATATATTGTAATTGAAACAATAAAATATCACTAAATAACAATGGAAATATGGAGATCCCATTTATAACAATAATTGAATTCCTAGTGATGGAATACATTATTTAGGACATCATGATATCACCATAAAATCATTACCATGGTAATAATTTATGAAAAAATGGTCATACCAAACAAATTATTCATTCTATCAATCGAATAATCAAGACATATTTCAGAATTGGGCTCATGAGAGATACTTATTCATCAATGGGATATATAAAATTAAACCTGACCCTTCACTGGTTTAGGTCCAATGTAATCATCATATGAGGTAATGAGTATGAAATATGTAATATATTTTTCCAGCAAAAACCCAAATTGGAAAATTACCTATCTTGGGAAAGGAGGATGATTAAAAAACATATAGTGAACTTTCATTAATAATTAATGAGTATTCATATTATACTAACATGTATAGAGAATATTAAAATTTACCCAATATATAAATATAATACTTTTCATTGTATATATCATTCAATCTATCACCATATAGAGAAAGTGGTATATAGATATGTTAAAATTCCACAAATTAGTTGATATATGGAATTTGGAGATCACCTTTCAATTGGTCTAGGGTTCTCCTCTCGCTGCCACACGCCCCTTCGCTGCGGATGGCGCGACATTCCCCCTCAAGCTCTGTGAGTCGGTAAGGATATCTGCGGAATCGCGCAGTTTCATGGTCTCCCCTTGCTGAGGAGATGCACCTTAGGCTTCGGTGGTTGCTGGTTCAGACCTGCGGGTGTAAGTCCGGTCCCTGTCGACGACATATTCTTTGGAGCAATCCTGGTTTCGTTCTCGGCAGCTCGCTGGTGTCCTGCGGTGAGCTTCTCAGCGTCTGAAGGTTGCGCTCATGCGTCAGCAGTTCGTGGGGTCCCGACTCTTCTCAGGTGAGTGCGGTGGGGTTTTGTTGTTTCTGAAACGGTCAATTTGGATGGTGGCAGTGGGATATTCAGAAACAGGGCATTGCTTGCGTGGTTGGGTGGTGTTGTTGAAGTTGACGACGAAGGGGTTTCTGGCGGACTCCCTGTGGATGCGGTGAAATTGGTGTGAGTCACTATAGTTTTCTTGTTTTCTTATCGTTTTGGATTGTGATGTGCATCTGCCGCATTTGAGTTTTTGGTTTTGTGAATGTCTGTGGTGCGGGTGATGGTTTTTTGGTTCATGATTTGCGACGGAGACGACGGGCTTCTGCTGGCGTTGAGGTTGACGGTGATGACTAACGCTGGTGAAGCTCGCCGACGATTCAGTGTTGTGGATTTGTCTGAAAATCAGGGTGGTCAGACGTGGTGCCTCTGCCGTCGTCCGCATGGTGGCCCGTTGTGGTCCGGTTTTCATGCTGGTGGTATGATGATTTTTGTCTGTAAACGCTTCTCGAGGTTCTCGCGCGACTCGAGGTGGGTACGTGGTTCGTGGGACTTTTGAATTTTGAATTTTTGAGGAGGTTTGCATTTGGTTGTTCTACTGTTTAACTGTGAGGTTTCCAATTTTCCTAAACCATCTTTATGAAAAAAAAATATTTACAGCGAGATCACCCTTCAATTAATGAAATGGAAAACAGGGTATTCACAATGTAAATGAATTAGAGGAAATATTATTCTTATTAATGATATATGGTTAAGAAAGGCAGTGGAATAGATTGATCATTATTCAAATAGAAAAAAACACTTCATAAACCATTTAGAGAAGAACATGGATCATTTCAAATGAATGACTCACTAGTGTAATATTAAAAACATAGAAGGATGTTGACATAAATGAAAATCAACATTGAAAATTAATTCCTCAAATGGTTTAAAAAAATATGATGTTAATAATAGAATTTTATAAAACCCAATTTAAATTCCCAAATAGTAAAAATATACATCTTTAGAAGAAAAAATATGTAGAATAAATCACATTATTGTAAATCCCTTTGAATATGAAAAGGGATATAGATGTGAAAAAATAGTTGATATTTTATAAAGTTTTTTATATTATCATAAAATAAAAACATACATTTATGTTTCAAAAATAATTTCTAAAATGTGAATAAAAATATTACAACAATATTTACTAATAAAAATAATCTCTTATAATGGAGACTTAAAATGACACAAACGTTTCTATCAGAAATGCTGAGACAGAGATAAAATATGTTATTATAAAAGGTCTTTTTAAATAGTTTCAAATTACCTTTTCCAAAATAAAAAAATATTAATTAAAAATTATTTCTATTAACAATTTATTTTAAAAAATACTTTTATAAAATAATATATAAGAAATATTATATTGAGACTTCAAAATACTAAAGGAATAAATGTGTTGTGAAATAATTATAACTCCTCGAATGTAGAATTGATATATCAATATACATTATAAAAAACATACTCTACACAGAAATAAGTATTAGACAACAATTTATGTAATTATAATTTAAATATGTATAAAAAATATTATGGTGTCAATGAATAAATTGAAGCATAAAATGAAACCTTTTTATATTTAATAGGATCAAGAGAATTATCCTAACAAAATGAATAATAATTCAACTACCCAATGTCATTACATCTGGTGTAAAAATTAAATCAATAGCCACTTGAAGAAGGTAATTTGAGTTGGGTTACAGTATAATAAGAAATATAGATCAATTAGCACCAAAAATCCATTCTCAAAAAATACACTATACATAGAAAATATTAGGCACAAAAATTTATTATTTCTATGTTATTCAAAAATAAGAAAAAGAAAATATTTACATTTTATTCGGGGTTCAACTAACACATTATAACCTCTTCTATGAAAAATATTGATATCATAATTATTTAAGTCAGATACCGTAATAATACATTTTCAATTTATAATTTTCAACTACACTAATTTTTTATATGAATTCTAATAAGTGAATTTCCATTTTTAAAATTCAGTGTTAGTAATATTGATAATTTTGAACAAGATTCGTAACAAAGTAGTTGGGAATACTTCTTGTCAAAATTTTAATCATCCTAATTGAACTATAATTAATGTTCTATTATAGTCATGAAGGAAAAACACCCTTCTATTGCAGTTTTTTCTATTATCCCTAATGATGCAATAAATGATTATCATGTTTTTCTAATTATTAATTAATGAAATGTGTTTTCATAATTAATGATCTTAATAATAAAGATACAAATTCAGAAAAAAAATCATTATTTTTATATTTATATCAAATTATACATAAGTTATTTCCCTATTTCATCCATTATATAAATTGATATCATTTTTCATGTTTTTTGTTAAACCAACCCAAACATTAAGGTGTTATGATTAACAGATAATTATGTGATGGTTTAGTTATAATATCCTTATACTAGAAGAATAATGAAAAGGTTTAGTGTTTATTAGTGTGATATAATGGAATCAGAATGATGCATAAGAATAATTAATGGATATAAAATTTTCAATATGAATTAAAATATTTTAATCTTCACAAAATCAGTATTTAAATTCATTCTCACTCCCCCTCTCCCCCTCCATATTTCCCTCTCTCCCTCCCCCAATATTTATCCCCATCCCCTCTCTTCCATATCCTCCCACTCCCTCTCTCCCGCTCTCTCTTCTACAATTTCCCTCTGTTTCTGTATCACTCACACAAATACTATTTCTCTCTTTCTAAATTATGTTCATGTTGGTAGGAAATTCAATTCATTCTTATAGATCACAAAAAAATAAAATTTGATTTTAATAGAGTTTCATGAAATTCTATGATCACCTTATTAGTTTATATATGTGATTTTGAAATAAAATATCCTTGTTATATAGAAAGAACACACTCTTTGTTATACCATGCACTCAAAATTTTATAACGATTTACAGTTAATTCATACATGCCATAAATGGATCAACATTAATTTTGGAAGAGATTAAGAATCATTTGAGAATGTTTTATCAATTTGGAGTATTAAATTCTTGTTTTTATCCTATTGAAAACATAAATTAAAAAAATGATTTATTTTATTAATAATATAGGTTTAATCGATATAACATGGATTTATTTCCAATATTTCATAAATGGCTAAAAAAATTCATTGATTTTGATATAAATATTTGTTTGTTTTCTCAATTTGAGTATCTGACACATGTTTTGAACTAAAATATAATTTTCATATTTAATACACATAGTCTCTATCACATCATTCACCCCACAAGTTTGAATGTTGTGCGATGAATTGTCACATATCAAAAAATTAATCAGTTATTAATTTTTATAGTGTTTAACAATAATCAAAGATTGTTTGACCAATTATAAGTATTTGAGGCAGGTTTCTAACATATTTATCGCTTAAAATTTGAAAATGTATATTTAGAAAATTACAATTGAAACAAATATTAAAATTACCTGAAATTCAATATTATAGGGTAAAATTAAATTAATTAAGATTTTTATATAATTTGGTGACCATCCATGTGATTTTTTTCATTTTTTTTCATGTGATTCACACTCTAAACATTTTTTTTAATATTTAAAAAAAATCTTCTATCTAAACCTTATAACTCATGCATTAAAATTATTTTATGTTAATTATTACATATAAAAATAGATAAAAAACCATTTTCATAGAGATTATTAATAATTTTAGTGTATTTGACATGTTTTAAATATGTAATAGTTCTTGTAAACATATTTGAAATATAAAAATTAAAAATACAGTTTCTAAATTTAGGAATACACCCCATATAAAAATGATATGTTTTTTTATTCCAAAGGGTAAAAAATTAATATTAAGCTATTTTAATATAATTTTTTGATAACAGGATTTCATTTGATTATTTTTATGTTACACTTAATTTGAATTAATAAAAAATTTTATATAAAAAACATTAATTTATGGTAATACGATTCGCACCACATGTCACATTGAGGTCCAATTAATCCATAAAAGTCACAAATCATTCAATGATCATTTTTAAATAAGTCTAGCTATAATTTGAGCGTAGTTTGTGACATAGGTTTTAAACATATGTAACACATAAAACATAAAATTACATTTTTCTATTCTCACTGCATGTCTCATCATAATTCTATATGATTATTTAATACATTTCAGAAATGATTCAATGAACATTTTTGACGTTTTAATTTCAATTTGATATAGTTTCTTTAGTTTTTTGTCTCTGAAATGTTTTTTAATTAAGATATAATTTATATATTTATTACATGAAGATTAAGTCACATCATACACACTTCAAATAGAAATGAAGTACAATAATTCTATATATATAAAAATTTAATAAATGAAATATTTTATAGAGTACAAAGATAATAAGAGAATGTTTTATTATTTTTTATTATGTCATTCGTGTTTTGAATTTATTTAACACATCAAATTGGAAAAAATCAGGTCATTATGAATAAACTATATATTATATTTAAGGGTCATTAATTTCTATAAGTCAAAAATAAATAGAGGATAAATTTCCAGTATTTTAAGGAAAATCCAAGTTTCTTTCATTTATTTTGATTAAATGATCCAGGTTTTGAAGAAAAACAACATTTGTATATTGAAAATAATCACATTAGGTCACCCCTTCAACACTGCATATAGAAATGAGTCGAGGTTAATTCATATATGTCACAACTATATAAAACAAATACAATAGTTTGATGTAAATATGATCATGTTTGAATTGTTTTTGTTATTTGACATGTGTTTTTATATTATTTACACTTAAAATATAAAATTTAACATTAAATTATTATTTCTACATCACATGTACTAGTGATGTGTGGTTAATTATTATAGGTCATAATTGAGTAAAATATTATTTTGAAAATACCTCATCAAAATATAAGCTCATTATAAGATATTTGAGTATGAAACATGTTTTGAACTAAAATACTAGTTTTAAATTATAAAGATCTATCTTATCCTACCTTCTACACTACATATTGAATTGATGTTCCTTTAATTTCTACTTGCCTAAAATGTTTCTACACTTGATTTCATAGAGCTTAAAAAATGAGCATTCTTTACCATTTTTTAGTATACAACTAATGATTGTATCATTTTTAATATTGAAATTAAAAAATACATGGTAGGTTATTCCAACAAGATAATTTATCTTCAGGATGCCTAGTTAATTCTTATATCTCACAAATGAATCAAAAATCATTTTCATAGAGATTGATGAAAATAATATTTTTTTACTTATTTTGGAGTATGTGATGCATGATGCAAAATTAAATATAAATTTATATTGAATACCATAACATTTAGTCACACATTACACCTAACACATTGGAATAACATATAGTTAATTATTTATTTCACAATAGACTCGATGATCTTTTTCATATATTTTGATGAAAATATGAATGTGATTGTTCATTCTTCACAATTTGATATGAATTTTGAACATACTCAAGACATAGAATGGAAAAACATCGATTATATCATCATGAATACATTACACATTATGGTATTATTCTTTAAAGACCCGGAAATCCTGTGGAATTTTTTTTAAATACATGAAATTTTTACAAGTCCGTGAAAATTTACGGCGCTTGAGTCCGAGGCTTGGTGTGCCTGGAATCAATTTATGATGTTTTGTTTGGGTACGTTTAGTAAACATACAAGAAGGTTTTTATAACTTTTGAACCAGTGCATGGAATAGAAATCTAAGGGCACTATTGAATTCATAGTGCCGATATTCGCTTAAAAATACTTTCACATCGACGACAGTGAGTTGAGGATAGAAGTTAGTATTTGGGTTTTCATAAAAAATAATAAAATAAATTGTAGCAACATTTATTTTATTTGAGCCGCCATTTGGTGTGCGGTGGTTAAAAGCTCCTCATGGAAGTTGGAGGTGGGGCCACCGCACCTTAACCTCTCATGAGAGGTTATGGTGGTGGGGCCCACCAGAACTAAACCTCCCACGAGAGGATTAATGTGGTGGGGAACACATGGGGCTTAACACCCCAATTGATGGGAGGAGAGTATAACCTCTCAACTCTCCCTCATTAATGAGGGAGATCCTCTTGACCTCCCCAAGCATTAAATTTTTCCAATCCTCCACAATTAAGGGGGAGCCTACTCAAATTTTAATTGCTGTCAACTCCCTAATTAATACGTGCCTACACATATGAATTAATGAGGAGGGGCATTTTTAATTTAATTCTATTTTTTGAATTTTTGCCTATGAAATAATAGATTAAGTAATCTATTACTTGGAACAGTGAATCCACAAGGGTGATTGAAGGGAAAGCTCTCAATGAGGAACCACATCCTCCAACGAAGAACGCCAGAGGCGATCCTTATTTAACTTCTTCCCCGTGACCTAACAACGTGGATCCGCTTCCACAACTGTCATGCGAATTCATGAGAGGAAGAGTGTGGCAGACGCGATGAACGACAACTCCGTCTTCTTCCCACGACTCCATCAACGAACGAAAAATGGATCATCAAAGGTAGGGGTTTACTTTGACCAATATACCTTTATTTTCCTCATCTTCTTTTGAAGGGAATCTATGCAATGGTTTGTAAGAAATTGTTTTTCATCATTCTCCTTTTATGGACCAATTTCTATCACCTCTAAACATGGAGGTTGCGGGCCAAACTAACATGGACCAACTCCCTTTGTCGATCTTTTATGATGTTTCTTCAGCATAACGGTGAGGCGACAATGATGAATGCAGAAATGACAAAGGTTGCGCTACCCACGACCTCTGCGAATCACACTACCCCTACGGCGCACCGATGCTCCCGGTCGAACACCATCGGCCTGCATCGACCTGAGCCAAACCTGCTAGCCCGGCCTTCCTGTGGCATCTGGGTGCCCTACCCTAACCCCGCGTAGCCTTCCGCATGCTCTGCCCTACACCCGGCCGGCCGGCCCGGTGCCCAGTCGTCCTGACTTTGCCCTACCCGCGCCCCACGCGGCCACTGACGCCCTTCCCGTTTTTTGCGTAGCCTCCCGGAGCCCTACCCCCTGCCCCACATGACCTCCCACACACACTTCCCTATGCTCGTCCGGCCTTCCCGGTGCCCTGCCGGCCTTCCCTCGCCCCGTGCATCCTTTCGACACCCTTCCAGTTCCCCGAGAAGCCACCCGGTGCCCTGCTGACCTCCCAGGCTGAGCCGCTAAGCCACTCCCCTCGCGGCACTGGCCGAACCGTCCCCAGCCTCCGGGCTGAGCCGCCTATGCTGTGACCTCTAGGAGGAACTTCCCTCACAGTCCGCTGGGCCGGGACCAACAGACTAGGCCAAACCTAGCAGGCTGACTGGGTCGACCCAGATATGGTCATCCAAGTCTGGGTTGGGATGAGTCAGTTTGACCAGGTCAGACCGGGTCCAGGCCCATTACCGACCCTTTACTTTCATTGGCCATGTCTTTTGCACCGAATGTCCATTTGATGAACCATCAACGATGCTGGTATTCTCGGAACGCGACAATCCCTTTTAGTATAACCCACTGGATTTTGGGGTAATGTGTAGATACGGTCAGGTTGTATCGACTTGTAGATCGTGGAGCGGACCCTCTCTGAGATGAGCGAGTAGAGTACGGAGACCTTGTAGCCGGCTGAGACCTGATGACTGCTTGACCGATTCGACTCGAAGTGATTCGACTCATCCTGTGGGGAGTGCCTGGTAGTTGGTGGTAGACCCACGGTGGAGGAGAGCCTGTTAGTTGGTGGAGGACCCATGGTACTCGACAGGAGGAGTACCTCTGTAGGCTATTAGGCGAAGCGCCTGGTAGTAGGCGGCAGACCCACATTGGGGAGCGCCTCTATGTGAGCACGGCAGAACCACGATACTCTACAGGAGGAGTACCTCAGAAGTCCAAGGTTAGTGGTAAGCACCTGGTATTTAGCGGCAGGCCCACTGTACTCGACAGAGGAGGAGTTCTACAGTATCTATAGTTTCGACAATGTGAATAAAAATCCTAGTTGAGCTGAGTCAGTAACTTTTGTGTTTACCTCATGATTGGGAGGGATTACATGGTAACTTAGGTATATGTATGTTCATATAACTAAGTGAGGTTATCTGTTGATTTCATACTTGTGGTTTATCCTTGTTGGATTTTTTGAGACCTTGAGGGTCTCGGGGTCCATACTGAGTATCGTTATACTCACCCCTACATGGGCTATGCCGACACCTCATTGTGTTGGTTGCAGATAATGGATAGAGCTGAATGAGGATCAGATTAGCATAACTGGATAGTACCCAGAGGTGGACCTTATGACTAGTCGGTACACGTAGGAGACGGAAAGATGTGGAGTGCTGTGGAGGTTATCTGTATCTACCCTTCAGGTAGGATCCGTGGTGGACGATCCATGAGCTAATCTTCCCCATTCAGCTATTTTTACCCTTTTTGTTGTATTTTTACTTTACAGTTGGGCTTGTATTTCCGGCCCCTTTACTTTTCAGCACATCATTTGTATAGATCTTTACTTAGTGTTTAGTTCCAGATCGTACTCTGTTGTGTGTGATTTTAGTTTATAAAGGCAATGCCTTCCCAGTTTTAGGGATTCATGCCTTTGGTGCTAGTCGCCTACCCTTAGCCTATGGAAGGCGGGTTTGGGGTTGTCACGGTACGGGTCCCATGGGACGGGTCGTGAAAAATTGGTATCAAAGGGAGTTTCTACAGCAGAACTTAGAACTCTCATCTTTATTTTTTGTGATGCAATAGTTTTATGGGTACTAAGTGTGGTTTTCAGTTCAGGGAGTCCCGTGTTTGTGCGGCGGCCGACATATCCATACCCTAGGACCCTGACTTCTGATTTCCGACTCAGTTCATGAAAACACTGATTGCATGTGTGTTCTCAAAAGTTTTTTAAGTCAGCTCAACTAGGTCATCTCACCATGTATAAATCTTATAACCGTGTCACATATGTTTCTTCCCTGATGCCTCCCCGAGGATGACCGGCTAGAGCCTCGAGAGTTGTACATGTGGATAGTCCACCGAGTGACGACGCATCGGTGCAGGGCCCTCTTCTAGTGAAGGCACCAATGATACCACTACCCGTTGGGCCACCAATTCCACCAGCCCCAGTAGCAGAAGATGCATGCCACTTTAGCGCGTCGCACAAGTTCCAGTGCCAGAGGCCACACTAGTTCAGGGGAGAGACGGACCCACATGCGGTTAAGGATTGGCGGGTGGTTGTGGTGAGAGTCTTCAGACCAGTAGAGACACTAGTAGACTTCATGGTGATTCTTACTGCTATTATTTTTCAGGCACCAGTAGGCAGATGGTGGATCCTGATGATCCAGGTGCATGAAGAGGCAAAACTACTTTGGGTAGACTTAGAGAGAATGTTTCAGGTGGAGTTTGTCTCAAAAACTCTCCATGAAACACGTATTTACGAGCTACTTCATCTGCAGTTGGGTAGCATGACTGTAGCTCAGTACTCAGCGAAGTTCACAGAACTCTCACACTACTCCACTGATATGGTTTGAGACCCATTCTTCAGGGCCCAGACTGTCAAGAAGGGACTCAGGAGAGAGATCAGGTCTTCTATGATCTCCTTCAGCATCCCAACAGAGGCATGGGTGTTGGAGAGAGCCCTCTTAGTAGAGAGTTTCCTTGCTGAGTAGTCTTCAGCAGCGAGACCCACCACTAGTCGACATACAGCAGAGTCTTCTGCAGGTGGAAATAGACAGATGTCACAGAGGTCCAAGATAACCAGACCTAAAGGTGGATGATCACATGACTCAGAATCGATTGTGCGGGGAACATGAAGTGGAGACAGAGACAGTCATGCCAGGAGAAGATAGTGTTACTCATGCAGCGAGCATGGTAACATAGCTCGTGACTGTCTGACCCACCGTTCATATGATCAGTAGACGGTCAAAGGGCCACCCAGGCAGAGACAAAGATTCGATCGAGGTGGTCCGTAGGGTGAAAGAAGATGTTGAAGAGAAGCTGGTCGTGCAGCAGGCGGTGGCTGACGATTTGAGGATTTACCACCACCACTGCGAGGAGGTCCACCCCAACCGCAGGGAGAAGGTGGACAGGGGAGAGCTCAGCTCTAGGCAGCCGAGGCTTACGATCATGGCGCTCTGGAGATGACTCAAGGTACAATATGTGTCTACTCCACCATAACTATAGTTCTTATAGACACAGGTTCCAGTCACTCTTCCATCGCCACTACCACCATTCGGAGCTCAGATATTCCGATGGAGTCATTGGCTTGATCTTTACGGGTAGAGAATCCTACGGGAGTAGACTCGACAATTACGCACTAGTTCTAGCAGTGTGAGATTACTCTAGGAGGTGAGATCTTTGGCTGGGATCTCCTCATAGAGACATCGAGGTCTTATGACACCATCATGGGTATGGATTGGTTTTCTACAGTTCGTGCTCATACCAACTGTATTAGGTGAAAAGTGCAGTGTGTCCACACGAATGAGACCAGGTTCACCTTCACCGGTGAGAAGTGATCCTTTGCAGCACAAGACGAACTTACTTGGAGGAGGGTGCAGCTGATCACTCATCAGTTGGCCTGCCTTACCCTCAGAGCAGTTGATGTGGAGAATCCGAGCTATCCTGTAGTGGTTGACCAGTATGCGGATGTTTTCCCTGACGATGTTCTAGGACTACCTCCTCGTAGAGAGGTACACTTCTACATTGACTTTTACCATGGTACAACACTGATATCTTCTCCACCATATCGGATGGCTCCCACTGTGCATCGTGAGAAACAGGTACAGCTGGAGGAATTGCAGGGGGAGGGATTCATTCGGCCCAGTGTTTCTCCATGAGCAGCCCCGATTCTTTTATCCAAGAAGTAGGATGGGAGCTTGAGGCTTTGTGGCCACTACCATCTCCTAATCCAAGTGATCATGAAGAACAAGTACCCACTCCAGAGGATTGACGACCTCTTTGATCAGCTGAATGGAGCACAATGGTTCTCGAAGATATAACTCAGATCAGGCTATCACCAGCTCAGAGCTCGAGACAAAGATGTGCAGAAGATGGCCTTCTGATGTCGAAACAACCACAACAAGATCTTGGTTGTGCCTTTCAACATAACAAACGCTCTAGAAGTGTTCATTTGACTCATGAATAAGATACTCCAGCCATACCTCGATCTCTTTGTCGTAGTTTTCATCGACGTCATTCTGATCTACTTGACTCATGTGTAGGAGGATACCTACCATTTGCAGGTAGTACTGGACACACTCCAAGAGCACCAAATTTTTGGTATGCTCTCGAAGTGCCCATTCTGGATCCGAGAGGATAAATTTCTGGGTCATGTCATCTTGGACGCTGTATTTTTAGTGGATCCGGTGAATATTGAGGCGATACTTTCATGGGAGCCACCCAGGAGTGTGATGGAGGTACGATGTTTCCTGGGTTTGGGTGGTTACTACAGAAGGTTCATACCAGACTTCTCCAGAGTTGCAGCACCACTATCAGCCTTGATGAAGAAGGGGAAACCATTTGTGTGGTCGAAGAGATGTCAGCAGATCTTCCAAGAGCTGAGTCAGAGGCTGACTAGTGCCGCCATCTTGAGACTTCTAGAGGAATCCGTAGGGTACATATTTTACTACGATGCATTAGGGACCAGACTCAGGTGAAACCAAATGCAGGAGTTAGCAGTGATCGCTTATGTTTCTCTTCAGATGAGATAGCATGAGCATAACTACGTTACCCATGACCTGGAGTCAACAGTAGTGGTCTTCGCCTTGAAGATGTGGAAACACAATCTGACGGGCGAGCGTTTTACCATGTACTCTGATAACAAGTGTCTCATGTATATTTTCTCTCAAAAGGACCTGAACCTGAGACAACGGCATTGGATTGAGTTCCTTTAGGTCTATGACTTTGAGATAGTCTATACTCTTGGGAAGGGGAACATTGTTGTAGATGCACTCACCAAGAGTTCTAGTATAAAGCTGCTAGGAGAGGCGACAGAGCAGCTGGCTGCTTTACAAATATCCTTTGTGGATAGAGATGGTGAATCCTTCCTCCAGTCTCTTACAGTCACTCCCCCACTTCTTCAGCGAGTCAGGGAGTCACAACGTGGAGACATAGACTGTGAGACACGACGTGCTTAGACATCCAAAGGGAAGGCACCTGATGGATTTTGTGAAGGTGGGGAGCATGTCATCCTCTTCAGATGATGTACTATGGTACCAGTGTCACTTTAGGAAGAAGTGCAGAGGGAGTTCCACACATCCCCTTTAGTGGTATATCCAGGATTGGTGAAGATGTACCAAGACCTTCGACAACAACACTGGTGGATAGGTATGAAGAAATCAGTAATGGAATTTGTCTCTCGATTCCTCACTTGTCAGCAAGTGAAGGTGAAGCATCAGATACCACCAGGATTGGTTCATACTTTAGAGGTCCCAGAGTGGAAGTGGGATGGGATATCTAATAACTTCGTGATGGGTCTTCCACGTACGTCCAGGGGACACGACTCTATCTGGGTGATCTTCGACCGACTCGCCAAGTCGGCCCACTTCCTACCGATCAGAGAGCAGGGTTCAGTAGAGAGCTTAGGACGCCTATACGTGTAAGATAATGTGTGGCTACATGGAGTACCTTATTCTATTGTCTCTGATCATGATGCATTATTTACTTCCTGGCTATGGAAGGGGTTGAATGAGGCTTCCGGGACACAGCTTCTTTTGAGCACCTCCTTGCATCCTCAGATAGATGGTCAGACCGAGCGGACCATTCAAACCCTCGAGGACATGCTGCATGCTTGTTTCCTCAAATTCAGTAACAACGGAGATGATCACTTACCTTTGGTGGAGTTTTCGTACAACAAAAATTATCACTCCACCATCAGAATAGTACCTTTCGAGTCCTTTTATGGGCGACCTTGCAGATCACCACTATACTGGACAGACCCAAGGTAGTCAGCACTAGTGGGACTAGAGATGGTATGGGATACCACAGAGAAGGTGTAGATCATCCAGGAGTGGATGAAGACTGCACAGAGTATGAAGAAGTCGTATACTGATAGGAGACGGAGACCTCTGGAGTTCAAGGATGGCAACCATGTCTTCCTACAGGTCTCACCTCGACGAGGTCTACGAAGATTTGGCCGAGGTGGCAAGTTATCTCCGAGATTCATATGACCTTTTCAGGTACTCAGCAGAGTTAGTGATGTGGCTTACCTCCTAGCTCTTCCACCTCAGTTGCACCAGGTGCACGACGTCTTCCATGTATCTCAGCTGAGGAGATACGTGCACGACCCCTCCCACATCATCGACCATGGAGAGATGGATTTCGACGATGGGGTGAATTTTACGGAGGTTCTAGTGGATATTGAGGATTGACAAGAGTAGGTCCTACATGGATGTTCAATACCTCTGGTGCACAAACGATGGTAGCATGGGAACCTCTAGGAGAGCACGTGGGAGCGGGAAGATCAAATGCGTGCTCAGTAGCCCCATTTGTTCCCTTAGTTCAAGTAGTAGCTTACAGAGATGTAAATCCCTAAGGTGGGGAGAATGTGAAGACCCAGAAGTCTTGTGGAATTTATTTTAAATACTTGGGATTTTTACAAGTCCACAAAAATTTACGATGCTTGATTCCAAGGCCCGGTGTTCCTGGAATCAATTTCTAATGTTTTGTTTAGGTACATTCAGTAAACATAAGAGCGGGTTTTTATAAAATTTAAACCGGTGCTCGGAATAGAAATTTGAGGGAACCTTTGAACTCATAGTGCCAATATTCACTTAATAAGACTTCCACATCGACAATAGTGAGTCAATAATAGAAGTTAGTTTTTGGGATTTATTAAAAAAATAATAAAATAAAGTGTAGCTAAAATTTATTTTATTTCAGTAGCCATTTGGTGTGAGGTGGTGAAAACCTCCTTGTGGAGGTTGGAGGTGAGGCCACCACACCATAACCTCTCATGAGAGGTTATGGTTGTGGGGCCCACCCGAACTAAACCTCTCTAGAGAGGATTAATGTGGTGGGGACCAGACGGGGCTTAACCCCCTATGGATGGGAAGAAAGTATAACCTCTCAACACTCCCTCATTAATGAGGGAGAGCCTCTTGACCTCCCCTAGCCTTTAATTTTTCCAATCCTCTACAATTAAGGGGGAGCCTACACAATTTTGAATTGGTGCCAACTCCCCAATTAAAACGTTCCAAAACACATGAATTAATGAGGAGGAGCATTTTTAATTTAATTCCCCTTTTTGAATTTGTGCCAATGAAATAATAGAATAATTAATCTATTACAAGGCACAATGAATTCACTTGGGTGATTAAAGTTAAATCTCTCAATGAGGAACCTCATCCTCCAAGGAAGAACTCTCACAATGAAGAACGAAGAACATCAGCGGCGATCCTTCTTCGATCACTTCCCCATGACTTACCGACATGGAACCGCTTCCCCACTCATCGTGATAATTTGGGAGTGTTAGAATGTGGAGGACATGACGAATGAAAACTCCGTCTTCTTCCCGAGACTCCGTCAACAAATGACGAACGATGAATAAAAGGTAGGGGGGTTTAATTTGAGTAATATACTTTTCTTTTCCTCATCTTAATTTGAAAGGAATCGATGCAAAGGTTTATAAGAAATTGTTGTTCATTATTCTCCTTTGATGAACCAATTTTTATCACCTCTAAACATAGAGAGTATGGGCCAAAATAACATGGACCAACTCCCTGAACTGATCTTTTCTGATGTTTCTTCAGCATGGAGATGAGGCGACGTTGACGTAGGCGACAGCGACAAAGGCTGCGCTACTCGAAGCCTTCGCGAATCGCACCGCAACTGTGGAGCACTAATACTCTAGGCCGAACACCACTGGCCCGCACCAACCCGAGCCGTGCCGAACCGGCCAGTCTGGCCTGCCCGCAGCCTACCCGTCGCCCTGCGCGGCCTGTTCGGTGCTCTGCCGGCCTGCCCGTGCCCTTCTTGTGCACCACGTGGCCCCCCGGAAGCCTACCCAGTCCCCGCACTGGCTCTCGGCGCCCTACCCGCGCACCGTACAGCCTCCCGCGTGCCCCGCTCAACGACCAGATGGCCTGCCCGGTGCCCTGCTAGCCTGCCCGTGCAGCCTCCCGATGCCCTGCCCACACCTCGTGCGGCCTCCCGATGCCCTTTCACTACCCTTTTGACCTCTTGGGTCGAGCCGCCGATCCACGCCCCTCACGGCGTTGGGAAAACTGGCCCCAGCCTCTTGGCCGAGCTGCCTACATGGAGAACTCCGGGCCGAACCGCCCCCTCAGTCCGCTGGGCCAGGCCCAACGGACTAGGCCAATCCTAACGGGCTAAACGGGTCAACCCAGACTGGTTCGGCTCAGTCTGGGTTGGGCCGAGTCGGTCCAACCGGGTCGGACTGGGCCTAGGCCCATTACCGACCATTTACTTTCATTGGTCATATCTTTGGCACCAGACTTCCGTTTGACGAACCATTAGTGATGCTAGTATTCTTGGAATGTGATGATCCCTTTGAGTATACCTCACTGGAGTTTGGGTTATTGTTGAGATATGGTCAGGTCAGATCATTCACGAATCTAATCAGGACCCCAAGACATAAAAGCTTATAACTCACAGGCCCGACGTCCAATTGACGCATCATCTATTGCGTTGAGACCCCTATGAAGAGGCAGACCTTTGAGATACTTCTATATGGTACATCGTGACAGTTGGAGTATCAACCTGTAGCTCGTGGATCAGACCCTCCTGGAGACAAGTGAGTGGAGTACAAAGACCTAGTAGCTGGCAGAGACCTGACAACTGCTTGACTGATTTGACTCAGAGTGATTCGACTAGATCAGTGGGGAGTTCCAGGTAGTTGGCGGCAGAACCACGATGGAGGGGCACCTGGTAATTAGCGGCAGACCCATGGTACTCGATAGGAGGAGTACCTCTACAAGTTATTAGGGGGAGCACCTGGAATTTGGCGGCAGACCCACAGTGGGGAGCGCCTCTGTGTGATTGTGGCAGACTCACGGTACTCAACATGAGGAGTACCTCAGCAGTACAAGGTTAGTGGAAAGTGCCTGGTAGTTGGTAGCAGGCCCACAGTACTCAAAAGTGGAGGAGTTCTCCAATAACCTTGGTTTCGACAATGTGAATAAGAATCCTGGTTGAGCTGAGTCAGTAACATTTGTGTTTACCTCATGATTGGGATGGATTACTTGGTAACTTAGGTATATGTATGGGTAAATACCTAAGTGAGGTTATCTATTGATTTCATAATTGTGGTTTATCCTCGTTGGATTTTGTGAGACCTTGAGGGTCTACGGGTCCCTACTGAGGATCGTTATACTCACCCCTACACAAGCTATGCCCGTACCTCGTTGTGTTGGTTGCAGAAGACGAAACATACTGACTGAGGCTCAGAATAGCTGGACAGGAAAATACCGGAGGTGGACCTTACGACGAGTCAGTACATGGAGGATATGGACAGACGTGGAGTGCTGCAGAGGTTATCTGTACCTACCCTTTAGGTAGGATCTGTGGTGGACAATCCAAGAGCTTCTCTTCACCTTCCAACCATTATACCCCTTTTTGTTGTATTTTTACTTTATAGTTGGGCTTGTATTTCTAGTCCCTTTACTTTTCAGCACTTCATTTTTATATAGCTTTACTTAGTGTTTACTTCCAACTCGTACTCTATTGTGTGTGATTTTAGTTTATAAAGGCAATGCCTTCTTGATTTTAGGGATTCATGCCTTTGGTGCTAGTCACCAGCCCCTGGCCTATAGAAGGCGGGCTTCGGGTAGTCACGACATAGGCCCTGGGGGACAGGTCGTGACATAATAGATTCATTCCTACAAATTAAAAATGAATAGATGATCACTTTCTAAGATCTTGACAACAATTTGAGTTGGTTTTCATTATTTTTATTACATTAAAAATGCCTTGAAGAAAAATTTAATTTTTATATGAAAAAAACACATCTTCAGTGACATCACCACACTATGAATTGGAATTATGTATGATTAATTTCTAAATTTTAATAATGACTTAGTTCTCTTTTTCATAATTTTTAATGAAAATATGAGTTCATTTTATCAATTATGAGAATGAAAAATTAATTTTGAACTTATTTAGAAATAAAAAATATAAATAAACACTTTATTTCATTTTTAATAAATTTGACATTTTAATGACATTTGGTTTATTCGTATAGGTCACAGATGAAAAAAGACTACTTTCTTTGAGTTTTATGATAATTCTTGATCAGGGAAACAATGTTTGAGAATATGAAATGATTTATTATCTAAAATATTATTTTTATAATGAAAATAGTCATTTATAGCCATTACATTCATGAAAAATTTAAAAATGATGTGATATTAATTTATATATGTCACAGATAAGTCAACAATCAATTTTATAGAGTTTGATGACAATATGATCATGCTATGTAAATCATACGTATGTGAATTTTGTTTTGAACTTGTCTAAAAATAAAAATAAAAAAATAATTATTTGATTATTTTGACTACATAATGCATCAGAATGGCATGTGGTAAATTATTACATGTCAAAAATGATTTAATAATAGATTTTATATATTATAATTAAAATGTGAGGGGGGGTCTACAAGGTTTTTAGTATATATCAATATTTATGTCTAATATATTAATTTTATATGGAATAAATGAAATTATAGAAAACCTATCCACCTCATGAATCGTAATGATTTGATTCCCCCTCCACTAGTACCCCTCTTGGGATGGTATTGAATACTAGAAAAATTACAGAATCCTACCACTAACAAGTTATGTAACGCCCTGACCCCAGTTACCCAGAGTCGGTGCATTATTACATAACATTGGCATCATTAAAAGAAAGATCAAATCTCGAAAGACCGATTAGTTTAGTAGCCTTGGAAACATTAGATATATTCATAAGTCTTACATTAAATCATAAAAATGTTAACTACAACAACATAGTCTCCATAGTCCACACTCATATCCCCACATACTATCCCTACAGGTCATTCATTAAATACTTTTTCACATCCTGGAAAAAATAAAACATTTAAAGGGGTGAGATCAGATGCCCCGTAAGGATAACAATATAGCGTAAACTTTCATAAATAAACATAAACATTTAAGCAAATGTCTAACTAAAACAAAATCCTTTTAAACTTGAACTTCAGAATAATATGGAAAAGATAAAATGAAATAATTCCATTTACTTATTCACATGGATATTCTACTAGTCTAATAATCACATGCAATATCAATAACCACTTTCATAATGACAGAATGCATAATTCCAGACTATCATAACCATGTAGCCAAGGCCTCCTGCCAAGACTACAAATAAGATTTTGTCAAAGACTCATTCCAAGACACTAGTTTGCCTCATGCAACCTACCGATGCATCGAGGTACTATAGCGGGCTCCACCCGTCACTTATTAAGTCCAATGCATTCCTCATATGAACAGGTTTAAACATAACATAAAGATTCGTATTAAAACTAGCATACAAAAGGTCAATACTTTCTCCATAAACCATGAATGGTATAAATATAACACATCCACAGTCAAACATATCACAAAACCTTCAATACAATATGGAAGTTTTGTATCATAATAAATCAACTTCAAATAAGCTTAAAATCAATCAAAGGATGATGACATAGATGAAATCAAAACTGTTTGAGAGAAATATCTATTTTTTTGAAGTCATTTAAAAGTCACATAATTATAAAATAAAAAATTTACTTTGAAAATATCCTTATAAGCTTGTAAGGGAAGATTCTAAGATTTTATAACGGTGGAAAATAGCCGCACCCGCCGTATAAGTTAAAAAAAGACATTCTTACCTTAATTCTGTCGAAAAGGTTAAAAAGGACCTTGTTTGGAAAACGATGGAAAGATTCCTTTATAAAAATCTTATAAAAAGTCAAACAAGGGTATAAATAACTGTAACCCATATTCTATAAAATAGTAATATTGTTTTGAAATAAATGTTTAAAAAACATGGACATGGATGATAAAGAGGTCCCAGTAGATAATTATGTATAAACAACCTTGAATAATGAAGAGATTGTGAAATAAACACTTACCTTGTACTTTTACTTGGTTGATGGTAGGTTAACCTCCTGTATAATGGTGAAGTAATTGTTATTAAATTATAAAAGAATCAAATACATTAATATGATATCATATATGATCTTTTTACATAGTTTTGTTAATAATATCATAGTATTATCGTCGTTTCGGGTGTTAAATTACTCATTTTCTTTTATATGTTTTGTGACATATGTTGTTTTTATTATGGATAGGTTGTATCTTATTCATATAAAGAATGATATCAAGTACTTAAAAATTATTTTTAATCTTCAAATGAGAATTATAATTGCATGGATACGATGGGGAATGAATCTCATCGCGTTCGGGGAGACGGTAGTCCATACGTACGCACAATGACAAAATCATTTTTTTGATATTAAAATAATATATAATTGGATGTTATATCATATAGAGCGAATAATTATCATGTTATATTTATTATTTACATGAATTATACATCATTATTATAACCATATAAATAATAATATATTGAATAACAATTACACCACAACGTGGAGACGGTAGGTCGTACGTACGCACGTATGGTGGAATGTCATTCAAGGGATGGATAGAATAATGAATTTGTTTGTTTCATCATTATTATAACATGATAGTATATAGAAGATACTGTAGTTATTATTTTAGAATGGAAATAACTAGGAAATAATAAGTTGAAGATGAAAGAAACTTTAAAGAGGGTGGTGAAGACGTTACCTCTTCTTCGGGTTCATCCTTTTGATTTGATCAAAAGGGCTCCATATGTTGGCTTTCTAATCAAACTAAGGCCTCTAGGATAAAGTGAGGGAAGTTGGGAGGATTTTTGGGCAGAGTTTGGCCGAGACAAATGGCTTTGAAGGTGTGAATTAATGAGAAGGGGGAGTTCCCTTTTTTAAGAGGGGCGAGGGGCTCTTTAGGAAAAACTTAAAGTATTATTTTATAATAAAATCATATTCAGTTTCTAATAGATCCAAAGTGTATTATTAAAAGTATAAGGCGGGGATGGGTTGAAATCATTTAAACCAATAGATTTTAGACAGGATTGGATCATTATATTAACCCTATCTTTTAGTTTTAACTCTTAGTTAATTAGTTTGACACTTACTATGTCACTTTTTATTTTTATATTATATAGTTAATAAACATACTATATACATCCAAGAGACCCCAAAGTGGTCCATTAATGATTCAACAATCATTATATATGTCTTTTGGTCTAACCTTTGATTTTTATGAATAGCATATCAATTAATAATATAATATTTTTTTTAAAAACTCTTTTATGTCAATTTTGACACTATTGGGTATTTTGTTTTTGATAAATTCATAACAGCATTATTACTTCGAACCTAATTCATTTAATAAACTCTAACATGTCATATTAACCTATTAAATTTATGGAATTAATTAAAAGTCTCAAATTATATTAATTTGGGTATTTATAATATCCATAATTTTAATATTTCACTAATAAGGTAATTACTGCATCATCATTGTGTCATAAATAAATTAAATAATTTAAAGTCTAAAAATTATAAATAAATTATAATTATGTAATAAATCTTTTAATATTTCTAATGAATATTTATAATCGAATTTATCTTAGGTATGACCCTATATTAAAAATGTTTAGTAATTAAACTTTGATTTTAACTCTTTCAACTCTTCTTTGACATAAATAATAATAAATGTCCTAATCTAATCCAAGTGGACCTAAATGATAATATTTTATTCCTAAGGTTGTTTTTGGTCGAGATACACTTTTCCAATAGAATTAGGACATGTGTTAGGGTAATATTAATATCATTTTTACCCTTAATTACCATATTTAATTTTTATCGTGGTAAATAAAAGTAAAAATATACTATTCACCAAAAATTATTTTTATCTTATTAAAACACATTTTACTCTTTGATATTAACCATGTCTCTCGGATTTTTGAAATTCCCCTCACAGAAGCGGTAAAATTAAGTTTTATGTGAATTTCCAAATTCTCCTAGGAGGTGGGTAAAAGACGGTGAAAAGTTCAATAAAATTTTTATATATCTAAAATTATTCTAAACTAACACCAATTAATTACATTGAACTTATATAGGTATTATTTATCTATTTTGACCTTAATTAAATTTAAATAAAATAAATAATTATTTAAATAAAAATTCTTTTTTAAACAATAACTCAGTGTTTTTTCACTATTCATCAGTAATTGATAGTTTTCAGAAAAATAAAGAAAATTCACCCTAGGCTAATTTAGATATTCCGAATCCAAAAATGAAGTCAATTTTGAAAGATAAAATTTATAAACTTTAAAAAAGTAGGTATTACTATTCATAACGACTGGTTTTATTGGTTGTGGTATGTGTTAGAACTCGAAGTTGAGTACAACACACGCTACTGTATTACTCAAAGAGAAGCGTACCGTGGAAGCTTGGGGTGTTACATTCTCCCCTCCTTCAAATAATTTCATCCCCAAAATTTCTAGAATATTACTACATAAAAAGACTCAGGTGGTTCTTCATCATAAGTTTCTCGGGTTCCCACATTGCCTCTTCCATCTTATGGTTTCTCCATAGAACTTTTACCAGAGGAGTCGTCCAATTTCTCAGCACTTGTTCTCTCGAATCAAGAATCCTGAAGGGCTCTTAACAATAAGAGAGATCGGGTTTCAGTTCTAATTCCTCATAGGTTAGTACATGCGTTAGGTCAGACATGTATTTTCTCAACAGTGATATGTGGAACACATCGTGAACTTTGAAGAGATTTGGAAGTATTGCCAAACGGTAAGCTACAACCCCAATTCGTTCTAGAATTTCAAAGGGTCCGATGTAATTGGGACTCAATTTATCTTTCTTACCGAAAAGTATGACTCCCTTCCATGGAGATACCATCAAGAAAACATGATCTCCTACATGAAATTTCAAATTCTTCCTTCGATTATCGACATAGCTCTTCTTCCTACTTTGAGCTACTTTGATGTGGTTTTGGATTACCTTTACCTTTTCCTTCGTTTCCTCCACTAGTTCCGGGCCAACAAGTTTTCTTTCACCAACGTCATCCCAACAGGTTGGTGTGCGACATCTCTTTTTGTATAACGCTTCATATGGTGCCGTCTGAATACTTGAATGGAAGCTATTGTTATAGGAAAATTCCACCAGAGGTAAATATTGATCCCACATACCCTGAATGTCAAGTGAGCATGATCTCAAAAAGACTTCTAAGGTTTCAATAGTTCGTTCCGATTGTCCATCTGTTTGAGGGTGGTAAGCAGTGCTCAAACGAAGTTCATTATCCAAGGCCTTCTGAAGACTTTTCTAGAATCTTGATGTAAAACGGGGATCACAATCTGAGACAATCGATAGAGTTACTCCATGAAGTCTCACAACTTCATTAATATATATTCTCGCTAGAAGTTCAAGTGGTAAATCCTCCCTTATATCAAGGAAATGTGCTGACTTGGTAAGACGATCCACAATGACCCATATTGCATCGTTCCTTCTAGGAGTCTTTGGTAGTCCCATGAAAAAGTCCATCGTGATATTATCCCATTTCCACTCAAGTATGGGAAGAGGTTTCATGACTCCTCTAGGTTGTTTCCTTCCAAATTTCACTTATTGACAAACCATACATCTTGACACAAAATCAGCAATCTCCCTCTTCATGTTGTCGCACCAAAAATGGTCCTTCAAATATCTATACATTTTGGCGCTCCCAGGGTGTATAAAGAAATTGGAACTATGAACATCATCCAACAATTCTCTTTTTAGATCAGGTATATTGGGAACACAAAGCCTCTTCCCAAACTTCAAAATTCCATCTTCATAAACAAAGTCACTCAATTTCCCATTATTCACAGCTTTAATCTTTATATGTAACTCTTTATCACCGGTTTGAGAACTCTTTATCCTTTCCAGTAAAGATGGTTTGGAAACCATTTGAAAATACATTAATGTTTCATCTTCCATGGTGATTCCCATATCCATCTTCACTAGATCCAAGAAAATAGGATCCCTTTCAATTCTCATCATGTTAAAAACTCCATGGTCCTTTCTACTCAAAGCATCATCCACCTTATTTTCCTTCCCCGAGTGGTAGTGTATCATGAAATCATAATCCTTGAGTAGTTCAAGCCATATCCTTTGCCTCATGTTGAGTTCTTTCTGTGAGAAAATATACTTCAAACTCTTGTGATCAGTATAAATCTCACATTTCCCACCATAGAGGTAATGTATCCATATCTTTAATGCAAATATTAGAGAAGAAAACTCAAGATCATGGGTAGGATTGTTTTGCTCATGAATTTTCAGCTGTCATGATGCATAAGCAATAACTCTATCATTCTGCATAAGGACACAACCAAGTCCTTTCATTAATGAATCACTATAAATAACGAACCCATCATTCCCCGATGGTAGATTCAATATAGGCGCATTGACTAATCTTCTCTTTAGTTAATCAAAACATTTTTCACACTCTTTTTTCCAAAAAAATTTAACCCCTTCACGCGTGAGCTTTGTTAATGGGTTAGACAACCCGGCAAAATTCTGAATGAAACGTCGATAATAACCTGCTAAACCAATAAAACTGTGTACCTTAGTTATACTCGTTGGTGCTGGCCATTCATGGATTGCCTTGGTCTTAGAAGGATAAACATACATTACATCCTTAGAGACAATATGGCCATGAAAAGAAATTTCTTGAATCCAGAATTCACACTTGCTAAGCTTCCCATATAATTCATGTCTTCTAAGAGTCTTCAGGATAATGCGTAAGTGATTTTTATGATCTTTGTAGCTTTTGGAGTATAACAAGATATCATCAATAAATACCACCACAAAATCATCGATATATTCCTTGAAAACTCTATTCATTTGATCCATAAATACAGAGGGTGCATTAGTCAGCCCAAAAGTCAATAATATAATCTTGTAATGCCTGTACCTTGTTTGAAATGCTGTCTTCGGAATGTCTTTCATATTCATACACAACTGATGGCATCCAGATCGAAGGTCAATCTTTTAAACATATTGAGCTCCATGCAGTTGGTCAAATAAATCATCAATTCAAGGTAGGGGATAGTTGTTCTTTATTTTTATAGCATTGATCTCCCTATAGTCAATGCACAACCTCACAAATCCACCTTTCTTCTTAATAAAAAGGACAGGGGCTCCCCATGGAGAAACACTAGGGAGAATAAATCCCTTATTACTCAATTACTCCAGTTGTTTCTTTAGTTCAACTAATTCCATAGTGGCCATTCTATAAGGGGTCTTCGATATAGGCCTTGATCCAGGAATTAAATCAATGGAAAACTCAACATCTCGTTCTGGAGGATATCCATGTAAATCTTCCAGAAACGCATCTATATATTCTTTCAAAATAGGTACATCCTCTATTTGAACATTCCTTTCCTCAACCTCAGTCATTTCATTCTCTTCCTCCCCAATAATTGAATTTAGTTGAGCTACTGGGGGTGGATATATATAATAATTAGGTGGTGATGATTCTGCTCTAAAGATAAGGTGTTGATTATCATCATCATCAAAAATCATAACCTCCTTCTTCTTACAATAAAATTTTGAATCATGGTCTGAAAGCCAGTCCACACCGAGGATTAAATCAAATTCTGTCATGGGTATGACGATGAGATCCGCAAATAAAGAACATTTATATGCCTTAATGGGGACCGATTGAAAAACGTTTGTAGCAATGATACTTCCCTTAGGGATTTTGACTGACAACACCCTTGTTAAATCAAATTGGAAATATCTAATTTTCTTAGCAAACTCGGAAGATATGAAACAATGCGATGATCCATAATCAAATAATGCATTTGCTAAACTTGAGGAAACCATTAAATTACCTGCCACCACGTCTTTTGGAGCTTCTACCTCAGCAGTAGTGATAGCATAAGATTGGCCTTGATCCCTTGGCCTTTTTTGAGGAAAGATACCCTGACTCTTAGGACATTCATTTGTATAATGTCCCATATCTCTACAATTATAGCATTCCACATTGACAACAACTCTCTTTCCCTTGCAATCATGAGCTTGGTGGCCTTTTTCACCACACTAGTAACAGACTCCCATTCCTTTTAGGCAAGTACCGAGGTGTTTCTTCCCACATTTACTACAGGATGGATTTTCAACTTTTCCCTCCTTCCCCTTATTTCCATTTCCAGATTGATCAGCATATCTCTTCTTCTCTGGATTTGCTTTAAATTCATAAGACTTAGAGAATTCCTTTTCCGTCTTGATAACACATGAGACAATATCTTTGTATGACGAGAAGGTTTGTGAGACTAATGCATGATGGAGAAATGGTTTTAACCCATCAAAGAAACAATAAATCTTACATCTTGGGTGACGTAAATAATCTATAGCATACCTTTCTAACCTTGTAAATTTAGCCTCATACTTTGCGGCATTCTCATCCTCTTTCTACCTCAGACTCAGAAATTTCCTTTCCATATCTTCTCGATGGTCTCGAGGAAATTATTTTTCTAAGAACAACTCTATGAACTCCTTCCATTAAATATCTGATACTTCATAATCTTCGTTTGTGTTTTGTATCAATGACCACCATTGATTAGCATCTCCAGTGAGGCGATAAACTGTCGTGAAAACTTTTTCCCTTTCACTACTCCCTAAGGCATGAAATATTTTCTCTATGGAATTAATCGATTGCTCAGCTACTATGGGATTTGTACTCCCATTGAATGTCAGTGGTTTTTGCCTCATGAATCGATATAACATTGATCCTCCACGATGCGGATTAGGGTGCTCTATACGGGTAATGTTATTATTCATAACCTGAGTGAGTTGTCCCAGTATCGTGATTAGCTGATCAATACCAGTTGCATCACAAGCTCCAATATAATTATCTTGAGCAGGAGGGAAATCCCTACATGGAGTGCATGCATTGATACAGCTTCCATTCCTTCCACTAGGAACCATTTCTAAACAATGGCATAAACTAGATCAGTTTATGAATCAAAATACATAATTCCATACTTGTAAAACACTTAACATAAATTTAACTATTTAAGGATATAATCTAAAATCATAAAAAAAAAATGTTTTCTTTGTGGATGTATATACTCATAAACCCATCATAATGATTTGTAAAGAAAATGAGAATTATCCTAAGCATATCCCCCGGGAGTGTCGTAACCAAGAGTACAGCAAGGCCCGTTGTCGTGCACCAGTTCCCATTCGAGTCTAGATCAAAGCAGTGTTTTCGGTTTTTACCCCTAGGTACATCTGTGCCAGAGCCACCTCCACCTGATCGTATCCAGACAAGGATTTAGTTCTTGGAAAACTCAAAAAATATCTACAATACAAAAATTCTAGGAAATTTTTCTATACTAATCATCAAAGTATATCTTAGGGCTATGTGCTCTAATCAGAGTTTATCTAAATATAGCTTCCAATGTTTGTACTAAACTTCCTCTGATACCAACTGTAATGCCCCAACCCCAGTTACCTAGAGTCGGTGCATTATTACATAACATTGACATGATCACAAGAAAGATCAAATCTCAAAAGACCGATTAGTTTAGTAGCCTTGGAAACAATAGATATATTCATAAGTATTACATTACATAAAAAAATGAAAACTACAACAACATAGTCTTAATAGTCCACACTCATATCCCCACATACTATCCCTCCAGGTCATTCATTAAATACTTCTTCACCTCCTGGGACTAATAAAACATTGAAAGGGGTGAGCTCAGATGCTTAGTAAGGATAACAATATAGCGGAACCTTTCATAAACAAACATAAACATTTAAGGCAATGTATAACTAAAACAAAAGCCTTTTAAAGTTGAACTTCAGCATAATATGGAAAAGATAAAATGAAATAATTTCATTTACTTATTCACATGGATATTCAACAAGTCGAATAATCACATGCAATATCAATAACCACTTTCATAATGACGGAATGCATAATTCCAGAATATCATAACCACGTAGCCAAGGCCTCGTGCCAAGAATACAAATAAGATTTTGTGAAGTCCTTGTGCCAAGACACTAGTTTGTCTCATTAGACCTATCTATGCATCGAGGAGCTATAGCGGGCTCAACCCATCACTTATTAAGTCCAATGCATTCCTCATATGAACAGGTTTAAACAAAACATAATCATTTGTATTAAAACTAGCATACGAAATGTCAATACTTTCTCCATAAACCATGAATGGTTTAAAAATAACACATCCACATTCAAACATATCACAAAACCTTCAATACAATATGGAAGTTTTGTATCATAATAAATCAACTTCAAATAACCTTAAAATCCATCAAAGGATGTTGACATAGATGAAATCAAAACTATTTGAGAGAAATATCTATTTTTTGAAATCATTTAAAATTCACATAATTATAAAATAAAATATTTACTTTGAAATTATCCTTATAAGATTTTAAGGGAAGCTTCTAAGATTTTATAATGGCAAAAAATAGTCGCACCCTTCGTATAAGTTAAAAAAGACATTCTTACCTTAATTCTGTCAAAAAGGTTAAAAAGGACCTTGCTTGGAAAAGGATGGAAATATTCCTTTATAAACATCTTATAAAAAGTAAAACAAGGGTATAAATGACATTAACCCATAGTCTAGAAAATAGTAAGAATGTTTTGATATACATTTTTAAGAAACATGGATGTGGATGATAAAGAGGTCCCAGTAGATAATTATGTATAAACCACCTCAGATAATGAAGAGATTGTGAAATAAAACCTTACCATGAACTTTTCCTTTGTTGATGGTAGATTAACCTCCTGTATAATGATGAAATAATAGTTATTAAATTATAAAAAAATCATATACATTAATATTATATCACATATGATCTTTTAATTTTTTTTTGTTAATAATATCTTAGTATTATCGTCATTTCGGGTGTTAAGTTACTCATTTTCTTTTATATGTTTTGTGACATGTGTCGTGTTTATTATAGATATGTTGTATCTTATTTATATCCAGAATGATATCAAGTTCTTAAAAAATATTTTTAATCATAAAATGAGAATTATAATTGCATGGATACGATGGGGAATGAATCTCATCGCGTTTGGGGAGACGGTAGTCCGTACATACCCATGAGCGACAAAATCATTCTTTTGATATAAAAATAATATATAATTGGATGGTATATCATATAGATAGAATCATTATCATGTTATATTTATTATTTAAATGAATTATACGTCATTATTATAACCATCTAAATAATAATGTATTAAATAACAATTACACCACAACGTGGAGACGGTAGACCGTACGTACGCACTTATGGTGACATGTCATTCAAGGGATAGATAGAATAATGAATTTTTTTGTTCCATAATTATAATAACATCACAGTATATATAATATACTGGAGTTATTATTTTATAATTGAAATAACAAGGAAAGAAGAAGTTGAAGAAGAAAGGAACTTTAAAGAGGGTGGTGAAGATGTTACCTCTTCTTCGGGTTCTTCCTTTTGATTTGATCAAAAGGGCTCCTTAGGTTGGATTTCTGAAAAAACTAAGGCCTCTAGGATGAGGTGAGGGAATTTGGGAGGATATTTGGGTAGAGGTTGGCCGAGCCAAAAGGCTTTGAAGGTGTGAATTAATGAGAAGGGGGAGTGCCCTTTTATAAGAGGGGTGAGGGGCTCTTTAGAAAAAACTTGAAGTATTATTTTATAATAAAATAATATTATGTTTCTAATGGCTCCAAAGTAGATTATTCAAAGTATAATGTGGGGATGGGTCTAAATCCTTTCAACCAATAGATTTTAGACAGGTTTGGGTCATTATATTAACCTCATCTTTTAGTTTTAACTATTAGTTAATTAGTTTGACACATACCATGTCACTTTGTATTTCTATATTATATAGTTAATAAACTTACTATATATATCCAAGAGACCCCAAAGTGGTCCATTAATAATACACAAATCATGATATAGGTCTTTTGGCCGATCATTTGATTTTTAGGAAATAAATATTAATTAATAATATAATATTGGTTTTAAAAACTCTTTTATGTCAATTTTGACACTATTGGGTATTTTGTTTTTGATAAATTCATAACAGCATTATTACTTCGAACCTAATTCATTTAATAACTCTAACATGTCATATTAACCTATTAAATTTGTTGAATTCATTAAAAGTATGAAATTATATTTATTTGGGTATTTATAATATCAATTATTTAAATATTTCACTAATAAGGTAATTACTGCATCGTCCTTGTGTCATAAATAAATTAAATTATTAAATGTATAAAAATTATAAATAAAATATCATTATATAGTAAATCGTTTTATATTTCTAATGATTATTTATAATCGAATTTATCTTATGTATAAACCTATATTAAAAATGTTTTAGTAATTAAACTTTGATTTGAACTCTTTTAACTCTTCTTTTAATTAAATAATAATAATTGTCCTAATCTAATCCAAGTGGACCTAAATGATAATATTTTATTCTTATGGTTTTTTTGGTTGAGATACATTTTTTCAATAGAATTAGGACATGTGTTAGGATAATATTAATATCATTTTTACCCTTAATTACCCTATTTACTTTTTACTGTGGTAAATAAAAGTAAAACGTTATGATTCACCTAAAATTATTTTTATCTTATTGAACCACAATTTTACTCCTTGATATTAAATTTGTCTCTCATATTTTCTAAATTCCACTCACAGAAGTGGTAAAATTAAGTTTTATGTGAATTTCAAAATTCTCCTAGGAGGTGGGTAAAAGACGATGAAAAGGTCGATAAAATTTTTATATATCTAAAATTATTCTAAACTAACTCCAATGAATTACATTGAAATTATATAGGTATTATTTATATTTTTTGACCTTAATTAAATTTAAATAAAATTAATAATTATTTAAATAAAAATTTGTTTTTAAACAATAACTCAGTGTTTTTTCACTATTCATAAAAAAATTATAGTTTTCAGAAAAATACCAAAAATTCACTCTGGACTAAATTAGATATTCCGAATACAAAAATGAAGTCCATTTTGAAAGATAATATTTATAAAAATTCAAAAAGTATGTATTACTATTCATAACGGCTAGTTTGATTGGTTGGGGTGTGTGTTAGAACTCAAAGTTGCGTACAACACACGCTACTATATTATTCCAAGAGAAGCGTATCGTGGATGCTTGGGGTGTTATATTCTCCCCTCCATCAAATAATTTCGTCCTCAAAATTTCAAGAATATTACTGCATAAAAATACTCGGTTGGTTCTTCATCATAATTTTTTTGGGTTCCCACGTTGCCTCTTCCATATTATGGTTTCTCCATAGAACTTTTACCAGATGAGTCGTCCGGTTTCTCAGCAGTTGTTCTCTTGTATCAAGAATCCCGACGGGCTCTTCGCAATAAGATAAATCGGGTTCCAGTTCTAATTCCTCAAAGGTGAATACATGCGTTGGGTCAAGCATGTATTTTCTCAACAGTGATACGTGGAACACATCGTGAACTTTGGAGATATTTGGCGGCATTTCCAAATGGTAAGCTACAGCCCCTATTCGTTCTATAATTTCGAAGGGTCCGATGTACCTGGGTCTCAATTTACCTTTCTTACCGAAACGTATGACTCCCTTCCATGGAGATACCTTCAAGAAAACAGGATCTCCTACATGAAATTCCAAATCCTTTCTTCGATTATCGAAATAGCCTTTCTACATACTTTGAGCTGCTTTGATGTGGTTTTGGGTTACCTTTACCTTTTCCATTGTTTCCTCCACTGGATCAGGGCCAACAAGTTTTATTTCACCAACGTCATCCCAACAAGTTGGTGTGCGACATCTCTTTCCGTATAACGCTTCATATGGTGCCATATGAATACTTGAATGGAAGCTATTATTATAGGAAAATTCCACCAGAGGTAAATATTGATCCCACATACCCGGAAAGTCAAGTGAGCATGATCTCAACATGTCATCTAAGGTTTGAATAGTTCATTCTGATTGTCCATCTGTTTGAGGGTGGTATGCAGTGCTCAAATGAAGTTCAGTATCCAAGTCCTTCTGAAGGCTTTTCCAGAATCTTGATGTAAAACATGGATCACGATCTTAGACAATCAATAGTGGTACTCCATGAAGTCTCACAACTTAATTCGTATATATTCTCACTATACGTTCAAGTGTTAAATCCTCCCTTATGGCAAGGAAATGTGTTGACTTGGTAAGACCATCAACAATGACCCATATTGCATCGTTCCTTCTAGGAGTCTTTGGTAGTCCCATGAAAAAGTCCATCGTGATATTATCCCATTTCCACTCAGTAATGGGAAGAGGTTGCATGAATCCTCCAGGTTGTTGCCTTCCAGCTTTCACTTGTTGACAAACCATAAATCTTGACACAAAATCAGCAATCTCCCTCTTTATGTTTTCCCACCAAAAATGTTCCTTCAAATTTATAAACATTTTGGTAATTCCATGGTGTATAGAGAAATTGGAACTATGAGCATCATCCAAAAATTCTCTTTTTAGATCAGGTATATTGGGAACACAAAGCCTCTTCCCAAACTTCAAAATTCTATCTTCATACACAAAGTCACTCAATTTCCCATCATTCACAGATTTAATCTTCCTTTGTAACTCTTCATCACCGGTCTGAGAACTCTTTATCCTTTCCAGTAAATATGGTTTGGAAACCATTTGAAAAAGCATTGGTGTTTCACCTTTTATGTTGATTCCCATATCCATCATCAATAGATCCATGAAAATAGGACCCCTTTCAATTCTCATCACATTCAAAACTCCATGATCCTTTCGGCTCAAAGCATCTGCCACCTTATTTTCCTTCCCCGGGTGGTAGTGTATCGTGAAATCATAATCCTTGAGTAGTTCAAGGCATCTCCTTTGCCTCATGTTGAGTTCTTTATGTGAGAAAATATACTTCAAACTCTTTTGATCAGTATAAATATCACATTTCTCACCATAGATATAATGTCTCCATATCTTCAAAGAAAAGATTATAGAAGATAACTCAAGATCATGAGTAGGATAGTTTTACTCATTTGTTTTCAGCTATCGTGATGCATAAGAAATAACTCTATCATTCTTCATAAGGACACAACCAAGTCCTTTCATTGATGCATCACTATAAATAACAAACCCATAATTCCCCAATGGTAGAGTCAATATAGAATCATTGATTAATGGGTTAGCCAACAGGGAAAAATTCCCTTTACATGTGAGCTTTGTTAATGGGTTAGCCAACAGGGAAAAATTCTGGACAAAACGTTGATAATAACCTGCTAAACCAATAAAACTGTGTACCTCAGTTGTACTCGTCGGTGCTGGCCATTCTTGTATTTCCTTGGTCTTAGAAGGATCCACAGAAATTCCATCCTTAGAGACAATATGGACAAGAAAAGTAATCTCCTGAAGCCAGATTTCACACTTGCTAAACTTCCCATATAATTCTTGTTTTCTAAAAATCTTATGGATAATGTGCAAGTGATTTTCATGATCTTCATATCTTTTGGAGTATACCAAGATATCATCAATAAATACAACCACAAAATCATCGAGATATTCCTTGAAAACTCTATTCATTAGATCCATAAATATAGAGGGTGCATTATTCAACCGAAAAGGCATTACTGTAAACTCATAATGCTCGTACCTTGTTCGAAATGCTGTCTTCAGAATGTCTCCCTTCTTCGAACACAACTGATGGTATCCAGATCGAAGGTCAGTCTTTGAAAAGTATTGAGCTCGATGCAGTTGGTCAAATAAATCATCAAAGCGAGGTAGGGGATATTTGTTCTTTATTTTTATAGCATTTATCTCCCTGTAGTCAACGCACAACCTCATAGATCCATCTTTCTTCTTATCAAAAAGGACAGGGGATCCCCATGGAGAAACACTAGGGAGAATAAATCCCTTATTACTCAATTCCTACAGTTGTTTCTTTAGTTCAACTAATTCCACAGTGGCCATTCTATAAGGGGTTTTTGATATAGGCCTTGATCCAGGAATTGAATCAATGGAAAACTCAACTTCTCATTCTGGAGGATGTCCAGGTAAATCTTTTTGAAACACATCTACATATTCTTTCACAATAGGTACATCCTCTATTTGAACATTCAATTCCTCAACCTCAGTAATTTCACTCTCTTGCTCCCCAATAATTTAATTTAGTTGAGCTACTGGGGGTGGATCTAAATATGAATTAGGTGGTGAAGATTATTCTCTAAAGATAAGGTGTTCCTTATCATCATCATCAAAAATCGTAACCTCCTTCTTCATACAATAAATTTTTGCATCATGATTTGAAATCCAATCCATACTGAGGATTATATAAAATTTAGTCATGGGTATGCCGATGAGATCAGCAGATAAAGAACATTTATATGCCTTAATGGGGACAAATTGAAAACATTTTTTAGCAATGATACATACCTTAGAGGTTTTGACTGACAACACACTTGTTAAATCAAATTGGAAATATATAATTTTCTTAGCAAACTGGGAAGATATGAAACAATGCGATGATCCAGAATCAAATAATGCATTTTCTAAACTTGAGGAAACCATTAAATGAACTGCCACCACGTCTTTCGGAGATTCTACCTCAGCAGTAGTGATAACATAAGATTGGTCTTGATCCCTTGGCCTTTTCTGAGGCAAGTTCCCCTGACTCTTAGGACATTCATTTTCATAATGTCCCATATCTCTACAATTATAGCATTCCATGTTGACATAAACTCTCTTTCCCTTACAATCATGAGCTTGGTGGCCTTTTGCACCACACTTGTAACAAACTCACATTCCTTTTAGCCAAGTACCGGGGTGTTTCTTCCCACATTTATTGTAGGAAGGATTTTCAACTTTTCCCTTATTCCCCTTATTTACATTTCTAGATTGATCAGTAGATCTCTTCTTCTCTTTCTTTGCTTTAAATTCATAAAAACTTAGATAATTCCTTTTTCATCTTGATAGCACACGAGACAATATCTTTGTACGAAAAGAAGTTTTGTGAGACTAATGCATGATGGAGAAATGGTTTTAACCCATCAAAGAAACAATCAATATTACTTCTTGGGTTACATAAATAATCTACAACATACCTCTCTAGCCTTGTAAAGTTAGCCTCGTACTTTGCGACATTCTCATCCTCTTTCTACCTCAGACTCAGAAATTTCCTTTCCATATCTGCTCGATGGTCTCGAGGAAAGTATTTTTCTAAGAACAGCTCTTTGAACTCCCTTAATTCCATATTAGAAACATCATCATCTTACTTCATGTTTCGTATCAATGACCACCATTGATCAGCATCTCCAGTGAGGTGGTAAACTGCCATGACAACCTTTTCCCTTTCACTACTCCCCAAGGCATGTAGTATTTTTTCTAAGGAATATATCCATTGCTCAGCTACTATGGGATTTGTACTCCCATTGAATTTTTTTGGTTGTTTCCTCATGAGGAAATCTAACATTGATCCTCCACGCTGTGGATCAGGGTGCTCCATACGGGGAAGGTTATTATTCATAACCTGAGTGTGTTGTCCCAGTATGGTGATTAGCTGATCAACACCAGTTGCATCACCAGATCCACTATAATTATCTTGAGCAGGAGGGAAATCCCTACATGGAGTGTGTGCATTGATACGGTTTCCATTGATTCCACTAGGCACCATTTCTAAACAATGGCATAAACTAGATCATTTTATGAATGAAAATACATAATTCCATACTTGTAAAAAACTTAACATAAATTGAACTATTTATGGATATATTCCATAGTCATAAAAAAATGTTTTGATTGAGGATGTATATACTCATAAACCCTTCATAATTATTTGTAAATAAAATGAGAATTATCCTAAGCATATCCCCCAGGAGTGTCGTAACCTAGAGTGCAGCAAGGCCCGTTGTCGTGCACCAGTTCCCGTTCGATTCTAGCTCAAAGCGGTGTTTTCGGGTTTTACCCCTAGGTACATCTGTGCCAGAGCCACCTCTACCTGCTCGTATCCATACAGAGATGTATTTCATGGAAAACACACAAAATCTCTATAATACAAAAATTCTAGGAAGTTCTTCTATACTAATCCTCAAAGTCTATCTTAGGGCTATGTGCTCTAATCAGAGTTCATCTAAATCTAGCTTCCAAGGTTTGTACTAAACTTCCTCTGATACCAACTGTAACGCCCCAACCCCAGTTACCCAGAGTCGGTGCATTATTACATAACATTGTCATTATCACAAGAAAGATCAAATATCGAAAGACCAAATAGTTTAGTATCCTTAGAAACACTAGATATATTCATAAGTCTTACAATACATCAAAAAAATGAAAACTACAACAACATAGTCTCCATAGTCCACACTCATATCCCCACAAACTATCCCTGTAGGTCATTCATAAAATACTTCTTCACATCCTGGTAAAAATAAAACATTGAAATGGGTGAGCTTAGATGCTCAGTAAGGATAACAATATAGCGGAAACATTTGTAAATAAACACAAACATTTAAGGAAATGTATAACTAAAACAAAAGTATTTTAAAGTTGAACTTCAACATAATATTGCAAAGATAAAATAAAATAATTCCATTTACTTATTCACATGGATATTCTACTAGTCTAATAATCACATGCAATATCAATAACCACTTTCATAATGACGGAATTCATAATTCCAGACTATCATAACCATGTAGCCAGGTCCTTGAGCCAAGACTACAAATAAGATTTTTTTCAAGGCCTCATGCCAAGAAACTAGTTGGTCTAATGAGACCTACCGATGCATCTTGGAGCTATAGCAGGCTCCACCCATCACTTATTAAGTCCAATGCATTCCTAATATGAACAGGTTTAAACATAACATAAACATTCGTATTAAAACTGGCATACGGAATGTCAATACATTCTCCATAAACCGTGAATGGTATAAAAATAACAAATCCAAAGTCAAAAATATCAAAAAACCTTCAATACAATATGGAAGGTTTGTATCATAATAAATCAACTTCAAATAAGCTTAAAATCCATCAAAGGATGTTTACATAGATTAAATCAAAACTATTTGAGAGAAATATCTATTGGTTTTTAAATCATTTAAAAGTCACATAATTATGAAATAAAACATTTACTTTGAAAATATCCTTATAATCTTGTAAGTAAAGATTCTAATATTTTATAATGGCGGAAAATATCCACACCCACCGTATAAGTTAAAAAAAATACATTCTTATCTTAATTCTGTCGAAAAGGTTAAAAAGGACCTTCTTTGGAAAACGACGGAAAGATTACTTTATAAACATCTTATAAAAAGTAAAACAAGGGTATAAATGACTTTAAACCATATTTTAAAAAATAGTAAGAATGTTTTGAAATAAAATTTTAAGAAACATAGATGGGGATGATAAAGAGGTCCTAGTAGATAATTATGTATAAACAACATCAAATAATGAAGAGATTGTGAAATAAACCACTACCTTGTACTTTTCCTTGGTTGATGGTAGGTTAAAATCCTATATAATGGTGAAATAATTTTTATTAAATCATAAAAGAATCATATACATTAATATGATGTCATATATGATCTTTTAACATTGTTTTGTTAATAATATCTTAGTATTATCGTCGTTTCGAGTGTTAACTTACTCATTTTCATTTATATGTTTTGTGACATTTGTCATGATTATTATGGATAGGTTGTATCTTATTCATATCCAGAATGATATCAAGTCCTTAAACATTATTTTTAATCATCAAATGAGAATTATAATTGCATGGATTTGATGGGGAATGAATCTCATCGCGTTCAGGGAGACGGTAGTCTGTACGTACGCACGGGCGACAAAATTATTGTTTTGATATTAAAATAATATATAATTGGATGATATATCATATAGAAAGAATAATTATCATGTTATATTTATTATTTACATGAAATATACATCATTATTATAACCATATAAATAATAATATATTGAATAACAATTACACCACAACGTGGAGATGGTAGGCCGTATGTACGCACTTATAGTGACATGCCATTCAATGGATGGATAGAAAAATGAATTTGTTTGTTCCATAATTATAATAACATCACAGTATATAGAAGATACTGAATTTATTATATTAGAATGGAAATAACAAGTAAAGAAGAAGTTTAAGAAGAAAGGAACTTTAAAGAGTGCGGTGAAGACGTTACCTGTTCTTCGGGTTCTTCCTTTTGATTTGATCAAAAGGGCTCCTAATGTTGGATTTCTGATAAAACTAAGGCCTATAGGATAAATTAAGGTAAGTTGGGAGGATATTTGGGTGGAGGTTTTCCGAGTAAAATGGATTTGAAGGTGTGAATTATGAGAAGGGGAAGTGCCCTTTTATAAGAGGGGTGAGGGGTTCTTTAGAAAAAACTTAAAGTATTATTTTATAATAAAATCATATTCAGTTTATAATTGATCAAAAGTGGATTATTCAAAGTCTAAGGTAGGTATGGTTCTAAATCCTTTCAACCAATAGATTTTAGACAGGTTTGGGTCATTATATTAACCTTATCTTTTAGTTTTAACTCTTAGCTAATTATTTTGACACTTACCATGTCACTTTGTATTTTTATATTATGTAGTTAATAAATTTACTATATACATCCAAGAGACCCCAAAGTGGTCCATTAATGATACACCAATCATGATATAAGTCTTTTGGCCGAACCTTTGATTTTTTTAAATTAAATATCAATTAATAATATAATATTTTTTTTAGAAACTCTTTTATGTCAATTTTGACACTATTGGGTATTTTGTTTCTGATAAATTCATAACAGCATTATTAATTCGAACCTAATTCATTTAATCAACTCTAACATGTCATATTAACCTATTAAATTCGTTTAATTCATTAAAATTTTCAAATTATATTTATTTGGGTATTTATAATATCAATTATTTTAATATTTCACTAATAACGTAATTACTGCATCATCATTGTGTCGTAAATAAATTAAATTATTTAATGTCTAAAAATTATAAATAAAATATGATTATGTAGGAAATATTTTTATATTTCTAATGAATATTTTTAACACCCCAATATTTCACAGTGTGTTATTTCTTCAAAATAATTCAATAACTTGCACTACACGCAACATCGAGTTCAAGCGCACCATGACTTAATAAAGAAGCCATTCAAAAGAGGTTATGAATAGTATTAACTAAATTTTAA
Organism: Viscum album; assembly: GCA_963277665.1. NCBI lineage: Eukaryota > Viridiplantae > Streptophyta > Magnoliopsida > Santalales > Viscaceae > Viscum > Viscum album. Next base: position 1,607,036,739 of record OY728161.1, read on the forward strand.
ACTTTATATAATCCTTATAATTTTAGAATCCTTATTATTAGTTTCTTAGACAAAATGTAAGAACAAATTCAGTTTCAGTATTACACTTTTACAAACTTTTAATAGTGAACCCTTTTTAAATCCAATATTTTTATCTTTTATATATTCCATTTGACTAAGTAAATTTACTTTTTAGAATGGGGACATCAAAAATTTACAATTAAACATACTAAGCTTCCACAGTACGTTTCCCTTTGAATAATGCAATGACGTGCATTGTACGCAACTTCGAGATTCTAACACCACACAACCAATCAAACTAGCCGTTATGAATAGTAATACATAATTTTTGAAATTTTATAAATTTTATCTTTCAAAATGGACTTCATTTTTGGATTCATGATATCAATATTAGCTTAGGGTGAAATTTTGGTACTTTTCGGATAACTTTCATATTTTGATGAATAGTGAAAATTACTAAATTTTAATTAAAAACAACTTTTTTAATCGAAATAATTAATAGTGATAAATTATTAATTTGAGTGGTTTTAAAGTATATTTATAATATATTTTTACCATTAAATACAATTTTTCTCATTGGATGTAATTTCATATTTAAACCAGACATAAACAAGTGTCAATCTTTTGATAATTATTATCTCTTAAAAACACACTTTGTTTTGATGATGAGAATTCATTTTTAAATTAATTAATGAAACTGATATGTTCTAAATTTGGTAAAATAAACATCATTTTTGAATTCATAATATCAAATATAGCTTAGGCCTAATTTTTGGTATTTTTCTAAAACTTTCATTTTTTGATAAATAGTGAAACCACTAAGTGGTAGTTAAAAAACTGAATTTTTCATAAAACTTAATTTTACCACTTCTGTGAGTGGAATTTAAAAAATCCGAGAGACACGGTTAATATTAAGGACTAAAATGTGGTTCATTGAGATGAAAATAGTTTTTGGTGAATAGTAACTTTTTACTTTTATTTACCACGGTTAAAAGTAAATAGGGTAATTAAGGGTAAAAATGATATTAATATTACCCTAACACATCTCCTAATTCTATTGGATAAGATAAATTCTACCAAAAACAATCTTAGGAGTAAAATATTATCATTTAAGTCCCCTTGTATTAGATTAGGACATTTATTACTATTTAATTCAAAGAAGAGTTAAAAGAGTTAAAATCAAAGTTTATTTACTAAAACATTTTTAATATAGGGTTATACATAATATAAATTTGATTGTAAATATTCATTAGAAATCTAAAAATATTTCATACATAAATGCATTTTATTTATAATTTTTAGACATTAAATAATGTAATTTATTTATGACACAATGGTGATGCATTAATTACATAATTAATGAAAAATTAGAAACATTGATATTATAAATACCCAAATAAATGTAATTTGAGACTTTTTATAAATAACAATAATTATCTAGGTTAATATGACATGTTAGGATTGAACTAATTAACTTTTTTTCCATGTAATCATTCTGTTATGATTTTTACAAAAATCAATTATTGAATAGTGTCAAAATTGACATAAAAGAGTTTTTAAAACAAATATTATATTATTAATTGATATTAAATTCCTAAAAATCTATGATTCGTCCAAGAGACTTATATCATGATAGGTGTATCATTAATGGACCACTTGGGGGTCGATTCGATGTATATAGTATTTTTATTAACCATATAATATAAAAATACAAAGAGACACTGTAAAAGTGAAACTAATTAACTAAGAGTTAATACTTAATGATAAGGTTAATATAATGACCCAAACCTGTCTAAGTTCTATTGGTTGAGTGGTTTTCGACCCATACCCACCTTAATATTTAAATAATCCGCTTTGGGGCCATTAGAAACTGAATATGAATTTATTATAAAATAATATTTATAGCCTTTCCAAAGGTGCCCCTCACCCCTCTTATAAAAGGATACTCCCCCTTCTCATTAATTCACACCTTCAAAGCCTTTTGGTTCGGCCAAACCCTTCCCATATACTATCTAAAGTTCCCTCAATACAACCTAGAGGCCTTATCTTGATCATAAAGCCAACCTAAGGAGCCCTTTTGATCAAATCAAAAGGAAGAACCCGAAGAAGAGGTAATGTTTTCACCACCCTTTTTGAAATTCATTTCTTCTTCAACTTCTTCTTTCTTTGTTATTATCATTCTAAAATAATGAATCTAGTATAACCTATATACTGTAATATTTTTATAAATATGGTACAACCATATTTAGTATTCTATCTATCCTTTGAATGACATGTCACCATACGTGTGTACGTACGACTTATCGTCTCCACGTCGTGGTGTAATTGGTATTCAATATATTATTATTTTTATGGGTATAATAATGATGTGTAATTAATGTAAATAATAAATATAAAATGATAATTATTCTGTATATAAGATATAACATCCAATTAAATATTATTTTAATATCAAAAGAATGATATTGTCGCTTGTGCGTACGTACGGACTACCGTCTCCACGAACGCGATGAGATTCATTCTCCATCGTATCCATTCAAGTATAATTATCATTTGATGATTTAAAAATAATGTGTAAGGACTTAATATCATTATGGATATTAATAATATACATCCTATCTATGAAAAACATGGATTACGTAACAAAACATATAAAAGAAAACGAGTAACTTAACACCCAAAACGACGATAATACTAAGATATTATTAACAAAGCAATGTTAAAAGATCATATATGATAACATAATAATGTATATGATTCTTTTATAATTTAATAACAATTATTTCACCATTATACAGAAGTTTAACCTACCCCCAACCAAGGAAAAGTACAAGGTAAGGGTTATTTCACAATCTCTTCATTATCCGAGGTTGTTTATTCGTAATTATCTACGGAGTCCTCTTTATAATCCACATCCATTTCTCTTGAAAGTGTATTTAAAAACATTCTTACTATTTTACAGAATATGGGTTAAATTAATTTATACCCTTGCTTGACTTTTTATAAGAAGTTTATAAAGGAATCTTTCCATCGTTTTCCAAACAAGGCCCTTTTTAACCTTTTCGAAAGAATTAAGGTAAGAATGTTTTTTTAACTTATACGGAGGGTGCAGCTATTTTCTGTCGTTATAAAATTTTAAAAGCTTCCATTACAAGATTATAAGGATATTTTCAAAGTAAATATTTTATTTTATAATTATGTGACTTTAAAATGATTTCAAAATGAATATTTTAAGAATTTCTAAAAGGTACTCTTTATCAAAATCAGAATTTTAAATGTTTTAAAGATTTATCTTTCTAAATATTTTTAATTAATGTCCATGTTTTCAAAATGATTTTAAGGATTTATTTATATGGACATGAATGTTTTGAAATGATATTTCTTTTCAAAAAATTTGAAGTGGTATGGGACACTTTGATTCAAAAATCTCTTTTAAATTACTTCCTTAATAAATGTGCGACTTTTAAATGATTTCAAAAAAAGAGATATTTCTGTCAAATAGTTTTTATTTCATCTATGTCAACGTCCTTTGATGGATTTTAAGTTTATTTGAAGTTGATTTATTATGATAAAAAACTTCCATATTGTTTTGAAGTTTTTGTGATGTGTTTGACTGTGGATGTGTTATTCTTAAACCATTTGTGGTTTATGGATGATGTATTTACATTTCATATGCTAGTTTTAATATGAATGTTTATGTTATATTTGAAACTTTTCATATGGGATGCATTGGAGTTAATATGTGACGGGTGGAGCCCGCTATAGCTCCTCAATGCATCGGTAGGTCTCATGAGACAAACTAGTGTCTTGGCATAAGGCCTTGGCAAAATCTTATTTGTAGTCTTGGAACGAGGCCTTGACTATGTGGTTATTATAGTCTAGAATTATGCATTCCATCATTATGAAAGTGGTTATTGATATTGCATGTGATTATTCAATTAGTAGAATATCCATGTGAATAAGTAAATGACATTATTTAATTTTATTTTTTCCATACTATGTTGAAGTTCATGTTTAAAAGGCTTCTGTTTTAGTTATACATTGACTTAAATGTTTATTCTTATTTATGAAAGTTTCTTCTATATTGTTATCCTTACTGGGAATTTGAGCTCACCACTTTTCTATGTTTTATTTTTTCCAGGATGTGAAGAAGTAAATTATGAATGACCTGCAGGGATAGTATGATGGGATAAGAGTGTAGACTATGGAGACTATGTTGTTGTAGTTTTCATTTTTATGATGTAATGTATTACTTTATGAATATATCTAGTGTTTCCAAGGCTACTAAACTAATTGGTCTTTCGAGATTTGATCTTTCTTGTGATCATGCCAATGTTATGTAATAATGCACCAACTCTAGGTAACTGGGGTTGGGGCGTTACAATTGGTATCAGAGGAAGTTTAGTACAAACCTTGGAAACTAGATTTAGATAAACTCTGATTAGAGCACATAGACCTAAGATGAACTTTGTGGATTAGTATAGAAGAACTTCCTAAAATTTTGGTTTTGTAGAGATTTTGTGAGTTTTTCGAGCAATACATCCCTTTCTGGATACGAGCATGTAGAGGTGGCTCTGGCATAGATGTACATAGGGGTAAAACCCAAAAACACCGCTTTGAGCTAGACTCGAATGGGAACTGGTGCACGACAACGGGCCTTGCTGCACTCTTGGTTACGACACTCTTGGGGGATATGGTTAGGATAATTCTCATTTTCTTTACAAACCATTATGAAGGGTTTATGAGTATATACATCCTCAAAGGAGACATTTTTATGATTATGGATTATATCCATAAACTATTCAATTTTTGTTATGTGTTTTACAAGTTTGGGATTAGTTATTGTTATTCATAAACTAATCTAGTGTATGCCATTGTTTAGAAATGGCACCTGGTAGAAGGAATGAGAACTCCAGTAATGCACATGATCCAAAGAGAAAGAAGGATCATATCTTTCATGGTCTTAAGAAAGAATTTATAAGAGAAATAGTCTCCCATGTATTATCATCATATGAAGAAATAATATCATGTGTTGATAAGATAAGTAAAGAGTTTACTGAGTCCTATGGCTTTGAAGGGAAGCAAGAGAAGAAAATGATGGAAGAGAGAAAGATGGATAAAGGGAAGAGGGAAAAGATGAATTTTCCCATATGTGATAACTGTGGGAAGAAACAACCTGGAACTTGCCTGAAAGGAATGGGAGTTTGTTATAAGTGTGGAGGAAAAGGGCACAAAGTACATGACTGCAAGGGTAAGAAAATGGTTTCAAATGTACAATGCTTCATTTGTAAGGAGTTTGGACACTACACGAACCTATGTCCCAGTCATTAGACTATGCTGCAAATGATGCTATTGGATAATAATCATGTTATGATACTGCCAAAAATGAAGAGGAATGATTAGAGTTCTTATGTTGATTATGTAATTTTAGTGTTGTATTAAAAATTTACTTGTTATAATAATTATAGAGTATATAAGGATTGTACTATAGTACTATTTCATTAAGAACTTGAGATTGTGTGGAACAATGAAAAGTGACTCAATAGCAGGTTAAATTTTTGGAAAATATATGGTCGAGAGAAAGATAAACCATAATATGGTTCTGATACTGAGGTAGTGATTTTAGAATAATACATGATTGATTTGGATAAATTATATTGGACATTCTTGACTACCTTAAAACTGATTAATGTTTTGTATATTCTATCATTGTTTGGGTTTACAACATTTTCGGATTGAAGGAGTATATCTATTATTCTTTAAGGAAAAACGGATCATGAATGTAATCAATAAGGTTTTATGGTAATTCAGGATGTTGCAGTGTTTTAAAAGAATAAATGATGAAGTTGTTCACATGTTATTACGTGGCAAAAAGGATCTTAATTGTGTTTACCTTCCTTATAAATTTTGGACTAAAGTATTTTGGATAGTTCTAGTTTGGATTATTTTGGATTTCCATAAAAGGACAACCCGGAGGTCGGGCGGAAACCCGTCTCGTCCAGAAAGGCCACGAGACGTAAAACCCACAACCGAAGGGCGACAAGGGTGTATCACTTACCACTGACCCACGTGATGTCCTGGATTGAATAATGTCGGTTTTTAATGGTTCTACTAGATTAATTATAAATTCATTTTTAGCCCTATACGAATAGGATAAATAGAATATTATTTTTAAGTTTTATTATCTTTTAGAGTGAAAGATGAGTTTGTGGTAGAACTTAGTTAAAGGATGAGACTGTACTTTTCAAGTATATATTTTTCTTCTTCTCTTATTCAATGAATAAATTAATTCTTATACTGTAGTGAAGGGATCTTAAAACAAAAATGTGTTATCCTAATACCATATGTTTTTCTGAACAGATGGTATTTTAAATCATCATAGACTGATGAATTTAAGGCTCTCAATTTTACACTTGTTTGTGATTGATGACCTCAGTCACTACCTATAAATATTCACGTTTTTCCTCCAATTATATTTCTTTAATTTCCACCAATGTTCTTCGAATAGAGATCATAATTTGGTGGTGACCTTCATTTCTCTTTTCATCTTATTAAGACTAAATTTTATTAACCCAATTTCTGATGTCGGTTTTCCCACAAAGATATTTTCTATATTCAACCTTTTATTTTCGAAAAAAAATTTCAAATTGCAAGGACACAATTTATTGAAGGAGGGGAGAATGTAACACCCCAAGATTTCATAGTGTGTTATTTCTTAAAAATAATTCAATAACTTGCACTACATGCAACATCGAGTTCAAGCACACCATGACTTACTAAACAACTCATTCAAAAGAGGTTATGAATAGTATTAATTAATTTTAAACTTTATATAATCATTATAATTTTAGAATCCATATTATGAGCTTCTTAGACATAATGTAAGAACAAATTCATTTTCAGTATTACACTTTTACAAACTTTTAATAGTGAACCCTTTTTAAATCCAATATTTTAAACTTTTATATATTACATTTGACTAAATAAATTTAATTTTTAGAATGGGGATATAAAAAATTTACAATGAAACATCCCAAGCTTCCACGATACGTTTCCCTTTGAATAATGCAATGGCGTGCATTGTACGTAACTTCGAGATTCTAACACACCACAACCAATCAAACTAGCCATTGTGAATAGTAAAACCTACTTTTTGAAATTTTATAAATTTTATCTTTCGAAATGGACTTCATTTTTGGATTCATGATATCGAAATTAGCTTAGGGTGAAATTTTGGTACTTTTCGGATAACTTTCATATTTTGATGAATAGTGAAAATTACTAAATTTTAATTAAAAAAAACATTTTTAATCGAAATAATTAATAGTGATAAATTATTAATTTGAGTGGTTTTAAAGTATATTTAGAATATATTTTTACCATTTCATACAATGTTAGTCATTGGATGTAATTTTACATTTAAACCAGACATAAACAATTGTCAATCTTTTGATAGTTATTATCTCTTAAAAACTCGCTATTTGTTTTGACGACGTGAATTAATTTTTAAATTAATTAATGAAACTGATATGTTCTGAATTTTTTAAAATATACATCATTTTTGAATTCATAATATCAAATATAGCTTAGGCCTAATTTTTGGTATTTTTCGGGAAACTTTCATTTTTTGATGAATAGTGAAACCACTAAGTGGTAGTTAAAAAGATAATTTTTTCATAAAACTTAATTTTACCACTTCTGTGAGTGGAATTTCAAAAATCTGAGATACATAGTTAATATCAAGGACTAAAATGTGGTTCATTGAGATGAAAATAATTTTTGGTGAATAGTAGCTTTTTACTTTTATTTACCATGGTTAAAAGTAAATAGGGTAATTAAGGGTAATAATGATATTAATATTATCCTAACACATGTCCTAATTCTATTGGATAAGCTTAATTCGACCAGAAACAATATTATGAGTAAAATATTATCATTTATGTCCACTTGTATTAGATTAGGACGTTTATTACTATTTAAATCAAAGAATAGTTAAAAGAGTTAAAATCAAAGTTTATTCACTAAAACATTTTTAATATAGGGTTATACATAAGATAAATTCGATTGTAAATATTCATTATAAATATAAAATTATTTCCTACATAATGGTATTTTATTTATAATTTTTATACATTAAATAACTTAATTTATTTATGACACAATGGTGATGCAGTAATTACCTAATTAATGAAAAATTAGAAAATTGATATTATAAATACCCAAATAAATGTAATTTGAGACTTTTTATAAATATAAATAATTTTCTAGGTTAATATGACATGTTAGGAGTGATATAAATATTTTTTTTTTCTAATTAATCATTCTTTTATGATTTTTACAAAAATCAATTATTGAATAGTGTCAAAATTGACATAAAAGAGTTTTTTTAAAAAACATTATATTATTAATTGATATTAAATTTCTAAAAATCTAAGGTTCGGCCAAGAGACTTATATCATGATAGGTGTATCATTAATGGACCATTTGGGGGTCTATTGGATGTATATAGTAAGTTTATTAACCATATAATATAAAAATACAAAGAGACATTGTAAAAGTGAAACTAATTAACTAAGAGTTAATACTTAAAGATAAGGTTAATATAATGACCCAAACCTGTCTAAATTCTATTTGTTTAGTGGTTTTAGACCCATCTACACCTTAACCTTTGAATAATCCACTTTGGAGCCATTAGAAACCGAATATGAATTTATTATAAAATAATATTTCTAGCTTTTCCAAAGGTGCCCCTCACCCCTCTTATAAATGGACACTCCCCCTTCTCATTAATTCACACCATAAAATCCATTTGATTCGTCCAACCCCTAACCAAATACTCTCTCAAAATCCCTCAATACAACTTAGAGGCCTAATTTGGATCAGAAATCCAACCTAAGGATCCCTTTTGATCAAATCAAAATGAAGAACCCGAAGAAGAGGTAATGTTTTCACCACCCTTTTTCAAATTCATTTCTTCTTCAACTTCTTCTTTCTTTGTTATTATCGTTCTAAAATAATTAATCCAGTATATCTTATATATTGTAATATTATTATAAATATGGTACAACCATATTCATTATTCTCTCCATCCTTTGAATGATATGTCACCATACGTGCGTACATACGGCTTACCGTCTCCACATCATGGTGTAATTGTTATTCAATATATTATTATTTGGATGTGTATAATAATGATGTGTAATTCATGTAAATAATAAATATAACATGATAATGATTCTGTATATAAGATATATCATCCAATTAAATATTATTATAATATCAAAAGAATGATATTGTCTCTCATGCGTACGTATGGACTACCATCCCAACGAACGCGATGAGATTCATTCTCCATCATATCCATTCAAGTATAATTATCATTTGATGATTTAAAAATAATTTTTAAGGACTTAATATCATTCTGGATATGAATAAGATACAACCTATCTATGACAAACATGGATTATGTAACAAAAAATATAAAATAAAACGAGTAAGTTAACAACTGAAACGACGATAATACTATGATATTATTAACAAAGCAATGTTAAAAGATCATATAGGATAACATAATAATGTATATGATTATTGTATAATTTAATAAAAAATATTTCACCATTATACAAGAGGTTAACGTACCCCCAACCAAGGAAAAGTACAAGGTAAGGGTTATTTCACAATCTTATCATTATCCGAGGTTGTTTATTCATAATTATCTACTGGGACCTCTTTATCATCCACATCCATGTCTCTTGAAAGTGTATTTAAAAACATTCTTACTATTTTATAGAATATAGGTTAATGTCATTTATACCCTTGCTTGACTTTTTATAAGAAGTTTATAAAGGAATCCTTCCGTCATTTTCCAAACAAGGTCCTTTTTAACCTTTTCGACAGAATTAAGGTAAGAATATTTTTTTAACTTATACGGTGGGTGCAGCTATTTTCTGCCATTATAAAATTTTCAAAGCTTCCCTTACAAGATTATAAGGATATTTTCAAATTAAATGTTTTATTTTATAATTATGTGACTTTTAAATGATTTCAAAATGAATATTTTAAGAATTTCTGAAAGGTAATCTTTATCAATATCATAATTTTAAATGTTTTAAAGATTTATCTTTCTAAATATTTTTAATTAATGTCCATGTTTTCAAAATGATTTTAAGGATTTATTTATATGGACATGAATGTTTTGAAATGATATTTCTTTTAAAAAGTTTTGAAGTGGTATGGGACACTTTGATTCAAAAATCTCTTTTAAATTACTTCCTTAATAAATGCGTGACTTTTAAATGATTTCAAAAAAAGAGATATTTCTCTCAAATAGTTTTGATTTCATCTATGTCAACATCCTTTGTTGGATTTTAAGTTTATTTGAAGTTGATTTATTATGATATAAAACTTCTATATTGTTCTGAAGTTTTTGTGATGTGTTTGACTGTGGATGTGTTATTCTTACACCATTTGTGGTTTATGGATGAAGTATTTACATTTCGTATACTAGTTTTAATACGAATGTTTATCTTATGTTTGAACCTTTTCATATGGGAATGCATTGGACTTAATATGTGATGGGTGGAGCCCGCTATAGCTCCTCGATGCATTGGTAGGTCTCATGAGACAAACTAGTGTCTTGACACAAGGCCTTGGAAAAATCTTATTTGTAGTCTTGGCACGAGGCCATGGCTATGTGGTTATGATAGTCTGGCATTATGCATTCCATCATTATTAAAGTGGTTATCGATATTTCATGTGATTATTCGATTAGTAGAATATCCATGTGAATAAGTAAATGGAATTATTTCATTTTATTTTTTCCATACTATGTTGAAGTTCAAGTTTAAAAGTCTTTTGTTTTAGTTATACATTGCCTTAAATATTTATTCTTATTTATGAATGTTTCCGCTATATTGTTATCCTTACTGGGCATTTGAGCTCCCCCCTTTTCTATGTTTTATTTTTCCTGGATGTGAGGAAGTAAATTATGAATGACCTGCAGGGATAGTATGAGGGGATAAGAGTGTAGACTATGGAGACTATATCGTTGTAGTTTTCATTTTTATGATGTAATGTATTACTTTATGAATATAACTGGTGTTTCCAGGGCTACTAAACTAATCAGTCTTTCGAGATTTGATATTTCTTGTGATCATGCCAATGTTATGTAATAATTCACCGACTCTAGGTAATTGGGGTCAGGGCGTTACAGTATTTATAATCGAGTTTATCTTATGTATAACCCTATATTAAAAATGTTTTAGTAATTAAACTTTTATTTTAACTCTTTTAACTCTTCTTTGAATTAAATAATAATAAATGTCTTAATCAAATCCAAGTGGACCTAAATGATAATATTTTATTCCTAAGGTTTTTTTCGTCGAGATATACTTGTCCAATAGAATTAGGACATGTGTTAGGGTAATATTAATATCATTTTTACCCTTAATTACCCTATTTACTTTTTACCGTGGTAAATAAAAGTAAAAAGTTACTATTCACCAAAAATTATTTTTATCTTATTGAACCACATTTTACTCCTTTATATTAACCGTGTCTCTCAGATTTTCAAAATTCCCCTCACAGAAGCGGGAAAATTATGTTTTATGTGAATTCCCAAATTCTCCTAGGAGGTGGGTAAAAGACGGTGAAAATTTCAATAAAATTTTTATATATCTAAAATTATTCTAAACTAAATCCAATGAATTAAATTGAACTTATATAGGTATTATTTATCTATTTTGAACGTAATTAAATTAAAATAAAATAAATAATTATTTAAATAAAAATTCGTTTTTAAACAATAACTCAGTGTTTTTTCACTATTCATAAAAAATTGAAAGTTTTCAGAGAAATACCAAAAAATACCACTAGGCTAATTTCGATATTCCGAATCCAAAAATGAAGTCCATTTTGAATGATAAAATTTATAAAATTTCAAAAAGTGGGTATTAATATTCATAATGGCTAGTTTGATTGGTTGTGGTGTGTGTTAGAACTCGAAGTTGCGTACAACACACGCTACTGTATTACTCAAAGAGAAGCGTACCGTGGAAGCTTGGGGTGTTATAGGTTTTGGGATGAAGACTATAATTGAGGTTATCCACTCAATATGGTATTAATTTCCCTCTATAAATATCCAAATTTGTGGGATAATAATAACTAATAAAATCAATAGAAATAAAATTCAGGACATACTTTAATGAAATTCCTAAAATGTCACCCAATATATCCAATTGAAAAAACAAACTCAATAATAGAAACCCCATCTCCCAAAATCCACTCCCACTTATATAATTAACCTCAGCTTCTGAAACAATACTATTCCAATTTTCATTTAAATGTCTTTAAAAACTCAAGAAACACTTTATAAGGGTGAGAATACTCTAGTACTCAAAATCATCATATTTTATAAGCCACAAAATATCAATGAGTAATCAATTTTCTAATGAAAAATATGCGTGGAAACAATAAGTATGTCAAATTTGATAAATATAAATATATAAAACCAAACATATAAAAATATAAAACACCCACCAAATTCATAGGAATTACCTGAAATTACTATGAAATGTGGTATTATGTGAATCATAGGTAAAAATATGAAAATTTTCAATCATTATAATATGAGAGATAACCCACATATCGAATAACAAATAATAAATTTTTTCCAACCATCCTGAAACCATCCCATTTCCATTATAATATTTCGATAAAATATTAATAAAAAACAATAAGAATTTTATTATTAAAAGATAGAGGTATGAAAGTATCATTCCATAAACTTGTACCTATAAACATGAGACCTTAAATATAAAACGATTCCCTATCCATTAGGTGTTCCCATCACTAATTTATTAATTATTTAGGGATCAATAATCACCCTCATCACCAAATTTTCACCCTGCACACAATACAACAATGTCATCCTAACCCCATTTTCATAACTATTACCACGTCATTTCCATGACATGAACACTAGAGCTCTATCCACTTATTTAATACAGTATTAGATCATGGATTCCGTGAATGACATGACAATCATAAGATTTTTTTTATCAATTTACAATATCATACCACGAAAAACAATATTCCCCATCATGATAGTATAATGGAATGATAAACAATAATAATCACAATCATACATAAGCAACATGTGATCTATAAAGTGGAAAATCATTCAACATAGTTCAATATGTAATTATTATAATATTTATGTATGTTCATTCATAAATCAAGAATTTAATCTATAATTAAATATAGTTTGTCCATATAAAATTAATTTTCCCATTTAAACTTTATATATTCCCAACTATAACCCATCATCAAATAAATTCTAACCTATTAAGATCCTATACTTCATTATTATAATCATTTCATTAACATAAACATATCACAAAGTGAATTAGTCTAGGAATTCATTAATTTTCAACATATAATCCATAATAAGTTTTTTTTAGTATTCCAATATATAACCTTCTCTAATATTTCACTTATTCAAGGTCACAAAACACATATTTTTCATTATTAATAGACTAATTTCGGCACGAAACAATGTCTTGTAACACATAAAATATAACCCATATATGAATATAATCTAATAGATAGTTTTTAAACTGATAATGATGCCACAATATGTCCCAATTCAAAACTAACATGTAAGGAATTCATATATAATTACAATACATAAAAAATTCCATTCCCACCACATACCTCTGTATAGCATAAGCTTAGAAACCAAGTGGATGCTCGATTAATCGATCATACCGAACTTATCCCCTTTTTTTGATGTAATCCCAATCATATAATATACTAGAATCACTCTAATTAATTTTAAACTTACAAGGAAAAAATCTTTTCTGAAGAAAGACACAATGATCCTCATACCATCTTTTAGGTTACCACTAACTCCTAAAAATCTTATAATAATAAAAAAACAAAACTATTCCCCTATAGATCTCTAATTGGATAATAAAATTCATGTAGATAATAACATGGAAAAGCAACCAAAACTACCCAACACTATGAGTGTATGAAGAAAAAATATTATAGAACCCTTTATAATGTAACTCATATGTTACCGCATACCTAATTACTAAAATATCATGGTTTTTATATCCTTTAAACTATGAAACTTGACTATTTGTCAAAAAAAATTAATTCAATATTTTCAGGCTCATTCTCATCTATTAATTTCACTTATACTTCATCACAATTTACCATTTCATGAAACAACATTTAACAATATAAATTAGTAGCAGTATTCTATAAAAGTATATATAGGATATACAACCATATTAAATTTCCATTCAAGGTTTTATAAACTATTTCATGTTTTATATCATTATATTTAACAATATAACATATTTTAGCATGAATTTAATAGTGACACTTAAAAGGCCAAATGTTATTACCCATACCAATAGGATGAACATTTATTTTCAAAATACTACCTGATTGGAACTCCACATATTAGAATATATATCGTATGTTACTATATGGATGGGTATCCTTTTGTAATTTTTCTTGGTGTTTGTTTGAGTGGGAAAAATCATACTAGAAAATGTGTGTTGGTCTATGGGGTTAATCATTAGTGTGATAAGTGACCCTGGTTGGTGGTAGAAGGCATTGTTATTGGAATAGAACCTTGATATTACGGGAGATCCTTAGGTTTATATGACTATGTTCATATCCTATGATGGTTGGTTCATGATTAATGTTATCAGAACCAGTACCTAGCTAAATGTGCACCTCCAATTTATATAATTGGGGGTGGGGTCAAAAATAAGTAATTTTTTCATTAATGGTTGATAGGTAGTGTGAAACCCCACTAAAAGTGATACAGAAAAGGATAAATGACACATACCATGAAACAAATGTGTACATATATATTCAAGAGACTTCTAGTTTAGAAAGGTTCAATTTATTGATAATGGGATGGTAGTCACATTGGACCTTGTGTTCTGTCTTGTTTCCCAGTCACTGATGGTTAAGCCATTAGATGTTGTATTACCCATGAGACCTATGTTTGAGGTTTGATCACAAGGTGTGTGTGAGTATGGTTGTTGGAGACCCAAGGAGTCTAATAACTAGGTTCATATCCAGGGGTGGGAAGGCTAAAAAATTGGTCTTAGATCCTGTACCAATCCAATGTACAGTGTAACTATATATTTCTAATGAGTGGGGTCCAAAATGATGTTTTTGTTTTATAAATGGGTGTGAGGGTTACACCCCTAGAAAACTAATACATAAAAATTATTAATTTTATTACCCAAGTACATATGTTTTACCATTATTTTTGGGATATTACAAGATTATAACTATGTACTTAATATTAATTGGCATGTAGTAGTTTCAATATAAATAATGTAACATCCCTAATTTAATGTACTTTACATGTTTTGGTATTTTAAATTTATATAAATCATGGGATCTATTTTCAGGGATTCTGGTAATTAATGGGATGTTTTTGAAGTAATTATAAAGGTTCATAGTTTCTAAATAGTTAGTAGAAACCATGAACCAAATCCTAGACACTATGAAATTGAGTTGGAAAGTCACAACATTGGTGCGTGGAGGTACATGGTTTGGCCAATCAATGGAAGTGCCTAGGAAAAACCGCATGATTGGTGATAGTGGGATAAAAATGGTCGATACAGGGTTAAACCACCCATATAATCCACCCATTCAAGGTATTATTCAATATATAGTAGCACCACATGGTTATAACATGTTTTTCCAAACCATGTGGCCAAACCTTTTAGATCTCTTGATTTTTACAGTATCACAATAAATATAAAAAATATTGGGAAATCCATTCATCTTAACAATGAGACATTTAATTAATACCCTATAAATTTTGGTTCTAATTCATATTCTGTATCATATGCATGATTATTATATTATTTTTCTATGTTCATTAAATCCTCCTCCTTCATTGGATCCCATATAAATCCACTTTAATTCAATGTGAACATGGATTGAATAAATGAAAATTATATATCCAAAATCATTGTAATTTTATTTTAATTATTAAATATACTTCAATCCATTCTAAAGGATCCATAGATCTAATCCTTTATGGATATATATATGCTCTATGATATTAATTATCATGAAATAGTTTTTGTATCTACTGAAGTTATGGTTTTATGATATTGAATCTATATGTTCTAAGTACTTTTATTTATTTACACCATTCTTTGAGAGATAGTTGGCATCCATATGATCTATAATATTCAATAACATGATATAATAGTTTATCATAATAGGTTTCAAAGGTTTTTATATTGAAACATTTTGTGATTTTTAGAAGTAATCCTGTTCTCTATTAAGTTTGGAAAAAATGGAACAGAATTACATGGATTTGAAAAACGACCTTTTGTTATTATTTTAAAAGTATTATTTCAAAATTATTTTATATATATGATTCATGAAATTTATTTTATGAAATTATTTTGAAGTAATTATTATTTTATATGAAATATATTTTCATTACATTTGAAATTAATTTGTTTGAAAGTTGTAAAATTGTACAATTATTTTCAGATGTTCCACCATCATGATTGGATGTTTTATAGTCATGGAGTACCACTATAAATGGTAACCACAAGAACAATTTTATGGTTGTGTTTATAAGGCTGGGTTTTTCTGAACATGTAAATAACTATTCTAAATAAGAACGGATGAAAATAATCATGTTATGGTTTGCTAATTTTGGTTTCCCTTATTTGTTTATATAAATTATAAGACTATTTTCAACCATTTTTATCAAATGTGTTAACTTGTTCTTTTCCAAGTGTTGTGTGTTGGAATGCACCTAGGTAATACCTATGGATTTTATACATAACCCTTACATAGAATCATCAATGTGTTTTTTATGTCATATATCAATATATAGATATGTGATAGGTGTATTATTTATATAATGATTAACCTTGATATCATGGCCATGGTGGTTGGTGCTGGAGCATAGAATAGAATTGGTGGTTTCAGGATCATTCAATTTGATTTTATTTAGTCTTATTGTCTTTAATTTTTTTCATTTGGTCATTATTTTTCCTTTATCAATCTAATATTTTTATTCTATTGGTATTTTATATGTTTGGTAATCATTTTAGTCATAAATCCTAGAGGATGAATTTATGATTATATTTTATATTGTCAGTTGGTTTAATTGTTAAAATGAAAATAACCCCCTAACATGTTCCTAGTCCCATTTCATTTATTTCCAACTTCTGGTGTCTTAGGGATTCCGCCAAAGGATAGGTTGACTCCATCTCTTCCCAAGCCAATGATTTTGGGTAGTATTTTAAAAATGGATCAGTGAATGTTGGTACATCTATAATTTGTGTTGGTACTAAGGATATATGATTTTGGGGACTATAAATAGATACCTTAAAAAATATATAAACATTTTATGATTGTTTTCATGACACTAGGAAGTTATGGGTATAATAGTTTTTTAAATTAAAATCTAGGTGCAGTCATATTATCATCTTGGGTTTATCTGGTGAGTTTTTTATAGCATAAATTATTGGTTACACTTTACACTATTGTTGAATGGAATATTAAGAGTATAATGATATATGGTAATAGGTAAAATGGAAAATCATATTAATAAATAGTTTTAATTATTAATGATTACAAATATTTATATTTTTTAAAAAATAATCTTCTAGTGAATGGGTACTAAATGGAGTTTTGTTTTAGTTATTGGGATATTGGCTCCACACACACATCATAACAATAATCAAGAACGAGCTTCCAAAACTATTGTTGTACCTAATCCATAGGTGAATCAACATCTAGTTAAAATGATTATTCAAGATTTTTAATACATATATAGTGGAAATATGGTATATGGACATAGATATGTGGACTACAAAATTAAATTTAAAAAATATAATACGGACATATTCCAGGGGTATTAGAAGCTATAAAAAGAAGATTTGTGGTTGAATATGATGAAATGAATCATTGAAATTTTGGGAACACCGACAGAGCTTAATGTTAATATAGAAATTATATTCCTGAAGATCTTTAAAAAAAAATATTAGGATTTATTTTTTCAAGATAAAATATAAAAGTTAATTACATAGGTTTATTTTTCATAGTTTTTCGAAAAAATATCTAGCCTCAAACGTTCATATCCACAAGAACAACTGATTTCTTCCACATGATCTTGTAGAATCTATTTGTAACATAGTATAAAGATAATTTTATGAATTCATTAATCATTTTCCTAGAAATTATTTTTATTGTTTCCTTGAAGGAACACATCATTGACTTTGGGATATGAATTGGGATCCTCTCTATGATATACTTTTGTTATATTATAGACATTATAAAGATTGTAAATAGATATAATTGGGTGTAAAGAGATATTTATGGAAATTTAGATTGAGGGAGTATGTTTACCTCCATATGAATAGTTGGTAAATCAAACACAAGGACTAAGTAGAAGAGGGTATCCTATATCCATGGTGGTGGAGTATCTCAAAATACTACCATAGGATCAATTAAAATCTATCCTAGAACAAATCTAAATTAACTATTCTCAATGGGGATCTACTTCCCATATGAAGCGAGACTATATGACGCCTCCTTGAGTAGGTCACATTTATAATCATATGAGAAAACATAATTATTATTTTCATCATGGTATGATTTCTAGTTTAGGAGACCATCTCATGTTTCTTAAACATATTATAATTCGATGGGGGTGATCTCACCCAAATAAATCTCCATTGAAAAACTGAGAATGTCAGTGTTTCACATCTTGTGATGGAATTACATACCCATTTAATGGATTTTGAGAAAAAAATTCTTGTTGAGTTAAATAATTGGTATTATTTTTTGGAAATGTCTCACATTATTTAGTATTGCTTTCCTTTGAATATATTGTTCACATCAGAAGTAGATATTTTCCAATAATATTTGAATTGTCTTCTGAATTTTTTCAAAAAAATGTATAGGTTTCCTCCTAAAAGAGAAGGGGAGAATATAAATGATCTCTTACAAGGGACCATTCCAACATCAATTCATTATTATATGGTGGAAAAAATAGAATTGTTGGAATTAAAATTCAAGTATATTGATTTTGAAATCAAAGGCTTCATTAGACTGAGTAGGTCCTCAATATTAGGACTAGTTATTTTTGTAAACTAGGTGGATGAAACTATTATAATTTTTTTTGGATTATCAAATTCTTAATAGAGTAATGAAATATAATTGATATCCACTATCATGAATTAACTGTTTATTTGATCAATTGAGGGAGCCCAAAGGTTTTCTAAAATTCAATTATTATCAAGGTGTCAACAACATCATGTGAAAAAATTAGATATTCTAAAAACAATTATGGATTTGTGTTGAAATTTAAGAATATGTGGATATTCCCTTTTGTCTTAAAAATACACCAAGCAAAATTATGGCATTGATGAATCAAATATCTCAAAGATATATTGATTCTTTTTAGTGGTGTTCTATAGTGATATTCAATTTTATTCTCGGTATAAAGTAGAACATGAATAAACATTGTATATTTTATTGGGTATCCTATAGGGAAATCAACATTATGTAATGTTTTCAATGTTTTTTTAGATATACTAAATACATTTACTTAGATGTTCCATGTCTGAAAATGTTTTTTACATATATCTTTAAAACATAGAAACTATAATATCTGGAAAACCAATGAAAAATGAGTTTGAGATATATAGTTTCCATTACTTATTAGGATAATACTGACACTTATTTCATGATCTTTCACAACTTCCATCACTGATGACTATTTTTACAAGAAATGGGAATCCATTATAGTAGATTAATTAGTTACCTGAATCTTTACTAGAGCATAAGGATTGATATACATCATAAATGATCCTTAGGTTTCCATATTCAGGAAAGGGTAATATGGTCTAATCAGATGCATTGGACATGGTGTTTTGTTCTATTCTCATGAGGGGATAAAATATTTTTTCTTATGGATCATAAATATTATGGATTCATGAAATTAATTACACCACGCATGATTGAAAATTTTCTACTATAGTTCATTCCTTAAAATCTAACCATTTCATCAATTTTTTGATAAATTTATAGGGTTTATGAATCATAAGATCTTGAGACATATTTCTAATAATGGTATTAGAATATATGGAAACACATATGGATGAAATTCATATAAATGCTTGTCTTTGACATGATGTATAGATTGGGAAAATAAAACTCTTTATCTGATGTATTCATTAGGAATTCATATAATTTTATGTTTAAAGGGGCTTTAAATAAGTGGAATCAATGTATGTTATAGATAACATGCATCCTGATTTTTCTATGCATGGGGATGTTATTTTTTTCATTCATGTTTCCCTAATTCATGATTTGATATAGAATGTTTTACATTTGTAGACATCATATCTTGAATTGATAACCATGAGTTACAAAATAAATGGTAGGGAGACCATTGGGTTATAAAATCTAGAAAATTTATTTATGACATATTTTAAAGATCATACTATGGATCCTCCAACCTATCAAGAAAAACAAAATTGATCATACCACCATTTATGACGGGGTTTTCATTAGATAATCTCAAATTTTTATACTGGGATAACATCAATGTTTTATAGTGATGCATAAAAAAGTATAATATATTTTTTCCTCAAAATTCATTAGTTTTCCAATAACCATGGAAAATAACCAATGCCTAGATGATATATTGTACACATTACTGATTCCCATGTGAAAAATTGATATTATATATATTGATTTTGTCATAGTTCTACCAAAAAAAATTGGGAATCATGATGTCATATGGGTGATTGTGGTCCTATAATCATAGTTGGATCAGTCCATCACTCTACCTAAAAATAATATGGTGGTAGAACTTTAAAATATCGGTATTCAGGGTGTTTTAAATAGGCATGGAATCCATGTTTTTATTTTTCTTGAATAGGACCCAACATTTATATCCCAATTTTGGAAATACATATAGTATGTCCCTAGAACTATGCTTAACATTATTTCATATTATCATCCTCAAAGGGATGTATAATCCATATAAATGATTGAAATGTTGGAATACATGATTAGACCTAGTGTGGTGGCTTTTAGAGTCTTATGGGAGGAACATATATTATTATTATAGTTCTTTTATAGTATAAATTATCATGATTTCATACATATGTATCTATTTTAATAATTTTACAACCACCTTATTATTATCAACCTTACTAGGTAGAAATAGCTGGAAGTTTACTTATTGGTCCTAGCCATGTACAAGAAACAACCATGAGAACTGAAATGGTCCAAAAATGCATTTAAATTTATCAGAGTCATCAAAAATTTTCTGTGTATGATTGTTGATGAAGATTATAATTCAAGATGGATTAATAGGTTTTCATGATAATATGTTCAAAATAGGGAAGCAACATGTTATAAAAAATAAATGCTGATTCCATGGTACATTGGACCATTTGAGATACATGAATGGGTGGTTAGATGTGACTTATCAGTTGGATTTAAGAGTAATGTAGATTTCAATTCATAATGTGTTTCATGTATCTCAATTAAAGATTCACAGAACCAATGCAGAACATGTGATTCAATGATACAATGGTAATAATAAATCACATTCTATATTGATTTATGTGGAAATACTAATTAGGGGCAGGAAAGAAAATCTATTACAAGGAAATAATCATTTTTTATGTGGTTTTCGGAATCATTGATAAATTCAAGAAAATTCATGGGGGAATTAAATGATATTTCAGAATAGTGTCTCAATATCTTGAAACCCCTCCAGTTTTCCACTTAAGAAATATGGAAAGACAATATGTGGGAATATTATTACAGATCCATTTTCATGTACATTTCCCTTATTTTAGGTATTTAGCATTCTATAATCCTTGTGTTGTGTTTATAGAGTTTATAGGATATTTTTGATCTTTTAAATGTTTTTGGTTGTAAACAGTATGAAAATGGTAAGAAGAGACCATGCACCTCCTATAAGAATCTATGAAAGTATATAGGGGAATAACTATGTAGTTTCATGGTTGGTGCACATATTGGACAAACCATGTGAGTTCCTGAGGGAATAAATGTGTTAAGAAAATGTGGGAGACAAACCATTAGTTCATGGTATGTAATAATATGTGATCCAACATTGTGAGGTTTTAGACTTGATTTAGAATAACTGCATGGTTTCCTCATAGATTTCCAAACTATATGGACAAAAGATTCTGCTCTGTGGATCATTTCCTATAGCACAAATTTTTTTTCTATAGTTTGACAAATTTTGTGAAATAACCATTAATTATGAAATTAATACTATAAATAATGATTTCATAATTAAGATTATGTGTAATAATCCTCAATAGAATCCTATAATTCTAGGGTAACAAATTCTTATGCACCTCTAGGATCCTATAGTTATCATTTATGATCTAGAAGAATTCATAGGATGGATAAAAGTGCGTTGGAGATCCTTAATCATTAATATGTTCTTTTTTGTCCATTTTATTCTTAGATCCAATCTCTTTATTTATCTCAATGGGATAGATTTATTCCATTATGTAGACATATATGTTCTTGTATGCGATTCATGATGATATATTATTTGGGTCTATGATATAGAAGGTGTTGTGGGACCATAGCTAACATTCTGAAGTTTTATTATTCATTTTTTTCTATTTGTTTAATGGTAGGTGTATTCTTTCTAGAATCCAATGTTCTAGAACATGATTTATTAGTTATATTTCAATGTTTTTCTTATGTTTTCTACAAAATGAGTGTTTGATTTCATGAAGTATTCCCTTTTATGGTAAATGTTTTAAAATAATTGAATTGAATTACAGTTGTTTAGTAAAACTCTTATTCTGTATAATATTGAAATAATTATTTTATAATTATTTTATGTTCTTTGAGAAAATAATTTTTTTGATGAAAATATTTGAAAGGAAAAATTGTTTTATATTCATCGTATTAGCATATAAGTTATCATTAATGGGTTGGAATGTGTTCAAGGTTGATGGGTATGATGAGAAGTGACACTATCATTGTTGGTTTGGTTATGGTATTATAATACCACCATCAATGGTAACAACACACTTGAGTGTATAGTTGTGTGGATATGGATGGGTGTGTGTCTGAACATGGAAAAGTGTATTTCAAAAATTAATATATAGAATTAATATTTTTATGGTTTTCTCAAATTCGTTTCACGTATTGTATAATATAAATTGTTTAAATTCTTCTAAATTGTATTATTTAACATTTTATAAATGGTTCTTCTCATAGTGTTCTGTGTTGGTCAGTCATTGGGGAATGCCTACTATGTTTATACTCAAACCTTGATTTGAAAGGTTGGTGATTTTTCAAATGGAATATACCAAGATAGTTTAAAGGGAAAGATGCCTTAATTATATAGTGAAACACATTGATATTTTGGAATTTTAAGGTGGTGTTGGAGATCATAACTAGTGCAAGTGGTTTTGGGAGTTTATGATTTCATATTATTGAGTCTTATTGTCTTTTAATTTTTATAGTTTGTAATTATTTTTCATTTTAATGAAAATATTATAGTTCCATTGGATTTTCATATGGATCGTTCTTCTTACACATATCCATCATAAAGGGGTATTGGATATGTGTAAATATATATATATATATATATATATATATATTATATTGTGTTGTTATTTTATCTATAAAGGGACAATAATCTCCCAATTTCATCAAAATACCTTAAAATATATTTCTAGCCATTATGTCATGGGTATTTCATTTATGGTCAGTGTCTCTTTATCTTCAATTAGGAAAATGAGAAAGTGTGGGATATTTAAAATAATATTAGTCTCTATTTTTAATCTATGTCTCAGGATGGTAGAAATGGTATAGAAATGCCAAAAAATGAAATTTAAAACATGGAAATGAGTATCTAAACTATTTATATTGATCATTAATATACTATGGTATTATTAATATAAAAGTGTTTCAAGATCATTCTATGTGTGTTCACCACTATGTCATGTGTTTTTACGATGAGTGTTTCAAAACATGAATTGTGGTGATACTTACCACATGGAAAGCATTAAATATTTTGAGACTAATTATATATTAAAATATAGAGAATGGATAATTTTTGAAATTAATGGTTGTAAATTTTATTTATAATAATTATTTTGATTTTTCTAAATCTTTGGTTGATAGTGAATAATAACTAAAGAATGTTTTTCTACTTATAAACATAATGGTAGGATGTTTTCATCATGAGAATCATCAAGAACATGATTCTAAAAATATGGATGCACCTAAGCCACATATGAACTAACAAATTATCCATTTAATTTTTCAATATTTTCATATCACAGAAATAGAAAATAGGAATTAGAATCTTTTATATGTTAATCAAACAATCTTGTTTTAAAATTGGATTCCATCCAAATTTTGGGGGTATTGTAAGTCATAAAAATTAGAGGTGTGGTTGAATAGGGTAAACTAAATATTTTAATTATTAGAAAAATATAAAGATATGAATCCTAACCATAAATATTATATAGTGGATGTTCTTGGACGCCAACAGTGGGATTTAGCTATTTTTTAAAATTATAATAAGGCATCACATGGGAGGATTTAAAAATTATTAAACAAAAAAAATCTAACCACACACATTCAAAATAAAAAATTCATCTTTTTTATTTAGCCCGAAACAAGAGAATCATTCTATCAAAGAGAACGATGATAAGTTTGTGAATTTCATATTCTTTTCCCCAGAAGTTGTTTCATGTGCATCCTTTGAGGAACACATCATTGAGTAGGGGTTGTGACTAGATTCTATATATTATAGCTATTTATTTTTATTATAGACAATATAGAGATGGAAAATATATTAAATGTGGAGTAAAGGGATTTTTTAGAAATCTAGATTGGGGATGTCTATTTATCATAAAATTAATACGAGGGATCTCATATGTTAGGACTATGTGGAAGGGTCCCCTATGTCCAAGGTGGTGTAGTGTCTTAGAATCAAACCACCATATTAGACAATTTCTATGATACACCAAATATAAAAATTTCATGTTTCAAATGTTCCTCTACATATAATAATAAGAGAGACTATATTCAACCACCATGAGCATGTCACAAATTTAATAAGATGGGAAATCATTAGTATTATTTTCATAGCACTCTAATTTCTATTTTGGGAGATACAACTCATGTGGCTCAAACATCAAATGATATTATGGGGTTATCTCACCATAATAATTCTCATATATTAAACTAAGAAATTAAAGGTGCTTTAAAAAACAACATTAACCCTTAGTTTATGAATCCTCAATAATAAATCAAGGAATATAGTGTAGTTATTAAAAATATTTATTTTGATGAGAAGATGATTATGGATGACTAATATAAACCTTCTATGATGTGAGAGACAAATGTTTTGTTTTCTACCCTTTGAAATCCATCTATGATACAAGGCTTTATATCTATTTTATCCCTTCCCATGTGGTGGATCAGATGGGTTTTTAGGTATAAATAATGAATTATATTTTAGAACTCAAAATACCTATAGGGTAATGGGTTTTTTGATATTTTATATGTGCACCATATTCAATGACAATCGTACGAAATAATGTTATTCTGAATTTTTTTTAATCTTGTGAATTATATCTATAGCCATATTTTGGAAATGTATGTGGTTATAATCGATAAATTTCTATATTTTCTATTATTATCGATAGGTTAGTTTCACATCAATCAATGTAATTAGGATTCCCTTTAAAGGAGATTGAGTTTTTAAATCATGTAGAGAAGATCATTTTATATCAATGGCTAGGACTATATCATACAAGTTAGTAGATGTTAACATGGTATTTTTTCATGAGGAAACAAATATTTATTTTCTATCCATCATTGAACCATTTACAGCTGTTTTTATTAAAAACTTATCTCGGTTACCACTAAAAAGAGAAGTGGAGTCTGTGGATTATCTACTACTATGGACCAGTCCTGTAACACCTAAATTTTTTATGATATATTTTCATTAAATAATTTTAATTATTCAATATATTTCATTGAATGTTATCATGAGATTAAATGATCCACGAGACATCCTTAGTATAAAATTTCTATTTTAAACTAGTTGTTAGGTTAGATGAGAAAAATATAACTAACTTATGTAATATATGGTGAAGTTATTCACTAGAAATTATTTATTAATAATTTAATTCAATTTTTTATCTTTATTTTTTAAAATATAAATTTATTGAATTATAATTAGTAAATGAAACTAATTAAATATTTTAATTTTATACATAATAATAATTTTTGATATTGTTTCATCATGATTTGTATCATACTAGGGAAAACAAAATGGTCTGATAGATGACTACAAATTTCATTTTATTAGAGTTTGAAATCGTTTTTACCATTTTATTTCAGCCCGATTCATGTTTTGGACCTTTTTGATGAGTAATATGGTCGTATCGAGACTAGAAAGTCTGTCCTTTTTATATTGCGATCAGAGTTACAATGATGAATGATCCTGGTTAGTGATTGTAGGCGGTTGAGTGTTTGTGAAATCAGCCCATGTCATGTACGATGTACATGGATAGTCTTTGATGGGTTTATCTGTGAATCTAGAAACACCCAATTTTCAATTTATCCAGGATTCATGGACCTACGTTCTATATATAGGCACTCATTGGATAATTCTACCAAAGAAACTTGAGGAATCCATTGGTCGAGCGTATGGGAGGTTAGGCTCATCACACCCTTTGTAAGGAATTATTTCCTTACCCAAGACTCTCTTATAGATTTATTCAATGTTCATATGTTCTTGAATCCTTGGTTCTTCCCCAAGAATTTGTTTGCAGATTACCCCAAGGTGACAAGATCAATCATAAATATGCATGGATCCAGAATCATCTGTATGTATTCAAGTTTCTCCATTGACAAAGACATATGTATGTATTATAGGTTCTTTATCAATGTTACACTTTTGTAGACACATTAATGATTATCTGGTATTTTATTGATATGATCATGAGTTAAGTTGTATGATGAGGCGCTCCCAAGTTTACCATCACCCATGGGGAATAGATATTGTGCAGATATCAAGATCAAAACCAAAATATGGACTTCCTACATATCCTCGTGAGAGGAATCATATTCCACATAGTTCGTTATGTATTGATACTTACACCTTATTGGATGCCATTTGGTGGGGTCATGATTGGGTATTATGCATGGGAGCTTCCAATTTGAGAGGAATAAGACTTTTCTTACTTCTACAGAGGATACCCTAAGGAGTGTAGGGGAATTTTATTGGGATTGAATCATATGGAGAATTTCTATTGATCTTGGTCCTTATGATGGTGTCCTATTTATCCTAGTAAGTGTATGAATCATAGTTTTCATTTTTCATTGAATTTTCTGATTATACCTAAGAGGAGGCCCATGTTTCTAGAACCATGAGAAGGAGCTCGAGTCATGATGATTTGATGGGTGGGTTAGGGATTACACCTATGAGGATTCCCATGTTTTGGGGCTATGGGGACTTCATGATGAGCACCAAACCTTAAGTCCATGTGAGTTATGCTAGGTTTGAGAAACAATTTTATGTAGAAGATCTTAATATCACATGTCCCACGACATATGCAGATAGATGGTACTGGATCCCAAAGGGATAGAGAGATTGAGGGGATTTTAATGTTCAAATTACCCCTCTCATGTTGAAATTTTGGTTAGTCATGTTTGGAAATCTATTTGGACCTATCTCATACCAAGCCTTAGATAAGAAATATAACCACCTCCCATAGAAATGTTAGGGACTTACCTAAGAGAATGTTCCCTAAAATGAGTTCTCATAATGGGGAAAAGTATTGATCTTTGTGAAATGGAAAAGTGGGATGATCCATTTTTCTTTACACTTGCCCCTCATAGAATTAAAAGGCTATGGATTACCCTTGATCCATAGAACATGGAGGTTAACATGAGTATTCCATGTTTAGGCCTTAGGTTACCATGGGAATGTAAACATAAAGCCATTCTAGGGGACCACACCCTTGTTAGGATTACCCATGTGACACTACATACCATGGGTATGTATACTCATAAGGATGCACTAATGTGCCTATTAGTTTTATCATAAGGGTTTAATGGCTTTGTAAGATGCTTTGGACTGATGATGATGGTATGGCTAGCAAAGGGGATTCATAGGATGAGATGGAAATGGAAGGGAATGATTAGGAACAGAAGGTATAAATTCCAAAGGTATCACATTTTGCATATCACTTTCTCATACAGGGTGGGGTACCCTCCGCATGGTGCGTTTCTATTTATCTGGAGTGGTCATCCCCGTACTGAGGTGGTACGTAAACTTGGATTCCATCCAAATACTAAGGTGTTACACAATCCTATATGTGGTCCACATACCATAGTGGTATAAAACCTTGTGTTCCATCTACCTACTGTGGTGGTATGTAGCGATGGAGTCCATCCATGTAGAGGTATGCTACACGGGATAGGGTTTAATCAATATAGATACGTTCTATGTAGTGTTCCAGATTAGTGAATGGTAATGTTTCATACAGTTCATGGGAATTTCATCTGTAGAGGGAGTGTTGTTCCCGATTCTCCAACTAGGATATTTGTTTTTTCATATTAATATGCCTCCATTTTTATGGTTCATAATGGTTTTATACATCCTATAAACCATTATAGATTTCTTATATCCCCGATTGTTTGTCTTTGTAGTCTTATTCCCTAAATTCCATCTTCCCCCCAAAATATGATATCTTTCTCATCTTCCTTTAGGGCCCCCTTATAAACTGTTGAGGAAGCTGTATCTATGGGTCAAATGACTATTTTTGAAGAAGTCCATTATGGAATTTCCCTGATCGAAGATGAATTAACCAACTGAGGTTTGAAGGGATGAGGTTCATGGGGATTTGGGTTGCAGTAAGCAAAATAACCCCATTGATCATTAAAACGGTGTAGTTCGTAGGATGCCACCTTACTCACCTCATTTATGAACTGATTTTGGGGGGGTGGTGTGTGGGGGCATACTTATCTGTCAAATTTTCAACAATGACACGATTTCTACATCCAAGTTTCACAGGTGGAATTTCCATACCTCTATTCCCCAAATGATGTGGTTCACAGGTGACTGGGATCATTCTTCATTTATTCTATGAATAGCTTAGTTCGCTGGACAAGACCATCTGGAATCACATTTCTCAGTCTGTACGCATATTGTTCGGTTCTCTATGAACACCATCTGTGTATAATTCTTGGAAATCAGTATGTTGATCACTTTGGTAGGTTTCCATATTTTATTTCTTCAATCTTTATTTCAAATTTTCAATTGAACATGTGACTTATTCCTTTATCAAATTTTTTGGAGTATTTACCTTCTATTTTTAGAGATTTCAGGACCCAAAAAATTCTCCCTATTAGATAGGGGTCTAATTAGGATGGATAGGAGGGCATTATAATATAGAAAGTGGTCCTCAATGGAATTGGTTCTCAGTAGAATGGTAGAACCTATGGGGGACCATGACTATATATAGGGAGGCCTAAGTCATTTTTCATTTACAATATTTCTTGGTGAAAATAGTTCCTATTTTCTCTCATCTTTCCTTTCACCTGCATACGACCTTCTTCACAGACTCCATTGACCTTAAAATATGTTTTTCCTTCTGTGAACCGACAACCTTTCACATTCAAATTCATCTGTTCACTAAATTTTTAAATCTTGAAGTGAACTTTAATTTTTGAACCTATACTTTTAATACATCACATCGTATTACCATGAAGTGAGTCTAGGTACATGGATTGACTTGCCTATGAACCATTCAGTTCATTGTCCATCGTTTCACGGGCTAGTGTCTTGTAGTGTATTATATTAAATGTCTGTTCATTTGTAATTCATTCCATGAAATGTTTCCAATGTTCATTATATTGAGCCTTGCAATAAATACTTCTTGAAGTCCTTTTAAAATTTTCTCTTTCTCCCAATCATTTTTTGGACTAACACTTTTGTATGATCTTTTTACTGAAGGATAATGGAACTTCTTCTTATCTCAATAGAATCTATCTTTCATGTTTCTGCTTTACATCTTCAGCCTCTTAGATTAAATTCCCTTTCCATTACCCAATCAATGTACTCTTATTATTTACGTCGAGGTATACGAATGGCATTATTGGGACAATTTTCCTCTAGGAGAAAACTCATAACTCCATTTACTCAAGAGAAAGTGTTCACACTTAAAGGCTCTGCATAGAACTATAATAATCATTGTCATCGTAACACCTCTTTGAGGTTGGTAATCTGAGAATACCCATCCAATGTTCATATTTTTAAATAGAATACTAATGGTTGGTGGATTTATAAATGGGACATGCAATCTAGAGGATTATTCTCTGATAAGTGGCCCTGGTAATTTTGGGTGCATCATATTTGTTTGGAGTTCCCAGGATAGTTGGAAGGAGTATACTTGTTTCAGGTATCATGGGTTTCCAAATTTTCAATCTATTCACCAGGTATGATATTTCAGGAACTGCTTATCCATTAATGTTCAAGAATCACTAACTTCCACCTATTGCACGGGGAGGTAGCTTTTAGTTTAGGGACATACATCAACTCGGAGGGCTTCCCATTCTAGGTAGCATATATGATGATATTCTTCTAGTATCCAATTCCTGAGGGAATGTCAAAAATTTATCTCTACAAGAAAGGTATTTATTGGTATTGGAAAAGGGATTACTCAATCAACCCCACTATGCCTATTCTCTTATTTCATTCGATGATTTTATTGGGATGTTCGTGCAGAAAAATGGTCCTAGTCCAAGGGTTCTCCACAGCTAGACTCACCCGACTCAACAATCAGAACAAATATCAGACTCATACTACTCCACCCTTGAGGAAGTTCTATACACCACATGGGGGTATATAATTTGTCCAAACATACCCCTCAAGCTCAGATTGGAAGAATTATTTTTTATGTTTTTTATTGCATGTCTCTTCCCCTCCCATGATGATTATATTGGTTTTAGGGCTTTCAATATGATTATGGAAGCCACATTAGAAGAGGGAAAACCATTTCAATTTTATTTTCCTACCCTCTCTAGAATCTATGAGTTTTTAAAGAAGATACATGAATGACAACCCCCATATAGACTTAGTGGACCATTTTGAATTTTTTATGGATGGATGGAAGAGTGTTTCCCATACTTTTAGTATCACTATATGATGAGGGTCTATCATTCTGACTTTCTCTAAACACTTCTCATCATTTTTGACATTGATCCCCAATCATCTAGTATTTATGATGCAATCAAACTCTTGAGTGACATTTCCCGGTTTTATTTCACACCTTACATTGTGCCCCATGGATCTGTGATGGATAACTGAAAGGGATAATTGGAATAACATTATTATGTAACTATGATCTAGGATGGATTTTTATCTTCTCTTATTTAAATGGTAATGATCTATGAACCCTGCACTCTTTATAGGGTTTCCATGAAATTTGGATACCTTCAATAGGTCTCACCTCTCTTTACTATTCTCATTAAGGGGGATTATCATCCCATGATTCTCCACCAATAGTGGCTAGCCATGTAGTGGGAGAAAGATAATGTGTAAGTACTCATTCCACTCACATTATCCTCAACATTCCTTTCATTACTGTACTCCCAATTTTTGGTAGCTTGCTACCCTGATAGGGCATTGGAAAGGCCATTTCAGTGTCCTTAGAGACCATTGGCTATTTCTGATCGTGTCCCAACTATGATAGTTGCAATATCAATTCCCCACTATATAGAGATACTATGTTCTACCCTCCATCACATCCATTTGGAATGGGTTTCACCCACAAAACCCATCCCTATGGAAATCAACATAAATCCCTTATATTTGGTCGATATGTTCTATGAACCTACGGATGATGGTTCAAGTGTGACATTACCTAGTGTTCCTAAAGTTTTTTCCTTCCCCCCTCATTTAGTCTTAGAGGATGAACCATCTATTAAGAGAGAAATTAGTCTTTCTTCGGTGACACAATATAGGGAACTTCTGTCTGCTATAATGATGCTTCTTAATTACATACCTTTTGTAGTAGAGGAGGAAAAATATTTATGTACTATTAAGAGGAATCGAGCTGTGTGAAAAAGTGAATAGTGTAAAATCTATATGCTTGCTGTGGAAAATCACCAAATGTCATTTTCTAATGATAAGTAAAAATTTTAATGACTATTTTTTGATCTAGGTTATAGAGGCTTTTATTACCAACATGTGAATCTTATTGTGTACCAAATTGTTATAACATGAGAAGATCTCACTTCTTGGAATGGAAAAATCACTCAGTTCAATTCCTATAACCACCAAGATCAATCATTATTGGATATTATAGAGGATTTGAATCATCTTGAGGCTTAATAAACTAGTTCTCATGACCCATTGATTTCCAAAATAGAGGAACCAAGTTGGTGTGAGGATCACATGGCCATAATAAAAGTAAAACATGCATAATCATGTGATAATTATGAGTTTGTCAAAATGAAAGGGTTATACCACCAGACTGTTATGAAGTGAGTATTCCCAATGGATTAAGATGATGCTTACCATAGGTCTGCTTTGGAATAGGCTCCTGATGGATCTCATCAGGCAGTTATCAACCTATTGGAAAGTGAAAGTCAGGACTCAATGTAATCCATTGGGCTTCCGTACACCATCTTTATTTGGACATCAGGGAGTGAATCCAAAGTGTGGATGTCCCCCCCCCACTCTCAATTATTTTGATAAAAAAGAAAAAAAATTATTTCTAGTGTTTCTATTTTACCATTTCCTACAATACCAATCATTTTTTATCACCTTCATTTTAAACCTTAATATCAACTAAATATTGATTCAAATCATAAGTTGGGATAAGTAAATAATAAATACATGCACTATTTTTTTATGAACTAAGGGTCTTAGAGATCTTAGTTAGACTATTACTAGGGATACATGAAACATTCTAAAAAATTTATATTTATTTCACTATTACAATAATTTTTTCTAAATCTAATTTCATGGGGGGTTAGTAGTAATAACATGACATTTTCTTAGGCTTATCTTTTAGAGTTTCTGGCCTAACAAGAATTGTGTCTTTTTTTAGTCTTTTATTTCTCTATGTTTTTCCTAAACATTATGTAGTATAGGTTTAGCGAGTAGATACTCAACTTTCATCCAGGGTTCCCATTGTGGGCTTTCACCCTAGCGAGTGTTGTGTCTCATTTCGTGGGTAGTTTAGAGTCTTGTAAACAAGATTATATTCAC
Source organism: Viscum album (assembly GCA_963277665.1). Taxonomy (NCBI): domain Eukaryota; kingdom Viridiplantae; phylum Streptophyta; class Magnoliopsida; order Santalales; family Viscaceae; genus Viscum; species Viscum album. The sequence continues at coordinate 1,607,070,073 of OY728161.1, forward strand.
TAATGTCTTAGGGTGAATGGTTTTGACAATGATTATATAGATGTCTTAGTTCAAACAACTTTGACCATGATTTTTCGGGTGAGGGACCCAATTTTAGAAATCATTAACAAAGAGTTCCCTAATAGCCTTCAGACGTGGATGAGGGATTTTTATTGACCCAATATTTTTGATTTATGGATTTTAAACATGATATAGGGAATAAAATCCATTGAAAATATAAAATAAGGAACTTCCCCTCTTAATTATGAATTTATCTTTGGTTGACATAAAATTTATGTGGGATAAATATGTAGAGCCCTCGGGGCATTGTGTGCATATTTAAGAAAAGGAATCTATAAGAAACAAAACTCCCATTTCCTAAGGCCATGAAATTTCATTTAAATTTGGATTTTTTGTTGTTTCTGAAGACCATAGTGGGTTTCCAATTGAGGGGATGATATCCCAGTGTAATATGGGCATCTATGTCAACTTTAGTTGGGAAACTGCTCCCACACAAATTTTTCTTGTGTAAAAAAGGGTTGGATCTTGATGCAGTTTATTGTCACCCAATCCAAAAATTTAGTACTTATGACTTAGTGTAGTTTTACTCTAACCCTAGGATAAAAATTCTACCATTCACAAGGTGGTCTTACTTGAAAGTCTTAATCATTTTCATGAGTAAAGGGGGGAATGGATGTAAAATTTAATCTAGGGGGTTTCTGAAACCATAGAATAAGGTGGGAGATAAATGTAGTAGGAGAATATAGAAACAGGAAAAGTCTCTCATGAAGAAAAATTTTCCAATTGTTGAAATTAAATTTTTGCAGAAATGTATACAGATCCTTTGGGGTATTATGTTTATAGTCCTCCAATTGTGTTTGCAGGACACTAACCATCCATTTTTGATAGGCCTGTATGATTATGGGGATTCAAACCAATATGGACATAGAGTGTGATATGTAGAGAGGGGATAGTGAACATTAAAAGGGGGAACTTTAGGCCAAGGTATTCCAAGAATGGGTGAGGACATGTTTTTTCAATAGGTTTTAGTAGGTTCCCTATGTAGGTCTGACCCTTGTTCAGTGAAGAATTTGATAGTTTTGTCTCCTATTTTTACCTGACATATGAAACTTAGGTGGCACTATGTATCTTATGAGGATATGACTCAAGCCAGGAGTATTTATTTTATGTCTTATCTATATGTGGATTTGGTTCACACACATGAATGGGGCCCCTTTCTTTCATGGGACCACCAATGAAGTGGGTCTCATATTAGGCTTTCGGTGTGAATTTATTTCATGCATAGGAGCATAGGGTAATTCATTAATTGGAATTTCAAGAACCTATAATGAGAATTTATTTTCAATCATGTTGATGTTTAAATGGAATGTGATTATGACATTGATATCGATGTTTTGATTAACTGGAGGATGGTCGGGATGAGGTGTTTCAACATGTCCAAGATGTGGAAAGGAAGGAAAGTATATGCTGTGGTTTTTAAGGGTCCTTAGATTAGAAGAGAAGATATGGGACATGGAAGCTGTTAAGAATATATATAGTAAAATCCTCTCTTGATGATGAATTTTTATTTGGATGGTAAGTCATTTTTTTGGAAACATATTCAGGGCCCTCAAGACAAAGTTTGCATAGTCAAACAATAGTGTTTGTAGCACACTGTGATTCCATTTTTGAAAGACTTTGAGATATATGAGGATCTAAAAACACTCAAAGTGTAGAGTTTGATGGAGTATAATACATGTCTAGACATGTTTGAAATGTCTAGGCCATACTCACCTATAGAGTTGGGAACTCTTCTACACATATTTGGATCACACACAGGGTGAGACATATTGATTTACCTATTGAAGCAGGGTCTAATTATGATGAATGGGGTGCCCTAAAATCTGTATCCTTGAATAGGTTTGGCTTTCACACAGGGATTGGGGCATCATTTCTCTATTTTGCGAACATTACAGTTTAACATCATATGGTTTTGACTTATATTCATCACAGGGAAGTGAAAACATTATCATGCATTTTCAAGTCCTGGAAAGAGGACCACTAGATTGATTTTCCCTGGTTTCATGTGGAAACCCCTACCCAAATTCCAAAGCCCTCATGAGATATTGTCAGTGTGATAAATAAGTGGGTGAAAAGATATTTACTTCACCACATACGGATGGAGGAATCAAAGAAGAGTGTATTGTATACTCAGGATGGTGTTTCACAATTTAATGTTATACAACAAGAACATATTATCATGTAGTTTAACATCATATGATTAGGATGATTACCAAAAAGATTACTTGCATCCAATGAGGATGTTTGAAAGGGAATGTTTTCTTTAATTTAGTTTTCCTGTAGTGGAAGTGAAATTTATATGCATTTCACATCTTCTTCTGGGTCATAGGGCTCATGTGTCACTACATATATCCCAACAAAGGGTTCAATCCACACACCATACCTCATAGTCCACTCCTTATACATAGTTCCAGACCAAATTAATAGGGGGGAAAAGGAATTTGTTCTTTTTGGTGTGGCGCTACCAGGGTTGAAATTATGATACCCATACACATCCTATGAGGGAAAGAATTGTGTCAATTGATAGATGACAAAAGGAAAAATCTTCTTAGGTGAGAACATTTTTGTTTCATGTATTTTAACTTCATGCAATAAGGATTTTGACAAGAAATTTTAATGTATTTTTGTAGGGTTGAACTATATAAGGAATCATGCATAAGTATGGGCTAATCAGGATGGCATATTATGGTATGCCCTAGACGTGAGCATGAGAATAAAGTATAAAAAATGATTCTAGGAACCTTTAGACATGGAGAGATGATATGAGTCTTAAAAGAAAATGGGAGTATGGAAGAAGGAAAAACATTCACTAACATGAAATTTGATTTTGGTTGAAAGGCCCTTTTTGTGGTCTATTTATGCATATCCACGAAGGCATTATTTTCATAGACAAACAACAGTGTCCTAAGGACACTATCCATCGATTTCTGATAGTTGTGGGTGATTACGAAAATATGAGATTTCCTGAGGTGTGGAGTTTGATGGATGAATAGGGGTGTTTGGGTTCAAGAGAAATAACTAGATCATGATTAGTTTTGAGGAATAAGATCATATACCAAGATCTAATTAGTATATAAGGGTAAGCATGATATTTTGACATTTTCTTGATTTTGGAGTCCATATTTAAACCCAATGCATGAATTTTCCATTCAAATGTTAGATATTGGGGGAATTTTTTTTTCCTTTCACTTAGACCTAGGAATGCCCAGGTGTCACAATGTATCTTATCATGCTGAGAATCAATCCACATGTAGTTATAGAGCTACCATAAGGTTTAACATCATGTGGCCTTGAGTCATGAATTTATCTATTCATGATTGACCTGTACTTAGGGTGGAATGTTCTCAAGGTGTATATATAATGATATGTGATCCATGAATGAATAAAAATCCCACTGAAGCAGGAATCAAGACATTCAATGATTTTGAAAATGCTCCATTCCATCTAACATATGAACAAGAAAGGGGGAATTTTAATCAGGTGGTGGATGGACAAAGACTTACGTTCAAGGTGTCTTTACATATCCTAAAGAGGCAGGAATAATTTCATCTATATTTATTGAGCTACCTTACTATTTAATGACATGGGATTAAGAATTACAAGTTTATCTGTATGAGTCTAACCTGTACGTAGGGGGAGGCATCATTTCTTGGTGGCTGGACAAGGATACAGAATCTGGGCATCACTATTTATAATGTGAGGGAATGAATCAAGCCATATGAATTTCTAAAACATGTTACCCATATCTTTTTAACCCATTTACAGGGAAGGGATAATTTTATTATTGAAGTATGGTTGGTCCAAGTTACGGGATCTGGGCATTACTACATATCCCATGGGGTAGGAATCAAGCCATATGTATTTTTAAAAGGGGAATTCATAGCATAGGTATCATCCATATATAAGGAAAATTGGAATTCTGAACCATTCTTTTCATGTGTAGAGATTTTCATAGAACTTTATTCTTCATTACTGTAGGTGAACCCTCAACACCATTCACATTTTATTGTGAGCAATTCTCGGTGTGATAAATAAAGAATAAGAGGGGTTTCTCGCATGTTGTCAGGATGAATTAAAGAATGTCACAGGTTATTGGAATCATGAAGTGTCCGAACTAGGATATAAAATTTTGGAATCTCTATATATCCCATTTATATATAGGAATCAAGATGTTTGTAGTTTTGCGAACTTCCATGCATAAGTTTTAACCATACACAAGGATGTGAAACAATTTTTTTCTTATTATCCCTACTTCTTCTGGTGGATGAATCAAGATATCATAGAAATAGGGGCATTTTTTTCTTCTTTTCAAGCATATCTGACTCATGTGCGACGAACCATGAATTGGAGCATGAAGGTCCCCATATATGTTAACATCTTGTGATCTGGATGGGGTATTCAGGTATTTTTACATCATGTGATCAAGACGGAGGTTCTATAATGTTTAGTGTTGTTCAACTATGATGAACATAACCTGACATGGATGAAAAGGGAATCTATATCTTATAGTTTAACATATTATAATTAGGACCTTTGGTCATGCATTTTAACATCATGTGGGAAGTACATTTAGCCATGCAGTTAAATGTCGTGTAGTGAGGATGATCGTGTCATGACTATGAAATGTATTTCTTCATATACCTCGCATTTGTGGGAGTTGTGATGAGATATACATCGATTTATATCATTGAATATTCTCCAATCGAGTAGACCTTATGGATTAAATATGGTCCTTCCCTTTTTGGCTCCAATTTTGGGGGCTTCTTCTCGAGTATCATTGGGGTTCTGAGGGCCAACATGATTTATCCATTAAGGAATGATTAGTGGTGAACATTTTTATTGAAGGGTTGCACAATCCAGTTTTGGTAGACATCCAAATGGTGAAAAGTGTGCAATATTTGTTCATCCAATCAATCAAGATCATCATGTCATTTTTGAGACTTATCATCTGTAGACAATTAATCACAAAAAACTATGTAGAGCAATGAAAGTTGATCATCAATGGGAAGAACTACCTATATCCCATATACTAATGAGTTAGGGGAATCTTGAGTGGTGGTTTGGGTCATGGTATGGTAATCCCATAGATCATGGTAAATCTTCTTTAACCATTATTTTTTTTTCAACCATATTTTAGATTATATTGGGTAGGGTCTTGTTGAATACCTATATCTAAATATTTTACACAACATTGTAGAAGGATTAATGTTTGGATTTGATTCCATACTCTTGATATATAATTTCGAATTCTGTAGAGTAGAAATTGTTTCCGTTTTCCACCAATACTGTATGAGGGACACCGAATTTGGCGATGACACTGGTTTTCACAAAACATACAATGCTTTTTTTCTTCAAATTCTTTATGGTGGATAACTTCTTCCCACTTTGAAAAGAAGTTGGTCATTGTGAGAATATGCATAATGTTTTTGGCTATATAGGGAGGATAAGTTCCCACTATATCCATTCCCCATATGGGAAATGGTCAGGAATACTTGCCTATGTGTAGTTACATTGGGGGTTGATGGATGAAAATAACATGAACCGGATAGGGATAGATTTTCATAATAAATTCAGAAAAATCTTGTGTCATAATAGGACAATAATACTAATGATTCTGGATATGTTGAGAGAGTTTGGATGTTGACTAATTCACTCCACAAGATTCATCATGCACTTCATTCATGAACATATCTGTCTCTTCCCCAATGATTCACATGAGGAGGATCACGTCAAGGCCTCACTTATAAATGAAACTCTGATGGTTTGTACCATAATATATTATTAAGTTGATTGTCATCCACAGATTAGTTCCCTTCCAACCCAATCTGGTGGGGGTTCTCCCTTTTAGAGTTAATTTTAAATTAGATTCATCTAACTAGAGGTATGGTCATAAGGCTCAGTGATGGGACTAATCTTGTTGATTTCCTATGACTAGGTCTGAACAAACTGTATCACCATCTGACAATGGGAAATGATGCTAATTGTTTAATCCTGATCTGAATCAACCAATGCCATGTATTCATTTTCTAATGCACTTCCCTGCATATTTTGTTACCGATTGGCATGAGTTAAGGATGGTTCAAATGGGAATTCTACTATTAGATATGGTACACGGTTCATCAAAGATATTGGATCTTATTTCTTGATAGAATTTTCACTATTGACTTTTGGATGACATGTTTCAAGTCACCATTTACCTTTAGGTGCTTGGTTTGTGCGTGAAGGTCTAGTTCTAGAACAATGATGAGAGCCTAGTACACTACTTAATTGTTTTTGTTCCATTTCTACTATAGGAAGGACTATAGAATGACCATATTTTCTGGAGACATGATTGGGAATCCAATTCCTACATTATATAATTTGGGGTCCTCCATCCTATATCCTATCGGGATTTTGGATGCACCGTCGAAATACATCACCCTTGTCTGGAAACCATCTTGAATAGAGAGAACCTAATAATCTAGTAGTTCGACATCCAATTAATTCATGTCCATTGAGGGATGCACTACCATAAAATTTGTTAACACAAGGCCATTGATGGTTTTTAGAGGCAAAAACCATATGTAAAACTATTTTAGTATAACTTACCACTATTACAAGCATCTAATCATCATCGGATGAATGATAAAATACATTAGAGGGTTTCTATTAGAGACCAGTTGTACCTTATAGTGCTATAAGTAATGAATCAATTTATGTACCGAAAATATTAGGGATAGACAACACTTCTCGATATTTGAATAAAAAATTTTAGTATCAATCATGGTTTAGCTGGGATAATAGAATCTATTCTCACTACCAATGTCATTCTTCTATGCGTGGAAGGCTCCCAATGACTTCTCTAAGGTAGTCACATAAAGGATGAGTGGTCTTCCTTTAATAGGGTCCATCACCACTAGTGGGTTCAGAAATATATTTCTTAAGGTTGTCGAATACTTCATAACATTATTCTATACATTAATGTGCTACCCTTTTTTCATTAATATAGTGAATGGAAAACACTATCCTATAATATTTTCTATGAGGCATTGAATTTAGGTAAGGTTTCCTTGATGTCCACTCAATTCTGTAAGGTTGTAAGAATGAAAAATTCCAAAAATAGATTTGTTCATACTAGGGTCAACTCTGATACTGTTATGGTATATGAAGAAGATGAGGAATTTCCATAAGGGAACACCAAAAGAACCATTTAGGGGGTTCATCTTTAGACCGTTCTATTGTACATTAATGATGATGGTTTCAATATCTTCTAGGTGAGCAGAGCACTATCACGGATTAACAACAAATCATCCATATAGAATTCAATGAACATTCCTAGGAATGGTTTGTAAATGTGATGCATGGTGCAGTGATATGTCGGGATGCCTTTTTTCAAACTGGAAGGAATTACATTACCGCAAAAAACTCTTGGGGATCCCTTAAGTTGGTGGATTCTTCATAATTTTGAACCATATGGATTTGATTATAACCTGAATAACCATCCATGAAAGAGAGATACCCATACTCATAAATTTCGTTTATTAACAATTTGGTGATAGATAATAAAAAAATTTCTTTCAAGTAATGCCAATTGAGATCCCTGATGTCAATATTGAATCTGATCTAGCAGTTTATATTTTTGACGGGGAAACTTTTTTCCATCAAGATGGGATATTGAACATCCCAAATGAAGTTAGATCTGATTAGCTTGTCTACTTCAGACTCTATTTTGGTATCATGGGTCGTGTGTGTCCTTCTGGAAGCCTGCATGTAGCCATAGTGATCATCCAGTGTGACCCAGTTGGTGAGTGGACTTCTTTGCATTGAGGCTCAGTATTTTTGTACGGTTCCAAGTGAAAATATCTCAATTATACTTCAGGAAAAAGTTATATAGGCCTTTCACTTCTGGATTCATGGTCACACCAATCTTAGTGGGTCATAGGTCTTCCTCAATAACCATGTTTATTTTATGGAGTTCAACAGTGGTGGTATAGATTCCTTCCTCAAATACCTAAGGGGAATCCCTCATCTCATCTTCTTCATCCTCTTCTCTATCCTCATCTTCTTCGTCTTTGTCTCCAGATGGAAAATCAATTCATGAGAACATGATTCCATAGTTTATGGAAGATTTATTTATTCGGTGATTGGGAGGTGAATCCACCTCTTCTATCTCTTCCATCAGATGAGGCTTCTCCGGAGAAGACACAGTGAGGGTTAAAAGAGTTTTTTCTTGTTATTTGAGTGAAGAGATACTTCTTATTACCTTAGTGAGTGAGGTATGTTTTGCATGGGGTTTTGATGATGGTTTGGGGGCATTTTTATCAGAACCTTGTCTTCTATCTTGGGATTCAATGAGATTTTTATTATTATCATGTTCATCAACCATGACTTAAATCATGAGGTCTTCTGAGTAAGTGTTTGAATTTGGACTTGTGTACTCAATCTGATTGATGGGTCGTGCATCTTAGACACCAATATTATTTAGGGGATTAGTGGGAACCATTTACAAACCATTTGGTGTGGCGAAACAATCAATTCTGTTAACAGAGGTATGATTCCTCTTTGGCTTGTAGAATACTACATCAATGTAGTGTGACTCACATGACATGAAGGGGGATTTGTTGGCATGAATTTTCAAAATCTATCTATTAATTATGTCTTTGAGGGAGATAATGGTAAGAGGAGGGGATTTATGTGTGTTGATGCTGCTAGGTCATTCCTAATAGGTCATTGAACGACATATTATTTTGGACCACAAGAAATTTAGTGGGAGCTACGAGGTCACTAATTTTGGTTTCATTCTTAATTTGTACTAATAATTGTTTCTCACTTTTTTAGGAGACCAATAAAGATGTGGGGAAGGGAATCAGATCATCCCCATTAATGCCCAACTAACAAAGTTTCCATAGTGAGAGGAGAATAACTCCAGATACATTATCAATGAAGCGCTTTTAGATGTTGACACCATTTATCCTGCCAGACACGTATAAGGTTTAGATGTGTTCTTGTTTGTTGGAATATTCATCAAGATCTGTGAAGGAGATAATTCTGTGTCATTCTAAAGGTTTCATCTCTATTTGGTACACTTCAGTGATGACTACCTTGGCATCAAAGTCCAATGCAATCAGCAAATCTTGGATGAGGGATTCCATGAGATCTGATTATAGATTCAATGCATCCATGATTGACAACTAGCTTAGTACCAAAGCTAGATACTTTATAAAAAATCATATTTATGCTCTAATTTCGGGTGATTCCCATCTTGAGGATTAAATTTCATTTTTCATTTAGGGGATTGAGTCTTTGATGATGATGGTTTGGCCCTTTGTATTGGAGTTGAAGGATCTTTCATCCTTTGTGGATTATGATGGGTGAGTATGCTCGACTGCCAAGTGAAATTTGTTATATGTTCTTCTCCAAGTGGACAGTCAAGAAGTATTGGACTAGAATAGCTTATTGTGGGTGAAGGGGATTGTTTATATCCCTATTGGAACCACCGGTGGGTTCTTCTATGGGTTTCTACAATACTGAAGAGTTGAGTGGGGGTAGAGTTATATGATTTTTTTATGGCTACATCTCCCATGATATACCTAGCTTCTGAGGTTTCTTCATCTTGACCCCCAATTGGGTGTGGGGAACTCTGGTTGAGAACCAAATTCATCCTTTTAGAAAGGATCCATTAACATGATAACATTGATGGAGAAAGAACTAGAACCACTTTTGAGGATGACTTTGTCTCATCATTTACCCTGATGGTGCAGTTTGGTGGGGCAGTTTCTGTATCATTTTATCTGTTGGAATAAAATGTGATAGGGTCAAATGAAACTATGTTTTTTGTTAATGTTAAGCTTCATACTCTTTCTTTTTCTCCTTATGATGGGACTGCTTGGGAGTCGAACTCTGTAGGGTTTTGGGGATGAGAATTCCAGTTTTGTTTCATCAGGACTTGTTAGAGACATAATTTTTTTCTTTAACTATTCTTGGTGTATACCATGGGATCGGTTGATTGTTTCTTGAGACATCCAACTATCAAAATTTTCCTCCATTATTTTAAAAACATTTTGAAACTCCCCTTCTTCATCTAAATTAGTGGTGGAAACATATACCACTTGCGTTTGCGGTGGCCACAACTCGACTTGTTTGAGATCTATCATATTTTTCATGATTTCTAAGAAAACAAAGCACCCTAGGATGTTGTGTACCAATATATGAAGTAAGGGAAAATAATCCTGCTGGTCACCAAGACCTAATTCAGTATCCTTTATCTATAGAATTCAAAGAAAGATGCAATTCATTGAAGAAATGAAGAATCCCCAAACATGGTTATATTGTAATGAATTAAATCTATTCCACCATTCCTCAAATTGATTACTAGTGGATCCCCTTCACTCATATTTTAGGGGTATGGGATTCTGATGATATCTAGGGGTGCCCACATGGTTTATTGTGGGCCTGGGAGCAAGAGCATGTGTAGGGGTGGCATAATAATGAAATAAGTTGTTTCAGGTCTTCTGACTATTTTTACAAGGGAATATGGGGCTTCTAGATAGGTGAGGATATCTTGTTAGGACTCTTCTATCCTTTAATAAAAGGTGGAAAAATCCCAAAATCTATAAGTATAGATCACTGGATTGAGGGGTTTTTTTATCTCATCATGGAGATTATGGATGCACAAATCAAGTCTCTCATCTTAGGGGATCAGATGGTTGATTTTGTATGTTAGACCTTTCCATTTGATGTTGAAGTATGGGACTCTCTAAATCTATCAATATTTTTAGTTATGAGGTCACTAATTATTGTTTTAGGAAACATCATGTTATAATAGAATAGGAACTATAATCAGAGATCCTCCTATCCCATTATTGATTTAGCAGGAAAAATGGTATACCATAAGAATTTTGAACCCTGTAAAGTTCACAAAATTCATCTAATCATTACTACTCCTTGTTTTTACAAGGTTTCCATCTTGAAATCATATTAATATGAGTTGTGCATTTGATATTTCTCTGGGTCCCCTGATCTATTAAACACTGGGAATATGAGGTTCCCAAAATTTGGTCGTGGCAGGAGGTTTCTCACCTAATCATGGTAGGGCATCCATTCAAGATGAATATTATCAGTTATCCCTTCCATGAATTCAAATCATGTTGTCAGTGACTCTATGGTATTCATGAGTCCTTGATGTGCGTGTTATTAGACCTGAGCATGGGATGGTGTAGCAGTGGGGAAATTTGGTAGTTCTATAACCATTGGTACTTGAGGAATACACCAATATAGGGGAATCCATTATATATATTATTGTATCTACTACGGTTGCTTCCCAGATTGAGGAAAATCGTGATATCCCCCAGGATGGGGTTCATGTTGATTGATTGTCCCAACACTTCATTGAAGATTCTTTCTGAACATGCTTCATTTACCAGGATGAGCCTATGGGGGAAGATGCACTTCTACTTGATGAATTTGATAATGTTATACCTAGGGAATGTAACTAATAGGATGAATTTCTTGGAGAAACACATGGTTGAGTCTTCTTAGCTCATTCATTACTTCCTCCTATCGATAAAATAACACCTCAAACATCAGGGGTTTGTTTTCATTAGTAGGAGGATGTGGGTCATATGAAACCATGGCATTGTTCTTCTCATTGTTGGTCATATTCAATAGATGAAATGAGGGATTATCTTAGGGGGTTCCCAAATTTAAGTCCACTCTTTGGTTCCACTTATGCACACCTTCATGGTTGATGTGGACCGCCTCCAAGAGGGAACCATCTTTATATTCATCCTCCTAATTTTTTTATCAGTAGTAAGGTCCATGGAATTGATATCTACAACATTAACTAATACATACATCATTGTAGGTTTCATACCAGGTGTCTAATTATAGGATATCTACTTGTATACATTATTGTATTTCATACTTCCATTATGTGGCACCCTATTGGTTTCTTGGTGAAGAGTGACTAGAAGGGAGCCCTGATCGGATTTTGTAATACCCCTCCTACCCGTGGGACCAGAATCATGATATGGTGTATAATGGAAGACTTCACTATTTATCATTATCCCAATAACAGAGAAGATAGATGTCCACAGGATGATAATTTGAGGAAAATATTATCCAAACCCGATGGGCTAAGGTTTCTCCCATTCATTTATCATTGTGTCTTGGCGTGAATTTTTCAGTATTACAGGGCTATCCCTATTGGTTGGGCTTTCTCCCATACCGCAATGATAGTTTCTACTATTTCCACCTTCTAGGTCTCATGCATTCTTCTATGGGTGTGAGATTGATATTGTACCAATTCTTCACATGAATTGTTTTTTTCTAAGGACACGAGTATTGCATTTTGATTGGAATCATGTAGAAAGGATGCCTCATAAATGTTATCATTTTACTATATTAGGTACAAAAATTTGTCCTAATCTCATTAGGCCCAATGCTTTTGGTACTTACTTAGGGCCAGTTCTTTTAAAGCATGTCGTCTATCATGAATAAATACGTCATTTATCTACTATCATGGGATGATGACATTGAATGATTCTATTTCCAGGGTGTTCTTCTATATGGTTTTTGGGGTGATGTGATGAGGTCCATATTCTCCCTAAACATGAACATGAACACCATATGGTGCATCAAAATTGTGGCAACACAATTTGAGCAGCATGTGGATGCAATAAAATTCAAGGATTCCAATTTTCCTCTTTTATTATGGATGTTTTGAAGATTGGAGGGATTACAGGTCGACTAGATGGAGAGTTTCCACTAATAAATTGACATGGTCTACATACCCTTAATAGGGTAGAGAATTTTTCTTTTAGTTGGAAATGATTTGTCCCAATATTGAGGTAAATTTTGTGCATAAATTATTCGAAAAACTCTATTGGTATGCTATAATGAGAAGTGGTTGTAGGAAAATAAATCATTTATATTTCATCCCTATCTAGATATTTTCTTAAAAGAAACATATCCTATTTTTTTCTTTAATGGTCTCAATTTCTTGATGCTCCCAACATTAATTCTTCTTGATGATTTCCTTCCATGAAATTGGGCTGGTTGGAGCTTTATTTGAATATGAATGGTATGTGGGTGGCTTAGAAGATGAGTGTGCCCCAGACCATATTTCAGATGATAAAAGATATCAATTTTCATTGAAAGAGTATATTTCATGTCATGATTTGTCTTTCCAAGTGCCTTAGAATATGAAACATTTCTCTTATATTGCTTGTTGAGGGGAGGATTTTCTTGCCAGTGTGAATGTTGACTTCTTAGAGGACATTCACAGCTAGTTCTATAATGGAAAGGACTACAATGACATATTAATGTTTGACCATAGAAAGAGTTACTGTAATCTATACCCTAGGGAGGACCTTCAAAACTAACCACAGCAGGGGGAGGACCATATTGTAGTTAGATTTCATTAAGGGGTTGACCTTTAAAATGACTTCTATAATAGTGGGGACTGCTATCATAACTTGATGTATTGTTATAAGGAGAACATCTATAGACTGCATCCTATTGGGGGACATTAGTTTGATCTTAAAAGAGAGGATGGCCTTGTAGTTGCTTTATGTCACTGTGGGGAGGGCCAACACCATTAACATCCATTAGGTAGAGGACTGCAATGATAGCATGGCACCTGACTATAGGGAGAAACAAATATGCAACGTATACCCAAGGGAGGACCATTAGAGAAGACAATAGTAAGGGATGTACCTTATAACTATTTGATATTCTGGTAAAAGGGAGGGAAACCATGAAACTCATCATCAGATAGGCTCTGTTGATCGATCATTTTCATCCCATGGAGTAATCCCCCATGGGTGCTCTCGGGAGGACATTTAGTGTCGTTGGTAGCAACATTACAGGGAGGACCTTAATAACTGCTACTACCCCTTCCATAATTAGGTAATGGATCAACATGTTCTTAACCCTATATTTATATATTATGATGGCATCCATAAATACATATTCTAGAAGAGAAGAATCATGAATTGCCTCTTCATTTGCTATTTGCCTTTTGAAAATTTCATTTTTGGGTTTTCACTTGCGGGAAAATAGGGCCGCCTAATATTGGTAATGACCTTCTTATATTGGTATATTTATAAAGGGTTCCCACCCTATCTCTAGGATACTCCAATGAACCTCTTTAGTTATGGCATGGATATTTTCTTGACCTAGAGTGGACACCACATCGGACCAGTTTCCCCTAGCTGGAAGAAGTATTTTTTCTCGATGTTGTTTTCATTGTATTGTGGAATATGGATGTTGACTCTCCAATGTTGGAGTAGGTTTTCTAGTATACACTGTATTGATTATCTGATTTGGTGGATGAAGCACCCTAACTGGGGAGATCAGGTAGAGGGCCCGACTCCTCACTTTCTCTGCTGATGCAATTACATCATGACGGTTTTGGAGGATATGGTCTGGAATCGATGTTTGATCCCCTGTCATCTTCATGATGTGATATGATATGTCTTTATATTGAATAGGTATAAATTCCCATTCTAATGTCAAAGTTGGAGTTTGTGTCTACTACAATCCTCCATAATTTTCCAATGGGTACTTGCAGTTCTTATGTGTCGGGGTAGAAGAATTAGTCTATTCCCTACTAGTTACAATACACCTATTATTTTCTCCAGATTCCCCCATATTTGACTATTGGGATTTATTTTTATGAGGGGGAATTTTATTTTTCCCATTTTCCACTATATTTTTCTCGTAGGATTGATTTTCATCCACAAGAATTTGTCTTTGATCATATATTTTTTCCACCATATTTAGTAGTGGGATTTATTATCGTAGGTCAAAGAATTTAGCTACCTATTTATCACCATCTTATCTGATTAGTGGGATTCATTTTCACTTGTAATGTTTTATGACTACCCATAATTTTCTTTTTTATTTCTATAACGGGCTTCTTGTGAGTTCATAATAATTTGAATATTTTTACAACTAGTTTCTGTACTATATTGATAATGGGATTCTTGTGTAATTATAGAGATTTTCATATATTTATAATTTTCTTCAATATTGAAAAGGGTAGACTAGAGAGCACTAGAAGTAATATGCATTGGATCGTACTATTCAACCCTATTTCCATGGGGGGTTTCATAAGAGATAGGAATAATTTATTTCCACACATAGATTGAAAACGAATTTCCATTGTGGGATACGGAGGAGAAGGAAAAGTTATATGTCTTCCCATGATATGTTGATGCATTCTTATATAGAATATCCTCATCAGGAACTAGGGTAATGAACTGATCCTGATCATGAATTTTCTACCCACAACAGGCATCCCTAGGGGCCCGTGTCCTTTGGACTTCAGCAGGATCACTAGGCATGATGTCTTCTTTAAATTGAGGATATTTGGTTGCACGATGTTTACAGCAACACTCCCTAGCAAGGACTCGTGAGTCAGACCCTTGTGTAGCTAGGAAGAGGTCATCTGTGTCAACTTTATCTGCCTGCCTGAGGTAGGGGAGGTATTTGTTGTCATGCTCCAAGGATAGGCTCTTGAAGAATTTGGAGATGGAAAGAGGATCCTCTCTGTCTTGGGTTGCCGACAATAGCTAAAGAGGCGGCTGGTGATATTTTATAGACTTAAGGACATGTCTTGAAACAACAAAAATGGGGATAATACCATTTTGGTGGTACACATTGATCAGTTCATTCAAACACAGTGATGAAGATGCTGTGTAGGTTATGGGGTCTTGTTCTTCATCGGGGACCCAATATCCAGTGCTATCTTTGATGTGCGTGTTTGAGCCAGTAGTCGAGATTCCATTTGTATTGATGGTTTCCCTAGAAACCTATGATATATCTGACACACACCATCAAAAATCCCAATCAAAGTAAAATACGATTATCACATGAATAATAAATGATTTATCTTGATCCACTTCCTATTATGTTATGGATGGGGCTTGAGTGGGGATATTGCCATAACCATGGTTAACAATTTACATCAGGTTCACCATTTTTGTATCATCTTGATTCATATCATATTCAGGAATATAAAATGATATAACATATAACATCTAATTTCATTATATTATAGAGTTTCATGTTAGTTTTAACATTTCATTTCAACCTGATTCACATTATGACCCTTTTTGGCTGGAGAGATGGTCACATTGGGACTGGGTAATGTGTCCTTTTTATATTGCGAAAGTAGTGTCATAGTTGAATGGTCCTAGAGGTAAATAGTAGTTGGTTGAGTGTTTGTGGAATCAACCCATATTGGGAATGATTTCCTCGAATTGTCTCCAAAGGGTTTATTCACAAGTACAAACCTCGCAATGACCCTTTTATCCATGATTCATGGACCTATTTTCCAAATTAAGGTGCTTGTTGGATGATTTATCCATGGACACTTAAAGAATGAATTGGTATAGAGGATGTGAGTTTGGTATTATTACACCCTATTTGGGGGGATTTTTCATACTCTAGGACTCCCTTATACATTTAAACAATGTTCATATGTTTGAAAATCCTTGGATCATTCCCAAAAATTTGTCTGTGGATTACCCCCAGGCCGTAAGATCAATTAAAAATATCCATGGGTCCGGAATCATACGAATATATTAGAGGTTCTACATTAAAAAATAATTCTATATGTATTTTAGGTTATTCATAAGTGTTACTCATTTGTGGTCACATTAATGATTATATGGTCATTTGATGAGATGATGATGATGTAAGCCATATGATGAGGCACTCTGGTGTTTATTGTCATCCAGGGGTGAACAAGATTGTTTTGATATCGAGATCAAACCCATAATATGGGTTTTCTATGTATCCCCATGAGAGGAATCAGATTCCATGTTATATGATTCAAGTTGGGACTTACACCTTCTAGGAGGCCTTTTGGTGGGGGAAGGATTGGGGATTATGTCAGGGAGGTTACCATTTTAGAGGAATAAGTCATGGATTACTTTGGAAGAGGATATCCTAATGAGTCTAGGGAAATTTTATTAGGACTAACTTGTAAAAAGAATGTCCGAAGATATTGGGCCCATGGTAGGCTTTCCACATATCCTGGTTTGAGCAAGAAATAGAGTTCTCATAGTTCATTGAATTTGGGACTTATACCTAAGAGGAGTGACATGTTTCCATAACCATGATAAGGATATTGAATCATGATGACAATAATGATTGGATGGGGCTTAAAATTAGGAGAATACCCATATTTTGAGGCTATGAATAAGTCATGATCACCACCAACCTCTATGTCCATGTGAGTCATGCTCAGTGTGAGAAACAAGAGTTGGCTACTAATCTTAAGATCGCATGTGCAACATCATCTACTGATAGATTATACTAGATCCCAGGGGGGGGATGGTCTTTGAATGTACCAATTTCCACTCCTATGTTGATATCTAGGATAGTAACATTTATAAATATATCTGGACATGTCTTGGTTTGAGCCTAAGATTATAATGGGTGCCACCTCCCATTAAATGGTTAGGGACTTTCCTCTTGGAATTTTCACTTGAGATGAGTGCTGGGAATGGGGAGAAGCATTGATTCTTGACAAAGGGATAAAGGATGACACCATTAACTTCTCAATTGTCTCTCATTGAATAGAAAATCTAGTGATTTCCTTTCATCACAAGAACCGAGAGGTTCACACGAGTATTCCACGGTTGGGCCCTGGGTTACCATGGGAATGAAAACATAAAGACATTCTATGGGTCCAAAACCATTTTAGGATTACCCATGTGACTCCACTTAACATGGGTATGTAGACTCATAAGGACACACTGAAGCACCTAATAGTTTTATCGTATGAGTCTGGTGTCTTTGTAAGAGGCTATGACCTAATGTTCATGACCAGGTTAGTAGAGGGGATTCAATGGATGGGATGGAAATGGAAGGGTGTTATCATGATCGGAATGTGGAAATATTTAAGGTAACCCAATATGTGTACCACTTTCTCATGTGTGGTAGGGTACCCTCTGAATGGCACATTTCTATGTGGGAGGAGGGTTCATCCACATAGAGTGGTGGCACACAGACCTAGATGTCTTATGCATACAATGGTGGCACACAGACTTGAATGTGGTCCATATAATGTAGTAATACACTACACTGGGTACTGTCCTCCTATCGTGTGGTATTTAGAGATAGATTCCATCCGTGTTGTGGTATGAAATGTGGGATAGGGTTTCATCCACATAGTGATGTGCCATGCAGTATGCTAGATTATGGAAGGGGCATTAGTCATAAAATTCATAGGATGTTCATCTACGCCGGGAGTATGGTTCGTGGTTTTCCTATTAGTTTCGTAGATTAACCATATTATTTAGATTACTTATTTTTATTTTTTGTAGTGGGTTTATACCAGATAGTAACCATTCACAGTTCCATACTTCATCTATAATTTTTAATCGATGTATTTCATCCATGAATTCGAGGCCCACAAAAAAAATTTGATCTCCTTCTTGGATCCATTCTAGGTTCTTTTATAGTGTGCTTAGAAAGCTATATATGTGGGTTACATGGAACCAATTGCAGAATCCCATAAATAAATCACATGAACTGAAAATGACTTGGTCAACATAGGATTGTAGGACTGAGGTTTATAGGGTCGTGGTTCAAGGCCGAGAAAATCACCACCTCGGTCATGTTAATGATTCATTTTGCAAGACGTGACTAGCCTCAACTAGTATATAAACTAAGTCTGTGTGGATGATGTGTTGGGGTGAACATCTATGTCACATTTTCCCCAACAACAAGGTTTGTGGGACTACGATTCGCTGCTAGAATTTCTCCACCTCCATTCCACCAATGATGTGGTTGGTGGGGGTCTGACACCGTTATTCATTTATTCCATGAACTACCTAGTTTGATGGCCAATTCCTTGAGGTCCCATGTTTCTCAGGGATTCTAGGTATTTTTCATTTTTTCCCAATAACATATGCGTACAATTCCTATAAATAAGTATGTGGACCACATTAGTCTTTTCCAATTCGATTTCATCAATCTTTATTTAAAATTTTAAATCGAACCTCCTTATTCTTCATTAATAAATGTTATCGAAATATTTACCTTCCCTTTGTACATTTTTAGGTCCTTTATGATATTCATCCTATAGATACTTTTTCATAGGGTATGAATTAACTCTATTTGATGTACGAAAACCTATATTTTTCAAAGGGTTAATTTTTATTCTTTTAAGGAAAAACCATGTTAAATTATGATTTTAACACATTTATAATTTTTATATGAAAAAATTAACAATTTTATTGGTAGTTGGATATTAAAATTAACATTGTATTAAATATTAATAATTTTTCAGATTATATTAAAAATTTTATAATTAGTAAAAATACACTAAATTTTAATTCTAATCAACTTTTTTCATTGAACTAATTTATATGGGATAATTTTAATATTTATTAGGTTAATGTATAAATAGAATATATTATTATCATTAAATATAATTTATATCACTATCCTTAATTTAACACTGAATTCAGATGTATTAATATTTCAATCTTTTAAAATGTTTTACCTTTTAAAACACATTCTCTCTTTCAAACAAAAGGATTAATTTTAAAATCATTACTGAAACTTATGTCTTTTTAATTTTGAAAAATGGATTATATATCTGGAATTAGTAGGCCCAAATTATATAAATATATTTATTTTACTTTCATGCATTGTGAATAGAAACTTTGATAATTTCTATTTACATAGTAAAAGGGTAATTTATGTAATTAAGGGTAATAATACTATTATAAAATTACACTAACACATGTGATAATATAATAGGATGAGTTTATTTTGACATAAGTCATAATTGGGATGAAATTGTGTCCTTTGGAAGCCACTTGGATGAGATTAGGACATTTATTTAATTTTTTTTATGAAAAATTAAATATGTCTTACTAAAATTTTAATAACTATATCATTTTTAAACTAGTTTATATAGAAGATAAGTTTTAT
The DNA here is from genome assembly GCA_963277665.1 of Viscum album. Lineage (NCBI taxonomy): Eukaryota > Viridiplantae > Streptophyta > Magnoliopsida > Santalales > Viscaceae > Viscum > Viscum album. The sequence continues at coordinate 1,607,090,068 of OY728161.1, forward strand.
TATAAATACTCATTTAAATTATAAAATATTTTTCTTTATCATGATAATTGTTTTTATTTTTTAGGAAATAAATATTTTCCTTAAAGGTTTATACTTATATGATGTAAACATTAATTAATTGTGGAGAAATCAATATAACAATACTAATTAAAATGGTAATAACTTAAAAATACCCAAAAATATGCGAAATATTATTTTTCAAGTATATATCAACCATAAAAATACAAGGGTCATGTTAGTGACCTTTTTGTGCCTTAAAAAAGACACTGAAACACTTATATTATTTTATTTAAAGTAATGATAAAGTTGTCACATTCATAATTTAATAAGTCTAAAATTTTACATGTTGTATTTTCAGAAGATAATTTATATTAAAAGTATTATTATTAAATAAATTATAATTATATTCATCATAGTAATTTAATTTTAATTTTTTATCAATAGATAAGTATATTAAATAATTACAAAAAATTGATCTAGTAATTATTTTATTAATAGAGATAATAAATAAATGTTTTTTTAAATGTTAAAATAAATTTATTTTTTGCGAATTAATATTTATAATAAGATTTATAGATTCCATTTACCTATTATAAATATAATAAAATAGTTTTTTAGAAGTTAATTAGTTATATAAATATTTTTAAAAATATTTAAATTTAATAGTTTCAAAATTGAAACTATTGATTGATTACAAAAATAATGTTCAACTAAATTATTTAAAAAACCAAATTTTATTTAAAAAAAATATATTAATTATTATATGGTGTAAAATTTTAAATTTTATTTATTTATGGTCTAATTGGTATAAAAAAAGTAAATATTTTGACCTTTTAATATTGAAATATTTGTTACCCAAGATAAAAATTAAGTAGGATAACTAAGTGTTAATTAAAATGATAGTGTTTTAATTGACAAAAAAACATGAATAAAATATATTGGTAAATTTTTTTACAACCTTATCACTTCTCATATTTAAATTTGAGAAATTTATAGGTTTTTATATTTGGTTTTATTTTATTATATGTTAACATTTTTCGAGATACCAAAAAGTTACGCTCACCTCAATTAAAAAAGGGGGCCTCCTCCTTTACCTCTAAAAATAATATTGAGAATTAAATGTCATAAATTCGCTTTAATTTTCACTTAACAACTTTCCATGTTACATTTTATAGGTTTTGGGCTTCTTCAAATACAAACTCTAGTAATTTAAGTGAACATTTAGAGGGAGCATGTCGAAAAAGATGTAATCTCTTCTATCGATTCTTTCAAACTTATTTATACTTATAAAATCTCTTCATGATTTTATTTATTATAAATTAATAAATCCAGTATAAATTATATAATTATATTCTATTATTATTATGTAACAAAAATATTCTACTTTTTATAAATCACATGGAAAACAAAATCATTACGTGTACATATGTATGACTTACCATCTCCACATGTGGTGTAATATATTTTTCACCACCATATTAACTTGATTGGTATAATTAAGGATATAATAACTATATATGATTATTATAACATCATATTGATTCTGAAATATTATACACCATTCAATAAAATACTAGTCAATAATTATGGTAATGATATCGTCTCTCGTGGGTACGTACAACATATCGTCTTCACGATGTGATGTGATTCATTTTACATGATATTTTTTAAATAATGATTATATAGTTTATTCGAATGAATAAATATGATACATATAATGTTAATATTTTTTTAATGATGTAACTATTACCAAGTAATGAGAACCAAAACTCATTCCACAAAACATGCATAAGAAAATGAAGAAGTTAATACCCAAATAAAATGTAATAATGAAATGTTGTTAACAAACAGATGCTAATTTGATCATATATGATATCAAAAATATTAAAATTATACTTAAATAATTCAATGAAATTATTTATATAATTATATAGGTAGTTCTGATACATAAAAATGAATTCAGATCTAAGGTATGATATTTTTTCACAATCTCATTATTATATGAGATTGTGTATATGTAAGTATTTACAAGGATATATTTATCATCCATGTCCATGTTTCCAAAATAGGTAATATTATTCTAATCCTTATACTATTTTTAAAATTCAATTTTACCCACTGGTGAAGTTTTTTTAAATGGTTTGAAATGAATCAATTATTGTTATTTGACATGACATTCTTTTTGGATTTTCTTGCAAAAGTACGAGGAGATTTTTTTAACTTATAAGGAATGAATGGTTTTTTACATTTTTATAATTCCTTATTTCCATGAATCTCCCTCAATAATATTTTATCTTTATTTTCAAATAATGTTTCCTCTTTTCAAAATGCGTGACATTTTGAGAAAATAAAAAAAATTATAGAAGAATAGATATTTTAATTAAGAATTAATTTCAAGTCTTATATCAAAAGTAATTTATATATAAGATGGTATTATTTAAAAATGTTATGTTTCAAGTATAATATCCTAATTTATATTAATATTTGATAATTATTTTATGGAATTCTATTTATGAAATCCATTTGTTTTACATTGATTGTGTGATGATGGAATGATGTTTAAGAAAACCATTTTATACTGTGGGTTTTTCTATGATTAATGATTTATTTTTTTTTGGAAAAAGTAAGAATGATTTCATTATGATATTTGTGGGACCTATATTCCCCTCCAATTAATTAGGAATTAATTTATATCTCATGAGATAAATATATATGGAACATGAAATGATCTAGGTTCAGTAATACAATGCTAAAACGAGGAGTGAACTCGGTTTAGTAATGGAATTTTTCTTCTATGATAGTCTTAGAAACACACCTTGAATAATATAAAATTATTTTCTACTGTCATGTTTATTCCAAAAAACCTCATGTATTATGTTATTAATTTTGGTATTACATTAAATGATTTTTATGAAATTTTATGTTTTACCCCATGGCATGATATCAAGATATTTCATATGAAAGATAATATTTTAAAATATTATGTTCATAGGTCATAAAATTATTATATGATTGATATCTCCTGTGTTTACCCTTAATGAGAATTTTAGCTCATCCATTCATATGTTTCTTTCCCCCATGTCATGAAGAACGGTATTAAGTAAGATATGTTGAAAATGGGACATGTTATATTGAATTAAGTGGGAGATAATGAAGGTGTCTTATGAACTAGTTGTTTATGTTTCCAAATTTATAATGAAACTATAAATATATGGTCTTTTCATGGAATTGTTATATTTTTTAATGAATATTCGTCAACATTGATGTAATATAAGTGTATGTAAATTAGGGTTCGTTATAATTGGTATTAGAATAATGTTATAGTTAACCTTTTGAAACTAGGATGAGAAAAACTTAGAAAGAAACCAAATCATATGTCAAAGTATAGGTTATAATCCTAGTGTTTTAGAAATGATCATGAATGAAATATAATATGTCCTAAGTGTCCGAAATTTAAATTTTATTTGTGATTATTTGTTTTTTCCATTATGATTAGTGTTTCTTACATTATAATTCTTGGTTATAGTAAATGGATGGAAGTCAAAGGAACTATGTTAAAGCTGAATGTGATAGGAAATGCAATGGTTTTCCTCTTGAGAAACTAAATATGGGATCTGGAATGGAAAATAAGGTAGATATGCTCACACAACATTCTCAAGATATGAATTTTGAAGGACTTACAAATGAGATTAGGAGGGAACGACATTATGTTGAGTCCTTCATGTGTCATGGTACACCTTCTTTTAGTGGGTCTTATGAACCATGAGTGGATGAACAATAGATCAGTACCACTGAAATGATATTTTCAGTTGTCCAATTTTTTAAACATGAAAAATTCATCTTATTAGTCCATCATTTTTAGGTGAATCTTAAAAATGGTGGAACCATATCTAGAATTTGAGGCTAAGATATTAAATTGATTCCATGGAATGGGATGTGTTCATGAACTTATTTTTCAGTAAGTACTTTACCAGTATTCTTTAAAAAAATATAGAGAATGAGTTCCTTGAAATTAAGAAAAAGGATGATGAAACTATTGGTACCTACAAATAAAAAATTTCAAGGATTTCAAGGTGTGCTTCTAGAATTATCATCCCAAATAAGTTTAAAATCAATCGATTAATTAGTGACTTAAAACTAACATTCTGAAGGGAATCATCCATAAGGGAATTCAATACCTATAAAGGCATTTTTCGATATTCTCTCAAGGTTGATATAGATATTTAAATAACCCATCAATCATATGGGGTTGATAAAAAGAGAAAAATTGAATTCAAGGGATAATCTAAAGACCACACTAAAAAGAAGACTAGTTTTCCCTTATACTCTATGTGAGGAAAGAAACAAGAAATAAATTGACTTAAACAGACTATTAGGCATTTTAAGTGTGGAAAATAATGTCATCAGGAAGTTGAATTATGACGTGATGGAAAAAATATGTCTACTGATGTGAATAAAAAAATGATAAACATAATACACCTCCTACACTTAAATATAACATATTCAAAGACATGGGGAATTATGAAAATCAATTCCCTTACCCAAGGGTTGTCGATGACGTATTTTTGGAAGAATGACTTGGTCTTCCACCAAATTGTGTAGTTGAGTTTCAATAGAACTCATATCAGGTGTTATTACCATTTCAATGACACCTTATACAGTTACCCCAATTGAGTTGTATGAATTAAAGAATCAACAACAAGAGAATATTGACAAGGTATTCATAAGACCTAGCATGTCTCCATGGGGGAACTTATTAAGTTTGTTAAGAAGAAATATGGATCAATGAGACTCTGTATTTATTATTGAGTACTTAACCATATTACAATAAAAAGAAATATCCTTTTTTCTGTATTGATGACTTATTTGACCAACTACATAGAGCTAAATACCTTTCCATGATTGTTCTTCATTTAGGATATCATCAAATATGGGTTAAGATGGAATATGTACAAAAGATGGAATTTTTTAAAATGTGTCAAAACTGTGAATTAATAGTTATTCCTTTTGTCCTTATTAATTTCCCTTTATATTTATGGATCTAATAAATAGAGACTTTAGATAATATGTTGATCAGTTTCTGGTAGTCTTTACAACTATTATTCTTGTTTATTCTAACAGAATGGAAGAGCATGAAGATCACATGAGAATTAGGCTGAAGACCCTGATAAAGGAGTAGTTTATGAAAATTTTTCCAAGTGTGAATTTTGGCTTCATAATGTTTCATTTTTTGGTCTCATAATCTTAATATAGGGAACATATGAGGATCGAGAAAAAACGATGTTATTAAATGTCGTCAGAGACTAACAATGGTAACTAATATATGATGTTTTCTTGATTTGTCTGGATATTATTGATGCTTTGTGAATTATTATTCATGATTATCTAATCCACTCACCAATTTGAATAAAAAAGTAGTAATTTTCATGTAGATAGAGTAATGTGAAGATAATTTTAAAGATCTAAAAAGAAGGTTATCCAGTGCACATATACTCTCACTGCCTTGTTTTGGAGAATGTTTTGTGATCAATAGTGATTCCTCCTAGAAGGGATTTGGTTGTGTTATCATGTAAATTTATATGGTGAAATCCAAAGGACCATGAAAATTGGAAATCTATGAAAAAAATTATCCAACTCATGGTTTGGAGTTAGATATAGTATTATTTTCACTAAATATATAGAGGCATTATCTTTATGGTGAAAGGTATGGTATTTATAAACCAAGGAAATCGACTAAATAAAAAATGTCATCGGGGAGTTTTGATCCATGTACCTATCCTTTGCGATCTATCACACTCTCCACTACACCACACGACAATTTAGGTAAATATATATATATATTATGATATATATATTAATAAAAACTATGGGAATAGCCTCGAAACCATATAGGTAAGGATTCCCTTCGATTATTTGTGGTAATTTCTGTTCCCGTGGAAGCGATGGAACCCTATAGACATGGTTTTAGAGATCTACAGCTCTAGGGATTCCAGAAATTTAGACTATTGGAACGATATTGAAAACCATGTCCACATGCCATAAAACCATTTCTATAGCCATGGTTTTGAAAACTGTGGCTATAGGCCATAGAAGATAAGCTTATAGCCATGGTTTTAAAAAAATAGATATAGGTCCAAGATTGTATCCTCATTTACTAGTTGTGATATCATCTAGTCAAAGTTCAATATTTCCCAAATGAATCACATGGTCTCTATTAGGTTTTTACTTCTTTAATAAAGATACATGAAACATATTATGCATTAATTTTTTTTTTCGAAAAAATGACTGATAAGACACATCATACACCGAATTGTTTATATTAATAGGTCTAATTTATAATTTAGACAACATTCCTTTTTCCAAGAAAAAGGTTCCCTAACATTTGAATAAGTCATCTTCAATAATAATTGTTGTTGGTGATGATCCATTTACAATTAATGAATACTCTGATTCATTTCTATCATCTTTCATATTATCACAATCTTGAATATTTCCTCTTGTATAATGATAGTTTAAATAAGAACGGTCTCGTATATTTCCACCCACCAAAGTGAAAAACTACAAATACACCCATACTATGCTTCAAAAGGATACATACTTATCAATTCATGTATCCTTTATTGTATGATAAATCCTCTCTAGTTATATAATTCTCCCATGATTTTCCAAAATCGATCACCCAAGATCTAAAAGTGTATTTCAATGCTTGGATCACCTAATCAGAATATCTCATTTTTTGAGGAGGAATGTTTTCATGATTTCTCATAAGGTATCTGTGGGATTGATTAAAGTATTTTCAAATTCTAGAAATAAACATAGGTTCTTGATCAGACACAACCAAAACTATTATTCCGTCTATATTTACAACTTCATCAATATTTATTTTTTACACTTCATCCACAATTTTTTTTTCAAGAATTTGGAGATGGTGAGATAAAATTGTGTGAAAATACATAATCACCCATACAGAATCATTTTATTGAACTTCACATTGTATTCATATGATAAAATCCATGGGAATCAACTCCTATTTACACATGGTAATTTTTTGGAGTTCAACATTATATATTTTCTTTGGTTCTATATGATGACCTTATAATAGGTGAGGCATCTCGAAAAAAAAATCTACCACAATTCGTTTCATTCATACCCACCAAAATGGTTATATCAACACTTTATAAGTTTCCTAATTACCTCTTTGAACAACCCGTTATGAAATAGTGATAGGAAGAATGAACATTCATTTGATATGTTGTAGGGACCACATTCAAATCTCTAAAACCTATCACAAATCTATAATTTATATTGTATACGAAAATGGTCTCCCAACATTTAAATATTATCGCATGGTTAAAAATTTTGGTTCATATGCTATAGAATATCTAAACTTCTCATCCAAATTATTATTGAGAGAAATTATAAGCAAAACTATAGTATCAAATTTCTCAAAATATTATATATTCATGGTAGATAAAACTGAAATTGTCTTCTATTTGTAATAAGCATTTAAACCAACTGATTATATAACTTCCAATATAATTCATTAGCTACTTAATTAAAATTTTGTGGTGAAAAAATGAAGTTAGAGAAAATATTTTTTCAGATATTATATCTTTCTACATTACCATGGATTCAAATCCCATTAGGAGAATTGTTTTTTAAGATAATATAATCCACAAATAGTTTGAATTTCCCACTAAAAAGATAATAGCTCTACTTTTTTAAGACATTAACCTCAGTATCCAATTTCAAATCATGTTTTGGGTAATTCTTATCATTCAAAAATAACTATTGGGATCCCTTAGCAATGACCATTATCTCACTACATGAGAACAAAACCTAGAAAAATATTCCAATACATTGTAGTGGACCCTATAATCTTGTCATAACACTAAAAATATTTGGATAATTATTGATGCATGTTAATCCTTAATTATGTTGAATAATTTTTTTACTCATTACTCCATTGAAAAGAAAAATATTTTTATATTAAAACATTCATTGGTGAGGAAAAATGTGAGAAATAACACTTGGTAAACTTTTCATAAACATCTCATTTATCAGGGTCATTAGAACAATTCTCAAGTGATCTGTGTGCTCTTCCTTTTTGTTCAAATAAAAAAGATTAATAATTGTAAAGACTACTACCACTCAATTAATTTTTAGTATAATGGTAGACCCGATGGGGGACCATGCCTATATATAGGGAGGCCCAAGTCATTTTTCATTTACAATATTTATTTGTGAAAATGGTTCCTCATTTTCTCTCTGCTTTCCTTACTTCTGTGTACCACCTCTTTTACAAAATCCTATGACCATGAACTATTCTTCGCCTTCTGGGTACGGAAAAGCTAACACGTTCACATTCATCTGTGAAATAAATTTTTAAATATACAGAGTGAAATTTATTTTTTGAACCAATATTTTTAAGTCTTCACTTCCAATAGCTGCACATTGAGGCTTGGTATGTGGATTTCCTAGTCTGGAAACAATTCAATTCATTATCCATCGCGTCACAGGCCATCTTTATACATAGCATCATGTGAACTGTCCGTTCATAGGGAATACATTCTGTGAAATATTTCTAGTGTTCATTATAGAAAGCATTTCTATGAAGACTTATTTAAGTCCTTTTTAAATTTAGATAATTTTCCAAATCATTTTGTTCAAATGAACCTTTTGTATGGTCTTTTTAATGTTGGATAATATCTCTTCGTATTATCTCAATAGAAGAGACCAGGAGGATGGAAACTATGGTTGTGAATTCTGAAGAAAATCATCATTGCCAAATTTTCATCAATAGGGTATTCTCTGAGACTTTCTTTTGCCAGATCTCACTTCCAATCCACTATATGTCTAGTTTTCACTTTAAAACTTCATCCTACTAGATGACATTCCTTTTCAATTTCCCAATCACAGTACTCCTATTATTTTTCTCGAGGAATACCAATGGTGTGATTGGGACAATATTTCTTCAACAACAAAACTCATAAGTACATTTACTCAAGGTAAAGGGTTCATACCTATAGGATCTGTATGTAACTAGATTAATCATTGTCATTATAACACCTCTATAAGGCCAGTCATCTGAGAGTACCCATCCATTGTCATTAATTCTCGAGAAAATCCCAATGGTGGGTGGAGTTCAAAATGGGAATTTTGATATAGATTATCCTTATCCAAGGAGTGGGACTAGAAATATTGGGTGCATCAGATTTGATTGGAGTACCCTGTCTAATTGGAAGTAGTAAACTTGTATTAGGTATCATGGCTTTCCATATTTACATTCTATTCACCAGGGGAGAGGTTTTCAGAATGGATTATCCGTTGGTGTTAATGCACTAATACCTTCCACCTATTTCACGGGGAGGTGGGGATTATTTTATTGGGACATCCATCAACTCGTCGGGATTCCAATTCTAGAAAATATATATGATTAGTTTCAACCAACAACCAATTACTTGGGAATAAAAAATAAGTATCTCAAATAGAATGTTATTTATTGGTCTTGGTAAAGGGATTACATAATCTAACACTCCATGATCATTCTCTTATTTATTTAATAGATTTTATTGGGATGTTCTTGTATATGAACGATCTTAGTCTAAGGATTCGCAGCATCCAGACTCACCTAACTCAACTAGCATAGAAAAATATCGACTCATACTGCACCACCCTTAAGGAAGTTTAATGCACCACATGGGGGTATGCAATTTGGTAATACGTACCACTCATGCTTGTATTCTAAGGTTTATTTTCTATATTTTTTATTAGATGTATCTTCCCCTATATTGCTATTTATATTGGTATTAGGGATTGAAATTTGATGTTGGAAGCCACATTAGACAAGGGACAATAAATTCAATTGGAATTTCCATCCCTCTCCCCGCATCTATGAACTGTTAGGGAAGATACATAAAGGGAAACCCCCACATGATCTTAACGGGCCATTATTAATTTTTGTATAGATGGATAAAAGTGCATTTCCACTATTGTGAGTATCCAAAAACTATGAGGGTTCATAATTAGGAATTTCAACTAACTCTTCTACAAATTTCTATCATTAATCCCCAATCATTGTCTATTGATGTTCCAATTAAACTGTTGAGTGACATTTCTTAGTTTTCTTTCTCACGATACATTATGCCACATGAATTTTTTATGGATAATGGAAGGGGATATTCAGAACAAAATTTTTATATCATTATTATATAGGATGGATTTATATTTGATCTTATAGAAATGGTAAACATCTATAAAACCTACACTCCTTATAGGTTTTCCATGCAATTTGGATTCCTTCAACAGGTCTCACCTATCTCTAGTATCCTCGTTAAGTGAGAGTATCGTCACATGATTCTACAACAACAGTGCCTATCCATGAAGTTGGAGGAAGATAATGTGAAAGTCCTTATTTCTCTCATAGTAACATCAACATTCATGAAATTTGTTTACTCCAAATATTAGGTAACTTGCTACCCTGATAGGGCGTTGGAAATGCCAGTTTTCTAGGTTTAGAGACCGTTGGCTATTTCTGAACCTATCCCAACTATGCCAGTTGAGATATAAATTCCCCTCCCTATGGTGATAGTATGTTATACCCACCATCACATCTATTTGGAAGCGGAATCACCCAAAAAACCCATCTATGTGGAATGAAAATTAGATCCATTATATTTGGAGGATATCGTCTGTGAACCTACCAATGATGGTTCGAGTGGGACATCACCAGTTGTTCCTAAAATTTCTACCATCCCTACTAATTTATTCTTGAAGGATGAACTATATTTTAGGATTTAATTTAGTTCTTCTTGGGTGAATCGGCTCAAGGAACACTCCTTTTCACTAATGATGCTTCTTAATTACAAACCTGTTGTGGTGTAAGAGTACCAAGATTCATGTACCATTTAGAGGCATTGAGTTGTGAGAAGAAGGGAATGGTGTCAAATATATAATATTGCTATGGAAGATCCCACGATATAATATTCCAATGAGGAGGATAAAATTTGATGACTATTTATCGATCTGGGTTCATGCAGATTTTATTACCGATGCATGCTTCTCTTTGTGTAGAAAATTATTATAGGTCCAGTGGATCTCGCTGCCTGTGAAGGAGTCCTCACTCAGGTTAATTATTCTCACTACCATGATCGTAATTTCTTTGATATTACTAATGAGTTGAAACAACTGGATAATGAGTAATCTAGTGCTCATGACTTGATGATTTCATTGATGGAGGAACCATGTGAGTTTGAGGATCACATGGCCAGAATAAAATTGCAACAGGCCTAATCAAGTTCTAATTATGAGGTTGTCAAACAGAAAGGGAAAGACCACCCAAATTTTATGAAACAAGTATGAAAAATGATTTAAGACAATGTTTAACAAATTTGTTCTTTGAAATATGGTCTTGAGGGCCCTTGTCAGGTAGTTATCAACCTGTTGGAAAGAGGAAGTCAAGCCACATTATATTCTTTTGGGATTCCCTACACCCCCTTTTTTAACATCGGGGAGAGAATGAAGATTGTGGATATCCCCCCCACTCTCACATCTTTTTATGAAAAGGAAACATTTTTATTTAACCTATTCATATTTTACCATTTCTTATGATACCAATAAATTCAGATCAACTTCATTTTAAACCATAATCTCAACCAAATATTGATTCAAATCATAATATGGGATAAGTAAATAAAAAATTCATGCAGTAATTTGTTCTTGAACTGAGGGGCTCAACGAGCATAGTTAAATTGTTACTTGGGTTTCATGAAACACCCTATAAACATTATATCTATTTGTTTATTACCCTAATTTTTCCTAAATCAGAATTGGTAGGGGATTAGTGGGTATAAGTTTAATTTTTCTTAGGATTCTCTTTATAAGCCTCCGACCTAACAAGAATTGTGTATATTTATATTTTTTAATTTCTCTATGTTTTTTCTATATTGTACGTAGTATTGGTTTAACAAGAAGATACTCAACCTTTATCTAGGGTTACCTATGTGGGTTTTCATCATGGTGAGTGTTGTGTCTATTTTCGTGGGTAGTTTAAAGTCTTGTGTTTAAGAATATCGTCACCAATATTTTAGAGTGGATGGATTTGATAATGATTTTACTAATGTTTTAGTTCAAATAGATTTAACCTTGATTTTTAGTGTGAGGGTCCCAATTTTGGAAGTCATTAACTGAGAGTTCCCTAATAACATTGTGACAAGGATATGAGATTTTTATTAATCCAAATTATGTGATATCAGGATATTAAACATGATATGGGGAATGAAATCCATTAGGAGTCTGAAACAAGGAACATACTCTCCTATGGATTAATTTTCCTTTGGTTGGCATTCCATTTTTTTGGGCAACATATGTAGAGATGTTTGGGAATTTGGTGCATAGTCATGCTAAGGCGTCTATAGGAAACTGACATCCCATTTCCAAAGGCCATGAAATTTCATGGAAATTTGGATTTTTTCTATTTTTTGAATACCATAGTGGGTTTTCAATTCTAGGGATGATTTCCTACTGTAATATGGGATTTTATATTGGATTTAGATGGGAAACCACTTCAAAAATTATTCGTGTGTAAATGAGGGATGGAGCATGATACAGTTTAATGATTACAACCCGAAAATTTAAGACATATGAATAAGAGTCATTTTACTCTAACTAGGAGATAAATGAAGTTTCATTATCATGGGGGTGTAACTGGAAGGGCTTTATAATTTTCAGGCATAAATGGGGAAACTAAATGTAAAATGTAATCTCAGGGTTGTCTGAAACCAGGGAATAATATGGGATAGAAATTTAGTAGGATCATATAGAGATAAGAAAAACCTTTCATGTGGAATAATTTTCCTTTGGTTGACATGATTTTTTTGTGGGAAACATATTCAGTGCCTCTAGGGAATTATGTGCATAGTCAAGAAATATAGTCCACAGGACACTATCCATCCATTTCTGATAGACCAATATGATAATGGGGATCCAACCCATTATAAAAATAGAGTGTGGTAGGTAGTGAGGGGTTCTTGGACATGAAAAGGGGGAATTTTAGGCCATGTTCAATTGGGAATGGGTGAGAAAATGTTTCCCAAATAGGTGTGAGTAGGTTCCATATGTTGGTCTGAACCATGTTTGAGGAAGAATAGGATAATGTTGTTTACTGTATGGACCTAATATATGAGACTTAGGTGTGACTATATATCCTATGAGTATAGTAATCAATCCAGGAGTTGTTATTTTACATATTATAAATATCTGGATCTAGTTCACACCTGTGAATGGGCCCGTTTTTTACATTGTTTTTCTAAAAAAAGGTAGCTCATGTTGGGCTTCCGATATGAATATATTTCATGCACAGGATCATGGGGGAATAAATAAATTGGCATGTCAAGACCCCAGAATGAATATTGATTGTTAAACATGATGCAGTTTAAATGGAATGAGATTAGGAAATTGATATGGGAGTTTTGATTTATTGGAGGATGATTGGGATATTGTGTTCTAACTTTTCCTTGATATGGATAGGACAGAATGTGTATGATATGGTTTCAAGGGACCTCAAGTCAAGATAGGCATTAAAGGGCTCAAAAGAAATTAAAAATATGTAAATTGGAAAAGCCTATCTAGAGGAAAAAAAATTCTTTGGTAAATAGGAAATTATTTTGGAAACATATTCGGAGCAGTCGTGACAATATTTTAATAGTCAAGAAATGGTGTTTATAGGAAACTGGGATTCCATTTTTGATAGCCTTTGAGATATACAAGGAATTGAAATCACTCAAATTGTAGAGTTTGATAGGGAGAAAAGACGTGTCTCAATATATTGGAAATATTCAGGACATAATCACCTATATATTTGGGAACTCTCTTTCACATATTTATCTCACACATAGGGTGAGACATTTTGATTCCCCTACTAAAGCGGGGTTCGATTTCGAAGACTGGGGTGCCTTGAAAGCAGGCACCTTGAATAGGTTTTGATCACATGGAGGGATTGTAGAATCTAATCTATATTTTGGAGTACCTTATATTTTAACATCATACAGTTAGTACATAGATTCATCATAGGCAAGGAAAAACATTAACATGAATTTTTTATTCAGGAAAAGGGGACCACTGGATTGATTTTCGCTGGTTTCATGGGGAACCCCATAATGAAATTCCTAATCCATCATGAGTTATGATTAGTGTGCTAAACAAGGGGAAAAATTGATTTACTCCACCACCTAGGGTGGAGGAATAAAAGAAGGGAATATTGTATACTGAGGATGGTTTTTTATAGTTTAATATTGTACAACAAGGACATCATATCATTTAGTTCAAGATCATTGGTTTAGGATGACTACAAAGAAATTTATTATCGTGTGGTGAGGACATGGGAAAGGGGATGTATGGTCTAACTAAGTTTTCCAATCGGGGAAGGGGCATTTCTACACATTACCCAGCTTATTCAAGTTCATAGGACTTAGGGGTCACTACATGTCTCCAATTATTGGTATCAAATAACACACTATCCTTCATAGGCCACTCCTGATATGTAGTTCTAGACCAAATTCATGGGGGAGAAGGCAAAATTTGTTCCTTTTGGGGTTGCGGAACCAGAGTGAAAATCCCAACACCCATACACATCCTATGAGAGAAGGAATTATGTCAATTGATTCCTATCGGAGGACAACATCTTCTCAGGTGTGTAAATCATTGTCTCATGCAGTTTGATGTCATACAACAAAGAATTTGACAAAAAATTTAACTTATTTTCGTAGGTATAAACTAGAAATAGAATCATTTTTAAATATTGGCTATTTATGTTGGGATATTTTAGTATTCCCTAGATATGAGCATGAGAAGAAATTGTAAACAATGATTCTAGGACCCTTCATACATGTAGAGATGACATGAGTCTTGGAATCCAATCGAATTATGGAAGAAGGAACAACCTCCACTGAGGAAAAAATTTACATGGGTTGGAAGGCTATTTTTTTGGTCCATTTAGGCATATCCACCAAGGCATTGTTTTCATAGTCAAACAAAGGTGTACCAAGGAAACTATCCATCCATTTTTGATAGCTGTGGGTTATTACGAAAATATGAGATTTCCAGGGGAATAGAGTTTGATAGATGAAAATGGGAGTTTGGGTACCTGAGAAATAACCATAACAAGATTAGTTCTGAGGTATGTGATTTTCTACATAAATCTGATTTGTATATAAGGGGAAGAATGTACATTCAACATTTTATTGATGTTGGATTCCAGATTTAAAATCTCATGCATATATTTTACAATAACATGTAAGATATTAGAGGATTTTTTTCTTTGTAGATAAACATGTTAAAGCCCAAGTGTCACTATATATCTTGTCATGTAGAGAATCAATCCACGTGTTGTTTTTATGTTACCATATGGTTTAAATTCATGTGTCTTGGAGTCATGAATTTATCATTGCAAGTTTGACCTATAGATTGTGGAAGGAATCTTTTCATGGTTTCTAAAAAAGGATATGTGATCTGGGTATCACTACAAATCCTTTAGAAGAACTAATTATGAAAAATGTAGATCTAGAAAACTCTTTATGCTTGTCTGACTCATGAACAAGAATGGGGTAGTTTGCATCAAGTGGTGGTTGGACCAAGACATAGGTTCAGGGTGTATCTATGTATCCTAGAGAGGCAGTAATCATGCCATGAATAGTTCTTAAGGTACCATGTCATTTAACATCATGTGATTGGGATTTAAAAGTTTCCCCTGTATGAATCTAACATATACATAGGGTAAGGCAGCTTTTCATGGTGGATGGACCAAGATATAGAATTAGGGCATCACTATGTATCCTATGAGGCCATGAATAAAGCTATACGTAGTTCTAAAAAAATGTACTTTGTATTGGCATGACCCATTTATAGGTAAGGGAGAATATTATTTTTGATTGATGGTTCGTCCATGATACAGGATCTGGGAATCACTATGTATAATGTGGGGTATAAATCAAGCCATACATAGTTCTAAAAGTGAATTCTATGCATGGGTATCACCCTTATATAGTGAATATGGTCATTTTGAACCATTCTTTTGAGGTGGAAATATTTTCATAGACCTTCATTATTTATTAGTTTAGGTTAACCCTCAACACCATTCCTAAGATCATGTGAGCTATGCTCAGTGTCAGAAATACGGAATATAATGGGTTTCTCCTACATTATCATGATGAATAAAGGAATGCCATATATTTTTTGAATCATGAAGTGTCAAAATCAAGATATAGAATTTGATCATCTCTATATATCCCTCTGATAGACGGGAACCAGATATACATAGTTTTGTGAACCACCCTACAAAATTTTGAACCATACACAAGGATGGGGGACATTTTTTTTCTTCTTATCCCTCTTTCTTATGGTGGATGAACAATGATCTCATTGATAGAGGGGAATTTTTTTCATTGCACAAAGATATTACTCATATGTGATGAACCCAGAATTGGAGTATGAAGGTCCCCATATATTTTAATGTGATGTGATTGGGATGGTTTTCCCATGCATTTTTACGTCTTGTGATCAAGATGGAGGTGCTACGTAGTTTAATGTTGTGCAGCTATGATGAAAATCACCTGTCATGGATAGAAACATAAGTTGTATCTTTTAGTTTAACATTTTATGATTAAGACATTTGGTCATGCAATTTAACATCATGTGGAAAGGACATTTGGCCCTGTAGTTAAAGGACATGTAGTGATGACGGTCATGTCATGACTATGAAATGTATTTCTTCAGAAACATCACATTTTTGGGATTTTGGATGAGATATCCATCCATTGATATCAAGTAATATGATACATTGGAGTAGACCATAAGGATGAAATATGATCCTTACCTTTTGGCTCCAATTTTGGGGGCTTCTTCCTAAGTATCATTTGGGTTATGAGGGCCAACACAATTTCTCCTTTGAGGAATGGTTAGAGGTGAATGTTTTTTTTGAAGTCTTGCAGGATCTGGTTTTAGTAGAATTCCAAATGGTAAAATGTGTGCAATATCCATGCACCCGATCACTCTAGCTCACCATGTTATCTATGAGACTTCTCTTTTGTAGACAATTGATCACAAACGGCTATACAGATCAATGAAAATTGATCCTCAATGGGATGAAGTACATATGTCTTGTATACTAATGAGTAAGGGGTTTCTTGAGTGGTGGTGTTGGTCATGGTCTGAATATCCCACAGATCTTAAAGGTTCTAGTCAAACCACAATTTCTTGTTTTTATCAACCATATTTTGCTGTATATTGGGTAGGGTATTATTAAAAACCTATATCTGAATTTTGACCACTGCATGGTAGAGGGATGAATGGTTGGCTATGATGAAATACACTTGATATAGTTTTTCAACGTCAAATGTGTAAACATTTGTGCCGTTTTATGCCAATACTGTATGAGGGACACCAAATATGGTGATGACATTGGTTTTCACGAAACTTACAATTTTTTTTCTTTGACTTCATTCAGGAGGATAGATTTTTCTCATTTGGGAAAGAAGTTGGTCACTGTGAGAATATACTGAATTTTTTGGCCATAGCGGGAGGATAGGGTCCCAATACATCCATTCCCATATGGAAAATTTATAGGAATACTTGGCTATGTGTAGTAACTCTGGGGGATGAATTTAGTATGAACTTGATAGGGAAATAATTTAATAGTGAATTCAGCACAATCTTGAGTCATAGTAGGCCAATAATACCCAATAATCTAGATGTGATGAGAGCACTTGGATATTGACTAATGCACTCTATAAGATCCAGCATGCACTTCTTTCATGATGGAAGCTCTCTCTTCCCCATTGATGCACATGAGAAGGATCTTTCCAAGACCTCACTTATAAAGAACACTTTGATGGTTTGTACCATCGTACATTATGAAGTTTATTGATATCCCTCGATTTTTTCCCTTCCAAAACTATCTGGTGGGAGATAACCATTTTAGATTTAATGGTAAATTTGATTTATCCAAAAAGAGATATGATAATATGTCTTAGTTAAAGGACTAATCTTGCTGATTTCTTATGCCTTGGTATGAACAAATGGCCTGACCCTATGATGATGGGAAATGCTGATAATTGTTTTATCCCGATCTGGATCGACCAATGAAATGGCCTCATTTTCTAATACATTGTCCTTCACATTTTGTGACTAGAGGACAAGAGTTAAGGATGGTTCTGATGGTAATTATACCATTACTTCTCGGGCATAGTTCATCAAAGAGATTAGATCCTCTTTCTTGATGGAATTGTCACCATTGACATTCTTGATGACTAGTTTCGAGTCAAAATTTACCTTTAGGTTCTCGGTTTGTGCTTTAAGGGACAATTCTAGACATAAAATGAGAGCCTATTACTCTACTACATTATTATTTTTCCCTTACTACAGTAGGAAGGAGTAAGGAATGACGGTCTTTTCTAGAGACTTGAGTATGACTGACAGTCCTATATTATAGAATTTGGGGTCCTCCATCCTTTCTCCTATAGGGATTTTGGATACACCATAGAAATAAATCACCCAAGTCTGGAATCCCTCTTTAACAAGGAAAAACACATCATTAGGTAGTTCAAAATCCAATGAAGTCATGTCCATCGAGGGATGATCTACTTGAAAATTCAGTAATGCATGGTTGTTGATGCCTTTCTAAGGAACAAACCATATGACATGATATTGTAGGATATCATTGCACCATTACAAGAATCCATTTTGAATCAGACGAATGAGAATATACATTAGTGGGTTACTATGAGAGATTAGGTGTACCTCATGGTGGTACAAGTAATGACTCAATTTATGGACCACGAAGATTAGGGCTAGAGAGCTATTCTCAATATTTGAATAACAGGTTTCAGTATCAATCATGGTTTAGCTGAGATAATAGAAGTTATTCTCACTATCTAAGTCATTCTTCTATGTGAGGAAATAAACCAATGCCTGATCTAAGGTAGTCACATACATGATGAGTGGTATTCCTTTAATAGGAGGAATCAATACTGGTGGGTTCAAAAAATATTTCTTGAGGTTGTCGAATACTTCCTAACAGTCTTCCATCCAATAATATGCTACCTTGTTTTTCATCAAACTAGTGAAAGGAAAACACTTTTCTACAAGGTTCTATATGAATCATTGAAAATATGCTTGATTTCCTTGAATTCCTCTCAATTATGTGAGGTTGTGAGGAGGTGGAATGCCAAAAATGTATTTTATCTTCTAAGGGTCGATTTTGATTCCATGATTGAATATGATGAAGATAATAAATTTATCTAAGGTAACACCAAAATTACTTTTCAGGGGGTTCATCCATAGGCTGCGCTATCATATTTTAATGAAGATGGTTTCAATATCTTCAGGTGATCTGGGAACTATCACGGCTTAACCACAAATCAGCCGCATAACATTCTATGAACATTCCAAGGAAGGTTTTGAAAATGTGACGCTTGGTGCGTTGATATGTGGGGATGAAATTTCTCAAACTAAAAGGAATTACATTACAGAAAAAAAACTTTTATGGATCCCTAAAGGCGGGAGATTATTCATTATTTTGAACTAAATGGATTTTATTATAACCATAATAACCATCCATTAAAGAGAGATCCTCATACACAATAGTAGCATCGATTAAAAATTCATTGATCGATACTGGGAAGTCGTATTTCAAGAAATACCAATTGAGATCCCTAATGTCAATGAAGACTTTGATCTATCCATTTTTATTTTTGAACGGGACAATTTTGGCCATCTAGATTTGATACTGAACTTCCCACATGAATTTGGATCTGATGAACTTGTCAACTTCAGCCTCTATTTTGGAAGCATGAGTTGGGTGTGTCCTTCTAGAATCCATCTTATAGCCATGGTGATCTTTCGGCATGACCTAGGTGGTGAGTGTACACATCTGGGTCAAGGAATGGTATTTCAGTATGGTTTCAGGTGAAAACATCTCAATTCTACTTCAGAAAATAGGTATATACCTCTTCCAATTTGGGAGGTATGGTCACACTAATCATAGTGGTTCATAAGTCTTCTTCTATAACCAATTTTATTTCCTTGAGTTCCACAATGGTGGTATAGATTCCTTCCTCAAATGTTGGAGGGGAATCCCTCAACTCATTTTCTTCATCCACATATCCATCCTCATCTTCTTCCTCTTCATCTCTTGATGGGGTAAAAATTCTTTAGATTTTTATTCTATAGTTTATGGAGGAGTTATACATTTGGTGTCTGGGAGGTGAAGTTTCCTCTTCTATCTCAGCTATCGGCAAAGGTTTATCTAGAGAAGAAACAGTGAGGGGTAAAAGTGTTTTCTCATGTTCTTTCAGTGAAGAGATAATTCCTCCTACCTCAGTGGGTGAGGTTGGTATTTGCGGGGGTTTTGATAATGGTATAAGAAATTTTTATTAGAACCTTCTCTTTTATCTTGGAAGTCAATGAGCTTTTTATCATTATCATGTTAAGCAGTCGTGATCGAAATCATTAGGAAAGTTGAGTATGTGTCTGAATTTGGACTTGTGATCTCAATTTTATTGATGGTTAGTGTGTATTCCTCCATGATATTCTTGAGGGGATCAGTTGGAACCATTTTCAAACACTTTTGTGTGGTGACACAATCAATTCCGTCAACTGAATTTTGATTCCTCTTCGGGTCGTAGTACCCTACATCTATATAGTGTGACTCTGCTGACTCTAATGGGACATTATTTGCATGCATTGTCCCAATCAATCCAATAATTCTATCTTTGAGGAATTTATGGTAATAGGATTGGATTGATTCCTGTTGAGGTAGTTAGGTCCTTCCTAACAGGGCATTCAAGGATATATTTTTTGGATTACTAGAAATTTTGGGTGAGCAATGGGGTTTCCAAATTTGGTTTCCAGATTAATTTTTCCGAATGAATTCTTCTCACTTTTTTTTGTAAACAAAAAAATTTGTGGTGAAGGGAATATGATCATTCTACTTTCAACCCAACTGATAAACAATCTATAGTGGGAGGAGATTAACTCCAGATCCATTTCTAATGAATTCCTTTTGGATGTCAAAACCATTTATCCATCTAGAGACATATAAGGGTTTGATGTGTCCCTTTATAGTGTCATATTCATCTTAATATGTGAAGGATATAATTATGTGTCATTCTATAGTATTGGTCTCTATTCGATATACTTCAGTGACGACTACCTTGGCTTCAAACTCCTTGGGAATTAGTAAATCTTATATGAGGGATTCCCTAATAACTGATGATAGATTCAATGAATACATCATTGAAGAGTTAGATGATAACAAGGTTAGATACTTAAAAAAATCATATTTCTACTCTAATATCCAGAAATTCCAATCCCGATGATTCAATTTCATAGGTGCTTTAGGGGATTGAGGCTTTGATGATAATGGGTCAGCCCTTGGGATTGGAGTTTAAGGATCTTCAGTTCTTTGAGGATTATGATGGGTGGGTCTTCTTGACTACTAAGTGAAATTAGTCATCTTTGCTTCTTCTAATGGGTAATAAAGAAGGATTGGACCAGGATTCCTTCCCGTGGGTGTAAGAGAAGTTTCTTATCCCTATTGGAACCACTGGAAGGTTTATCTAATGGTTTCTATAATACTGACGGTTTGTGTGGGGGTGTGGTTGTACACTTGATTTCTGTCATGGATGTGTCTCTCTTGATATACATGTCTTCTGGGGTTTCTTCCTCTTGACCCCCAATTGGGTGTGGGGAACTCTATTTGATAACCATATTAATCCTTGGATAATGGATCCATTAACATGATAACATTAATGGATAAAAAACCATCTCCACTTCTGATGATTACTCTGCCTTATCATCTAAACTGATGGTTCCATCTGGCGTAGTAGTTCCTGTTTCATTTTTACTATTGGCATAAAATTTTATTGAGTCAATGAAAAACTTGGTTTTGGTGAATTTTCATCTTCCTTCATTTTCTTTTAACCCTTCTAATGGGACTAATTTTTTGGGGGTCAACCTCTAGAGGGTTGTTGGGTCGAGGATGCCAGTTGTGTTGCATCACGAGCTATTGGAGGCACAATTGGTTACATTAACTATACTTGGATTATACCATGGGATTTGTTGATTTTTTCCTAAGTCATACAACTATTGAAATTTTCCCCCATTTTGTAAACAACTTTTTCCACTCACCTTCTTCATCTGGATCAATGGTGGAGACATACACCACTTGCAATGGCTGTGGTCCCAGCTCAACATGTCTAAAATATATCATATTTTGAAAGAGTTCCTTGAATGAAAATAACTCTTGGATATTGTTTACTAATATCTGATATAAGGGACAATAATATTTACAATTATCAGGACATAATTCATAATCCCTCTTTATCTCTAGGATTCAGAGCATGTTGAAATTCCGGGAAGCTATAAAGTATCCACAAACATGGTTATCTTGGAATGAATAATCCTTGTTCCTTCATTCCTAGAAATTACTACTCATGGATCCCCTTCAATCAACATTCCTATGATGGGGATGTTGCTAATGTCTATGGGGGACCACATAGTTTAGTGTGGGCCTAAGAGCCAGAGCTGGTGTAGGGGGTGTCTTAAGAATGACATAAGTCATCTCAACTCATCCCTCCATTTTTACTAGGGCTAATGGGGCTTCCAGGGATGTGAGGTTAGTTATTTTAAGGATCCATATATCCTTTGAGCAATGGAGATGAAATCTAGAAATTTTCTAGGATACATCACAGGATTGAGTGGTGTTTTCATGTCATCATAGAGATTATGGATGCACAAAGAAAGTCTCTCATCATGGGGGAGAGGTAGGTTCTTAGTGTAAGTTAGACATTTCCATCAAATGATGAAGTATCAGACTCTCTCATTCCCTCACTATTTTTAGTTCATGATGTCAATTACAATTTTATTGGAAATGTCATGCTAAACTAGAAAAGTAACTGACACCAGAGATCCTCCCATCCCATTATTGAGTTATCTGACAATGTGTTATACCACACAAAGGATGAATATTGCATAGTCCAAAAAATGTATATAATCATTACTTATTATTATTTATATAGCGTTCCCATCATGGGATCATAGTAAGATGAGCATTGAATTAGATTTTTCTTTGTGTCCCCTGATCCATTAATCACTTGGAATATGAGGTTCCGAAAAATTTGGTGGTGGTGGGAGGTTTCTCACCCAATCAGTGTAGTGATTCTTTTCTAAATAAATCGGATCACGCCCCCCTTATAGGAATTCCAATCAAGATATTAGTGACTCTATGGTATTCAGGAGTCTTTTATTTTCATCTTACTCATCTTGAGCATTGGATGGGGAAATAGGGGAAAATTTTGGTATTTCCACTGCCACTGGTACTTAAGGTGGATACCCAACCGGGGGAATCCATTATATATTTTCCTAAATATATTGAGATTTCTTCCCATATGGAGGGAAATATTGATATCCTCCAGGATTTTGTTCATGTAGACTTATGGTTCAAACACATACTTGAACAAGCTTTCCAACCATTCTTCTTTTACCAAGATGAACCTGTGGGGAAGAGGCACTTCTTGTTGATGCATATGATGATGTTCTACCTTGGGAATGTACCGAGTAGGAAGACATGCTCAGAGAAACATATTGTCGAGTCTCCATAGCAATTTCATATCCTCCTTATATTGAGAAAATATCTCCGTGAACATGAAAGATGCATTTTCATTTGTAGGAGGAGGCGGGTCATATCCAACCATGGTCTTGTACTTCTCTTTGTTTGGGATTTTCAAATGAGGAAATGTGGGATTAGATGATGGGGTGCCCAAATTTAAGGATACACATTTTTGGGGTACACACACCTTCACACTCAGTGTGGACCACCTCTAGGAAGGAACTATCTTACCTTTCATCCTCCCCATTTTGTTATCGTCAGTAAGGTAAATGGGATTGACATATATAACATTCATTAATAAATTAATCATGGTAGGTGTCACACCTAGTTTCAAATTCTAGGAGATATTCTTGCGTACTTTCTTGGATTTCCTCCTTCCATTATGTGGTACCCTTATGGTTTCATGGTGACAGTGACTATATTGGAGCCCTGATATGATCTTTTAATACACCTCCTCTATGGGGGACATGAATAATGAGATGGAATAGAATGGGTGCCTTTCTATTTGACATTCTCCCAATATGGGAGAAGATGGATGTCCATCAGGACATAATTTCAGGTAAAAATTCCCCAAAACCTACGTGCTGGGGTGGATCTTGTTCATTTAGCATTATTTCACTACCATAATTTGATGTTATTATAGGGGAATTATATGTTATAAATTCCTCTTGCGCTACGGGATGGGTTTTCTCCCATACTGTGGTAGTAGCTGCTGCTATTGACACATTATGGATCTTTTGCATTCCTAAGTGGATGTGAGATTGATATGGTACCACATCTACAAATTAGTTTTTTTATTCTAAGGACATGATAATTTCCCTTTTATTGGACTCTTGTAGGTGGGAGGCCTCCAAGATGTTCTCAGTTTCCTTTTTAGGAGCTTTTCGATGGCCTTCTCTCATCAAGGTTGATGCTTTTGAGACTTACTAAGGGCCAGTTCATGCCAAGCATGTCATCTTTTATGAATAGGTACTTCATTTTTCTTCCATCATTGGATGATGACATTGTATTAATTTATTTCTATTGGGTTCTTATAGAAGGTATGTGGGGTGAAGTGTTGAGATGCATGTTCTCCCCATACCCGAATATGAACACCAGATGGTGCATCACCAATGAGGAAACACAATTTGGGTAGCTCATAGATGCAAGACAATTCAATGTTTTTATTTTTTCTATTTGATTGTGGATGCCATGAAAATAGGGATCTAGTTCGATTATATGGAGATGTTCCCATAATAAATTTATGTGTTTTAGATACCCTTCATAGGGTAGAAATGTTTTCTTTCATTTGGTGGAGATTTTTCAAGATATTGTGGTGAATTTTTTACATACATTATTATAAAAATTCTCTTGTAATGTTGCTCTGAGAAGTGGTCATGGTCCAATACATCACCTATATATTAGCCCTAGCTATATGTCTTCTTACAATAAGCACATCCTTTAATCATTCTTTGAGGGACTCATTTTCTTGATCTTCCCAACTTGAATGCTTCATGATGATTTCATTCCAATCATTGGGTCTAGTGGGGGATTCATTTGAATATTAATGGTATGGGGTGGCTTAAATATGAGCGTAGCTTTGGGACATCTTTTAGATGAGAAAGGATATCACTTTTCATAGAAAGAATATCTAACATGTCATACTATGTCTTTCCACGTGCCTCAACATATGAGGGCTTTCTCTTGTATTTCTTGGCAAGGGGAGGACCTTCTTTCCAATGTGAACGTTGAATGCTTGGATGAAATTATTAGACGGTTATATAATGGAAAAGACTACGATAACATATTAATGTCCATCCATAGTAAGAGTTCCTATAGCGTATACCCTTGGGATGACCTTCACGAGGGACCAGAGCAGGTGGGGACCTTCTTGTTGTTCAATTTCATTAAGGGGATGACCTTTGAAATGACTGCTATAATGGTGAGGACTACCATCATAACGTGATTTCTAGATATAAGGATAACATCTGCAATTCCCACCCAAAGGAGGGACATTATTATGACCTAAAATGAGTGGATAAACTTCTAGTTTCTTGATGTCACAATAGGGGGGATTCACATTAACTTCCATCAGAAAGAGGTCTACCATGATAGCTCGACATCCGACTATATGGAGAAAAAAATCTAAAACATATGCCCTGGGGAGGACCATCATGGTTATAAGGCCCCAAACTTAAACCTTACTTAATATTGAATTAAATGAATAACTCACATTGATGATCTTTTCAGGTTTAGAGTTTTAGAGAATTATATCATAATTATTATATCTCAAAATTTTACAAAGTAGACACTTCTACATAGTTTCGTTTTTTTACAAAACATGAACTCTTGAAAAACAAGAGTCATGTCTAGTTCCATGTTTAAGACAGCATGACTTTTCCTTGATCCCATCCTCGACACTATTCCACATTATGTCCCGTGAAAAACATTTAAAAAAACATGGTATGAGCATAAAAAGATCAGTAAGGGATACAAAAAGAAGGAAAACTGTTAGTTTTTCAAAACAACAAGTAAACCATGAATACTTTATCAAAGTAATACTTTTCACCTTTAAGAAGTAGTAAAAACTCTTCACTGAATAAAAGATCATTAAATACACTTTTGTAA
Source organism: Viscum album (assembly GCA_963277665.1). Classification (NCBI taxonomy): domain Eukaryota; kingdom Viridiplantae; phylum Streptophyta; class Magnoliopsida; order Santalales; family Viscaceae; genus Viscum; species Viscum album. Next base: position 1,607,116,337 of record OY728161.1, read on the forward strand.
CCAAAAGATTACTATAAAACCCATATAAAGAACACATAACCTATAAATGTAACTTGGGACATAAACATACATAAATGGAATAACCATACGATCGACTTCCACACATACCACTTAATGGAATAGACATATGACCGACTGCCATACCCAATGAATTGGAGGTTATAACGTAACCACCCATCCTGGTATTCACGGAACAACCCGTCATATTGTTTATCATGTAACCACCCGTCATATGTCCAAGCACCATTATAAAATCATAAGACATAAAACAAATATAATGGAAAGAAAAAATTTCCACATTTCGATCACAATATATCACTTAAATATATTGATATAAAAAATACATTATAAAAACCATTTTCAATACAAAAATACATAAAAGAGTATATGGAATTTATTTCATTTTAAAAACATTATGTCTTGTTGAGGAATCCAAAGACCAAATAATACTCGCGGCATCAGAAATGTCGTTGTCACCGTGCACGTTAAAAAGATATATACATTTGGTCATTTAGTAAAGCACTTCGTATATAAAAGATTCCTTTTGAATAAAAGAAGAAGTCAAAGGGGTTTATACACCGTATTAAAGAAAGTCTTGTATTATAACTAAATATTCCTCAATAAAAGGAGATTGAGACAAAGTCCCATACCTCGTGTCCGACGTGACTCGATTTCTCTTTAATATCCTTTAAATCGGGAAAATCCCTTTGGTTTGAACCAAAAGGGTTTCTTGAAGAGCTTTTTGCCTAAGGTAAGGCTTCTAGGATGAGTTGAGGGATGTGGAGAGATAAAATTATCTGATCTTGGCTGAACAAAAGGCTTGAGAGGTGTCGGTAAGGTGGTAGAGGTGGGGGCCTTTTATAAGAGGAGAGGAGGGGCACTCTTGGAATGTTATGAAAAGACAATTTATTATAAAAAGATTTTCGGATAAAAAAGGTCCCACAATTATATATTTAGAGGATAAGGTGATAAGGGTTCTAAATCCACCCATCCAACAGGTTTTTGACAAGTGTAAGTCTTAGATTTTACATTATCTTTTCATTATATTTAAATCGTTAAATAATGATGTAATCACTGCATCATCATGGTGTCATAAATAATTTAATTTATTTGATGTCTAAAAATTATAAAAAAAATATCATGATGTAGGAAGTCTTTTTAGATTTATAATGAATATTTATAGTCAAAAATATGACTTTTATAACCCCATGTAAATTGTTTTTTAGTAAAACAATGCATGTTTGTGACATTTTTATTTTAACTTTAAATAAAAAGTTATTAATGTCATTTTCCTACCAAAGTGGCTCCATGGGGTCCCCAAGTTGACCCATGGATTGTATTGGTTGGACATGAAACATCAAATAAGGGTAATACACATTTCTAGGTCATTTCATATTATTAAAACATTATTTTTACCTTAAATTACACTAATTACCTCTAATCGCGATTAATAAAACATAAAAGTTACTATTCACCGAAAAAATTATTTTAATCCCATTGATCCACATTTTACATCCTAATGACAAATATGTATGTCGGAATTTTTAAAATCAAATCACAGAAATGGTAAAGTTTCATTTAAACGAAAAATCAGTTTTTTTAACTGCCACTTAGTGGTTTCACTATTCATCAAAAATTGATGTTTTTCAGAAAAATACCAAAAAATCACCCTAAGCTATATTTGATATTTCAAATTCAAAAATGATGTCTATTTTAAAAAGTTCAAATAATATAAGTTGCATTAATTAATTTAATAATTAATTCCCGCTGTCAAAACAAATAGTGTGTTTTTATGAAACAATATATATCAAAATATTAACACTAGTTTAAGTCCAATTTCATAGTCAAATTAATTCCAATGACCACCATTGGATTAAATGGTAAAAATATATTCTAATTTCACTTTAAAACCAATTCAAAAGATAATCTAATCATATAAATAAATTATATTAAAAATAGGTTTTGAATTAAAATACAACATTTTTCACTATTCACTAAAAAATGAACTTTATCGGAATAATACCAAAAATTTAGACAAAGTAAATTTTGATGTCCCAATTATAAAGAGAGATTTAATTTGGTCCAAAAAAATGTATAAGAGTGACAAAAAATATATTTAAATAGGGTTCTCCATGAAAAGGCGATAAGTCGACCTTTTAGTGAATATTAGAGTATCTATGCCTAAAATTGAATTCTTTTTTTATTTTAAGCCTTTGTCTTTTATTGGATAAATGTAAAAACATTTAACAAACATATATAATCATATTTTAGTTATTTCTATTCATTCCCGCCAATACAACAGCTACGTGTTAACTACCATTTAAAATAATATTATTATATTACTAGTGTGCAACATAAGATTTCAAAGAAACTCGTTGTTGCGTATTGGGTACGTTATCGAACATAGAAACCCCTTTAAAGTAAAATTAATATTTAATTATCAAATATTAATAAATGTGAAAATGTTTTATTCTTTATTTACCTGGGATGTTACAATTGTATACTACAGATAAGGGAGTACCTTTTTACTATTCTATCTTCTGTTCGAGGTGAGTGAAACTGTGAAACTTATCAGGAGATAAGCTCTTTTGATCGATCATTTCCGACCCATGGATTAATCCTCTGTGGGTTCTCTGGGGAGAACCTTCAGAGCTGCTGGTAGTAACAATGCTGGGAGGAACTTCTACAACTGCTACTACCAATTCCATAATTTGGTAATGGATCAACATGATCTGAATCTTATATTGATATATATTTTTTGGCATCAAGAAATCAATATTCTAGAAGAACAGAATCATGAATTTTCTCTACATTTTTTGGTTACCTTTTGAAAATTTCATTTTTGGGTGTTCTTTTGTAAGAAACTAGGGCCGCCTTCTTTTGGTAATATCTTTATAATAAGATTATCTATCAAATTGGTTCTTGCATTGTCTATGAGAAATGTCAATTAGCATCATGAGTTCTAGTAGGGATATATGCCTAACCAAGAGTGGACACCACATTGGACTAGTGTCCCCTAGTTAGAACATGTATTTGTTCCTGATACGGTTGTCCTTGTATTGTGGAATAAAATTTTTAATCCCCTTAGACTGGAGTAGGGTTGGTTTTCTACTCTGTATTGATTATCTAATTCGGTTGATGAAGCACCCCACATGGGGATATCAGGTTTCTGGCCTAATTCCTCACTTTTTTCCGATGATGCAATTACATGTTTTAGGTTTGGAGGAAATGGCCGAGAATCGACATTTCATCCCTTGTCATCTCTATGATTTGATAGGATACATCATTGGATGTAACGTGTATAAATTCCCATTTTGATGTTGGATCTAGAGTTTGTGTCTCCTACAAATCTTCCATGAGTTTCCAATGGGTACTGGAAATTCTCTTGTGTTGGGGTAGAGGAATGAGTCTATGCCCAACTAGTTGTGATAGACCAATTATTTGCTATTGTTTCCACCTTATTTTATTAGTGAGATTTATATTTATGAGAGGTAATTTTTGATTTCCCATTTACCACTTTATTTATCTCATAGGATTTATTTTATTCCACAAGAACTTGTCTCTGATCATATTTTCATTCCAAAATATTTAGTTGTGGGATTCATTATTGTAGGCTAGAATTTCTAGCCACATATTGATCAACACTATATCTGATTGGTGGGATTCTTCTAAAAATTCATTTTTTATGAATACTCATAATTTTCTTCCCTATTTGGATTGTGGGATTGATGTGAATCAGTAAGAATTTGAACATGCCTCAAGCTGGTTGTTCTCCTCTTTTGACAATGGGATACTTGTGCATTGGAATATATTTTCTTCTGTCTATAATTTGGTGCTCTATCTACTATGTGGGACCAGAGATCACCAGAAGGTATTTGCATGGGATCGTACCATTCCATCCTATTTTAGTTTTGGGTTTCATAAGAGTGATAATTAATTTGTGTCCACTCATAGTTTGCAACCGAATTTTCTTGGTGGGATTTGATGGAGAAGACAACATTGTAAGTATGACCATGGCATGCTACTACATTTCTATGGATATTATCCTCCTTGGGAATAAGGGTAATGACCAGATCCTTATCATGAATTTGATTCTCACATCAGAAATCCCTAGGGGGCCATGTCCTTTGGAATACAGCAGATTCACTAGACATGATATCATCTTTAAAGCGAGGATATTTGGTCGCACAATGTTGGAAGAAATACTCTCTGACAAGGACCCTTGTGTAGTACCCCTGTGTATTGGGATGAAGTCATCAGTGTCAGCTTCATCTACCTCCCTGAGGTAGGGGAGGTATTTGTTCTCACACTCTGAGGATAGGTTCCTAAACTAGTTGGAGATGTACATAGTAGCCTCTTTGTGCTGGGTTTCCCACTACAACTGAACAGGTGGCTAGTGAGATTTCACAGACTAGAGGTCCTATTATATAGCCTCCAAAATGGGTAGAGTAATGTTTTGGTGGTACTCTTTTATCAGCTCATTCAAAACCCAGTTCTAAAGATGTTGGGTAGGTGATGGGGTCTTTTTCTTCATCGGATACCTGACCTCTAGTGCTATCATTGAGGTGCGTGTTTGAGCTAGTGGTCGAGATTTCATATGGATTGAAGGTTTCTCTAGAAACCTATGATATATATGACAAGTTCCATCAACAAATCCCAGTAAAAGTAGCATCACATTATCGCATACATTACTAATGATTTATCTTGACCCACTTACTCTTTTTTTATGGATGGGGATTGAATTTAGATAATTACGCCACCATGGTAAAATAATTACAACGGGTTCTCCATTTTTTTGCCCTGATTCACATCATATTAGGTCAGAAAAATATCCTAATAGATAACAAAAAATTTATTGTTGTTATAGTTATTCATGTCGATTTCCCAATTTTATTTCAACTTGATTCAAATCATGACTCTTTTTGGTTAGAGAGATGGTCACATCGAGACTGGGTAGTGTGTCATTTTTATATTTCGAAGGATATTCCCCTGTAGAATGGTCATAGAGGGAAATTCCAGGGGGTTGAGTGTTTTTGAATTTGTCCCATATTGGGTATGATATCCTCTAATGGTATTAAATGGTTTTTTCATGAGGCTAAGACCCCCGATGACTATTTTATCCATGATTCAGGGACCTACTTTACAAAGGTAGGTTCCAGTTGGACGATTTGGCCAATGACACTTAAGAGCTTTATTGGTAGAGAGGATGGGAGGTTGGGATAATCACACCTTTTTGGGGGAATTCTTTTCCTACTCTAGGACTATCTAAGAGATTCAAACAACGTTCATATATTTGTTAATCCTTGGTTCATTCAAAATAATTTTATTTAGATTACCCCCAGGTGGCAAGATCAATTATAAATATGCATGGGTCTTGAATCATTTGTATGTATTAGAGGTTATGTATTGAAAAATAAATCTATATATATATTTGAGGTTCTTTACCACTGTTACCAATTTGAGGTCACATTAATTATTCTTTGGTCTTTTATTTAAATTATGATGATTTAATCCATATGATGTGGTTCTCTGCTATTTATCATCATCCAGGGGATAAATATTATTCAGATATCTGGATCGAACCCATAGGATGGGTTTCCAATGCATCCTCATGAGAGGAATCAGATTCCATGTAGTATGATTTGAGTTGGTACTTACACCTTCTAGGAGGAATTTAGATGGGGAAATTTTTGGGGATTATGTCTCGGAGCATCCAATACAAGAGGAATAAGTCATGGATTACTTCTAAAGAGGAAACACTAATTATTTTAGTGGAATATTATTGGGAATGACTTGTAGAGTGAATGTCCCTTGAGATTGGGCCCTTATAAATATTTCTACATATCCAAGTTAGAGTTGGAATTTGAGTTCTCGTAGTTTATTGAATTTGGAACTTATGCCTAAGAGGATTCCCATGTTTCCATAACCATTAGGAGAATCTTGATTAATGATGATAAGAAGGTTTGGTTCGAGATTACACCTAAGAGGATGCCTATGTTTTGGGTCTATGAAGGTGTGGAGATCACCACCATCCTCTAAGCCCATGTGAGTCACGCTCAATGTGAGAAACAAGAAGAGGAAACATATCTTAAAATCACATGTCTCCCATAATCTACTGATAGATTGTATTGGATCCCAAAGGGGGGAGAGGGGATTTGAATGTGCCAATTTCCTCTCCCTTGTTGATATCCATGATAGTCACGTTTGGAAATCTATCTAGACATGTCTTGGGCTGAGACTTAGTGGATCATGGGAACCACATCCCATGGAATGGTTAGGGACTTACCTCTATGAATGTTCCTTGAAATGAGTTCTGGGAAAAGGGAGAGGTATTTATTCTCAACAAATGGAAAATAAGGATGACCCCATTGACTTGTCACTTGTCCATCATTGAATTAAAAAGACAGTGATTACCCTTCATCACTAGAATGTGGAGGTTGAAATGTGTATTATAAGGTTTGGAATAGGGCTACCATGGGAATGAAATCATAAAGACATTCCAGGGGTCCATACCATTATTAGGATTTCCCACGTGACTCCACATAACATGGGTATGTAGACTCAAAAGGATTCAATGAAGAACCTGATAGTTTTGTCATATGGGTCTTGTGTATTTGGAAGAGGATTTGTCCTGATGTCGATGGCTATTTTAGAAGAGGTGATTAAAAGGATGGGATGGAAATGAAAGGGAATTATTTGGACTAGAAGGTGGAAAGCACAAAGGTACCGCAATCTGTGTACAACTGTCTCCTACAGGGTGGGTTACACTCTACATTACGTATTGGAATGTGAGTAGAGGGTTCATCAGCATAGCGAGGTGGTACACATAACTACTTTCCCAACACATACCAAGGTGATACATGGAAATGAGGGTGGTACATATAATGCAGTGGTATAAAAAATTAGGTTCCATCTTCCTATCGTGGAGGTATGCGGTAACAGATTCCATCCATGTCCTGAGATGGAATGTGGGGAAGGGCTTAAACCACCGAGTGATGTGCTATGTAGTATGTTGGATTGGAGAATGGGAATTGGTCAGGAAATTCATGGGAAGTTCATTTGTGAAGGGAGTACGATTCTCAATTCTCAAATTTAGTTTGTGGTTTACCCATATTATTATGCTCACTTATTTTTATTGAATGTGGTGGGTTTATACCAACTGGAAACTCTTCATGATTTCATATTTAATCTATCATTTTTCTTCGATTTATTTCATCCTTGAGTCCCATGCTCGCCAAAAAATTTGATATCATTCGTGGACCCCTTTGGGGTCCTTTTATAGATTTCCAAGGAACCTATATCTATGGGTCAAATGGAAACTTTTGCAACATCCATGAAGAAATCACACGACTTGAAAACGACTTAGTTAATTAGGGAATGTGGGGCTGAGGTCCACGGGGCTATAGTTCATGGGGGATGAAATCACCATATTGATTACATAAATGAAACATTTTTTTGGGATGTCACTAGCCTCCCATCATCGACAAACTAAGTCTGCCGGGATGATGTGCGAGTGAGTACTTATCTGTCACATTTTCGCCAATGACATGGGTCGCAGGACTGTTGTTTTCTGTTGGTATTTCTATGCCTCCATTCCTCCAAATATGTGGTTCGTAGGGGACCAACACAATTATTCATTTATTCTGTGAACTGATTCGTTTGATGTCCAACACCTCAAGGGACAATGTTTCTCAGGGTATCCGTGTATTTTTCATTTTTCTGCCAATACAATATGGGTACCATTCCAGGAAATAAGTACATTGACCACATTGGTCCTTTCCATTTTTATTTCTTCAATCCTCATTTCAAATTTAAAATTGAACATTCATCTTATTCCATTATAACTTTTGTGGTAGTACTTACCTTCCCATATAATATTTTTTCGTCTCCAATAGATATGAATCAAATATATACTTTTTCCATAGGGTATGAATTAGCTAAATTTGTTATATGAAAACTAATATTTTTGAAAGGGTTAATTTGATGCCTTTTAAGGGATAACCATTTTAAATTATGATTTTAATACATTTGTAATTATTATATGACAAAATAAACACGTTATGTTGATGTGGATATAAAATTTTGCATTGTATTAAATATTTTTATTTTTTTGATAACTTTCTCATTCTGATGAACAATAAAATTTCACTAAATTTTAATTGAATGAAATTTTTTCATAGAAATAATATATAAGGAAAATTTGTAATAATTGTTGGCTTAAAGGTATACAAAGAATATATTTTTATCATTCAATATAATTTATGTCATTATAATTAATTGCACACTGAATTCAGATGTAATAATATTTCAATCTTTTGAAATTTTTTATCTTTTAAAACTCATTGTGTCTTTCTAACAAAATGATTAATTTAAAAATCATTAATAAAACTTATGAGTTTTAAATTTTTAAAAATGGATTCCGAATATGGAATCAATTATCCCAAATTATGTAAATAGATTTATTTTATTTTCAGGAATTGTGAATAACAACTTCAGTAATTTTTATTAATATGGTAAAAGGGTAAATCAGGTAATAAAGGGTAAGAATACTATTATAAAATCACCCTAACACTTGAATTATATCACTGGATGAGTTTATTTCGACATAAATTGTTATTGGGACGAAATTTTTCCTTTTGGAAGCCAATTGGATGGGATTAGGAAGTTTAATTTATTTTATTTAAAGAAAAATGAAATACGTCTTACTGAAATTTTAGTAACTATATCATTTTTAAAATATGTCTATGTAGAAGATAAATTTTATTATAAATACTCAATTTAAAGATAAAATACTTTTACTTATCAAGATATTTTAATTATAATTTTTAAGAAAATAAATAATTTCCTTAATGTTTTATACTTATATGATGTAAAGATTAATTAATTCTGGAGAAATCCACAAAACAATAATAATTTAAATGACAATAACTGACAAATGAACCAAAAAATCACCAAATATTATTGGTCAAGTATATCTAGACCATCACTATCCATGTGTTGAGTTAGTTACATTTTTTATCCTTATAAAATAATTTGTGATACTTATATTGTATTATTTAAAGTGACGATAAAGTTGTAACATTCATAATTTAATAAGTCTTGCATTTTACATGATGTATTTTCAAAAGCATTTGACTACAAGTATTATTATAGAATATAGTGGATTTATCTTTGTCATATTATTTTATTTATTATTTTTTTAACTAATAAGTACATTAAATAATTACACATAATTGCTGTTGTAATTATCTTATTATTGGAGATAAAAAATAAATGTAAATAAATATATTAAAATAAATTTATTTTTGGATAATTAATATTTATAATGAATTTTATATATTCCCTTTACCTCTTATGAATATAATAAAATAATTTTTTAGATGTTAACATGTAATATAAATATTTTTACAAATCAATAAATTGAATATTTTCAAAATTGACACTATTGATTTTTTAGAAAATTAATTGTAGATTAAATTATTTAAAAGTCATAAAACATTTTTAAAAAATATATAATTATTATTATATTTTGTATAATGTTATAAGGTGTTTATTTATTATGTAATTAGCATCAAATATGTAAATATCTAATCTCTTTAATGACATTAAAAACCTACCGTATCTCAACTTCAAAATTGATACATTTTGGATTTTTTGTATGGGTTTTGATTTTATTATAAGTTAACATTTTTGGAGATCCCCAAAAGTGTCCCTAACCACAATTATAAAATGGATCCTCCTAATTTATATCTTCACTTATTTTTGAGCATTAAATATTTAAAATACCCATCCCTTTTCCCTTACTAACTTCCCTTGTTACATTTTAGAGGTTCTGGTATTCTTCAAATAAAAACTCTAGTGATTTAAGAGGAGATTTAGAGGGCGCACGTCAAAGAAGATGTAATATCCTCTATCGATTCTTTAAAACTTATTTCTTTTTCTACTTCCTCTTCATGAGTTGTTTTATTATAAAGTAATAACTCCAGTATCAATTAAATACTTATATTTTATTATGATTATGTAAAAAATATTACTCTTTTTAGAAATCCTATGAAAAACAAAATCACCACGTGTGTGTACATATGACTTATCATCTCCACACTGTGGTGTAATCCATTTTCCCAACATATTACTTTGATGGGTATAATGATGGAAATAATATCTATATATTATTATTATAACATTATATTGATTATGAAATGCTATACATAATTCAATTTAATACCATTTAACAATTATGGTAAGGATATCGTCACACCTGTGTACGTATGACATACCATATCCCCGATGTGATGTGATTCATTCTACATGATATTTATAAAGAATGATTATATAAATTATTATAATGACTAATTATGATATTTATAATGTTAATATAATTTTTAATGATATAATTATTTCCTATTAAGGATAACCAAAATTTATTCGACAAACCATGTATAAGAAAATGAAACACTTAATACCAGAATAACAAGTAACAATGAATTTTTGTTTACAAAATGATGATAATATGATCCTATATGATATCAGAGAAATTAATATGATTTTTAAATAAGTCAAAGAAATTATTTATATAAATTTATAGGTTCTTCATATACATAAAAATGAAATTGGATCTAAGCTAAAAGATAATTTCTCAATCTCATTATTATCTGAGATTGTTTAAACATAAGTATTTAGTAGGATATATTTATCATCAATGTCAATATTTCCTAAATAAGTAATATTATTTATATCCTTCTACTAATTTTTAATGGCAATTTTACTAACTAGGGAATTTTTATTAAATAATAATAAAATAATCTTTTATTGTTATTCAATACGAGGTACCTTTTTGGATTTTCTAGAAAAAGTACAAAGAGAATGTTTTTTAACTAATAAGGCATTAATGGTTTTTTACATTTTCATAATTCCTTATTTCCTTGTTTCTTTATCAAAACTATTTAATTTATATTTTTTGAAATAATTTTTTTTCTTTTAAAATTGTGTGACATTTTTGGAAAATAAAACATTTTTATAGAAGAATGGATTTTTTCATTAATTTAAGTATTATATCATAATTAATTTCAATATAAGATGGAATTATTTAATATGGTTTTGCGTCAAATATAATATACTTTTTTTCTTATTATTTGATTTAATTCTATTTATGAAACCAATTTTTTTACATTGATTATGTTTTGATAGAATGAGTTTAAGATACCCATTTTATTCTGTGGGGTTTTCCATGATGAATGATTTATGTTTTTATGGAACATTTTAAAATGTTTTAAATATGTGATTCGTGGGACATGTATCTCCCTCCAATTAGTTAAGTAATTATTTATATCTCATGAGATTGAGATGGATGAAACATGAAATGATCGAGGTTCAGTAATACAGGGCTGGAACGAGGAGTGAACTTGGTTTAGAAATGGAATTTTTTTGCTATGATGGTCTTAACAATGAACCTTGACTAATATGAAATTATTTTCTATGATTATGTGTATTCCAAAAATCCTCACATATTATGTTATTAAATTTATTATTACATTAAATGATTCTTATGAACATTTATGTTTTATCCCATAGAATGATATCATGATCTTTCATATGCAGAATAATATTTTCAAATCTTATGTTCTTATGTCTTATAATTATAATCTGATTGATATCTCCATTGTTTACCCTTACTGCGAATATGATCTCACCCATTCATATATTTATTTTCCCCATGTCATGAAGATGGGTATTAAGTAAGATATATCAAAAATGGGTCTAGTTACGTTTAAATAGGTGAGGGATAATGATGATGTATTATGAACTTTTTGTTCTTATTTCCCAAAATCTAACAATACTATACGTATATGGTATGGTCATTCATTTCTTATATTTTTTCATGAATATTCTTCCACATTGAGGTAACATCAATGTATGTAAATTATGGGTCATTGTAATTGGTATTAGAGGAATATTATAGTTAACCTTTATAAACTATGATGAGAATACCTTAGTATTAACCCAAAGGATATGTAGAAGTATAGGATACAATACTAGTGTTTTCAAAATGATCTTCAATGAACTATAATAAATCCCAAAGTGTCTGAAATTTAAATTTTATTCTTTATTATGTGTTTTTTCTATTATGATTAGTGTTTTTTATATTATTATTCTTGGTTTTAGACAATGGATGGAACTTGAAGGAACCATTTTACTACTGAATGTGATGTGAAATGCATTTATTTTCCTCCTGAGAAACCAAATATGGGAGTTGGAATGGAAAATTATATATATATATGATTAAATAATATTATCAATCTATGAATCATATAGGAGTTCCAAACAAGAAAAAGAGGGAACAACAGTCTGTTGTGTCATTCATGTGGTAGTGTCCACCTTATTTCAGTGGGTCGTATGAACCATTTGTTGCTGAACAATGGATCTGTACAACTAAAAAGTTATTTTCAGTTGTACAATTTTTATAACATGACAAATTCATCTTAGCAGTATATCGTTTATTTGGTGAAGATGACCAATGGTGGAAACTTATCAAGAGTATGAGGAAAAGAGATGAAATTGAATCCATGGAATGGGATGAGTTCAGGAACTTATTTTTCAATAAGTAATTTCCCCATATTTATTGAACAAATATATATAAGGAGTTACTTGATACTATGGAAAATGGAGATTAATCTATTGTTACCAAAGAATTTTTTTTACAAGTCTTTCTAGGTATGCTTCTAGAATTATCATCCATCCTAAGAGTAAAATTGATTGATTATTTAGTGGCTTAAAACAATTTTCTCAAAATGAATTATCCAAAAGGGATTTCAATTTCTATAATGATATCGTTCGATGTTATCTCAATGTTTATATGGATATTTTTGTAACCCATCAGTCCTATGGGTTTGATAAGATTAGAGAAATGGAATTTAAGGGAAGCTCTAAACACCACACTGAAAAGAAGATGTTTTTCCCTTATACACAATGCATGGAATGAAACATGGAAGAAATATCCTTAAAGGGACTATTAGATGTTTTAAGTGTGGAAAATAATATCATCAGGAAGATGAATTCTGATGTGATGTGAAAAATATGTCTAATGATGCGAATAAAGAAAAGGATAAAAAATCACCTCCTATATTTTAATGTACAAAGTAAAATTAAATGGGGAATTATGCCAATCAATGTCCTAATACAAGGGTTATTGATGATGTATTTCCAGAAGAATTACTAGTTGTTCCCCCAAACATTAAAGTTGAGTTTATAATAAAACTTGTACCGGGTGTTATTCCCACTTCAAAGAAACCTTATTGAATGAACCCAATTGAGTTGAAATATTTAAAGAAGAAACTCCAAGAGAATATTAACAAGGGATTCATAAGACCTAGTGCATCACCACGTCGAGAACTTATTCAGTTTGTTAAGAATAAATATTGATTAATGAGACACTTCATTTATTATCAAGTAATTAAAATGAATACTATAAAAACAAATACCCTCTTTCCCACATTGATGACATATTTGACCAACTACATAGAGCTCAATACCATTCCATTATTTATATTAATTTAGGATAGCATTAATTAGGGTTCAGGAAGGAATTTATATAAAACATGTAATTACGTACAATATATGGAAACTATGAATGTATGTTGATTAATTTTGGTCTTATTAATTCCCTCTGTTATCTTCATGAGTCTAATGAATAAAGTCTTTAGATACTATGTTGATTAGTTTGTTTTTGTATTTACAGCTGAAATTCTTGTTTATTTTAATAGAATGTATGTGCACTGAGATCACATGACAATTTTACTGAAGACCCGAATACAAGATAATGTTTATGAAAAATTATCCAAGTGTGAATTTTGGCTTCAAAATGATTAATTTTTGGGTCGCATGATCTCAATAGAGGGGATATCTGTGGGTCCAACAAAAACAAATGTTATTCAATTAGGCCGAGACTAAAAATGGTAACTGAGATATGATGTTTTCTTTATTTGGATTGATATTATTGAGGTTCAATGAATTATTTTTCATGATTATCTAACCCACACATCATGTTGACTCAGAAAGGAGTTTTGTTCTTGTGGACAGATAAATGTAAAGAAATTTTCAAAGAGTTAAAAACATGGTTATCTAGTGCACATGTTCTCTCATTACCTTGTTTTAGATAAAGGTTTGTGATATATAGTTATTCATCCATGACAGGTATGGGTTGTGTTATCATGTAAAATGATATGGTGATAGATTATACCTTACGAAAAATTAAAAATCCACAATAAAAATTACACAAATAATGGTTTAGAGTAATCTTCAGTAATATTTTCACTAATGATATGGAGGAATTATCTTTATTATGAAAGGTGTGATATTTACAATTATCACAAAATTTTAATGTATATTCTCACACAATTTTTTTTGAATATGCATCAAATAATGTGGTTGGAGTTGATTAATGATTTTGAATTCTCAATACATTACCACCTTGGGAAATAGAACAAGGTGGAATATGCTTTGAGTTGAAAGGACCATGGTAACCTATCCATGAAGAGGATAAAAAAGATTCAATATTTATGGATTTTCAAAGGTTGGATCATGTTATTTTAATGTAATGAGAGAAATATTATCTTCTAAATTAAATGGTCAACCGTCTATACAAGTGAAAATTAATGAAGTGAGGAATGAAGATGTAGAGCTGAAACAGAAGGTGAGAAATATTCTTGAATTCAAACTTGATTATGATGGAATAATAAGGTTCCAGAACAGGCTATGTATTCCTCCTATAAGATAATTACACAATGTTCTATTGGATAAGGATCATAATTCATCATTATCTATACATACTAGATGCATAATGTTTTATAAGGACATGAAAGAGTACATTGGGTGGGATGGCATGAAAATAAATGTTGTTGAATATGTCTCTCAATTCCTGGTTTGTATGTAAGTTAAGGCTATGATTCAAATTTCTAAGGGGATGTTACAACCATTACCCATACAAAAATGGAAATGGGAAAAATCACTAAGGAATTTCTCTTTTGACTTCCCAAAACATCTAATGACCATAATTCTATATGGGTTATAGTGGATCACCTTACGAATTAGGAACACTTCATTGCTATTAGGGATGATTTATCTATTGATCAGTTTACCAGGATATTTGTAATGGAAGTGGTAATATTTCATAGAGTACCACTTCCCCTTATATATGATTGGGATTCAAGGTTTACATAGATGTTCTAGAGAATACTTTAGTAGAATTTAGATATAGAGTTATGTTTCATTACTTATCATCATCTTTAGATATACAGTTAGTCTGACAGAAAAATTCAAACTCTAGAAGGCATGTTTAGAGCTCTCTCTATGGATTTCAATGGTTTTGGGTTTCAACACCTACCTTTTGTAAAATTTTCATAAAAAAGTATCTTTCACTCTAGTAATCATATAGATCCCTATGAAGCCCTATATAACAATAATTTCATAAATCCAAATTTCTAGGATGATGTTGGTGAATGAATGATATCAGGACCTCATCTTATTGATGAAATGGAAGAAAGGGTTAAATTTATTCAACAACCCATAGAAGATGATAATTGTAAAAAAGAAAAGTTATGATGAATACCGAAGAAAATACCCAGAGTTTTAAGAGGTTTGTAAGGTATTTCTAAGAATTTCTCTCTAGAAGAGAGTAATGAGATTTGGAAACAAAGGAAAGTTGATCCCATGTTATATCGGTACATCTAAATTTATGAATTATGTTGGGAATGTAGTTTATAGATTTGAGATTCCACTAAATATCAATCAAGTTCATGATGTGTTACATGCACGTCTCATAAAAAATTACATACATGATCATTCACCTGTAATAAAATCATAAGTTTTAACTCTAGAGTAAGATCTTTCCTAGGAAGAACAACTGATAAATATTACAGATTGTAGTGAAAAACTTCTGTGAAACAAGAACAAAAACTTTGTTAAAGTTTAGTAGAGGAAAAAAACTGAATTACAAGAAATTTGAATAATCTTCTGTGATACAAGAACAGAAAATTCGTTAATTGAGAATGAATGATTTCAATTCCATGTGATGAATTTCAATATCGAAATTCTATTTAAGGAGGGTAGAATGTAACATCCATTTGTTCTCATGAAATATTTTCTTTATATAACTTTAATTCTATAGTAGCATGAATTGTATGAAATTGTGAGTTTCAATGAACCATGTGATTCACTTAGTATAAAAAGGCCTTTTAAACAATCCATTATGTTAGTGAGAATAAATATAACTATCTTTTGAAAATGTATGGTGAAATCATTCACTATCAATTATTTATGAAAAATATAAATCAATTATATATTAATATTTTTAAATTAATATATTGAGTAAATTACTATTAGTAAATTAAATTAATGAAATATATATGATATATAGTTAATAAAATATTCTTGATATTAATATAATATATATTTTGTCATAGTGTATGAATAAACTCTATTTGATGTATAAAATCAAATATTTTTTATAAGGGTAACATTCCCCCATTTAATAGAGAACCCCTTTTAAATTAACATTTTTACACATAATAAATTTTAGATGATATCATAAAAATTTTCATTGGATGTGGGGTAAAATTTTTCTTTGGATAATATTTAAATATGTTTATTATAACATTCAAATTTTTATTAATAGTAAAAATACACTAAATTTTAATTGAGTAAAATTCTTTTCATCAAAATAATTTTTATGCAAAAATTACATTATTTAATGATTTCAAAGTAAAAAAGGAATATATAATTATCATTCAATATAATTAATTTCATTATAATTAATTTAACAATGTATTCATATGTAAATTTTTTTTTATCATTTGCAATATTTTAACTTTTTAAACATATTCTCTCTTTCTGACAATGGGAATAATTTTAAATTAATTAATTTAACTTATATGTTATTAATTTTGGAAAATAGATTCCATATCTGGAATTATTATTTACAAATTATTTAAATATATTTATTTTATGTTTGGTAATTTTTTATTGTAACTTCGATAATTTTTATTATTAGGGACAAATGGTAAATCATATAATTAAGGGTAATGATACTATTATCAAATTACCCCAAAACGTGTCTTAATATCATTGGATTATTGTTCTTCGAGTGAAATCATCCTTGAGTAAAAATGGAGTCCTTAGGAAGCCACATGGATGATATTATGATATATAATTAATTTTATTTCAAGAAAAATAATTATGCCTTATTCAAATTTTAAGAACAATATCATTATTAAAATAAAGTTATATATAAGATAAATTCGTTTGTAAATATGAAATTGAAATCTAAAATGTTTTTAATTATCATTATAATTTATATTTAATTTTTAGGAAAAAAATAATTACCTTGAAGTCTTTTACATAGATGATGTAAAAATTAATTAATTGATGAGAAATCAGTAAAACGAGTTTTATTAAAATTATAATAACCATAAAATATGAAAACACATGACCCAATCTAATTTTTTAGCATATATAGACCATAACTATCCAATTATCTAGTTAGTTTCCATTTGGACACATATAGAAATGATTGTGGAACATATATTATTATATTTAAGGTGATGTTAAAGTTGTCACATTCATAATTTAATAAGTATAACATTTTAATTATTGGATTTTCAAGAAGATAGATTTGTGTAAAATTATTCTTATAAAATATAGTTGATATATCTTCATCATAGTATTTTATATTTATTTTTTATTCAAAAGTAAGTATACTAAATAATTAGACAATATTTATGTAGTAATTATTTTATTAATGATGATAACAAATAAATGTTCATAAAAATATTAAAACATATATAATTTGGGAAATTTAATATGTAAAGTGAATATTATAGATTATTTTGACCTCATAAGAATAAAATAAAATAGTTTAATTTATGTTAAATTGTTATATTAATATTTTCAAAAACCAATGAATTGAATAGTGTCAAAATTGAAACCATTGTTTTCTTATCAAAATAACGATTTCTTACATTATTTAAACATAAGAACATATTTTTAAAAAAAATATATAATAATTATTTTATGGAAGAAAATATAAAAAAATAATTTATTTATATTCTAATTGGAAGTAAATAATTAAATATTTTACTCTTTTATTATTGAAATATTTTTAACCCTAGTTATAAATTAAATTGAATAACTAAGTTATAATTAAAATGATAGTGATTATTTTGATAGAGAAACTTGTCTAAAATCTATTTGTTGATGAAATAACTACCATATGTAATCACATATTTATAATCAAGTCATTTTTAAGGTTTTTTTATAGGGGATGATTTTATTTTAAATTAATATTTTTTGGGATCCCAAAAGTTCCCCTCACCTTAATTCTAAAATGGCACCTCATCCCTCACCTATTGACCTCACTTTGAGCCTTTATAAATTAAAATACCCAGCCATTTCCCTTATAAACTTAACTAGTAATAATATAGAAGTTTTAATCTTTTTTAAATATAACTCTAGTTCTTTAATAGAATAATAAGAGAGAGCACATCGAAGATGAGGTAATCTTCTCTACTGATTCATTCAACCTTCATTCTTCTTATACTTAATCTTAATGATTTATTTGATTATAATTTTATAAATCCAGTATCACATATAAATTTATATATTATTATTATTTTTCGATGACAATATTCCACTTGCATTCCATCATCAAAAAATGAAATCACCACTTGTGCGAACTTACGGCTTACCATGTCAACACCGTTGTGTGATCTATTTTTCACCACCACCTTACATGAGTGGGTCTAATGATGGAAATTTAAACTATATATGATTAAAATAAAATAATATTGACTATTAAATGTTATAGCCTATTCAATTCAATACCATTCAACAATTACGGGAATTATATCATTGGTTAATATGCACGTACGACCTACCATCTCCACGATGCGATGTGATTCATTCTAAATGACACCCATTAAAGATTGAATATATAAATGTATAGAGTGAGTAAATTTTTTATATATAATTTTAATATCTTTTTTAAATTTTATAACTATAATCATTGAATTAGAACATAAATTTATTTGACAAAACATACATAAGTAAATGAAGTAGTTAATACCTAAATAAAAAGTAATAATGAAATGTTATTAACATACATTTGATAATATGATCATATATGATATAAAAAAATTTACAATGATTATGAAATAAGTAAATGTCATTATTTAAATAATTATATAGGATGTCTGTAAATATTCAAATGAAATCTGACACATGATAAGGGATAATTTCGCAATCTCATTATTATTCTAGATTGTTTATACGTAACTATTTACTATGGTATATTTACCATCTACATCCGCATTTCCTAAATATGAAATATTATTTCTATTCTTATAGAATTTTGGAAATTCAATATTATTTATTGGTTAATTTTTATTAAATTTTATGAAAGGAATCATTTTTCAATATTCCACACGAGGTACTTTTTTACTTTTTTTGGAAAAAATATGAGGAAAATGTTTTTTAACATATACAACTTGAACAGATTTCTACAATTTCATTATTCCTTATGTACATGAATCATCCTTTACATGATTTCATGTTTAATTTCATATAAATTATTTTCTTTTAAAATTACATGACATTTTGTGAAAAGAAAAAATATTTTTGAAGAAAAAATTATTTTCAATAAGAATTAATTTCAGTTGTTATATAAAAACTTTTTTCTATACAAGATGGAATTTTTAATAAGTTTATGTTTCATGTATAATATCATTATTATAAATATTATCTTCTGATTTTATTTTTGAAATTTTATTTACGAAATATATTTCTTTTATGTGGATTATATTATGATGGAATGATGTTCAATAAACCAAATTCATTCCTTTGGTTATTCAATGTTGAATGATTTTTTATTTTGTGGAACATGTAAGAATGATTTCATTATAAGAATGTTGGGACCTATGTCTACATATAATTAATTTGGTAAAGATTTAAATCTAATGAGATAGACATGGCTGTAATGAGAAACGATATCAGTTTAGTAATACAAGGATGGAACGAGGAGTGAACTCAGTTCAATAATAGACATTATCATCTATGATGGTCTTGGAAATGAGCCTTGACTAATATGAAATGATTTTCTATTCTTATGTGAAATCCAAAAAACATAATATCTTAAGTTTTAACTTTTCGGATTTCTTTCAATTATTCTTGTGAATATTTATTATTTATCCCATGGAATGACATCAAGATCATTCATATAAATGATGTTATTTTCAAATGTTATGTTCTTATGTCTCATGATTATGATATGATTGATATCTACCTTGTTTTCTCTTACAGGGTATCTAAACTCACCCATTCATATGTCAATTTTTCCCTAGAAATGAAGATGGGTATTATGTATTTTATGTCAATAAGGGGTCTACTTATAATGAAATAAGTGGGAGACAATGAATATGTCTTATGAACTAGTTGTTTATGTTTCCCTATTTCTCAACACACCACAACTAAATAGTCCTATCATGACTTAGTTATATTTTTAAATGAATATTCTTTAACATTGATGTAATATCAATGTATGTAAATTATAGGTCGTTATAAGTCATATTCCACTGCATTATTATAAAATCAACCTCGGTAATTATAGAAATTAAAAGTATTGATGGAGTTTTTTTGAAGGAAAAGGGTTCACTAGACTAATAAAAACCTCATGGATGGAACTATAACTTTATTTAATAAAGGTAGATATACATATTGTGTTTTTTGTGGTTTATTTTAATCTCAATGAAGTAACCTTAAATAATCAGCACCCTCTACAAGGAATTTTAAAAGTATTTTATCAATTACTTGGATCCCAATGGTTATAGTAAATTGAGTTATTATATATTTATAACCAACATCGAGTTTGGATAACGAATCTTCTAAATTTTTTCCCCAAGTTTTTTATGTCTAATTTTAATTGTTTTTTATTCCATTTCATCATTGAAATTAACAATCTATATTTATATAATTGATGAATATAATATTTCAGAGGTCTCTATATTCTTTTATAATTCTTTTCAATGATGATAATATGTTGTACTGTAAGAATATAAATGATTATAAATATCACTTGGAATTATCATTGGGAATCTTATGGGAACATCACCTTTTGAGAATTTTTCAGACTCTGATTTCTAGATATAAGAAGTAAATTTCCTTATTTATTTTATTTATAAGAAATTTATTTTTGTAGATCATATAAATTTAGAGTCCATAATATCTTGGAAACCCCTAAATAATTCATTTGAGATACATAGTTTTCTTATCATTTTAAGATACTATAGACACTTTGTTCACAATTTCTCACATTATTCCTCCCTAATGAATGTTTTGACATAGAAATACGTTCTTTTACAATAGAGTAATTAGTGAAAAAATAATTAAATGTTATTATGTATTAACATTAGTCAATAATAATGCATATATATTTTTAATGTTATGACATGGTTATATGGTCTACTATAATGTATTGAGATATTTTTTGGGGTTTTGTTCTCATGTAGTGAGATCATATTCTTTGATAATGGATCACAATTGTTTTTTGTGTATGATAAGAATTACCCAAAACATGATTTGAAATTGGATAACGAGGTTCATGTCTTAAAAACATAGAGAAATTATCTTTTTAGAGAGAAATTTAAACATCCTGTGAAATATATGATCTTGAAGGAAATTTTATCCCAAAGGTATTTGATTCCATTGTAATGTAGAAGGAAATAATATCTAAAAAAATATTTTCTTTGACATAATTTCTTCACCAAGAAATTATACTTCAGTAGCTAATGACTTATGTAGGACATTATATAATCTTTTGTGTTAAAGGTTCTTACAAACAGATGACAATGTCAGTTTTAGTTACCATGAATATATAATATGTTGAGAAATGTGATACTATATTTTTTTTATAATTTCTCTCATTCATAATTTGGAGCAGAAGTATAGATATTCCCTAGAATATGAACCTATTTTTTTAACCCTGATATAAAAATTAAATGTTGGGATACCATTATGGTATACATTATAGATAGGAGATTTGTGATATATTTTAGAGATAAGAATCTGGTTCCTCCAAACTATCAGGGGAATGTTCATTCTTCCTGTCACTATTTCATGATAGGTTGTTCATTGAGGCAACTAAAAAATTTATTAAGTGTTGATAGAACCATTTTGGTTGGTAAGAATGAAAATAAATTTTTAGAATTTTTCTCGAGAATCATATCCTATTTGAAGGTCATGATAGAGAACCAACAAACATATATCATGTTTCCCTCTAAAAAATTACCATGTGGAAATGTGAGTAGATAACCCTTGATTTTATCATAGGTATACCAACATAATTTTAGAAAAATGAATCTGTATGGGAGATTATGGATATACACACAATTTTATCTCACCACCTCTGAATTCATGAAAAAATATGGTGGATGAAGCATCAAAAACCAATATTGATCTAGTTGTAAAGATATATAGAATATTAATTTTGGTTGTGTCTGATCAAGATAAAATGTTTATATCTCAAATTTTGAAATCCTTAAATAAATCCCTTAGATCCCTTATGAGAAATCATAAAACCTTTCATCCTCTAAAAAATGTGACATTACGAGTAGGTGATCCATAAATTGAAATACATTCTTAGAGCTTGGTTGATCTGTTTTGGAGAGTAATGGGAGAAATATATAACCATAGTGGAGTTCCCATACAATTAAGGTTACATGAAAAGATCAATATGTCTCCTTTTGATGCATGGTATGGGTGTCCTTATTGTTTTCCAAATTGATGGGTGGAAATATGATATACCTTTCTTATTGAACCTAGACTTATAAAAGAGAAAATGTACAAGATTTTGATAACATGAAAGATGATGGAAATGACAGAGAGTTTTCATAAATTTCAAATGGATCATTATCAACACCTATTATTGTTGACGGTGACTTATTCAAAAGTTAGTGAACCTCATTTCTAGAAAAAGTAATGTTATCTCAACTATACATTAGACCTTTTAAGATACATGAATGGGTGGAGGATGTGTATTATTGGTAATTTTAGTCAAAAATTATTTTTAATGCATAATATGATACATATATTTCTATTAGAGTAGTAAAAACCCAATAGATACCATGTGATTCATTAGTGCCATACCGATCTTTGGCTATATGCTATGTTCTCATAATGATTTTTGATACGAAATAGAATATATAAAATTTTAAAATGATTAGTATATTTTTTTATAGAACCATAGTAAAATTTAGGAATGTACCTCGATGAATGAAAAGTACGAGTTAGAATAGTGACCTAAACTCCTCCAAAACAAGACTGGTTTTACAATTTATACAGATTTAAATACCAATGATTCGGGGAATTTGACACCCATAGTTTCTGGATGAACAATGTTTTTCTATATTAAAGTTATTAGATACATCAGTAAATATTTGGAGGTTTCTAGTAGGGTTTTATAAGTTTTGTAACTATTTATTTAGGAACATGGTTTGATCATGGTTAGTAAAAAAGATGAATTGTATCCAAGAAACCATGAATGTAATAAGGGGAGTCACTAAGAAGGTGGATGGTTGGTGAACTATTTGGATAAATAGTATGACTTCCTAGGGTAAACCCTGTTATAGAAGACACTGAGAGAATCATGGTGGGAGAATATTTTGTTAAAATGTCCAGAATAACCTTAGAAGGCGTGGGTATGGAGACAATATCACTTCACAGTTAGTGAATAGTTTCTAAAACCACACGGATGAGCTGTATAGATATATATATCTTATCCAAAACTACACACAATGTATGTATATGTTTGGACAAACCATGTGGCCTAACCCTGTGGTGTAAAGTTAATAAATAAATTTTTTTGTTTTAATTCATATCAATCCCCATAAGCCTCATTGGTAACCTATTATTCCTTTCTCTCAAACTCATATCCATACATATGCAACCAAGGATATTCCCTTTGACATAAAAGTGACTTTTGGGTGAATCAAGGTGTTTTGGATGTATATAATCATTGATAACTACTTTTTATTCATTTTTTTCTTATATATTCTATTCTTATTTCTGTAGTAACCAAATGTTGTCTTTTAAAGGTTGGTATAGGTTTTAGGATGTGAATCATGACGAGTTCTGGTAGGATCTATTGATGAGAGGTGTTTTGGGCCAATATTTGGATATTATAAGTATAGTTATTTAATATTTACATGAGTTGAGAGGTAGGTTTATTTTCTATCATATCTAATGTTATATAAATTTAAGGATAATATTTTTTTGATTGATTTTATTCATAATTATATATAGACGCAGTCTAATTTCATGAACCAAACCCTTTTTGGTTTTTTTGTTCAGGACAAATGGAAAATATTTTGAGGACTTGGTAAAATCCAATTGCATAAAAAATAAAATTTATGATTTTAAAAATATTTTATGCCTTTTCCACATGAAAATTATTTTGTGGAATGATTTTAGAAGAGTAATTTTTCCATATAAACTATATTAGAATGGAATTTAGAATTAATTTCTTGGTGTGTGTTCAAATTGGATGTGTATGGTTCCATGTTCCTCCATCATGGTAGGATGGATTATGGTAATAGAGTACCACTATCAATGGAAGAAAATATCATGATTTTATGATTGTGTTGATATGGATTGGTTTTTTTGTGTGAACATGAAAATGGTTATTCCAAATTTGAATGGATCGAAATAATATTGGTATTGTTTTATTAAATGGGTTTCATGTATTGTTTATTATAAACTATTAATATTATTTTCAACTATTTCTTATAAAACATTTTTACTAGACGTGGTCCTAGTGGAATATATTGGGAAGTATATGGGTAATTACTACTAAGTTTATACCTACGCCAACCATGGGCACTTTGGTCTGTTTGGAGATTTTTTGAAACCAATATTTTGGGAATTAAATGATATATTATTTATCTGCAATACACCTTCATTCCATTGTAATGTTAGGTGGTGTTGTAAGTTGTCTCTAGTTTTGGTGGATTCACGATTAGGCCATTTGGAATCATTTAGTTTCATTGTATGTTTAAACTCATACATTATAGAGAAGGATTGAATGTTTATAAATTATATTATTGATTTTTTTTATCATTAAATAGAAATTCATCATCCAATGTGTTCTCAAACTCATGGATTTTTACAAGAATTTGGTGTCATGGGGTTGTAAACTACAGTTAGTGGAAATCTATAACTTCCCAACCCAATGTGTTGGGGAATTGTTTTATTAAACTTCATGGGATGTCTCTTGTGGGGTTTTTTGTGATGAAAAAAAACACTAGAAGAAAATTTGTTGTGATATATGGACAATTTTTATTATGATAGGTGTCCCATATTTGTAATAGCATGTAGTGTGCTAAAAATGAAACCAAGGTATTATAAGAGGCCCATGGTGTCGTATGGTTAGGTTTGTGGCCCATAGGGGTCAAGTCATGAAATGAATAAAAAATATATATTAAAGTAAAATAGAATAGAATTAAAAAAAGGTAATGTGGTGGAAAAAAATCGAATAACATAATAATTAATCTAAAGAAATACTAATAGGAGTGACATGAATCCCCATCACTTGGACTAATACTAATAACATCAAGAATAATAGAAAAATTTTAGACTGCATATAAATACATATATAGGCCTATATCGCTAAACTATATCTCTGAAACACCATGACGGAAGAGATAATTATTATATAGAATACATAAGTTAATGTAACTCTTCCTCACCCAAAACCCTATATCCAAAACACCTAGCATGAGAGATTTTGGTATACATACTTTTTATGAATTTAATATATGTACTGGTGGATTAGTAAAGTTTAAAGGCTTAAAAAAAATATAGGACTTAATGAGTTATTTTCAAAAAAGATAATGTTAGTGATTTCAATAAGTCTATAAAAGTGTCTCCAATAAGAGGAGGAATGGTGATTGTTCTGGTTATTCAGTCCAAGTTCTATCAAACGAAAGATTTTAGGATATGTGAGGTAACTTATGTGACTTCACAATACATCATGTTAAATAATTTAAGAAGATAAAGGTAAATTTCAGAAACCCCAACCTCGATATGGTTGATCAATTCAAATAAAACAAAAAATAGTTTTATGTAGACCACATTAATTTTCAAGGGACCAAGATGAATGTGAGGATGAAATGAAGTTAAAATAGGGACATATGATTAATATTTTTTATAGAAGGACTCATTATTCTTATAGTATAGAGTGGAGATAAAAAAAATGGATATATTTTCATTTTTCAAGGAGTGATCCCTGATCCCCATATTCAAAATAGACTACTCCACCATTATCTAAAGTTTATATCCCATATATAATTCCTCTACCCCAACCATTACCTGTCAAAAAACATGGATTAATTCCTTAGCTGTTTTAGATTTCTTGGACAAATACCATTACTTATGGTCCTCCACTCTCTGTTTTCACCTTGTGTGGCTTGTCAGATAACCTCGATCACAAATTCCCTCCATTGTGGTATGAGGGTCTCCACTATACATATTTCAAATATAGAAGATCATTAAGCACCATAACTATCCAACTTCCATAAAAAATTCATTATGTTTCAACCATTAGTTTCACAAAGGTGAACAACCCATGGGAAACTCCATCTAAAAATTCCATCAATTTCACTGTTCTCTTTAGGATCAACCCATGACCATGCATCACATCAAAAAATAAAATGTATCCATCCCAAATACATCAAACTCACTGATTTAATATTCATGGAATCAAAAAATAAAACTCCATCCATCATGAATACCAACATGGTGTGGTGAGAATGCAGATAAATAGAATCTTACTAAGCCTCTAGAAATTCTATATAATTCCATTAAATTAAATCTTCAGGCCCTTAGGCCCCAAAAAATAAAATATAAGGTATTTTTAAATATGAAGCCATACATCAGATACCTATCAAAAAATTATCATCTTCGTGAATTTTAAAACAAGACTAGTTAGAATGGTAACAAGTTATATTCTGAACAATGACCCCATGAGATACCTCTCAAAAAACACCCTATAATTGACACAGAAAAACCTCATTAAAAGGGACCCTAAGTGTCAATCTAAAAATAAAAACATACTATTGATAATTATTTCTCTCGAAAACAGAGGACATAGTATCAAAACTACATTAAAAAAAGACTCCAACATCCTCATACAATACTTTATATCCGATGATGACTAATAATAATGCTATACCTCATGTAAATTGATTATAAATACCCTAAAAATCTAAAATTATAATAGATAAACTCACATAACATGTTTTCCCTCAAGGAACTCATTCCAAAAGCTTGAAGATAGATTTTTTCTATATTGAAAAACCTCAAACTCTTCTCCTGTGTAAAATTAGCTCCACAAAATAGAACATTCACTTCGACCGCTCCCAAAACTAAAGAATTTACTATATATAAACAATATGTTATAGAAAATACCTTATTTTTGACATTCTAATGATCTGTCAATACATTCAAAGACTTTTACTATGTGCAGCTATAGGCCATTGAAACTGTTTCCTCATTAATGACTCTCAGGGGTTTTCAAGATCATATATACTGGTTACGAATGATGAAAACTGAAAAACTATTCTAATATAAGTATTTAAAATAATTTCAAAACTATTATAACCATACATGATCTCACAATATTCCATCATTTGAACAAAATATATAATACATAAGAAAATATCATCCCCAAACATCTCATTAAAGTATAAAAAATGTATTACATCTTGGTCATTATGTTTAATATTCCACTATATTCATATCACATTATAATGTATTATAATTGTTACGATGAATCAAAACAAGTACGATGGTTTTTCAATTTAAAGGAAATTTATGTTACGCCCTGACCCTAGTCACCCAAATTCGATGCATTATTACATATCATTGGTATGATCACAAGAGATCAAGTCCAAAAAGACCGATTAGTTTAGTATCCTTGGATGTATTAGATACATACCCATGTTTTACATTATATCATGAAATAATGAAAAACAACATTGTGTCCCCTTTGAACACACTCATATCCCTTTGCATATCCCTGTAGGTTAATCATGATATAATTATGCACATAAATATACAGGATCTTTCATAAATATACATAAAATATAAGTCAATGTATAAGACAAAAACACAAGCCTTTTAAACATAAATTTAAGAATAATATAGAGAATATAAATAAAAAAATTCCATTTATATATCCACATAGATATTCTTCTAGTAGAATAATCGTATGTAATATCAATAGCTAATTTCATACTGATGGAATGAATAATGTTGAACCTCATAACCATATATTCAAGGTCTAGTGCCAAGACTAAAAACAATATTTTGTCAATTCCTTGTTCCAAGACACTAGTTTGTCTAATGAAACCAACCGATGCATCGACGAGCTATCTCGGGATCCAATCGTCACATAGTAAGTTCAATTCATTCCTTATATGAAATTTTTGAAAAATAATCTAAACATTCGTATTAAAATTTTCATATGAAATGTCAATATTTTAACCACAAACCATGATTGGTATAAAAATAGCACATCCACAGTCAAAAATTAATTATTCAATACAGTATGGAAGATTGTATAATTCATCATAAATCAAGAATAATGAATTATATTGACATAGATGAAAATAATTATTAAAACTATTTGAGAGAAATACCCCATTTTCCTTGAAAATATTTAAAAGTTTCACTAGTTATCAACTAGCAGTTAAAAATTAGAATTTTGAATCAAAGTGTCCCATACCACATTAAAACATTTAAAAGTAATTTTAATTATAAAAAATTCATTTCCATATAAATAAATCCTTAAAACCATTTTAAAACATGGACATTAACGAGAATGATTTGGAATAATAATCCTTTAAAACACTTAAAATGACATTTTAGTTATAGTTCCTAACCAAAAGAGAGACGTATGAATAAAAATAATCAAGGGAATAAAATCTTTATAATATAATGAGAATAATGTGATTCATGATATAATATGTCAAAGTAAATTATATACACCATATAAAAGTGAATTGGGTCCTAACAACGAAGAAGTCTCAATAGAATGTAAATTGAGATGTAATCCCTTATAAAGACTGTATCCTTAGGTTAAGGATAAATGAATAATATAATTATGTGTGGAAAATATAAATACACTCAATATTATTGGATATTAAGTGTAAATCAATCAAAGGAAATTCACACATATTTTTGTAACAACAACAACAATGACTTGAATGTTTAACTCAATGAATGGAAATTGAATTAAGGTTACTCTTATCAAGTTCATATTGATGACATGAGAATTTATCAATGGACCAATTATGTGTATCAGAAGTATATCCAAACAAAGGGGAGAAGCAATTACAACATAAATAAATAAAAAGTTATTTCACACATAATCTTGAAGTAAAATAATCAATGTAGATTTCATAAAACCCAATGAGTGGAAATCGAAAAGTGAAATTCCCTTACCGATTTGGTAACCTACAAAGCATACACCCCATGAAATAAGTATCATACAATGATGTTTTAAATAAATATAAATTAAATTATATTACATATGGAATACAATCACGGTCAGTACATACACTACACAAAAGGAAATAGTGGCAATATAGCATGAATCTAAAGAGAATAAAAAGTGAGATGAAAACCCCTTACCTTGTACTTTTCCTTAGTTGAGGGTATGTTATCCTCCTGTATAATAGTAAAATAATTGTAATTAAATTATAATATAACCATATACATAAATATGATACCATATATGATCTTTTAATATTGCTTTGTTAATAATATTTCAGTAGTATTATTATTTTTGGTGTTAACTGGTTCGTTTTTCTTTATATGTTTTGTTACGTAAGTCAAGTTTGTTATGGATAGGATGTATTTGATTAGTATAAATAATGATAATATGTTCTTAAAAATTATTTTTTAATCCCAAAATGAGTTTTATTCTTTAATGGTTAGGATGGGTAATGAATATCATCGCGTTCATGGAGACAGTAATCCGTATGTATGAACGAGCGACAATACCATTATACTGATGGTGAAATAATATGTAATTGGATGGTATATCATATATACAGAATTATTAAAAAGTTATATTTATTATTTACATAAATTATACTCATTATTATATCCATTCAAATAATTAAGTGTTGAATAACAAACAACACCATGACGTGGAGACAGTAAGATGTACGTACGCACGTATGGTGACTTTTTCATTCACAGGATAGATAGAATAATGAATATGGTTATAAAAAATATAATAACATCATTGTATGTATTAGGTACTATAGGTCTTATTATTTTTGGAAACAACAATGAAAGAGGAAGTGGAAGAAGAATAAAACATTGAAAGCGGAGATGAAATAATTACCTCTTCTTCGGGTGCTTCCTTTTTTCTTGATCAAAAGGGCTCCATAGGATGGCTTTCGAATCAAAATAAGGACTCTAGGATGAATTGAGGGTAGTTGGGAGGATATTTTAGAGGGTTTTGGCCGATCCAAATAGCTTTGGTGGTGTGATTTTGAGGGAAGGGGAAGTACCCTTTTATAAGAGAGGCGTGGGTCACTTTAGGAAAACCATGAAATATTATTTTATTATACAATCATATTCAGTTTATAATGCTTCCAAAAGGATTTATTTAGAGTATAATGTGGTTATGGGTCAAAAACCTCACAACCAATATGTTTTAGACAGGTTTAGGTCACCATATTAACCTTATCTTTTAGATTTAACTCTTGGTTAAATAGTTTAACATTTACCATGTCTCCTTGTATTTTTATATTATATGGTTAATAAACATACTATAAAATGCCAAGAGAACTCAAAGTTGTTCATTAATGACATATATATTATTATATAATTCCTTTGATAGAAACTTATATTTTTAGAACTATTATAGAATTTAAAAATATAGTATTTTTTGAAAAAACTCATTTACGTCAATTTTGACAATATTTAGTTTTTGGTTATTGTAGAAGTCATAAAAATCTTATTTATTCAAGAAAATTCGATAAACACTAACATGTAATATTAAGCAATAAAATTTGTTTATTGCATCAAAAGTCTCAATATTTATTTATTTTAACATTTATAATTTCAATTATTTTAATCATTCCTTAATTAGGTAATTACTACATCATCATAGTGTCATAAATAAATTTATTTATTTAATATCTAAAAATTATAAATAAAATACTATGATGTAGGAAATATTTCTATAATTCTAATGAATATTTATAATTGAATTTATCAATTGTATAACCCTATATTAAAAATGATTCATCTATAAAAACATGAATTTAACACTTCTAACTCTTTTTTAAATAAAATAATAATAAATTTCCTAATCTAAACCATGTGGACCAAAAGTATCATATTTTATTCCTAATGTTTATTTTGGTCAAAATAAACTTATCCTATAGAATTATGACATATTTAAGGGTAATTATAATACCATTTTTACCTTTAATTATCCTATTTACTTTGAACTGTGGTAAATAAAATTCAAAAGTTACTATTCACCAAAAATTATTTTCATTTTATTGAACCAAATTTTACTTATTGATAAAATATGTGTCTCTCAGATTTTTGAAATTGAATTTATAGAAGCTTTAAAATTACATTTTATGAAAATTTGAAAACGTGCCTAGAAGGTTGGTAAAAGACGTTAAAAATTTTAATAAAATTACATACGTATAATTTTATTATAAAATGAATCCATTTAATTAAATTGTACTAATATAGTTATTATATATCTATTTTGAAGTAAAATAAATTTATATAAAATAAATAATTATTTTTAAAAAAGTATATTTTTAAACAATAATGATGTGTTCTCCACTATTCATCAAAAAAATTGAATGTTTTAAAAATAAAATAAAAAATAACCCGAATATAATTTTTATATTCCGAATCCAAAAATGTTTTCTATTTTACCTAATTAAAACCATATAAGTTTCATTAATTAATTTAAAATTAATTCTTGTTGTCTATACCAGAAAGCATTGTTTTTGAGAAGTTGAAATTATCAAAAGATTGATATGTGTTTATGTTCAGTTTAAAAGTGAATTTACATCCAATGACCGAAATTGGATTAAGTGATAAAAATATAATATAATTATAATAAAAAACCATTCAAATGTATAATTTAACTCTAAAAATTATTTTGATTAAAAAAGTTGTTTTCAATAAAAATTTAGTATATTTCACTATTTATCAAAATATGAATGTTATCAGTAAAAAACAAAAAATATATCGAAACTAAATTTTTATATCCTGACTCTAAAAAATAATTCAATTTCATTAAATTTAATATATAAAAGTGTCAAATATTGGATTTGAGAAGGGTTCTCCATTAAATGGCGGAACAACTGCAATTTTTGAAAAATACTTCTTTTATCTGAAAAATTGAATTTACCTTATATGATGTCTAAGAAATAAAAAACATGAATGTTAAAATTATATGAGATATATATAAAATTCAATATTTTGTTATTAAAATTTATAACTACCTTTTAAACTACTAGTTTGATAGGTCATGGTGTGTTTGAACTCAGTGTTGTGTACATCGCACACTGTTGTAGTTTTCAAAGAGAAACATACCGTGGAAGCTAGTGGAGTTACATTCTGCCCTCATTCAATAAATTTATTCCTCATAATTTAAAATAGTTCTTTGAAAATAAATGGTTAAAATATATAATATACCTTTTTGGAAAACCCACATCGGAAATTGGGTTAATAAAATTCAGTCTTAATAAGAGGGAAAGGGAAATGAAAAATTCACCACAAAATTAGGATTTCAAATAGATTAAAATTAGTGGAAATTCTAATTGGAGGAAAAATGTAAATATTTATAGGGAGTTATTGAGGTCATCAATCACAAACATGTGAATGAAAAATTGAGGGCCTCAAAGCCATAAATCTATGATGATTTAAAATATCATCAGTTCAACAAAACATAAGTTATTTGTATAACACAATTTTTTCTTTAAGATCCTTTAACTAATGTTTAAGAATTAATTTTTTCATAGAATATGAAAAAATATTTCTTGAAATGTAGAGTTCCATCCTTTAACTAATTTCTACCACAAACTCATCTTTCACTCCAAACGATGAATATTCATGATGACTTGGTCACACCTAATGTGCTAGAATAAACTTATAGAGAATCACATAATCCAAAAAATATGATCTATATATTTCCCTTGTCTTTAGAGATTAAGCAAAAAAAATGGTTAGTACAAAATCAGATAATCCCCCCAAAGGATAATCCTTTTTTTAAAGAAATAGTAATCTTAATTTCTAAAATAAAACTAAAAATACCTAAAGATCAATAAATTCCATTCAATAAACAATTGTCCTTAAAATCCTCCAATATAATCCAAACTAAGATTTAAAACCAAAACTCAGAATAACTTGATTACATAGTTTTCCATGTTAAATGGTATCTTCAAATAACATCGACTACTCTTAAAGTTACATACTTAAAAGTAATTAACCTAACCAAAAATTCTCTATGATAGGTAAATCATTTCTATAAATAAACCAAATCACTATAAATCCACTACAAAAATATAGATAAAAATAAACCATTACTCCTTAAATGAAATCTATATTATTCAATTTTTCTTATGCATATAGTGTTTCCAACAGAGAGAACATCTTCCAGAATAAAATTTATCACTTAAACACCAAATTATTTTCCAACACTAAGGATATCCTTTTGATAAAACATAAGTTCCAAAATCAACTTATTATTGATCAATAAATTCATTTAACTAAAATAGTTAGTCACACCGACCTGGGACTTCTCATAGTCCAGTGGTAGTTGATAAATCCAAGTCACACTTTGGTTGTTGGTTTGATTCCCGCAGCTTTTCCTGACATGAAAGGTTGTCACACGGTCTAGGTGTTTTCCTTTTTCAAAAAATATATTTTATAACTTTCCCAAAATGAGATAAATTACACAAAATAACCATTACATAATCTATCCACAAATTTTATCTCATACTTCGCATTTTCATCCCAAAAATTAATAACCTGTGATTTCCTCAAATTCAAGGATCATATAAACCCAAGTGTTTATTGTTTCGGACGCTTTTGCTAGGGCATGCATGTCCATCTTGTTAGAGGATGAAATGAGTGGATTGTTTCCCCTAAATCATTCTTTCCAAAGGTGGGTGGCATCTATTCCTTATCCCGGGATGTTTGCTCCTTGATCGAAACAAGACGAGAAGATGTCAATTCTTCCTTCCGTTGATTCCTCCTCAGAACTCTTCACCTAGTCAGAGTCTCCCTTATAGATTTAAGACATTGTTCGTGAAACTCTTCCTAGTGCCATATCTTCATGGATACTAGTTAATTACACTTCTTCTGTCGTGACATTCCAAATGTTTTGGTCAGGGTAGCAACCTTCGGTCAGGTGAGTAGTCACATTTGACATCACTGGCGGGCCTGGACACTGGGACACTGGTGCGTCTGAGATTCTTCCCCTTATTATAGGGCTTCTCGAGGGCATGGAAGCCCAAGGCATCCCACATCGAATGCAGGGAATTTTATTCCATATGCATGTATCTGAGGTTTTTCTCAGCTTCCTATGTTTAACACTGCGTATGCCGCAGGTTTAACGTCCAGAGGATATGGATCAGACTGATCTGAACACTGATTAGAGTGTATTAGATGGGTATAACCTCAATAAGGAACACTGATGTTGGGGCCAACGTGTGGTTAGCCTCACGATTGTTGTTAAAGGGAATGAGGAATGAGGTGGCATGATCCCACCAGGATGTGGCGGCCCGGGTAAGAATCAGGATTGATGGTGGAAGGTTTAATGAAGTGGATGGAGAATTAGATGGATTCATCTCAAGGATGACAGTGATTTTGGGCTTTAGTCTAGAAGAGGCTTCCTACGTATCCCGGTGGTAGGTAATCAATGTCCTCATAGTTCATCTGACGACGGATTACTGCCGATTGGGGATTTTATTAGTTTACCTCTAGATTGGGTAATAGTGTCTTACCACTAGATGGGGTCACAATGGATTACTATTTAATGGGAATGTCAACAACTTACTTCTAAATGAGGTTGACACCAGCTTACCGCTGGATGGGGTCACAATGACTTACCGTTGGATGGAGATGTCAACAGCTTACTACTGAATGGGGTTGACAATGGCTTACCACTGGATGGGGTTGAACCTTATGGGGGCTTCCTACATACCCTATCTAAGATACAAGGATCAAAGACCACATACTTTAGGATGTGGTGGGAACCGATGTGAAGATGGCCGGGACTACTGGGTGTTAGTCTTGGACCTCATGGAGGCTTCCTACATACCTTACCTTATCAAGTATCAAATTCCTTGTAGTTTGGGATATGGGGGAATTTGGGGATTATGCTCTGAGGCAGCCCAAGGTGTTGGTGAACTGACATGATGTGAGCTGAGACCAATGGGTGGTGGGCTTGAACCTCAGGGAGGCTTCCTACGTACCTTACATTGGAAAGGATCAAAGACCTCATAGTTCATGTGGGGGTTGGAAAACTGATGTGAAGGGGGTCGGAATGACCAATGGATAGCGGTTTTGATCCTCAGGGAGGCTTCCTATATAATTTTCCTTTGAAAGGATCAAAGACCTCATAGTTAAAGTGGTGTGTAGGGGTTTATACACTCTAGGATTCCCAATGAGGATGTCATGGTCGGTGCTTACTCTAAGCCCACATGAGTCATGCTCAGTGTGAGAAACAAGAGACATCAAAGACCTGACAATCACGTTGTGGAAGGTGCATCTGTGGGAAGTGGAATAGTGGCTTATGAGTGGTTAACATCCCAAAGAGAAAACATGGGCTTATGCATGATTAGTAGCCCGAGGTGATCGAGATTGGGAATTACTCTAGGATAGAGTCTCAGATGGTGACAAAGCCCAGCGGGAGATGGACATGTCACCTAGGAATAGAGGAGGAGTAGGGGTGGTACCCTCTGTATGGAAAGATAGAGGCTTACACCAGGGTGGTTTCCCTTTCCTTGCAAATAGACGCCACTCTGATAAAGAGTATCTTATTCCATGTGAGGAATGATCTCACTCCCGTGGAGACCAATGGGCATGCATAATGTCCAAGGTGGGGGAACACCGCGCCTGACGCATGGGGAGTGGTCATAATTTAATGTCATGTGCGGAGGATGATGGAACTTGGCAGTTTAACGTCATGAAACTCAGACGAGGTGGGTTCACTCCGCACCCTTAGGACTTACATAAATGATAACCATCCGCCCTTGAGGAATGGAAGGCATCAGTAATGCCATGGTTGGGGGGTGTCGAGAGGTGATCCCATTGGGGATCCACCTTAGCATGGAAATTCCAAGAACCAATATCCATTAGCGTGCATATGTGATGAAGCCCGAGGAGAAGCAACACAACACGTGATATCGTCCAAGGTACATTGATGTTACTTAATACGAACCTGAAAGGCCAAATAGAAAAATGAGTTGCAGAGCAAAGGGGTTCATAAGAAGCCTTGTAAAGCTTTGGTTCTCTATGAAGTGGAGGGGCATTATGATGGAATGTTCTTCACAAAGTGAGGTTTCCTAGGATAGTCATAGGGAATAGGTTCATATAGGAGGAGCTTCATGAAGTGGAAAGGAATTTGGGAATAAATGCCTCGTGAAGTAGGGGTGCCTCACAAAGCAATGTGTCGTGAAGAAATGTTCTTCATGAATCACAGTAACCCTAACTTAGCATGTGGGACATGTGTGTGTGGAGGGAATTTCACGAAGCATAGATTCTTTACAACGACTTGAGCCCCATGGGGATCTCCTTCCTTCATGAAGGCCCCTGGTATTTTCCAAAAGCATCCCTCTCAAAAGAGGGGATCAATTAAAACCAAGGGGGAGGCACTTCGTGAAGAAAATGTACCTTGAGGAGCTCATGGTTTATAGAGAAAGTAGTGCTTCATGATTTGAGAGATCAAAAGGTGAAATGTTGGATGATCTATCCATTGGGTTCGAGCAGACCATGTATTTATAGGTAAGATGTGTTGCAAAGCAGTGCTCTCTTGACAAAAAGAGATAGTTTGCTTCGCGGCAGGTCGCGAATGTCAAATTCAGCCTCCGAGCCTCCCCCATCCATGCTCCAAGGTAGGCTCACGAACATCAAATAGGTTCACGGGGTGTCCCGCCTCCTTTATCCATAGTGGGCCCACGAACATCAATGGGTTTTGGAGTGCATCCTCCCTCCCTGCTTTGTGGACGTCTCATGAACTTCAAAGGCATTCGTGGGGCATCCCGCCTCCTTGATCAGCGGAAGGCATGGGTTCATGGGGCTCTGCGAAAAGGATTCATGAGGATACCTTAGAGAATTCCCCCTTGTTCTTCTTTATTCCATCTTTTGGCGTCAACAAATTCTCCCCCAGACATGGATCCATAGAGAAATCAAGGGTCAAATTTTCAGGTTCAATCACCAAAATCCGTCAGCCATACGCAAAGATGGTTCATGAAGAAGGATCATGCAGCAGATAGGTGACATACAGGCTGAGCGTGCCGTGAAGCATGGCATGGCATGGACACGCCTTGAAGCTCTGAAGGTCATCACCTATAAATAGGGGAGATGAACTCTCTTTTTCCTTTCTTTCCTCCATGAATTTGGCTTCTAAAGCTCTCGATCCGTGAAGCTCCGTGTACTCTGTGCTTGTTCTCCATGAATCGGGGCTTCTGCTTCATAGCCCACAGTGAGTCTTCAACTTCAAAATAGCGCTTAGTGACTTTATTTTAAAATTTGGGGTAGGGATCGAGGAATATTCTTCAAGAACGAGCTTCATGAAATTGCTCTGTGAAATTGCTTCGCGAACCGAACATAGAAAACACCTAAACATAAAATTGATTAGCTCATCTGGAGGCTGATAGGGGGGTTCTCGTGGACACTTCCTGAAGGGAGGAGATAGTGAACAACTTGGGACTAGGGAAGTTAATACGAACCCATTATAACCATGTCTCGTTGGTGGAGCTACTATCATAGATCCAGAAAAACTATCCACTGTGAAAGAGGCTACGTTTATATGGATTTGGGTTGAGGGATGACGTCATCATTCCTGAAGCAAGTGGGGACAAGCTAGCTTTCTGGTTCAGGAGTACGTTGTGTCAGCGCTAATGGTTCATGGTGGTTGGCGTCCATTCTCGAGAGGACTCCATGCCCAACTATGCTAACTACCTATATAACCACCTGAACAATGTGGATGGGAAGGAAATACATCCAGATACGCCCCCCCCCCCCCTCTGTACCAGAAAATCTTGATGGCGGACTTGTGGAACCCGAAGATGGGATAGCCTGAGGAGTGGGACCTACACCATGGAAGAAACATCATAGATGATTGGTCCTGGCCCTACCAGGATGGTAACTCATGTGAAGAGTTTGGGTCTGAGATGAGGAAAGTGGGCCTTTATGAGGTGGATTAGGCCTCCTAGTTTCACATTTATCAGACAAAGCAGCTGATGTCAGTGTTGCTGAGTAGGTGGTCATCGAGGACCAATAACTCCCACCTACACCACAGAGAGGTTGGTATCAGCTTGTGGGACATGCACCAGATCTCAAGAGTCCTGATATTGGGGGAGATTTATGATTACATCCTCCCCATAATTGGTGCGAGGAAGGATGTAGAGAAAATGCCGCAGCTGGTGATGGCGTTGATGGAGCTGGTTTCAGGAGAGGACAAAGATGTAGTAAGGGATGTCCATTTCAGGTGGTGGTTCAAGAAGTTACTTAACTTCTCGGAAGACAGGTAGTTTCTGGTGAGGCCTTGGACATGAACAAAGGGGGATCAACGAGGCAAGAAACACTCGTAATAGTGGCTCTTGGAGGATAGCCAATGGAAAACCTGGGGATTTAGCGTTAGCACCGAGTAGCAGCTGATTGTCAGGCTGGTGGAATTCATCACGACTCTCATTTGCGGTTGGATCCTACCGATGAGGGATAAAAACATGGGCATGTGACCCAGAACATTTATCATGGAGTCCATGTTTTCGATAGGAAGGTGAGTCAACCTCAGGATCCTGATGCTCACCAAGCTATACAAGATGTTGTGGCACGTCATATAGGGGAAGAGGCCGCATAGAATATGAGGGCCATTACACCTTCGGTATGGGTGGATTGTAGTGCATGTTAGGGGGGTTTATGAGCACCCGAACCCCATCTCGCCTCTGAGGTCGAACTTCCGTCCCTCAATTTGGAACACCATGGGCATATTCCCGGCCTAGCTTACCACACCGTTGGTACTGAACCGGGTGTGGAAGTTGGAGGAATTCCACTTTCACCTATTTCCATTGCCAATATGTGCTTTACTGACGACGAACAAGGAATGGAAGAGAACATGTCCTATATCATGGCCTTTCGAGGTGGAAACCTGTTGGAAAGGGAGGACCATTATCCCCTCTGAGAGTCGTACACCCCGCACCGATTTTCCCTACAATTTCGGTGTATGCAGCGACTAACCCCAAAGGTCTATCTTGGGGTGAACCATAAGGAACACCCATGTGAAATTAGGTAGATGTGGATCATGTTCACACGAGATGATAGGAAGATGTGAAATGAGATTCATCTGCATAATTCTATCTTCATATGGTTAAAGGAGTATTCCCAAAGCTGGGAGGCGTCCTACCCCAGGGAGATGCTGAAGCAACCAACCGTTTGGTTCAGTGATAGTGAGCCTCCCAAATCTCAAATTTGGGGCTAGAAGGAAGCAAGGGAATCTCACGGTGGTGGGGCTACCATTGTGGCAAGACCCACACAAGTTGAGGGTGAGGAAGAAGTGATTGATCCAACAACGGTAGCGGACCCGGTGGTTCTAGAGGAAAAGAGTCACCCAAAGGGGAGGCCACTGAGAGGATTCTGTAGGATATCTATCTAGGCTCTAGGGAAGCTATTGCTCCATATAGACATGTTAGAGAATGATGTCTTTCTCGAGGCCTAAGACATCTGGAAAGTCTACCAGCAATTTCTTATCTCGTTTGATATGTGGCAACACTTGAACTATCTCGAGATGGATTTGATAGGGATAGGCCCTATCAGGGCTGGCTTCGCGGTGTCTTGGGCGGAGGTGGGGCAATACCTGATAGAGCTAGAAGAAATTGTGTAATCCTAGGAGGTCATGCATCCAATGATAGACCGTTTCATGGTTCTCCTGGATTATATGGCCCTTTCGCATTTGTCGACTGCTGAAATGAGAGAGGTATTCCCTCTACCATAATAATAAGATGATTCCTCCCGGGATGATGAAGCCAGTAGTGGGAGCCCGCTGGAGGAGGGTGAAGTCGGTGATCAAGACTTGGATCATGAAGATTTCACAGAGGTCCTCGAGGTTAAATCCCAAACCCCTTCATTAGGGTGTGCTTCCCAGTCATTTTGGACCCCTCACTAACAGCGAAACTTTGCATGAGGACCTCATACACAAAACTCGTTCTCATCCCTCAGTGGATGTGGATATGGGGCCTTTGGGATCCACCCTTGTGGCTGCATCAACTGCTATGTACATAAGGGCTAGGACACCTGAGGTGACCCATCCAGAGCATTCGGACCATATGACCATATACAGGGGGCCACGCCTCAGGGTACTGATAACATCAACCCAAGAACGAGACCAAGAATTTGATCTCTGTATGTTTCTTCTACCAAATTCATGGATGTAACCCATTAACCATGTCAACTAAATTCCAATCCCCTTTTTTGTGCACAATGTTATTAAAATGGCATGGGTTGCCTTAGCGAGGTTGGTCGGGGCTTCTGGAGGCGTCTTTCCTAGAAGAATGCTGGTGATCGTGGATGCAGATATCCAGACTGACCAAACTATGGCGCTCCCGATCACTGGTGGGACTGCCTGCGGGGATGTGCTTGATATTATTGAGCTGGTATCTGATGATGAGGATTGATCAGAGAGACTAGGTCCTGCAGTGCCTAATCAAAAGCCAGGTGCGGACCCTGATGATGAGTTCCTAAGGGCGTTCTGCGCATATAAACATTCCAACCACACTGACTGGGAGGAGAAAACCTCTGATGAAGAGAAAAAAATAGTCCATCATCGATCATGGAAGCTGATCAAGAACATAATTGATGACACTACCCAATCACTATGGCTGGATGAGATAAACAGAATTCACTCGCGACTGTATGAACTGTGTCTTGGGGGAGTGGACGCCCATCGTTCTCACATGATCGTCTGAGATCTTATGGCGTAGAAGATTCAAGAGTATGACTACAGCCTTGGTGTGCGCTGGAAGTAAAAAAAATCAGTGAATATAAAGAATCTACGGGAGGCTGAAAACAAAGTTCAACTGCTACAGCTTTGGGTGGAGAAGCACTCAGCCACCCTTAACACGTAATCAGGGCTAATATTGCAATTTAAGGCCCAGCTGGAAGTGGCAGAAGAGGGCCAAAAGCGAGCCTCTGAGGAGATGATCATCATTCAGACTGACGTAGAGAGGGCCTAGATTGCAGCTGATGAATTGTGCCCCATTACTGCTAAGGAGGATCAGGAACTGAATAGGCTGCAGCAAATCTTGGATGCCACAATCCAAAAGGTGGCAGAACTGTATCTTTCTTTTGACTGAATTAACCCATCCATGCAAGGGATAGACACTGAGGTGTTTTAGAGATCACAAACCCTCTAACATGCTTTCATTCTTTTATTATTTGGGATCCATAGCATGCATGAGTCTCATGATTAATGTTGGTTTTACACACATCTGTCACATTCGTGAAACACCCAGTGATCAATCCCTAAGCTAATGCGGGTTGAGCCCAATGTGAGAAACAAGGGATAATCACTATGTTATTCTATCTGAACAAAAGAGTGATGACCAAGTTTCGGGTATCCAGGGTTTGAACAACCAACCCAGATTTCTGGGAAGAGAAGGGGGAGACCTGACTAGAGAATGAGGCTCTCAGAATAGTCGAATTACCATTTTCCCAGTATGTACTGGTGCACAAACGGGGTAACACCAGGGGTGTTGGAAATCAACCAGAATATATGGGAGTAGAATGTGTGAATCACAATACCCCACATTCGGAACACTATGGGGATGACATGACAATTAAGAATGATTATTGACCATGTTCGAAACACAGTATCCTTATTGAGTTAGCCTGAAATGGGGATAAAAAATGAGGGCCTACCGCTGACCATGTTCGAAACACGAGGCTTGAATAGAAATTCCATCCATTAGGCTTCCAGAATGATGGCCTAGGATATTTGGCAAGCCATAGGCTGAGCATCCATACTATTAGGGAGTTCCTTTAGACGTGATAGAGGATGAGGGTTTGAATAAAGGGCACACAAAGCGTGGAAGGTGGAGTGGCGGGTTATTCGAATGGAGTCCAACACTCTTGAAATTATGCCACCGCGATGGAAACAAATTTGGTGGGAATATCAGTCTTATCATAGATCATTCCTACTTCTAGATAGGACCTCTCTAGTGAGGAAGCTATCACATCCCAAAATTGTCGTGGGGATCTTAAATATGTTATGGGTAGAGGAACAATTTCATGGTTCCCCAAAAGAGTTCAGGCCAAGGGGCCAAAACAAGTTGGGGAACGAGACCTATGATTCATAGGTATAGACCTAGATATGAGATGTTTGGGAATTCCTACGTATCCCATGAGGATGGTAATCAAGAAACATGTATTTATTGAAGATGTCATGCATTTTAACGTCTTGCAGAAAGGATAGAATGTAATCATAGTTTATGGTCATAGTGCTTGGACCAGATGGTAGGGAACGTGGGAGAAACATGATGAGTTAATTATTTAACCCGATGTGAATGAGGATTTAGAGTCTAGATCACCATATGTTCCTTGGGGAAG
This sequence comes from Viscum album, assembly GCA_963277665.1. NCBI lineage: Eukaryota > Viridiplantae > Streptophyta > Magnoliopsida > Santalales > Viscaceae > Viscum > Viscum album. Next base: position 1,607,159,255 of record OY728161.1, read on the forward strand.
TTTTAGGTTGATGGACTAAAAATAAATGTAAGGCTAAGCTCAAGGAAAAGTGCATGGTCGTTCCTACATATCCCATGAATATGGGAATCAATCCGCATGTAGTTCATGGGGTGGCATGGTAATGTACCCATGCTAGGGATGATGAGGTCGTGCTGGTCTATCCATTGAATAAAAAGAAGCAGTATTTGATAGATCTTGTTTTTCCTTTAGGATGAATGTGTGTTTTTTTGAAGTGATGGACCTTGGATAGAAATTCCAAGTATCGCCACAACAATCAAGCCGTATAGGATGGTGACAAATGGTATGGTGTGTGAACGATACTAGACATGATGCCCCCTCAAGTAAGGATATCATGGTGCAGTGTCATCTTTCATCATGCAACCAAGATGATAATGTCACAGTTTTGGGTCATGTGATGGGTCGAACCATTCATTTTAATATCGTGTAATATTGAAGCAATAGTTTAATTTCATGTGGGACTAGGCAGCATAGTTTAAAGTCATATAGCTTGGACATATGTGGGAGAAATGAGGTTCTAGAGGGAACATGAACAATGTTATAAAGCATAATTGATGTGAATGGGGATGAGGTCCACATCATACAGTGCACGATTATGAGGTAGAAACCTCAGGCTACAGGGCCTGAAAAGGTCAATGGATATGGGACAAGAGAGGCTAGCCCCCCTGTTGAGATGGACCCAAAGACTAGATGTACCGGTGTTCATACGTATCCCATGAGGATGGGAATCAAGCCACACATAGTTCCTGAAGATTCCGTTTAATTTTGTGTGGGACAACATATAGTTTAATTTCATGTGGGATAGAAAAAAAGATGGGCTAACTTATATAAAGGGGAGTACGTGGAGCGGTTATTGCAAACCCGATCCCAAAGCCCACATGAGTCAAACTCGGTGTGGTAAAAAAGGGTGGAAGAGGTTTTTCCAATACCTAGAATGCATGCCAAAGGGGAGTCGGTGTGAATCCCTGAATGATGCCTTTACTGCTGCTTTGGTCCTCCAAACATGCAAATGCACACTGAGGGATTGTGTCAGGAGTATTGAAATTCCATTTGGACATGACGGGGTGAAAAATAATGTGAATCATGTAACCAACATTCACGGCTTAAAGGGGATGGTGTGAAGATGGAGGATATCTGTTGACTGTGTTTGAAATACAACATCCATATCATGTTATACTTAAATGGGGACAAACAAATGAGCGTTGACTGCTGAACATATTCCCAATGCTGGACATGTATCGATTTATTGTCTGAAACCCTTGAGAACATTATCCTGTAATGGTAGGAGAGATCTTAGTCCTAGAATCCATGCCATTTGGGGGTCCCATTTGGTGTGAAATATTATTTAATCCTAAATGAAGGGGAACATGAAGCCTAAAAAATGGGAGAAAGCATGTCTACATAGAATCTGACACTCCGGGCGCAAAACCAGAGTACTCTTCGGCACATTGGTGAACCATCATAGAGGGTCGAGGGGCTCAGCATGAGAGAAGCGAATTTGAAAATATGTGTATAGAACAAAGATATGTAGAACTCTCCGGGGAAAGAGGTACATGGATTGGTTGTCACAAACCCGATGTGAATGAGGACATAATTCTATACCACACCATATATCCCTCTCATTGAAGAGCACGGGCCAAGGGGGAAAACACGGTAGGGTGGTTTTTAATAAATGGGGCTGGACCCAAAGATTAAACGTTCAGGAGGTCCTATGTATCCCATGAGGATGGGAATCAAGACAAAGGTAGTTCTAGGGGTGTCGTGCAATTTAACGTCTTGCAGCAAGGACAGAAAGTAGGGGCAAGGTATGTCAACAAGGGATGTGTACGACACGAAGAGTAACCCAACATGAATGTGGACATAATCCCTCACCACACCATACCATCAAAAGTGAGACCATGGGATAGGGGCCCAGAAAGGCTGAGGGGCCTGACACTGGGCCATAGACAGAATGTCATGTCCAACTTACATTTTAACGTCTTGTAGTGAGGAAGAAGGTATGGGTAATAAACCTTATCTGGGGATGTGTATGGAATGGTGAGAAACCCGACGTGAATGGGGACATATTCCCACACCACACCATACAACCGTATGTGAGAATTTGGGTGAGGGGCCTAAAAAGGCCAAGGGTCATGAGGTTGGACCTCAGACAGAAAGTCCCGACAAGTTTGCAGGTTAACATCTTGCAGTGAGGATGAAGGTGATATTAGTTTAGGGTCATACAACTCGGACCGTATATGCCTAGTTTGATGTCATATGTGTGGGATAGAGAGGGTGAATCATCATTCATATGGAAGACCACAAAATGGCTAAGATGATAGAGGACCACTGTTCACCTGGTTCAGAACACAGTGTCCACCCTTGTATGACTAGAAGGGGGTGAACAATTGAGAATCCACCATTGACTATATTCACAACATGGTACTTTTATCCATTTCCACCTGCAATCCTTGAGGATGTAAGCCCGTAATGGTAGGAGATCTTTTGGGGAGAGCATCCATGCCATTCGGGGGCCCTTTTGGATATAGAAGGTGAAGGAAACCCAAATGATGGGACTCATGAAGCATGGCTGGGCCTGTACTCACAAGATAGAACATAAATGATGGGATGGATGCCTCAGGGTGATATGTGGGGCGTGATGAAATAGCCCAACGTAAATGAGGATGGGAGTCCTTAGCGTACCACACAATCCTAAATGAGAACTTAGGCCAGGGGCCATAAGGGGTCGAATGACCTGAGGTTGGGTCCCACTACCAAGTATATCCATATGGCCTCTCATGCGGGCATCACCTCATCATAGCTCCTATGCCCATGTGAGAAATGATCGGTGTGGGAAACAAGGAGTAGGATTAGGCTCTCCCCATATCATAAGGGTCAGATAGCTGACATCACCCGAGGGAGACCACGACTTGAAGATATGGCGGTTCCAAACGAGCCACTAAACTCAATACTTGGGACCTATGGGAGTGGAGATAATGAAAATAGATATCTTTTGACCATGTTCGAAACACAACGTCCATATCATGTGACCTAGAATGGGAACAACCAACATGGATCTCCCGATGACCATATTCGCAATGCAGGGTTCGTGTCAATTTGTTGTTCGAAATCTTTGATGATGTTGGCTCGTAAAGATAGGAGGGACCATGGGTCGAGAATCTATTCCATTCGGGGGACCTTTTGGACATGAATGACGGTGGAGTCTCAAACAAGGAGCATGAGTAAAGCATAAGTATGCCATTGCATTTCAACATCAAGTAGGATGGTGAAAGAGGCGGAAGTCTTTGGGGAGTAGAACACATGGTAGGGCTATAATGAACTCGAGGTGAATTGAGGAAAAAGACTGAACCACACCACATGTCTTAACCTGAGGGGAGATTCTAGATTTTGGGGCAGGACCGTCAGATGAAATGTCTGGGTGTTCCAACGTATCCCATGAGGATGGGAATCAAGCCATACATAGTTCTTGAAGGCCATGTAGTTTAAAATCATGCGGTGAGGAAGTGGGAGGATAGAAGAACGGTGATGGGTCACATGGTGCATCTTCCATAATCCTGACATGAGTGGGGCTAAATAATACTACACTATACCATGAAAGGACCCTCCGAGAGAACTATACTTAGGCTGGATAGTTGAAGAGAAGAGTCTGGGGGGCTATACTCAGGACCAAGAATATGAGCATTCCTACATATCCCATAAGGACGGGAATCAAGCCTTACATAGTTCTAGAAGAGACATACAGTTTAACGTCATGCAGGATGAAGAATAGTTTAACGTCATGCGGGATAAAGAAGTTTAGGGTCATACATGACCTGACAGATTATTGTCATGTCAGGACAAGCAATTTATGGTCATGCAGGACCAGTTATTTTAGGGTCATGCAGGACCATCATGTACTTTAGGATCGTGCAGGACCATTATTCCATTTAGTGTCATGCGAGACCATCCAGTTTAAGGTTGTGCAGGACCATACAGTTTATGTTCATGTGGGACCCTATGACTCAAGAAAAGTATTGCTTGAGGAACATGGAAATGGTGGGAGGAGTTATACACTCACCATCTATGGTCACTAGTGAGTATGAACCATTGGGGTAAACCCTTTGAATTATGTAAGGTCTTTCCCATTTGGGCTCCAATTTTTGTGGTTTCCTTCTAGGTATCATTAGTGTCCTCAAAGCCAGGACTAAATCACCTAGCAGGAATATAACGACCCATACTTTACATACATTGTTATTAGGTCAGAATTGAAGCATACTTATTACAACATATAACAAAAATATGATAGGACCGTATAGTTATCATGTCTTTAGAAACTAGGATACATAAACAACTGGTTCATAAATCATCTACATTGTCTCTCATTTATTTTATCATATCTAGAGGAATTTTTGGAATATCCTACTTAATATCCTTCTTCCTGAATTGGGGAAAAGAAAACATACAAAAGTGTGATATCAAATGCTTATTAAGGGTAAATAAAGGAAATATCAATCATATCATATTCATAAGAACACAACATTATGAAAATCATAACCTTCAAAAGAAATCATAATATCATGACATGGGATAAATCATAGTAGAGAAATGTAATCCTAATAATCATAACATAAAACATTAAACATTGTGGCATACACAAATAATTATAGAAAATCATTTCATATTAGTCAAGACTCATTGCCAACACCATCATAGCGGACAAAGTCAATTACTGAAGTGAGTTCAATCCTCGTTTCAGTCCTGTATCACTGAACTGGGATAACATGTCGTTACATCCATGTTTATCTCACGAGATATAAATATTTAACTAATGAATTTTAGGGAGATATATGTCCCACCCATCTCATAATGAAACAAATCTTATGTGTGAAACAAAATCATAAATCATACATCATAGCATAACCCATGTAATAAAAATTGGATTCTTAAACAACATGTCATCATAACACAATCCATATAAGATTAAGGACTTCATTAAAATAATTATATCATAACATAATCAAATAAATGTAATAATAGGGATAGAAACCAATCCCTATATCATCTTAGATGGAAATAATTTTGATAAAACACTTGAACTCAATTCTTGAGTAAAATATCCTTTCTTCTTCAAAATCATTTTCTTTTATCAAAACGAAATAAAATTTTAAAGAAATTTATTTTTTTTGAAGATAATCATGAAATCTGGAATAGGAAGCTTCATGTAAATTAGGCATTATGAAACCATAAAAATCTGTTCATTGCGTATAAGTTAAGAAAACATTCTTCTCGTACTTTGGCCGAAAAAGTCAAAAAGTATCTCGTACTGAAAATGAAAAAATATTCCTTCAATATATTTTACTAAAAATTTCACCAATAGGTAAAATTGGATTTAAACAATTGTAGGAGGATAGAAATAATATTACATATTCCAGAAACATGGATGTGAATGATAAATATGCCCCTGTAAATACTGAAGTATAAACTATCTCGGATAAAAATTGAGATTGTGAGATTTTCCCTTACCTTAGGTCCGATATGATTTATATGTATACAAACCTCCTTTATAATGATTTAAATGATGTTATAGATCTATTAATGAATCTTAATTATTTTTATTATGACATTTATGATCATATTTTCATTCGTTTGTTAGTAACATTTCATTGTTACTTGTTTTTTGGGTATTAACAGATTTATTTTCATACGTATGTTTTGTCAGATAAGTTCATATTCTTATTTTTAGGTTATAGTTATATCATTTACATTATGGTATTAGTATAATTTATATCATATTTTTTCATTCCATTCATTTATATAATTATGGTTTAATGAATAGCATGTAAAATGCATTACATGGCACCGTGGAGACGGTAAGTCGTACGTACGCACGAGGGACAACATCGTTCCGATAATTATTGAATGTTATTTGAGTAGATGGTAGAATATCTCAGAATTAGTATCATGTTATAATAATCATATATAGATATTATTTACAACATTATACCCATCCATTTAAGGTGGTGGTGGAAAACAGATTACACCACGGCGTGGAGACGGTATTCCGTACGTACGCACGCGCGGTGATTTTGTTTTCCATAGGATGGATTGAAGGTGAAATAGGGTTGTTTCATTTTAATAATAACAAGTAAGTATATAATTGATACTGATGTTTTTACTTTATAATGAAACAACTAAAGAAGATGGAGTATAAGAATAAAGAAACTTGAATGAATCAGTAGAAGAGATTACCTCTTCCTCGACGCACCTCCTTTAAACATTCTCTTAAGGGACTAGAGTTGGTATTTTGAGAATAAAGTAAGATACATAATGCTACTATGGAAGTTGAGAAGAGTAATGGGAAGGGGTTGGACGAGCTTGAAGGCTCAAATTTTTGTGAATAGGAGAGGTAGGGGGTTCCCATTTATATGTGAGGATAGGGCCACCTTTGGAAACATAAAAAATATTAATTTATAATAAATTCAATCCCCACATCAAAACATCCAAAAATGACTCAATTTGAAGATGAGATGAGATAAGGTTGTAATCATAAAAACCAATAAAATTTAAACATGTTGGGTATTTTTCTAAACCTTATAAATTTTATTTATTCTTATTTAATCAATTTAATTTTATTTGAGGTAATAATATTCTAAATTTTTAAATTGTTATAAATAATTACTTATGTGTTTAGAATTGTCCATTATTAGATAACTTATGAAATTATAGACCATATGAATTTTAATTTATAATTTTTAAATATTTTTTTTGATTTTAAAACAAATTTATAATATGTTTTTTATAAAATAACAATAGTGTCAATTTTGACGCTATTCATTTATTTGCATTTAAATAAAATCCACACAGAGAATATATTCAAACTAAAATATTTAATATATTTATAATAAATCATATTAATCTATAAAATTTTTGGTGAACATTAATTAGTTCATATAATATTTATTTAAATATTTTTAAAACAATTTATTTGATATTTCAATCAATAAAATAATTTCTACATCACTATTGTGTCATCATTAATGATAATTATTTAAACCTTAAAAATTCAAAATAAATTCTCATGATGTAGATAATATTATTATATATATTTTAGAATATTTATAATTGATGTTTTATGATTTTTATCACCAAATTAAAATAATTACACTTATAAGATATAAGAGAGAGAAATGTTGTCACTTTCTTTGGTTTAAAAAATAATTATATCCTTTTCAGGGTCAAAAGTCCATGAAATGAATCTGTTACAACCCTTAGGTGATTTGGGTTGACTTTTATTCATCCAATAAAATTTTGGCAGGTGGTAGGGTAATTTTATAATCTTATTTTTACCCTTAATTACCTGATTTACCTTTAACTGTAGTAAACAAAAATTACCGCAATTACTATTCATAATGTCAAAAAACTAAAAGTAACCTATTAACATAATTTTGAACCACTGAATCCAAATACAGAATAAAATTTTCAAAATTCAAAACTCAGAAGTTGTAGTAATTAATTTTAAATTAATTTCATTGATAAGAAAATTTGTTTTAAAAGTTAAAACATTGTCAAAGATTGAAATGTTTTTACCTTTGAATTCAATGTAAAATTAAAGGTAATGACATAAATTATATTAAATGGAAAAAATATATTCTATTTATACTTTAAAACCATTAAATTTTATCATTTAACCATATAAATTATCTTTATGAACAAATTTGTTTTTTAAGAAAAATTTAGCATATTTTTACTATTCACCAAAATATAAAAGTTATTAGAGAAGTATCAAAAACTTATCCAATGTAAATTTTTATATTTTGATTCAAAAGAAGAAGTATATTTTGAAAAATTGAACTTATAAACTTATCAATAATTAGATTTAAAATTGGTGTGCCATCAAAAGGTGGTAAAACTGAATATTTTGAAAAATACTTCTTTTATCTGAAAAATTGATTTTGTTTTCATACCTCATTATAGAAAATGTGTAAGATGAATTACAATTTTATGAAATTAAAAATTCATTTAATACTATTCATAACAACCAGTTCATAATATAATAATAATATATCATTTTTTAGTGAAACTCAGTATTTCGTACAACACAAGCTATCGAGGAAGGTTTCTCTAGAGTGTGAAGCAATCCATGCCAATGTTGTGTGTAATAAAAGATACCTTTGGTGTTGTGTAAAATATAAGACTTAAAAAAATATATTTCTCATAAAATCTCTGGGTGTTACATTCTACCCCCCTTAAAATGAATTTCACCCTCAAAATTCTTCACTTCATAACAAACAGATGAGGATACCTCTCCCTCATTATATCCTCATGTTCCCATGTAGCTTATTCTAATTAGTCGTTCCTCTATAAAACATTAACCAAGTGAGTGTTCTTGTTTTGTAGAACATTTTCTCTATGATCCATAATCTTTATCGGTAGTTCTTCATAAGAAAAATCTTGGTCCAGCGGTTCAACTTCTGAGCTTAGTACATGTGATGAATCGGGTATGTACTTTCTCAGGAGAGATACATGGAACACATAATGAACATGGGAGAGATTTAGTGGAAGTTTCAATTAGTAAGCTACCTTCCCAACAGGATCCAGTATTTCGAAAGAACCGATATATCTGGGGCTCATATTTCCCTTCTTTCCAAATCTCATTACTCTCTTACAAAGAGATATTTGTAAGAACACTTTATCACCCACTTCAAACTCTAGGCCTTTTCTTCAGTTGTAGACATAACTTTTTTTTCAACTCTGAGTTGATCTTATGTGATGTTGAATAGATATGACCTTTTCTGCCATCTCATCAACAAGATCAGGTCTTAATAGCTTTCTTTCCCCAACTTCATCCCAGTAGGTTGGAGTTCTGCATTTCTTTCCATAGAGAGCTTCATAAGAAGCCATCTAAGCTATTATTATAGGAAAATTCCACCAAAGGTAGGTGTTGATCCCAAACACCTTTGAAATCCATAGATCAAGCTCTCAACATGTCTTCAAATTTTTGAAATTTCCTCTCAGACTGACCGTCTGTTTGAGGATGATAGGCAGTGCGGAAACATAACTCTCTATCTAGGGCATGATGAAGACTTCTCTAGAACTTCATGGTTAACCTCGGATCCTAATCAGATATAATGGAAAGTGGTACTCCATGAAATCTTACCACTTCCTTTACATATATCCTGGTAAGCTGATCAAGAGAAAAATCTTCTCTAATAGCAATAAAGTGTAACGACTTCATAAGATAGTCAACTATAACCCAGATATCATTATTGACTTTGTATGTTTTCAGAAGTCAGATGAAAAATTCCATAGTGATGTTATCCTATTTCCATTATGGTATGGTTAATGGTTGTAACATCACCTTATACGTCTATCTCTCAGCTTTAACATGCTGAAAACCCAATAATCGAGATACATATTTGGTGATATCTCTTTTCATGCCATCCCACCAAAAGTACTCTTTTAGGTCCATGTAAATCTTTGTACTTCTAGGATGAATAGAGAATGATGAACTATGAGCCTCATCCAGTAGCCCCTTCTTTAATTCACATATGGGAGGAATACAGACACAGTTCCTAAACCTTATTATCCCATCACAATCAAGGTTGAATTCAGGAACATTTCTCACCTTATTTTGTAGCCCAACATCCTCCTTCTGTTCCACTTTAATCATCACTTATATATATGTTTGAACATTCATTTGAGAAAGATAAGATATCTCCCCTTTCATTAAAATTCCAAGATCATTCCTTTGTAAATCCATAAATATTAGATCTTTTGTGATCCTCATCAGGGATAATCTAGCATGGTCGTGTCGACTTAATACGTCTGCCACCTTGTTTGCTTTCCATTGGTGGTAATGTATGGAGAATTTGGAATCCTTAATCAGCTCCAACCATCTTCTTTGGTGTATATTTAGCTTCTTTTGTGTGAAAATATACTTTAAACTTTTATTATCAGTATAAATATCACACCTTTCACCATAAAGACAGCTCCTCCAAATCATTTATGCAAAGATTACTGCAGATAACTCCAAATCATGAGTTGGGTAATTTTGCTCCTGGATTATCAACTGTCGTGAGGAATAAGCTATCACCATATCATTTTTCATGAGAACACACCCAACCCTTTCTTGGATGCATCACTATAGATCACAAACCTTTCTCCACTACAAGGCAGTGTGAGCACAGGTTCACTGGGTAACCTTCTTTTTAGCTCTTTGAAATTCTCTTCACATTCCTCCATCCAAACAAACATAACTCCTTTCCGAGTAAAATTGGTGAGTGGGTTAGATAATCTTGAAAATATTTTCACAAAATGTCGATATTACCCATCTAAACCAAGAAAACTTCATATTTCAGTTACTGTTGTTGGCCTTGACCATCTTTCAATAACCTCTGTTTTTGCTGGATCCATAGAGATCCCCTTTTTTGAGATTATGTGACCCAAAAATGAAACTTTTAGAAGCCAAAATTTGCACTTGGTAAATTTGGAATAAAGATTATCTTTTCTCAGGGTATTCAATACAATTCTCAATTGATCTTCATTTTCTTCCTTTATCTTTGAATATACAATAATATCGTCTATAAAGACTACCATAAAATGATCAATATAATCTCTAAAGACTCTATTCATTAGATACATGAAGATAAAATGGGCATTAGTAAGACTAAAAGGAATCACTATAAATTCATAGTGTCCATACCTTGTATGGACAGCCGCCTTTGGTATATCCTCCTTTTTGACCCTTAATTTATGATAATATGAATGAAAATCAATCTTGGAAATGTATTGAGCTCCGCATAGTTGGTCAAATAAGTCATCAATGCATGGGAGAGGATATTTGTTCTTGATAGTGATCTTGTTATGTTCTCGATAATCAATGTAGAGTCTCATTGATCCATCATTATTCTTAACAAACAGAATAGGTGCTCCCTAAGGGGATACAGTAGGTTGTATGAATCCATTATCAAGATTCTCTTGGAGTTTCTTCTTCAATTCCTGAAACTCAATTGGGTCCATTCTATAAGATTTTTTTGAAATTGGCATAGCACCTGGTATGAGTTCTATTGAAAACTCAACTTCAAGATTTGGTGGAAGACCTTCCAATTCCTCTGGAATGACATCATCAAACACCCATAAAATTTGCATATTCTTAATCATGAGTTTCACTCAAACCATTTAAGATAAATAACCTTCATTTATTGGAATCAAGACCCATAGGATGGAATAAATTTCCACTTGAAGGTTATATTCATCCTTGCATCGATAAATGATCATAGATTGATCACGAATATGAAATGCGACTTCCCTTCTTTGGAAGTTGATATGATCTCCATATAACGAAATCCAATCCATGCCGGGAATCACATTAAATTTCTACAATAGTAAGGATCACAAGATTTTTAAGAAGCACTTTCCCACAAACTTCTTTTGGAGAAGAATTGTGAACTTTTGATGCGAGTGTTGTTTCATTTGGAGTTGTCACATCTAACTCAATATCTAATTGTTGAGGTAGTAAGGAAATACCCTTAGAAAATTCTTCTGAAATAAAAGAGAGGGTGGATCCGGAATCAAATAAACCATTTTCTACATTATATTGGATGGTAAGTGTACCTTTCACCACTTCGTTATCGTACTCCACATTACCGATAGAAATTTCATGTGACATTCCTTTGTCTTGGGATTTAAGAGTTTTTTGACATCAATCATCATAAAAAACCCTTGGATTAGGGCATTGATTAGCATAATGCCCTATTTCCATGCACTTCTTCCTTCCTTCCAAATTAATTTTTTTATAAAAGTGGTCACATTGAGGGAATGTGATAAAAACCATATTACAAGCCAACCGCATGTCAAACCTCATAAGAGGTTACCAAACTATTCAAAAAAACATTAAATTTTTTGAATTAAACACCCTATGTATGCTCCGTGTTATTGAAGTTACCTTTGCATCTGTGTTGTCTTTGACGAGATCCTCAAAATGGTCAGTCATCCCATCCCATGTCTGAATGTATTCATCCGGGTTTATTTTCTTCTCATTAATTCCACGAGCCAAGATCTGGTCTTTCCTGTTGATCCACCCCACTTGTTCTTCATTAAGGTCAACTTGCAGTGATCTAGTGTACATTCTATCAGCTTCCTCCTTTGGAACATTGACAGCAAAATGATTATCCTCTATCTCTTCCGTAGAATGTATGAGAAGCTCTAGGTCTGCTTCCTCCTTACTTGTCTCCTCATGTATATACTCTTATGCCCCTATGTCCCTTGACTGATTAGGGTCCTCACACTTGTCACTTTTTGAATTCACCACCTTATAATGGAAGGATGGTTGGTCAGGATCCATAAAATGTATTCCCTTCCCAGCCGATCGGGTAGTCATCAATTTGGGAAGGTATGAGTAATATCTCCAGGTCTTGGTCTTCCTTCTCGTATGAACCGAATAATCCCCAACATCAATAAGCTTTAGCTTCCCTTTTGACATTCTATCACGTGAGATCCTCTAGAATTTATCCACTTCTTCCATCACTGGAGGAGACTGAGGGTTCTCATCTGAGGCTGCTTCATCAGCATTGGATGGACCCCTATCCTTGGCCTTCCTGTGATTTACCTTGGTCCATTCCCCATTAACCTCGTCCCCATCCATACAATGAGTCAGTTGTAGGAGGGAGATTTCTCCCATCCTCAGAGTATCTGGTCTAATAATTCCAATACTATACCCCGAGGGTCCTTTCTCTCACACTGGGGATGAGATTGAGTGGCGCCCTTAAGCTCCATATGCTTCCCGATTTCAACTCACATGGGAGTAAATAGTAGCCGCATATGATTTCGTAAAAATAGTAACCTTTTGCCTCACCTTTGCTGACTATACCTATGGAATGAACTCCTTTCCCACACCTGCAAGCCTGTCGAAGATGACCCATACGACCACATCAACAATAGAAATCAGTCCAATAATCAAAAGTAACCCTCTGTTAATTTTGGTACTCATTCTTAAACTCAATCCACACAATATCAACAGGTGGTTTGGAAACATCGACCTCCAAAAATATCCATTTAGAAATTGGATGGAAGAGGGATTAAGAGTGGTAATCAAAACAAAGGAACCTACCCACCATATTACCAAGCATCGAAAGTATGGAGGGTTTTTGGAACGGAAGAGGAAGACTGGGGAAGCTTACCCAAATTGGAGCCGTCGGAGGATCGTTCCTCAAATGAAAGTTGTAGGACCATAAGAAGAGGAAGAATCGAGCTCCGTTGTAGGTACATTTGTTGGTCGTCTAGGTGAAGATGAGGTATTCTTCAGTCGAAAAATGAATTAGAAGGTGCTGAGGGTCCAGAAGCCCAACAATAGCATGGTGACTCAAACCCCACGACTCGGAGACAAAGTGGTCGAAGGCATCAACGGAAGGTCGATTCCAACCAAAGAGAGACACCAGAGAGTTACTATAGATATCCACTGCATCAGAGAACTCCTTACTCGTAACCAAGAGATTTGAGAGTCCCTTAACCAATGATGGGACTTTGGGGGTGAGGTTGATTGCAGGGAACGACAGGAGCTCTGTCGGATCTATGAGAGGAGCAACGAACTGGAGGAAAACGATCCTGAGTGACCCCTCCACCTCTTAGGAGGGGGAGGGAAGGGGTCTGAGGCCATGCTCAGGCCATGGAAACCCTAGAAGCTGGCGGGGTCCAAGCACTTCTTCCCAGCCATGGGGACTTTCCGTGCACTTCTAACACTGAAGTGTAGGTGGTGCATTCTGTGTATGCCTTTCTCTGTTCGCATCAGTAGGCATCTTCTTCCCATTACTTCGACATTCAGTTGACCGATGATCTTATTTTCCACATTTAAAAAATTTACATGTCCCATTAAGACAATTCCATCCATGTTTATTTCCACACTTTGAGCATAAGGGAAAACTCATCTTTTTTTCATTGTGGTCTTTAGATTTCCCTTTGAATTCTATTTCCCTCTTCTTATCAAACCCATATGACTGATGGGTTACTCCAATCTCCATATCAACCTTGAGAGCACTTTGAAAAATCTCCGCATAGCTATTAATGTCCCTTATGGATATCACCCTTCAAAGACTTGGTTTTAAGACACTAAAGAATCGATCGATCTAACTCTCAGGTTGGATAATAATTTCGGAAGCGTATTTTGAAAGTCTTGTAAATTTTGCTTCATAGGTACCAACATATTCATCATCCTTTTGCTTTAGTTCAAGAAACTTCTTCTCCATCTTTGTTCAAAGAATACGAGGGGTATACTTATTGAAAAATAAGTTCTTGAACTCATCTAATTCCATGGACTCAATTTCCTCTCTTCGACACGTATTGTTGATAAGATTCTACCATTGATCAGCTTCACCTTCCAAACGATATACTGCTAAGATGACTTTATCATGTTCAGAACATTTTAGAATGGAAAATATCTTTTCAGTGGTATTGATCCACTGTTCATCCACTAATGGATCAGAAGACCCACTGAATGACGGTGAATGCTTCCTCATGAAGGATTCAATAGAATGTTTCTCCTTCCTTTGCTCATTTGGAAGTCCTGGATGATTCAAATCTTGAGAAAGTTGTGTTATCATGGCTAAAATATTTTTCATTCTGTCTCCCATAATGATTGGTTGCTCAGGGGGACAATCATTTCATTTCCCATCACATTCAGTATTAACACGGTTCCTTCAGGTTCCATCCACTGACTAAAACCAAGAAGCATTGTGTGGGAAACACTAATTACAATAGGAAAACCACATAATCAGTAATAAAATTTCACACTTTAGGTCTTATCATAGGTTATTCAGGGCCATTTATAAAACACTAAGATTGTGTTATATGCTTATATATATCCTTAGGGTTCTTACTAAGGCATTCACATCCTAGTTTCCAAAGGATAACTATACCTTTCCTCTAATACTAACTATAATGAACTACACTTTACATATATTGTTATTACTTCCGAATTGAAGCATACTTATTACAACATATAACAAAACCATGATGGGAACATATAGGTATTGTGTCCTTAGAAACTGGGAAACAGAAACTACTGGTTCATAAATCATCTATATTGTCTCCTGTTTATTTCATCATGTCTAGAGTTCTTTTTGGCATATCCCATTTAATACCCTTCTTCTTGACTTGGGGAAATGAAAACATACAAAAGGGTGAGCTTAAATTATTAGTAAGGGTATACAAAGGAATTATGAATCATACAATATTCACAAGAACATAACATTTTGAAAATCTCAACCTACAAAAGAGATCATAATATCATGACATGGGATAAATCATAGTAGTGAAATGTAATCACAATAATCATAACATAAAACATGAAACTTTGTGTCATACACACATAATCATAGGAAGTCATTTAATATTAGTCAAGACTCATAACCATGACCATCATAGCGGACAAAGTCCATTACTGAACTGAGTTAACTCCTCGTTCCAGTCCTATATTACTGAACCAGATTAACTTGCCATTCCATCCATGTCTATATCATAAGATTTAAATCTTTACCCAATGAATCATAGGTAGTTATATTTCCCACCCATTTCATAATTAAACCATTCTTATGTGTGACACAAAATCATAAATCAGACATCACATCATTACCCATGTAATAAAAATGGGATTCTTAAACAACATGTCATCATAACATAATATATATAAGATAAAGGACTTCATAAAAATAATTCCATCATAACAAAATAAAATCAATGTAATAATAGGGGTATAAACCAATACCTATATCATCTTATATGGAAAATAATTTTGATAAAACACTTGAACTCAGTTCTTGAGGAAAATATCCTTTCTTCTTCAAAATCAATTTCTTTTCTCAAAATAAAATAAAATTTTAAAAAAATGAATTTTTGTTGAAAATAATAATGAAATCTTGTTATGAAGATTCATGTAAATAAGGAATTATGAAAATGTAAAAATCCATTAATTCCATATAAGTTAAAAAACATTCTTCTCATAATTTGGTCGGAAAAGTCCGAATGTATCTCGTACTGAAAACGACAAAAGTTTCCTTTCATATCTTTTACTAAAATTTTCACCAACAGGTAAAAATGGATTTAAAAAATTGTATAATGATATAAATAAAATTAAATATTGAGGAAACATGGTTGTGGATGATAAATATTCCCCTGTAAATACCAAAGTATAAACAATCTCGGATAAAAATCAAGATTGCTTGATTTTCCCTCACCTTAGGTCTGATGTGCTTCGTATATATCCAAACCTCCTATATGATGAATTAAATAATGTTAAGTATCTATTAAAGAATAATAATTATTTTTTATGATAACATTTATGATCATATTTGCATCCTTTTATTAGTAACATTTCATTATTACTCGTTATTTGGGTATTAGCTGCTTTATTTTCATTCGTATGTTTTGTCGGATAAGTTCATATTCCTATTTTTAGGTTATAGTTATATCATTTAAAGAATGGTGTTAGTATAATATATAGAATATGTATTCATTAAATTCATTTATATATTCATTTTTTAATGAAGATCATGTAGAACAAATCACATGACACAGTGGAGACGGTAAGCCGTACGTACACACGAGCGACAATATCGTTCCCATAATTATTGAATGGTGTTGGAGTAGATGATAGAATATATAAGAATTATTATCATGTTATAATAATAAAATATAGATATTCTTTACACCATTATACCCATCTCAGTAAGGTTGTGGTGGAAAACAGATTACACCACAGCGTGGATACAATATTCCGTACGTACACACGCGCGGTGATTTCGTTTTCCATAGGATGTATAGAAGGTGAAATATGGTTGTTTAATATTTATAATAACATTTCAGTATATTAGTGATTCTAATGTTATTACATTATAATTAAACAACTAAAGAATATAGAGTAGAAGAATAAATAAACTTGAATGAATTGGTTGAAGAGATTACCTCTTCCTCGACACACCTCCTTTAAACTTCCTCTTATGGGACTAGAGTTGGTCTTTTGAGAAGAACAAAACCTCCAAAATTTTACTAGGTAAGTTTAGAAGATTAATGGGCAGGGGCTGGCCCAGCATGAAGGCTCAAATTTGTGTGAAGAGGAGAGGGAGGAGGTTCCCTTTTATAATGGAGGAGAGGGGCACCTTTGGAAACATAAAAAATATTAATTTATAATAAATTCACACCCCACTTAAAAACCTCCAAAAATGACTCACATATAAGATGAGATGAGATAGGGATGTAATGTCATCAAAAAATAATATTTATACATGTTGGGAATTTATTGTAAACCATATTAACTTGTTTTATCCTTATTTAATCTATTTAATTTTATTTGTGGTAATAATATTCTAAATTTTTAAATTGTTATAAATAATTAATTATGTGTTTTAAATTGTCTATAATTGGATACTTTATGAAATTTTAGACCATAAAAATTTCAATATATAATTTTTAAATATTTTTGTGATTTTTAAACAATTTTATAATATATTATTTTTATAAAATAAAAATAGTGTTCATTTTGTCATTATTAATTTATTTTCATTTAAATAAAATCCAAATAGAGAATATATTCGAACCAAATTATTTCATAGATTCCTAATATGTCATATTAATCTAAAAAATTTGTGTAAAACATTAATTATTTCATATAATATTTATTTTAATATTTTTAAAATCATTTATTTGATATTTCAATCTATAAAATAATTTCTACATCACTATTTTTTCATCATTAATGATAATTATTTAATCCCTGAAAAATACTAAATAAATTCACATGATGAAGATAATTTTATTAGATTTTTGTAGACTATTTATATTCTAAGTTTTATGAAGTTTATCACTAAATTAAAATTATTACACTTATAAGATATAAGAGGGTGACATGTTGTCACTTTCTTTGGATTTAATAATAATTATATCATTTTCATTGCCAAAAGTCTATGAAACGAATCTATTCGGACCCATAAGTGATATGGGTCGACTTTTATTAATGCAGTAGAATTTTTGCAGGTTTTAGGGTGATTTTATATTCTTATTATTACCCTTATTTACCCGATTTACCTTTAACTGTAGTAAATAAAAATTACCACAGTTACTATTCATAATTTCAAAAAAATAAAAGTTACCTTTTAACACAATTTATACTCAATGAATCAAAATATGGAATCCATTTTTCAAAATTCAAAACACAGAAGTTGCTATAATTAATTTAAAATTAATCTCATTGTTAAGAAAACGAGTTTTAAAAGTTAAAACATTGTCAAAGATTGAATTTTTTTTACCTATGAATCCAATGTAAAATTAATGGTAATGAAATAAAATATATTAAATGGTAAAAATATATTATATTTATAATATAAAACCATTAAATTTTATTATTTAACAATATAAATTATCTTGATGAAAAAGTTGTTTTTTATGAAAAATTTAGCGTATTTTTACTATTCATCAAAATATGAATGTTTTCAGAAAAGTATCAGAAATTTTTCCAATGTGAGTTTTTATATCCTGATTGAAAAGAAGAAGTTTATTTTTTAAAGTTAAACTTATAAACTTCTCAAAAATTATATTTAAAATGGGTGCGCCATCAAAAGGCGGTAAAACTGCATTTTTTCAAAAATACTTCTATTGTCCAAAACATTGATTTTTTTTCATACCAAATTCTATAAAATGTTTAAGATAAATTTTAATGTTATAAAATTCAAAATTCAGTTAATACTATTCATAACGACAAGTTCATAATATTATAATAATATATTATTTTTTTAGTGAAACTCGGTATTACGTACAATGCAAGCTATCAAGGAAGGTTGATATTGCGTGTAACGTAAGACAAGCCAGTGTTGTGTGTAGTGAAAGATTCTTTTGGGGTAGATTATAACATAAGAAATAAAAAATTATATATTTCTTATAAAATCATAGGGTGTTACAAGGAAAGAGCGGAGGTGAACCCTCTTGTTGAAGGCTCTAGCTATCTTATTCTGATGCCTTTCCAGATTGTGCAGGGCATGAAGCCTATTTTCATCATGTTCTTCCAAATCGGTGAGGTGAATATCCACAACTTTATCTGGAACCTTCCAATCATAGACCATCATGCATAATGAAGGAAACTGAATCTCCATATGTAGGACAACTTCTATTCCATTTACCAGGGAATATGGGGTCACCTGTGTGGAATTAAGAGTCGTCATCCGATAAGCACAGAGGGCGTTGGGGAGCTTGTCCAGCCAACTCTTCTTATTATGACCATCCATTTTCTACAAAATGTTAGATATTGTCTTGTTGAATGCCTCGATCTACCCATTTTCTTGCACGTGGTTGTGGGAGGTATGGTTAGAATGGATGTTGTACTTGGGGTACAACTTCTTCAACTCAGCTGCACAAATGTTGGTGTTGTATTCAGTGAGGACGACATGAGGAACTCCAAATAGATAGATGATATTGGGGATCATGAAGTCAATGATGGAACGGGACTTGAACTCCTTGAGTGGAACTTCCTCCGCCCACTTGGAGGAGAAATCTATAGCCGTCAGGATGAACCTACTCTAGCGAGCTGTCACTGGGGGATATGGTCCCACGACATAGAGTACCCACACCACAAATGGACTAGAGTACTTGGTGGAGTGGAGTGGATCTAGAGGATGATGCATGAAGTTTTCATGAACTTGACATGCTTGAAACCATATGGAAAACTAGATGTAGTCATGGATCATGGAGGGCCAAAAGTACCCTAGCCTCCGAATCTGATGGGATAACTTTGGCCCGGTTTGATGAGCCCCACAGGAACTGGTGTGAAACTCTTGCATGACCTGAGAAATATCAACTCCTTGAATGAAACGGAGGAAACCCCCATTGAACACACTCTTGTAGTGGATCCTCTCATAGGAAGGGTCATCTTGGAGGGTGAACTGCAACGTGCGACGTCATATTCTTTTGTGCTTGGCCCGATCAGCCAGGAGATAACCATTTTGGAGATACTCGACAACGAGGGATCTCCAGTTAGGAGTCACATCAATCACTGCATTTGGGGGTCCTGATGAGGAGGCTCAGGTGGTAAGATGGCTCACTTGAAGGTCGTCGTCATCATCTAGGGTGACGAGAGAAATGACTCTCCGATGTTCCACAAGGATAATCAGATCATCTTGCTTATGTTCTGAAACTGATGAAGTTAGGTCGGCCATGGCATCAACTCGACCGTTATGAGATCGAGGGACATGAGTGACTTCTAGATAAGATGGGAACTGGGCTATTAGCTGGAGATTTCACTCCAACAATGGTACGAGCTCTAGATTTCTAACGACATAGTCACATTTGATCTTCTTGATGAATAGTTCGGAATCCCCTTTCACATGAAAATAGGGAACATCAATCTCAAGGGCTAGCTCGAGGCCAGTGATAAGCGCCCGATACTCTACAACATTATTGGTGTCACCTTCTAAAAATAGGAATGAGTACAATAGAATGGATGGTACCGGGGTAATAAAGATGATACCCAAGCCTACCCTATTGAGCCTGGGATCATTGAGCCTCCTACTGGTCGGGATTCCGGAAGAACCATTGAAGTGCATCTGCCTGCACGACATGGCTTAGTCTACCGAGAGGATCGCCTCATTAGGGAAATCGATATCCAATGACTGGTTAGTAGGATCCTCATGGAAAGAAAGGAAGTCTACCAATGCTTTCCCCTTAATAGATTTCTAAGGTACAAACCTGATATCGAACTACAGAAGAATCACTACCCACAGAGCTAGATGGCCTGTCAACATGGGGCAGTTTAGAATGTACTTAATTGGGTCTACCTAAGACACCATATGTACCTCATGATGATGCAAGTAATGTCACAATTTTTTTACTATGAGTACCAGTGCAATGCGGCTCTTTTTGATGGAGGAGTATCTGGTATTCGTATCGATGAGAATACGACTGAGGTAGTAGAGGCTATTTTCCATCCCCTCATTGTTCTTCAGGGGGAGAAGGGAGCCGAGAGATCATTCTAGGGAGGTCACATAAAGGACTAATGGATTTCGGGAGATGGGTGGCATTATGACCGGAGGCTGGAGCAATGGTGCTTTATTTCCTCAAACACGGTTTGAAACTCTTCGTCCCGCTCATAGGCGGTGCCTTTGTTTATTAGCTGAGAAAAGGGCTTACACTTGCTAGAAAGATTCACCATGAATCGTCATATATGGGTTAAGTGCCCTTTAAAACCAAGAAGCTTTCAAATGTTACTTGGGGGAGACATCTGGCTGATGGCCTTGATCTTCTCAAGGTCAATCTCGATACCCTGGTATCTGACAACATAGCTGAAGAACATCCCAGATGTGACCCCGGAGGCACATTTGAATGGGTTCATCTTCAGGTGTAGAGAACAGAGGAAGACGAATACTTTATCAAGGTCCTTGATATGGTCCTGAAACCGAAGATATTTGACCATCAGATCATCCACATGGAATTCCACCAATGTCCCTAGGATTAACTTGAATATGAGATGCATGGCCCGCTAATTGGTAGAACCTGCATTCTTTAAGCTGAAGGGCATGACCTGGTAACAAAACATACCTTATGGAACCCTGAAAGATGTGGAATCCTCGTCCTCGGGGGACATTCGAATCTAGTTATACCCAGATAACCCATCCATGAAGGAGAGGGATTGGAATTAAGATATATTGTCAATTAGGAACTCCCTCATAGAAAGGGGGAAATCATCCTTCAGACAGTGACAATTGAGATCCCGGAATTCGATGAAGACTCTGATATGTGCATTCTTATTCCTGAGTGGAATAATTTTTTCTAGCCATTTGGGGTATTGGACCTCCTTGATGAAATCGGCCCTGATGAGCTTATCAACTTCTGTATCTACCATGGCACTATGAGAAGGGTGCATCTTTCTGGGAGGCTACTTGAACCTGTGATGATTTGTAGAGAGACTGAGGTGGTGGAAATATACCTGAGGATCTAGTCCTACCATCTCATCGTAGCTCAAGGTGAATACATCATGATGTTGTTTCAGGAAATCTACGTACTGCTACTACTCCTCGAGGGACATGGAGACACTAATCATTGTGGGTCTCAGGTCTGCCTTGCTACTGAGGCTCACATGTACCAGTTAATCGACCATGGCAGAGAATCCCACCTCAATGGTGGGGGGAGCATCCTCCAAATCCTCTTCATCACATGTAGAGGATGGATCCCTAGTGGGAGGAGATTTCTCTGAGTCGAAAGACCCTAAGGAGAGGCTAATAACATCATGAGCGGGAGTGGTCACTACATCAGGAGATTATAGTGCTACCGAAACCGTAATAATGAAGGCCGTTGACCTGATCCCATCTGTTCCTTAGCCCAAGGGGTCACTCTTGATGATATCAAAGCAATAGTGGTGCGTCAACTTGATTTTGTTGATTCTAGATGAGAGAAACAGGAAAGTATGACATATTTCCATTTCCATGGGGTGGACATCTCGATACCTTATGGGAGTAGGGGGCTCAGGGATCACTGAAGCTTGATTCGTATAAGAATAAAAAGGGATCTCTAGACATAGCTTGGACTTGAGAATATGCTTTCCCCTTGTACAAAAGACAACAAAAAATTGCTACATATCGGGTTCGTGGCCTCCAATTGATGGATCAAGAAGACATAGGCATCATCCAGACCTGCCCAGGGGTCGGTTGCAACCGCGACATGATCGACCTCATTAGTTTGAATCATCTTGTCCTTGTTCTTGTAATAGTTGACATCCATGTAGTAGGATTCACAAGAGAAAAACGTAGATGTGTTTGCTTGGAGCATGCCCACTCGACCATCAAGGGAGTACATGAGGCACTGGTGATACGACGAGGGAACCACTGTGTATATGTGGAGCCATGATATGCCAATCAATGCATTGTACGCGGTGTCTTAGGAGAAAACCATAAACTCGGTGCTCGAAACTAGGCCCCTAAATAGGGTCTTCAAATGGAACTTGTCGACTGAGGTATGCTCTGTCTAGTCATATCCTGGGATTTTTCGGTCAGAGGGAGTCAGGTCATCTTCGAATAACCCCAGCATCCACAGTGTCTGTGTCGGGATAAGGTTAATTCCAGAGACTGTGTCAACAAGACAGCTTCGAACCTCCCATTCCATTGAATTGGCTATAGATGTACTGTGGGTGAATGTGACCCTATATGGGAGAGCCTTCATTATATCCATAGAATGAGATAATGTCCTGGCATTCATCATTCTTGACCGCTTCAGAATGAAATTCTTTTGCGGCTACTACTTCCATCTCAAACAGGAGGGGGATTCTTAATTCCTTGACAAGGGACTCATAAAAATCTAATGATAGGAGAAGGACCTCAAGGATGGAAATACTTGCTGGGATTCTAGAAAAAATTTTAGAACATCGTTCTTCTACACCATGCATGAACTTCTGCATAAAGGAGGTACGATGGCCTCTACCAACTGGAACAGCAGCTGACTTGTGCGGGGAATGTTCCACTCCTCACAATTCAGAGCATGCATAGTACTTGTTGTACAGGGGCTATATAACTAGAACTTTTCCGGGGTGAAGCATAGATGATCATGATGAGGCCTAGGTGGCTCTTCTTGGTTCATTAGCACAAATAGCGATGGAGGCGGGATAGATGAAACCAGATAAGGAGGCTGTGAATGCTGAGCTCTGCACGGGACATGTTGTCTGGTCTTAGTGGTGTGCATGACCTAGCTGGAAGATCCAACTAATGTTCCTTGATTACCCATATATTCATGGCTTCACCAATGGTGGCGTCATCTAGGTACATTGGGGGGATCTCCTGGCACGTCCCGTTGTTAGGAGTCATGTAGGGGTTTACCAGCTCCAAGATGTTAACCAAACAGTACACTTGAAATTCACTTGAAGAGTCATCCACTACTGGGAATATTATAGGTGGAATCCCCATATCTGTGGGCATGAAGTCCCTGTGTGTTCGACACGAAGATGGCATTGGCGGGGCGCATTTCATTCCCTTATGCTGCTGATGCTTGCTCTTCTGGGAAGGCTGAGACGACGATGCAGAAGTAGTAGACATGGATTCTGAAGGATATGGATGATTTAGGCATGTACGAATGATACCATGGGAATGGGTAACCATTGTTTGAGCCATACAATCGTCATACTTTTGGGACCCGCTATTAGAAACCTGATACCACTTGCCCTCGCTGTCACTGCTGCTGTCTGGCCTTACGATGACTCATTCATTTTCTATTAGGGCTGGGACCTACCTGAATATGTTGTTATAGACCTGGTCTAGAAGCCACTACTGGAATGCTGGCCTTTCCCCACGGTTAGATACCAACGGTTCTATGAAACCGTTGGGGAAGGAGGTTTTTACCAACGGTTCATTAGAACCGTTGGCATAGAGGTTTCCAGGGAGCTTTTTCCCAACGGTTCATGAGAACCGTTGGGATAGATGGTTTTTTACCAACGGTTCTCATGAACCGTTGGCATAGATGAGGTTTTTGCAGGTTTTTTCCAACGGTTCTGTAGAACCGTTGGGATAGATGTACATATGCCAACGGTTTTTAAGAACCGTTGGAAAAGGTCCTCCCCAAATTCCCAGCCGCCTGTTCTCTCCCCCATTCGCGATACACAACCCTAAAACGGGAGCAGCAGCCGATTTAGGCGATTTTGGAGGTACTGCCGGCCTTCAATTTTCCAGCTCTTATTCAGGTTATTCTTCTTCTTAACTGAAAATGTATTCAAATGTTTGGATAGTATTTAAACCTATTTTCATTTTTCCCATCAGTTTAGGTGATTTTGGTGCTACTGCCGGCCGGATCAGCCTAAGGGTGAGTTTTCTTGAAAATTCCTTTTTGGATTTTACCCCTTGAACATGGGATGTCATTTGTGAAAGGTTATATAAATCGAATTGATTTTTCGATTTCTGAATTGAATTGTAAATTAAATTAATTAAGGGTATTTTATGGTTTGCATTCCCCTTTTAACACATGAATGCCAATTATTTTTTAACACATTTTTTAATTGTATTGCCTTGCCAATGTGAGTAAAGTAGAGACTATGCTATGAATCTATGAAATTGGATTGAATTTATCTTATATTTTATGTTACCATGTTAGATATATTATAACTAATGCATGTGATATCTTTATAGTCTTGTTAGGAGTGTTCTATTAAAAATTCCCATGTGAGTGCTTGAATTTTCATTGAATTGCTAGCCATTATGAGTTATGTTGAGACCATGATATGGAATTGATTGATTAAGCAAGTGAATCTCATTATCTTGTCATTACAACATGAGTAAATGAAGCTTCATTCTTTTCAGGTTATTATTTGATTGAGTCGCCATTTTGAGGTGAGTTGTATTAAATACCTTAGTTTTTGACCTTGGTATGTTTAATGAATTGTTTAAATGAAATGGAATTCATTAAATGATTAATAGTAAATAGTGATACATGGATTCTATTAGGATGCCAGGTATATAATCTTGTTTCTATTAACTTATACGCTTTATGTGATAAATGGATTCACAGTGGAATTCCACGGATAGACTCATTTCTTTGAATATTGATTAATCCATGGGTGATACATGGATCCAAGGGAGGGATTCCATAGATAGACTTATTGAATGTAGAATTATATTCCAATTGATACATGGATTCTTATGATAATTCCATAGATAGACTTATTGAATGTAGAATTATATTCCAATGCTATGTGTCTTGTGTGGTGGTGGTGTGGTTTATGTGTTTTATGGTAGTAGTGAAGTGTGTGATTATGTAGTTAATGTGAACCCATAGGTTGAGTATTTTTTGCTATCTATATATCATATATTTTTATGTTATTTCTACAAATTCCCAACCAGAGTTGGATAAACTTACCAACGATCAGAGGTTTTGAGTTATGAGTATTTTTTCTAATATCTGGGATGGTGGTTATATGTTTGGATAGCTACCATGTCTTCCCTACTCTTCCTGCAAAAGTGATTGACCATGTGTTTTTAGGCAAGATGCGATGTGATTTTCCATGTGTCTTCAGGTGAGATGTACTATGATTTCCCTAGTGTTTTTCGATGAGGTGTGATGTGATAAGGCTATAATAAGATGTGGCATGTGGTTGGGGTCATGTAGGGTAGGGGGATGGCACAAGGTTGATGTTATTCATGTTCATGATACCCTACTAATATGGTTATGGGATGAGTCATGCTGTTATGTGATATAACACATTAAGTTCTTGTTGGTTTTACATTTTTTCAATAACACATTTGTATGTTTTTTTGACATGTGTAGTTGATACCTTGATTATTTTCTTCCTTTATCGTTTACTTAAATGTATTTTCTATTATAGTTAATGCTTATTGAATTGTTTATGACAAAATGACTTATATAAATTCTTTTTACAGAATGGAAAGAAGTTGGATGTATGAAACCGATCGGATCTCAGACGATTTTCAAAACAATTTGGAGAGCTTTATAGATTTTGCATTTCACAATGCTTCAGATAGTGGTCGCATACACTGCCCATGTTCCAATTGTGTTGGTAGACCTTGGTTGAGCCGTGAAGAAGTCAGCTACCACATAACCAAAAATGGGTTTCAAGCAAACTACTTTCTGTGGTATCACAATGGGGAGAAAACGAAATCTCAAATTGGTGATGATCGAAATGAAAAGACTGGAATGGAGAATTTGTTAGATGATCGGTTTCCGTTTATTCGTCATCATGAAAAAGAAAGGATTTCGACTCAAGAAGACTTCGATATGAGGACAGCTTATGCATCTAGTGAAAATGATGATATTGATAGGGTGAAAAAATTGAATGATACTGCCACGACTCCAGTATATCGACAATGCGATAAAATGAAAAAGCTGGAATTTTTAATCCGATTATTTCATGGGAAAACTATGTATGGGATTTCTAATACAGCAATCGATTGCATTCTTACCCTCTTGAAGGATTTACTTCCAGATGATGCAGATATTCCCTTAAACCACTATATGGCATGGAAGTTAGTTGAGGAACTTGGATTTTCAAGAAACAAAATTCATGCTTGCTCGAAAGATTGCAGTTTATTCTGGGAGGAAACCGCTGAACGAAATGAATGTATAAAATGTGGCACATCCCGCTGGAAGTCAAAATCTGATGGAACACCATCCCGTGTTCCACAGAAAGTAATGTGGCACTTTCCATTGATCCCCAGACTCCAGAATCTTTTTATGTCTGATGACATATCAATAAAAATGAGATGGCATGATACCGAGAGAAAGAAGACTGATGATGAGTTGGTTCATCCTGCAGATGGATTTGCATGGAAGAGATTTGATGCTCGACATCCTGATTTTGCAGCTGACGTGCGTAATGTGAGGTTGGGTCTTTCATGCGACGGTTTTAATCCGTTTGGACAGATGCTTACTTCGCACAGCACATGGCCCGTTTTTATGCACATTTATAATCTTCCCCCATGGTTGTGTATGAAAAAATCTTTCACTTTCATGAGTATACTCATATCTGGTCCTTCTGATCCTGGCATTGATATTGATGTATACATGCAACCTTTAATAAAAGAGTTGAAGCTTCTTTGGGATGTGGGTGTGCGCACATACGATGCATGTTCGAAAGACATATTTCATATGCGCGCTGCGCTTATGTGGACAATCAATGATTTTCCGGCTTATGCAATGATGTCTGGATGGAGCACGAAGGGGAAACTATCATGTCCAGTTTGTATGAAGAATACACAATCCAGAAGACTGAAACATCGTTGTAGTTTCAGTTTTATGGGACATCGACGATTTTTGCCAAAGGATCATCCATATAGAATGAATCGTCGAAGATTTGATAATACTATAGAGACCGATGATCCACCTCAGCGTATGTCTAGAACTGATGTGCTTAATGAATTGAAAGATTTCAGTTTTTCGTTCGGGAAGGGTCAAATGAAATCTGGAAAGAGAAAGAATGTTTCCACAGAAACCTGTTACAATTGGAGGAAGAGGAGTATCTTTTTTGATTTGCCTTATTGGTCAACCAATTTGCTACGTCATTGCTTAGACGTAATTCATATTGAAAAGAATATATGTGAAATGTTGCTTTCAGTTCTTCTAAATGTCAAGGGGAAGAAAAAAGATGATTTACGATCTCGTCGTGACTTGGTGGATTGGGGCATCAGACCAGAATTGCATCCTGTGCGTATCAGTGAAAATAAATGGCAACTTCCATGTGCTTCTTATGTGATGACACCTATTGAAAAAAAACAATTTTTGGAAGTATTAGAGACTATTAGAGTTCCTGATGGATATTCAAGCAACATATCTAAACGGGTCAACAGAAGAGAGTTGAAGCTAAAATCTTTGAAGACTCATGATTATCACGTTCTACTGCATGAGTTGCTTCCAATAGCAATCCGTCATCTTTTGTCCAATAATGTAAGGGTGGGTGTTATTCGGTTGTGCCATTTGTTTATAGATCTTTGTGCTAAGAAGTTGTCCAGGTCTTTCTTGCAAAAAATGTTGACAGATGCCCCATTAATTTTGTGTGAGTTGGAGAAAATATTTCCCCCATCATTTTTCACATGCATGCTGCATCTGACTGTCCATATTCCAACTGAAATACTTCTCGGAGGACCTGTTTCTTTTCGTTGGATGTATCCAACTGAAAGAAATATGTTCACATTAAAGTCTTATGTTCGAAACAAGAATCATCCCGAAGGTTCTATCGTGAACGGTTACTTAGATCAAGAATGTATGGATTTCTGTTCAATGTATTTGTCTGATCTTACTACAAGAATGAACAGACCAATGAGAAATGAAGAAGAACAATATGATCAAATTGAACCCAGTTTTCCATCACTTCCTCAAACAGGAGGAATTCCTGGATCATATACATTGAAGACATTAAGCCATGAAGAGCGGGAGATGGCACATCGCACAGTTTTGTTCAACTGTGATTTGTTCGATGACTATATCAGGTAACAAAATTGAATATGTATATCTTACATATATATATGTTAAACTATTCATATTTTTTTATCTACAGGGAACATAAAACAATGATAAATAGGAAGCATCGTTCTTTATCTTTGAGAAGGAGAGAGACTTTGCATAGCAAAGAGTTTTCTGCTTGGTTAAAATTGAAGGTAAAAATATTACTATTTAAATTAATTATTTCAATATTTACTTAAGTTTAACTGTCATTTATATTGCAGGTATTGAGTTTGTCTGCTGACTCTGTCTCTGAGGAAATAAGAGCTTTGGCTTTTGGTCCTAATACCGTGGTTCGTGACTGTAAATCAATTGTTATCAATGGGTACAGATTTATTGTCACTGAACGAGCCAAAAACATGAGAACACAACATGATGGTATTATGGTTACTGCCACAACAGATTGTTATGCCAGTGCATCAGATAGTAGACCGTGACTTGAAAATGTGGGTTATTATGGAGTCGTTGAGAAAATAATAATATTAGATTATTACTCTCATGGACGAGTCACAATGATGAAATGTCATTGGTTTGATTTGATGACGAGACATGGCACATTTATTGATGATTGTGGATTTCGAGTAATTAATATGACCCACACTCTTGCAACCGAAGAACCATATGTGTTGGCATCAATGGCTAAACAAGTTTTTTATGTCAAAGATCAACTTCAACCTAAATTTGGTGTCATAGTTGAAGTAATTCCAAGACATATTTTTGATGATGCTGATGATGGAATTGACACTGTACCTATTGCCATTGGAACCAATCCATTTATTTCTTTTGATGACTCCAATAGCTCAATTGTCAGAGTTGATTTTGAACCTGAAGTTGTGGTTGGAAATATATAGAATCATTCATCCATGTTCTCAATTCTTTTGGTTTACCTCGAGTTGGGTTGTTAAGGTTGGTAATATTCATATTTATTTAGTATTGATCACAAATATGTTTTAGCTGACTTGACCGTTATGTGAATTTTCAATGTTTATTGGTTGCTGTTTTATTTGAATTGCATTTTCTAATTTGGAATTGAACTGTATTCAAACCAAATCAAACAATATTTCTAACTTGGTGAACATTACAACTTGTGTGTTTTATTAAATTCATTCAAGCTCTTCTAAAACAATTGATAGCTAAATTACCAATGAATCCCCTCATTCCCTCATATATTTAGTTTTTTGGTTTACACATTAATTTTCTTTTTCTAATTAATTACATATTTGTTTTCCAATGCAGGAAATGAAGCCAATTGAAGAGAGACGAAGAAAAAAAATGGCGGAGAACAATCGTCGGATGGAGGAGATGGGCATTCCACCATTAGTGCCTACAGTGAGTACTTTATTTCAAATATATATATATATATTTACAGAATATATAATGTCATGTG
Organism: Viscum album; assembly: GCA_963277665.1. Taxonomy (NCBI): domain Eukaryota; kingdom Viridiplantae; phylum Streptophyta; class Magnoliopsida; order Santalales; family Viscaceae; genus Viscum; species Viscum album. The sequence goes on from OY728161.1 coordinate 1,607,189,598, forward strand.
ATTAATTTTTTTGTAAACTTATTTGTAGGATCCACCATTACGTCGACAGTTATTCGACGGGGAGCCTAGTACTGGTCCTAGTACTCAGGCCGGTGGTACGAGGAGGGTTCGTACCAGAGGTGGACATAGAGTTGCGCGTGCCCGACTAGACCCTGCCCCTCCCACTGACATTTCAGCCTTCCCACATTCTGATCCCGGTGTGTCGTTAGGGACACACGAGATATTTAGACCTCCCATGTTTTCGCTACCTTCTGCATCTTCTGCCCCATCATTTTCACATCCCATGATGATTCCCACTCCCCAGTCAGCAGGTCATACAGTTGTTCCATCTTCTTTTCCTTCTACTTCTGTCTCTCCGAGCTTTTATATTCCATCGTCTTCGACTCCTGTTCCACCAGAGGGTGTTCCATCAGGTTCTGTGGATCTGGCGCCACTCATTGATCAGACTAGCGCAGGTATATTTATAAAACCCTAACAAATTTTTATAGCAATATTTATTTTCATTAAAACATGTTTTGATAAAATATTTGTTTTTCTTTCATGACAGATACATCTACTGACAGGAGGCGAGGGCGGGGCCGTACACACATGCGTTCGGTGTGGAACCGTCGCACACAGGTTATGGTGGAATATAATGAAGACAATCAGATGGTTGAGAAAACAGGGCAAAAATGTCGGAGTTTTATGGCGACGCTTGCCAAATACTCCGACATCATTCCCGTAAGCCCGCTGTCGTGGAGACATTTGCCACATGAGGTCAAAGATAGAGCTTGGGCAGAGATATGGGTAAAAAAATCTGTTGTATTTAATGCCATGATTTTTTTTTGTATTTATATAAATTAATATTTTCATTTCAGCTTCGATTTAATTTTCCTGATGGTGAGGGTGCATGACTGGAACGTCTAAAGGATTTAGGCGAGCTTTGGAGAGCCTACAAGCATGAGCTGTATATTGGCTGGCGTGCTAGAGTTGGCACTGAGTTAGAGGCGGTACCAGTCATGGATGATTGTCCTATAGAGCAGTATCGTCAGATGATTACTCATTGGACGAGTACCCAGTTTAAGGTATGAATTACATTTGAGGTATTTAAATAATAACTTCCAAGTTTTTCATTAATATTATCCTTTTCATTATCGAATTTTATTTAGGAATCATCTGGAAAAAATAAAAAAAACATTGATGCAAAAAAATACCTCCATACACTAGGACGCACGACGATGCCGGATCATGAGAGGCAGCAGGTATGACAATTGTTTATAAGTTTTCTTTACGACTTACATTTTCTTTTGTTTCCTCAATTATTTAATTATTTGCTGAAGTCTTTATATAAATTTTGTTTTCAATGTCATTGTAGAGGCAAGTACAAAATATTGAAGGACGTGTGCCTCGAGAAAAACTGTTTTGCTCGAGTAGACGAAAAAAGGATGGACGTGCTGTCAACGAAGCGACTCAGCAGCAGATTGTAAGTTTTAATCTGTTGATTTTATATTTTAATATCTATTTCGTAACTTAATAATATATTTATATTTGTAACAGGATGCTTTAGAGGCCCTCGATGCCCAAGAAGCAGACAATTTTGGGCCATCTGATCACTTACATCAGGTGTTGGGAGAGGATCATTCTGGCAGAGTACGCTGCCGACCTAGGATAGCCCAGACGAGGTATTGGCCTGCCTCAGGTACGAGTTGTAGTGCCACCGAGCTGCAGCAAGTTAGGGCACAGGCAGAACAGGCTGAGAAAAGGGCCACAGAGACGGCAGAACAGTCTACTAGGGCAAACAGTGCATTTATGAAATTTATTGAAGTTCTACGTCCAACACTTCCAGCAGAGGCCAGCCCAGCGATTGATGAATACATGTCGTCGATAAATTCTATATATGGTTCACCAGGTGGCAGTTCCAGTGGTGGTCAGGCCGATGTCCAGCTTGAAGATGATGATGGCGAGCAGTCTGATGCGGAAGAGGAGGGAGATGAGGAGGGCGAGGAGGAGGGCGAAGGCGAGGAGGAAGGCGCTGTGGAGGGTGAGGACGATGAGGAGGACGATGACGAGGGTGATGATGATGATGATTATGGAGATGGTGATGCTGATGTGGGACATATTGATCCGTTACATTTTTGACTTGAGATTTGATGTTTAATCTATTCTAGTTGTTGGTTTTATCTAGACTCGTAGTATAGTATTGGAGTTGAGTTATTTTTATATATGTGTTGATGCTTTAGGAAAACGATCCATGGGTCATATGTGATGTGTACGAGTCATCCCCGCCTCAATCCGAGGCGCGGTGTGGTCGGAACAACTCAAAGTGTATGTCTTTTGTTTCAAAAGGACATCATTTTAAGTGAAAAACATCAACTGGCATACGGAAAACCGACCAAACGCATTCGGATTGTGTTGATACTTTAAGACAACGATACATGGGTCATTTTAGACGTGTACGAGTCAACCCCGCCTCAATCCGAGGTCGGCCGCTATGAATTTGACTGTTGGACGCCCGTTTTGGCCGTTTATGACACCAGAACTGCGTTGTCGGTCACCGCGGGCACACGGCACGTCCGATTGACGTTCCGTCTGCTCGAACACTTCATAAATCAGTCACCCGTATTTGTCGTCTGATTTCAGGCCATTCTGAAATCGTTCGGCCCGTTTGGACCCCCCTCACGCGCGTTTACGAAGCGCGCGCATCACTTAAAACACGAATATTGAGCCGTACCGTGCAAACCGCACGTCCGATTGACGTGCCGTCTGCGCGTACACGTCACGAATAATAATTAGAATGTTTCCCGGTGGTTTCAGGTCAATCCGAGGTCGGCCGCTATGAATTTGACCATTGGACGCCCGTTTTGGCCGTTTATGACACCAGAACTGCGTTGTCGGTCACCGCGGGCACACGGCACGTCCGATTGATGCGCCGTCTGCTCGAACACTTCAGAAATAACTGTCCCGTATTTGTCGTCTGATTTCAGGCCATTCTGAAATCGTTCGGCCCGTTTGGACCCCCCTCATGCGCGTTTACGAAGCGCGCGCATCACTAAAAACACGAATATTGAGCCGTACCGCGCAAACCGCACGTCCGATTGACGTGCCGTCTATGCGTACACGTCACGAATAATAATTAGAATGTTTCCCGGTGGTTTCAGGTCAATCTGAGGTCGTCCGCTTTGAATTTGACCGTTGGACGCCCGTTTTGGCCGTTTATGACACCAGAACTGCGTTGTCGGTCACCGCGGGCACACGACACGTCCGATTGACGTGTCGTCTGCTCGACCACATCATAAATCAGTCACCCGTATTTGTCGTCTGATTTCAGGCCATTCTGACTTCGTTCGGCCCGTTTGGACCCCCCTCACGCGCGTTTATGAAGCGCGAGCATCACTTAAAACACGAATATTGAGTCGTACCGCGCAAACCGCACGTCCGATTGACGTGCCGTCTGCGCGTACACGTCACGAATAATAATTAGAATGTTTCCCGGTGGTTTCAGGTCAATCCGAGGTCGTCCGCTTTGAATTTGACCGTTGGACGCCCGTTTTGGCCGTTTATGACACCAGAACTGCGTTGTCGGTCACCGCGGGCACACGCCACGTCCGATTGACGTGCCGTCTGCTCGACCACTTCATAAATCAGTCACCCGTATTTGTCGTCTGATTTCAGGTCATTCCGACTTCGTTCGGCCCATTTGGACCCCCCTCACGCGCGTTTACGAAGCGCGAGCATCACTTAAAACACGAATATTGAGCCGTACCGCGCAAACCGCACGTCCGATTGACGTTCCGTCTGTGCGTACACGTCACGAATAATAATTAGAATGTTTCCCGGTGGTTTCAGGTTAATCTGAGGTCGGCCGCTATGAATTTGACCGTTGGACGCCCGTTTTGGCTGTTTATGACACCAGAACTGCGTTGTCGGTCACCGCGGGCACACGACACGTCCGATTGATGCGCCGTCTGCTCGAACACTTCAGAAATCACTGTCCCGTATTTTTCGTCTGATTTCATGCCATTCTGAAATCGTTCGGCCCGTTTGGACCCCCCTCACGCGCGTTTACGAAGCGCGCGCATCACTTAAAACACGAATATTGAGTCGTACCGCGCAAACCGCACGTCCGATTGACGTTCCGTCTACGCATACACGTCATGAATAATAATTAGAATGTTTCCCGGTGGTTTTAGGTCAATCCGAGGTCGGACGCTATGAATTTGACCGTTGGACGCCCGTTTTGGCCGTTTATGACACCAGAACTGCGTTGTCGGTCACCGCGGGCACAGGGCACGTCCGATTGACGTGCCGTCTACTTGACCACTTCATAAATCACTGTCCCGTATTTGTCGTCTGATTTCAGGCCATTCTGAAATCGTTCGGCCCGTTTGGACCCCCCACACGCGCGTTTACGAAGCGCGCGCATCACTTAAAACACGAATATTGAGTCGTACCGCGCAAACCGCACGTCCAATTGACGTGCTGTCTGCGCGTACACATCACGAATAATAATTAGAATGTTTCCCGGTGGTTTGAGGTCAATCCGAGGTCGTCCGCTTTGAATTTGACCGTTGGACGCCCGTTTTGGCCGTTTATGACACCAGAACTGCGTTGTCGGTCACCGCGGGCACACGGCACGTCCGATTGACGTTCTGTCTGCTCGACCACTTCATAAATCAGTCACCCGTATTTGTCGTCTGATTTCAGTTCATTCTGAAATCGTTCGGCCCGTTTGGACCCCCCTCACGCGCGTTTACGAAGCGCGAGCATCACTTAAAACACGAATATTGAGCCGTACCGCGCAAACCGCACGTCCGATTGACGTGCCGTCTGCGCGTACACGTCACGAATAATAATTAGAATGTTTCCCGGTGGTTTCAGGTCAATCCGAGGTCGGCCACTATGAATTTGACCGTTGGACGCCCGTTTTGGCCGTTTATGACACCAGAACTGCGTTGTCGGTCACCGCGGGCACACGGTACGTCCGATTGATGCTTCGTCTGCTCGACCACTTCATAAATCAGTCACCCGTATTTTTTGTCTGATTTCAGGCCATTCTGAAATCGTTCGGCCCGTTTGGACCCCCCCCCCCCCACGCGCGTTTACGAAGCGCGAGCATCACTTAAAACACGAATATTGAGCCGTACCGCGCAAACCGTACGTCCGATTGACGTGCCGTCTGCGCGTACACGTCACGAATAATAATTAGAATGTTTCCCAGTGGTTTCAGGTCAATCCGAGGTCGGTCGCTATGAATTTGACCGTTGGACGCCCGTTTTGGCCGTTTATGACACCAGAACTGCGTTGTCGGTCACCGCGGGCACACGGCACGTCCGATTGACGTGCCGTCTACTCGACCACTTCATAAATCAGTCACCCGTATTTTTCGTCTGATTTCAGGCAATTCCGACTTCGTTCGGCCCGTTTGGACCCCCCTCACGCGCGTTTACGAAGCGCGAGCATCACTTAAAACACGAATATTGAGCCGTACCGCGCAAACCGCACGTCCGATTGACGTGCCGTCTGCGCGTACACGTCACGAATAATAATTAGAATGTTTCCCGGTAGTTTCAGGTCAATACGAGGTCGGCCTCTATGAATTTGACCGTTGGACGCCCGTTTTGGCCGTTTATGACACCAGAACTGCGTTGTCGGTCACCGCGGGCACACGGCACGTCCGATTGACGTGCCGTCTGCTCGACCACTTCATAAATCACTGTCCCGTATTTTTCGTCTGATTTCAGGCCATTCTGAAATCGTTTGGCCCGTTTGGACCCCCCTCACGCGCGTTTACGAAGCACGCGCATCACTTAAAACACGAATATTGAGCCGTACCGCGCAAACCGCACGTCCGATTGACGTGATGTCTGCGCGTACACGTCACGAATAATAATTAGAATTTTTCCCGGTGGTTTCAGGTCAATCCGAGGTCGTCCGCTTTGAATTTGACCGTTGGACGCCCGTTTTGGCCGTTTATGACACCAGAACTGCGTTGTCAGTCACCGCGGGCACACGGCACGTCCGATTGACGTGCCGTCTGCTCGACCACTTCATAAATCAGTCACCCGTGTTTGTCGTCTGATTTGAGGGCATTCTGAAATCGTTCGGCCCGTTTGGGCCCCCCTCACGCGCGTTTACGAAGCGCGAGCATCACTTAAAACACGAATATTGAGCCGTACCACGCAAACCGCACGTTCGATTGACGTTCCGTCTGCGCGTACACGTCACGAATAATAATTAGAATGTTTCCCGGTGGTTTCAGGTCAATCCGAGGTCGGCCGCTATGAATTTGACCGTTGGACGCCCGTTTTGGCCGTTTATGACACCAGAACTGCGTTGTCGGTCACCGCGGGCACACGGCACATCCGATTGATGTGCCGTCTGCTCGACCACTTCATAAATCAGTCACCCGTATTTGTCGTCTGATTTCAGGTCATTCTGAAATCGTTCGGCCCATTTGGACCCCCCTCACGCTCGTTTACGAAGCGCGCGCATCACTTAAAACACAAATATTGAGCCGTACCGCGCAAACCACACGTCCGATTGACGTGCCGTCTACGCGTACACGTCACGAATAATAATTAGAATTTTTCCCGGTGGTTTCAGGTCAATCCGAGGTCGTCCGCTTTGAATTTGACCGTTGGACGCCCGTTTTGGCCGTTTATGACACCAGAACTGCGTTGTCGGTCACCGCGGGCACACGGCACGTCCGATTGACGTTCCGTCTGCTCGACCACTTCATAAATCAGTCACCCGTATTTGTCGTCTGATTTCAGGCCATTCCGACTTCGTTCGGCCCGTTTGGACCCCCCTCACGCGCGTTTACGAAGCGCGAGCATCACTTAAAACACGAATATTGAGCCGTACCGCGCAAACCGCACGTCCGATTGATGTGCCGTCTGCACGTACACGTCACGAATAATAATTAGAATGTTTCCCGGTGGTTTCAGGTCAATCCGAGGTCGGCCCCTATGAATTTGACCGTTGGACGCCCGTTTTGGCCGTTTATGACACCAGAACTGCGTTTTCGGTCACCGCGGGCACACGGCACGTCCGATTGACGTGCCGTCTGCTCGACCACTTCATAAATCACTGTCCCATATTTTTCGTCTGATTTCAGGCCATTCTGAAATCGTTCGGCCCGTTTGGACCCCCCCTCACGCGCGTTTACGAAGCGCACGCATCACTTAAAACACGAATATTGAGCCGTACCGCGCAAACCGCACGTCCGATTGACGTTCCGTCTACGCGTACACGTCACGAATAATAATTAGAATGTTTCCCGGTGGTTTTAGGTCAATCCGAGGTCGTCCGCTTTGAATTTGACCGTTGGACGCCCGTTTTGGCCGTTTATGACACCAGAACTGCGTTGTCGGTCACCGCGGGCACACGGCACGTCCGATTGACATGCCGTCTTCTCGACCACTTCATAAATCAGTCACCCGTATTTGTCGTCTGATTTCAGGGCATTCTGAAATCGTTCGGCCCATTTGGACCCCCCTCACGCGCGTTTACGAAGCGCGAGCATCACTTAAAACACGAATATTGAGCCGTACCGCGCAAACCGCATGTCCGATTGACGTGCCGTCTGTGCGTACACGTCACGAATAATAATTAGAATGTTTCCCGGTGGTTTCAGGTCAATCCGAGGTCGGCCGCTATGAATTTGACCGTTGGACGCCCGTTTTGGCCGTTTATGACACCAGAACTGCGTTGTCGGTCACCGCGGGCGCACGGCACGTCCGATTGACGTGCCGTCTGCTCGACCACTTCATAAATCAGTCACCCGTATTTGTCGTCTGATTTCAGGTCATTCTGATATCGTTCAGCCCGTTTGGACCCCCCTCACGCTCGTTTACGAAGCGCGCGCATCACTTAAAACACGAATATTGAGCCGTACCGCGCAAACCGCACGTCTGATTGACGTGCCGTCTGTGCGTACACGTCACGAATAATAATTAGAATGTTTCCCGGTGGTTTTAGGTCAATCCGAGGTCGTCCGCTTTGAATTTGACCGTTGGACGCCCGTTTTGGCCGTTTATGACACCAGAACTGCGTTGTCGGTCACCGCGGGCACACGGCACGTCCGATTGACGTTCCGTCTACTCGACCACTTCATAAATCAGTCACCCGTATTTGTCGTCTGATTTCAGGTCATTCTGAAATCGTTCGGCCCGTTTGGACCCCCCTCACGCTCGTTTACGAAGCGCGCGCATCACTTAAAACACGAATATTGAGCCGTACCGCGCAAACCGCACGTCCGATTGACGTGCCGTCTGCGCGTACATGTCAAGAATAATAATTAGAATGTTTCCCAGTGGTTTCAGGTCAATCCGAGGTCTTTTTCTTTGAATTTGACCGTTGGACGCCCGTTTTGGCCGTTTATGACACCAGAACTGCGTTGTCGGTCACCGCGGGCACACGGCACGTCCGATTGACGTTCCGTCTGCTCGACCACTTCATAAATCAGTCACCCGTATTTTTCGTCTGATTTCAGGTCATTCTGAAATCGTTCGGCCCGTTTGGACCCCCCTCACGCGCGTTTACGAAGCGCGCACATCATTTAAAACACGAATATTGAGCCGTACCGCGCAAACCGCACGTCCGATTGACGTGCCGTCAGCGCGTACACGTCACGAATAATAATTAGAATGTTTCCCGGTGGTTTTAGGTCAATCCGAGGTCGGCCGCTATGAATTTGACCGTTGGACGCCCATTTTGGCCGTTTATGACACCAGAACTGCGTTGTCGGTCACCGCGGGCACACGGCACGTCCGATTGACGTGCCGTCTGCTCGACCACTTCATAAATCAGTCACCCGTATTTGTCGTCTGATTTCAGGTCATTCTGAAATCGTTCGGCCCGTTTGGACCCCCCTCACGCTCGTTTACGAAGCGTGCGCATCACTTAAAACACGAATATTGAGCCGTACCGCGCAAACCGCACGTCCGATTGACGTGCCGTCTACGCGTACACGTCACGAATAATAATTAGAATGTTTCCCGGTGGTTTCAGGTCAATCCGAGGTCGTCCTCTTTGAATTTGACCGTTGGACGCCCGTTTTGGCCGTTTATGACACCAGAACTGCGTTGTTGGTCACCGCGGGCACACGGCACGTCCGATTGACGTGCCGTCTGCTCAACCACTTCATAAATCAGTCACCCGTATTTGTCGTTTGATTTCAGGTCATTGTGAAATCGTTCGGCCCGTTTGGACCCCCCTCACGCGCGTTTACGAAGCGCGAGCATCACTTAAAACACGAATATTGAGCCGTACCGCGCAAACTGCATGTCCGATTGACGTTCCGTCTGCGCGTACACGTCACGAATAATAATTATAATGTTTCCCGGTGGTTTCAGGTCAATCCGAGGTTGGCCACTATGAATTTGACCGTTGGACGCCCGTTTTGGCCGTTTATGACACCAGAACTGCGTTGTCGGTCACCGCGGGCACACGGCACGTCCGATTGATGTGCCGTCTGCTCGAACACTTCATAAATCAGTCACCCGTATTTTTTGTCTGATTTCAGGTCATTTTGAAATCGTTCGGACCGTTTGGACCCCCCTCACGCTCGTTTACGAAGCGCGCACATCACTTAAAACACAAATATTGAGCCGTACCGCGCAAACCGCACGTCCGATTGACGTGCCGTCTGCGCGTACACGTCACGAATAATAATTAGAATGTTTCCCGGTGGTTTCAGGTCAATCCGAGGTCGTCCGCTTTGAATTTGACCGTTGGACGCCCGTTTTGGCCGTTTATGACACCAGAACTGCGTTGTCGGTCACCGCGGGCACACGGCACGTCCGATTGACGTGCCGTCTGCTCGACCACTTCATAAATCAGTCACCCATATTTGTCGTCTGATTTCAGGTCATTCTGAAATCGTTCGGCCCGTTTGGACCCCCCTCACGCGCGTTTACGAAGCGCGAGCATCACTTAAAACACGAATATTGAGCCGTACCGCGCAAACCGCACGTCCGATTGACATGTCGTCTGCGCGTACACGTCACGAATAATAATTAGAATGTTTCCCGGTGGTTTTAGGTCAATCCGGAGATGCGGTGTGGCCGGAACCACTCAAAGTGTCCGTCTTTTGTTTCAAAAGGACGTCATTTTAAGTGAAAAGCATCAACTGGCATACGGAAAACCGACCAAACGCATTCCGAATCTGTTGATAATTTATGCCAACAATCCATGGGTCATATGTGACATATACGAGCCAACCCGGGATGAATCCGAGTCACGGTGTGGCCGGGATAAGTCTAAGTGGCTCTCTTTTGTTTAAAATGAACACCATTTTAAGTACATACGGAAAAACGACCAAACAGATTCGGTTTCCGTCGAAACTTTAGGAGAACGATCCATGGGTCATATGTGACGTGTACGAATCAACCCCGCCACAATCGGAGACACGGTGTGGCCGACACCACTCAAAGCGTCAGTCTTTTGTTTCAAAAAGACGTCATTTTAAGTGAAAATCACCAAGTGACATACGAAAAACCGACCAAAGACATTCGGACTGTGTAGATACTTTAGCACAAGGATCCATGGGTCGTATGTGACGTGTACGAGTCAATCCCGCCTCAATCCGAGGAGCGGTGTGGCCGACACCATTCTAACTGTGTATCTTTTTTTTAAAATGGACAGGATTATAAGTGAAAAGAACAACTGACATACGCAAAACCGACCAAACGCATTCCGAATCTGTTGATAATTTATCACAACGATCCATCAGTCATATGTGACATGTACGAGCCCACTCGGGCTCAATCCGAGTCGCGGTGTGGCCGGGATCAGTCTAAGTGGCTCTCTTTTGATTAAAATGGACATCATTTTATGTACATACGGAAAACCGACCAAACGCATTCGGTTTCCGTTGAAACTTTAGAAGAACGATCCATGGGTCATATGTGAGGTGTACTAATCATCCTCGCCTCAATCTGAGGCGCGGTGTGGCCAACACCGCTCTAACTGTGTCTGTTTTGTTTAAAATGGGTAGTATTATAAGTGAAAAGAACTGGCATACGCAAAACCGACCAAACGCATTCGGTTTCCATTGAAACATTAGGAGAACGATCCATGGGTCATATGTGACGTGTACCAATCATCCCCGTCTCAATCGGATTCCAGATATAATTGTCATCTAAATTTTAAATTGAATTCTATATGAATTATGTATGTTTATGAATTGTAATTTAATTATGGATGTGTATAGTTTCAGGATCCATTATATGTTAAATGTGTATGAATTTGTTCGTAATTGTATATGTATGTTTTATTTTATTACAGGTACAATAGTTGGATCAAAAATGAGGTGAAAATGAGGCCTGTTGGATCGAAAATGAGGTGAAAATGAGGCCTGATGAGATGAGAGGTGCTTGATGTACAGGGGAGAGGGGCTGCCAAATTGCAGGGGGCTGCAATTTGCAGCATAGGGTATGCCAACGGTTTTAAACCGTTGGCATATAATTCTAAATAAGTTTTTACCAACGGTTCATTAAACCGTTGGTAAAGAGCTCTTTTCCCAACGGTTCTAAACCGTTGGGAAAGAGGGAACCCATGTGGTTTTTCCCAACGGTTTGGGAGAAACCGTTGGGAAAAACTATCCCAACGGTTCACCAAACCGTTGGGATAGAGTGCCTTCTGTCAACCTACCCCAACGGTTCCCAGTAAACCGTTGGGAAAGGTTTTCCCCATGGCCTACTTCCCCATGGTTGAGAGAACCGTTGGTATATTATATACCAACGGTTTGAGGGGCTTTCCCAACGGTTCACAACCGTTGGGAAATAGTGTATTTCGAGTAGTAGTATTTGAACATATATCATTTCTTGAGAGTGTAACCTAGGATCTGGTGATAGGGGCAGTAGTTGGGGTGATCAGTGAGGTTCACCACTTCTGGCCTACAATACTAAGGCAAACACAGAATCCATTATTCCATGGCACTCTAGAAATAGTCTGGAACCTGATTCTCATTGAATGAGTAAGTCTAGTTTCTTCTGTCTGGAAAGGGGGCCCAAGGAGGTTGACCCCGATGAAGGGCTGGAAGAGCTTATCGAGGAGGCGGGGCCTGATTGTCCCACCTAGGCCTCAACGGTGCATTACGCAAGGGCACCTGCCGAATTGGAGGTGGCCGATACTAGGCTGGAGGTTGCGCCTGTGGTGGCGGGCCTCTATAAGGTTCCAGACGCAGAATCACTGGTAATAATTCCCATTGTCTAAGGGCATCTATTTGGGCCACCGTGGAGGGCTCCATTCTAGAAACCCTCATTGTGGGAATTATAGGAGGCAACTAACATGCCTGGATGACCTGTTACAAGGCTTCTTCTAGTCATTGGGCCTTATCAAAGAAGTCCCCAAATCCCCTGGGATAGTTCTAGGTGCTCAGAGTGGAAAAAATTTCCGTCTTGACGTTCCCTACGCACAGTGTAAGTAATTTATCTTGAGTTAGTGGAATGTTAAGGGAATACATGAGTCCTTTACACTAGGAAACAAAGTCGGCGACATGATCATCAGGACTCTACTTGTACTTGAAGAGGTCTGCGATATTCGTCATCCTCATGGTGGAATTGAACTGGTAGAGGAACTTCCTATAGGGGTCCTCCCAGCTGGTTACTAATCTGATAGGGAGCTGGCTATACCAGAAAAACACAGGCCCTTCCAATGTTTGTACAAAACATCAGGGCTTAGTGGCTTCTTACTATGCTGGAGTTCCCAACATGGGGTGACACCCTGAGGAAATGTGGTCTAGGTGCTACAGTGGGTCCCCTATCCCATTAAAGGGGGATAGAGGGTGGGATTCCTTAAATTCGGAGGAGATGGCATATCATCCACCCATGTTGGATATGCCTTTCCATCAGGAGGGAGTGCCACTTGTTGTTTTTCCAATGCCTCAAGTCGGGAAATGAGTGAATCGATAGTATCGTCTAGGCAGGGGTCCCAGTCTTGATGGGGATCCCTAACCACAAGTGAGTTGGCAAGTTCTTTAACATGATAAGGAGGCTTAGCGGCTCATGGAGCGACCTGTGGGCAGCTGGGGTAACCCGAGATGGGTTCCTTGGATTGTCGCACTGTTCCAGAGGGTTTGGTGAGACATACCGTGCCCTCTTGAAGTAAGTTCTGGCTTCATCCATGTTTTTGGGGGTAAGATGGTCAGAGTCACCAGGAGGCAACTCGCCGAGGGGAAGTTGTTCCTTCCCCTACTGTAGTAGTCATGGATCCCTGTAATCTAGACATTTCTCCGCAGTAAGTTCTGCGAGGTGGTCTTTGCCCAATGTTTTCAATTCAGAAATTTGTTGGTGCAATGCGGCCTTCTCAGGGTCCTCCTCCGTCTTCTATACTGAGGAAGACATGTCAAATTGTTTGGTAGCTCCGAGGTTCTCATTACCCTTACCAAGATTTATACTGAGAACCAATGCCTCGTTGGGTGCAGTGAGCCCCAGTAGATTCTTCTGCTAACGTGTAACTCTTCCCAATGGATCTAGTAGTGGTGGAACACCATGGGGGTGTATTTACCCATCAAGAAGCTATAACTAATTCTCCTCATCCACTATGTCGGCCATGTTGACTGTGACCCTTCCTGGGGGAATTTCCTAAATATCTCCTAGCGAGTCGGACTCTTGTCAGATAGGACTGAAGAGGAGGGAAGCATACTACACTCAGCCACTGCTTTGTATGTGGGGTGAAGCCTCCCTGATTATCTTGCGGAGTACCTTCAAACTATTAACACATTACTGTTGGAGGGCCTTATAGCATCACGATGACTCGGGGAACTGGTCCTCAAAGAGTGCATCAAAATCAACTAGACGACATTGCTTGCCAATTTATTCAAAATTCACTTGGATCATGAGATAAACCACTCACTGATGACATAAGAGAAAGTGTGTCTCCCAGAGGGTTTGAAGAAAACACTCAACTTCCCCTGAGGTGAGGGATTCTGGTGCACAGAATTTTAAGCACTGCAATGGGCCAAAACACCTTAGGGAAGTGGTCCGCTGCGAGGATATTCCATAAGCTCCTTGGCTCAGATTCATGGTCTGGACCTTGATTACCCCACTCATCAACTAGAGGTAGATGATAAACTGGAAATGGTACTAAAGCAGACCAATGAGATGGTAGACTGGACGGTGGAGAGTACAGCGTGCAAGCCGACAAACCGCCACATCTCGGGTTGTCCTTCGAAGAGTGTAGTAATTTAGCCCCCACATCATAGTAGTATGGGATGATAGTCGTAGTTCCTTGCCCAGGGGAAAGGGAAACTGGCGATAGGCCGCGATGCTATTCACCCACCATTGGTCCCAAGAATAGCTCTTCGTGATCTCTAGTCGAGGTAGAGAGTGCTTCTGATGAGGACACTAGTGATCGCATGACCGTAACCTCTCGGGTTGCCAAATTTTCATCTTCCTAGATATACATGAGGAGGGATGTGGGAATCTGATGGACCTCATATTCTAGGAGTACGAGGCTAATGCGCCTTTTTCTTACCCCATCCCTTGACTCGGATGAGTGGGGGGAGGGTTCCTGCACAGAGTCGTACTCTACATCAGAGTCTAAGAAGCAGACTGGTTTGATCTCTGTCCGGACCTTCCCAGAATTCCTCTTATGGAGATGACGACCCACATTCCTGCCCCTGGATGGCTCTTCAAGACATGGTAGATTTCAGACACGAGGAGTTCCTTCATCCATACTGGTGTTGGGGCGGAGAAGGTCCCCGCCTGAGTAAGCCAGGGTACAAGGAGCACCGAGACAGATATCAAAGGGAACATGGGAAGGACCTCTGTGGGCTATGCTGGAGTGGGTAAAACATTCGCTATAGATGGTTAGAGCATGTGGAGGACCTCCATGCTTGTTTCCCTTGGTGAAATCAGTATGAGGAGGGTCCTCATACCGGTCGATCTAAACACAAGTAGGAACTTCATATTGGGCGCTGGTGAAGTGATACCGACCCTCACCCCTCTGATTGCTGGGGTGAGGAGGACCTTTTCTAGCTGCTATGAGGACACGAGAAGGGTCACAACGTTGAAGGATGAACATATGTGCAAAATCCTCATACCAATGATCTGTGGCAGGAAGAATGACTCCATATCTGGTGTAGTGGGACCGAGGGAGACTTCTGTAATAAGTGTCACCACCATGGGGATGATCCTCATTTGGATTGAAGGTGGCATGGAGCGGACCCCCATGCTGAGCCTAGAACTAGGGAAGGCTAGTGTTCTCCATGGTAGAGGTATGGGAGTGACTTTCTTACCAGATGGAATCACTTCGGGATAGTTTGTGGAAGCAAATGCCTATGTTGGAGACCAAGAGAGTCGACCCATCCTGCCCATGGGGTGGTTGGGGCCTCGATCCAGGGAGGGCGTATGAACATCCATGTTCAGTGTACACAGGGAGTTGATGATATGCATCAGTGGTGGCTCGGTTCATTGTAGCCGCTGATGTTAAGAACCCTTAGAAGACATCCTCTTCAGCTTAGACCAAATGCTTGCGTCAAGGTAGACGGATCATAGCTGATGGCACAAGTACATGATTGACATGCTCCTCTGCCAGTAAGACTAGGATACAGAGCTAACACGGCCTTGTGGGAGCCCTTGTTGGGATTCCCTGGAATGGGACTCTGACTAGGATGGATCAGACATCTCATACCTCATTTCCATAGGGTAAGGAGTCATCGTGTCATTCCGGGGACATGCCCCCGAAACAGTTATATATTGGAGTGGGGAGCAGCGGCTCCCTACATGGCTCTCGAGGGAAGTTTTGATGATGAGGCATAGATGTCTCTAAATCCAGGAGGGACATATCCTGAGTCGGTATAATATCCTACTCCTCATATTGGCGTATGAGGTCATTAATCACCCTTCGTTGGATGATCGTTGAGGGAGAGATAGGGTATAGGCTCCCATCGGTCGTGGTGGTCGCGACCGTCATTGAAGAGGCGGAACTGCGTGGGACTACCATGCTAGTACTGCCCCTGCCCCTGCATTAGTGGGCAGGTGGTGATCGAGCTCTGGGTGCAGCATCTTGGTTCCTAAAAGTAGGGATATTAACTCATCAGTGCTAAAAGAAAAAGTGAATCGATGACCAATGCCCCAACGCCATTCTGTATTCCATGAAAGGTAAGAGGGATCCATGCTAACAATGTCATAGATCGGGACGCCCAACGTTCTCCTTCCCCAACTTCTAGTTAGTTTCACTCTAGGAACACTATTTGCTTGCCGGGACCTAGCTCCCGAAATCTGGATCCGATGAAATGCTAATCCATTGATGTCTTAAATGCTACTAATATTTTTATTTAGGATAAGATATTCACGATGGAATCACAATTTCTGTTTCTGAAACTTTTTCTGGGGTGTGCACGTCGGTCTTGTTGGAGGACGAAAGGAAAAGATTATTGCCCTGCATTCCCTCTTTCCAAAGGCGGGCGCCATCTGTTCCATGTTCAGGGATGTTTTCTCCTTGATTGAAATGGGATGATGGGATTTCAGTTCTTCCTTCCATGGATTCTTCCTCAGAAATCTTCCCCTAGTTCGGTCTCCATTATAGATTTAAGACATTGTTCATTAAAAAATTCCTAGTGCCATATCTTCATGGAAACTAGTTAATTACAATGCATCTGTTAGGAAATTCCAAAGAGTATGGTCAGGGCCGCAACCTTAGGTCAGGGGAGTAGTCACATTGGACATCACTGGCATGTCTGGACTCTGGGAAACTAGAGCATATGGGTTTCTTCCCCTTATTATAGGGATTATCAAGGGCGCGGAAGCCCGATGCATCCCACGTTGAATGCGAGGAATTTTATTCCATAAACATGTGCCTAAGGTTTTCCTCAGCTTCTTATGTTTAACATAGGGTATGCTACAGGTTTAAATTCTAGCGGAGACAAATCAGACTGATCAGAACACTTATTAAAGTGGATTAGATGAGTGCAACCCTTAGAGGGGACACTAATGTGGGGGCCAATATGTGGTTAGCCTCCCGATTATTGTGAAGGGGAATGGAGAATGAGGTGGCATGATCCCACTAGGATGTGGTGGCCCAGGTAAGAATCAGGATGGATGATGGACGGTTTAAGGAAGTGGATGGAGATGATATGGAGTTTTCTCAAGGGAGATAATGATGTCGGGATTGAGTCTCGAAAAGGCATCCTATGTATCATGGTGGCAGGGAATCAATGTCCTCGTAGTTCATATGATGACAGCTTACCGATGATTGGGCGATTTTAACAGCATACCATTTGATGGGGTCATAATGGCTTACCATTTAATGGGAATGTCAACAGCTTACCGCTGAATGGGGTTGACAACGCCTTACCGCTGAATGGGGTCACAATGGATTACCGATGTATGGGGATGTTAAAGGCATACCACTGAATGGGGTGGACAACGGCTTACCGCTAGCTGGGTTGAACGTCATGGAGGATTTCTACATACCCTATCTTGGAGACAAGGATCCAAGCCCACATAGTTCAGAATGGGGTGGGAACCGATGCGAAGATGGCCGAGACTGCTATGTGTTGGGCCTGGACCTCATGGAGGCTTCGTACGTACCTTACCTTATCAAGGATCAAAGTCCACATTGTTTGGGATATGAGGGAATTTGGGGCTTATGCTCTAAAGAATCCCACTATGTTGGTGAACGGACTTGAAGGGAGCTGGGACCAATGGGTGGTGGGCTTTAACCCCAGGGAGGCTTCCTATGTACCTTACCTTGGCATGGATCAAAGATCTCATAGTTTAGGTGGGGGTTGGAGAACCAATGTGTAGGGGATCATAACGACAAATGGATGGTGGGATTGAACCTCAGGGAGGATTCCTATATACATTGACTTGGAAAGGATCAAAGACCTCGTAGTTTAGGTGGTGTGTGGGGGGGATTACACTCTAGGCTTCCCAGAGAGGATGTCATGGTCGATACATGCTCTAAGCCCACATGAGTCATGATCAGTGTGAGAAACAAGAGACAACAATGTCCTGACGATCACGTCACATAAGTTACATCCATGGGAAGGGGATTAAGGTCTTACGCGTGGTTAGCTGCCCAAAGAAGAAACAATGTTTATGCCCGATTAGTATCCCGATGTTATGTAGATTGGGACTTACTCCAGGATGGAGGCTTGGATGGTGACAAAACCCAGCGGGAGAGGGACTTGGCACACAGGAAGATAGGAGGAGCTGGGGTGCTACCTCCAGCATGGAAATCAAGTGGCTTAAAAGACGGTGGTTTCCCTTTCTTAGTAGATAGACACCGCTCTGATAAGAAGGATCTCATTACATATTTGGAATGATCTCACTCTCGTGGAGACCAGTGGGTGTGCAGAATGTCCAAGGTGGGGGAACCCCACGACTGATGCACGGGGCATGGTCACTGTTTTACATCATGTGCTAAGGATGATGGTACTTGGTGGTTTAATGTCCTGAAGCTCGGATAAGGTGGATTACCTCCACACCCCTAGGACATACATAACTGATACATGTCCCCCCTTGAGAGATGGAAGGAATCGTTAATGTCGTGGATGGGGGGTGTCAAGAGGTGATCCCATTGGGGGTCCACGTTAGCATGGTTATGTGAAGAAGAAATAGCGATTAGAGTGCCTATGTGAAGGAGCATGGGGCGAATCAAAGAAATGCGTGGTATCATTCAGGGGACTTTGAAGTTACTTCGTGCAAACCTGAAAGGCCACACATGAAAAGGAGTCGTATAGAAAAGGGGTTCATAGGAAGCCTTGTGAAGCTCTGGCGCTCCATGAAGTAGAGGGGCTTTGGGAAGGAATGTGCTTCACAGAGTGAAGTTTCCTAGTCTAGTCATAGGGAATAGGTGCATATGGGAGGAGCTTCGTGAAGTGTAAAGGAATTCGTGAAGAAATGCCTTGTGAAGCAGGGGTTCCTCATGAAGAAAGGTGTCATGAAGAAATGTGCTCCGCAAAGCACATTAACCCTACCTTAGCATGTGGGTCATGTGTGTGTGGAGGGAGTTTCAAAATCCATAAACGCTTCACGATGACCCAAATCCCTGTGGGTATCTTCTTCTTTCGTGAAGGCCTGTGGGATTCATTAAAGGCACCCCTCTCTAAAGAGGGGCTTAATTAAAGCCATGGGGGAGGCACTTCACGAAGCAAAAGTACCTTGAAGAGCTCATGGTTCACAGAGAAAAGAGTGATTCTTAATTTGAGAGCTCAGAATGTGAAACATCAGAGGATTCATCCTTTGGGCTTGATCGGAGCCCTATATTAATAGGAAAGAGGTGTCACGAAGTAGATATTTCTCGGTATGAAGAGATAGGTTGCTCTGTGGTGGGTTACAAATGTAAAATTCGGCTATGGAGCTTCTCACCTCCTTGCTCCATGAAGGGCTCATGAAAATCAAAGAGGATCATGGGGCATCCCACCTCCTTGCTCCGCGGTAGGCTTACAAATGTCAAGGGGGTTCACAGTGTGTCCCCCCACTTTGCTCTGCGGTGGGCGCGCGGATGTCAAAGGAGTTCTTGGGGCTTCTTTCATCCTTGCTCCACGGTGGGCGTAGGGACATGGGGCTCTACGAAAGGGCTTCGCAGGGCCACCCCGGAGACTTCCATCTTGTTCTTATTTATCCCAACGTTTGGTGTCGATAGTTATTTATAACTATATCAAGAAAAAAAAAGACAATTATTCCTCGAATAATATTTTCACAAAATAAACTGCTAGGTTATACAAACAAGAGAAATGTCTTCCCTTGTAATCCCATCAACAAAGTGCACTAAAACTTTTAAACATTTATCCATTTATTTATTTCCACATAGGTTCTTCCATGACCAAGAGGTTATTCTATAGAATAAATAATTGACTTGGGTAATGGCTAGGTCCCCTACATTTATGGAAAATGACTGTAAATGGATTCTTGGGATCATTTTTATTTTCTTCCATGGATGTCTTCATTTTTTCTGGGTAATTATTTACATTATGTTTTTATTTCCCACACATAAAGCATTTCTTTGTTCCATTGAGCCACTTTACTTGGTGTCTCCTTCCATACTTCATGCATGATTTAAATCATGTTTTCTTTTCTCCATAGTCTCCACTACTATAGATCTTATCCTTTACTTGCATTCCCTTCTTTGTTCAGTCCAGGATTTCGTTAATATATATTTTGTTGATCATATTTTTGTACAATGGATTGGTATGAACATAATATCTTTTACCCCTACAAATATTCTATTTCGTTGCTCATTTCCACCACTATGCCCACCTTGTACATCAAGTTCAATATTACTATGAGTTCCTTGTAATCTAGCCATTGACTAAAACTAGAAATCATTATGTGAGTAACAATAGTCATAAAATCATTTAGAGAACATCATGACACCTTATTTTCAATCTAAAACACCTTAGGATTAACCATGGTTATTTATTATCATCTTATATTAAAATACTTCAAATCAGTTTGTAAATAAAATTTATTTTATTCTAATCATATCCCCTAGTTGTGTCGTAACCAAGAGTACAGCAAGGCCCATTTTCATGAACCAGTTCCCGTTCGAGTCTAGCTTAAAGCAGTGTTTTCAGGTTTTAACCCTATGTACATTTGGGCCATAGAAATCTATACATACTTGTATCTAGATGGGGATGCAATGCCTGGGAACTAAAAAAATATCTAGATTATCAAAATTCTAGTAATTTATTCTATACTAATCCCCAAAGTCTATCTTAGCATAATCTTCTCTAATCAGAGTTTTTATAATTCTAGATTCTAAGGATTATACTAAACTTCTTCAGATACAAACTATAACACCCCGACCCTAGTTACCCAGAGTTGGTTCATTATTAAATTTCATTGGAATGATCACAAGAGATCAAGTCTTGAAGTACTGATTAGTTTAGTATCCTTGGACATACAAGATACATAAATAAGTATTAGATTAAATCATGAAATAAATAAAAACAACATTGTGTCCTCTTTTAACAAAATCATATCCCTTAGCATATCTCTACAGGTTAATCATGATATATTTCTTCACATCCAAGAAAAAATAGAATATGGAAAGAGGTGCACTCATATGCTTAGTAAGGATAACAATATAGCGAGAACTTTCAAAAATAAGCATAAACATTTAAGGCAATGTATAAGACAAAAACACAATCCTTTTAAACCTATATTTCTAGTATAATATGGGAAATATAAATCAAATAATTCCATTTACTTAATCACATAGATATTTTACTAGTTTAATAATTGTATGTAATATCGATATCTAATTTCTTAATGATGGAATGCATAATGTTGGACATGATAACCACATAGTCAAGGCCTCATTCCCAGATTACAAATAAGTGTTTGTCAAGGCTGTACGCCAAGACACTAGTTTGTCTCATTAGACCTACCGATGCATTGATGATCTATAGATGGCTCCAGCCATCACTTACTAAGTCTAATTCATTCCTTATATGAAAATTTTGAAATATAATCTAAAAAATCGTATTAAAATATGCATAATAAAAGTCAATATTTTAACCAAAAACCATGAATGGTATAAAATAGCACATCACAAGTCAAACATAACTCATTAAATACAATATGGATGATTATATAAATCATCCTTAATCAAGAATAATTAATGATATTGACATATATGAAAATAATCAGTAAAACTATTAGAGATAAATAACTCTTCTTTCTTGAAAATATTTACAAGACTCACTATTTATCTAGAAGCTACTAAAAATTATAATTTTGAATCAATGTGTCCCATACCACTTTGAAACTTTTAAAAGGAATTTTAATTTTAAAAATTTCATGTCCATATAAGTAAATCCTTAAAACTTTTTTTAAAATATCGATATTAATTAGAATGATTTTGAAGAATAAATCTTTAAGACATTTAAAATGATATTTTAGATAGAGTTCTTAACCGAAAGAGAGACACTTGAATAAAAATAATGGAGGTAATAAAAACATTATAATATCATGAGAATAAAGGGGTTATTGATATACTATTTTAAAAATACAATATATACACCATTTAAAAGTGAATTGGTGAATAACAACAAAGAAGTCTCAATAGAATGTAAATTGAGAAGAAATCCCTTATAAAGACTGTATCCTTAGGTTAAGGATAAATCAATGACATAATTATGTATGGAAAATATAAATACACTCAATATGATTGGATATTCCGTGTAAATAAATTAGAGGACATTCAAACATATTATTATAAAAATAAAACCAATGACTTGGATGTTTAACTCAATGAATGGAAATTGAGTTAAGATTACTCTTAGCAAGTTCATATAGATGACTTGAGAATTTATCAATGGACTAATTATGTGTATCTAATATATATCCAAACAAAGGGGAGTGAAAATTACTACCTAAATAAATAAATAGGGATTTCACACATAATCTTGGAGTAAAATAATCAATGATGTTTGCGTAAATCCCAACGAGTGGAAATCGAAATTAGAAATTCCCTTACCGATTTGGTAAATTATGAAGCATACATACCACGAAATAAAGACCATAAAATGAAGTTTTAAATAACCATAAATTAATTTATATTACAAAATGAATACAATCATGGCCAGCACATATACCACACAAATGAAAATAGTGGGAATATAGCATGAATCTCACGAGAATAAGAAGTGAGATGAAAAACCCTTACTTTGTACTTTTAATTAGTTGAGGGCATGTTAACCACCTATATAATGTTGAAATAATTTTTATTAAATTATAAAGGAACCATAAATATAAATATGATATTATATATGTTCTTTAAATATTTCTTTGTTAATAATATTTCAGTAGTATCATTGTTTCAGTTGTTAACTGATTCATTTTTCTTTATGTGTTTTGTTACGTAGGTAATTTTTTTATAGATATGATGTATTTGATTCATATCCAAAATGATATTATATTAATTAACTTTAATTTTATATCATAAAATTATATTTATTCGTTAATGTTTACGTTGAGGAATGAATCTCATCGCGTTTAAGGAGATGGTAATCCGTACGTATGCAAAAATGATAGTACCATTCTATTGATGGTGAAATCGAATGTAATTGGATAGTATATCATATAAAAAAATAATTAACCTGTTATATTTATTATTTACATCAATTATACTAATTATTATACCCAAAAATATAATTAAGTGTTGAGTAACATACGACACCACGACGTGGAGACGTTACGTCATACGTACGCGTGTAAGGTGACTTTGTCATTTATAGGACGAATATAATAATGAATATAGTTGTACCAAATTTATAATAACATATAATTATGTATAAGGTACTATAGTTAATATTTTGGTATGGAAACAACAAAGAAATATGATGTGGATGAAGAAAAGAACATTGAAAGAGGTGATGAAATAATCACATCTTCTTCGGGTGCTTCGTTTTGATTTGATCAAAAGGGATTTATAGGTTGTCTTTCAGAACAATGTAAAGAATCTAGGTTGATGTTAGGGTAGTTGGGAGGATATTTTAGTGGGGTTTGGACGATCCAAATGGAATTGGATGTATGATTTTGATATAAGGGGAAGTATACTTTTATAAGAGAGGTGAGGGTCACTTTAAAAAAACCTTGAAATATTATTTTATCATTCAATCCTATTCAGGTTTATAATGAATCCAAAAGGATTTATTTTGAGAATATGGTGGGTTTGGGTCGAAAAACCCTCGAACAATTGGTTTTATATAGGTTTCAGTCAACATTATAACCATATCTTTTAGATTTAACTCTTGGATAAATAGATTAACATTTATTATGTATCCTAGTATTTTTATATTGAATGGTTAATAAACATAATATAAAATGACAAGAGAACACCATGTGGTTAATTAATGACATATATATTATTATATAATTCTTTAGAATAAACCTTGGATTTTTAAGACTATTATATCATTTAATAATATAGTAATTGTTTTAAAAACATATTTATGTCAATTTTGACATTATTTAGTATTTGGTTTTTCTGAAAGTCATAAGAATATAATTTCATCAAAAAAAAAGTGAATCAAACAGAACATGTAATATTAACCTAGAAAATTTATGGAATGCATTAAAAGTATCAATTTACATTTATTTTAACATTTATAATATCAATTATTTTAATCATTCATTAATAAGGTAATTACTACATCATCATTATGTCAAATATAAATTTAATTATTTAATGTTTAAAAATTATAAATAAAATACCTTGAGGTATGAAATATTTTTATATTTATTAATAATTTTTATAGTTGAATTTATCATATTTATAACCGTATATTAAAAAATTTTTTGTTATTAAAATTTGAATTTAACACTTTTAACCATTCTTAAAATAAAATAATAGTAAATGTATTAATCTAATCCATGTGGAATAAAAAGATCTTATTTTATTCCTAAGGTAGATTTTAGTCTAAATACAATTATCCAATTGAATTATGATATGTGTTTGGGTAATTATAATATCATTTTTCCTTTAATTCCCATATTTACTTTTAACAGGTAAATAAAATTCAAAAGTTACTATTCAATAAAAATTATTTTCATCTTATTGAACGAAATTTTATTTACTGATATCAACTATGTCTCATGAATTTTTGAAATTCAATTCATAGAAGCGGTAAAATTATGTTTTATGTAAATTTTCTAATGTTCCTAGAAGGTGGGTAAAAGACGTTAAAAAATTCAATAAAAATTTAATCATTTAATTTTAATATAAAACTAATCCAATGAATTACATTGTAATAATATAGGTATTATGTATATATTTTGACTTAAAATAAAATAAATTAAAATAAATAATTATTTCAATTAAAAATATGGTTTTAAACAATAACACAGCGTTTTTCACTATTCATAAAAAATTTAATATTTTCAGAAAAATACCAAACATTCACCCTAAGATAGTTTTGATATTCTGAATCCAAAAATAGTTTCTACATTTCCAAATTAAATACATTGAATTTTAATTAATTAATTTAAAATTAATTCCCTTTGTCAAAACCAGAAAGTGGGTTTTTGAGATGTAAAAACTATCAAAAGATTGATTTGTGTTTATGTCTGGTTTAAAAGTGAAATTATATACAATGACCAACATTGGATTAAATGATATAAATAAAATCTAATTATACTTCAAAACCATTCCAATGGGTAATTTAACACTATAAATTGTGTTGATTAAAAAAGGATTTTTCAAAAAAAAATTAGTATCTTTCATTATTCATCAAAATATGATAGTTATCAGTAAAACACAAAAAATTTATGAAAACAAAAATTTTATTGTCATGAACCAAATCTAATCGCCACTGAAATCGGCACCAAACCCGAATCATGACTAGTCCCAAAGGGCATTCTTGATCCCCACGGGCTGGTACAAGCGCCCGGGTATCATAAAATGAGAACTGGGAACAATTTATCCAAGTTTATAAACATAAAACAACAAATGAATCCAATAAAACGAATCTGGATTTTTCAAACCAAACAATGTTTTAAAAATATTCAGAACAGAATTACATAGTCTAAATAAACTCACCAGGACTATAACAAAGGTACAAAACCATAAATTAATATCCCAAGAACCTCAACATGGCAAGAGGCATTACCCTCAAGCCATCTCCACAACACCACATCATGAATGACCAATGAAAACCCGAACTGTTGGCACAAAAGTTGTAGCCAAACCTGCGAAAAAAAAAATAACCAAGTCTACTTACACCCAAGGGTGTAAGTAGGGTGTGATACAAATCCCAGTAGGATACCACCACTAAGATATTCCATCTGATAAACTTTCAAAGACAAAAAAGCATGCATGTTTTTTAAAACATGTAATTTCTAGTTACAATTTCAAAAAGATGCAAATAAAAAAATCAGTTTTCAAGTGGGTTAATTTAAAGAATAAAAAGTTTTAAAATAAATTCAAATGAGACTGAATTATTTCAGCCAAATATACCATATGTCGATGGTAAGTATAAAGGATCTAATGAGCACAAGTAATAGGAAATAACCCCTAGGCACTAGCTAGCTGTGGGTCCCAGGTACCTCCTATCTCTATGAGAGTAACCACAAAAAAAATATCTGTTCTCATGCAAGAGCCACTAGTAGGGAACATACCCATATCCTAGTGGTCCCCAATCATCATAATCAATGTTTAGTTAGAGTTTTAAGCATCAATATTGCTAAGTGAAACTGAGGACAAACCTCACAGATTCACTTGCATACTAGTACACATCCACCCGACTAGATACCCGGGTTTTCCCATTGTGCTAAAAAAAGTTCAACAAGCCATGAAATATAGTTTTCACATTCATATATCACTTTCAAATCACACATTAAGAAAACAGCCCCATGTACATCACACAAGTCACAAATTTCTCTTTTCATTCAAATGCATTTTGAAACCAAACTCACACCAAAATATCCCACAACACTTTTTGCATAAATTTCACAATCCAAAAAATCCTTTAAAAATTTTATAAATTCCCTCAAAATATGATAAACATCACATAACATCCCACTCACATGTTTCATAAAACCCTTTTTGCAAACAAAATCCATTTTTCACATCGCACTCACACAAACAACCCACATCACATTCACGCCTCATTCACATTTCAGTAAATCCATTAAACATTTTTATAAAACATCTCCAAGAGGAAACACATCACATTATAGAACTATTCACATTTAAAATGGTCCATTTGAAAGTATAAACAATCCATAATAGTTTTCCAACATGGTTTCACCTCTTACCAAAATCTTTAAACCATTCAAAACTTTCATAAAACAATTCTAAAGAGTGTACAAAATCTATTCACATAAACCCCATTTCAAAACCATATTTCAAGGACAAAATCACACCAATGAAAATTAAAAACATAATTTTCAGCCCCAAAAACATTTATTAAACTACCCCCAAGGGTTATACAAACAGCTGAAACAATACCACAAAAGATCCACATGGAAATCACATGTTTTCAAAATCACTTTCAAGAATTACAATTAGGATTTACACCTTAAACCCATAAAAAACCTCTTTAAAACCTAAGGGCACACCAATACCCTACCAAATCATAATTTTCAGCCCAAAGAAGATTTACTAAACCAATTTCATATGTTTTGAAACAAACCCAAACAATACCCAAAGGGTTACACATGAAAAACAACCAATTTTAAGATAAAATGAAACTATAAAAATAAATGCTTAATCAAATCCAAAATAAACAATTTTCACACCACACACAACATATTATGAACATGAATAATAATTAATTCAGCAAACTAACTCATCTATAAATGATTACACATGGAATCACCTACCTTTTATGTCGAAACCCTCAAAACATGGTGCAGAACATCAACCGCACCACCGCCGCACCTCAAGAAAGATAAATCCATACCTAGACCACAATATTTGACCACAAATACGCCTAATCAAACCCTAGGTTCGAACCAAAACTTCTGGACATGGGTAACTTCAAGAAAGGGTGAAAGAAACCCTAAGGAAGGGGAAGAAGTCAAGGAAAGAAACACTTACTTGAAACATCTTGAATCAAACGAACCAAATACACCATAATTTGAATCTCCGAGCAACCAAACCTGATATTGAGGCTCTAATGGGGATGATAATGTCATGTGGGGACTGAAATGGGGGCAATAGAGTGAAAATTAAAAGATTTGTGAAAGAATCAACTTACATTCTCAAATATGGATGATTTGAGTAACCAAAGAAGTTTTTCCCTACTATGTGAGGCCAATGAGGTCCAAAGTGGAAAAATGAATAATGGGGATAAGGATCGGGATTTTGGCTTCAGGTGGGAGGTGGAATCACGGGAATACAGTGAGAAATGAGTATGTTATTAAAGAATTTAAAAAACAATTTAAAACTGGAAATGCCTCATGGGTTGGCCCAATTTCAAATTAATTCACTCAAACCCAAAATGATAATGGGTTCAAAAAGTGTCCAAATGGACCTGGTAATTTGGATAGGTCAAATGAGGAAAAGTGAGAATTGGAATGGATGAAATATGTTAAAAAATGAAGGAGTTATAAAAGAAATAAAATTTATTTTTAAACTTGGATTTGGGCTCACGGCTTCGCCCAAATTTTGAAAACCCGCAATTTCCACCAAAATGAATGGAAAACCCCCAAAACAAAGAAATAATAGCAATTAAATGAAAAAGAAATTTAAAATAAGTCATGGATGTGACAATTCTCTCCACCATAAAACTTTATGTCCCCAGAAACCCACAATAAGGCCAAATACAAAAACCAAACCCAACTGATAAACCAAGAAGTAATTCTTTGCCACGATTCGCCCCCAAAGGCCAAAACCCCTCCAGTGATAATTTAAGGAAGTATTACTCTCACAAACAAAACTTACACCACTTTCCTAAAAAAATCAAGCACATTCAAGCTTTATCCCAAATGAAAACTCCTCAAACACAATCTGAACAATACTCAATCGATTTACCTAAACAAACAACAACATCGAACAAGGTTACACTTACCCTACTATAACTAAACCATTGGGCACTCTTCAATCTCAATGTTTACCCAAGGAAGATGTAGGTAGTTAGATATCTCTGAATGATAATACCTACTTCAAATACAAGACCAAGGAAAAAAATCTGAGTTACTCGTATGGAGAGACACAAATGGGCTCCCCACCATAAGAGACAACTCAAATTTTTTTCCCGAGAAAAAATCAGGACACTAACAGGGGGAGGCCTGAACAGACTCCCTATTAAAAGGGGTATACTTCCATTATAAATTTCAAAAAGAATATGCATGATACTAATGGTGGGTCTCCCCACTACAAGAACCAACCATCATAACCGACCGGCGTGGGTCAACACAAAAAGACCCCAAAAATTTAATGATTTGGGAGGGCTTCACAGTTAGTCCACACGGTTTGGGAAACTGTGCACTAACTGTGTAGATCATTCTTTCCACATGGATTCCTGGCACATGGTCACTACTAATCGTGCACGAACCATGTGCTCATCCAATCTAGCCAAATTTCAATCCATTCTCCAAAGACTCAATGGAAACCAAAGGGGGGGGGGAAGATTTTGGATGATGACATGGGTACAAGGACCTCCACCTATTTCAACCAAATGAGAACAATAGAAGAAAGATGATGAAATCATAGGTTTAAACTCTTCCAATCTTTCATACCGAGGATAGTACTTTGTACAAGGGTTTAAACAACACTAGGGTTTCCCCTGACTACGCGCCAGCTTCTCTCCGGGACCTATGGCTAGAGCTCAAAATATTGAAGCATCTTTGGCCTCATAGTTAGGATATGGAAACCCCCATGTGGAAATTTTTCTTTCGGTGCCACAAACAACTACACCGCATACCCCAATGGGTTCACCAAGACGTAACACACTCGATAACTCACTTTACCGAAACCTGACATTTCACTAAAATAAGGGATTATAATATGCACAAACATCACACCTTGTTTCTTTGGGTGAGAAACAATAGAAGGGAAGGACATGTATAAACACTTTCCTCTAAGATAGAGGATTTGATGTTTTTTCCAAGAGATACATACTCCCAACATAACAGAGAACCTCAGAGGATTGCGCGACCTTCACCTTTACAGTCAAATGAGCACACAACATCACAATGTGTCACTGAACATGACCTTTGTGATTAATAGAAACAATACATGGAACGAGACCTTATGCCAAGTCCCTAAAAAACAGACAAGTCCAAATAGTCGACAAAATATCCTATCATGACCAAAATCCCAAAATTGGTGGTTTAACAAGAACTCTTTCTTCGAAGAAACTATGAAGAACCCAGAGGCCCTCTTAGACCCCATCGAGACACTCATCCACACTAACAACCCCAGAACACTTCCACCTTCGATGAATCAGGAATCTTAAGAAACTATGGTTTCTTTCAACCTCCCAGTAGAACTATCCCACTACAAGAGGATCCAAAAATCAATGAAATTAATGGGTTTAGACTCAATCAACAAATATCAATAAAATATTCCTTATATTGATCAACTGGAGGATTTTACAATGGCGAAACAATACGGGTTGCACTTCAGTTGTGCATTAACCCGTAATGGGGGCGTACCTTATCCAATGAGAGAACCCAAAGACCCAACCAGGATGGTCCATTGGTAAAAGAAATCCAAAAACCAGATCAAAACACATGTAGGGAACCACCATAAAGGTGTCCCGAAACATATCTCCGAAGAGTGTACTAACCGGTCCTTCTACCCAACTTGTCGTCCAAACACAAAACCAAAACATGGTTCGAACAAGAGGGGTTCATGGACTCCAAACAACCCACAACATCAACATTTTACAAAAACACATAATATACACCATGTCAAACAATTCAACAAGACATCATGATTTTCTTTAAAAATTTATCTTTTAAATCAAACGGTTCAGCGGTTAGCGTATCCACCAACGGTACCCCATGGGCCTCACACATGCATGTTTCTGTACCACATCGTGCACCCTCCCCATATCCGTCCTGACACTCATCCAGTCATGCCATCAAGAATCAATCATCCCATATAACCCCATTCATGTGGTCTCTCATGAAAATACCAATGGTTAAAATAAAAACTCATTCCACTTTTCAAAACCAAAACTGTTAACCAACACATCCTTTCTCTCAAAACCGCTAACCACAAGATCAAAATACCAATTCACATCTTAAAAAACATCCTATAAAGACACAAATATTTATAAAATTATCACTTTCATGTTATTCACATAAATTTCAAAACATATCATCCTATTAAAACACCCTTTGATTGTTTAGAAAACACTATTGGAAAGAATTTTCCAAAACCAACTTCAATATAGTTCTTGATTTCAAAAGAGGGATAAGAACACCATTTTTCATTTAAAAATAATTCTAAAAATTAAGTTCCACCATTTCATAAATCAAACCATTCCCTCTTTATTTGAAAATTATTTCCCAAAAACGTTTTTCTTCTTAAAACCAAGTCACATTAAAATCAGTGTTCCAAGATTTCAAAACTAAAGAACAGAAGACAATGTGAGAGGAAAATAGATTCAGTGGGTGACATGAAAATATGGTTGGTGGCCATATTCCAATCACTTCACTATCATAGAGAGTGTTCTATAGAATATCCCCAGCTCCACATGGCTTTCCAGGCCTTGCGAGCTCAAGGATACCATTAACCCAACTCTCTTTTAATTTCCCTTAATCGTCCTTAAACCAAGAAAACCAAAGGACTCTGAAATGTCCCGACTTTTCCTAGAGACTTTAATCTAGTCAATAGGTGTTGTGATTAGCCACACTACTCATAACTGAAATTCCATGTCCCAAAAATCCTAACTCCAGACTATCCCGACTGTTCCCCAAATAACATGACCCCAAGAGAGCGAACATCCTCTGATACCATTTTGTCACGAACCGAATCTGATCACCACCGAAACTGGCACCAAACCTGAACCGTGAAAAGGCCCTATGGGAATTCCCGATTTCCACGGGCTGGCACAAGTTCCCGGGTATAATAAAATGAGAATTGGGAACAATTTACCCAAGTTTATAAACATAAAACAACAAATGAATCCAATAAAACGAATCTGTATTTTTCAAACCAAACAATGTTTTACAAATATTCAGAACTGAATTACATAATCTAAAACAACTCACCAGGACTATAAAAAATGTAAACAATCATAAATGAACATCCCAAGAACCTCAACATGGCAAGATGCATCACCCTCAAGCCATCTCCACAACACCACATCATGAATGACCGGTGAAAACCCGAATTGTTGGCACAAAAGTTGTACCCAAACATGCGACAAAAAAATAACCAGGTCTACTTACACCCAAGGAAATAAGTAGGGTTTTAGCTAATGCTCATTAGGATACCACAACTAAGATATTCCATGTGATAAACATTCAAATAGGAAAAGCATGCAAGTTTTCAAAAACATGTAATTTCTAGTTACAATTTCTAAAAGATGCAACTAAAAAAAGCAGTTTTCAAGTGGGCTAATTTAAAGAATAAATTTTTTTAAAATAAATTAAAAATATACTGAATTTTTCCAGCCAAATATACCATATGCTTAAGGTAAGTATAAAGGATCTAATGAGCACAAGCAATAAGAAATAACCCCTAGGCACTAGCTAGCTGTGGGTCCTAGGTAGCTCATATCTCGGTGAGAGTAACCACAAGGAAAAAATATCTGTTCTCGTGCACAATCCAATAGTAGGGAACATACCCATAACCTAGTGGTCCCCAATCATCATCATCATAGTTTAGTTAGAGTTGTAAACGTCAATCTTGCTAAGTGAAACTAAGGCCAAACCCCACGGATTTACTAGAAAACTAGTACACGTCCACCGACCAAGATAACCGGGTTTTCCATTTATGCTCAAACAAGTTCAACAAACCAAGAAATATATTTTTCATATGAAAATATCAATTCCACATCACACATTATCCAAAAACCCCCATGTACATCACACAAGTCACAAATTTCTCTTTTCATTCAAATGCAATTTGAAACCAAACTCACACCAAAATAGCCCACAAAACTTTTAGCATAAATTTCACAATCCAACACATCCTTTAAAAATTTTATAAAGTCCCTCCAAATATGATAAACATAACATAAAATCCCACTCACTTGTTTCATAATACCCTTTTTGTAAACAAAATCCATTTTTCACATCGCACTCACCCAAACAATCCATATCACATTCACACCTCTTTCACATTTCAGTAAATCCATTAAACATTTTTATAAAATATTTCCAAGAGGGTACACATCAGATGAAAGAAATATTGACATTTAAAATGGTCCATTTTAATGTTTTAACAATACAAAACAATTACCCAACATGGTTTCACCTATTACATTTATCATTATACCATTCAAAACATTCATAAAACAATTCTAAAGAGTGTACCAAAGTTATTCACATAAAACCCATTTCAAAACCGTATTTCAAGGACAAAATCACACCAATGAAAATTAAAAATAGAATTGGAATCCCCAAAAATATTTATTGAACTACCCCAATTGTTATACAAACACCTCAAACAATACCACAAAATATCCACATGAAAAGCACACGTTTTCAAAATCACTTTCAAGAAGTAAAATTAGGATTTACACCTTAAACCCATAAAAACCCTCTTTAAAACCTAATGGAACAACAATACCCTACCAAATCAGAATTTTCATCCCAGACAAGATTTATTAAACCAATTTAACATGTTATGAAACACACACAAACAATACCCAAAGGGTTACACATGAAAAACACCCAATTTTAAGCTAAAATGAAACTATTAAAATAAATGCTTAACCAAATCCAACATAAACAATTTTCGCACCACAAAAAACATATTAGTAACATTAATAATTAGTAATTCAAGAAAAATAACTCATCTAGAAATGATTAAAAATGGAATCACCTACCATTTATGTTGAAACCCTCAAAACATGGTGCGGAACATCAACAGCACCACCGCTGCACCTCAAGGAAGATAAATCGAGACCTATACCACAATATTTGGCCACAAAGACACCTAATCTAACCCTAGGTTCGAACCAAAACTTCTATACATGAGGAAATTCAAGAAAGGGTTAATGAAACCCTAAGGAAGGGGAAAAATCAAGGAAAGAAACACTTACATGAAACATCTTGAATCAAATGAACCAAATACACCATAATTTGAATCTCCAAGCAACCAAACCGGATATGGAGGATATAATGGGGATGTGAAGGTCATGTGGGGACTGAAATGGGGGAAAAAGAGTGAAAATTAAAATATTTATGAATGAATCAACTAACATTATCAAATCTAGAGTATTTGAGGATCCCTAAGAAGTTTTTCCATACTCCGTGAGCTCAATGAGGTCCATATTGGGAAAATAAATAATCAGGATGAGACTCAAGATTTTGTCTTTAGGTGGGAGGTGGAATCACAGAAATATAAAAAACATGATATTGTTATTAAAGAAATAAAAATCAATTTAAAACTAGAAATGGCTCAAAGGTTGGCCAAATTTCAAATTAATTAACTCAAAACTAAAATGCTAATGGGTTCAAAAAGGGTTCAAATGTACATGATTATTTAGATAGGTCAATGTAGTAAAAGTGAGAAGTGGAATGTATGAAAAATGTTAAAAAATTAAGGAGTTATAAAATAAATAAAATTTATTTTTAAATCTGGATTTCGGCTCATGGTTTGGCCAAAATTTTGAAAACCCTCTATTTTAACCAAAATGAATGGAAAACCCCCAAAACAAAGAAATAATGGAAATTAAATGAAAAATAAATTTAAACTAAGTCATGGATGTGACATTTATTTCCCACTTATAAAAAATAATTTAATTTAATCAAATTGAATATATAAAAGTTTAAAATAGTGGATTTAAAAAGGGTTCGCTATTAAAAGGTGGAAAAACTGAAATTTTTAAAAAATACTTCTTTTATCTGAAAAATTGAATTTTTCCATATATTATGTCTAGGAAACAAGAATAATGAATGTTAAAATTATTTTAGATATATATAAAATTCAAAGGTGGTTATTAATATTTATAAATTCTTTTTAAATTGCTAGTTTAATAGGTCATGGCGTGCTTTAACTCAGTGTTTCGTACACTGCATGCTATTGTATTTTTCAATGAGAAACATACCGTGGAAGCTTTGGATATTACATTATTCCCTAATTCAATAAATTGGGTCCTCACAATTTTAAATTGTTCATTTAAAATAAAAGGTTAAAAATAGAAGATAACTTTGTGGAAAACCCACATTGGAAATACGGTTAATAAAATTCAGTCTTAAAAAGAGGGAAATGGAAATTAAAAAGTCATCACCAAATTAGGATTTCTAATAGAAGAACATTGGTGGAAATTATAATTGGAGGGAAAAAATAAATATTTATATGAAGTGATTGAGATTATCAATCATAAACACATTAATGGAAAATTGAGGGCCTCAAAGCCATAAATATATGATGATTTAAAATATCTTCAGTTCAACAAAATATAAGGTATTATGATAAAAAATATTCTTTTTAAGATCCTTTCCCTAAAGTTTGATAATTAATTTTATCATAGAATAAGAAAAAAGAATACTTGAAAAGTAGATTTCAACCTTTTAACTAATTTCTACCACAAACTCATCTTTCACTCAAAATGATGAGTATTCAAGATGACTTGGTCACACCTGAAGTGCTAGTATCAACTTATAGATAATCACATAATCCCAAAAGGATGAACTATATATTTCCCTTTTCATTAAATTTTAAACAAAACCAAAATGGATAGTACAAGATCAGATGATCCCCAAAAGGATAATCCTTTAGATAATGAAATATTAATATTAATTTCAAAAATTAAACCAAAAGTACCCAAAGTTAAATAGATACCATTCAATAAAAATTTTTCCTTAAAATCCTTCCATATAATCCAAAAAAAGATTGACCCCCAAAACTCAGAAAAATTTGATTACTCAGCCTTCCACGTTAAATTGTATCTCCAAATAACATCAACTACTCTTAAATTCACATACCTAAAACTAATTAACCTAACCGCATATTCTCTATGATTGGTTAATCATTTCCATAAATAACCAAAATCAATATAAATCCACAATAAAAACATAGATAAAAATCCACCATTACTCCTTAAATAAAATCCCATATAATTCTATTTTCCATAAACATATAGTGTTCCCAACAGGGTGAACTTCTTCTAGAATAACATTTATCACTTAATCACCAACTCATTTTCTTACACTAAGGATATCCATTTGGTAAAACATAAGATCCAAAATCAACTAATTAATGATCAATAAATTTCCTTAACTAAAATAATTAGTCACAATAACCAATGACATAACGTAGTCCAGTGGTAGGTGATAAATCCCAGTCACAAATTGGTTGTGGGTTTGATCCTCGTAGCTTTTTTCGACGCAATGGGTTGTCACACGGTCTGTATATTGTCCTTTTTTTAAAAAAATATTTTATAAAATTCTCTAAATCAGATAAATTCCTCAAAATAACTATAACATAATTTAACCACAAATGTTATCTCATACCTCTCATTTTCATCCCAAAAATTAGTAATCATTAATTTAAATGGATTCTTGGGATCATTTTTATTTTCTTCCATAATACACTTCATTTTTCCTAGGTAATTCTTTACTTTATGTCCTTCTTTCCCAAACATAAATCATTTCTTTATTCCATTGAGACTCTTTCTTAGGTGTCTCCATCCACATTTACAGTATGATAGAAATCAGGATTTCTTTTCTCCATGTTCTCCACTATTGGATATCTTATCATTCACCGCCTTTCACTTATTTATTGAGTCAGAGAGTTAGTTAATATATATATTAAAGATCATATTTTTGGAAAACTGATTTGGTATGAACATGATATCTTTTAAACCTATAAATATTCAATTTCAATTCTCATTTACACCACCGTTCCAACCTTTTACATCATGTTCAATATTACTATAACTACCTTGGAATCTAGAGATTGGCTAAAACCAGAAAGCATTATGTGAGTAAGAATATCCCTAAAATAATTTAGAGAATATCATGACACCTTATTTTAAATCTAAAACACCTTAAGATTAACCATGGTTATTTATTCTCATGTTATATTAAAATCCTTCAAATAAGTTTGTAAATAAAATGTTAATTATCAAAAGCATATCCCCCGAGAGTGTCATAACCAAGAGTATATCAAGGCCCATTATCGCGAACTAGTTCCTGTTCGAGTCTACCTCAAAGTGGTGTTTTCATGTTTTACGCCTAGGTACATCTGTTCCAGAGCTTCCTCTACTTGCTCGTATGTAGATATGGATTTAATTTAGAGAATCTAAATAAATATCTAATTTAAAAAAATTCTTGGAATTTCTTCAACAATAATTCATAAATTATTTCTTAGGGTAATGTTCTCTAATCAGATTTTTTCTAAATCTAGATTCCAAGGTTTGTACTACACATAATATGATACCAACTGTTATGCCCTGACCCTAGTTACCCAAAGTTAGTTCATTATTAAATATCATTGGCATGATCATAGTAGATCATGTATCTGAAGAATAATTAGTTTTGTAGCCTTGTAAGTACTAGATACATATATAAGTTTTACATTAGAAATGAAATAATGAAAAACAACATTGTGTCCCATTTGAACACACTCATATCCTTCAACAGATCCCTGCAGGTTAATCATGATATACTTATTCAATTCTTGGGAAAAATAAAACATAGAAAATAGTGAGCTCATATGCTCGGTAAGGATAAAAATATAGCAGAAACATTGATATAAAATCAGAAACAATTAAGGTAATGTAAAAGACAAAAACACAAGCATTTAAAACTTAAATTTCAGCATAATAGGGAAAATATAAATCAAATAATGTTATTTAATTATTCAAATGGATATTATACTAGTTGAATAATCACATGTAATATCAATTGATAATTTCATAATGATGGACTTCATAACCACATAGTCATGGCCTCGTGTGAAGACAACAAATAATATATTTCAAGGCCTTATGCCAAGACACCAGTTTGTCTCATGAGACATACTGATGCTTCATAAATATATAAAGGGCTCCACCCATCACTTACTAAGTCTAAATAATTCATTATATGAATATTTGGAATAATAATCTAGACATTCATATTAAAACTTGCACATGTAATGTCAATATTTTAACCACAAACCATGAATGGTATAAAAATAGCACTTCCACAGTCAATCATAACTCATTTAATAAAATATAGAAGATTGTATAAATCAACCTCAATCAAGAAAAATGAAAAAAATTGACATAGATGAATATAATAAGTAAAACTATTAGATATAAATATCCAATTTTTCTTAAAAATATTTAAAAGTATCACTATTTATCAAGAAGCTGTTAAAAATTAAAATTTTGATTCAAAGTGTCACATACCACTTTGAAACATTTAAAATGAATTTTAATTTTAAATCATTCATGTCCATATTAAAAAATACCTAAAGCCATTTTTAAAACATGGACATTAATGAGAGGTGAGTGGGGGTTATCCAAGCCAAATGGATTTTGAGGTGTTATTTTTAGGGAAGTGGAATTTCCCTTTTATAAGAGAGGTGAGGGTCACATTAGGAAAAATTGATATATTATTATATTATACAATCATATTCAGATTATAATGGCTCAAAAAGATTTATTTTGAGGTTAAGGTGGGTCTGGGTCGAAAACCATTCATCCAATAGGTTTTAGATAGGTTTAGCTCACCATATTAAACTTATCTATTAGATTGAACTCTTGGTAAAATAGTTTAAAATTTACCATTTATCCTTGTATTTTTATATTATATGGTTATTAAAAATACTATAAAATTCCAAGATAACCCCAAGTAGTTAATTAATGATATATAAAATATTACATAAGTTCTTTTTTCTGAACCTAATATTTGTAAGACTATTATATCATTTAATAATATTGTATTTGTTTTCAAAACTCATTTATGTCAATTTTGACATTATTTAGTATTTGGTTTTCTTGAAAGTCATAAAAATCTGATTTATTAAAATCAATAAAATTAAATTATCCCTAACATGTATTATTAACATATAAAGTTTTTGGAATGCATTAATTGTCTAAATTTACATTTATTTTAATATTTATAATTTCAATTATTTTAATCTTTCATTAATAAAGTAATTACTACATCATCACTTTGTCATAAATAAATTTTATTATTTAATGTATAAAATTTATAAATAAAATTCCATGATGTAAGAAATATATTTGGCTTTCTAATGAATATTCATAGTCCAAATTATCTTTTCTATAACATTATATTAAAAATTCTTGAGTTATTAAAATCTAAATTTAACATTTTTAACTCTTCTTTAAATAAAATAATAATAAATGTCCTAATATAAACCAAGTGAACCAAAAGGATAATATTTTATTCCTAAGGTTTATTTTGGTCAACATACACTTATCCAGTAGAATTATGACATGTTTTAGTGTAATTATAATATCATTTTTACCTTTAGTTACAGTATTTAATTTTAACCGTGGTAAATAAAATTCAATAGTTACTATTCCCCAAAAACTATATTCAACTTATTAAACCACTTTTTACTTAATGATGTAAAAATTTTCTCTTGGATTTTTTAAATTCATTTCACAAAAGTAGTAAAATTACATTTTATGAAAATATGATAGCGTGGCTAGATGGGTGGGTAAAGGATGTTAAAAAATTCAATAAAATTTTATACATCTAATTTTATTATAAAATTAATCCAAATAATTAAATTATACAAATATATGTATTATGTATCTATTTTCACTTAAAATAAATTTAAATAAAATAAATAATTATTTCAATAAAAAGTCGGTTTTTAAACAATAACGCATTATTTTTCACTATTTATAAAAAAATTGAATCATTTCAAAAAAATACCAAAAAATCACCTAATGTAATTCTGATATTATGAATCCAAATATGATGTCTATTTTACCAAATTAAAAACATATAAGTTTCATTCATTAATATAAAATCAATTCCTGTAGTCAAAACCAAAAAGTGGGTTTTTGAGAAGTAAAAACTATCAAAAGATTGATATGTGTTTATGTTTGGTTTAAAAGTGAAATTACTTCCAATAACCAACATTGAATTAAATGATAAAAATATAATCTATTTATACTTAAAAACCATTCAAATTTATAATTTAACACTATAAATTATTTAGATTAAATGATTTGTTTTCAATTTAAATTTAGTATCTTTCAATATTCATCAAAATAAAAATGTTATAAATAAAACACCGAAATTTTATCCAAAATAAATTTTTTTGTCATGATTCTCAAAAAAAAATTCATTTCATCAAATTTAATATATAAAAGTGTCATATTTTGGATTTAAAATGGGTTCCCAATTAAAATGTTGAAAAACTGTATTTTTTGAAAAATACTTCTCTAATCTAAAAATTTGAATTTGTCCTTATATTATGCCTAACAAATAAAAAAATGAATGTAAGAATTATATAGGATATATATATAATTCAAAATGTGGTTATTACTATTTATAACCACTTTTTAATTGGCTAGTTTGATAGATATTGGTGTAATTGAACTCGGTGTTGCATACATCGCACACTATAGTATTTTATAATGAGAAACGTATCGTGGAAGCTTGGTGTTTTACAATTAAAAACCTTACAACCATTCCAATGATTCATCACTAAAATATATTCCATGGAATATTACTACATCAAAAAATTGAAAACTCATAAAGGAATCACCATAAGATTATTTTTCCTCTCTCTATGATAGAACATATTGATGAATCTATGATTGACTATATTTATGTAAAACCAATAATTATGTAATATCAAATCACATATATAACAAAATCATCCCTTGCGAAGATATACCAGGTAAAGAAGTTGGTCTAATAACCACAAATATGTTGGTTAATATACATATCAAATCCACACACCCTTTATCACTATTAGGGAAAATAAAAATAAAAAAGTAGATCTCAATAGACCAACCATCCTCATTTCATTACTACCACTATTATACATCATCAATCACATCCCACAAATTACACATTCACCCAATATCATAATATGTTAATACCATAGAAATATTAAATACATTGACATAATTATTCATTAATTCAAGTTTTTTATGAGTAATTAATAAGATGTATAAGCATAGAAAATTGGGGGATGTCATCGACAAATGATTTCTAAATAATAAATTCAAATTTTCCCACCAACATCGAGAATTAGGGAATAAAATATTCTAGGATGGTATATATATATAAATATCGTTCATATATTTTTATAAGTAATATTCATTATATAATATGAATAATTGAAACATAACAACAAAGTCTATTAGCTAATTTAGAATTATTGTCATCCATGATTTTATGTGTTACATTAGAACCTAATAGGATTATTAAATTGTGAACCTTAAGAACATAATATAAATGGAATTCCAATACAAACCCATTTATATTAATAAAAAATTTTAATCGAATTTTTTTTTTCTCAATTTTCATAATAATAATTTATTCGAAGAGGTTATTAAGTGAAGATTTAAATATATATTCTCCAACAATGTTGGATTTTCAAAACATATAACACATATAATTACATCCTAATTAATTTTATTACACATCATTGTGCCACTATATAATTCATTCATACTTTGATTTCATGTTACTTAAATCAAATTAGAATTATTTTTATATCAAATAATTAAATTATAAAATCAATTACATCACTCATAACAAATAATAAACAATAATAAATAGGTTTTAAATAATAACATGATTACTAATCCAAAACCGCACAATATTAACCAATATTAGGTATATTCTTTCAATAATATATTACTTCTCATTAAAACCATTCATCATGATTTCATTCTAAGAAAAAAATGATGTAAGAATGTACTTAACATTTGAATATTCCATGAAGCAATATTTTCACATTATTTTCATGGTTTGTAATTAAATAAACCATTGAATACTACCTTAATTTAATTACCATGATTTTATAATTCATGATCCTCACTTATCTGATTAAATAAAGTTTCTTATGAAATTACTTATTATAGAACATCTTCACAACGTCAATATATGGGAATTATAATTTAAAATATACAATTAATGAATTTATTTAGTAAATTTATTAATCTCATGGTTAATACATTTGGGTATTAAAAACTATTAGTGAGAAAATATATAAAAAAATTTAGTGAAATATTTTTTTTCATTAATATACAATTTAATTTAAAAATTATACACACAATTTTTCTTTTATTCATAGAATTCCATTATAGTTTCATTAAAATGTTCCAAAAAATATAATAAAACTTAAAAGGATGAATTTTAAAGGAATTTTCCAAAAATTATTACTAATTGTATGTTAATTTCATTATCATGCATCATATTTAATTGGAAATTATTATCCTAATACATTAAATATTGTAAAACTATTTCATTAATTAACAGAATTATATTACTTTATCAAATGTTTTACATTTATAAAAAACTTGTTTATAACTAATCCTATAATGATACATAAAACATACAATAAATCATATTTTATAATATTAACAATACATATGTAAAATTTAATGAAAAAATAATGAAAGGGATCATAAAAAGATTGAATTCATTAGAAAAGACATCAACCCAGGTTTTCAAAAATATACACACTAAAAATCAT
Organism: Viscum album; assembly: GCA_963277665.1. Taxonomy (NCBI): domain Eukaryota; kingdom Viridiplantae; phylum Streptophyta; class Magnoliopsida; order Santalales; family Viscaceae; genus Viscum; species Viscum album. The sequence continues at coordinate 1,607,231,793 of OY728161.1, forward strand.
ATATCAAAAAAATACAATTTCATGATACAATATATGAAAAAGAAGTTTTATCCCTTCTAAAACATCCACACCACAATCAGTTCTTTTCAAAATAGAAAAAAAATTAAAATATAAAGGTTATTGAATCAAATTATGAGGCCCTGAATATATAAATATTAGTCATTGTCTATTTCAAACATCAAATTATTATGGTAGATGTCACTGTTTACCATCTATACCCATTAAATAATCACCGGTGTTTAACTTCAAACATTATAGTTACTCTCAACCATCTACTCTAATAACATTTTTTTCATGGAACCCTCCACTAGTACACCTCCCAGGTTGGTAAATAAGACATGTTTTTCCAATAAATCTTACCACCAATAGGCTAGGGTGTTGATAATAATATTGAGGGTATCAACGTAGTGGCAATTACTCTTTTTAAATATCCCACAATGAGAGATAAGAATATCCAATCAACTATATATATCATAAATTTAAGACTCACATTACCCAAATTACAAAAAAACATGTCACTAAATTTATTAATATTAATTAGAAGTAAAAAAAATCAACACTAAGATCCCAATATACACTACCATTAAAATTCTCACATTAGCTACCTGAACATGTGCATTCCTGTCTCCCTCGAACTACCTTGAAAAATAACCAAAGAAACACTTTAGAGGGGTGATCAATTTAGTTTAATTTGATGAATCATATTTCATAAGAGAAATATATCCATGGGGAATCAATTTTTTAGGATCTATAAGTGTGGGGATACTATGAAAGTAAAATCTGGTACAAATGATAATATATTACCATACATAGCCAAAAATAATTAATATCCAAAATTCACTAGAATCAAAAGAAATTACCGTTCCATAAGGTTTTCTAAAATCAAAGGAGAATATCCATAAAATGTTAAACCATAAACTCATGAGAGATATACCACATCTCAAGTTACAATAAATAAAAATTTAAAATTATCTCTATGACCACCCCATTTACATAATAACATAGTTATCACATATTAGGGAGAAAAATAATATGGGGACTTGAAAGAAAAATCTAATCTAAATGTATATGTTAACATGGGCCAATACAAATTAATGTAATTGTTACCCATTTGGACTAAACCTCGTTAATTAATTAGGTTTTTGATGATAAAAAGTCACCAATTTATGAAATCATAAACATGAAACCCTATGTAGCAAAAACTACATGTTATCATTGTCATAATAATTTTTATGTCGGAATAAGAAAATGATACACAATAGTGGGGTGAATTGTGTGTTTTTGTTAATCTTCATGGATCCTATATTTTTTTCTTCCTTTTCAATTTACAAAAATATGAAACATTCTCTTCTATAAGTCATTTGGGTAGTAGATAAATAATAAAGAAGATTAGAAAATGTTTTATGGGGTTCTGTGGAATAAATATCCCTTAGTCAACTATACCAATGATCTATTAGTGAGTGTGGTGATTATAACTTGAATTGTCGTATTTTCAAAATACCTTCACAACAAAGTGAATGCAGTTGTAAAATTTACAACAAGTCTTTACAGAGGCCTATATTTCATTTATAGGGATTACGATTTGTCAAATCATAGTCTAGAAATATGATACACTTTCATGACTGGGTCTAAGCATCCGAAACTCAAAAAAACAATAGATTTTTATTTGAATTAATTGAAAGGTTCTTGAACACAGTTGAATAACTAACAGAATAAATACCTTCATCTTTATAGATGAATCTTTTCTAGAAATAACAACATTGAAGTTATCATAGTCACAAACGAACTCTGATAATAATGGAAATATTGAAATTTTTATGCAATAACTTGAGGTTGAAACATGTAAATGTTCAAACATTAGCATCTTCAGAAATTATAGTCACTTGATCATTTTTTCTCCTAATATTATTTATGTATTTTAAAATATATTGCATATATATAGTCATTTTGAAAGAAAAATTACTATTGATATTATATATCAAAAATAAAATTCATTCATTTGACTAGAAGAAAAAAAATCTCCCAGTAGATCATAATAATTAAAATTTTAAATCATTCACAATAGTCAAAAATTCCCATAGAAATAGTAATGATTTACTACGATTAATATGTTCCTTTTAATCGGTAATAATACAAAATTAAAAAATATTTTCATCCATTGATACCACTATAGAAATCATGGAAAATATTTTTTTACAAAAACTACACCATTGAATAGTAAAATGTGGGATTTCTTCATGTCATGAAAAAACTCCAAATGTAGGGTTGAAAATGTATAGTTTTTTACTAATTTAATGTTGATGAACCATAAATTTGTTTCCACAAATTTTGGGTTGATTACAAACATATTGATACTTATCCAAGAATTATAATTTCCCAAACATAGAATTATATCCAAATGTAATGTTGATAAAAAATAATTTTCCAATATTTTTTATTACATATTTCATATGTGTTATGTCAAATGTATTGTTTTTGAACTATACACTATGCGTATACTTACAAACGTAGGGTATAAATAGAATTCATAGAATAATTTCAAAAAAAGTTTATAATACTTTAACAAATATTATAACCCATAAATAAAATAAAATTATCAAGAAATATGTTCGTGAAATATTATTAAAGGAATTACTGTAGTGAGACAAAAAAAGGAATTTGTGAGCATTGAAATAAATAATATTTATAGAGTACTTTTGATATAATACAACCCCAAGAATCTCCCCTATTTATGGTCTCAAAACCCATAAATTAACATATAAAATATTTGAATTAGTATCAACAATGAAATAATATCTCATTAAAATATTTTGAATTATAGTTGTTGTAAATTAATTTTTCATAGTAAAATTCGGGTTGTTTAATTGATAATGGAAATAGTATTTTATTAATAAAATCATGAATTTTATTTTTTCCAAATTCTCTAAAAATAGTTGGGATATCAAAAAAAGAATATGAAAATTTATTATAACACATTAAATGAACCAAATAACTATAAATTAATGTTATATTTTAATTAAGGGAAAAGGAAATCATTTTTATGGAAGTAGAAACGAATAGAAATAAAATAAATTAATTAATTAAAAGAAATAGATATTATTTTTTATTAAAAGAATAATATTGGCTAAGAAAGGATTACAATGTATGTCTACTTGAATTTGAATGTTCGGTTTCATGGGAGGTTTCACATACTAGTGACACTTGAACTGTCTGAAGAACATCATTCAATTATTTCTTCTTTGCTTTTAAACATTCAATCTGATTTTTCAAAACAACTACCTCATAAAAATATTAAATCTTGACTAATCAATGAACTTTCAAGAATGTTTACATTAAAAAATTCATTAACTACTTCCTCTGAGCCACCATGCTGTGATAGCATTGTACCAAATTGATTGAGAAGAGTTTTGATGTCTAGTTCTCATGATTTTTTCTTCTCAAAAATATCTCTTTGATTGAAAAACAAAACATTTGGGGTTTCATTATCATAGTGTATGGTATGAAATCTTTCACGAACCAGCTTGAGTCAACCATGAACCAGTCAACCAAGAAAACATGCGATAAGTCCCGATAAGCATTCCTGATCCTCCCGGGAAGGTGACAAGCAACGGGGGAATGAGTAGAGTACACAAGGGGATGATTTTGGCGAAATATAAAAAATAAAAAAATAGCGAAAAGAAATGGACAACCCAAAATAAATTTACATAAAAATTGAACTAAACATTATCTGTACAAGTGTAACACCCCAGGTAAATAAAGAATATGACATTTTCTTATTTATCCATATTTGTGAGTAAAATATTAATATTACTTTAAATGGGATGCTATGCTCGATGGCGTACCCAACACGCAACAACGAGTTTCTTCGGAATCTTACGCTGCACTCTAATAATAAATTTTAAATGTTAGTTAACATGTAGCCATTTTAATGGTGGGAATGGATAGAAATAACTAAAATATGATTATATATGTTTTTAAATGTTTATTCATTTATCCAATAAAGGATAAAAGCTTAAAATACGGAAAGAATTCAATTTTAGGCGTATATGCCCTAGTTTTCACTAAAGGTTCACTTGTCGCCTTTTGATGGAGAACCGTCATTAAATATAGTTTTGTTCACTCTTAAACATTCTTTTGGACCAAATAAAACTCTTATTAAGAATCGGGACATCAAAATTTACTTTGTGTAAATTTTTGGTATCTTTCTGATAAAGTTCATTTTTTTAATGAATAGTGTAAAATGTTGTATTTTAATTCAAAACCACTTTTTAATATAATTTATTTATATGATTAGATTTTATTTAGAATTGGTTTTAAAGTAAAATTAGAAAATATTTTTACCATTAAATCCTATAGTGGTCGTTGGAATCAATTTCACTTTGAAATCAGACTTAAACTAGTGTCAATCTTTTGATACTTACTGTTTCATAAAAACACGCTATTTGTCATGACAGCGGGAATTAATTATTAAATTAATTAATGTGACTTATATGTTTTGAATTTTCTAAAACGGACTTCATTTTTGAATTCATAATATCAAATATAGCTTAGGGTAAATTTTTGGGATTTTTCTGAAAAACTTCAATTTTTGATGAATAGTGAATCCACTAAGTGGTACTTATAAAAACTGATTTTCCGTTTAAATGAAATTTTTCCATCATTGTGTTTTGATTTTCAAAAATCCGACATACATGGTTGTCATTAAGAAGTAAAATTTGGTTCAATGATATTAAAATAATTTTTTGGTGAATAGTAACTTATTAAGTTTTTAATCGCGATTAGTGGTAATTAGTGTAGTTTAAGGTTAAAATAATTCTTTAATAAAATGAGATGAGCTTGAAAAATGTCTTACCCTCATTGGTTGTATCATGGACGACCAAGAAAAGACATGGGTCAACTTGGGGACCCCATGGATCCACTTTGGTTGGGAAATGACATAAATAACATTTTATTTAATGTAAAAGTAAAATTGACACAAACATGATATGTTTTACTAAAACAATTTTTAAGTGGTGTTATACAAGTCATATTTTTGATTATAAATATTCATTGGAAATATAAAAAGATTTCCTACATCATAGTATTTTTTTTATAATTTTTAGAGATTAAATAAATTAAATTATTTATGACATAATAATGATGCAGCGATGACATCATTATTTGACGATTTAAATAAAATGGAAAGATAATGTAAAATATATGAACTACACATGTCCAAAACTTATTGGATGGGTGGATTTATAACCCTTATCACCTTATCCACAAATTATATCAATTTGGGACCTTTTAAAACCGAAACACATTTTCAAATAAAGTAATATTTCTTACTTTCCAAAAGTGCCCCTCCTCTCCTCTTATAAAAGGCCCCCACCTCTACCTCATTTCACACACTCCTCAAGCCTTTGGCTCACCCAACCCCTGCCCATTTACTCTCTCAACATCCCTATCCTCATCCTAGAGGATTACCTTTGGGCATAATCCTTTCAAAGGAAGCCTTTAGGCTCAAATCAAAAGGAGTTACACTTTTAAAGGTAATTCATTCTCTCATGTTCATTTGTTTTATTTTGCTTCTCCAACCCCCTAAACTCTTTTTATTTACTTCTTTTGTAACAAAACCAGTATCGTAAATATACTAGGATGTTGTTATAAGATTTATTCGAGCTACACTCTCACACAACTACATCAAATGGTTAAAGAACATACGGTTTCCGTGGATGGTGAAATTCTACCTCCCGAAATAATGATTGTTCAATACTCATTTAAAACCTTCAAAGGTGGCCATTATGATGTCACTATTTTTATATATGATATATAATATTTTTATGTTTTATTTATGCTTCTGTATTTTTCATTTTTGTCTTACCTTTATGGCTTCCATTATGGGTATACGCGATATCTTCATTTAAGGAAGTGCGGACTACCGCCCCCTCAAAGTGATTTGATTCGTTAAATACCATATGTGGGATGTATAAAGGATGTAAATATGATATTATATATGATATTATACTGGAATTATAATATACCTTTATATCATTATTATTCCATTCTATAAAATACAAAATAGAAATGAAAGTAGCGTTCATGCGTACGTACGGCTTACCGTCTCCATGAACGGTGCATTTCATTTCTTACCTCTAAATGATTATGTAATGTTATAAATGCATGAATGTACTGGATATATATGACATATATGATATATAAATAATTAATACAATTATGGATATAATAAACTTTTGGCCACACGAACAACATGTAATTGTAAGAAGTCCACTTTCGACTTAAGAACCAAATATCGGCAAAACAAATATTATTAACTTAAATGATTACATAATGTTTATGACATGGTAATAAGTGGTATAAAAGTAATAATGAACTTGAAAAATGTTCTTAAGGAATTAGAAATTAACTCAAGTTTATTATTCAGGAGATTAAAGAACAATCGAGTCAAGTCGGACCCGAGGTAAGGGATCCTACAACTCTCTTTCTTTTTAAGTACACTCTTTTATGTCATTTATTTTAAGCTCATCTTTCTTATGATTGGGATGTTCTTTTATATTACTTTTACTGTAATTTTTATGTTCGTGAGATGAGAGACCCTATTCTCTCTCATCAATCCATTTTGGAAGTTTTGAGTGGCGCCGTTAGGCTGCCGAACTTTCGTAAGAGATCTAACCTCTCTCTTTCTTTTAAGTACTCTCCTTTATGTCACTTCTTTTAAACTCCTCCTTGCAATGTTGGGGGATTTTCTTTTATATCCCACTTTCTGTAAATTCTATTGTAATATGATGGGATAATCTATTTGATCTCATCAATCCATATTCGAAAGTTTTATGTGGCGCCGTTAGGCTGCCGAGTTTTCGTAAGGGATTTTTCATCTCACTTTTATTCCTATGAGATTTATGCTACATTCGCCACAAATTCCATAGAGTGGTGTATGTACTTCCCATTATTCTACTCTTTGTGTAATATACTTTCGTTTATGAGTCTTTACATCAATTACCTATTGTCTTTCTTCCATGGGGTGTATGTTTTGAAAGATACCCAAGTCAGTAAGGGAACCTTTCACCCTCCTCTTTTTTAAAAGACTTCTTTTATTGGGTCTTTTAATTTACATATTTTTATGTTGGGATATGTTCTCATACATCCTTATTGATTTAAATTTTATGTCCAAGTGATGATATATACTTTTTATCTCTCATCAACTCATTTTGATGTGATGTCGTTAGGCTGTCAAAGGAAATTTTTAACCTAATTTCGATTTCTTTGGGTTCAACTTGTAGTCATTGAATATGTCATCCATTGAATATGTGTGATTGACCTTTTATTGTTTTACACTTAATATCCACTTATATTGGGTCTATATATATTTGTCACACATATTTTTGAGATTTATTTGTCCTTAATTTAAGGATACCTTCTTTATAAGGGATTTCATCACATTTGACATTTCTATTGAGGGTTCATTGTTGTTATGCACCAATTCACTCTTATATGGTGTATATACTGTCCTTTGGAGTATTATATCATGAATCCTTTTATTCTCATGATATTATAAAGTTCTGACCAAATGTTATTCCTCGATTATTGTATTCAAGTGTCTCTAATTTTGGTAAAACCCCTTTAACCAAAATATCGTTTTAAATGTTTTAATTATTTGTTCTTATTAATATCCATGTTTTCAAAATGGTTTTAAGGATTTATTTATATGGATATTAATGGTTTAAAATGTTAAAAGCTTCAAGGTGGTATGGGACACTTTGATTCAAAAATCTCTTTATTAAATGTTTTAAATGGTTTTGGAAATGGTTTCTTTTTGAATGGATTCATTATTTAAATATCCTAAAATGTTATATTGTGATTGAAATGTGGAAATGTTATGTTTCCTTTATTCATGTTTATGTGATACGATTATGTTATGGTTCTTGGGAATTTTTATGAAGAACGGGTGGTTCCGTGATAAACTAAGGGCGGGTGAGCCCGATATAGCTCTCCAATGCATTGGGTAACGCGAAGGAGTGAAACGTTAAGGTTTCTCCGAAGAGATTTAGGGAATATACTGTGATGGGTATTCCAAACGTAACCAAGAGGGTTACTCCCTACGTAAGAATGTTATGAATGCCTCAAGTTACCTTTATGTCTTATGTTTTCTATGATTTATTCATGGTTTGATGAGGTATGTTAAAGTGCCTATGTTTTATGGGTAAAGTATGATTTCATTCTCATGTATATATGAACTCATGTTTCCTTTCCATATTTTTTTGTAACCCTTGCTGAGCATTTTATGCTCATCCCAAGTTTTTGAAATGTTTTTCACAGGTCAAGGGAAAGGTACATGATGTGATGATAGTGTCAAGGATGTGTCAAGAAACAATCCGTGTTTTATTTTAAATAGGTTTCCATTGATGGGAAGAATGAATATTGTCTTTTATGTAACCACCTTGTTTAAATGTGGAATGTAATGCAAGTTTCATGATCTAATTCTCTAAAACTCTAAACCTGAAAAGATCCTCAATGTGTAATCTTGTAATAACTCAAGTTTAAGTAAGGTTTAAGGCTGGGGCCTTATAGTTGGTATCAAAGGTCGGTTTAGAAAACTTTAGAGGTTAGGGTATTCTTTAAGCATAAGTGACATTACCATAATGGTTAGGATTTCAGAAAGAGTCCTAGTTTTAGATAAAGTGAATGAGTAAGTGTATCTTTTTGTTTACCTTCATCATTTGTACATGATGGTTTTGTTGATATACTCACACTGACATTTCTATTTTTAGTGAATGGATTGATCTAGCAGGAACCAAAGAGACAACAGGTTTGAAGGAAGCTGTGGTGGTTCTCTGATTAAGATACTAGATAAAATGGAGGATTCAATGAGGAAACTCGTGGTTGTTCTAAACCAAATATCAAGGAGTCGTGATCAACCACTTCAACCTTGGTGAGTTCTCTAATGCATCATGTATGAGATGGCCAACCCGATGTGGAAATTCAGGTAATAATTATTAAGGTAACCATTAGGTTTGATATGATACTTAATTTTTAGGTAATTATGGGTTACTCTATGATATGATGGAAAATGAAAGGAATGAGATAAAATTGAGGTTAAAATATGTTATGATTATTCTTGAAGATTTTATCTCATTTTGGGTAATGTTTTAAGAATTATATAGTTTTGGAAAAAGGACAACACGTAGACCGTGTGACATCCCCTCGTGTCGGACAAAGCTGCGGGAATCGAACCCACAACCAATGTGCGACTGGTATTTATCGCCTACCACTGGACTGCGTGAAGTCCCTGGTTAGTTTGACTAATTCTTTCTAGTTATATGATTTTATCAATTAAGAGTAAGTTGATTTTGAGTTATTTATGAAAATGATTAACCTATCATGGAGGATATGTGATTAGGTTAATTACTTTTCAATACGAGACTTTAGGAGCAACAGATGTTGTTTGGAGATAAATGTTACGATTTAACTTGGAAGACTATGTGACTAAATCCTTCAAATATTTGGGTTTCAACCTTAGTTTGGTTTACTTTGAAGAATTTTATGGACAATTTGTTTATCAAATGGTCCTCGTTGAACTTTGGGTTTTGTTGGACAAATATTGGAGATTAAGAATAGATTTCCTTTTTGTAAAGGGTTATCCTTTTCTAGATTATCTGATCATTTACTAACCTTTTTGGTTTTGGTTTTGGTTAGAGTCTAAATACATGGGAAGTATATAGTTCTCTTTTATGGATTAGGTGATTCTCTAGAAGTTGATTATAGTACTCTTAATGCGAACAAGTCTCCCTAAATACTCGTCTTTTGGAAAAAAAATATGAGTTTGATTAAGGAATCTAGTAAAAGTTGAAAGTCAACATGATACGTGATTATGTTTCCTTATGAATAAATTCCTCAATAAAAATTAACTTAAAACAAAAATGTTGTCTATTAACTTTTCCTACTGGGGAATCGAATACCGTTTAACCCATCACAAGTTTGTTATTTTCTCGTGGTTAACTCTCTCCTAAACATGTTTTCTATCACTCTCCATCGGAACATGACCCTTTTATTTCCTCCATGTCCATATTTTCATACTTGGAATCCTAGTATGGGTTAACTTGGGTGACCTCTGTGCTTATATTTCTTTATTTTAAAGTGATTGTTTTACCGACTCTTGTTCCGATGTGGGACTTTCAAGGATGTTTCCAAGCCCAATTTTAAAAATTGCGAGGACGCAATTCCCAAAAGGGGGGAAGGATGTAACACCCCAGGTAAATAAAGAATATGACATTATCTTATTTATCCATATTTGTGAGTAAAATATTAATATTACTTTAAAGGGGATGCTATGCTCGATGGCGTACCCAACACGCAACAACGAGTTTCTTCGGAATCTTACGCTGCACTCTAATAATAAATTTTAAATGTTAGTTAACATGTAGTCGTTGTAATGGCGGGAATGGATAGAAATAACTAAAATATGATTATATATGTTTTTAAATGTTTATTCATTTATCCAATAAAGGATAAAGGCTTAAAATACGGAAAGAATTCAATTTTAGGCGTATATGCCCTAGTTTTCACTAAAGGTTCACTTGTCGCCTTTTGATGGCGAACCGTCATTAAATATAGTTTTGTTCACTCTTAAACATTCTTTTGGACCAAATAAAACTCTTATTAAGAATCGGGACATCAAAATTTACTTTGTGTAAATTTTTGGTATCTTTCCGATAAAGTTCATTTTTTAAATGAATAGTGTAAAATGTTGTATTTTAATTCAAAACCAATTTTTAATCTAATTTATTTATATGATTAGATTTTATTTAGAATTGGTTTTAAAGTGAAATTAGAAAATATTTTTACCATTAAATCCAATAGTGGTCGTTGGAATCAATTTCACTTTGAAATCAGACTTAAACTAGTGTCAATCTTTTGATACTTATTGTTTCATAAAAACACGCTATTTGTCATGACAGCGGGAATTAATTATTAAATTAATTAATGTGACTTATATGTTTTGAATTTTTTAAAACGGACTTCATTTTTGAATTCATAATATCAAATATATCTTAGGGTGAATTTTTGGGATTTTTCTGAAAAACTTCAATTTTTGATGAATAGTGAAACCACTAAGTGGTACTTATAAAAACTGATTTTCCGTTTAAATGAAATTTTTCCATCATTGTGTTTTGATTTCCAAAATTCCGACACACATGGTTGTCATTAAGAAGTAAAATGTGGTTCAATGAGATTAAAATAATTTTTTGGTGAATAGTAACTTATTAAGTTTTTAATCGCGATTAGTGGTAATTAGTGTAGTTTAAGGTAAAAATAATGCTTTAATAAAATTAGATGAGTTTGACACATGTCTTACCCTCATTGGTTGTATCATGGCCGACCAAGACAATCCATGGGTCAACTTGGGGACCCCACGGATCCACTTTGGTTGGGAAATGACATAAATAACATTTTATTTAATGTAAAAGTAAAATTGACACAAACATGATATGTTTTACTAAAACAATTTTTAAGTGGTGTTATACAAGTCATATTTTTTATTATAAATATTCATTGGAAATATAAAAAGATTTCCTACATCATAGTATTTTTTTTATAATTTTTAGACATTATATAAATTAAATTATTTATAACATAATAATGATGCAGCGATGACATCATTATTTGACGATTTAAATAAAATGGAAAGATAATGTAAAATCTATGAACTAAACATGTCCAAAACTTATTGGATGGGTGTATTTCGAACCCTTATCACCGTATCCACGAATTATATCAATGTGGGACCTTTTAAAACCGAAACACATTTTCAAATAAAGTAATATTTCTTACTTTCCAAAAGTGCCCCTCCTCTCCTCTTATAAAAGGCCCCCACATCTACCTCATTTCACACACTCCTCAAGACTTTGGCTCGCCCAACCCCTGCCCATTTACTCTCTCCACATCCCTATACTCATACTAGAGGATTCCCTTTGGGCAGAATCCTTTCAAAGGAAGCCTTTAGGCTCAAATCGAAAGGAGTTACACTTTTAAAGGTAATTCATTCTCTCATGTTCATTTATTTTATTTTGCTTCTCCAACCCCCTAAACTCTTTTTATTTACTTCTTTTGTAACAACACCAGTATCTTCAATATACTATGATGTTTTTATAAGATTTATTCGAGCTACACTCTCACACAACTACATCAAATGGTTAAAGAACATACGGTTTCCGTGGATGGTGAAATTCTGCCTCCCGAAACGATGATTGTTCAATACTCATTTAACACCTTCAAAGGTGGCCATTATGATGTCACTATTTTTATATATGATATATAATATGTTTATGTTTTATTTATGCTTCTGTATTTTTCATTTTTGTCTTACCTTTATGGATTCCATTATGGGTATACGCGATATCTTCATTTAAGGAAGTGCGGACTACCACCCCCTCAAAGTGATTTGATTCGTTAAATACCATATGTGGGATGTATAAAGGATGGAAATATGATATTATATATGATATTATACTGGAATTATAATATACCTTTATATCATTATTATTCCATTCTATAAAATACGAAATAGAAATGAAAGTAGCGTTCATGCGTACGTACGGCTTACCGTCTCCATGAACGGTGCATTTCATTTCTTACCTCTAAATGATTATGTAATGTTATAAATGCATGCATGTACTGGATATATATGACATATATGATATCTACATAATGAATACAATTCTGGATATAATAAACTTTTGGCCACACGAACAACATGTAATTGTAAAAAGTCCACTTTCGACTTAAGAACCAAATATCGGCAAAACAAATATTATTAACTTAAATGATTACATAATGTTTATGACATGGTAATAAGTGGTATAAAAGTAATAATGAACATGAAAAAGGTTCTTAAGGAATTATAAATTAACTCAAGTTTATTATTCAGGAGATTAAAGAACGATCGAGTCAAGTCGGACCCGAGGTAAGGGATCCTACAACTCTCTTTCTTTTTAAGTACACTCTTTTATGTCATTTATTTTAAGCTCATCTTTCTTATGATTGGGATGTTCTTTTATATTACTTTTACTGTAATTTTTATGTTCATGATATGAGAGACCCTATTCTCTCTCATCAATCCATTTTGGAAGTTTTGAGTGGCGTTGTTAGGCTGCCGAACTTTCGTAAGAGATCTAACCTCTCTCTTTCTTTTAAGTACTCTCCTTTATGTCACTTCTTTTAAACTCCTCCTTGCAATGTTGGGGGATTTTATTTTATATCCCACTTGCTGTAAATTCTATTGTAATATGATGGGATACTCTATTTGATCTCATCAATCCATATTCGTAAGTTTTATGTGGCGTCGTTAGGCTGCCGAGTTTTCATAAGGGATTTTTCATCTCACTTTTATTCCCGTGAGATTTATGCTACATTCGCCACAAATTCCATAGAGTGGTGTATGTACTGCCCATTATTCTACTCTTTGTGTAATATACTTTCGTTTATGAGTCTTTACATCAATGACCTATTGTCTTTCTTCCATGGGGTGTATGTTTTGAAAGATACCCAAGTCGGTAAGGGAACCTTTCACCCTCCTCTTTTTTAAAAGACTTATTTTATTGGGTCTTTTAATTTACATATTTTTATGTTGGGATATGTTCTCATACATCCTTATTGATGTAAATTTTATGTCCAAGTGATGAGATATACTTTTTATCTCTCATCAACTCATTTTGATGTGATTCCGTTAGGCTGTCAAGGGAACTTTTTAACCCAATTTCGATTTCTTTGGGTTCAACTTCTAGTCATTGAATATGTCATCCATTGAATATGTGTGATTTACCTTTTATTGTTTTACACTTAATATCGACTTATATTGGGTCTATATATATTTGTCACACATATTTTTGAGATTTATTTGTCCTTAATTTAAGGATACCTTCTTTATAAGGGATTTCATCACATTTGACATTTCTATTGAGGGTTCATTGTTGTTATGCACCAATTCACTCTTATATGGTGTATATACTGTCCTTTGGAGTATTATATCATGAATCCTTTTATTCTCATGATATTATAAAGTTCTGACCAAATGTTATTCCTCGATTATTGTATTCAAGTGTCTCTAATTTTGGAAAAACCCCTTTAACCAAAATATCGTTTTAAATGTTTTAATTATTTGTTCTTATTAATATCTATGTTTTCAAAATGGTTTTAAGGATTTATTTATATGGATATTAATGGTTTAAAATGTTAAAAGCTTCAAGGTGGTATGGGACACTTTGATTCAAAAATCTCTTTATTAAATGTTTTAAATGGTTTTGGAAATGGTTTCTTTTTGAATGGATTCATTATTTCAATATCCTAAAATGTTATATTGTGATTGAAATGTGGAAATGTTATGTTTCCTTTATTCATGTTTATGTGATACGATTATGTTATGGTTCTTGGGCATTGTTATGAAGAACGGGTGGTTCCGTGATAAACTAAGGGCGGGTGAGCCCGATATAGCTCTCCAATGCATTGGGTAACGCGAAGGAGTGAAACGTTAAGGTTTCTCCGAAGAGATTTAGGGAATATACTGTGATGGGTATTCCAAACGTAACCAAGAGGGTTACTCCCTACGTAAGAATGTTATGAATGCCTCAAGTTACCTTTATGTCGTATGTTTTCTATGATTTATTCATGTTTTGATGAGGTATGTTAAAGTGCCTATGTTTTATGGGTAAAGTATGATTTCATTCTCATGTATATATGAACTCATGTTTCCTTTCCATATTTTTTTGTAACCCTTACTGAGCTTTTTATGCTCATCCCAAGTTTTTGAAATGTTTTTCACAGTTCAAGGGAAAGGTACATGATGTGATGATAGTGTCAAGGATGTGTTAAGAAATAATCCGTGTTTTATTTTAAAATAGGTTTCCATTGATGGGAAGAATGAATATTGTGTTTTATGTAACCACCTTGTTTAAATGTGGAATGTAATGCAAGTTTCATGATCTAATTCTCTAAAACTCTAAACCTGAAAAGATCCTCAATGTGTAATCTTGTAATAACTCAAGTTTAAGTAAGGTTTAAGGCTGGGGCCTTATAACAAGAAACTGAAATTTCATCTA
Organism: Viscum album; assembly: GCA_963277665.1. NCBI lineage: Eukaryota > Viridiplantae > Streptophyta > Magnoliopsida > Santalales > Viscaceae > Viscum > Viscum album. The sequence goes on from OY728161.1 coordinate 1,607,246,885, forward strand.
AAACAGCAACACAACTGACCAAACCATATAACCAACTAACTCCATTTGACCCATCTGTTAACTCTCCAAAACAATGATCACACATCGTCCAAGGTGATCAAACTCAAGCTGAAGCCTGCAAAATGGATTTAAATTGAAGAAGACTATAGGCGTGAGTATTGAAACTCAGTAGGTTAGCCTGATATTATATTCCCAATGAACATACTTTAAAATTATAGAAACATCAATTTAATGTTTTAAAAACAATATATAAAGGTATTTTTTCCAAATGAGGTCTCATTCTATATAAAAATTAATAGACAAAAAACTAGAATGTTTTATAAACAATAATGAATGTAATAATTTTCAAAGAGGTGAATCATCAAAATGAAACTAGTTTTCAAGAGAGATGCTTTAAAGAATGTCAACTATTAAATAAATCACACACACTATGGAATTTAAAAACCAAACACACCATATGATGATGTTTATTATAAAAAATCCAATGATCATAAGTCATGGGAACACCCCTTAACACTAGTTAGTTTTGAGCTCCAAGTACCTCAAATCTCGGTGAAAGTAACCGTAATAAATATCCATTATAGTGCACACAATCCATTAGTAGAGAGAATACCCATAACATAGTGGTCCCCTAAAAACATAATCATCATAGTTTAGTTATTTTTTTCTTCGTCAAACTTGCTATGTGAAATAGGGCTCATAACCCACGGGATCACTAGTATACTAGTACACGTCCGCCGACCAAGATACATGGAATTCCCTTTAGTGCTCAATCAAGTTACACATTTTATCAAATACACATTTCGTATAAAAATTAAATTTCTAAACCATAAACAAACAAACATCCCACAATATTTCCTTACATTTAATTAATGAATCAATAAACACTAAAAATTTTCATAAGACAATTTCAATGAGTTTATTGGGGGTTTGAATATAAAACTCATTAAAAACACTCTTTTGAGTATTAACACAAAACAAAAACATACCCAACCTTATTTTTAGCCCTAAAAACATTTAATAAAATAATTACATGGACCATAAAACAATCCCAATTGATAGAACGTGGCATATACAAGTAAAACACTCATTCTTCATTTTTAGGAAAGGCCAAACATGCCTTTCAACATTTTCTAAAAACTAAAATTTGACAAAGTAATGCATTTAAATTTTTTAAGGAAGTGTATAAACACCATTCACAGCAAAAAATCACATTCATAGATCTCTTAAAACTCTCCCGTTATATATTCAAAACACAACCATTTTCATAAGGATGTGAAACAGGCCATTTTCTAGCAACTCAAGTCAAAACATGATGTAAACCAAAACCCATTTGTTTGTAAAACCAAGTCCAAATTGGAAATACATAAAAGGATCCCAACATATTTTTTCAAGATACCTATCTATTTAAAAATCCAGACAAATCATTTTAAATTGCATTAGACACATAAAATCCAACTGAGCAATTTACCAAACATATGGCATACACTATTTAACAAAACAACTAATTTGAAGCACTTAAAAAGGGATAAAATACCATTTCCATGACATAAAACTATTCAATATACTGAAACATATTCAGAATACCATAAATAAAGGGAGAAATATCATAGAATAATTTATCAAATAAGAGGAGCGCACATTTATACCAAAACAACAATAATTTTAACAAAATAAGGCATAAAACATCATCTGCAATCAAAAATGTTAAAATAAGGTTTCATAGGAGAACATATCATATAAAAATATTATAACGGCATGGGAATGATGAAACTTAAATGATAAAGGCTTGTGAAAGGGATATCCTACCTCAAATCCATGGCGGAAAGGAAACACACACTTGAAATCACCCATTATAGTTCCCCACACTCTAGATCTATGAAGACCCACCCTAAATGAACCAAAACCCATTAAATGTTATTAAAAAAAAGTAAAATAGGACTTTAATGACTAGGGGAGAAGAGGAAATCAAAAGAATATGGAAGGAGAATGAATAGGGAGAAGAAAGGAGAGGGAATCTCACCTTGGAAACTAAACGACTATAAATATTCCCTTAGATCTGCACCCTTAGTGAAAAGGTAATGGAATGGAACTTTTTCTGGATTCTCATTAGGTCTGAAAAAATAGGTAAATTTTATTTGGGATAAAATGATAAAATGATTAAAGATTTATGAATGAGATAAATTACCTTAGAAAATCTAGACGATTTCAGGAATCTTGAGATGTTTCACCCTAATACTGAGTTATGATCAGCTCCAAAGAGTTCAAACCAACAATGTTGGTGTGCCTAGGAATCTTGGTCTCGAGTGAGTGGTTGAATGTCCAAAAAATGTCAAAAAATAAAAAATATATAAAAGAAACATTTTTTTTTGAAAGCTCGAAATGGGCCCACGGGCAGGCCCAATACCTAAATAGATAACCCAAATTCACCATGCTTATTAATTCTTAATGGGTAAAAAAGAATATGTAGGCTTGAATATGTCAAGGGAGGAAAAATATAAAGTTTAATAATTCAAAAATGTTTTTAAAATTAAGGAGTTATAAACAAAAAATATGTTTTTAAATCTGGAAATGGGCTCATGCTTTGGCCCAAATCATAAAGTAACCACATTTTCTACTCAAACACTCAAAAAAAAATAGTAACCCAAAGAAGGATGATTAGACATAGATGAAACTTAAATACTAAACATTAATATCACCCAAAACTCAGAAAAAGGATATGTATTTCTAATGAACCAGATCAGAAAAAACATGAAAAACTGGGTGAGATAATTCGACCCACCATTAATGTGTTCCGCCTCTAGAAAGACATAGTAGATTCCAGCATAAAGATAAAAACCAAAGAATTACTTAACAATATGATCCATACTCTCAATCCAAGGAAATATCATTTATAATTAAATTAACTAATTCATCTAGCCTAAAAAAATAGCAACTCATAACCACTTCTTGAGAATCAACCAATGGATCATGTAACAAACTCTACAACCAAATTATGAAAAATATTGTTGGGCCTTCTCCTAATGAACACAATAGTAACCCAAACCAATTAGCACTCATCAAAACAAAATATTTTAGAGGAGTCCTGAATGGAATACCCACTATTAATAATCAACTAGAACTAGACAAGTTCTTAGGATGAAAATCCAAGGGACAAATGGTGGGTCTCCCCACCATTACTAACTAACTAGAAATGAACAAAGAATAATTAAACAAGATATAAAATCTATACTCAATCACACAAGCCAACCAAAAATCACATACAACATCCTACTAACCCAAGTTGAGAGGAAAACAACATGAACATTTAAGCCACCAACTCTCAAATAGAGGTGGAAAGAAATGGGAAGACACGCTCTACATGGATCCAAACCACAACCAATTAGGGAGGGGAGGTAAGGGGATCCAATCATATGAACATTAAAACCATGAAAAAACAAAAGAACTAACTCGTTGAAATGGTAGAGGTATGATCTTAGCAATACTACCCACAATCCTCGGACTCCTGATTTCACGCCAGATTCACTCTGAAACCTATAGATAGAGCTCTAATGGATGAAGCATCTCTTTCCTCACAATGAGGTTTTGATAATCCCCAACTTGTACTCCATCCCTTAGTTCCACACAGTACCACACAACACTCCCAGGAAGAAACAATAGATAAAGATTCACCATGAAACTCCCTTTTTCAATAATACATTTTTACCCAAACAAGAACATGAAGATGTACAACACTATTTTCTCTCACTCCGAACGAGGAGTATAATTAAAAAGGCACACAAAAACACACACTAAAAATTACAAAGAATAACTACTTCAATAAAGATAATCACAATAAACGAAATGAACTTTAAATCGAGCCCAAATAGATCTCTATTTCAACAAATGGGCTGACGTATCATTCTAAGGGGTGGATTTAACATTAAAAAAAATCACTGTGTCGATCAACTAGAAATCATTCCCATGGAGAACCATTAGTGACCACATCAAAACTTTTAACACATCTTGAGAAACCCACTTAACATTACCCCAAAATTGAACCACCAACATTATCCCATCTCAAGATGCAGAAACAGTATGAATTTTAGATCATAAATAAGACTACTGAATAGACAACACTTATAAGACATAGGATAAACCATCAACTTAACCATCATTTCATAACAAACACCACAATTTTTCAGCTCAAAAGACTTTAAAAAAACTAACTTAGTAGATTTTCACATTCACCGATGGCATTTCATCAAGTTACACTCACATGACCATTTACGTGCCACCCCGGGAACTAAAACACCATACCATACCATCCATTCATCCATATATCCTCAAAACCGTGAATGTGAGAACCCATGAAAACACTAAATAAAAAAACATCATCATTTCAAAAATAATTGTGTACCTTCAAAAGGAACATTAACAACCAAATCAAAAACTATTTTCATATTTCCCATGAAAATCCATGATTCATCAAGAACCATTTGACTAAAAAATCAATCAATTCCATTTAATAAAACTACCAAAAAGAACCATTCTATTCAAAATATCCATTTCCCATTTTAAAAAATTCAGAAAGGTGATTTTTCATAATCTGACAACCACAAAGGCAAAAAAATTCTTTCCAAAAAAACATCAGCTGCTAAAAACCAAATATCAAAAATCAATTCAATAGATTCAAATACTTTTTAATAGCTCAAAACACCCAATTTAAAACAACGTTTCATAATTACTTTAAAATGATTCACACTTTTAAATAATTTTATTTCAAAAAACCACAAGTGTAGATTAGGGAAAATCCAATCCCGTTAAATTAGTTCAACTTCGTCCCCAAAATTTTTTTAAAAAAAGAAACCTTCAAAAAGCAATATTTTATTTAATTTTTGAAAACCCTTTTTTGAATTTTCAAATTCCAATACTTCCTTTAAAACCCATTTCCATAATTATCACATAAGTATTTTCAAAACCCAAATTTAGAACTCAATAATAGTCTAAGAAACCCACAAAATGGAACTAGTGTCGAGGGTGATTTGACCATATAGTTGGCGGCCATATGTCAGACACAACACCGACATAGAGAGACTTATTAGGACCATTACCTCACTCAACATGGCTTTCTAGGGCCTGAAATATCACAAAGTCCATTAGTCAGACTCCCGTTGTCATATCCCAACACCAAACAATCATCAAGAACGTAGGACACTAATAAAACTAGACATCTCGTGGAAAATTGAGGATCAAAACAAGAAAGAGTTTGAGATGGTCTTCCAATACATACCCCTCACGTAACAACAAAAATAATCCATCTACCTTGAAATCCCCTAAATAACAAAGGCGCTCTAAAAAGAAAGGTCTTCTAAGAGTTGACCCCCTTAGATACAATTTCATTAAGAACCAACCTGAGTTGACCCTAAACCGGTCTCCAAGGCCAGCCCATGAAATGTCTTAAAAGGAATTCCCAATCCTACAGGGAGGGTTACAAGCCCCGAGGGCATCAGTAGAGTAAAAAATTGAATGATATCTCCCAAATATAAACAATCAAACAAATAATAAAATGAAATGGACAGCCCAAAATACATTTACATAAAAATTGAACTGAACATTATTTGTACAAGATACTGAAATTAAAACAAAACCAACAACTCAACTGAACAAACTTGATAACAAACTAAATCCATGAGACCCTTATAGTCACCATCCAAAACAATTATCACATGTCACCCAAGGCAATCAAACTCAAGCTGAAACATACACAAGGGTTAAAAATAGAAAAAGACTATATGCATGAGTATTAAAACTCAGTAGGTTACCCCTATATTTTATTCCCAACGAACTTCCTTTAAAATAATAGAAACATTAATTTCATGTGTTTAATACAATATATAAAAGTATGTTTTCCAAACTATGTACCATTCTATAAAAAAATTATCAGACAAAAACTTTCTTGTTTTTTAAACAAGAATGCTAGTTACAGTTTTCAAAGTGGTGCAACTTAAAAATGAAACTAGTTTTCGAGAGGGATGCTATAAAGAATGAACAATTTTAAATAAATCACACAAAATGGGTAATTTTCCAACCAAACACACCATATTATGATGGAAAGTACAAAATAGCCAATGACCACAAGTCACGGGAACACCCCTAGGCACAAGTTAGTTGTGAGCCCCAGGTACCTCATATCTCTGTGAAAGTAACCATAATAAATATCCATTATTATGTACAAGATCCACTGCTAGGAAGAATACCCATAACCTAGTTGTCTCCAAATATCATCATCATCATAGTTTAGTTATTGTTGTCATCGTCAAACTTGATACGTGGAATAGGAGCCAAACCCCACGGGATCACTAGCATACTAGTACATGTCCACCGATCTTTATTCATGGGATTCACTTTAGTGCTCAATCTAGATACCCATATTATCAAATACAAATTTCACATCAAAATAAAATTCCCAAACCATAAACACAAAAACTTGCTTCACATTTCTTTAACGAATCAATAAACCACTAAAAATTTTCGTAAGACAATTTCACAGAGTATGTTGAGGATTTGAACATAAAACGTATTCAAAAACACTCTTTTAAGAATTAAAAAACAAAATAAACATACTCAAACTTATTTGGAATTCTTAAAAACATTTGAAAAAATAATTCCATGGACCATAAAACAATCCCAATTGTCACTACATGGTATATACATGTAAAACACTACTTTATTTTTAGGAATGTCCAAATGAGCCTTTAAACATTTTCTCAAAACATACATTTGAAAAAGTTATGAATTTTAATTTTATTAAGGATTTGTATACATACTATTTATAGTATCAAACCACATTCATAAATCTATTAAAACACTCATTTTACACATTCAAAATAAAACCATTTTCATAAGGATGTGAAACATGCCATTTTCCGACAACTCAGGCCAAAACATATTGTAAACCAAAACCAATTTGTTTGTAAAAACAAATCCAAATTGGAAATCCTTAAAAGGATACCAAAATATATTTTTCATGATTCTGATTTATATGTAAATGAAAAAAATCATTATAAATTGCACACGGCACATAAAATCCAACCAAGCAATTTACCGAACACATGACATACACTCTTTAACAAAACAACTTATTTGAAGCACTTAAAAAGGGATAAAATTACATTTTCATGACATAAATTTAACCAAGATAATGAAAAATATTCATTATACCATAAAACAAGTGTTAAAGCTCATGGAATAATTTATTAAACAAGAGGAGTGGAAGTTTATACCAAAACAACTATATTTTTAACAAAATAACGCATAAAACATCATTTGCACAAAAAAAATTAAAAACAAGGTTTAACAGAAACAAATATAATATAAATAAAGTTATAACATCATTATAATGATGAAACATAAATGATAAAGGCTTGTGCAAGGGATATCTTACCGCAAATTCCTGGCGGAAAGGAAACACACACTCGAAAGCACCCGTTAATGGTCCCAACTCTCTAGATCTATGAATACACAACATAAAAGAACCAAACCCCCATATAAAATCATTACAAAATAGTAAAATAGGTACTTAATTACTTGGGTAGAATAGTAAACCGAATGAAAATGGAGGAAGAAGGATGATGGAGAAGAAATGATAGGTAATCTTATCTTGGAAACTAAAGGACTCTTCATCTTTCCTTATATATAAACACCTAGAGGAAAGGTAATGTAATTTAACATCATAGAGATTCTACATAAGTCATGATGAACCGGGGAAATTTTATTTGGGGTTAATAGATTGAATGTTAACAGATTTTATGAAAGAGACAAATTACTTTAGAAAATCTAGATGATTTCAGGTATCTTCATAAGTTTCACCCTAATACCCGGTTAAGATGAGCTCCAAAGAATGAAAATATACAATGGGGGTGTGTGTAGAAATATTGGGTGCTAGTGGGTGGTATAATCACTGAAAAATGTAAATAAATAAATAATATATAAGAGAAAAAAATTATTTTTCTGAAAACTGGAAACAAGCCCACAGGTAGGTGCAATACTTGAATAGATAACCAAAATTAACCATGCTTATTAATTTTTAACGGGTCCAAAATGTTATTTAGGATGTTATATGTCAGGGGAGGAATACTAGGACGTGGAATGAGCCAAAAATTTTAAAAAAATGAAGGATTTATAAAAGAAACAAAATATGTTTTTAAATATGTAAATGGGCTCACTGTTTTGCCCAAATCATGAAGTAACCACCTTTCCTACAAAAACTCCACAAAAAGAATTAAGGCACCAAAAGATTGATGATTATATATAAATGAAACTTAAAAACTCAACATTAATCTCACCCATGACCTAGGAATGGGATTAGGAATTTCAATGATCCAGATCAAAATAAAGGCATGAAAAAATGGGTCTGACAAAGTCGATTAACGAGTCTAAACATTCCAGTTGTGATTGTATCAAACATTTTGATTAAATTTTGAGTCATTTTAGGTTCTTATGAATTTTCTCTGGATTTAATTTTGATACATTGGATTAAATCAAATTGAATCCAAAAATATATTTTTGGATCACCAAAATATATTTTTGAAACATACTGTACTTGAAGCATACTAAACTGGTTATCCACTCCTCCTTGAAAATCATCAAAATATCTTCTTTAAACAGAACTATCTCTAATATTGGTCATAAATCAATAACAAATTTTACTTCCACTTAATTAATAGTTGAACATATTAAATCATCCTTATATATTCTCATATCCTCTAATTCTTATTATAGACCTGGATTTTGTTCTTGAATATTGTTGAAATAAAAAAATAACTCTTTTATAACATTAAAATAATCATAAGAAAACACTTCATTAAAATGAGATGGTTGGACTATGTCAACCATGGATAATGTTTTTTCATTAATTATATCACTAGAGGAAAAAAATTCATTCAATGTAACATCTCTATGCTCAGCATGTTCAAAAGATTCATTGTCCATGGAATCATAAATTTTATAAATTGATTGACTAAAATATAACTTTGAAATGTCAGATACTTCTAGTTGAACATGATCATTTCCATGAACATGTACTTTAGTATAAGTTATTTGATTTAAATTTTCATTTTGATTTATAATAGGAGCCTATTTCTCTTTTATGTTGGTAGGATGAGGAATTTCACTTACTACAACAACCTATGATTATGGTTCGTGAGCTATAGTATCTTGGATTGTGGTTTAATTCAATAGACATGGCCAGATGATAAGGGCCACATGATCTAGAACTTATAAATTTTCCTCTAGATATTAAGGGTCAACTATTTAAGCTTTTGTATCGTATACATTTTATATGATTATTTTCCTCTTTGAATGAATTAGTTAATCTATTATAGATAATACATCATTTTTATTGAATTTGGATGTCAGTGTCAATTCTTAAAATTAATTTCCCCCAAAAACATGACCAGAACCTTGTTGATACTCTACACCAACAAGTTAAAACATTCCTTGTATTATAATCCATATGATAATTATCTCTCTTTGAGTAACTTCATCATTAATGTAATTGGGATGAAACTTGGTGTCTATTTGAACATCTCTAATCTTTTCTATTTTGTACAAAAAATGAATTTATCCTCCAAAAAAGATAAGTATACATTTTTTCATCCTCCTAGAAATATAAATTCATGTAAAATAATATAAACCTTATGAAACATAACATATTATCCCTTATCATCAAAAACATTATATATGAGCCTAGATAAATAATTTTTTTAAAATCAGTATTTCCTGGAATTGTTGTGAACAGGAAAAAGATGAATAGAACCTTCAGTTCAACCTTTATATCATTAACAAAAAATATTCAAATTTGGTTCGAGATGAAGAGAAATTACATAATTTCATCTAATTTATATTTACAATTCTATATTAACCAAATATCAAAAAAATCCTTCATGGGAACAAATATAAAATTTTTCCATTTTAACTGAAGAGATTTCAACATCCCTATCTTTTACCAGAGATAAGTTGACATCATATGTGTTATATAAACTAAAATAATCATCTCCACTGATCACTTTTACATTTATATCCAAAATAATTTTGGTGATTCCTTCATTGAAAAATATTTTCATGACCTTGAAATGCGATATCTTGCTTCAAAAGAAGATTTTTATAACTAATCCATTGGAATTATTTTACCTTTCCAGGAAGAATTTTATTGTAGGTGATTCATTTTCACTTCATTCCACATAATTTTCCTACATATGTTCACTTATTAATCAATACTTTTGAAAATATATGGGTTTATGGTTTATGATTCTAGGGCTTCAAAAGAAAAAATGATATCTATAGAAGTTGAAAAGGGTTTGAATACTAAAAATGAGAGTGAAATAGATATATTGAGAGACATAGGTAATTCAAACAGTTCTGGATGAATTTGTTTTTATTTCTCATCCCAATTTATTCATTATAGACTTTATTAGTTTTAATTTTTTTTAAAAATTATTTTTGAAATTTTTATCCCATTGAATTATTAAAATAATAAAATTAAATAAATGACTGAATACTATAATAATAAAAAATAAATTATAAATAAATAAATTAACAAAATATTTTTGGAATTAAATATTGCTAACCCCCAATAATAATATAAAATCATACAGTGGGAAGTATTTTAGTAAAAATATTTAACCGTTTATAATCATTATTTAAAATTATTACGAAATATCATTTAAATAAATTGGTATATTAGAAAACTATTCCTTATATCAATATTTTTAGTTCCTGAAAGACATATAATAATTTGGGAAATATTAATTGCACTACTATGATCATATAATATTTTTATATTATTAAAATTATTTTCAAATTCCAATAATGTTTGTTTTCTCCACAACACATGTGAACATTTATTTCCATCAGATATATAATCTACCTCATCTATTGATAGAGATAATGAATGTTGTCTCTACCTAAACTATGATAGTAAATATTTTCCTCAAAAGTCATATTTTTTTCTGGGATTTTTCAATCTAATCCAGGTCCTCCAAAATCAACATATGAATATGAAATTAAATTAAAATCATACATTTTTTTGTTATATTATATATTTAAAAAATAGATCATTTTAAATATCAAAAAATTTATTTTATCAATATTATGATGGGATTCTTTTGGGTGTGACTTAAATCTGAAAAAAATAACAGAAAACATTATGTCTTGTTTGATATTAGTATAATTAAATAAAACACCAATCATAGCACTATATAATTTGTTCTAAACTTTTTTATAGATTAAACCAAATCAGGGTTTTCATTACTATACATGGGAGTTGAGTAAGTATTAAAATTTTATAGTCCAACATTTTTAATAATTCATTAATGTATTTTAATTATTTAGAACATTTCCATAAATGTTTTGTTATTTTTTTAATCTTATAATGATATTTAATTCTCCCATCATACACACTTCAAATTATTTTTTCATAATATTTGAAAATGCATTACAACAATTTTATTTTTTTGATCCAAAATTAAAACCATCGATATCAATTTTCAATACTAGTATATTATATTTGAAAATTTTATAAAAATGGTAGGATCTGTTAATATAACAAAAAATCAATTTCCAATAAAAATGATCTTAATCTTTTGTACCAAGATCATAGATCTTGATTAAGAACATAAAGAGATTTAACATGTTTAAAAATGTAATAGGGAAGATGTGAATTTTCAAAATTGGGTGGTTCTTCAATATAAATTTCATTCATTACATATCCATTTAGAAAAGCATATTTTTCATCCATCTAAAATAATTTAAGAATAGTAGGAGATTCATAAGCCAGTAGAATCCTAATCGATTATAGTTTAATAATAGGTGAAAAGGTTTCATCATAGTTTATCCCTTCTTCATTATTGTTTCTATTCCCTTCTAATCCATCTTTATTTATATTAATGATCCCCTATTCATCTTTTTTATTCCTAAAACCCCATTTGACTCATATTATTACATAATCAGTCAATCTATCCCTCAATTCCCAATCACTTTTTCCTCTAAATCAGTTATGTTCTTCCAATATGGCCAATTACGAACATATTTTATTCATTTTTTTTCTACAGTCACATGTTATAATTAGGATATAAGGGCACAAAAATAATCTAATTTCCTTATATTTCTTCTAGTTATTACTCCTATTTGTAAATTTCCAATAATAATTTTTAATGGAGGATCAATTAATGTTTTAAACTATCTATAAAAGACACTTTTAGGTTATTCTCTATTAGTTTATTCTTAACTGTATTGAATTTAATTTATTTAATTTTAAAAATTAGTCATATGAGATTTAATTATCATGTTGTCATAAGTGGGTAAAATTTCATCATTTGATATAACCTTTTATCTAAAGGGTCACTTTCATCAACCATCACATGAATTAATTTTTCAAAATTCCTTAGATTCAATTATACATTCTATAGGAATTATAAATAGCATCATATTCTAGAAAGATTCCTTCATCAACCAATGGATCAAATATACCAATGTTTACCTTAGTATTCATGATATAGACTTTGCATCAAAATACATTAAAGTACATTACAATTGGATTTTTTGTTATTCTAATGATCAAAGAGTGTATTTTTTATTATAATGTCATATTAAAACCATATTAATGATACATAAAGTTGAATTTATAGCTTATTCACAAAAAGGATTGAAGGATATATTAATTGAATATCGTCTTTCCCATTAGTTTAATAGTTCAATTTATTATTTTAACAATTACATTTTGATGGGGTGTTCTTTGGGAAGAGAAGGTGTGTTTAATACCTATATATTAGTAAAAGTAATTAAATTCTTGACTCTCAAATTATCTACTATGATCAATTCATATTAAAATAATTTTAAAATAATTTTAATTTTGAAACATTTTAGAAAATATTTTGAAAATATTGGACACTTATATTTAATGATGTATAAAATAAACCCATAGAAATTATTAAATATCATCATGTAATACATAAATATATAATTTTCAACCCAATCCTACTAAACTTGATGGTCCAATGAAATTAATGTGGATTAGTTCTAGTGGATTAAATGTATAAACATTTTTATTTTATTTGTATCACGATTTATGTGTTTTGTAATTTGAAATGAATCAAAAAATATTTCATTATAAAATATTAGGATATAAAAATCAAAATCAAAATATTTATTTGATAAATTGTATACTGTAAATATATTATAGTGTCCAATCATTTTAGATTATATCCATGCATCATTTTTCTCCACAGGTAAAGAAATAAAATTTTATTAATACAAGGAATCAATATCCAAGATATAATCATTTTATGTTCAAGGTGTTCTAACATTATTTAATTTATTTTTTCAAATGGAGCACAAATATTCAAATAAATCAACATAAATCCATCATCAAATATTTCATAAATACTTATCAGAGTATTCTTTATTCCTTGAACTAATAAAAAATTATTTATTGAGGTTGACATTGGGTCTCCAACTGAAAAATATCCAACTATATTTCCTTTATAATTGTCGACATTTATGACTAGTCATCCATCAAGTTTTTCCAATGTATGAAAATATGAAGAGTCTCCACTCTTGTGTCTTGAGAATACATAATCCATACACCATAAAATATTTTTATTCCTTCGACATTTTTCCTTCAAAAATATATAAACAAGGTATTCTTTTGGTACCCATATTTTCATATGTGCATCTATTTTCATAAGACAATATCTAGAAATCGTGATTATACTTATTTTATTAAAATTGTCTCTACATGTTTCAGTCATGTTTTTTTGGAAATAAAAGCCCTTTTAAGTCCACTTATATAAGGATTTCATATCCAATATTTGTTAAAATAATGTCTTTTAATTCATTAGTATTAGAAAGTTGCATTTTTATAACATGGAAGAAAAATAATTTTTATATGGAATTTATTTTTACCCTTTTCATAATATTCAGTATTTTTTCTTATTAAAAATAGTTTATTAATTGATATAATTTATATATTTAAATATGTTTGTTAATATACATGCATCAATTTTAAATGATTATACACTATACTGTAATTATTTTATTTTATTTTCATAAATATTAATATGTGATGTTTTTGTATTAAATTTATCTTTTAATTCTTGATTTCATTTTATAATTTCACCTTTTTTTATTAAAATAGAATTATGAGTAATTTTTTGATATATGATTTTCAAATAATGATTCGTATTTTTCAATAATAATTGAGAAATAAGAATATATATTTCTAATTAATAATATATGAATTTGAGATGTAATAGTGAAGTAGGTTTAAACCCTATAATATTATTTAACCTTATATAACATGTTTTATTTCACATTTTATTATGTTTTTGAATTTCACATGTATTATCTAATAGAGCTTTCAAACAAACTCCATGTAGCCTTCATAGCTCTATTCCCATTGTGATCATAAATAGTTTTATTCTAATTATTATTTTCCATATTTAATTTTTATTCTTTTAACTATGTGAAATTAGGTATGATATGACCCATATGTTTCGAATCCTAAAATTATACATCATTATATCCTTTTTCATCTTTATTGGAGGATTTTTTAAAGCATTTATTTTTTATTTAATATTTTCTTATTTTTTTATCTAGAGATCTTGTATCATTTCAGAATCTGATCAATATGAATGATTTTAGATTTTGGAAACCTCTGTTTATCTATTTTTGTATCTTAACATGTATCATTATGTGAAGTACTTTCTATTTGTTCAATCAAGTGATCTTCAATTTTTTCATGTATAACTTCTTCACACATAATAAATTTTTTGATTAATTCTTTATTTTTTCAAATATTTTAATGGTGATAAATATCTTATAAGTTTATATTTTTCAATCCCATTTTATGGTATAGTTATTAGTTCATTCTGTTCTTGATAACATTTACTAATTTTCATTCCCAATGAAAAAAATTATTGACCTTTTCTATTAGCTATCAATTCATTTGGGTGATTCTTTCAAAATTATACATTATGAAGGTGTAATTTTTTTGGTAGTAGCATAATAAATTTATATAACATTGACCATCCCTACATTTGAAACAACAATTTTTTAATAAACATCATAACCAGTGGGACATTGAGACTCTCTATTGAATTATACATGACTAAGTACACACATGATATAATTCATTGCTTTTGAATTGATGTCATACACATGATATTTTGAAGTATCCCATGTTTCTTGTTTCTTATAAATTTCATATGAGGTTATAATATTTTAATATTTCTTAAATACCATAATTTTCAGATAGATGATTATTCAATATTTTCAACATCCATAGTTATAACCATTGATGTTTGGGGCATCAATCATATACACACTTACTATAAGATCATCTACTAAAATTTACCATTATGCAGACAATATATCTTAGAGAATTGATAAATCTATATCTCATTTATAAAAATTCTATAATCTTGTACAAATTTCTAGGTCTAAATAATACAATGATAAACAAAAGGGGGTGAATTGTGACCTATTATTAATCAGAATAGATACATGATTTATCATTCATTATTATTCATAAATATATGAATCATTCTCTAACATATGTAATTTGAGAAATAGGATACCATTAAATAATATTAGATCAATATTTATAGTGGTTCATGTCATAATGATTTCATAGTCTCTCCACCAAGGCTCTATCTTTGGTCGTAGTGAATTTTACTAAAACTATCATGTTTACACATGACCTTCACAGCTTAGTGCATGTAGTTGAAACCATTACAACAAAGAATTTACATAGACTTATGATCATTTTAAATGTATCCATATTTTCAATATATTAGTCTGAGAGGCTGTTACTATTCTAGAACTGAGTTAGAGTATCCAAATCTCTAATAAATAAAATGATTTTTATTTGATTAAATTTAACTATTCTTGATAACTTTGTCTGCATAAACTGAAAGAATTTAGATCTTAATTGTCAAAGTTGATTGTATTTAAGAAATAATATCTTCAAATAGATCCTAGTTTCAAATGATCTTAAATATAAACAAACAAATAGTATCAGTTATAGAGAATATGAAGGATAAAACAAGTATATATTCAATGTGTATCCTCTTAAAAAACAGATAATATTGATATTTTTTTCTTTGTATACGTTCTATATTAATAAATGGAATGAAAATATACATTATTTTGGAACGAAAAAACTATAGATATTATATAGAAATCATGGATTTCTTTATATTTAAAATATCCACAAAAATATCCTGATACATCGCAATAATTGAAATTTAAAACCATTCAATAGATTCAAAAATTAACTTAGAAAAAAGAAATATTTACTCCAAAGAATACAACCCATTGAATCATTAATAAAACAACATAAAAATAATAATTACTTATATTGATTTCATTGTGGAAACCACATTAGTACATTGAACTAAATTAATTATTTGAATTTTTAAATGTAGGGAAACTTCATGTGGGGAAAAAATAAAAATATAGAGTTGAAAAAGTATTTTTTATTACAAATTAGGGTTGATGTACCATAGCTTTGTATCCTAAAAATTTGGGTTGATTCCAAATATAGAATTACTTTACTATACATTAAATTTTCTCAAATGTTGGACTTCATCCAAACATAGGGTTGATAAAAAATACTTTTCAATAGTGTTAGGTACATGATCCATATGTGTTATCTCAATTGTAAGGTTTCTAAACCAGACACTACACTTATACATACAAACATAGGGTATGAATGTGATTCCAAAATACGTTTAAAACATGTTCAGAATAATTTGAAAATGGGGGTTCAAAATCCATGGGGTGCAGGTTTCTGTAGCCGTACTCTAGCGATATTGTAGCAGTGGTGGTACTGTTGATCGGCGGGTACTGTAGCGGCGACATGATACTGTAGTGGTGGCAGGGTACTATAACAGAGGCGGGCACTGTACCAGTCGGGTTACTATTCACAGAATGGGCCTTAGGCTAAAAATTTGGGCATACGGGCTATGTATTGGGATACATGCCCACTAGGCCTTCGAGCTTTGTAATCTGTCTCCCTCTACCCAGATAAAAAGAGATTTTTTCTTTGCTTTAATAATAAAATGAGGCTTCATTGCCAACCTTTAAAAAAAACTTATTAATAAATATATTCCTGAAAAATAAAAAATAGTAATTATATTATTAATGAAAATGACGTTATTTGTGAAAATAAAAATAAATAATATTTATGGAGTATTATATAGACAAAAAATTCCCAACAACCATAACCACATCATTTCTAGAATATATCAACCATGAAATCTAACCCTTATGTTTTAATAATACTACATCATGGATTCAATGCATCAAATAAGATATAAACTAATTATATAATAATTTCCATTAACATATTATTAAATAGAACATTCCATCACAAGGTTGTATAAGTGATGGTTGAATAGAAATAATCACAACCATTTGAAATGAAAACCTAAACTATAATGTGCTGAGGAACTCAACATATAATTTTTTTCCTGTTATCAATATTGGCTATTTTCTTCCCTTAAAAATGAATTCACTCTGTTATTCAATATGATTCATCTCTATATTATTATTTTTCCCATTTTACAATTATTTATTTACATCCACAAAAAATAATTAAATCCATTATTTATCATTATGCTCCACCCTATATTTATTATCATCATTTTATTAAAAATATATAAGAATGTGATAGAGTTTATTCATCTATTAATTTTAATATTATTAAGAAGAATAAATATGTATTAATATTAAATCCAATATAATTATTATATATTTTACTTATGAAATTTCATTAAAAACCTAGTCAATATAACCAGTAAATTACTTTAGGAATCAAAATTCAACTCGAAATTCAAGACATATAACCCAAATTAAATTCTCAATAGAGCGATATATATTGAGATAAATCTATAGTCTCACCAAATATTAGTCATAAATAAAATTATATAGAAACCACATTCTTGTGAAACATTTAAAAAATTTCATTCACATCACATAAGAATCTATAGGAGAACCTCACTAACTAGGAGGGAACATGACTTGATTAATTACCTCAATTAATCTTTTATCTAATATGTGATTTGACTCATATCACATTATATAATCACTCTGAAGATAGGTTAATCTTACAAGGAATGAACTCTACCAAATGACTAAACAAAATTATCTATATCCCATATATATTTTGACAACTGACCCTCGCACCTAATGTACTCCATAAGAAGAGAATATACATTTCATCCCAGAACTCTCAAAATTTATATCAACATAAAATGATACATGAACAAAGATTTCCTCAGTGACACCCCATCACTATGAAATTTTAGAGAAACAATGCATTAAACACATTTCTAGTAAAACATCCATATTATCACCTCACTAATGATTCAATTATAATTATTTCTAATATTATATCTACTATAAAAGTAGATTTCCACTTTTACCATCAAATTAATTATAAATTTTCAATCTCCTTCACTTCCCATTATTTTACATGTAATTCACCACAATTTTGAAATATATTAAAAAAATCAATAATATATTTCATTGTCCATGTTAAATGAAAAAATAAAGAGGGTTTCCAACATGGTTACCTTTCAATTACTAGGTTTATAAATGATTTCACAACTCCTAAAATATAATTTCATAACATCACATGTAATAAAATAAAAATTAAATAATCATAGATTAAAATTTTTGACAAACAAATAGTGGAGAACACATTAGTGGAAGTAATAGCCCATCACATAAACTATGTATGCAAGTAGCACACATCCCCTTCCCCCAAACTGAATCCCATAACATAAATCAGGTGAGAAGGGTTAGAAAATAAATATGAAAATATAAAATAACCCCTCCCTCAGAACATATATCTATAACAACAATCCAAATAAGGGAGATAATAGATGGAAGAAATATGTTAGATGAGATATTTTCCCCAAACCATATATCCAAAACACAAATCCCAAGGGAGTAAGTTATAATTTCCATATTTGAATGTAAATTTGGTTGGGGTGGATTAAAAAACATTTAATGATTAAAATAAATTGTTTTTTTATTTAATGGGAGGGGTTGAAAAACTATTTTTTTGGTGACAACAATAATTCATGCAATGTGAAAAATATGAAGTGGAATAATGATAATTACTGTCATTTAATTAAAGTGGTTTTCAATTGAAGCATTTTTTTTCATATGAGGTATCTTAGAAGAATAAAATCACATCTAGAATAAGATTATAATAATATAAATTTAAATCTCTTAAATATCCTAAGTCAACAAGGTTTATGAATTCCATGCCACTGTATAAGAACCCAGCACTCTACATGGATGTGATAGTGTTAGTTTTTTTAAAAATCACTATATAAACAATTTTTGGATGTGATATAGGGGTTTTAGGATTCTAAGTGTTGTAATGGTATTTTTATAGGAGACTAAAGCACACATCCATGGGTATAATGTGTCAATAGATAGATAGATAGAGGCCACAATATAGTTGGTGGCCTTCTGTGGGGTGTATAACTCTTCTCGGGTTCACCAACTATTGGGTGAGACCCTATGCTAGCTAATGGATTTTGAGAAGCTACTATCTAAATGGGGGATAAAGGCCATTTCACCCATTTTCCCTATTTCATTATAAAATAATTTTGGAAGAGTCTTATTCTATTTCCATCCTAGTCGATGTCCTCATCCTCTTATCTTTTTCCATGGTAGATCTCCTCCTATTTTTTTGATTTATCCCAACATTTAAAGAGATAGATTTCCTATGAGATGTTTAATTATTCAAATCCTTCATTTCTCCATGTTATTAACTATGTTATTATTTCTAATCATTTAAGGATAAAATTAAAACATGAACCACTCCCACTAAAGATGCCAGAATGAAGTGAGAGAGATGATGACCACCTTAGTCCTGCCTTTAGTAGCCCCAGGTTAGAAACCATCCCTGAGGGTATAAAAATATCAAAACATTGGATGAATTACCCATTATTATAAAATAGGATCGGGAGAAAGAATTAAACATCAACAATAGACTCCATGAAATAATAAAAAATAAATCCAAAAATTCCCACAATGCATGTATAAATGAAATTGATAATTATAATAGTCTCCAAATCAATTCCCAAATGAATAATAGATAAGGCAATGACAGAACAACCACTCCAATAATCCAAACTAGAAATTTCATTCACATGCCATAAAGACATCTTAGAATCCTAAAAAAAATTATATATGTAGGGTTATCAAACATATACAATCAATAGGAAAACCAAAGTCTCCCATGTACAAGTGAAAAGATCATACAATTTCACCCATGGGAAAGTAGTAGAAACAAATAGCACCAAACAGTTAGAATAACCATAAAACCATAATCACCAAGGCTAAATCACAAAATAACTCATAAATGTAATATAATATTATAGGAATCTAATCGATGATAAGGTACCACAAACCACTTTACAACTAATTAGCTGCTCTCACACCACAACTGAAAGTGTCCAAGTGATCCCATATCTTCTGAATAACATCAAATCACATCACATCCATACTGTACAAAAATTTCCCATCACAACATATCACTTCCCACATTAAAAAACATGTTACATGACATCACATCATGTCCCATCATATACCGCTCGCACACACAATGAAAAAATATCATGTCTCATACCGAAGACACCCAGGACAGAACACCGGAACTCATACCAAAGACATCTGGGACCACACAACACAAATCATCCCAAAAAATTATCACACCTAACACCCCAACTCACCCAAATACACCTAGTACATTATTTCTTGGAATAGGGATCATGGATGATCAAGTTCCCATCCATCCATCCCCCCACTATGACGTTGCGAAAGACACCCCCTGTGTGACTCTAATGGTTTTGGCACAAAGTCCTCAATGTGTGTGGGGTTCATATAGAAATCAAAAGATTATATAGTATATATAAGTATAGATTTATAGCACATAATTACAATATATGGATTTACAATAAGAACAATCCATCTCATAGAATACATACAATAATTACCACATCTAAATGCTTAAAATCACATAGAGAAAAAAGAATGAAATGTTAATATTTTAGATATTTATCCATTTTACAGAGTCTCTGTATATCAATAAATTTTGACATTAATATATTCTTTAATTTATTGAGTGAACATTAATTAGCATCATATTTCTTTTAGAAAGTCACCTTGTTTTTTAATTATGCCCCATTATTTTGTATATAAACATTAAGTTGTTAATCACACAACCAATCATTAATTTCTGTATTAAACATGAACATTTTAGATTATTAACTTGAAGTTTTAATTCCATTAATAATTGGGTAAATATAATAGAATAGAAAACACGTCACATACATGAAACCATAGCCTAACTTCAGTACCAACATCGTTTTACATCCACATTCACTATTGTGTCCCTACTTCCTAACCATACTACAACCACCATCTCATCCTTAATACACCACTGTACCGTAACAACCATGAAATCCCAATTTCAAAACCAAATACCATCCACTCCCCCACACACCATAATATAGCTACTGCACATTACACAAGTCCCAAAAACATAAACCACAACCACTCCACACATCACATCACAAGCTATAACATTACTCAATTTTAGATTTAGAACATAGGGGGATCTTATTAAATTTCAAGTAATTAATTTAGTGTTTTATCACATAATACATTAGATTATTGGGCATCAATTTAATTAACTGTATAGAAGAAGTTAACTATTTATTTATAGGGTTTTCAAAAAATTGATGAAAATTGTGTTTTTAATAAAAATTCAATGTATCATAATCAATACACGAACAAATGATATCTTTATCAAGTAATTATTCCCATACAGTCATAATATCAAAGTAAATCAAATCAATTCAATAAAAATATTTAAGATAATAATTTTTAATCCCTTTCCATTTAATCTCATTTTAAACCAATTAATAATATTTCTTAATTCATATTCAATGATCCAAACAAGGATAATAATTACAAACCCACTCCGCATGATACACATAAAAATAAATAAATGATATCACGCATGGAAGGAAGATGTTTTTTTCCAACCTATTGCACCTAAATATGGTTGTACATAACTGAGGGGACATCTTAAGGGGGACTTGAACCATCTGAACCCACATGTTCTGAGACTACCTAAGTAGAATGTTGTGGGGCCTCTCATAAGAAGGGAATTTAATCCTAAAGGACGAAAATATATTCACCTTAGAGGATTAGATATGAGTCTAATGGGATCTGAACTGGTTTAGTTGAAAATTAAAGGATGATCTCATTAAAACTGCACATTTTAGATGTTTAAAAGGTATATGGATTTTTCCAAAGGTTAGGGTATGATTAGACACATTTTATTTTTTAATATAATAAATTATGTCAGTTAAACCCATTTTTCCAAAAAAAATGTCAAAATGGATATTTTATAATTTTTTTGGAAAACTAGAGAATTCTTTAAAAATGGAAAACTATTTGAAATGAGTTGCTTCCAGGATGAGTCACCTCCATGTTGAGTCACCTCCATGATGAGTAACCAAAAAGATGAGTCACCTCTAGGATGAGTCACAATGTACATGAGTCACTTATAGGATAATTCACCATCATGAAGAGTCACTGATAGAAAGATTCATTGCCATAATGAGTCACTACCAGGATGATTCATCACTTGGATGAGTCACCGCCATGATGAGTTATTTATTGGATAAGTCAAAAAAAAGGATGAGTCACTTCCAAAATGAGTTACCACCAGAATTATTAACATCCATAATGATCCAGAACCAGACATAGTCGCCATTAAAAAATTGAAATTCATAAAATTTATCAAATTCCTCGGTGTTGGATTGTCTCAAATGTAACATAAACACACCATACATCTCCCTAACACATAAATTATAATTTAAGGGGATATAAATATAGAACCATTACATCAGATAACTCTCAAACTACTTTCACCATTTAGAATTCAAAACCATCCTAAAAAGAAAGAGTGGAAGGGTCCAAACAACCATTCCCTATAATACCCCTCAAGGATATCATTACACATGCAACTGTCCCATCAACCAAACCTAAAATCCCAAATGCCCACAATAACTGAACATAATATAATTTCTTGGACATATGAATCAAGGAAATTCATCTTCCATGTAAATATAAAATCTAATATAGGTAGCCCTAACTTACCCACATGGGAATAATCGCATCATAGTAAAATAGTCCTTGATTATGAATCAAGTCGTCCTCCATTCTCATCTTTTTAAATTATAACACATCTAACAACACAGATCACTTAAATTGGGAAATAACAAATTTCATAAAATACCATGGATTTTAAAACACATCACAATGAAAATAGATAAGGTTAAAATCAAGACAACTCCTATACTTGGGTCGCATCTATGTATCATGCTCCCTTGTAATATTCTTGTAAAGACCCATAAAATTCAAGGGAATTTTTTTCTTAATTTTCTTTGGGATTTTACAAGAACGCGGTTTCTGAAGGCACTTGATTCTGAGGTCCGGTGTGCCTGGAATTTCTATCCGAAGTTTAGCTCGGGTACTATCAGTGAACGAATGGGCGGAATTTTCTAACTTTTTAACCGGTGCTTGGAATTGAATTCCGAGGGAACTGATGGATTCGTAGTGCCGGTAATTGATAAGGAACACCTTTTCCAGAGTTGTGTTTATGCGAGAGGAGTTGTTAAAATTTATGGAAGTTAAAAATAAAATATAACAAATTTTATTTTTCTTCTAAGTGTTAAAACCTTTGGGTGGAAGTTAGGTAACCACCCAACATCCCAAAAGAGGTTATGAGGGCGGTGGGGCCCACACAAACCCCACCCCTTCATATTCCCTAACTCTCCTATTAAATGACACATGAATTAATTGAGTGGATTAATTCACCTTTTGAATTTCAAACTTAAGTCATGTCAATAAAATAAGTAAAGGACTTCTTTTGTTTTGGTTGGAACTTGTTGCTTTGGGAGGATTTGGAGAAAAGCAAAGGGCTTGAGGATCTTCTTCTTCATTGATGAAGAACGCGAAGAATGCCGTACTCCGACGAAGGTCGACAATAATTCCATATCCTCAGAGATCGACGACGCAGCGCCGAAGAATCATTTCTCCGCGACGCGAAGATTCTCCTTTCGCGATGCCTTCTTTCGCGACGGTTGTTTCCGCGACGAACCTCCGTTCAAACTACGTGCGAGGGAGGGGTTTATGTGTTTCTATTCGTGAATTTATTCCGTCATAATTCCTCGTACAATTGGACCAGTTGTGATCAGATAACGGGAGGGGGGCAGACCGCACAAACACGACCAACCCTCCTCCCCTTTTTCTATTGTCTACCTTGTGGTGGAATGGAACGAGGATGGCATGGTGTCATCATACCAAGCGGGAACAAGCGGAAAGGATTCATGGCACCGTCATGTAGCGCAATTGAAATGAACCATGTCGCGGTGCCGTCGCGCCGCACCGGAAAAAATCCCGAAGACACCGCGGTCGGAGCGGGGCGTCGTCGGAGGGGCGCGGTGCCGTCACACCACGTTGGACAGAACAAGTCCGCGGCTTAGGCCGCGATAGAGAAGGGGAACCGGCGGCCGGTTCTGGGCCGCCGGTGTCGGAGTAGGGTGACCGGCCCTCGCCGGTCCCGTGGTGACAGAAGCCGGGCGGCCGGAGCGGGCCGACCGGTCAGGGGGTGAGCCGGGGGTTACGACCCCCAGCTGGCCAATAAAGAGCGACCCCCATTATGGGGGGTCGTGGTTACACACAGGGGGGCAGAGACCCCCCCCCCCAATCGCTCTGCCAAAACAGCCGAGCCACCTGGCCACTGGCCGCACCCAAGAGGGCCGGACCCGGACCCGGGTCGGGTCGACCCGGTTCGGGCCGACCCATGGGGTCTCGGGCCGGGTCGGTCCGGGACCGAAACCCCCACTTCCGAACCTCTTTCGGTCTTCTACCCATAACGTGGGTTGTGGACCTCTGATCGACGCACCATCAGCTGCGATACGATCCTTGGATCGAGGCGATCATTTCGGTATATTACACTCAAGGTTTCAGAGAACTTTGGGTTCAGTCTAGTTGGTTCGTACACGAAACCAATCAGGCCCTCGGAACGGAAACGCTTATAACTTGAGCTCCGGACGTCCGATTGAAGTGCTGTTGACCTTGTTGGATTTCTCTTAGTGAGACGGACCTCTTGGATTACTCTGATCGAGGTTTGGATTCAGTTGGAGTACGGTCGGGTTGGTTTTGACTTAAAAACCAACCGGGCCCCTGGGACGAAAAAGAAAATAACTGTCAGACCGGGCATCTGATTGACGCGCCGTCTGTGACGTTGAGTTCCTGTTGACGATACGGAACTTTTGGATACATCAACTCCGGACTATGTGTCAGTTGATGTATCAGCCCCTCGGCTCATGGAGCAGACCCTCTCGAATGAGCTTGCTGTGTGCGGGAACCCTAAAGCTGGCTGCGACTGCGATGACGATGAAGACTGTACGAGAATCCTACATGGGTTTGATAACAACGACTAAAGCACTCAGTGATCTAGCGTGGATCAGTGCTAACGATTTTTTGTGGGTCAGATCCTGTGTGAGTCAGCGCTCAGTGGTCCTGTGTGGGCCAGCGCCTACAGATCCTGTGTGGGTCTGATCCTGTGTGGGTCATTGCGGGGGTTAGTTACCTATCGATCCTATGTGGGTCATATCCTTTGTGGGTCATTACGGGGGTTAGTACCTATCGATCCTTTGTGGGTCCGACGGCTTAGATGAATCGGTGGCTATATCGGATCATCTCTATCGTCATACGAAGAATTATACCTATGTGAGTTGTATCTTGACATTCAATCCTTATCTTCAATATGATTGACTTGATATCCTGTGTGGATTATGTTATTCTTGCCTGTGTGGATTGGGTTGTGGTTTTCTGTGTGGACTGGGTTGTACTTGAGCTCAGATGTTGGAGCTGAACGAGAATTGATGACTTAGGTATATGTATGGGAATATACCTAAGTAGTGTTGGATGTTATTTTGTGTTTGTATCTTTCCTTTGTGGATTATTCTTTCTGGATTCTGGGAGACCTTCGAGGGTCTCCGGGTCCCTACTGAGTCGCTTATACTCACCCCTTCACAGGCTATGCCCGCACTACATTGTGTTGGTTGCAGACGACAGACAATGCTGATCGTGGTTGAGGCACGAGGAGCAGGTCGGTACCCGGAGGTGGATCACTGGGCGGGGCGTACTCGGAGCAGACGGCTGGACCCGAGGAGATATGGAGGCTATCTGTACCCACCCTTCAGGTGGGACTTCCAGTGGATAGCTCAAGGCTATGACTTTACTTTTCAGTTTCTGTACTCCCTTTTTCAGTTGTACTTTCTTTTCAGTTTGGGTTTGTATTCTGGCCCACTTACTTTTCCGCACTTACAGTTGTACCCAGTTTTTACATAGTGTTTACTTCTTCTTGCTTGCTCTGTGGTGTTTGATTACTTTAAAAAGGAAATTCTGTCCCTTTTTACTGGGAATTATGCCTTGGTGCTAGTAGCCAGCCCCTGGCTAATAGAAGGCAGGCTTGGGGTAGTCACAACACGAGCCCCAAGGATGGGTCGTGAGAAATTGGTATCAAAGGAGTTCAGTTCTAACGCAGAACTCAGGACTCTGATCTTTTTCTATGTGAAGAAATTGTGTTAAGAGTATTGAGTGTTGTTATCAGTCCAGGGAGTCCAGTGTTGGTGCGACGGCCGACGTATCTGTACACCAGGACCCTGACTTCTGATTTTTGACTTAATGCACGAAAACATGTATTACATGCGTGTTTCAAGTTTTCTTTGTGATTAATTTATGTCAGCTCATCAGGTATACTGTTGACTGTGGCGCACCTGTTTCTTTATAGGGTGGCCCCACGATGGCAGCCAGCTAGGGTTCCGAGCGTTGTGCGTGAAGACAGCCCACCGAGCGACGAGGCCTCAGTATAGGGCCCTTTGACAGCAGAGGCACCAGCGATACCTCTACCTGCCAAGACACTGATGCTACCAGCCCCAGACGCTGACGATGCACGTCGCCTTAGTGCACTGCACAAGTTTCAGTATCAGCGACCTCCCAGGTTCCACGGGGAGACGTACCCTCAGGTAGCCGAGGATTGGCTGGAGGATGTTGTACGAGTTTTCAGGTTAGTGAGGACACCATCAGGCCTCATGGTGATCCTCACAGTGAGCCTCCTACACGCGGCAGTAGGTAGATGGTGGAGCTTGATGCTCTAGGTGCACGACAAGGCATCTCTCCTCTGGATGGACTTTGAGAGACTCTCCCGCTCGGAGTTCGTCCCAGCCACCCTCCATGCGGTGCGCATCCATGAGCTTCTACAGCTGCGGCAGGGCAGCTTGACGGTCGCCCAGTACTTAGCGAGATTTACAGATCTCTCTTACTATTCAACGGTCATGGTACGAGACCCATTCTTCTGGGCCTAGACCTTTGAGCAGGGATTGAGGCATGAGATCATGGCATCACTGATATCCCTCAGCATTCCGATACAAGTAGGGGTACTGGAGAGAGCCCTTCTGATCGAGATCTTCCTTGCTGAGCCTACATCAGCAGTGAGACCTACCACAAGGCGGCACATAGAGGAGTCTTCCGTAGCCGGCAATAGCCAGATGACGCAGAGGTCTAAGCAGACCAGGCCATCAGGTGGACAACCTCAGGACACTGGCTTTGAGGTGTGGGACACACACAGCAGAACCAGTCTTGCGAGTGGAAGATAGTGCTATGCATGCGGCGGGAAGGGCCATTAGGCTCATGACTGCCCGACCCGCCATGCATAGGGCAGCAGACGGTTGAGGAACCACCCAGGCAGAGGCAGAGGTTCAACTGTGGCGGTCCGAAGGGAGTAGGCGGACGAGGTCGAGGAGCTAGTCGAGCGGCAGGTGGTGGGCGACGTTTTGAGGCCCTACCACCACCACCACTAGGAGGTCCACCTCGACGACTGAGGAGGAGCATGCCTACCACTTGCGGGTTTCACTGGACACACTCCAAGAGCACCAGCTTTATGGTAAGCTCTCGAAGTGTTAGTTCTGGATACGCAAGGTCCACTTCTTAGGACAAGTCATCTCTGAGGCGGGAGTTGCGGTGGATCCTGCGAATATCGAGTCAGTTCTAGGTTGGTAGCCACCCGGGAACGTTACGGAGGTGCGAAGTTTCTTGGGACTAGCTTGATAATACGGGAGATTTGTGATAGACTTCTCCAGAGTTGCGGAACCACTCTCAGCTTTGACGAAGAAGGGGAAACCCTTTGTGTGGTCAGAAAAATGTCAGCAGAGCTTCCAGGAGCTGAGACAGAGATTGACCAGCGCACCTATCTTGAGGCTACCGGAGGAGGGGGTAGGGTAAATATTCTACTGCGATGCATCAGGGACCGGACTCGGATATGTCCTGATGTAGGAGCGGGTAGTGATCGCCTATGGATCACGTTAGTTGAGGCCGCATGAGCAGAACTACACTACCCATCATCTGGAGTTAGCAGTAGTGGTCTTCTCTCTAAATATGTGGCGACACTATCTGACAGGCGAGCGCTTTACAGTCTATTCTGACCATCAGAGTCTTAGGCACATATTCTCTCAGAAGGAATTGAACCTGAGATAGCGGTGATGGCTTGAGTTCCTCCAGGAAAATGACTTTGAGATATTCTATACTCCTAGAAAGCGGAATGTGGTATCCGATGCTCTCAGCAGGAGGACGAGCATTCAGCTACTTGGGGAGGCGACAGAGCAGCTAGCCGCTTTGCAGATATCCTTCGTGGATAGAGATGGAGTAGTCTTTCTTCCGTCGCTCACAATCACTCCTCCACTACTGCAGTGGGTCAGAGAGGCACAACATGGGGACGCCAACTGTGAGACGCGGCGTGCACAGATATCCTCAGGACAGGCACCTGATGGTTTCTCTTTAGGAGGAGAGCACGGAATCCTTTTTAGAGGATGTACCTTTATACCAGTTTCTTTAAAAGAGGAGGTGCTAAGATATTTTCACACTTCCCCTTTGGCAGTACATCCTGGAGTGGCGAAGATGTACCAGGATCTCAGACGACAACACTGGTGGTCGGGCATGAAGAAGGATGTGGCAGAGTTCGTTTCTCGATGCCTCACCTTCCAGCAGGTGAAGGCAGAGAACTAGGTACCAGCAGGCTTGGTACAACCCTTAGAGGTCCTGGAGTGGAAGTGGGATGGGATATATATCGACTTCATGACTGGACTACCATGCACTTCCAGAGGTCACGACTCCATTTGGGTGATTGTCGACCGACTCACCAAGTCGGCTCACTTCTTACCCATCAGAGTGCAGGGCTCAGTGGAGAGATTGAGACGTCTCTACGATCAGAAGATTGTATGACTTCATGGTGTGCCATCATCTATCGTTTCCGATCGAGATTCTCACTTTACTTCCCGGCTTTGGAAGAGGTTTCAGGAGGCATTCAGGACGCAACTATGTCTGAGTACCGCCTTTCACCCTTAGACAGATGGTCAGACGGAGAGGACCATTCAGACTCTCGAGGACATGCTCCGTGCATGTGTCCTCAACTTTGGTCACAGCTGGGAGGACCACCTACCCTTGGTGGAGTTCACGTACAACAACAACTACCACTGCACCATCGGGATGGCACCATATGAGGCGTTGTACGACCGACCTTGTAGTTCTCCTCTGTGCTGGACAGACCCTGGGGAGTCAGCACTTGTGGGACTGAAGATGGTCCAGGCCACGAAAGAGAATGTCCAGGTCATCCAGGTGTGGATGAGGACAGCTCAGAGCCGGCAGGTGTCTTATGCTGACAGGAGGTGGAGGCCACTTGAGTTCGAGGATGGAGACCACGTTTTCTTGCGGGTCTCACCTCGACGTGGATTATAGAGATTTGGCCAAGGCAGAAAGTTGTCTCTACGCTTCCTCAGACCATTATAGGTCTTTAGCAGGATTGGAGAGGTGGCTTATTTCCTGGATCTACCACCTCAGTTGCACCGGGTGCACGACATCTTCCACGTATCTCAGCTGAGGAGATACGTGCACGACCCGATGCATATCATTGACCATGGGGGGCTGGACATAGATGATGGGGAGACTTTTGTAGAGGTCTAAATGGAGATCGAGGATCGATATGACCGGGTCCTACGTGGATGGACAATTCCTCTAGTGTGCATCAGATGGCAGTACGTGAACCTCCAGGAGAGCACTTGGGAGCGGGAGGCTCAGATGCGTGCACAATACCCACATTTGTTCCCCTAGTTTTTGATGTATATTTACGGGGACGTAAAGCCCAAAGGTGGGAGAAATTTAAAGACCCGTAAAATTCAAGGGAAATTTTTTCTTAATTTTCATTGGGATTTTACAAGAACACGGTTTCTGACGGCACTTGATTCTGAGGCCCGGTGTGCCCGAAATTTCTTTCCGAAGTTTAGCTTGGGTACGATCAGTGAACGAATGAGCGGAATTTTCTAACTTTTGAACCGGTGCTCGGAATCGAATTCCGAGGGCACTTATGGATTCACAGTGCTGGTAATTGCTTAGGAACACCTTTTTCGAAGTTGCGTTTACGCGAGAGGAGTTTTTAAAATTTATGGAAGTTAAAAATAAAATTTAACAAATTTTATTTTTCTTCTAAGTGTTAAAACCATTGGGTGGAAGTTGGGTAACCAACCAACATCCCAAGAGAGGTTATGAGGGTGGTGGGGCCCACAAGAACCCCACCCCTTAATATTCTCTAACTCTCCTATTAAATGACACTTGAATTAATTGAGTGGATTAATTCAACTTTTGAATTTCAAACTTAAGTCATGTTAATAAAATAAGTAAAGGAATTATTTTGTTTTTGTTGGAACTTGTTGCTTTGTGAGGATTTGGAGAAAAGAAAAGGGCTTGAGGATCTTCTTCTTTATCAACGAAGAACAAGAAGAATGCCGAACTCCGATGAAGGTCGACAAGAAATCCGGATCCTCAGAGATCGATGACACGACTCCGAAGAATCATTTCTCCGCGACACGACGATTCTCCTTCCGCGACGCCTTCTTCTGCGACAGTTGTTTCTGCGATGAACCTCCGTTCAAACTACGCGCGAGGTAGGGATTTATGCGTTTCTATTCGTGAATTTCGTCCGTCATGATTCCTTGTACAATTGGATAACTTTTTATCTGATAACGGGAGGGGGTCGGACCACACAAACAAGGCCGACCCTCCTCCCCTTTTTCTCTTGTCCACCTTGTGGTGGAATGGAACGGGGATGGCACGGTGCCATCGTACCAAGCGGGAACGAGCGGCAAGGAAGCACAGTGTTGTCGCGCCCCGCAATTGAAATGAACCAAGTCGTGGCACCTTCGCACCGCGCCAGAGGAAAACCCGAAGACACCACTGCTGGAGCGGGGCCTCGGCGGAGGGGTGCGGCGCCGTCGCGCCGCACTGGACAGAACACGGCTGCAGCTTAGGCCGCGACGGAGCAGGGGGACCAGCGGCCGGTTCCGGGACGCCGGTGTCGGAGCAGGGGGACTGGCCCTCGCCGGTCCCGTGGTGGCAGAAGCCGGCCAGCCTGAGCGGGCCGACCAGTTAGGGGGAGAGCCGTGGGTTACGACCCCCGGCTGGCCAGTAAAGAGCGGCCCCCATTATGGGGGGCCACGGTTACACACAGGGGGGCAGAGCCCCCCCCCCCCCCCCCCCCCGCATTCGCTTGGCCGAAATGGCTGAGCCACCTGGCCGCTAGCCTCACCCAAGCGGGCCGGACCCGGACCGGGGTCGGTTCAACCCGGTTCGGGCCGACCCATGGGGTCTCGGGCCGGGTCGGTCCGGGACCAAAACCCCCACTTCCGAACCTCTTTCGGTCTTCTGCCCATAACTTGGGCTGCGGACCTCCAATCGACGCATCGTCAGCTGCGATACAATCCTTGGATCAAGACGATCATTTTGGTATATTACACTCAAGGTTTCGGATTACTTTGTGTTCATCCGAGTTGGTTCGTACACGAAACCAATCGGGCCCTCGGAGCAGAAACACTTATAACTTGAGCTCCGGACGTCTGATTGACGTGATGTTGACCTTGTTGGATTTCTCTTAGTGAGACGGACCTTTTGGCTTCCTCCGCTTGAGGTTTGGATGCAGTTGGAGTACGTTCGGGTTGGTTTTGACTTAAAAACCAACTGGGCCGATGGGACGAAAAAGACAAAAACTCTCAGAATGTGCGTCCGATTGACGCGCCGTCTGTGACGTTGAGTTCCTGTTGACGGTACAGAACTTTTGGATACATCAACTCCGGACTATGTTTCAGTTGATGTATCAGCCCCTCGGCTCGTGGAGTGGACCCTCCCGAAAGAGCTTGCTATGTGCGGGAACCCTAGAGCTGGCTGCGACTACGACGACGATGAAGACTATACGGGAATCATAAGTGCGTTTGAAAGAGATGACTACAGCACTCAGCGATCCTGCATGGATCAGTGCTACCGATCATGTGTGGGTCAGATCCTGTGTGGGTCATCGCTCAGCGGTCCTGTGTGGGCCAGCACCTACAGATCCTGTGTGGGTCCGATCCTGTGTGGGTCATTACAGGGGTTAGTTACCTATCGATCATGTGTGGGTCAGATACTTTGTGGGTCATTGCGGGGGTTAGTACCTATCGATCCTTTGTCGGTCCGATGACTTAGATGAATCAGTGGATATATCCGATCATCTCTATCATCATACGAAGAAGTATACCTGTGTGAGCTGTATCTTGACTTTCAATCCTTATCTTCAATATAATTGACTTGATATCCTGTGTGGATTACGTTATGCTTTCCTGTGTGGATTGGGTTGTGGTTTCTTGTGTGGAATGGGTTGTACTTGAACTCGGATGTTGGATCCGAATGAGAATTGATGACTTAGGTATATGTATGGGCATATACCTAAGTAGCGCCGGATGTTACTTCGTGTTTGTATCTTTCCTTTGTGGATTATCCTTTGTGTATTCTGGGAGACCTTCGGGGGTCTCAGGGTCCCTACTGAGTAGCTTATACTCACCCCTGCATGGGTTATGTCTGCACTACGTTGTGTTGGTTGCAGACGACGGATAGTGCTGATCGTGGTTGCGGCACGAGGAGCAGGTCGGTACCCAGTGGTGGATCACTGGGCAGGGCTTACTCGGAGCGGAAGGCTGGACCCGAGGAGCTGTGGAGGCTATCTGTACCTAACCTTCAGTTGGGACATCCAGTGGACGGCTCGAGGCTACGGTTTTACTTTTCAGTTGTTGTACTCCCTTTTTCAGTTGTACTTTCTTTTCAATTTGGGTTTGTATTCTGGCCCACTTACTTTTCCACACTTACGGTTGTACCCAGTTTTTACTTAGTGTTTACTTCTGCTTCCTTGCTCTGTGGTGTTTGATTACTTTATAATGGCAATCCCTTCCCTTTTTACTAGGAATTATGCCTTGGTTCTAGTCTCCAGACCCTGGCCTATGGAAGGCGGGCTTGGTGTAGTCACGACACCGGCCCCGAGGACGGGTCGTGACAATTCTATTGGCCAACATGCCTTCACATAACCCGAACACATAGAATGGTTTTTCCTCATAAATATTAAATAAATATAGAAGAAAATAAAATGGTTTTCTGAAGAAAAAAAAACCAATGATATATATCCCACGTTTCATGATATAATTGGAACATAATAATAACATGGGGAAACAATTTCAAATTTACACAATATATTAAAAATATTATCCTGGGGGAGATACCTTAAAAACATAACAGGGCCACAAAGATGGTCAAAACAACCACTTAAAGCAATACATACTACTCAATGATAACCAAATCATTATTTAAACTCAATTAATCATTCATAGTTTTTAACAAAGTAATTTAATTTTAAAATCATCTTTAATTGTTTAATAATTATTTTAAAACTATAAATTTTTTCAAGTTGTACAATCTCCCATGTTATCTAATAAAAAATATTTTCTGGGATAATACCCTTGGGAAACAAATTCATAAAAAATTCTCAACAAATACAAGAACTAATATTATTATAGGTAGAGCTTCCTAAAGAATAAAAATCAAGGGAACCCATCCAGTGCACCATGATATTATATAATTTTGGTGGCACTGACTTTCCTGCATTGTTTTAAAATGTGTCGTAATATAACACATATTGACGAGGGACAGGTTTTCCATCTATTCAAACTTTGTGATTCCAAATATATCATAGTGAATAAACTCTAAGGATTGTTTTATTTAAATCTGTAATTAATTATTTTAATTATTAAAAATATCCTAATTCTAATTAGTCAAAAAATATATATCAATGATATATTTTCA
The DNA here is from genome assembly GCA_963277665.1 of Viscum album. NCBI lineage: Eukaryota > Viridiplantae > Streptophyta > Magnoliopsida > Santalales > Viscaceae > Viscum > Viscum album. The sequence continues at coordinate 1,607,281,241 of OY728161.1, forward strand.
TCATGATAAAATATCAACCCACTATTTTAAGACACTGTTTAATGATCTTATTATCTATCATGATCAATTTTTCACAAACACAAATAAATTTCCTCTTTTAGACACAATTACCATAATTTTTTACTCACCCCATATTATAATATAGTATTCCTAGTTTTATATACTTATGTTAAAATATATCCATCTTTGAAATGATAACTAATTTATTTATTTTGAATAAAACGTTATTCACTTTTTTCATCACACATATAATAAACACTCTATATGATTTAATTTAATATATATATAAACATAACATTCATTAACATTTACTCTAATTTAAAATATATTCAAAATTTAAAAAATTTATATTAGGAGAACCACTAATTCTAAAATAGTACGTACTCATGGAAATTTTCAAAAATCGGTAACTACATCAATTCACATGTCACATGTGATGTAAAATGAATATCTAATGTGAAATTATGTTTCTTCTTATAAATCATTTAGTGTGACATCAATTGAAAATTTCTATTACATTCATTAATTCAAATATAGTAAATTTTTAATTATTTCTCTACATTCATATATGTTTTTAGAAAATCCTGAAAATAATTCAGAAAACCATTTAATTTTTAGAATGTTCCATAGAGATCATTTAATATTTGAAATTAATTAATAAATTTTTCTTATGAAGATCTATCTTGATTTGAAAAGATTTTTTTATGAGTGGGTCATCTCCCAATTAGCATAAAACATCATTATATTTCAAAATTATTTTTATTTTTCTCATTAAGACTAAATTTCTATATTATATGCCCAAAATCACCAAAGAACCCATAATGGTAAAGATAATGAAATTTTATATTAATGAATACTCTTCAATTTCATGAAAATAATTATTATAATAATCTTTATTACACAGAATTATTGATTGAATTGTGTATATAATAATTTTAATATGATTACAAAATTTATAGTTATTATGTATATTCATATCCCAAAAATATTTTATCCATTCCTTGTCGATTCTTAATTGAAATTGAAATTATAATATTAGATATTTTCAAATATTTTATATTCCATTAATTTTTAATATAATAATTCGATAAGTCCTTACATAACTTTTTCCGCAAAAAAATAAAATAAAAGATATCAAATTCTATATAATTCGAATAATTATTAGATATTATTCTTAGTTATTCATTATTTTAGGTATAAATGTATTGCTTCTACCCCTTGGAATCTTTGATTACCATCCATGAATATTAAATAACCATTTATTTTTTAAATTTTGTTATCTAGACATTTTTATATCTTCATGTTAGTGGATTGATATGTTATTATTCTTGTTTATCATATTTTTTTTTACTAATTATTTTTTTAAATTATATTTTCATTTCCTTAAGGGATTTAAAAAAAAGATGATGGATCATTTTAATAGAGGTGGGATTATTATTAGATAGAGGGTTGAAATTTTTAAAAGTGGGACTTATGATATTCATATAGAGTTCATTATAGGCCCCAAGGATTCATCTACCATAACATGTCCCAACTAACAACCCTTGACTCACAAAAAAGAATTTTTTTCACCAATATATTAAATTAAATAGGGAAAAAGTTAATTACTAATTCCAATGGTGTACATTGAAAAATGAAATAAATTTCCACTTTAGGAAACACAATGAAGTACAACTGTCATCCTCACTGGCTACGCCTCCCGACCTATTATTATTGTATTTTTCCTTGAGAATCATCCCTCAAATCATTTATGATTATTTTGATACTCTGAAAATTAGTATTTCCATTGATGACAACTTATTTGTGTATTTCAAGAATCCTATGTACATTTCCACATGTGATGGAGAATGAGTGTCAAAAAAATGCAGGGATGACTATTGAGTATACGAGAATATGAGGATGACAATTGTCTATAACATTCACCTTTGGATGAAATCATTGGAAACAAATTCCATAGTGGATTAATTATTTTCTTAAATTTAATAAATCATTTTCATAAAAGACTACTGAAATTATATGAAGCAATAAAATGTTGGGTTTCACTTATTATAATCATCTATAACATTCACCGTAGATAATAAATAATATATATATTTTTATATATTTAGAGAATAAAATAAATATTTTATAAACCCAATAGAATGTATATGAATAAAAAATTGGTTCACACCAATTATTTAAAAAAATTTATGAGTATGGAGTAAAATATTTTTTCAAGTTTGTAATAGAGATTTCATTTGACAGTTCTGAAACCCTTTATCAGTTTTTATGTTGTTGTTATTCAAGGAAAGTTATTTTATAAGAGTTCAATGAACCTTTTATATTTCACAGAATATATATGAGCTATAAATGTTATAATAAACCGAGGTTAAAACATAATGTGAACATCGATTGGGATGATACTACGTTGTATTGATCATTTTTTATAAATTCCAGTTTAAATGATGATGGAGAACACATGGAATGAATGAAAATAGAAATTGAATATGACCTTCATGATTGTCCATTGTGGTTTAAGAGGTTAAATAGATTTGGTATGAGACAATTTAATATTGGTTCTATTAAATACAATACTTTTTCACCTATATTGAAGTTATATAATTTGAAATCTGGTGGTGGATGGAGTAACACTAGGTTTAAAGAACAATATAGTCACATGAATGATATGCTATAAGATAAAAATGAACTAAATTACCAAACATATGATTCTAAATAAATTCAATGGTTAATAGTATTGATATCTAAAAAAATATATACCATTTTAAATGATTTGATATTTTTTGTAAGGACCATGAATCACTAATAATATTTCCTAATTGTGTCATGGATTAATACCAGAAAAATGAATCCATTCCATCAAAATATGTATAGTACATTCCAATGATTATATGGATAAAAAGATTATATGGATGTCAAGAAACATTAATACGATTGAAATGTATTTTATATACAAGAATTAAATATGGGAGCTACATTATCCAGTAGATTCTCCTCAGTGTATGAATTTTTTTTTGTATCCTAAATGTTGAAATGATCTGATAAAATTCCATCATTCATTATCTATATATGGAATAAATAATTTTCGTGTACATGGTAGTTCTTATAGTACATGAAACATTATGATGGAAAATTATAACATGCCTCCATGTTGATGCATGAAGAAAAAAGACATCATATTTTCCTGTATTATATCTTGACCATAAAAAACCATTAATGATATTGATGTCTATTGGGATGAATTGATTAAATATCTAAAATTGATGTGGGATACAGGTGTTACATTTTATTGTTATCATAAAAGTGAATAATTCTATTTAAGGGCCTTGTTGTATGAGATGATTAATGAATTGATTGTTATTATAGATTTATCAGGATATCACATTAATTTAATATTGGGGAGTTATATTTGTAAAGAATTCACCAAATTTTTTTATTTGAATCATTCCTTAATGTATGTGTTTTTAATACTTCAAAAATTATTTCCTTGATGACATAAATACTAATCATGGATTACAACATTTAATGGTAATATCAGATAAGTTAGAACATTACCTCTACTAATGGGTGATCAACTATTAGATAATGTAAAATATATTGACACTATATTTAGTGAATCATTTTAAAAAACCACATGAGATAAAATTGGGAGAAGGGATCTATTTTCCCTAAACAACTCTATTATAATATTTTGAACCTATATCATTTTCACGATGTCATGCATGTATAAAAAAATTTATTTGATAGTGTTATTTGAACATTTCTAAATGTTCATAGAAATTGAAAATGGAATCAAGGATAAGATCTATATTTTTGAAATACGAATAATGGTAGGGTTTTCATTAATGAAGGGTAAAGGGATTAATTTTCTTCCACCACATGATTATATTCTATAATGATAGAAAAAATGGAATATTTTTATTTTCATTAATAGTGGAGATATTTCAGATGGGTTTTCATAAATTATAAAAAATGTAGATTCAACATAAAATTTGATGTTATAGGGTCTAATGTCATATTAATGTCATGTTTTGATGTAATATTTGATGCCTGTTGATTTTAATTATGTTCTACCTAAAAATGAAAAACATACATTTTACAAACTCTTCTTAATTTTAACATCCATATGTAGTGTTTTTAGAGACCAAATGATGCTTCTCATCATGAATAAAGATGTTATAATCATATTATATTAATTAAGGATGTTCTTCCTATCTTCATTCATTGATATAATGTTATAGATTCTAGTTTAATTGGTAAGAGAGGTTCGCCTATGTGGATATATCCAATAATGAGTAATGTAAAACATTGAATAGTATAATAATATTTTGAAAGGGTATGTCATGAATTGTTGTTAGATAGAAGGTGGTATTGAAAAATTTTATATTGATGAATAAGCTATTGAATTGTATACCAATTACCTGTTAGTTGTTTATATCATCGGTCTTCAAAATTATCATAACAACGAACGTCAAATGGGTGAAGGGATTTTAAGAAGAGATTTTTTTCAAAATTTCATTTATTGTGAAGGAGAAATCAATCCTTTAAATTTTAAATAGTAGTGAAGATATTGACCTATAAGTTGATTCCCATAAATAAATTCCTAGAGATTTGAATCCATCAATGTATGAAGTAACGATATAAAATACACATAAGTAAAAACTTATTGAATAGATATGATATCAAATTTATAATTACTTATATGAAAATATGAATTCAATTTCCAAATTACTTCAATGGATACCAAAGGGACAAAATTCAAATTTAAAATCATATACTAGTTCTATAATAAATGGTTATAAATTTTATACAAATGTACATTAAGGTTGTAGTATGATGAAAAATAGTGGTCTTTTTCCTCTAGGAGAAGTGATGAAAATGTTTTGTTCTAAGGATATAAATCCAATTTAAAAATATATATCATATTTTGGAACTATTTAATAGATATATGAGCTAGATTATACAACACTTCAATTTTCGGTATTCTATTTCAGATGCATTAAAATAGTAGTAATATCAATTTTGAGGAATTGGGCTTTGTGAATGTGAATTTTAATGTATTAGTGGAAAATATGAGCCATTCAAAATTTCATTACAAGTAGTTCATGTATTTTTTTCCTTACATCTGAAAAATAACAGTTGGTTGATTATACAACTTGTAACTAAATCTAATATTGAATCAAGTTATAATTAAAATTATGATGACCCTATCACGTGGAGATCAAAATTTTTTCATTATCTTCCCAATGTATATAATGTATTGGACATTATTGAGGTACACAAATAGGTGATTTAAAATCATTATAAAAGATACGAATACTAAAAACATTTAAAAAATTAAGATATTACAATGTGCATGTAAAAGTGTTTTTAAATATTCTATGTTTCCCCTCATAATATTATTCCTTATCTAATGATTTAACAAAATCCAAATAAATTTTTTGAATACTCATGTAGATAAAGTCTTTTGGACATTAATTTTTTACCAATCTTATGGAACAATATAATATTATGAAAGAAACACTTTGACAATGTGCAAAGGAAATTTTATGATGTACTGCCTCTATTTGACCAAAAAAGTTATATAATTAATCATTTATAAATTTTTACTATTATTTGTAGATTTTGTATTTTTAAAAGATTTATGTATTTCCTTCATGCATTTTTTCACCAAAAATCCACGTACATCTTCTCCCTCAAAAACATTTCACCCATATAGTGATTCCATTTATCAATTTCCTTCATGTTCCCTCTACTACCTTTATATGAAGTGTAATGACATTGAATCTCCCCAATCACAAAGGCAATCTAAAATTTATTCATAGTAATATAATTTTCCATTTAATTATTGTATTGTTTAATTTTTATCGTTCATTTATTCCTTTTTATTATTACACACATAATAATTTTGTTCTTATATAGATGGATTCATTTGTTCGAGTTTGGCTGGCTTGTTTGAAGCTAGTCATGCTAATGAGTGATGGGACTATGAAGATACAACTAAGATAATGACAATAAGGAAATGGTTAAAAAATTTATACAACGAAATGAAAATGTTGAATTTGGGAAACTTATATATTTAATTTTTTCATCCTTTTATCTACAATTTGTATGTTAATTTCATTATCATTTATATATAATACATATTTAATTTTTTTAATAGATCTTTTGGGAAGTCATATTTTAACAGTTTTTTTGTTTTAGAATATATCTGTTAATTATTCATCCATTTCAAGACCAAAAAATCCATAGAATTCTTCTCCCTCAAAACCTATTTACCCTTGCAATGTTGTAATTAACCACATTCATTCAATTTCCCTTCACTACATTTTTAGGATGAGTAATGATTCTGTATCAACTCAATCATAGAGGTAACCTTGATGTTTTCATATTAAATTATGTATCTATATATATTTAATGTATTATTTCATGTTAATGTTTAATTTATTATTTCTTAGTATTAATCAGATAATATATATTTTCTTATATATGTGGATTATTTTATTGAGTTGTGGTGGTGATTTCAAAGAGACTCATACCCATGAGAGACTGGACTTTGAGACTGAAACTGAGATAATGATAACAGGAAAATGGCTAAAGAATGTATACACCCATTTGAAAAGGATATTTTCTATAACATGTTTTATTAATTTCTTCATAATTTTATCTATTATTTCTATGTTAATTAGCTTTTGATTATTATAAAATATTTTTTAAGTTATTTTCAATGATCTTTTTATAATTCATATTTTACTGTCCACTATCTAAAAAACCACAAAAGAGATAACATATTCCTCAGTTTGATTTTTATAAACATTAAATTGGATTTGTTTTTGGATCTTCCAACAGATAATATTGAGTAAATGTTTTTACCTGATTTTGTTTCAGCTAAGTACATCAACACAATAATAATTATTGGTAGTTCATTAAGGAAGGATAATAGAAAATGTGGTAAATTGGATGTTGGAATTTTTTTGAGACATTGTGATGTGTAAAAATCAACCACATCTCAATTAGACTCATGATGTGATCGGTATTAATCCATGTTCAACATTTTTTTAAAAATGACATTATTTTATGTAATACATGAAACTGACATACTAAAAACCAATAAAATAAATTTATAATGTATTTATTCATTAGTAAAATGACCCATACATCATTTACAATATGAATGCATCATTCTCACCTCAATCCAATACACAATTTTCCTTGTATGACTCGAAGAGTTTGTTATCAGTTAAAAATTGAAATCTTCATTCAAAATGTATCACTCAATGAATTCTTGAAAAATACTATTATATTGTGTTGATAATTTATAATAACGATTCATATGTAATTTCTAACATGTAGGAATAATCCTCACATCAAATCGATGCATGATGTGACTAGTATATATCTATGTGTGCCTTTTTTATTTAAAATAGACATCAATTTTATTAAAAATGGTAACCAGTATACTCAAAATTGGGAAAACACATTTTTAATGTTTTGATACCTTATTAAAATTATCCATAAGAACTTTTTTATATTTATGGGTTATTATAACCTTAATCAAAGAAATGTTGTGCCAAGTATGACTAGAATTATTCGTAATCTGTTTAAAATTGACATTTGATTTAAAAAAGTTTCCATCATATTACACTGAGAAAAGATGCTTGGATTGTCTTGAAAATATTTGAAAAATATTAAGAATCCATTTTTGTGGTATAGAAATTAGTATCATGTTAATTAAACACACTATGTTATCGGTATGACTCAAGCGACTTGTTTCTAGTTTAAAATAACATTTTATTAAAAAGGCCGAATGACATACTAAAAACCAAGAAAAATATTCTTTGTTGGGATACATTATAAAATTGATACATAAGTCATTTAGGACATGTAGTGATCACCCAAACCCATATATTATGCATAATAAGTCATGTATGACTCCATATACATCTTTTTATTTAAATTTAACATTATTTTTGGTACAAAAATGAAAATGACATACTCAAAATTGAGAAAAAATGAGTATTGTTTTGATACTTTAGTAAAATGTTCCGTATAATATTTTTGATGCATAGTAATTAGATTAATATAAATCCCCTATATAATGTTCCAGGTATGACTGAAAGTTCCTATTTTTAGTTTAAAATTGTTATTTCTGTTATGAAAGTGTCTCCCACTGAGAATCCAAAATACATGCTTGAATTTTCATTTTTTGCGATATATAGGAATCAATATCATGTTAATCTAAAAATCTATGTGATTGGCATGACTCAAAGTTCATATTTCTAGTTTAAAATAAAATTCTACTAAAAAATATAACTAAAATACACAAAATTGAGAAAAATCAGCTGGATTATTTTGATACATTAAAAAAATGTTCCATTCCTCATTTTGGACATTTAGGAATTAGCCTCACCTCAATGCAATACACGTTGTTACTATTATGAATACAAATGGGTCATTTTAATAAAAATAAATATTATTTTTATTAAAAAAGATAACTGACACTCTCAAATTGAGAAAATAAATTTACATTGTTTGGATAATTTAGGAAAATTATCTATAAATCATTTTTTGATTTGATGGAACAACCCCTCAATATGATACATGATGTGCCTATAATAAAACAATTTGTCCATTATCATTTTAAAATTTACATTATAGATCAAAACACATCACTCAATGACAATGAAGAAAATATCATAGATTGTATCGATTATTTTTGAAAAGAACTCATAATTCATTTTTGAAATGTAAGAATCATTCCCATGTCAAACTGACAAATGATGTGTCTGGTATAACTCAATGTACATGTTTCATGTTTAAAATTAAAATTTAGGAAAAAATGAAAGTGATGTACTGAAAATATATAAATCGTATTTATCTTCTCTGGAAACATTTTGAAAACAATCCATATGTCATTTGGGTCATTCAAAAATCATCCAACCTCAATTAGACACTTGGATTGATTGGAATGACTCCAAGGGAATCTTTTTATCTAAAATATACATTAATTTTTGTAAAAAGAAAACTTACATCCTTAAAAATGGACAAATGATTCATATTTATTTGAAACTTTAAAAAAATTATCCATATTCAATTACTGATGTTTAACAGTCACCCTCACACCAATCCAACAAATGATGTGCTCAATATGAATCATATTGCTCATTATCATTTTAAAATTAGCATTTCAGTTCAGAATGTGACCCTAACTAAAATCCTTGATACATGCTCATATTTTTATTATAATTTTTTTATGATGTTTCATATGTCATTTTTGATGTCTAAGAATCAGTCTAATGTCAAACTGACATATGATGTGATAGGTATGACTCAAAGTGTGTGTTTCTAGTTTAAAATAAAATATTTGTAGAAAATACATGTGAATAAACAAATTTGATCAAATTTATTCATATTGTTTTTATAAATTAGTCAAATTATACATATTTCATTTGAGACATCTATGAATTAGCTTCACCTCAATACAATGCACGATGTGACTGGTATGACTCAATGTGCGTCTTTTTATTTAAAATTGACATTGATTTTAGTAAAAAGTATAGTTGTCATACTGAAAACATAAAAAAATAATTTAAATGTGTTTAATAATTTAGTAAATCAATCCAAAAGTAATTTTTGATGCGTAGGAATCAACAACACATCAATCTGATACTTGATGTTCACAGTATGAAACAATGTCTCTTTTATCTACTCAAAATTGATAGTTTAGTTCAAAAACTATCTGTTACTGAAAACAAGGAAAACATGGATGACTTGACTTAATAATTTATGAAAATATTTCATAATTCATTTTTTAATTTTAGTCATCCCTATCACATCAAAACCAAAGACAATGTAACAAGTATGACTCCAAGTGTGTGTTTCAAGTTTAAAATGACATTTCAGTAAAAAAGATAGGTTACATACTCAAAACCATGAAAACACATTCATATTTTTGGTGCCTTATGATAATTATCCATAAGTCAGTTGGGATGTTTATAAATCATATGTTGATTAATATTATGCATGGTCTGAGTAGTTTGATTCTTAGTGTTTTTATATAAAAAAAGTAACATTATTTTTAGTAAAAAAGAAAATGACATATTCAAAAGTGACAAAACACATTCATATTGTTTTTATATAGTATTAAAATGATCCATATTTCATATATAATTTTTAATAATCATACACACCTCAATCCAATACTCAGTGTTCCCTATATGACTAAAATTTTCTGTTATCAGTTTAAAATTTACAAATTTGCTCAAAAAGTGTTAGTCACAGAAAACTGAAAAAACATGCCTGAATTGTCTCGATAATTTATGATGGGATAAATAAGTATTTTTAGTAATTATTCACGTGTCAAAACATAACATTATGTTATGGGTATGACTCATAGTTCAAATTTCCCATTTAAATTTACATTTTAGATAAAATGTTAAGTGGCATACTCAACACTGAGAAAACACTTTTGGATTGTTTTGATACTTTAGAAAAATGATCCATAAGTCACTTGGGACATCTATGAATTGGATAAAAAATATTCATATACATGATGTGACTAATAAAACTAAAACTTTGACATTTATATATATAAGTTTAATTTTAGTTTGAAATTGGATTCACATCATGAAAAATTTGAAAAAAGCCTAGATTGTTTCCCAATTTTTATTATATATATCTTAATCAACTTCCTTATCATATTATCATTGAATAATTTTTTTCATTTTCATATATATATTTATTTATTATAAACTATAAAGGGTGTGTCATGCATGAATCAATCGTAACTGAATATGACATATATGGTTCCTTTTTTTATTCAAAAATTCGTTTAAAATTATCGCTTTCTGTTAATTTATTTAATTTTATCATTACTAAAATATAATTTTTTTTCTTATATAGGTGAATTATTTTTCTTTATTAGGGGTGGTTTTTTCTGAAATAACATGAGTTGGGGTTAGGTTCAAAATACAATGTAACACTAGTCTTTTGAATATAAGTAACAATTTTTTCTTTTGTAAATGTATAAACTAATGATTTAAATTTCAATAATATAGCTTTTTCTTTTACTTTTAGAAATATTATTTCATTTAAATTCTGTATTATTACATGATTTTTTGAATTCAAGGGGTACTTCTTGTACGATAGTGTGATGTTACATCACAATATACGAGTGATGTAGTGTTATGTAACAATATAATAGTGTACACCCCTATTTTATCCTCTTTAACAATAACTACTAATGGACCCATTTATTGGTTATTTCATGAGACCTAATAAATGAAGTCTGTAGTAGCCCATATAGAATAAATGATAAATTTCCCCTTTATCAGATATAAATAAAAGTGATGATTTATGATGTCTTTAATCAGTACTTTTTTTATTCTAATAAAGGCACATGGCTTTTAATCTCACTCTAGTAGTTAGAGCTTATCTAGAACTCAAAAATGAAATTTTTATAGTTGTTAAAGTAATATTTCTTATTAGTACATTCTATAAAGTTGGTGGCCATGAGAAACCAATAGAACCACTAATATTTAAAGTTTTTTCACTAAACATTGATCAGGATATGGGTATTGATTCCCAGTTTTGATAGGGTTTACAAATATTTATGTAGACCATTCACAAATCCCCCAATTATTTTTCATCTAATAGAGAGTCTGTGGGTGTTTTTAAGCAGCTATATTTTCCAAGCTTTTGGGGATGCTGGTCGACTAGATGCTGAGTTATGGACTGATACAAAATTATCATTTTTAAAGAATCTTGAGATACCACCTTATAAGAGAGTAAATATCAAGATGTATATGATTCAGGGAGGTTATAAGTGTTGGTTGAATGTTATAAATCAATATGACATGCTTCATGATATAGTTTGAAGGGACTTCCAATCCAACTTTTAAGATGATTCAATTCTGAGACCCTTAGAAATGAATGGGCTAGTAAGTTAAGCATCTGGAACAGGGTGTTATGACATTTATGGGTTATTCATCTCTCTTTATAGATCTTTAGTGATTTTTACATATCAGTCTCTCTTATCAGACATCTAGGTTGAGTCGCATCTACGAATGTCACATGAATTTCATATGGTCACTGGTGAATGTGTCTTGGATGACTATGATATTAGATATAGTGTACCAGGTTAAAAATACAGAATTGAATTTGTGGGAATCTTTGGATCTAGAGTAGGATAATGCTTCTTCATAACCCAGGTGTTCAGTGATAGGAGGAACGAAGCATTGTTTTGAGTTTTCTCATGAGTGGAATGGAATCTAGATACCGAATTCTAGTAGTTATATCTTATATAACCAGCATGTTTGTCATAGAAGCATGAGGATTTTTTGTGATATATAACTTTTTCAATGATGATCTTTTGGAATGATGTCCCATTTATAGAATTTTTATAGGAGCTTTCTTCTAGTATCTAGTGAATGGGAATCAACACTGACTAGAGGTTAAGGAGTGTGTCCCATAGCTCAACATCATGCTGGATGGTGGACTACATCGTATCGCTAAGGCCGAGGTGAAAGTATTTTCAAAGGGATAAAAACAATAGTTTCATCTCAACCAAAAATTGGATCCACTTAGGGTAGTAATGATTTTTCATAGTTCCACTCTTCATGATAGATATATTCTATACATCCAATACAAGAGGAGTGGAGAATTGTTCCATCTGTAGTGAGAGATATGATCTTTGATTCCTGTACACTAGTATTTGATGTTTTTTAGAGATACATCTCATAACGTAATATAATTATATATTGTGGATTGCCTCAGGTTTATTTTTAGTTTTTTGATAGCATCATTATACATGATACACTACTCTAGATTAGATTCTAGTGTATACACCAGTTTAGGGAGTGACCCTATAGATATGTCGGTATTTATTCTATGGTATCTCAATGTCATTGATATTATTGAGTTTTTTTTCATTCATTGGATAAACCATCCTATTCCTTATCAATCCCATGTCAATTTATATCCTCAGTTGGTGACCATCACATCACCTAAGGGAGGGATCATTATTCACATTGTTGAATGGTATGTATAGGTAGGTAGAGCTAGAACAAAGAATCTAGGCATACGAAAGATACAAAAATGGATTTCTATTTTATATCTAGATTATTTGGGAGTATGGTATACTAAATTCCCTTATGTATAATATTCTAACACGGATGTCTACCAAGGTGAAATTTTTGGTTTACCTTCTGAGAGATAATGGAGGAGGTATCTATCAATCTAGTTCTAAGAGATTCACTAGAATCCATTACACCATAAAGAATAGATATAATGGAGTAGCACGAAATAGAGATGTTACGTTTTGATATGAAAGCTAAAGGGTTTATATTACCTAGTACATGATTTTGGGGTCCATGATCCCTTTTTCAAAAATGAATGATAGAATACATCAGGTATATGGGGATTAATAGAAATTGAACTAGTTTATAGTTAAAAAAATCTATCCATTATTGAGGATGGATGATCCTTTAGACCGCATTAGAAGATTTCTTATTTTCTAAATGATTGATATGATATCGAGTTATCATCACGTGTGTGTTAAGAATGTAGAAAATCTATTAACAACAATTCTTAGTTGGTAAGAAATATATGTGTATCTTGTAATGTGTTCAGTCTCACGATTGTTACAGTAATATTTTTGTTACTGAAGAAGTACAATTTCAATCCATATATAGATTCATTTTTGGTATTATCCATGTAAAATACCATGGTTTATTATTGTAATATACATGACCATGACAATCATTATGAGATCATTTTGGATAAACCAAGAGAAAATAATTTTTATGTTATGTTCATAGAGTGCCACTTTTATATGGATAAGTTCAAATTTCTGGTTCAAATTATCATAAAGATATGAGTAATAGTTGACTTAAAAATTTGAGAGTTGTATTTCCTAGGACTATCGTATGAATGAATTTTACTTCTGGATTTTCTTATGTATAGTTGGATATAACAAGAAATTCATACATAATATATCAAATGTAGATGAACCTTTTATGGTAATGACTGAAATGGGTCTGATTTTTTATAGTAATCCACATCTGGGTCATCCATTAAAGAGATTACAGGGAGGGAGACTTTAGTGTGGGTCCTGATTTCTCGTGATCTGATAATAAGTTTTATAGTATATTAGGATGCATCGAGTATTTGTCTATGATTAATTATGATACATCGGGAGTGATTCATTGTGTAAGAGTATCATACTTTAACACCACATGAAAGGAACTACAAGACACACAATCTTGTGTTATCCTATATTGTACATTCCCTTCAATATTGGAGGAATTATTTATATGGAGATATTTTTTTGGTGTACATGCAATATAAAATCCACAAGTACATAATTATAAAGCATTAATTGAATATTAGGAAACGAAGTTGTTTTACGTACCTACAAATTTTTACAATAAGTTTTCCTATATGACTGGGAAGGGAAATGCAGTTTCTGATGAACAGAGCATGATGAATTAGCAACTGGCAGTTCAGGATGCCAGTAATTAGTGGAATTCTATTGAAACTCATTCAGAAATGATCTTGTAGGTATAGGATATACAAGGATATACATTTATCACATCTAATGTAATTACTTATAACTTATGGATAACATGAGGATGATAAATTTATCATATTTAGAGGGACTAGTACTACGAGACAATATGGTTGGTGAGAGCCCACCTCCAAGTTCTCCATTTTCATGGATGAATTTATGTTCCTACCTGGTCACATTTGAGTTCTCTAAGACATAAATTAAAAAATCATGTGAGAGTTTCATGCCTTAGATGCGAATGTATATCCTGGAATGATCATGATGAATTGAGATTTAAGCCACTAGTATTGGTGTATGGGTGTAAAATTTGAGGTTGTTAGTTTTGACATGAGGTGTTCCACCTATCAGATATTGAAGGAAAATACCAGCGACTATCTCGGATTTTATAACACATTCTCATTACTATGTGTAAATTGGTATATTTTTTAATGGATTTCATGAATTAGTTTTTGAGTTCGCCTTAAGGAAGGGATACTATGTGGGTTGTTATTGAGAGGATCATGAAGGTCACCCATTTCCATCCAACTAGGAATACATTCTAAGTATATGTGCTTCAAAGACTCTATATCTATGATATTATTCACCTTCTAGGGGTTTATCATAATGTAATATTGGATAATGATGATAGTATTACATATCTGATTTGGATTTTATTATAGAGAGCATTGGGTACATGGGTTTTGTCTGAGAACAACTTACCAAGCTAATATTGATGGCTTTTCATAGGGTTGTATACCTGTTCTGGAGAAAATTATTAGATATATATTCCATGATTTTGGGTGTTCTAGGGAGAGTCATATACGCCTAGTTAAATTCTCCTACCAAAATAGTTATCACGTGGAGATAAGTATGGATCTTAATTATGCATTATAATATAGATAATGTAGATCAACTATTTTCTAGTCTGATATGAGAGTGGAATCACTACATGAACCACACTCCTTCAATACACTTCAAATTAAGTAAAAAGGATTGGTAAGAGGACTATTGTAAGATAGACTATAAAAAAATCCTATAATGATAATAATTGATGACCTTTGGAGTTAGAGTGTAAGGATCATTTATTCTTACATATATCACCCATAAGGGAGAATATATGTATTTTGAGTTAGGGTAAGCTTTCTTCGCGATATATTTAGTCGTTGGTGATTCAAGAGTGAGTCCGTCTGGTAACCTTAAAATTGTAGTAACCATAATGGTTTAGATCCATGCATGATGTCTTCCATGTATCTCATCAGCACCATTATCTTCTAGACCCCTCTCATACTCTGCATGAAGACAAGGTTGAGTTGTAGGAAGATCTTCCCTTCAAGGAGCATCCTATACATATTTTTGATTTTAGAATGAAGGCCCTATCAGGCTTCTTAGATCCACTATTTTGGGTTTTATGGAAACATTTCCATGTACAAGTTGTCACATAGAAGGCAAAAGGAATTTTATGTGATCACTATCTATAATTATTCTCTTATAATGCATGAACACCTATGGAAGGGATATTTGGGGATGAATTGATTTAAAGGTGTAAGGCTGTAATATCCTATGTTTTTTAAGGTGATGAACTTTCTATTATTTTATTAAATCATTTGGTTTGAACTAATATGAGTTTCTAATGAGGTCACATAATTTTCAGGGGTGTGAGGGGCTTGTTCGTTTCCTAAAGGATTATTTTTTGGAAAATGAAGTAGGGTTTCATGGTTTATAGCTATCATGAATCCCATTCCACATAGTTTCTACTAAAAAATAGGGCATTTAAAGGGATGATCGAGAACATGTTATATTATTAAACCATTTATCCATGGATACATGAACATCTATGCCACATATAATTTTTAGCATAGGAAAATCTCATTGTTTACGCTTAGGTTCCATAACCATGGTAGTGAATTGTCTGAGGGTCCTCCCTAAAATAGAGAAGGACTACCAATTGGTGCATGATATGGAAAATCATGTGGCCAACCCATGTGACCATGTATTTTTGGGTAAAATTAACATTTCATCACTAAATATATAATATCCTAAAACCAATCCTTCCATACTTTTTGAGTGGATAGAGGGAGGTCTTCCTCTTACATTTGAAGCCTTTTTTAAGTCAAAATCTTGTATTTGATCTGATTCAATCTTACAATGCCCGAATAAGGATTTTTTCCTCTTGTTATTTCCATGGAAGTGAGTTCTTTATTCATCTTTCACATGTGTTTGGTTATCTGCGTACCAATGGAGTTATTTTGTTTCAAGATAATATGCCCTATTTTTATGGTTTTTGATCATTCTTCAATTCTCTTCAATTTTGGGTATATTTTTGATTTGATACCAAATTAGTGTTGAATCATGGGTATATGGTAGGTGGAATATAGATTTTAATAAAATTTATACTTATTTTACTTCTTTTTTCAACTTTTCGACACAATGAACACTCTTTTAATTTCTTCAAATATTTACTAAATTTATAGAATAATTATTAGAATCATGTTGGGTTTCCCACATTGTACTATGTAATGGTTGGATGTTATCAACATCAAACTAGATCACTTTTTAGTTGTATTTATGTACCATCCAAATTATTTACCACTAGTTGGGTTGGTGCCTGATTTCACAATCATAGTGGGAAATGTAATTAAATAAATGAGATATCAAGAGTGGGTTTGAAAATATTTTCCCTTATGGATACAAGATATTAAAATGATTAAATTGATTAAATGGTTTGTGTGAAATGAGTTGGATGAACTCAGGTAATATTATTTATTATTTATATATTTATGATAATATTGAATGTCTTGGACATTTATACTCCAAAAATTAAGAACTATGTTGAATTCCATGGACATTTATAATCCCTATATTTAGATTATATTAGAGTCCATGGACATTTCAACTCCTAGGATCTAGATTAAATGGTATTTCATAGACATTACCACTCGTTAGATATGGTCATTGGTTATGACACTTGATTATATGGAATTGGCCATCATGGATACATTGGTCGTTTATACCTTGGATGAGACCCATGCAGGACTGACATGATGTTAATACATTGGTCTGTTAAGACATTTATCCATCCCATTAGATTTTAAATTTGATTACACAGAATAGACCATAGTGGTTTTATATCTTGATTTACAAATATCTGTGGTAATTGGTATTTGATTACAATTTTTATAATGAAAATCATCACACCCACTTTTTCACACATTACATTTAGTCCATGTTTACGATTGACAGTTTATAGTCGGCCTTTTAGGATGGAATGTTTTATTATTTCTTTTTTATTCATGTTACATTTATATATTTACCCACACTACTTCTGCTTATATACACAACCATGAAACATTATAGCCAACATTTGTGGTGAGATAGCATGTGTTATCTCACGACATATGCATGATACTATTTATAACCTTAATAGACATCGTGGATGCACGTTGGTACCCAAAAAAAAACATACTTTTCCATGCATGGTTGATTCTGCTTAGAATTAGGGGAGCATATAAATGATCATTTATCATGATTCTAACTGTAGATAGTTCATTTTTAACATTTTTTAGTTTTTATAAAAGAATTATACTGGGTTCCTATTTCCATGTATTTCCTCCCATTTATGTATATAAATGTGACATTATTCATTTTTATATCATATTAAGATTGAGCTTAATTTGTTATAACTGATAAAATTATGATTTTTATCTATTGTTCATTTAATTTTCATGATTCCTATAGTTATTTATGTGATTTAACCACTCAAATATTGTCTAATTATGAGGGTATTGTCTCTTAAATTTACCACCTTATACCCTTGCCACTACTCTATACCCTCTAGAATATGAAGAAGTGGCCTTGAGTCCGTGTGACTCACATGATCATTTCATCATTTATTGGATCCCATATTAGGGTGTCACATATATCATTATTACTTACATATTGGATAATAATCATAGTTATACATGGATTAAACATCATAATTACGCATTAAATAATCATCATAGACATACTTTCAATAACCATCTATGGGTATTCCCAAAATCACATAGGATAAACCCTATCGATTATCCTCATCCCTTTACCCAGTGAATTGGAGATCTATATCAAGCCCATCTAGACTCAGTTTATTAGAAAACAAACCATTTTTATACCAAATTACTATAAACCATAATATGAATATAATTAAAAAAAATTATGTCATAAAAAAATTATTTCCACCCACAAGAATGAATTTTAAAATATTTATATATCCCTTTTCATTAAAACAAAATTTAAAAAAATCCTTATATTAAAAGTTATGAGGGTTTTCTTTGATGAATAGAAAGAAATATTATAAATGAATCCAAACATCAAATAACTATTATAGTAGTGAGAAAAGTCGTTGTCATTATATCTGTCAAAATAGAACATTCCTTTTGTATATTTGAAAAAAATGATAAAAAATCATTAAAATGATTCATTTTAAATTTTTTAAAATGAAATTAAAATTAATCATAAATTACCCTTTATAAATAAATTTTAATACAATTATAAGTTCATAAAACTATTTTTTAAATATGGATATGGATGAAAAAAGTGAGTTTTAAGGAAAAAACTGAAAGTGTATTTTTTAAAGAAAGTCCATTACCTTGATTCCTAATCATAAAAAACATTCATTATGTTCCTAAATAACAAAAATATATTAATTATTTAATTTTATAAGAAAAAATTCCATGTTTCCAATTTGTTATTTTATCTCTTACCATGATGTTATTAATTTTACATTTAATTAAATTCATGTTGGATGTTTTGATGATGTTTGTTTTATAAGTCCAAAATATATTTGGTAGGTTCTCTACGGTAAAAGCCTTCATTATTTTGTAATAATAATAATAATAATAATGGTATAAATTTTAATTTTACACATCAATTATAATTTTAAATCCAACCATTAAATGTGGTAGTGAAATATGATATATGTTACAATAATTGATACTATAGGGCATATGTGTGCCTAAGTAATGTTTAAAATTTTCAATGGTCATTATGGAAAGATAGTTAGTATTATTTTATATTTAAATTATAACATACCATACTTTTCATATAGATTTTAATTCAATATTAATGAAAATTTATTACATAACATAACAAAAACAACGCCAGGACTGTATAGGTTTAATGTCTTTAGAAACTGGGAAACATAAACAATTGGTTCATAAAAATCTACATTGTCTCCCACTTATTTCATAATAATTATAATCCATTTTTAAATATAATACTTAATTACCTTCTTTAGGACCTAGGGAAAATAAACATATGAAAGGGTGAGCTCAAATTCTCCGTAAGGGTAAACATTGGAAATATCAATCATATCATAATCATAAGAACAAAACATTTGAAAATCTTATCCTGCATATAAAAGATCATTATATCAAGTCATAGGGTAAATAATAAAAGTAAAATGTAATCCCCATAGTAATAACATAATACATGTCATTTTATGTCATACAAACTTAATCATATAAAATCATTTCATATTAGTTGAGGTTCAATTCCATGAAAATCATAGCAGACAAAGTTCATTACTGAACTGAGTTCACTCCTCTTTCCAGCCCTATATTTCTGAAACAGATATAATTTCCAGTCCATTAATGTATATATCATGAGATATAAACCATTACCCAATTCATTATATGGATATATATGTTGCGCTCATTTCTTAATGAAACCATTCTTACTTTTGTCCCCAAAAACATAAAAATATTAACAATAGCATAACCCCTGAAATAAAATGGGTTTCTAATATATAATTAAATCATAATTGATATAAAACAAATGGATTAACTAACTAAAATTTCATCATAAACATAATAAATTCATAATAATAGTAGGGATCAAAATATAACCCTATTTAGAGAGTTTCATCTTAGATGGAAAATAATTTTGATAAAACACTAAAAATTAATTCTGAAGGAAAATATCTATCCTTGTTCAAAAATGTTTTACTTCCTCAAAATGACACAAAATTTTAGAAGAAACAATTTTATGTGAAAATAATCTATTAATATTCCAGTATAGGCTTCAATGTAATAAGACATTATGAAAGTATAAAAATCAGTCATGTAGTACAAGTTAAAAATCATTCTTCTTGTACATTTGTTAGAAAAGTCAAAAAGTACCTCATACTGAAAATGATAAAAGATTCCACTCAAACCATTTATTAAAACTTCACCAATTTGTAAAATTGACTATTAATAATTATTGAAAGATATAATGAATATTTTTAAATACATATTTAGGAAACATGGATGTGGATGATAAATATAGCCCAGTAAATACTTTCAAATAAACAATCTAGGAGAAAAAACATGATTTGAAAAGTAATCCCATACCTTATGTCTGATATGATTCATATGTATACGAAAATAATATATAATTATTTAAATAATGTTAATTATTTATTATAGAATCATAATTATTTTTATTATTACATTTATGATCATATTTTTATCCGTTTGTTCATAACATTTCATTATTACTAGTTATTCAGGTAATAAATACTTTATGTTATTATGCATGTTTTGTGAGGTAATTTATTATTTAGTTTATAGTTATATCATTTATATCATTATATTAATATAATATATATCATATTGATTCATTAAATTTATTTATATAATCTTTCTTTAATGAAGATTGTGTAGAATGAATCACATCGCACCATGGAGATGGTAAGCCATACGTACACACAAGCGACGATATTTCTCCCATTATTTTTGAATGGTAATGAAGTGGATGGTGTATAGTATCTCAGATTCAATATAATTTTATATTAATCATATATATATTTATCAATTCCATCATAATATCCATCCATGTATGGTGGTGGTGAAAAAAAGATTACACCACATCATGGTGATGGTAAGCCGTACGTACACACGCATGAAGATTTCATTTTTCATACGATGGGTAGAAGGTGGAATATTATTGTTTCATAATAATAATAATCGATATGTATATAAGTCCTAATTTAGTTATTACTTTATAATGAAACAACTCATGAGGTGGAATTAGAAGAAGAATGAAGTTTGAAATAATCTGCAAATTATATTACCAGTTATTCGATGTGCCTCCTCTAAATATCCACTTAGAGAAGTAGAGATGGATTTAGAGAACAAAGGGAACTATAGAATTATTATATTGATGTTTATAAGGTAAAAGGGTATGAAATTGTTGACACATAATGCTCAATATTATCTGATGTGTTGAGGAAATAAGTGCCCTTTCATAATTGAGGTGAGCGGCACTTCTAGAAACTTCAAAAATATTAATTTATAATAAAATCAAACCCCACTTAAAAACCAACAAAATTTTCTATTTCTGTAAATGATATGATATAGGGATTTAGTATTATTGACCAATAAATTTTACACAAGTGATTATGTCAATTTAATCAATATAATTTTAATTAACACTTACTTAGTCTATTTAATTTTTAACTAGGGTAACATATATTTGAAAATAAAAAGGGTGAAACATTTAGTTATTTGAATAAAATTAGACCCTAAATGAATACTTTAGAAAATTTTAGACCATATAATAATTATTTTGTATATTAAAAAATGTCTTATGAATATTCAACTAATTTAAGAAAACCGTATTTTGACAAAATTTCAACAGAGTCAATGTTGAGAATATATATTTCCTATATTTTTTAAAAAAATATATAAAATGACGTTTTCCTCAATAAAAATATTTAATTAAATATGTAAAGGGGTCTAGGTGATCTAGAACATTTATTTGGCATAAAAATTATAACAAAATATTTATTAAGAAAACTAATAACACTTATTTGATCTCTTCATTAATAAAATAATCACCACCTAAAAATTTTGTAATTATTTAATATACTAATTTTTTTATAAAAATTAAAAATAAAATAATATTATGATGATAAATACATTATATTTTTTTTGTAATACTTGTTTTTTATTCCTTATTCTGAAATCCCAAACATTAAAAATGCTATAGTTTTTTAAAACATGAATGTAACAAATTTATCTTCACTTTAAATAAAATAATATAAGTGTCATAATCTCTTTAATAAGACTTAAAATTCTTAATAATTCAACCATTATATGATCTTCATAAATATATACTCTCCTAATAATGTTTTTTAATGTTTTGGGCCTTTTGATGATTATAAATTTTTTAATTTTTTTTTATTGTTTCTCATCAATTAGTTAATTTTTTCATCATCCAAGTACAACTCTTTAAGGTAATTATATATTTCCTAAAAATTATAAATAAATTTTTTTAATAAAGAAAAAAATTTAGATTCTAAATGAGTATTTATAATGGAATTTATCTTTGTTATTAACCAATATTAAAAAAAATTAATTATTAAATTTTGAGTGAGACATATTTTACATTTCATTAAATAAAATAAATTAAATGTCCAAATCCTATCCAAGTGGGGTCTAATGGATAAAATCTCAACCCAAGTTTGTTTATGGAAAAATTATAACCATAAAATTATATTATGACAAGTATTATAGTAATTTTATTATATTATTTTTACCCTAAATTAATTGATTTACCATTTTTCTGTATCAATAAAATCTACCGAAGTTACTATTCATATTACCCAAAAATAAAACAAAGATATTTAAATAATTTTAAACTACTGATTCTAAATATATAATCCATTTTTCAAAATTAAAAGGACAAAATTTTCTGAAATTATTTTTAAATTAATCCTGTTGTTTAAATGAAAAAACTTGTTTTTGAAGATAAAATATTACAACATATTAAAATGTTTTAACATCTCAATTTAATGTAAAATTTATTATAATGACCTAAATTATATTAAGTGGTAAAAATATATTCTATTTATATTTTAAACTATTTAATAATTTAATTTAACCACATAAATTATTTCAATAAAAAATGTTTTTTTTTCAAAATATATTTAGGGTATTTTTACTATTCATAAAAACATGAATGTTATCAGAAAAATAAAAGAAATTAATCTAATGTAAATAATTATATTCCTCTTAAAAATAAAATTTTTATGTATTCATATAATAATTATTAATTTGTCAACATTGTAATTTAAAATGGGTTCCCCATTCAAAGGTGTAAAATTACCCTTTAAAAATGGGTTTTTGTACATAAAATATGGTTTTATTCATACCCAAAAACTAAAATAACCATTTAATGAATATCAGAAATATTTTATTAATTATATTACACATATATATATCATCAATTTCATTACTAAAAAAAATCTAATTGAATTATGTTTTTCATAAATAATTGATAGCTAATGAATTCACAATGCATTTTTATAAGTTATTTGTAATTATTCAGACTAACCTAATAACTCAAAGATAATAGTAATTTTATAATAATTGTGTCTCATGGTTCATTTATATCTTTCATGTAGATTAATCAAATTGGGTTTTCCTCCAATAAACTCTAACAATGTGAGTGGTCTTGTTTCATAGAACTTTTTTGGTACGATCCAGAATCTCTATCAGTTGTTCTTCATGCAAAAGATCTTTCTCCAATGGTATGACCTATGAGCATAGTACATGAGAAGGATTAGGTATGTAATTTCTCAAGAGAGATACATGAAACACATCAAGAAACTGAGAGAGATTCAATGTAAGTTCCAATCAATAATCAATCTTCCCTATATAATCCATAATTTCAAAAGGACTGATATACCAAGAATTCAACTATCCCTTCTTTCCATATCTCATTACTCTATTCCATGGAGATATTTTTGGAAACACCTTATCACCTAATTCAAACACTAGGTCTATTCTCCGATTCTCAGCATAAATTTTTTGTCGACTCTGGCTACTATTATGCGTTTTTGAATTTATTTCACCTTTTATACCATTATATCAACATGATCTAGTCCTAACAGTTTTCTTTTCCCAACTTTAACCCAGAAAGTTAGAGGTATTCAATTCTATCTATAGAGTGCATCATAAGAAGGCATCTAAATACTAGAGTGAAAGATATTGTTGTAATAAAATTCCACAAAAGATAT
Organism: Viscum album; assembly: GCA_963277665.1. Lineage (NCBI taxonomy): Eukaryota > Viridiplantae > Streptophyta > Magnoliopsida > Santalales > Viscaceae > Viscum > Viscum album. Next base: position 1,607,305,822 of record OY728161.1, read on the forward strand.
ATTTTGATCTCATCCACCTTTGAAATCCATAGAGAAAGCTCTCTACATTTCTTCCAAAGTTTGAATTTTCCTCTCAGATAGACTGTCTATGTCAGGATAATAAGAAGTGCTGAAACATTACTCTATATCCAGTGCCTACTGAAGACATAACCAAAACATCCAGGTTAACCTAAAATTTTGAGAAAATATAATGCAAAGTTATAATATATGAAATCATACCTCTTCCATTTCATATATCATAGCAAGTTGACAAATAGAAAAATCCTATCTAATAGCAATGAAATGTGTCGACTTTGTAATGATATTATCTATAAACCAGATAACATTATTTTCTTTGGATGTTTGGATGTCCGATGACAAATTCCATAGTGGTGTTTTCCCATTTCCATTCATTTATAGGTAATGGTTGTAACATACCCTTAGACTTATGTTTCTCAGCATTAACTTGTTGAAAATCCAAGCATCAAGAGACATGTTCACCATCATCTCTTTTCATGCCATCTCACCAAAAATACTATTTCTAGTCAGTGTATGTATTTGTACATCTAGGGTGAATAGATAATGATGAAATATGAGCCTCTTCAAATAGACCCTTCTTTAATTATGGTATGGGAGGAATACAAACCATATTCATAAACCTTATTATTTTATCAAAATCTAGGTTGAATTCAGGAACATTTATGAACTTCTTTTCTAGATATAAATCTTTCTTTTTCACCTCCTAAATCTTCACTTGTAAAGAAATTTGATCATTAATTTGATAAAGATACTATTTCTCCCCTTCCATTGAAATTTCATGATATATCTTTTGATAATACATAAATATTGGACCTTTTATGATCCTCCTCATAGATAGGTTATCATGGTCTTGTCAAATCAAAGAATATTCTAACTTGTTCTATTTCCCTGGGAGGTAATGTACTAAGAAGTCACAATCCTTAATCAACTAAAACCATATTATTTGGTGCATATTCAATACCATTTTTGTGAAAATATACTTTAAAATTTTATGATCATTATAAATATCACACCTTTCACCATAAAGATAATGCCTTCATACCATTAATGAAAATATTACAAAAGCTAACTCCAAACCAGGATTTGGGTAATTTTGATAATGTATTTTCAACTATTGTGAGGCATAATCTATCACTATATCATTTTTCATGAGAACACATCCTAGCCACTTCTGGTAAGCGTCACTATTGATCAAAAACCAATATCCACTACAAGGCAGTGTGAGCAGAGATCTACTGGATAACTTTTCATAGCTCTTTGAAATTCTCTTAACATTCCTCCTCCTAAATGAACATAACTCCATTTCAAGTCAACATGATGAGTTGATTATATAATCATGAAAAATATTTCACAAAAAATATATAATATCTAGACAAACCAAGAAAATATAAGATCTTGATTACCATTTTTGGTCTCTGACAACTTTCAACAACTTTTGTTTTTGATGGATCCATAGATATCCCTTCTCATAAGATTATGTGAACTAAAAATGTAACATTCTGAATATAAAATTCAAAACTGTTGAATTTTTCCTAAATCTTATCATTTATCATGGTCTTTAGTACAATTCTCAAATAGTATTCATGTTCTTCCTTTCTCTTTTAATATACATGTATATATTCTAAATAGACTACCACAAACTGATCAATATGGTCCTTAAAGAATCTATTCATTAGATCAATGAATATAGCATGGGAGTTATTAAGACCAGAATGCATCACTTTAAATCAGAGCGTCCATACCTTGTATGGAATGAATTCATCGGTATATCCACCTTTTTACACCTAATTTATGATATTTGAAATGAATATAAATCTTGGAAAAGTATTAAAGTCCACATATTTGGTCAAATAAGTCATTAATATGGGGAAGATGATGTTTGTTCTTGATAATGATCTTGTTAAGTTCTTGAAAATCAATGCAGAGTCTCATGGATCCATCTTTCTTCATAACAAAAAGAAACAAGTGCTCCCCAACGTGACACACTAGGGTGTATGAATCCCATATCATAATTCTAAAGGAGTTACTTATTTAATTCCAACAACTAAATTGGAGCTATTCTATAGGGTGTAATTGAAATAAGCATATAACCCGGTATGACTTCTAATATAAACTCATATTCACGATTTTGTGGATGACCTATAAATTCCTCCACAAAGACATCATCAAAATCCCATACAATGGGTGTATTCTTAATCCAGAGTTTCTCCCAAATAATTTGAGATAAATAACCTTCATTTATAAGAATCATGACCAATAAGATGGAATAAATTTCTATTAGAAGTTTATATCCATCCCTTCCCCGATAGATGATCATAGATTGATCCGGAATATGAAATGTGACTTCCCTTTAATTAAAATTGATATGAAATCCATATAGGGAAATCCAATCCATGTTAAGAATCACATCATATTCCACTATAGTAAGGATCACAAGATTTTCAGGAAGCACTTTCCCACAAACTTCAATAAGATAAGAATTATAAACTTTTGATGTGAAGATTGTTCCATTACGAGTTATGATGGCTAACTCGACATCTAATTGTTGTGGTAATATAGTGATACCCTTAGAATATTTTTCAGAAATAAAATACTGGGTGGATCTAGAATCAAATAAAATATTTCCTACTTTAGAGTGAATTGTAATTTAATATTTCAACACTTCATTACAATACTCCATGTCGCCAATAGTGATTGTAAGTGACTTTCCTTTTTTCATTGGCATTACAAGTTTATAGATGTCAAAAATCATCAATAACTCTTGAATTATGGTATTGATTGGTAAAATTACCCATTTCCTTTAACTTATAAAATTTAGGTGTATGAGGTGAATTTTGTGTATCCTTTTCTTTCTTCGGATCATTAAAAATCTATTTACCACCACTTCTTCATTCAACTACCAAATTATATTCTTTTCCACACTTAAAACAATTGACCAGTCCCTTTAAGACAACTCCCTCCACGTATATTTCCACACTTTGAGCATATGGGAAAACACATTTTCATTATAGTGTGGTCTTTATATTTTCCTTTAAATTCCATTTTCTCTTCTTATAAAATCCATATGACTGATGAGTTACACTAATATCCATCTCAACCTTGAGATCACATAAAAAAATTTCTTTTTTGCTGTTGAATCCTTTATGGATAATTCCCTTCAGAGACATGGTTTTAAGCCACTAAATAATCGATCAATTTTTCTCTTCGGTTGGATAATAATTCTGTAAGTGTACCTTGCATGTCTTGTAAAATTTTCTTCATAGGTACCAAATGATTCCTCATCCTTTTTCTTGAGCTAAAGGAAGTCCTTCTCCATCTTTGTTTAGAGAATATGTGGAATTTACTTATTAAAAAATAAGATCCTATTCTCATTCTATTACATGGATCCAATTTAATCTATTTACTTCATATTCTTGATAAAATTCCACCATTTATTAGCTTCATATTCCAAACTATATATTGCTAAGATGATATTATCATGATCGGATCATTGAAGAACCAAAAATATCTTTTCAATGGTATGGATCCATTGTTCATCAACTAATGGATCAGAAAACCCACTGAATGATGGTGAACGTTTCCTCAAGAATTATTTAATATAATGATTCCAACCCTATTGGTTATTTTAAAGTCTTCCATGATTCATATCTTGATAATTTTGTGTGTGCATGGATAAAATATTTTATATTGAAGCTCCCATAACATTTGGTTTCTTAGGGGGGGAAAGTCATTGAATTTCTCATCACATTCGACATTAACATGGTTAGTTCATGTTCTAGACATGACTAAAAAGAAAAAGAATACTATGATAAATAGTAATCAAAATGGGAAAACCACATAAATCAAGAATAAAATTTCAATTTAGGAGACGATAGGTTTTATCCCACATTATTCATGAAAAACTCCAAAACATTATGATAAATATGTAACCTATAATTAGACATATCATTAGGGTTCCTACTAATGTTCTCTCATCCTAGATTCTAAAGGTTAACTATAGATTTTCTCTCATACCAACTATAATAGACCATATATTAATTATTGATTTTACTTCATTATTGAAGAATATTTATCACATAAAATAAAATATAACATTCCATGACTGTATATGTTTAGTGTCTTTAGAAACTGGGAAACATAAACAACTGGTTCATAAAACATTTATATTGACTCCCACTTATTTCTTCATAAATGAAATACTTTATGACATATTTTACTTTATACTGATATTCATGACCTGGGGAAAATAAACAACTGAAAGGATGAGCTCAAATACTCAGTAATGGTAAATAAGGAAAATATAAATTATGTCATAATCATAAGAACCTAACATTTAAAAATCATATCCTACTTATAAATGATCATAATATCATGTCATGGGATAAATTATAAATGTAAAATTTAATCCCAATATTCATAATATTAAACATGAAATTTCGTTTCATACCCAAATCATCCTAAAAAATCATTTCATATTAGTCAAGGATCATTTCCAATACCACCATAGTGCACAATGCCCATTATTGAATCGAATTCACTCCTCATTTCAGCCCTGTATAATTGACCCATATTAAATTTCCATTCCAATCATATTCATATCGTGAGATATAAATCTTTATCCAATGCATTGTTGGGAGATATAGGTCCTTCCCCTAACATAATGTTTTTTTTCTTAAGTTTGTCACAAAAAAACATAAAAAAATTTCCCATAGAATAACCCATGAAATAAAATGGGTTTCTTAAACATTATTAATCAGAATTGATATAAAAAATGGATTTCATAAATAAAAATCCATAATAAATGCAATAAAATCATAATAATAACAGGGATATAAATATAAATCTATTTAAATAGTATCATCTTAGATATAAAAATATATTTTTTTTGAAACACATAAAATTAATTCTTGCAGAAAATATCCTTTCTTCGATAAAACGTTTTCCTTCCTCAAAATGCCACAAATTTTTTGAAGAATCCATTTTATGTGAAAATAACCATGTATCTTTGTTGGTTAAGCTTCAATGAAACATGTAGTTATGGAATATAATATTTTATTCATGATGTACAAGTTAAAAAAACATTCTTCTCATAATTTTTCCAAAAAAGTCAAAAAAAAGTACCTCCTACTGAAAATGACAAAATATTCCATTCAAATCGTTTAGTAAAAATTAAAAATAAGTAAAATTGAATTTCAAAATTTATAGAATGATCTAAATTATATTATGAAATACATATTTATGAAACATGGACGTGGACGATAAAAATACCCTAGTAAATACTTATGAATTAGCAATCTCATATAATAATGAGATTTGCAATGTTATCCCTTACCATAGGTCTGATAAGCATCATATGTATCTGAAAATACCATCTAATGAATTAAATAAGGTTAATGATTTATTTCAAAACAATAATCATTTTTATGATAACATTTATGATCATATTTTTATTCTTTTTTTGTGACATTACATTGTTACTCAATTTTCGTGTATTAACTACTTTGTGTTCTTATGCATGTTTTTCCAGATAAGATATTATTAAGGTTATATTTATAACATTTATAGCATGGTATTCATATAATATATATATTATATATTCATTTAATTCATTATTTTAATCATGCATTAATGATGACTTTACAGAACAAATCACATCCCACTATGGAGATGGTAAGTAATACGCATGCCCATGCGATGTTATCATTTCCCTAACTGTTGAATGGTATTGAAGTAGATGGTTTATAGTATCTCAGAGTCAATATAATTTTATATTAATCATATATATATATATATATATATATTAAATTCATCATTATAACCATCCTTGTAATGTGGTAGTGAAAAATGGATTACACCATGACATAGGGATGGTAATCCATACGTAAACAAGCATGGGGATTTCATTTTTTATAGTATGGGTAGAAGGTGGACTCTAAGGACCCAACCTTATAAATTACATAATCACAAATCAAGTTAATAATTCACATTGATGATCTTTTTAGGTTTAGATCTTTAGATAATTATGTCATAACAAATATATAACAACTTGAATATTACTTTTAGACACTTCAACTTAGTATCCATTTTTTATAAAATAAAAACTCTTGAAAAAAAGAGTCATATCTAGTTCCATGTTATAGAAAAAATGCCTTTTCCATGATCCCATCCTTGACCTTATTCATAATTATGTCCCATGAAAAACATTTCAAAAACATGGGATGGGCATAAAAAGCTCAGTAAAGATTATAAAATATAGAATGAAAACATTAGTCCTTCAATACATACCAAGAATATAATCTTTAACATACCTCATGAAATGATAAGATTTCTGAATAACACAGAGAAATAATAAATAATAAAGGTAACTTCTGGCATCCATATCATAATTACATTGTAGCTATCACTGCTACATATAGAGTTACATTTGGAATATCCAACACAGTATATTCCCTAAATCTATTTGGAGAAACATTAACGTTTATGTCCATCATGTTACCGAATGCATTGGAGATCTATATCAATCTAAACTTCCCTAGGTTTTTCATGGAACCACCTGTATACATAACCAATTCCCAAGAACCTTAACATATTCACAACATATAATACAAACATAATGGAAAGATAAAATTTCCACATATCAATCACAATATATCATTTAAATATATTGACATAAAAAATCCATTATCAAAACCATTGCAATACAAAAATACCTAAAATAGTATATGGTATTTATTTTCCTTTTAAAAACTGTATAGCTTGTTAAGGATACCAAATATCAAATAACTCTCATGACGATAGAAAGGTCGGTGTCATCACGTTTGTTAAAAAGAATCATTAATTTTTCATTATTTATTAAAATGAAACATATAAAAAGATTACATTTGAACTAAATAAAAATTCAAATGGTTTTATACATCGTATAAAATAATGTCATGTATAAAACAAATTATGCCTCAATGAAAGGAGATTGAGATGAAGTCCCTTTCCTCGTGCATGACTTGACCCGTTCGTTCTTTAATCTCATGAATAATAAACTAAAGTTAATTTCTACTTGCATAAAAAAAACATTTTATGGTTTATTATTACTTTTATATCACTTATTACCACGTTATAAACATTATATAATCATTTAAGTTATTAATGTTGGTTTTTTTGATATCCGGTACTAGAGTAAAAAATGAACTTCTTATAATTACAAGTCGTTCATGTGGTCAACATTACTTTATCTAGAGAATGAAATTCATGATTTATATATAATATATGTCATATATTTCCATTATATATATGTATTTATAATATTATATAACATTTGGAGATAATAAATGAAATGCACTGTTCATAGAGATGATATGTCGTACGTACGCATAAACGCTACTTTCATTTCTATTTCGTATTTTAATGGAATAAAAACATAATAATAAAGAGGTATATTATAATTTCATTATAATATAATATATTATTTAATGATCTTCATCCTTTATATGTCCCACATATGGCATGAACGAGTCTTATCACTTTGATGTGGTAGTAGTCTACATTTCCTCAAATGAGATTATCGTATTTACCTATTATGGAAACCAGAATGGTATGAATTAAATGAAAAATAAAAAAGAATAGAGACAGTTTAAATAAAATATATATCACATATAAATACATTTCCATATTAATGTCCATCATAAGAGGTTTTAGGAGTTTATTGAATAATCATTATTTCCTAAGGTAGTAGTTCACCATCCACAGAAATAGTATGTTCTTTACCCATTAGATGGAGGTGTGTGTAAGTGTAGTTAAAATCATTCTTATAAAAAACCTAGTAAATTTGGGATACTATTTTTTTAATAAAATAAAGGAATAAAAAGGTTTCATGGGTTATAGATGTAAAATAAATGAAAAGAACTTAAGAGAAAATGTTACAATTAAATTGGGTAACTCCCTTTTGATTGAACCAAAAGGCTTTCTTGAAGTGATTTATGCATAAGGTAAGTCTTCTAGGTGAAAGAGAGGTATATTGATATATTATTTGGGTAGTGGTTGGATGAGACAAGTTGTTTGGAGGATGTTAGTAATGGGTTAGAGGTTATGGATTTTTATAAGGGGTGGAGGGGCTCTTTAGGAATGTTTGAAAACATTATATTTTTATAAACTGATTTTTAGTTTCAAATGACCAAAAATAATTAAATTAGAAGATAAGATGAATCTTTTTCAAAATAAAATCCTCTAATAATAATTGGATAGGTTTTGGACAGTTTTTAAAATTTTATAATCTCATTTATTTAAATCATTTATTAATAAGGTAATCACTCCATCATCATTTTGTCATAAATTAATTAATTTATTTTATTTATAGAAATTATAAATAAAATAATATGATGTAGGAAATATTTTTATTTTTAAAATGAATATTTATAGTCGATGATAAACTTATATAACCCCATTTAAAAATTTATTTACTAGAAGATATATGTTTTTTGTAATTTTTGTCTTTATATTTAATTAATTAATATAAACTTTCATTATCACTCTTAAGTGGCTGCATGGGGTCCCAAAATCGACCCAATGATTCCAATTGTAGGACATGTATTATCTGATTGGATTAGGAATGATTCTAGGTTAATTTCATGTTATTATAATAATATTTTTTACCCTTATTTTCCAGATTTACTCTTTAACCATGGAAAATAAAATATTTATCGACGTAAATATGCATAATATCTACAAATAGGAGTAACCAATTAACACATTTTGGAACTCCTTATTCCAAATATAGAATCAATTTTTCCAATTTCAAAATACATAAGTGGAAGAAATTAATTTAAAATTAATTCCCATTTGCAAAACAAAAAACATGTTTTAAGAGATAATAACTATCAAAGGATTTACCTTTGTTTATGACTAATTTAAGAGTAAAATTACATCCAATGACCAAATCTAGACTAAATGGTAAAAATATAATCCCATAAAATGTTAAAAATAATTAAAAAAATTATTCTAACTATATAAATAAATTTGATTGAAAGGCGGTTTTGAACTAAAATACTGTCTATTTGACTATTCATGAAAAAATGAACATTATCAGAAAATTGCCAAAATTTCATCCCAAGTAAATATTGATGTCTCAGTTTTAAAGATGAATATTATTTTCTCAAATAAAACATATAATAGTGAAAAAAACTAGATTTAATAATGGTTCACTATTAGAAGGTGGTAAATCGATCTTTTAATAAATATTTGAGAGTTTATGCTTAAAATTGGATTCTATCTCATTTTAAGCTTCAATATTTTATTGGAAAAATGTAAAAACATTTAAAAAACATGTATAATCATATTTTAGTTAATTCTTCTCATTCCTACCATTACAACATCAAGTAATTAACTCTCATTTAAAATAATAATATTATATTATTATTTTTCAGTATAACTCAACGTTGTGTGCTGCATAAGATTTCAAAGAAACCCATTGTATCGTATCAGGTACACCATCAAAAATAGAATCCCATTTAATGTAAAATTAATATTTATTTCAAAAATATTAATAAGTATAAAAATTTCATTTTAATTATTTACTTATGATGTTACATCATTCCCCCATTTTTGAAATTGCATCTTCATAATTTTAATAACTTATTAAATAAATGGGGGTATTTATCCTTCATAGAATTATCAGATTCCCATGCTTCCTCTTCAACCATAGGGTTATCATAAAACCTTTACCTGATTAATTACCTTATTCCATAATACATTCTCCCTTCAGTCAAGAATATGGACCTGTTGTTCCTCATAAGAAATATTTTCTCCCAACTGAACTACCTATAGAGTCAAAACATGAGATGAATCAATCATATATTTTCTCAAAATTGATACATAAAAAACATTATGTACCTAGGATAAACATGGATGTAAATCATATTTGTACACAAAAAATCTAAATTTCCCTAAGATTTCATAGGGTCCAATGAACCTCAAACTCAATTTTCCCATATAACCAAAATACATCACACTTTTCCATGTAAAAATAATGAGAGATACATGATCACTAACCTCAAATGAAATATCCTTCCTCCTATTTTCCGAATAACTTTTCCGCCTACCCTGAGATGTTATCATGTGCTTCTGAATCAAATGAATTTTTTCTACCATCACTTCAACCAATTCTAGACCCATCTGTTTCATTTCACCTACTTCATCCCAAAAATTAGAAGTTCGACACTACTTCTGATATAATTCTTTAAATGGAGTTATATGTATACTGTAATTAATACTGTTATATTAAAAAATTTCAGTCAAAGAAATATGTTGGTCCCAAATTCCCTAGAAATCCACTGAGCAAGCACGTAGCATATCCTCAAATGTCTAAATTGTTCATTATGGCTGCCCATATAATTAAGGATGAAAATCTGTACTAAAATTTCATTCCGTACCCAATAAAATCTGAAGGCCTTTCCAAATGTTAGAAGAAAACCTAAGATCAAGATCATATACAATGGAGAGGGGAAATCCATGTAACCTGATTGTCTCATTAACATACAACTGAGAATACTTATTTATAAAAAAAGAATCTTGTATAGAATGAAAATGAGCAGATTTAGTCAATCAATCAACAATAACCTAGATTTCATTATTACATCAATATTTCTTCTGTAATCACACAGCAAAATCCATGGATATATTTTCCCATTTCCACTCTGGAACTGGAAAAGGATGAAGCATCCCTTTCAGTAATTGTCTCTCTTCTTTAACCTGTTGACAAGTCAAACACTTCATAATAACGTAAACAATATATCTTTTCAATCCATCCCACCAACAATACTCCCAAATATATCATTACATCTTAGTACTTCCAGGATGGAATTAAAATAGAGAACTATGATATTCAAAAAATAACTCATTCTTCAACAATGAATCATAAAGAACACATAATATCTTCCCAATCCTCAAAACATAATCCTTATCAAAGTTTAATTTAGGTAACCTTCCCTTCTGAACCTACTCTACCTTTTTCTATAGCTCACTATCTTCATTCTGTAGTTGCTTAATTCTATCTGATTGAGAAGATTTCACTGACACCTGAAACAAAACAAAGGAATTTTCAACACCAAAAACATCTATACCAAATTTCATCAAAACTTTAATCAGTGGATCTCGTTCCAAACATAACATCGTTAATGTAGCATTGATTTTTTTACTCAAGGCATCATCCACTTTATTTTCCTTTCTAGGATGGTAAAGAGTCATGAAATCAGAATCCTTGATTAATTATAGCCATCTCTTCTATCTCATGTTCAATTATTTTTGATTGAATATATACTTCATACTTTTGTGGTTAGTATATTTTTCACATTTTACTCAAAATAGATGATGCTCCCAAAATTTTAAAGCAAAAACAACAGTAGCTAATTCTAAATCATGTGTAGGGTAATTTAACTCACGAGGTTTCATCTGACATAAAGCATAAGAAATTACATGATCATTCTGCATTAGGACACAACCATGTTCTTTTATTGAAACATCACTATAGATAACAAACTCACCATTTCTTGAAGGCGATGCTAAAACTATAGAATTTACCAATCTTCTTTTCAATTTCTGAAAACAAAATTCGATTTCTTTTTTCCAAATGAACATAACAGATTTTTAAGTTAACATAGTCATTGGGCTAGATATCCAAAAAAAATCAACAAAACTCTAGTAATAACCTTCTACAATAAGAAAACAATAGATATAGATTATATTTGTGGGTCTTGGAAATTCTTCAACAACTTTTGTTTTAGTAGGATCAACAGTTATTCCATTATTTGAAACAATGTAACCAAGGAATGAAATTTTTTGAAAAAAAAAACTCACACATGCTGAATTTACCATACAGTTTATTTTATTTTATGGTTTTCAAGACAACCCTTAAATGACATTCATGTTCCTCTTAGCTTTCGGAATAATCCAAAATATCATCAATGAACACAACCACAAACTCATCCAATAAATCACGGAAAATTATATTCATAAGATCCATGATACTGTAGGTGCATTGGTTAATCCAAAACGAAAGAACAAAAATTCATAATGGAAAACTCTAGTACAAAATGCAGTCTTCAGAATGTTTTATTCTTTTACTTTCAACTAATGGTACCTTGAACTCAAATCAATCTTCAAAAAATACTGAGCTCCTTGGATCAGATCAAATAAATTATTTATATGTGGAAAATAATACTTGTTATTAACAGTGATGTTATTCAAGGCACTATAATCAATGAAAAGTATCATTGAACCGTCTTTATTTTTTAAAATAAAATATAAGAACCCCATAGTGATGTGCTAATTCAAATGAAACCTTTATCTAATAACTCCTGCAATTGCTTCTTTAACTCTAAAAGTTCAATTTGAGCCATTCTATAAAGTGGACAGAAATTGGATTAACATCAAGAACTAAGTAAATAGTAAATTATACTTCCCTATCATGTATTATACCAGGAAACTCATCCGAAAAAACATCAAGGTACTTATTTACTACAAGTGCATCATTAATCTGAATAGTTCATTTGTTTTCAATAATATGTGCAAGGTAACATTCACATCCAACATTAACTAGTTTCTCTGATTCTTGATATGTTATTAAGTGTAAGGGTTTATTCTGGTACACAAACTAAAATTATTTCTAAAAATTAATCCCTTTAGCTTGGTAGTCAATATTAGCTTGATAAATGGATAGCCAATCCATACCTAAAATAACATCAAACTCTACTAGAGGCATACCAATAATGTTTATAGGTATACTTTTTCCACACACAAGGACAAGAAGGTTCTTATAATTTTTTTTGCCTCATAATTTCCTCCCAATTTTATTACCATATGTTTAGGATTCATATCTTGAGATGGAATTTACAATTTGTTAGAAAAAATATCATGAATAAAATTGTATATAGACCCTATATCAAACAACACATTGGCATAATCTAAATAAACAAACAGTAGTCATGATACTACTTCATTCGATGGCCCAACATCTATAGATGTAGTTGAAAATGATTTCACCAACCCTTTATTCTTGTAGTCTAGATTCTTTCCATCAGATTAGTTCATAGTTGGACACTCATTTTCATAATGACCCATTTTATTGCACTAAAAACATTTTACTGAGTATAAATCAGATTTTGTCTCACTATTACCCAGATTTTTATCAGAGAAATGAATATTTGTATGCCCCATTTTACCACATTGTTATCACATAAAAATATTCAAAATAAATTCCCCAAGTTTCTTTTTACCACAATTTTCACAAAATGTAATCATAATTTTCATACCCTCGGACTTTTTGGAAGAGCACTTCCCTTTCGTCTGCCACCTCAACCTCTTATTATGTTGTTTTTGTGATTCGACGACCCCTCTAGACCAGAGATGGTGCATTAATAAGTACATTAACATGGTTATAAGTAATGAAATCCCAAATTAATGATCAATTTATAAGTCTCGATGAAACTAGATTCAAATAAGTAACTCAAATTACATTGGAAATGTAAATAAATACAACACGGAACAAAAAACTAAAAACATTGCATCCACATAAATTCAATAAGTGATATCATATTCATCACCTTTTAAAAGTAAACAATGAAAGTGGTGAGCTCAAATGATCAGTAAGTGTTAAAAATAGTGGAAGAATGGATCAATAATAATTGAATTGTAAACAATTTGTCATAATCAATATGACATGGTGAATAAATAAAAAACTCACGCCATTAATAAATTTACAATGAAACTGCATCCATTGATTTTGTCATAGTAAAAACCTCATGAATAGTAATAATTGTTAATGAATAAATAAAATTCTTATTAATTGGATGTCAAGTATCTGGAGCATGATACCATAATACTATTAAAATGGCTTAGTTCTATGGGTAGAAACCCGTCTGATTTTTGGAAACAAACTCGATGCATTTGTCGACAACAGATTTGTCTCATGAGACATACCAATGCATTGAGGGGATGTAGTGGGACGAACCCACCACTGAATTTCCTAATAATTATTTATAAATATATTCCTCACAAGGGAAATATTCCTTTACATTATCTGTATAGAAAAGAGGATATCGATTCATCAATATTCCCACAGTCAAAACACCAATCAAAATAAATACAGTATGTAAAATTGTATACAACATAGAAAATAATCATATACATTATATGAGAATATGGAAATTTAAATGGAATATAGTTTCAATTGAATAGTTATCTCAAATGGGATGTAGGAACACCACATAAGAAAGAGTAGGTCCACAATACTTATCATCTCACAATGAAGTGAAAATTGAGACAAATCTGATTACCACGTTGTAATCAATTGAGTTGTATGACCCAAAGTTAATAAACAAAAAATGAATCATAGAATAACATGAATATAAAATTAATCATGATAATACATATAAAATTTTAGTACACCTATACAACATATAAGAAATAAGAGGCATACATTGGAAATCTCGTTGAATTGAAAGTGAGATGAGAAAACACCTTACAAATATTTCAGCATTGCAACGAGTGTTCTTTCAAGAGATTAATGATAGGTAAAGGGGTATAAAATTATTTAAATATCATAAGGTTATTATGGAGAAGGTTCAATAACATACCCCATCATTAGGTATTAAAAATAAAAGATCACATCCTAGGAGATATTCTTGAATAAAAGTGAGAGAGGGGATCCCATACCAAGAACGTATCATTAGATTGACGAAAAATCAATGAAATAATTATGTGTGAAAAACATTAAAACCACACAATAAATTTGGATATACAGAATAAAACAATCATAGGTCTTTCAAACATATTCTAGTAAAATAAAAAACCAATGACATTCATGTTTAACTCAAAGAATGGAAATCGAGTTAAGATATCCCTTAAAATATTATATCATTAGAGTGGGGATATATTAATTATATATTTATTCATGAAAAATAAAAATCCACAAAATATATGTGGATATATAGTATAAAACAATCATAGGTCATTCACAGATATTTTTGGATAATACCAACCAATGGCCTTGATGTTTAACTCAACAATTGGAAATTGAGTTTAGATATCCCTTACAAAGATTGTGTCACTAGAGGGAAAATAAATCAATGAAAAAATTATTTTTGAGAAAAAAAAATCCAAAAAATATAAGTGGATATATAGTATAAAACAATAATTGTACATTCACACATATTCTTGGAACAATATAATCAATGAAATAGATGTTTAACTCAATGAATGAAAATTGAGTTAAGCAATCACTTACCTTAAGCTCGAAGGTGTTATTGATTGTTCTTAATGACCTAAATAATCAAATTCAGAATCATTAATTAATAATTAAAGTACCTCATAAACAGGTAATTTATATTTTATAAACTTATTAGGTTCATTCATGACCATTTTAGGGGTTTAAGGAATTCAATTTTATTGTTTTGGAAGCATTTTCTTCCTTGGTTTTCATGAACCATTTTCATGTATTAATGAAAGGAGGTTCATTTGAAATGTGGTTAAACATAAATAATTGTTAATATAAATTATTAGTTACATTAAAGGGATATAAATGATCTTATAATGATTCTACTTATATACCATGGGGATGACTCATTCGACAAGTTAATGATAAGTGCTTGGATTTGGCTTGATAGTTTTGTGCACAATGAACTTGTTTGGTATTATTATTCCAAATTATGAGTGTGTAAGGGTTCTAGAACATTTAAAAAGATAAAATAAATATATAATGATCTTTTCCGACCATTGAAAATGTTTCATGACTAGTATTTATGATAGTAATGCAAATTGAAAACTCGTCTTCCTTCAGTGTGATAAATTAACACATCTCATATGGTGTTTTCATTTATAGTATAAATTGAAAGGAAAAAAGAAAGATTATAATGAAATATTCTATTATAATAATGAAAATACAGTAAAATTATGGTACTGTAATTATCATGGAATTTGGTTGAGGTGAGGGTAGAAGAGGGAGAAAAATAATGGAACTTGTAAAAGAAATTTAAAGAAAAAGGAAGAGAGGTTCACCTCTTGAGTACTCCTCTTCGAGAAACTCATTGAGGCCTTTGTTTTTGGCCTTTTGGTGAGTCCATCATGTATTGAACGAGGAGAGAGGGCTTGGGAAGAGTATTTTGTAGAATTTAGGCAATTCTTGAAGCTTGAGTGGTGTGGGAGGAAGAGGGGGTGAGGGGTGGTTTATATAGTACATGGGAGAGAGGATTTCATTATATTATAATCATTAATTTAATATTTCTCCAAAAGAGAAGGAATATAGAGTCTTCCATGACCAATAATATTAATTTTATCATGTGAATCCGAATCGATTGGGCTTAAATCAATAGAACCACATACATGACTCTATAATCAGTGTATTTAGCTTTTTGTTTTGTAAATTATAGTATTTCACTATTCATAAAAAATTAAAGTATTTCATAAAAATACCAAAAATTCACCCTAACCATTTATCAACATTAATAATGAAAAAATAATGTCCATTTTTCAAAAATATTTTTTTTAATATGATTAATTAAATATTTAATTAAAACCATTATTTAATAGAAAAATATAAACACTTAAAATATTCATCTTCATTTTTAAGGTGCCTTAATTTATTTATACATTCTTGGGTATGTATACCATTCATAAAAATCATATTACTATTCATAAGGTTAAGTTAATAATCATAATGGTGGGTTACTATTCATAAGGGCATGTTATTATTCATAACGGTAGGTTACTATTCACTAAAAATTGAGTTTTTCTAATCGAACTCCAAATATCTTACTGATCACAATTATGTATGTCAGATTTTCAAAATTCACATCATATAAGTGAACAAATTATGTTTATTTGGCTAGGGTATATAAAAGTGGTATTTTTAGGGACTTAGGGATTTATTAATTCTATAATAAATATATTCTTAAATTCTTGGGGTGTTACATTATCCCCACTATCAGAAATTTCTTCTTTGAAATTTTATTTACTTATTAAAAAGTGAGGGAACCCTGATTGTGGTGACCATATAGTTTCATCATCAGCTTCCGCACGTAAAAATAATGTACATGCAACAAAATAATGATTTAGAGATAATTCAAAATCATTTGATTCCTTTATCAAGATACACCTTGAACAACTTGAGTCATATGGGTGTTTACAGAAAAATAGTTTCAGAAAATAATCATTTATGACATATAATTTCAAAACACCTGATTAAAACTGATTTTTTAAAAACAGTCGGACCAAATTTGAGTTGAAACATGCAATGAATAGTCCTTTTAAAATTCCATAAGTATGTGCTGAAAGATTATATTTCAAAAGCTAATATAAATAAGTTTCACAAGGGTCTCCATCTTCAACACCTTTTTCAAAATCATAATATGCTTTAAATTATTGTGATAAGGTAAAATATTTTAAAATGCCTTGATAATATTTACCTTTCTTGAAAATATGAGAATATTGAGGAAATAGGATTTGATTAAATAAAAACCATGATCCATGATGGTATCGAGGAATAGTGGAGGTGTTGTATATCTCAAACAATTGCTTCCAAATGAGTTTTATATTAGAAAATGTTTCAGAATTTTCGGGACATGAATTTTAAATAATTATTGTAAGCAATTCATCAGGAAGGGATAGAAATGTCATTTGAGATCCTACTCCTTGCATTTGTAACTGAATTTCCTTGATATGAAAAGTTATAAAACAAGGATTAAACTTAATGAATTGACATAGAGACTAACTATATGTTTAACAGAAACTCATAATCCATAATGTTGTCTATGAATATTGACTCCCCTTATTCCATTAGGTTCCATTTCTAAATAATGACAAACACTAGATTAGATTATGAATCTAAAATTGAAAATTGATTAACATAGATTGAAATTCTATCCATAGATAAGCTCATAAACATGGTTTCTCTGAGGAAAAATTTTCATTTCAATCCTTTATAATGGCATGAAATGGAAATGTTAATTAGCTTAAGCATATCCCCTGAGAGTTTCATAACTAAGAGTGCAACAAGGCTCGTTGTCGTGTACTAGGATACCCTAGGTAAATCCCAAAACACTTTTTTGGAGCTTTCACTCCTTGGTACATCTGCTCCAGAGCCACCTCTACCTACCCGTATCAATACATGGATATATTTGCTAGAAAATTTTACATAATCCATTCCTTACCAAAATTCTAGGATGTTCTTGTATGTTTATCTTCAAATACTAACTTATGTATTTGTTCCCTAATTTATGTTTTCTAATCTAGTTTCTATGTTTTCTACTAAACTTCCTTTGATACCAACTGTGACACCCAAAACCCTCTAGAACGGAGCTGGTTTATTATTAAGTACATTAGAATGGTTAGAGGGAATAAAATACTGAAGGAATTATTATTTTAGTATTTTGGAAGAAATATGATATATATATATGTAACTCACATTACATTGGAAAGGTAACAAAATACCACACATACAAAAAAACTAAAAAAACAGCGTCCACATAAACTCAATAAGTGATTTCTAATTCATCACCTGTTGAAGGTAAACAACGAAAGGGGTGATATCAGACACTCTATAAGGTTTAAAAATAACAGAATACTGAATCAATAATAAATGAATTGTAAAAAATTTGACATAATCAATATGGCATGATGAATAAATGAAAAACTCGCACCATTAATATACTAAGAATGAAATTATATCCATATATTTTGTCATAGTGAAAACCTCATGGATAGTATTAACTGATAATGAATAAATAGAATTATTATTAATTGTACTTCATGTATCTAACACATGATACCATAATACCATTAAAACAATTTAGTTCTGTGGATAGAAACCCATTTGATTTTTGGAA
Organism: Viscum album; assembly: GCA_963277665.1. Lineage (NCBI taxonomy): Eukaryota > Viridiplantae > Streptophyta > Magnoliopsida > Santalales > Viscaceae > Viscum > Viscum album. The sequence goes on from OY728161.1 coordinate 1,607,324,703, forward strand.
ACAAACACGAAGGGTTTATCGCCAACTGATTTGTCTCATGAGACCAACCAATGCATCAAGGGGCTATAGAGGGCCCCTCCCACCACTTATGGTCAAAATCATTCATTATACATAGATTCCACACAAGAGAAATATGCATTTACATTATCAGTAATAAATAGAGGATACAGATTCATCAATATTTCCATAGTCAATACAATAATAAAAATAAATACAACATGTAAAATGGTATATGACATAGATAATAATTATATACCTGATATGAGAATATGTAAATTGAAATGGAATATAATTTAAATTGAAAATTGATCTCAAATGTGCATTAGGCACACTGCATAAGAAAATGTGGGTGCATAAAACTAAGAAAGTCACAATGAATTGAAAATTGAGACAAAGCGCATTACCACGTTGTAATCAACAGGGTCGTATGAAAAAAAGTTAATAACCCACAAATGAATCACAAAATAAAATGAGTATAAATAGAATCATGATAATATATATCAAATTGTAGTACTCATATACCACATATAAGAAATAAGAGGCAAAGAAAGGAAATCCCCCAGAATTGAAAGTGAGATGAGAAACCCCATACAAACATTTCAGCATAGTAATGAGTTTTATTGAGATGGATTAATGAGAGGTATAGGGGTGTTCCATTTTTTTATATCATAATGTCTCTATGGGGGAGGTGAAAAAACAAACCCCACCATTAGGTATTAAAAATAAAAGAGCACAACAATGGGGAGATTCTTGAACAAAAGTGAGAGAGAGGATCCCTTACCAAGAACATATCATTAGATTGATGAAAAATCAATGAAATAATTATGTGTGAAAAAAATAAAACCCACAAAATAAAATTGGATATAGAGAATAATGATATCACATTTCATTCACACATATTCTAGGAAAATAAAAGACCAATGACATTGATGTTTAGCTCAAAGAATGGAAATTCAGTTAGGATATCCATTACAAAGATTATATCATTAGGGTCAGGATATATTAATGATATATTTATGTCTGACTAATAAAAATCCAAAAAATATAATTTTATATACTGTATAAAACAATCATATTTCATTAACGCATATTCTTGGAAAATACAAAACCAATGAACTTTCTGTTTAACTCAACAAATGGAAATTGAGTTATGAAATCCCTTACAATGACTGTGTCATTAGAGTGATGATGAATACATGAAATATTTATATGTGTAAAATAAAAAACCTCAAAATATAAGTGGATATATAGTATAAAACAATAATAGGTCATCACAAATATTCATGGAAAAATGTAATCACAGAAATAGATGTTTAACTCAAAGAATGAAAATTGAGTTAAGCAATCACTTACCTTAAGAACAAAGGTGTTCTTGATTTTTCTTAACAACCTGAATAATCAAATTTAGATTCATTAATTTAAGATTAAATAACCTCATAAACATGTAATTGATATGTTATAACCTTATTAGGTTCATTCATGACCTTTTTGATGGGTTTAGGTGATTCAATTTTATTGTTTTGGAAGCAATTTCTTCTTTGGTTTTCATGATCCATTTACTAGTATTAACGAATGTATGTTACTTTTAAAGGTGGATAAACATCCAGAACTATTAATATATATTATTAGATACATTAAATATATATAAATTATCATATTATTATTCTGGTTGTAAACCCTGAGGATGACTCATTCGAAGAGTTAATGAGAAACGCTTGGATTTGGCTAGGCAGTTTAGGGCACAATTAACTTGTTTTGTATTATTATTCCACATTATGAGTGTGTAAAGGTTAAAAAGCATTAAACAAGGTAAAATACATATATAATGATCTGATTTAACCGTTTAAAATGTTTCATGACCTGTATTGATGATATTAATTCAAATTGAAAAGACGTCTTCCTTTAGTGTGATAAATAAACACATCTCAGATGGTGTTTTCATTTACAATATAAAAGAAAGAGAAAAAGAGATATTATAATGAAATATTTCATTAGAAAAAGGTAAATCTAGTACATGTATGATACTGGAATTATCCTGGAATTTATAAGGCCCCGGCCTTAAACCTTACTTAATATTGAATTAAATGAATAATTCACGTTGAGGATCTTTTCAGGTTTAGAGTTTTAGAGAATTAGAACATAACTATTACATCTCAAAATATTACAAAGTAGTCACTTCTACTAAGTTTCCATAATAAAAAAACTCTTAAAAGAAACATGTCTAGTTCCATGTTTTATATAGCATGACATTCCCTTGATCTCATCCTTGACCTTATTCCACATTAAGTCCTGTGAAAAACATTTCAAAAAAACTTAGGGTGAGCATAAAAATCTCAGTAAGGGATACACAAAGAATGAAAACTGTTAGTTTTTTAAAATCAAGTAAACCATGTATACTCTATCAAAGTAATACCTTAACCTTCATGAAGTAGTAAAAACTCTTCACTGAATAAAGTATCATTACTTACCTTTTTGTAACCAAAGGATTACCATAAAACCCATATAAAGAACACATAACATATATAAAGGTAACTTGGGACATAAACATACTTAAGTGGAATAACCATACGGTCGACTTCCACACATATCACTTAATGGAATAGCCATACGGCCAATTTCCATACATACTTAATGGAATAGCCATACCACCGACTTCCATACCCAATGCATTGGAGGTTATAACGTAACCACCCGTCCTGGTATTCACGGCACCACCCATCATATGGTTTATAACGTAACCACCCGTTAAAATGTCCAAGTACCAATATAAAATCATAAAACATAAAACCAATATAAATGAATGATAGCATTTCCACATTTCAATCACAATATATCATAAATATATTGACATAATAGAATCCTTTATCAAAACCATTTTCAATACCAAAATATATAAAACAGTATATGGTATTTATTTTATTTTAAAAACATTACGGATTGTTGAGGAATCCAAAGACCAAATAATACTCGCGGTGGCGGAAAAGGTTGTTGTCACCGCGTACGTTAAAAACAACATTCCTTTTTTTCGTTTAGTAAAACGCTTCGTAGAAAAATATTCCTTTTGTATAAAAGTGAAATTCAAAGGTGTTTATACACCGTATAAAAGAAAGTTGTGTATAAAACAAAATATGCCTCAATTAAAGGAGATTGAGACGAAGTCCCTTACCTCAGGTCCGACTTGACTCGATCATTCTTTAACGTCCTGAATAATAAACATGAGTTAATTTATACTTGATTAAGAACCTTTTTAAAGTTCATTATTCCTTTTATATCACTTATTACCATGTTATAAACATTATGTAACCATTTAAGTTAATAATGTTTGTTTTGTCAATATTTGGTTCTTAAGTCGAAAGTGGACTTCTTACAATTACATGTTGTTCATGTGGTCAAAGGTTCTTTATATCCAGAATGACATTCCTGATTTTGATATCATATATATCATATATATCCAGCATATACATGTATTTATAATATTACATAATCATTTAGAGGTAAGAAATGAAATGCACCGTTCATGGAGACGGTAAGCCGTACGTACGCATGAACGCTACTTTCATTTATATTTAATATTTTATAGAATGGAATCATAATGATATAAGAGTATATTATAATTCCAGTATAATAACATATATAATATCATTAACTTTATCCTTTACACATCCCACATATGGTATTAACAAATCAAATCACTTTCAGGGGGCGGTAGTCCGCACATCCTAAAATGAAGATATCGTGTTTACCCATAATGGAAACAATAATGGTATGCCATAAATGAAAAATACATAAGCCTAAGGAAAGAATAAAAATATTATATATCATATATAAAAATAGTGTCATCATAATGGCCACCTTTGAAGGTGTTAAAAGAGTATTGAACAATCATCGTTTCGGGAGGCAGAATTTCGCCATCCACGGAAACCATATGTTCTTTAACCATTTAATGTAGTTGTGTGAGAGTGTAGCACGAATAAATCTTATAAAAACATCCTAGTATATTGAAGATACTGGTGTTGTTACAAAAGAATTAAATAAAAAGAGTTTAGGGGGTTGGAGAAGCAAAATAAAACAAATGAACAAGAGAGAATGAATTACCTTTAAAAGTGTAACTCCTTTTGATTTGAGCCTAAAGGATTCCTTTGAAAGGATTCTGCCCAAATGGAATCCTACAGGATGAGGAGAGGGATGTGGAGAGAGTAAATGGGCAGGGGATGTCCGAGCCAAAGGCTTGAGGAGTGTGTGAAATGAGGTAGAGGTGGGGGCCTTTTATAAGAGGAGAGGAGGGGCACTTTTGGAAGTCATGAAACTATTAATCTATTTTCAAAAGTGTTTCGAATTTCTAAGGTCCCACATTGATATATTTAGAAGATAAGATGATAAGGCTTCGAAATATTCCCATACAATAGGTTTTGTACATGTTTAGGTTTTAGATATTACATTATCTTTCCATTTTATTTAAATCGTTAAATAATGAACTCATCACTGCATCATAATGATGTCATAAATAATTTAATTTATTTAAAGTATAAAAATTATAAAACAAATACTATGATTTAGGAAATCATTTTATCTTTCCAATGAATATTTAAAATCAAAAATCTGATCTTTATAACCCCATGTAAAAATTGTTTTCGTAAAACATATTATGTTTGTGTCATTTTTACTTTTATTTAAAAAAAGGCATTAAAGTCATTATCTCACCCCAGTGGCTCCATGGGGTCCCCTAAATCGACCCATGGGTTGTCTTGGTCGGACATGACTCATCCAATAGGGGTAGGACAAGTGTCATGGTGTTTTCATATTTTTATAATATCATTTTTACCTTAAATTACACTAATTACCTCTAATCGCGATTAAAAACTTAATAAGTTACTATTCACCGAAAAATTATTTTAATCTCATTGAACCACATTTTACTTCTTAATGAAAACCATGTATGTCGGATTTTTGAAAATCAAAACACAATGATTGCAAAATTTCATTTAAACGGAAAATCAGTTTTTATAAGTACCACTTAGTGGTTTCACTATTCATCAAAAATTGATGTATTTCAGAAAATTACCAAAAATTCACCCTAAGCTATATTTGATATTCCGAATTCAAAAATTAAGTCCATTTTAAAAAATTCACAACATATTAGTTGCATTAATTAATTTAATAATTAATTCCTGCTGTCAGAGCAAATAGCGTGTTTTTATGAAACAATAAGTATCAAAAGATTGACACTAGTTTAAGTCCGATTTCAAAGTGAAATTAATTCCAACGACCACCATTGGATTTAATGGTAAAAATATTTTCTAATTTAACTTTAAAACAAATTCAAAAGATAATCTAATAATATAAATAAATTAGATTAAAAAGAGGTTTTGAATTAAAATACAACATTTTACACTATTCATTAAAAAAAGAACTTTATCAGAAAGATACCAAAAATTGACACAAAGTAAATTTTGATGTCCCGATTCTAAAGAAGATTTATTTTTGGTCCAATAGAATTTATAAGATTGATCAAAACTATATTTAATGCTGGATCGCCGTCAAATGGTGATAAGTGAACCCTTAGTGAAAATTAGGGTATAAATGCCTAAAATTGAACTCTTTCCATATTTTAAGCCTTTATCTTGTATTGGGTAAATGTAAAAACATTTAAAAACATATATAATCATATTTTAGTTAGTTATATCCATTCCCGCCAGTACAACGGCTACTTGTTAACTAATATTTAAAATAATATTATTTTATTACTTGTGTGCAATGTAAGTTTTCAAAGAAACTCATCATTGCGTATCGAGTACGCTATCGAACGTAGAAACCCCTTTTAATTAAAATTAATATTTAATTCCTAAATATTAATAAATATGAAAATTATTTATTCTTTAATTACCTGGGATGTTACATCCTTCCCCCCTTTTGGTAATTGCGTCCTCGCAATTTTATTCACTTATCAAAATAAGTGGGGGTATTTATCCCTCATAGCATTTTCAGATTCCCACGTTGCCTCTTCAATCACATGGTTTTTCCACAAAACCTTTACCTGATGAATCACCTTATTCTGTAACACCTGCTCCCTGTGGTCAAGAATCTGGACTAGTTGTTCTTCATAAGATAGGTTCTCCTCCAGCTGAACTACCTCTGGACTCAAAACATGAGATGGATCTAGCATATACTTTCTCAACATTGAAACATGAAAAACATTGTGTACCTGAGATAGACTCGGAGGTAAAGACACTCGGTAAGCAACTGATCCAACTTTCTCCAGAATTTCATATGGTCCAATAAACATTGGACTCACCTTTCCTTTCTTACCAAATCTCATCACACTTTTCCAAGGAGAAACCTTGAGAAAAACATGATCACCTACCTTGAAAGATAGATCCTTCCTCCGGTTATCCACATAACTCTTCTGCCTGCTCTGAGCTGTTCTCATGTGCTTCTGAATCAACTGAACTTTTTCTGTCATCTCTTCTACCAATTCTGGTCCCATCATCTTCCTTTCACCCACTTCATCCCAAAATGCTGGAGTTCGACACCACTTCCCATATAATGCCTCAAATGGTGCCATCTGTATACTGGAATGAAAACTTTTTATTATATTAAAATTCAACCAAAGAAAGATGTTGGTCCCAACTTCCCTGATAATCCATAGAACAAGTTCGTAGTATATCCTCCAAGGTCTGAATTGTTCGTTCTGACTGCCCATCTGATTGAGGATGAAAAGCTGTACTAAAATTTAATTCAGTACCCAACGACTTCTGAAGGCCTTTCCAAAAGTTAGATGTGAACCTAGGATCACGATCAGATAAAATGGAGAGGGGAACTCCATGTAACCGGACTATATCTTTAAGATACAAACGGGAAAGTTAATATAGGGAAAAAGTATCTCGTATAGAAAGGAAATGAGCAGATTTAGTCAAGCAATCAACAATAACCCAGATTTCATTATTACCTCAAGATGTCCTCGGTAATCCCACAACAAAGTCCATGGATATGTTTTCTCATTTCCACTCTGGCACTGGTAAAGGCTGAAGCATCCCTTTAGGTAACTTCCGCTCTACTTTAACCTGCTGACAAGTCAAACACTTCACAGTAAAATCAGCAATATCTCTTTTCATTCCATCCCACCAGTAATACTCCCGCAGATCTCTGTACATCTTAGTACTGCCAGGATGAACTGAAAACGGGGAACTATGAGCCTCACATAACAACTCATTCTTCAACTGTGAATCACAAGGCACACATAATCTCTTCCCAAACCTCAAAACACAATCACTATCAATGTTGAATTCAGGCAACTTACCTTTCTGAACCAGCTCTACCTTTTTCTGCAACTCACTGTCTCGCTTCTGTGCTTGCTTGATTCTGTCTGATAGAGAAGATTTCACTGATACCTGAAACAAAACAGAAGAACATCCTATACCAACAACTTCTATGCCAAAGTTCATCAAATCCTTAAGCAAAGGATCACGTTCCAAATGCAACATTGCTAATGAAGCATTACTTTTTCGACTCAAAGCATCATCCACTTTATTTTCTTTTCCCGGATGGTAATGAATTATACAATCATAATCCCTGATCAATTCCAGCCATCTCCTCTGTCTCATGTTCAATTCTTTCTGAGTGAATATATACTTCAAACTTTTGTGATCAGTATATATTTCACACTTTACTCCATACAAATGATGCCTCCAAATTTTTAAAGCAAAGACAACAGCAGCTAATTCCAAATCATGTGTAGGGAAATTTACCTCATGAGTTTTCAACTGTCATGAAGCATAAGCAATTACCTGATCATTCTGCATAAGGACATAGCCAAGTCCCTTCAACAAAGCATCACTGTATATAACAAACTCACCATTCATAAAAGGAAGTTCCAAAACTGGAGCATTCACCAATCTTCTCTTCAACTCCTGAAAACAATCATCACATTATTTTGTCGAGATGAACTTAACACCCTTACGAGTTAGCTTAGTCATTGGACTAGATAACCATGAAAATTTTTCAACAAACCTTCAGTAGTAACCTTCCAAACCAAGAAAACTACGCATCTTGGTTACATTTGTGGGTCTTGGCCATTCTTCAACAACTTTTGTTTTAGTAGGATCAACAGTTATTCCATCTTTTGAAACAATGTGACCTAGGAAAGAAATTTGTTGTAACCAAAACTCACACTTTCTGAATTTTCCATATAGTCTCTTTTCTTTTAAGGTTTGCAAGATAACCCTTAAATGACTTTCATGCTCCTCTTTACTTTTAGAAAACACCAAAATATCTTCAGTAAACACAACCCCAATTTATCACCTGAGTCAACTGAGCCATCACTACAACAAACTGTTTAGTTCTGATTCTGACCATCTCAGGATGCCGATTTAGAAGTTCATTTCCATCTGTATACATTTCTAGCACAACTTCCTTGTTTCCTCTTTGAAAAACCATTCTGAACACTGAAATACCTTGGTTGAAGCAACATGGTAATCTTCAAATGCTATATCACTTCAATTTGACCATAAAAAAAATATTTTTGGATAATCATTTAATAGAATTCTAACTCCTAAAGTAATCTTAACGGACCTTTGATACCAACTATAAGGCCCCGGCCTTAAACCATACTTAATATTGAATTAAATGAATAATTCACGTTGAGGATCTTTTCAGGTTTAGAGTTTTAGAGAATTAGAACATAACTATTACATCTCAAAAGATTACAAAGTAGTCACTTCTACTAAGTTTCCATAATAAAAAAAAATCTTAAAAGAAACATGTCTAGTTCCATGTTTTATATAGCATGACATTCCCTTGATCTCATCCTTGACCTTATTCCACATTAAGTACTGTGAAAAACATTTCAAAAAAACTTGGGGTGAGCATAAAAAGCTCAGTAAGGGATACACAAAGAATGAGAACTGTTAGTTTTTCAAAATCAAGTAAACCTTCACTGAATAAAGTATCATTACTTACCTTTTTGTAACCAAAGGATTACCATAAAACACATATAAAGAACACATAACATATATAAAGGTAACTTGGGACATAAACATACTTAAGTGGAATAACCATACGGTCGACTTCCACACATATCACTTAATGGAATAGCCATACGGCCAATTTCCATACATACTTAATGGAATAGCCATACGGCCGACTTCTATACCCAATGAATTGGAGGTTATAACGTAACCACCCATCCTGGTATTCACGGCACCACCCGTCATATGGTTTATAACATAACCACCCATTAAAATGTCCAAGTACCAATATAAAATCATAAAACATAAAACCAATATAAAGGAATGATAAAATTTCCACATTTCAATCACAATATATCATAAATATATTGACATAATAGAATCCTTTATCAAAACCATTTTCAATACCAAAATACATAAAAGAGTATATGGTATTTATTTTATTTTAAAAACATTACAGCTTGTTGAGGAAGACAAAGACCAAATAATACTCGCGGCGGCGGAAAAGGTTGTTGTCACCGCGTACGTTAAAAAAACATTCCTTTTTGTCGTTTAGTAAAACGCTTCGTAGAAAAAGATTCCTTTTGTATAAAAGTAAAAGTAAAAGGTGTTTATACACCGTATAAAAGAAAGTTGTGTATAAAACAAAATATGCCTCAATGAAAGGATATTGAGACGAAGTCCCTTACCTCAGGTCCGACTTGACTCGATCGTTCTTTAACGTCCTGAATAATAAACTTGAGTTAATTTATACTTGATTAAGAACCTTTTTAAAGTTCATTATTCCTTTTATATCACTTATTTCCATGTTATAAACATTATGTAACCATTTAAGTTAATAATGTTTGTTTTGTCAATATTTGGTTCTTAAGTCGAAAGTGGACTTCTTACAATTACATGTTGTTCGTGTGGTCAAAGGTTCTTTATATCCAGAATGACATTCCTGATTTGGATATCATATATATCATATATATCCAGCATATACATGTATTTATAATATTACATAATCATTTAGAGGTAAGAAATGAAATGCACCGTTCATGGAGACGGTAAGCCGTACGTACGCTTGAACGCTACTTTCATTTATATTTCATATTTTATAGAATGGAATCATAATGATATAAGAGTATATTATAATTCTAGTATAATAACATATATAATATCATTAACTTTATCCTTTACACATCCCACATATGGTATTAACGAATCAAATCACTTTCAGGGGCGGTAGTCCGTACATCCTAAAATGAAGATATCGTGTTTACCCATAATGGAAACAATAATGGTATGCCATAAATGAAAAATAAATAATCTTAAGGAAATAATAAACATATTATATATCATATATAAAAATAGTTTCATCATAATTTCCACCTTTGAAGGTGTTAAAAGAGTATTGAACAATCATCGTTTCGGGAGGCAGAATTTCACCATCCACGGAAACTGTATGTTCTTTAACCATTTGATGTAGTTGTGTGAGAGTGTAGCTCGAATAAATATTATAACAACATCCTAGTATATTGAAGATACTGGTGTTGTTACAAAAGAAGTAAATAAAAAGAATTTAGGGGGTTGGAGAAGCAAAATAAAACAAATGAACAAGAGACAATGAATTACCTTTAAAAGTGTAACTCCTTTTGATTTGAGCCTAAAGGCTTCCTTTGAAAGGATTCTGCCCAAAGGGAATCCTATAGGATTAGTAGAGGGATGTGGAGAGAGTAAATGGGCAGGGGATGGCCGAGCCAAAGGCTTGAGGAGTGTGTGAAATGAGGTAGAGGTGGGGGCCTTTTATAAGAGGAGGGGAGGGGAACTTTTGGAAATCATGAAACTATTATTTTATTTTCAAAAGTGTTTTGAATTTCTAAGGTCCCACATTGATATATTTCTAAGATAAGATGATAAGGCTTATAAATATTCCCATACAATAGGTTTTGGACATGTTTAGGTTTTAGATATTACATTATCTTTCCATTTTATTTAAATCGTTAAATAATGAAGTCATCGCTGTATCATAATGATGTCATAAATAATTTAATTTATTTAAAGTATGAAAATTATAAAAAAATACTATGATGTAGGAAATCGTTTTATATTTCCAATGAATATTTAAAATAAAAAATCTGATCTTTATAACCCCATGTAAAAAATGTTTTCGTAAAACATATTATGTTTGTGTCATTTTTACTTTTATTTAAAAAAAGGCATTAAAGTCATTATCTCATCCAAGTGGCTCCACAGGGTCCCCTAAATCGACCCATGGGTTGTCTTGGTCGGACATGACTCATCCAATAGGGGTAGGACAAGTTTCATGGTGTTTTCATATTTTTATAATATCATTTTTACCTTATATTACACTAATTACCTCTAATCGCGATTAAAAACTTAATAAGTTACTATTCACCAAAAAATTATTTTAATCTCATTGAACCACATTTTACTTCTTAATGACAACCATGTATGTCGGATTTTTGAATATCAAAACAAAATGATTGTAAAATTTCATTTAAACGGAAAATCAGTTTTTATAAGTACCACTTAGTGGTTCCACTATTCATCAAAAATTGATGTTTTTCAGAAAATTACCAAAAATTCACCCTAAGCTATATTTGATATTCCGAATTCAAAAATGAATTCCGTTTTACAAAATTCACAACATATTAGTTGCATTAATTAATTTAATAATTAATTCCCACTGTCAGAGCAAATAGCATGTTTTTATGAAACAATAAGTATCAAAAGATTGACACTAGTTTAAGTCTGATTTCAAAGTGAAATTAATTCCAACGACCACCATTGGATTTAATGGTAAAAATATTTTCTAATTTCACTTTAAAACAAATTAAAAAGATAATCTAATCATATAAATAAATTAGATTAAAAAGTGGTTTTGAATTAAAATACAACATTTTACACTATTCATTAAAAAAAGAACTTTATCGGAAAGATACCAAAAATTTACACAAAGTAAATTTTGATGTCCCGATTATAAAGAAGAGTTATTTTTGGTCCAATAGAATTTATAAGATTTATCAAAACTATATTTAATGATGGTTCGCCGTCAAAGGGTGATAAGTGAACCCTTAGTGAAAATTAGGGTATAAATGCCTAAAATTGAACTCTTTCCATATTTTAAGCCTTTATCTTTTATTTGGTAAATGTAAAAACATTTAAAAACATATATAATCATATTTTAGTTATTTATATCCATTCCCGCCAGTACAACGGCTACTTGTTAACTAATATTTAAAATAATATTATTTTATTACTTGTGTGCAATGTAAGTTTTCAAAGAAACTCATCGTTGCGTATCAAGTACGCTATCGAACGTAGAAACCCCTTTTAATTAAAATTAATATTTAATTCGTAAATATTAATAAATATGAAAATTATTTATTCTTTAATTACCTGGGATGTTACAGAATTTGGATGAGGTTATGTGAGAATAGGGAACCAAATAATGGAACATGTAAAAGAAATTGAAAGAAAAGGTGAGAGAGGTTCACCTCTTGCGTACTCCTCTTTAAAGAACACCTTAAGCCTTTTTTTGGAATTTTAGTGAGACCAATAGGTCTTGGACGTGGGGAGAGGGCTTGGAAAGAGTATTTGGTAGAATTTAGACAAGGATTAAAGCTTGAGTGGTGTGAGAGGAAGATGGGGTGAGGGGTGGTTTATATAGTGGATGAAAGAGGGCATTTCTCTATATTATAACCATTAATTTATTATTTTCTTTACAAGAGAAGGAATAGTGAGTATTCTATGACCATGAATTGTATTTTTACCATAAGAATCCGAATCAATTGGGCATACATCAGCAGAACATGATACATAACTCTATAATTAGTGTATTTAGCTTATTTTGTAAATTATTGTATTTCAATATTCATAAAAAATTCTAGTATTTCAGAAAAATACCAAAAATTCACCCTAACAGTTTTATTACATTTAGAATGAAAAAATGAAGTCCATTTTTCAAAAATAATTTTCAAAATATAATTAATTAAATATTAAATTAAAATTATTATTTAACCAAAAAATATAAACACTTAAAATTTTCATCATCATATTTAAGGTGCCTAAATTTATTTATACATTCATGGGTTTGGATACCATTCATAAGAGTCATATTACTATTCATAAGGGTATATTACTACTTATAAGGGTATGTTACTATTTATAAGGTTTGGTTTCTATTCATAATGGTGGGTTACTATTCACCAAAAATTGAGTTTTTCTTATCAGAATCCAAATAACGTACTGATCGCAACCGTGTATATTAGATTTATTAAATACACATCATAAAAGTGAAAAAATTATGTTTACATGGCTAGGATATAAAAAATTGGTGTTTTTAGAGACTTAGTGATCTATGCATTCTATAATAAATCTAGTTGTAAATTTTTGGGGTGTTACAGTTTGTCAAAGAACACTTGATCATCAGCAAACTCCATTTCCACCTTCTCTTCACATCAAAAATGTTTTTCATTAATTTTTAAATCACAATGAGATAAATACATTTGATACTTTGGCTTTAATCCTGAGTAAAAATGATTTATTTTACTATCAAGATATTGTATGAAATTTGTAGCATACCTTTCCATTTGAGTGTATTTTACTTTATAAGTAGCCATTGAGTCATCTTCTGGCCTTAATTCCAAGAATTGTTTTTCCATCATATGACAAACCACATTTGGAAAATATTTCTCAACAAACATACCTTTGAATTCATCCCAATGGAGAGCCTCAATCTCCTCACTATCCTGGTTATTTTTAACCATCGACCACCACTTAATGGCTTCACGTTCAAAATGGTAAACAGTAAGACTAACCTTTTGATGTTATGAAAACCCCATGACATAAACATTCTTTTCTAGTGCTTTAATCCACCCTTCTTCTAGCACTGGGTCAGATTATCCTCTGAATGAGGGGGATGTTTCCTCATGACATGATCCACTACTGACATGTTCTTATGTGGTTGACCTGGCTAATATCTTGCATGGATTCCACCACCATATATATCCTGAGTCAACTATTCCATCACTGCAAAAAACTATTCAATTCTAATTCCGACCATCTCTGGTTGATGATTTGAAAGGTTGTCTACCTCCTGATATTGTCCCATTATAGCTGCCTTGTTTTCTCTATGGAAAACCGTTTTGAACACAGAAATATCTTAGGCGAAGCAACAAGGAAATATATAAATGTTATATCATTTAAATTTGATGATAAATTAATTTATGGACATTAATTTAACAATATTCTAACTCCTAAAGTTATCTAAAACAAACTTTTATTCCAACTATAAGGACCCGGCCTTAAACATTATATAATCTTGAATTAAGTTAATAATTTACATTGAGGATCTTTTTGGGTTTAGAGATTTGAAAAATTATTTCATAACATATACATAACAACTTGAATATTATATTTAGACACTTCAACTCAGTATCATTTTTTTAATAAAATAAAAACTTTTTAAAAAAATAGTCATGTCTGGTTCCATGTTTTAGACAACCTGACTTTTCCTTGATCCCATCCTTGACCCTATTCATCTTTAATCATTATGAAAAAATTTAAAAAATGTAGGATGAACATAAAAATCCCAGTAAGGATTATAAAATAAAGAAAGAAATCATTAGTCCTTTAATACATACCATGAATAAGATCTTTAACATACCTCATGAAAACATAAGATTTATGAATAACACATAGAAATCATAAATCATAAAGGTAACTTGTGGCATCCATGTCATACTTACATTGTAGCTATCAGAGCTATATATGGTGTTATGTTTGGAATACCCATCACAATGTATTGACTAAATGTATTATGATAAACATTAACGGTTACATCTGTCACGTTAGCCAATGCATTGGAGATCTATCTCCGGATCACTCACCCTATGTTTATCATGGAACCACATGTATAAATAAACAATGCCCAAGAACCATAACATATTCCCAACACATAAAAAAACATAATGGAAAAATAACTTTTCCACATTTCAGTCAAAACCTATCATTTTAATATATTGACATAAAAAATCCATTATCAAAACCATTTTAAGTTCCAAAATATGCAAATGAGTATATGATATTTATTTTCCTTTCAAAGACATAACAACTTGTTAAGGATTCCAAATTGAAAATAACACTCACAGTGGAAGAATGGTCATTGTCACAGCGTACGTTAAAAAGAAACATTCCTTTTTTTGTTGTTCATCAAAACGCTACGTACAAAAAATATTCACTTCGAATGAATTGAAAATTAAAAGGGGTTTATACAACGTATAAAATAAAGTCATGTATGAAACAAAATTTCCTTAATGAAAGGATATTGAGAAGATATGTCATATTTTGTGTCTGAATTGACCTGTTTGAACTTTAATATCCTGAATAATAAAATTAATTTAATTTATACTTTCATTAGTACCTTTTCCGATTTTTTATTCCTTTTATATCACTTATTACCATGTTATAAGCATTATATAATCATTTAAGTTAATAACGGTAATTTTCTCGATATTTGGTTCTTGAGTGAAAAAATGAACATCTTATAGTTACAATATTATCTTGTGGTCAAAATTAAATTATCTCTAGAATGAAATTCCTGATTCAGATATCATATGTTATATATATTCAGTATATATATGTATTTAGAATGGTATCTAACATTTGGAGATAATAAATGAATTGCACCATTCATGGAGACGGTAAGCCGTACGTATGCATGAACACAACTTTAATATATATTTCATATGTTAATGGAATGAAAGCATATTTTCACATAGTTATATTATAATTCGAGAATAATATCATATATAATTTCATTCACTCCATCCTTTATACATTCCACTTATGGTAGGAACAAGTCATATCCCTTTGAGTGGGTAGTATTCCGTACTTCCTCAAATGAAATTATCATATTTACCCATTATGGAAACCATTAAGGTATATATTAAATGAAAAATAACGAAGTATAGAGACAATATAAATATAATATATATCACAAATAAATACTATTTCATCTTAATGGCCTCTATAAGTGTTGTTAGAAGACAATATAAATATAAGATGTGTGTAAGTGTATTTCGAATCCTTCTCAAAAAGACAACCTAGTATATTTTAGGATACTGGTTTTGTTATAAAATAAAGGAATAAAAAGTGTTTAGGGGGTAGGAGAAGTAAAATAATGAAAAGAACTTAAGAGAAGACGTTACCTTTAAATCAGGTATCTCCCTTTGGTTTAAACCAAAAGGCTTTCATGAGGTGATTTATTTCTTAGTTAAGACTTCTCGGTGGAAAAGAGGGATCATGAAGGCTTATTTGGGAATATTTTTGATGAGCCAAGGGGTTTGAGAGATGTGTCTAATGGGTTAGAGGTGATGGCTTTTTATAAAGTGGAGGAAGGGCTCTTTAGGAATGTTTGAAAACATTATATTACTACAAACAAATTTCTAGTTTACAAAGATAAAAAACTCATTAAATTCTATGATAATATGACTCTTATTCGAAATAAAATCATCCCATAAGAATTGGATAGGTTTGGGATAGTTTTTAAAATTTTATAATCATATTTATTTAAATAAATTATTAATAAGTTAATTAACGCATCATCATTGTGTCATAAAAAATATTATTTATTATATTTATAAAAATTATAAATAAAATACCATAATGTAGGATATAATTTTCTCATTAAAATTAATATTTATATTCTAATAGATAACATATATATCCCCATGTAAAAATTTATTTACTAAAAGTTATATGTTTATATAATTTTTGTGATTAAATTAAATTAATTAATATAAAGTGTCATTATCAATCCAAAGTGGCTTCATGAGGTCCCAAAATCGACCCAAGGATTCATATGGCTGGACATGTATCAGAAAAAAATATTTTTACACATGTTAGGGTAATTTAATATTATTATAATAGTATTGTTTTTCCATTATTTACCAGATTTATCCTTTAAATAAGGTAAATAAAACATTTAATGAAGTAAATATTCATAGTGTCTAAAAATAAAATTTAGCAATTAAAATAATTTATACCTAATGATTACAAATATGGAATCCATTTTTCCAAATTCAATACACATAAGTGTAATATATAATTTTAAAATTAATTTCCATTGTCAAAACTGAAAGCGTGTTTTTGATAAATAATAACTATCAAAAGATTTACCATTGTTTATATCAAATTTAAAAGTGAAATTACTTCCAATGTAAAACATTAGAATAAATGGTAATAATATAATCCAATTATACATTAAAACTAATTAAAAGAATATTATGTCTATATAATTAAATTATATTAAAAGGTTGTTTTGAATTAAAATGTCATATTTTTCAATATTCAGAAAAAAATAAAATTATTAGAAAAAAACCCAAATTTCATCCAAAGTAAATTTGGATGTCCCAATTATAAAGAAGAATATATTTCTTTTCGAATTGAACATATAAAAGTGAAAAAACTAGATTTAAAAATGGTTCACTATCAAAAGGCGTTAAATCATCCTTTAAAAAAATATTAGATTGTTTATGCATAAAATTGAATTTAATAACATTTTAGGCTACTAATTTTCTTTGGATAAATGTAAGAACATTTAAAAAAACATGTATAATCCTATTTTATTTAGTTTTGATCAATCTCTCCATTACAATAGCTAGGCGTTAACAACAATTCAAAATAATAATATTATATTATTATTTTTCAGTATAACTCAACGTTGTGTGCAACAAGACATTTCAAAGAAACCCGTTATTACACATTAGGTATGAAATTGAATAGATATTCCCATTTATAGTAAAATTAATATTTAATTCACAAATATTAATAAATATGAAAATTTCATATTCTATATTTACCCGGGATGTTACATGGACAATTGTTGTTTCATAATCATAATAAAAAATTAGTATATAAGTAGTACTGAAGTTATTACTATATAATGAGACAAATCTTGAGTAGGAATAAGAATAAAAATGAAGTTTGAAAGAATATGTTAATGATATTACCTCTTAATCGACACACCTTCTCTAAATCTTCTCTTAGAGCACTTGAGTTGGTGTTTGAAGAATACTAGTACCTCTAGACTATTTCATGGGAATTTGAGAAAGGAAATGGGGAGGGGTAGGTCCATCTTGATAGGTAAAAATGAGGTGAAGATTTTAGGGATGAAGTTCCATTTTATAATTGAGGTGAGGTGCGCTTTTGGAAACCTCAAAAATATTAATTTATAATAAAATTAAATCCTCACATAAAAAACTCCAATTTTTTCCAATATTTAATATGAGATGGGATAGAGTTTCAATATCACCTTCCATATAATTTTATACAAGTTATTATGCCAATTTAATTATTATCATTTTAATTAACTCTTAGTTATTCTATTTAATTTTTAACAATGGTAACAAATATTTCAATATGAAAAGGGTAAAATATTTAATTATTTGAAATAAATTAGAATATAAATGAATAATTTTGAACATTTTAGACCATATAATAATTATTATATATTTAAAAAATGTTTTTTGATTTTTAAATAATTTAGGAAAACCTTTTTTTGACAAAACATCAGTAGTCTCATATCTGACACTATTTATTTAATGGATTCATTAAAATATAATAAGAAGAAGTGATACTCGATCCAAATATTTTATAATATCTCTATGGGGTCAATGATATCCAGGAAAAAAATTTCACAAAATAATTATCCAAAATTATATTTACTAAAATATTTTTGTTTACATTTATTTGATATCTTCATTAATGAAATAATTAATACCTCAATTTTTTGTAATTATTTAACATAATTATTTTTTGAATAAAAATTCAAAATAAAACAATATGATTAATATAAATACGTTATCTTTAAGAAGTATACTTTTATTTAATTTAATCCTCTGAAAAACCCAACATTAAAAAAGATAGACTCTTTTATAAAATTAATGTGAAAAATTTATCTTCACATTAAATAAAATAATATAAGTGTGGTTGATTAGGAATATGGCCAGTCAGGCATGAAACCCTACCCCAGAGTGAAATCCAACTCTAATGAGAAACCCTGCTCCAGCACTGAGAACCTTCACAGATGTGGTTATTGGAAGGTCAGAAAATGTTGATTCTGGAGCTAATAATGTTGTGGTTCCTGATATTCACATTAACCCTAAACACTTTCTTCACCTCTGTTAGTTGGATATTTATTTCTCCTCAAACTATTTAACCCTTCTTACTTCAGATTTACGGTTCGTACTTGTTGGAAAAAATTTGTACTGCATGCCGTCTTTGAAATATTTAAGAAATGCTCTTTAAATCACTGGATTTTCGGGTTTTCATATTGGAATTTCGAATTTTTCAAATATTGTTTTTGTATTTTCCATATAGAGTGACTATTATAGACTTTGGGTGAGGATATCACAATATTTTGGGGGTTGTTCTATGCGAGTTATCAAATGGAACCTGTATTTCAATTCTTGTTCTGAACCTCCCATTGTTCCGATATTGACTGGCTTCTCTGGGCTTCCACTCCACTTGTTTAAACAGAAAGTGTTTTTTCCTATTTCCTTGAATATTTGATACCTTTTTAGGTTGGAGTTGGTGATGAGGAATCTTTCAAGACAATCAGTTGCTTGAATCTGTGTTGAAATAGATGTCCCTAAAAATCTCTCTACCCAAATTTGGATTCAGAATGGTGAGTATGGTCTCCTCCAGGACGTTTTTTATAAAATAGTACCTGATTACTGTCATTATTTACTAAGTCATGGAATTTACAAAATTAATGTGACTACATGATCACACGTTCTGATCCAAAGAATGTTACTTGGGTTGAAATAGTAAGCTGAATTCTGGAACTGAGGAAGGAAATGTTAGTCAAGAAACTTATCGCACTTCTGCTACTCGAGAGTAGAAATCATATGTGAACAAGGATATTTTGGTATCCAATACACATCTCTCTCAATGAGAATTCCATTATACAGAAGTTCTAGGTTTTATGGATTCTCTGCATTATTCTACAAGTGGTAATGATCTTCCTTCCTCGGTAGAGGAGCTAGAGAATCACCTTGAATCACATGAATCAAGAGGAATGGATCAAATTGATATCTATGATTATTGTGAATCCTTTTTAGAATTTTATGATCTACCCAATAAAATTGATGAATACTTATTAAAACCGATTTTGAGGAAATGGAAAAAACCAATGGTAGACTCTAATGGCATCATCACCCCAAATCCTAGAAAAACAATTAAGTGCAAGGACTATTCTCAACTTGAAAGAACAATTTCCACAAGAATTATAGAAACCACTAAGAAGGAGACTCAATCACTCCCAGCTGTGGTTGGTCAATAGACTGCAATATCTTATTCAGATGACAAAAACAATTAAAGTAAAATAAATCATATATATAGATATTCCTATTGCAATGAAGAGTATGTGGGAGATGAAACTTTTTACTGGATGGATGAACAAGATGCAATCATTTTCAAGAAATGTCAAGATGGCATCATTCCGGATGAGAAATAGCATAAAATTAGAAAACACATGTTCATCAGGTTGTTGGATGAGCATAAAAACCATGATTTTGACTTAAATGTTATACATTGGGAGTGATTTTTTCTTCTACTCATATTATTAGATGTTTTTCATGGTTTATGGTGCTTTAAGGGATTCTATCATTTCTACCTGTCATCTCTTATGGGGGGCATTGTGTGATTTTTGAAAAGTTTTGTGACGCTAAGTTTTTCTCAATACGAGGACTGTGTTAAAGGATACTCTAAGAATTGAAATTCAGTGCTAATTTTCATGAAAATGATTTAATTATTCAGTGCTGATCATTCTTGAAAGAAGGTTGAGTTCAAAATTTTGGTGCACAATTTTCATTGTTTTCCTCTTCTTTCATCGAATGTGTATATTCACCTATAGTTGTTGATAGTGTACATTCTTTACAACTCATTTAATAACTATAACTTTCATTTTGTTTAATAATTTTTTGGGGGGTATGGGTTGGGTGACCATCCCATATCTCATTCGATTCCAAAAAAAAACTATGTTATGAGGATGTAATTGGATGGACTTCTCTAGATAGTTTCTTCAAACCTAGACTATCTCCCTAGGAAACCCTGAACATGTTCTCCAAAGAAGATAATGGGACCTTGTGAATTTTTTAATTATTTATTCTGAAATATTGTTATGATTGGTAATAAATATCCTATTTTTGATTATTTATAATTTCTTAAACTAATTGACATGTTCATGTTGGATCTCAAAGATTGGATGTAGGCCCATCGATCACCAATTGTAGTTTCTCAATGAGCATATCACAAAGATTTAATGTCAATTCTAACATGGCCATTATGAAATCATGGTAATGTATTTGGGTGTAAAAATGGAACCTATCATGTTTATGGGACTCATAAAATGATTATTTCATCCCTTCATGGTTCAGTTCATGGTAGTCTTTATCTATGACATTATAATCTACCATATTTCTAAGGAGGATCTTGAAGAGAACATTACGATTGTATTTTAATTATTGGGGTAGTAAAATATGAATAGTAATATATCACAATATCTATTTTTTGATTAAGGAGTTATACTATATAGGTTATGTCATTATATAGGCCAAACCAGTTCAGACCCCTCGAAGATTGGGGTATTGCCTACTTGGGCACAACCAAAAGTGAATGACCAAGGAAGAGAGTATTCTTGGATTGTATGAGTATTATGAGTTTATAATGAGTGTGTTTTGTTTCATATATAGGAATATTTTAGATTCAATTTCTCCTAAATGGATATATGTTCACTTGGACCAAGTAGTGCTACCAAACTTCAAAAGAGATGAGACATGGGAATCAACTGTAATTCCGGAAAAATTTTGAACTAAAAATAGTCTATTCACACAAGAAAAGAAACATGGTGGAATATACCCTTAATAGTCAATAAAAATATTTTTTAGTAGAGGAGAAAACTGAGAAGATAGACTTCTTATAGATGATCATCTTAGAGGAGAAAAAACATCATAATTTTAATTGATGGATGCAACTCTACACACCTTTCAATATTTGTCAGAATCTCAATTGGTATACCAAAAATATAATGTTTTGGATAAATATATTTCCCGATGATATTAACCTCATTGTTTCTTTAATGGTATATATTATTTAAAATTCTTCCAAAAAAGTATTTTTGTTACAGTATTTCTACACGGGGAGTTGATGAAGGAGTTTAATATTTCACTTTTGGGTGTATATCTTTTAGGTAATATGATGTACTAGGATATTTGACTTATATGTTAGTTTATGGGTATAAATTTTAATTTCACCATGCTCATTTCACGATTCCATACATGTCATAAGGTGAATTAAAATAACTAGTTTATAGCAGGATTGACTTAGATTCATCAAGTTTAATAATGGATGTGGGGTAGCATATCATCGGCCCTTATTCATAGTTGGGTAGATCAGATACCCTTTGTATGGATTTCTTTTAGCAATAAATGTCACTAAACTATCTGTAAGGCTATATTTGAGGAATTATTTTGGATACATTTCATGTCACACTTATGTTGTGAAGAGTGGAATGTGTTTTCCATCATGGGGTTGAAGCTAGGGTAGTTAAGAAAATTGAAAATTCATGTGATGTATTAGTGGATGAAGACCTTCGAAAGTTGATCAAATTTCTATGTAGGGAAATTTTAGAGGTTCTTTGAGTGTTATAGGAGAGACCATGTATTCTTTATTTTTTCTCCATGATGAGTTTGAAAAATTTCTCTTGATGATAGAAAGATATTCATAAGATAATCGTCATGATAAGATTATTCGGGGGTGAGTCATCTAATATATGTGTGTTCTTTTCCGACTCAGGAACATCCTAGATACCTCTAGGAAGCTTGAGAGTTTAATGTACGAACACTACCCTCACCACATCATGTTTTTTTCTTTTTCGTGTGAAAATCCCTGTATGTGGGGAGAGTGTAATATCTATTTTTTCTGAACACATTGATTATATTGAAGAATTATCTTCAAATTTATTTTTATGTCAATATAGATTTTTGGTTGTTTTATGACATAAGTATTAGCAAAATTTTAATATTAAATATATTTATATCATACAAAAATTAAATTTCAAAATAAATTGAATTTTCATCATAAACTCTTATGAAAAATATAAGAGCATGATTGAATTTAGAATGTGGGGTCTATCTTTGTTGTGAAATAAGTTTGTTTGGATTTTGAAGAATTATTGTAGTTGAGTAGTTGCAATGTGTGTTAACTAAATTAAATAATAAAATTATGTATTTAAATAAATTCCTAATCCTACCCACTATATTAATTCCTAGTAATCTAAAATCCCATGGATTAGCCACAAAACCCTAAGAGAATAGAGATGATTATGAGAGAGCATTCATTCCCATTAAAAGACGATCATGGGATCATAGAATGATAATAAACAATAAATTATATTTATCAGAAGAATGAAAAACTTATATAAAAAACCATTATCAACATTTTTGAAAAAGTTATTCACCAAATATTGATACAGTCAGGAGGTAATACCTTTGATTTTTTATATTCATACCATTTAATCAATTTCATACATAGAATCAATAGTATCTTTTAATAATTGATATTTTCTCTCCTAGAATTGTAAATCCCAGAGAATTTAATTGGTAGTTTTTTTTATTTTTTTCATTAAATTCTAAAATTTTCTCATTATTTAGGAACAAAATAGAAAAAAATATTCTCAACTAGTCATTGTGCCCTTCTGTACAATGTTCTTTGACTTATTCATTATTATCCTATGGGGTTAATGATTTGTCATTTTTATATCAGTGAGATAAAGATGAAATTTTTTGAATATTTGATGGTATGAAAACAAGGATAAGATTGATGTCTTGTATATGGACTGAGGTGTGATGATACATTTCATATGATGATTATAATGATTGTGACCATGTTTGGAGATCATAGGTTTGAGCAATTTTCTATGAGAAATTGAAATACTGATTTATATCCAATGAATACTAATAATCAATGAATGGTGATGTTTCACTATAATTTTTGTTTCCGGAGATAGGATTATAGTTAGTTTTGTGAAAGTATCAATGGTCACAATGATTATTCATGATGAAGGTTATGTTTCTAGGAAAATATAGAATACATTTCATGTATTCCAGTGGAAAAAATTCCATTTATTTTAAGATCATGTGGTAGATAGGGATTTAACCCATTACAAATAACAAATATTGGGGGTGGAAACAAAAACTATGTGACCTTTTTTGTTTATCAATGACATGTTTATGGTTTACCTGCCCAGTTTTTTCATGTGGATTACACACCATTTCTCATGGACACATCACATGTACCTTACTTATCCAATGAATATATGTATTGTGAATTACAATCCTTGGACCTCTTCTTTCCCACAAATCATGTGATCCATAAGACATTATATATATATTTCCATTTATAAACATAGTGTAATATCAGAAAATTTCCAAAATTAAGAATCTGAGTATACATTGTGCACCTCACTAAGACACACAATTTTGTTTTTTATGATAACTTTTACCTCACTTAACTCTATCTTTGGGACTCATAAATAGACCATAAATTTATCAATTCCATAAATGTTTTATATAAAACATAGTGGTGGTCTTCATTTTGACATCATATAAATTATTTTAGTTTCTAGAAGAATTTCAATACATCTATATAATATATTTGTGGTTGAGGTCAAGTGTGGTCTAGGGATGGATGCTGGGTTTTGTTACCCATCAAACATCACACAAATGGCAAGGCTTTGATCTCCTATTTCCTATTACCATTAGGATGTAACCCATAATTTCTCACACTGAAAGGTGGGTATCCTATATGTGGAGTGGTGCACCTAAATCATCAGGTACTAGATGAGGAATGATTCTTCTATCCATCCGGGGTAAGAGCCCCCTTTCCATTATGTGACATTGACAAGAAATTCTCCCCCCTTTTATCTAATGAAGTTCACATACTGTAATTATCATCAAGTCCGAACAGATACATGGAGATACTATAGGTAATTATTTGATAGTTATGGTGAAGATTAATATCACATAACTCTTTTATATTGTGTTTAATTTATAACTTATATATCTTTAGATATATCCCCCCTTTGATTTATTGGTTATGGTGACCATTTATTTTAATGATTCTTTTTACTGTTTGAGGATTCTGACTAGGTAAGAAAATTCTTAGAATTGGATAGTATTTTCCCACATGTTTAATGTGTTATGAAATTTATAGGTGGTTAGATAGTGGATTTAGTGGACCTAGTGTTTATGGAGAATAAAATTACCTAGTGAATGAGTTCATGGTCAATGTTTATTTAAAAAAACATGACCACAACTCTCTCTTTATTTTCCCCTTTTCCGTATTTTCTTGGTGAAACTCTTTTTATGGGTCATTTTCTACGCTACAATTTTTTATAGTGTTTATTACTACACTTATTGTCATTCATCTATATTTTTTCATTCATTTACATAATTATATAGATTTTATTATTTATTAACCTTCTTTCATTTCATTTAGTTTGTTGGTGTTTCTATATACACACACTTTATGATAGGGCCTAAAATAAGTTTGTTATGATGACATAGTGATAGTCTATATCCTCTATCCTATTTTAGATGAGACTAGGATGTCACTAAATACTTATTTCAAGTCTATGTGAGTCTATAATGGGTCAAGTCATGACAATCATGGTCTTCCCTGATTGAAATTCTCAATAAAATTCATATATGCATATTACACTTATTCCCAGATTCCATTTATATATTAACTTAATTTTATTTAATTATTATGAGGAATTGAATCCCATATATAATTTGAATCACCACAGTCCCCTTTACATAATTATCTAACTCATTGTTCCTAAAACATAAACATTCATCTTGAAATTCTCATCATTATGTCATAGTTTTTATTTTTTATAATTTTTCAAAAAAAATATTAACAATTTTTTCTTATTGGGAGTGGTATTCCATCATTCAATATTTTGAAAACACAATGAATAAGTCATGTCTCATTATTCCTTATAACAAATGAACTCTCTTGAATCTCTTTTTCATATATGAAAACATGTCTTCTTTTCTGATTGTTAGTTTATTAAAATAAAATAATCATTATTCAGGCATGATCTACTTATTCATTTTTATGTGGTTACAATTAAGACTACTGTAGATTATTTGGATATAATCTAATATATATATATATACATTATTCATTTATAATTTGCGTTGCATGAATCATTTCTAACTCATAATAAAATCATTATATTTCTATGTTGATCCCAAAATTTCTTCAACATCACATTCATTATAACGATATTATGGATTGAAAAACTAATTATAGTTAAAAATAAATTTTTAGAAATAAGTAAAAATACAATACCTCAATTATTAACACTATAGTATTGTAATATACTCTATTGACTTCTACAACTCTATGTTAGACCAGAAATTGAAATTTCACACACAAATTAAACTATATTTTATTTTTTATTAAATGTTTCCTCTACAATCTCTAAATATTCAAAATTTTATTCTGAATACACTCTAAATTATCCTTGAAGTATACGTCACAAATCTACATTGTATAATTAAGAATTCCTTCACATTATCAATGGAATTATATTTTATGCCCATCTAAAAATAAAATCACTTTAGCTGACCCTATTACCTTATCAACAATCACAATATTATCTCAATTAAAATTTGAATCATACTCCATATTACCTGGTCACCATAATCATTCACCGATCATAAATTGTTGTATATTGTACATCTATATGAGAAACACCAACCTTTGATCATGATGAATATCAAAAAAAATCCTTAATATTCATCAAAAAAGAAATGATTATTTCAACCTAATCCAATAATTTTAAAATAGTAATCTATTATTCATTATTGAAAGTATATATATGTAAATTATTTTTTATTTCTATCTTATAAATAATTAATTTGGAAATTTAAACCCACATGTAACTGTTTCATCTTTAAAATTTCATCAATTGATCCTAAAAATTAACTCATAGCGTTTCCTCATTTATTTTACATACAAAAAATGAAAAATATACTTTAAAATAATCTTTTCCTCATAAATAGTTATTACAGAAACACATATAATTTCAAAGGTATTTCTCATTAATAGACTTGTCATGTAAACACCATGACTCCTCTCACCAATATGCATTGGTAATTAAATCTACATATAAGAACATCATCTCGTATATTTCTCCCATATATTACGTATAATACAATAAATATAGATTGGTTTGATCAATATTCTGAACTTTATATTTCATTACTAAAAAATATCATTATTTTTACTTCTCAACTTTATTTATTGTAAATGAAAAAATAAAAGTGGGTGGTATCACTTAATTCTTAACCATTATAACATTAACCATTTTACTCAAGGACTACATGATTATTGTTTGTGTGTAGAAAATAGAGAGTTTGATTTAGAGATCATGTTAGTATATTAATTAATAATTTTTTACACCAACTCATACTATATTTCAATATTATTCCTTAGGAAATTTAAATCATTTCAATTCCAAATTAGCAGACAAAAATTGATGGATATTTATATTTTACAATCACTTCCCAAAACACACACACTCATCTTAACACAGAAAATATAATATTCATGAACATGTTTCATGTTTATAGTATTATGACCATCCCTAAAATAATTCAATCATATTTTTTTCTCATCATTGATCAATTCAAAAAAACCCACACCATAATATTAGTCTTTATTCATACATAAAAAAGGATGAAATAATATACATACAATCCTCATTAATAACCCATTCTATGATTTATTCATAAATTACATATTTATATGGGAATGACGATGTGGTATAATAATATAAAGAAAAATTTCCCGTTAGGGGATAATTCCATTTACAATTATTCACAGTACACATTATCTTCAGGTATTATTTTAAATTCGATTTGAAAAATCCTTCCAATATGGAAACTTCTTCTATTCTGGAATTGTTATTCTCTATTACATAACTTCACTAGATACCCATTTTAGAACTAATGTCACCATAAATTCTATGAATGATTAGTAAAAATATTATATATGATTGGGAATACAGTGGACCTTCTTGTAAATAAATACGAGAATCTAGATTTAGAATTTTTATAAACATTGAAACTCATTCATTTTTATCTCCATGTTTAGATAAAAACATCATGAATGAATTTATTGATCTCCAGGTAGACATGGAAATCATATATACTTTTCTTCTTTCTTTTTAAAGGATTGTTCTTTTAATGTAACCAATCATGTATCAAGCATCAATTGATGAAGCTTTCAATTTCCTTAGTATTTTCTCTATGCTTGGTATGGTTTTGAGGTAATCATGTGAATTGTTTGTATACTACGTACACCTTTAAAATAGTTCCTCATGAGATATTAGGTTATTATAGTTTTATAACCTCTAAAAAACCTTATATTTTATTCATGTGGAACAATTTTATTCATTCTAGCGATATATTTTTTTCAATATTTTAATTATACATCATTCTCTAAACTAATAGGTCTTATTAAAATCACATAAGAATTGTACACATCTTTTGTGGTTCATCCATATTATTTTTAGGAGAATTCCTCATTGTGTCATTATTTTGAATTTAATTTTGGACTAAATTTCAATGCTACATATGACTTTTTTTAATAGTTCCATCTATCGATTTACTACATGTGTCTAGGGTACGTTCTATTTGTCAAAAATTGTTGTAGTAGATCATCTTTGGTGTTCTACTCTTCTTCGGTTTAATGTATGTGTATTTATTTTGGTTTCCAATTTTGTTTATTATCAATTGATATTTAATAATCTATTATTAAATTATTATTGATATTATTTTTTTACAAACATTTTTTTCTTCTTTCTCAATGTTGTATCATATTTCTTCAATAATTTATTTAGTTATTATTTTTCATTTTATTTTGATAACATATTGTTTTTTAACATGAATGGATCATCCCACTAAACACATCCATTGGACATAACCCTTTGATTTATAGGTTTTTCAAATCTATTTATTGTGTATAATTTATTCCATTTATCCATTTTAATAAAACATGTCTAGGATTTATACCCCTTAATATAGGATCTCATTTTCTTCCATAAGTTATCAAATATTTATATTATACAAAGAAATATTCTTGAGTTTGTTACATTAAAAACAGTAACAGAAAAACCATTTATTCCCACACTTAACTACATAGTCTTTAGATATTATAGAACAAGAATATGTTTGTTTTCTAGTGTAAGAACCCGGGTTTTTAGAGTGGCTTAAAATTTTAGACCCCGTTTGAATTTTACGCTTTTTTACAAAAATTTTGGATGATCTTTGAGAAGTTTGGAAAATCTGGGATGTTTTTGGAAATTTCAAAAATACATGCTGTGTACTCCCAAGTACACGCCGTGTATCAACAAGGCATGTCACAACCCGTCTGAGACTAAGTACATGTTGTGTGGTGCCCATGTGTAAATTTCCATCTACACGACATGTATCCTTCCTTAACACGCCATGTAATTTTTCATTCCGTGCAATGGCCATGTCCCTGGCCGTGTGTTGACCATTTACATGGTCCAAGCCATGCACTAGACTCTGCTTAAGTCGGAGTATGAAAAGGTCATCTACATGGCGTGTAGTCTTGAAATACACACCGTGTAATTATTTTTATTTGTGCGAGTCAGAGGCCATCACATCTAATTTCTATATTTTCCTTCTTCTTCCCCATTGGATGAACAGTCTGTCCGAAAGACCTCCGTGAACACAAACCCCATTAGATTCTTCATTAAACCTATGTTCTTAAATCCGTAGTTGGCTGTAGGACCGCATCAGAAAGGCTAACCCTGCGCAACCTATTTCGTTCTAGATCCCTTATCCTTTTCTCTAAAGTTTCCATCCAAGCAGAATTGCCATAATTTGACGGAAATGCAGATCTACCATGAGTTAGACAGATTCAGAGGCTAATATCGGAGGAGTATCATCGTATGAGTACGAGGTAGGTGGTGCATACCTTCTTTAATGTTTTTGTAGACTTTTGGGGGTTGCGACCTTCGTGTGCGGTATCAGGTATTGAGAAACACCCGGTTTAATTGTTTTTAATTATTTATCTGCAATGTTGGATTCCTCTAGGCATTCACTAATGTAGTTGTGATCGAGCGAGGCTAGGTTAGAGGCCATTTCTCATTTGGGTTATTTCATCAAGGGGTGAGGAAATGGGTATTAATTGAACTTATTAGTTTAAACTGTTGATTTTGATTTGTTAAAGCATGATTGAATTTTCTTAAGGCATTCGAGACCTTAGGTTCTAGTATGGGACTGCACACGTGTCGTGCAACATGGCTGTTTAGTAATTTCCTGTTCAAAGTGATGCTTTCCAGTATATATATATTCTATGTGTGATATTTCAAGTGTTTAACTATTTAGTTATGTTGGGAATGGCCCGAATATTTTGTTGAGTGATGTTGATCATAGGTTGGGGATTTTCCAGAATTACATGGGTGGTTCATACCACGGGATTGGGCATCATGGACGTCAGTTGAGGCATTTGGAATGTCAGGTTGGGCTTGGCTTGGGTTACTTGGATAGTGAGTCCATCAGACTTGAGTGACAGGTTCGCAGGGACACGATGTGTCAAAAGTGTTGTGGCTTGGGAACTTAGTGAGGTGATTACTACTCACCGAGTACTTTTGTGTAGTGTGCACACAAATAGACTTCGGGATGAGGTGGTAAGACAACTCACTGGGTAGAGGTCCCTGATAGATGCGGTTATGTGCTATTTGTTTGGTGGTTCTTTCCATAGGAAACCACGTGGGAGGTGAGGAGCCTTCAGAAGATAGCGTTGAGGCTGTCAGGTTGGGGGCCAAGGCTCACTGTGATTTGAGGGAAGATATCACTATCCCTCCAGGTATTATTTGAGGGCAGACATCGTTGTCCCTCCGGTTATTATTTGTGGACGGGTATCGTTGTTCCTCCGGATGTTGTGCCATGGGAAGGTTGGGATTTCAACCTTGGTTACGATTATTGGGCGTACCTCCGGGATGTCGGTACTTGAGACACATGGTGTTAGGTGGCACGTGGTGCCGGGTTACAGACCAGAGATTCTAGCGTTGGCCGAAACAAGTGACACTTCCTGGTGGCTATTGATCACTAGTGAAGTTTGTGCTTACTTTTGGGCATTATTCTATTTACAGTTTTTCTTATATAATCATGTCTACTGAAACACTTATATTAGGTACACACCATTGGGTGTTATCATACTAAGACTCATCTCACACCCTACACGGGCCCTTCTGGATGCATGCATACTTTATGAATTTCCGTGCATGTAGAGGTTCAGCCTCAGTAGATGGACCTTAGTGTTGTTGGCATGGAGGTCGGGATGGACCTTGAGGTCGTGCCTTTCTAGAGTTACTTTTTTTAGTTTCCTATTTGTATCAGCATGCTTACTTTATTATGTAGCAACTAATGGTTAGCCATTGGTTCTGTTATATATTGATATGTATGACTTTCTATGGAAGCATGTTTGTTTGTTTACAGTAGTAGTTTCTTGTGATAATCATCATGTTGTTCAGATTACCTTCTTCTGTTATTGTTTCTATATTGATTATGTTGTTTATTTGATATTTGATATTCTTTCGCTCTGTGGGTCTGGTTTGAGTCTGCTGAGTCATTTTATTTCTGTAGATTATAGAAATTATACTCGGACCAGTACCCTTATTATAATCCTCTGAGAGGGTATAACCTCCCAACTATACCTAACAGACCATCACTACTAGTCCGAAGCCTTTGGCGTTCGGGGAGGTGCGCTTAAAGTAGTAACACCTGACCCATTCGGTATTGTTTTTGTGGCTGGTCGGGATAGGGTCGTTACAAAGTGGTATCAGAGGAGTTATTGACAGGGATTTAATAGTAGCATTTTACAGGCTACTAATGCGATTGAGAATTATCTTTTATTTCTATTGGTTTTACTATTTGAGATATGGTAGACTAGAGATAGGTTATTACTGGAACTGGGTTTCTAACTTGTGCTTGGGTTCTTACAGCCCCAGGTACGAGGGGTATACCAAGTTACCATTGGTGGGAATTACTGTTTTCTTTTTCTCAAATTATAGTTTATATGATTTCCACCTCAGTGGCTCACTTGGTGTGTGATGTTATTGATTGTGATATGTGACCCTTGATCCAGTGTGGTAAGGGAGAATTGGACCTTGGCCCGATATAGAAAGGCTTGTTTTCTTGCTTTTGATAGGTACATTTTAGGGTATTTCAATTTTTTACTTGCACGTATGCTTTATGATGTGATAATACCATGTGAAGAAAAAAATCAATTGCATGCTTTATATGCTCTGAAATGTGAATATGTCAAATTCCTAATATAATTGCTTTTGTTGCAATGTGATGTTCCATGATTTATATATTTGTAGAATTTCATGTTACAGGATATTTGGGTCTAGCTCTTATGAGAGATGGATGGTATTATGGCTCAAGCAGTGTAATTGTCAGGATTGGGCAACTCGGTCATCGGGTTAGAGGCAACGTTGGTTTTCAGGACGAGCATGGCCCAAGGTACCATTGACACAAGGCTCTATTGAGGGTAGGTAAGGAGGCTATGAGGTTGGGATGCTGAGGGCATCGATTGCGATAGGGTGAGGCGCTTTGATGGTGGCTTACGATACACCATTCAGGTCCATGTGAAAATCTTCCCATTGGGTTCCTTCTCTGAGGCGGTGAACCAGGCGATTATAGTAGAGGGAAACTAGAGGGATAGGCCCCAGATTGACCGAGAGACAGCTCCAGGTGATGATTCGGATAGCTGGAAGCGGGGTAGGGATGAGTTCCAGAAGGGTGGGTAGGCCAAGGACTCAGTTAGACCACCTTGTGGAAGTTCATCGGTGGTTTTCTTTTAGTGTGGGAAGACAGTACATGTTCGGGCTTAGTGCAATAGGCCCCCGAAGGAGTGCCGGGCATGTGGACAGGTCGGGCATCTAGAGAGGTTTTGCAGGCATCCTTCTTAGACAGCTAGCAGACATGGACCAAGATAGACAATGGCATCTAGAGTTGTTTCAGGTTCGGTACAAGGATAGGGTAGCCAACGTTCAGCTAAACGCAGAGAGCATGACAGAGATAGTGGGATCCAGCTGAGGGTTTAGTGGCTAGTGACTGAATCAGCATCGTAGGGAGGTCTGGCATCAGGCAGCCGTACTTCAGGCCAGGTGCATGCTATGGAGCTGCCATGGACTGAGCATTCTGGTGAGCTGACTACGATGGCCGGTACACCATGGGTGTGGCCATGATTTTCATTGATTTCTTTTGGCATGGCCTTTTGAGGCATGTCTGGTTTAGTGCACGAGTTGCACATGATAATAGTGGACGGACTAGATGCTAGTTATTGGTATTAGAATCATATCAGATGCGTTATATATTTTCTAACATATTTGAGATACATATCATCAGGAGCATCAAGGATGCAGTTTACGTGAGGTGTCGTGGGCATTGAGGCATCATGGATGTGAGTTACATGAGGTGCAAGGCACTAGGTTTTGATTGGAGAATCTATGAGATGCATGACCTCATCGAGGCAGACACCAATGTGGTGAGGGTTACGTTGGATGTCGGAAACGACATGTGAGCACCAAGGAGGTGCAGGGGTGATGATGAGTCACGGGAAGACCATGGGTCCGAGAAATAGGTCATTGGGCCTTGTTTGTTTATTTTTACTACATTGAGCTTTGTTTTGAGTTTAGACTGAGTAGGCTATTCCTATGGTGGGTAGCCCCTTGAGGAATTTATATAGGACCGTTGAGACCGGGGATGTCCGGGATACTTTGATTGGGGTGGTATTTTTGGTACCATCTCTAGGTTTCATCTGATAGCTCGGGGATGAGATATGTTAAGGTGGGGAGTTTGTAAGATCCAGAGTTTTTAGAGAGGGTTAAAATTTCTAACCCTATTTGAATTTTCCTCTTTTCAAGAAAATTTTTGGCTGATCTTTGAGAATTCTAGAAAATCTAGGACGTTTCTGGAAATTTCTAGACTACACACCGTTTAATCCCAAGTACATGCTATGTATAAGCAAGGCATGTGATAACCCATCTGAGACTAAGTACATGTTGTGTGGTTCCCATGTGTAAATTTACATCTACATGCTATGTAGCATTCTTTGACACGCCATGTAATTTTTTGTTCCGTGCAATGGCTGAGTCCCTGGCTATGTGTTGACCGTGTACACGGTCCAAGCCGTGCACTGGACTCCGCTTAATTCAGAGTACAGAAACGTCATCTACACAGCGTGTAGTCATGAAATACATGTCGTGTACTATTTTTATTTGTGCCAGCGGGAGGCCATCACATCTAATTTCTATATATTCCTTCTTCTTCCCCATTGGACGAACAGTTCGTTCGAAAGACCTCCGTGAACACAAACCCTCCAAGATTCTTCATACGGCCTCCATTATTCAAACCGTCGGTGGCTGTGTGACCACATCAGAAAGGCTAACCCTGTGAACCCTATTTCGTTCTATATCCCTTAAACTTTTCTCTGCAATTTCCATCCGAGCAAAATTGACGTAATTTGACGGAAATGTAGATCTACCATGATTTACACCGATTCAAAGGATGATATCGGAGGAGTATCATCGTACGAGTACGAGGTGGGTGGTACATTCTTTTTTTCGTGTTTTTGTAGACTTTAGAGGTTGCGACTATCGGGCATGATGTTGGGTATTGATAGAAACCCTATTTAGTTGTTTTTAATTATTTATCTATAATATGGGATGCCTTTAGGCATTCCCTAACCTAGTTGTGATCGAGCGAGGCTGGGTTAGAAGCCATTGCTCATTTGGGGCATTTCAGCCAGGGGTGCCGAAATGTGTATTAATTGAACTACTTAGTTTAATATGTTGATTTTGATTTGTTAAATCATGATTGAATTTTCATAAGGCATTTGAGACATTAGGTTCTAGAATGGGATGACACATGTGTGGTGCAACTTGATTATTTAGTAATTGCCTGTTCAAATTGATTCTTTCCAGTATATATATATGCAATGTGTGATATTCCCTATGTTGAACTGTTTAGTTATGTTGGGCGTGGCCCGAATATTTTGTTGAGTGATGTTGATCCCAGAATGGGGCTTTTCCCAAGTTACTTTGGTGGTTCCTACCACGGGATTGGGCGTCATGGACGTCGGTTAAGGAAGTTAGACAGTCAGGTTGGGCTTAGACCCAATTACTTGGATGGTGAGGCCATTAGACTTGAGCGACAGGTTCGTAGGGACATGAGGTTTCAGAAGTGTAGTGGCTTGGGAACTTAGTGTGGTGATTACCTCTCACCGGGTACTTTTGAATAGTGTTCAGACAAATATACTCTGTGATGATGTGGTATGATGACTCGCTGGGTAGAGGCCCCCAATAGATGTAGTTAGTTATAATTGGTTTGGTGGTGCTGGCCCTAAGAAGCCACATGAGAGGTGAGGAGCCTTCATAAGATAGCGTTGAGGATGTCAGGTTGGGGGCCGAGGCTCACCGTGATTTGATGGAAGATATCGTTGTCCCTCCGGGTATTATTTTAGGGTAGGCATCGTTGTCCCTCAGGTTATTATGTGAGGAAAGTTATCATTGTTCCTCCGGATGTTGTGCCATGGGTAGGTTGGGCCTTCGAGATGGGTTACGATTATTGGGCATACCTCTGGGACGTCGATACTTGAGACACATAGTGTCAGGAGGAATGTGGTGCTGGGTTACAGACCAAAGATTCTGGCGTTGGCCAAAACAGGTGACACTTCCTGGTGGCTATTGTGCACCAGTGAAGTTTGTGTTTACTTTTAGGAATTGTTTTGTTTACTGTTTTTCTTATATAAGCATGTATTCTGAAACACTTATATTAGGCACGCACCATTTGGTGGTATCCTACTAAGACTCGTCTTACACCCTACACGGGCCCTTCGGGGCACGTGTGGACGTTATGAATTTTTGTGCAGGTAGAGGTTCAGCCTCACGAGATGGACCTTAGTGCTGTTGGAATGGAGACTTTGATGGTCCTTGAGTTTGTGCCTTGCTGGATTTAATTTGATTATTTTCTTATTTGTATCTGCATGATTACTTTATTATGTAGCAACTGTTGGTTAGCCATTGGTGTCGTTATATATTGATATGTATGACTTTATATGGATGCATGTTTGTTTGTTTACAGTAGTAGTTTCTTGTGATAATCATCATGTTTTTCTGATTACCATCCGCTGCTATTGTTTCTATATTGCTTATGCTGTTTATGTGATATTTGATATGCTTTCACTCTGCGGGTCTGATTTGAGTCTGCTAAGTAATTTAATTTCTGCTGCTTATAGACATTATACTCATACCAGTACCCTTATTATGATCCTCTGAGAGGGTATATCCTCCCCACTATACCGAACAGACCCTCGCTGCTAGTCGACAGCCCTTCTCATTCAGGGAGGTGCGCTTAAGGTAGTAACACCTGACTCGTTCGGTAATATTTGGGTGGATGGCCGGGTCTGGGTCATTACATCTAGTATTTAAATAAATTTTTTATGCTTTCTTCATGAAACATTTATCATACTCACTATTTTATCTATCTCTAACATTATGGTTGTAATTACATCACATTTATTGTCCAATCATTTAATAAATATTAAATTCTAATTAACATAATTTTCAATAATATAATTTTCACAAACATTGACTTTTGAGAAGGTCGATACCTTTTATTTTTTAGATTCTTTTGTTCGATATATGGATGTCCTAATAATAATATTTCCACGATATAAAGGCCTTTCAATATTAGTGTCTTCATTCATTGTTTTGGTTTTCTAATAATTATTTTCAAGATGCTTTAATGAAAAATATTGAGTTATTTATAGTTTCTTCGCTATAACATTTCACCCCCACCATTTCATATTGATAATTTGTTTGAAATTATATAATATCATAAATTTTTCATTACTATAATTATTTATTTCATCAACCCCGTCAACATGAATTTGTTTCTCCTCTTACTGTTAAAGGTCATTATTTTTCAAATTAGTGTCCTTTATCACTAGTGGGACATCTTTGAGGATTGTTAATTTTTAAAATGCATGGGTCTTCTCTTCATGACCCTTCAAGGATTCTTCTTTATGTTGAATTCTTACGAGCCCCTCATTTCTAAAACTAGTGATTTTTTAGAACTCTATATTCATTACAAATATGACTCCTAAATATTTGGAGAGAATAATATATTTATATATTCTATCATCAAAATCATTCCCTGCCCTTTCATACTCATGGTCATGGTTGCTGATCTCCACATTCTTGCGTCTAAAAATACAACAAAAATCTATGATGAAATTTCATTGGGGTAGTTATATAAGATATTCTATATAGTAAAAATTGATTTTTCATGTATTTTTTTTGAATTGTGATCAAACCAATAGATACATGGATCATATATTATATATTTTTATATGATAATTTTGTTACATATTCTTATTGTATAGATGGTGTAATACATGGGTTTGAAATGTTTCCCAAATTTTTTGTAGTTAATTTCCACACTATTTATTTTTCATTAATTAAAAATATTTCTTCTTTAGTATTTCCTCATAGGGAAAATTTTTCTCCTCACTATTTATATAGTAACACATCTCATCAATAGTTTATGAAATATAATTATAATTATTGATATATTTGGATAAACTATTCTTTTATTACCTTTCTGTAGTAAATATTCATTATCCTCTTCCCATTTTATTTATTCATCTATATGCATCCTACAAAATATTTTCTTATTGATATTAATTATATTGATATACATATCATCCATTTATCAATTGAATGGTAATTTACGTACATAAAGAAATCCTCACATAATATATAAATTTGAAATGAATATCTCATTTCATAAAAAACACCAAAAATGATAATCAAATAGTGGTGTGACATTCCCTAGTACCAATTTAAAGGATAGTGGTGTGACATTCCTTGGTAAAATATATATTGATTATATATGTATGTTCCTAAAACTGGTGGTGAATTAGTTTGGTTGTAAATTAATTAAAAAGTAAACATTTTAATTATTTTTACCTCTATAACTATTTTTTGAGAGATTAACTCTTTTATATATCTATAATTTGGTCAGTATAAGTAAATATTTTGAATAGTAAAAAATCATTTAAGAAAATGAGTATTTTTAGTAGATTCACCTCTATATTGATGACTGCAATCCTAGTCCATCGAAGTCATTATCCAACAAGCAAAACATCATTGGTTTTAATTAGTGAAATCATGTGTAAGGGTAAGACCACAAACTCAATATCTTTGATCTAACATGGTAAAAATAATGTAAAAAATTATTTTTCTATAATATTTAATGAATATTTGATACATCTTATCCCTTGTGAATTATATTGTAGGTATATCTTCAGTTTCCCTCCAGGTCAATATGAGTGATATTTATCCTTAGTCATAAAAATCAGGTGGAATACCTCAGGATACATTAAATGAATATAGAATTTGTATATTGTTGGTCATATCTCTCAGTTCTATGGAATGGATAGTATTTAAAATACACACATCTAGATGATACTCTTATTATATCTTATTCTTCAGTGTATAGGATTAATATTAGATCTCTCTGATATGTTGGTAATTAAAATCTATAACAACAAGATGTAAAATATCTCCACCTCTCTATCTATTCGACCAACTAATATACATAGGTAAAAAATGTTGATATGATCATATTTGTTTCATCATATAATATTTACTAATATCATGTATTGAATATGTCTCATTTAATTTCAATCAATTTTTCATTTTCTTCTAAATTTTATTCCTTCTATAATCTTAGTATATATATATCATTCTTCTTATTCCAAATATTCTTGTAAATACTAGTGTAGAGTCGTTTCCTTCTATCATCAATATATTTGGATATATCATGTTTTTCTCTCGATTAAAATTCTCTACAAAATCTATATATAAAAATTCCTCGAATGCATGAATTTAGGAAGTATTTTGTTATCTTGGTTTCTTCTCATTCTTTATAATTAAGTCTTATCTCACTTATAAGTCAAAATTATCACCTTCACATCAAGATATAACTAACTATTTATTAAAGATAATCATTTTCATTAAAATCATAATCAATAGTATATTATAATCATTGTGTGGTTGTTTTGGAACAAAAATTCTAACCATGATTTCTACCACGTTGTTTTATTATATATTTCCTTTTTTTTTCAAACCCACTTACTCTAATGAGTCTATTTATTCCTCATGTGTAATAAGATCTCCTAAAAAACATGAACAAGGGATAAATTAGTCAATATTTCATAAAATTATTATTTTTATCCATCCATGATTACCATTTGATGTGCTCTCTATCTTCATTTCGTTATGGTAACATGACATACACCAATACTATTATTATTAATAATCACTTCCATCTTCATCCTTTATTTATAAATTTCATTTCCGAAATCTATTTTATCTCATAATAGTATATTGATATGTTAAAATTGATCACATTTAATCTTAACGATCATATTCATAACTATTATATTTTTAAGATTTGATAGACTCATTTTAGTGAAAATATTTTTCTTACAAATTCAATTTATTTTATTTAATTCAATGTAACTATTTAAGGATTATACTATAATAACACTTACATAACAAAACATAGTGTTAATTATTTTTATTTCTCATGTTGGTCAAAAAATGTGTCAATACATTATGTTGATAGTGTATTATTCATCATAACTCTACATTCCCTATAATTTCTAAATTTTCTTATGAAAAAACTATAAAAAGTCCATAAACTCTACATCACATATCTTTATTGTGGACTTATATATTTTTTAAATTTAGTATTGTATTAGAAAAATACAAACAAATGAAAACATAATATTTTTGTATTACACCATCACCTTCAAACCAATGATAAATTCATCATAAACACTCTAAGAATCATCCATTAACTTCTTCACTAGTCAGAATCCTACAAATTTCATCAATAATGATATATTGAACTTCTATAAAAACAATTTATTTTACCGAACTTATATAACAACACATGAAATTTCAAGTCTACTACACCAACTAGAATTAACTGTTAAACATCATCATGTAATTCTCAAATATATTATTATATAATCGACATTTTAAAACATATAGATCTAACTCAATAAGTATATCCGTGATATAAAAAATAAATATAGAAATTTAAAATATCATAGAAATTATACTTATTAAAATATAAATTATATAATTGTGCACATTAACACCATATGGAATCCTCATTAGTTTTTAATATTTTTAATGAATCAACTTGTTTCATGTCCTTTTTTACGCACACAAAACAATGGTAGTGACACATTAAAGAATCAATGGTTTCCTCCTTAACAATCCTAGATTGGGATCACTATGATCATTCTCCCTAATATGATTGATGAATCCAAATAACACGCAAGAACCTCATCACATATATTATTTCCTTTACTGAAAAAATATAATACACACAAAGTGGGTTCATTGTTTATTATAATTTATCCTTAAATAACATATTCTAGGGGAACCCTATTCATTTTTTAAAACAATAAATTATATGATTACGTTCTTAAAATGATTCACTTTGGATGGAATCTAACAATAATTATTTTTAAGGGGATTTTATATCACTATATTATCTCATGTAGTACCCTTGGTGACTAAATTATTCTATTGATTAACATGGGATTCCAAAAAATGAATATGACCATTCCATGTCAATGTTTAAATCACACAATTCATAGTTTCTGTTAGTCACCTTAAAAAATCTTAAACATATTTGGACATATAGAAATGCATGACATGTATTCTATACATAAAATCTTCACATATATATTTATATATATTTTAGATTGAAAATCTCCACATCATTATTCTCATAAAAACAATCTTCCCCCAATATTATTGAGCAATTAATACGCCTCCAAGCCATGTGGAATTCAGACACAATGTCATTATATCATGAGATACATTTCCCAAGATAGAATCCAATAAATTTATTCTCTAAAACATTTTATGTAAAAAATATATTTAATGAATATATTAAAGAAAATTAATTTAATTAAAAATTAATATCATGGTAGATGATAATGAAATATTTTTTAGTCACATGTAACATATAATATAAGGCATGGAACATTATAAAAAATATTTTTAGCAACATAAATGAGTTCATAATTATGTTAAAAATATAAACAATTTATATTAAATAGAAATAATCATGGAACCAATAATAAAATAGAAGAACATTTTAAGTATACAAACATGATAAAAATTTATTAACATTTGATACTATCACTTACAAATTTAACTAT
Source organism: Viscum album (assembly GCA_963277665.1). Taxonomy (NCBI): domain Eukaryota; kingdom Viridiplantae; phylum Streptophyta; class Magnoliopsida; order Santalales; family Viscaceae; genus Viscum; species Viscum album. The sequence goes on from OY728161.1 coordinate 1,607,366,105, forward strand.
ACATTGGTGAAATAACACAATTAGTAATATAAACAAAATATATTCTTTTGATAATAATAAATTTATATATTATTCATTATAGAAATTTTATTTAAAATATGGGATATTTTATGAATGATAATATTTTTATATTCTAATATACATTATGTTATCTATAAAAAAACTGTGTATCATATGTTTAACATTATTTCAAACTCAATAATATCAATCATCAAATCTCCCTTGATTTAGTTTAAATAATATTCAAATTAAGGCCATTAATTTTACAATATCTAATTACATATAATAAAAAATTCATAATCACTAAATATAAATTTTTTTTATTTTTTTTATTTTATCATTTAAAAATATGTTTTTGAATTATAAATTATTATTAATGAGTTAAAATTTATTTATTTTCATTCATTGGTCATTCAATTTAAGTTGATAAAAGGATGTTCAAATAGTGACTTTTAATATTAATGAATATTTAAAAATGAATTAATTATAAATTTTCATTAGTTTATTATCAACTATTTATAATTAATTAATATACATGATATTTATGTCTTATTTAATATCCATAAAATAAATTTTATATTTATTTATAAAGAATATAAAAATAATTAAATCCATTTCAAAAATCAATTTTTATGAAAAAACATTTTATACAGTAATCTTATTTTTTGATCCAGTTGGATTCATAAAATACAACAGATTGTGAAGTAGTTTTTGATCTATTTATTGAAAACCATAAAAAATATTCCCCTCATAAAATATGATATAACATATTCACAAGCATTTAATATAGATCATACTCTTTGAAATATTTTCATATAATTATGTAGCATATACCATTAGCATATGGTTTCCCTAATCCTATTTTATTCTATTTTGAGATATCTTATAAGTGATATTATACTATATCTTTACAAAATATTGATCCAAAATCATATTTTACAATGTTGTGATTTCATTTAAGGAGAAGTACAGAACATGATGATTTAAACTATATTGGGGCTTATGATATTTTATATTTTATACCTAAATACATTTGATTATGATTTATAGAGATGAATTCATTGTTCATCATTCCCTCAATATAAGTCCATAGCATGATTCCTTGGTCCATTATTTTTTACATTTGGAGATGCAGGGCACTCATCAATGAGAAAACTATACCACTCCACACTTGGCAGACAATTATTTTTTTTTTGATTTTCATAAGCTGGTTTAAAGGGATCCAGTACCCAAGCATACAACCTCAATAACACCAATAAACAGACAAGAACAACCAACAAACACAACTTACATGTCCTCAAAGCCAAGATCCTCTCCGCCTCCCCAGCCGGACTCTTCTTCTCTCGTGGCAGAGGCCATTTTCCAACCTACAGGCCTCCAGTAGTGGGCACTCTGAACCCGGTCCCTGAGCTGCTCTAGTACTGGAAGGTCCGGTGATGCCCTTTCTATCAAGATATTCTTCGCAAAAGACACTGTCACATTATCTTTCCTCTTAGAGGCAGAACGTGTCTTCATCGGCCGCGGAAGACATGATTAATCCTTCCTTGGCCGACGTCTTTGGGTTGCAGGAACATGCCCTTCCCCAGCCACCAGATTCTGCTTCCCATTCTACACAACATCACTAAAGGACCAAACAGAAAGTCCACTTACGTTATCTTTACCGCCCTCATAGATCTCCCTTTCTTTGCCAGCTTGATCCCACAAGACCACCTCTAGAGCAGTGTTTTCCCTCAAAGGCAGCAGCACCCCCACAGGGATAGTATTGTCCACAGGCATCATCGAAACCTTTATCAAGTCACCTGTCTCCTTCTCCTTCTGTATGGTAACAACTTCCACCTCATTGGAGCTCCTGCCCTCAGGACAATTGACATCCAAGAGTAAGTTAGCGATGTCTTGAACTCTATCTCTCTCCTGGAGAGCCTCCATAGTCTCCTCTCTGACCAAACCGGCTCTGGACTCCAAACATCCAACCGGCTGAGCCTCTGAGCCTTCTTCACTAATCATCTCACCTGAAATACCACCCTCTTCCAGGAAATCATTCATTCCAGCATCATTCAAGTTCTCAAATCTATTACTCAAAGATATAAAAGGAGGAGCCAGAGGATCCAAACCCTTGGGCTCCTTATCACTATCCATGATCAGGATAGTCTCAACCTCTTTCTCCACCGGAGTACTAGAATCAATATTATTCTCACCAGTCACCTTACAGGACTGATTTGAAACACCATCCACAGTAGAGTTGGCCACCTCAGAGTGCCTTCCTCTAACCTTAGGATCCCTCCTTTTCAGTTCAGGACCCCCCCTCTACCACTGAACAAGAATTCGTATCCCTGTGCAAAGGGATATTCTTCCCCTTACCAGTGACCTCCCTCGGTCTAGGAGGAAGTCTCATGCGGCAGTTCTCAACCGAATTCCCCGGCCTTCAGCAAGAACCGCAAAAGTTTATCCAATCCTCATAAACAACACGCTGTTTACATCAATACTCTTCCCCAATAGTAATAAAAAAAATATCAAAAGGAACACGAGATGCATCAATCTCCGCACACACTCTGGGATTCACAGGGTGACAAAGTTCCTTCGTTCTACTATCGGAACACAAATAGTGGCCGACCATGTTGCCAAGCATCCTAATAATTGAAGGGTTTTGAAACGAAAGTGGGATTTTAGGGAAACTTACCCAAACCGCAATTAAAGTTGGATCCCGCTTCATGTGTAGGTTAAAGGACCATCGGAGGAGAAGAAAGAGAGATCCATTGTAGAGTCGAGGAGCCCTCGACCATGCTTGAATGAGGTCAGTCTCCGACTCAAAGAGAATCATTATCTGCCTGTGGTCGAGCAAACCTACCACCACGTGCTCCTGGAGATCCCACGATCCAAAAATTAAATGGTCAAACTCATCCACAGAAGGTCTCTTGTCCTTGAAATGATCAACCAGAATAAGGTTCAACAGGTTAGTGGATTCCAAAATCTTAGATGATGATATTGGGAGATTCGGCACCCCATCAACCAAATCTGGGACTTTAGGGTTTAGCGGAACTTTCGGAAAGGGAGGGAGAAAATCAGGATTAGAGAAACGATGTAAGGTCCCTGCTCTCCCACGAGATAATGATTCTCCCTCCCCCATCAGAGGGGGAGGGACCAGCGCGGTGGTTGTCGCTGTCACCTACCAAGGAGAGCCATCAAAGGGATCGCGCCCGACCTCTGTGTGTCCTCCACACTTGGTGTGATGTGAACTAGGCTGCCAATTTTTTGGCCTCACGGTTAGTTTGGAGGGCATGTGTAGATTATTTACTATCATTGGGTCTCTCCCTCTTGGGTTCCTATCTATTTTAGAGAGTGATTCCCTAATTCTTCACTATTTGAGGCCCTAATGAACTATTTTCCACTATTACTCTTTCATTAATGAAATATTTAGATTTCGAACAGTATGAAATGTAATAGTGTTATTATATATTAATATCATCACATTATTTCATCAATATAATGTCACGGTATGGTAAGATACCATTACTAGGACATGAAGTGGTGTAGTTATACTTATTACCATTATTGGAAACAATTAAAAGAATCCCAATCAAAATCTATATGTAATATTATTGAAAAAACATACTAAAAAGGAAGAATTTATTATATCATGTACCTTAGAATAATGTGAAGGTAGAATCCATCTTCATTATATATGGTTGATGAAGAAAAAAGGTATGGTTAAGAAAAAAATCCCCCCCACTAAATATATGCACATGTTAAATTATAATAACGTTTTAATGAAGTAAGACATTACCCCCTCTTCGATGTGATAGAACCTTATTTAACAAAAGAGGTAAAAGAATAATATTTATGAATATTAGTGTCGTTTATCCTATTTAAATACATTAAGTAAAACCATCATCCATCACAAAGAAGTGTAAATTATAAAATATAAATTATTATACTAATGGAATATCACCATTACTCATGTGTTATAATGTATTATTGAATGGTGTGACCACCTCCTATAACTATCACATGAATAAACTTTTAAGTGTTACAAGTCATGAAATTTTACAATAATTGATTCCCAATATGAGTTCATAACATAAATGTTATTTCTTAATTAATGGACACCCATAAAATTAAATAAAATAAAATTAAAATTTAATATGATACGGTAGTTGTACATTGGATCAACTTGTGAAAAGTAAATAGTGAACTTTGAAACATCGAATCATACTAAAAAATAGTTAAGGTAGTTTGTATGTTTATGTGCATTTTGATTTTTACTAAACCATTATGTTTGATTGAAATGGGAGATGTAATGAAATAATTTTTTCCATTAATTTATGATTTACCATATCATGTATGATTTACCATATAATTAAGCTTGATATTTCCAATGGTATCACAAACAAAAGGCATTGAGGTATTAAAACCCCTTCAAACAATATATAATTTTTGAGATATTATAATGAGATAACCAAAATATTGATTCAATTATTTTTTCCATATTTGGAATATATTTAAAATAATATCCTCTATTTTAACGATTTATGTTCAGAATAATTATATGATTACTAAAAATGTTAACATAAATATGTTGTGTAATTTAATTAAATAGTTATGTTTCCACTTTACCTCATAAATAAATAATTACATATGAATACATTCAAAATAAATATCTCATGATATAAATTCATAAGGGAGTGAAAAATTATTTTCAATCAATTTCTATTGATTATAAAATGCCTGGAATATCATTCATCTCTCTTGATTTAGAGTTTTCAAGTTTCCTCGAGTAGAGATATCCCAATACTACTAGTGAGATCTTAATATAGAAACTATTGTAGAGAAAATAGTGGTGGAATTTATAGAGTTGGATGACCAACAAGAAGAGGTTTCTCCAAGATGACATTTGAAACCTATACCCCCTTAGAAATGAATATTACCACCTAATAGTGGGAGTAAAAACAAATAAAATGGAGAACCCTTACATCATATATCCCCATTTTATTATCTTTTATCATTTTTTCATGGGGTTATATTTTAATTATCTAATGGTTTTTACTAAAAAAATTACACATATCAAAATTATGAAAAATCAATTTTGGTTGAGTCTATCAATAGAACCCTTAAAACATTCATATCGGGGTAAATAAATTGAAACATCTTAGCCATTGTTTGTTAAAAACATAACACCTACTTAATAAGTGTTCTGAGAGAGTTTACCCTTCCCTCTTTCAAATATTATATTTATATTGAATAAATTTATTAGATCCATATAGTTTTTACATGTATTAAGAACAAGTTAAATATTTGAGTGATTTGAACTAAAGGATTGCATTGGTCTAATAATTTGGTTTTATTCTTACTTCACAATATTTTTATCACTAGAAATCAATTTTTCATATTTTATCATTAATTAGGATTGTAATAAATATGGAAAGGGAATCAAAATAAATTATTTATCATTAATGATTCTATTTTATTAATTTACTCTCAATTTTTCTTCAGTTTTTAATGTTTGAAATTCCTTTATATCGAAACATTGGATCTCTAATAACCCCTTCTATGTAAAAATTTCATTATTGTCTTCAGAAATTCACCAGTTTTGAAATTATCAATCATACATGAATACCGATGTAAATATATTTATAGGTATCATGAAACTGAAATTTAATTATTAATAATTAATTGAATGCCTATTATGTGAATAGATAGTCCATTTATATTTGATCCTCAACTTGAAAGACATTCTAATCTAATTTTCACATATGTTCCCTTTAATATATTTCACCGAATTATTTTTTAATGAGTGAAGAAAAAGAATACCTTTTTTATAGTATAAATATATATTATATTAGTGTTACTTTCAAGATATATGACATCTCTGTTCAAAATTTCCCTTTTAAAATCTATTTTTCTAGCCACATAGAAAGGTAACCCCTTTTATGCCACTGAATCCTTGGAATACCAATTAAATAATCTATAGTAAAATAAATTTTTATCTCTATATTCCAATATATTTTTGTCAATTAATGTTATTATTTGAATTGAGTAGGGGTGAGATGGTATGTTAATGAAAAATATAGGGAGGGTGTACATTATTTTCGATAGAGTGAAGGGTGTCTTCAAGTATTTTAGGGAACATAGTTCACAAGATAATTTCAAAAATGTTATATATGTTTTAAATCATTATATTTAAATAGAAAATGTATATTAAAGAAGTTATTCATTGAATATTAAGAGGGAAAACATAACACAAGTTAAAATATATATTGAAATAAATGGGTAATTGAGAAACTAAGTGTCATTCATTTTCTTAACTATTCAAGTTTTTACTAACTAAAGGATCAAATGGAATTAATTTTTATAGTGTTTCATTATGAGTTGATATGTGGTCTTCTTTCGCTATATTCACTGGATGAAATCTTGCATTTAATGTTCTTAATATACCAAAAACATATATTTTTCCTCAAAATTTTATCATTTAAAACCTTCTAACACGTTACCATAGAAAATCAAAAAAAAATTTGTCTTAGCTATAAAATTTGTTTCTATTGGTAGAAAAACTCGGATCCTAGTAGTTATATTGTTTGTCATATCTACCCTAATAATAATTATATCCCCACATTTACTGTCCCTTCTGTGAAGAGGATAAATTTCCATGTTAGGAAGGATATCTAATGGTTGGGAAGGATATAATGGTTGAATAATTTATTAAATCTAATTGGATAGTAGGTTAACTAATAGAATAATATTTATATTTTAAATATTAGATCATGAATTCATTTGTTATTTTATATTTTAGTGTCTAAGCTTATCAGGATAACATTTTGGAGATGGAATTATTTGCATTTATAATGAATTCAATGGTTTTAGTGTGGATTATGGATGAGATCCAAAGATTTTGAAATTTTATTCTTTTATTCAACCTCAATTAACCCTATAATTAATATAATAAAAAATATATTTATATATTTATTTGTACTTTTTTAATTAATGGAATTGAAATTTTAAATGTCAGAAATCATGTTATTTAATTATTTTATTCATATATTTGAATTATTTATGTATCCATACATTGTTTTTAGAACACATTAAATTAATTTGGAATCTGATAATTTATATTTATAATGTTTGATTTAATTATGTTGTAAATTATTAAAACCTAAACATATTATTTTATTTCATGATTTTTAGAAAATGAAAACCCATTTTGTATGGGAACCAATATTTATGAGTCCCAATAAAGATGAATGAAGTTTATATAGTTTTTCATTGATAAGTTTCAAATATTATTTTCTTCAGATAAAGAAATTAATGTCTGATACATAATACTTACTAGGGATATATGTAAACATACCAATGTATATGAATTGAATATTTAAAATCACATTAATTTTATACTTGAGGATAAGCTTGACAATAAATAAATGTTAATCAATGTCCTATAGGTAATATTGAATGACTTATTTCTTGAGAAAAAAAATGAAAAGTTGATATATAGGATTCATTTCCACATCCATGTAATATTTAAGGGTTTATTACTTTTATTTGATGATTAAAAAAATATATATATAACACTAAAGATAAAAACCATGTTGACATTTAAACTTTTCCACTAAAGAACAGATTTTCCAAGAAGTTTTATGTCTCAAATTGTATTTTTTAACAAGTTTTTTTAAATAAGGTAAAATTACTTTAGGCAATCCACATTTCCTTCATCCAATAATCAATTGGGACTGGGTTTAGGGGATGGAAGTTCAATGAAGTGAATATTTGAGAGATAAAATCAAATAATAAATCCCAACCCTCAGATTGTATACATGAATGCGATCTATTGAATTATTATCCTCATTATAAAAATAGTTAGGTTTATGTAGATAACATAATTTTTCTTTAGATAAATTCCCCTAACAACTTGTAATAGATTATAGAAATTTCAATCATCTTTTGTCAATTTAGAATATTTTTTATTTCTTTTATTATTAATTCAGTGTTCGTTTCTCCATGTGTTGTGTTATCCTCCCATATCAAATTTCAGTATGTATATTAAATATTGCTGATGTAATAGTGATCTATTTCATCATTATTATAAATAGATAACCCATCACGTGTGGTTCACATGTAAATATCTGTGATTATCTTAATTTATTACATTTAATTAATAATTTTTCCAATGATTCTAGTGTGATAATAATGATTGATTTTGAATATAGAGATCATCAATCAATTTTACGTGAACGTTTCTACACATTTCCATATATTTTACATCAAAGTATCACACCAATATTTTCATGCACTATACTAGTGGAGGTTAGTGAATTGAGATGATGAATGGTATGCTTCCATTATCGGTGTTTGAGTAAGTTCATATTATCAACTAATGATTTTTCCTACACACTAACCAAAAATAATTAATGATTTACAAGTATTCATTAGTGACCAAGGGAATATTCTTATTATCCTATATGATAAATAGTAAGGGGTGTGTCGATAGATTGTATTAATTCAGATAATTGAAATCAACCATTTAGAACTGTAGATAGTGATGATATTACGCGTGGAGATTCACGTAATGTCTATAATCACTTCATGATAAATTTTAGTTTGTTTTTATTTATTTCTCCTATTTCAATTTCATGAAATAAAAAACCAAAAAATTCGACCCTTGTTATTCTTCTTTTATCTTAATAGAATATAATTTCTAAGGAACATTTGGTATTCCACTAGACTCCTCATGAGAGATAATGATGGTCAATCCCACTAAACATCACATTAGGTATCAATATTTTTCTTATTTTGAGACATGTAATAGTAACATTTCAATGGGGTTGGATCCATTTGTATTAGATGTAAAATAAATTGTAACCCCCAATGGCCGAAAAGCTATCATAAAAAATCCATGTGTAGGAATAGAAAAATATTTTATATTGTACATTAATAATATTATGGAAACGAATCTAAATGTCTGTAGTCATAGAGACATGATATATACTATAATATATCATCTAATTAAATCTATGTAATGTGATATCCATGAATATACTCCTATTGAAAAACCATTTTCAACAAAACAAGTGGTTCCCGTTCAATTTATACAATTAAATTTGTTCACTGATAATCATTACTTGATCATAAACCTGATTGAAATTTGTTCTATATAGCCAATGGAAATTTAATGGGTATATAGAATCCACTGTAAGAGAAAAAAGGGTTTTGGACCCATCCCCATTTATTTATATGGTGTAATTACTACTTAGCGGACCCCCATCGTCTTCAAATTGGATTGGTTTTTTTTTTTGAAAATAATGACACTCTTACACTCCCTCCTAGATCACGTGGAGTGATATTATATTACAGTTATGATAATGGAAGAGATATTAATGTTAATATTTCTCATCATATATTTTAGGAATATTTTTTTACTATTGTGGCTGATATTAAGTAGGAGAATCATGGTTCAATGGAAAACCAGATACCAATATTATATATTTCTATAACAGATCCTAATTAAAAATTAGTGTATATGTATTTATTCAAGAATAAAAATAATATATTCAATTTTAATATCAATTCATCTCTCCAGATAGATTTCTAGGCATTTATCCACCATTTGGGTTTACTATATAACAAGAGTAATTAAGAATAGTAAGAAAATACAATGCATCAAACTCAATCCACCATGTTGGCATATGATGTTGATTAGTTTTTTAAATAAAAATCATCTAGGATCTTCATTACCACATGTGGATTCCTAAAACTATTCTATTCATGAAAAAAAATTAGATTAGGGTTTATATCAACATCAAGTACATTAATCACAATTTTCCAAAGAATTATTTTTAAAACAACCTGCTAATTGGAATTATTATTTTATTTTATTGGATTTGGATCTATTCATTTCAGGTTCAAGATGGGGCTTAGTTTAAATATTATAATTTTGGATGTCCTAAGTGAGTTTTTAGCCACTATATAGTTCTATAATGGGTTGGGTTAACCATGATTATATTCCATTTAACCATGTGATGGTGTCTTATGGTGAGGAACATGGATTGTGAATGGTTCTGGAAACCATACGGAAACTGTGTGGTTAGGATATAGAATTGGACAAAGGTGTTCGACATAGTCAGTTCATGGTTTGGTAACCATGTGGATATCCCATGTGAGGTTCCCCTCTTGCCAAGTAATGCGATCATAGTTGGTTCATGGTCTATTGAACCATGATGCCAAACTGGGTGAGCAGCCGAGTTTCATAAAAAAAAATTTCCTTTTACCTCTATATGTTTTCAACCCTATAGTGGGTTTTCCATCCCCCCACCTACTTAGGTACAACATAGGGATTCTCCAAATCCTCTCCCTTGTTTCCCAACCACTATTTATACTACATTAAGGGTCTTTAGTGATTTATTTGGATTTTTGGTTGGGTTTATCCCTTATAAACCCTTCTCTAGAATGTTCTTCGTTTCTATTTGTTAGTATTCTCTCTTGGATGAACCCTAATTTATATGGTTGATGTTTGGTTTGATTTATTTGATGTTATGATTTTTAGATATTTCATCAGGGTTATTTCAACATTACCTAATGGTTTCATTATGTTCAGACGTCGTAGAGGTATGTTTTTTTGTCTATTTCCATTATAATGAATTCCATTTGAAGCTTGGGTTTTTTATGTATTATAAAAATGCGATTTTCATATTTCTAACAGGATTGATCTAATTTTTATTGTGTTTTTTGGAAGGTAAATATTAGTGGAAATGGATCAGAAATGGAGCTCTTTAAAAATGTTATGTAGTTATTCACATAAGGTGTTTTTAGAAATTTCTACCAATTGATTAAAATTAAATTTTTCATTTTCAATGGTTTGTATCCTGGGTAACTTTATTATATCATTGTTGGATTATGAATTATGAATTTTGTGTGTGAAGGTTTATTTTTATGGCATGAATCATACATGTGGTTTGTTGTGTTTGTTAGATAGAATGTGGTGTTTCTTGAAAAATGGTTTTGGGTGACCTCATAAAAACTTGTGGGGTTCCATTGGATATGGGTAGATATTTGGAATCACATGATCACACATGGATGGGCACAGAAAGGATAAGTGTCTTGCTTAAACATTCTCTTTTTAAAAACCCATACTTTATAACATTCATCTGTCCTCCCCCTTCCAACTTCAAAATCACGATTCTTTACTAAATCTATTTGGTTATCAAATGACATGAATTTTGTTTCATATTATATGTGTAATGAAAATTTCGGTTTTTTATTTTGTGATGTATGTTGATTTATAATGTTTTAATGTCCATATAAAAATTGTGCATATGTAACTGATGCTTATGATTATATTGGAAATGGTACATAGTATTTTTTTTAATATATTAGATGTGATAATTTTGAAGGTTTAGTTTGAACATTATTCTGTTTTGTAAAATAAATATGGGTTTTAAAGTGAAAATTCCAAAAATGAAATCTATGTTTTTTTAAGAAACGGTTTGAATGATCATGTGTTGTGATGATCTGGTTGGAACTTCAGAATGATTTTTTATATCATGCGACCCCTATGGAATATTTACCCATGTCTCTTATTTGGGGGATAGTGTTAGTGTGTGGGATAGGTAAGTGCGGTGGTGGCATATAAGGTGATTGATGTGAAGGGAATCCTACTGACATAGTCCACTCTTACCATAGGATGCATGGGTGTCTTTTAGTGGGTTAAGTGATAGTTTCTTTATAATCACAACTAGATGGGATGATACCCCTTGAATTTTTATGGATTAGTGGGATATTCCACTAGATTGGTTCATCTAGGGTGGCCAGTTTATTATAGAATATGGATATGCACCATAGGTCTGAAGGATCCTTTGAAACAAGTGAATACAAGGATCTTCATTTAGATGTTTAGTAAAGTACCATGGTTTATTATCTATATTTGCGTGTTTACATTTAGTTTCACTTCGTTTCTTATTTTTTCATCTTATTTATTTCTTTTATCATAACATGAAACAAATTATTGGATTATATATTGGGTTTGGATTTTAAAAATGTTATTCTGTTTTAGAAATAGTGATATGTGTGATTTGTTTATAAAAAGGAAAAGAGGTGTGGCTTATAAAAATTGGAAACAAATTGTTTTAATATATATTTGAAATTTGTATTTGAGGACTATTTCATGGAAGGAAACATATGGATTCTATGGAGTATTCCCACTGAGTTGTTAATATCACACCCTACTAGTGTATTTTAGTGGCGATGGACTTGAGCTATTTTGTAGGATCAGGTTCCTAGTTTGAGTTATCATCAGGGGAATAATTTTGGTCATGTGGTTGGTGGTGACCAAGATGTCAAATGAGAAATGGTTGGTGTTGTCCTATTTTACTCTTTGTATTCAGTTACTATTATGTTCTGTATTTGTTTTATAAGGATCTAATTGCATACATATTGAGATTATGAAATTATTGTCTCTTCTGTAATTTCTATTTTTTATTGATCCCATTTTTTTGACTATGTAATTTCATTTTGGGTTATGTTGATGCCTATAACTATTTTACACCCTATCAGGATCAGGAACACCATTTGGGACATGTCTCAGATTAAGTAGAGTGTCAAGATAGATGGATTCTTGGCTTTGTTCCCGAAAAAATGATATCATAGGAGACCCTTTGTTATTTTGGGTGGCAAGAAGATTCAGGATTAGGAATGTCGAGATTCAAGTGGTGTTTATGGAAATTGATGCATGAACCCTTTCTCATTATGTTCCTATAGTTTCTAGAGGTAGTCTATATTTTGAGTATTTTTTATTGTTTTTTAATTATTTTTCTAGAGTTAGGACAATGCAGGTGAGCTGAAGTTTTGTCATGATATCAAATACAGTGGTGACCCATGTGGATTCCAAGTACACTATTTAATATCCTTCTACTTGATGATTCTTTATTGGGACATGGATCACTACCAGGTCACCAATTTAGGAATTGAAAATATAGTATTCTTCTGGTGGTTTGATGTGTGTCATGTTTTCTTATAGTCTCATTCAGTGTATGTGATATTTAAAATTGAATATTTTTAAATGGAAATCATTTCATTCAAATGGGTTTGAATTGAGAAATGAAAATTTGATAAAATATATGGTTTAATAATGATATATACCCAAGATTGACGTACATTGACTTTACATTTCATTTTTAGAATACATAATACATGAAATAAACAAAATCCCAGTGGCTGTATTAGTTTAATGTCTTTGGAAACTAGGACCAAAATCTTCTAATAAAGGTGAAAGATTCTCAATATCTCCCAAACAGATCTTCACCTTTTGTTTTCCTACATAAAACCATTCTTTATATCATGGGGAAAAGAAAACATATAAAAGGTTTTCTCAAATTCTAAGTAAGGATAATCATAGAGAACCTAAAACAAACCAAAAACTTTTGAACATAAAAACATGAACATAATGTTTAAACATCAAAATATTGATCAATGACATAAATATTGGCTGTATGTAAGGCATGGATCGTAAAAGAAACTTAAACATGATAGAATAGCATTGCAATAAAACATATAATTGTTGAAAACTAATAATTACATATTATGATTTCTATAGTATCCATGGCATTGTTTCCAAGATCATCATATTGGACAATGTCCATTACAGAACATGGATTACTTTCCATTACAACCATGTATTACCGAACTTAATTTACCTGTCATTCCAGTCATGTCCATATCATGAGATATATATCTTTACACAATGCATTGGAGATAGATATTGGTCCCACCCATCTCATAATTAAATCATTCTTACATGTGACACAAGATCATAAATCGTTCATCATAGAAAAAACCATGAAATAAAATGGTATTCTTAAACATTATTTCATCATCCATATAAGATAAATGGACTTCATAAAAATAGTTCAATCATAAATTCAATCAAAAAAAATATAGCGACGATAACAGAACCCTATTTAATCTTCGATAGAGAAATAATTTTGATAAAACACATGAACATAGATCTTGAGGAAAATATCCTTTATTATTCGAAAACAGTTTCTTTTCTCAAAATGTCATGCAATTTAAAAGAAAAGAAATTAATTGCAAAAAATTGAAATAGTTTAGAGGATGTTTCATGAAAATAATTCTCCATTCTAATGTAAAAACCCGTTCTAGTCGTATAAGTTAAAAAAATTCTCCTCATACTTTTTCTAGAAAAGTCAAAAAGTACGTCATATGGTAAACACGAGAAATATTCCTTCCAAACCATGTAGTAATAGTAAATATGTGTAAAAATTACATTAAAAAACATAAAATAATAATAAAAATTTTATGAGAATATTTTAAAAAAACATGTACCTAGTGGATAAATATATCGCTAGTAGATACTTACGGATAAACTATCTTGGATAAAAGGAGATTGGAAATGTTATCCCTTACCATAGGTCCAATTTATTCAGTAAGTGTCTGGAACTCTTGTATTGTGCATTTGAACATATTATTAACATCTAACAGATACATAATAATATTTATTAAATCATATATTATTAACTTATGACTTTATATTACCTATTCATTTGTCAATTCCATGTTAAAGCAACATTTTTGGTAATATTCGTTTTATTTATCGTCTGTGTTTGGACTTTTTATTCTTGATATCATTACATAGATCATGATTTACTTAATTCTATAATTTAAAACATTATTTATATATCATATATATTCCTTATATAAATATATATAATATATTGATTAATGGAATGGAATACACCGTTCCTAGAGACTGTCGGTCGTATGTATACATGAACGCTGTTTTCGTTCCCCTATTAAATTGATTGGAAGTATGTAAATGACATATATATATATTCACACATAAATCCAGTCTCATTATTATGTCATATATTTCATGATTATTAATTATATATACTTTATAACCATTATTGAATGGTTAGCATGGAGAATGAATCTCATCGCATCATGGAGACGGTAAGCCGTACATATGCACGAGAGACGATATCTTTCCCAAAATTGATGAATGGTATTGAAGTGGATCATGTATGGTATCTCAGAATTAGTATCATTTTATAATAATCATATATAATTATTATTTATACCAGTATACCCATCCAATTAAGGTGGTGGTGAAAAATATATTACCCCGCGGCATGGAGATAGTGAGTTGTATGTACTCACATGTGGTGATTTTATTTTTCATAAGATTTATAGAGGGTGAAATAAGGTTGATTAATAATTATAACAACATATAACTATATTATTTATACTTATGTTATAACTTTATACTGAATCAATTAAATAAGAGGAAGTATAATAAGAAATAAATTTGAAAGAATAGGTAGAAGAGATTACCTCTTCTTTGTTGATCCTCTTTTAAATTTCACTTTTGGCACTAAAGTAGGTCTTTTGAGAAGACCATAACCTCTAGATTGTAACTAGGAGAGTTTATAAGAGAAATTGGTTGCATTTGGCCAAGCGTGAAGGTTCAAAATGGCGTGAAGAGGAGAGGGATGAGGTTCCCTTTTGTAAGAGAGGAGAGGGGAACTTTAAGAAAGTTCCCAAATATTAAAATATTATAATTTCAATTTCGATTTAAAATGGTCCAAAACTAGTCTAATTATATTTTAAGATGGCGTCGGTTCTAATATCCATACTATAATAATTTTTTACATCTTTTGAATTATTTTTTAATCCTTATCATTTTGTATTTTTTTCTTTATTTTACCCTTTTTAATCTTACCATGATATCATGTTTTGTAGACATTGTGGGTTAATATAATTGCCATATCATGTAAAAAGACCTACAAAAAGTAATTTATTACATATTTGGACTTATATTGACCATTTTTATGAATATATATTTTTAATAATTTAACATCATTAAATAAAATATTTTATGTTTTATGTTATGAAATCTTTAAATTTTAGACACTATTCATATTTGACGTTTAAAAAAATCATAAAAAACTAATTATTTAGATTTAAAGGCTTATAATCATCCCTAGTATGTTAATGTAATCCATAAAATTAATTTATTGCATAAAAATAACCAAGTTACATTTGTTTTGATATTTATAAATTCATTTATTTGAATCCTTTATTAATGAAGTTATCACTACGTCGTCATTGTGTCATAATTTAATTACTTTATTTAATGTCCAAAAATGAAAAATAAAATATAATGATGTAGAAAATAGTTTTATCATTCTAATTAATATTTATAGTTGAAGATATCACATACATTACCCCATATTAAAAAAATTTAGTAAAATATATACGTTTAGGTTATATTTTCCTTAACATTAAATTAAAAGTAACTAAATGTCATTTTCACTTAAAAGTGGCTCCAGGGGGTCCCCAAATCAACAGATGGATTCCCATGGTCAGAACTGTATCATCTAATAGAGTTATAAAAAAGTTTAGTGTATTTTAATAATATTATTTGTACCATTATTTACCATATTTACCCTTTAACCATGATAAATAAAATATTTTCTAAAGTTAATATTCACAGCGTCTAAAAATAAAATTGACCTATTTCCACAATTTAAAAATCATGATTCCAAATATGGAATCAATTTTTCTAAATTCCAAACTAATAATTGGGTGAAATTAATTTAAAATTAATTTCTATTGTCAAAACCAAAAAGAATGTTTTTTAAAAGTAAAAACTACCAAAAGATTGACACGTGTTTATGTCAAATTTAAGAGTGAAATAACTAAAAATGACCAAAATATTTATAAATGGTAATAATATAATCCAATTAAACTTTAAACCCAATTAAAAGTACAATATATATAAAAATAAATTATATGGAATGGCATTTTTGACTTAAAATGCAATATTTTTCACAATTCATTAAAAATGGACTTTGTTAGAAAAATACCAAAAAATTTCACAAAGTAAAAATATGATGACCCGGTTCAATATAAAAAGTTTATTTTTTCAATTTTAACTTATAAAAATTTCATAAATTAGATTTAAAATGGGTGTTCCATTTAAAGGCAGTAAAAGATCATTTTTTTGAAAAATAATTCTTTTATCCGAAAAATGGATTGTTGTTCTCATACCATGTTCTAGAAAATGTCTAAGATTAATTATAATTTTATATAAAATTTACAATTTTGTTAATACTATTCATAATAGCTAGTTTATATCCCATTAAATAATAATATTTTAATAAAATATCGTTTTGTAGTGAAACTCAGTATCGCATACAAAGTAAGTTATCGAGGAAGGTCATTCTTGCATGTAACACAATCCAAGTAAGGGTTTCGTGTAGTTAAATCTTTCATTTGGGTTGAATATATCATAATCCAAACTTGGTTCATTTAAACATTGATCGAAATATGTACTCAATGTTGCATAAAATGAATTCTATCAAAAGAACTTAAAATTGTGTGCAACACAAGACAAAAATAGTGTTTTGTATACTGCAAGCTAATACGGTGTTTTGTATAGTGAATTTTACTCATGGTGTACCACAAAACACAATAAATAAATGATATTAGAAATGATCTTTCTCATAAAATATTAAGGTGTTACATTCTACCCTGCCATAAAATGAATTTCACCCTCTATATTCGTTGGGTTTTAAAATCGTTTACTACTTGAATGTTTATTTCATAGAAACCCACATCATTAAAAGAATACTAAAACATAATTTTAAAAATGAAAGCTATAAATTTAATGGTTACCCAAATTATGTCATCACTGTGTTTCCACAAAGTAGAACATAGGTGGGAAGTGAAAACATGGACATGGAAGAGAAATATAACCATCATGTTCTGATGGATAATGATAGAGAATATGGTTTGGAAAAATTTAACTATCATAAAGCCATAAACATATGATGATTTTAGGGACCATCTGATTCATCAGATAATAATGAACTAGGATAAATATTTTGGTTTTCAATATCCTTTCTCTAAAGTTGATGAATTTTGAATGAGAATAAATACATAAATGATTCTGGTACAATCTCACCATTGTTTTTACCTTGAACAATTTCAACTTCATCTCTTATATAATGAAATGAAGTCAAATTTGTCATAATTTAAGTGTTAGCAGATTATAAAATATAATGATAGGTCATTCCATCTATCAATATCACAAAAATTTTAGCCCAAGTTTTTAAATATACATAAGTCCATCTATGGTGGGATTAATCATATATGGATAAAAAATTTACTTATACATCACCTATCATACGACTTAAAAAAACAAATTTCTACTGACCATGGACTTCTTATAGGCCAGTGGTAGGTGATAAAGGCATGTGACACTTCAATTGTGGGTTCGATTCCAACAGCCTGGTCCAACATGACGGGTCGTCAACCATCCTATATGTGTATTTTTTCTAAACCTACACTATTATAACATTAAAGAAATAATAATAAACATTTCTAGACTTAATCAATACTATATGATGTCATAATGAAACCATTCCATCCTTTAGGCTTATCCAAAATACTTCTATCCAATATCACAATACAAAGAAAATAATTACCAGAAATATTATAGAACATGCATGCGAATACCATCATTTATCGTCCATATATCTTAAGATATATATTTTTGGTCATATTAAAAACTTGTATATACCTTAATTTTTTATTCTCTTCAAATATGAATTACCATATAACTTTAGTGAAAACAGGAATTCTATAAAAAGTTAACTCTTTCCACAAACACAAATCCCAAACATTCTATATAATAAAACCATGACATCACATTGTCTTTATATCAGTCATGAGCTCATTAATACTATCAAACATTTCATTATCTCTTTATCCCTTCATTATGCACATATCATGTCCCTTCCAAAAATATCTGAATAACCATTCAAGGTTATCAGTACCATTAAACATATACATTCAAATAATTAATAAAGTACAATAGTGTAACAATCATTAGATGTTTCATTATTCTATTACACCATTGTATTACTTATACGACATTACTCTTGATAAACATGAAATAATTCAACTACATTCTTTAACCATTGACTCAGCATCGTCAATTTATTTCAAAATGCTTCTTTCATCTCATATATCATTTATAGTTTCTTCATAATCATCAAATAAATACTACCCATACAACCATGCTGACTCTCTTCCTGAAATTTTCCCTATGGGAATTGATTTTCATAATGCCCGTACATTCAACATTTAAAACATTTAACAGTTGTTGATGTCTTAGTAATACCATTATCCTTGTTTATTCTATTAATGAATCATTTTCTTTTGCAATTAATTTCTTTGTTTCCTTATTTTGAACCCCCAAAACATCTTCTAGTTCATTTAAAAAATTCTACTTGATCTAACTTTCTATATGATTTACATGAGAAAAATTAAACTTTTATTCGTCTAAGATCAGCATGAAACTCCATCTCTCTCTTATTAATTGCTTCAAGAAATTAACCAATGATTAGATTATTTATCATATTATAATATTTATTATTTGGCATAATAATATAGATTATTCTTCCATCTCCCATTTCATTTGGTTTCCCATGATGAATATCATTTGATTGTCCATTATATTCTCTATTAACATGAATCCTCCCATTTCCATCCATTTTTCTAAAACCCAAAAAGAATAGTGTGAGAGGAAAAAATCAATCTAAAAAACAGCATAATAAAGGGCAGTGAATTAAATCTCTAATATATTAGGTTTTATCCTATGTTATTTATGATCAATACCATAACTATTGTACAATAACCTATAGTTAGACTTACCCTCATGGACATTCATAGACATACCTTTGAAATATCTCTTCAGATCTCACTAAAGCTTTTGCAACTTAGTTTCCTAAGGTTAACTAAAGCTTTTATATGATACGAAATGTAGCAACCCAAGATTGACATAAATGGACATTACAATTATTTTTTGGAATTCTTAATACATGACACAAACAGATGCTCAAAGACCGTATTAGTTTAGTGTCTCTGGAAACTCAGAACATAATACTCTAATCATGGTGAAAGATCTTCAACATCTCCCATTATGATCTTCACCTTTTTTCCTACCTAAAACCTTTTGTTATATCCTGGGGAAAAGAAAACATAGATAGGATGAGATAACATTTTTAGTAAGGGAAAACATGGAGAACATAAAACAAACCATAAACATTTGAATGTAAAAAAAAGAACATAAAGTTTAAACCTCAAAATATTGTGCAATGAAATAAATATTCATAGTACATGAGGAAATGATCATAAAAGGCCATTAAACATGATATAATAGAATTTTTATAAAACCTGTTATTATAGAAAAATAATAAGTACATATAATTATTTCAATATCCAAGGCATTGTTTCCATGACCATCATAGTGGAAAAAGTTCATTACTGAACCGTGTTTACTTTCCATTCTGACCATGTTTTACTAAACCATATTTACCTATAATTCCATTCATGTCTATATCATGAGATATAAATATTTAACCAATTAATTTCATGGAGATATAGGTCCCAAAAATCTTATAATGAAATCATTTTTACTTGTTCCGCAAAAAACATAAATCATTCATCATTGGAAACCCCATGAAATAAAATGGTATTCTTAAAAATCATGTCATCATAACATAATCCATATATGATAAATGGACTATATAAAAACAATTCCATCATAAAATCAATCAAAATAGGGAAATAATAGTGATAAAAACATAACCATATTTCATCATAAATGGAAAAATAATTTTGATAAAACACTTGATCTAGGTTTTTGAAGAAAATATCATTTCTTCTTCAAAAATGTTTTCATTTCTCAAAAGGTTGTGAAATTTTAAAATAATATATGTTAATTCAAATCAAAAGGGATATATATTAGAGGATGATTCATGTAAATAATTCTCCATGAAGATTTGAAACCCTGTTTATTCTATAAAAAACATTCTCCTCATACTTTTTCCAAAAAAGTCAAAAAGTACATCGTATGGTAAACAGAAGAATGATTTCTTCCAAACCATGTAGTAAAAGTAAAAATGGGTAAAAAATAATTAATAAATAAATATAAGAATAGTAAATATTTTATGATAATTGTTTTAAAACATGGACCTAGATTATAAATATATCTCCAGCAGATACTTACGGATAAACAATCTCGGATAAATCGAGATTGAAAATGTTATCCCTTACCTTAGGTCCAATTTCTTCTATACGTGTCTGAAACTCATATTTATTGGGTCTAAACATATTATTAACTTGTAAATGTAGCATAATAATATTTATTATATCATATATGATTCACTTAATACATTATATTACCCGTTCATTTGTCAATTTCAAGTTAATGCAACGTTTTTGGTAATAGTCGTTTTATTTATATTCTATGTTTGGACTTGTTATTTGTGATATTATTACATAGATCATGATTTAATTTCTTCCAATATTTAAAAAATTATTTATATATTATATATATTCAGTATAAAAATATATATAATAGATCAATAAATGGAATGGAATACACTATTCATGGAGACTATAGGTCGTACGTACGCATGAACGCTGTTTTCATTCCCTTATTAAATTGAATGGAAGTAACTAAATGAAATATATGTATATATATAAATAAATTAATTCACATTATTATGTCATATATTTCAGGATTATTTACTATATATAATTTATAATCATTCTTGAATGGTTAACATTGAGAATGAATCTCATCGCGTCGTGGAGACGGCAAGTTGTACGTATGCATGAGCGACGATACTGTTCCCATAATAGTTGAATGATATTTTAGTGGATGGTTTATAGTATATAATAATTATTATCATGTAATAATAATCATATATAGGTTTTATTTCTACCATTATACACATCCATGTAAGGAGGTGGTGAAAAACAGATTACACCACCACGTAGAGACAGTAAGCCGTATGTACGCACACACGGTGATTTAGTTTTTCGTAGAATATATAGAAGGTGAAATAGGGTTTATTAATATATATAATTTTATATAATTTTATTATTGATACTTATTTTATTAATTAATAATGATACAAATATAGAATAGGATGTATAATAAGAAATAAATTTGAATGAATCGGTAGAGGATATTACCATTTCCTCGACCTGCCTCCATTAAATTCTTATTGTGGCCCTATATTGGGTCATTTAAAAATACCATAACCTCTAGAATATAACTAGGTAAGTTGAGAAGATAAATGGGTAGGGTTTTTTTGAGATGGAAGGATAAAAATTGAGTGAAGATGAGGGGGAGGAGGATCCAATTTATTAGAGAGGATAGGGGCACTTTATAAATGTTCCATAATATTAATTTATTATAAATTTAATTTCGATTGAAAAAGGTCCAAAATATATTTAATTCAAATATAATATGATCTTGGTTAAAATAACCATCATCCAATAATTTTTTTAAAATTTTGGAATATTGTTTTAATCCTTATCATTTTGGTTTTACCCGTATTTTACCCTTTTTAATCAAACCAAGATATCATGTTATTTACACATTATGGGATAATGTAATTACCATATAAAGTTAAAGTACCAAAAAAATTATTTATGACATATTTGGATTTATATTAACAATTTATAGTAATATTATATTTTTAATAATTTAATATCATTTAATAAACAATTTTATGATTTAAGTTATGAATTCTCTAAATTTTGGACACTATTCATATTTCACATTTTAAAAAATTAAAAACAAACTGATTCCTTCAAAAAAAGGCTTAACATCATCCATAGTATGTCAATTTCATCCAAACAATTCTTTTATGGAATAAATTTAACCAAATTACATTTGGTTTAACAATTATAAATACATTTATTTGAATCCTATATTAATGAAGCAATCACTGCATCATCCTTATGTCATAATTAAATGTATTTATTTAATGTAAACAAATTAAAAAAATATCATGATATATGAAATAATTTTAGATATCTAATTACAATTTATTGTCTAAGATATCACTTATATAAAAATATATTTAAATTATTTTAGTAAAAGATATATGTTTAGTTTATATTTTCCTTAACATTAAATTTAAAGTTATTAAATGTCATTTTCACTTACATGTGGATCCATTGGGTACCAAAATAGACCCATGTTTTCCCATGGTCCTACATCTATCATCTAAGAGGGTTAGGACACATGTTAGAGTAATTTAATAATATTATTTTTTACCCATATTTACTAGATTTGTCATTTAATTATAGTAAATAAAATATTAACTAAAGTTACTATTCGTAATGATGAAAATTAAAATTTTCCTATTTGAAATATTTTTACCTCATTATTCAAATTATGGAATTCTTTTTTCCAAATTTAAAATAAAAAATTGGAATTAATTAATTTAAAATTAATTCCCGTTGTCAAAACCAAAAATCCTATTTTTAAGAAGTTAAAACTATAAAAATATTGACATGTGTTAATGTCTAATTTAAGAGTGAAATTACTTAAAATGACCAAAAATGAATTAAATGGTAACAATATAATACAATTACACTTCAAAAACAATTAAAATTACAATATAAAAATATAAATAAATTATATGAAAAGATAGTTTTGACTTAAAATTTAGTATTTTTCACTATTCATTAAAAATGTAATTTATCAGGAAAATTCCAAAAAAATTACCCAAAGTAAATTTTTATGTAACTATTCTAAATAAGAATATTATTTTGCCAAATTTTACATATAAAATTTTCAAAAACTATATTTATAATGTCTGCACCATTAAAATTCGGTAAAATTGATTTTTTTAAATATACTTCTATGATCCGAAAAATTGTTTTTTGTTCTAATAGAATGTTCTAGAAAACATGTAAAATAAATTATAATGTTATATAAAATTCAAAATTTTGTTAAATCTATTCATAATTTCTAGTTTATTTCCCTTTAAATAATAATATTTATATAATATATCATTGTTTAGTATAACTCAGTATCATATACATTGTAAGCTATCAAAGAATGTTTCTCTTTCATGTAACGCATGATAAGTCAGTGTTTTGTGTAGTGAAATATTCCTTTGGTGTTTCATATAACATAATATAAACATGGTTCATATATACATTTAACAAAATCTATAATTTGTGTTACGTGAAATGAATTATATCAAACGAACATAAAATTGCGTACAACACAAGACAAGAATAGTGTTGCGTATACTGCAAGCTAATACGGTGTTTCATATAACACAAGTTAATCATGGTGTATCGTAAAACACTGGACATCAAATAAATTAAAAATATTCTATCTCAAACAATCTTGGGGTGTTACAATGTTAATTTGGTGAGTGAGACCCTTGGTATTCATTCTCAATGTTATCATATGTGCGGGTGTGTGTAAAACGTACACATCAACATGTGTTAGTGGATTGTGTAAGAGGAAGTGGATGGACACACATGTGATGCCTCATGGTGTTCCATGGGTTGGTATGTGATGTTATATATTGAGTTGGATTCGCCAAAATGGTTCATTTTCAAAATTGGTGAGTGATTCCAGGGATCAACATTGTTTTAAAATGTGAGTTTTCATTTGTGGACGAATGATTTTTTTTACAGAAAATGATTTCTAAAATTGGGTTTTCATTGAAATTCATTATTTTCTAGTGGATGGTGGCTTTTGGTTTTGAATAGTGGCCTTTGAAGAAGGCAGTTTTGATAATTAAATGGGAATAATGATATTGGAAAAGTGGATTTTAGTTGTGTTTTTATGTGCTCAGATTGTGATCCAATTTTTTTCTTGGGATGTTATATTTCATTACGATTTAGATTGATTTTTATTTTGAAACATTTTTCTTATACTATTTAGAATTTTCAACCTAGGAAGGTCCCAAAATTTTCTAGTGAGTCATGCCTAGTTCATAATTCTGCAAAAGTAGTTCAAACCTATTGTGATAATTGTGGTTTGTTATAGTTAGGGAAGTATCTTGATTACATTGAGAGTGTCTTCATATCATTGGGAACTCCCAAATTTGTTAGATTTCATCTTATTCTACATTTATTTAAGGGTCCATGTTTGGAGTAATTAGAGTTTTTCCCCACCATTGATGAATGTTGGGATGATTTAAGAAGTGAGTATGGATGTATTTATCTGATGGTTCATACCCTAGGAGGTGAATATAAAGAAGAAGGAATAGCTCATGAGTATTATTCAGGGCCAGTATATAATGAAGGCCTTTATTGAAAACACCAAGGTGTTGGTTTCATTTTCTAAATCTGTAGTGTTATAGAATATGTTGAAGGATTCAATTTTCATTAGGGATCTTCATCCAAATATCAAGGATCGATCCCTACCCTCCTAGGATATTCATTTTAAGAAGTGGGTGAATTATGATTTTTTAGCTGAGTTGGTTTTTAGAGAATATGAAATAGAGGATCCTTTATCGTTTTTTTTTTCACAATAGGGTTACACATATGGTGAGAGGGGTGTGCAGTATGAACCTATTTCTGAAAAGTATTAGACATTGGGTTTGATCTCCAATAATACATAACATTTAGTTTTATGCCAACATTGTGGTCAGTTTGGGAATTTGAAGATGTCTTGTCATAATCCTAAAAAAACATGTCATTATTGTTGTAGTATGGGTAATATGGGTATGTTTTTATGGAAGAATATCTTGAAGAATACATTTTGATTAGAGGATTTATTCTTTTGACTGAGAGGCTAGATATGCTTCAGTAATCATGAATTTTATCTATATGACTTAGAGTGAATCTCTTTCAGAGTTTAAAATTTCTAGGGGTTCAGAAATACTTGAACTACATTTTTCCTCTCATGTAGAGGTAGAGATCCTTAGGGTTTACTATTACCATATTGTGTCTATTGTTTGTTTATTTTTTATAAAAGTGTGTTATTCAAGTTAATTCTTGATGAGAGTGGTTCTGTTTATCTAATGTGAACCTTTAAATTGGCATCCTTTCCTAAATTAATTCCTCAATTTCTATCGCGTTTGTTTAGAGATATTCATTCTTGTTAAAAAACGATGTTTTTAGTTATGTTCATGTTAATTATATAGTTCATGTGATTAAATATTGTTAGGTAATTGGGTTTGTGTGGGAGGTTTCTTTTTATTTTATAGAGTTCTATTTTTACCATGTTAAATGGCTTAGGGTAGTGTGTTTAGAGTTCTTGTTTTTGTAATTTTGTGTTGAAATGTTGAAATATTGATAACGTCAGTTCATACCTTATAGTGGGGATAACATTCTCATGTTCTACCCTCATTATTGTGATTTATTTTCATCCTAATTAGTTGTGTGTGACTTGTGGAGTGAATGTTCCCCCTCAGATTGGTGGATTCAATAATATTTTGTTGGGTATCAATTATTGTTTCAATTAACTTTTATCTAAGTGGCATTTATGGGGTAGAAAATTTCTGGGATGGGGAAAAATTTTATATCCTTCCATTTAGAATTATTTTATTTTATTCTTTTTTTATATTTAAACATTTTTGATAGAGGCTCGGGTTGATCCTCATTTTAAATATTGTAATTTTGGATGTCTTGTGTGATATTTTTGTATGTTCATGGTTAAATAATGGTTGGGGTAAACTATAAGGCATAGAACTAGTAACTGTCCAAATTATGTTGGGTGTCTAATGGTGAGGTGGATGGGTTTTGCACATCTCATAAATCCATGATGAAACTATGTGTTTTGGTTCTAGAACTAGATCGAGGTGCTTAACATGATTAGAATATGGTTTGTTAATTTTATATCCATCTCCTTCAAGATGTTTTTGGAAAAATCAAAAAAGGTTGAATTTTTTTATTTTTAGTTTCTTTTGACATAGTGGGGTTTGAAGTTAATTTTTTGTGTCTAAATATGTTTTTGACTAAGAATGCTAAAAAATTTCCAAGATGAAGAACTGTATACCTTAGAAGCGGTATAGAATAGTGTGTACACAAACTGAAAACATTTCGGAGTGTTTGGTAAATTATTGGGGTCTAAATTTTGGAGTTTGGACAAGAATCATGAAATGTGTATTTCCTTGAAGGGATTATGAAAATATATAAAATGCATGAGCTTCATGAAAATGGGCTTCGTGAAGGGTGTTTTGCGAAGGCATGAATATTTTTATGTGGATATCATTGAGTATGATGGGATTCACGAACAACAAAGGTGAGGACCATCACGAGTGGAGCATCATGGTAGCATGATGTACAGATGAGAGGATCCACAATAAAGATGAGTAGCGTGAATGAGAAACGTGAGTGTTATTCATGAAAAAGGGTAGAAGCATGAAGGAAATGAAAGACCTTCACAAAATTTTGAGGACACGGCCCGAAATATTCAAGAATTGGTAGGACACCTTAAAATATGACTCTACTCCTTTCAAAAAAGGTGCACGTCTTAGTGAAGATCCTATGATTCTGGAATTGTGAAGGTTTTTCAATAAGGGTGGTTCATGACAGGCAGTTGATAAATGGTGGATCATGAAGGTGATATGAGAATAAATTTATAAAATCTATAATAGCAAACTAAATGTTATGAACATCACAAATGTAAGGAAATTATCAAATCCTGTGTATGCTTCTAAAAATTAAGGTGCTTCGTGAAATCCAGTTTAGCATTGTTGAAGAGGAGCTTTAGGATGGCTATGTGAGTTTCATGAAAGGTAGGATCTTTACAAAGGCTATTTGAGATTCAATAAAGAGGAGCCTCACAACGTTAGTGAATATTGAAAAAGTTGATCAGAAGGAATTTCCCAGCACATCTATAGTAAATTGGTATTCATCCATTCGATGAATGTGGAAAATAAATAGGGAAACCATATAAAACTGAGTATATATTTATTTGAGATAATGAAGGGACCTTGAAGTCCATAAACATTGTTTGAATCCCTTCCAAGATAAGCGAGAAAAAAAGAGAGAAAGACGATGATCCTTTTTACCATTTGTCAGCTAGTGAAAGAGACCTAGTAAGTGAACCCTGATAATGCAGTGAAAAATACCATATCCTTTTAAAGGTATTGAGATTGAGTATAGATGATATCATCCTGAAAAATCATTATGAGTAGTGATCCTTTTTTAATTTGGTACAATCGGCACATCACCATTGTATGTTCCTTAGATGTAGTCCAATGGGGGTGAACCAAATAAAATCATTGTTTCCTAGTGATTTTTTTCATACATTACATTCAAAGAATCATCATCAAATAAATAAGGACAAAATAATATTAGAATTATCCTTAATGTGAAAACATTGTGAACCTTATAATAAATAGGGAAATATATAATATGGATAGAAGAATTTATAAATGAATATATGTACCATGATTCACCCTCCCACACATATCAGGGTATCTCAGCCACTATTTGACCAAAAATTATTTTCCTCTTTTCCTATAGAGGGTGCACAATTAGCGAATAGTTTACCAAACCATGCGGCCAAACCATGATAGATGCCTAGTTTCTTAAAAAAATCCAAAATGCATTGTATTTCCCTCCATGTTTTTATCCTAAATTGGGTTTTCCTACCCTCCTCGTTCTTTGGTACACTAGCAGTACTTCTAACAACACTCCCTTACATCCCAACCTCTATTGATGCTCCTTGGTGGTTCCTATGGAGAGTTCATTGGATTTTTTGTGGTATTCAACTATTTTATCCCTTCTCTCTGACATTCTGGGATTTTATTTTTTGGGGTTCTCTCTTCACCAAACCCTAATATATTGGGTTGATGTTTTGTTCAATTTCTATGATTTTAGGGTGTTCGAATAGTTCCAAGGTCTTATTTCTCCCTTAAAAAATGTTTTCATTATTTTCATACAATGGTGAGGTAAGTGTTTCCATCTGTTTTCTTTTTGATGTGTTCTATTTGATTCAAAAGTATTTTTAAATAGTATAAAAACATGTATCTCAAAAATTTCATATGATTTCATTACAATTTATGTTGTGTCATGTTGGTGAAAATTAGTGCAATTGGATTTAAAAGGGATATATTCGCAAATGATATGTAGTTATGCACACAAGGTGCTTCATCGAATGTCATATATTTCATTAAAATGAAAATTTCTATTTGGAGTGGTTTTTACCATTGGTAACGTTATTATATCGTTGTTGTTTTATTAATTTGGAATTGTGTGTTTGAATTGTTTATTTTTATTGCATGAATTTTAAATATGGGTTATCGTGTTAGATGAAAATCATGTGGTGTATCTTTAAAAATGGGTTTGGGTAACATTATTGATACATATGGTGTCCCTTGTATGTGGTCACATCCATGGGTCCATGGGGGAACACATGGATGGGGACACACATGATAATGCTTTTGGTTGAGCATTCTGAACTGTAAAACATAGATTTCAAAAAATTCATCTTTTTACCCCCTTTCCTACATCAAATTATGGATGCTTTAGTAAATTACATATTATCATAAATGACATTAATATGTATTGAAATTGGATTTGGAAGGAAATGGTATGTCCGGCATTTAGTCAAATAGCATGAATTTTAAATTTTTTAATGGCCCCTTTGGAATTGTGCACATGAAATTGATGATTATTGTTTTTTGAAAATGTTTTATTGAATTATTATTATTTTTGAAGTTATAATTTTAATGTCGCTATTATAAATTTGTAACATTTTTGAAATTAAATGTGGTTTTGAATGTGAAAATTCTTCATCGACAACTTAGTATGTTTTAGGAATTGTTTTGAAATATCATGTGTAGTGATAGCCTAGTTGGACATTGAGAAATGTTTTTTATATAATGGGAGCCCTTGTGGAAGATTTCCTCATGTGGGTCATCACATGTGTGGTCTTAGGGTTTTGTGTAGGTAATTTCAGCGAAGGCAAGTAAGGTGAGTCTTTTGTGTGAGGGCCTCCTACTTACACAATGTACTATTACCATGGGTTTCATGGGAATTTTTTTGAAGGCCGATTGAGGTTTTATAATTTAACCCAATTAGATGGTTTGATACCCCCCATTACATAATAATTCTTGTTGGTATTTTCAACTAGATTAGTATGTTTAAGGAGGACATGTGGTTATGGACTATGGAGCTGCACCATATGCCGAAAGGTGAGTCTAACCCGATTGCTTCCAGGGATTACCCTAGAGAGGTTTAGTAAATACCGATAGTTTATTATCTATATTTTATTGTTTACATTATTCTTAAATTTTTTCTTATTTACTCTTCTTGGTTATTTTTTTATCATATCTGGGTATTTAATTTTATTTTAGCATGGGTTTAGATTTTAAAAATGGTATTCTGTTTTTTTATAGTGATGTGTTTGAGTTGTTTTGAAAAAGAAAAATTAATGATTTTTAGTAAAATGATAAAAAACTAATTTTATATATGTATTTCAAACTAGTAATAATGAACTGTGTTGGGGAAATAAATGAATGGATTGTTTAGTGGTTGCCTACTGAGCAGTTATGATCACACCCTACATGTACCATTCGGTGTCATTAGACATGAAATTTTTTACGAGTCTAGGTACCAAGTTTGATTTCTCATCATTTGAGTTTTTTGGTCATTTCGTTGATCATGACCGAGAGGTAAAATGGATTTTTGGTAAGCATGGTCCTGTTTTAGGCTTTGTATTGAGATTCCCATTTTTATAGCAGTTGATGTTTTTAGATAAGTTTGTATACTTGTTGATATTCCATTATTGTTGGTTCTTCCATATGATCTCTTTGTTTATTGATCCTTATTCAGTTGGGATAAATAGTTTCAATTTTTTTTACTTGATGCCTGATAGTAGTTTCTTGACCATGGGATTCAGGAATTCCCTTTGGTCCATATCTCGGATCAAATTTGTTATCGAGTTTGATGTCATCCCTGCTTGGTTTTTGATAGATTTGAACCTCCTAATCATTGATATTTATATATATGGATGTAATAACTTGTATAAAATAAATATATTTTATAGATATAAAATTTGTAAATAAAGAGATTTGAATTTCTACCAAAGATAAATAAAGAACCACACTCAAGGCACCCTATGTGGTATATTTATAATGGTTGATTCCATATGTATTGAATATTAGTAGGGAAACATGATTATGTCATGTGCACAAAATATTCATTTCCATTAACTCAAATATTATTGAATGAAAAGTGGTGGATATAATAATCGAATTTCTCTTTCATTTTCCCATCCATACAACTATCTACGTAGTTATAAAAACATATGAGAACACAAATTGAATATGAATATCCCAATATTCTTGTTTATGTTCATTTTTAAGAAATTCCTTAGCATCGTTGTATTCTATTGTGGAATCTAGTCCAAACCAAATAATAATATAGAAAAAAATGATAAATACCCACATAAGACCTACAATATTTCATAGTAATTCAATAGAATAATAGCTACATGATGTTCATAAAAACATCTCTAGTAAATTAACTCCCATTATGATGAAAATAAAGAAGTTGGAAACTAATCAGTAAGATTTATATTATTAAAATACCTTCTATAATGACAACAAGTATCTTTTACACCATATAGTTTTGATGTCCATACAATAAGTAAATCACATTACCCTCTATTTTGAAACCATTAAGTTTCATATTAATTATCTTATTTTACAAAAATACATAGGATAAGACAATCGCCTCTATTATCTCGAAGAAATAATGTTAATTTTGAGAACTAATAGATAGATATTGAGAGGTACTTCTATGAACTAATCCTTATAGTTAAAAATATTAAAAAATATCTGAAAAAATATTACATCATTATGATTTAT
This sequence comes from Viscum album, assembly GCA_963277665.1. Taxonomy (NCBI): domain Eukaryota; kingdom Viridiplantae; phylum Streptophyta; class Magnoliopsida; order Santalales; family Viscaceae; genus Viscum; species Viscum album. Next base: position 1,607,397,766 of record OY728161.1, read on the forward strand.
ACTTCTTCTCTATAATGATGATCAACAGAATTGTTATAGAAGATTTATTTGTAGCACACCCTAACCAAGAGGAATTAACATTACTCATTGAACTCCCTACTGATTAGGTTATCATTATCAATGAGACTTTGTAAACATTTAATACATAATTTGATGACTATTTTTTAATCCAAATTGAGAAAAGGATAGATGAATCATCCCTCAACCATGTCATTTTGTGGATTTTTATTCATTTTTTAAAAACCCTTAGAATTATTGTTGGTGTGTTGTACATTCTTTTGACTACATGTGAGGTTCATGGGAAGTATTTAATTTGGTGAGTGTGAGCCGTAGACTCTACAAATGTTTGAAATTTGGTTATAATTACATATATAATGCGACAGACACACACACACATATTCTATTAAAATATGAAAATACAATGTATATATATATATATGGTAATTTACATAGTGTATTTTTGAATTTATTATGTAATAGAATTTTATAGGATGTAATGATAACCTTGAGATACTATGAAATTAATCTTAAATAAATGTTCTATAGTTAGTATACATCACACTGAAAGGACATAGATAATGTCTGACTATCCAGTGATGGGGGTGCATAAGTATTGAGAAACCATCATATGAAGACCCCACATAATGATCTTGAGTATAAGAGATCATAATGGTTGTCTCACTAATTGGGATACCACATGTTTTATGTGACATTGGTCATTCATACCTATGAGAATTTTATTATCTCTCTTTACTTGTGATTGTTAATATTGGTTTGAATTTGACAACATAAATTTGTACGAGAAAAAAATGATAGTAATGTTGTAGAGGAGTAGGTAGTTGTGGGGTGTAATTGATGGTATTGCATTGGCGGAATGATTATGACTTTATTTTTCACTTCCAAGTACAGTAATATATATCTATGTTATATTTCACAACAATATATATATGGACTTAGAGGGACATATAAAAAGGAATATATAGTTTATTACAGAATTCTAATAAATTAGAATTTAGGACATGATTAGCCCCACAATAGGGGCTAGGAAATGTGAGATTTTAAATGATCCCAATGAAATAAATAAATCCACTATTTTATTATTTTGAATAATAAATGAAGGATTTATTTTTAAAATTTATTTACATAAATATAAGGGAATATGAGGTTAAATTATTGAATAATAGCTATTTATTTATTAGAGGTTCATAAAATATTTTTACGTGAAATGTGTTATCATAATGAATTTTATTTTATCACGTAATTTTATTTATTATACAGTATGTAAATTTATAGATTTAAATGACACTAATGATGTGATTTACATGTTGTTAGTGTTTTGATTTCGAATTTTTAAGAAGTCTTAATGGTTTAGTGGACAAGGTGATGTTTTAGGGAGTTTCATGACATATTTAATCTAGGGGAGACTAAAATTCACACTGTTCTTCATTTAAAAAATTTCAATGTCTTTCTCCCTAAACCCCCACCTTTAAGAGAGAGGATGAGAAGAATGAATCACCTAATCTAATTAATCATCACAGATCAATGTTATGGTGGTTCATTGATATTCATATCAATGAATCCATTATTGATTCTTAGTTCTAGCACTTTGGAATGATAAATTGATGTAACATTGGGAAATTGAAGCATATAGGATCAATCTAGAGGGATTTTAGGCCATTTCAGTCTAGAATCAATAATCATTGATGGGAGACACATGGAAACAATTGAAATCTGAATTAGGTAATAGTATGATTTATTATTGTGGTTGGTTTCCCACACCACATATCCTCAGGTTTAGTACTGTGAAAGGAACATCGCTGATGATGAAATTTTCACTTTCAAACTTGTGAAACAATAATTTAAATACACCATATAACACTACCATATCATGAATAGTACAATCTAGTTGTAAAAGAAAATTTTATTCTCTGTAAATTCATATTCAAATAAAATGTTACGAAATTCAAGTAGATAGAAATGATACCATTCAAATGCCAAACACTATGAATTTATCCAAAGTCAATTGGCGGATTTCAGGAATTACAGTGTTTGAAGAATAATTTTTGGTATACCAAATAAAATAGATTGAATATATAAATAAATATATTTTTATCTAGAAGAATTATAATTTGAGGTCAATATTCACTAAGTTAATATAACATCAATGTGTTGTTGAGTGGTTCTTGAATATAAAATTTTAAAACCGAAAATTCACCATTTATGTTCTAAATATTAATTTATTGTAAATAACAATGGTGTTTGACTATTCATATGAATAGTACATACGATTTACCATTCACAAGAATAGTATTCTAAATATCATTGTTCACTTGAATAGTACTTGAGGGTTAATATTAATTTAAATAGTACTTATGGGTTATTTTTCATGTGAATAGAACACATGGGTTTCCCTTCACCCATTATGGGGAAAATCCGGAAACCCTATGTGTGTTTTTAATACTTATGAGGCAAAATAATAAAGGTAAAATTTCAAAAAAAAAAATTAAAAATATTATTAATTTCATAAATTAATATTTACCACCATGTTATTAGATAATTGTTTATATAAATTAAGTTATATTTTTTAATTAATAATTTTTTTCTTCATGTTTAATTATTTTGAATTTAATTTTATTCTTCAATATTATTTCATGTCGATTGATCGTGAGTAGAGAACAACAATTTTATATCTGGTATTTAATTCATTTATTTTGTTTTTGAAAAAATGTTTGATGATTATAATAATTATTCAATAAACTATGATGTTTTCATTTTCTATGTCATCATTATATGTATAAGATAATGTGTGACCAAGATTGTAATCCTGCAAGTGTAAGTTGAATTTCTAGGAAACAATCACTAATGTGTTGTTATTTATTGTATAATGAAATGGATTAAAGAAGATGAAGACCATGATGAGACATGGGGAACATCTAGGTGATTCATATATACATTTGATGGGGTGGATGATTGGACAAGAGTTATATGTGGCTCATTGTGTAGACAATAGTGTCTTTTTTTGATACATTATCTTCCCAATGGATGGACAAATGACAAATAATAATGATTAGTCTCATTATTTATTTCTCATGGTTTATTATTTTTTTAATTTATTAAAATTTACTCATTAAAATGGACTAATAAATGGTCCATTATATATAAAATACGGTCCCTTTATATATTGGAGAAATATTATGATTTTTTGGTTGACATGGCTATTGTTTCTTGGAAATATGTTTTTTATAGATAGCCTTTTTCAAAAAAATTGGAAATTTTCTAAGTTATTTAGGGATATAATTTATAGAAGCTATAAATTTATTAAACATATCAATTATAGACAAGGTAATGCAGTTGGCTAACCAAAATCCTACTTTGAATCTCTCGGAGTAGTGGCATAGTAATATTTTAGACTATATTGAGTGGGTTTTTCGGATCATTTCCACTATAAGAATCAATTGATTTGGTATTTCGTATCTAGTAGTTTAGGTCCACTAGTATTAATTAGTATTTTTGGAGATGTTTAATGAATATAATCATGTCTATTAGTATTCAAGATACAAACTAATATACTATTTTTTATTGGTCAAATAGAAATGACCCCACCAACTCAATATCACTCTAATCCATATTGGTTAATAGAATTATTCTACCTGACCATAACATCATGTATTTTTACTTATGTTTTTGAATTACACTATGAAATGATATGAAAATATATGAGATTGAATCTCGACTTCTTCCTGAACCTCAAATGGTAGAATGAAAGGAGGTTAATGAAAATTTTAATAATTATACAGATTATGTGATAGATATGCAATGAAATATGTATTAATTAATTTTCCGTGATCTTCTAAAATTGAATAATGTTTAATATTCCTAAAAAATATTTTCAAATATTCACGATAAATACCATGATTGTGATCAGTATGAAATATATGGGATATCTACTGCACTCTATAAGTGTGGGGTTGTAGAAACCCATGTTTTTATTATTTAATATTATTTGAATAAATTTAATTTATGTTGATGGATTTCATTACACAGTAGATAGGTTATCAATTCATAATATGAAACACCATGTTATTCTTAAACAACATTAGACACTTTTATTGGCTTTTGGAAAATGAAACACTATGTTTGTCTTGTGTCACACAAAATGTTGAGTTCCATCCATTGCTTGTGTTAAAAGAAAGACCTTGTTTTACCAAACGAGAATATTTTATTAATATTAATATCAATATTTTATTATAGTTATCAGAATGATATTAGAATTGATTAGATGAATGATATTAACTAAATTTTTTATCTATTGATTAAACATGTTTACAAAATTATTTATTTGGTAATCAGTTTTGAATAACTAAAAATTAAAACACATTGAACAGAAAGGTTTTTTTATGAAATAATTTATTTATTCCCACAACGTAGGTTTACCATAATATGTTAAATTAATCACTTCTAGTGAGAGATAATAATTTTTTTTAAATATTATATATCTAACCAAATTTTCTACATCTATCCATCATATTGGATGAAATAAAATAAGAAAAAAAACCAATTTTACACATCAATGATTTTTTAATATGTAGTTGTACAAACTTTTAGTAGAACAATTATTTTAAATTTTATTTGAAACATTTATAAACTATATTTGAGGAAATGAAATTATTTTATAAAAAATAATGAAAAATTTATATTCGGGTGAATTATTTGTATTTTTCTGAGAAGATTTATTTTTATATTTATAATTAAAAATGTTGAATTTGGATTGAACACTATTTTTCACCATATTTATTAACATAGTTATCATATTTTTTTAGTTTTTTTAATTATAATTATGTAAATAAAACTTAATTAATATAATATATCTCATTAGAATCAAATTCACATTGAAATTGGATATTAAAATATTCCAATATTTTCACTTTTTTCATTAAAAAATCATTTTATCATCAGGTCTTTGGGATTAATTTTAAATTAATTCCTACTAATCATGCCAATTATAAATTGAATAAATTCATAACATATACTATATGGTGCATAAATGGACATATAATATATGGTGCATAAATGACCATACACATGTAAAACACCCATAAAATGGACATATATGGACCTTAAACCTTTATGAATAAAATTGTTTATGTAATGAAAGACACTTTGGTTCTAAAAATTGTTGAAAAAACTATTCCATTAAAAAATGACACATGTGTCCTCCCCCCGCATATAAAAGGGATCTCACCCCTTCCGTTCTTCTCACGTCTACTAAATTTGGGATCTTATAAAGAATGACCAAATAATATCCCCACATACCTTAACTCATCCTATAATACTTACATTGGTTATAAGCCCAACCGAAGATTTATTTTTTGTGAATACCCGAAGAAGTTACCCAATGAATAGGTAACATCGTTCAACAAGAACTTTTGTTTTATTTCCATGTGCACCCCAAAAAATAGGATTACTATATTATTATATAATAAAATCACTATCATCAATATTATGAGATTTTTTTCATATGGTTTTTCCTAAACTCAAAAAAAACATCCAACAAATGTGATATGTAATCATTATTCATGGGTACAATAGACTACCGATTTAATAACTGATGTCATTCTATCTTCAATTATCACCATTCCTAGTTGGAAATAATGTGTCTTTTAAATTTCAATATTATATATATTAGATTTAGGATTTATTTATGTGTGTGGAATTATTTTAAAACACTCATCTTCATTCTTTCCATTTCTTGGGAATACGATTACATCATTTTCGGGACGTGCAGACTACTGCATCTTCTAAGTGGTGTGATTTGATCACACATTAAATTTAATATATTAAGTATGGGTTTAATGGAAATATTTGGTATATAGACATAATAATGATACTGGAATGATATGAAATATATATTAGCTTCCATAATTAAAAATATGAAAAGAAAAATAGAAACAATGTGCATGCATACGTACATCCTACCATCTCCATGAACGATGTATTTTTTTATATTATATATTTTATAGTATATTATAAATAAATATATAAATAATATATATTAAAAGTATATATTGTTTTACAATTTCTAAATATGTAAATCATTATCTAAATAATAGGATCATTAATAACAAGTAAAAACATATACAAAATCCAAAGTAGTTAATACACAAATCATAACATTTACAAAGAAATGTTAATAAATAGGTGACAAAATTTCATAATTAAATCCCATATGATTAATATAATTAAAAATTTTATTTAATGCATGTATAAAAATTATATATTTATTATACATAAGGCTTTAATGAGTATGTCGTGAGCCAGATATAGGGTTTGCTTCTTTTGTGTGGTATATATAATAACCATGCATGTATTATATAATTATTATCCTTAAATTTTTGGGTATTTAAATATTAATTTTATCACAATTATTTATTTGGGATTATAGTTCAAAACATATAAAATTTATTTATTTAATTTGTCTACATTTTTCTTTTTTGAGGAACAAGTTATGTTATGAAAATATATTATTTTACAAAGAGTATAAAATACCAATTATAAATTTTTATGATAATTATAATTAATTTAATGGTATTTTGATATTAATTTAATATTATTATTTCAAGTATATTTCGATTTAAATATACCAGGGTGGAATGATTTTATTTCTACAGTTTCATTGTTTATTGATATTATTTAGGATTATGATTCTATTGATAAATCTTATTATCCATCTCTCATTAATTCTCTTGAATATTTATCACATCAATGTTTCACAATATGTAATGGTACCATTTTGTACTATTTCCTTATAAATAAAGTTAATAAAATGATTTAAAGAATTCCAATCTTTATTTCTCTTTCAAGTTAGGAATATGTGTTTTCCAAAACCATGTGTTTTAAAAATATTTTCAAAAAATTTCAACTATTATCGAATGATCAATAAATTAAATATTTACCCGTGTTTTTACTTTTAAAAAATGGGTTTTAATATTGAATGTCCTTTTTATTTCATGATCAAAGTACTCTTCTATAATTTTTATGTTGGAAAACATTTTTTTGACATGTATGAATTTATCCTCCATCATGGTTTTCATTTCATTGACCTGTACATTGCACGTTTAAAATAATATTATTTTACTTAAATTTTATTTTAAAATATTCTTTAAATTCATTTTTTAATGTTATTTTCAAATAAAAATGTTTTCAAAAATAATTTTTGTATGAAAAATGTTTTAAATGGATTTAAAATATTTCTTTATATTTTTCACAAAAGTTGTTTTTAACAAATTTGATTTTAGTAATATTAATGATTATTTGTAATGTTTTGAAATATATTTTCAATGAATATAATTTAAAAAAAATCTATTTAAAAAGTGTTTTAAATGATTTTTAAAATATTCTTTCTAGGTTTTCAAAAGGTTATTTTCATAGAAAATGATTTCAATGATTTGAAAGAATTTTTTATATCTTTTTAAATGTATTTTTAATGAAAATTGTTTTTAAAAATATTTATAAACTGAAAAGTGTTATTCTAATCGGAAATTATATTTTTCTAAATAAATGTTTCAAATGATATTCAAATCTTAATTCATGTGTTTTCAAATTTTTTTACAAATTAAAGTATTTTAAAATGTATTATGTCATGAAAATTTATTTACAATGAAAGGTAATTTCTCTTATCAAATGATTCAAGTCATCGTTCAAAATCATTCTCTATCGTAGATGATATCAATTGATATAGTTTGTTTTGAACTAAACATATTTTCCACATTAACCATTACTATTATTTTATATTACGGGTTATGATTAAGATTACATTTTTTATACAATACTCGATTAACTTCCATGCATTGTAACATTGGAAAAATTATTATGAAAGTTATTATTTTAATTGGTTATTGAATGATTATTAAACCTGTAACTTTTTTATAGTTTAGGATATGGTAAAAATTTTATGATTCCCATTTCATTTCATGGGAATTTTGATTTTTTTTTGGGAATATGAACACTTTTTATGGGTCATTATATGATAATGGTTTTATTATTTTGTAGAACACATTTGAATGATTTCATTATGAGACTGGTGGGACCAATATATCCCTCCAATTCATTGGTTAATGATTAAAATTTTATGAGATATACATGGCTGGAATGAGGAATTTCCTTTGCTAAATAAACAAATTCCACTTAGATAGTATTGGGAGTGATCCTTGACTACTAAGATAGTCTTTGGAGTGAACCTTGACTACTAATATGGGTTAGGGAGTGAAACTATTCAACTTTAAGGGATGAGATGTGACTAAAGATAGTGGCACATCCTGTCCAGAAGGTATATCTTCCATAAAGTTCCATTATATGTTTTGGAAATGATCTATGACATATAAGGAATAATATTATATGGTTATGTGTCTTCCAAAATAAAATTTATTACATTGATGATATGATCTCTTGGTATACTCACTTGTTTCCCATATGATTCTTGTGTTTTTAACTACCAATATTAATTCCATGACTCTTGATTATGATATCTGATATAAATGGAATGATCTTTTAATGTTATGATCTTGTTATTATACCCATATTCTAATTATTATTCTAATATATCTTACATGTTTACCATTACTAATAACCTATGTTAAGAATTTGATATATTTTCTTTCTCTAGTTTATGGATAAATGTTTTTAGTAGGTGTAAAAATATGGAGGATATTTCACCTTATTTGAACATTGTGTTGAATGTTTCCAAATAAAATAAACCATTATGTTTATTATGAATTTACTTTACTAATGTTCGGAATAGTCATCTAAAATGATGTAAAATTCATGTACATGATGCATGGTTCACTATATTTATAGTAAAAGGGATTCATAAAGTAAATATTGTACTAAAATTGGTTGGGTACCTTGAAAGACAGGAGCCCCTATATTTTATGTTGAACCATAAAATAGATAATGATATTATTAATTCCACTTTACCTTTAAGATACTGAACATTTATTTTAAATTATTAAATCAATAAATGTATGATTCTCTCCTAGAACTTTTGGATTTGATTTAACAAATAAATAATGAAATGAAGAAATGTAATTATCCAGTACATATAGTAATACAGTAAGTTAAGTGGTTTTCAAAGGGGTCCAAGGATAAGTCTCATCTAATTACAAAAACACACTTCCCCACTAATATACTAATGGTACAGAGGGTGGGAAATTTGTAAGAGGTTGTTTTATTTTTATATTCTTAGGAGCATTGGATGAAAGATTGTATAACTATGAAGAATAATAAATATGTTTATTCTATTTAATGAAAATATGTCATTAAATTAAATATGACTTTCATTATATGTTGTGTATTAGATATAGGGTGTGTATCAAACAATAGTTTTAATATATCGTAAACAATAAGATCTTAGATGATTAAAAAGGGTGATGTAGATATACTGTCCCCAAATAAATTGATATAAAAATCATTTTTAGTGCTACATTATCATATTTATTTTTTTATTCTTTTGATCTTATACTAAAATAATAATATTATATACCTTTATTTACCATATGTATCAAATATTTTTCCAGTTTATACATGATGTTATTTTATTACATGTTTTTAAATAAATATTCTCTTATTTATAATGATAAAATATGTTACGAAATAGAGAATATTAATAATAAAATTTATATTTGTGAACACGAAAAATAGGTAGGGGAAATCAATGTAAAAGTCTATGTATATAACATATACAGTCCTTAATATTGAAACGCCATGCATAGTTAGGTAAAATTAACCATTTAAATAAATTATACAGATAATTGTTTTTAGAACCCATTAATATAACATACATGGATATTTTACATTATTGTTTTAAAGGGAAAATCAACAAATAAACCTTTATTAAGAAAGGAGTGATGGTTATTTGAGTACATGATTGGGTTCCTATTGATGCATATAGTCCATTTATAGTATATGGAAGGTGTGAGTTTTCCTTATTTATGAATTTTATAGATGGAATTAATTGGTATGGATATATCTTCTTAATGGTGCATAATTTATATTACATTAGAGTGTTTAGGAAATATTATAATGAAGAGGAAAACCATATTGGTATGAAGATAATGAAAATACACACAGAAAATGTATAGGAATATCAAAAAAAAGATTCCCTTGATTAGTTTAAGGATTGTAGTATAATATCCAAACTTAAACCTTATATACCGTAGTGTAATGATGTATGTCATTAGAGTAATTTGTACATTTTTTTAAATGGATTATTCAAGGATGATTCAAAAAATATTCCTCTATCATTTTTTTGTATATATTTTACAAATCCAAATGTCTTATTAACTAAGTACCTAAAAAGGCAGAAAACCATATTACAATTGATTTACGGTCTGAAAATAAAAATATTATTTCATAAATTTTGGAATGGGGATATGGGGGATTGGTCTCGACCATATTATGGTGTGACATGACAAATTAAAATAAAGGGTACTTAATTACTATGGAAATAATTGGATCTTGATAAACTTTAATAAAGATGATTCTCATGATGGATAATAATTGGTTTAGAAACAGGCTTAATAAGAGACTCTGGGAGTTAATGAAGTTTATGATATAGAAAAACATTGTATGTCTACTAGAGATGTCATATAACTAGTGAGATATATATTTCTTGACAACTATTTTGGTGTCATGTTTCTCCTATAATATAATTAACCTCTTACATATATGAAAGTAATCGATTTCTTAGATTCTACTAAATAGATTAAAGCAATGAATTTTTTTATGGATTCCATGTATCAAAATCAATTAGGTATTTTAGTAGACAATCCTACTAATTTAAAATATTTTTTCTATATGTTGGTATTCATGAAAGGAATTGACATGGGTGGCAATTTATGTTCTTATAAATAATGAATGGTTGTAATAGGTTTGAGGCATGTGAAGGCATTGACTTTGTTGAAACCTTCTCAATTTTTGTTATTATTAAATTCATCCTCTTGTTAAATGAAATATAATCATTCCATGATTATGAAATTAATAAATGAATATAAATGGAACATTTCCAAATGAAATAATGTTCAGAGAAATCTATATGACACAATCTGATTGGATTATTGTGTTTATAATATTCAATGAAATGTGCAAGATTCAAAGATCCATTTTTATCAAATTAATAATCAAGGTCATGGAATTTTTTTTGACACCATAAGAGAATTTTATTTCATCATCAATAAAATAATGACTTGTTTCTAAAATATGGTTAATTGGAATCCCATTATTGGATTTTAAAAAATGTTAATGACATATTTTTTATAAGATACAAATTGTATGTATTATAATCAACAAAAAATGGGTTAAATTATTTCTCCTCCTTGAGAAAATATGGTGAAGTGGCCAAATTCTAATTTTTAAGATCTATCAAGATATATCTCATAGGTTACTAGGGTTATTTTATGAAATAATATACATAATGTTCTCAAATAGTATAATATGTGACAATAATAGATATATTTTCCAATTCCACCAAGTATTAAACTCAATTGTCAAATGTATCCATAGAAACAAGAGGAGAGTGAGAAGCTTAGTAGATTACCTTATTCTTTGGATGTTTGATCTATCATGTATTTTATGATATGTACAATGTTTTTTGTTTCCTTTAATTTGGTCATGGTAGGAAGATATCAATATAACCCATGAGACATATATATGGAAGCCATTATCTGGGAGTACATAAGATATAAAATGGATATGCTCTTTCTATATGGATGATATGGGAAGCTAATGGGGAGGGGATACATTATTGTTTTCTTCCAAATTGGTCATGATGATGTGAAATCATAGTTAGGATTCTCCTTTTTCTTGAATGATGTCTTAGTGAAATACATTATTTCTATGAATTCAAAAGTTATTGATTATATCTAAGAATATGAATATATATAGGAATCATGATTTAGCTAAGGATGTAATATAAATACAATTCATTGTCTCATTTTTTTTATATTTCTTGTATTGTGGACCGTATTATGTTTTACTAGGAAAATAATGTATTAATATTTCTATCCAAGTATCCATTGTCACATCCTCGAAACAAGCATATAATTTATATGTTTCCACTCTTGATTAATATTACCCAGGGAGTTGAATCCAGAATTAGTGGTGTTTCCACAGACGATAACAAATAAATGACCTAACAAAATCCTTATATTATTCGAATCCTAATTCTCAAGGGACACCTACTGTATAGAGAGTTTTTTATAGTTGCATATAGTGGATGATGGTGTATGGGGAGTGGGTTCCCTAGAACCAACTCTCATATGTACATTTACTATAAATACACAAATATAGTTTGATATATACATGTGTTTTCTCTTATAATTATACTAACATTTCTTCTCATTGAACATTGTAATTGTTAATTTCATTATATTCATTATCACATGAAAAGTTCATTATAGTTCCCATGCTATAGTGAGAAACTTGAGATATAATGATATTAATCATAAAAATATGGCTTCTAGAATATAAAATTCTAAATAATGGGACACAAATGATGTATATATGTCAAGTGTTAGGGGATAATTAGAAATATTTATTCATCCAATTATGTTAATAACTGATGATCTCATTTAAGAAGATCATGCGGATTGACCCTCTAATAGAAACAGAACAAGTTTTAGGTGTCATTGTTTTTTCCGATATTGGAACATGTGTATTATTTTGTTAATATGATATCATATCAATGTGTTTGATTTTTTCACACAACTTGATACATGATGAAAACGAAATATGGTGATAATAAAATATGGCATCTTTTTTTGAGTGTGTGAATTGTGGTATCATATTTTTTTGAATGGTCAGGATAAGGTTTGTGACATCTGAGTAGAAGAAGTTATATCTAAAGACCAATTATCTATGATTGTACTATATTCACTAAATCCATTTCCACAGTATAATAAGTTCATAATATATAGTTAGGCCATAAAAATAAAAAATAAATTAATATGGAATGCTAAATGGATTTATGAATCCTTATTTACGATATGTCATGAGATAATGAGTCTACATTACATAGCATGTATTTGTAGTGAGGTTATTATTTTAACAAATAATCTTTATCCCAGTAGGGAACTTGATGGATTTTTAGACCCAAACAAGTGTTTATGAGAAATTCATAATATTATTGATATAAGGGCATGGAGGGTCATAAACAATAATATTGACGTGAAAATATGGTAAAATGAATAATGAACCAATATTTATTTATTCATGGTACAATAAATATATTTTGGTAGAATTAGTTGAGTTAATGAAGAGTAATTTATTATGTAATAGTATTTATGTTACAAAAATAATATAAAAAAAATCAATTAATTTTACAATGTGATTTAATGTTTATTCACAACATATTTAAGTATAATTAATAGGGATAAAAAATATCTGATTCTAATGTGTGGTTTAAGAGAGTTTTCCTCATTCTATTATTGTTGAAAGGGGATGAGATTGTCAATACTATGTATTAAATCAATTTTAGAGAATTTCTGTCAAATATAATAGAATATAAGTACACTTGATTTGGGATTTGTTCAAAAATCAAAGGCATGATTCATTTATCATCAGGTCATTAAAGGCTTGATTGATACTCTATGACAGCACTTCGAAATTTGTAATCATTTAATCCATATGGAACTAGAGAATGTGTGGATAATCTGATGTGATATGAGGTTAATTTCTTATTTTAATGATAAATACTGCCAACAAACATAGTCTAAAAAATAAATTCTAAATAAGTTGATAGTTTAATTTAATTGTTTAATTAATTTACATCTAAAAATATACCCAGGTTTTGTTATTGGAATAGAGCATCACTATATATGAAGATTTCATTTTTGATCTAGTCAATTTTTCCTCCAAATCTACCATTCTGTGCTTTACTTAGTGTGCCTAGTACCAGTCTATAATATTTTTTTGGATAAATTAATGTGGTTTATGTTGTATAGATATTTTTCTTGTTTTTTGGTTTTGAATTAAAAAAAATTATAGTAATTTTTTAATAGTTTTAATTATTTTATGAATATAATGTCATGGGAATTTTATTAAACTATTATAATGAGGTTTCATGAATTTTTAGTTTTATAAAAAAATAGTTTGGAGTTAAATTAAATCTATTTTAGATATTCTAAAACTATTATCATTTATTTGGAAAATATCAATGAAATCCTATATAATTATTGAAAAACATTGGGATGTTGAATTTTAATACATTTAAAAGGTATTGTGTATGTAAAAATAAAGTGAAAATACATAAGAGTACCTTGATATTTTTATACTCATTGTGTGGATAACTATTATTCAATGTTGTAATAGAGAATGAAATTTAAATTTTCTTAATGGAAAACAATTAGTGGATACAATGTCAATGTTTTATAGTTATAATCAATTTATATAGTTGAGTAGAAAATAGAATATTTTTTGACATGTTAATAAATAATCAGTAGGTTCTATCATATATGTTATATTAACCATGAAAGATTCATATCCCTGAATAAATAACTATAATTTTTTTGAAAATAATAAAATTGAATTTATTCTATATATGATTATCTTAAGGATTTGTCTTAATAATTAAAAATATACGAAGACTTTGTTAGAGTAATATTTTTTTATTTATGAGTTACATGAAGTTAAATTAAGGTGTGATGAATTTTTTAGTCCCCAATTAAAATAATATGTTAACAAAAATTAAATATTTATGAGGAAGTAAAATACAAATATATTTTTTATTAAAATGAATACATTAGTTAAAATTTGAAAGAGAAATATTAGGATGTATTTATGGGTATACTGAAATTATATTTACACATAATTATTATTTTTTGTTATCCATTGAATTATTATCATGATGATTAATGTTTATCGGTGATTTTGAATAATACTTTTTAATGATTATATTAGAAATAGAGTGATTTATGTTTCCTAAAAATCCAATAGAATGAAAAATCCAATATTTAGTGATGAATTAAATGAAATATTTTGCTGAAGAAGTAAATAAATAAATTCAAGGAAATTTAAATAATAATTAAATGAGATGTTCCTTTATGTGGTAGATTTTTAATTCTAAATTTTAATAATTAAAACCTATTTATAGATATATATTATGTTATATTCTCTAAAAATATATTTTACTAATTGAGAAATAAATATTATGGTGAACAACTATTTATGGGAGCTTCAAAATTCTAGTATTGAAATAATAGCATTCTAAATGATGAAAAAATGTGTTGGTTGAGTTTTTCTATGAAATTAATTTTGTAATTGTTGAATATAATGAAAATAATATATTGGGTGAAATAATAGGATTATGTTGTTGTTAGTTTAATCATATTGATGATGAAGATAATAAAGATGTGGTAGATTGAATTTATTTTTATTATATGTTGACTCATAGAGAAGAAATATTTGTTGGTGTAGAATATTATTAAACTCATGTTACATATTATTATTCGAGATTACATTTTAATTTTTAACTTGTAGGGTTCCATAACATATAAATTTTTTGAAATTTATCTTTTGTGAAAAAACAAGGGATTCTAATATTACGTTCATTGGTTGATCGGAATAGTTTTATGAAGATATTGAGATTTTGGCAGTATTTATCAGACCTAAGAATTATTTTAATTTTTTTTGAATTATTTACTCATATTAATTTTTATTATTCTTGGGAATAATATAGGCTGAATATTTTTGAGTGGATTTGTTATTTATATTGAATTATTATTTTAATAAAAAAATTGTATTCCAAATCACCTCAACCAAAAACTTTTATGTGAGGTGATGTTTATTGAACTATTTCGATGGATTATATATATATTTTGTATATTTTCATTTAATATTTGAAGAGGATCAGATTTTATATAAAGAGTTATCAAATTTTGAGGTTCTAGATGAATTTTTGAAAGGTTATAGATAACTCGTAGTATGACACGTAATTCTTTTGAGATGGAAAATAATTATTTTGGAATTCATATGATGTATTTTTATAATTTATATCACATTATAATTATGTTTAAATATTAAAGTGGTTTTATCTCACAATTTACATTACCTAACTTTAAATGATTTCTCCAAAAATCATGAAAAATGTGAGAATTTATAACCTATGATAGAATAATTGGATATAAATTATTTTATATGGCCGTTGAAATTTTTTAATAATTTTTAAATATTTAATATGACTCAGATGTACTTCTAATAATTTTTAGTATTACATTAAAATTACTCAAAGAGAAATTGATCGTCTATCTATGTATAATCTTTTTTTTTATTTTAACAAAATTTCAAAAAGGAATTATTTCTCATTAAATATTCTAATCCATGAAAAAAATTTATATAAAAAGTAATAAATTATAATCATATGAAAAATCATTTTTTAAGGTAAAAAAGTAAGTATAATTAAAATATAAAATCTTATGGGAAGAGTTGTGTTCTAAATAATGAAATACTTTTTGAGAAAGTGTACAATTTCTAGAAGATAATTTTAGAAGATTAAATTATTTTACAATAATGTTGATCTATAGTTATTTAAATTTATCTAAGTTATTTTATAATTAATGTTATTAGATAAGTTGTTTTATACTATTAATATTTTTCTTACTCCATGATGGATGAAGAAATTTATTTTATGCTTTAAGAAAATAAGTTGGTCATGATATAAAGCATCTAAACATGTCGTATTTTATCTGAGAGTCCACCTAGATTAGTTCAACTACTAAAATAAATGAATATGAAGTGAGTGAATGAATATATGTTGAAGCAGAAGTTGAGGTGTAGTTTTTCATTTGAATATGAATTTGAAATTCAAATTTAAATATGAATTTTCGAAAATATGTGAGATAAGTAAAATAAGGATCTTAAATACCTTGTTAATATATTATAAACATTGTATGAAAAAATAAAAAGATATCTTCTATTTGGTATAATTGGGAACTATATAATATATTATTCAAAAAGGGAGAATAATTGGAAGAAGAGAGAGTATAATGGTAATTCAATCGAAGTGATATAGTATTAATGACTCCCTTATAATAAAGATAATTTCAATATTTTTTCGGTGGAGTAATTTAAATTATTAATCAACGATCATGTAACATGATTTTCAGTATAAACCATGTTCATTTTAATTAACATTTTAATATTAATAGACTATATAATTTTAGTTGAATATTGATAATAATAAGGACGAGTTACTTATTTAGAGTTGTGAACCGTGTAAAAATATATTGGGACTATTTTGTGTGATCATGTGAATTTAACAATTATCTCACACATAACATTGATATATAGTGACGTTTTTATCTATATGAAATATAATAACGTTATATATAAATTATTA
Source organism: Viscum album (assembly GCA_963277665.1). Taxonomy (NCBI): domain Eukaryota; kingdom Viridiplantae; phylum Streptophyta; class Magnoliopsida; order Santalales; family Viscaceae; genus Viscum; species Viscum album. The sequence goes on from OY728161.1 coordinate 1,607,415,152, forward strand.
AAACCCATTTTTATTGATTTACCTCTAATCATGAGGGACACTTCCAGTGGTATCCGGGCAGGGTTCAATTAAAATCATATTTGTTTTTTTATTTTTAGAAATTGTATTACTATATGTTTTGATAGTTGGTATTGTTTGTTTAAATATGTTTTAAAAATTTAGAGTTTAATATGAGCATTCTATATTTTGATGGGAAACATTTTTACACATGGAATGAAAATTTGTCTCCCAATGTATTATATATTAGTTTTTATGTATTGGATTCTTCAACATATTTTTTTGTTCCACACACTAAATAATTTTCTATGAAGAAATAATATTGGGAGAAAATAAAAATTACAGCCATGAATATATTTTTTTATTTTTCAATTCAAAGGTCCATTTTTATTTTTATTTTTAATAAGTCACTTTTTGGAGAAGTGAAAACCATACATAATTTCCACAAATTACCTGCACTGCCCCACGTAGAAAAAACAAAAAACATACCAAATCAAAATTCAAAATCAAACACACCCTGATACATGTACCGCCAATTCTGCCTACTAAAAACCACAACATTCAAAATTCAAAAATCAGCACCAAACTCTCCACGCGACTACCTCGAGACTCTCATTTCCGTCATTGTCCATCACTGCATCATCTCGGAATCCTATCCACGTCATCTCCACCACACTTTTCATCTTTACCAATGGGATTGGAACCGTCATCGCCATGCCATGATCGACCATCAGAAAAATGAACTCAACCACATCATCGGAGAAGAAGCCACCGACCACAGACCACGAACCAGGGGACACGAAAACCAGAGAAAGAATCTAAACAAAATGAACCTCAGATCAAGCCTCCTCAAGCAGCACATGATGATGAAACCACCACCATTATCCTTGAGCAACCGAAACGATGGTGACTACTCGAATGAGTCGAACAAGCACCGGAACCCTCAACCACACTGTGAGAGAAACCTCCCAAAATCGGGAAGGTAACCACAAAAACTAGTGATCCATCGAAGAACCTGATCAATGAAGAGATGACCAGAAAACATCCTCCCGTCGCTACACCTTTGCTGGTACCATCACCAACTCTTCACCAACTCCGCCCTTTGTCGTCGCCACACTGACCAACAGAGCACGAAACCCTCGCTTGAGCACAAGAAGAATCACCTAGAGCCCCATACACATCGCACCACACACCCAAAACCTCCTACGAGTCAGCGCACCCGATCGACCTTGAAGGGAGAAGAGACTATGGAGGCCAGAGAGGGTTCAAGCAGGAGGGCCTATACAGTAAGATACTGAGAAGAGGAGTAATTTTTTTTTCTGGGTTTTAAAAAATTTAAAATATGCTAAAAGGGGCTAGGGTTCGGATAATTTTAAAATTGGGTCCAGGATGCGTGAACGCCGTTCACGCATCCTTCCGCGGCGAAGGATGCGTGAACGGCGTTCACGCATCCCGGACCCCGACGGTAATGCGTGAACGGCGTTCACGCTTCCTTTGCTGACCAGCTGAAGGAAGCGTGAACGCCGTTCACGCATCCTTGCGCGGGAAAAGATGCGTGAACGGCGTTCACGCTTCTCTCCGCGGCGAAGGATGCGTGAACGCCGTTCACGCATCCTTCGCGGACGAGCTGAAGGATGCGTGAACGGCGTTCACGCATCTGGCCGAGAGAAGTTATAAAAGGAGGGGTTCCCCCCCCCAATATCCATTGTTCTCCTCTGATTTTCGTTGCGAAGCCCTGCAGAAATTCTTTCTCAACAAATATTTGCTGCTTTTATTGAGGTAAAATTTCTATTTAATAATTTGTATGTTTAATTGTATTTATTTATTTCATTTGTATGTTTAATTGTATTTATTTATTTCATTTTTATGTGTAATTGTGTGTATGATTTATTTATTTCATATGTTATGCATGAAATGTTTTGTATGATTTAATTTTCTTGATGTTGAATGTTCGTATGATTTAATTTTTTGAATGTCTGTTGTCTAAATATTGAATGTTTTATGTTATGTCTAAACTTTTTAATGTTTAGAAAAAGTAATTTATGTTGGAGAAATTTATTTTAATGGATGGTTTTGATGTAAGTGTAAATTAAATTACTTTTATTTACTAGTAATAATATTTTTAATCAATAAAGTATAAAATATATTTACTTATATTTTGAAAAGTAGAAGAATGGCCAAAAAACATTACAATTTCATAAAATTTAAAATAACAAAAGTTTTTATTATGTAAATCTCAATTAGATCAGTTATAATAAAATTTATTTAATGTTTTTAATAAATATAAATATATATATATATATATACACATGAAGTTAAATTTTTGTAAAATAGGTGTAGTATTTAATATAGATTTTATATAATACGGATAATATAATAAATATACCAAAAAACACGGTATGAGTGATGACTGATCTTGAGACGACCGACCATGCATAATTGAAATTGCATGTTTTATTTTGTGTATGTTGTTATTCAATTTGTAATAATTGCATTTTTTCGGTATTGATGACCTGCGAGTCATCTCTCAGTAAGTGTAAGGACCTGCGTGTCCGTTTAAATTAATTTATGTATTTCATACCCCTAGACCCCCTCACATGCATGTGAGTAAATTTGTAAATAAAAGACTGACGCCCCAAAGAGGTGTCGACGAAGAGGCATCCCCGAAGAGGTGTCGACGAAGAGGCATTTGAGAACTCGTTCGAGAGGTGGCGTTGCTATTTGACAGGAGATTGGCGGTCGCTGCAATATTTGATAATAGAGATAGGAGTTTACTCATATAAATTGTGGTTAGTTTATCAGATAATGATAAACTAATCGCAAGTCTCAAGATCAAGTCATGATTATATATTCATAAGTAATCAAACTTTATGAAACATTATATTAAATTTGCTTTTGTGCTAAAATCACAATCACTATACCTTAACAGTGATAAATCAATACATAAAAAAGTCTCAAGATAATCAATTATTGAAAACCAAAATAAATAATTTAAAATTTTAATGTAGTGTATAATATTTTTAATTTTTTTTTAATAGGTAATTATGTCTGCTCAAATATATTGCAACGGTGAGGTAATTTGTACCGAGCAGGGTTTTAGCTACAGTGTGCCACCTGTCAAAGTGGTAAATCTCCATGGTTGTATGACATTGGATGCAGTTCGTAATAAGATTCATAGTCGGTTAAAATTGAGTGGAGGACAAACAATCACTTCAATTAGATACCGACATCTTCAATATCCTGAGCGTATGTGGCACAGCGACTACCCTATAGTCGATGATGAGGATTGGATGGAGGCTTCTCAGTTATTCAGGCAACAGTGTATTAATGGTTTGATGGAATTATTTATTGTCATTTCTGATATTGATGTGGTGCAATCGATTACTACAGAACCATGCTTTGTGACCGCTATAGAAGTTGGTCCTTCACAACAGTCTTCTTTATTGCCTCCTTCTCATTCGACTCCTGTGGAAGAATGTAATGAGGAAGATCATCAAAATTTGGAAGGAAATGTAGATGACATCCCTTTCTGTGCTGATATAGTGCAAGAAAGTTTATCTGAGGAAGAAGAATCTGGGGAGTCAGCAGGAGATGATGTGGTTGGAAATGAACCTTCTGAGGTTCCTTTGAGAGACAGACATCCACTACATCCACCAGTTAGTGGTAATCAGCCTTCAGTTTTGAGTTCCTTAGTTGGAGGAATGTCTCGTGAACAACTTTTTGATTGGGATGTCATTACACCAGCTTCTGAATTCCCTGGCATTATAGGGAATATGCCTGCATCAAATGATAATGCCATATATGTTGGGCAGGAGTTCGAAACTAAACAGGTAATGAAAAATGTGATAAAGCAATACCACATTGAGCGACATTTCACATTTGTGGTTTATGAGTCAAAGAAGACCAAATATCTCATTCGTTGTGAAAAATATGGGTCAGAATGTAAATTTCGATTAAGAGCAGTATTTGATAAATGTTATGGATGTTGGAAGATAACCAAATTAGAAGGCCCACACACTTGTCTGCATCCCAGCTTGGCACAAGATCACTCTTCTCTTGATGTAGAGTTTATATCTACTGTTATTTGTGAGATGATACGAACAAGTCAGGATGTTCCTGTTGCCCTTATTCAGGAAAGAATACAACAGTTGTATAACTATAAGGTATCATACAACAAAGCTTGGAATGCAAAACAGAAAGCCATTGTAAAAGTGTATGGTGATTGGGATGAGTCTTATGCGTTGTTGCCACAGCTTATGGAATTGTTGTCTCTCAATAATCAGATTGTTTATCAGTTGGACACTGTTGAGTATGTATCCCAAAATCATCTAGTTGATCGGTCAAAGGTGAAGTTCAAGAGGATTTTTTGGGCATTCAGACCGTGCATTGCTGCATTTCCCTTTTGTAAACAATTTATTCAGGTAGATGGCACATTCCTTTATGGAAAGTATACAGGTGTTCTACTCATTGCTGCCACACAGGATGGTAATCGCGCTCCTCTGCCACTTGCTTTTGCTGTTGTTGAAAAAGAAAATTTTGAATGCTGGAGCTGGTTCTTGGCATGTGTACGTGTTCATGTCACGCAGAAACAGGGCGTGTGTCTGATATCTGATCGTCATCGAGCGATTATAGAGGCCGTGAGTAGTGATGGGGTTTCTTGGACTGAGCCGAATGCTTATCACCGTTATTGCATTAGACATATTGCAAGTAATGTGCATAAGCAGTTTAGAGATGAGGCCATAAAGAAGGCGATCCTCAAATTGGGTATGGTTTTCTAAACTTTCTTTTTTTAACAAAATTTACTATCCATTTTAATACATTATTATGTTATGCTTTCAGCATATGAACCCCAACAAGAAAGGTTTGATCGGCGTCTTGAAGAGATCCGAACAGTTAATGAGGAGGTATATGAATATATGGTACAAATTTCAAAGGAAAAATGGTCATTAGCATACGATGGTGGCATGAGATATGGGCATATGACCACTAATATAGTGGAGTGCGTAAATGGGGTCCTCAAGGGTGTGCGTAAACTCCCAATCACAGGGTTAGTGCAAGAGACATTTTTTAGATGTGTTCACTACTTTGTTGACCGGTCCCAAAAGGCCTACCAGAGGATGGAAAATGGAATGCTTTTTACTCAGCATTTTCAAACTGATATTGACCGGATACGGAATGAGGCTTCACGATGGAATGTTATAGCCTTTGACAGGGAAAAGAGGAGTTTTCGGGTAAGAAAGTGCTACGACCAGGGTGCATGCACTAATGGTGGAGTGTTTGTCGTGATGTTGGATAACAGGTACTGTGATTGTGGCAGCTTTCAGGCATTGAGATATCCATGTGTACATGTTATTACAGCTTGCGCTTCGGTAAATATATCGTGGGAGCCATATGTTGACCCGGTGTATCACATGAGCACTTTGGTTAACTGTTATAGTGCTGCTTGGATGCCTGTTGGTGACTTCCATTCTATCACATTGCCTGCTGATCAACCGACCATTGTCCCTGATATTTCCAGGTTTTCATAAGTCGGTTTTGGTATCATTTATAATTTTTTCAATGTGTGTCATTTTTAAAATTATTGGCTTCATGCTACTAGGTTGCGGCCTCGAGGAAGACCGAAGTCAACTCGCATCAGAAATGAGATGGATTGGCCTCGGCAACGAGGAGGGAGAATACGATGCAGTATCTGCCACGCAGAAGGACATACTCGTAAGAGATGTCCCCAAGTGGCAGGACAGAGTTCCAAATCTCATCATCCATGATCGAGTCTGTGTACCTGCTCTAAGAGGAAGAGGTTGTGGTTGAATAACATATTGTGGAAGTTTCTATAGTTACTTAGGAACTTGATCTATTTGGAATAATGTTAATGGTTATCTAATGGATAATGGATAAATTAACAAACGTAATTTCACAAATAAGAAGAAATAATTAATTTTTTACTTTTTCCTCTTAATTTTTAATGTGGAATAATGTTAATGGTTATTTAATGGATAATGGATAAATTAACAAATGTAATTTCACAAATAAGAAGAAATAATTAATTTTTCAGTTTTTCCTGTTAATTTTTAATGTGGAATAATGTTGATGGTTGTTTAATGGATAATGGATGAATTAACAAACCTAATTTCACATATAAAAAGAAATTATTAATTTTTCACTTTTTCCTGTTAATTTTTAATGTGGAATAATGTTGATGGTTATTTAATGGATAATTGATAAATTAACAAACGTAATTTCACAAATAAGAAGGAATAATTAATTTTTCACTTTTAAATTATGGTTTTCTTATAAGATGTCTAGTTTTAGTAATGGCATCTGAGTGTCTGAGCATCCTTAACTAATGTTGATTGTGAGACTAGGCTAATATTGATTGTGACACCAAATAAAAATGAATATATCATGATTCCACTATTAATAAGTAACGATGATATCATGTGTGCAGATGGCAGGTTTTCCATTGCTTACATCTCAGGCTACTCATGTATCACGACTGCTTTTAGAGGGACGTCCTGTGGCTCCCTTGAGTGTACGTAGATCTCACCATTTCCATCATACTGCACCACCTCCCGCTATCGTCCCACATCTTCGTCGAGCTGGATTTTATGGCGTAGCGATGTGCGACTTCACGTTTCTTGATCATCAGCTCATTGCCGCACTTGTCGAGAGATGGAGACCAGAGTCGCATACTTTCCATTTCAGTGAGGGAGAGATGGCTATTACATTGCAGGATGTGGCTATTATGTTGGGCCTCCCTATCGACGGACATGCTTTGACAGGCCGAGTTCCATCAGATTTGCCTGAGCTTGTTCATAGACTTCTGGGCATAGAGGTCCAGGATGATGGCAGGACCATCGTCGGTGGTAGATTGCGGATGCCTTGGTTAGACCAGCACTTCACACATTTACCAGATGATGCTGATGACGTCACCGTGCTGCGCTTTGCACGGGCATATATTTTGAGGCTGATCGGTGGCACGCTTTTTGTTGACCACTCTACTACTTTTGTGCACCTGATGTATCTATCTTTTTTAGAGGATTTGGACCAGGCAGGTCGATATAGTTGGGGGTCTGCCTGCCTAGAATATACATACAGAGCCCTATGCAGCGCATGTCGCATCGAGAAGATGCAGATCACAGGATGCATGGTTCTTCTACAGATGTGGGTATGGGAGCACATACCTCGTTTAGCTCCACATGCTCGTGCGCCATTACCCGTAGATATTGTAGCAGAGGCTCCACGTGGACGTTGGTATGTTATTATTTCTTTCTAATATCTAACTTACTTATATAAAATTCTTTTATGAAATGTAAAAAAAATGTTATCTACAGGTGGAGTCAGGCGCATCGACATTCAGATTCTCCCAGACATGATGTTCACGCCTACAGACTTATGCTAGACAGCATTCGACCAGACGATGTAAGTGGTTATTATTTATATTGTTAAATCTTTACTCTTTACTGTAAATCTATTCATTTATTAATTGATTATTCATTTTTTCTTTCAGATTACATGGATGCCATATACAGATGCTATCCTTCAGAGTCTGCCCCCATACTGTACAGTGATGCTTGATATCGGCTCTTGCATGGTTCCACTGATTCATTTTCATATAGTCGAGTGGCATCAGACAGATAGGGTTATGAGACAGTTTGGCTTCCTTCAGCCAGTTCCTGACCCGCCCAGTCAGTTGGATTCATTGCATTCCCTGAAGATGTCAGGGAAGAGAGATTTTGATTGGAGGAGCTACCATGCGAGATATGTAGCGTTATGGGACAGGCGACGAGAGTCCCAGTTGCGAGGGGCAGGGACAGTACGCTTTCATTTGATGGATCAGATGGATTATGCAGGCTGGTACATCAGGTCTCCCGTCAGATTTCTGACACGGCACGGACGGGGCTTCCATGACTTGGTATGCATTCTTTCTTTCACAGTTCAACATATTTTTTATTCAAATTAGTTAATAACAGAATTTGTTTTCGCAGGATGCTCGTATTTGTCATCTACTGCATATGTCTGATCCAGTGGAGAGAGCTGCCTTTGACCCAACATATTTTCACAGCCTTGTACGACAGATGCTACCGTCGATGGACGAGATTTATCATGGCATTTTCTTTGATCCACCACCTGCTGCGGAGGCCGCGGAGCCTGCTGCGGAGGCCGCGGAGCCTGCTGCGGAGGCCGCGGAGCCTGCTGTTGTTCCACAGGATGAGGCTGCTCAGCTTGCTCAGCCACATGATATTATTCCACTGGAGGAGGGTGTTCAGCATGACCAGTCATATGCTCCTCCAGCTTCTCAGGCACAGCCACAGGTACTTACAGACGCTGACTGGATTGAGTTCGATGTTTTATTGCAGTCATCCACAGCAGAGCAGCCATCTACTTCCTATATTGGTGAGAGTTCCAGCCAGCTTCCACTATCCTTAGATGCAGGCCAGGGTACAGGCGGTGAGACTGTACATCCACCGTCTGTCACACAGGAGGATGTGGAGGTGGCTGTCGATGAGGATGCGCAGCGTACGCCAGAGCACAGACGTAGACAGACACGGCGTGGACGCATCCAGTATACGCCTGACTGTGGGACAGAGGAGCATCCACACCGGAGGCGTAGATTAGGTTGACATTTGATTTATGATACGTTTTGTATGTGTATTACTGTTATCTAGACTTCTGTTATACCTTTAATAAGTGTCTTACTGTTATCAAATTATCTACCAATGTATATATGTATATATATATGTGTATAATAAATAATATGATTAGAAATTCCATAATACTCATATAAATTCAATAAGTTCAACATAAAGGTTAAATAATAATCCAAGGCTATTTATTTTATGAATAACATATTAAAAGACCAAGTAAAATGTTTTGAAGAACTTTAGGAGGATTTTGTTGGCCTACAATTAAATATAGGATCAAGAGAAACTCTTGACTCCTAATATGATATTAGGAAATTAGGTCACACAAGTGATGGAAAAAAGGGAAATTATGGTTCATAGGTCCAAAAAATAGTTAAAAAATGTTTAGGGAAGAAAATGATACATCGTAATGCCACAAATGGTATGGTTATTGTTCATAAACAGAAAGCAGTAATGATTGGTGTCAGAACACAAGAGCCTGTTATGTGGATAAAGATTTATTTTGGTATGAATTAGAATCAGAATATTTATTGATCTTAAGGAATAATGAGTGGTGTATTAGTGATGCACATGTATAAACCATTTATCAAATATTATTTTTGTGGAAATATGGGGAATTCTTAGAATGCTCATTTCATAGCCTTGAGGGTCACTATGTGACTTGGGACACACTATAATATTTACAAATAAGGTGTGTATTATCAAGGGAAAATATAGCGGAGTTGTTTTGTAAGGAAAACACACAAAGGGGAATCTATATCTTCTGAGTGGACAAGAAGATATGTATTTTATATCCAAGGAAGAAGAAAATAGGTTGTGGTATAAATTTATTGTTTATATGAGCCAATCATACATGGAAGATTTGTTGAAATGTGACACTGCTCAAGATCTCTCTAATTTATCATGTGATCATACTCATACATGCGATTCTTTCTAACAAGGGAAGATTATTTGAAATATATAAAAGGTTAAAGATCAATGGTCAATAAGAGTGATTGAACTAATGCAAATTGATGTGTGTAAACCTATTTCACCAAGATCTATTGATACAAAGAGATATTTTTAGTGGCCAAGGATCAATTAGGTGGTAATGAGAGGGAGGTGAATCAGTGGTAGCCTTATTTTACTAATTCTTTTTTTAAATTCAACCTATTGAAATTTGTTTAGGTTTTTGATCCACTCAATATAAACTCTCAATCATTCCTCAAGTGTAGTTGTAATGAAATAGGGAGAATCACATGTTATTTACAGGGTTATTTTGAAAATACTACTCATTTCTATATTGGTTATACCCCCCAACATGTATTATTCACTATCTCCACAAGTTAATACAATGACATACAATCCATTTTTCCTCTCTATAACAAAAAATAATCCACTATACACTCTCTTTCTCCATAATACATTGGAGATTCATTCTACTCTATAATCCAAAAGATACATCTACTTCCAAATTTAGGAAGAAGTTCTTCTTCAAATAGACTTACTCTATAAGAAATCTAGTCACTCCTACCTTGTGTACTTTATCAATAATTTTAGAAATTATTATATTAAGACTCTTTTCAGATTTTGTGCAATCTAGATTCTCCTCAATATTCAAATAATCAAGAACTCATCAATTCATCTTTCTGTATTTACCTGATACATTATTGTATCGAGTTATCAGAAATAATATTTCAATTCAACACAGAGTCTTCATCACCTTCATACACACTTTATTCACAAAACAAACAATAATTGTTCATGGGTAATATATCATTATTACATGATTTAAAATCAATCATTTAAATCCTTATTTAAATTTGTTTCGTAATAACACATTTAATTACACATTTATATATGAATACTCATCAGTAGTGGTATCATATTTTCCTCATATTGAATGCCCCATTAGTTTCTGTGGGTATTTTGTTTCATGCAACTCATAAAGAATACTAGAAGGATTAAGGTTCCCCTCTTTCTTCTTAATGTGGTGTCTATCTCTATGAATCATTATCTATATTCATACATGTAACTCATATTTAATTACATAATAAAATACAAAAACTCATCAAAAATACCCAATGCTCGGGTCTTCTCCATTCTTCACATAAATGTTACAACTCATGTAGGAATCTGATTCACGTGGATTCATCAAAATATGATCTTCTAATCACCCGAATACTTATGTTTCACATTTCATCACATAGGATATTCATTTTAGAATAAATTTTTACTCTCATCACATGAACTATTCATTTTATTATTTAAATTATATTAATGAAATTGTAACTTCATGAATATATTATCATGATTGTACCTTGGCATTAAATCTACATCTTACTTCATTTGAAGACTCTATTTCATCAAAAGTCTTGGGATCCTTCAGTTCATGCACGACAATGCATGAATATTGAACATGACTTGTTCTTGGATCATGCTTGGATATTATAAGTTCATCATGGACTTCTTAATATGGAAGGGTCCTTGGTGTTATCCAAGGATTCCCAACCATGATCTTTGTGACTCATCAATGGTAGATAACCAATGCTCTATAAAACCCTTGAGAAAGGGAAGAAGGTTCTCACTAATTAGACAACTTGAAAAAGTTAGATCAAACTGTTGTGTAAATGTCTGCATGTTTTTAGTGGAGAGACAATGATTGTGTCACCATTTTCCCATATAATAATATCACTCGGTTGAGTGCTTCCTTATTTATTTTATCATTCCTTCAGCTTGGTAGAAGTGATTACTGGGGTACGCTCTCAAATCCTCACTGGCATCGACCCATGTTGTCTTCTCTAACACCATTCCACTGCACATGATTGAACCACCACTCTAATACCATGTGCCTCATGTGAATTCATGCTCGCCTACCATTTCTTCCCATACAATAGTCAACTCCAGTTCCCACCTCAAAATTGGCTGCACCTAATTCCCTTATGTAGCTAGTTGGATGGATTCCTTTTTAAATAAAGTTAAAAATATGTGTTAGATAAAATATTCCACCAAATTCCATATTCACTCCAAATACCAATCCTTATTCTTCATGAAAAATATAAATAATATATTTATACTTTTTTCAAATATCTCTTCATTTATGTAATTTAATTTCATATTTGGATAATTATCCATGTTTTAAAAGTGAGAATTATTTAAGATTATCTTAAATAGAAAAAAATGTGCAAAGGAGTTTTCAAAAATGTTCACTAGGTATTCTGTGAGATGCGTGAACGCCGTTCACGCATCCCTTCTCTCGGGAAGATGCGTGAACGCCGTTCACGCATCACGCCCGGGTCCGGGATGCGTGAACGCCGCTCACGCATCCCGGACCCATTTTTAAAAATATTGGAACCCTATACCCTTTTATCAAATTTTAATTTTTTAAAAACCCAAATAAAAAAATTAGCAGAGCGTCAAACCCCAATAATTAACACGCCAAACAAAAAATAGTGAAAAACGAAGAAAATACTTAAAGAATGAAATGTCGTGAGGGGATAAAACCCTAGAAAATAACAGGTACTGAAACCCAAAGATAACAAAGAGAGGATACACTGAGAAACCCACCGCCACTAAACCACTAATCCCAAAACCTCAAGTTGTCCATCACTCCATATCTGACCTATAGAGGAGCGATGGAACATGAGGTCAGATAAAACCATGATTAGAATGTTATATTTTCATCCCTCTGAAATAAAGGGGTTCTAAATATAAAAGGGACCAAGAAAAAATACGGGAAATAATAGAAAATATAATTGATGGATATACTAATGAATATACACTATATAATTGGAGGTTAATGTTTGATGAACTAAAATTATGATATATTGAAATTATAGATTAATTATTCTCTTTAGTTAATATAATGGTGATATTTTTTTTGATTTTGGTTAAATTATAGAGGATACAACAGTTTTCAAAAATATACTTTCAATTATACAAGATATATAATATAAAATATTTTTGACATCTAAATATCATGATCCAACTACACTTTCTTTATATTCATTACATAATATTATCATTGAATATGAAAAATAGAATGGATGTGTCTGAACAAAATGGAACGAATGAAACTGTAATTTCCATTAGTTCCATACAATATAAAATCTTTTGGAATGAAGAGGTTTTAGAAGTTGATTAATTGAATGAATAATAAGGTGTCAAAGAGAGAAATTAAAAATTCAAATAAATTGAATCATGACGTGTGAGAAGAAGTAAATAAGTATTTAATTGAATATTTCCATTGAAATGTTTATAGTGTGGGTATATTGAACATTTTTGAAAATAATTTATAAATTTGAATGAATATGATGTTAGTGAATATAATGATAACAAGACATGGAGACTATATATTAAAAATGTAACAAAATTTTATAAAATAAACATTTTATTCAAAATCGAATGGTAATACTTTAGCTTAAAACAAAAAAAAAGTTTCTTTTCATAGTTAGATGATGATGTTGGTTGAGATGATAATGAGAAAGTACAGAAATCATGAAATGTTTTTGATACCCAATTAATCACTAATGTGAATTAGTAAGAGTTACCCCATGATGAATATAATGACATTGGTAGTGATGATGAAACCAAAATGGAGTTTTTATTTTAGATATAACTCCAGAAATGTATTTCAAAAATCCAAAAACCAAAAAAATATAAAAAATGTGTTAAAAAATAATCAATCGGAGGAAATAGAAAATTCTTCTTATTTTATAAAATAGAAACATATTTTGAATTTGATATAGGACATAAACAATATTCATAAAGAAAAAATGATTAATATTTAAATGGTTTAAATGTTTTAATTTTATAGAATAAATGTGATGTTTTTAAATATATTTTAATTATTTTTGAAAATAAATTTCATGATTATAAATCCATATTTAAAAATTATATTCATGAAATTGGATAATGATCAAAAATAAAGTTCTTTATTAATGTTGAATATTAATATAATAATGGGAATAAATTTAAAAAATATCACACTAAATGTGTGATAAATGTCTTGTAATTTTTAGTGGAATGTTTGTGTAGAAAAAATATGAAAAACAATTACCGATAAAATGATTATTCTAAAAAATATATAAATTATTGGAACACTAAAATGAAGAAAAATTTAAAAAATAGTTATTTTAAAAATTATGGAAAGAATTCTGGTTCAAATAAGAGGGATTTGAGGTTTTATAACAATTTTTTTACACAAAAGGGAGACAAAATTGATTTATAAATGAGGGAATAATGGCAGGTGTCAACATATTGAATGTGGAATTTTTTATTTCATAAACACAATTTTTTATTTTATTATTAGAACTATGGAGGTATTGGTAATATAATAAGTGTTTTTCTGGTTTAATTAACAATATTTATCTAAAATTATATTTTTTGGGTAAAAAACATATTGGATGTATGATGATTCAATAGAAAAACGTTCATGACATCATTGATAATTATAAACAGACTTTTGGAAATTAGTTTCAAAAATTATCATAGTGTCACGACCCGTCCTCGGGGCCCGTGCCGTTACTACCCCAAACCCACCTTCCATAGGCCAGGGGCTGGCGACTAGCACCAAAGGCGTAAAATCTCGATAACTGGGAAGGCGTTGCCTTTATAAAAGAAAACAAGCACCACAGAGTACAATCGGAAGCAAAACACTAATTACAAAAGAAATGCTGAAAAGTAAATGGGCCAGAATACAAACCCAAAAGAAAGTACAACTACAACTGAACAAGGTACAACAGCAAAAAGACAAACAGCTGGAAGAAGGAAGCAGCTCCTGGGTCGTCCTCCTCAGATCCTACGTGAAGGGTAGGTACAGATAGCGCAGCTCTTGGTCGTCCACCACGGATCCTACCTGAAGGGTAGGTACAGATAGCCTCCTCCACACTCTCATCCGTAAACCTCCTCTGTGAGTCGTCACATCGTGTAGTCCACCTCCGGGTACTGACTCGTCGTGTAGTCCACCTCCGGGTACTGATCAGTCCTTGAACACTCGGCCTCCGACTGCACTGCCCGTCGTCTGCAACCAACAAAACGAGGTGCGGGCATAGCCCGTGCATGGGTGAGTATAACGATACTCAGTAGGGACCCTGAGACACTCAAGGTCTCACTAAACCAACAAGGATAACCACAAGAAGATCTCGACAGATAACCTTTTCTTAGAAATATGCCCATACATATACCTAAGTTATCAAGTAACCTATCTCAGTCATGAGGAAACACAAAGATTGTGAAATCAACGGATAACCACTACCCAGGTATATGCCCATACATATACCTAAGTTATCAAGTGACCCATCTCAAACATGAGGTAAACACAAAGGTCAAAAGTCTCAGCTCAACCAGGATTTTCATCATCGAAACCGTAACTGCTGAAGAGCTCCGTCTCTGGAGTGTACAGTGGTTCTGTCATGACTCAGAGGTACTGCTCACTAACCTAAGACTACTGAGGTACTCCTCCTGTCGAGTACTGCGGGGCTGCCACCTCACACAGTAGTGCTTCCCACCGGGGTCTTCCACCCAACACAGTAGTGCTCCCCCCTCATAGCCTATAGAGATACTCCACCTGTCGAGTACCGCGGGTCTTCCACCTCACACAGTAGTGCTCCTCCGTTGTGGGTCTGCCACCTCACAAAGTAGTGCTCCCCACTGGGCTACGTAAGTCACTCAGAATCGAATCGGACAAGCAGTCTTCAGGTCTCTGCCGGCTATACGGTCTCCGTACTCCGTATGCTCGTCTCTAGGAGGGTCCGCTCCACGAGCTACAAGTCGATACTCCAAGTATCTTAAATTCCCACGAAGAATTATCTCAAAGGACCGCCTCATCATAGGGGTCTCAACGCAATAGACGGCGCGTCAATCGGACGCCCGGTCTGTGAGTTGCTAGCCTTTTCGTCCTAGGGGCCCGGTTGGTTTCATGTGCGAACCAATCCGGCCGTAACTCAACTATCCCCCGAACACTCATAAGGTATACTCATAGGGACCGTTTCTCAACGAGATCACCAACGCCGCTGACGGTTCGTCAAATGGACGTTCTGTCAGAAAGGTATCTGTTTCTCCGTTCCAGGGGCACGGTTGGATTTCAGTGCGATTCAACCTGGCCACTATCCATATGCATCCAAAACTCGGGTGGAGGATGCCAAAAGATCTGTATCGTCAACAGGAACACAACGAGATAGACGACACGTCAATCGGACGCCCTGTCTGTGAGTTATTGGCTTTTTCGTTCCATGGGCCCGATTAGTTTTGTCAGCGAACTAACCCGACCGCACTCCGACGGCATCCAAACCTCGAGCGGAGTAAGCCAAAAGATTCGTCTCACTTAGAGGAATCCATCAAAGTCGATGGTACGTCAATCAGACGTCCGGAGCTTAAGATATAAGCATTTCCGCTCCGAGGGCCCAGTTGGTTTTGTATCCGAACCAACCCGGCCGAACCCAAAGTAATTTGAAACCTTGAGTGCGATATACCGAAACGACCGTCTCGATCCAAGGATCGTGTTTCCACTGATGGCGCGTCGTTCAGAGGCCCATAGCTCAACTTACGGGCATTTGACTGAAAATGGTCCGAAGACGTGGGGTCCGGGCCCGGGCCGACCCGGCCCGACCCCCCCTAGGTCGGCTGAACCGGTTCGACCCGGCCGGACCCGGTCCAGCCTGGCTCGGCCAGCCCGGCCCGGCTCGGCCGAGCGGCCGAACGACGCGGGGGGGGGGGGGGGGGGGGGGGAGCTGCCGCCCCCCGCGTGACACCCCCGCGGCACTCGCGGGGTGTCGCCATGGACGACCCGAGCGACGCGGGGGGGAGCCGCCGCCCCCGCGGGACACCCCCGCGGCACCCGCAGGGTGTCGCCATGGATAGCCGAGCGACGTGGGGGGGAGTCACCACCCCCGCGTGACACCCCCGCGACACCCGCGGGGTGTCGCCCTGGACAGCCGAGCGACGCGGGGGGGAGCCGCCGCCCCCGCGATACACCCCCCGCGGCACCCACGGGGTGTCGCCCTGGACAGCCGCCGGCGCCGCCGCGCCGGCGACCCCCGCTGCCGGCGGCTTCCGCGGGCCACCAGAGTCGCTCCGGTGGTCCGTTTTCCTTCCCGTCTGCACCGATGCTCCACTCGGGACTCGTTCTTCACTGCGAAACCATCAAACTTCCGTTGCGGCATGTTCCGTCGTCGCCCGTCAAATCTGCACAACAATGAAGAATGACTGAGGGTTGTCGGGCCGTGTTCGTTTGGCCCGCACCCTCCATGTTAGAGATAAACAACGGGAGAAATATATTCAACACATGAATCGACAATTTTAAAGGATTAAAATTGTTCTTATTGTCCGGTTCTTTACTTTTAAAAGAAACCATCGTGGGAAAAAGGAATTATTCACAACAACCCCTACCTTGGGTATAAGCTGATCGGAAGGAGGCGTCGTCGTTCAAGGTTCGTCACGGTATGGCGTCGCGAGGATGACGATGTCAAAGGGGGACGTCGGCATTATGTCGTCGATCTCCGGGGGTTTGGCGTTCTTCGTCGGAGGTCGGAGCGGTCTTCGCGTTCTTCGCGTTCTTCGCGTTCTTCGCGTTCTTCGTCGAAGAAAGAAGAATTCTCCCTCTGCTCTCCCAAAGTTTTTTACACAACACAAACCCCTCAACAAAAATAAATTAAGTCCTCAACTTATTTTATTTTCAACTTAATAATTTGAAAAACAAAAGATAAGAAATGAAAAATTAATTCGAAGAATTAATTGTAAAACTTAACTGCCCAATTAAATTGGGGCGTTTCGCAACCAGAAAAACGCACGGTTGATTTCTTTTAATAGGGGGTGAGGGTGCGTTACTTAAGAAAAAGAGAAATGGTGGGGCTCGTGCAGGCCCCACCTCACAAATATCCTACCAAGTGGGTAGGATATTTTGAATTGCACCCTATCCGCTTCAACCCAGCTTAAACAGCTTTTAAGTGGTCTTTAAGCGGCTTTAAGTGAAATAAAAATAAAGTTTGTCGTACAATTTATTTTATTTCTTAACTTTAATCCCGAAAATTAAAAACCACACCGAGCAAACACAACTCTGGAAGAGGCGTTTCTAAGAAATTATCGGCGCTGCGATTCCATCGGTGCCCTCAGAATTCGATTCCGAGCACCTGTTCAAATGTTAGAAAAACCCATTCATCCATTCACTGAACCTACCCGAGCCAAACATCGGAAAATGATTCCGGGTATACCGGGACTCGAAATCAGGTGCCGTCAGAAACTGTGTTCTTGTAAAATTCCAAAGAAAATTAAGGAAAAAAAATTTCCTTGGAATTTACGGGTCATTACATTACTCCCACCACAGGGCTTTACGTCCCCGTAAAGCTTCACTATAATCTTAGGGATACAAAGGCGGTACTGAGCACGCATCTGAGCCTTCCACTCCCATGTTCTCACCTGGAGGTTCCCGTGCTGCCAAAGTAGGTGCACAAGAGGAATCGACCATCCTCCTATGATCCGCTCCTGTGGATCCTCGATCCCCACAGGAACCTCCGTAGAAGTCACCTCATCGCCACCGTCCAGCTCCTCATGGACGATGATATGCAAAGGGTCAAGCATGTATCTCCTCAGTTGGGATACATGGAAAACGTCGTGCACCTAGTGAAACTGATGTGGATGGGTCAAGCGGTAAACCACCTTGCCTACCCAGCTGAGGACCTAGAAAGGTCCGTTGAACCTCGGAGATAACTTGCCTCCCTGGCCACATCTCCACAATCCTCGTCGAGGTGAGACCCGTATAAGGACGTGATCATCATCCTCGAACTCCAGAGGTATCCATTTTCTGTTAGAACTGAAACTCAAAACGACTGATGCTACGAGGGTATGGTTGACCGACTCAAGAGTGATCGGTCGCACCCTCCTGTGCATGAGTTTATCCTGTGCTGCCTGGGGTTTCCTTTCCGCCGACCAAGGAAAACCCATCCCGACATCGTGGTTAAACCACAACCTTTTTGCCTAATACCGTCAATTTGTGTATGAACTGTGATTTCCCAGTCCATACTCAAACCAAAGTCGTAAGGCCTTGACGCTGCCACCAAGAGATTCCAACCGAAACTCTCGCCTCGAGGATCTGACCACACCGTCGGCATAAGTGTGATTATCGAGTCTCATCCCAAGGTATCTCCAAACGTGAGGGTCAAGTCAACGGCTTACCGGAAACTCTAGGTCTGGAACAAGATTTGTGAAAGCAAAGAATGATTCATATCGACGTCCATTACTACAGCAGCTAGTAGTGGACACAGACTGTCCCTTGAATCATTTCTAGAGCCATTAGGTCACACTCCTTGACCGCAAGCAGCCAAACTCTTCCACCGACCTCCAGCTCCCGGAGCCTGGTGGGGATAACTAAGGCGGGTGGTTGTAACATGTTAAGATGTACACCACCTCATACTGCCCTCCTAACCCTGCCTCCATGTCTTCTGCTTCGCAGACCCATCTATCCTTAAAGATTCCACTTCTTGAAACATGTAACACGCCTGAGTCTCTAAGACTGGAATCGGTTTCCTGTTTCTTACTGCACTGTGCAGTCTTCATCTGCTATTGGATGACTTGGACCTTCTTTAGTCTAA
This sequence comes from Viscum album, assembly GCA_963277665.1. NCBI lineage: Eukaryota > Viridiplantae > Streptophyta > Magnoliopsida > Santalales > Viscaceae > Viscum > Viscum album. Next base: position 1,607,434,356 of record OY728161.1, read on the forward strand.
CAAGAGCTTCTAAGATTTCTTCTTTGCCAACAAGAGAAATCTGGTCTCATCCCCTGGATGAACCACATTCATTTCCTAATACAGTTAATCCTGACATGAATGATGCATTCATGCCATGGATGACGTCGTAAGGCCTCGACGTAACTACCAAGAGATCCAACTGTCACTCTCGCCTCCAAGGGTCGAGTCACACTGTCGGCATCAGTATGGGGTCACTGGGTCTCCTCCAGTAGAAAACTCGAAAGTGAGGGTCAAGTCAACAGTCTTAACCGGGACCACTCAGTATCAACCAAATAAAAGGACATTAAAGCAAACAAAGATAAGTGTATTTTTATTATTGCAGCTCATAGTACAAGACACAAAGAAACTACAGACAAACATCAACAAAACTAGAAGCAACAGGATCAATAGCCTCCAGGTCGGAAGCTAGTCCCGCTCCTGTCCATCTACTTATAGAGCTCCATGACCATAGGCCTCAGCTGCCTGAAGCTGAGCTCTCCCATGTCCTCCTGTCCCCTGCGGTCGGGGTGGGCCTCCTGGTGGTGGTGGAAACATCCCGAAGTGTCTTCCACCTCCAGCTGCACGGCCAGCTCCTCTGCCATGGCCGCCTGCTCCTTGCGGTCCGCCCTGATCGAACCTCTGCCTCTTCCTCAGAGGATCTTTATTTAACTGCTGTTCATCTGCATGGCGGGTCGGACAGTCACGTGCTATGTGGCCAATTCCGCCACAGGAGTAACACTTCAAGGCAGGTCTTGCTCTATCACTTCCCTTGGTGCCCCACACTTCCGAACCTGAGTCACACGGTCAACCACATGTAGGTCTGGTCCTCTTGGACCCCTACATCATCTGTCTACTGCCCGCTATAGAAGACTCTGCCGCATGCCGGCTAGTGGTGGGTCCTGCTGCTAGAGACTGCTCAGCAAGGAAACTCTCCACTTAGAGCGCTCGCTCCAACACTTCTGTCTGTGTCGGAATGTTTCGTGATACAACCGAAGCTCTGATCTCCCGCCTGAGCCCCTACTCGAAGGTTCGGGCCCTGAAGAACGGGTCCCGTACCATATCTGTGGAGTAGCACGAGAGGTCTGTGAATCTCGCTGAGTACTGCGCCACTGACATGCTGCCCTGCCATAGCTGAAGTAGCTCCTGTATAAGCACCGCTCGATGGGTGGCTGGTACAAACTCTGCCCGAAACAAGCTCTCAAAGTCTTCCCATAGAAGTGTTGCCTCGCCATGAATCTGAAGCATCAGGCTCCACCATCTGCCTGATGCTGCCTGAAGAAGGCTGGTAGCAAGGATCACCATGAAATCTGTCAGCGTCCCCACTAGCCTGAGGACTCTCACCACAGCCTCCATCCAATCCTCAGCCGCCTGCGGGTCCGTCCCTCCCCGAAACCTGGGTGGCCTCTGGCGCAGGAACTCATGCAGTGTACTCAGGCGACGTGCATCCTCTGCTGTTGGGGATGGTGGCATCGGTGGCCCAACGGGTAGTAGTACCGCTGGTGCCTCCGCTAGTGCCTCAACTGGGATATGGCCCTGTACTGAGGCCTCATCCCTCGGCGGGCTGTCAGTATGCACCACTCTCTGGGCTCTAGCTGGTCGTCCACGGGGAGGCATCTTGAAAGAAACAACGTGACACGGTCAAAATATTATACCTGGTGAGCTGACCTACTTTGTGCTGACATTTAAATAAAACTTCTGGAAAACACACACGCAATCAATGTTTTCTTGCACAAAGTCAGAAATCAATTGTCAGGGCCCTGGTGTATGGATACGTCGGCCGCCCGCACCAACACTGGACTCCCTGAACTGAAAAACCACACTCGGTACTCTTATCACTATTTCTTCACAGAAAGAAACATCAGAGTTATAAGTTCTGCAGTAGAACCGAACTCTTCTGATACCAATTTGTCATGACCCGTCCTCGGGGCCCGTGCCGTGACTACCCCATGCCCGCCTTCCATAGGCTAGGGGCTGGCAACTAGCACCAAAGGCGTAAAATTTCGATAACTGGGAAGGCGTTGCCTTTATGAAAGAAAACAAGCACCACAAAGTACAAGCGGAAGAAAAATACAAATTACAAAAGAAAAGATGAAAAGTAAATGGGGCAGAATACAAACCCAAAAGAAAGTACAACTACAACTGAACAAGGTACAACAACAAAAATACAAACAGCTGGAAGAAGGAAGCAGCTCCTGGGTTGTCCTCCTCGGATCCTACCTGAAGGGTAGGTACAGATAGCGCAGCGCCTGGTCGTCCACCACGGATCCTACCTGAAGGGTAGGTACAGATAGCCTCCTCCATGCTCTCGTCCGTCAACCTCCTCTGTGATTCGTCACGTCGTGTAGTCCACCTCCGGGTACTGACTCGTCGTGTAGTCCACCTCCGGGTACTGACCAGTCCTCGAACACTCGGCCTCCGACAGCACTGTCCGTCGTCTGCAACCAACACAATGAGGTGCGTGCATAACCCGTGCATGGGTGAGTATAACGATACTCAATAGGTACCCCGAGACCCTCAAGGTCTCACTAAACCAACAAGGATAACCACAAGAAGATCTCGACAGATAACCTTTACATAGATATATGCCCATACATATACATAAGTTATCAAGTAACCCATCTCAGTCATGAGGAAACACAAGGATTGTGAAATCAATGGATAACCACTACCCAGGTATACGCCCATACATATACCTAAGTTATCAAGTGACCCATCTCAAACATGAGGTAAACACAAAGGTCAAAAGTCTCAGCTCAACCAGGATTTTCATCATCGAAACCGTAACTGCTGAAGAGCTCCATCTCTGGAGTGTACAATGGTCCTGTCACGACTCCGAGGTACTGCTCACAAACCTAAGACTGCTGAGGTACTCCTCCTGTCAAGTACCGCGGGCCTGCCACCTCATACAGTAGTGCTTCCCGCCGGGGTCTGCCACCCAACACAATAGTGCTCCCCCTCATAGCCTACAGAGGTACTCCTCCTGATGAGTACCGCAGGTCTGCCACCTCACATAGTAGTGCTCCTCCGCTGTGGGTCTGCCACCTCACAAAGTAGTGCTCCCCACTGGGCTACGTAAGTCACTCCGAATCGAATCGGACAAGCAGTCTTCAGGTCTCTGCCGGCTATACGGTCTCCCTACTCTGTATGCTTGTCTCTAGGAGGGTCTGATCCACGAGCTACAAGTTGATACTACAAGTATCTCAAAGTCCCACGAAGAAGTATCTCAAAGGACCTCCTCGTCATAGGGGTCTCAACGCAACAGACGGCGCGTCAATCGGACGCCCGGTTTGTGAGTTGCTTGCCTTTTCGTCCCAGGGGCCCGGTTGGTTTCGTGTGCGAACCAATCCGGTCGTAACTCAAATATACCCCGAACAATCATAGGGTATACTCATAGGGACCATTGCTCAACGAGATCACCAACGCCGCTGACAGTTCGTCAAACGGACGTTCTGTCAGAAAGGTATCAGTTTCTCCGTTCCAGGGGCCCGGTTGGATTTCGGTGAAATCCAACCCAGCCACTATCCCTCTGCATCCAAAACTCAGGCGGGGGATGCCAAAAGTTCCGTATCGTCAACAGGAATGCAACGAGACAGACGGCGCGTCAATCAGACGCACGGTCTGTGAGTTATTGGCTTTTTTCGTTCCAGGGGCCCGGTTGGTTTCGTGAGCGAACCAACCCGACCGCACTCCGACGGCATACAAACCTCGAGTGGAATAAGCCAAAAGATCCATCTCACTTAGAGGAATCCATCAAAGTCGACGGTATGTCAATCAGACATCCGGAGCTTAAGATATAAGCATTTCCGCTCCGAGGGCCCGGTTGGTTTCGTATCCGAACCAACCCGGCTGAACCCAAAGTAATCCGAAACCTTGAGTGCGATTTACCGAAACGACCGTCTCGATCCAAGGATCGCGTTGCCGCTGACGGCGCGTCGTTCGGAGTCCCATAGCTCATGTTATGGGCATTTGACCGAAAATGGTCCAAAGACGGGGGGTCCGGGTCCGGGCCGACCCGGCCCGACCCCCCCTGGGTCAGCTGAACCGGTTCGACCCAGCCGGACCCGGTCCGGCCCGGCTCGGCCGTGCGGCCGAGCGACGCGGGGGGGGGGGGGGGGGGGAAGCCGCCGCCCCCGCGTGACACCCCCGCGGCACTCGCGGGGTGTCGCCCTGGACGACCCGAGCGACGCGGGGGGGAGTTGCCGCCCCCGCGTGACACCCCCGCGACACCCGCGGGGTGTCGCCCTGGACAGTCGAGCGACGCGGGGGGGGGGGGGGGGGGAGCCGCCGCCCACGCGTGACACCCCCGCGGCACCCGCGGGGTGTCGCCCTGGACAGCCGGCGGCGTGCTGGGGCGCCAGAGTCGCTCCGGTGGTCCGTTTTCCTTCCCGTCTGCGCCGATGCTCCTCCTGGGACTCGTTCTTCACAGCGGAACCATCAAACTTCTGTTGCGGCACGTTCCGTCGCCTCCCGTCAAATCCGCACAACAACGAAGAACGACGGAGGGTTGTCGGGCCGTGTTCGTTTGGCCCGCACCCTCCGCGTTAGAGATAATCAACGGGAGAAATATATTCAACACATTAATCAACAATTTTAAAAGATTAAGATTGTTCTTATTGTCTGGTTCTTTACTTTTAAAAGAAACCATCACGGGAAAAAGGAATTATTCACAACAACCCCAACCTTGGGTATAAGCTGATCGGAAGGAGGCGTCGTCGTTCGAGGTTCGTCGCGCTATGGCGTCGCGAGGATGATGACGTTGAAGGGGGACGTCGGCATTACATCATCGATCTCTGGGGGTTTGGCGTTCTTCGTCGGAGGTCGGAGCGTTCTTCGCGTTCTTTGTCGAAGAACGAAGAATTCTCCCTCTGCTCTCCCAAAGGTTTTTACACAACACAAACCCCTCAACAAAAATAAAATAAGTCCTCAACTTATTTTATTATCAACTTAAGAATTTGAAAAACAATAGATAAGAAACGAACAATTAATTCGAAGAATTAATTGTAAAACTTAATTGTCCAATTAAATTGGGGCGTTTCTTAACCAGAAAAACACACGGTTGACTTCTTTTAATAGGGGGGGTGCGGGTGCGTTACTTAAGAAGAAAAGAAACGGTGGGGCTCGTGCATTCCCCACCTCACAAATATCCTACAATGTGGGTAGGATATTTTGAATTGCAGCCTATCCGTTTTAACCCAGCTTAAGCAGATTTTAAGTGGTCTTTAAGCGGCTTTAAGTGAAATAAAAATAAAGATTGTCATACAATATATTTTATTTCTTAACTTTAAGCCCAAAAATTAAAAACCACACCCGAGCAAACCCAACTCTAGAAGAGGCGTTTATAAGCAATTACTGGCGCTGTGATTCCATCGGTGCCCTCAGAATTCGATTCCGAGCACCGGTTCAAAAGATAGAAAAACCCGCTCGTCTGTTCACTGAACGTACCTGAGCTAAACTTCGGAAAATGATTCCGGGTACACCGGGCCTCAGAATCAGGTGCCGTCAGAAACTGCGTTTTTGTAAAATTCCAAAGAAAATTTAGAAAAAAAAATTTCCTTGGAATTTACGGGTCTTTACACATAGGATAGCTGAATATGTGACCAAATAAGTCACATTTATACATATTTTATACCCATCCTAAAAATCCAATTGAGTATGTATTTATTTTCTATAAAGTCTCATAATAATAAGTAAAATTGAAAAAAATGATTTATTTTTGGAATTATTAGTCAAAGAATCAATTAAAGAATATATATTTACTCTAGATAGTGTTCTTTTATACACATATGATATAATTTTTAGTGAAACAATAGGTAATTTGAAATTAAATGTAATTATCAAGGTCCTTTTGAAAAATTTGTTACACAAAATCATGAAAATTAGTTCAAAAATTATTCAAAAGGATAAGTTGTTTTCCAAGAGAACAATATATAGGTATTGGATGAACCGTTTTTTTTTTTGTATCTCAGCTATTTAATTATGTTAATTAATTATTCTTATAAAAACATGGATTATTGGTAAATTATTTTAATGATTTATGTGTATAGACAATAGAATAATTAATAATGGGAAACTTATTTCAGGATAGTGAAGCACAAATTTTCTGTTACATAATCTTAAAAGATTAAAAATAATTATGGAATGGAATAATCAGTCATCTTGGCCAAAATAACATCAAAAATATTTATCATGTAAAGAATTTATATTCTATTATAATTGTAAAAATATTGATAAATGGAATGTGAAATACATATAAAAATCGGAATATTGTATCTTCTCCACATAATAATATTTAAATTAAACATCTCATTTGTAAGAGATTTTTAATTATGAAGTCTTTGGGATTATGTTAAAGAAATAAATAAGATTACATTATTAAATTATTATATTTATTAATAAATTTATGTGGAACAATTTTATTTTTTTATAAATCATAATACATAGGTTCTAAAAATGTATGAGATTATTGGAAGTCCTACTAAGGTGTGTCATTTTTCATCGAAACATATCTTGAAAGACCACAATGAAAAATAACCCAGCATATAATTTAATTATTATATTGAGAATAATTTTATTTACAATACTATCATTGTACTATAAAAAATACAAAAATTGGGTTTTATAATTGAATAAGGCATGTTATATAGAGATGGATCATATAATGTTTATTAATCATGATAGTTATTAGTATTTTTGAGACAATTTTTTTATGTTGTTCAGTTTCATTATGATAGTATGTATATAATTGATGTTAAAATATAAAAAAATGATATTTATAATAATAATTTACAGTTATTTAGTTTTTTAATGTTTTTGGTATCTATTACATAATCAAAGACAACATAGAAAATCATGGGGAGTTTGAGAAAGAAGGATTAGATTGCATCTTCCATAGTAATCCTTCAAATAAAGGAGGATATAACACTTATAATAATGAGACATGAAATATTGTTTGTAATATTTATTTAATGGTTCTCAAATTTTTTTAGTAATAATATTACAAAAAAAAGAAACAAGTTCAACAAGATTCAATGATGGTGTAGTTTATTTGTAAATGAATGAAGTGGTTTTCAAAAATTATCTTAGTTTATATTATGTGATGATTAAAGATGGGGATTAAGACACTTCAAGGGATGTATATAAATATTAATCATCTCATAAAATGCTGAGAAAATGGATTAGTTAAAAATTATTATATGATAAATATTGTAACGAGTTCATAAAAAAATAAATTTGTGGAAAAAACATAGAAATAATTTTTATCATTCTAAAAAAAGATATGTAAGGAAGTAATTTGTTAATATATTTTTTTTGATGCTATGAATGAATAATTAGATTCTATAGGTATAAATGAAACATGGGTTTTGGTACCAAAACCTAAAAATAATAATTTTATCTGAACAAAGTTGATGTTTTGAATGAAACTAAATGAATGTAGGGAATTTGTATGAAACATGGAATAAATTTTTGGAAAAGGGTAATCAGTGGTTGAAGAATTTTTAAGACATTTATTATAAAAATTGTATAATGTACTATAAGTGAATTTATATTTTTCAACAAACAAATATCTACTTTTTTAATAGGATGTTAAAATTTTCTACTTCATTGGAGAATTGAATGAGGTAGTATAAATTGATAAAAAATGGGGTTTCATTCTTGGTGAATATGAATTTCAGATATGAAGGAAATATAAGGCTTTATATTTGTTTATAAAAACCCAAAAATCATGGAATTCAATGATAGATGTTTTCTTAAAATATTTTAAAGTCTAATAATTAATGTTTGGGAAAAAATACTACATTAATTATAATAACAATGCATAAATCAATGTTATGATTATATTCATGATAATACTATTGAGGAAGAATATGATTGTTCATGTAACATTTTTTTGGAGGTTATTAAGTTCATTGAAATATTAATTCCTATAGAAATGATATTTTTTCTAGTCTTATAATTTCAATAATTGGAATACAAATTAATTTTATAATAATGAAATTATACTAAGGAAATTTTAATGAATTTTTGAATGGTGGATTAAAAAACCATTTCAAAACTGATCTTAGAATAATCCAAACTATCTATAGATAAGAAAGGAAGATAATTATACCAAATTTAATTCTAGAATATTATTCAATATTTAATTAATTTGATTGATTAATTTCTAGATATTGTATAAATATTAACATTTTGAGCTATACATAAATGTTATATAAAATAGTCTAATATCATGGATGGAATGAGATTTTTCAGGTATTTAAAGTGCATGATAGATTAATGATTTATGTGGAAAATTAGTATGAAACATAATTTTTTAAATATATAGATTCATATTGTGCTGGAAATATAGATGATAAAACGACTACATCATGTGTAGTTTTATTCAGGGGTAAATTTTTTTTATGTTGGTGAAGAATAAAGAAATGACATGTATCTCATATTACAATTGAAGACGAATATTTTTTTGAGATTCATGTAATAACCTCATTTATGGGGATGAGTATTCTAATATAAGATCTCAAGGTGAAGGTAAATCTATCTTTTCCTTTTGGTCATGATAATATAACTGAAAAAAATTTATTCAAAATTCTTATTCAATTTTAAATAAAAAAATAACATAGATAAAAATATCAATTCATCAATTTTCATGTGGTGAAAAGGTAATTGAATTTTAATTTGTTCTAAAATAGGTTTAATTAGTAGATGTTTTCACAAACCCACTACCAAATGATTATTTAAAAAAGATTAAAAATGGTGATGGGAATTAAACTAAATTCCTCTCAAGGAATATGCATGGGGATTAAGTTCCCTATATCACCTTATTTATATTAATTTTGGGGGAAGAAATAATAAATAATAACATCTCTATATTTATTCATCTAATTTATTGTCAATGGGTGGAGAAAATTTTATAGGTTGAATATCAAAAGTTATGTATTTAAAATAATGGGGTGGTGATATATTATTTAGTGGGCTCATGTATCTAGATATATTTATTTTAATAGGAATTGTGGTAGGTTAGTGTTTTGGTTTGGTGATTTGTGAACATTTATAAAATGATTCATGATCATATTTTCAATAAGTATTTATATAATTGATTAAATAATAATTTTTGAATTGGGTAAAAATAATTTGACATTGATATAATAATGTTTCAAGGGATATGAATTGTTTATTTTTCAATGGTTATCCAGATGATCTGGGGATGTAAAAAAGTTTATATAACTATGTGTTTTAGGACCAACATTATGTTATTGTTAAATAATAATTTTTATACCCATAGTTCACTCGTGTAAGAAGAAAAATATTTCCTGATGATTTAATACTACACATATTGAGTTTCAAAGATATTTTTATTCCATTGATATAAAAAATAAAATGGGGGATATATTTTATGTTAGTTAATTGTATGGGATATTTTGAGTTTTTATGGAGATTATTCATAACCATGTAATTTTTTTGATATTTGGTTTTACAAGAGTTGACAATTGTATTCTGTGATTTTTTGTAGGGAATATGATTTGATGAAGATATAGAGGAGATGTTTAAAAACAAAAAAAAAATCACAAATAAGTAAAATAAATTATATGTTTTAGTTGAATGTTATTTATATATTTAAATGTTCTTAAAAATAATTTATAAGTTCAAGGAAAAAAATGAATTTGTTTATATTCAATTAGATGCAAATTTGAATATTGGACTTGGTGTTTAATTCTATCAATGTCTCATATAAATATTAATATACAATAGAAGTCTTCTCATCTAATAGAGGACTTTTTTTATAGTTCATATGAAAATTTTAAATTTTAAAATAATTGATCTAAGAAAAAAATATCAATGGTGTATTTACCTATCTCATTTCATAATTTTTTTAATGATTTTATAATAATTCATTAAAAATTAAATAGGTTGTCTCCTAATTCAAAAAAATTTCCAATGTATTATTTTTTTTAATATTTTTATGTTTCCTAAAACAATTTTTTATGATTTATTAATACTCAAAACATTCATTAAAATATTTCTAGTAGTGTGAAAGACTTTTTTCCCATTTGATATAATTTTTCAGTTAGATAAAAATTTAAAAATGCATTAGAACTTACAAAAAATTTTCGGCAACATAAATATTTTACCTAAAACTTCCAATAACATATACTAAGTCTTACAAAATACTAGTTTTTTATAGAAAATTTAAAAAGAGATGAAATATAATGTATTATGAAAAATTTAATATTTTGAATTATAAAAGATCTTTTTAGAGAGTGAATAATTCATTGAAAATACATCCAGAATATAATATTAGTTGATTTATTTGATGATTTATCATTATTTATTTTCTAAATTTTCATGAACCTCTTGAGACATTAATTTTTTATAGAAATACACTATTAAATTCATTGTAAATACTTGAAATATAATATAGAAAATCCACTCTTTTATTTAATTAAATGCCTTATTATGTAATACGGTTATATAAAATGAGTGAAAATATTTTTTTATTATATCCTATCAGATGTAGAATAATGTTAAACATCTTTATATTCAATAATACAGTCATTTAATATTAATCACATGATTATTATAAATATAGGGTTTTATAAAATCTAATTTTATCTGAAAAAAGATGTGAAAGCCTCAACCAGTAAGACTATAAACTATGAAGCCCATTTATCCGATCTTTGAAGGATGATAGAATAACGGTGATTTTACCTCAACCAATCCAAAGATGAGATCCAACAATTTATGCATTTTAGAATCATTTACCATATATTTCCATGCTCATCGAGAACATAACCTAAACCATGTTCGTCAAACCACCCCATGAAAGTATCAGAGTCACACACCTTATGCTTAGGAAGTTTTTTGGTGTATTAAAGAGATATGTATCATATCCCTTCCAATACGATTATGTTAATTATTTCTTGTAAACTATTAATATATTTTTTTCATACTGTTTTTAATTTATAAATAATTTTTATATTGATAAATAAAAATTAAATTATATTTTTGGGTAATATTCTATCATATTTAGAGAATTTTTATTCATTAATTTTGGGTTTTATTAAATAAAATATATTTTAATAAGATAATATTTTTATCTAATATTTTTATGTATAAATTATAGCAGTATTTTTATGATGTTGAATATTATTTTTATAAGGGTTCAAAAAGATTTGTTTTTAAAAAAACATTATTTCTAAATTAAGGTAAATTATTATATTAATATTTAAATTAAATAAATTTATGAAATAGATTTCATTAAATTAATATTATTTTTGGAATTACGAAATTAAAATTATCAAATTTTGAAATATTTATAATTTCTGAAGAAAATCATATTTTGGGGTAAAAATTAAATACCATATAAATATACAGATTGTATAATGACATCATAATGACCCAATTGTGATGTAATAAATACTATAAATTGTATAAGGAACCAAATATATGTTTTATATTAATAATTATTTGATTTTAGGTTTATTTTATTAATTTTATAAATCCATTGTGAATCCTCCAAAAAATTAAAGAATTTTATTTTTTCAAATTCATTTCTTTAAGAGCATAACTCCTCACGACACAATAAATGGAATTATTTTATTATTTTTGTAACATGGTATTATAAATTAATGAAAAAATCTCTTGTTTTGGAGATAACATGGGAAAATGTGATGGATTGTGGTTTAGTTTATTGTATAATATAGAGTCCAAAACCAAAATGTGTGAAATATTAATGAAATTCCAACTATTTTACTACATTTACCCACCAATAATCCAATTTATATTCAATAAAATACATTGATCTCGTATTTATATTTACCTACCCTCTCTAGAGTCCTCTCATTGTTCCCCAAATATTTCAAGAGGACCTTCCCATGCATTTTGAGTCACACACTCATGTAAGGGATCCTCCCATTCTTCTCTTTACTGAAGATTCATTATTATCTTATAAATTCCATTTCTAATTCTTAATGTTGGGATATGTCCCTAAGTGTCCCTATTACATCAATTTTAATTTCAAAATTATTAGGGAAACAATTTTCTCTTATTAACCCATTTTATTATCTTTAGGTGACATTGTTATATAGTTGAAATTTCACCATGACTTTTTATGCCAATAAAATTTTCTAGAAAATTCCATATCCATTTAATATTAATGGTGTTTTCCATTATAATAATATTATTATTCGACATGGGAATAACATATATGTATTCCACTACCCTTGATTATGGAATAATTTTTTCTGATTAATGAATCCATGTGGTATGATCTATGTGGAACATTTAAGAATGAGAATGAAATGACAGAGATGTGTGTGCCTAAATTTATATAATGATATAATGAATTCTTAATTTTTAGTCTCATTAGAAGTAATTTTAGGATAATGAGTTAAACTGATTCATTTTTAGGTCTTTTAACATGATGATTTCTTGGTTGATAGAGTTTACCTGTGTTTAAGATGTAAGGATTAAAATGATTCAACATTTTCTATGTTATTATGCTGTACATTGTCTTATTGTTCATGTTTTTTATTCTCACACATTTTATACTCCATTGAAATTCTTAATTTCTAAAAAGTATTTTTATCTTCATGTTTTTCCTTTTCTATTTCTCGTACTAGGATTTATAGTTCACTGATTTCCTATGTATTTCCCTAGGTTATCCCAATCAATTTTAAGTGTGACTTTGTTAATGATGTTTTCGATAACGATTTTTTTTTTCAATTTTCAAATGTCATGTAATGTAGTAAATTCCAAAATACTCAATAATTATTTATCCTTGAAGTTCAATTATATTTAAATTTGTGTAACAAATCAATAATTAATTTGTTCTAAAAAGAAGGTTCATTAAAGTATGTATTAAAGTAATGTTTAGTTATTATTGGGGTTAAGATTAAGAAAATATAGAGAATTTCATATAGAGTATACTAAGTATAAAAATAAATTAATTTTGTTAAGTATAGAGTACATGGTTTATCATGAAAATAAATCCCTATTTGTAAACTAAAAGTGGATGTGGCTCTAGTGCAAATGTACATATGGCTAAACCCTGAAAACATCGTGTTGAGCTAGACTCAACTGTGGACTGGTGCATGACAATGAGCCTTGATGCAAACCTAGTTTGACACTTTCAGGGGATATAAATTTTTAAATTCATAATATCACTATGGGAATTTATTAAAGGAAAATAAAATATCCATAATAAAATATGTCTGAAAATAAATCATCAATAACAACGATGGAATTTTATAAACTCAGAATTTTATGAAATTTATGTAATTTATATTTTGTTCCATTAATTTCATTAGATTACCAATTATAAGTTTAATAGTTTAAAAATAATAGTCTATTATTTTTCTTTTAATCTACTTACTGACAATAAATATGACTAATCATGTAAAGATCCAATACGAAGGGAAGTTTCATGACAACCCCATGGAGATGACCAAACTAAATGGCAGCCAGAATCACAAACATTTGGACAATTATCTCTTATATGAATATGGTTCTGAATAGAAACATAGATTAGGAGGAGTGATCAAATCCCCATGAATGATAATAATATGTTATTGGGACCATGTTGTGACAAGATACTTTGAATTTCAATAGATCACATGATCCCCTAATCATGAAAAAATATATCTAATCCATTGAGAAGATATTCATCATTCCTAAATCTTTGGAAAAAGAGAAGGTTCTGATGGTTCTTTATCATATGGTGGATGAAGGTTATTAGTGGAGGAAATTTATTAAGAATATCAATCTTTTGGAATAGATTGAGGTGATGGGGTTGAAGTAATCCGGGTGGAAATGTTTGATAAATATTTTACCCACACTATCCAACCAAAAAAGGAAAGTGACATCTTTTCCCACAATAAAAAAGATGATGAATCATTCAGGGTGTATGATGATAACATAAAAAAACATTCAAGATAGACCTACATATTTTTTATTACCCTTGAATTCATGGTTGAACACATATTTTGATGGTTAAAACCTCTACTAAGAAAATCTAGGGTGTTCTGAGAGTTTGATAGATATACTAAAATTCTCTAATGTTCCCCCAATTTCTTGATAGAGGTCAGATAATATCAAGGTTATCAAGGCAATACTAAGAAGGATGTGGAGTTTAGTTCCAATGATCTTATGTAGAAATATAATCGTTCCAAAAAATTTCAACATCTCTCTCATTAACAGTGTGGATAAAGTTATCTCATATTTTTCCTATTGGGATGTCGAAATGTGTTAGGTGAAAGGAAGAGGGACACCTATCTAGGGATTTCTGAAAGGATAAACCTACTAATAATACATAAGAATATAATTCTATTATAAATCCTCATAACTTTTTAAATTTATTTAACTACATGAAACAAGGAATCTTTTCAAACAAATTCACTATTCCAAGGGTTTTTAGATACAACCAACAACCTCCAAGGGAGAAAGGGAGATATTGTTCCATTATAAATACTAAGGTAGATCATGACAGAAAATTGGTGACAGGTATGGTAGTTCTTCAATATAAAAATATAAAATGTGCTTTTTGATTCTGGCTCTATGCATTCATTCTTATCATGAATGTTTATTAGAAGTTTTCAAACTCCACTATAATAAATGGAAGTATAGATGTTGATAGAAATGATCAATGGGGAAATTATTTCATCCCATGTATATGAACCATCCCCTATCAAAATTTGGGGTTTGAACATCATAATGAAACTTTTCATACTCCCCTTAGAATAATTTTATGGGATTATGCGTATTGATGGGATTTCCCTATATAGTTCCAACATAAATTTATTTCAGAAGGATATCACTCTCTATATCTTGAATCGTCATCCAATTTAGTACATGTGCAAGGATGATGATGAATCTTATTTAGCCCCAAAATATCAAGAATTTATATTATTCCCTACTAAAAATAATATCATGCTCAACTAATTGATTCAATGGAAATAATCATCAATGAATACTTTCCCATTTTGATGGAAAACATAGATTTATTTCCTGTCTAATTTCGTAGAATTCCTCCAAGCCGAGAGATTGAATGTTAAAAAAATTATTATAAATGGGGTGTTTCTATTATAAGAGACACCATATAAAATGATTTTTGTGGAACATAATGAGAAAATAAGAAAAATATTGGTTATTCAAGATAATGGGCTCTTACAACCATGTGGTTAACTAGGGTTCACCTCAGTCCAATTCGGTAGGAAAATGGATTAGTCAATGTGGCTATACATTTATTATCGTCAGCTCATTAAGATCAAAATAAATAACACGTATCATGTGCCATGATATGATAAACTATATGATTAGCTATGTGGATACAACTACATCACCATGGTGGATCTGTATTCAGGATATTACCATGTCAGGGCGTAGACAGTTTGTGTCCCCAAGACTGCTTCTTTTATAAGGTACATGCAATATGTGTTCAAATTAATTCCCTTCAGAATCACTAATTACCCATAAATATTCATGTAAATTATGAATAGAGTCTATAGAGATTACTATGAAATATTTTCATCAGTGTTTATAGATGATATATTAATATAATCTAACATAAAGGAGGATCTTGAGGAGAATCTGATAACTATGCTAGAGACCATACACAAGGATAAGCTCAATGCCATGTAAAATAAATGTGGTTTCAGGTTTAAGTAAGTCTCATTCACGGGTAATTTCATCAAAATAAATAAGAAATATGTTGATCCCACAAACACATAATCGATTTAAGTAAGGTTTATGCCAACATATGTGATAGATAGCTATAGTTTACATGGATTATCTAGGTATTACAATAGATTTGTGAGAAATTCATCATAATTTTCAAACCTTAAAACAATGAAAACATAGAAGGGATTCATGTTTTAATGAAATGTTGAATGTAAATAGATCGTTAATGAATTGAAAAATAGGCATATCACTACACATGTACTCATAATACCAATATGTAGAGAAATATTAGTCATATTCAGTGATGCATAAAAGAAGGTCTTGGGATATGTGTTAATGAAGAAGGAAAATATCACGTCATATATTTTGAGGTAGTTGAATGTTCAGAAATAGAACAACCCAACTCCTTATCTAGTGTTGGCTTCAGCAATGTTCACATTGAAAATAAAGAGGCACTGTCATTTGGGGTTAATGTGAAATAGATATGGATCACAAAATCCTAAAGTATGAATTCATGTAGAATGAGATAAATATTCATTAATAAAGATGTTTATAGATGAATAAGGTCAATGAATACTAAATCCACATCCATATTTTGAAATTGAATAATTTGTAATATACTCTATGTAGAAAGGATCTAGAAAATCTATCATTGAGGATAATATAATGGGATCTGAACTTTTTATACATAAAAAGGATTGATATGGGAATCATATGGGATGGAAAATCATCATTCCATTAGAAACTGATATTTAACAATCCTATATATAGAGGATAAAAGATTATAAATGAAATTATGTTGGAATTCAGAATAATGTGGAAATAATAAGAAAAGGTATATCCCATGAGATCAAAATTAATAAAGAAGGATCCATAAGATTTGGGTCACAAAAATTTGTACCATCCAATCAAGATATAAATATAGCTATTTTGAATGTTGAACGTAGAACAACATTCTCTATATACCACATAGAACAAATATATAATGAGTTATTTGACAACACTATTAGAGGAATGATATGATGAAGGAAATAACTGAATAAAAATTAATGTTCCTAGTGTGCCAAAAAGTTTGTTTTTTCAAAAAAAATTATGGGACGATTTAACCATTACCCATACCAATATAGGAATGTGAAAACATCACCATGGATTTTTTTTCACCAGACATTTAAATTCATCTAGAGGAATCAATACTATATGTGTTTTTCTGGATCATATTATGAAGAAATTTCACTTTTTCACAATTTGAGGGAACTTTTCACTTCATCAAATTGCATTGATATATGTCAAATAATTGGCGAGGATACATGGAGTACCGCAATTGAAGGTAAAAAATTTAAATATGATATTTACCATCATGTTCTGAAAATGTATCTAACATGATCTAAACATAGAGATCAACATAATTATTTACAATAATCCATAATATGATGTCCAATATTAGTGGACTATTTAGTTACTATAAGTCGTGTTGATCACATGTTTGGTTGAATTAAATGGAGGATGGGTCCAATATCAACCTTTGGTTAAGTTATCTTAAAAAAAGTTTCCACTTGAGACACAAATGACTCTATATGAATCCCTTTATAATAATACCTGTTGAAAATAATGAACCGACTTTTTCATACATGACTATTACATCATTTAAATATAAATATCATAAAATTTTAAAAATCCATGATCAAGTGGTTTAGTGTCTTGGTAAAATTTTCATTATAAATAACTTTTACAAAATAAAATATAATCATTATTTAATTCAATTTTCTCTAGCATATTAATGGCCTTCCCATTATCCTTAGTACAAGTAATCACATGAGAATATGCATATTGGAAAGTGGTGTGATAAAAGCCCAATAAGTTGATATAAAATTACATGAAATAATATAACATGGTTGAGTATAATAATCATCATTACATTATAATAATGAGATGAAACATTAGATAAAGGCATGGAATATTGAAATGCATAAAAAATGAAACGTCATGTCTTAGTGGTCAAATACCACAAATATTGGTGAATAATTGTATAAACATTTTCACACATATTTAAAAATATATAATTCTATACATAACATTACCCAATGAATTGGATCTCAATATAATTACAAGTTCACCCATACCATCATATCATTTACATGCTCTAAATAATTTTGGGTGCACCCATCATATGAAAACATTTACATTATAATGCATGACACATAGAATGTATATCAATCATGGACATAAAATAACCTGAAGATAACAATAGGTTTTATTTCATAAATCATGAATTAATGAACAGACATTATGTTTCCAAAATGTGAGAGTTAATGTCATTATTGGCATAAGAATCATCAATCGTGATTGAGGAAGATACAATCTTATGAGATTTAAATGTTATGTTTTTAGAAATAAAAGTTCTTTTGGAAAATTAATTGAAATTATAATAAAATAAAATGGAAACATTGATATCTAGAATAGAAAATGAATGATAATAAATTTATATTAATAGAAAACTTATTGAAAAAACATAATAAAAATGGAGTGAAATAGGAAACCCAAAGCAGGATAGTTGGGTTCAATAATCCCTATACTTTATGTTTGAATGAATTCAAATCTTTAATATACTAGATAATAATGATAAATTTATTAATTAATAAATACAGAATCTTGTATACATTAGATATATTCATTATAGTTCTATTTTGTTCATTTAAGTTCATTTCAACGAGTTATATAATTTAATATCATCATTCGAGAGTGCTATTTTTCTTGGTTTTCATGATCTTTTCATATGCATATGATTATGAAAATTCATTTACAATGAAAATGATATCCGTAATTTCTATTAATGAACGTAATAAAAATTAATTTTTATTAAATATCATTTGTTTATATATTATGTGCTTGATTCTTTAGATAATGTATTAGTGATACCAATTATGATTATTATGGTAGTTTTTCGATCATCACAAATTAGTTTCGATTAATTATTCATTATTACGAATATGTGTTAGTTATATAACATTAAGACGTTTATAAAATAAACATTAAATTATTTATTAAACTATTACAATGGTATTAAGACAAACCTTGGTGGTGATAAAGAAAAATAAAAATGCATCATCAATGGTGGTGGTAAATAGAAAACCCATGGAAGATATTTTCACTTTTATAGTAAAAAAACGGACGAGACCTGAAGATGAATTATTCCATCAATAGAGTAACATTCTATTATATAAATGATAATATATATATCATTCCATTTGGATTAGCATAAGTGATTAAATGATATGAAGTAATATAAAACAGAAAATAAAATAAAAAAAGAAATATGATTTTACATCTTTTATTTATACACCATGTGAACCTCATTAGAGAAATGGTTTTGGTCCTTTGAAGAGAGAAATGGATCCTATAAATGTGGTAGAGTCTTATGAGGAGTGTTGGGATGTATTTGGAAATTTATAAAATCATAGAAGGTGCAAGAAGAAGAGGTGGTGATGGGTGATATTTATTATGGAAGATATGGGTGTTTTCTCATTATTTTATACATTAATTTATTATGTTGGATCAATACTATGAATAGTTTGATAATTATACCAACATATATTAAAATAATGAATGATATTTTGAGATTTTGGGTTTACATCATCCATATTTCATCTTTAACTCAAAAATTCATGTATTTATTTTTCATCATAAATTATCATATTTTTTTATTACCCAAAAAATCCAAGAATTTTGAAAAAATCCCAAAAAGTTAGACTATTTTTTTCAATGTGTATATGTAAAAAAGGAATTTCCTTTTTTGAAAATAATATTATACATATATATGAAAAATTTAAATTTTAATTTAAATGAACATGTACTAAAAAATATTTTAAAATTATAACTGATTTTATAACACTTTGATAAATTAATTAAGGTTTCATAAAATTACCTTAAAATCATAAGAAAAAAATATTAATTTAATAATATGATTAATTAAAATAAAAATTTTAATTATTAAATTCAGAATCAAATTTTATTTAAATATTAATGACTTATAAAATACAAACACTTAATTTTTCATTTTAAAAACATTTATTTACTTATACCATGAAATCCATACTTCATATTATCATTCATAAGACAACTAATTTTTTGTATAATTTAATATGTGAGGTTACTAATCTGTTAGATGAATTACTAATTTTAAAGGCCATATTTTTATTTAGAATTTCACGTGAATATTTCATCGGTATATGTTCCCTAACTTTTAGAAATACCTCAAAATTCATTCATTATTCATTTATAAATTTTTATTGTATTTTATTTTTTATTTTATGGGACTTAAACTATATAAAAAACTTATAATATGGTAAATTTCATTGAAAAAATTATGGGTTGTTTCCTTCACCCCCAATTATAGAATTTCTACCTCCAAATTTTGATTTACATTATATAGTGAAAATATGCGAGCGTACTTATCCTCCATTGCATCATCAGATTCTCATGTTGCCTCTTTGTATTTATGGTACTCCCATAGTACTTTTATCAGGTGAATAATATTGTTGTATACAGAATTATCTCAATAGTCTAATATTTTCAATATCTACCCCTTTTAATAGAGAACATTTTCCAATTGTAAAACCTATTGATTCAATGCTTGTGAGGTATCTCGTATCTACTTCTTAATGAGGGATACATGTAATACATCATGTAACTGAGACATGGTTTGTGTAATTTCAGTTTGATTGGCCAGAACTCTTAATAAATCAAGAATATGGAAGGGTCTTATGAAGCTATGACTCTTATTTCTTTTCTTCCCAAATCTCTTGATTGTTTTCCATGGATATATATAGTGGCACTACAAGAAAACCGCCGTTTAGCAGCGGTTTTTTCGCGGCGGTTTTTAAAATCGCCGCGAAACGCGTTTCGAGCTGCCATTTCGCTGTGGTTTTAAAAACCGCCGCCAAAAAACCGCCGCTAAATAGAAAAAAATTATTTTTATTTATTTTAATTTTATTCAAAGATTAGCGGAGGTTTCGGTAAAATAACCGCGAATTGAAATGAAAAAATAAAAAAACACGAGAAACCCCAAAATCACTAAAACGAACATAGCTTTTGATCCGGGCGTCCGTTGAAACGCCACAACCAGTCAAATCAAATATTATAAAGAGATCTAGAGACACGTATAATCAAACCCATGATACGGTCTAAGGTGTGGAAGATATTAGATTTATAAGAAAGTTGAAAAAAGTTCTCCAACTTCAAACGACCATAACATTCGCTCTGGGTGTCCGTTTGGGCTCTACCACATATCAAATCGAAGCCAGCGAAGAGATCCACGCACTAATTCAACACAAGAGAGCTTATGTCGTGTTTTTTGACCCAAAAAACCCCCTCCGAAGGCCTCCAAAACCTCGTTTCCGTCACCGGTGTCCCGTCGAGCTTGTCTTCAAACAGACACAACTTTCGATCCGCGTGTCAGATCGGCCTCCTCCACTCTCCAGATCATAGCTCATTCCATGAGCTTCAGTTTGACTGATCGCGACACCCACATGCACTCCTAGATCATATGTTATGACCTTTTAGTGGGTATCGGGTTTGTTATGTTTTTCAATGCCTCGTTTCTAGCACCCGTTCCCCGTCAGCTTTTTTTTAAATGGTCATAACTTCCAATCTTCCTGTCTATTTAGACACTTTCACCTTTCAGGTTGAAGATCGTTTCAGGATCTTTGATTTGACAGGTCACAGATCTAAAACGGACTCTTGGAACATAAGTTATCTCTGTTAATGTGAGTCCAATGTTTTTGTCTCTTTATGACCGTTTTGACGAGTTTTAACGATAGCTCCATTTATTACTATTTATTTGTATTTCCATGACTTGTTGTTTTTATCAATGTTTTTTATGGGTTATTATGATGATTGCGTTGAATTATTAAAGAGTATTTCAGAGTTGTCACGAGTTTTCATGCATTCTCATTCTTTCTAATGCCTCATTCTTCATATGTTTCTCCATCCTTTTTCATTGTGTTTTCCAGGTTCTTCATCCCTTATCACGTCTTTTCATACTTTTTCATATGCTTCCTTTATTATTTATTATTTATTATTTATAATATACTTTAATTTATTTATTATCTATTAATTGTAACTGGTTATTTATTATTTATATTTATTATTTATTTTTGTTTATTTATTATTTATTATTTATTATTTATATTTATTTATTAGTTATTATTTATTAGTTATTAGTTATTAGTTATTATTTTTTATTTTTTATTTATATTATTTATTATTTACATTTATTTATTATTTATTATTTATATTTATTTATTATTTATTATTTATATGTATTTATTATTTATTATTTATTATTTATTCTTTGTTATTTATATTTATTTATTAGTTATTAGTTATTAGTTATTAGTTATTAGTTATTATTTATTATTTATTATTTATTATTTATTATTTATTATTTATTATTTATATTTATTTATTATTTATTATTTATATTTATTTATTATTTTTATTTATATTTATTTATTATTTATTATTTATTATTCATTATTTATTATTTATATTTATTTATTATTTATTATTTATTATTTATTATTTATTATTTATTATTTATATTTATTTATTTAATATTTTATATTTATTATTTTATATTTATTATTTATTATTTATTATTTATTATTCATTTTTTATTATTTATTATTTATTATTTATTATTTATTATTTAAATCTATTATCTATTATTTTTTATTTATTATTTATTATTTATTTTTTATTTTATATTTTTTTATTTTTTATTATTTATTATTTATTATTTCTAATTTATTATTTATCTTTATTTATTATTTATTATTTATTATTTATTATTTATTATTTATTATTTATTATTTATATTTATATTTATTTATTATTTATATTTATTTATTATTTATATTTATTTATTATTTATTATTTATATTTATTTATTATTTATTATTTATTTTCATTTATTATTTATATTTATTTATTTTTTATTATTTATATTTATTTATTATTTATTATTTATTATTTATTATTTATTATTTATTATTTATTATTTATTATTTATTATTTATTATTTATTATTTCTTATTTATTATTTATTATTTCTTATTTCTTATTTATCTTTATATCTTATTTATTATTTATTATTTATTATTTATATTTATTTATTATTTATATTTATTTATTATTTATTATTTATATTTCTTTATTATATATTATTTATTTTCATTTATTATTTATATTTATTTATTATTTATATTTATATTTATTTATTATTTATATTTATATTTATTTCTTATTTATTATTTATTATTTATTATTTATTATTTTTTATTTATTATTTCTTATTTCTTATTTCTTATTTTTCTTTATTTATTATTTATTATTTATTATTTATTATTTATATTTATTTCTTATTTATATTTATTTATTATTTATTATTTATATTTATTTATTATTTATTATTTATTATTTATATTTATTTATTATTTATTATTTATTATTTATTATTTATTATTTATATTTATTTATTAGTTATTATTTATTAGTTATTAGTTATTAGTTATTATTTATTATTTATTATTTATTATATTTATTTATTTATTATTTATATTTAATTATTATTTATTATTTATATTTATTTATTATTTATATTTATTTATTATTTATTATTTATATTTATTTATTATTTATTATTTATTATTTATGATTTATTATATATTATTTATATTTATTTATTATTTATTATTTATTATTTATATTTATTTATTTAATATTTAGTATTTAGTATTTATTATTTATTATTTAATATTTATTATTCATTATTGATTATTGATTATTTAAAATTTATTATTTATATCTATTATTTATTATTTATTATTTATTATTTATTATTTATATCTATTATGTATTTATTATTTATTATTTATTATTTATTATTTGTTATTTATTATTTATTATTTATTATTTATTATTTATTATTTATTATTTATTATTTATTATTTATTATTTATTATTTATTATTTATTATTTATTATTTATTATTTATATTTATTAATTATTTATGTTTCTTTATTATTTATTATTTATTATTTATTATTGATTATTGATTATTGATTATTTATTATTTATCATTATTTATTATTTATTATTTATTATTTATTATTTATTATTTATTATTTATTATTTATTATTTATTATTTATTATTTATTATTTATTATGTATTATTTATATTTATTTATTATATATATTTATTTATTATCTATTATTTATATTTATTTATTATTTATTATTTATATTTATTTATTATTTATTATTTATTATTTATTATTTATTATTTATTATTTATTATTTATTTATTATTTATATTTAATTGTTATTTTTTATTTATATTTATTTATTATTTATTATTTATTATTTATTATTTATTATTTATTATTCCTTATTTATTATTTATTATTTATTATTTATTATTTATATTTTTTTATTTTTTATATTTATTTATTATTAATTAATTAATTTTTTTTACTATTTATTATTTATATTTATTTATTATTTATTATTTATTATTTATATTTATTTATATTTATTATTTATTATTTATTACTTATTATTTATTATTTGTTATTTATTTATTATTTATTATTTATATTTAATTATTATTTGTTTTTTATATTTATTTATTATTTATTATTTATTATTCCTTATTCCTTATTTATTATTTATTATTTATTATTGTCGAGTTTATATCTATTATTTATGTATTATTTGTTTTTTCAATTAATATATATAAGTATATTAAATTTTGTTTATTAACCACATGGCGAGCTTGCTGGAGTGGTAAAGTCTTTGGAAAATATGCAAGAGGTTAGGGGTTCAAATCTCACCAAACGCAGAATTTCTTTATATTGCATGGGCATGCAGGTGCATGTGCATGTGCATGTGCATGGGATGTGCATGCATGGATAAATAAAGTAAATAAAATAATACGAAATAACTAAATAAATAAAATAATACGAAATAAATAAATAATTAAAATAAATATGAAATAAATAAATAAATAAAATAAATACGAAATAAAATGTATAAATAAAATAAATACGAAATAAATTAAATAAATAATAAATACGAAATAAAATAAATAAATAATAAATAAGAAATTAAATAAATTAAATAAATACGAAATTAAATAAATAAATAAATAAAATAAATAAATAAATAAAATAAATAAATAAATAAAATAAATACGAAATAAAATAAATAAAATAAATAAATATGAAAAATAAATAAATACGAAAAATAAATAAATAAATAAATACAAAAAATAAATAAATAAATAAATACGAAATAAATACGAAAAATAAATATATAAATAAATACGATAAATAAATAAATAAATAAATTTATAAATAAATATATAAAATAAAAAAATTTAAAAAATTACAAAAATAACAAAAATAAAAAAATAAAAAATAAAAAACCATCGCGAAACGTTCTGCGACGGTTTTGAAAACCGCCGTGAATAGTTTCCCGACGCACGATTTCGCGGCGGTTTCGGTAAACCGCCACCAATCGATTTAGCAGCGGTTTAAGCCGCCGCGAAATGAAAAAAAACCACCACTAAATGCCTTTTTGCCGTAGTGTGGAATACCATGTATCCATCCATAAACAATGGGTCTTGTCAATGATTATTTGCATAGATCTTACGTTGACTTTGTGCTTCCTCAATGTGCTTCTGAATTATAGTCACATTTTCCAACATTTCATGGACCATTTAAATACATATCATATTATGTTCAATGACTTCATCCCATCACGTTAGTGTTTGGCATCCCTTCCTATAGATGCCTTTATGTTGAGCGATTTGGAGTCATGAGTGGAAACTGTTATTATAAGAGAAATCAACCAGAGGAAGATGTTGGTCCAATTTTCCTTTGAAGTCCATTGAAAATTTCCTCCAAATTAATTCTAGTGTATGAGTAGCTCATTTATATTTTCCCTTAGTTTGAAGATGATAATTAATATTGATGTTCGTATCAGTTTTTAGAGCATGTTGGAGGCTTTTCCAAAACATGGACCTGATTCTCAAATCTCGATCAGATACAATTTATAGTGATAATCCATGTAGGCTTACTACTTCTACGATGAATATCTTGGAATGATTATCCTATGCGAATACATCTCATTTTACAATAATGTTAATTCTCATTGTAATATGATCCCTAATAACCCATATAGAACTGCTTCCTATAGATTTCAATGAAAGTCCTGTGATAAAGTATCAGGAGATGTTTTTAAATTTCCACATTGATATGGGTAATGGTTGAAATATCTCCTTAGAATCATTTATTTTTTCCATTACTTTTTGAAATACCAAGCACTTTTATGTATATTCATTGATATATTTCGTCATATTTCCCCAACAGTGGTTATCTCAAAGATCTCGATACATATTTTTACTCCATGGGTGAATATAGAAGGTTTAATGGATTCATCATTCATAATATCATTTTTTATCTCTCAATTGAATGTTTCACAAATTGTTGACCCAATCCTTAAAATTCCTTCATCGTCAATTTTAATCTCTGAGGATTTCACCTTTATAGTAGCTTCCACATTTTTCTGAACTTCCACATCTCTTCATTGAGCATCCTTTATTTTAAACATATGGGATTATTGGGAAATAACTAGAGAAAGGATTAATGATGTTCCTTCTTTAGTGATTCTAATTTCCATATTTTTCAAATATATGAATATTTGATCCTTCCCAATTCTTATAATTAATAAAGATATGTGATTCCTTTAAATAAGTGAATTTTTATCCATATTTTCCATACCATGATGGTAGTAGATTTAATAGTCATAATCTTTGATTAGGTATAACCATATTTGATGTCCCATATGATGATACTTCTTCCTGAATATATATTTGTGGTTCTTATGATCAATATATTTTTTACACTTCTCCACATATAGATAATGCCACTAGATTTTTAATGTAAAGATCATAGCTCCCAACTATAGATCATGTGATGGATAGTTTCTATGATGAATTATCAACTACCTTTAATAATATTCTATCATGTTATCATTTTTGGATCAATACATTTTCTAACACCATGTTTATGGCATTTCTATATATCAAAAAATAGTCCACTACTTATTTGAAGTGTCAGTATTGATGTAGTGATTAACCTATTTTTCAAATATTTGATGTAGTCTTAATATTCACTGGTCCATGATACTTCATACCCTTTCGAGTATCTTGGTTTGTGGATTTGAAAATTGTGTTGTGTTATTCACAAAACACTTGTAATACCCATCTCAACTGAGGAATATATGGTTCTACATTATTGTTGTTCGCATGTTCCACTCTTTAATTTCATTTATCTTATAAGGGTTAATATATATTCCCTTGTCAGTGATATCATACCACAAGAATGATACATCCCCATAGAGAAATCGCATTTACTATACTTTGAATATAACTTCTTCCTTCGCGAAGTTTTTTTCACCATATTAAAATACACCCCATGTTCCTCCATTCTATTGTAGTATATTGTAATATCATTAGTAAAGATGAGCAAATATTTGTCAATGTAATATCAAAAGACTCTATTCATTAAATCTATTATTATATTTAAGGATTCAGTGAGTCATAAAGTAACTACT
Source organism: Viscum album (assembly GCA_963277665.1). Taxonomy (NCBI): domain Eukaryota; kingdom Viridiplantae; phylum Streptophyta; class Magnoliopsida; order Santalales; family Viscaceae; genus Viscum; species Viscum album. The sequence continues at coordinate 1,607,461,705 of OY728161.1, forward strand.
ATGAACTCATAGTGTCTACACCTCATTCAAAATATAGTCCTGGGAAAACCGTCATTACTCAACATTAATTGGTGGTATTCCGACGGAAGGTCCACCTTAGAGAAATAATTGGATCCAAAAAGATCATCAAAAATGTAATCTATACATGGAAGGGGATAATTTTTCTTTATTGTGTTTTTTTTAGTTTACAATTATCAATGTAGATGCACATTTTTCAATCATTCTTCTTGATGAAGATGACTGGTGCACCCTATGGTGAATGACTCTGGCATATAAAACCTTTGTCTAGATTCTCTTGTAATTACTTGTTAAGTTCATACATCTTAGTTGTCTTCACTGCATTTTTTATATAGGTAGAGATACATGAATATGTTCAAATGAGAAAAAAATCTCTCATTCCGGAGGAAGACCATGTGATTCTTCAGGGAACACATCAATATATTTCTTCATAATGGACATGTCGTCAAGATTTTTTCTATCCTTTTTGTCAATTATTTGAGTTAGAAATGATTTCTAATAAAGAAATAATATCCACACTAGGGATGATTATTCTGAAAGAGATTAATCCTTCTCCTTAAACATGTATATCATTATTGGATACATCAAGATGTGAAAATTGATCTCCCTTTCATGAAAATTGATGTTGGATTTATATCAATGTAGCCAATCCATGTCTAAAATAGTGTCAAAATACACCAATGGATATAAAGAAAATTTTACTGGGAGGTTCAATCCCCAAAAATTAACTAGGGAAGAGTTCATTACATTAAATGAAATAATTTCCGCATAATCTATTCTCATATATTACTCAACATCTATTTTTTGTGGTGGTGTTTGAATAGTAATATAAAACATGAATGATAAGAAAGAATGATTAGAAAAAAATCAAATAGTACATTCTTTATTAACTAATGAATAACCATAATTCATTTTTCCACATCATTTTCATGATACACCTCAATAAAAGTTATGAAAAAAGAATTCTGTTTCTATATTATTCATGGTGGAAGAAGACACCATTTTCTTATAGCGAGTCGAGGTTTAATGCATTGTATTTCATTGTTCCCTTTCTCCATACAGTTGAAATATTGGACCATGTGTGGTTCTCTCATTAAATCAACCAAATTCTACTTCTTACACATGTCTCTTCTAAATTCATGATCTTATTGGCCTTATATCCCATTCATATATCATTTATGTTCCACATTGTAGTAGTTACTATAATTATTTATCCCAGATTTTTTATATGCGGGGTATTGAGTTTTCCTTTTACCTTTATAATTAAATCTCTAGTCTTGAAACCCCATCTTTCATTTCATATCTTCATATCCATGGGAGAATTCTCAAACAGCACCTCCACTTTGAGAGCACATTAAACATCTTCTTCATAACACTTAGAGTCACAAATTACGAGAGCCTTTTGATGGAGTGGTTTTAAACTGATAATGATATTTTTAATTTTTCTATAATTATTGATACAAAACATGAATCATACCATGAATGCCTTGTGAAATATTCTTCATAAGTCATGATAGAATCAACATCCATTTTCTTCATCTATATTAATTATCTCTCTGTCCAGTGATGAATAGTTTGCTGGAAATACTTATTAATAAACATTTTACTAAATATATTCCAATATATCACTTCAATTTTAACATTTTCATTGTTTTTAAATCAATACCCACAATTTATTTGACTCTTAATCTGCAAGATAAACAATCATATTAAACTTATCCTTCATAGAATAGTGGAGCATAGAAAATATTATCTCTATCATGTTGACCCATTATTATTTGATAATTATAATAGATGATCTGCTAGAATTTTGTGGACATTTACACATAAATGACTTGAATGTAAGGTTCTTCCTCTAAAATGATGGACGACGTTCCACATTATTCATATAACAACCTAAGATTTTATGGTATGTTTCTTCTTAAATAATGTAAATTCATTATACAGCTTATTATACATGCTACCCTAAGTCATTGGGATATAAAATTTTCTTATATAAGATAATTATAACCTATCCATTAAACTTAATTTTTCCACTTTTGTGATTTAAATTTTGAAAAATGGACATACACAGTTTTTTAGTAAGATATTTAGATTCTAATAGGATCAACAATGTTTATGGTGAATAATAACATATCATTATTAATATTAATGTTACCTTTATAAATATTAATGCACCCTTATGAATATTAATATGACAATTATGAATAGTAACATTACCCATTAAAGCATATGTAAATTTTTTTCACCATATAAATGAAAGTTTTTATTTTAAAAATTAGAAATTAAGTGTTTGTATTTTTACGAGGAATAAATATTAAATTACAATATTATAATTAAGAAATTTATTTTAATGAAAATATATTTTAATAAAATGTACTTCTAAATCAATATTATGTTTCATAAGATTTTTGGATAATCTAATGTGACCTTAGAGGACAATTCACGGTGTTATAAATTCAGTTATAATTCTGAATTCAGTATTTTTTAATAAATAAGGATTTTAATGAAAAAGTATTTGTTCTAAAATTTAGATTAATATTTTTATGTAATGTATTTCATTTTTTATTCTGCATGTCAAAAAAAGTTTTGGTGAATTGTAGGGATTTTTCAAAAAAATAATATTTTTTGTTGAATAGTAAGATACGATAATTTACTGTATAATAAATTATTAGATTAATACACTATTCATTTAATCATGGATTATGTAAGAAATAATTAGTTAAAATCACATAAAATTATTACTTTTTGGTCATAATAATCAATACAATTACTTTTTTTTGAGAAAAATAATTAAATGCAGAATAAAATATCAAGAAATCACTCCTCTCATCCATAATAAAAACCTCTCTTCACCCCCACTTCCCATCACTCTAATAATGTTTGAAGATTCTAAATGTTCCTAAAAAATAATCTTACGTAGTCCCTCCCCATTTTCATGAGACCTTAGTCTTTTCAAAAGAACAAAACTCTTTCCCTTAACGAGTTTATCAAGGTGGTTATTTCAAGAGGAAAACCCTCTTCCATTTTAATTTAATTTCACTTATATTTATCCAATTTTATTATATATCATAACCTCATCTAAAATATTAATCATGATAAATCTAGTATCATATATATAATGGAATTATATCATGTTAATTTAATAACCATTATCAATATCCAAACTCTCCCTCTTTTATATGATAAATGAAATCATCATCCGAGATGTTCCAATTTACAATCTTCGTGGATCAAAAAGTTTAATTCATAAAATTGTTCTTGAAATCTATTCATTATACAACATAAATGGTTGTGAAAGAGTGTAAAATTTATAATATAACACTTCTTATGTTCTTGAAGTAACACAATACATAATACGAAACAACAAAATTAAATGAGTTCATTATGATCAATAACAGTCGTAATAAGCTAAAACAATATCACTAAATGACTTATATAATAATTCATACTCATAAAATGTAAAAAATGCTATATATACACATTTAAATTTTTTTATTTCAATTAATAATTTATAAATTCAATTCTAGAGAATTATATCCATTCCAATTGAACTTATGTACTCATACAAGGGTATGCTGATCGTGAAAACCAAGGAAAAAATGCTATAGATTGATAAATTTGTATATTATAACTCATAAAAAAGTCCATAAATTAACATAAAAAATATAATAAATTTTATACAAGTATTAATGGTTTTAATTAATTAATTGGTTGATTTATTTTGATTATTCAGGACATTATGATCATGTGAAAAACACATTTGAGCATAAGGTAATGGGCTTCTCATCTCACTTTTATTTCTATGATATTTCTATTGTTCTCCACTTGTTTATTGTATGTGGTGTATGTATGCAATCAGTTGATATATAATATGATTATTCTCATTATATTCATGGTATTCAATGATTTATTTTAGGATTATTAATTTTTTTCATGTGATTCTATTGATTAGAATTTGGTAAGGGACTCCATCTCAGTATCCATTTCATTGAGGCTTACTTGTTATTGTGAACCTAATAATTTTAATATGGTGTGTCTACGTCCCATTTGATATTTATTTTCATTTAAATTTATATCCATATTAAATATCCATAATACTGTATAATGGGTATGATTATACCATTTTTAATACAGTGTTTATTTTTAATGATGTTTGAACTATGAAAATATAGAAGAATTCGAATCCTCTACTCAATATCAAAATTTTTAAGGCAAATATTTTTTTGTTATTAATTTTTTTATTAGAATAATTTTTACCTGTAGTGATGGTGGGGCCAACTATATCCCCTTAATTCATCAATTGGTCTATTGAGACAAAGTAGTTCATGATAGACCCATTGAGCTTTTTTATAAAACATAATCAGAAACGGTTTATAACCATATACATTAACCATATTAATGGTATGATGGTTCCTGTTTTAGATACATGACATCCCAATATTAATAATTCTCTCCATTCATAGATTAGGTATTACATTCAATTAGGTTTTCACTATGACAAAATCTATCGTTTCATGATCATTCTCAGTTTATTTACGCTATGTGTTTTTAAATTATTTTCCATTCCATATTGATTATGTATAATTAATTAAGAATCAATTTTTATTTTTTCATGATTCTAGTATATGTAACCCTTATTGAGCATTTGAGTTCATCCATTTCAATTGTCTTCCTTCCCCATGTTAGGATGAATAGATCATTTATTTTGTTTTCAAGGATGTTGTGTATTAGATTTTTTCTTATGTTATCTGTTGTTTTCTTCTCGAAATTTAAAATAGGTTACTTGTATTTATATTTTTGGTTCAAAAATAATAAAATAATCTATCCATGAGGATTTGATTACATGTTTTCATGCCAATGTAATAAAATAATGCACTATCTCTAGGTTTCCTGGGTTGGGGTGTTAATGTTGGTATCAAAGGATGTTTTTTTTGAAACCTATAGAACTAGATTTAGAAAACATAGATCATGGTGCACAACACTATTAAATAAATTTGGGGAAAATTATAGAATAACATCCAAGAATTTTTTTAAGGATTAGATTTTTCGGGTATTCCTATGAATACGTCCATATCTGGATACTGCCAGTGGACCTAACTTTGACACAAATATACCCATGAGTAATAACTCTGATAATGTGTTCCGATTTTGACTTGGTGTAACCTTATACTTAAAAAAATCCTTACAACGTTCATTATTTGACACTCCAAGGGGATATTCTTAGCAAAAATCACATTTTTTACAAACCATTATAAATTATTTAAAAGTAAATAGAATTCATGTTTATGATTATGAGATTAGATGTGCATAAATTATCGGGTCATGTTAAGTGATTTTCTTGATCTAAATTATACCTTATGATATATAACCTTATTTCGTTTATGCTATTTTTTAGTGATGGCTCCAATGGATGACATGGAATCAATAATTGTAGAATGTATAGGGATTTCCCCACTAAGAATGTCAATAGAACTAGTGTTGGAGATAAGTAGATCATTCCCATATTAGGACAACATACTTATATTGTGATGGATAACCATGATACACCTATGTTGGATCATTTCGTACAACATAGCACCACATATTTCAGTGGTTCTACTAAATCAGTGGTAGCAGAGTAGTAGATCAAGAACCTTCAAAAAAATACTAGAATTATGATTCAATGAAAATAATAATGTAGTAATGGTAGTATATTAACTCATGGGTGGTCTTGATCAGTGGTGGTACTTTATCCAAAATACAATATAGGAAGATGAAAAAGAAGATATTGAATGCATAACTTTAATTAAATTATTCATGGACAATTATTTACTTCAAGATCAATTGAATAAATGAAGAGAAAATTTCTTGGCATGATGCAAAAGGAAGAATATATTTTTGTGGATTATGAGGATACATTCACAAGACTAGTCATGTATACTATATATTACATATGGGATTAAGAATTCAATATTTATCATGTCATTGATGGTTTTAAGTCATGTATTTGGGGGGCACTGTCTTCTCAAACATTTCCATCAAATGATGTAATAGTATTAAGCATCATCAAAATGGAGAAATAGTTTTATAGATCGAATTTTTTCAAGGGAATTAAATAGAAAAATTGGTATTATGATAATCATGGAAATGGTGAATATCACAAGAAAATGAGGGAAACAAATCAATTTCCATATTGTGAGAACTATAGAAAGAACGATCTTGGAAGGATTTTTAAATATAATAGAGTTTGTTATAAGTTTTCGTAAAAGGGTGATTGATCAAATGAAATCATGGGGAAGAGAAAAATCAATGATGTTCACTACTGTAATTGTTGGTATATGTGACACTAGGAAAATTATTTTTCAACACATCATTTAAAATTTCCTCAGAAGAGGCCATGGGAGAAAGGGAAGTCTTATGCAATCACAACTGTAGTGGTTGAAGTTATTAATGATGTGGTGGAGGGTACATTAATCATTTACATGAGTTTATCCAATGCATTATTTGATTATGGATCGTCATATACTTTTATATAATCCCAGTTTTCCAAGAAATTTAGAAATTTCCATTTTTTTTAATAAATTAGTTATTAGTCAATACTCATAAGGAAATTATCATTGCAATAAATAGGTGACAGTCATTCCCCTTTGTGTCACGTAAACATAATTTAGTTGCTGACTATATAATTATACCTATGATTGACTTTGAAATAATTCACAGTCTAAATTGGTATTCAAAGTCTGTCACAAAAATCTATTTCATGAATAAGGAAGTTACCATTTTTGAAATTGATATAGAATCCCTTATATTTAGAGTAGAAATATCACCATCTATATCTTATCCAGACCTACCCTCAGTACCTCTTCTAATAAAATTTTTGGGATCGAAGAGAAAGCATCATCTATATATATTCAAATTGATGATGGACCTTTTTTGAAAGAATACAATGATTTATTTCTAGAGGATTTACTAGGAAATAATCCAAAGGGAAAAGTTGAATTATCTATTGATTTAATTCTTAGTGCAAGACCTATATCAATGACTCCCTATATAATTGAAAATGTGGAATTTTTTGAGATAAATAAACAACTAGAGGAATTGACTAACAAGGGATTTATTTACACTAGTTTTTCTCCAAGTGTATCCCCAATACTCTTTGTCACAAAGGAAGATAGATCCATGATTCCACTCATTGATTATAGGGAAATAAATGATATTTGAATAAAGAACAAGTATCAAATTTCTCACATTGATGATATATTTTATCAACTACACAGAAATAATTATTATTCAAAGATTGAATTTTGGTCTCAATGTCATCAGTTTCATGTGATAAAGAGAGATATTCCAAATAGGGAATTTCGATTTAGTTATCTGTTTTATGCGTTTATAGTATTGAAGTTTCGAATGACTAATTAACCTGCCATTTTCATGGACATAAGGAATAGAGTTTTCAAAGAATATATTGATAATTATTTTATGGTATTTTTTTATAAAATCTTGATATATTATAAAATATATGATAACCATGATAACCACTTAAGGGTTGTTCTGGAGAGTCATAGAAGAAATGAGTTATTTGGGATGTTTAGTGAATGTGCATTTTGGCTTCAAAAAGTCTCTTTTCTTGGAAATAGTGTCACTAAGGACGGAATCTCAGTGGATCCTTTGAAAAAAAGGGGAAATAAAATATTGAGACACTCTAATTAACATAACCGAGGTATGTAGTTTTATTTTCTTCGAATTTTAATATAATAATTTCATACAAAATATTGTTTGATTGGATAACCCATTAAACAAGATTACACATAAAGGGATTCTATTCATATTGAAAAAATAATATACCTAATGTTTTTGATTAATTGAAAAGAATATTGGTTAATGATTCAATTTTGACACTTCCATCTAGAAATGATGGTTCTGTGATGTACAGTTATGCATCAAAGAATGGGTTGGGTTGTGTCCTTATGAAAAATGTTAATGTTATTGGAATTAATGAAGTCAATAGGATACTTATGGATAAAATTATCCAAATCATGATATAGAGTTATAATCCATAATCTTTTATCTAAAAATGTGTAGACACTATATCTATGGTCAATGATATGAGATATATATAGATCAAAAGTGTTTGAAATATATTTTTACACTGAAAGAACTCAACATTAGGAAAAGTTGATTGCTTGAGTTACACAATGATTTTGATTGTTCAACAGGAACGAAAGATAAGTTGGAAGATTCATTAAGAAGGAAGGATCATAGACTTATGACCCGAATGTAAATTGAGATAGATTATATATTCATGTATCTAGTAAATATGGATAAATAAATTGTTATGGAAGAGTAAACATCATTCATTTTTTATTGATTGCTAAACCATCATTACAAGATAAGATAAAAAGATCTAAATTTGATGATTCAAATCTAAAAAAGATAAATAATGTTGTTATGGATGGAATATTTGTAGACTTCATATTGGGGGGGGGGGGGTAGAGTTTTGATAGTTTGAAAGATGTTATGATTTACATCAGTACCTAAGAAAAAACGTAACTATATCATGATTCTCATAGATCATAAATATTTATAAACCCTAGTCAAACCGAGATGTATAGAGATCTAAAGGAACATTTTTTGTGCGATATCATGAAGTGAAAAATTGATGACTATGTTTCATGGTGTCTAGTTTTCCAACAGGTGATGGTTGAGAGACAACATCCTATAGGAGTCATGAAACCTTTACATATACTTATGTGGATTTCAGAATACCTTAATAGGGACTTTTTCACAAGAAAACTGAGGACACTTATAATGAATGATGTAATATCGGTAAATTTTCATCGTTATAATAAATCATCACTTTTACTTACTATAAGAGAATATTTTTCAAGATGTTCCCCTGGAATGACTCTACAACGATGATGTTTTAAGACTTCATGGTGCACCTTTATCGATTTTGTCTGATCGTGATCCTCAATATACATTGATATTATGTAAAATTTGTCAGAAGGATTTGGATACAGAGGTTCATATGAGGACTGCTTGTCACCCCCAAACTGAAGGATAGTATAAAAAAATTATTCAAACACTAGAAGTCATATTGAGATCTTGCACAATTGAATTTTATGGTAGTTATGATCAGTAATAACCATTGGTAGAGTTAACAAATAATAACAGTTTTAATTCTAGTATTCAAGTGGATCAATATGAAGAATTTTATGGAAATGGGTTTTAATATAAAATTTTTTGGTATGAATTTGGTGAGAGAAAACATATAGCCTAAGAACGTATTGAAGAGACCAAAAAAGATAAAGACAATTCATTCCCATATTAAATAATCCCAATGTAGTCACAAGATTTATGCTAACAACCATTGAATGGATTTAAAATTTGATACAGGTGATTATGTATTTCTAAAAGTGTCTCAATTGAAGGGTGTCTTAAGGTTAGGTATGAATGGGAAACTGACCCCCAGGTATATCGGACCACTAGAAATTATGGAATGGGATGGAGCCGTTGCTTACCATTTAGTGATTCCCCCATGTCTACAGAATGTTCATGATATGTTCCATGCGTCATTCTTAAGGATGTACCTGACAGACCCATTGAATTTACTCACCAATGAAGAATTATAAGTTTAAGCTGGTTTTTTATATTGTGAGAAGCCTATTGAAATTCTATACATAATAGAGCAAGTATTGCGAAATTAGACAACTAGAATGGAAAATTTTATTTGGAGAAACAATAAAATAAAAGAATCAATGTGGGAACCTAATGAAGATATAATGAGGAACCACCCACATAATTTTAGAAGGCTATGTACATTAAAAATATTGATGATGAAATTTATGGGGGTAAGAAAATAACACCCTAAAATTTTTTGGTATGATTCCTTTCAGGTAAGTTTGATTCATTCGATAGGTATTTATTAATGAAATAATGAGTCTCTATGAAACAAAACATTGTTACAGGATAATGTTATAACCAATCCATTAAACATAATTTTTCCACTTCGATGATTTCATTTTAGAAAAAAAAAAGAAATACACTATTTTTTTTAGTATGATATTTATAGTGATTGGATCAACTTAATTTTTGTTGAATAGTAATATACCCATTCAAATAGTAATGTTACCCTTATGAATAAAAATTAACCCTTATAAATAGTAATATGATCCTTATGAATAGTTACCTCACCAATTAATTTATAAATAAAATTTAGGCACATTATAAATGAAATTGAATAATTCCAAAATTATTAATTAAGTGTCCTTGTTTTTGTAAGTAATAATTATTTAATTAAAATTTTATAAATAATAAAATTATTTAAAAAAATTAATTTACATAAAATGTATTCTTTAATCAATATTTTGATGTCCTATTATTTAAGGATTATTTAATGTGACCTTAGATAATTTTTCAGTGTGTTTTAAAATTAGTTGTCTTATAAAATTCCATATTTTTTCATTAATAATGATTATTATTAAAAAACAAATTTCTAAAATTTAGAATAATATTTTTTGAAGTACAATATTTTTTATTAATAGAAATATTCTGTAATTTACTATGTAGTTAATAATAATATAAATATAGCATTCCTTGGATCATGGCTGATGTAACTAACCATAATTTTAAACTCAAATGCACATGATACAATTTTTTGTCACAATAATAAATACTATTTATTGACTTTATCAAAATAATAAAATAATGAATTAAATATTTGGATATCACTCTTATTCTACACTATAAAAACCACACCTCACCCCATCTTATCCACACTGCTTTATGCCTTGAATATTCTTGATGCTCTACTGAAATACTCTTCCCTTGTCCATCCCCATGTCTAAGGGATGCTGTAATTTCAAAAAGACCAAAACCATTTCCCTTAAGGAGGTTATTTCAAGAGGTATATCCTCTCCCTTTTTCCTTTTAATTCGTTTCAATTTATCCTCTTTTTTTATTCCATCCTAACCTCATCTATCCAATTGATCATGATAACTATATTACAATGTATATACTATAATTAGATCATGTTAATTTAACTACCATTATTAATATCGTTACACTCCCCATTTTATTTTATAAATGAAAGAATCATCTAAGAGGTGTTAATTCACAAATTTCATGAACAACATTGTTTCATTCATTAAATTATTCATAAAATCTATTAATGATACCATTTTAATGGTTGAAAAAGATTTTAAAAAGTATAATTTAATCCTTTTTATGTTTCGGAAGTAACATATTTACATAATACTAAACTATAAAACAAAATTAGTTCGTTTTGATCAATAACTATCTTAATAATCTATACAATTATCACTACATGAATTGTAAAATGATTCATCCTCATACCATTTAATCAAATGATATAAATAACCATTTATACTTCTTTATGTCAATTAATAATTTATATACACAATTCTAGAAAATTATGTCCATTCATATGAACTTCTATACTCATACAAAAGTATGAAAATCGTGAAAACTAAGGAATAAAACGCTCTTGAGCGATTAATTTGTATCTTATAACTCATAAAAAAGTCTATAAATGAACATAATAAAATAATAATAAATCTAATATATGTATTTAATGTTCAAAATTAATTAATTAATCGATTTAATCTGATTATTTAGGTCATTTATATCAAGTGAAAAACACTTTCGGGTATAAGATATGCGGTTTGCCCAGTCACTATTATTTCTATGAGATTTCCATTGTTATCCACTTATTTCATATATGTTGTTTATGTATTTTTCCATTAGATATATAATAACATGATTCTATTTAAATTATTGGTATTAAAAGATTTATTTTATGAATATTAATATTTTTTCATGTAATTCGATTATTTACAATGTAGTAAGGGACTTCATCTCAATTTCTATTTCATTGAGATTTACATGGTATTGTGAAACTAATCATTTTTAAGAGGTGTATCTAATAACCCTTTAGTATAATTTTTCAATTTAATTAAATTACTATTAAATATATATATTCTTGTATAATTGATATTATTATACACTTTGAAATACTTTTTTTTTATTTTGAATGTTTTTTTACTATGGAAATATCGCTGAATTTGTATCCTCTAATAAATACGAAAATTGAATAGGAGCACTGTTTTGTAAATAAATGATTATATAATTCTGATTTATAATTTTAGTGATGGGTGGGGCCCATTATATCCCATCTATGCATCGATCGGTCTCACAAGGCAAAATTGTTAGTGACAGACCCTTCAAGTTTGTTTATAAAACATAACCACATGGGATTCATCCCATTGAAATAAATTGCCTCGATGGTATAACGGATTATGTTATAGATATATTATTTCCATATAATAATCATTCTCTTTATGCATAATTTTATATTACTTTCCTCGAGGTTTTCACTATGAAAAAATTATTGGATGCATTTTTCATTCTTAGTTTAATGATGATGTGTGTTTTAAAATTATATAACATGCCTTATTGATTATTTATAACAGATTATGATTCAATTAGTATTGTTTTATTCTTACACTATATGTAACACTTACTAATCATTTTATCTCAACCCTTTGATTGTTTTTCTTCCCCAAGTTAGGAAGAAGTGATAATCAAAAGTGTTTTCAAGGATGTATTTTATTAGCTTTTGTTTTGTATTATGCTTTCTATTATTTCCCCAATGTAAAATGGGTTCCATGTATGTACCTAGTTTCTTCATAACTAATAAATTCATTTTTCCACTAGGATTTTTTTAATAATTCCAATGTAATAATATTATTTATCGAATCCAGTTTTTTAGGGTCAGGGCGTTTTAATTCAAGCTATTGTTTATAACATAACATTTCTGGTTATGAATCACCATAAAATTTTAAACTCCATCTACCAAGGCATTGGTAATGTTGTTTGGGAAATTTCTACATTTTCCCTTGCATGAGATTTTTTCCAATTTCTTCTACTTCACACAATTTCATAAAATTGAAAATGATTGAACAAAAAATAAGTAAACAATTCAGGAATAAATAATTTATTCATCTATGAAATTTAATCTAAAAGAATATGTTATGGGATCCCTATGTTTAAATTTTTTCTAAAACAAATATTCATTGTTTATTACTTATACATTAAACATGTTCTATGAGTTATCACTAGTGTTATTTAATACTAATTCATAAATTAACTAAACCATGATTTGATACCATCTATAGAGACCCCAATTTTTCTTACGTGACTGTTGAATAATTTTAAAGACAAAAAAACATAGTATTACAAATAATATATCAAGTATATTGTTAAAATTAATCATATACATAACTTTTATAATATAATATCTAAACATTATTTAATTCCCTATTCTCCAGATTCTTAGTGGCCTTTATATTCTCCATAGTGTATGTAATCATTTGAGTATGTTCATAAAAGAAAGGGGTAAGATATAATCCTAGAAAAATTATAGATAAATACATTATACAATATAACATGGGAGATAATAATCATCATCATAATTTTATAATAACTATAGAAAACATTAGATAATGTCATGTAATGTGGAAATTCATAAAAATGAAACACAAAATATTAGTGGTAAAATAAAAAATATAGTTGTGAACAAATATATCATCATATTAACACATATTTTACGTTATATCATGATAAAAATCACATAAAAAAATTAATGGGATCTCAATATAATTTTTGGTAAACTAATCACATCATAACAATTACAAGCACTATATAATTTCAGGTGCACCTATTACATCATAACATTTACATTATCAGGCATGCCAAAAATAATATATATCAATCTCTTACATAATGTAATACATGGATAAGAATAAGTGTAATTTAATACATAAAAAACTCATAAAAAAATTTTGTTTCACAAAAGATTGGGGTCATTCTATTATTTGTAAAAAAATAATCAATCTTGAGTTAGGAATAAACAATCTCATGAGAAATGAATTTTTTTTAGAAAGAAGATATTTTTGGGAAATATTTTCATTTTCCAGAAAATCAAAATGAAGACATGTATATCTTGAAAATAAAAGGTAATGAAAAAGAAATGATATATAAGCTACATTAATGGAACATACAAACTAAATTTGGAGTGATTGATGGAAAACCCAAAGGAAGAGAGCTGGGATTGAGAATCCCCTTACATTATGTATGAATTCATTCTTCACTTTAATTTCTAGGATAATAATATTAAATACATTAATTAATAAATAAAATTTCCCTTATACATGAATTAGATTAATTATAGTTTTAATATATTTTTTATATTCTTTTCATTGAGTTATATTGTTTATATTTATCATTAATAAGTGTTCGTTTTTTTGTTTTCATGATCAGTTTTCTTGTATATGATTAAAGAAGTTCATGTACAACGAGAAAAATTATATAGAGTTGTTATTAATTAACCTAAATTTCTTTTATTGGTATTTTATTTCATTTTTTATATGGTATGATAATGAATCATTAGGCAAGACATTAGCGTTTTTCATTTTGACTATTACAGTTTATTTTCTATGATCGTAAAAATGATTAGTTTCATTATTTATTATTGAGAATATATTTTAGATCCATAACATAAAAATTGTTAAAAAATAAACTTTAAAATCTATTATCAACCTATATAATGGTTTTAGGACCATCCAGAAAGGTAGTTAAGGAATATGACAATGTATCATCCAGAGTGGTGTTAAATTGAAACACCACAGATGAAATTTTCATTTGTAGAGTAAAATGAAAAATTAAGAGACATAAAGATGAATTATTCCATTAACATAATTAAATTATAGTGTATAAATGATACGGGAGTTTTCATGAAACGTGGATATGTGGAATTGAGAATTTGATAAAAAACTAACTTAAATTGACATGAAAATAGAATGGGAATGAAATTGCATGTCACCTCTTGAATTTATCCTCTTTGAGAACTTCATTTCGGAAAATGTTTTGGCATTTTGGTGATTCCAAGGGATACTAGTTCTGGGTTTGGGTCTGGGAATATGATTTGTTAGAATCTGGACAAGGCTCAATGTAACACCCCAAGCTTCTACTGTACGCTTCTCATTGAATAATGCAATAGCGTGTGTTGTATGCAACATCGAGTTCTAACACACCACAACCAATCAAACTAGCCATTATGAATAGTAATACCCACTTTTTTAAACTAATAAAATTTAATTTTCAAAATGGACTTCATTTACGGATTCAGAATATCGAAATTAGACTAGGGTGAATTTTTGGTATTTTTCTGAAAAACTTCATTTTTTGATGAATAGTGAAACCACTAAGTGGTAGTTAAAAAAACAGAAATGTTCATAAAACATAATTTTACCACTTTTGTGAGTGTAATTTTGAAAATCCAAGAGACACGGTTAATATCAAGGACTAAAATGTGGTTCATGAGATGAAAATAATTTTTGGTAAATAGTAACTTTTTACTTTTATTTACCACGGTTAAAAATAAATAGGGTAATTAAGGGTAAAAATGATATTAATATTACCCTAACACATGTATTAATTCTATTGGATAATCTTAATTTGACCAAAAAAACCTCAGGAAAAAATATTATCATTTAGGTCCACTTGGATTAGATTAAGACATTTATTATTATTTAATTCAAAGAAGAGTTAAAAGAGTTAAAATCAATGTTTATTTACTAAATCATTTTTAATATAGGGTTATACATAAGATAAATTCGATTATAAATATTCATTAGAAAGCTAAAACTATTTCTTACATAATGGTATTTTATTTATAATATTTACACATTAAATTTTTTAATTTATTTATGACTCAATGATGGTGCAGTAATTACCATAATAGTGAAAAATTAAAATAATTGATGTTATAAATACCCAAATAAATATAATTTGAGACTTTTTGTGAATTAAAATAATTTTATAGGTTAATATTACATGTTAAGAATGATTTAAGTAACTTTTTTTGACGTAATAATTTCTTTCTGATTTTCACAAAAAATCAATTTTCCCAATAGTGTCAAAATTGACATAAAAGAGTTTTTAAAACAAATAATATATTATTTATTGATATTAAATTCCTAAAAATATAAGGTTCGGCCAAGAGACTTATATCATGATATTTTTATCATTAATGGACCACTTGGGGGGTATCTTGGAGGTATATAGTAATTTTATTAACTATATAATATAAAAATACAAGGTGACATGGTAAGTGTCAAAATAATTAACTAAGAGTTAAAACTAACAGATAAGTTTAATATAATGACCCAAACCTGTCTAAATTCTATTGGTTGAGTGGTTCTTGGCCTATCTTCACCTTAACCTTTAAATAATCCACTTTGGAGCCATTATAAACTGAATATGAATTTATCATAAAATAATATTTCTAGCCTTTCCAAAGGTGCCCCTCACCCCTCTTATAAAAGGGCACTCCCCCTTCTCATTAATTCACAACTTCAAAGAATTTTGGTTCAGCCAAACCCTACCAAAATACTCTCTGAAATTCCCTCAATTCATCCTATAGGCCTTCTTTTAGTCAGAAAGACAACCTAAGGAGCCCTTTTGATCAAATCAAAAGGAAGAACCCGAAGAAGAGGTAATGATTTCACCACCCATTTTCAAGTTCCTTTCTTCATCCACTTCTTCATTCTTTGTTATTACCATTCTAAAATAATAACTCCAATATCTTATATATACTGTGATGTTATTATAAATATGGTACAACCATATTCAGTATTATATCCATCCTTTGAATAACATGTCACCATACGTGCGTGCGTACGGATTACCGTCTCCACGTCGTGGTGTAATTGTTATTCAATAAATTATTATTTGGATGGGTATAATAATGATGTGTAATTCATGTAAATAATAAATATAAAATGATAATGATTCTTTATATATGATACACCATCCAATTATATATTATTTTAATATCAAAAGAATGATATTGTCGCTCGTGCGTACGTACGGACTACCGTCTCCACGAACGCGATGAGATTCATTCTCCATCGTATCCATTCAAGTCTAATTCTCATTTGATGATTAATAATAGTATATAAGGACTTGATATAATTAACAAATAAATGTTAAAAGATCATATATGATATCATATTAATGTATATGATTCTCGTATAATTTAATAACAATTATTTCACCATTATAAAGGAGGTTAACCTATCATCAACCAAGGAAAAGTACAAGGTAAGGGTTTATTTCGCAATCTCTTCATTATCTGAGGTTGTTTATACGTAATAATATACTGGGATCTCTTTATCATCCACATCCATGTTTCTTAAAAATGTGCTTCAAAACATTTTTACTATTTACAAGAATATGGTTTAATGTCATTTATACCCATTTTTGACTTTTTATAAGAGGTTTATATAGGAATCTTTCCATCGTTTTCCAATCAAGGTGCTTTTTAACCTTTTCAACAGAATTAAGGGAAGAATGTTTTTTTAACTTATACGGAGGGTGCAGCTATTTTCCACCATTATAAAATAGTTGAAGCTTCCATTATAAGCTTATAGTAATATTTTCAAAGAAATGTTTTATTTTATAAATATATGACTCCTAAATGATTTCAAAATAGAAAGAGATATTTCTTTAAAAATATTTTTAATTTCATCTATGTCAACATTCATTGATGGATTTTATGTTTATTTGAAGTTGATTTATTATGATACAATACTTCCATATTGTATTTATGGATTTGTGATATGTTTGACTATGGATGTGTTATTTTTATACCATTCATGGTTTATGAAGAAAGTATTGACATTTCGTATGCTAGTTTTAATAAGAATGTTTATGTTATGTTTAAACCTGTTCATATGAGGAATGCATTGGACCTAATAAGTGACGGGTGGAGTCTGATATATCTACTTGATGCATCGGTAGGTCTCATGAGACAAACTAGTGTCTTGGCACAAGGACTTGGAAAAATCTTATTTGTAGTCTTGGCACGAGGCCTTGGCTACGTGGTTATGATAGTCTGGAATTATGCATTCTATCATTATGAAAGTGGTTATTGATATTGCATGTGATTATTCGATTAGTAGAATATCCATGTGAATAAGTAAATGGCATTATTTCATTTTATTTTTTCCATACTACATTGAAGTTCAAGTTTAAAAGGCTTCTGTTTTAGTTATACATTGCCTTAAATGTTTATTCTTATTTATAAAAGTTCTCGCTGTATTGTTATACTTATTGGGCATTTAAGATCACCCCTTTTCTATGTTTTATTTTTCCCAGGATGTGAAGAAGTAAATTATGAATGACCTGCAAGGATAGTATGAGGGGATAAGAGTGTGGACTATGGAGACTATTATGTTTTAGTTGTCATTTTTATGATGTAATGTAAAACTTTATTAATATATCTTGTGTTTCCAAGGCTACTAAACTAATCGGTCATTCGAGATTTGATATTTCTTGTGATCATGCCAATGTTATGTAATAATGCACCGAATCTGGGTAACTGGGGTTGGGGTGTTACAGTTGGTATCAGAGGAAGTTTAGTACAAACCTTAGAAGCTAGATTTAGATAAAATCTGATTAGAGCACATAGATTTAAGATGGGATTTGAGGATTAGTATAGAAGAACTTCCTAGAATTTTGGTATCATATAGATTTTGTGAGTTTGCCGAGAAATACATCCCTGTCTGGATACGAGCAGGTAGAGGCGGCTCTGGTACAGATGTACCTTGGGGTAAAACCCGAAAACACCACTTTGAGCTAGACTCGAACAGGAACTGGTTCACGACAATGGGCCTTGCTGCACTCTTGGTTATGACACTCCTGGGGGATATGCTTAGGATAAATCTAATTTTCTTTACAAATCATTATGAAGGGTTTATGAGTATATACTTCCTCAAAGAAAGAATTTTTATGATTATGGATTATATCCATAAATAGTTCAATTTATGTTAAGTGTTTTATAAGTATGGAATTATGTATTTTGATTCATAAACTGATCTAGTTTATGCCAATGTTTAGAAATGGAGCCTAGTTGAAGAAATGGAAACTGTATTAATGAAAGCACTCCATGTAGGGATTTCCCACCTGCTCAAGATAAATATAGTGGAGCTGGTGATGCAAGTGGTTCCGATCAGCTAATCACCATACTGGGACAACTCACTCAGGTTATGAATAATAACCTTACCTGTATGGAGCACCCTGATCCACAGCATGGAGGATCAATGTTAGATCGCTTTATGAGGAAAAACCCACCAACGTTCAATGGGAGTAAAAATACCTTATTAGCTGAGCAATGGATAAATTCCCTAGAGAAAATAATTCAGGCTTTGGGGAGTAGTGAAAAGGAAAAATTTATCATGGCAGTTTACTGCCTCACTGGAGATGCTGATCAATGGTGGTCATTGATTCAAAACAAGAATGAAGATGATGAAGTATCAAATATACAATGGGGGGAGTTCAAAAATCTGTTTTTAGAAAAATACTTTCCTCGTGACCATCGAGTAGATATGGAAAGACAATTTCTGAGTCTGAGACAAAAGGAGGACGAGAATGTCGCAAAGTATGAGGCTCACATTACATGGTTAGCAAGGTATGCTGGAGATTATATATGTAACCCAATAAGTAAGATTGATCTTTTCTTTGATGGGTTAAAACCATTTCTCCATCGAGCATTAGTCTCACAATCCTTCTCGTCGTATGAAGACATTGTCTCATGTGCTATCAAGACAGAGAACGAATTCTATAAGTCATATGACTTTAAAGTAAAGAAATAGAAGAAGATATATACTGATCAATCTGGGAATGGAAGTAAAAGGAAGTAGGGAAAAGTTGAATATCCATCCTGCAGTAAATATGGGAAGAAACACCACGGTACTTGCTTAAAAGGAATAAGAGTCTGTTACAAGTGTGTTGAAAAAGGACACCAAGCTCGTGATTGCAAGGGGAAGAAGGAAGCTACCGATGTCCAATTCTACAATTGCAGGGAGATGAGTCATTATACAAATGAATGTACTAAGCGTCTGGGGAACTTATCTCAGAAAATGCCAAGGGATCAAGGCCAAGATTATGCTATCACTACTGCTGAGGTAGAAGCTCCTAAAGACGTGGTGGCAGGTAATTTAATGGATTCCTCATGTTTAGGAAATGCATTATTTGATTTTGGATCATCGCATTGTTTCATATCTTCCCAGTTTGCTAAGAAAATTATATTTTTCCAATTTGATTTAACAAGGGAGTTGTCAGTTACAACTCTTAAGGGAATTATCATTGCAACAAATTTTGTGAATATGTCCCCATTAGAGATCATAAATGTTCTTTATCTGTTGATCTCATCATTATACCTATGATTGAGTTTGATATAATCCTCGGTATGGATTGGCTTTCGGACCATGATGTGAAGATTTATTGTAAGAAAAAAGAGGTTATGATTTTTGATGATGATGATAAGGAACACCTTATCTTTAGAGAAGAATGGTCACCACCTAATTCTTATCTAGATCCACCCCCAGTAGCTCAACTAAATTCAATTATTGGGGAGGAAGAAAATGAAATTACAGTGGGTGAGGAAAGGAATTTTCAAATAGAGGATGAACCTATTGTGAAAGAATATGTAGATGTGTTTTCGGAAGATTTACCTGGACATCCTCCAAAACGAGAAGTTGATTTTTCCATTGATTTAATTCCTGGATCAAGGCATATATCGAAGACCCTTATAGAATGGACACTGTAGAATTAGTTGAAATAAATAAACAACTAGAGTAATTGAGTAATAATGGATTTATTCTCCCTAGTGTTTCTCCATGGTGAGACCCTATTCTTTTTGTTAAAAAGAAAGATGGACCTATGAGGTTATTTATCGACTACAAGGAGATCAATGCTATAAAAATAAAGAACAAGTATCCCCAACCTCGAATTGATGATTTATTTGACCAACTGCATGGAGCTCAATACTTTTCAAAGATTGAACTTTGATCTGGATACCATCAGTTGTGTGTAAAGAAGGAAGACATTCCGAAGACAACATTTTGAACCAGGTACGGGCATTACGAGTTTACAGTAATGCCTTTTGGATTGACTAATGCACCATCTGTATTCATGGATCTGATGAATAAAGTTTTCAAATAATATCTCGATGAATTTTTGGTGGTATTTATTGATGATATCTTGGTATAATCCAAAAGATACGAAGATCATGAAAATCACTTGCTCATTATCCTGAATACTATGAGAAGACATGAATTATATGGGAAGTTTATCAAGTGTGAATTCTGGCTTCAGGAGATTTCTTTTCTTGCACATATTGTCTCTAAAGATGGAATCTCTGTTGATCCTTCTAAGACCAAGGCAATCCAAGAATGGCTAGAACCTACGAGTATAACTGAGGTACGCAGTTTTATTGGTTTGGCAGGTTATTATCGACATTTCGTCCAGAATTTTTCTCGATTGGCTAACCCATTAACGAAGCTTACACGTAAAGGGGTTAAATTTGTTTGGAGAAAAGAGTGTGAAGAATGTTTCAAAGAACTGAAGAGAAGATTAGTCAATTCTCCTATATTGACTCTACCATCGGGGAATGATGGGTTCGTTATTTATAGTGATGCATCGAAGAAAGGACTTGGTTGTGTTCTTATGCAGAATGATAGAGTTATTGCCTATGCACCACTATAGTTGAAAATTCATGAAAAAAACTATCCTACTCATGATCTCGAGTTAGAAGCTGTGATCTTTTCTTTTAAGATATGGAGGCACTACCTCTATGGTGAAAAATGTGAGATTTATACTGATCACAAGAGTTTGAAGTATATTTTCTCACAAAAAGAACTCAACATGAGGAAAAGGAGATGGCTTTAATTACTCAAGTATTATGATTGCACGATACACTACCACCCGGGGAAAGAATACAAGGTGGTAGATGCTTTGAGCAGAAAAGACCATGGTGTTTTGAAAAATATGATAATTGAAAGGGATCCAATTTTCATGGATCTAGTGAAGATGGACATGGGAATAACCAGGGAAGGTGAAACATCAATGATGTTTCAAATGGTTTCAAAACCATCTTTACTAGAAAGGATTAAGAGTTCTCAGACTGATGATAAAGAATTTCAAAAGATGATTAAAGTTGTGAATGATGGGAGATTGAGAGACTTTGTGTATAAAGAAAGAATTTTGAAATTCGGGAAGAGGATTTGTGTTCCCGATATACCTGATCTAAAAATTGAATTGCTGGATGATGCTCATAGTTCCAATTTCTCTATACACCCTAGGAGCACCAAAATGTATAGAGATTTGAAGGAACGTTTTTTGTGGGACAACATGATGAGGGAGAATGATGATTTTTGTGCCAAAATGTATGGTTTGTCAACAAGTGAAAGCTGGAAGGCAACAGCCTGGAGGAGTCATGCAACCTCTTCCCATACCGGAGTGGAAATGGGACAATATTACGATGGAATTTTTCATGGGGCTACCAAATACTCCTAGAAGGAACGATGCAATATGGGTCATTATTGATCAGCTTACAAAGTCAGCACATTTTCTTGCTATAAGGGAAGATTTACCACTTGAACGACTAGCAAGACTATATATTAATGAAGTTGTTAGACTTCATGGAGTACCCATATCAATTGTTTCTGATCGTGATCCCCATTTTACTACATGATTCTAGAAACGTCTTCAAAAAGCCTTAGATACTGAACTTCATTTGAGCACTTCCTACCAACCTCAAACAGATGGACAAACAGAATGAACTATTCAAACCTTAGAAGACATGTTGAGATCCTGCTCACTGGACTTTCAGGGTATGTGGGATCAATATTTACCACTGATAGAATTTTCATATAACAATAGTGTAACACCCCAGGTAAATAAAGAATTTGACATTTTTATATTTATCCTTTTTTTTGAATAAAATGTTAATATTAATTTAAAGGGAATGCTATGCTGGATGGCTTAACCAATACGCAACAACGAGTTCCTTTGAAATCCTACGTTGGACTCTAATAATAAAATAAAATTATTTTAAATTTTTGTTAACACGTAGCCGTTGTATTAGCAGGAATGAATATAAATAACTAAAATATGATTATATATGTTTGTTAAATGTTTTTACATTTATCCAATAAAGGATAAAGGCTTAAAATACGAAAAGAATTCAATTTTAGGCATATATAATCTCATTTTCACTAAAGGTCCACTTATCAACTTTTGATGGCAAACAATCATTAAATATAGTTTTGGTCACTCTCATACATTCTATTGGACCAAATAAAAATCTCCTTTGAATTGGGACATCAAAATTCACTTTGTGTAAATTTTTGGTATTTTCCCGATAAAGATCATTTTTTAATGAATAGTGAAAAATGTTGTATTTTAATTCAAAACCACTTTTTAATATAATTTATTTATATGATTATATTATCTTTTGAATTGGTTTCAAAGTGAAATTAGAATATATTTTTATCATTTAATCCAATAGTGGTCATTGGAATTAATTTCATCTTGAAATTGGACTTAAACTAGTGTCAATCTTTTGATAATTATTGTTTCATAAAAACACGCTATTTTCTCTGATAGTGGGAATTAATTATTAAATTAATTAATGTAACTTATATGTTTTGAATTTTGTAAAATAGAAATCATTTTTGAATTCGGAATATCAAATATAGCCTAGGGTAAATTTTGGGCAATTTTTTGAAAAACATCAATTTTTGATGAGTAGTGAAACCACTAAGTGGTAGTTAAAGAAACTGATTTTTTGTTTAAATGAAACGTTACCACTTCATTGATCTGAATTTCAAAAATCCGACATACATGGTTGACATTAAGAAGTAAAATGTGGTCCAATAGGATTAAAATAATATTTTGGTGAATAGTAACTTTTAATTTTATTAATCGTGATTAGAGGTAATTAGTGTAATTTAAGGTAAAAATAATGTTTTAATAATATGAAATGACCTATACACATGTCTTACCCTCATTGGATGTGTCATGGCCGACCAAGACAATCCATGGGTCAACTTGGGGACCCCATGGAGCCACTTTGGTAGGAAAATGACATTAATTCCTTTTTATTTAATGTAAAAATTAAAATGTCACAAACATCTGTTGTTTTACTAAAACAATTTTTATATGGGGTTATTCAAGTCATATTTTGACTATAAATATTAATTGTAAAGATAAAAATATTTCATACATCATAGTAATTTTTTTTAATTTTTAGACATTAACTAAATTAAATTATTTATGACACCATGATGATGCAGTGATTACCTCATTATTTAACGATTTAAATAAAACGGAAAGATTATGTAAAATCTAAAACCTAACCATGTCAAAAACCTATTTGATGAGTGGATTTCGAACCCTTATCACCTTATCCTAGAAAAAAATCAATTTGGGACCTTTAAAATCCGAAACACATTCTAAAATAATGTAACATTTCCTTACTTTCCAAGAATGCCCCTCCTCTCCTCTTATAAAAGGCCCCACCTCTACCTCCATACCCCCACCTCTCAAGCCTTTGGCTCAGCCAACCCCTGCTCATTTTGTCTCTACACATCCCTCTCTTACTCCTAGGAGCCTCAATTTGGGCAGAAGTCTTCCCACGGAAGCCTTTGAGCTCAAATCAAAAAGAGTTACCCGATTTAAAGGTAGTGTCTTCTCTTGTGTTCTTTTGTTTTATTTTGCTTCTCCAACCCCCTAAACTCTTTTTATTATTTTCTTTTGTAAAAACTCCAGTATCTTCAATATAATAGGATGTTGTTATAAGAATAATTCGAGCTACACTTACACACACCTACATCTAATGGTAAAAGAACATACTTTTTATGTGGATGGCAAATTTCTGCCTCACAAAACGATGATTGTCGAACACTCATATAACACCTTCAATGGTGGCCATTAAGATGTCACTATATTTATATATGATATATAATATGTTTATGTTTTACTTAAGCTTCTTTATTTTTCTGTTGTGGCATACCTTTATGGTTTCCATTGTGGGTAAACATGATAATTTCATTTTAGGAAGTGCGGACTACCGCCCCCTCAAAGTGATTTGATTCGTTAATGACATATGTAGAATGTATAAAGGATGGATTTAAAGTTATTATATATTTTTTATGTAACATATAAATGATTAATATAATTCTGGAATTAAAATATACATACCTCTCATTTGGTTTTAATTCCATTAATATGACATAGAAATGAAAGTAGCGTTCATGCGTACGTACAACTTACCGTCTCCATGAATGGTGCATTTCATTTCTTACCTCTAAATGATTATGTAATATTATAAATACTTGTATATTATGGCTATATATGATATATATGATATCAAAATCATGAATATCATTCTGGATATAATGAACCTTTGACCACACGAACAACATGTAATTGTAAGAAGTCCACTTTCGACTTAAGAACCAAATATCGACAAAACAAACATTATTAACTTAAATGATTACATAATTATTATAACATTTAAATAAGTGATATAAAAGGAATAATTAACTTGAAAAAGGTTTTTACGAAAGTGTAAATTAACTCAAGTTTATTATTTAGGACGTTAAAGAATGATCGAGTCATGTCGAACCTGAGGTAAGGGATCCAACCTCTCTCTTTCTTTTTAAGTACTCTCTTTTATGTCATCTCTTTTAAGCCCATATTTCTTATGTTTGGGGATGTTATTTTATATTCCTCATAATTTAATTTCTATTTCCATATTATGGGAGACCATATTTGATCTCATAAATCCATTTTTTGAAGTTTTAAGTGGCGTCGTTAGGCTGCCAAGTTTTCGTAAGGGATTTTTCATCTCACTTTTATTCCCGTGACATTTATGCTATGTTTGCCACTATTTCCTTTTAGTGGTGTATGTACTTCCCATTATTATACACTTTGTGTAGTATAATTTCATTTATGGGTATTTACATCTTCATTGTATGACCCTTCTTCCATGGGGTGTAGTTTTTGAAAGTTACCCAACTCGGTAAGGGGACCTTTCACCCTCCTTTTTTTAAAAGACTTCTTTTGTTATGTCTTTTAATTCACATAATATTATGTTGGGATATGTTCTTATATATCCTTATTTATGTATATTTTATGTCCAAGTGATGATATCCCCTTTATCTCTCTCATCAACCCTTTTTGTAAAATTTTATGTGACGCCGTTAGGCTGTCGAATTTTACCAAGGGAACTTCTTAAACCAATTTCGATTTATTTGGGATCAACATGTAGTTATTGAATATGTAATCCATTGAATATTTTTGAATGAACTTTGATTTTTTAAACATAATATCCACTTATATTGGGTGTATTTATATTTGTCGCACATAATTATGAGACTGATCTATCCTTAATTTAAGGATACCTTCTTTATAATGGATTTCATATCATTTTACATTTCTTTTGAGACTTCATTGTTGTTATGCACCAATTAACTCTTATATGGTGTGTATACTGTCCTTTGACATATTATATCATGAATCCCTTTATTATCATGATATTATAAAGTTCAGATTAAATGGAATTCTAAAATTATTTGTATTCAGGAGTCTCTCATATTTTTAAGAAATCTTTAAGAAAAATATCATTTTAAATGTTTTAAAGATTAATTATTCTAAATCTCTATCTTTAATTTCCATGTTTTCAAAATGGTTTTATGTATTTATTTATATGGACATTAATTTTTTAAAATTATAATTCCATTAGAAGCTTCAAATTGGTATGGGACAATTTGATTCAAAAATCACTTTTAAATGGTTTTTGAAAATGGATTGATTAATTTAATATCTTGGAAATACTTATTGTTATTGAAAATGAAATGTTGTTATTGAAATGATTATATTTTCAATATTTTATATGTAATGATGGTACTTGGACATTTTACGGGTGGTTACGTGATAAACCATATGATGGGTGGTGTCGTGAATTCCAGGACGGGTGGTTACGTTATAACATCCAATGCATTGGGTATGGAAGTCGGCTGTATGGATATTCCATTAAGTGATATGTGTGGAAGTCGACCATTTGGTTATTCCATTTAAGTATTTTTATGTCCCAAGTTACCTTTATATGTTATGTAATCTTTATATGGGTTTTATGGCAATCTTTTGGTTACAAAAGGGTAAGTAATGATCTTTTATTAAGTGAAGAGATTTTACTAGTTCCTAAAGGTGAAAGGTATTACTTTGATAAAGTATACATGGTTTACTTGTTGCTTTGAAAAACTAACAGTTTTCATTTTTTGTGTATCCCTTGCTAATCTTTTTATGCACACCACAAGTTTTTTTTGAAATGTTTTTCACAGGACTTAATGTGGAATAAGGTCAAGAAAGGGATTAAGGGAAAGTCATGCTATCTAATACATAGAACTAGACATGTTTCTTTTTAAGAGTTTTTATTTTATGGAAATTTAGTAGAAGTGACTACTTTGTAATATTTTGAGATGTAATAGTTATGTCCTAATTCTCTAAAACACTAAACCTGAAAAGATCCTCAATGTGAATTACTCATTTAATTCAATATTAAGTAAGGTTTATGGTTGTGGCCTTATAAATAGCTTCCATTCGAGTATTCATATGGCACCATATGAAGCGTTATACGGAAAGAGATGTCGCACACCAACCTGTTTGGATGATGTTGGTGAAAGAAAACTTGTAGGCCCAGAACTGGTGGAGAAAACGATGGAAAAGGTGAAGGTAATCCAAAACCATATCAAAGTAGCTCAAAGTAGGCAGAAGAGCTATGCTGATAATTGAAGGAAGGATTTGGAATTTCAAGTCAGTGATCATATTTTCCTGAAGGTATCTACATTTAAGGGAGTCATACGTTTTGGTAAGAAAGGTAATTTGAGTCCAAGGTACATTAGACCTTTCGAAATTCTAGAACGAATTGGGGTTGTAGCTTACTGATTGGCAATACCGCCAAGTCTCTCCAAAGATAACGATGTGTTCCACGTATCTCTGTTGAGGAAATACATGCCTGACCCAACACATGTACTCACCTATGAGAAATTAGAACTGGAACTTGATCTGTCTTTTTGCGAAGAGCCCGTCAAGATTCTTGATATGAGAGAACAAGTACTGAGAAACTGAACGACTTGTCTGGTAAAAGTCTTGTGGAGAAACCACAAGATGGAAGAGGCAACATGGGAACCCGATGAACTTATGATGAAGAACCACTCGAGTCTTTTCATGTGGTAGTATTCTATAAATTTTGAGGACAAAATTATTTGAAGGAGGGGAGAATGTAACACCACAAGATTCTACGGTACGCTTCTCATTGAATAATGCAACAGCGTGTGTTGTACACAATATCGAGTTCTAACACACCACAACCAATAAAACTATCCGTTATGAATAGTAATACCAACTTTTTAAAATGTATAAATTTTATTTTTCAAAATGGACTTCATTTTTGGATTCAGAATATCGAAATTAGCCAAGGGTGAATTTTTGGTATTTTTCTGAAAAACATCATTTTTTTATTAATAGTGAAACCACTAAGTGGTAGTTAAAAAAACTGAATCGTTCATAAAACTTAATTTTACCACTTCTGTGAGTGGAATTTTGAGAATCTGAGAGACATGGTTAATATAAAGGACTAAAATTTGGTTCATGAGATGAAAATAATTTTTCGTGAATAGTATCTTTTTACTTTTATTTACCACGGTTAAAATTAAATAGTGTAATTAAGGGTAAAAATGATATTAATACTACCCTAACACATGTCCTAATTCTATTGGATAATAATAATTCGACCAAAATCAACCTGAGAAACAAAATATTATCATTTAGGTTTACTAGGATTAGATTAGGACATTTATTTTTATTTAATTCAAAGAAGAGTTAAAAGAGTTAAAATCAAAGTTTATTTACTACAAATTTTTTAATATAGGGTTATACATAAGAAAAATTCGATTTAAAATATTCATTAGAAAGATAAAACGAATTCCTACATAATGGTATTTTATTTATAATTTTTAGACATTAAATATGTTAATTTATATATGACCCAATGATGATGCAGTAATTACCATAATAGCAAAAAATTAAAATAATTGATATTATAAATACCTAAATAAATATAATTTGAGCCTTTTTATGAATTAAACTAATTTTATAGGTTAATATGACATGTTATGAATTATTTAATTAACATTTTTCAAAGTAATCATTCTGTTATGATTTTCACAAAAATCGATTTTCAAAATAGTGACAAAATTGACATAAAAGAGTTTTTAAAACAAATATTATATATTAATTGATATTCAATTCATAAAAATATAAGGTTCATCCTATAGACTTATATCATGATAGTTGTATCATCAATGGACCACTTGGGGGTCTCTTGGAGGTATATAGTATGTTTATTAACTATATAATATAAAAATACAAAGTGACATGGTAAGTGTCAAACTAATTAACTAAGAGTTAAAACTAAAATATAAGGTTAATATAATCACCATAACCTGTATAAATTCTATTGGATGAGTGGTTTTCGAAATATCCCCAGCTTAAACTTTAAATAATACTCTTTTTAGCCATTAGAAACTGAATATGAATTTATTATAAAATAATATTTCTAGCTTTTCCAAAGGTGCCCCTCACCCCTCTTATAAAAGGGCACTCCACCTTCTCAATAATTCACACCTTGAAAGCCTTTTGGTTCGGCCAACCCCTACCCAACTACTCTCTCAACATACCTCACTTAATCCTATAGGCCTTTCTTTAGTCATAAATCCATCCTAATTATCCCTTTTGATAAAATCAAAAGGAAGAACCCGAAGAAGAGGTAATGATTTCACCACCCTTTTTCAAGTTCCTTTATTCTTCCACTTCTTCATTCTTTGTTACAACCATTCTAAAATAATAACTCCATTATCTTATATGTACTGTGATGTTATTATAAATATGGTACAACCATATTCAGTATTCTATCCATCCTTTGAATAGCATGTCACCATACGTGCGTATGTACGGCTTACCGTCTCCACGTCGTGGTGTAATTGTTATTCAATAAATTATTATTTGGATGGCTATAATAAGGATATGTAATTCATGTAAATAATAAATATAACATGATAATGATTCTGTATATATGATATACCATCCAATTATACATTATTTTACTATCAAAATAATGATATTGTCCCTCGTGCGTACGTACGGACTACCGTCTCCACGAACGCGATGAGATTCATTCTCCATTGTATCCATTCAAGTCTAATTCTCATTTGAAGATTAATAATAGTATCTAAGGACATGATATCATTCTGGATATGATTAATATACAACCTATCCATGACAAACATGTCTTACGTAACAAAACATATAAAAGAAAACAAGTAAGTTAACACCCGAAACAACGATAATACTAAGATATTATTAACTAATCAATGTTAAAAGATCATATATGATATGATATTAATGTATATGATTCTTGTATAATTTAATAACAATTATTTAACCATTATAAAGGAGGTTAATCTACCATAAACCATTGAAAATTACAAGGTAAGGGTTTATTTCGCAATCTCCTCATTATCCGAAGTTGTTTATACGTAATAATCTAATGAGATCTCTTTATCATCCACATCCATGTTTCTTAATAATGTGTTTCAAAACATTTTTACTATTTACAATAATATGGTTTGAAGTCATTTATACCCTTGTTTTACTTTTCATAAGAGTTTTATAAAGGAATATTTCCGTCGTTTTCCAAACTAGGTGTTTTTTATCCTTTTCGACAGAATTAAGGTAATAATGTTTTTAACTTATACGGAGGGTGCGACTATTATCCGCCATTATAAAATAGTTGAAGCTTCCCATAAAAGCTTATAAGAATATTTTCAAAAAAATATTTTATTTTATAAATATATGACTCTTAAATTATTTCAAAATAGAAAGAGATATTTCATTAAAAAGAGTTTTTATTTTATCTATGTCAACATCCTTTGATGGATTTTATGTTTATTTGGAGTTGATTGGTTTTGTGATATGTTTGACTATGGATGTGTTATTTTTATACCATTCATGGTTTATGAAGAAATTATTGACATTTCATATGCTAGTTTTAATATGAATGTTTATGTTATGTTTAAACCTGTTCATATGAGGAATGAATTGGACTTAATAAGTGACGGGTGGAGACCGCTATAGCTCCTCGATGCATCGGTTGGTCTCATGAGAAAAACTTGTGTCTTGGAACAAGGCCTTGGAAAAATCTTATTTGTAGTCTTGGCATGAGGCCTTGGATATGTGGTTATGATAGTTTGGCATTATGAATTCCATCATTATGAAAGTAGTTATTGATATTGCATGTGATTATTTGATTAGTAGAATATCCATTTGATTAAGTAAATGGCATTATTTCATTGTATTTTTTCCATACTATTTTGAAGATCAAGTTTAAAAGGCTTTTGTTTTAGTTATACATTTCCTTAAATGTTAATTCTTATTTATGAAAGTTTCTGCTATATTGTTATCCTTACTGGGCATTTGAGCTCACCCCTTTTCCATGTTTTATTTTTCCAAGGATGTGAAGAAGTAAATTATGAATGACACGAAGGGATAGTATGAGGGGATAAGAGTGTGGAATATGGAGACTATGTTGTTGTAGTTTTTATTTTTATGATGTAATGTAAAACTTTATGAATATATCTAGTGTTTCCAAGGATACTAAACTAATCGGTCTTTCGAGATTTGATCTTTCTTGTGATCATGCCAATGTTATGTAATAATGCACCGACTCTGGGTAACTGGGGTCGGGAGTTACACTCAATGTGTAGACAATTTAAGGAGAAGATGTGTTTAGGAGAAATTATTTTATGAAGTGATGTGGGAAATGTTGGATGTGATGAAACAAAGTTTCCCTAATCTGTTTTTGTGAGGGAAATGAGAATTTCAAGTATACATTATTTACGTTAGGTATGATTATATCAACTTGAACAGGTATATATAACTTTCCCTATTGGATCTAACTAACTATATTATTATGTTATATAGTTATAGAGAAAACATTGACATTTTTGTTTTTATTATATCATATTTGATTTAAAATAGTACTAAGAATATTTACCTTTGATAATATATTCCTTGAATTGTGATCATATGATTATTATAAATATACTATTTTAACAAATTCTATTAATTGAGACAAGGAAACTGATGGACTCAACTAGTTAGATCGTTCCCTCTGAATCCAATTTATTAGATCATTATAGGGATATATCATCACTGGTATTCTACCTTTTCCAATACCAATTTGTTATCCATTAACATAATCATCACTGAAACCATTTATGGGAGAAGTTTAAGCTCATCGAGATCACAACCCCAACAATATTTCCCAAACCACCCCATCGGCGGCTCATAGTTTCATGTCGTACCCTTAGGGAATTTTCATGTTTATAAAAGATAGATGTTTGAAGACCATAGAAATATGTGTATATAAATTATTATTTTTTGAATAATTAATATTTTCATCCTATTATTGTTACTTGATATAAGTTTTTATTTTGATACAATAAAAGACATATTTTATTTTATGGTAATATTTAAATTTAATAAATTAATTTATTTTTATTAATATATGGTTTTTTGAAATAAATAATATCTTAATAAATTATTATTATAATATAATTTTTATTACATATAAATGATATTATTATTTTTCAAAGTCAAATGTAACATTTATAAGTGTTGAAAAACTATAATTTTTTACCTCCCATTTTCAATAAAAGTATATTATTATTTTAAAAGTTAATTTAAAAATAATTAACAACATATATTTATTAAATAAAAATTATTTTTGGACTTAGAACATAAATATTATCTAAATTTTAATTTTATATAATTCTCTAAGATAATCAAATTTTTCGGTAAAAATTGAAAACCTTTTAAATATATGGGGTATATTAAGACATCAAAATGACCTAAAGGTTATTAAATAAATACTATCATGGGTATCTAAGTCCTTTTAAATTATTTCTTTTAAAAATAATGTGATTTTATGTTTTCTTTAATAATATTATAAAGCCATTAAGAATCCTACAATATAAATAAAATATGTTATTGTTTTAAAATAATTTTTAAAGAGTATGAATCAACTCCAAATATGATAAGGTATTATTATTTTTTTAATTTAGAACCATTACCATATAAAATAAATTAAAAACCTCCCATTATACTACAAAATTGGGAAAATATTTTGGACAGTTTTTGGTTTTGGTTAAATTATTGTATATAGTCAAAAACATATGTTTGGAAAATATTAATGAAATTATGAATCTTTTCATATATTAACCCAATAGAGATCCCATTTATCTTCACTAAAAATCTATGGATCAATTCTTTAGTCATCCCTCCCCTCTATAGATTCCTTCCAAATAAAATCCAAGGTCTCATGAAGACCCTTTAAATAATTTGTTGTCTCACACTCATGTATGGAATCCTCTCATTCCCCTCTTTATTAAGGTTTCTTTATTTTCTTATGGCTTCAATTTCAAATTCCTAATGATTGTATATTTCCATTCATGTATATATTAATACCCATATGATGTCCAAATTTTTGGATAACCATTTCATCCTCATCATCAAATTTTATATATTTTAATTGATGTCTTTATACTGCCAAAATTTCACCATGATGTTGCATGTTATGAAAATTATGTGCTGAATACCATACACATTTTCAATAAAGGGTTTTAATCGTAACAAAATTATAAATATCTTAATTGTAATATAAATTTATGTATTCCACAATCCTTGATCATGGAATAAAATATGATGATGAATGAATCCATTTCATATTATCTATATGGAATATATACGCATGAGAATGAAATTCAAGTGGCAGGTGCACTGGGAATTATATATCACTCCAATGAATTGGGTATTATTTTGTCTCATGTGATGTCATGTGGTCAATGGTAGTGAACATAGCCCCATTATGGTACATTTTCCATCATGATTTCTTGGATTTCATCCCTGACATAGGTTAAAGATTTCGTATTTTAATATGTTTCCACATTTCCCATGATATCGTGATATATCATGTATTATTGTTCATTGTTATGATTCTAACCCCTTTTCTGCTCCATTGAACAACAAATTATCTAACCAAATTTTTTATCTTCACTTTATGCCTTTTTTATTTCCCTTACTAGGATTTATAGATCACTCATTTCTTATGTATGTCCCTAGGTAATCCATTCCAGTTTTATATAGGAGCATGTTAAGGATTTTTTCAAAAAATATGTTTTGTTTTCCTTTTTTAATTGTTATATAATTTACCTAATTCCCAATTTCAACAGAATTATTTATCATCCATGTTGTATTATATGTACTAGTATGTAACAAATCAATAATTAATTTGTAATAAATATTATAATTGTTATATTGGAAATATCAAAAACCGTACATTCAAGTTGAATATTCATTTTTATTTTCCGTTATTCAAATTATTATGCATTAATTTAAGAATATTTTTATAGAATAACAATTAGACATCGAGTAATTAAAAATTAAAAAAATATACTAACAATATAGTACAAAAATCATTTCATGGTGACTTAATGAATGCCAGAAACAAAATGCAGAAATGATAACAAATAAACAAAATCAGGTATGAAATATTTATTGGAGTGGAGTTCTATTGATTTTTGTGAATTAAGCATCCAAGAAACAATATTTTAAAGATAACATTTTTAAAAACAAATCCCCTACTTTATAATATACCTTATTAATTAATATTAATGAAATATCTAATTTATTGTATTGAAATATTATCTCATGTTATTAAAGAAAACAAATTTCAATAACATGTCATAACACTAATATTTTGATTTTAGTCAAGTGTCATTAAAAAATAAATATATAACATATAAAAGTTACCTATATAATTATGATGATTACAAAAAGGTTTACAGAAATTTTAATATAGAGTATAAAAACATAAACAGGTCTATAGATATAAAACATAATGGATCAGTATCATGTCGAGACCCATTCCTCTCAACATGATAGAATCCCCACCAATTAATGTTTATAAGAATAACTTGGATGATCCATGACCTATATTTATTATACGAGAAAATAATATATGGGGCTATCCATTCTATAAAAGAGCCTCTTCCTCTATTATTATGGTAATACTATAATGATATAATTAAGATAATGTTTATAAGAGTGATATTCTATGGCATGAAAATGTATTCTCATAACAGATATGAAAAATAAATTCAATTTAAACATAAATTTAATAAAAAATACCGATTGGTAGAGATAGAGGGTAAGGAAGAGAGAGTGAAATGAATGGTCCATGTATAGTAAGATAGAAGATCAATTGGTAAACTGTGGTGTCTTCTCTTCGTGTTAATTTCCTTCAAATTTTAGAGCATGTATGCAGACATGAAGTTGTTCTAAAATCATGAAGTGTGTGATTGATAAAAATTGAGTGGAAAATTTTGTTTAAAATAGATAAAATTTTTGTGTTCTTCCACTAACTTCATTCAATTATCTACCATTGGTGTTCTTTTAATGGAAATACTTCTATTAAGAGATCTATTGAATAAATGTTATTATTAATCATTATACTCCTTATAAAAATAGAGATAATTAAATTATTTTGACATTTAATTTAATTATTTTATAATGGTGGTAGTAATAAAAAATGATAAAAACATAATTTAATTTAGATATGGTTGCTTAATGTGTTTGATGTCATATTTACCATGGTCATTCCAATAATATTTTATAAAATAGCTCAATAGGTTCTGTAGTTGATTCATAGAATGTGTGTGCACCACATCAAAACATGTTTCAATTGAATTATATTAAATACACTATTCAATTAACAAAATCACAAAAATTCGATATGGTTACATGATATTATCATGTAGTCGATCGAGAAATAATGTATTATCTTTGATATATACTGATTTAATTGATACAATGAATATAATAGGATGTCTCTTAACTTTACACTATGTTATCTTTATTACTCATGTGTTCATTTAGGAAATATGTGTAAAAATTCACAAAAATTTATATAATAGACCTGGGTTGATAAATATATTATATTTTCTTGAGTATTTTTATATTTTTACTTTTATAACTCACACTCAAATGTCTGCCTTCATGGTTCCTATAACACATAAGATTATATCCGTAGAGAACCTGATTATAAATTCTCCTAATAAAAAATTGAATTAATTTATAATAGAATAAACATGATTTGATATCTTTTAAAAATGTAATTTTTAGAATATTTCCACAAATACTAAGGCATCTCAATGGTTGATTTGTTCTATTGAAGAAATTATTATTTCATAAACAATTTTTTTCACCATATTTTCATTGTGGCATAAAATTACACTACAATGATATTGTTTTGAAACATTAGTTTATAGATATTCAATTATCATTAAAATTCACATGATAAACTTGTTGATGTTATGTTATTTGGTCAATCTGGATCATTTTATGGAACTATTAACCACTTTTAGTAGTTTTACTTTTGAAGTCAATTGTTCTTTCTATGTATGCATGGTTTTGTGATATAAAATTACTATATTTGTCCCTATAATAGTTTTTTATAATTGTATACATATCAAACTTAATGATAACTATAAATAAATTATTCACTTCCCCCTATGATGTTAGAATGAAATTTATTTTCATTTCACTATTCATGTAACCATATTATAAAATTAGAGAGTCATTTATGTCTTAGAAGTGTCCCAAACACAACATGAAAACTATCACTTAAATCATTGTTGAAACTTATGAAAGCCCAATTTTTTATTCTCTTTTCTATATAAATTTCATGTACCAAAGGGAGTGAGTAAAACAATTGGAACTTTAATCTATCAAGTCGAATATTTTAATTTCAAAAGTATATTATAATAAATAAATAATACTGAATAACCCCCTTCTTGGTGTTAATCCATTATCACATGTGAAATTAAAGGGGTATAAAAGAAAGCATGGTTCCATTTAAATGATCCTATTTTCTCTTATATAAACATGTATAATCTCAATTATATCTACAATATATACCTTCTAACATTTTATGTAATGAACAATCATAGGTTTATGTCTGTGACGTTTCATTGTATTCTTTATCATTGACTATTGATATTATTAATGAAACCACTTTTGGCTATAATAAAATTTGAAATTATATTCCAATGAAATATGTTCATAAAAGGAATTTGAATGTAAATGGAATGTCAATCAATTTAATTATGATGTGATTTTCTGAAAAAGTGTCTATTATGGTGATGATGATCAAAACATCCAATTAAATATTGAATATTCATGTTTTTTTAATGTAAAGTTAGTCTGAAGGAATTAAATTTAAAAATTCTAGGATAATTTATTTGTGATATTAAAATGTTATATAATGAGACAATTGATGTATAATTAGCATGATTAGATTATATTATTATTAATATCCTAGGTTTTTTAGACACATTAGATATTTATATAAATAGTGACCCTCACATAAAATACATTTACATTTAGTAATTTTTTTCATAATACTTAATACACTAAAATAATAGAATCCTAAATAAAGTATTAGTTTAGTTCCTTTAGAAACATGAACACATAACACAGGTACATAAGTGAGACAAAATACCCCCCCAAAAGGTACTATATAATGATCACGTGTATTTGACATATCATACATAATATATACATTCATAACCTTTTGAAATAAAACATACAAATTTGTGAACATGTGTTCTCTGTAATGGTAAACATGATAGATATTTATCCATATAAATTACCATAATTTAATGATAATTTGATCATAAAATTAAAAGAGAATACCCATCATATCAAAGATTTTATACATAAATCATAGTGTAATGACTAGTAGTTCATAAGACATAAATCATAAGGAATCAAGGGAATAATCCTTGAAAGAATTACATTAGATTATGACATGGAATTTCTATAGACACAAAAACATGTGGTATCATTAACTATATATAAAGGTGCATTGCCAAAACAAATCAGAGAATTTCATCAGTACTACACCAACTAGGCAGGATACGACATCATCCTCAGTCACAGTTTATTCCATATAAGGGATCAGGTGTTCACATCTTCCCATAGTAGATTGGGTTTCCCCATATTTCTATAGTTTATTGTGTTTCCCCATATTCAATAGTATATTGATATCATCAACAAGATTCCCATCATTGTATTGTGAGTTATAAATATGTAAAAAATTCATTTGAGGGATATATAGGTCCACCCATCTCATAAATGAATCATGATTACATGTTCCACGAAATAATTAAATATAATATCATAACCGTTGATATTAAATGGGTGTAATATATATGTAATCATATCATAACCATTTCAAAAAATGATGTTTCATAATCTTTTAAACTAATCATAACCCAAGAAAAGAACCTGGTTTCATTATTATATAACATGTGAAAAAGAAACACATTTCATAAAATTATTGCCATCAATTAGTAAACCATTCAAATAAATAATTTTAATGGAACCATTGTATAATTTTACTATAAAGGAAGGGAACGAAAAATGTATTTTATACCTGATTGATAATAATTTGGGTATATATTTTAATAACAATTCATGAAGAAAATATCTTTTATTCTTTTAAAAATACTTTTAAAAATAGAAAACATTTATAAAACATTATTCTTTGATTTTTTATACATATAAAGGAATCCTTGAAAAAAATGTTGACACATTTTACCTTGAAAATGATCTAAATAAATAATTTTTAAAACCACGTTTTACATTTTATTTTGTAACATGGTTTTTGATGTAAATTTTTTTTGACTCAAGAGAAAAAATAGGGATATATTTTATTAAAAAACATATCTTAATTATATTAAGTAGGAAAGAGTGTGAAAATGGTACTAATTCATGGATAAATCATGACTATCTAGATGAGATGTAAATTCATGAATGTTATTTAATCATAGATCATAATATTTCATCAATAAATTCATAATCATTATTTATGTTGATGAATGAAGAGATTGATGAAAAAAACTCTTAACACTTCGTAACATTGAACCATTCACCCCATGATAGAAAATGGCCTTACCAGAAGCATAAAATATCCTCAAAATAATAATATTAATGAAAAAACAATTCAAAGATTAGAGTATTAATCTTATATAAGATCATAGGTGCATATCTATCCATGTGACCCAAAGAGGGAAAATTGAAGCAAAACTGCTTTATAAATTTGGTATCTTTTGAAACATAAACCTAATGAAAGATAGATCATCAAATGGAAATGTAACTACCCATAAATATTTGTATAATAATCATAGAATATATTAATGGAAATTATGTACACCACACAAAATAATTTCATTTTTAATAAGGTAAATATATCAAAAAATAAAATAAAGACTATTAATATCATAACCTTATGTCTTGACTCTCTTACTACCTTTTTAAATTTCATCTTCTTCCGGTAGCTCCTTTTGGTTTTCAGTAATGGGATTCCTTGGATTTAATTAATCCAAAATGGAGGTGTCTAGGATTATGGTAGTCATTTTTAATGATATTTTTTATGATTTTTCCATTTCCAATGGGATTGAGAGGAGGGAATAAGTGGGAGGGGTGAGTATTTTATAGTCGAGGAGGAGTGGCATTCTGATAAATTTTTTAAAATGGAATTCATGCCACATTATTCCCATGTAATTTGGATCCAATAATTTTTATAAGTAGATACAAAATAGTATAGGGTCAAAATATTAATAGAAATTTGATTATGGACAAGTGTCTTGGTCATTTAGGGAATTAGGTTTATTGTTCAGTTCATTGTAAATCTAAATTTTCTCTTAATTGATATAGATAATTTAATTTTATTTCAGTAATATTTATTTTGTCATTTTTTTTTAAAATTAATAAGTTATAAAATATGATTGTTTAAAATATTAAATACTTTTATCCAAATTTTAATCAGAGATAAATAAGAAATTATTTTAAGTTTAATTCTGCATATGGGTTTCTACTGAGGGATTCCTAAGAAAAAACGTTTAAAAGGATGAGAGGATTTTATATATCAACATAAATGTGAAATTGATTACAATAACCTATATTAGATTATTATTTTTACAATTAATATAAATAAAATTTAAAAAAAAAATTAAAATATAATTTAACCATATAATAATATTAGAAATAAATGTATTTTTGAATTAAAATTTAGTATTTTTCACTATTCATCCAAAAATGTTGTTATCAAGAAAAAAACCAAAAATTAAACATAATATAATTTTTAGATTTTCAATTTAAAAATCATGCTTATTTTATAAAATTATATTTTTAATATTGTATAGAATTAAATTTTTTATTGTTCACAAAAGCAAATTTTAAGAAGATAGATTTTTAGAAGACATTATGAAATTACTAAATATTTTATGTATTATTATCAACATGATTTATTTATATTGAGAAATAATAGAAAAATATTTTAAAAATATTTATTAATATTCATATTATTAATATTGATGGTTATGTCATAAATATCTTATTTAAATAATTAAAATAATGAAACATTCATTTATTGAAACTTATTATTTTGTGTAACACAAGCCATGTTGGTGTCACATATTGTGAAAGAATATCATGGTGTAACATATATTGATAAATATACTACGTTTATCATGTGAATCATGAAGTCCATGAAAAATTAATTTAATAAAAAGATGTTTCATAAAATCCCAGGGTGTAACATTTGCCCCCGTAAAATATATTTCACCCTCGAATAACATCATTATGATACAAAATACTGTGGAATATTTAGACACATCATATCCTCAAGTTCCCACGTATCTTCCTATAATAATTAAT
Source organism: Viscum album (assembly GCA_963277665.1). Classification (NCBI taxonomy): domain Eukaryota; kingdom Viridiplantae; phylum Streptophyta; class Magnoliopsida; order Santalales; family Viscaceae; genus Viscum; species Viscum album. The sequence goes on from OY728161.1 coordinate 1,607,502,535, forward strand.
TTTTATAAAAAAAACTGACTATGTTATTGGTCTTATTTCATAGAACATTATATGTATGAACGAGAATTTCAACTAGTTGTTCATAATAATAATGATCATCCCCCAGTGGTATGACTTCTGAGTTTAGTACATGTGATGGGACTTGTATATACTTACTCAGAAGAGATAAATAGATCTCATATAGGTCTAAGGAGGTATTTAGATGTTTTTTCAGGCAATATTATATCATTATAATATGATCAAGAATCTCACAAGGATAGATATACGAAGGGATTAGTTACCCATTCCTTGTAAACCATATTAAATTATTTGAAGGATAAATTTTCACAAACAGTTTCTCCCCAATATTAACTTATATATCATGTGTTTAGTTGTTAGAACAATGTTTCTACAAATATTGAGCATCAATGATATGTTTCTGAATTATTATAAAAATTACTTCCATTTATTATGTTATATCATGTTCTAATAGTATTATTTCAGAAACATCATCCAAGAATATTGGATCTCTACATTTAATTCCATATACTGCTTCATAGAGAGAAAATGCAATGATTGAATAAAAACAGATTTATTTGAAAACTCATCTAGAGGAAGGTATTTATCCTTACCCCCTTTCAAATCCCATGAACAATATGTCAATATATCCTCTTTGGCTTGAATTTTTCCTTCTGGGTGACTATCCATTGGAGGATGGTATAAATTAAAGAAACACAATTCCATATCAAGTTCAGGCTGAACAATTCTCTAAAACAATGAGGTATTCCTCTGATCCTGAATAGATATAATAGAAAGTTGTGGTCCATACAATGTTATGACTTCTTTAATTTATATTCTAGAAAACTGATCTGTAGAGAAGTATTCTCTCATTGAAATTATGTTCAATGACATAGTAAAAGTATATTTTTTTTATAATAATAATCTAAATCACTTCATAAATAAAAATATTTTTATCAAGTATAAAAAAATTATATTTTGAAAACAAAAAGAATGTGAAAGTAATAAATATAAATTTAAAATAAACAAAAAATTATCACAAATGACTATGGTTATTATTTAGTTTTATTATTTTCTATATATTAGACATACTGACCCAGTTTTAGGTCTTGTTTTAGATGAATATTTTTTATTTTCACTGTCTTTAGGTTGTTTTTTCTCTATAGATGGATTGGATCAACCATGTGAGTCCCAAAAATGAGCATCCAACCTTATTTTGAAAGAGAATGGCTTGTGAATTGTTAAAAGAAACATTGTTACAACCATGAGAAATGACTTTTCCAAAAGAATATTAAGAGTTTCACAGTTGGTAGATGAATTCATAAATCATGTGACCATAGCATGAAATGGTACATTCTCTAAATTAGGTTGTGAAATATTGGTGCACGGCTAGGAAAACCATGAAACTAGACCATGAATCCTTCCCAATAGTAAAAAAAATAAAAAATAAATAAATATAAATTAAATAATATTTAATGAAAATATAATGATTTTTGGGAGATTACTTGTTGCTTGTTTGGTAATTTCCTTGATTGGTCACATTTTGAAATGTCTCCTTGGGTGATCATTTTACTCCGTTTTATTGAATTTTATATAAGGTCAGCCATATATAACTCCATTGTTATCCAATGGTTGGAAGTAAATTGATTTTTCCATTGAGTGATTCAGGTTTTGGTGGTTATTTGTTTCCATGAAATATATATACATATTAATATATATAACTGTTTGGTTCTATGTTTGATTTTGTTTGAAACACCTCCTCTTTGTACATGAAATGAGATCATTTATTAGGCAGATTATTTTCACGGAAATGATGTTGTACTTGTTTAGATTATGTACTGTCTAGTGGCATTAGAATTAACCTTTTTCAACATTATGATTACACCCCTTGGCTAGGCATGGTATGGTAAGACCATGAATGTGGGTCAGTTGATCTCATCAGGAGTGGCATACTGATGGGATGACATAGGCTTTAGTGTGTTATTGGTTTTCTAATGAGATCCTATGTTAGATTATATTCATTAATTGTTTTTTTGGAATCATCATAATGGCAGTGTCATTAGAGTTGTTGATCCACCTATTTGGAAGGGATGTTCCTTAAGTAATGAAATAGAACTTATTTATTTCCTTTCCTAGTATGATCATATGAATTATTTTGAGTCTTTTGGTGAAAATGATAATACCATGGATACTCAAGATCTATTTAATATATTCAATAGGATAAATGGTTGGGATATGGTTGAAAGACCAAAACATACATAAGTAATTAGAGTAAAATGGGTTTTAAAAACAAATGAGATGAAAATGGTATAATTATTTGAAATAAAGAAGGATTTGTTTCTAAATATTATAACCAATGACAATGAATACACTATAATGAAACCTATGCACCATTATCATAATTGAATCTATTCATATGCTATTACCCAATGTATCATTCTTTAATTTCAATATTTTTCAAATGGATGTAATGTGTGTGAAACTTATTTAATATGAATAGGAGGTTGAATTTGAATAAATAAGGAAAATTCTATCCTAAGTAGTGGAATAACCTTAATTAATAGGATTATAAGGTTATACTTTTATAATATTAAATACCTTAAATTAAAAACTATAAGCCTTATAAGTAGTGGAATAACCTTAAGAGTTTTTTTCCTTGTATTTTGGTGTTAATTTATGAAAGTTATCATTCATTTTCAATATGAATACTTTGAATTATAAAGAATGAGCTAAGAAACTTTTGGTTTTAGAAAATTACACAACTCATAGAGAGTATTATTTATAGAATGCTGAATTAAAATTTGATTTATAGTAATGTAGGTAGTACTAAATGCTTCTACCAAAAATATTTTAGTAATTGAGTATTCACTCAACATGGTTTTGTATATTTCTTATGAATTACAATTTCATTTTTCAATAAAAACATTTTTCTATGGGTTTATAAGAGAGGAAAATTAATTTTATTTACCTTTATTACTAAAAATAGTTTCAAAATCAGAATTTACAATTCTCCTCCACGATCACTATAAATAGTTATCAATGGAATATATTTCTCGTTTTTGACATTGGTTATAATAGTTTATAAATAACAAAAAGTGTCATATTTTTTTGTGATAAAATAAACCCATATGTATCTAGCGTATTATTCAACCAAGACATATACATATTATTTTCCTCCAATACACCCAATTTTTATAGGATAAAATAAATACATGTTCCCTAACTATAAAGCATCAGAAGTTGAGACTTCTCTAATATATTTAAATCTTGACATATTTTTATCATCATATTTATGAGGGTCATAAAATTTTAATGAATCAAAACTATGTTCTAATAGATCCTTTATATGTATTTTTAGTCATCTTAGATAGGATTATAAAGTTATTTTTTCCTAATATTCAATACCATAACAAATATTGATTATCCAATGCACTAATATAAGGTTATTCTGGGATCCTATGGTCTTTTATATCATGGGTATAAATAGTGTCATACTGATTAGCATAGTGAATAAATTCATCATTGCAATAATGTAATATAAATTTGTAATTTATAAAATTTACAATGCTTCCTTCATCAAATAATTGAATTTTTCTTAAATTTTGTTATTATGACCTTTAACAAATAAAACGTTATATATTAAAGCATTACCAATAAGAACTTTGTTTCCCATACAAATAATCACTCCATGAGAATTGTCTTATAATGTATAATTTTATCTTTTCATCATGATGATCATTTCAAAAAGGCATTTTTACCAGTAATATGTTTCGATCATCCACAATACCTGTTCCATGTATTTTTTTTGTACATTCATTGATTTCCAAAATAAATTTACTTTTGTATCTTAATTCTTCTTGGGTATGGTAGTTTTTGGAAACATGAATTTTGGATTACTCATTTTTTTTAGAAATAATATTTATGGAAACCTATTAATTGAACATTATTAATAGAAAAAGTTTCCATACAATATCCTTATCTTTTAATCATTTTGAAAAGGGGTTCATATTTATTTACAATGTAATTGTTACTAAAAATAATTTTTTATAATTATAACCCATTATAGAACTATTTCAATGAGAAATAATTTTCATATACATCATATCAAAATTTTCTTTTATCGTGTAATTGTTGGATAAGAGTTTATTCAATGAATAAATTTAAGATATTAGTTTAACAAATAATTTATTATCCACTTTAGTAATAGTTTCAAAGTTTATTATTTCAAATCTATTTAGTAGTTAATATTTCTGATAATTTTTTTGTATCATTAAAAGTATAAAGTTTTTCAAAAGTTTCCTTATCAGGATATTTAGACATAATTTATATTTATTTTGTTAAAAAAATATCCATGAATTATCTTTATCAAGTCGTTTATTAATTTTTTAGTTCTCATTATCAAGAAGATTAGAAAAATGATATTCTTCATTAAACTAATGTAAACATTTATCATCATTATTTGAAAAAGAATCTTCATCTGAATATTTATAAATTTTCACATAATCAGATTTTGGAAAATTATCTCATTATGATAAATTTGTAATTTTCTAATCCTTATTCACCTTATCCATTAATAAATTCTATTAGTTTGGTCTATCCAGAAAATAAAAATGTTCTTCTTTCTAGAAATATTTTTATCAGAATAATTTTCTGAGGAATATCTTCCACTTGAACTACAAGAATAATTAGATTCAAGCACATTCTTTCCCTTTTATTTATTATAATTTTTTTTAATTTGATCAAAATTTGTATCTTTACTATACACTGTCTTTATATGATGAAAATATAGTCTATTTTTTCAACATTTCTTACATTCACAATAAGTTTCATTAGTTTTATTGTCACATCATTTCTTATATCTATTATTGTTTCAATATTGAAAATATTTTTTATCGATAATCTAGTTCATCCTATTAATGAGATCAACCAATTAATTCATAGAATTCTCATAAGTTCAAGAATCGATTATATATAAAAAATGTATTACGTAAAGTTATAACAAATTTTCAAGAGTATGATCCTTTGTGGGTAATGTATATGTTTAAAGGGAAAGTGTAATAATATTATTTTTCTATTTCTTTAAATATATTTGTACTTTACAATCACACTACATCATGTTTCTAATAAGATCAACTAGGGTGATATTAATAACCTTCCATGTATCATAAATAGACATCTTCTTCGATTTTCATTAATTGGTCTTGATATCAATTACATTCTCGACTATAATAACATCATCAAATCTTTTTTCACCAAGAGTTTTTAGACTATATATTATTGATATAAATATTTTATTCATCGTAGTTATAGATTATCTATGTAAGAAATAAAAAGCATGATAATTGGATTTGTGCCTAGCTATCATGGTATCGAGAAAATTAGACTTACCAAACTGTGTAACCTATAACTTCTTTCAAATACTAGTTTTGGATTAATATGTATAATATTTGACTATATATGATTTGGGTTATAGAACATAACAAATTGGTCCCAACTCTGTAATTCAATTTATATTTCTATTTTTCTTGATGTGTTAAAGTAGTAAAATCATTATCCAGAAAATTGTTTTCTCTAGTGAGAATTACAGAGTTATAAACACATGTGTTGAATATGAAATTCTTCATACTATATCTACAATACATAGAGTCAAAACCATAAAATATTTTTTGTATATTGAGATAGATATTATTAGTGGATCATATATTTTTTCCTAGAATATTTTTAGAAAAAAGTAATCTTTAACAAACAATTTAGTGAAATAAATTTTTATAATGAAAAAGTTTTTAACAAAAAATAACATTAGTAAAGATAATATATAATAAGAACTTACTTTTTAAGTGGATCTCTAATCACATTTTGTATATATCAATTTATGATATATTAATTTTTGGATCGAAAGAATATATTCTTGATGTAATAATTATAAAAGGGGATTATTTGTACTTTTATAATCATTAGTTTAAAAGATATTAAACTATAACAAACAATAAAATCAATATGTGAAAGATTTTTCACGAACATGTCACTTATTCCAATTAAAAAATCAACATAATTAGAGTCATTGTGATTAAATTAGAGTCTTTAAATCGTTACAAAACAATATTTGATTTCAATATAGTTAAAAAGATCGTAAACTAGATCCTTTGAATTCACAGTAGATCTGATTAATTGTTTTAAATGTATTTATTGTATTAAAAAACATTACAATAATAATAATTTTTATAATCATAGTGGTATAAAATACATTCACTGAATAATTAATTAAATAGAAATTATATAAAAATGAACAATTTTTATTTTAATGAAATTATCTATTTTGACATAAAGAGTTATGTTGACAAAAACCATGTACAATGTTATCCCTTGTTTTATACATACAAGGATGTATATATTTCTTCCTAAAGTAAATCCCTCGATTAAAATATTGGCTTTCTCATGTTTTCCTTTCCTTGGAATCCCTTGATCCAATTGAAAAGATTTTTCATACTATCATCGCAAGACCTCGATCAATATAATGATTATATCATCTATATTAATATCCATGGAAGACCTAAATAATAATTAAAAATCCAAATGATGTGATAAAATAAAATATAATTATTAATGGAAAAATCACAAATGATTCCCTTAAGAAACAAATTCAAAAATTATTACAAATGACTGAGAACAATACATTCACGCTCTGTAATATTTATATATCTCAAGAAAAAGAAATCAATCATCACTGCAGAAACTCAGAATCATCATCAAAAAAATCGGATGTTATAGTATTTATAGGTGAGATTCCCAGTGGTCATATTTCCCACAATAGTCATAGATTCTCTATGTTTTCCACACATAATTTTATACTATGCATTTGATAGATCATATCATTCCGTCATAACAAAATGACTGGCATCGCATTGATTTTAGACAATCATAGTGTAAAATATGTTCCATTATAATAAAATTTTATTTTCCATATTTATAATATAAATTTGGTCAATCTGATAGACATAATTACAAATTTCATAATGATAATATTTATTTGTTTAAATCTAATGTTCATCACTTCCGAGAGTAGTATGATTATAAGGATTTGTTTCAGTACAATGTCAAGTGAAAAATGATTAAATATAATATGATAATGGTAAATCAGTTATTTATCAGATCCATTATTATTATGATAATTATAATGAAGAATTTTATATTACATTAAAAAATAATTTTTAACTATTTACAGATATGGTTAAAGTATATGTTTTCTATAAAAATATTCTAAAACACTTTATAAATAGTTTTTTTTCATGTATATAAAAAACATTTGAATTTGAAAAAAAAAGGAACGTAACAGTCATAAATATAAATTTAGACTCAATATAAAATCATCCCAAAATTACAATGGTTTTTCATTAGTTTTATATTTTTCATGATATTATTCCAACTAACACAATTTTGGGTCCTCTTACAAATGAATATTTTTGAGTTTATGTGTCTTTAGGTTGTTTTTTTCTCTATGGATGGATTAGATCAACCATGTGAGTCCCGAACATGAGCATCCACCCTAATTTTGAAATATATTGGCTTACTCAATGTTATAAGAAACATTGTGACATCCATGAGAAATGTCTTCATCAAATTCCTAAAAAGAGTTTAAAATTCATAACATGGTTTTTTAAGCCGTGCGACCATACTGTGAAAGGGTAACTTCTATTAAGTAGGTTGTGAAAGATTGGCGCACGGTCTGGAAAGCATGAATCCAGACCCTACATCATTCCCATGGGTAAAAAAAATAAAACATAAAAATTTAAATAATATTTAATGAAAATAACTTGATTTTTGGGATATTACTTGAGGATTGTTTGGTAATTTATTTGGTTGATATAATTTTGAAAATTCTCCTTTAGTAATCATTTTTACTCGTTTTTATTTAATTTTATGTGAGGTCTGTTATATGGTAATCCAATGTTATCTAACGGTTGAAAGTAAATTGATTTTTTCATTGAATGATTCTGGTTTTGGTGATTTTTTGTTTCCTTGGTATATATATAATTATATATATGTATTAATGTTTGGTTCTATGTTTTATTCTGTTTGACACATCTCGTCATTGTACAAGAAATGGAAACTTTTATTTGGTAGATTATTTTTCCAGAAATGATGTTCTACTAGTTTAGATTACGCACAGGCTAGTGGCATTAGAATGCACCTTTTTCCACATTAGGATTACGCCCCTTGCTTGGCATGGTAGAGTAAGATTACGAATGTGGGTGAATTGATCTCATCAAGAGAGGAATACTGATGGGATTTCTTAGGTTTTATTTTTTTATTGGTTATCTATTGAGATCCTATGTTTTCTTATATTCTTCAGCATTTATTTCTCTATGGATGACGATATAGGTTCCTTGTTTTGTTAGGCACTCATTCATAATATTTTCTATTATCCTTCTATGATCATTATTTATTCCTCCATATATATTATATGTCTTTTCAAAAAGTGATAAAATGGTTTTTAAAAGTTTATGGAAATTTTTTTTAAAAAGTTAACACTTTATTTTCCCATTTTTATGAAATAAAATTATTCATTTCACAATACCTCTTTTTCTTTAATTACTTTTGTCTAATTATTATAAAAAATTGGTTTCAAATAAAAGTGTCAATTTATTATGATCTACTTTAATGAAAAGTTGTGTGAAAATCCTAAAACTATATATTATTTTTCTAACATGAAAATGGATGGATCAATGATTTAAAAAAAATAAAAATGTGAATTGATTTTTTTGGAATTTCTAATGTGTTTTAATTATTGTCATTATATATTTATCTATTTATATGTTCTGGTGTTGCCTCCAACTTGGATTTGGTCAACATGGTGTGACATTGGTTTTGATGTCTGTGGGGACCTGCAAGGTCGCAAAAAGGTATACACAGTTTTCTTTAATTCTACTTGATGTCATAATTTTTATTATTTTATTTATATTTAATTTTTATACTATTTTATTAGGATGAATCTCTTCCAATTGTTTATCTTGATGCCTAATAATAGTTCACAACCAGGATGATCTAGAATGCCTCTTTGGCATTGTCATGGTATGGCTCTGGAGACCAGGTTTATGTAGACCATGGTTATTTTATGTCAATATTGTATTAGGGAGGGCCCATGTTATTTTGGGTGTTAGGTACATCAGATATATGTCTTTTTGGACCTAATAGGTATTTATAGTAAGGTCATCACAAACTGTTCCATTTTTTCTCCTCAAGTTCCCTAGGGTACTCTTAGATTTTATTCATTGGTTTTGGTTTTCGTGGAATGGGGTTGACCATAGAAGTGATCCTGTGTTTAATGGTGGTCTAACATGGTGTAGTGACCCATTTTGAGTTTTTGTGTATAGTTCAAGGCACTTGTAGTGGTTGCTCATTTCTCAGGGAATGGTATGTTAAACCATATAGAATGGTTAGGAATTTAAACTACTTCTTCATTCTGGTTCATTGGTTAAAGTGGGTTTTTGGCTTGGTTTTTATTGGAGTGATTGGGATCAAATCAGAAAAGGGGCATTGGGCCCGAAAATTGTTTATTAAGATGAATCATTTTTATGGAAATGTATTTATTTTATTGTATTTTTTTGTTTAAAATGGATAAATAGAACATGATTTAGAAATCATTTGCAATTTATTAAATATTTTCTGGAATATGAAATAAAATTTTCATGTGAAATTTCAAATTTGTTGCCATAATGATAAAGAGTAACATCAAATCGGACATGAATTTGGGATTTAAGTTGATTGATCTATTTTGTAAATGATAAATATTTTTAATTTACCATTGGTATTTCTTTGAATGATCACATATGTTGGAGAATTCATTTGGAATGCAGATATTTGTGGGAATATGTTGATGGGTTCTTAATCTAGCACAATGATTTATATATGTTTGACTTCATGGAATACCAATAGTGGGTATTTACGTTGTTTGTTATAAAAAATGTCTTTTAAAAGAGGTATTTCAATGTTTTAAAATTCATTTCTCAATTTTTTAGAGTTTTAGTTTGTGTTAGTAATCTTCTTTCATGGGATCTTGTTTTTGATGTGCTATAAAGATCGTTGGAATGGTTACATGAGTTTGGGTTTTGGTTTGTGATTAAAGTTTGTAATTTTGGATTATTTGGAGTTTTTTTGGTGATTCTGGTTTTTTAGTATTTCATAGAAATTCCTTAGTAAGATTGAACAAATGGACTCAAGGATTCCTTGATATGTGTTTAGGTCATGTTTAGTTTCTGGAATCTATTTTCGTCATCATTTAGTGGATTGAACATGTCAAAAGAAGGTGGTTAGTGTTTTTGAGGAAATTATTAATACGTATTTCTTTTAGTACTTCCATTGTTAACTCTACTTAGAAACATAATTGAGTAATGGGGAAGTATCCTTTCATGAATTTTGATCACATCCAAGTCTTTATTGTTTGTATCCCTAATTTGGTATCTAAAAAATAGAATGATTCATCATTCATAGTGGCTTTTGAAAATTCATTTTAAAGTATTCTTATTTGGGTCATCTGAAGAGGTTTTGCAAGTCTAACATCTAAAATAAGAAGTTATAGTTAACGACTTAAATCTCTTACCAATGGTTTATTATATACATCTTAACAATAGGGATCCATCCGTAGGTCCCATTTTAAATCTTTTCATGCATTTAGGAATCATTGGGTGTTGGGGAACATTGATCAACTTTTGTCTCTAGTTTTGGAATGGGGATTGATAATGTTTCACTATTGTATCTTTCTTCAACTATGAAGGTTACTTTTTTTATATGGTATGGCGACCTAATTTCCTTTGTGTAGTCTTTTATTTTAAATTTTACTCTTTGGTTATTAGTGGACTTTGTTTTCCCATTGTTTATTGGTTGTTGTTATGGATTTTTCTATTTTTTTATATTCTTGTGTCTTGTGGATATGAGGAATCGTGGCTGGGTTCGACACTCAGGATGGGATTTAATTCATTTCCCCCCTTGTGGTGGGGGTTGGTTAGTGTTCGAGGTTCATATTTTGGTTCATGATGGTAGTTCTAGAGTTGGATTTATCTTGAAGATTCATTGATGGACATACCATTTATGTTCTTATATTGGGTATAACCATCCTTTTTTCCCATGTACTTTCTTATGGTGAATCTATCTAAATTTTCATGGGTGTGAAAAGTGGTCTTAAATGGTCACACATGGTTTTTTGTTTTTGTATATCCCCATTTTTATATGGGTTCTACTTATTTTCCTCATTCAACTGGTGACTTTTTGGGGATGTTTTTTTAGTGGGGATAAGTTTCACGCCATTATTATGGCTTCAATTTATTTTCATCCTTTTCAAGATGGTTGATATTTTGTTCAAGGTTAGTGATGAGTTGTTGATTAAATTTTATTAGTTTTGGAGTGTTTTTTTGTTTCTTGGCCCATTGAATGATTTTCCTCAAACTGGGCGAGACCCAGCACTAACCTTCCACCCTTATCATAGGGAAAACAATCTTGGGAACATTTGAAAAAATCATGATCAAGCATGTGAAACAGATCTGTCAAATGATAGATACGAGTTTCATATTTGGCATCGAGTTTCATAAACCATGTAGATATCTAGTGTTAAGGTCCCTTATCTTATGTCATTTCTACACTATAGGAAGACCATCTAGAAGACCATGCGAGTAGAATATGTGACCTTCACAGTGTTCAAAAAATAATAAATAAACATATAAATTGAAAATGATAAAAAAAGAAGATCAAAATAAAATTAAACTAAATGAAAATGTTTTTTCGTAAGATTATTTTTATAGTTGTTGTTGATGTTAATTTTTTTGTATTCTTATATTATGGTTTTTGTTAAGATCTCAAAGGTGTTCCTGATTACCCTCTTTCATGGAACACATCCCATCTTTTATCTCTCATGTGACCCAACTGACTAAGAGGGCTTTAGTATGAAATCCACCCCCCTTCAGCATCCATTTGCTACTGATTCTCCTCTCAATTTCGGGTGTGGTCCTCTATGGTAAGTCTATTCTCTATCATTTTAATTCATTTCTTGGTTTTTGATTATTATATATTTTTCACGCAATATTTTATAACCCTAATATATTTTGAAGGTTTTTGTAATGGTTTATTATTGATAATTATGGTATGTTGTTTCCTTTTAAGATGAGTTCTTACTGTGGCCAATGATGGTAGCATGTTTTACTTCTGTTTTGTGTATGGGTTCTTGAAAAGCATCGTTTCCTATCTATTTCAAATTAGGGGGTGTGTGGTTTTTTTGTTAATATTATTTTACTAGTGTTTTGGACATCATTTTGGTGGTTTTTGGTTTCTAATATAGATAGTGAATTATATGGGTTTTCATTGGAAGGAATATATATTCGTATGATCGTCCATTAGATATATACCCACATATTGAGGTATGAATATATATATATATATATATATTGGGAAAAGGTGTGCATATTAAAATGTTAGAAAATACATAAATGTGTAAGATAATGGGGTATATCATGTGTAAGCATACATGTAAAGATCCCATTGTAAATTTTGGCAATGAAAATATAAGGGTATGGGATATGTTTCTTTATATAAAAGTGAACATACATTTTTATGCATGTAGAATAAATGAAAATTCTAGTTGTAGTCATTTAAAGAAACACACTGTGAGTTTTAGGTAGGTTTCCCTTTCTATTTCTCCTATAAATTTGATAAACATTAATTTTTTTCCTATACTTGTTTTAATAATAAATAGTGATGGATGATATTTTGATAAATTGATTTATTTTAAATCAGTATAGAACAACATGAAATTTTTTTCATCAGCATCATGCACTACGTGATCATTAAAATTCCTAGTTGGATTTTATAAATTGTTTTTTTATTTTAAGTGGTGTTTTTATCAAATGTTTAGTATGATCCTTTGAATATGAATCACTTATCAAAAATAAAATGGTCTTTTTTTGGTACTTTCATTGGATAGTCCTATTCAGAAAACAATTTATGTATTATCCTCTTGCCAATATTGGGTTGAATGGTATAATTGGTCCTCTTTATGTGGATCCTTTGTGATCCACTGGTTTTAAGTAAACCAATTATTATGTGGGCTGATTCAGGGGTTGGTCCTTGGAGGAGTTCTTGTATATATATATATATATATATATATATATTTGTGTGTGTGAGAGTGTATTTGTTTATATGTTTTATTTTTATTTGGTTAACCCCCTCTTTAGACATGACATGGGATCCTCTCATAGATGATAGATTTCCAAAAAAATTTATATCAATATTTTACATTACAAAGTAGAAACATGACCTTAGTATGGACATTTTTCTATTTTGGGATCATTCCCCACTGTTTGCGTACTAGGGTATGACCGAGCATGTGGGATAATTGATGTCATTGGGCGAGGCATGCATGTAGTATGAGTTAGCTTGTAGTATTTTCTAGATTATCCAATAGCCACCCAGGTAATAAGATTTTCTCTAGCACTTAATTCTATACGACAGGTGATTTATGGTCCTTGTATGGTTAGTTACTCATTATTTAAATTTTAAATTTCACTTTTTGGATCATTTCTTCTCCCACTTTCTATAGTGTATCTCTTTTATAAATGTAATAAAATAGATTTAAAATATTTAATGGAAAAATCTTTTAAAATCTTTTTGAATTTATTTTCATAATTTATATGTAAAACATCAATATTTTCATTGTCCCTATTATTATTTTATAAAAATTTATTCCTATTGGTAAATATATTAGTATTAAATAAAATTGAAAATGGACTTTGATTTTTAGTAATGTGAAAATGTGTGAAAATTATAATTGTATATATATTGTTCCTAAAATAAAAATTGATGGACATTTTATCGAATGAAATAAAAATAGGAAAATATTGTTAGGGTATTCCCACTAGGTTTTAATACTCAAGATTATAGATTTACCATTTTTTAAATTCTAGTGTTGTATCCTGATTAGATTTAGTCTTCATTGGGAGATGTTAGTTTTGAGTTTGTTAGTGACCCATAGGCCCACATAGAGCCATGTGAAATTTTATTTATTTCTATTAAATATATTATTTGTTATTATTCCATTTATATTTGGTTTTTTTCTACTATTTTATAGGGATCAATAATTCCAAACGGTTTATCATGATTCTTCACACTAGTTTCATTCTAAAGGGGGTTAGAGAATGTCTCTTTGCCATTATCACGGGCGACCTCAGGTGATAGATTTAGCTTGGAACTAGGATGCTTCATGAAAAAAATCATCATATTATTTGTTGTGAATAATATAATTTTATACCAAAAAAATTTCATCATAAGAAATCTGAGTAAAAAATTAGATTGTAGCGTACAAACCCTATAACATAATTATATTTTGAGTCATAACCCCTATGAAAGGAATAACATAATATAAAAATCTATATAACATGAATAAATAGATATTAATGATATAATATATCAAATTTTTAGTATATATACAACACAAAATAATGTAGTGGTGAAAATGGAATATGTCTCATAGAAATTAATATTAGATAAGAATCTCTTACCTCTTGTTTATCTTTTTTCTTAATCACTCTAATAAGCTTATAAATAAATTCACAATATTACTAATTATATTAATGAAATAAATTAATATATATGTAATAACAATAATTTATTTTCTTATAACTTATTATCACTCATTCATTAAATTTCTCTAATCATTATCATCAGTTTGGATGTTATTTTCATTATTTTTCATGTTTTATTAGTTCAGTAGTTATGGTCCTCATACATTTGTAATGGTTCCATAATATCTACATTATTAATAATGATATAAATATAATATATATTAATTAAATAGATATATATAGACATTATTATACTATGGTTATTAAAAATAAATTACAACATTATGTGGAGATGATAATTCATAAATACACATGACTAATGTTTCCATTTTCAATTGATGGAAAGAAATAAAAGAAAAATAATAATTCATTATTAATGAAAAATTAATAAATATTTAATAAATTATATATATATATATTAATTATTACACAATATCCAATAACAAAATTTTGTGGTGAAAAATGAATTTGATTGCTATATGTAGGTGGTAGTCCATATACAGTCATTGATGATACTTTCATATCCCATTTAATAGTGAAGTGGAGGTGAATGGCTGTTAAATAATAAAAATGTTAAATCATTTTTTTATTATAATATATGTCCTCATGAATTTTAGATGAACTATAAAAAAAATAGAATGCAGTTTTATAACATTTATAACTCTTTATTAATATACATTCTTTAGGTGGAACCTTATTCCTTTAATAATTGGTTGTGTAAGAAGAAATGTTAAAATAAGGCTAAGAGAAGGATTCTTTGAATCTTTTTTAACATTTATAGTGTGATATAAAAGGCTCAAATGTGGTTAATAATATAGGATATGATGTTTCATTATATATGTGATGGGAGGGACACACGTGGAACTTTTTGATCAAATTCAATGATATAAGTTAACTTTAAAAGGAATGCGGTCATAATGTCAATAGATTGTAACTATTGTAATGATATTATTTAAATATCTTAAAAATATATATGATTTATGAAATTTTGACTGTAAATACAACCCATATACCTTGGTTTAACCCTTGGTAACCTTGATTTAACTATAACCATCATAATAAAAATTTATTATTTATTATTATTTTATGAAAAAACATTATGTATAACCTAATAGGATATATTAATTATGAAAATTAATATATTTAATACATTTTAATATATAATATAACAATAAATAGTATTATTTAATTTTAAATAAGTGCACAAACCCCAATGAAAACCAGTTTTAGAAAATTTATTTTTTCAGAATGAAATAAAATTTACATCCATTAATTCATTTTTAAAACTGATTAAATGAGTATTAAAATATAATAATGAATATGTGATATTATTATTTAATAAATAAAAAAATAATAAATTTATTTATTAAATTAAAAACACATTGTGTGCATAATTTTTTTTTTTGGAAAAATGATATTTTGAAACCCGAAAATGATCTTATACAAAAAAAAATTATAATAAGGTTTACAGTGACATTAATTAGATAATTTATAATTAAATAACTCTTATTTTAATTTAATATAATATTAATACATATTTTTAATTTAAATTTAAAATAAATAAGAGTTTTAAAAATAGAACGTCTCACTATACACTAAAAATAAAATATTTTATCAAATTCCTAACAAATCACCATATGATACTTTTGGAATATTGATTTTCCAAATGATATTAATTTATTCAAAAAATGAGTGAATTTTTTACATTTTTTGTAAATTAATTCTGAAATGAAAATATATTTTATTTAAAAGTACTTTTATTGAAAAATAACATTATTGAATGTTGAGAATTTATTTATTAAAAAATATTCAATACATTAAAAATAATTTAAATATTTAATCTTATTATAGATATTTTTGTTCAATCATTTCATTTTAATGGTTATTTTAAAAAGGATTACTTTGTTAAATTTCATTAAAACTCCAGGTTGTGTGTAAATAATAAAATTGAATGATTCAAGTATATTTTAAACAATATACATACCAAATCATAAGTTGTTACCAAATTAGAATGGTTGCAATAATTTAAATATTGGAAGATTAACCTAATGTATTAGGCTGGAAAAATATTAAATAATAATATGGTGGATTATCGGAGGAAACGATTGGTGAAGAATGACATGGGGAACCTTGGAGAAGAAATTAAATAGTAGAGATTTATTAATAAAATATTTGGGGTTATTAGAAAACCTAAAATAAAATATGGATAATGAAGAGAATAGATAATGATACTCTACTATCAGTAGTGGAGTCAAACAGATGTGAGTATTTAGAAAAATATTATTCATGGATTAATTCGAAGATTGAAGAATTGGATTATATTAAAAAACCAGACCTTTAAGGTTTCACAAATATAGAACATCACATTGTGACTAGGAAGAAATTTATTTTTAAGAATAAGCATGACTAAAAGAAATTTAATTCAAAATAAAAAATTTATTATAACAGAAGTCTATACAAAAATAAAATGTGTTTATATTTATCAAACATTTTCACTAGTTCCTAACCTAGAATCAATTCATCTCCTCTTGTCACTAGTCATTTTGAGAGGCTTCAATGTAAATATAATTTATATATAAAATGGAAATTTTGAATGGTATACATATATAGGAGGTTTTTATTGAATTACCCTTGGGGTTTAGGAATGGAAATGATAAAACCGAATTATATATATTTAAGAATTCCAAGTACGATATAAATAAATAAAAAAGGAAATGGTAATCCCGAATTACCTCATTTTTATGAAATAAGAAATTTAAAAGTTATTATTCATTTCAAAACAACCCATTAATTAATGTTAATAGTCATTTTCTTTGTTGATGACACAATATATGGAGGAAGTAAACAAAAATTTAATGGAATAATTCTCATGACTAATGAGAATATAATATAATTTTGTAATATTGTCTAATTAATATATTTTAATAGGATAATGTGATTTATATGATGAAATATGAAATTGTCACTCTGGTATAGTATGAAATATAACTACATAAAATGTTAAGTATACATTTCTCAAAACCAACCTAGAATGAAATTGTGGTTAGTAAAATAAATGGTATGGATGGGCTTCAGAAAGTTTTAGATCCCACATTATACATGATGATAATGGCAATATTTCTGTACTAGATTACAACATTACTATATACTGATTAGTCAACATGATTAGGGTCTCAATTAAAAATTAATCTAAAGTAATATCATCATATAGAAAATAGATTAATTATGATATATATTCAATGTAATATTAATTCTATGCTACCGTTTTTTGCAAGAAAATATAATTATTTATCTATTTTTTCTATTAATATTAGTTTTATAGATGTGGTGGACCATAAATAAAAACCCGGAGGTTCTTTCATCATTAGTAATAAATAAATGGGATGACATGATGAATAAAATATTGATCAATAATAACTATTATATTTGAAAATATATCTCAAGTATCAGTGACTATTCATATCTTCTCAAGAATAATAAATAGTTATAAGATATTAATTAACAATGAAATAAAAAATGGTAGTGTAATGTTATAATAATAGTTCCGTTGATCTCAAGAACAGTCCAGTATGACAACCTATAAAAAAATGGAAACATGGTATCATTTTATTAAATAAAAGTTCGATTAAGGAATTTTCATAGTATATCACATTGGAAGAAATAGGATGATGGTTGATATCATGAAAACTCCATTTCCACTAAAATATTATAAAATTTTCGGCCTCACATTATTGGATATCCACCACACCGAGATTATTATTTGTAGATGTTCAACACTCCCATTTGTAAATATCACATTTACAATTTATTTATGATTATAATGTTATTTCACTTTGTATTTATTATAATAGGGGTAGAATGATTTAGTTGGATACATGATTTTGTATTATGTGATGTTTGTGAAGCATATGAATTTTTTTTGAGGAATTAATATGTAGGTTTTTTTAATGTCTAAAGGAATTGATTTCACTCTTGAATTATTTTCTTCTAAATGATGAATTTATTCTGTATATTTAGAGTGATGTATAAAAAATAATATGGCCACCAATAGGGTATGTGGATTTGAATTAAATTAAGATATCCAAAATAATGGTGTAGAATATTAGAAATTTGAAAATTTGAGTTTGAAGGAAGGTTTTGTGTTTTTATGTAATAATCTGAGAATTTATGTGGTATTAGTCATAACCTTTTTTTCTAGAAATGCATGAAACCCAATATATAAATGATATATAATATATATATTATTACCAAAATCCCAGTAAATTGGTTTATATCAAAACGAAAATAAATTATGATATATTTATGATTTCCCCATGTATAAAAAAAATTATTCTATTTTCAATTGATTAGATTTGGAAAAATAATTTAATGTATAAGACATATTTTAAAAAAAAATTATTCGTATGTGTGTATTTTTATTTAAGTTAATAATTTTCATTAATTGATATTGGTGAATGATTATGATGAAATTCATATATTATATAATCAATAAATTTTTTACAATTCATATTGTTTTTATTTTTGGCATGGGATAAGTATAAATATGATTTTATGATTAAAAATGTACTTTTATAAAGGTAGGTTTCCTCTTTTTTATGGGATTTTATTAAATTGAATAATTTCCATTCTTAGAAATTTTATCCTGAAAATGGATTCCATGTTAGTAATTAGTAGTTTCATATTTGTTAAATATTTCTCTCTAATTTCAGGTCAATATTGATTGATATCAAAGTAAATTTGTATCACCTCAATAAGAGTGAAATGTGTGATATATGGTTAAAAATTATAAATAAGTATTTATAATTACTATAACACATTAATTTATCATATTGTATTACAATATTTCATCAATTTCGTTCCATGTTTCTAATAAATGGCCACTTGGTGCAATTTTCATTAGTATATGACCTTTTAATTAATTTATGAAAAGAATAAATTCAAAATATCACTCTCTGGATTTTAGTATATCTAGTAATATCGCATGTAGATTTAATGATTAATTATTCATTAATAAATGATTATTTTAAATATATATTATTTTTATTTACATTATAATTTTTTTCAAAATTTTGTGATTGAATAATTACATTAAATGTGTACAGAACAATAACATAATATTTATTAAATTAATAGATAAATAAAATAAATGAATTTTTATTTATGTAAATTAAAATAAATCGAATTAATTATTTTATTTTGGGAATTGATAACATAAATATAATAAATTAGTGTTTTATTAAATGATTATATTCTAATTACATTGTAATCTTGATATCATTAAATTCTAATTAGATGAATAGTGTAAAAATTATATTAGTGATATTTTATGAAATTCAATATATTATTTAAATATTTGTAAATCATAAAAAACATTAAAGGGAAATATTATGACAATATGAGGTATTAAATTTCAAATATTTTTCATTTATCATTAAATTTTTTGCTTATTAGTAAAATTATAACCCTTTAAGATTGAATTACTTGTTACCATGTTTAAGGTAATTTTATTAATGAACCTGTTAATAAAAAAATATAATACATTAAATGAAATAATAACAAATATAAATTTCATTGAATTACATTACTTCTACCCTATCCTCTCTTTATTTGAATATTTTCTTTTTTGGAAGAATTTTTCTTGAGAATTACTTACTTATACTTTAATTTTTTTTGCAATTCATTATGTTTCCTTTTCCTCACTTATAAAAGGCATCCCATTCAATCTTTTTTACACCTTATTTAAAATCCTATATTAAATAAATGTGGAATATTTACATAAATAAATATTCATAAATTTTATAGTGTTATTACTTTTCAGTGGATTGTTTGAATGATTCTTAAGAAAGAGTCCAAAGAACACCAAGTAAAGAAGAGGTAATCAACTTACCCAACCTTTTTTAAATTATGCCATCTTATACAAATTATAATTATGTATTAATAATAAAAATCAATAAGTTCCATGTAATAAATATGGAAAAAATTTATTATGCATCTTCAACCTCCAATATCCACAATATATTATTTCAAATGGGATGTGAAAATTTTGATCGTGTGTGCATGTTGACTGCAACCTATATATAGCAATATAATTAATTTTCTACCTCTATAATCGATGGATAGTTATTTTTTTGTATTTTTTATATTAAAAAATTATTCTACTAGAATTATAGTACTACAAATACCTTCTATTTTTTTGAATATATTCGAAAATGATAATGTCACTCATGTATGCTTGTGGATTACAACCAGCATGGACCAATTTGATATTTTTTTGTTCTGATTATTATGTGTGGGGTAATTAAAAAATCAATGAACATATATATGTTATATTTTTATAATAATTAATCTATAATTTTTCATTATTATTTAGATCTCCTTATTTTCATCCGTAAAGGCATGAAAAAACTGTTCATGTGTACTTATAATCTACTGTCTCAATGAATGGTGTAATATATTTTTATTTATATAACATTTATAAAAGATTATAAATATGTATATAATGAATATATTAGTTATTTATTCTATAATTTACATTTTGGAGATGATGGAAACATTACAAATGTACAAGGATATAAAATATAGAATAACAGTTTTCATTAATATGAAATAGTTATCACCCAAAAATGATGTTTTTAATATGGAATTGTTAATAAATTGCTATTCAAATGTTATAAGGTGACAATATATGACATTATGTGTATTTTAAGTGAATATATTAAAGATTTAATGTTATTTAAAATTTATCATAAATGATTCTAGAATGCTTTTGAGGCAAGAGAAACACGATCGATGGGTTTTTTTGTTACAGTTACATAATTTATCATAGTTTTTTACAATTATGATTCCAATGATGAAATTTAATGATATAGCCCCCAGGAATATCAGGAATATTAATATCCTATAATTATTTAAATATAATACATGTTATCAATCATTTTAATCATCATTATTTAATCAATAAAATGAATGAATATTTTTATGGAAAATCGAAAATTATTTCAATTTTCAAATAAGAATCAATTTAATTCCAAGACCAAGTTTTTTAAAGAAAATTTCAAGAAAATATTTATTCTCTTATGATTTTTTAAATTCATTTTTTCATGATTTTAGTTTTACAATATAGTTAAAATCAATATTCCTATGTTTTTTAAACGAGGTTCTCTTAACTTTTCTTCAGAAAATGTAAACATAATCATTGTTCAAATGTGCGCAACATGAATGAAATTATTTCCACCATGAAAACTCATTGAATTTAATATTTCATTATATTTTTCAAGTTTCTTTACAAATAAATACATTTTCATAACATTGATGAAATTTTAATATTTTAAGAAAGTTATTTGAAAATGAAAAGGTTATTTTTTTCATGAAGTATTATATATATTATTTATTTCTATTTTCATCTATTATTACATACTTTGACTTTAAATATTTTTTACAAGGAATATGAACCCATGAAAAAATCTAGTTTATTTATTTTTATATCTTATAACTATAATTATTTAAGGATGATTGTATGAAACATGTTTCTTCAAATGGGTTAATTATGATATTATAAATGTTTAGTCAATAAGAATTCCTTATGTCTTCCTATATGTTTGAGGGATATTGTTGAGTAAGTAAGGTTTCCTTATTACTTTTCCAGACCTTCTTGTTTTGAAAATCAGAATCACCCAATCTTAAGGTAGACTTCATTTTCCCTATCATTTTCTTTAATAGGGAAAATTTTCATTCCCCAAGGAAAATTTATCTTTAACATGTATTCATTATTCATATTTTAGTTGCTATAAAACTGACTCTTTCTATTTAAAATTATAAAAGTCGGTTCAGTATCTAAAACCTCAGAGTATTACAAATAATTAGATATTGAGAATTTTGTTTTTAGGTTCTGAACTTTTTAAATTTAGACTCCGAACATTCTGAATTCAAACTCCGAATTCGCATGAGTTCAGACTCCGAATTCTTTAAGAATTCAGGTTCCAAATTCTTCAAAATTAAGACGCCAAATTCATAATAATTCATACTCCAAATTCCTTAGAACTCAAAATATGAAACTCTTAAAATTTAGTCTCTGATGTCTATAGAATTCTAATTCTAAATCCATGATAAATAGAATCTGAATATCCTTGTAATATAGACTTCGATGATTAACTTACATATACTCAGAACTTTTATTAAACTCTGAAAAATGAATTTGGTTACGAAACCATTTTTTTACTTACCTGTGTTATAATTATATAATGAATTCATGCATTCTGTTATTTACTAAACATTGTTTATGTGACACGTATACCGTTGGAGGAGGGAGAAAACTATTGAAGATTTACCAATAAATAAGAGATCATTTGAACGAGATCAGGACTTTATGAACTCTTGGAAAATCGATGATCTGTTGATAAAAATAAAGATTACGTCCTAGAGAGGGAGGCTCTATCAACTCTCAGTGCTTTGTGCCGATGTTGGAAACAACTTGTTCGGGTGTGAAAAACTTGTTCAGAATTTCCTCGTGAAGACTCTGATCATGCTGATCATCGGCTTTCGAGTTTGTAAGATAGAGGATCCAATTTAATTCTAAATAGAGGGGTTGCGGGGATAGCAAGACAGATACTGATCGTAGGATTTACGGATTTACATATATTGGGTAAGACATAATTTCTTGAAAGTATTAATGAAGTGACCTTTATCCAAGTTTGTGGGATACCCTACTCTTTGCGTTAAAAGATTCTAGACTAGTTACTTGTACCGTTTCAAGTTTTCTTTCCATTTTATTTTGGTTATTGAGGAAAGTATAACTGGATTTTACTTTCTTATACATGGAATCTAATAAAATAATATTCTATACGCCTTAAGGTTGAATATATATATTTATGAATTCTTTTTTTTAAGTTTCATTTCCTGAACCACATTTTCGGAATCTATTATGTTTGTAAAACTAGTTCCATTTTCGGAATGACATTTCCCGAATCTCATTTTTGGAACTACATTTCTGGAATCAAAAACTTTATAAAACATAGAGGTTTTTTTAATTTACCTTGTTTAACATTGTTAAACAATAGAAAGGTTTTCTAACCAACATAAAAAGTTCAAAAGGAATTTTTTAAAGTATAAAATTCACCTCCCCCTCTTGTATATTGCGCATCTACATTATTATTTCAACGCTACAATTATTATCATTTCAATCCTAAAGTTGGTATCATAAGATGGTGTCTGAAATAATTATATTCACATATACATTTTCCTACTAATGTTTTTAATTGTTCTCTGTTTTCATTGCATAGGATATTTTTATCGTTGGTTTATAAAATTTATTGCTCAAAACTTTGTGTGGAATGATTTTCCTTAATATGGAAGGAATAAATGTTGGTTCAATTGAAAATCTAAATCTTACAAGACATCCTATTTTTAAGGAAAATTTTTATGAGTACTGGAGAGATAGGATGAATACTTTCGTTATTAATACTGGAGTTGATAGCTACCTGATGCTTATAGGAGACTACACGATTTCTGATAAGGAATTGAGAACTATTACTAATTAGGAGAAAGCATAATATCATGATAATTTTTGAGTCAGAAATACATTGTTATGTTCCCTGAGTAGAAACATCTATATTCAAATATCCTCATGTGATGATGCAAATATTATCTAGAAGAAATTGGAAGTTACACATTTTTGAACTTCTAAAGTTATAGAGACAAGAAGAGCTATGTTGAGAGCTGAATATCATGGATTTATCTTTCCTTATGGAGAACCCATAAGAAAAGTTTGAAAAAGGATCATGAATATTGTAAATATCTTAGATTCTATGAGAATAAAAGGTTTGGATGATCCAAAACTTATTGATAAGATCATAGAAATCATTCCAAAAGAGTGGGAATCGAAGAGGATAACAATTGATGAGAACTAGAAAGTCACCCAGATTTCCATAGATGAGATTTTTGGAACTCTTTTTCCACACGACACTAGAATGAGGATAGATGTGGATATTATTAAGAAAAATAATTGACATTTATGTGTTCCTTTCAAAACAACTTCTAACCATACAAAATCCAAAACTCCAGAAAGAGTTACTAGATCAATGTCAAAGAAAGTTACCATTCAATTAAAATATAGTGATACAGAAAAATCTGGAAATGAGTTAGACAATATTTCTCAGAGAATGAACAAGATAGTAGTTCAATAGAACTATCAAAATAATTTTAAGAAGAGATACTAAAAATAAAATAAATATGGGGAAGTTTCATGTTACAAATGCAGAAGAACAATTCATATCAAACCTGATTGCCCTTTTTTGAAAAAGAAGGATAAGAAGACAAGGAATTGAGAGGGAAATAAGAAAAATATCAACCATTCTATGCACAAGAAATGTTTGAAAGAAAACAAATATTTGTGTTCTAGTTGTGGAGATTCTTAGGAAAATGAATCTTCTAAATATGAATCATCATCACAGAAAAATATTAAATTCATTGCAAATACTTCATTCCTAAATACATGTCTTATGGCCAAGGTACACTCTGCCAAGACATTAACAAATTTATCTCTTGATAAGAATAATTATCCTGAAGAAATTACTTTTGATGAAGATACTCCATCTTCAGATAATGAAGAAATACCTTCATATGAAGAAGTATCTATATTTTCCACGTTGTTAGAGGAAAAATATTATAAAATTTATAGGAAACTAGACAATCCAAATACTAGAGAAGAAGTTCTTACAAAAGAGATTTCATATCTTACAAGGGATATTAAAGATAAGGATTAGCTCCTAGAAAAACATTCTAATGACCTTAAGGAAGTAAATTTTGAAAAGGAAAAACATTATAAAGATCTTAAGAATGATATTTCAAAAATAAATATTTTTGAGAAAAAATATACCTCTAAGGAAATAATTCATGAGGATTGGAATTTTTTCATAAGACTAAAATCCGAAATATATTCCCTTAAGAAACTTCTTCTCATATTTTCTTCTAGTAAAGAAAATTTTGACAAGATGTATTCCCAAATCAATCCTCATGGAAATACTCCTAGAGTTTGTTATACTCACAGGAAACCTATTTCCAAAAACAACTATTTTTTCCATCCAGAGCCCCTTTTTCACTAAATGTAAAAGAGGAGGGCATTGGAAGAAGAATAGTTCTTTAAATAATGTGTAATCCCTTGGGTTTCATAAAGCCTACTTTTCTAAACAAATTTTTATACCAAAACATTTATTGTCTAACAATTCCGGATCCAAGAAATTTTGGGTTCCAAAAGTCTAACTCTGTTATTTTTAGGAAATTAATATTAATACCAACAGTAATAATTTGTACATGGATAGTGGATGTTTGCGACATATTATTGGCAACAAAAACTTCTTTGAAAATATTATCAAGATGAAATGAGGAAAAGTTACTTTCAGAGATATTGCCAAGGGAGAAATTATTGGTATAGGTAACATTGTTCTTCCTGGAAAAACCATGATTTCAAATGGTTTATTTGTTAAGGGTGTTAAGAAAAACCACATTACCATAAGTCAATTATGTTATAAAGGTTACCTAGTGAATTTTAGGAATGAAAAGTGATTAGTACACAATTCAAAGGAAGAGTTTGTTCTTTCTACCAACAGGCTAGAGAATGTTTACACACTAGGCATAGAATACCTTAGAAGCCAGGATCCACCTTCCCAAAGTTCAATGGAAGATCATTATTGCTTGTTTCATAAAATTTTATGACCCTATAACCTTAGGATCATATGTAAACCCTCTATGAAAATACTAGTTAAGGATCTACCACTGCATAGATTTGATTCTTCAAAAGTTTGGGATCCTTGTGAATATGGAAAGAAACATAAATCAAGTTTTAAATAAGTTGGTGAAGTCTCAACCATTGATTCATTATAGTTAGGGAATATGGATCTTTTTGGTCCAACACAAACTAAAAGCATTGGAGGCAAATATTATTTATTTGTCTTAGTTTTTTATTACACTTGATTTACGTGGGTCTATTTTCCAGATATTTAATATGATGTTTTTTCTTATTTCAAAACATTTAGGTCTGAAGTTAAAAATGAGGAAAAACTTCCTTTAATAAATATTCATAGTGATCATGGAGGATAATATCAAAATTCTGATTTTGAAACTTTCGGTATTAGAAAAGGCATTACTCATTACTTCTCATCACCCAGAACACCTCAACAAAATGGTGTGGTTGAAAGAAGAAATAGAATTATTTAAGAGATAAAAAGAACGATGTTGAGTGAATATTCAGTTGCAAAACATGTTTGGACTGAAGCTATATGTTCTACTTGTTATACTATAAATAGACTTCTAATTAGATATTTCCTTAATAAAACTATTTATGAGTTATGGAATGGTAAAAAACATAGACATTCCTACTTCAAGGTTTTTGGTGGAAATGTATTCATTATGTATACTAAAGATAATCTACACAAATTCGCACCAAAATATAATGAAGGAATTTTCTTAGGATACTCCACAATTTCTATGTCTTATAGTAATTCAATAAAAATACATGTACTGTTGAAGAATCAATACATTTTAAATTTGATGAAACTGATCCTTCTATTTTTAAACAACCTCAAATTACATCCTCGGATGTGTTTTCAAAAACTAATTATCAACCTTTGTTAGAAGATCCTCATAATAATGAAAAAGTTCAAGAAAATATTTCTGAAACATTTACCCCAGAATACTTCAATCCCTGTGTTGATGAAGAAGTTTTACAAAACCCCAATCAGTTGTTTCTAAAGAATCATCCCAGTGATAGTATCATGGATGATGTAAATCAACCTGTATGGACTAGAATTTATTTATGGAATTAAGTATAACATCTATAATTTCTTTCCCAATTACAACTAAATAGCATAGATAAAGGTTTAGGTGATGATGATTGGATAAAATCTATGCAAGATGAGCTAAAAATCAATGGGAATAAAGTCTGAACCATGGTAGAATGGCCTAAGAAAAATTCTGTTATTGGAGTAAAATGGGTCTTCACAAATAAATGTGATGAAAATGGAATCATATTAATAAATAAATATATATTGGTTGCTAAAGTCTATAATCAACAAGATGGAATAGACTATTAAGATACCCATGATCCAGCATCTAGACTTGAATCTATTCGTGTTCTACTCGCCTTTACAGAATTCTTCAATTTCAAAAATTTTCCAATGGATGTTAAATTAGCCTTCCTTAATGGTTTTATTCATGAAGAAGTTTTTTCTGAACAACCTCCTAGTTTTGAAGATACAAAACATCCTAAACAAGTCTACAAACTTACCAAATCCTTTTATGGACTTATGCAAGCCCCTCGAGCATGGTATGATAGACAAACGTGATTTTGCTTCAAAATAATTATGTTAAAGGAAATTCAGATCCATCCCTTTTTATAAATAACGGTAAGAAATATGTTTTGATTGTTCAAATTTATGTGGATGAAATTATATTTGGTTCAACTCAGAAATATTTAAATGATTCCTTTATAGATCTAATGAAATCTGAGTTTTAAATGAGTATGATTAGTGAGTTGAAATTTTTCTATGGGTTTCAAATTTCTAAAAAACAAAAATGAATCTATATATCCCAAAATAATTATATCAAATATTGTCTTAAAAAGTATGGATATGACAATTCCAAGAGTATAAGTACTCCCATTGGTACCTCAAATTCTCTTGATCTTAATAAATCTTGGAAACCAGTAGATCAAACATCTTTTAGAGGTATGATAGGAGTTCTGCTTTACTTGATATCTAGTCATCCAGACATAATGTTTTTAGTATGCTTATGTGCAAGATATCAATCCAATCCAAAGGAATCTTATTTAAAGGAAGTGAAATGTATTTTTGGCTACTTAAAGTGAACCATTGATTTAGGACTCTTTTACACCTCTGGAAGTGATTTTACATTAAAAAGTTTTTCGGATGCTAATTTTGGTAGGTGTATAATTGATAAGAAAAGTATATCTGAATCTTTTCATTTCTTAGTATATTAATTAGATTCTTTTTCATGAAAAAAGAAACACTTAGTTGCACCTTCCACTGCTGAAGCTGAATTTGTAGCAGCTGGAATTTGTTGCGCTCAAGTATTGTGGATGCAACACACACTCACAGAGTATGGTATGATTTTTACTAAAAAAAAATTGTGTGATAATACTAGTTCCATTTCCCTTTGTAAAAAACCTACACATCACTCTCATAAAAAACACATAGATATTAGGCATCACATTCATAGGGATCACACACAAAAAAGAGATATCATTCTTCAATTTATCAGAACCCAAGATCAACATGCTGATATTTTCACAAAATCATTACCCTTTGATATATTTGAATACATTAAACAGATGTTAGGAATCATAACCATAAGGTAATATTCCATGATAACTTTTTGTTGAAACCTATCCCATTACAATGACAAACTACTTTTCATAGAGGGAGTACATTTGTTTGTTATATTTAAAAAAAAGCGTAGTATAAAACTTTTTCATAGTCAAACTATTTTACGTATTCAAAATCTTCATAATGAACATTTTTATACTTAAAATTTTTGTAATGAACGTTTTCATACTTAAAATTTTTGTAATAAATATTCTCGTACTTAAAATTTTCGTAATGAATAATTTTATACTCAAAAGTTTCGTATTGAAAATCTTCGTAATCAAAATTTTCGAAATTTAAAATTCTTCAAGAAGGACTTTCTTCAATATGAATAATCTTCATAGCAATCCAAAAGTTTTTTTTCCTTTCTTAAATATTCATAATCATCTTTTACTTGTTGGTAATTTCATCTATTTTTTAATTTTCGTATTCCCTTTAATTTAAATATGAACGTTTTTTTAAAAAGGTAAAAAGATCAGATTGTTTCAAAATTTCCCTACGGCTATCATATCAACCATTAGATCTGATCAAAATGATTTTTAACCATTGTATTGAGTATGGAAATTGAACTATTGCCTCACATTTCTATATAAAGGACCTGTTATGGTTGTCTCACATTGAAACTCAAGCCTTCTCTTGCTGAGGCTCTGACCCTCTTACAAAATCCCATTTTGAACTTCACAGATCATTCTTACTTCCGAATGTCCGCCGAAGTCTTCTCTCAGAAAGATATTTCAACTGTCACACCAATATCTGAATGTAATATATACTATGAAAGGTTAGTTGATCCAAAGTTTTTTTTGCAATGTATGATTCTATAATCTCCATGAATATAAATTTGAATGGACGAGAAAGTGTTTGTCTTTTAAAACCAAAAGCATAGGATTTGGTATATCTGGATTTGTTAATAGAATTAAATGAGTCAATAACATTATAAAAGGGAGAAGGAATGAGTGAAATTTCATTCAAGTGTTAAGGGAACAAATATTCACTATCATACACCAAGGTTACAAGCTTTGTTTGTATTCTTTATGAAGGGGAAGCTGAATTTTGTTCTCAAAAAAATATTAATGATCAGTGAAGATTTATTAAAGAAAAGGCGATGGATTTCCTTGGTATGTCAGAGGTAATGATTTTGAAGATTCTTCACCTATCTACAAATTATCGGATTCTTGAATTATGGGTTCACAGATTTATCATGCCGAGAAAAGGAGACAAGGATACTTTGAAGAAAAGTGATATGAACATTCTGGAATTCATGGTAAACCTAAGGAAGATAAACATGCTGAAGCATATATTGATTACGATTGAGAACATAAAGAATAAAAATATGAAGGCTTATATTATTATGTAACCATCCATTCATTCAATGATGATTGTTCATTGTCTATAATCCTTCAAAAATACCTTGCAAATATAAGTCAACAAATTGAAAAGATATGTTGTTGGGTGGTGACACTTTGAGAAAATTGAAAGTTGGATTTTCCATAGATTCCAAGAATTCTATGACTTGCCTGAAGAAGAAGTTCATGTTATATTAAAGAAAAAAGTGGTGGTTGAGACCTCTATGAAGGGAGGAAGGAAGAAGAAGTTAATGGATGTGGAAGAGAAGGCAAAACCCAAATTGGTAAGGAAACCCAATTTGTGCCACCGAAGCCGAAAAAACAAAAATCTTATCATGGTTAGGATGTAGAAAAGTGGAGAGAAGCCAAAAAAAATCAAAAAGAAGGGGAGACTATGTTTGTTATGAACTCTAATGAGGAAAAAGATTTGAATGAAAAGGATTATGAGAATCTAGTGAAGGAAGAAAAAGAAATGATTCAATGAAGGAACATGTCTGATGCAGAGATAATAGAATCCCTTCTGAAATCTACTGAGAAATCCTATGTGAATATTCAGGTAAAAAGTCATTTCTTCAAGAACCACTTCCAAAGACTCTAGGAAAAAAGTTTGTTACTCCAAAAAATTCCAATAAAAAGTAGTAGGATCTAATGAAGAAGAAGAATAAGAAGAAAAAGTAGGGAGTGGTGATACCGAAGATCTTATAAAGCAAGTTGATGATTTTCATTAAAAGGAATGACCTTATGAAAAATTATCATTATGATCCTCTATTGCTGAATCTTCAAAGCCTGCTACTCCTGGGTAGGATAAAGAGAAGGCTAAAGATGAAGTAGACAAACCATCTGAAGAAGAATTAATCAATAAAAATGTTATTCATCCAGAGGATGTTGGGGCAGCGGCTGAGAAAGAAGAGATAGATGAAGACAAAATTGCCAAACTATCTGATAGTCATCACGAATAACCTAATCAAGAGGAAGCCATTCCAAAAATAGATAAGGAAAAACAGGTGGTTGTTGATACATCTAGCAGAGCAGTGGAGAAGAAGAATTATGTGGGTGTTTCATCAAAGAGAAAGGCTGCTGATATAGAAAAATAATCCTCACCAATAAAAATTACGGATTCAAAATCATTCTCTCTAGGACATGATTTTGTAGTATAGTCCTTGAGGAAACTTGTTGGAACTATCCCAATATTTCCTAGTATTGACTCGAGATTCCAAATGCTTCTACTATCCATAAATATGAAATCAGATTCTTTATCCATGATGATGGATATGTGTATCATTCTTGAGGATGATTTCAAAACCTTTTTCATAAACTACAAAGACCACAGAAGATCTTGTAAGAAAAGGACCAGCTTCTCAAAGAAAACTATAGAAGAAATGAGAATCCGTAATGAATTTCAAGAAAGTCTCAAGGATTCATTTGACATCGAAGAAGTGAAGATCAAGAATCTCACAAATAGTTTTGAGTAGAAGCTAACTCTGGAACAAAATTCTCAGATACAAGAGGTGAATGATCTGAATCAGAAGTTTTATTCAGTTGCTCAGAGCTAGAAGAGGTAAAGAGATCTTAGAATCAAACTTGAAGAAAACTTTTATAAACCAGAAGATGTTATAAAGGGGCCTGCAGAATCTCTTATGGCTCCGGAAGGAAGAATAAAATCTGTGGAGAAGAAAATAGAAGATCAGAATCATCTTCTCAAATGAGCTATGGAATACCACAAGGAACCCGAGAACCTCAAAAGCATAGTCATGAAGTTGATGGTGAAGGAAAAGTAAGAACAATCTTATTCAATTTCAATCTTTTGATGTATTCCCTACTTGTATAAATTTTTCCAATCCCAATGAAATTTTTAGTTTCTCGTCTTTTGGTTGTTTAGTACTAATATTTCATGTACCACATTTTCCTTTCCATCTCCTTTAATTCTATTTGAAAATAAAAAAGGGGGATAAAAGAATGATAAAAAATAATACAAAGTAAGAGAAGAAATTTCCATCAGTATGGGGGAGTTTATCTAAAGGGGAGTTCCTATCCAAGAAGATTTTTGTATGTAATAAAATTCCATGTCTCAACCCGGAAGTCAAGAATGCGATCTTTATGGTTTCCAAGGCCTAAGGGAGAGTTAGTCATATTCACTCTGATTCATATGTAAAGGGAGATCAGTTTTTTTTAAAACTAATAAAATGTCTAAAGTCCTTATATTCATTTTTGTAAGTATGTTTTCACTTTCCAAAAAATGGGGATATTGATGAGTCAATATGGGTTCCTTATGAATTTTTAATTCCTTCATATTTCAGGGAGATTGTTGAGTCAATAATCCTTTTTATGAAATTTTCATTCTCCTTCCGACGCTTTTATGCCGGGGCGTGTGCACATTTTCGTCACACGGGGGGAGGACGCGCGGCTTGTTGCCCCGCATTCCCACTTTCCAAAGGTGGGCGGCATCCCTTCCTTGTTCAGGGACGTCTGCACCATGATCGAAACCGGGATGATGGCATGTCGGTTCTTCCTTCCATGGATTCCTCCTCGGAGCTCATCACCAAGTCTGGTTCTCCCTCATAGACTTAAGAGGGTTCCATGAATCTCGTTCCCGGGTGCCATTTCTGAATGGACGCCAGTTAATTACGATGCTTCCGTCGAGATGCTCCAAGGTGTATGGTCGGGGCAGAAACCTTCGGTGAGGAGAATGGTCACGCTGGAGTGTCGTCGACATGCCTTAAAGCTTGGGATTGGCATGTCTGTCTTCTGTCCCTTATCATAGGGCTTCTCGAGGGCGCGGAAGCCCGATTAATCCCACATCGAACGTGGGGAATTGTGAACCATATGAGGTTTTCCTCAACTTCCCATGTTTAACACGGGGTATGCCGCAAGTTTAAGGTCTGGAGGAGGTAGATCGGAATTATCAGAACACTGAGAGTGGATAAGATTGAAGGACCCCCTAGGGGGAACATCGATGTTGGGGCTAGCACGTGGGCGGCTTCCCGGATACTATGGAGTGGAATGGGGTGGAGTTATCTCAACGGGATGTGGTGGCCCGGGTAAGGATCAAGATGGGTGATGGAGGGATGGGATTGAACCTCGTGGAGTCTTCCTATGTATCCCCATCGCAGGGAATCAATGTCCCCGTAGTTCGGTGATACGGTGGGACACATGAAGAGGAGACTCGTGAGAATGAACTCATGGATTGGATCCTGGAGGGAGTAAGATCTATGGGCTAGGGCATGAGCTTCCCGAGGCACGTGGGCTCGAGGGAGAGGTCAGGATGAGACGTGGGTGTGAGATATGGGGCTTACGCTCTGAGGCAGCCCATGATGGTGGGTATGGGGCTTACGCTCTGAGGTGGCCCATAACGGTGGTTGTGAACCGACACAGAGGGGTCAGAACAACTGAGTGATGGGCTTGAACCTCGTGGAGGCTTCCTACGTACCATGCGTTAGCATGGATCAAAGTACACGTAGTTTGGGGTATACAGTTTAACGTCATGCGGGACGGGGAATTTGGAGCTTACGCTCTGAGGCGGCCCAAGGTATGGGCGAACCGACGTGGAGAAGTCGGAACGATCGGGTGGTGGGCTTGAACCTCGTGGAGGCTTCCTACGTACCATGCGTTAGCATGGGTCAAAGTCCAGGTAGTTTGCTGGGATGGGGCTCACACTCTGAGGCGGCCCAAAAGTGGATGTCAAGGTCAATTCGTTCTCTATTCCCATGTGAGTCACGCTCGGTGTGAGAAACAAGAGGCAGCAGGGACCAGACGATCACGTCACGAAGGGTGTGTCCTTGAGAAGCGGAATGGGGCTTACGCGTGGAGTGGGCCAAAGAGGAAACATGGGATTACGCATGGTTAGAATCCCTTAGTGCTGGGATTTTACTCCAGGATAGAGGCCCATGGTGTGAAAAAGAATAGTGGGGAAGGGTCTCCACTGGCCTTGGTAGTGGGGAAGTACGGAGGTGCATGGGTGTAACCTTCCACAAGAGAGGCTAGGGGATTACACTCTGTGGAAGCCCTTCCCCCGTGGAAAAAACTCCACTCTGACAAGGATGATCTCATTCCATGTGAGGAAGAATCCATTCCCGTGGAGACGAGTGGCGTAAGGAATGTCTAAGCCGGGGGGACCCTGCGTGCGAGGCACGAGGTCGGGTCACAGTTTAACATCATGTGTTGAGGACGAGGTGTTTGGTAGTTTAACGTCCTGCAACTCGGATGAGGTGGGTTCGCTCCACACCCCGAGGGATTACATTCCCAATTCCCTCTACCCATTGTGTGAGGTAAGGTATAGGCAAAGCTGTAGTGAAGGGGGGTCGTAGGGCGAACCATCGAGTGGCCCACGTTTGTGTGGCTATGCGAAAAAAGCAATAGCCGTTAGTGTTCCTATGCAAAGAAGCATAAGGAAAAGAAACGCAATGGGAAACACCACCCAAGGGACCTTAAGGTTACTTTGTACGAGCCTTGAAGGCCAGACGGGAAAAAAACGCATGGAGTGCATGCCCGGTATGGAAGGCATCGAGTGCCTACGCAGGGCGTCAAGGTGAGAGGTCCTGGGTTTTGCACGCAAAGAGAAGGTTTGCGCGAAAAACACTGGGATGGAGCACAATTGGATTAGAGGATTGCGCACTGATAGGGATTGCGTGAAAATGGCTCGAATTGTGCGTGGGGAAACCTATCAAAGGGATTGCATGCTATTTGGAAGAGATTTCGTGTAATTGGAAGGGATTGCGCGCAAGGGACACAGATCACGCGCAAGGGAAGAACCCTGCAAAGTTGGTAAATTCACTTAAGCCAGTGGGGTTGAGCGCAAAGGTGAACACCGGGGAAAGATTTCCTGAAAAGGGGAATTACCTAGAAGTCATCTTGCACATGCGGGAGTCCGAATTGCGCGCACAGGAGCTGGTACAGATTCCTCAACCCCGAAACGGTTGCGGTCACCTTCAATTTATAGTCATCCACTAGCGCGAAATCCATGCAGCGTGCGAAATCTTCCGTGCCAGGAACAGTCGGTGCGCAAAGGCTCACCGTGCAGAACCGGGGCACGCTAATTTTCGCGCCACGCCGATTCTTTTTCGCGAAACCCAGGAACCCTTCGCGCGAACAACATTTTTTCGCGCAAGTCCTTCTTAATTTGGCGCACCACTCTCGAGTCCTCCAGACCGGGCCTCTGAGTCTGAATATGACTTCGCTTCATCAGTTTGAAACTCCCTCTAAGAGTTACATACTTTTTCAGTGTCCACAAATGCCCCCCCTCGGAATTGGATCGGCGTGAGGTCGCAACGATCGGATTCCAAGGGAAACGCCAAAATGCTGAACTAGTGCATCTCCTGGGAATTTTGTGTGCAAAAATCCAATGGGGCGTTCAAAATAATGGATCCGCACAAAATTATCTTTCCCCGCAGTGTGGAAACCTGGCCTCGCCTATAAAAAGGGGCACTGGGTCCCAAGTTCTGTACTCACGCTTTTCCGCACAATAGGCATACCGCTCTCGTGTGGAAAATTTTCTCCCGCGGCTGCGCGTAAAAATGCTTTGGCAGCGTGGAATTCCCTCTGAATTTCAGCCTCACATGCATGCCTACTCGGGATATTCCACGCCTAGTGTGCCGATTGCGCGCCCAAATCCTGTATTTCACGCCAATGCTTATGATTTCGTGCAACACTCTCTGATTCCTCACACTTCATCCTGATTTTGCGCAACTCCCGAAATATTCGAGATGGATGCAAACCAAGTTGATAAGGGGGAATCCACTGCTCATAGAACCAAAACGGCAGCGAACAAGGAGGTTTATGGTGCCATGTTGATCGTTTCCAACAACCTAACCTTTTTCAATCTACTAACCCCAGCCCAGAATGAGTATCACTTATCTGACAACCTCCCGCTCTGGAACTTTTCCATCTTGGAGGAGGTTCCCCTGTTGGGCTTCGAAGTGGACACACCCAAGTCATGGGTGACACAGGAGGACGAGCTTCCTCGCTATAACATCACCAACAACAGCCATCCTACTAGGGAAACCAGACATATGGACGTATATGTCCTGAACCTGAGGACCAGGATCGTTACCGGGGATGAGCCTATCGTAGAGAATTCTCCGGCCCTCTATGCGAGCACGTTCCGTCAGAGCATCACAGATGACATGAAGGGAATGATGAATGATTGGGACCTGCGTTCCGGGGGAAACTTTACCAGCGAGTGGGCATAGGCATTCCGGGTTCGCCATACTTACGACCATTTTGGGGCCGTGCTGCGGCATATTCTCCTGTTCAAGGTGGTATAGACATCACAGTTCCACTTCCACCGTCAACCCGAGCTCAGGCCGGAGCTATTCACCCTATGGTATCCTGATACCAACACATTCCACCTTCACCATGCGGAAGTTGGCATCAACCTCTGGGGCGTTCACTACATCAGAGGTATCCCACTGGAGGGCTACCAATATGACGAGATCTTTCCTCCAAAAAACACATGGGAAGACAGGTCACGGACCCCCATGCTGACGTGGCACCTGTTGGAGCTGGCCAAAGAGAGGCTGGGGGTCAAGGAATTCTTGAAGGACATTACCTACAAGGGTTGGTTCATCCAATTCCTAGGGAAGGATCCGACAATCAAGATGTCGGGACGGGGTTAACAGTTCCCAACCGCGGCTCAGAGGAGCAAGGATGGGTCGTATTGGAGAACCCTGGAGGCGGGGAAATACCAATCATGGGGTTACCGCATCATTGAGGCCCGGGACCCGAACATCCGGTACGCCGGGTTCATTGCCGTCTTCCTGAGCGGGTGCCTCCTACCGGTGCGGGACGCGAGGATGGGCATCCGTCCAGCAACACTGGTGATGGCGGGCACCATGGCTGCCAACAAACGGGTCAACTTGGGGGTACTCATTCTGGCCAAGATGTATGCCATCCTAGGATATATCTCACGAGGGGGTCACCTCGGAGGGTATGTGGCCCCTTCCAGATCTTCCATGGCTGGGTGGCAGCTCATCTCGATGGGTACACTGTCCCAAATGCCATCTTTCCTCCAGGCTACGACCTGCGACCATCCCTACTAAACATTGCCGGGGAGGCGCCAATGACGCTCAATGAGGAGGGTCTGAGGATCCGCATTGGTAACCACACTAACTTCAACTTCAGCCCATTCCCACCCGGATCAGCCAAATGGTGGACAATGGGAGAGGCTCTCTAGAATAGCAGGATTATTTTCATATCATCTGGGGCATGGTGCTCGTGGCTCGGATCGACGGGAAGGTGATCTACGAGCCTTACCTTCCATCCCGATTCGCCAGGCAATTCGGGTGCCTCCAACGAATGGCGAAGAAGGTATTCACGACTGTCTGGGAGGAGAAGAATCCATGCATTCTGTGCCAGATGTGGTTGATGTTCACCACTTTCAGCTCCGGTGACATCATCACTCTTCCTCCCACCAGGGTCGATGATGGCTTAGCAATTGAGTATGTCGAGCGCTGGACCAT
Organism: Viscum album; assembly: GCA_963277665.1. NCBI lineage: Eukaryota > Viridiplantae > Streptophyta > Magnoliopsida > Santalales > Viscaceae > Viscum > Viscum album. Next base: position 1,607,540,307 of record OY728161.1, read on the forward strand.
TGCGTACCCTGAGGGGCCTTTACGCAAGTGATTCTGGCAACTCGAGGCTATCCGTGTGGAAATAGGGTGATGAGGGAGAAGGCAAGGTGCCACTGGAATGGGGGAACCAGGGGCGCATCAAGCAGCGAGGCCTGTTCAGGCTGGGACCTCAGTGACGGGAACATCACACAACGCCACCGCGACCTCATTTCCCATCGGGGGGTCACATGAGGCGGACAAGGAACTGCCCGAAACTAGATAAGGTACCTGCTCGAACATTACCAAGATGCAATTTTCCCGGCACTATGGTCGCCCTGGATGACCCAACGACAATCACTAGACGTTGAAGTCATCTGGCAGATGATAATGTAGAATGGGATCCAGCTGCCAGATTTCGGGCTCATTCGAGTTACCGATAGAGTGAAATTCCATCAACGACATGCTTATCAGATGGTCATGGATACATACGCGTTCCAAAGGGGTTGGCATGAGGAGCCACCTTTCCTAATGAAAGTGATGCTCGACCAAGAGCATGATACGTAAGTGATACCGCTGGGAGAAGGCGACAGTGACGAGGAGTAGGAGGGGGAGGAGGAAACCAGAGAAGACGAAGGCGAAGGAGAAGAAGAAAGATAAGGAGAACCCAAAGGTGAGGGGTCGCAGGGGGCAACCTACCAAGGGAGTCTTCGGGAGAGCGGCGAGATTTTCGGTTCTGATCTCGACATCACCGAGACAGTCAAGGTCTATCTGTATCTTCATTTATTTTCCTTCTTCATCCATTCTTCTTTATAATTTCCAACCCATATCTCTTCCTCACTCAGGAGTGCTTAAGTGTTGGTCAGGCGTCCCCACTAGAGGAGGGAGGATTGGAACTTGTGGGATATGATGGGGATCCGACGCCCATCATTGAATTGACAAGCGCAGAGTTGTCTCCTGTCATGGCGGCTCCTGTAGCGGCCAGAACACTAGAGGCCGACGCTCTGGGTTCCTGTAAGTCCCACGCTTCACTACTGGTTCTTGTTATCAAAATATCCCAACTAATCAGCATACACCTTGCATAGTGATCTCAACATTGGAGGCTCTCCAAGGTGCACATCCGGGACCATCCGTGAGCGGACCAGTAGCAGACATTCCACCTCGTTCAGAACATGCTCCCTGCACTGAGTCGGTCCCAACAATTGGTGACCAGGGGGCGGCAGACATTAGCAACATTGTCCTTGAAGCGAGGCCGGAAGCTGACAGAGCCACTGTCTCTATTGGAGTGTGAGAGGATGGTCGCCCGGATGTCAAGGATCATATTCCACATGAAGACATCCCTGAGGCAGATCCTGCCGCCGACCTGCTGGCTTCCTTTCCTGTGTATCGGCCCGCTGATCCCGAGGAGGTATATGACTCGGACACAGAAGTGGCCGAGGAGAGCCGGATGACATGGATAAAACGGTGGAATTGTATCCGTCACTCTATCAGGAAGCCCCAACCGGATTGGCTGAGCTGGCTGGGATCACTTCAGACCTGGCTGTGTTTCTTGTATGCCGGAGAGGTGGATGCTCAATGCCTTCATCTGACGGTCCGTGATTACATGGCCGAGAAGATAAGCAAGAGTAGCCGGCGCACCGATGTTTCCCAGTGTCGGGAAATATTGGTGAGAACCCGAGTGTTTCCGAGGGCGGAGTGGGAGGTCCGGGACCTCGAAGGGAAGGTAGCAGAGAAGGAGGCCTTCATTACAACGTGCTGTGAGCTTTTTGAACAATTGACGACCTAGCTGGCTGACACCCAAGAGCAACTGGCAGAGGCGAGTCACCAGATGGCCGTACCTCAAACAGATCGGGATCAGTCATATGCCAGAGTTGTCGAACTGTGCTATGCAGCTGCTGATAAAGAGAGAGTCTTCAAGGAGCGAGAAGCAGTTTTGGAGGCTACCAGCAAAAGTGTAGCAGTGTTGGAAAGATTGATCCAGCATGCTGATCATTAAGGGCTTTGTTTCAGCCATCTCATGAACATTTTTCTTTTACTGCTCAACATTTTGACCCATGTATGGACCAATCTATTTATCTCTACCTTCGGTCTAATATGATCACCATAATTCCGAAATGAATAACAACTCACCCCTAAGCTCCTGTGGGTCGCACCCAACGCGAGAAGTAAAGGATTCTCATGTTATCATTTCGTCAGACTGTGGGGCATTAACCAAGCTTCAGGCATCCGAACTCGGTCCTAGATTTCTGAGGAGAAAAGGGAGGTCCAGCCGACAGGAGGGGACCTCGGACCGATCGATGTATCGTCTCCTCCACGTGCCCTAACAAACGAGCGGGGCAATGATGGGGGTATTGAAATTCCTCCGAATATAGGGAGATGAAAAAGGAGAATCACATTACCCAAATTCGGAACACAATGGGGTGCAACGATGGAGGATACCTATTAACCATGGTGGAAATACAACATCGAAATTGCATTGGCCTGAAATGGGGACAATAAACGAGGGCCGACCGCTGACCATGTTCGCAACGCGGTGCATAACTCAAATATCGCTGATCAGCCTTCCAGAACGTTGGCCCAAGAAAGCAGGTGGACTGTAGGTCTATCATCAATATTGCTACAATAGGCGGACCGAAGTCTATCATCCATACTATTAGGGGGTCCCTTAAAAAAGGACCAGTCCTTCGGGACGTTAGCCCAGGACAGTAGGCGGACCGTAGTTCTATCATCCATACTGTTAGGGGGTCCCATCAAACATGAGAGTGGATGAGGATTGCGAATAAAGGGGCACGCAAAGCATGGAAAGTGGACTGGTGGTTTGTTCGAACAAATTCCACCACTCCCAAAATTGCGCCACCACGGCAGAGGCGTGTTAGGCAGACGTACCAACCTGATCATGGATCGTCCCAATTTTCAGATAGGACCTCTCTCGAGAGAGAACTGTCAATTCCTACCATCACTATGGGGAATCACAAACTTATTCCGGGTAGAGGTCACGACTACACCACTACTCAAAAAGTCAGGTCGAGGGACCGACAGTAGGGAGGGAGGAAATTTGGTAATCCCTGGGGATGGATCCAAGACGAAATGTCCAGGAATTCGTACGTACCTCATAAGGATGAGAATCAAGCCACACGTATTTCTAGAGATATCTTAGTTTATGGTCTTAGAACTCGGACCAAAGGAGCCCAAATATAAGGCAGAATGGAGTTTAGGGTCATGTAGGACCGCAAAAGGATCTTAGTGTTAGGTCTTCAAACTTGGACCAAAGGAAATGGGGAACAGGAGACACATGGTAAAGTAGTTGCGAAACCCGACGTGAATGTGGGAAAAGCCCTGCTTACGATGTTCTCCTAGGGACATGTTTAGGCCGAGGGACCGAACACAAAAAAGTTAGGTTGGGCCCGTGGGGAAGTTCCTAGGTGCTCTTACATATCTCATAAGGATGATAATCAAGCCATACATAGTTCTAGAGAGGTGGCGTGGCACGACATGGCTCCTGTGCAAAGGATGAGGGAGATGTGCTGGTCTAGCCCTCGCACCAAAAGAAGCGGCATTTGATATATCTCGTTTGTCCCTGAAGGTGAGTGTTTTTTCTTTTGTGGAGCGACCTGCCTGGGACAGGAACTCCTGGTGTCGCCACAATAATCAAGCTGTAACAGGAATTGACAATTGGTATGGAAATTGACCAATACCCAACGTGATGTCCCTTATGGGGAAGTCACCACAATGCAGTGCCATTTTTCGTCATGCGGCTAGGACGATATCATCACAGTTTATGGTCATATGGTTTGGACGTGGCAGCACAGTTTAATGTCATATGGCTTGGAACTGGCATCATAGTTTAAGGTCATATGGCTTGGACCTACCAACACAGTTTAAGGTCATATGGCTCAGACCTGGGGAATACGCACGATGAGGTAAGGCGTACCCAATGTAGATGAGGGCCTATCCTCATACCATAACTGCGTGTGACTCCGAGAGATGAGCCTCAGGCCAAGGGGCCGGTGAGGGTTCAATAATCAGGGGGGCAGGAGATGCTAGCTCCCTACTATGCTGGGCTCGAAACGCAATGTCTGGGTGACTCCTCGTTTCCCATGGGGATGAGGATCAATCTGCACGCATTCCATAAAGAAAAAAGCCAAGCACATACTCTAGCGCTCAGATTGCGGGAGCCCTGAGAGACACTTTTACACAGCTTGGTCCGTCTGACGTGTGGGGGTGCACTAAGGGTTAGTGCAAGGAGTGTCGATATTCCACCTTGACACAGTGGGGTGGAACATAATGTGAATCATACAACCAACAATCAGGTCCTGATGAAGCCGGTGTGATGACTAAGGATTAATGCTGACCATGTTCGCAGCACAACATCAAGTCGCGTTAGCTTAGAGATAGGGGCAAACAAATTAGTATCAACCGCTGACCATATTCGCAACATGGGATTTGTATCATTTTGTTTCCCAGAACCCTCAGGGGCGTTGGGCCATGACGGTAGGAGATCCCTTAGGCGTTGTTTCCAGGCCGTTCTTGGGGGTCCTTCTGGGTGTGCAAGATAATGGGGCCCGAATGAAGGGGAGCACAAAGCTTGAAAAGTGGAAAAAAACTTGTCTAGTTTGAATCTGACACTCCAGGTCCTAGACCAGAGTACTCTGAACACATTAGCAGACCACTGGAAAGAGTCGAAAGGATAAGTCTGAGAGCGGCCAAACAATGGCGGATTCTCGGGGGAAGGGGGGCGTAGTGCCAAAAACCCTGTACCACACCTATATATTCCATCCATGGGGAGGGACAAGCCAAGAGGCCATGGTGACATGTAGATTGTGGTATCTCCTAAGAGATGGGGATGGACCGGACATCTGGGTGTTCAGGTGATCCTACGTATCCCATAAGGATGATAATCAAGCCGCACGTAGTTCTTGAAGCACAGTTTAACATCATGCAGGACGAAAGGAGCACTTCTTTCAGGGGTGTGCATGGCGTAGTGGATAAACCATCGCGAATGAGGACCTAATCCTATAGTGAACTGCACGCTCCAGGTGAAGGTTGCGGCTGAGAGGCCCGAGGATGCCAAGGGGCCTGAGGCTGTGCCTTGGTTAGGGAAGCATTACTGGCTTGTAGTTTAACATCTTGCAGTGAGGACGAGCACGTGGTTTAAGGTCACGCTAGACCATGATGTTCTTATTTTAAGGTCTTAGAACTCGGACCGAAGGGGCCCAGATGTAGGGAAAAATATTGTTTAAGGACTTGCTAGATCGTGTAAGGATCTTAGTTTTAGGTCTTAGAACTCGGACCAAAGGGTCCTAGATGTAGGGAGAAATGTAGTTTAAGGTCATGCTGGACTATGTAAGGATGTTAGTTTTAGGTCTTAGAACTCGGACCAAAGGGGACCAGATGTAGGAAAAAATTTAGTTTAAGGTCATGCTGGACCGTGTAAGGATCTTAGTTTTAGGTCTTAGAACTCGGACCAAAGGGGCCCAGATGTAGGCCAAAATGTAGTTTATGGTCATGCTGGACCGTGTAAGGATCATAGTTTTAGGTCTTAGAACTCGGACTAAAGGGGCCCAGATGTAGGGAAAAATGTAGTTTAAGGTCATGCTGGACCTTGTAAGGATATTAGTTTTAGGTCATAGAACTCGGACCAAAGGGTCCCAGATGTGGGGAAAAATGTAGTTTAAGGTCATGCTGGACAGTGTAGGGATCTTAGTTTTAGGTCTTAAAACTCAGACCAAAGGGGCTCAGGCAAAGTACCATTTGAGGAACCTGGAGTTGGTGGGAGGAGTGACACGCTAACAATACATAGTCACTAGGGAATACGTGCCATTGAGATAGAACTTATGGACAATAAAAGGACCCTCCCATTTGGGCTCCAGCTTGTGTGGTTTCCTGCCGGGAATCATCGGTGCTCTGAGAGCTAGCACCAGATCACCTTGCAGGAAGGAGCAGAGGTGAACCTTCTTGTTTAAAGCTCGAGCCATCCTGCTCTGATGCCTTTCCATGTAATGTAAAGTGTAAAGCTTATTTTTTTTCCAGCGCTTCATATTTAGCTAGATGGATTTTAGCAACTCTATTCGGCGCTTGCTGGTCATAGACCTCCATGCACAATGATGGAAACTAAATCTCGATGGGAAGGACGGCCTCACTTTCGTATACCAGGGAATACGGAGTCACCTGGGTGGAGTTACGAGTCATCATCCGATAATCCCATAGAGCGTTGGGGAACTTGTTCGGCCAAATTTTCTTGTTCTGACCAACCATTTTTTACATAATGTTAGAGAGGGTTTTGTTAGATGCCTCGATCTTTCCATTCGCCCGTGCATGATAGCGGGAGGTGTGGTTAGAGCGAATGTTGTACATGGCATACAATTTCTTCAGTTTGGCTGCTTGGATTGTGGTTCTGTTATCCGTGAGGATAGCGTGAGGTACTCCAAATTGATAGATGATATTTGAGCTCACGAATTCAGCGATAGAACATGCTTGACTTCCTTGAGCGAAATTTCCTCTGCCCACTTGGAAAATAAATCCGTAGCGGTCAGGATGAACCGGCACTGGTGGTCCGTCGCCGACGGGTAAGGTGCTATAAAATCCAATCCCCAGACTTAAAAGGGCCAAGAATACTTGGTAGTATGGAGAGGCTATGGTGGCCGATGCAGAATGTTAGCATGAACTTGGCATGCATGACACCTCTTGGAAAACTCGATGAAGTCGTAGATCATGGAGGGCCAGAAGTATCCCAGCCTCTGAATCTGGTGGGACAACTTCGACATGGTCTTGTGGGCACCACATGAACTATCATGATATTCCTGTATGACCAACGGGATCTCGAATAGTTGAAGGAAACATAGGAGAATACCATCAAATCAGCGCCTGTAATGGAGATGCTCAAGACTGGGACCGCTCTGAAGGGTAAACTGCGGCGCACGGCGTCAGATTCGCTCACGCTCAGCTCGGTCCGATGGAATATTACAGTGCTAGAGATACTCAACCAAGGGAATCCTCCAGTCAAGAACTGCCTCAACTACCACATCTGAAGTCCCCGGGGATCCTGACGCGGGGGCACCAGCAGTGAGATTGTTCACTCGCAGGCCACAATCATCCTCCGGAATAACAACAGCAATGAATCTCCGGTGTGCCATGTGGATAATTAGGTCTTCCTGTTTGGGCTCCGCAAGTGATGCGGCCAGGCTAGCCAAAGCATCTGCTCGACTGTTCTGCGATAGGGGAATTTGAACAACCTCTATCCGAGAGGGGAACTTAGCCATTAGACGAAGGGTTCACTCCAGCAATGGCACGAGTTCTTCCTTTCTAACAGAATAGTCACCATTGACCTGCTAGATGAATGTCTCAGAGTCCCCTTTCACATGCAAATGGGGTATGTCAATCTCAAGAGCCAACTGGAGGCTAGTGATGAGGGCATGATATCCTGTCTCATTGTTGGTGCAGCCTTCTGACAACAGGAATGAATACTGCAGAATGGATTGCTTCGGGGTGATGAAGATGACACCCAGGCCCACTCTAATGAGCCTAAGATCATTGAGCCTTATACCTGTAGGGCTCTGGGTGGCACCGTCAAAGTACATCTGCCAGCACGAGACAACATGGTCGACTAAGAGGATTGCCTCATCAGGAAATCCTAGATCCAGTGGCTTGTCCACAGAGGTTGGATGAGCAGCTAAGAAGTATGCGAATTCCTGTCCTTTGATATCCTTCTGAGGTACGAACCAAATGTATAAATTTTGGAGGATCACCGCCCAAGACGCCAATCGGCCGGTCAATATAGGTCGGTTCGAGATGTATTTCAACGAGTCTACCCAAGAGACCATCTTTACCTCGTGGTGATGAAAGTAGTGTCTCAATTTCTGTACGGAAAATATGAGCGCCAAGCAGCTCCTCTCGATGGGAGAATATCTAATTTCCATATCAAGGAGCATGCAGATGAGGTAGTAGAGTCTATTGTCCGTTCCCTCGTTATTCTTCTAGGCGAGAAGCGTGCCAAGAGATAGTTCTAGGGTGGTCAGGTTAAGGACCAGTGGCTTTTCGGAAATGGGTGGAATCAAGACCGGAGGTTGGAGCAGATACTGCTTGATTTCTTCAAAAGCGATCTGACACTCTTCATCCCATTCATAGGTGGTGCCTTTCTTCATGTTCCGGGAAAAGGGTGTACACTTTCCAGCCGGATTCGCAATGAATCGGCTTATATAGTCTAAGAGGACTTGGGGACCTCGAAGCTCCCGAATATTGTTCAGGGGACGCATCTGGCTGATGGACTTGGTCTTCACTGGGTCAATCTCGATGTCTCGGTATCTAACAACGAATCCAAGAAACTTTTTGGAGGTGACCCCGAAGGCACACTTCAACGGGTTCATCTTCAAGTGGTGAGAACGGAGGAAGCCGAACACTTTCTCAAGGTTTTTGAGATGGTCCTGGCGCTACCAAGATTTTACCACCTGATCATCCACGTAGAACTCCACCAGCGTCCCGAGAATCAGCTTGAATATGTGGTGCATGGCCCGTTGATTGGTGGCACCCGCATTCTTCAGGATGAAGGACATAACTCGGTAGTAGAAAGTACCTTGGGGGGCCTTGAAGGCAGTGAGATATCATCTTCAGGGGCCATCCGAATCTAGTTGTACCCGGAGTACCCATCCACGAAGGAGAGGGATTGGAACCCGGCTGTGGAATCGATCAATAACTATGTCACTGGATGGGGAAAATCATCCTTTGGACAGTGGTGAGTGCGATCGTGAAAGTCTATATAGACCCGGATATGTTCGTTCTTCTTCCTGATTGGCACAATGTTGGCTAGCCATTGGGGATACTGAACTTCTTTGACGAAGTTTGATTTGATGAGCTTATCAACTACAGCCTCAACCATGGCACCGTGAGAGGGGTGCATCTTTCTGGGAGGCTGCTTGAACCTGCGATGGTTTGCTGGAAGGCCAAGGTGGTGGGCATCTACCTGGGGATCTAGTCCTGGTATCTCATCATAACTCCAAGGGAATACATCACAGTGCTATCTAATAAAGTCTACGTAATGTTGTCGCTCCTCAGGGGTCATAGTGGTTCTAACCAATGTGGGTCTTGGGTTCTCCTCGCTACCGAGGTTCACCTACACTAACTCGTCGACCGTAGTGGAGACGCCTTCATCAAAGGAAGGGGGTGCATCTTCCATGTCCTCATCTCCACTTGTGGAGGGATCATCCATGGGGGGAGCCGTTTTGGGGCTGACAGACCCTGATGGGAAGCTGGTGCCGGCTTGGGCCGTAGAGGTCATCACGTCAGGAGACTCATGTACTACGGAGACCGTGGTGACAAAGTTGGTTGATCTAATTACAACTATCCTTCAGCCCAAGGGGACCCGCTTTATCACATCAAATAAGTATAGGCGCATCGGCTTGAGCAGGTGGATTCCGGCCCGGTGAAATAGACACGTATGACGTACTACCTTCTCCACGAGCCTAACGCCCCGATATCGTATAGGAGTAGGAGGCTCGGTGATCACCTAAGCCTAGTTGGTGTAGGAGTACGAGGTGATTTCCTGCCGTCGCTTGGACCCGGAAATATTCCTTCCTCTGGTACTCCAAACAATAAAGAACTGACCCATGTCTGGGGTTGTGGCCTCCAACCGATGGATTGGGAAGACTTATGCGTCGTCCAATCCTGCCCAGTGATCATTTGCGACAGTGGAAGGCTCAACCTCACCTACCATGGTCTGCTTCTCCTTGCTCTTGTAATAGTCGGCGTCCATATAGCGGGCTTTAGAAGAGGCGAAAGGAGACACATCTCCTTGGAGCACGCCTACTTGACCCTTAAGGGATTATTTGAGGCACTGGTGATACGATGAGGGACCGATGTGTGAAGGTGGAGCCACGACCTACCCATCAACACGTTGTAGGCGGTGTCCTAAGGGAAAACAATGAATTCGGTGTTGGAAATTAGGCCGCCGAACTGGGTCTTCAATCGAATCTTGCCGAGTGGAGTTTGTTCAGTCCTGTCATACCCCCGGATCCAGAGGTCGGAGGGGGTTAGATCATCCTCACACAGCCCCGACATTCCGCAGTGTCCGAGTTGGGATTAGGTTAATCCCAGAACCCGTGTCAACAAGACAGCACAAGACTTCCACGCCATTGAAATAGCCGGTGATGTACAATGGGAAAATATTCTACTGTATGGGAGGGTCTTCATATTCACTGGAGAATGAGATAACCGCTTGTCATTCAGCGTTATCAATCGCCTCAACGTGGAAGGCTTCTGCGGCCTCTAACTCCGTCTCAAACTGGAGGGGGGATCCATAGATCCTCAAAGAGTGCCTCACGCATTTCAGATGATAGGAGAAGAGCCTCAGGATAGAAAGCCTTGACGGAATGCCGGACATGTGCCTCAGAACATCATACTTTCAATCTAAACGCGAGCTTCTGCTTACAGGAGGCCGCTCTGCGATTGGAGGCATGACGGGCTCTGCCGGCTGGACAGGTGACTGACTGGTACTAGGCACGTCTCGCTGTTCACTAGTCAAAGCCTAGGAAGTGGATTCTGGATTAGGGCCAGAAGGCTGCAGTCCCGGATTAGGGCCGGAAGGCTACAGTCGGCCGGTGGCAGGGCATAGCTTGTCATGGCACGACTGAGGTGGTTCTGCCTGATCCATCAACACAAACGGTGGTAAAGGAGAACCCGTCGACAACGAATGAAGGGGCCTCCTGTGTTGATCTCTGTATCAGGCCGGCTGCTTGGTTTCAGTGGCGTACACGGCCTGGATAAATGTGCCAACTACCATTCCCTGACGATTCACGTATCCATGGCTCCGCCGACATTGGAGATGATTGGGGACATTGGGAAGGTCCACCTGGGGTTCCTCATCGCGAGGAGTCAAAAAGGGTTTTTCCAACTCTACGGTATTAACCAAAGTATACCCCAGGCTTTCACTCGAGGGGACATCCACTACTGTATAGAGTCTCAGAGGGATCCCCATTTTGGGGGGAAAAAATCTCCAAGAGTGCGGGATGATGATGGCATTGGCAGGACGTGCTCTTTCTTCTTGTGCTGCCGCTTGCTTTTCTGGTAAGAGGTAGGCTGGGACAACGATGTTGATGTGGCGCTCACAGATTCCGAGGGCTCTCGCTGATTCATGAGGGCACGAATGATTCCATGGGTGCGGGCGACCATCTTGCGGTCCATCTGGTCAATATACTTCCGGGTCCCATGGTCGGAAACCTGATGCCATTCGTCCTCGCTGCCACTACTTCCATCTGGTTTCACAAAGACACCTGCCACCTACGCCGGGGCTGGGCCCAACCTGAATATGTTGTTATCAATCTGGTCTTGGTTCCAGTCCTTGAACACATACTATCGCTGGATGGTGTGCCCTGGGGTATGGTGATAAGGGAAATAGTTAGGGTGATCAGTGAGATGCGCCTCTTCTGGATTCCGACACTCAGGAAGCCGCATGATCCTCTACTCTAGGGAACTACAAATATAACTAGGGACCTAGGCCTCATCAAATGAGTAAGTCTGATTCCTTCTATCTGAAAAGGGGGATCTTGGAGGCTGGCCATGACCAGGGGCCGGAGGAGCATTTTGAAGAGGCGGAGCCTGATTATATCTCCTAGGTGGTGGCGGTGCGTTACGCTGAGGTGCCTGCCGATTTTGAGGCGGTCACTGTTGGGCCGGAGGTTCTACCTATGGGGGAAGACCCCTATGGGGCTGCAGAGATGGCCTCACTGGTAGGAACTCTAGCTGCCTAGGAGCCTCTATCTAGGACACAACATCGGGATCGGCTCTGGCAGCTCTCCTTGCAGGGACTACAGGAGGCAGCAGGTGTGCCTGACTGGCCTGTTGCAGGGCTTCTTCGAGGCGCTGAGCCTTCTCTAAGAAGTCCCGGAACCCTCCAGGGTATTTCTGAGTGATCAGAGAAGGATCCAGCTCTGCTTTTACGTTCCCTATGCACATCGTCAGTAATTTCTTCTGGGTTAGTGGCATGTCAAGGGAATACGTGAGCCCCTTCCACCGGGCGACGAAGTCTGTGACTCACTCATCGGGCCTTTTTTTGCACCTGAAAAGGTCTGCGATGTTCGTATTCCAGGTTATGGAATTGAACTGGTAGAGGAATCTCCTGCAAAGTACCTCCCAGCTAGTCACAAATCCGAGAGGGAGGTGGCTGTACCAGATGAACGCTGGTCCTTCCAGCGTCTGAATGAAGCAACGGAGCTTGGCGGCCTCCTGCTATGCCGGAGTACCTAACATAGGCCCACACCTAGATTTGAAGTGGAACAGGTGCTGTGGCGGGTCTCCAGTCCCTTTAAAGGGGGTGAAAGTGGGGTTCCCAAATCCCAACGGGGCCGGCATATCATCCAACCATGCTGGGTATGGCTTTCCATCCAGTGGGATTGCCACATTCCATGTTTCCAGGGCCTCTAAGCGGGCGATGAGCACTTCCATTAGATCATCTAGATGTGGGTTCCTATCCTGACAGGGATATATAACCACAAGTGCATTTCCAAGCTCTTCAATCCAATAGTCATGCTCGGATTCTTGCGGGACGGCAGGCGGAGCAACTCTTGGGGCAGTGGGAGGAAACCGAGCGGGGTCCCTTGGGTGATCACACCGCTCCGGAGGGTTCGAAAAAACATATCGCGCCCTCTTGCCATGGGCATCGGTCTCTCCCATATCGGAGAACACGGCATGGTCACGGTTGCCCCGAGAAATCTTGTTAAGGGGTAGGTGCACTTTCCCCTGCTGTCCTGGCCGAGGATTACTGTAGTCAGGCGGCCGCTCTGCAATGTGTTCAGCCAAGAGCTCATCAACCAAACTCTTTTCCTCAGCAAGATATTGGCATATCGTGGCCTTATTGGTATATTCATATGCTTTCTGTGCTGAGGCAGATGGGTTGGCGAGCTTGACAGCCCCGACGTGCTCTTTACCCTTACCGATGTTTCAGCTCAGTGTAAATGACTCAGTGGGTGTGGGGAGATATAGGAGGCTCCTCTTTTGGCAATTAATTCTCCCAGATGGGTCCTTTAGTGGATTTTACTCATGGGGTGAGTCCCCATCGAGGATTTCCACACCATTTCCCTCACCCGGATGGTCATCCATGTTGACTGCCACTGCCCTCGGTGACATTCCATCAGAGACGCCCAGTGAATCGGGTTATCGGCAAATCACACAGAAAAGAAGGGCATAATATAGCCCCCATCCACAGACGTGCATGTAGGGGTGGCTTCCTCGATAAACTTTTAGGGTACTTGAAAACCTTGGATGCATTGTTACTCGAGGGACTTGTGGTGGCCATGTGACTCGGGGTGCCGAACCACGGGGACCGCAGCTAGGTCGAACCGACGACACTGCTCACCGATATCCTCGAGATGCATTTGACTCCCAGGATAAGGTTCTAGCTGATGGAGAAGATGGGAGGGGGTCACCCCACTAGTGCAGAAAACATTTTTTACGTCGGTTATTTTTTATTATTTACGTCGGTTTTTAGGCGACGTTAATACGGACGACGTTATAAATAACGTTTTTTACGTCGGTTATTTAAAACCTGACGTAATATCCCTAACATCACGGTGGTTATCACGTCGGTTCATATAATAACCGACGTGATAAATATGCGCGGGGGGCTTTATCACGTCGGTTATTCCATAAACCGACGTGATAAAACACCTGGGATATCGTTTCTCACGTCGGTTATGTCATAACCGACGTGATAAACCCTTCCCCTGGCCTATTATCACGTCGGTTATTTAAGAAACCAACGTGATAAAAAGGCATGGGAAACGTTTTAGCACGTCGGTTATCCAATAACCGATGTAGTAAATCGATTCCCAGGCCTTTTAGCACGTCGGTTATATTAAGAACCGACGTGATAAAATCCCCGGGAACGGTTTATCACGTCGGTTCTAGAAAAACCCGACGTGATAAACCCCTGCCGATTTATTTACCACGTCGGTTATTTTATAACCGACGTGAAAGAAATTTTTTTTTAAATAATTGCACTGCTCTCACCAAAAAGCAACCAGAAACCAAACAAAAATAACAATGCCAGCCCTCCCCCAAGCCCCAACTGAACCCCACCCTCATCTATACCCACCTAACAACCTGGCCAGCCCTCCCCCACCACATTGGAGCCCCACCACAACCCTTGGACACCCCCCACCCCTTGGACAGCCCCCCACCCTCATTTACACCCCCACGACCCCTAGTACAGCCTCAAACACCCATTGGAAACCCCTCCCATATCCCTTGGACACCCTCCACCCCTTGGACACCCCCCACCCCTTGGACAGCCCCCCCACCCTCATTTACACCCCCAAGACCCCTAGTACAGCCTCAAACACCCATTGGACACCCCCCACACCTTGACAGCCCTCCCAGACCCCTTGGACACCCCTCCCATATCCCTTGGACACCCCCCACCCCTTGGACACCCCCCCACCCCTTGGACAGCCCCCCACCCTCATTTACACCCAACCGGCCCCTTGGACAGAACTCCCAGACACCTTGGACACCACTCCCATCCCGTGGACACCCCCCACCCCTTGGACACCCCTTCGACAGCCCCCCCACCCTCATTTACACCCCCCGAACACCCCTTGGACACCCTCCATATCCCTTGGACACCCCCCCACCCCTTGGACAGCCCCCCACCCCCTGGACACCCCCCCGACCCCTTGGAAACCCCCCTACCCCTTGGAAACCCCCCCATCCCCTTGGACAGCCCCAAACACCCCTCCTATATCCCTTGGACACCCCCACCCTCATTTACACCCAACCGACTCCTTGGACAGCCCCAAACACACCTTGGACACCCCTCCCATATCCCTTGGACACCCCACCCCTTGGACACCCCCACCCTCATTTACACCCCCCGACCCCTAGGACAGCCCCAAACACACCTTGGACACCCCTCCCATATCCCTTGGACACCCCCCAAACACCCACCCACCCCCTTGGAACCTCTCCCCCCATACCAAAATCCAGACCAGAAAAACCATCAACAGTAGACCAAAACAAGAAGTAGAGAAAAATTAAACATTCACTTATATAACATTCAAAACTTACACTGTCAACTTCAAAAAAAACTAAATCCAACCTAAACGACGACGAAATACACAATTACATTGACAATATTCAAAATTACATTTTACATTACAAACAACTAAAAGTCAATCAAACCTGTAAAATAATTTGACCACTCCACTTGTAAGTGTTTGATATCTTCAGCAGTAAAGGGTTGAGGGTCATCAAAAAGCTACAAAGGAAAAGGATAGTAGTCAACGTGTATAATGAATAAATCAAATTGAAATATTATGAGAAAGAGGAAATCTTACCAGGTCAAAACTCAGAACTGTCCCAGTTGTTATTATTTCATACATAAATCTTAACATGTAATATCCGCATTCGATGATGCCTTGTTGCTCATGACATTTCTGTTTGAATGAGTGTAAATTCAATATATTATTTTTATGTAATAAATCAAAATGTACAAATTATAAATGGATATTTACCTTCGCATGTACATATTTGATCTTGAAATTCCTTTTCTTTGCGCTTTTTCGAAAGTGGACCCATGCCCTGTTAGAAAATAATACGAATGGGGTAAATTTAAAATTCATTATAATATATAAAACAATTGTGAAATTGAAACTTACGTTTCCAATATATTCTTAAAACTTTCTCGCACATCATCATGGAGAGAGCATATCCAATAAAGTGTTTTCTCCCTAGGGCAAAAAACCCCTAACATCCAATGATCCCTGATAAAAGGAAATTTAACGTTAGTGGTTTTTTATGTTAAAAGATAATTAACTCTTTGAGAGGGATGTGTTTCATACCTCTCACAAAAAGGCATCATCCAACACTATGTGATTACATTCTTTTCAAATCTATCAGCAATATAAAGCATTCTTTGTTCCTCATCCAATGCACATGCTTCAGGGGAAATCAATTGTGGGTCCACGAATCCATATACATCTGTCAGCTCATTCCTCTCACAAATTTTATACAGATACCTAATACAAAGCAGACATAAGTATACATTTTTAATAAATATAACGCAAGGAAAAGGTGTTAAGACTTACATGATAAAAATTTGCACCACGTTGATGCCCAACTTATCTCCAGTGACAAACTCCATGATATCAGTTTTCATAATCCCCACACATAGTTCACGTCCACAGACATGAGCTTCCATTGTAAAGTCATAATGATCCGCCAACAATTTGAATATCTTGACAATTTGTCAAGACTGCTAGTATCTGCATCTGATGTCATAGCTATCTGTCTTTGTTGTTGTCTATACAGTATTTCTTTACCTTTGAAGTATTCCTGTAAAAATAAATTGAAAAAAATATTAGTTTTCAAATGATAAAACATTAATAAAAATATAAAATAAAAGATATAACATCCATACCTCTATGGTAATGAGTCGAAGAAGTCTGGATGGCCAAAGTAAAAAATGGCCGATACTATGTCCAACTGTCGTCACCTCATCTGTAGGTAATGGTATCCGAGCTGATCTATCTATAATATCCTGTACAGTGACCCTCTGATTCTCTACCTCTAACTGTTGATGATGAACTGTATCTCCTATACAGTATACCATCCCATATGCCAACTATATGATGTTGAGGATCATCAACATACAACTCACAATAAGTAGGTAGCTGCGGCGGAGGAGGAGGATCAAAAATGGGGTCCGCAGGCTGAGGTGGGGGAGTGGGAGCTACTGGGAGAGGTGGAGTGGGAGCTGCACCCTGAAATTGTCTTTGCAAGTCTGCAAACATTAACTGCACCGATGCTCTAATCTTGTCCTCCATTGTCGCATTAATATTATGGACTTCAGCCTCCAAGGATTCTATTTTTTTTTATAAACTCCCTCAACGTTAGAAGTTGAGGAACGTGGCAACACTTTTCTTACCGATACACCTGCCAGATATCCTCTTACACGGCCAGGATGTTCGGGCTTTCCCAATGCCACAGATAAAATATCTTCCCTCCCAGATGGTGTAAATGTCCCCTGTGAACTCTGCTCCTCAAGAGAGTCCTGTAATAATTAATTGAACATTTCTATAATGATTGTAAATATATGACGAAAATAGTAAACTTAAATAAATAAAATAGATATCTTACAATCCTCTCAACTACGAGTCTCGATTCTTCCGAAAGATATTGTCCTTTTTTGCCCTTCCGAGCTCTTTTCCATTTCTCATGTCTAGATGGAGGGGATGGAGGGGCCACCTCTCCAGAGCTTGAAGACTCAGCTCTTAGTTGTTGAAATTTTTCTGCCATCATTTGTTCTTCCAATAATGCATACCCTCCCCGAGATAAACTATGAGGGTATACATTTTTAGATTGGATCTCTTGATGAGCTTTCCTTGTTTGCTGTAAATTAAGAATAAGTAATCATTAACAAACCAATAATAAGATCATTTATATAAGAAAGCTTATAAAAGTTTACATTGCCCTTACCAAAAATGATTCTTTTCTTCTACTTTCAAAAAATTGTCTCCATGTGTCTTCATCTATAAAAGGATATATACGACATGGATTCTCACGACTCCTATGACCATAAATGAAATCAGATGAGAGGGTTGATTTGAAATCCCTCCATCTCCTAGCAGCCAACGATAAGCATTTCTTTCTGACTCCTCCAGTGTCAGGAATATCAAATGTCATCTGATAAAAAAGAGGTTAAAAATATTATATATACTAGAAACATTTAAAGAACAGTCAAACAATAGCAAAATATCTTACCAAAATGGTCTCCCACAGCTGAGAAATTATCGCCTTATCCACACTTCTCCAATCATCATAGAGAATACTTACTTTGCTCTTAGCCTGAGTTGCTACAAAACCCTTAAAATCTTTAGCATTTGGACCTCTAGGAAGATCATCATCATCAAACTCCACGACTATCCTCTCCTCCTTCGTACGGGCAAGTGATAATTTTGGTAAACGTGTGCACCCACGCTTACCAACCTTTGAACTCTTTTTCGTAATAGGAGCATGTGAATGTTCCTCCCCAGATGTATGACCAATATGCTCATCTCCAGAATCATGTGGCTGATCAACTGATTGATCTGTCATTTTCCTTCAAATCAAAAAAACAAACATTAGTTCACAAATAGAAAAGTGTACTAAATTACATAATAGTAAACATTGGTAATATCGTAAGCATGTTAAACAATGATAAACATGGTAAACACAGGCAAAAGGTTGCCAAAGTGTTGGCCCAAGAAAGCTGAAACGTGGACTCACTGAGTCCACCGGTCAGCCGGTGTGAGCACACCGGCCAGCCGGAGGACCCAGGCAGTAGACTTGCCCACTGCCTGGTGCCACCGGCCGGCCGCTGGCTCACCACCGGCCGGCCGGTGGACCAGACAGCCTTCCTCTGTCTGGACCACCGGCCGGCCGCTGGATCACCACCGGCCGGCCGGTGGACCAGACAGAGCCTTCCTCTCTGTCTGGACCACCGGCCGGCCGCTGGCTCATCACCGGCCGGCCGCGGGTGATCCAGACAGAGAGGAAGGCTCTGTCTGGTCCACCGGCCGGCCGCTGGCTCAACACCAGCCGACCGCTGGTGATCCATACAGAGAGGAAGGCTCTCTGTCTGGACCACCGGCCGGCCGCTGGCTCAGCACCGGCCGGCCGGTGGACCAGACAAAGCTTTGTTCTGGACCACCGGCCAACAGGTGATCCACCACCGGCCAGCCGGTGCGCCCAGGACTTCTCCTCTTTACGGTTTTTATTGTTTTATCGTTTTGATTTGATACATGTTTTAATAAGTAAAAAATTTATAGTATCTAACATTATATGAAAAAACTAAATGTAAACAAGAAATAAACTTGTGTTACCTGTAATTTTAGGAATGTACAGTTGGATTGTTTTCCCAAATTCCTTCGTCGTGATCGTACCTTATGGCACAAACCATGTCTTCAACATACTCATCATTATGTTCTGTTAATCTTTCCATGGAAGTAGGGATCTCACAGAAATCAGCATCTTCATCAAATTCATCCTCACCAACATATTGGTTTTTCCCTTGTAAAACAACAGCCCACTGCATATCTGACTGATCTACTACATAGAAAATTTGTTTGGAATGTGTTGCCATTATAAAAGAATCAGCTGTGTATTCCAATCTATTCAGATTAACAAGTGTCATTCCAAATTCATCGTGTCTGACACTGTTGTTACCGATAAACCATTTACAGTTAAAAACGGGAACTTTAATTTTAAAGTAATCAGCCTCCCATATGTCTTCAATCACTCCATAATATGCACTTGATGCCGAAATTGGGTTTCTGTCCTTAGCACTCGAAAAATGCATTGCTTCTGCAAACACCAATACACCACTATTCTGAACTGCACTTCTGTTGTCCTGAGCTTTCGTATGAAATGTATAGCCATTAATGTCATAAGCGGACCATGTTATCACATTTAAAGATGGACCACCCACTATCCATTTTAATGTCTCTGATACATCTGATCTACCAAGCAAGGTCTTTTTAAACCATGGCAAAAAAGTTTTGTTATGCTCATTAAAAATCCACATTTCTTTCTTATTTGATGACATTGTTTCAACTCATTAATATGCAATGTGATATACGGTTGAACATCAGCTATGTTATTCAAGATGTATGATTCTAACTTCTTCATATGTTCAGCTGACAGTGATTTGACTTTCAAGCCACGAATCCCCTTTCCCTCATTATTAACCCGTTCATGGCGAGATGGAGGCAAACCTATGTGTTGCGCCGTAGCCAAGTAGCTCGTACAAAACTCTGCTACCTCCTCAGAAATATACTTTTCAATAATGGAGGCTTCAGGTCGATATGGATTTTTAACATATCCCTTTAATATTTTCATATACCTTTCAAAAGGATACATCCAACGAAGATATACAGGTCCACAAAGCCTTATTTCTCGAACCAGATCAATCATTAAATGCACCATCATATCAAAAAAATTTGGAAGAAAATACATTTCCAATGACAAAGTATAAAAATTGCATCCTTTTCCAAAATGTTCAAAGCATTCACATCAATCGCCTTGTTGCAAATTGAATTGAAAAAATAACACAACCTCATTATAGTCTTTCTGACACGGATGGGCAATATTCCACGCAGTGCAACTGGTAGAATTTGTTGCATCATGACATGACAATCATGTGATTTCATACCTATCAACTTCAAGTCTTTCAATGAGACAAAGTTTTTTACATTTGAAGAATAACCTTGAGGCACTTTGATATCATGAAGACACTGACAGAAGATACTTTTCTCCCTCTTCGATAATGTATGACAAGCCGGGGGAAGAAATGTTCGTCTTCCTTTAGGAGTGGAGCTAACTCCAAACTTATTCCCATTGACAGTAGGTCTAACCTTGCATTCAACCCATCTTTTGTCTTTCCTTTAATATCTAGCAATGTTCCGATCAAAGAATCACAGATATTCTTCTCCACGTGCATGACATCAATATTATGTTTGACTTCATTGATACCTCCAATATGGTAGCTCAAAAATATTGACCTTTTCTTCCAAATATGTCTATCATTACCAGATTTCTGTGTCTTTCCCAATGTCACATCAAGGTTTTTCACCCTCTCAAAATACAATTCTGGGGATAAAGGTTGAGGAGCAGTATCAAATTCTTGTGAGCCATTGAATGCCTTTTTTAGTCTTCTATAAGGGTGATCCATAGGCAAAAACTTTCGATGACCCATGTACACTGTTTTCCTCCCATGATGCAATTGACAATATGACGTCTGTTGTTCGCAAATTGGACATGCTTTATGCCCTTTAACACTGTATCCAGACAAATTTCCATATGATGGGAAGTCATTTATAGTGAATAGAAGCATTGCATGCAGTTGAAAATATTCCATTTTATAAGAATCATACACCCTAATACCATCAGCCCATAACAGTTTCAAATCATCAATCAGCGGTGACAAGTATACATCAATATCATTGCCGGGTTGCTTTGGACCAGAGATCATGATACTCAACATGACATATTTGCGCTTCATACAAACTTCTGGAGAGAGGTTGTAAATTACCAATAAAACAGGCCATGAACTATGTGTGCTACTGAGGTTCGGTATGGATTCATTCCGTCTGTGCACAAGCCTAGTCTCAGATTTCTAATTTCATTTCCAAATGTAGGGTACTGGGCATCAATTTTCTTCCATTGTGGACAATCAGCTGGATGACGTATTTTTCCATCACATACCCGCTCATCAGCATGCCATCTTAACCTTTTTGCATCATGTGAATTAGCAAATAAACGTTTGAAACGAGGAATTATAGAAAGATACCAAAATACCTTTGAAGGGAGCTTTGTAATCTCTACATCAGCTTGTGATTTTTCTTTCACCTTATACCGTGATGTCCCACATTTAGGACACTCTTTCAGAAATTCATATTCCTTCCTATATATAATGCAGTCATTCGGACAGGCATGTATTTTCCTGTATCCCAATCCCATCGGGCATAATATTTTTTTGGCCTTATAATGTGAATCTGGAAGATCGTTATCTTTTGGAAGAATGTCTTTCATCAATTGTAGCAGCTCTGTAAAACTTCTGTCACTCCATCCATGTTTCGCCTTCAGGTTAATCAATCTTAACACCGCCGACAAAACCGTAAAATCTGTACAACCAGGATATAATGGTTTTTCGGCATCACTATATAGACGTGCAACTGTCGGTTCTATCTCAATTTGTTCTGCTACAATATCGCGAATCATTTCTTCAATTCCATCGGAGTTACCATCTTGCGATTCATTATCATCAGTGACATTCTGTCCAGTTTCGCCATGCCAAATCCAAGGGTTGTAACTCGGATTGAAACCATGACAAATCAGATGATCTTTTATCTCTCTACTTTTCATCTTCTTCATATTCAGACATTTCAGGCATGGACAGAAAAAAATGTCACTACTTGGAACATTTCGTTTAGCAAATTCCAAAAAGGCATCAACACCTTCCTCATATTCATTGCTCATTCGATGTGCCGTAATCCAACTTCGACTCATTATTACCTATAACAAATAGCAAATATATATATATTTTTTAGATACGACAAATATATGTTTATATGAAAAAAATCATAATTTGAATGTAAACAATTTTGAAATATAAAACAAATCGATGTGTAAACCCCCCTGGACACCCCCCGACCCCTCTGGACAGCCCCCCACCCCTCTTGGACACCACCCCCACCCCCTACCCCCTTGGACACCCCCCTGGACATCCCCCAACCCTCTGGGCAGCCCCCCCACCCACCCAGACAACCCCAAATACCCTCTGGAGAGGCCGCCACCCACTTGGACAGCCCCCCACACCCATCCACCCCCTTAGACAGCCCCCCACACCCATCCACCCCCTTGGACACCCCCCTGGACACCCCATCGACCCCTCTGGACAGGCCGCCACCCCCTTGGACAGCCTCCCACACCCACCCATCCCCTTGGACACCACCCTGGACACCCCCCGACCCCTCTGGACAGCCCCCGACCCCTCTAGAAAGCACCCCACCCCTCCTGGACACAACCCCCCACCCTCGACCTGCTTGGACACCCCCCTGGACACCCCCCAACCCTCTGGACAGCCCCCGACCCCTCTGGACAGCCCCCCACCCTCCTGGACACCACCCCCCACCCCCTACCCCCTTGGACACCCCCTGGACATCCCCCAACCCTCTGGGCAGCCCCCCCACCCACCCGGACAACCCCAAATACCCTCTGGAGAGGCCTCCACCCACTTGGACAGCCCCCCACACCCATCCACCCCCTTGGACAGCCCCCCACACCCATCCACCCCCTTGGACACCCCCCTGGACACCCCATCGACCCCTCTGGATAGGCCGCCACCCCCTTGGACAGCCCCCCACACCCACCCATCCCCTTGGACACCACCCTGGACACCCCCCGACCCCTCTGGACAGCCCCCGACCCCTCTAGAAAGCACCCCCACCCCTCCTGGACACAACCCCCCACCCCCGACCTGCTTGGACACCCCCTGGACACCCCCCAACCCTCTGGACAGCCCCCGACCCCTCTGGACAGCCCCAACCCCTCCTGGACACCACCCCCCACCCCCTACCCCCTTGGACACCCCCCTGGACATCCCCCAACCCTCTGGGCAGCCCCCCCACCCACCCGGACAACCCCAAATACCCTCTGGAGAGGCCGCCACCCACTTGGACAGCCCCCCACACCCATCCACCCCCTTGGACAGCCCCCCACACCCATCCACCCCCTTGGACACCCCCCTGGATACCCCACCGACCCCTCTGGACAGGCCGCCACCCCCTTGGACAGCCCCCCACACCCACCCATCCCCTTGGACACCACCCTGGACACCCCCCGACCCCTCTGGACAGCCCCCGACCCCTCTAGAAAGCACCCCCACCCCTCCTGGACACAACCCCCCACCCCCGACCTGCTTGGACACCCCCCTGGACACCCCCAACCCTCTGGACAGCCCCACCCCTCCTAAACACCACCCCCACCCCCTACCCCCTTGGACACCCCCCTGGACACCCCCCAACACCCACCCACACCCTTGGACAGCCCCCCACACCCACCCACCCCCTTGTAAACCCCCCAGGACACCCCCCGACCCCAAATCCATGCACCTATGCCATGGTTGTGTGTGAATAAAGTAGTAACAACTGTAAAAGGGCAACCCATCCAAATGGACACGCCCCCAACCCTCTCGGGGATTTATAGAAAATGATGAAAAATTAGTGAAATCATAAAATTACTCAATATTGCAAGTCGAACAAATAGATCTAGGGATGATAAATAAGATTATGGTGCCAAAACGAGTTAAAAGGGTTCGCAATCGAAGAATCTTAGCTAGTTTCAACAAAAAAATCACAACACATATATATATACTATCCGCGAAAAAAAACGAACGAGTGGGAGGATTACCTGAGTGCTGCGAGTTTAGATGATTGATCCGAGGATATTAAATATGAGAAACGATGATCGCAAAATGAATCTAAACCAACGAAATGGACGAGCCGATTCGGGTTTACGCGCGAGAGAGACGAGTCGCGACTGTCGAAGGTAAACTCGCGAATGACAATCCACGGGTCTGGGTAAATTTTTAAATGAGTTATCACGTCGGTTATTCAATAACCGACGTGATAATTGTTTTAAAAACATTTATAACGTCGGTTATTTCAATAACCGACGTAAAAACCTTCCTCCGATTCATTTGTTACGTCGGTTAGTTTATAACCGACGTTATAAAGGGCTCAAAATCCGCGTTTTTTTACGTCGGTTATTTTATAACCGACGTAAAAAAGCCTTCAAAAACCGCGTTTGTTACGTCGGTTATTGAATAACCGACGTAAAAAGGCCTTCAGAAACCACGTTTTTTACGTCGGTTATAACAATAACCGACGTAAAAAACGAAGCCGTGCGATTAATAACGTCGGTTATTATTATAACCGACGTTAAAGGTGTACCGAATACAAATTTTTTACGTCGGTTAAGAAATAACCGACGTAAAAAACCTTGTTTTACATATGATGACGTCAGTTTTATATAACCGACGTAAAAAATGGTGACGTAAAAAACGTTTTCTGCACTAGTGCCCAAAGAGTTTGGCGGAAACATTCAAACTCTCCCAGGGTGAGTGACTCTGGCATATCAAAATACGATCTTGCGATCGGCCAAAACTTCTCGGGGAAGTGGCCTGCTACGAGGACGGTCCAGAAGCTCTACGACACTGGTTCAGGATCCAACCCTTGCTTCCCCTTCTCATCAAAAAAGAATGGTCGGGGAACTCGCAGTGGTTTCGAGGTAGGTCGCCGAGCCGGTGAGCTGGCCGGCTGAGAATACGGCAAGCAGGCCGATTGGCCGCCGAATCCTAAGTCGTCCTCCAAGGGATGTGGTGTCCTGGCTGCCAGATGACAATAGGATAGGCCGGCGAATAGGCCTCCTATCACAGCGTCAGCACTTTCTGAGGGTGTGTCATGTCATGACTCTTCCGTCGGTCCCCAAAAGTGTTCCCCACCCTCCCTAACTGAGGTAGAAGGTGCTTCTGGGGAGGCCAGTGGTAACTGCAGGTCTGACCCCGGGGGGTTCGCCAAGTCCTCGTTCTTCGGGATATACCTTCGGAGGGAGGCGAGAATCATGCAGATCTTGCATTTGGGGAGTACAAGGCTAACTGGCCACTTCCCCACCCTTTCCCTTGACTCATAGGACTGAGGTGAGGGCTCCATCATCGAGTCGTACTCCGCCTCAGTGTCCGAGAAACAGACTGGTTTGATTTTTGTTCGGACTCCCCTAACATGCCTCTTACGGCGACGACGCCCAACCTTACTACCCCTGGGTGGCTCCTCAGGGCAAGAATGATTTCCTTCAAGGAGTCCCCTGGCCATAATAGTGCTGGGGCAGAGAGGACTGAAGGCCAGGGTGCGAGAAGCACCGGGACAAATGTCCAAATGGATCTGGGGAGGACCTCCATGTGGGTGAGGGACCAGATATGCAACGGCTCAAAACTCGCGGCCAGCGTTAGGGGAAGCGATCTCATACCCAGCGCAGTGAGCGCTGGAAAAAGCCATACCCGGGGTGTAGCTGTCACGGAGAAGCCTTCTGCTTTCCAGATAAGTGGCACAGAATGGGACTTTATGGTGGGTGGCACTACCGCGAATTGGTCGGCGGGGGTCATTGCCTGTGCCCACAACTGGGAGAGTCGACCCAACCTGCCTGCAGGGCGGTCGGGGCCTCGATCCGGGTCGGGCCTGTGACTGCCCCTGCTCAACGTGTGTGGGGGTCTGGTAACAGAAGTCTGCAGTGGCTCAGGCCACAGTGGTTTCTGATGTTGGTGCCCCAGGGTAGGCATTCTCCTCCGCTCGCACCCGACGCTGGCGTCGGGTCAAATGGGTTGGATCCGGTGGTGTGGGCACGAATATTGCCTACTCCTCGGCCCGGGGAGTCAGGCGGTGGCGTCGACGTAGCCTGGATGGGGCTCTTACTATGAACCCATGGGACATGCCTATGATCGGGCGGACCCAGACAAGCCCCACATCTTTGGCGTAGGGGAGGGATCTGTCAAAGCGCTTCGGGGATTGGATCCCGAAGCGGTTGAACGTCGAAGTGGGGAGTGGAGGCTCCCTGCGCAGCCCTTGGGGGCGGCGATGGTGGTGAGTTGCAACTGCCTCTAGATCCAAACGGGCCATGTCCCTGGTGGGGATGACCCCTTCCTCATCGTACCTACGAACCAAGTCGTTGATCACCCTTCGTTGGATGATTTCTAACGGGGATAGGGGGCGTGAGCGCCCGGAAGATACGACGGTCGGAGTTGGAGCGACTGTAGAAAAAATGGGACCGCACGGAGTGGTCGTATCGGTATTTCCCCTACCCCTGCGCCGGTGGGAAGGTGGAGATCATGCTCAGGATGCAGTGATCTGATTCCTGGAAGCAGGGAGATGAACCCATTAGAACTAATTGGAAAAGAAATCAACAACCAATATCCCAACACCATTCTGTCTTCTGTGGTCGGTAAGAGGGATCCACGCTGACGACGTCATAGAACGGAGTGCTCAATGTCCTGACTGCCTCAACCCCGGGCGGGTTTCACGTCCCGTTGATAGGTGCCCGGACCTGGTGACATGCTAATCTTCCGACATCCCGAATGATACCCGTCTCTGTATTAAGGAGAAGAGATTCACGTCAGGTTCACCATTTTCTGTTTCCGATGCTTTTACATCAGGCCACGCGCGTGTGTCCGTCACGCGGGGGGGGGGGGGGGGGGGATGTGCGGCTTGTTGCCCCGTATTCCCACTTTCCAAAGGCGGGCGACATCTGTTCCTTGTTCATGGATGTCTGCTCCTTGATTGAAACCGGGATGATGGGATGCCGGTTCTTCCTTCCATGGATTCCTCCTCGGAGCTCATCACTTAGTCTAGTTCTCCCTTATATATTTAAGACGGGTTCGTGAATCACGTTCTCGACGCCATATCTTCATGGATGCCAGTTAATTACGCTGCTTCCAGCGAGACACTCCAAGGGGTCTGGTCGGGGTAGCAACCATCGGTGAGGAGAATGGTCACGCTCGGGTGTCATCGGCGCGCCTTGACGCTAGGGATTTGCATTTCTATCTTCTGTCCCTTATCATAGGGATTCTCAAGGGCGTGGAAGCCTGAGGCACCCCAAATCGAACGTGGGGAATTGTGCACCATCTGAGGTTTTCCTCAGCTTCCCATGTTTAAGACGGGGTATGCCGCGAGTTTAATGTCTGGCGGAGATGGATCCGACTGATCGGAACACTGAGAGTGGATCAGATTGAAGTACCCCCAAGGGGGAACACCGATGTTGGGGCCAACACGTGGGAAGCTTCCCGGATACTATGGAGTGGAATGGGGTGGCATGATCCCAACGGGATGTGGCGTCCCGGGTAAGGATCAGGATGAGTGATGGAGTGATAGGCTTGAACCTAATGGAGGCTTCCTACGTATCCCCATGGATGGGAATCAAAGTCCTTATAGTTCTTCGATACCGTGGGACACCTGAAGAGGTGACCCGTGAGAATGAACGCATGGATTGGAGCCTGGAGGGAGTAAGATCTCCGGGCTAGGTCATGAGCTTCCCGAGGAATGTGGGCTCAGGGGAGAGGTCAGGATGAGACGTGGGTGTGAGATATAGGGATTACGCTCTGAGGTGGCCCATGATGGTGGGTATGGGGCTTACGCTCTAAGGTGGCCCATAACGGTGGTTGTGAACCGACACAGAGGGGTCAGAACAACTGAGTGATAGTCTTGATCCTCGTGGAGGTTTCCTACGTACCATGAGATAGCATGGATCATAGTCCACGTAGTTCGGGGAATATAGTTTACCGTCATGCGGGATGGGGAATTTGGGGCTTACGCTCTGAGGCGGCCCAAGGTATTGGCAGACCGACGTGGAGAAGTCGGAATGACCGGGTGGTGGGATTGAACCTCATGGAGGCTTCCTACATACCATGTGTTAGCATGGATCAAAGTCCACATAGTTCACTGGGATGGGGCTTATGATCTGAGGTGGCCCAAAAGAGGATTTCATGGTCAATGTGTGCTCTAAGCCCACGTGAGTCATGCTCGGTGTGAGAAACAATAGATAGCAGGGACCTGACAATCACATCGCAAAGGGTGTGTCCATGAGAAGAGGAATGGGGCTTACACGTGGAGCGGCCCAAAGAGGAAATAGGGGCTTATGCATGGTTAGAAAACCTTAGTGTCGGGACTTAATCCAGGATGGAGGACCGTGGTGCGACAAAGCACAGTGGGAAAGGGACTCCACTGGCCTTGGTAGTGGGGAAGTACAGAGGTGCATTGGTGAAACCTTCCGCGAGAGGGGCTAGGGGCTTACGCTGTGAGGCAGCCTTTCCCCCGTGGAAAAACGCCACTCCGACAAGGAGGATCTCATTCCATGTAAGGAATAATCCATTCCAGTGGAGATGAGCAGCGTAAGGAATTTCCAAGTCGGGGGGACCATGCGTGTGAGGCACGGGGTCTGGTCACAGTTTAACATCATGTGTTGAGGACAAGGTGCTTGGCAGTTGAACGTCCTGCTGCTCGGATGAGGTGGGTTCGCTCCACACCCCTAGGGATTACATGCCCAACTCCCTCTAACCCTTTTGGAAGGGAAGGCATCGACAAGGCCGTAGTGAAGGGGGGGGGGGGGTCGCAGGGTGAACCATCGAAGGGCCCACGTTAGCGTGGCTATGTGAAGAAGCAATAACTGTTAGCATGAATATGCGAAGAAGCATAAGACAAAGAAACACAATGGGAAAAACCGCCCAAGGGACCCTGAGGTTACTTCGTATGATCCTGGAAGGCCATACAGGAAAACAACGCATGGAGTTCATGCCCGGCATGGAAAGAATCGGGCGCCTATGTAGGGCGTCAAGGTGAGAGGTCTTGGGTTTTGAACGCAAAGAGAAAGTTTTCACGCAAAACATCGGGATGGTGCATAATTGGATCAGAGGATTGCGAGCAGATAGGGATTGTGCGCAAAGTGCTTGGATTGCGCACAAGGAAACCTATCAAAGGGATTGCACGCAATTTGGAGGAGATTCCCTGCAATTGAAAGGGATTTCACACAAGGGACACAGATCGCGCACAAGAGAAGAACATGGAGGAGTATCTAAATTCACTTAAGCCAATGGGGTTGCGTGCAAAGGCAATCCCCGGGGAAAGATTGCGTGAAAAGAGGAATTACCTGGAAGTCATCTTGCGCGCACGGGAGTCCGAATTGCGCACATGGGAGCTGCTCCGGATTCCTCATCCCCGAAACGGTTGGGGTCGCCTTCTATTTATAGGCATCCGCTGGCGCGGAATCCATGCGGCACACAAAATCTTCCACGCCAGGACCGGACGGCGCAGAATGCCTCACCACGTGGAACCGGGGCACGCTAATTTGCACGCCACGCCGGTTTTTTTTCGCGAAAACCGGGAACACTTTGTGCGAACAACATTTTTTTGCGCAAGTCCTCCTTAATTTCTCACACCACTCTCGGGTCCTCCGGACCGAGCCTCTGAGTCCGAATATGACTTTTCTTCATCAGTTCGAAACTTCCTCTAAGAGTTATGGACTTTATCAGCATCTACACATTCCTTCTTCTTTTGAAAATAACAAACATCCTATCTTAAGGAAATCTTTATTTTCCCTAAGAATTTATTTAGTAGGGAAAATTTTCCATCCCAAAGGAAAATTTATCCTTAAAATGTTTTCATTATTCATATTTTAATTTCTTTAAAACTGACTCTTTCTACTTCTATATATAAAATTCCGTTCATTATCTAAAACCTTGGAATATTATAAATAATTAGATATTGGGCATTCTATTTTCAAGTACCGATCATTTTGAATTTAGACTCCGAACATTCAGAATTCAAACTCTGAATCCTTATGAGTTCAGACTCCGAATTATTTAAGAAATATGGTTCCTAATTCATCAGAATTAAGACTCTGAATTCGTCAAAATTCAAACTCCAATTTCCTTAGAACTCAGAATTCGAATCCCTCAGAATTTAGAATCCAATGTCTATAGATTTCTGATTCATGATCCATGAGAAACAAAATCAGAATATCCTTGTTTTATAGACTCTGAAGATTAACTTTCTTAAACTCCACATGATTATTACACTTCAAAAAATGAATTTTGTTAAAAAACCATATTTTTAAATACCTCTATTATAAGTATAAAATGATGTTGTGCATTCTATTATTTACTAACCACTGTTATAGTGACACGTATATAGGCCCCTCCAAAATTCAAGAAAAAATATGAATGTTGGAGGAGGGAGCCAAATTTTGACGATGTACCTATAAATAGGAGCTCATTTGAATGAGATCAATACATTTTGAAGTCTTGGGAATTTGATGAACTGTTGATCAATCTAGAGATTACATGCTAGAGAGAGAGGCTCTTTCAACTCTTAATGCTTTGTGCAGATGTTATTAACAATTTGTTTGAATGTGAATAACTTGTTCAGACTTGCATCATGCAGACTTCGATTGTACTGATCATGGGCTTTCGGGTTTGAAGACAGAGGTTTCAATTTTCTTCTAAATCGATGGCTTTTAGGGATAGAAATATAGATACATATCTTTAGATTGAGGGCTTACCTAGGTTTGGGTAGGATAGACATTCTTGAAAGTATGAATCAAGGGACCTTTATCCAAGGTTGTTGGATACCCTACTCTATGGGATAATAGATTTCTATACTTATTGCTTGTTATGTTTCAAGTTTTCTTTTCACTGTATTTTGGTTTTTGAGTAATGTATAACTATATTATAAATTCTTATACTTGTATTCTTATTAAATATTATTCTATACGATTTAAGTTGAAATCTTTGTTTTTGAAAACTTTTGTTATGTTTCATTTCTAGAACCACATTTCTGGAATCTCATTTTCGGAATTACATTTCTAGAATCTGGCATGTTTATAGAACATAGAGGTTTCTTGAATTTACCTTATTTAACTTTGTTAAAAAATATAAATGTTTTCTATCCAACTTTAAAAGTTCCAAATGAATTTTAAAGTATACAATTTACCCCCCCTCTTGTATATTGAGCATCTTCATTAATATTTTGATACTAAAATATGTATCATTTCAATCCTACAATAAAGCCTTTATGAAACATGTTTATCTTCTAGAGGTTATGAAATGATTCTATCATGACATTTTAAAAACAAGTTATCATGAAAGGGGTTAATTTATTATCAATAATTTATGATCTTTTGGAAAATATGTGAATTTATTATGATTATGTGATAGGTGGTCCCGTAATTACATATCTCTGCAATGTATTTGGAAACGGTGGATAACTCTTGAGTTAATTGTGTTAGGTCTAATGTTATATTCATGTTCATAATTTTTTTTGTGTTTATGTATTTTATTACTATAATTTAATTTCTGAGACTATATTCATTTCCATATGTTAATGTGTCGAACTAGTTTCATATTTGGAAGCTAATATGAGGTATTCACTTCATCTCATTAATTTATTGAGAAATTGGGTTCTATTTAATCATGTTTTCAATAATATAACATTACGTACTTGACACATTCAAATGTAATTTTTATTATCTCTTGGTACATTTAAATTGAATCAATAAGTATTCATGTATTTTTAACTAACTTGATTTATTCCATGACATAATTTTATATTCAAACATATGTTGGGTATGGTTTCTCAAATACATTCCTCATGTTATCTTACCATTATTCTCTATAATTTTAATGAGATAATTGATATCTCCCATTTTTTTTAATGATCATAAATTATCACCCTTTCTTATGTATTCTTTTCATATTAAATGAAGAATGGTTTTGTGTGGGTTATTTCTAAGAGGAGTTCAATGTGCAACGATTTTTATAGGATATGTCTATGTTCATACATGAAATATGAATATTGTATTTATAGTCTCCAATGGCACTAAAATTACGTGATTCTAGAATAGATCATAATTGTTTATAATGAGTATTCATCTAACAATATGTAATATAAATGTGTGACAAATACGAGTTTTTATAGTTTGTATTAGAGCAAGGCCTACTAAATATATATAGATTAGGATTTTAATTTTTTTTGAAACAACTGGTAAGAAGTGTATGTACATTAAAATATCCTATTTTATTGGTAGGTAATAGGGTATATAGTTTTACAGGAAATAAAATAGTATTCGAATACTTAATGTTGAAATTTTTTCATAAACTATTCTTTTAGGGATATTAACACTGAAAAGAGTTGGTTGAGTATATCCCAAAC
The DNA here is from genome assembly GCA_963277665.1 of Viscum album. Lineage (NCBI taxonomy): Eukaryota > Viridiplantae > Streptophyta > Magnoliopsida > Santalales > Viscaceae > Viscum > Viscum album. Next base: position 1,607,572,532 of record OY728161.1, read on the forward strand.
ACCATTATATTGAATGGTGAGTATTCCCTTGTTATGAAAAATGTTTGAAAATCCTTGGGAATATGCATTGGTTATCTCACGTTTTAATTAAGAACAAATATAAATGTTTTGAATAGATTATTATCATTGATTAACTAGGGTAAACAAAATGTTTCATAGATAGAAAAAAATGTGTCATGATTTGTATGTCCTATGTGTTGTTTTTCATGATTTTATGGTTTCCAACTATGTTTTTTTCTTTAGTATATATATTATTGTTCCATTCACTATGTAAAAAAATATTTAACAATGTTAATGAAGAATGTGATTGAAAATGAAATTATTTTCAAATAAAGAATGAAAATATGATGTGACATTGAATATTAGAAATATTTTTCATTCCCATGCATCATTATCAGACTATGAATCATATTGATCATCCAAATGATCAAGTGGTATAGTAACATACTATATAGTCTTTCATGAACAAACCTAAAACTTATTTGAGAGTGTATTCATATCCACTAGTTACAGATTTATTGATGGCCACGATAGAAAATATGTTTCTGATTTTCTAGTGTTCAAAACATGAATCAGTTATTTTAAGTCATTATCATTCATACGGTGAATCAAATAAATGTTTTAGTCATATCAGTATTATTATAAATGATAAAAAATTATTCTATAGAGTCATATAATTTTATTTGATTATTTTTCCACAAGTAAATTCATCGCATTCTTCACAAAAAAATTTAGAGGTAATTCCTTGAACAAAATCATATGGATACTAAATTTGTTTCTAAATAGGAGGTATATTTTCTATGATTTGTGAGGTACTCGTATTGTGTTATCATCCAACCTAAATATAAGGTTGATCAACAAATCATAGGCTTGAAACCAAATCTACGAAGGTTTCCATCTAGAAGGGTCATGGGAATATAAGAATAAGTCATTTAATTTTCACATAATATGAAATTGGTTCTTGGAAACACTAATGATTAAGAAAATATGAAAATGTATATGGGGATTTATGGAATATCCAATGGTATTTAACATGAAGGAATAAAAATTTCACAACCACCTACTAGAAAAAAATCATGGGAAGGATCACACAGGTGATTTCCTTATTGGAACTAGAAGATTTTTCATGTATGGGAATAATATCCTTTAGGAAAAATAATATTAATGTGATTTTCAATGTTATTTTAATCAAATGAATTGAGAAAGATCTCAAATAAATACACCCCTATAATCCAGTGTTTTATGTACAATGTGTCTGATAATTATGCTGATTATTGTGAAAATTTTAAATTTCAATAATGATTGTTATTTATCAAATCCTATTAATCCGATATAAAATTTAAAAGGTCATATAATAAGTATTTCTTCTATGTTTATGATAACTAAGTGGGAAATGTTACAGACACCATCATCCATATAACTATTAATGTCTTATTATATTCTGGATCTAGCTACACTTTTATATTTGAGGAATTTTCTATGGGTGTCACAATACCACCCAATCAATTATATTCCATAATAATATTGAAAAATATTATGATATTATGATAACATATCAATTACTGCAATCAACTTTCATTTATTTTTGAATGAATTTGTTTCTTATAAATATCATTATTCTCCCTATTAATGAATATGATGATACATTTGGTATGTATTTTTTTCATTACATTAATCCCACATCAATTATCAAATAAATAATTTCACATTTGATAATATAATATAATATAATATTTTTTATATATGTGATTATAAATATGAAATAAAAATTCAAAATTACATCCATTTTATGGGTCTAGATTTCTATTCAAACAGTGTTTTTATATAAGATTTATTGGTAGAAACTGATCATGTAATATATTCCTATTTTTGGAGTTTTTTTATGTATTTATAAAATAATTTACTATCCTTCTACATGAAAATGTGGTTCGTTTTTCAATTTAAATCCTTCCAAGTGTTAAAATTATATCAAATAATCTATATAGAATTATCCTTATTCTATTGCATGAAATAAATAATCAACACTATGAGAATTTTAATAAGACATTAATTCACGAAAGTGTGTCTCCAGGGGGTGTTACTATTCATTTTATTATGTAGACTAATGGATAAATGAAAATATGCATTGATTTTTATGTATTAAGAAAAAAAATTAAAGAATGAGTATCACAAAGATCCTATTGAATATTTGATTAATATAATATGAGGAGTTCATAAATATACACGATTGATCGTTCATATGGATACCAATTTTTGAGGATAAAAAGTAAAGACATACCGAATATATCATTCTTTAATATTTATAATAACATCTAATTTTTAGTGAATCATGTTGGTTTTCTAATTTTCCCATTTCCATGATGGATTTAATGAAAAGTGTATTTAGGGATTACTTTGATCTCTTTATGGAGGGTTTTATCTATGACATTCTTATATATTCAATGATAATGTAAGATCATGAATATCATTTTATGATTATTCTAATGACCCTGAGTAAGGATAATCTCTATGAAAAATTTACCAAGTGATAATTTTTGGTAAAAAAATCATTTATTGACTATATAATCCCATGAAATGTTATATAAGTGCCTTAATAAAATTTGAATGTTATTAAATGTTTTAACAAATGAACTAATATTTCTGAGATCTTTATTTTTCTTATTTTTTCTTCATATATTTGAGTCATTATGGTTAATTTATCTTGGATGCATTGTCTACTAACCTAGTTGACTTTGAATGGATAAAAGTTTCATTAGATAGATGAATGTGATGAAAATTTCAAGGAACTAAATAGAAGGTTTTTTTTCACATATTTTCATACAAAAACCTATAGTGGATAATGGTTTCTGATCATTAGAAATGAACTTATGAAGGAAAAGGGATGAATCGTCATGTATAATGATATGGGGATAGCATATTCCTCATAAAAATTGATTTTTGAAACGAAAAATTACATAAGTCATGATTTGGTGTTATCTGTGGAATTTGTTTAGTAATGATATGGTAAAATTATCTTTATAGGGATTTTTTTGATATATATACTTATGATAAATGTATAATATATATTTTCACTTAGAATGATATGAAATTAAACAAAATAAGACTGATATAGTTGGCTAATGATTTGGATTTATCAATACATTACCACCATGGGAAAATGATCAAGCTAAAGTGTTCTCTTTTTCTAAAATAATCATGATTGATAATATATTATTTGGTTAAAAATGTTATAATATTTTTGGATATTCAATGGCTAGATTCGAAAAATATTATGGAATGGGAGAAATATTATCTATCCTAATTGACTTTCCAACCATCAATCCATGTAGTGATAAAATATGAGAAAATTGAAAATATAAATCCACAAAAGAATGTGAGAAATGTTTCTATTTTCTTCCTTAATATTAATAGATTTACAATGTTCAAGAACAATGTAATTTTTTCTATACTATATTTCAGAATTTTTTTTGGATGAATATCTTATTTTAACATTCCATGTTCATCATTGAGGTAAAACTATTTATAAATTATTGAATGATAATTTATAGTGGGAAAACATGAATTGTTATTTTTTAGAGTATGTATATTGGTTCTTGGTATGTCTTCTAGTTAAATCTACGAGATTGAAGTCAATCAGATGTTAAAAATAATTAATATACCATAATAGAAATGGAAAACCGTCACTATTTATATTGTTATCCAATTCAACAATACATCTAAATGACATAACAATCTTTTTCATTTAAGTATATTTTATTTTGTATTTAAAACTCTTTATCTATATTATATATTATTTACATCATAATTATCTTTTCATAATATACATTAAATTAGTGGTGAAGTTTCCTAAGGTAATATATTTAATTTTGTCATATTGGTATTTTGGATTTACCTAAAAAAAATTATTGGTTGGATTACGATTCATAATGGTCTTTTTTTATTCCAAAAATCATTTTACTATTCAATCGGTATAGTTTGTATAATTTCTATAAATATCCCGTATTTCATTATTAATTTATTACAATGAAATTTTCATTACCATATATATGTTATCTTTATGTTCTATACAATATAACATAATTATAATATGGGAAAAGTTGCATTGATTATTGTATGGGTCATTACATTCTTCCACAATTTTGAAATTCCTCCCACAAAATTTCATTTTACATTAACAGGTTAGGGTTTTTCTACTTCATTGCAGCCTACAGATCTCAAGATGCTTCTCCATACTTTTGGATTCCCCAAAACATATTTAGAATGTGAGATTTTCTTCTATGTAGGACCTTGTATATTCTGTTAATGATAATATTGTATTCTCTATATAAGGGAGGACTTTCTCTATTTGTACCTCCTTCAGATTTAGTACATGTGAGGGGTCGGTTATGTACATCCTCCAGAGTGATATGAAAATTACATCTTGGGCATGATATATACTTGGGTGAAGTGATTTATAATTTTATACTGATCATATTGATCAATGAACTCAAGGGGGATAATGTAAATTTGGATAATACTTACTTTCATTCCTAATTAAAAGACTCTTTTATAAGGTTAAATTCATAGTAATACTCTCTCTCTAACGTAACACTCTATTTCCCTTTTATGGTTGTCAAAATATCTCTTTTACAAACTCTGAGTAGCATTGATATATTGGTGTATGGCATGAACCTTCTTTATCATATCTCTCATAAGATTAGGTTAATGTTACATTTATTCACCCACTTTATTTTAACTTGTTTGAGTTCTATATCTCATTCCATATAGATTTTATATGGAGGCATCATAATTATCAATTGCATGATGTTGTTTTATAAGATCTCATACAATTGAAGATGATGATCTCAGACACCTTTGAGATACATTTATTAGACTCCTCACATATATTTGAGTTTATGAATATAACATTCATATTGAACATCAGTCTGGGTTGATATGACATCATGGAATTCAATTCATTAATCCAATCATGTTGAATAATTCTCCAAAATTTAGATGTTAACCTTAGAACGTAATCAAAATTTATTGAAAGTGGAACCACATAAACACTCACTAGTCATTTTACATATATCTTGGAAATTAGTTGAAGGTATTTTATAAATACTATATTCATAATATAAGTTAATATTTTAGAGTAATTATTAAGTCTTATGACAATTAAAATAAACTCATAGTGTATATACCTTATGCGGAAACCCGTTTTTGAATATCTTCATTAATAAAAATTAGTAGATGATATCCAGAATGAAGAATCACAAATGAGAAGTATAAAGATCCACATACTGTAATGGGTAAGTCATCAATCATTTGAAGATGATAGTTTTTATTTAAGGTGGTCTTGTGAATTTCGTTATAATAAACTCAAAATAGCATTGATTTAACCTTTTTCATTATGAATAACATTATTGCAACCCAAGAAGATGCAATATGAAGTATAATCCCTTTAGAAATAATCATTGTTTTCTTATTATTTATTTCCTCCTATTTTAAAGAAGTTATTCAATAGGGTAATTTTTAAATAGGAGTAGCTTCGGGTATATGTTTTATTCAGGATTCCACCTCACAATATCAGGGAAGTCTGAGTAAATATTCAGGAAATAAATCAATTTATTCCAACAAAATGGGAATATCTTCTAGGATTATTCCTTCCATTGACTCAACTATTTGTGTGAGGTATGATTAATCATTGTACATCAACACCCAAACCATATAATGGATTTCGAAATAGATTCATGGGATTCATTTAAATTATTGAGGAGCATCATACTATTCATAATTTTAAAAGATATTTCCATTTACCAACAATTTATATGAACTATATATAACAAGAGACAATTTGTGCCTAGTATAACATCAAATTCTACCATTTCAAGTATCGTATGATTCACTAGAAGAATATTCTAACATATTTTAAAAAGAGAATGTTCAACCAAAAATGTTGCAATGATTTCACCACAATATTTTTTTGTATATATCTATATCTAGGTATCAGGGCTTTGATTCAATAGTTCTATAAAACAAGCATGATATAAAGGAATTCATAGAACTAGAATAAAATAATAATTTTTATATTCTTGACTGAATATGAAGCGTACTTTATACCAATTTTTTTCTTTATCTAATTAAATAGTATTGATGTATTAATCTTTCCATTTCTCTTTTTTATTTGGTGGATACTGACACTAATTTCCCTCAAGAAATCGAGGTTTAGTGGACTCACTTGCATAGTTCCACTTCTCTTTACAGTCAAAGAATTGATCTATGGGTGGTTCTCCCTATTCCTTTATCACATTATTTTAAATCACTAAGTATATTCAAAATTTATGATCTTGATGTCCTTATCTCACAAACATGAATCATTTCCACATCTATTTGAATATATTCCAATAATGATTTTTCCTACATATTTGAAATTACAGTGGATGATATTTCTTTCTAGATTTGTCAATATATCATCAATATTTAATCTCCATCATTCATTTTCTATCTCTACAGCTATGGGAGTATTCTGAAAATTCTATATCTTGTTTGAAAGAATATCAAACAACTTCTTCATAACTGCCAATGTCTCAAATGCCTAAATACTATTGATGTCGTTTTATAAACCACTAAATTATATATCAATTTTTTAACATTTTTTTATAAAAAAACTTGAGGCATAATTTTCAATACTTATGACGTTTTCTTTATAACCCATGACAAATTCAGCATCCATTTATTTTACTGTTTTAATTATCTCTGCATTTGGAATAAAGAGTTCTATTGAAATAAATATCCATAAATATTATCTTAAAGTCTTTCCAAACCATCTATTCTATCTCATATTTTTTAATGGTGTTCTTATTAAATTAACAAAATTGATCGACCTCTCATAAAAATGATTAATGACAATAATCACCTTATCATTCTTAGAGTTGTGAAGCATGGAAAATAAATTCTTCATTGTGTTAAACTTCTATTCCATTATGAGTGGGTAAAAATATACCCTAAATGTGGTAGTTTCAGCATAAAATATTCGATAACTAGTTTATCATAATAAGGTAAAGGAAAAAATTACACATAGTTAGGGCTGTTTTTCCATATCCAAAGACAGATGGGTAATAATTGCCATGAAAGTTTGTACTCTGTATCCTATGGAAGTGGGGATTTTTTGGAAAATCATTGTATTTTCCATCAATCATGTTTTTGGATTAGATTACCTTAATTTCAATAATTTTATAAAATATAATCTTTTAAAAAAATATAAGTCAAAAATTCATGAATGAATAATTTTTTTCTTTGTAAATTTAACTCCAAATACATATATTATAGCATAAATATGTCTATAATGTTTCAAAAAAATATATTATTATGTTCTTACATATACATAGTTTCATACTAAGGGTTTTCACTGTTGTTTTCTAATCCTAAAGTCAAAATTAACAAAATGATTCTCTAATACAATCTATTGTGACCACAATTTTATTACAATACAATAACCAACTTTTAAAGATAAGTAACATAATAGTGTTAAAAACCATGATCCAAAGGATAACTATTGTTGTAAAATTAGGACCCTACATAACTTACACATAATAAAACATAAACATTTATTTAAAATATTCATCTTAATCATTCTAATTCTCACAATATATATAGTACATGTTCTCACTTGTGAATATACATCTAATAAAGGGGTGTTATAATATCCCATTAAGAGGGTAGATAAAAACATTAATAAATATAAAATGGGTGAGAAAAATAATCATTTTCAGAACATAAAAATAAAATCATCGTCATAATTGTGGGAGGAAGCATTAGATAATGGAATGGAATATGGAAATAAATAAAAATGAAACATCATATATTAGTCAGCGTACACCAAACATAGTTGTAAAAAAATATATAATGTGCCTGATCATAAAATCATCATTATGGACATAACTATAATCATGATCATGCACATTGAACATTATCTCATAATATACATCACATAATCCAATGTATTGGAACACTGTATACTTTCGGGTGCACCTTTGACATTGTAACATTAAAAAAATCATGAATTACTCATAGAACTTATATCAATCATAGAGATAAAGTAATCCCTAGGAATGAATGGGTCTCATTTCATAATAAATAAATTAATGAATAAACATTGAGATTCTAGAATGAGAAAGGGATAAAATATTTGGTATAATAATCGTTAAACTCGAGTGAAACATAAACAATCTTAAGAGGACTACATAAGTGTTTTGCAAAGAAGATATTTTTTGGGGAAAATAGTTTTATATTTTATCATATCATATTCGAGACATTAGTATCCCACAAATTAAATGATATGTTCAATTATATTATGTTTGAGGGTCATTGAGAAGATATCCACACTACAATTTTTAAAGGAGGAATAAACTAATGAAATGGAGTTCTATTTGAGAAAATCCCTTAACAAAGCACCTATTATATATTTATTTTTTTATATTAATTATTAAAAAATAGTTTATGGACATTTTGGTGAGTTATATAAATCAATTTCATCGTTCAGAGAATTTTATTTCATGGATTTGATGATCATTTTTCCTGTATATAGGTATGAATGTTATTGTAAAAAGAGAATAAGTTTTTATAACTAAAAATATAAATTAGTAACAAACAAAATGAAGTTTAATGTATTTATACATCAGTTGGTTATATGGTATTATAATTAAAGAATAAATAAAATGATAATGAAACTGATTTAATTTATTTTTGTGTTTTTTACAATCTTCGTAAATCTATATCATTTTATTTAAAATATTTTAATTTATGTGTAAAACAAATCATTATATAACATATAATATTTATAATAAAATCATAATTAATAATAATAATATTTTTTGACCATCCTAAAAGGCTATAATTGAAAATTTAAATATATCATCAATGATGGAAGTAAATAGAGACATAATGAATGATGTTTTAAATTGAAAATAAAAGGGAGATTAGAGTGGTTTTTTATGAAAGATTATTCTCAAAAAATAAAACAATTCTAGAATATATAATAAAATAGAGTTATAATTCCACATGGATATGGGGATATGAAATGAGGATAAGAATGAAAAACAAATTGAAATGTAGTTAAATGAAAACAAAAGAGGATTTTACCTCTTGAACTTCTTCACCTTGAGAACCTCCATAGGGAAATTAGGTTTGGTATTTTGTTGAGTCAAGAGAATACTATACATAGGGGAGAAGCTTGTTAGGATGATTATGTATAATTTTGTCCATCTGTAGTTTTTGGATGGTGTGATAAGAAGATATGGTGAGTGTTGGTATTTATGGGGTAGTGAACAGCTGTTTTTTAATATTATTTTTCATTTACATATTATTTTGGCACAATAATATCAATATTGTTTATTACCATGACTAAATAAAGTAATTAGGGAATGATAGTTTAAGACAATGGTTCCTACATCATCCATACATCATTTATAACTCAAAAATTCATGTATTTATCTTATACTGTAGATTATCAATTTTTAATATTCACCATAAATTCAACTATTTTTTAAAATCCCAAATATTTACTCTATGAATTTTCCTATGTGTACAATTAATACTAGGATTCATTTTCTAAAAAATTATAAATATGAAAAATATGATTTTAAATTAGAACTATCATATATTTGAAAAGTGCAAATTTTAATATTATTATTGATATTATGACACATTGAAAATTAAATTAAAGTCTCATAGAATTATCTTATCACCATAAGATAAGGGAATATTGATTTAGGATTATTTTTTTGAAAAACTATATTCCTTGAAATCATTATACAAATTCAAAAAATATTTAAAAAATCTCATTGTTTTACAAAAAATATAAAAAATTATTTATCTTTTTTAAAAAATTTATTCACTTATACAATGATTTAATTTTATCATATTTTAATTTATAAGAGGCCACAGTTTTATTTATACATTCATAGAATATATTAATACTCTATTGGTTGGATTACTATTCCTAAGGTCCTATTACTATTCCAAGGGTCAAGTTAATATTACATTGATATATGATCCTTTTTTGTATAAATATCAATTTATTTTTTTTTCTAAATTTATAAGAATGATGTTTTTGTAGAGATCTCTATACAATGTATGTGTTTCATACCATATAACATAATTATTATAAGGGAAAAATTAAATTAATAAATTCCGGGCCATTAAAAAGTATGTTTTATGTAATAATTCCATAAGAATATAGGCATCATAAATATAATAAATATCATGATTTAAGTGTATTTACATTATTATTTCTAACCCAGGTAGGTGGTAATGGAAAAAATGGATTAGGTTCACGAGGTGGTGGTCATCCATACAGAAGAACAACGATTTTATAACCCATTGCTCGAAATTGAGTGATTTAGATGGTCATAAACATAACATAAAAGCTTCTTGGTCTATGGAATATATTGAGTTTACTAAATAATCTTAGTATAATAAGTATTAAATTATGGGGAGAAGGAACTAATTTAAAAATTATTTCATAAAAACATTACCTATTCTTAAGGTATCCTCATTATGATTTCTCTAATTACTTAAAAATATGTATTTCACCATAACATATGTGTTATTTGATGATAACAGATATGTTTGGAAGTTAATTTTGTTTGGATTGGAAGATAATAATAGCTTGATAGGTGTGAGTAATTGATGGGAGTGAGTTTCATTTTAATGTGGAGGTTGAGTCTTATTCTTGTAAATTCCATGAATTAAACATTATTTCTTGATCTCCATTGATTCATGCGGATCAAAAATTTAATAATAATGGAGTGGAGGGTTGATCTGGTCGAAATGAACCTCCACTGCAGAAAAAATTATTTTTATAATGCAATTTTTTACCTTCAATGTTTCCTTACGTCATCATTTCAGTTTTTCAATTAGGTAACTAGTTTTAAAAAGAAGGTAATTTATCCATTAATAATAAGTTAAAGTGAGAAAAATTGTATAATTTATTCCAAATTATTATAAATATTATTTCAGGTTTACAAAATAAAATAACCATGTATTTAAGAAATTAATTTTTATATATGAGAATGTAATATGAAAAAAATATTCTAAATATAATCACTCTAATAATGTTTTTACAATTTCTGGGTAAAAAGTTCAATTATAAAATACCTATTTGAAACACAAGGATATTTTTAGGAAATATTTTCATTAAATAAATTTAATTCTTCAGTAAATTTTAATTTATTAAATTGTGAGTTTAAAAGTACCATGAGATGCCCTTACTATAAATTCACCATTTTAAACTATCTATTTGGATTGCTGGAATAAATATAAGTAACTTGTGAAAATGAATGTTGATGTCATTGTCAACCAATTATTTATAAAAAATATATAAATCAATTATATATTTTTATTTTTGTATTAACAAACATAGTGAATTACTATTAATAAATGAATTTAATGTAATATATATGTTATATACATAATAAAATATTTTTAATATTTATCCAAAAGATATTTTTGACTTAGGGTTTGAATCGTTCTTATTTAAGGTATAAAAAGATATTTTATTCAAAGGGTATTTTTTTCTAGATTTTGACACTTTAATAATTTTCATATAACAACATAAACATGTTATTTGGAATTGTAATATTAATATTTACATTAGATCGTATTTTAATATTTTTTCTCATATCTTTCAAATTTTGATAAATATTAATAATTTACTAAATATTAATTGAGGACTACTTTTTCCATAAAAATAATTTATATTATTAAATTATAATATTTAATGGTTTTAAATTATAAATAGTATATATTGTTATCATTAAATATAATATATGTCATTAAAATTAATTTACATTTAATTAATATGTAAATTCATTTCATAATTTTCTATGTTTTATCATTAAAAACTGGTTCTCTATTTCCAACAACGGGATTAAATTTAAATTAAATAATCAAAATTTTGTGTATTTAATTACAGAAAATATATTCCATACATGGAATTAGTAGTTCCAAATTATGTAAATAGATTTATTTTACTTTTGGGGACTGTGAATTGTAGCTTTGGTAATTTCTATTAATATGGTAAAATGGAAAATATAGTAATTAAGGCTTAGAAATCTATTATAAAATTACACTAAAACTTGTCTTAATATCATTGTATGAGTTTATATTGATCTAAATTATCCATTGGTTGAAATGGTGTACTTTGAAATGCACTTTTATTAGATTATGACATTTAATTTAATTTATTTAATGAAAAATTTAAGAATTCTTTCTCAAATTTTAATAACTACATCATTTTTAAAGTAAGGTTATAAAAAATTTAAATTTGATTTCAAATAAATAATTTAAATATGATTTTTTTATTTATCAAGATAATTTATTTTTAATTTTTAGTAAATAAATAATTACCTTAATGTCTTATACATTTATTATTTAAAAATTATTTAATTAATAAGAAATCAATAAAATTCATTTTATTATAAATCTAATAAACTTAAAAAGACCCAAATACATGAAAAATATTATTTTTTGAGTCTACCACATCCATAACCATAAAAGGTTCAAGTTATTGTCCCTTTGGACCATTATAAAAGATATTGTGATGCTTATATAGTTTTATTTGTAGTTATGTTATAGGTTTCTAATTGCTAATGTAATAATCTATCATTTTAAATGTTGTATTTTCCAGAAGATAGATTCGACTACAAGTGTTCTTATGAGATATAGCATATATTATTTCATCATAATATTTTATTTTTTTATTTTTATTCAAAATATAATTATATTAAATTATTACAAAAAATTAGTGTTGAAATTAATTTATTAATATAGATAACAAATAAAAGTTAACAAAAATATAAAACCAAAAAAATAATAATTATTATGTCTACTTTTTTTATTGATGAACTGGACCTCTAAAAAACATAATAAAATAGTTCTTCATATTTAAACATGTTATCTTAAAATTTTTAGAAATCAATTAATTGAATAGTTTCAAAATCGACACTATTGATTTTTTATCAAGAAAAAATTATTAAATTATTTAAATATTGTAAATTGTTTTGAAAAAATATAAAATAAATATAATATGGTAAAAAATGTTCTATTTTATTTATTTATTGTCTTATATACATCAAATATGTAAATATTTTACCCTTTTAATAGTGAAATACTTGTTACCCTAGTTAAATATTAAATAGAATAAGTAAGTGTTAATTAAAATGATAATGTTTACATTGATATAAAAACTTATCTAAAATATACTAGTTGATGATATTTAAAACTTTTATCATATAATCATCTAAATTGAGACATTTTTATTTTTTGTATAAATTTTATTTTATCAGAAATTAATATTTTTAGAGATCCCAATTGTGCACATCACCTCAATTAAAAAAGGGAACCTCCTCCCTCTCCTCTTCACTTCATGTTGAGACCACATGATTGGACATACCCTACCCTTTTAAGTTATAAAAATACTTAGTTACATTATATAGGTTCTTTTATTCTTCCAAGGCCAACACTATTGATGTAAGAATTGATTTAAAGGTAAGACGTCAAAAAAGAGGTAATCTTATCCAGTAATTCCTTCATAATTATTTCTTATTCTACTCAATATTCATGGTTTTTATCAATATAAAGTAATAAATATAGTATAAATTATATAATGAGATTTTATTATTATTGAGGAACAATAATATTCCACTTTCTATCCATCCAACGAAAAATGAAATCACCATGCATGCGTACGTACGACTTATCGTCTCCACGTCATTGTGCAATCTATTTATCACCACCACCTAACATAGATGGATATACTTATTAAAATAATAACTAAAAATTATTATTATAACATGATATTTATTTGAGAATATTATACACTATTGACTTCAATAAAATTAAACAATTATGGGAATGATATAGTTGTTTGTGCATTCGTACGACCGACCATCTCCCATATGTAATTTGAATCATTCTACATGATTTTAATTAAATAATGATTATATATATATATATATATACATATTGAGTGAATAAATATCATATATATAATTTATTAATATTATTTATTTATTTAAATAATACCTATCAAGGAAAACTGGACCATATTCAATAAAAGATGAATAATAAAATGAAGTTATTAATACCCTAATAAAAAAATAATGAAATGATATTAACAAAAGAATGATAATATGATCATATATGATATCATAATATTAGAAATTATTCATAAACAATTCAACAATATTTTTTAAATAATTTTACAGGATGTCCATATATATACAATCGAAATCATACATATGGTAACGGATAATTTCACATTGTCATTATTATCTCAAATTTTTTATACATAGGTATTTAATGTGGTATATTTATCATCCATAAATTGATTTCCAAAATGTGTAATATTATTTATATTCTTCTAAAATTGATTAAATTTAATTTTAACCATTATTGAATTTTTATTAAATGGTATGAAATGAATATTTTTTTTGTTATTTGATATTAGGTGCATTTTTAATTTTCTAGAAAAGATACAGGGAGAATGTTTTTTAACATATACGACATGATCATATTTTTATGTTTTTTGAATTTCTTATTTCCATAAATCTTCTTCTACAGTATTTGATTTTTATTTTCAAACAGATATATTTCTTTTAAAATTTCATAACATTTTGAGAAAATAAATTTTTTTTGAAGAAGAAATGATATTTTCCTCAAGAATTAATTTCATGTGTTATATCAAAATTATTTTCCAAGAATGATGGAATTATTTAATAAGGTTATGTTTTATGTATAATATCATTATTACTAAAATTATTTTATTAATTTATTATGGAATTCTATTTATTAAATCCATTTGTTTTTCATAGATTTTGTAATGATGGAATGATGTTTAAGAAACCCATTTCTTTCCTTAGTGTGTTCTATAATGAAGGGATTTTTGTTATTGGGGAACCCATAAGAATTATTTCATTATGAGATTCGTGGGACATATATCAACCTCAAAAAAATTGGGTAAATTTTTATATCTCATAAGATAAATATGGATGTGAGGGGAAATAATACCAATTCAGCAATACTGTGCTGGAACGAGGAGTGACCTCAGATCAGAAATAGACTTTTTCTACTAAGATGGTCTTGAAAATTATATTTGACTAATATAAAAGGAATTTTATATGCTTATGTGTATTCCAAAAAACATAATGGAATACATTATGAAAATTTGGATTATTTTCATTGATTCTGATGAACTTTTATTATTTATTCTATTTCATGATATCATGATCTTTTGAATACAAGATTATATTTTCAAATATTATTTTATTATGTCTTATGATTATGATATAATCGATATCTTCGTTATTTACCCATACTATGCATCATATCTAACAGGTTCATTTGTTTCTTTCTTCAAGGTCAAGAAGAATGTTATTATGTAAGATCTGACATAAAGGGGTATAGTTATGATGAAATAAGTGGAAGAGAATGAAGATGACTTATGAACTAGCTGTTTATGTTTCCTAGTTTCTAAGGACACTATACCTATATGGTCCTATCATGAAATTTTTATATTTTGAAATGAATATTATTCACCTTTGATATAATATCAATGTGTGTAAATAACGGAACGTTTTATTTCCTATCAGTGAAAAGGTGAAATTAGCCTTTAAAAACTATAATGAGAAGTCCATTTTAATAACACAAATGATAAATCAATATAAATTTTTCAATCCTAGTGTATTATAAATGAACGTGACTAACCTTCTATAAATCATATTGAATCATTATTGGAAATGTTATTTCATGATTATGTGGGTTTTCCATTATGATTAGTGCCATCCAAAGTATTATTATTTGTTCAATTAAATGGATAGAACATGATGGAAACTCATTAATGATGAATGAGATGGGAAATTTAATTTTTTTTCCTCATGAGAAACCAAATATGTGATATGGAATGAAAAATCACATATTTATGCTCACACAATATTCATTATGTATAAATCATCCCATATTTTCCAAAGAGAAAAAGAAGGTATAACATTATTTAGAGCCTTACATGAGGTAGTGTTTACCATCTTTCAGCAGGTCTCATAATCCATTAGTGAAGGAAAATTTGATCAGTACCACTAAAAATATATCTTCAGTTATACATGGTTTAGAACATGATCAATTCTTCTTAGAAATCTATTATTTAGAAGGCGAAGCAGATCATTGGTTGAACCTTATAAAGAATATAAGGAAAAGAGAAGAAATTTAATCCCATGAATGGGGCAAGTTCATGAAATTATTATTTCAATAAGTATATTCCTCTAATTCTTTGAACAAGTATGGATAATGAGTTCATTTAACATAAAAAAAGAAGATGAATATGTTGGTACATATCAATAAAATATTATAAGACCTAAAACATACACTTCTATAATTATCATCCATCTTAAGAGTAAAATGGATTGATTCATTTGTGGATTAAAACCTAGTATATAATGGGAATTATCCCTAAGGGGATTTAATATCTATAAATAAATCATTCAAGGTCCTCTCAAGGATGATATGGATATTCAAGTAACCCATCAGTCCTATGGATTTAATAATATGATAAAAATGGAATTCAAGGGAAAATCTAAATACCACACTTAAAAGTAGATAAATATTCCATTATTCTCATAGTTTTTAAATAATGATGGTGGAAATTTTCTTAAAGTGACTACTAAATGTTTTAAGTTTTTAAAAAAATTCATCAGGGAGTTGAATGCCAAAGTAATGGGAAAACTATTTCTAATTAAATTGATAGAGAAAACAGTACACAAAATGTAGCTCCTACAGAGTAATGATACAATTGGATAAAAATTGGGCATTATTCCAATAAATTCCCTAATCCAAGGGTTATTTATAATTATTTATGTCAGAAAATACTTATGATTTAAGAAAAGGCATGTCAAATGTGATCACGATCAAAAATGTGGAGTATGATAATGAATTTCTTAATGATACCCATATCTTGCACTCAAAATGAAAAAATGTTTTATTTAATTCTGCATCCATCCAGACTTTTATTTATGAATAATTTTCCAATGGTATCAATGTATTCCATCAATAGTTATATATTGATTTATCTATGAAAACTCATAATGGCACTAAAATCACATCAATAGTTTACAATTTTTCTTTTTTAGATGTTTGTGTTAAAGTTATTCCTTAAAATCATTTGATCCTTATGTATTGTATTTCCCTATATGGTTGTCATATCAATTTCCATGGAATTTACATCACATTTCCCATTCTTGATCAATCTAAGATCATCTATTAGTGAATATATGAATATAAAAATCTAGTATAAATTTCATCCATATTATGGTTCATGATCCATTTAAATTAATTGTATGTATCTCAAATGGTTATAGGGAAACTAATAATTATGAATACGACTATTGTACGAGACTTTGATGATGTCCTTCCAGAAGAATTATCAAGTCTTCCACCAAATTGTTATTTTGAGTTTTCAATAGAACTCATACCAGGTTATATTCCTATTTCAAAGACACCTAATAGAATGACCCCAATTGAGTATTATGAATTGAGTAAGAGACTCCAAGAGAATATTGACATTGGATTAATAGGCCCTAGTGTTCCACTATTGTGTGAACCTATTACCTTTGTCAAAAAGATAAATGGATCAATGAGACTCTTCAATGACTATATAAAACATAATAAGATCACTATCAAAAACACATATCATCCTCCCCATAATTAATATTTTTTAGAACAACTATGTAGAGATCAGAAATTTTCCTTGATTGATCATAGTTCAAGATATCATTTCTTAGTGGTTAAGAAAGAGGATATACATAAGAAAAATTTTTGTATAAGGTATGGACACCATGAATTTATATTGATTCATTTTGGTCTTACTAATACCCCCAACATCTTCATATAACTAATGAATATAGTTTTTAGAGAATATCTTGATCTGTTTATGGTAGTCTTCATAGATGATATTTCAATGTATTTAAAGATAAATGATGATCATGAATATTTCATGAGAATTGTACTGAAGACCTGGATAAAGAATAAGATTTAGGAAAAAATTACCAAGTGTTAAATTTCAATTCAGAATGTTTCATTTTTGGGTCACATAATCTCATGATAGGGGTTATTAGTGGATCTAGGAAAAGCATATGTTATTGAATGTCAGCTATTCCCAACAAAATTAACTAAGATCTTATGTATTCATTATTGGGATGGATGTTAATGATGTTCTATGAAATAATTTTCATGATTTTCTAATACACTAAAAAATTTTACTCAAAAATGAATGTGGATGGAGGAAGGTGAAGTGAATTTAAAAAAGCTAAAAATAATGATAGATAGTGAACCTATGTTGAAACTTCTTTGTAGTAGAGAAAGGTTTGTGATATAAAGTGATGTATAAATGAAGTATTTGGGTTGTGTTTCCATGAAAAATGATATAGTGATAGTTATTGTGTTAATAAAAATGAAAATCCAAGTGAAAAATAACCCAACTAATGATTTAGAATTATTTGCGGTAATATTTAGACTAATGATATGATACATTATAAATATGGTAAAAGTAGTGATATT
This sequence comes from Viscum album, assembly GCA_963277665.1. NCBI lineage: Eukaryota > Viridiplantae > Streptophyta > Magnoliopsida > Santalales > Viscaceae > Viscum > Viscum album. The sequence goes on from OY728161.1 coordinate 1,607,591,120, forward strand.
TATACTGATTAAAAAAGATTAATGTATATTTTCAATCAAAATGATATAAATATGCATCAAACAATATTTTTTTAGTTGACTACAGATTATGAATTCCCAATACATTACAACATTGGGAATATGAATTAGGTGGCTGATGTTTTGAGTTGAAACGACCATGCTAGCCCATCCAAGATGATGATAAAAAATATCTAATATTTATGGATTTTCAATTGATGGAACTTGAAATTTTAATGTAATGGGATAAATATTATCTTTCTCAATATAATGTTCAACCATCTATACAAGTGAAAATTAAGGAGGCGCATACATAATATTTTGAGCTACAAAAGATGGTAAAAATAGTCCTCAATTCAACATGGATTGTGATGGAATAATAAGTTTTAAGAATTGGTTTTATATTCATCCATTCCATAATTAACGAAGGATATATTGGATGAGGCTGATGGTTATTAATTATTGATTCATCTAGATGGAACAAACATCTATATGGACCGTTAATAGTATTTTTAGTGGTATGTCATGAAAATAGATGTTTTAAAATATGAATTTTTGATCATGGTTTGTCAGCAACGTAATACTATGAGACAAAATTCTAAGGGGATGTTACAACCATTACACATACCAGAATGGAAATGGAAAAAAATCATTATGGACTTTGTCATCAGACATTCCAAAACATCTAAAGTCCATAATTCTATATGTTTTATAGTTTATCACGTTACGAATTCGGCACACTTTATTTCTATTAGAGTGGATTTTTATCATGATCAACTTGATATAAAATATATAATTAAAGTGTTATTATTTCATAGAGTATCGTATTACAATATATATGATCTACATTTGAGTTTTAACTCGATGTTTTGTTGATATTTTCATAAGGATATGGGTAAAAAGTTATGTTTTAGAACTTCTTATCATCCTCCGAAAAACGGTCAGTTTGAGAGGACAATTTAAACTCTAGAATAATTTATGGGAGGTTTCTCTATGGATTTAAATGGATGTTGGGATCAACACTTACCTTTAGTGGAATTTTCATACAATAATAGCTTTGATACTAGTATTGAGATGGCTTTTTATGAAGCCCTCTATGAAATTATGTGAAGAACTACAACTTTATAGGATAAATTTGCGGAAAGAAATCTATTAGGACTTGATATTATTAATGATATGAAAAAAAGAATAGATCTATTCAACAATACATAAGAGAATCTCTAAATCAACAAAAAAGTTATGATGACAACAAATGAAAAGTCATTGAGTTTAATGTTCATGAAAATGATTTTCTATGATTATCTCTCTAAAATAAATAAATGAGATTTAAAAATAAGGGAATTTTAATCCCTAGGTATGTCGGTCCTTTTGAAAATTTAGAATTTTTTGGGAAGGTAGATTACTTATTGACGCATCCACCAAATATTTCCCAAGTTCATGATGTGTTACATGTATCTATCTTAAGAATTTATATATCGGATCCTTAACATGTATTAAACTCTAAAGTTGTACAGGTATAACAAGATATTTCGTATGAAGAACAACCAATAGAGATTCTGGATCGTAGAGAAAATGTTTTATGCACTAAGACCACTCGTCTGATTATTATTTTGTTGCCAAAACCTGTATTTGTTGAATCAATATAGGATATTTAGGATATGATGAGGGAAATATATACTAATTTTTTTAATCCATGTGATAAATTTGGATGGATAAATTCAGTTTAAAGGGGTAGAATGTAACACTATTATGTTTTTATTAAATACATTCATTAAATAATTCTAATTCTTCATTAGCTTTCCTTATAAAAAATAATTAGATTAGAATAATTACAATATGAATTTAGTATAAAATGATCATTTTAAACTATACATTGGGTTATCGACAATAAATATATATAACCTATGATTATGTATGGTGAAGTCATTAGCTACGAATTATTTTTGAAAAATATAAACCAATTAAATATTTTTATTTTTACTAATATTTTTAGTGAATAATTATTATTAAATTATATTAATAAAATAAATAAATAATATACTTAATATAATATTTTTCATATTCATCCAATAGAAATTTATGAAATAGGGTATAAATAAACCCAAATTGATCTAAAAAACCTATATTTTCTAAAAGAGTATTGTTCTACCTATTAAGAGAGAACCCCATTAAATTATGATTCTGGCACATTAAAAATTTTGATACTAAAACATAAATTATTATTTGGAAGAAGGATATAAAAATTTTCATTGGATGAAATATTAATATTATTCTAATAATTGTCAAATTTTGATGAACAATAAAAAGACACTGAACATTAATTGAAAACACCATTTTCATGATAATAATTTATATAGTTAAATTATAATATTTAATGGTTTTAAAATCTAAATAGAATATATTTTTATTATTAATTATAATTTATGTCAGTATCATTAATTTTAAATTGACTTTATATGTAAAAACATTTTAATCATTTCCAATTCTTTAGGTTTTAAAAATCCTTATCTCTTTCTAACAACACGATTAATTTTAAATTAATTACTAAAAATTATATGTTTTCAATTTTTATAAATGGATTCCATATTTGGATTTAGTAGTTCAAAATTATGTAAATAGATTTATTTTGTTTTTTGGAATTGTTAATAATAACATCAAAAATTATTAGGAATACAATAAAAGGGTAAATCAGGTAATTATGTTTAAGAATACAATAATAAATTTACCATAATACTTGCATTAATATCACTAGATGATTTTTATTATAGATAAATCATCCTTTGGTTGATAATTTCTGCTTAGTAAGCTGCTTGAATGATTCTAGGACATTTAATTTGTTTTAATTAATGAAAATTAAATATGTCTTACTCAAATTTTAATAACAACGTCATTTTTAAAATATTGTTAAATTTAAGATATATTTGATTATAAATAATGAATTTAAAGATAAATTTTATTTCCACTATCATGATAATTTATTTTTTTAGGAAATAAATAATTACCTTAATGGCTTATACATTTATGCTGTAAAAATTAATTAATTGATGAGAAATCAATAAAACAATTTTTATTTAACTTTTAACAATCGTAAAAAGTCCCAAACAGATGAAAAAATATTATTAGTTAATTATATATATAACATAACCATCCATGTGTAGAGTTAGTTACCATTTGGAGACATATATAATATATTTATAGACATATATTATTTTATTTAATGTTTTGTTAAAGTTGTCTCATTCAAAATTTAATAAGTATTACATTTTAATTTTTTTTTCTAGAAGATAAATTCGACTAAAAATATTCTTCTGAAAATATTGTAGATTTATATTCATCATACAATATTAATTTTAATTTTCATTCAACAATTAAGTATATTAAATAATTACACAATATTGATGTAGTAATTATTTTATTAATGGTGATATGATATACATGTTATTAAAAATATTAAAAAAATATAATTAAAAAAATTAATCTATATAATAAATTTTCTATATGACCTTGAACATATAAACATATAATAAAATAGTTTTTTCTAATTTAACTAGTTGTTCTAAATTTTTTTAAAATCAACGAATTAAATAGTGTCAAAATCAACACTATTTGTTGTTTATCAGAATAATGTTTTATTAAATTATTGGAAAACTATGTTTAAAAAAAATATAATAATAAATAAATGGTCTTAAATTTTATAAGGTATTTATTTATAATCAAATTGACATCAAATAAGTAAATATTTCACCCTTTTAATATTGAAATGTTTGTTACCCTATTTATAAATTAAATAGAACTACTAAGGGTTAATTATAATGATATTGTTTTAATTGGAAAAAAACTTATCTAAAATCTATTGGTCGGTGATATGAATAACCTATCTCATATAATTTTAGAAATAGGAAAAAAATTACGTTTTGGATGGGATTTTATTTTATTATAAATTTAATTTTTTGAGATCCCAAAATTTCCCCTCACCTAAATTATAAAATGGAACCTCCTACCTCACCTGTTCATATGAAATTGAGAACCCGAGCTCAAAATTTACATTCTCTTTTCCCTTTTCAATTTAACTAGTTATATTCTATAGGATCTGGCATTTTTCAATGGCCAACTCTAGTGAATTAAGAGGGTATTTAGAGGGAGCACATTGATGAAGAGGTAATCTCCCATACCGATTCTTTCAATCATATTTTTCCTTCTACTTCCTCATCATAATTTGTTTCATAGTAGAGTAAAAAATCATATTTTAAATATATATTAATATTTTATTATGATTTTTTAACAATAATAATCCACTTTTTATCCATCATACTAAAAACAGAATCACTACACATATGTAAGTGTGGCTTACCGTCTCCATGTTGTGGTGTAAAACTTTTTCACCACCACCTTTCATATTCACATCAATACCATTCTATAATTATGGGAATGTATCGTTGATCATGTGTACATAATACCTACTTTCTCCACAATGCTATGTGATTCATTCTACATGATCATAATTAATCAATGATTATATTAATGCATTGAATGAATAAATATTACATATATAATGTTAATATAATTTTTTAATGATATAACTATTAACTATGAAGGACAACTTGAATATATTTGACAAAACATTCATAATCAAATAAACTAATTAATAATATAATAACAATTAATAATTATATGTTATTAACCAATAGGTTAATGTATGATAATATATGTTATCATAAAAAATACTATGACTCTTAAATAATTAAATGGAATTATTTATAACATTATATATGAGGTTTGTATGTATACCAAAGAAATATTGCCTAAGATAAGGGATAATTTTGCAATATCATTATTATATGGGAGTATTTATATGTATGTATTTTTCAGGGTATATTTATCACCCACATCCATGTTTTCAAAATATGAATTATTATTTATAATACTATAAATATAATCATAAAATTTTACCCATTGTTGAATTTTTATTAATCGGTATGAATGGAATCTTTTTTCATTATTCTATAAGAGGTACTTTTAGACTTTTTGAGAAAAAGTAAGAGGATAATGTTTTTTTAACTTATACAACATGACAGATTTTTATTTTTTTACAATAAATTATTTTTGATGAAGCGTACACTACAAGATTTCATGTTTACTTTCAAATAAATTAGTTTCTATTAAAAATGAATTAAATTTTTAGAAAAGAAAAAAACATCGTGATAAAAGTATATATTCCTTAAGAATTAATTTCAAGTGTTATATCGATATTATTTTCCATATATTTTTGAATTATTTAAAAATGTTATATTTCAATTATAATAACTTTATTATTCCTATTATTTTATTTTTATAGAATTAAATTTATGAAATCCATTTGTTTTAGATGGATTATGTTATAATGGAATGATCTTTTAAAAACCCATTTTATTCCTTAGGTTATTCTATGATGAAGGATTTATGTTTTTTGGAACATGTTAAAATGTTTTCAAAATGAGATGATTGGGACCCTTATATACCTACAATGCATTGTGGAAATATTTATATCTCATCATACAGACATGGATAGAATGGGAAATGATCTTAGTTCAGTATTATAGGGATGTAATGAAGAGTGAACTCTATTAATTAGTGTACTTTTTATGCTTTGATGGACATGGAAGTGATCCTTAACTAATATGAAATTATTTTCCCTGGTTATATGTATACCAAATAACATTATGTCATATGTTATGAAATTTTGGATTATTTTCACGTATTCTTATGAATATTTACAATTTATTTGATAGAATTATATAATGATATTTCATATGTAGTGTATGATTTTAAAATATTACTTTAATTTGTATTATGGTTATAATTTGATTGATATCTCTATTTTTACCCTTACTGAGAATTTGAGATAAGACATTCAATTTTTTTTTACTGAGTCATGAAGATGGGTATTATCTAAGATATGTCAAAAGGGGTCTATTTATGATGATATAAGTGGGAGAAAATGAATATGTCTTATTAGCCATTGGTGTACATTTCATTGTTTCTATAGACCCTATACCTATATGGCCCTTTCGTGGATTTGTTATATTTTGTAATTAATATTCTTCAATATTTATGTAATTTCAATGTATGTAAAGAATGTTTCGTTTTACATTTGGTTCATTAATGGACCATATTTCATATTTATTAGCATTGAAAAATCCTTTTTCTTTGATTTTTTTTAATATGCTCTAAACAATTCAATAAAATATAATTTATACTAAAATAACATTAATTTCAATTTCGACACAATTCATTAAAATTTAATTAAAAAATATCAAGTGGATGATGATGTTCTAATTTATTATGTCTAAATATGTGAATCCTAATATATTTATCTAAAAAAATAATGTAATATAACACATCAATCAAATTAAATCATAATTAATATATTTAGAAAAAATTATTTTAGTTAATTATTAACTAAATATTTATTTTGTTAGAGTTTCTTATGAATTTTAATTAATTTATAAATCCCTATAAAGTTATGTTAAATTATTATGAAATAAAAATAATTTTATATTTCAGAAGAATATATTTATCCTAACAAAGTTTCAATATCTTAATGCAATATATGTATTAAAATGCATAAAAGTATTTATTTTTTATTTTTATTTTCATAAGATTTCATATTTTTAATCATCATGGAAAAGTGTCCCAATTACTCAGAAAATAGATATTAAGGTGTAAATGGTTGAAATATTTACATTAATATGGTCTTGGACATGTGGGTAAGTCATTTAACTCCTTATATTATAATATTAACCTATAAGTAAACTCATATTTCTCTTAATCATAGTAATTAATTTTAAATGATTCCACTAATAATTTTAGTGGAAAATTAATTTAAATTATTTTACATTATAAATTATTTTGATTTAAAATATACAATCCAATTTGAAAAATTTACCTCAGAAAAGAGTAATATTTTATTTTAAATTAATCCTGCATTCTTGATGAGACAGTGGGTTTTTAATGTAAAAATGATCAAATGTTGAAAACTTTTTATATATAATGTTAATATAAATCCGATTAAAATGAGAAAAGATGCATTGAATGAAATAAAATTTTACTAATGTTACATTAAAAAAATTCATCATATAAATTGACGCTATAGACTGTTAAAATGAAATGATAGTTTTAAATAAAAATTTAGTATTTTTAAATCTTCATAAAAAATATATCTTTTTATAAAAATAAAAAAAATTCTTCTTAATCTATTTTGGATATTTCAATTTCATAAATTATTTCTATTATTACATATAATTTTAATTAATGTTATAAAAATTAATTTTAAATTATATGCACCATGAATGATTAAAACATGTCCTTCAAAAAATAATATTTTTTAAGAACAATTATTTTCATTTCAATTGATTTTTATTTAATTATAACCAAAATATATTCAATACATATGTTCAATGTATATATTGTCATATGTCTGATAATATTTTTTTCCCAGACATTCATATGTGTATGTGATTAATATAAATTTAAAATAAAAAAATTACAAGTATATTTTTTTCACTAAAACAAGGTCTTGCATGAAAAGCAAGCTAACCATGTATGATTTACCCAATATAGAAATTAAATCCATCATAATTCTAAATCCTAACAAGTATAATAAATATTCATGTTTTAAATTATATCACATTATAATTTTTATCCCAAAAGTTTCTAGATAATGGACAATTGTGAGTTAACTGGGGGGGGGGGTTAATCTGGGATCCCTTTTCGATTTTACAAATTTAACTTTTTCAATTCAACCTATGTGGATGGTTAAAGAATTAATGCAATGATATTTTTTTCTCACAACTTTACCTAGAATGAACCTATAAATTGAAGTCAGATAAGACAAGGATTTAAATGGTTTGGTATAAACACTTCTCTATGTTCATATTGGTTATTCATCTCAACACAGATATTCAGAAGTATCTAATGGTGGGAACAAAATTATATTGGTTACACACCTAAATTTCAAACAAGTTATATCCCCACAACAATTATAACTCATTAGGTACTTGTAACCCTAAAAATTTACTTTCTATCCATTTATTTGTTATACTCCAAATCAAAATCATCAGGAAAATTTTTATACCACCCCACCTAAAACCCATCTCTTCAAACTGACTAATGAACTCTAGAAATATCAATTTGATTATCCTACACCATAATCTTATTAGATCGCACTTTCTTATGTAATAAAAAAAGTAACGTATACAAAACGAGGGCATTTCTCCAGCATCATTGGAAAACAGTATCAATCAGCTTCCCCAGTATTTTCAACCTGTTATGAAACAATTTATACTATTGTTTAATAATGACCCGACCTCACTGTCAATTAATTTTGATATTTATATGATCTAAATTGATCTCAATACAATAATAAATCTGATAATAATTCAATCCAAAATATTTGTTGGATTCAATATTTTGTTATCAATGCACACTATACAATGATTATTATATATTCATTACCTAAAACTACATGCGTAAACATAAACAAATGGATATATCACTATTCATGAATGTATGATCTTCTCAAATTATACTTGAATTGTCATTTGAATTTGAACTACTTAATTCAATTCATATGCATTACTCCTCATGAAATAAACTCACAATATTTCATATATGTATTAAATAAAACATTATGTTCACATTGAAAATACCACTTCTTCTTTTAGACACATGTATAATATATTCAACTAAATATTCTTGTAATAGATTCACTCTATTATATCGGATTACTATATCAAAAAAATTCAATTAAAATTAAATATTTTGACAATGTAAGTGAGTTATCTACTTCATTATGAATTTATGATCCTGAAATATCAATTAGTTTCATCGAGTCAAAACATTCTGTGTCGATACCACAAGAGAATTTTCACAGAACAATATTCTTATTCTTCTTATGATTGTGATTAAAAGTGAACATCATGATTAAATAGAATATTCATATGAATACTTAACACATTATATTTACTATTTAACTATTCACACACTCTAAAAATTTATTTTAATCTTGTAGGTGAAAACGATGAAGGGTGTGGGTAATTTTAGATAAAACCCACCAAACAAGAACAACCACCTCAACTGATATCTGCACAATAATTATTCTATTTGTGATGCCTTTTATCATTATCAGATAATAATAAATAACCATGTTAGATCATAAATGATTTTTTTCATTAATAAAACTATATTCCTCCATGAAAAAAATGTTGTATGAATATAATTATCTATGTAGATCCTATCCATGGGATTAGTAGATCAATGGTAGCTTGGTTCGATCATCTATCGATGTGGAATATAAAAACCCAGTGCCTGAATGAAACACAAGGCTACTAATAGAAGATAGCATTCATCTGGGTATAGGATAATTAGATCAGATGATTGTTTATGTGAATATTATAGTATGTACTAATAGTTAATATAATATAGGATTCCCACATCAAAAAGAAATATGCTTGAGAAATTCATAAAAATTAATAGTGTTCTATTATATTATAATATATTAGTATTGGGTCCTCTCCAAAAAATAGCTGGAATCATCCAGTGATTTAATTTTAGTCATCCATCTTGTCTCCCCACACATTGGATCTACCACTAGTCTCATATGTTCTCCAACAGCCCTTATGTGGCCCATGTTTTCCTCTTCTACTATGAAAGCCTCTAAGTTGACTCTCATGTATAGTTGATGTCATCCTCCAGTAATTTGGGGTTGATATGGGTCACATATCATGTGTTTAGAAACATTTTTTAATGGATAAATATTATTATATAAAGATTATTAGATATATGAAATGTAATTTCAGGTCTATTCTCAAAAATTTTAAAACCCCTCTAATGCCTTGGATTCAATTAGTCCTAAAGAGAAAATATTAATTTAAATGGTATTCACTTCTTCAACCATTTCCTCACCATTTTTTAAACAATATCCTATCACTAAAATGTGTAATTTAACATAAGGTCAGCCCAAAACATTTCATATTTGTATTTAATATTGTAAAATCATTACATCCAATTCTGTGAAATAAATCCACAATAATTCTCAAAGAACCAATAGTTATCACCATTATCATATTGATATATCAATGATAAAAAATAAAATATGAGTCCCAATAATCAAACATGATATATTTTTTTCAATATCATGTCACATATTTGAAAATAAATATGAGTCCTCATGTGTATCTCCCACTTATTAGAATCCAATTTAAAAGGTTATGTCAGTGTTGTTATCATCTCCTTGATTTTACAAAAATATTATCTCTTATATTAAATGATTATTTCCTAAACTCAAATAGTATATGGTTGTTACCCCATGATTTTCCTAACAATAAGACTTTATTAAATCAAATCGATGTATAAATGGGATCACTCAGTGTAGAAAACAAGATAGATACAACCAATATTTTCCATGATATCCATAAACTACCATGCATATGAAACCATGATTAATATTTTTCAATTCAAATTATTAGGGATATATGTTATCAAATATATTAATAAAATTCTAAATTATACACACACATCAAAAAACACATCAGAATGTTTGGTTGAAAAATATATAACAAACCATTTTTCTCAGTTGGATATCAATAAAGAACCCACCATTAATTGATATGATTAAAACAAGTAACAATTAGTGGTGGATGGTTTCTTTGAATACGTCAACAATCATGTTAAATTTTCACCAATATTTTCTGATTCCTTAATATAATAAAAATTTATTGATTCATTTCATGAATTTTCCCCCTTAAAGGAAGCATTTTCTCCATCTATTTAAGGTATGTTTATAAGCTAAATTAATTGAAATGGCTTCATACTTTCCAGTTGAGAAAAACAAAAACAACTCATTTAACTCAATTTATTTTTAATATACAATACATAAAATATTACATAATGGGGGTTTAATTCCTTATTTCTCAAAAATAACATTTAGACGGAGAGTTTCCTCCAAATATAGACATATTCATATTATTAGATTTAGCATGATATGTTTCTTATTTTTTTCCATTTTGGAATGTTTTCTTGATATCTCCATATCATTTTAAATTTATAAAAAAGTTGTAACTTCGTCTCATGTACTAAATGAACTGATTTGAACTTGCCACATCTTTTTCATGTTGTCTAATTTGGGTGGTAGAATTTACACAAAATATTTTTTTTCATGCCCAATTTGTTCACACCATTCACACTTTATAATTTTCATGTCATCTATTTTATTTTAATTTCCATTAATATTAACTTATTCCAATATCTCTGTTATCATTCCATTTACCAATTTTTTTTTTCTGATTTTCTATTTTTTATATTTTGATAGTTGGATAGGATAGATTAGTAAACATTATTTCTTATTATTTTTAATATTTTTAGATAATCACATAATTCAATAGTGATTGAATATCTTTTCATTATCATAAATACCTTCACAATAATATTATTGTAACTTGATTATATAACTATGAATTTGTCATCTTTTTTAAATTGAAGAAAAAAATATCCAAATAAATTGTTCAGGTGTTCATTTTTTCATAAATTGATAGTTTATAAGATGTCTTATTCGCATGCATTTCATTATGATAACTAGATCTCGTCTACATATCACTCCCCATCCATGATTATTGTATCATTGTTGGAAGTGACATGCTATACATGCATGAATAATCATTACGACTGAACACACTTAAATGCCAATAGTGAAATATAAAACTTGATATTCGATACTGATAGTGGTTTTGTACTGAATATTTTTTATTGTTTCGTTTTATACACTAGGGGAATCCTTATTTTAGAAGAAAAATTTATCATAAATTATTTACAATTCCCATATTAAAGATATTTTATTATTATTATTTTTATCCCTACTTGTTTATTATTTCCATCACTGTATGAGAGAACATATATTCGTTGATAAATTTTAATTTTATGAACAACCTCCCTCAATTTACCCATATTCTGATTTGCTTGTGATGAATCCACATTGAGGGAACCAAATTTTGTAAAGTCATCTTTATTCCATTTTAACTCATTTTCTGTAGGAATATACATTTTTTATATCTTAAATTTTTTTTCTCCTTCTTAAAAATATTTTCAATTACATTACTTAATACATTCTCAAATTCATTAATATTAAATATGTATTATTTATTCACTTTAGTATGTGAATATTATTCATCATGAATATCTTCCTTTTAGTTATTTTCTTTAACATTTTTTATATTTCCAAATAATATAGTGATATTAATTTTACTTTCTATTATTTGATTATCATTTATCTCATATTTAGTGAAATATTGTTTATTCTTATAGAATATTTAATCAATTTCATTTATCATTTTTTTGCGTTACCTTTTTTTGAGAATATAGATCATATGTGTGTCTAAATGATTTTATATTCACATCCTTTCAATTTTAGTTATCTTATCTCCATTATCTCCATAAAATCAGATTTTATATTTCTTAACCTTTCCCAAAAAACATCTAATATTATTATAATTTATTCCATCTTAGGAATAAAAATTTTTTAATGTAATTAATTTATGTGTTTACTCATCATGTTTCTATTCTTGGAAAAAATAATTTTATAATAATTCCTCCACTTAATTTTTTGGGACATTTTTTCTTAATCATTTGAGTCATTATGAAAAGCCATATTCTTTAGATAGTTACCAATAAAATTCCCATTGATATTTTAATTCCTGTATTTTATTTATTAATTTCCATTTCATCTCTTATTTTCCATTTTAATCACTTTCTTGAACAAGGAAATAATTTTATTAATGTACACTTTATCATCCTTGTCCTCATAATCACTTAATTTTGTTACATTATCAACTATATATTTACACATTCTAAAAATTTAAATACCATCAAATAACATTACAACTTATTAAATTATCTTCTAATTATCATTTTATTTCATATTAGAATATTGTGGACTTCATCTAGTGAAAAATCATCATGTGTTTCTTTTGAAATAACCATTGGATAAAATCTATCTGGTATATTTCCCATTTATATCTTCAAAACGGTTTTGATAAGGACATTATTATTAAAATTTTTGATTCTACTAAAAATATCATTTAACATGGTATGGTATTCAATGACACTTTCATCAATATCCACCTTGATATTTTAATATTGGATTCTTTATATTATAATCATATATTCTTTAACATTAATATTTACTTCATTGATTATTGTCAATTTTTCCTATATATTCATGTAGGTTTTATGGTTCATAAATTTAATTTATACATTTTTGAATAAATACATCAAAATTAAATATTAATCTTTTTAATAAATGTACACATTCCTATTATCTTTAAAAGTTATAAGATCATTCTCATTGTGTGGTCTAAATCCCATTGTAGTATTATCTCTTACTTATTCCCAATGTTATAAGAGATGAAACATTACACTATTTTTCTATTCCATTTAGTTCTCACAATTTTGAATAGGAACAACACAAATATTTACTAATTTCATGTTCTTTATCATTATAATTGTGATAGATCTTTCATAGGTGAAATTTTCCCTAATACGTATTATAGGCCCCAAATCATTGTAATATAAATAACTGTGGGAGCGGTGAATTAGTGATACATTTTCCTTTTAACAAATTATTATTTTTTCAATTAAACCACTTTATCTCATTAAATCCCTAATCTAATATATTTTTTTTCCTTACCTAGAATTATATTGAAAACTAGAGGCCCAAAACTAAATAATTTACATGGTTTGGTATGAATACGTACTTTAACATATGTTGGTTATTCCACCCAATATGATTTTTCAACAACATCATAAGGTGATTATAAATAGTAACTGGTTATACTCCCAATAATTACCAGGTTATACCCCCAATCCCCATATTCAATTAACCATTATCCATTGGATATAACCCAAACTACACTTTCTTCTCTTTTGATTGGTAATAACCCAATCAAAATCATTATGCAACATGTTACACTCATTGACTTAAGACTATATATTTAGAGAGCTCTGATTCACTATAGGTTTATCCTTTTGATGATAAACCTCCACAAGCTTGTCAGATCACACATCCATTGGTAAAATTCACATACATTTTTCACAAATGATACTCATAATAAAATAATATTGATCAAAGTATCAATCGATATCCTCAGTCTTGTCAAATGCTCAGTGAATAATCCATTCATCACATTTTTGATAGACATGACCTCATTGGAAATGTTCATAGATGATCAAATAAATTATGTTGATTAAAATACATTAAAACATTAGATATGAATTCATTCTGAAATATTACATGACATTAGTAACAAATCATCAATGAACGCAATAAAATTTATATCGCATAAAAATTATTTCAAACATCATGAAATAATAAAAATGAATAAATGTATCACCTTTATTTTAATAATTTCTATTTTAAAATGTTAATGAATTTTCATGTGAAAAGATAACAAAATCATTTTATCATTCACTATATACTTTCACAATTTACAGTTGATGTATTTCTTTTATGTATAAAAACATAGAATAAATTTTACATAGTTAGTTACTCATCTTATTCCATTCAAATTAATATATAAAATCCCACTGGATTATTACATATTACATTCAATATATATTATACTTATACTATAGATCATGAAATCAATTCAAATTAACTTTTTTAATGGTATATATAAAATATACCCATCAAAATGTTTTTGAATATCATATATATATTTCATAGTTTCATCATGTGAAAACATCATGTTTGAATAACATAGGAAACAATTAAGTTAAATAACTTATTTTTCATGAGATAATAAGTAAAATGTATTATATAATGACATGGAATCTTATTTTGAATATTGAATACTTTGGGTTCCAATATTTTCTCAACCATAACATTAAAAATTTTCATTAATCATGTAAGTGAAAATTTGAGAGGGGTACTATATTTATATACAACTATAACCAACTATGATCTACCACCACAATAGATATGTGAATCAACATTCTTCAATATGCACAATAATATTTCCTGATGTGGTGACGAGAAATTCTTTACTTTTATATTTAACATATCATTATATTAGATAAAACATATTTCTTTAATGAAAATGATGTTCCATGAATATAACCATCTGATTAAATACTATCCATGAGTTTTTTATAGCCATGGTAGCCTAGATCCATCATTGGGAGCTATAAAAATCATTAAACCCAATGCATGATGGATTCCCTAAGCTGAATGAAGATTATTATTTTTGGCTTCATCAAACTATATAGGATGATCATATTGGATGGTTTCTTCTCTATCAATCAATTTAAAGGGAGACGGGAATTGACTAAAATACAAGATCGTCCAATAAAAAATTAGTCTATTTGAGCATCACAAAATAAGTAAACGTTTGTCCTTATACTAGTACATGTGAGTATGTTGTTCTCTATTTCCCTCCATAGGAATCGATTTGTTTGGGTATGTTATTCCACTAATATTCTACCTCACAAGGGTTTTCCACTAATATACCATTTTGTACTCTTTTTTACTAATGTTTCCCACCTAAACCTTTTCCAACATCTAGGCCTATGAGCCAATAACACTTTGTGAATATAGACCACATCCCACAATGTGAGGTTAAGCAATATCTTAACTAGTTGGGATGTCACTTTTTTGTGTGGATTCAAATTTATATACTTATAAATATTCAAATAATGAAATATAATTCCAATAAAATTATATAAGGACATGGAGTTTTCATATAATAATATAACATCTTTTTTTTTTGAAAATTTGATATATTTCATACACACATGTCCGAGGACCATAATATTTTATTTTATTTGGTGACTAGAAACACAATAATCTAATTTAATGAACCATATTAAACATCACCAAAAAAATTCCTCTCAAATAGAAAACAAATTATGTATTCCCAACCAAAACCATTCCTCATACCATAGGGGAGATAACTTATGAATTACTGAGCTGAGATACTCAAGATATCATTATGTGATCATAAAAAAGAAGAACATAATTACATGGGTATTGAACATAATCATAAGTTGTGATGTTCATCCCAAAACTATCCTAGATCATGTAGATGAATCATTTAATAAAAAAAATATCATTTTAGAAAACTCTATCAATAAGAGTGAGAAATCATCATAATTCAATCATGAACCATAATCTTGTGTAATAAAATATTGGAACGACAATAAATAGAGAAAACCATTTCCAATGACATTTTTAACACCCATGACCGTCAATATTGTGGATTAGTTCTCATCACATGTTTCCCATTTAGGATCAGGATGGACCTGTTTGTCATAGTGGATCCGGACTCACCTGTTTCATATGATGGATCAATCATGTAAACTTGTTCCCATTATTATCCAATGAGATATAAATTTTTACACAATGCACTAAATAGATATATATGTCCAATACTTATCATAATTAAAACCTTATTTATTTTTTCCACAATATCATAATAATATATCCCATTAAAGAAACCATGTTTCAGAGATAGTTCCTCAAATAACTATTGAATGAACCATGAAAAATAAATAATATTCATAGACATTCCATCAATCTAATTAATCATATCCCATGAAAAATAAATTGGTTTCATAAATATTTCTTATATTAATATGATAACCATCTAGAAAAGGAATAATTATTGTATCATTAAATCTTATACCTATTAATGAATAAGTAACATAAAAAATTGAACATTAGAAAAAAAATTTAATTTGAAATATCTCTTTTGACATTTAATGAGTAAAATAGCTTATCCTCTTTAGAAATAATATTTTAAATACATAAAACATTTTCCAAAAAAATCATTATAAATTATCTTTGAAACATAAAAATATATCATTAATACTCATTTAAAACATTTCTTTATTCAAATAATCATTTCACTATAAAATATTTTATTTAGAATATATTGAAAATTATTAAATAATAAATTAGTATTTTTCATTTAAAATATTATTGAAACTAGATAAAAGAATATTTAAATCATTTATAATTCAAACAATGGGAAATTTTTTTCATTCTATGTAAGTTATATAAATGGTTCCTTTCACATTTTCGATAAAATCAAAATGGGTATAGTTTGGAAAATAAAATTATTATTAATTTAAAATACTTATAAAATGTCAAAAATGGGTAATAATTATTTTTATAAATACTTTTAAAATTAAAAAATAATTTATTTAAAACATTTTATAATACTATAATATCATATAAAAATGTTCTTCATTTGAAGATAGAAAAAAATAATATTTATCTTAAAAAATATATTAAAATATTGAATACAAAATGTGAGGAAAATGATGAAAATGAATTTATTTTAATTAAATTAACATATAAAAATAGAATACATGAAATACCTAATATATATATCATAATATTTTATTTCTGAATGAATAATTATAAATATTCTCGTTATACAATGAGATGGTGACATCAAATCGTTATCACAATGGTAAATTTTGTATCCTAAGAACCATTATTGAAAAACATAAAAACTGAAAGTAAATATAATGGATATAATTATATTATTTATATAACCTGTGAAATGTTACACCCTTAGCTTCCATGGTACGATTGTTTTTAAATAATACAATAGTATGTGTTGTACGCAACTTCGAGTTATAACACACTACAACCAATCAAACTATCAGTTATGTATTTTAATACCCACTTTTTGAAATTTAAAAAATTTTATCATTACAAATAGACTTCATTTTTGGTTTCAAATTATATAAATTATCTTAGGGTGAATTTTTTTATTTTTTTGAAAACATTTTGTTTTTGATGAATAGTGAAAAATATTAAAATTTAATAAAAAACAACTTTTTAAATCAAAATAATTTATAGTACTAAATTATAATATTGAGTGATCTTAAATTATAATTACATTATATATTTACCATTTAATCCAATGTTGGTAATTGTACATAATTTCACATTTAAACTAGACATAAGCAAGTGTAAATCTTTTGAGAGTTATTATATTTTAAAAACCCTTTTTTTGTTTTCACAATAGGAATTAATTTTAAAATAATTACTACCACTTTTGAGGTTTAAATTTAGAAAATTTATTCCATATTTATAATTAGGAGGTCCAAATTTTGTAAATATGTAACTTTTATTTTTATACATTTTGAATAATTACTTCGGTAAATATTTTATTTACCATTGTTAAAAGGTAAATCTAGTAAATCAGAGTAGAAAATAATATTATAATAATATTAAATTACCCTAACACATGTCCTAACTGTATTTTATGATAAATGTCCGACCATGGTAATATTTGGGTCGATTTTGGGACCCCATGGAGCCACTTGTAAGTGATAATGACACTTTATATTAATTATGTTAAAGTAAATACAAAAAATGACATAAGCATATAACTTTTTATTAAAAAACATTTTACATAGGTTTATACATGTTATATAATAAGCTATAAATATTAATTATAAATATAAAAATATTTAATACATAATTGTTTTTTATTTAAAAATTTTAGACATTGAATAACAAAAATTATTTATGACACAATGATGATACAATATTTTCTTTATTAATGAATGAATCAAATAAAAGTTATTATAAATGTTACAATAAATATATTTTGAAAGTTTTTATGCCATAAACTAATTTTATAGGTAAATATGACATGTTATGATTGATTAAATGGATTTATTTCTAATTAATAAAGTAGTTAGAACTTTAAAAAAATCAATTGTTAAATAGTGTAAAAATTGACATAAATGTGTTTTTTAAAAAATTTATATTATTAATTGATATAATTTTTCTAAAAATACAAGGTTCTGAAAAATGACTTATATAATGATAGGTGTATCATTAAAGAACCAATTTGAGTTCTATTTAATGTTTATAGTATGTTTATGAACTATATAATATAAAAATCCAAAGAGACATGGTAAATGGATAACTGTTTAACTAAGTGTTAAATCTAAAAGATAAGGATAATATAGTGAAAAAAACCTATCTAAAACCTATTGGTTTTGAGTATTTATCGCCAAAACCACCTAAGTCTTGAAATAAATTCATTTTGGTGTCATTATAAACTGAATA
The DNA here is from genome assembly GCA_963277665.1 of Viscum album. Taxonomy (NCBI): domain Eukaryota; kingdom Viridiplantae; phylum Streptophyta; class Magnoliopsida; order Santalales; family Viscaceae; genus Viscum; species Viscum album. The sequence goes on from OY728161.1 coordinate 1,607,610,237, forward strand.
TTATTGAATAATAAATTAATACTTTAATCTTTTCCAAAAGTGACCCTCACCCCTCTTATAAATGGGAATTTCCCCTTCTCTAAAATTCACACCCCCAAATCTATTTTTCTTGGAAAAAACCTAACCAAATACCATAAAAACGGTCCTCCCATAATCCTAGAGGCCTTAATTTAATTATAAATCCAATCTAAAGAGACATAGTGATCAAATCAAAAGGAAGAACCCAAAGAAGAGGTAAATATTTCATCACCTCTTTCAAGTTCCTTTCTTCTTCCACTTCCTCTTTGTTTGTTGTTTCTATTATAAAATAATAAATCTAGTATATTATATATACTATGTTGTTATTATAAATATGGTACAACCATATTCATTATGATATCCATCATATGAATGACATGCAACCATATGTGTGTACGTATGGCTTACCGTCTCCACGTCGTGGTGTAGTTGTTATTCAAATACACTATTATTTGGATTTGTATAATAATGATGTATAATTGATATAAATAATAAATATAACATGTTAGTGATTATGTATATATGATATACCATCTATTTTCATACATTTGAAAATCAAAATAATGATATTGTCGCTCGTGCGTACGTACGGATTACCGTCTCCATGAACGCGATGAGATTCATTTCCCCATCATAACCATTCAAGAATAATCTTCATTTGGTTATTAAAAATAATTATTATGAACATAATATCATTAGGTATATGAATAAAATACATCATATACATAAAATATATGGATTATGTTTCAAAACATATAACATAAAATGAATCAGTTAACACCTGAAGCGATGATACTACTGAAATATCATTATCAAAGCGATATTAGAAGATCATATATGATATTATATTAATGTATATGGTTATTTTATAATTTAATAAAAATTATTTCACCATTATACTGGAGGTTAATCTACCCTCAACCATGGAAAAGAACAAGGTAATGGGTTTTCATCTCACTCATTATTCCCGTGAGATTCATGCTATATTGCCACTATTTTCTTTTGTGTGGCATATATACTTCCCATAATTGTATTCTTTGTTTAATACACTTTAATTTATGTGTGTTTACATATTCTTTGTATGATAATTATTTCATGGGGTGTATGTTTCATAAGTTACCAAATTGGTAAGGGTTAATTTCACAATCTCATTATTATTTGTGGTTGTTTTTATATAAGTATCTACTGGGACCACTTTATCGTCCACATCCATTTTTCTTAAAAATGTGTTCTGAAATTTTTATATTATTTACTATAATATGGGATAAAGTCATTTATAACCTTGTTTTAATTTTTATAAAATTGATTGAAAGGTATCATTCCGTTGTTTATTCCAAATAAGGTACTTTTTAACCTTTTTGACAAAATTAAGGTAAGAATATATATTTTTAACTTATACGACAGGTGTGGAAATTCTATGCCATTATAACATTATCAAATATTCCCTTACATCCTTATAATAATATTTTCAATAGAAAAGTTTTATTTATTATTATGTGACCCTTAAATGATTTCAAAATAGAAAGAGATATTTCTTTCAAATTTTTTTTTATTTCATCTATGTCAGCAACCTTTAATAAATTTTACACTTGTTTGAAGTTTATTTATTATGATAAAAATAATCCATATTGTATTTAAGGTTTTGTGCTATGTTTTACTATGGATGTTATATTTTTATACCATTCTTGGTTCATGGTTATATTAAAGACATTTCATGTGCTAGTTTTAATAAAAATGTTTACGTTATATTTCAACCTCTTCGTAAGATGAATGTGTTGGACTAGTATGTTCTGAGTAGGGGACCGATAAAAGAAATCCCTCTGGGTTGGGGTCCGGTTACAGCAGACCATCTGGGTTGGAGTCTGGTTACATCGGCTCTCCGGGTTGGAGTCCGATTACAGAGGCTCTCTGGGATGGAGTCTGGTTACAGAGCCTCTCCAGGTTGGGGTCCAGTTATAGTTAGCCCATATGTCCTAGCATGAGGCCATGACACAGAAATTAAACATCGGAATTATAAATTACCTCATTATGAAAATAATATTAATGGTTCATGTTGTTATTCGACTAGTAGAATACCCATGACTATATTTTATTATGGCATTATTTACTCAGCTCATAATCCTACCATTAATGTTTTCATATTTATTATTTGTAAAGGCATGTGTTTTCAATTATTCTCTATATCTATGTTATATTCCTCTATATTTATTACCCTTACTGAGCGTTTGAGCTCAACATTTTCTATGTTTTGTTTTCTCAGGATATGAATAAGTTAGTTATGATATACATAAATACATAATTTAGGAGGCGTGGATGTTTCTAATAGAATAAATAAGTGTTGTTTTTCTTTTCAAGTTGTAATGTTGAACTTATGTATGAATCTTGTTTCCAAGGATACTAAAAATATCGGTCTATCAAGACATGATTTCCATGTATCATGCCAATGTTATGTAATAATGAACCGACTCTGGGAAACTAGGGTCGGGGCATTACAATTGGTATCAGAGGAAGTTTAGTACAAACCTTGGAAACTACATTTAGAAAAATTCATATTATATCAAATAGCCTTAAGATAGAATTTGAGGATTAGTAAATAAGAACTTCATAGATTATTTTTTATTTTCAATATTTTGTATGTTTTCTAAGAAACACATCCCTATCTGGATATGAGCAGGTAAAGGTGGCTCTGGAACAGATGTACCTAAGGGTAAAATCCTAAAACACCGCTTTGAGCTAGACATGAATGGGAACTGGTGCACGACAATGGGCCTTTCTTCACTCTTGTTTATTAAAATCTCGTGAGATATTCTTAGTATGATTCTCATTTTGTTTACAAATCATTATGAAGGATTTTAGAGTATATAACTCCTCAAAAAAATATATTTATGATTATGGATTATATCCATAAAATGTTCAATTTACATTAGGTATTTTATATGTTTTTAATTATTCACTAGAATTCATAATCTGACCTAGTGTATTCCATTGTATTGAAATGGTGCCTAGTAGAAGGAATGAGCACTCCAACAATACGTATGATCCAAATAGTAAGAAGTATCATATCATTCATGGTATTAAGCCAACATTTATAAGGGAAATGGTATCCCATGTATTCTCAATATATGAGGAAATAATATCATGTGTTAATAAGATAAGTAATGAATTATCTTAGTCATATGGATTTGAAGGGATGCAAGAGAATAAAAGGATGGTAGAGAGAAGTATGGATAAAGGGAAACGGGAAAAGAAATATTTTCTTATATGTGATAAATGTGGAAAGAATCACATTGGTATATTCTTGAAGGGAATGTGAGTTTGTTATAAGTGTGGAGAAAAAGGACACCATGGACATGATTGCAAGGGTAAAAAAATGTTTCAAATGTAAAATGGTTCATCTGCAAGGTGTTGAGACACTAAGAGAATCAATGTACCAGTCATCAGACTATACCACAAATGATGCTATTGGATAATAATCAAATTATGATACTACCATAGATTTGGAGGAATGACTAGTGTTCTTATGTTATTATTAATGAATTATGTCATTTGAGTTTTGAATTGATGACATACCAGTTATATGAATTATAGAGATAAATAAGTATTGTACTGCAATTCTATAATATTGAGGATTTGAGATTATATATTTCTAAGAAAAGTTAATTAATAGTAAGATAAACTTTTTTAATAAATACATGGTTGACGGAAATGTAATATTTTATATGGTACGGGTAATGATATAGTGATTTTGGAATAAGAGATGGTTGATTTGGATAAATTATATGGGATATTCTTGACATCCTTGGAACTAATTAATAGTATTTTTATTTCATCATTGTTGGAATATTCAATAATTTTGAAATAATGAATATATCCAGTATTATATAAAGGATACGGGATCATGAATACAATCAATAAGGTTTTATGGTAATTCCGGGGGTTACCATGTTTTAAAATAATACATGATGAAGGCGTTCACATGATATTACGTGACAAAAAGGATCTTCGTTGTGTTTAAATTCCTTATAAAGTTTGGAATGTGAATTTGGATAGAAGTATTTTGGATATGCCTAACAGTTGGAATAAATTAATATTGAAATTGGATACTATTTTTTAAGGTTATTTTTGGATTTTTATTAAAAGGACAACACACAGACCGTGTGACAACCCGTCACGTTGGGCAAAGCTGTGGGAATCGAACCCGCAACCAAAGTGCAATTGGGATTTCTTTCCTACCACTGGACAACGTGAAATCACTGGATTCTATAATGTAGTTTATTTTTTTTATGGTCCTTATAGTTTAATTATAAATTACGTTTTTTGGAACCTTATACAATTAGGATAAATAGAGTATCTTCTTATGTTCTATTATCTTTTAGTGTGAAAGATGAGTTTGTGGTAGAAATTAATTAAAGGATCGAACATTAATTGTAAACTATATATATTATTTATCTTATTATATTATTAAATTAATTGATAAAATTTATTTAAGGGATTATAAAACAAAAAATGTATTATCTTGATACCTTATGTTTTGTTAAACTGATGCTATTTTAAATCATCAAAGATTGATGGCTTTGAGGCCCTCAATTTTAAACTTTTTTGGGATTGATGACATCAATCACTCCCTATAAATATTTACATTTTTCCCTATAATTATGTGTCTCTAATTTTCACCAATTTTCTCCTAATAGAGATTATAATTTGGTAGTGACTTTTCATTTCCATTTCCCTCTTATTAAGACAAAATTTTATGGACCCAATTTCTGATGTGGGTCTCCCGCAAAGGTATATTCTATTTTTAACCGAAGAAAAATTTCAAATATCGAGGATGCAATTTATTGAAATATGGGATAATGTAACACCCCAAGCTTCCACGATACACTTCACTTTGAATAATACAATAGCGTTTGTTGTACGCAACTTCGAGTTCTAACACACCACAACCTATCAAACTAACTGTTATAAATAGTAATACCCACTTTTTGAAATTTAATAAATATAATATTTAAAAATGGACTTCATTTTTGGATTCGGAGTATCGAAATTATCTTTGGGTTATTTTTTGGTATTTTTCTGAAAACATTTAGTTTTTGACGAATAGTGAAAAATACTAAATTTTAATTAAAAACAACTTTTTAATCAAAATAATTTATAGTTCTAGATTATAATATTGAGTGATTTTAAAGTATAATTAGATTATATTTTTACCATCTAATCCAATTTTGCTAATTGGACGTAATTTTTCATTTAAACTGGACATAATCAACTGTCAATCTTTTGAGAGTTATTATTTATTAAAAACACGTTTTTTGTTTTGACAACGGGAATTAATTTTAAATTTATTTCTATAACTTCTGTGTTTTGAATTTAGAAAAATGGATTTCATATTTATAATCACAAGGTCCATATTTTGTAAATAGATAACTTTTATTTTTTGACATTTGGATAATTATTTCGGTAAATATTTTTTTTACCATGGTTAAAAGATAAATCTGGTAAATAAGGGTAAAAAATAATATTATAATAATATTAAATTACCCTAAAACGTGTTCTAACCATATTTTATGATACATTTCCAGCTTTGGGAATCTTTGGGTAGATTTTGGGACCCCATGGAGCCACTTGTAAGTGATAATGACACTTTATATTAATTAAGTTAAAGTAAACAAAAAAAGGACATAATGATATATCTTTTAATAATACAATTTTTACATATGGTCAAACTTTTTATCTCTTAGACTATAAATATTAATTATAAATCTAAAAATATTTACAGCATTATGGTATTTTATTTATAATTTTTAGACAATGAATAATTAAATTTTTTATGACACAATAATGATTCAGTATTTTCCTTATTAATGAAATAATCAAATAAATTGTATTATAAATGTTAAAATAAATATAATATGAAATTTTTGATGACATCCACGAGTTATATAGATTAATATGACATGTTATTATTGATAAAATGAATTTATTTCAAATTAATAATATTGTTAGGACTAAAAAAATCAATTATTAAATAGTGTCAAAATTGACATAAAGGAGTTTTCAAAACAAATATTATATTATTAATTGATATAATATTCCTTAAAATATAAGGTTTGGCCAATTGACTTATATAATAATAGGAGTATCATTAATGAACCGTTAGGGGTTATCTTTAATGTTTAGAGTATTTTTATTAACCATATATTATAAAAATGCAAAGAGACATGGTAAATGTTAAACGAATTAACGTAGAGTTAAATCTAAAAGATAAGGTTAATATAGTGACCTAAAACTGTCTAAAAACAATTGGTTGAAAGTATATCGATACAGAACCACATAATTATAAATAAATACATTTTTATCCACTATAAACCGAATATTATTGAATAATATATTAATACATTAATCTTTTCCTAAAGTGACCCTCACCCTCATATAAATGGGCACTTCCCCTTCTCTCAAATTCACACCACCAAAGGCATTTGTCTAGGATAAACCCTACCAAAATACCCTCTAAACTGTCCTCACCGCATCCTAGAGGCCTTAATTTTGTCATAAAGCCAACCTAACGATCCCTTTTGATCAAATCGAATGGAAGAACCTGAAGAAGAGGTAAATATTTCATCACCTCTTTCATGTTCATTTCTTCTTCCACTTCATCTTTATTTGTTGTTTCCATTCTAAAATAATAAATCCAGTATCTTATATATATATTTTGATGTTATTATAAATATGGTACAATTTTTTTCATTATTCTTTCCATCCTAAGAATGACATGTCACTATATGTGCGTACCTACGACTTACTGTCTCCACGTCATGGTGTAGTTGTTATTCAAATTACTATTATTTGGATGGGAATAATAATGATGTATAATTGATGTAAATAACAAATATAACATATTAATTATTCTTTATATAAGATATAAAATCTATTTACAGAAAATTTTAAATCAAAATAATGATATTTCCGCTCGTGCGTACGTACGGATTACCATCTCCACGAACGTGATGAGATTCATTTCCCCATCATAATTATTCTAGAATAATTTTCATTTGGTAATTATAAATAATGATTAAAAACAGAATATCATTTTTTATATAAATTAAATACATCATTTACATAAAAAATATGGCTTATGTATCGAAACATATAAACGAAAACGAATCAGTAAACACCCGAAACGACGATACTACTAAAATATCATTATCAAAGTGATATTAGAAGATCATATATGATATCAGATTAATGTATATGATTATTTTATAATTTAATAACAATTATTTTACTATTATATAGGAGGTTAAGCTACCCTCAACCAAGGAAATGAAAAAGGTAAGGGGTTTTCATCTCACTCCTTATTCCCGTGAGATTTATGCTATATTGCCACAATATCCTTTTGTGTGGTGTATGCACTACCCATAATTGTATTATTTGGTTAATAAACTTAAATTTATGTGTATTTACATCTTAATTGTATGATAATTTTTTCATGGGGTGTATGTTTCATATGTTACCATATTGGTAAGGGTTAATTTCACAATCTCTTTATTATCTGAGGTTGTTTTTATGTTAGTATCTACTAGGACCTCTTTATAATCCATATCCATGTTCCTTAAAAATGTATTCCAATTTTTTTTATTTACTAGACTATGGTTTAATGTCATTTATACCATTTTTTTAATTTTATAATATGGTTTGAATGTAATCCTTCTTTTATTTTCCAAACAAGGTACTTTTTAACCTTTTTGACAAAATTAAGTTAAAAATGTCTTTTTTTAACTTATACGGCTGGTGATGTTATTCTCCACTATGATAACATCATCAAATTATCCCTTAAAAGACTATAATAATATTTTTAAAATAAATTTTTTCATTATAATTATTTGACTCTTAAATGATTTTAGAAAATAAAAAGATATTTCTCTCAAATAGATTTGATTTCATCTATGTCAACATCCTTTGATAAATTTTACACTTGTTTGAAGTTGATTTTTTATGATACAAATATTCAATATTGTATTTATGGTTTTGTGATACGTTTGAATGTGGATGTTATATTTTTATACCATTCTTGGTTTATGGTTAATGTATTGATATTTGGTATGCTAGTTTTAATACGAATGTGTACGTTATATTTCAACCTCTTCTTAAGAGGAATGTGTTGGAATAGTATGTTCTGGGTTGGGGACAGGTAAAAGAAAGCCCTCTGGGTTGGGGTCCGGTTACAATGGACCCTCAGTGTTGGAGTCTGGTTACATAGGCTCTCTGGGTTGGAGTTCGGTTACAGAGGCTCTCCGAGATAGAGTCCAGTTACAGAGGCTCTCCGGGTCGGGGTCCGGTTACAGTTAGACCCTATGTCCCCGAACGAGGCCATGGCACAAAAATTAAATATCGACATTATACATTCCCTCATTATGAAAATAATATTTATATTTCATGTCGTTATTCGACTAGTAGAATACCCATGACTATGTTTTATTATAGAATTATTTACTCAGCTCATATTCCTACCATAAAATTGTTCATGCTTATTATTTGTAAAGGAACGTGTTTTCAATTATTCACCATATTTATGTTATCTTCCACTTTATTTGTTACCCTTCCTGAGTGTTTAAGCTCACCAGTTTCTTATGTTTAATATTCCCAGGATATGAAGAAGTTAGTTATGAGAGGCTTGCAGGCATAATTTAGGAGGCTTGGATGTTTCTAATAGAATAAATTAGTGTTGTATTTTTTTTTCAAGTTGTAATGATGAAATTATGTATTAATCTTTCTTCCAAGGCTTCTAAACAAATAGGTCTTTTGAGAAATTATTTCCTTGTAAGATTCCAATGTTATTTAATAAAGCACAGACTTTGGGAAACTGGTGTCGGGGAGTTACATGAAAAGTGTTTTATATTAATCTAATAAAACAATATAGTTTCATATCACAATGTATGTGTCAATGATGGAAAACTAGGACAAATTTCTTCAAATAATTTCAAATATTTTGAACTATAATTCCTATGAAACATATATCCTCCAAATGATATGTAAACTACAATAATTTTAATGAAAATAATCACAAAATATATTCATTTTATATATTTAATCCATATAAATGAAACATTTGATGAATATGGAATGCATCTCACAAATAATAAAACTGAGATGAAAATATAATTCCTTTAGTCTTGACAACCCTTGTACAGGTTATAACCTCCTATATAAAAAATATAATTTCATTATAAATGTTTCAAAAAATATTAAATATATATATCATATCATATATGATTTATAAATGTTCTTTAATTACCCATTATTTAAAAATTCATTGTTAAAATAACATTTTGGGTAATAAATGATTTTTTCCACGTATGTCTTGATTCAATATTTCTGGTTCTATTATATTTATCATCGTAACATTATCTATGTAATATATAACATGATATAAATAAGGAAAATATTGATAATACATTTATTATTATTAATCTATAAAACCTAGGAATATAAAAATTAACACACTATTCATAGAGATGGTAGGCCATACATACACTTGAGCATTGTTTCAATTTTCTCAAAAAGTCAGAAAAAATAAATATAAATAATATATTTCCATTATAGAATATTTTTATTTCAAGCACACACACATAAATATATATATATATATATATTCAATTTTAAACCTTTAATTATTACCTTCCTTGTAAACCATGCGTGAAGAATGAATCACATCGCTTTGTGAGGCGGTAGTAGGTCATACACAGAAGCGATGTTATCTTATCCCCCAAAGATTTGAATGTAAATATATATATATATATATTAATATATATTTAAATAATTATATATATTTTAAAAATATAATATATACTTATATATATATTATATCCATTATTATTCCCAACTGTGAGATGTGTTGAGGGAAGAAGTGTCACATTTGTTCATGGGGTTGTAGTCCACCGTAAATTGGAACAACGCTATTGTTTCCAATTTTAGGGTAGGGGTGGATGTAGGTAATTTACATTGTAAATTTAAATATAACTATATGGAATATAATTTATTTATTACATTAACAGGGTTAAATATGTTCTTAAGTATTTTGAAAAAGAAATAAAAAAAACGTTCTTTGATGATCATATCCTCCTTTTTAAGAAACATAATTTGGATTGCACGAAAGACCTTATTATTATATAATTATGATTAAAATCAAGATTATTAAATGATATTATGTAATTAAGTAATGTATTTTTTTATTTATTATCCAAAACAATGGGCTTTTTACGTGTTAATTAAAGATGATAGGTGAGTGGGTGCCCTTTGTAAGTGACGTGTGTGGCACACTTCTTAATTATTAAAATAAATTTGTGTAACCATGTTCTTAATTTTCCAAAAGGTTCATAGAGAGACCATTATAAATCTATAATGGTTATAATGTAATAACATTTCCTTAAAATAGATTTTTACATGTTTATAAGTCATTTTATCTATTATTTTTTATAATTTAATCAATTGTAAACACGTTTTAACCATAACCATGATAATTAATTTATATTATTTTAATTTATAATAATTGAAAAGAAAAATTAATTTTGACATATCTGAAAATATTAAATATTATTATTTGAAATATTTAATTCATTTTTATAACTTTGATTGATATAAGTGAATAAGTTTTAATTTAAAATTAGTCCCACCGAAGTGGTGGAAAAGCTATTTCCCAAAGAGAAATGTTTCAAAATAAAAAAAAATTAAAATTTCAATAGAAAATTTATTTAAGTAAACGAAATTGGATTTATTGAATTTTTTTTACTAATTTAACTTTTAAAACAATATTATTTTTTTAATTTTAAATTATTTAAAAGAAATAAAAATTGATAATAAAAAATGTTATTTATGATTTTTCATCAAAAATATTTACATCACAAAGATTTCTTAAAGATTTAATTTAACATAATTTTGAGATAATAATTTTATAAAATTATTTTATCTTTTTTTAAATAATTTTTATAAATTAAGAAAATATTATTTGTAAAAGAATTTTTCAAATTTTGAAACACTAATTTCTAGAAAAATTAAACATTCTGTGAAAAAAAGGATTTATTCTGATCTCTAAGCTAGAAACAATAATATCTAATTTCCTAAAATATTGAATATATAATATATAAATATCACTAAAATATTTCCCCTAAAGTGTTTTTTAATATATTGATGTAACATGTGTCTTCTTAGATAAAAATAATTTTTTAGAAAAAATATTTGATTTATTTTCAGAGTGTATTAATTTTTAATGGAAATTAATTTCTCACCAAATAAAAAATTATATATATTGGTTTAACTCATATATATTGGTTAAAGCCATATAATTTTATTATCTAGTTCAACCTATTCATAACCATATTATAATGGAAAGGAAATAACTATCATTAAATTTAGTAATATATTAATAGTAAGTTGTGTTACATTTATAATTGTTGTCGAGTGTAATGAATGATAAACTCGATGCATTTAGAAATAAAATATATATAATATTAAATTTATTTGAAAAATGTATTTCAACAAATTTGGTTGTGTTATATTTAACAAAAATAAAATTAATTTTTAATCATAATTCATCTCTTTTTTGTAAAAAACTCTTGATAATTTTGACTCATTATTTCCTCAGGTCCCCAAAAATTTTAACCAAGATTGTGGTTTGACAAAAAACATTTACCTGTTCAGTGGTCTTTATTTGTAAATATTTCTCTGCATTTTCTGGAATCTCAAACAATTTTTTCTTATAATAAAGCTCATTATCAAGAATTATGAACTATATGTTCAATACATGTGAAGGATCAGTTATATTCTTTCTCAAAAGATATACATGAAACACATCATTGACATGAAAGAGGTTCAGTAGAAGATCCAGTGTATATGATATCATCATAATATGATCATGAATTTCTAAGGAACTTATATAACTGGGGATTAGTTTTTATTTTAAATGTATGTCAATTTTCATCAATGGGATCTACTTTAATAAATTTTCTAGTTATATCCTACTTCACAAAAATGTAGATGAAAATGTAATTGATGAAGTTTTAGAGTAACATAATATCTATACCATAATGATAATCCAATCCTTTTATCCCTTTTTACTGAAATGGATATATCTTTTATCAAATAAACATAAATATATATATGGTGATATAATAAATCAATCTCTAAACCCACTTCTCTTCTTCACCTTAAAACACTCCTAAAATGGATAACTTTATTACAAATCAGAAATTCAAAATTAATCACTGAAGACCAATAATTTTCCAAAAATAATCATAATATTAATCCTAGAAATATCATAAACTATCTATCAATATACAGATACAAAATATATCAATACATTGATCACATATTTTCCTAAAACATGATTATTAGAACTCAGTTCTTTATTTGAGGTACATGTCTTTCATTTTTGGTTTTAATTTAAGAAAATATCATGATAAGAGGTCAAGGGATGGTTGCCGGCTTGTTACACGACGTGACAGGGGTCTACATGCCATGTACCTTTATACACATGCTATGTATGGAGGGTTAATGACATGTAAACCTAGTACAATCCATGTGATGACCAAGAAAAGGCATTTCATGAAAGGAGACATACACTGCGTGTAGTTTCTAGAACACATCATTTAATTTATAAGATTAAATAGGGCAATATCATCATTTTGTGTAAGAAGGACAGAAATGATTCATTTTTATCATACGGTGCACCCGGAAAATCTGAACGAGGGTTTTTAAGGACCATTACTTAAAAAATTAAAAAATCTTAAGTTATAAAAAACTACATACATTCTTACACAATGAGTATATTTTCTATAGTTGTGTTTTAAGTAATTAAAAAATAAAACATACCTTACATGTCATAACCATACTTGTCAATAAAATTTAAACAATATCTATTTTATTAATTTAAATATTCTCAAATAAAACACAATTCCAATGAAAAATATTTATTAAATTTAAATTTCCTTCATTATTTCCCTTACACATCCTTATAACCTATGAACAACATTTATAAATAGGGTATGTGCACAAAAATATCCGTAAAGGATATAAGGAAAGATTTCGTTACTCAAGTGATAACTTGAAATCCAATAAACCAAATTTCATAAAAACAGTTTATCATCAATGAAAATGTCATGTAGATTCCTTGGGAAATATTTAACATATCACTCTTATAATCACCCTTATACATGGAATAACCATTTGGTAAAATTGCACCTCTAGAGTACCTAATGCATTGGAGAGCTATAATGGGGATCACCTATCATATAATGAGCTATAATGGGCTCATCCCAACATATCATGAGATATAATGGGATCAAACAAACATTAATAATTTCCAGGGAACATATAATGTTAATAAATTATATTGATATCAGGATAAACCACTCATGCAATATAAAAATTAAATACAATCCTTCTGAAATTTATTAATGGGAGTTTTAATATGTTTTTGAAAGGAAAGAACCATAAAATATAATTGGACTTAGAATTATGAGAATATAATTCATATATGTTTTAATTGTAAATATAAATATTGCAACATAATATAAAAAAAGTAGTCACCCCAATAGTCATAAAACCACATAATGAATAAAGAATAAGGTCAACACAATTAATGGAAAGTTTTTAATGAATTCCATTACCTCTGGTTCTTCTAACTTCAAATGTGTTTAAAACTCATTTATAATGGTTGAAATAGTATTATTAATATTTTAATGAAACATATTAAGGTTTATAACACCTTATATGATCATTTTAGAACATTATTTGACACATTTATTAGTAATATTTTGTTATTTACATTGTTTTTGGTGCATACATTACATGGTTTCTGTGATCGTTTCGTGATGAATATTCATGTTAACCGTTAGTGAAAATCAAAAATTGGAATTGAATGGTATTTAAATATTTCAGAAAACAAAAATTATACTATTTATCTTTATTAATTCTAACATGAGGATGATTCATATGTTAAAACATTGTTGATATTTTTTGTCCATTTTGCATATTCATTGATCGTAATGAACTTATTTTGTCCAATAAATTGTTCACATGTTTAAATAATTATTCTATAAAATTATATAAGATATAAAAAATAAATTATAATCTTGTTAAACTATAATAATGGTTTCATTAACAGTCTTGAATAAAGAAAAATAAATTGAAATCACATCATCCACAATGTCGGTAAATTGAAATATCAATAACAATGTTTTAATTTCGTGAATAAGTTGGAGAGGAGAAGAAGTATAATGGAGAATATTACATAAAAATGATTAAATAAAGAATATTTAAGATACTATATCATTACTTTCTCTTAGATATGTCGAGGTGAGGAAATAAATAGAATAGGAAGAAACTCGAAATAAAAGAAAAGTTGGGAAATCCCGTACAAAAATATGACAGCCTAACAGTTTCACTTAAAAATTCATAAAATATTTTGGCGATTGAAAAATGGTATCTCATAATTATTATATTATATGGAAATTATTTGGGGTATGTAATGACACATCCCAACATAATGCAATTTAAATTAAAATATAATAACACAACACGAATTTGTGAAAAAGAGTGAGATTTTAAGACAAAAATTCTCCAGCATAATTGCTATGCAACATGCTTTTAGAAAACATTAAAAAGAGAGGGTACAGGGTTAAACCATCCATAAATTAATCATAATAATTTATATATACATAATAAAATGAAAATAATAACATGTTATGGAAACTCAAATGGTATACCATATAAAAGTGAACTTGAATAGAAAAAGGAAAGAAGTTGAGAATTATATTACCTTATAGAGTAACTCCTAAATCATGAATGTTAGGACCTTGGGAGATTATGGACACATTGGGAGAAATATATGGGGGTAATAAGACCAGATATTTGTTGGGGAGTTTTTGGGAATTAATAAAATCAAGTAATGGGTTGGTATTTATAGAAAAAGTAAGGGAATACTTTATTAATTTCAAGGGACACCTTATTAGTGGTATTTGAAAAACCATGGTCTTTCCAATGGTATTTTCCCATGTTATTTGCCACATGGGACACCTCCTAACATATTTTATTCCTCAAGGGTTTTATATAATTGTTACATCATTATGACATCAATAACGAGTTCATTAAACATACATAAACTGAAAACTATATTTTTATTATTCAGTGAAAATTCATCTATTTTTGAAAAATACCAAAACCTTAACCTACCCGTTTTTTGACATGTATAATTAAAAAAGAATTCAATTTTTTAAAATAATTTTCTAAATAATATTAATTTAATTTTAAATAAAATCTTAATTTATTAAAAAATAGAAATATTAATTCTATAACTCAGTTTTTAACACATTAAAAAATTAATCAACATCACATTATGTAATAAGCCTAAGAAAATAAAATAATAATACAATTTATTATTCATTAGTTTCATATTACTATTCATAAGGGTAGGATAGTATTCCCCAATCATCATTTTGGATCAATTAGATTCCAAATAACTTACTGATGAAAATTGTATTTGGCCATTTATTGAATTTTAAAACATCAAAGATTCAAAATTATGTGGAATTGATAGTGATAAATATATACATAAAACAAGATTTCATGAATTTAAATATATATATTTTTAAAACCTCTAGGTGTTAAATTATCTCTACCTTCTTGAAATTCGATCCTCATAATTTTATTTTCTTATTAAACATGTGAGTGTATGTTTCCCTCATTGAATTTTCATACTCCCATGTTGCTTCTACAACCACGTGGTTTCTCCGTAAAACCTTTGTATGTTGGATTTACATATTCTATAATACATTTTCCCTTCGATCATGAATATAAAAATTTTTCTCATTATTAGAAAGGTTCTCTTTTAGTCGAAATACTTCTTGGTACAACACATGAGATGAATATAGCACATACTTTCCCAACCTAGGAATATGAAAAACATTGTGCACCTGAGATAAAATCGGAGGTAATGTTACTCAGTAAGCGACTGGTCCAAAATTCTCTGGAATTTCATAAGGTCCAATGAAATGTGGTATAAGATTACTTTCATACCAAAATTCAAAACACATTTCCATGGTGAGATTCTAGAAAAAAATGATCACCTATCCTAAAAGAAATGATGTTCCTCCAAATTTCTTCATATCATTTCTACCAGCACTGAGTTTTCCCCATGTTTTTCAAGATCATCACCACTTTCTTAGCCATTTCTTTATTAATTTTGGTCCCATCAACTTCATTTCCCCGACCTCATCTAAAAAATCTGATGATCAACACCACTTCACATTACACGCCTTAAAAGGACCAAACTATATACTAGAGTGAAGATAGTTTTTATAAGATAACTAAACTAATGAATTATGTTGTTCCCAACTTCCCTAGTAGTCCATTGAGGATGCTCATAGTATATCCTCCAATGATGAATTGTTTATTCTAAATTCCCATACAATTGAGGATAAAGAGCTGTATAGAAATTTAATTCTATACCCAATGACTTTTGAAGGCCCTTCTGAAAACTAGAAGTCAACCAAGGATCGTGATCATATAGAATTAGAAGAGGAACTCAATGTTACCTAAAAATATCTTTTAGGTACAGTCGAAAAATATCATCCAACTAAATTCTATCTCAAATCAAAAGAAAATGTACATATTTTTTAGCCTATAAAAAATAACCCATATCGAACTGTTACCTTAAGAATAATTAGGGAGTCCCACCATGATTTCCATGGATATATTCTCCCATTTCCACTCTGGCACTGGAAAAGTCTTATTCCCTTCAGTAACTTCCACCCTAATTTAACCTATTCACATGATAAACATTTCACAATAATTTTTACGAAATCACTTTTCATTCCATCCCACCAGTAATACTCTTAAGAGTCTCTATATATCTTATTACATCCAGGATGAAATGAAAATTGAGAACTATGAGGTTCACACAAAAAATATTTCTTCAACTGGGAATTAAAAGAAACACAAAACAATTTTCCAAACCATAAAACACAATATTTATTAAGGTAGAATTATGGAAACTTACACATTTTAACCAATTATAACTTTTCTATAGCTCATGGTCTTCCTTCTGTGCTTTCTTAATTCAGTCTGATAACAATGACTGTACTATAACCTAAAACAAAACAGTTGTATTTACTTCACCAACAACTTCTAATCCAAAAAACACAAAATAATTATTCAAGGAATCATGTTCCCAAGATAACATAGTTAATGATGCATGATGTTTTTGACTCAAGCTATCCACCACATTGTTTTATTTTCTTGTACGGTAATTGATCGTCCAATCATAATCTTTTATCAGTTCATGTCTTCTTCACTACATCATATTTAATTCATTTTAGGTGAATATAAAAATCTGATTTTTTTGCTTTGTATATATTTGAAATTTGTTTCTATATAAATGGTGCCTAAAAATTTTAAAAGAAAAAAACCATAGCTTCTATTTCTAAATCATGTGGATATTAATATAACTAATGAGGTTTTATTTGTCTTGAAGCATAATATATTACCTGATCAGTTTTCATCCGAACAAAACCATGTCCTATCAATGAAGCATCATGGTATATGAAAAAACCACTATTTCAAGAATGCAAGGCAAAAACCAGAGCTTTCACCATTAACTTATTTAGTTCCTGAAAACAAGAAACACATTTTCCTGTCTAAACTAATTTACCCACTTTTATGTTAACTTATTTAGAGGGCTAGATAAATGTGAAATGTTATTAAGAAACTGTCTGTAATAACCTATTAATACATGAAAACAATGAATCAATGTAACATTTTTAGGTCTTGGCAATTCATCAACCACTTTTGATTTTGTAGGATCAACTTTTATTACATCCTTATTTACAATGTACCTAAGGAAAGAAATCATTTATAATCAAGAAACACACTAATTAAATTTTCCATATATTTTCTTTTCTTTTATGGTTATAAAAACAACCTTTAGATGTTTCACATGCCTCTATTTAATTCTAGAATATACCAAAATTTCATCAATAAAAAAAACCACAAACATATCCACTAACTCATGAAATATTATATTCATAATATCCAAGAATCCCTTTGGTGCATTAGTTAACCCAGAAGGCATAACTAGAAATTCATAATGACCATATCTATTATAAAATACAGTCTTTGGGTTGTCTTCATATTTTAATTTTGACTGATGGCACCCTGACCTGAGGTCATCCATTAAAAAAAAGTTTCTCCCTATATCAGATCAAACAAACCATCAATATGAGGCATAAGATACTTGTTTTTTAATTGTAATGTAATTAAAGGATATATAATCAATGAAAAATCTCATTGAACCATATTTTTTCATTACAAACAATATAAAAGCGACCTATAGTGATGTCCTAGTATGGATGAATCCATTATCTTATAATTCCTCCAATGACTTTTTAAATTCCAAAAATTCCATTCAGGCCATTGAATCAGGAGGTATAGAAATTAGCAGAGAAAAAAGAACTAATTCAATAGTAAGCTCAACATCTTTATTAGTAATAACACCAGATTAAATCATTATGAAAAAAGCATATTTATTTATTTACTATTAGTACATTATTAATCTGTATTGTTCCCGTATCTTAAAAAATATGAGAAAGATCACATTCATTTCCTTATATTATCATTTTCATAGCTTCAGGACATGTTATCAATGGTATGACTGCATTATGTACAAAAATTGAAATTATTTCTTAAAAGTAACTTCTTTTTCGTTGAATATCTAAATTTTCATTATAAAAAGAGAGCTAGTACATACCTTGAATAAAATCAAACTATACTAGAGGGAAAAAAGTTTTCAGGTAAAATATTTGAATAGAAAAGGATAGGTTGATTCTTATAATTTATTGTTTCATAATATTTTCTATATGTTTTTTTACAATGAGATCTGGTTTCATTTCATGAGGTTGAATTCAAATTTTTTACCGAAAATTTCACAAAAAGGAATGAATGAGTATGACCTGAATCAAACTACACATTTTCAAAATTTATAAAAACAATAAATGTTCTTGATAACAAATACTTTTATGGATCAACATATTTTGAAGTGGTTGTAAATAATTTTACAAAACTATTCTTATTCAAGACATGATTATTCCTTACTTGAGTGTCTCGCTTCAGATAAACATTAGAAAAATGACACAATTCCTTACAATTTAGGCATCTTATAATCGACTTCTCATTAATTTTCAGATCTTTTACTTTCACTCATGCGTCATGTGTCCAAAACATCCACAAAGTTTGTATTTCCCAAAATTTTGAAGACATTCACCAGGATACCTTTTTCTACACGTTTCATAAGAATGGGAATTGACATTCTTACTTCAAGATTTCATTGAAGAATTATTACCTAAATCCTACCAACATAACATTTTTTTATTAATATCATCACAAGATATATAAGTGTTAGTAAACTCTATCTCCACTTTTTTCATCACAAAGAACAATTTTCTCATAGATTCTAAACTCTTGTGAGGCCATAGCTCTTCACAAAAAATGGTTTCAAACCAGAGTAAATCTATTAATTATTATATCAAAATATTAAAAAAATTAGGTATATACCTTGATAATCTTGTGTAATTGGATTTATATACTACCCCAGAATCATCGCTCTTCTGCTTCAGTTCCAAGAGTTGTTTCTCCATTCTATGTCAAACGGTTTTGGGAAAATATATTTCCAGAAAAAGAATCATAAAATTATCCCATTCTAGACTATCAAGATCAAATCATTATCTTTAATTGTTAATCAAATACGATTATTGATCAGATTCACCTTCCAAATGATAAATGCATAGAATTAACATTTTATTTTCTGAACATACCATTATATCAAAAATCATTTCTAGAGCATTGATCCATCCTTCTACTATCACTGGATATATGGTTCCACTGAATTCTAGAGGATGTTGCCTTATAAAATTCTCCAGAAAAGAATTGTTTCTTCAGGGTAGATAATACTCCTCTCCTTCATGGATTCCACCATCATTTATTGCATGATTCCACTGATCCATTGCTGTCAAAAACTGCTCGGTTTAGATTCCCACCATTCACAACTTTAGATTCAGACATACATCTATCTCTTGGTTCCTTCCTACATTAGGATCCATGTTTTTTTTGTGAAAAAACGTTCTAAATAGACATAATATAGATTAGGAAATAGGTAAATCCTTAATTTCGATAATATTTGAAATTACTATTGAGTTTATGGTATTATTTTAACACCATCATAACCTCAAAAGTTATCTAAACCTTCCTTTGATATAAAATATAAGTACCTAACCATAAAACATTAAAGAATCCTAAATTTTTTAAAATAACATTAATTTTTACATAATGATAAACTTTTTATTTTTCGAGTTTTTTAATTAGGACATTAAACATACATAACATCTCATGAGCTTAGATGTGGATACAATTAAAAAAATATCCATTTATTTAAAATATAAATATTTTCAAATAAAACTGATTTCTGTTGACAAATATTCTTGACATTTGAATTTCCTTAATTCTTTCTCTTACACATCCTTATAACCTGTGAAAATATATTTAAAAACATGGGATGAGCACTGAATTCTAAATAAGGTATAAAAGGAAGGAATTTGTTAGTAAAGTGATAAGATGAAAACTAATAAACCACATTTCCTAAAAACATATTCACAATAATGGAAACATCATATAGTTACCTTGGGACATATTTACCATTTCACTCTTACAATCACACTTATACATGGAATAACAGTTTGGTCAAATTCCACATCTGGAGTACCCAACGCATTGGTGTGCTATAATGGGACTCACATCTCAAATCTTGAGATATAAGGGGCTTGACCCAACATATCATGAGCTATAATGGGATCAGTCCAACAAAAATAATTTTCATGTAACAAATGATGGTAATAATGTATCTTTAAATCAGTATAAACAACTCATTACATATAAATATACCAAAATTATCCTTTTGAAATTAATTAATGAGACTTTTAAAAGGATTTTAAAAGAAAATTCCATTAAAATATAGTTGGATTGAGATTTAATATAATGGAATGGATATGTGTATACACTATAAATATATATGGTGAATCATTATATAAATAATAATTCATCACACCCATAATATTAATAACACATAATGAATAAAGCAGAAGTTTAACCTAAAGAATGGAAATTGTGATAAGAATTCCATTTACTTAGGTTATTCTTACATTAATTATTATTAAACATATTTTATACTGGTTAAAATTGTGATATTAATATCTTAATTAATCATACTCATGTTTATAACAAATTATATGTTCATTTTAAAACATAATTTGATACATTTATTATTAATATTTTGTTATTTACATTGTTTTGGGTGCTTTCATTACATGGTTTCCATGATCAGTTCATGATGGATATTCTTCTAGATTGGAAGTGAAACACCTGAATTGGAATAGAATGATATGTATATATTTCCATAAACATAAATTATACCATTATTAATTTTTATTTATGAAATGAGGATGATTAATAAGTTAAAATATTATAGATATTTTTTAGCTTATTTGGGAAATTCTTCGATCGTAATGAACTCATTTTGTTTTATAAATTAATCAAATGTGTAAAAAATAACTCTAGAAACTAATAAAAGATATAGTAATTAAATTATAATATTTTTAAACCATAAATTTTTTTTCATGACCATTATTGAAGGAATTAAATGAAATTTATATCACATCATCCACAATGTCTGTAAATCGACACATCACGTACGGTATTTTAATTTTTTGAAAAATATTGAGAGGAGAAGAATTATAACTATTAATATAACATAAACATGATGAAACCCATAATATGTAAGATACTATATCATTAATTCATCTTTCATAATTAGAGTGAGTAAATAATAATAAAATAATGGAAAATAAAATAAAAGAAAAGTTGAGAAATCCATTATGAAAATTCAGCATCCTAACGATATCACTTAAAATTTCATAACATATTTAAATTAGAGAAAAAGGGTATCAAATCATTAATAAATAATATATTAAATAAGGGGGATGTGTAATGACATATCTCCATATAAGAAAATTTAAATTAAATGATAATAACATAATAAGAGTTCTTAAAAAGATGGATTTTGAGATGAAAATTCTTCAACATAACGGCTATGCAACATGGTTTCTAAAACCATTAAAAGGATATGTTGATAGGGGTAACCCATCAATAAATCAATCATAATACAGTATAGAGACATAATAAAATGTAAATAATAAAATTTCATGGAAACATGAATTTTATACCACATAAAAGACAGCATGAATAAAAAAATATAGAATGTTAGAATTCCTTTAACATGTTGAGTATCTCTTAAGAAATGATGGTTCAGACCTTAGGGGATTGTGGAATATTTTGTAGAACTAAAAGGTAGGTACAAAGACAATAGTTTCTTTGAGGATGAATTTTTAAAGAATTTAATGATGGAATGGGATGGTATTTATTTAAAAAGTGAGGGAAGGATCTTTTATTTTCCATTGGACACCTCATGAGTTATATTTGGAAAACCATGGGCTTCCCCATGGTATTTTACTAGGGTATTGGCTACTTGAGAAAACTAATAATATATTTTATTCTTCAATAGATGACCAAAGTTATTAAATCATTATGATATTAGTAATGATTTCATTAAATTTACTGGAAAGTCAAAACTGTATTTTGACTATTCACCCTAAATTCAACCATGTTAGAAAAATACTAAAAAATCACTCTAACCATTTTTCCATATGTATAATTAAAAATTGAACACCATTTTTTGAAAAAAATACTAAATATTATTAATTTAGATTTTAATGAAAATAATTATTTATTAAATTTTTTTAATTATATAACTTTTTTTTAAACCGTGAAAAAATAATCAATAACCAATTATCTTATAACCCTAATAAAATAAAATAATAATTCAATTTACTATTCTTTAGGGTTATATTACTATTCATAGTACTATTCATAATGGTAGGTTACTATTCCCCAAAAATCATGATGGTTCCATTAGACTCCAAATAACATGCTGATCATAATAGTATATTACCATTTTTCAAAACTCAAGACATAGAAACTGCAATATTATGTTTACATGATAGTGATAAATATCTACTTAATTCAAAGATTCGTGCATTTAATATTTTTTAAACCGTGGGGTGTTACAGGTTTGGCTCTTGATTTGTTATATGATCTCGGATTCGAACACCTTTAGATCTATTAGAATCCTCATGATGAGTGATCAATTCCTTTTGTGCCTTCCATCCGGATTTCTTTTATTGACCTAGTTATTGCGGGTAGAGAATTTTTATATTTTACATCTACTCCCTTTTAAGTTATTTTTTAAGCTGGCACTAGATGATGAGAGTCATATTGACACTAGGTAGGTGGTCTTGATCCTATTGTTGATTTTTGAGTTGATTATATATTCTTGAGTGTCACACAATGACTTTTAGGGTGTCTCTTGATTGAATAACAAACTATGTTATTTCATATTGATGATTGGGTAATTACATATATTATTTCAATTAATGGTTCTGGTTGTGTACAATCATTTAGGGCTACCTGATGAGTGTGTTTCCATTGTATGGCCATTTGGATGAGAATCCCTGAGAGTATTGATATTAATTCCCATTACTGGGTTGTTAAAATGTACTAATTATGTGATATTAATTCACAATGTCAACTAATTAAATTCTTAATACATGTAATAGTTTAATTTTCATGTGATTCTTGTTGTGAGAACTATGCCCACATGAGTTATTTAAATAAAAAACCATGTGATAATTTAATTCACATGTGTTTCTTTTGTTATGGAATTGAATTATATGACAAAGAGGGGTAACTATAAGTGAGTGAACCACATTCTCTATTAAAGGTCAAGGTCAGGCTCAAGTGACTATTCATACCTTATGTATACCTAGAGATAATGAGGGCCTCAGTTAAAAGACCATAGATGAGATCAATACTTATATATATAAGGATCATGACCGAACCATGATAGTGTGGACAGGCTCGTTGAGGGTTATATAAAATGTTGTCCAACCAATGATCCATTAAGGGATTGTATGGTCAGGCTCTTTTGGAAAATGAATAAATTATTTATATGTCATGAGTTGACTGTTACTTGTATGGGGGGCCAGTTGGACTTGGTTGGACGTCAAATATTTTATATAATTCCAAGAACATGAATAATGAAATGAATGACTTGTGACACGTCTTCCAAGACAAAGGACAAGATTGGATTTGGTCTTCACATGCGCTTCATTACATTGCCTTCTGAGACATCTGTTGTGCTTACTTTTGAGTACCCATTATTTATTGATTTCACTACTATACACTACCTATTAGATATGTATATATATATCAATTGACAAATTAGCACAAAAATTATCTAGTTTCCTACTAGGATTTAGTCTCTCATCTTTTCTGCGTTATGTTTTTAGGCCCAAATAGAATATATGATAGCAGGTGTTCATCAGGGGAAACACCCTCCAACTAGTACCAAATTTTCTACTTAGGTGTAGGAGAGAAGGGGAGCAAGCCAAGGCATGTGATGCCTCCTTGATTCTATGATTATTTTGAGCTTTTGGGATGTATATTTTGTTTTACTATATTGTACTTGTTTTGTCTATTTTCAAAGAACATAACATGCTGCATAATATTTTGTATGGAATGATGTTTGGTTACTTTTAATATTATTCATCCATTGTTAACATTAGTTTTATGCTATTTGTTTATTCTTCTATTGTATTTTTATTTATATCATTGTGTTACACTCTTCCAATGAGGGAATATTTTCCCAATATTACACCGTAGTCCCTCACTTCTAGTCAACTGCCTTTGGTATTTGGGGAAACACGCTTGAGAACATGCAACCAACTAGTTACGGGGAACCAGTTGAGTGGAACCTAGATCCCGGACTTTACAAAGTTATATTATAGGATATCTTTTCTAGTTTACATTATTTTTTGGTGATGATAGATAGATATGGAAATGAAAGGATTTTCTTTCTAACTTGTGAGAGTGAGTAGCTACCTCACATATGGGGTAAATATAAATTTCCTTAAATTGAATTGGGTTTTTTGGATTTTTGGGATATTAGAATTTATTAGATTTCACCGTTTGGTGACAC
Organism: Viscum album; assembly: GCA_963277665.1. NCBI lineage: Eukaryota > Viridiplantae > Streptophyta > Magnoliopsida > Santalales > Viscaceae > Viscum > Viscum album. The sequence goes on from OY728161.1 coordinate 1,607,635,444, forward strand.
ACATGTATTGTTCTATTATTTTTAAAATCATTGAGGATATATATTGTTGCAACCTAATGAGACGAGGGTGTTCCATCTCATCCATCATATAAGCACTTGTTATAAATTACATGCCATGAATTCATTCTATGCTATTTTTATCTCATTACTGATTGTATGTTTTTTTTTCGATAGATGTCATTAGAGATATGGATGATTTTGTGATTGTTACCCTGATAGATTAGCCTGCTATTAGGATAGGTGTACTAGAACGTGTTATAGTGGAATTAGATGGAGGCCAAAATTTGGTCTCTATGGAGTATAAGACCTCTTGGGTCGAAATTTTATAGATCATGTTTCAACCATTGGATATAGATTATGTTTTTATGTTCTATATTTGAATTCCACGATTTGAATAATGTGGAGTATAGGCACCCACAAATCATAATTTGGCACACAGTTGCTTTATTTTGAAAAAATATGTGTTTTGGGGAAATTTCGAAGGCTAAATGTCTAGAAATCATGAAAACACAGTGTGTGATGCAATGAAAACATTAAATGTGTTCTTATGTTCAAGAAGATATATATTTTATTATGTAAAAACCATGTACATGTAGTACACACTGTGTGTTAATTTACCATGTGCCAATCACTATGAGAGAGAACACGAGTTGTTGGTTTTTAGTTAGTACCCATTTTATACTTTTGGTACACACCATTTATTTATACATAGGTGGACCCCATGTGACTCTGGACATGTGGATGTATATGGAATGAATTGAGAATAAGAGTACACATTTTGTGTTAGGATGACATGCTATGTACATGGGATGTTTATATGCCCTGGTCAGTGTATGTACATGCTTGGGTAGGGGAATGAAGGTACACATTGTGTATGGTTTCTATATTTTGGGTACACTTATTGGGATTTATTTCCCTATGAAGATTTTAAATTGTGTGAAAAGAGGGTGAATATGATCATACCCCATCAGTGGTTGGCCATGGGCTACTGGTGGACCCTCCCGTCATGCTTGATATGGCAGTAGCTGTTATACCGGACGCATGTTCTAATGCATGTTTCTATGAAGCCATTATGAGGGTCATTCAAAACATTTAAGGAGCACCAAAACCCACCAATTCTATGTGATAGTTGACATGAGTGTTCCAACAGTATCATCCGCCCATATTTTGTAGAGATGGTGGGCCACATGCTAGATAAGCATGTATTGAGGCCATGTTACTGATCTTTGAGAATCCTGAGATTCCTCCTAGAAGGAGGTTAAATCTCATGAATTATATGCTATGTGATTCCTCCATGAGGTGGTGGGATGTTACCACATAGACAACGACTTAGTGGGGCATGACATGAGATGATTTTTAGGCAGTCTTCTCTGACTACTTCTATTCTATGAAGCAGAGGGCTGACAATGCCCATGTGTTTATTCATCTAGAGAAGGGAACTCTATCCATTATGTATTACATTTCCCACATTACTGAACTCCATTTCTTATCAACTATTCTAATGGGTGATGATTTATCAAAGTCTAGGTTATTTTGGGATGGTCTCATGTGTGATGTCTGTTTGTAGGTGAAAAGATTTTGGTTGACTATGATATCTTCTATAGTGAACTAGGTGCTGATTTCCATGAAAAATTAGTGGGAATATAGAGGTGTGAGCCAAGTCTATTTGGAACCATGATCTAGTACTCTTTCGACTAGTAGTAGGAATAATTGTCTGAAGCTTACAAGCGGAAAAATAGCAATCAAAACATTTATTCTGGTAGCCAGGTGATGTTCTTCTAGTGTGGATGAATAGGAAATACTAGAACAAATTGCTCAATGGACCTAAGTGAGTGCTAAGTTGTTGTCATGATGGTCCATCTTCAGAATATCTATAGAACATTTCTTCCAGTGGCTTGTGAGAGAGGGCCGACATAGACATCATATTCAAGAATAGGGAAACCGATTGCTCACAAATCAGGGATCTAAAATATGTTAGGCCGCTCAGGATGAGGTGGTGTTGTTGGTTGTGGTATCCAAACTATAGTTTTTCATTGAAATTAGAATAGATCAACTTAGTGTATCTAGATTGTGTCACATTGGCGTGGTATAGGCCAAACATATGCAGTGCAACAAACCCAGCATGATCAGGACCCCTGTCCATCTACTATTCGTGGTACTATTCTAGTCACCTTCGTTTTCACATCTCCACTTTTTGATACAAGGGATTTACATAGATTCATTTATGTGCCCATTCTGGAGAGAATATGGATTTTTTTTACTTCTAATGATTTTATGATGTTAGACACTCTGTTAGGGATTAGAACGACATGTGTGCATTAGTGCAAGGAATACAATCATGAAGTTTGAGGGAGTCACTTCATATGAAATATGTATGTATTAGAGATGATTATCTTTGATTTAATCCATATAATTGATTAAATACTATCCTATCATGACATTGTTTTTTTCTATCACCATAAGCTGAGTTTCAAATCACTAGAGGGCCTATCTATTCTACTGAAGGGTGAATGAGATGTAAAAGCGAGTTGAGATGGACCCGAGAACTATATGTTTAGAAGGAAGACATCCCAGACATCTAATTTTTATATACATTACTAGGGGACACATAAGATAGTTTTTCCTCCACAATTTAATCATTTTAGTGATGTCTTCACAGATAAATTTTCTAGTTTATATTCTATGTGGGAGGTGGATTTCTCTTTTGAAGTAGTGCTAATAGTTGCAATAGTATCCATTCCTTTTATAGGATGGCTATGATATACTTACATGAGCTCAATATGTAACTAGGAGAATTATAGGTGAAGGGGGTTTTTATAACTCATACTTCTCTATGGGGATCTCCAGTTCTTTTTTCAAAAAAGGTGAACGGTACTGTGAGAGTATGTGTGGATTATCGAAAGCTGAACCATTTTGAGAATAAAAACCTATATCCTTTACCATAGTTAGATGACATTTTGGATCAGCTTCATGGATCTAGAGTGTTATTGAATATAGAATTGAGATTTGGATATCACCAGGTACATGTTTGACATATATACATACCTTGTACAACCTTTTGTAGTAGGTATATGCTATATTTGTTTTTGGTTGCGTCCTTCATTCTCACGAACCCTCTAACAGTTTTCATTGAATTGATGAACCATGTTTTCTATCTATAATTTTATTATTAGGTGTTGGTTTTCATAGATGATATATTGGTGTATTCTAACAATTGACATAACCATGAAAACCAGATTATGATAATTTTAAAAAATCTAAGAGATAATCTGTTATAAGCTATACCTTCAATGTTACACTTTTGGATGGATCAAATTCACTTCTTGGTCACATCATGTTAGAGATAGAAGTAACAGTAGACCCTGAGAATGTGAGTGTTATAGTTTCATGGGTGAAGGTCAAGAATGTTTTTGACATACTATGTTTCTTGGGGATATCTTCTTATTACAGGAATTTTCTAAATGACATTTAACACTTAGGATCACAACTTATAGGCCTATCTAAGAATGGTGTGAATTTCATTTTGTTAGATTCATATGGTATAACATTTGATGTCCGAAAAGGGAGGTTGACATTTTCACCAACTATGACACTTCCAAAGTAGGGTAGGTGTTATAAAATTTATATTAACTCTTTAGGTATTTTACTTGAAAATGTTCTGATGCATGGGGATAGAGTCATGGAATACAAGTCACTGCAGCAAATGACACACAAAGGGAATTACCCTACACATGATTTGGAGTTAGTTGTTGTTGTTCTTGAATTATATTTTTCAATCCAATATTTACAGGGAGAATGTTTTATGGTGTACAAAGACCACAATTTTCTCAAGTACATCTTTACACAATGTTATATCAACTTGAGGTAGTGAATCTGGGTGGAATACCTTCAGTCTTTATTAATTGATCTTTCCTACATGTCTGGAAAAGGGAATACAGTGGCTGATCCACTGAGTAGGGGAACTCAGATACAATCAATGTAGTTGGCTAGTAGTGAGTGGGATCTTATGTAATTATTCTCTAAAATTTAGTTGGGGGTGCATGATCAGTACAATCAGACTTTTCTTACATCCTTAACTATTACATAGACCTTACATGATAGAGTGATTATGTGTTAGCTATCATATTGCAAAGGAATTGTTCTGGAGGAAATTATGTCTAGTGATGACCATCCTCAAGGATGGTCCAATCAAGAGGATGAGGTCCTGTGGTTATAGGGTCTTATATGGGTTTCGACAGACATGCTCGAGGAGCTACTATATGATTTCCATGCAATAGTTTGGGAGGTTCATCCGGGTGTCACCAAGATGTATCGAGATTTACAACATCAGTAATGGTGTCTAGGTATGAAGAGATATGTAGCTAGTTTTTTCAAGAGATGTTACAACTGTCAATAAGTGAAGGCAGATCACCAAAAAATCAACTAGGCTATTACAACAGTTACGTATTCTGGAGTGCAAAAGGGATGACATCGTGATGGATTTCATGGTTTGTTTACCGGGGTCACCTTGAACCATAAATTATTTTTGGTTTATTGTTGATAGGATTATGAAGGATTCTTATTTCATACCAATCATGGTTACATTCATTGTTGATGATCTCATAATCATGTATATCTAGGAGGTGGTAAATATTGATGGGAACCCTTTCTCTATTCTATCAGATAGGGACACCAAATTTACATCTTGATTTTCATTGACTTTTCAGAGGGTGTTGGGTACCTAGGTGATTTTAGGTATATAATACCACTTTCATACTAACATCCAATCAATACGTAGGATACAGGAACTGGAGGACATGTTGGAGGCATGTGTCCATGATTTTTGGGGCTCTTGGGAGAAACAAATTCCCCTTGTAGGGTTCTCCTATAACAATTGTTGTCATGAAACTATGAAGATGACAACTAATGAGGCATTGTATGATAGTCCTTATTGTTCTACATTTTTCTGGTTAGAAGTAGTTGAGGTGGCCTTTCTTGGACCATGTCTCATGCAGGGGACTTATGAGAAGTTTTAGTTGATTCAGAAACCAATGGATGCAAAATTGTCTAATCGAAAATATTTTTCAAAACACTGTAGATATCCTCAAGAGTTTATGGTTGGTGATCAGGTATTTCATTATGTTTCACCGATGATAGAACAAATATGGATTAAGATACATGGTATGCTTTAACCATGCTATGTTAGCTCATTCAAAATTCTGGAGAGAGATGGGTCAGTGCCCTATCATTTTCAGTTACCTTAGTGGTACTTATCCATGCATGATGTATTTCATGTATGTCAGCTACAATGAATCCTTTCAAACCTATCTCATGCCATTTGTCCTAAGAAAGATGAGTTGCAAGAAGATACCTACTTTGAAGAGAATTCTTTTCATAATTGGGATCATAGAATGAAGGTTCTCTATAGATGGTATTTTTTTAGTATAGGTGTTATGGTAGCATGACTAGGTGTAGGATGAGAACTAGGAGATGGAGGATGACGTATGATCCCAATGGCCAGAGTTACTCACAGATGATTCTTCATCACCCATGGAATGTAAATTTTAGGACAAATTACTTGAAGGAGGATGTTAGTAAGAACACATTTCTTCCTTTAGGGAACTAGTATTTCATTTTTAGTTTTCAAATTATTAAATGGAGTGAAAATTGGTCAATGGATATATTTATGCCTATTACAAGAAGTGACTAGATTCTACATGTTGTGTAACATTATGTACACACTCTGTAGGGAGGGTTACATGCCATGTAAAGCTAGTACAGTCCTTGTGATGACATGATCAGAACATGTATAGAATGAACACAAACATAGTGTGTTGTTTCTAGTACATGTCAGGTATATTTATATTGATTAAATCGTGAAGTATAATCATTTCGTGTCATATGGAAAGAAATGACTCTTTTTGATGTATGACATGACCAGAAAATCAAAATGAGGGGTTGTCTCCCAATTCATTGTACAATCACTAATTTGAACATAGTCGAATCTGTTGAAATTCTCCTGGTGAGTATTCGATTCATTTTCATCCATCCACCCTGAGTACTTCTATCGACCTAGTTATTCAGGGTTGAACATTTTTCTCATTTTTGTAGATCTTCTATGTTTTAGGTCGATTTGGTAGCTGACACTGGATGAGGAGAGTCATACAGACATAAGGTTGGGGGTCTTTTTCCTTTCAATGATTGTCGAGTTGATTATATATGCTGGAGTGACACATGAACAAATTTTGGGTGTCTCATGATTGAATAATTAACCATGTTATTACTTATTAATGATTATATAATTAATTAGATGATTTGGAATCACGTTTTGGGTTATGAACCTATATTTATGTCCAACTATGACTGTGTTTCCCTTGGATGGTTGTTTTGATTAGAATACCTAAGAGGCTTGACCTAAATTCACATTCATGTGTTGTTAAAATATACTTCATATGTCATATGAATTCCACAAATTATATAATTAAATTCTTAATCCATTTAATAGTTTAATTTACATGTGATACTTGTTATGAAAACTATTCCCACGTGAGTTGTTTAAATCATAAGCCTAGTGATAGATTAATCCACTAGTTTTCCTTTTGAAATGGATTTAATTATATAATAATGAGGGGTAATGAGCAATTGTTTATCCACGGTATCAGTTAAAATACATGTTTGGAATCATGTGACTAATTTCACCTTATGTATACATTGGGTGAACGAGGGTCTCAATTAAAAGACCATGGATAATCTAAACAGGTAAGTATTTAAGGGTTGTGATAGATCCATGATAGGGTGGAAGGGATAATTGGGGATTATTTAAAATGACATGAAAACATAGGATCTATTACAGAATACTAATGCTGGGATCTATTGGAAAATGAGTAAATGTTGTTTATGTCACAAGTTGACTGTTATATATACAAGGGGTCGTATGGCCTAGGTCAGACATTGATGATTTTATATAGTTCAAGGACCTTGAAAAATGAAATGGATTATTTATGACGTGTCTACAAAGTCAACACAAAAGTGTTGATTATATTTTCACTTATACTAGTCTACATAGTCTTATAAGACATCTGGGGTGCTTACTTTTGAGTACCCAATGTTTACTACATTCACTATGGTACACTATCTATTATATATATCCACTGATAGATTAGAACAGACATCATGTGATTTCCTACTGGTATTTAGTCACACACCATGTTTGGGTCACGCTTTTGGGAAAAACATAATATATTATTTCATGTTTTGATCAGTGGAGAACACTTATATTGGTAATTGATTTGATACATAGGATCATGATAGCATGGGACTTAGCAGAGTCTTACGATGCCTCATAATGGATCAATAACTATCACCAACTATAGATTTTGTATCAGGACATACCTATTTCCACTAGGGGATCAGGAATCCAATATTTTCGATAATAGATCAAGCCTATCGACCTTTTCCCATATAATATCATGTGTTATAAAGAAATAAGTAATTAATTGAAGGTAGATATAATTCTCTAATATCATATAATAAATACCATTCTTCTTTCCAATAATATCATAAAATATCCTCCATATCATCATATCACATCCAATGTATAGAAAATGAATTTCATAAACATTACAATAAATCCCAATAGAATAACACATGACAAATAAATCTATTTAATAATCATTTTATCTATTCTGTACCAAAAAATGCATGAAACATATTTTTTTTCATAGAAATATCATCTTTATAAACTTTAACCATCCAAAGAAATCATAAGGATTATATTATTCAATATTTTCTCCCATTAAGTCATATTAAACATCAAATGATGTAATTTAATAAGGAAAATTTTTCAAAAGATTACATGGAGATTATATTGAGTAAGATTACATTTCTTCATTGAAAAAAATTTAAATATTTAAAACATTTCAAAAATAATATTTCTTTAAAATAAACATGGTATGATATTAAGGTAGCTCTAAATCCATTTAAATATTTTTTGAGGAAGAAAACATTTCACATTTAAAATGTATATTTAAAATAAAAAATAAAATTCCAAAATATTATGGAAAATATCTTATCTAAAAATAACCTAGAGTAAGAGTACGATAATATTGAAATCATCGATCAATTAAGAAATCAAGAAATTCCATTATCATCACGTGTGTTAAAACAATGATTTCTGTAATTTTTTTTTCCAGAAAAGTTGAAAAGGACTTGTTCGAAAAAAATGTAATTATGATTAAATTTATAAAAAATTACAAAGTAAAACATGGTTTTATATTTAATTTATAATTTATTTTGATAATTCTAAAAAAATTTAGAAAACATTTTTGGAAAACATGTATATATAATAAAATTGGTTTTCAACCGTAGATAAAAATAAAAATGATTTTTATTAAAAAATTATTTTGAATTCATGGGTACCTATAGAGATGATGGTAAAGTGAAAACAATTATTTTATTTACATAATAATTGGTGAATAAAATTCATGAATTTAAGAAGACATATATAACAATATTTAACCATCTAATGCATAATCATTATCAATTTCGATAAACATGAAGATTGTAAAATTAATCTGTTTTCACTTTGATAAATTTTGAATTGTAATACCCGTTAAAATAGAACATAAAATGAAATGTAATTTATCACGATTGAATGTTCAATAATTATATTATATTAAATTTTTTTATTTCATACCCCTAATAAAATATGATATGTTCCCATCCAAATAAATGTCTCAAAGAGAAAAAAATGAGTAAAAAATACCTTATTATTTTGAAAATTTTTGAACTCTAATCCTAGTGGAATAGAGAATCTAAAATGGATATTTAAATTAAAAAAAATTCAAGATATTAATCATAAATTTAATTTATTTTAATTATATACTCTATATAAATTAAATACATGGTGAATATGGGATTGTATCCAAGAAAATAAAAGTGATATGGAAATTCCTTACCTTATGTATCTACATCCTTTACACACATTCTAAAATCCTATATAATAAATATATCTTTCATAAAAATATAATAAATATTAATTATAATATATATAATATATGAAATTATTTACATATCACCTTTTATTAATCATTAATTAACAATTAATAATTAATATCGTGTTTTCGTAAAAACTTATTTTTTTTTCATTCATTTTTTGATTTTTTATTTTTGGTCCTCTAATATTGATAATTATTATATAAAATAAATTTTTTTAACCATGATATACATTTCATATATATATTTATTATATATGTATTATAGAAATCCATAAAATTTAGTGATATAAAATTATATACACAGTTCGTGGATGCAGTAGGTCATACATACGCATGAACACTATTTTAATTTTCTAAACAGATGAATTATACTAATGATAAATAATACATTAACTTTATAGAATAATTATTTCATAATATATATATCATATTTTTATTTAAACATATACATATTATATCCATTTAATTCATATGTGATGAACGAATCCCATCACTTGGGGAGGCAGTAGTCCATTCAATAAAACAAGAAACATTATCTTATCCCCCAAATACTGGAAAAAAAACCTATATCTGATTATATATTTAAATAGGTATATTTATGTAAAAAATATCATTTATATAAATTATATACCTCAAAATATCCAACCATGATATTTTTTTATTGAAACGTGTCCAACCGATTTTTAAGGTTGTAGTCCTACATAAAAATGAGTGTTGTTATCAGTTCACATTTGAGGGAGGAGAAGATTGATGTAGCTCCTGACCATAGTATAATGATATATATATATTTATGGAATATAATTTGGTTATTATATTATCATGGTTTAATAACATTTTTACAATTTAGAGGTTGTAATTAAATAATAACAGTCATTGTAAAACATTACATTTCTTTGTGTAGCACCATTGTTTTTCACCAAAATACATCCTATGATGGATTAATGGTCAAAATAAGACTTCCATGATGTGATTTTGAAACTATGAAATGTATTATGGATTCTATATTATTAAATTAATGGGTTTTGATGTGTTAAATGGTGAGAAGATGACAAGGGAGGCCTTTTATAATTGATGTGAGTGGTATAGATGAAATTTATTAAAATAAAAATTTATACACTAGTTTTTCAAATTCCACTAGGAACAAAACATAAAACATTATAAAATAACATGTTATAAGTTAAAATTATGGTTATAAAAATGGTTTTGGGAAAGTTTCTAAGTTAATTTACCTCTTATATTTTTAGATTAACAACTAGTAAACTCATTTTAACCTTATTAACAACAATTAATTTTTTTCTTACATTATTATTCATTATCCTGATAAATTAATATAATAATATTTGATAATATTATGTATTATTAATTAAAATATGCAATAAATTTTTCTATATTATATTCATTGAAGAAGAATAAAATATTTTAACTTAATCTTGTAGATGCAATAGAATGTTTTTTCCAATGATAAAATACTCAAAAAGTATAAAAAATATTAATATCTAATTTCAATATGATATTTATTAAAAAGTTATTAATTGGAATAATATACTAATAAATAAACTAATATTACTTTTAAAACTATATTATAATAAATTTTATGTTTCTAAATTCATTATAAGATTTAAATATTCTTGATAAAACCCCATGTCTTTCACTATTCGTCAATTGTTTTTTAAAAATTATCATAAATCAGATCCACCAAAATTTTGAAATTATTATTAAAAAATATAACTAAATAATTTAAAATAGATATTATTATTTTTGAACAAAATAATTTTAAAATATCTGCACAAAATGAGATAAAACATTTTTTATAAAAATACAATTTTTAGGGGAATGAATTGATAAATTATTATATCTTGTCTACAAAAAATAGAAGATGAATATTAAAATATTGGTTAAATATATAATATATACATTTAAATAAAATAATTCACAATATTTTTTATTTTTTGATTTCAGAAAATCCTTTTTCACCTAACTATTTTATTAGAAAAATATTTACATTATTTTAAATAAATTTTTATTTTAATTTATAATTAACTAGAAGATAATGAAATAATTGTATCTATATGTATTAAAAATATACAATCATAATTTAGTTTATATTATTCATACCCACAATTATAATGGATCGGTGATGCATATCATAATAAAGTATAATATTTTATCATAATGTTAATTTTTAACTCATTGTTACATGTAACGCATGCCAAACATAGTGATTCTTGTTTTATAATATAACATCAAAATTGCTTGAAAATTATTATATAAAAAATAATTTTTTTTCAAAAATATATTTCAAAAAATCATTGGGTGTTACAGAATTTCATCAAATTCCAAACCACTAAGATGCATTCACTTCAAACATTTCTCATGAAAAATATATATTTTTCTTGGACATCAGTTCTCCCTCCTCGTCACCAAACTGTAAATATTTTTTCCACATTGACACAAGTCCATGAACTAAATATCGTTCCAAATATCTTAAAATTTATATGTATTATTTTCCATTTATGAAACCCAATACCATTCAATTATTCATTAATAGTTACACAAGAATGCGCCCTTCTCACTATCATCCCACCAAACAAATATTGAAATATAATTGAAAAAACATTAAAAAATTGTCCCCACAATATCATGGTTTGAGACAGTTAAATCAAATATTATTAATATATTTTAAACTCTAATATTCTTTTCTATGAATTAAAAGAATGAATTTAACATTTTAAATAATAGAATATATCATAATTCAAAATATAACAACTAAATTTGTGAATAAAATATCGTGTTAACTAACAAATTAAAACCTCACAAATTTGGTTCGAAATATAATAATATATGAACAACATATAAATTAGGAAAAATTAAACACTATAAAAATTAACCATACATTATAGACGTTCCATAGTTAAAAAAATATAAAAACGTTATTTTTATTTCAAAAATGAACTCTATATTATTTAATAAATCTCTCTCAAAATGGAAAATGTTTAATTAATAAAAACATCTTAGATGAAATTTATATAAAAAATTTCAAAGGTATGAAGTTATTAAGTCCCAAGGAATCCCTTTTGATAATTTTATTACTTGATAAATGGTGAAATCTAAGAGAAATAATTGACTTTTTTCCCACCCAAATGAAAACTATAATAATGAACTAGAAATTTACTTATCAAATTTACCTTAAAAATATGTATGTGTAGAATATTATTTAAATTATGATAGTATGAATATAATTGGAAATGAATTATTTTACTAGTTTACAACACTACATTTATCCAAAAATTAAACTAATTAAAATATAAAATATTACATTCTAATAATAAATAGAAAAAAAATACAATATAAGAAAATTGTGAATATGGAAATATTATTTGATTATTGCAACTAAAATACTGTAAAAATAAAGATAAATTTCAGTAAAGTAAGATCATTTTGAAATGTTTTAATTTCAATGATAAAAAATTAATTTAGTAAAATATTATTGAGTAAATAATAGGTTATATATAGGAAGTGTAAAACCATTATAACCACAGACAATAAAAACCATTGGGAATTATTACACAGGTAATATATCTAGTATAATGTTTCCATTAGAATAAATGTTATTTAAGGGTAATTAAGATATTTAATTAATGTATAAGCTTTCCATAATGAAATTCACTAGAATAATCATGCATTATAACGATCATTTATCATATGTTTTTATTACCGAATTTCCATTCCCAAGAAGATCTTTAATAAGTTGGGATTGAGTAAAACATACTAATTCATATATTTATATTTTTAGATATCACCATTGGGTAAATTATTTCTTAACTATATCATTGATATACTAAAATTATACCCCATACCCTTTAGTATTATTATAGTGTGATAAGTTGTTATGTTTATACACTACAAGAAAATTTTTCTGTTATTTTTTTTCAAAATGAAATAATTTTTAAAATAGTCATTCATTTTAATATAATTTTTTAATATTATATAAAATTAAATTTTTTATTATTGAATAAGATTAAATTTATTTTGGTAAACTGAAAACATAATTTCATTTTTTTGGAAATATAAACTTATAAAATTTTCATAAAAATACATTTTTTTGATAAGTTAAACAAATTGAAATTAGTTTTTTTATCAAAATGGGTGGTAGGAAACAATATCTATTCTTTTTTAAATACTATTATAATTATACACAAACATATATTGTTTTTTAATGGTTCGAAACAAACTATTATTATATAATTTTGTATATTAAATATATAAATATATTATATGGAAATGTTGGTTCCCATATTTTAAAATATATTTTTAAAAAATAAATTACTTTTTTGTTTAGAATATTCAAATTATCCAATGATGAAAATTTTACATTATTTTATGAGAGAAACGAATTGTTGGTTAAAAATTAAAATGTGATAAAAGTGTCTATTATTTTTAATGACAACATAAGGAAATAAACCTCATGTAATAAATATAATTAATGTATTACTGAAGAAAAATTTTACACATTATTTAAAACAATGTATTTTAATTTTAGTAGATTAATATTATAAATCTGTAATGAATTCCCAAAATACTAAAGGAGACATTATAATTTTTAAATAATTAATTATGAAGATGATTCACTTAGAAATCATGAATGATAATATTTTTAACATTTTGGAACAAAATATATTAAAATAAAAAACCTAATACCTCCAGGAAATAATAGTTTTATCCATTGTAATGTATTTGTTTTTTTAAATAAAATATTTCAAAGGAATATGTTAAGAATTTACGAAAAAAATCATATTATTTTGCAGTAAATACACACCCACTATCCCATTAATTTACCCAAAAGAAGATTAGAATGAAATTTCTCTCATTTTACCTCTCTACAGTCTCTATATAGATTTTATAAGGTTCTAATAATATGTTATGTATCTTTAATAAAATATCATGTAAGGTACAAGACTCTCTTACTCTTTCATTTTATTTCTGATATTCCTTTATAATATAGCATTTTATTTTAATTTTTTTCTATTTTCACGTGATCATAATCTTTTACATACACAAGAAAATGTAACTTATTAATGAGAGACAACATTTCTCTTATATTAACCCCATTTAATTTACTTTTTTTTAATATTCTAAAATAACATAAAGATTTTTCAAGATACCATCCTTATTTTTGAATACCCAATACTATTTTAATTTAAGGTTGTTCAAATAAATAGAATTTCAATTAAATAATTATGTATTTAAATATATGAAACTCACATTTCATTCTCTTGATTTCAAAATGATGAATAGGTCATTCCATTAAAATCTTATCAAATTAATGAATTTTATGTGAAAACCATTATCATTTTAAATTGGTTATTGATGAATGAAATACTAATAAATTAGGATACATTTAGAAAAATTACATATTAAATGTCTTTACATAATATATATTTATTTAATTTTAAAATGTTTTCATCTCATATGATACTAAGTATTTCACATGGATAGCGAGCCGAGCACACTATGTTATGATGTATTAGTGGTGTGCCTAGACTAATTCATATATTTTCTTGTATTTTATTAAATCAAAATTCCTTTGATTCCATGTTCATTTGATGTCATATTTCCATGCTTCCATGTTATTATCATATATGTCGACTTATTGTTTTTATACATAGACATTGCATAACTTTTTCATAATACTTAAAATCCTTCTAGAAATGGATGGCCAAAGACTGTATGAGTTTAATGCCTTTGGGAACATGGAAACATAAAAAATAGTACATAAGAAAGCTTTGTTTTCCCCTAATAGTTTCTCTATGACTCGAACCCCTCTTAGACATATCATTCATGAAATATATATTCATAACCTAGGGAAGTAAACATAAAAAATGGTGAGCTCAGATGTTTAGTAAGGGTATAAAAGAGAGATATGTAAGCATAGACACAAACATAGGAGAATGATAACATGATCATAAAATTATATAATCATACCCTCCATTTTAATGATTATAAAAATGAGATACGGGATAAACTAATGCATCATATAAGATATGATTCGTAGTGAAATAGACATTATGACCCATGAAATCCTAATTTAGGAATAAGACCCAAAATTTGTGGAATGCATAATAGAATATAAAATATTAGGTCAAGACTACCAAAATATAAATTTATAACATGTTAGGGGTGGGCTACTACCCATGTACCTGATTCAAGTTTGGGATAACAGCCTGTGTACCCTCTTACTCATAGTATTAGCCTACCAACAATGTACCTTAGTATTTTCGGGCTTAGTCTATAACCTGTGTACCAATTTTTTTGACCTTGGACTACTACCTATGTACCTTCATTTCATCACCATGGGCTGTAACCCATCGACTCTCTTTCTTTTAGGCTTCGGCTACAATCCATGTACATTCTTGTTTTTAGGCTTAAAATACAACCCATGTAACGTCTTTTTTGGGGGCCTAAGCTACAAACCAGTTACTCATTGATATCATATTAAAATTCTCATTTCCTAGTGCATTGAAGGGAGATATAGGTACCATCCCTCTCATAATAAAATAATACATACATGTGCTACAAGATAATTAAATATTCATTTTATGATGAAGCATATAAAGAGATAGGTTTTATAAACATCAAATAATAACCCATGAAATGAATTGGGTATCATTAAAATATCATAAAATAATAACCAAAGAAAAGGTATAGGATATATAGTCACTTCATTAAATCATAAAAAATTAAATGACGCAATTTTCAAATGCATAAAACTCGTGGAAGTGAAACGGGTGTCATACATATCATTCAATCAAAAAAAAATACCATTAACTAAAAAATATGAATTTATCCTTTGAATCACAAACTATAATGAAATGAGTAACATTAAAAGATGTTATCTTATATAGAAAATAACCTATATGGTTATTTTAAAAACATTTCAGGAGGTAAATATCATTTATTCTTTAAAAATGGATCATTAAATCCTAAATCCTTTTGAAACCATATTCCTTAAAAAAACATATAACATACTCTTACAAAGCATTTAAAACCAATTTCATTTAAAATAAATCTTAAAAAAAATTTAATAAAATTTAAAATAAATCTTTAAATAATTTATTTTTGGTAAATCTGTACATATCAGATGAGTTTAAAAGAACATTCTTTTTTTTCATTGTAAAATTTTTAAAAAAATTCATCACTCAGAATGTGACAATAATATTCCTTTAAAAACATTGGTACAATTAAAAAAAGGGTAAATGTTTATATTAATTATTGTAATAGAATATTATAATATTCCTCAAAACCCTTTTTAGAAAACATGGTTTTGAAGAAACACATATTTCTCACTGAAGAGATGATAATGTTGAGATTTCTTAAAAAAAATATTAACTATATTATTAAAAAAATACTATTAAAATTGAACCTATACTTGATTATTTTATGAATTATAATATGGGGTGAAATTTCTTTAATATTCATGAGAGACTAATTAAATGATTTCTTCAATGGAAGCATAAATAAAAATAATCTCCAAAAGTGATGAGATTGTTTCAATAAAATCAAACCACATTGTAATTCTAAACCATACTCCATTGTTTGGAAAAATAAATTACATGAGGATTAATATATATTTAAAATTATGATATTTGTGATATTTCATTTCAAATTATATATATAGACCTCGTTAAATTATATTGGTCCGTAACATGACATGTGTCTCAAAGAAGGTAAATTGGGAAAAAATTACATTACCGATATAGTAACATTTGAATCATAAACTAATTGAAATAAAGATCATAGAATGTACATTTATTTACCCTTAAGATTATTTATAATAACCATAGATTAAATAAATGGGATGTATACACCCCACCAAAAAGGATGGGTTGGTGAATAAATCAAACATATCCTTGAAATAAAAAGTAAGGTAAAATTGCTTTACCATGTGTCTTTAATGTCATCATAACCATTAAAAACATATTTATAATAATTATAAATTTATTATAAATATTTTACAAATACATATTAATATATCTAATATCATGTATGGTTTTATTATGACCATATATTACCCTCTGGTTAACAATCCCATGTTAAGGGTTCCATTCGGGTAATATTCTATTTGATCATCACATGGGTCTCAATTTGTTATAAATTTGGTCATTATACTTACATAAAGATTTAAAAAATTTAATCCATGATATATATATCATTTATATTCCTAATATTTTTATTATAATAATTTATATAATATTGATGTATGAAATGTAATACGAAATTCATGGTGATGTTATGTCATACTTACTTAAGAATAATATTTCTATTTTTATTATCGTATTGAAAGAATGAAAGAAATATAGAGATATGTAAAATTGTATATAATATAATTAAGGTATTATTATAATTTAATATATCATATAAGTTCACTAAACCCATCGTTGACACATTCCATGATGTGTGTGAATGAATCACATTGCTTTGAGTGGTAGTAGTCTATACTTTCGTAAACAATGTTATCATATGTACAAAAAATAGAATTTAAAAAAGATAAGTTTTTTAAAATTAAAAAATATGATTAAGGTAATAATAAATGTAATATAATACATATTTAAATAATTTTTCAGTAATAATTTCCACCATGAGAGGCGGAAAATGAAAAATGAACAATAATAGTTCAGTGGGTATGTAGTTCATTGTACAAACAAACATTATGTTTATTATCCATTATGTAGATGTGTGTGTAAGATTATGATGAAAAATTAGAATAAAAATCCTATTATATTGATATTATTTGTTTTTTATACTATAATTGAATCATGAGATTCAATGGAGAGGGGAATAATAAATTAAAGGAGATTGAATGAAGACTTTGCCTCTTAATCAAATAAATCCTTATGGTTAGGGGAAAAAGGATTCCTTAGACCTATTTCCAACCTAGGGGAGGCTTCTAGGATTAATGTTGGGATGTTTTGAAGTTTATTTGGATGACCTTTTCCGAACACAAATGGTTTTAGTGGTGTGATGAAGGGGGATAGATGGTGGCCTTTTATTGGGAAGGGAAATGACACAATTGGCATTTTTGAAAAAAAGGTAGGTGTACCCACATTTTTACATCAAAAATTAATACAAAAAAAAACAAAATAATGGATGTTTATTAGACCACTAATGGTCAAACAATGGGTTTTGGACATATTTATAGGTAATATTAGGTGTTAAATTTATTGTTAAATACTTTATTAACCTAATCATTCTCTTAACCACTGTAATTAATTTTAATCACTTTCAGTAATATTTTTCGACAATTTTTTTTGAAAATATTATAAATTTTTAATTATTATTGTTCTAAATATTGAATCCAATTTTAAAAATTCTTATCACATATGTGGTAGAAATTAATATAATATTATCTCATTGAGGGGACGATATTGTGGGTTTTTAAGTAAAAACATCCAAACATTTGAAAATTTTTAATAAAAAATTTTGAAATGAAATTGATTCCAATATCCTAAATTGGATTAATTTTTAAAATTATTATTTAATTAAAAATTTCAAAAAATTTAAAATATAAATTAACATTAAAAATGGATTAGATAAAAAAGATGTTTTTTATTAAAATTTAGTATTTTCAACAATTCATTAAAAAAAGAATCCTTATTGAAAAATACCAAAATATATTCTGACCTAATTTTTATGTATCACATTAAAATATGATTATTATTTATAGATATTAAATATATAAATATCCAAATTTTTTATTTATAATTGGTTCCCCATTAATGATTTGTAAACCTACCTTTGTAAAAAAATAGGATTTCAATCAGAAAATTGAGTTTGTTCTTATCAAATATAATGCTTGATTACCAAAAATTTAATGTTTTAATATATAAAATAAATATTTCAATAATATCATTAAATATTTTTAAATATTTTAATGTTATAATATAAATGGTAATTTTTCACATAAAATATACAATCCTAAAATCAGTCCCATTATATTTATATGGTTTTATATTCTTCTATAATTAATCGTTACTAAATTAATTCAACTATATGTGTTAATATGTTACTTAATCCTATGAACATCAATTTAATGGCCATGTTATATACTAATAAATAACACTATTTTAATAATTATTTATTTTTATTGACACTCAGTCTTGTGTCTTATGAATGCCATTGATTAAAGTCAGTATTCCATGTAAGGTAAGCTAACGTCAATGTTCCATGAAGTTATAGATACATTTTTTGTTGATTGTAGTGCATGTTAACTTACTATTTTGTTCTATGCAAGAAATACATAAGGCTTTAATACAAAATAATCTTTTTTTAGTGTTTATAGAAATGAAAAATATGAATATGATAAAAATAATTCATAAAAAATTATTTCAAAATATCATAGGTTGTTACATTCTACCCCACATAAAATGAATTTATCCATTAAAATTAATCATGGATATCAAATTATTAATACATTAGTGTTCATTTAATAGAAACCAAAATTATAAAAATTAATTCAGAAACATCCTTTAAGAAACTAAATAATGAGCTGTAACATTACCCAAATTGACTCATAAATAGTTAGCCATATAAGAGAACATACGTGGGAAGTTAAAACATAGACATTAAAGAGAAATATAACAATAATTTTAGGAAGTAGAGTGATAGAGAACTTGTTCAATAGATTTTTAACAATCAAAAAGATATAAATATGATATTATCTATGGGAAAATTTGATTTACTAGAAAATATAGTACTTGGATTAAATTTAATTTATAGATCATTTTTCTAATGTTGATGAATTTATGTGAAAAATATATACTTGGAAAATCTCACCCTTTGTGGTTACTATATCCACTTCACCTCCTTCTCCAAAAATGGAGTTTAGTTTTTCATTCCTAATGAACTAAAAGATCTTGAGATTCATGATAGGTTATCCCATATCTCTTCTATTACACTAGACATAAAATTATTTGATATGGTTATCCAATGTACATGAATCCTCATTTGGATAGATAATACTTTAATCTCAAAAACATCATAAAAAGATTAGCATAATCCTCCAATAAATGGATCACCTCATAACCCATATAAGAGATGAAAAAAATATTATATATAATGTCACTAAATTTTCTTTACATTGATCCCTCATATATTAGAATGAAGATTATGGTTTTAAAATCCTAAACATGTGAATAACCTCATCATATATTCTGTTGAAATATGCTAATAACCTAAATTTCATAAAATAATTTTGGAAAACAAAAATGGTTCCTTATTCCAATAGATATATTACACAAATTCAAGAAGTTTTAAACATAATTCATGATGTCATAAACCACTTTTTCAACAATTAAATAATCTGATCTAGGGTAATCAGTGATATCCAATTTAAATTATACAAATAAACCATCTATTTATCCAAGTTGAAAATAATAATCTCAACATATTGAAGACATTAATGGATATCTTACCTTAAGAAAAATATTATTTTTTAATTCTTTATCACCATTAAAAATATACATTTCAATCATTAATGAATACTTATACCTAATAAACATATATTTTTCATGATTTATATATCATTTTTTTGGAATTTGAAAGCATAAATACTTCATTCTTAATACTTTATTCTTAATCCATTACTCATGCTTCATCAAATTATTAATTAATACACATTTCATGGGATATGAAATATGAATCACCTATTAAGATTCCTCAACCTCAACATTATCATGATTCTTATGATTAATCTAATTTGTTTTTATGAACATCCCATACCTTTCACAAATAATTTTTTGTATCTTTATCTTTATATATACAACGAATACTCATACCACCTACCTTATTATATTTATGATATTTCCACTTGGGAAATAGATTTTGATGATGCCCATACATTCCACATTTGAAACATTAAATGTGAAACATTGTCCATCTTGCTCTCTCCATTGAATAAAACAGCAAATAATGGTCTAAGAAACATAAATTATAGAAGAATAACACATAATCAGGAAAATAATTACTTATAGGATGTATAAATCATCACACATTCAATAAAATATGACACCCTTGGTTCATCCTAGTTTATTCATAGCCAGATAATATTTCAATCATACACTATGGTTCATGAAGTGTTTGGGAATTAAAAAATAATATCTTTCATGAGTGTCAAAAATGTAGATCAGAAAGGCCTGTTGTCATGTACCAGATTACCCAATGTCATGGAAAAACAACTTGTCGTAGTTGTCACCCCCGGTGCATATTTTGAAGAGCCACATAAATATACAGTACCCAGACATGGATTTATTTATAAGAAACCACTAAATTTATCCTTTATCAATATTCTTGTACTTATTCATAATCATTAACTCACCATATATTATCCTTAGACATTTGATAAGGGTTATCGATGTGGTTTTCCCATTATAGTTTGGAATATATATATAAGACATTTCTTTAATACCAAATATAGAAACCCATACATTTTATTCATATAAATTACATATCTTTTGTGTATTACTTAAAAACATATAACAAACAAGTTCCTAATGAACGAATATGTATAGTGGCATTAAAAAAATGAAAGCCTAAACACTTTTACATAAGTGTGATAAATTTTCTCCCACTAGGTTCTCCAAGACTATCACCCCTACTAGACATATCATACATGAAATATATCATCATTAAATGTGAACATAAACCTAAAGAAGTTGTGATATAATATGTGCATTAATAGAAGATAAGGGATACATGTAAGAATAATCATGAACATTTGAGTATGAGAAATTTCTTATAACATTAGAAGATCATAACTTTCATATCAAAGTTCATAAACGCATCTTATGGGATAAATCATGGATGTTTATAAGACATGATTCATAAAAAAATAAATATCATGAGACATGAAATCATAACTAAGAAATAAGACATATAATTTCTTTCAAGCATATAATAATAGAAAATATTATCTTAAGGATACCTACCAAGACCATTATAACATGTTAATCTTGGGATACGACCTGTGTACATTCTTTTGTATTGGGATAACGACCCATGTAACCTATCACTTTGTGTTATGGGCTACGAACCATGTGAAATCTTGTTTTTCAGATTGGGATAATACTCATGTACATTCTTGTTTTTGGTATTGGGCTACGATCAATGTACCTTTTCATTTTTAGGAATCAACTGCATCCCATTTAACCTCTTATTTTTAGTCTTGGACTACAACCAATGATCAATTATGTTTTTAGTTTTGTCGTACAACCCATTTAAATTCTTGTGTTCTAGCTTGGGATACAACCTGAGTACCCTTCTAGACAATATAAAACTTATCATTACCCAATGAAATGGTGGTAAATATTGGTTCAACTGATCTCTTAATGAAATCACACATACATGTGACAGAAGATAACAAAACATTTATCAAATCATGACCTATAAAAATATATCGGTTTTATAATCATCAAATCATAACCCATGAAATGAAATGGGTATCATTTACATTAAATAAAATAATATCCTATAAAAATATATAGTTTTTATAATCACCTAATGAAATCATAACCCATGAAAATTATCCTGCTTTAATAGCATAACACCAATAGAAGTGAAATGAGTGTTGTAAAAATCATTCTATCTAAAAATAAACCATTCCAAAAAAGAATAGGAATGGAAGCGTAGGTAAAATTTATAGAAGGGAATGAGTATCATAAAAGGATGTTATAATATATCTAAAATAACGAGGATGGATATTTTAAAAACATTTTTAGATGTAAATATCCATTCTTTTTTAAATGGATTTTTAAAACATAAATCCTTTTGAAACCGATTATCCATAATAAGTTATGAAATAATCACGTAAAACATATGAAACCCATTTAATTGAAAATATAATATAGGTTTTTTATAAAAATAAATATTCTATACACAAAAATAAATCATAAAAAATTTTATTGTTGGTAAATCTATACATGTAATATGAGGTAAAAACAACATTCCTTTTTCCATGTAATTTTTTTAGAAAAATGCCTCATTTAGAAAGAGACAAGATGATTAATTTTTAAACATTGGGAAAAGAAAAAATGGTAAAATATTTCTTTTAAATATTTTATTATTATATTAGAATATTCTTTTAAACATTTTCTACAAATAATGGGTTTGAAGGGACACATATTTCTAACTAAAGTGATGGTAATGTCAATATTTCTTAAAAATGATTTATTAAATAACTAAGGTACAAAAAATAGAAAAATGATTCTGATATATTATTATTTTGTGAATATCCATATGAGAATTAAATTCTATAATATCCTTGAGAAATGGATCATAAGAAATTGTTGAAGGAACCATAAACATAAACAATCTCTTAAAGTGATGAGATTGTTTCCATAAACTCTTACCACTTGGAAAACATGAGACATACTCCCCATGTTAGTAAAAGAAAATTATATAATTCTTAAAATATGATGAATATAAGGATATTTTTTATATAAAATTTCAAAGGTAGTATATACACCGCATTGAAAAATATGGATTCATAACATTTCAAGTGTCTCAAAGAAGAAAAATTAATTCAAAATTACATTACCGATTTGGTAAATTTTAAAGTATAATCCCCACGAAATAAAGATAATAAAATGGATATTTAAATAAAAATAATTTTAGGTATAATAAACATATTTTATATCCATGTGCAGTATACACAACACACAAAAGGATTGGGTGGTGAATAAATCAAATATCGTCTAGAAATAAAAAGTGAGATGAAATTTCCATACCATATTTCTTTACTCTCATTGAACTCATTCAAAACTCAGGTATATTAAATATAAAAATATGATAAATAATTAAAAGAACCTTTTTCTAAATCCAAACACCATATATGGTTTTATAAATAACTTATATTACCTAATTTTTAACAATCCTATGTTATGGTTTCACTTCGGGTAATATTCGCTTAGTTCTTCGCTTGTGTCATAATTTGTTATATATTTGGTTCTTATACATATATCATTATTTATAGAATTTACAACATGATATAAATGAAATTTAAATTCACTATATTTTTATAATAATTAATCTCTAAATTATATAATTACAAAATGGAATATATCATTTAAGGAGATGGTAAGACATACCAACACTTGAAAATTATTTCCATTTTTATTTTCAAATTGAAAGAATGAATGAAAGTGTAATATATAAATATATATATATATATCATTAAAATATCATTACAATGTTATATATATAATATATGTTATTTAAACCCATCTATGTTACATTTCATGGAGTTTGTAAACGAATCAAGTCACTTTGAGAGGGCGGTAGTCCACACATCCTCAAACGATGTTATTGTATATACACCGAATAAAATCTAAA
The DNA here is from genome assembly GCA_963277665.1 of Viscum album. Taxonomy (NCBI): domain Eukaryota; kingdom Viridiplantae; phylum Streptophyta; class Magnoliopsida; order Santalales; family Viscaceae; genus Viscum; species Viscum album. The sequence continues at coordinate 1,607,659,800 of OY728161.1, forward strand.
AACGATTCGTGTTAAAAAATAAATACATATGGTTAAATACATTTTTAATATAAACTATTTCATATATAAATAGTATTTCAAAAATAATTTCAACCTTGAGATGTGTTAAAAGAAAAAAAATGAATAATCATTATAATGTGAGGTGGTATTTCACAATAAACATAGAAAATATATGTGTTTCTTATTAGATAGATGTGTCTGTTATTTTATGTATAATAATTAAAAAAAATAGTATATTTATGGTACTGGTTTTTTTATATTACCATGTAATAAAGAGGGTGGTGTGGTGGTGAAAAATAAATGACAAGAGATTGAGGGAAGTTGTTACCTCTAAAAAGGGTAACTTTTTTCAGTTTGGGCCAAAGGAGTTATTTGGATTGCCTTCTACCCTAGAGTATTCTTATAACATTAAGGGATAGATGTTTTATTTGGATTCATATGATATTTTTCAAACCTAATTGGTTGGATTGGTGTGATGAAGAGCGGGAGTTTGTGACCTACTTTAGGGAAGGGAATATGACACACTTGTCTTTTTTGGAAACAGGTATGGTGTACCACCATTTTTACATAAAAATGTCATAACAATCAACCAAACTCAATAATTTAAGGTTAATAATTGATTAATGTCTATTAAATGAGTGTTTTACTTGTGTCTTGGTCGTTTTAGGTCTTAAATTTATGGTGTATTAATTTGATAATGTAATTTTTCAATTAACCATTATAATGAATTTTAATCACTAACAACAATTATCTTCATAAAAACTATTACATTATTAGAAATTATAAATTATTATTATTAAAAATATTGATTCCATTTTTCTAAATTCTAATATCAAAAGTGGAATAAATTAATTTTATATTAATACTATTGACTTGACAACACTACAGGTTTTTAAAGTAAAAACATCCAAAGGTTTTCTATATATTTATTCCCAATTTCAAGGTGAAATTTATTACAATAACATAAATTTAACAGATTAATAAAATTATTTTCTAGTTAATATTTAAAAACAATTTGAAATATAATTTAAACGTATTAATGGATTATATGAATAATCAGTTTTGAATTAAAACTCAATATTCTTAATTATTCATTAAACAATTAAAACATACAGAAAAATAAAAAAATATATATAATAAACGAATTTTTATTTTTCACATTAAAATATTAAATTTATTTTAACATATTTAATCTTTAAAGGATCCAAAAAATGTATTTAAAATGGGTTCTCCCTCAAAAGTTGGTAAAACTACCTTTAAAAGAATATAGAGTTTAAAGAATAAAATTTCGTTTGTTCTTATCAAATCTATTAGATGATAATAAAAAATATTCTTTTGAATATATAACATATAAATTTAAAAAATATCATTAACTACTAGTCATTAATTATTCTTTTTAATACTAAACTTCTTTTCTCACATAAAAAACCTTAATTAAATCAGTCCCTTTATATTTATTTTGTTTCAATATTATTTTCCAATTTATAGGTATGCAATGAATTACACAATATATATCTATATATTAGTTAATAATGATAAATTAAATTTAATGTATATGTTTTATCATGTTACATAATAATATTTTAATGATGAATTATTGTTTTGTAACACTTTGTCTTGGGTTTTATGCAAGCCATCGAGGACAGTATGTATTTTGTGTAACGTAATCTAACCTCAGTGCTCCATGAAGAGAAAGCTAAATTTTTAACATGTGTGTAGTGAATGGTTAACTTCTTATTGCATATAATTAATTTTATAATAGTAATTTAATATAAAATACACTATTTTTAGTGTTTCATGAAATGACTATATATCAAAAAATTAAATTAATTCAAAAAAAAATATTACAAAAAATGTTAGGGTGTTACATGAAACACACTTTTCTATCATATGTTTCATGCTTACTCTAATTGTTCCTTTATATATCTTTAATCCTCCATAGATTTTTTTATTTAATCCTTTAGATGTTATATTTGGAATTAGAAGATCAATTGGATATATTATAAGATGATGGAGTTTAAAGTGAAATGATTTAATTTACTTTTATGGTATTGAATTTATATGTCAAATTCCCCAAATACACTAGACATCTCTTTTCATCGATATGTGATTTATGAATTTTATGTTAAAAATAATGTTATAAAATATTTAACACAATATTTTTTTTCTTATATGGTTTCAATGATTGGATTGATTATTCTTTTGGGTTAATGTTAGATACCATTGGTGGGAATGTAATGGGAAAATCTAAAAATAAGAAAACCTTTATTCATTAGGTAAATTACATATCACTTGGATTCCAACTGATGAAATCCCTATCAAGAACCCAAAAGAGGATGTTCTTCTAGGATATATTCATATGAGGGTAATAACCCAGAAAAGGTATGGTTAGTTATTAAATAAATCATTACCCTTGTCATGAAGATTGGTCCTTACAGCACCCCTGGTTTGAGACTCCTATGTGATATTATTTTCATATTACAAATTATACTAATAAACTATTAAAAAATTTAAATGTATTATTATGAAATTTATTGACTCATATATATAGAACCTAATATTAAAATTAGCATGGATAGCCTAGATATAATTTTTGTGAGTCATAGTTTGGGTAAGAATTCCATTAATTATAAGTTATGTACCTTCAATTTTCATATGATTATTTAATTATAAAACCCCTACATAGATTTAACTTTTTAATAAATGGTTGTAAATTGGTTGAATCAAGTCTAAAAAAATGTAATGGGAAATTCTATGATTATATAAAAATGTGAATAATTTGGTTTGTGTAGGATTTGACCAATTCATGGACGTTCATACACAAATAAATCACATTATTAGCGTTCACATGAATCATGTTGAATTCCCTCCTTCCCTAATGAGAGAATAATTTTTAGTTGAAAAATTTACATAAAAATGGCGTCATACATTTTATGGAACTTATACTACCGTAATTGAGTATAAACTAGTTAAATGTAATGGTAAAATGTTATATTTTCACAAATTTTATGAGAATTTTTTTAGCATTTTTCTTCTATTTAATATATGTATAAATTTAACAGTGTTGGAAAATGATAAAGAATAATAATCCCAAGGATTTAATTGAATCTATATAATGAGTTGGATTTATTTGTATAGTTTTCAGTAAATATTTCCTTAATGTGTCTATATTGAAATGGATGTGGGATTAATTTGATGAAAGAAAAATTAGGAAACAAATATTGTGTATTTTGAAGAAATAATAAAAATCCATTCATGAAATGCCTCCATAATTGTTCATAATGATAAAATTATATTTTAATTGATATTAATTGTTTTAAAATAATAATTCAAAAAGATTTATCTATTTGATGCCTCAAAATCTATAAAGAAATTACTCTATTGACAGTAAATATTGAGATTCAAATTGGTGATTCTCAGTTGTCCAATGAGATTATTTAGAATTGGTGGATATTAAAACATATAATTGGAGGATCAATGGATAATTGAAATGGTGGAATGAAAATACAACTTCATATAGGCCATTAGTGTGGGAAGATGATCTGATAATCTTCTTGAAGTGACCAGGGAGATGTTACAAGTGTGGAAAAGGGAGAATAAAACTAATAAATGATAAAAGTATGTAATGAAATCAACAAATGTTATTGAGTAAATTTATTTTATAATAATTCTTTATCCCATGGTCAGATTGTTCAACTATAAGAAACATAGAAACTATGAAAACAATTGATGAATGGAAATGGTTTTCAATAATATCATATGGAAAGAAACCTCTAAAACCGAGAGAGATGTGATGGGATTATGATACCCATACTTTTGAGAGAGGGTCATGATAATGAATTGGTGATAATTATATTTTTATTAATTAAAAAATACTATACATTCAACTTATTTCATGCAACACACATTATCTCATATCATGAAACTTGCAAAAATATCTAGAAACCAACTAAAAACATAGAGGATACATTATTATGGAAAATATAAATTGGGGAATTTTTTTCTTTCCATGAATATATGTTCTCCCCTATCAAAATTGAAAAAACAGTATATATCCCAAGTCAATATTATTCACCATTTAATGGAATTATGTTATTCAGTGGCCATTAATGGAATATCCTTATAAAAATCAAGTATAATTTTCTGTTACAATAAAATAAAAATCCATGACCTAAAGCTCCCTCTAATTATATATTGGTGTAAGGTCAATGATTAATATCATTTACAAAATATTTATAAAAAATGGAAATTATTTCATTTCTAAAAAATATATCTAGATCATGTCTTTGTGAAATGTAAGAGACAAGTGTATAATAAATGACTAATTGAAGGTAATGTGCTGATGTATTCCAAAAAAAGTTTCTTGTCTTATTTTAATAATTAGGATGATTACTCAATTAACCACATACGGTGAGAACTATTTATATCATAGTGTCCCTATAATAAATTCCCAATGAACTAGGGGAAATAGTATAGAAGTTATAAGATAATCTATAAAATGGATTCATATACATATGTGTTTCACAATGGGGCGTGCCATTCCTATATATAAAGAAGAAGGATGAATTAATGGGAACCTATATTGATTATTTTGGAGACAAATAAAATTATTTACAAAGAATAGGATGTAATATAATAGGACCTTCTATTAGAGAATCAATAAATTAATGAAAATACAAAATGATATACCCAATACATCAATTTGAATATGGAACAGACACTACAATTTCATTGTAATGCCCTCAAAACTAAATAATGGTCTATTAATATTTATTGAAAGGATTTATAGAGTATTGAAGGAATACCTTGAAAAAAATTATTATTTATAGATGATACTGTCATATAATACAAAATCATGGATGACCAAGGGGAATATTTGAGTGTTTTGAAAAGGATAAGGATAGGGGAAAAATGTATTCCATTGTTAGTAAAATTGAATTTAGGACAAAAAAGTATTCATATTGTGTGATGTAATATAAAATCAGTTTATGTATGTGGATAATTTATTTTATATTTTATTGAAGAAATGCCAAAAGAAAAATAATTAATATAGATTTGTAGATTCCTCATATTATCTAGTACTATCAATGATTTTTAAGCCACATATCATGATAATCAAAACCACAATACAAGATAACTAAAATGGGTGTCAATTTTTTATTTACTAAAGAATGTGAATATCACATTATGGTGTGAATAAGTGGTTTATAAATAATCATGAAAATTAATTACCCGTACGTGGTAAAGGATTTGTGATCTATAGTGATAAATAGATGAATTGTTTTGTCGATGTCCCCTTGAAAAAGGAAAAATTGATAGCAAATGTATCTTGACTATTGAGGGTGCAGGTGTAGAATTATCATACATTTCATATTGTGTTAATTGTATTAATATTCAATTTAATCATTTAGTGAAATTATCTATATAGATAAAAGTGGTAAATATATATGGATTATAATAGTACAAAATATTTATTAATATAAAAAGATCTCTACACATGATAATAATGATGGTTAAGGATAATCAAGGATTATGACTACTCCATTCAGAATCTACCAGAGAAAGGAAATGTGGAAGATACTCTTTGAAAAAAATTTCCTAAAACCTTATCCATTATTGGTAGTAATAAGGATTTGATCCTCCTTGAAATGAAAAGGTTGGAAATGGATTCATAAAGGAAAGAACCCCATCCTACATTGCCAAACGATTTATCAACCATTCATTTAGAAGAAGAATAAGTGATATCAAATTAATTGTGTATATATATATAATTTGGTGGCAACAATAGTCAAAGGGGTATCCTTAAATTGAATAATTTTGTAAAATAGTGTTTTGATATTTTTTTATAACTATTCACATAAACAGATCAATAGTTAAAAATGGAGAAACTGACTAATGCTCTTATCATAATGTACACTATTAAGCCTTGGAGAAAAATGATGTGTAAATTTATCTAATAGAACTATTGATGGAAAAATATGAAGGATAATATTGCACAGTATACATTAATGTTTCTTTAATTTCAAAATAGTGAAAGAATAAATTAATATTGCCAATGGAATGATGAAACCAATATCTATAACTTCCTGGATTGGTCAAAATTGATATGGATAATATTCATGGGTATTCTAAATATAAAAAAAATGATCACTGATATATTTTTTGTTGTACACCATGTTATATATAATAAAAATTTGATTAATATTTAGTATGACTTCATAATTTATCAACGTTAATGGTTATACATTAGAGATGTGATGGGGCAGTACGAAACCCTACTACTGATTGAATATGATAAATATTTTAGATTAACAAAGAAACTACTTGGAAAAGTATTAAACATTCTCTAAATCAAGAGTTAAAATTCTGAAAAACATATCAAGATCATTGTGTTGGTTATCATTGTAGAAAATTTAGATGATGGATGATATATTCCGAACATTTTCAATTGACTTCAATGGAAGTTAAGAATATCATATTCCTTATGGTTATTTCTCCTAAAATATTTTCCTTCCATTAAAAATTAATATAATCCCTTTTGATTATATCTATTGAATGAAATGTAGAACTCCAACATGTTTGTTGAAATTTGGATGATAAAAGATATTGTGACCCAAAATTGTTGATAATGTAATGAGAAGAATTAAACAATTCACTAAATATAAATGTTGAAAAATGTTGATAGAATCAATATGTTGACAACTTTTAGACAGATTTAGATTTTGAGGTTTTAGATAAAGTGTTCCTTTATATATCTCCTGGGATGATAGTCAGAAGGTTACCAAATAAAGGAAATCTATGCCAAAAATTCTTTATCCCCATTTAAATTCTTCCTCACATCATAGTCATATCCTATTGACTATCACCCCAATTTAATTTTTAATAGAAAAATATAATATTCCATGTAATAAAATTGAGTACATACATAATATAACAATATAATTCTTGAGATAAAGAGGTGGTATAGTGGGTGAATGATCTCTCTTACAAGAAATATTTAGCAAAGATCTTAAAACTCATAAGAATTTATTTATGAAATTGGATAGGATAAATTCTAAATAATATTTAGATGAACCACAAATATTAATATTTGACATGGGAACCAGAGGATGTTATAAAATATAATTACACTCAATTTTTTCCACTTTATTATATGAGCTATAATTTCAAGGTAAATTCTTCTCATGGGGTGTCATAATGAAATGAACCAATAATTTTTATATTTAATTTTCATTTAATATACGTGTTTATGAAATATTTAGTAATAATATATATTTTAAAACAATATGGTTAAAAATTGTTTAATTTATTGACAAAAGCACATTTATTCAAGAAATAAAAACATTATAAATCAATTTTTTAAAATCGAAGAATATATGAAACAAATACAATTACAATATTGGAAATATTTTTTTGAGATCGAACTCTGAGTATTATCACACTTTAAAAAAATGTACAAAGGAAGTAAAAAAACTAAATGTAATATTAATTTTGTTTTTTTAATTAAAACAATATTGAAATAGAATTAATAGATTATTGAATAAAATATGAAGTATTTATAAGTAGTATTAAACTATTTTTATTTTTTGTTATTATGAACATCATATATTCTGATCATTGGTACTATATTTTTTATAATGTGGCTATTAAAATTAGTGTATATTAAGGGAAATTCAGATAATAAATTATACATTAGTGAAAACGACACCGTCAACAAGTAGAAGTTGGTCTTACAGATGATTTTTATCACATAGTGAGAGTAAGGTAACATCGTTGGGGTTTACACATGACTGACTGTAAAAATAATATCAATAAGTGAGCCTTAAGGTCACCTACTGAAGAAGTTCATGTTATGAGAGATCACCACTACATCAATGTTAGCTCAGCCAACTAATGGGAGTACCACCATCATACACCATAATGTTAATAATTTTACTAATGTGATAGGGTTTTAAGATCTAAACCATAGTTATTATTAATATATAAATAATATTATACATTTAATGACTATTTACATTAATCCATCATTTATATGTATTGTATAAATATTATATAAAAAGCACATGATTAAAGGATTAATACGATAAAATTAAATTTTGAAAAAATGAAACCATAATATGATTTTTTAGAATATATATATATATATATCACAATAATTAATTAAAAAATGTTATAATATGTTGAAAATTTTAAAATAAAATATTACATTCATAAAAAGGTTTAATCAACAACAATTATTCTTATATAAATTATCAAATAATTTTATGAAATCATATGTAGGTTTTCTTTGGGTTGGAATCTTGAACATGTTATAAGAATTTTTATCTATTAATTAATGATTTGTTTATTTTAATATTTAATTTATCATATCACGAAATCCTATAAATAAAATAACTTTATAAAATCATATTTTTGAGATATTATAATGATGAACTTTTCAAAAAAAAATTGAGATAGTAGAATTTTGGAATAAAAAGAAAAAAGGTATTAATAAAAAATAAGCATTATTTAATCATAATTACCTAAAAGTGAATTAATAATTACCATAATGGTTTTCTCAAAATATAATGAGTTTTTAAATTAAAAATATTGTATTTTAATGTGATAATTTTATTTTCACAAAACAATAATAAATATTCCATATCGTAATGTGTATTTTATTAATTTAAAACACTTTATTATGAAAAATAGACTATCACAAACAATGAATGATATTATGTATGTATTTCATTTCATATAATTTTGAAACACTAAAAAACTTAAGATCTGTAAATATAACAGGATAAATTCATTGGAAGGATGGTGTTTTTGATTTTTTATAAACTATATGTCCAGTGAATATGTTTGGAATTAATAAACTATTCCCCATATCTTGTTACAAATAACAAACCATTATCACAGTATTCTAAAATAAAATAAATATGTGCAATATGTACTCCTAATTTTCCATGTATGTAGTCTCCCCAAGGTAATCTAGAGCTTCTGAGGTTCCCTTCTCTATATTTATGAATCACCTATCAAGGTAAGTAAATATAATGGTATTTTCTTTTATTCTAGTACTTGTTTTCTAATAATACATTTTGTTTTCATTTTTTCTATTTACATGTGTTTATAATCATTCTGTAGTCATATAAAATGTTGATTACTAATGGGAGACTTCCTTCACCTCTCATTTACCCTATTTAACTGTATATTTTTTAAACCACTTTTGTTGATAAAATCACTCATTTATTTTTAATTCCACTCTCAGTTGATGTTAATACCCAATCATATTTGAATTAAGTATTTTTAATATAATTTAAAATAGAATTGTTTTTTTGGTTGTATATCTACGAAAATCACATTCCATTCTAATGGTATTAAATTAATAAAATTAATAAGGATTTATGATAATGTGAGATTAATTACTTTTAACTGAAACTACATATCAATATCAGATGTTTATTAATGAAATTTTTTCTTATGATATATTATATTTATGTAAAATATTAATTTAATTATGTTAAGTTACAACCTTTAAATTTATTCAATTAATTGGGTAATTTTTTTCATTTCATGATACAATATATATGTTTCATTAGAGGTAATCCTATAACACTATATTATGAATCATGGGAAGTAATCCTTGGCTTCTGATTTTGTTGTTGTAATTTCCCAGCCCCAGTTACCCAGAGTCGGTGCATTATTACATAAAATTGGTATGATCACAAGAAAGATCAAGTCTTGAAAGACCGATTTGTTTAGTAGCCTTGGATACACTAGATATATTCATAAAGTTTGCATTACATCAATAAGTGAAAAACTACAACAACATATTTGTCTTCATATCCCCTCATACTATCCCCGTAGTTCATTCATAAAATACTTCTTCACATTCTAGGAAAAATAAAACATTGAAAGGGGTGAGCTCAGATTCTCAGTAAGGATAAAAATATAGCGGAAACATTCATAAATAGGAATAAAAATTTAAGGCAGTGTATAACTAAAAAAAAGCCTTTTAAACTAGAACTTGAACATAATATGGCAGAAATAAAATTAAATAATTCCATTTACTTATTCACATGGATATTATACTAATCTAATAACCACATGAAAAATCAATAACCACTTTCATAATGATGGAATGCATAACGCCAGACTATCATAACCACATAGCGAAGGCCTCCTGCCAAGACTACAAATAAGATTTTTTCAAGGCCTTATGCCAAGACACTAGTTTGTCTCATGAGACCTACTGATGCATCGAGGAGCTATACCGGGTTCCACCTGTCACTTACTAAGTCCAATTCATTCTACATATGAAAATTTTGAAACATAACATAAACATTCGTATTAAAACTAGCATACGAAATGTCAATCTTTATCCACAAACCATGAATGGTATAAAAATAGCACATTCACAGTCAAACATAACTCATTTGATACAATATGAGAGATTGTATTGTGTCATATTAACTTCAATAGAGAACAATGAAGGATATTGACATACATGAAAATAATCATCATAACTATATGAGAGAAATATCCCCCTTTTTCTTGAAATCATTTAAAAGTCACACTATTTGTCTAGAAGCCATTTAAAAATAGATTTTTGAGTCAAAGTGTCCCATACCACTTTGAAACTTTTAAAAGGATTTCTAATTTTAATACATTAATGTCCATATAAATTAATCCTTAAAATCATTTTTAAAACATGGACATTAATGAGCAAGATTTAGAATAATAAGTCTTTAAAACATTTTAAAATGGTATTTTAGTTAGGGTTTCTAACCAAAAGAGAGACACTTGAATAAAATTATTGAGGTAATCAAAATTTTTTAATATCATGAGAATAAAGGGATTCATGATATACTATGTCAAAGTACATTATATACACCACATAAAAGTGATTTGGTGTATAACAACAAAGAAGTCTCAATGGAATGTAAATTGAGATGAAATCTCTCATAAAGGCCGTATACTTAGGTTAAGGATAAATCAAAGATATAATTATGTTTGAAAAATATAAATACACTAAATATGATTGGATATTCAGTGTAAAACAATCAAACTACGTTCACACATATTCTTGTAAAAACAACACCAATGAATTGGATGTTTATCTCAACAAATCGAGATTGAGTAAAAATTACTCCTATCAAATTCATACCGATGACTTGAGAATTTATCAATGCAGTGATTATGTGTATAAAAATTATATCCACAGAAAGGGGAGCCGAAATTATGACACAATCAAATTAATAGTGATTCCACACATAATCTTGGAGTAAAATAATCAATGAAGTATGCGTAAAGCCAAATGAGTGGAAATTGAAATTCCAAATTCCCTTATTGATTTGGTAACATTCAAAATATACACCCACGTAAGAAGGATCATACAATGATGAAGTAAATATACATGAATTAAAGTATATTACACAATGAATACAAACATGGGCAGTACACACACCACATGTAATAAATTAGTTGTGAACAATGGAATTCTCACGGAATTAAAAGTGAGATAAGAAACCCCTTACTTTGTACTTTTTCCTTGGACGATGGTAGGTTAACCTCCTTTATAATGGTGAAATAATTGTTATTGAATTATACAAGAATAATTTACATTAATATGATATCATATATGTTCTTTTAACATTGATTTGTTAATAATATCTTAGTATTATCATCATTTCGGGTGTTAAATTACTCGTTTTACTTTATATTATTTGTTACATAAGCCGTGTTTGTTATGGATAGGTTGTGTCTTATTCATATCCAGAATTATATCATGTCCTTAAACATTATTTTTAATAATCAAATGAGAATTATACTTTAATGGATACGATGGAGAATGAATCTCATCGTGTTCGTGGAGACAATAGTCTGTACGTACGCACGTGCAACAATATCATTCTTTTGATGTTAAAATAATATATAATTGGATGTTATATCATATTTAAAGAATAATTATCATGTTATATTTATTATTTACATGAATTACACATCATTATTATACCCATCCAAATAATAATTTGTTGAATGACAATTACACCACGACGTGGAGACGGTAAGCCGTACGTACGCACGTATGGTGACATGCCACTAAAAGGATGGATAGAATACTGAATATGGTTGTACCATATTTATAATAACATCACAGTATATATAAGATACTAAATTTATTATTTTATAATATAAATAACAAAGAAAGAAGAAGTTGAAGAATAAAGGAACTAGAAAGAGGGTGGTGAAAACATTACCTCTTATTTGGGTTCTTCCTTTTGATTTGATCAAAAGGGCTCCTTAGGTTGGATTTATTATCAAACTAAGGCCTCTATCTTGTAGTGAGGGAAGTTGAGAGATTATTTAGGAAGGTTTTAGCAGAGCCAAAAGGCTTTGAATGTGTGAATTAGTGAGAAGGGGGAGTGCCCTTTTATAAGAGGGGTGAGGGGCACCTTTAGAAAAGCTAAAAATATTATTTTATAATAAATTCATATTAGGTTTCTAATGGATCCAAAGTGGATTATTTAAAGGTTAAGGTGGGGATGGGTCGAAAACCACTCAACCAATATAATTTATATAGGTTTGGGTCATTATATTAACCATATCATTAATTATTAACTCTTAGTTAATTTGTTTCACTTTTACGTCTCTTTGTATTTTTATATTATTTTGTTAATAAACATACTATATACATCCAAGTGACCCCAAGGGGTCCATTAATGGTACACCTATCCTTATATAAGTCTCCTAGACGAACATTAGATTTATAGGAATTGAATATAAATTAATAATATAATATTTGTTTTAAAAACTCCTTCATGTCAATTTTGACACAATTGGGAATTTTGTTTTTGATAAATTTATAACAGCATTATTACTTCAAAAAAAATTTATATAATAAATCCTAATATGTCATATTAACCTAGAAAATTAGTTGAATTCATATAAATTATAAAATTACATTTATTTTCATATTTATAATATCAATTATATTAATATTTCATTAATTAGGTAATTACTGCATCACCATTGTGTCATAAATAAATTAAATTATATAATGTCAAAAAATTATAAATAAACTACCATTATGTAGGAAATATTTTTAGACTTATAATGAATATTTACAATCTAATATATCATATGTATAACAGTATATTAAAAATGTTTTAGTAAATAAACTTTGATTTTAACTCTTTTAACTCTTCTTTGAATTAAATAATAATAAATATCCTAATCTAATACAAGTGGACCTAAATGATAATATTTTACTCCGAAGGTTGTTTTTGATCGATATAAACTTGTCTAATAGAATTCGGACATGTGTTAGGGTAATATTAATATCATTTTACCCTCAATTACCCTATTTACTTTTAACCGTGGTAAATAAAAGTAAAAAGTTACTATTATCAAAAATTATTTTCATCTCATTGAACCACATTCCACACCTTGATATTAACCGTGTCTCTCGAATTTTCGAAATTCCACTCACAGAAGCGGTAAAATTATGTTTTATGAAAAATTCAGTTTTTTAACTACCACTTAGTGGTTTCACTATTCATCAAAAAATGAAATTTTCCAGAAAAATACCAAAAATTAGGCCTAAGATGTATTTGATATTATGAATTCAAAATTGATGTCTATTTTACCAAATTAAAAACATATCAGTTTCATTAATTAATTTAAAAATTAATTCCTGTCGTCAAAAAAAATAGCGTGTTTTTAAGAGATAATAACTATCAAAAGATTGACACTTGTTTATATCTGGTTTAAATGTGAAATTACATCCAATAACCAACATTGTATTAAATGTTAAAAATATATTCAAAATATACTTTAAAACCACTCAAATTAATTATTTTTCACTATTAGTTATTTCGATTAAAAAAGTTGTTTTTAATTAAAATTTAGTAATTTTTACTATTTATCAAAATATGAAAGTTATCCGAAAAGTACCAAAATTTCACCATAGGCTAATTTCGATATTCTAAATCCAAAAATGAAGACCATTTTGAATGATAAAATGTATAAAATTTCAAAAATTAGGTATTACTATTCATAACGGCTAGTTTGATTGGTTGTGGTGTGTTAGAACATGAAGTTGTGTACAACACACACTACTGTATTATTCAGAGAGAAGCGTATCGTGGAAGCTTGGGGTGTTACATTCTCCCCTCCTTCAATAATTTGCGTCCTCGAATTTTTAAAAATTGGTATTGGGAATATAATAGAATGTCCCACATCGTAAAAAGAGTCAATAAAACTATCACTTTAAAAGAAAGAAAGTGAAGTACAAAGGTCAACAGAGATAACCCATACTAGGATTACATGTAAAAAAACATGGATATAGATGATAAACTAAGTGTTAAGTTCTTATGGAGAGGGATATAAAACATGATCAGGATAAAGTTAACAATAAGAAAATCACAAACTTGTGTTGGGACAAACGGTCATTAGTCTCCCAGTAGGAAAAGTAAACGAACAACATTTTTTTGTTTTAAGTTACATTAAATAAGGACGAGGAATTCATTTATGATATTGACTAAGAACATAATGAGATATACTTACTTTTTATGTAGAGCTTCATTCTTTAATAAATATTTACCACAAACTCATTTTTTTTGAACAATGAGCATTCAAGAAGACTTGGTCACAATGGAAGAGATAGAATAAACTTCTATAGAAATACATGATCTACGTAGGATAAACTATATATTTACCTTGTCTTTAGAGATTAATCAAAACCAAAATAGTTAGTATAATATCTGATGATCCCCCAAATGCATATTCTATTAGAGAAAAAATAACACTTATCTTAATTTATAAAATTAAACCATCAATACCCCAAAGTTAAATAAATACCATTCAATAATCAATTGTCCTTAAAATCCTTCAATATAGTCCAAACTAATATTGAAAACCAAAACATATAATAATGTAGTCTTCCACGTTAAATTGTATATCCAAATGATATTAATTACTCTTAAAGTCACATACTTAAATGTAATTAACCTAATCATTTCCATAAATAACCTAAATCACTATAAATCCACAATAAAAACATTGATAAAAATCCACCATTACTCTTCAAATGAAATACCATACTATTCTATTTTCCTTGGGCATATAGTGTTCACAACAAAGCGAACAACTTCCAAAATAACATTTAGCACTTAATCACCAAATCATTTTCCTATACTAAGGGTATTCATTTGATAAGACATAAGATCCCAAATCAAATACTTATTGATCAATAAAATCATTTAACTAAAAATAATAGTCACACTAACCAGGGACATCACATAGTCTAGTGGTAGGCGACAAATCCCAATCGCACTTTGGTTGTGGGTTCGATTCCCACAGCTTTGTCCGACGGGACGGGTTGTCACACGGTCTGCGTGTTGTCCTTTTTCAAAAACTATATTTTATAACATTACCAAAATGAGATAAATTCCTAAAAATAACCATAAAATAATTTAACCACAAATCTTATCTCATACCTTTCATTTTCATCCCAAATTATAATAACTTATAATTACCTCAAACCCAACGATCATATAAAACCAAATGGTTATTTATAACTATATCCAAAAGAGAAAAGATAATTCTTCCTCAAATATCATTATCATATGAAAAAATGTAGGGTTAAAAATACAAGAGAAAATTATTCCAATGTAAACCCATCAACAAGGAGCAATAATACGTTTTAAACATTTCCCCAACCATTTATTTCCACATAGCTTCTTCTTTGACCAAGAAAATATCCTATTGAATAGGGCATTGACTCGGGTAATGGCCAGGTCCCCTACATTTATGGAAAATGACTGTAAATAGATTCTTGGGACCATTTTTATATTCTTTAATAGTACTCTTCATTTTTCTTCGACAATTATTCACTTTATGTCCTTCCTTCCTGCACATAAAGAATTTCTTTGTCCCATTGAGACACTTTCCTGGGTGTCTCCTTCCACATTTCATGCATGATGGAAATTGAGGATTCCTTTCTCCATGGTCTCCACTGCTGGAGCTCTTATCATTCATCACCTTTCTCTTCTTTTTTGAGTCAGGGAATTGGTTAATATATATATTGTTGATCATATTTTTGGAAAATTGATTTGGCATAAAGATGATATCTTTTACGCCTATCAACATTCCATTTTGTTTCTCATTTACACCACCGTTCCCACCTTGTACATCATTCTCAAAGACACTATGACTTCCTTGGAATCCAGTCATTGACCAAAACCAGAAAGCATTGTGTGATTAAAAGTAGTCATAAAATCATTTAGATATTAATATGTCACCATATTATCAATTTGAAACACATTAGGATTAACCACGGTCATTTAATATCATCTTATATATATAATACTTCAAATAATTTTGTAAAGAAAATGTAAATTATCCTAAGCATATCCTCCGGGAGTGTCGTAAAGGAGAGTGCAGCGAGGCCCGTTTTCGTGCACCAGTTCCCGTTCGAGTCTATGTCAAAGTGGTGTTTTCGGGTTTTACCCCTAGGTATATCTGTGCCAGAGCCGCCTCTACCTACTCATATCCATACACGGATGTATTGCTCGGAAAACTCACAAAATCTCTACAATACCAAAATTCAAGAAAGTTCTTCAATACTAATCCTCAATGTTTATCGTAGGTCTACGTGCTCTAATCAGAGTTTATCTAAATCTAGCTTCCATGGTTTGTACTAAACATCCTCTAAGACCAACTGTAACGCCCTGACCCCAGTTACCCAGAGTCGGTACATTATTACATAACATTGGCATGATCACAAGAAAGATCATGTCTTGAAAGACCGAATAGTTTAGTAGCCTTGGAAACACTAGATATATTCATAAAGTTTACATTACATCAATAAGTGAAAAACTACAACAACATATTTTTCTTCATATCCCCTCATACTATCCCTGCAATTTATTCATAAAATAGTTCTTCACATCCTGGAAAAAATAAAACATTGAAAGGGGTGAGCTCATATGCTCAGTAAGGATAACAATATAGCGGAAACTTTCATAAATAGGAATAAACATTTAAGGCAGTGTATAATTAAAACAAAAGCCTTTTAAACTTGAACTTCAACATAATATGGCAGAAATAAAATGAAATAATTCCATTTACTTATTAAAATGGATATTCTACTAACCGAATAATCACATGCAATATCAATAACCACTTTCATAATGATGGAATGCATAATGCTAGACTATCATAACCACATAGTCAAGGCCTCATGCCAAGACTACAAATAAGATTTTGTCAAGGCCTTGTGCCAAGACACGAGTTTGTCTCATGAGACCTACCGATGCATCGAGGAGCTATAGTGGGCTCCACCCGTCACTTACTAAATCCAATACATTCCTCATTTGAAAAGTTTGAAACATAACATAAACATCCGTATTAAAACTACCATACGAAATGTCAATACTTATCCACAAACCATGAATGGTATAAAAATAGCACATCTAAAGTCAAACATAACTCATTCGATACAATATGGGAGATTGTATTGTATCATATTAACCTCAATAGAGAATAATGAAGGATATTTGCATAGATGAAAATAATCATCAAAACTATTTGAAAGAAATATCCCCATTTTTCATGAAATCATTTAAAAGTCAAACATTTTGTCAAGAAGCCATTTAAAAATAGATTTTTGAATAAAAGTTTCCCATAAAACTATGAAACATTTAAAAGGAGTTTTAATTTTAAAACATTAATTTCCATATAAATAAATCCTTGAAACCATTTTTAAAACATGGACATTGATGACAAAGATTTAGAAGAATAAGTCTTTAAAACATATAAAAATGGTAGTTTACTTAGAGTTTCTACCCAAAAGAGAGACACTTGAATACAAATAATTGAGGTAATAAAAACTTTTTAATATCATGAGAATAAAGGGATTCATGATATACTATGTCAAAGTACATTATATACACCACATAAAAGTGATTTGGTGTATAACAACAATGAAGTCTCAATGGAATGTAAATTGAGATGAAATCTATCATAAAGGCCATATCCTTAGGTTATGGATAAATCAAAGACATAATTATGTGTGACGAATATAAATACACTAAATATGATTATATATTCAGTGTAAACCAATAAAAGTACATTCACACATATTCTTCTAAAAAAACACCAATGAATTGGATGTTTATCTCAACAAATCGAGATTGAGTAAAAATTAATCTTATAAAATTCATACCGATGACTTGAGAATTTATCATTGGTGTGATTATGTGTATAAAAATTATATCCACAGAAAGGGGAGTGGATATTATGACATAATCAAATGAATAGTGATTCCACACAAAATCTTGGAGTAAAATAATCAATGAAGTATGCGTAAAGATGAATGAGTGGAAATTGAAATTCCAAACTCCCTTATTGATTTGGTAACATAAAAAATATACACCCATGAAAGAAGGATCATAAAATGATGATGTAAATATACATTAATTAAATTATATTACACAATGAATACAAACATGGGCAGTACACACTCCACATGTAATAAATTAGTGGTGAACAATGGAATTCTCATGGAATTAAAAGTGAGATAAGAAACCCATTAGTTTGTAATTTTTCCTTGGCCGATGGTCGGTTAACCTACTGTATAATTGTTAAATAATTTTTATTGAATTATACAAGAATCATTTACATTAATATGATATCATATATGTTCTTTTAACATTGATTTGTTTATAATATCTTAGTATTATCATCATTTCGGGTGTTAACTTACTCGTTTTCCATTATATTCTTTGTTATGTATGCCGTGTTTGTTATGGATAGGTTGTATATTTTTCATATCCATAATTATATCAAGTCCGTAAACAATATTTTTAATCATCAAATGAGAATTATACTTGAATGGATACGATGGATAATGAATCTCATCACGTTCGAGGAGAGGGTAGTCCGTACGTATGCACGAGCGACAATATCAATCTTTTGATGTCAAAATAATATATAATTGGATGGTATATCATATAGAAAGAATAATTATAATGTTATATTTATTATTTACATGAATTAAACATCATTATTATACCCATCCAAATAATAATTTATTGAATGACAATTACACCACGACGTGGAGACGGTAAGCCGTACGTACACACATATGGTGACATGCCATTCAAAGGATGGATAGAATACTGAATATGGTTGTACCATATTTATAATAACGTCACAGTGTATATAAGATACAGGAGTTATTATTTTTTAATAGAAATAACAAATAATGAAGAAGTTTAAGAAGAAAGAAACATGAAAGAGGGTGGTGAAAACATTATCTCTTCTTCGGGTTCTTCATTTTGATTTGATCAAAAGGGATCCATAGGTTGGATTTCTGATCAAACTAAGGCCTCAAGGTTCTAATGAGGGAAGTTGAGAGAGTATTTGGGTAGGGTTTGGCCTAGCCAAAAGGCTTTTAATGTGTGAATTAGTGATAAGGGGGAGTTCCCTTTTATAAGAGGGGTGAGGGGCACCTATAGAAAAACTAAAAATATTATTTTATTATAAATTCATATTAGGTTTCTAATGGCTCCAAAGTGAATTGTTTAAAGGTTAAGGTGGGGATGGGTCTAAAACCACTCAACCAATAGAATTTAGGCAGGTTTGGGTCAGTATATTAACTTTATCTTTAAGTATTAACTCTTAGTTAATTAGTTTCACTTTTACAATTTCTCTTTATATTTTTATATTATATGGTTAATAAACATACTATATACATACAAGAGACCCAGAAGTGGTCTATTAATGATAAAAATATCATGATATAAGTCTATTGGATAAAACTTTTATTTTTAGGAATTGAATATAAATTAATAATATAATATTTGTTTTAAAAACTCATTTATGTCAATTTTGACACTATTGGGTATTTTTTTTGATAAATTCATAACAACATTATTACATCGAAAAAAAATTATATAATCAATCCTAATGTTTCATATTAACCTATAAAATTAGTGCAATGCATAAAAAGTATCAAATTACATTTATTTTTATATTTATAATATCAATTATTTTCATATTTCATTAATTAGGAAATTACTGCATCACCATTGTGTCATAAATAAATTAAATTATTTAATGTCTAAAAATTATAAATAAAATACCATTATGTAGGAAAGATTTTTATATTTATAATGAATATTTAAAATCGAATATATCTTATGTATAACCCTATATTAAAAATGTTTTAGTAAATAAACTTTGATTTTAACTCTTTTAACTCTTTTTTGAATTAAATAATAATAAATGTCCTAATCTAATACAAGTGGAACTAAATGATAATATTTTAGTCCTAAGGTTGTTTTTGGTCTAGATAAACTTGTCCAATATAATTAGGACATGTGTTAGGGTAATATTAATATCATTTTTATCCTCAATTACCTTATTTACTTTTAACCGCGGTAAATAAAAGTAAAAAGTTACTATTCACCAAAAATTATTTTCATCTCATTGAACCAAATTTTACTCCTTGATATTAATCGTGTCTCTCGGATTTTCGAAATTCCACTCACAGAAGCGGTAAAATTATGTTTTATGAAAAATTCAGTTTTTTAACTACCACTTAGTGGTTTCACTATTCATCAAAAAATGAAAGTTTCCAGAAAAATACCAAAAATTAGGCCTAAGCTATATTTGATATTATGAATTCAAAAATGAGGTCTATTTTACCAAATTCAAAACATATCTATTGCATTAATTAATTTAAAAATTAATTCTCGTCGTCAAAACAAATAGCGTGTTTTTAAGAAATAATACCTATCAAAAGATTGACACTTGTTTATGTCTAGTTTAAATGTGAAATTACATCCAATGACCAAAATTGTATTAAATGGTAAAATTATATTCTAAATATACTTTAAAACCCCTCAAATTAATAATTTATCACTATTAGTTATTTCTATTAAAAAAGTTGTATTTAATTGAAATTTATTAATTTTGACTATTCATCACAATATGAAAGTTATCCGAAAAGTACCAAAATTTCACCCTAGGCTAATTTTGATATTCCAAATCCAAAAATGAAGTCAATTTTGAATGATAAAAGGTATAAAATCTCAAAAATTAGGTATTAAAATTCATAATGGCTAGTTTGATTAGTTGTGGTGTGTTAGAACTTGAAGTTGTGTACAACACACGCTACTGTATTATTCAGAGAGAAGCGTACCATGGAAGGTTGAGGTGTTACAGTTGTTGTATTTTATTTTCTCTCCCCATTATTTTTATTTTTTCATTGAAATATTATATTTTCATTCTTTCATTTTATCATCATATAACCTTTTTTTAAATATGTGTCTTCCTTGCTCACATTGATCACATACTAGGTTTTATATCCCCCATATTTTCAGTTGGTTCTTTATAATATATCCTATGTAGTATTAAAAGATCAATGGGATATTGTATAAATTGATGTACTTTAAATAATAATTATATAGTTCATGACTGTTTTTTATTTATGTGTCTAATTTTACAATGACACTATACCTCTCAATTCTCAACGATATGTTGTATGGATTAACGTTAACAAATGTTGCAAAATTTGTCATTAATTTTTTATTATCATAAATCATGGAATCATATATTCACCATCCATATTAGTAATTATGAGAAATTAATATAAAAAATATTATACATGAAATATAAAATTAATATATATCAATCATTCATATATTATGTAAATATTCAAAATTTTACACATTTAATATCTATTATCCAAACTCCCTTTGATATTGTTTAAATATTTTGTTCCAATAATGAATTTAAATTTGAACACATCAAAATAAATAATTATTAAAAACCACTAATATAAAATTTAAAATATTTTATGTTATTCTTTATTTTTAAAAAAAAATATTTATAAATGAAATTAATAATTTCCATATATACCGCTTTTATCAAAATTATATTTCACGATACATATTTTTAAAATATATTAATATTAGAATTTGTTATTATTGAATATTTAAATGTTAAATTCTTAAAAAAACAATGTTGTCAATTACTAATAATTTATTAATAATTATTATATAAATATTTTAATAATTAGATAAATATAGAAAAATAAGGTCCTCAATTGTTTATATACTTTTTTAAACTACAAAAATCATTTTTAAATTAAAATTTAGGAGAAAATAGTTTACATGGTATAAATTCTTATAATATACATACATAGTAATTTATTTCTTATGAAATTATTAGCGGTATTATTCAATTGGTAATATTCTACATTAATATCTCCTTACAAACCAATTATAGGGTGTTTAACAATATGGATCATACGAATATGATTATTCTATTCTCTATTTTCATCATATACAAACGTGATTTAGTTTCATTAAATGTTATATTTCACATGATGTAATTTAGTATAATAATAACGGAGTGCACTTATCATCTCATAAAATATATTACACCATATGGCATGATAATATAAAAATCATGGATATCTTATACCTTAATGTCAAATATCAAAAACATTCAATCATTTAAAATGATATAGAATATAAAATACATTTGAATTCATATTTCATCATCTAAAACCATTATTTCAATAAATAAATTGAATTTCATTGATGAAACAGTAACTTGAATCACCTAGTTGGTATTGGAGGGTCTCTTGACCTCATTTTTACCTCTCAATACACAAGATGATGTTTGTAAATGGTGGTGGATTTTGAGGAATCATGGGGATTGTATTCCCCTAATAATAGATAACCATAAAATAAATGAGGTGAAAAAGAAATTAATAAATAAGTAAAAACACTCCTGAGAGAGGAACCTATCAAGAATGAAAACCATTCTATAAGAATATGAAATAAAAGAATAAATAAAATCATCCAAAATGGATCCCTACATGTGTTATATCAATATAAAATTATAAAATTACTAAAATAATATTATGGGATTAAAAAACCCATCTTGTAGTTTATCCTAAATCTACATTAATTCATTCCTCTCCTCCATATCAATATCCTAATATAGCTACATTTCACGTAGTTGGTTCCTTATATAAAATGTATGTACATGCATCATGTGAGTATGAACCAAATATGACACAATAAAGGTGTCCTTCATAATTAAAAAAGTAAATAAAATTTTAAATAAATGAATAAAACTAAATATATAAATAAACACAATACCAATTGGGTAATCATGCGCTATATTTGATATCATAGAGTGAAACACTTCCTGCCTAGACTCTATTCTAGAAGTAAATGTCACACTGTGTTTGTGAACAGTCATGAATAATTCTTCTTTACCAAATCGAGGAAAATCACACAACCATTCCCTAACACAATTGTCGCACTCATATAAGATATCTTACTCACTACAGGACCAAACAATATACCTGATGGTCTTCCTCATATCACCCATAAATCTAAGAAAAATTACTCATAACCTTCCGACTTTCTTCCCAGACCCAAACAGTTTTCTTATTTCAAACCTATATTTCTTATCCATGCTAACCCACATCACTCTAGTTATCTAAAACCATTTTTAAAATCAAACATCACTATATTATTTAATTACAGACTCTCTCAAACCCAAACAAGACATTAGAATCTCATTTACCCATGATGAAATCCCTACCATTATCCTTCGAATGAGTGTAATATTCATAAATTTTAAATTACCCAACAAATAGATAACCACCAGGGTGTACCTACCTTGATGTTGACCTTATCCAACCATTTTATATAAATCTAATCAGATATATATGGTTAAGCATTCACCCATATACAATTCAACACATAAATTCAATATAAATTTTTAGAGTGGTATGGGATTCCTACATCAATCATGATAATTCTGAATCCCCATGAATCACCACTCAAACCAATTATAATTAAAAACTTCTATATAACATCTCATAACATGTAATTAACTGACCCAAGTCGAAGCCCAATCTAAAACTACACAAATACTAGCTCTATAGGCTAGG
Source organism: Viscum album (assembly GCA_963277665.1). Classification (NCBI taxonomy): domain Eukaryota; kingdom Viridiplantae; phylum Streptophyta; class Magnoliopsida; order Santalales; family Viscaceae; genus Viscum; species Viscum album. The sequence goes on from OY728161.1 coordinate 1,607,683,768, forward strand.
GGTCAATGACCATCACCGAAGGCATAACTAATATGGGGAGATATAAATATAAGGGAATGAACATGCCTGAAAAATCTATAGACAATACAATATTATGGTAGTGAAAATTAAAAAATAAGGGGAAAAATACATTCCCAACCATATATAATTCCTAACCTAATAAAATATAAAAATTAAACTGTTGAGAGAGACTATCTCCTGATCTCTAATATTCGACCACCATATGTGGTCCATAGTTCAATGTATCCCTAAGCTCCTATAGTGTAACAACATAACTATCATTCATATATATAACACATGACATGTGTAGGAATATCCCATGTAGGGGTGAGTATATGGATACCCGTTATGATTCCCTGTAATCTGAAGAGGGACATGTATGTGATAATATAAGAATAGAAATGAATGAGATTAAATAAATTTTCAAAGAGAAATACTCAACCAAACCCAAAAGTTTAGGTAAACATTTCAAACACCCAGGGTATTGAAATGATTATTGTTGAACTACAAATCATATATTTACCATCTATATTGGGAGAGTTGACTCGTCAAACCATGAGAATCCAAACACAAAAAGAACATAGAATACATCTCAATTATTCACCTCCAATATAAAAAGAGTAACTATCAACAATGTGAGGATATAGAAGAATATATATTCTCTCAATTAATTAATAAAAAATGAGTGAGTATGGGGATCTCAATATCAAGGACCCGCAATAGAAGAAAAGTATCTAATAGTTCCAAATGTCCATCATTGATTTCCAACATCTACCGTGACTTCCCACATGTAACTGTACAAGTCAATGCACACCTCATCAATATGAAACATATTAAAGGTTTCACAAACTCAATGTATAAGACATTATCCCTATTAATTCATTGGGGTCCCACTCTAAAATTATCCATAGGGGACACAAACCCATGTTGATAGGGGTTTTCACTCTAGTGTCATGAAGAACTACGCCCTATCTAACAAGGGGTTCCACCCTATGATTATAGGACATTACCCTAGTAAAATAGTGGGTTCAACATGGATTCCAAGGACCCATTCCCTAGAACCCAAGGGGGGTTCTAATCTAGTAGTCGATTACCTATTCCCTACAGTTTTATGGGGTTACCCTTGTAAGGTACCTATAGAGGTCCTGTGCATATGTTGATGGAGGGTTCTACTCTAGTTATAAAGGTCCCACAATTTAGTACCACAGGTGGGTTCCACTCTAATCATCCAGTATTAGATCCATATCTGTTAGGGAGTTCCACTTGAAATAATCATATAGTGATCCTTCTTTATGACTTCCATCATCGAACATCACCTCAATAATTTTTTCACTCATATCATTCCTTATCATAATTCAGAATCCAAAAATGACGGCACTATCACGTTCTACATTGAAAATACCCAGGATAGGCTACTTGTTGTGCCAAAATAAAAGTTAAAATAGATATATTGAACAATGATGATTACTAAAATGGAAAATAGGGGTACAAGATGTGTGATTGGACCCACATAGTTTGTGGTCTCACTCCAACCCTTAACCGTGTCCCTAGCATTACACAGCTCCCATTCCCTAGAGATCTGTATGTTGTTTAAGTGGAATACAATGAATTGTTATGCCAAGGTAGACCAGTTTATGTCCTTATATCCATATTCATGTACTGAACTCATGTCTGTGTACTCTATACATAGTGTTTTTCCTTAAATTTTGTGTTTCCAATGTGTATTGTATATTTATATGTATTCAAGAACCATCCATTATACATAGTTGTGTACTATAACACGAGATATAATCCATGTGATCCACCACATAGGGTTCCCATCTAGACAAGGCATACATGATGTATCAATGGTCTACAATCCATGTCATCTATATCATTTTCCCTGACCAATTCTTCTACACTTATGGTTATACTCATTATGTGTTCATCAATGTAAACATCATGTAGATTGGGTTTTCACAAAATCCCATATCAAAATTTTGTGCCTCAATTCAATCATCCTACTTCCAATATTTTTTTAGTTTCACAATGGAAAAGTGGATATGGACCATATCAATTATTTCCAACCACTGTTTACTGGAAAAACAGATTCTGGTGGTCCTTGGTGGTTTCTTCGTTCATCATATACACTTTAGAAACATCTGCAATTGATTTCATTATCTAAAATCATCCAAATGATCCAATTTCCTAAAACTATTCTAGATCCATCACTAAATCATCAATAAAATCCTCATTTTTCTATCCTACATGATTTCAATGGTCCCTTTGGTCTTGGTACTACCTGATAATGTTGAACCAGGACCTTGGGGACCTACCAGTGATGAACACAAATACAATTAAGGGGAAATAAAACGTAAAAAAGGATTACTAACTGTTAGAAGAGTTTTCTTGGAAAAAAATAATGTAATGGGAATGTGTGGTAGGATAACATTGTATAATAAATTTTGATTTCAATACAAGGGTTCATGCGCACTCCATAATTGGACCATACCGAAGAACACATATTCATATGAATAATCTATTAATCAAATGGTATAAATAAAAAATTTAAGTTTTCAACTATGTTATTGGATTATTCTATGTCAAATAATGTATTTTCCAATGATTAATGGAATTCGTTGTGATCAATGAGTCATGATTTTCCCTGATCTAGTGTTTCATTGTCATCCAATGTTGTCTACTAATGGAATGAAGAAGGGGTGATATGGAATTATTATAGGGATAATGTTGAAAACCATGTATAAATATCTGTAGTAGTTTTATTATATATAATTTATTTTCATTTAAATGAATAAATTAAATAATTTAATAATCAATTAATCCATTGAAAAATCCAATAATGAGTGATCATTCTGAATGCCTCATGATGATACATTTTTTTCTCCCATAGGGTAAACACCTTATTCCATAATAAATCATGTCATAGATTTATGATATGATATTCCTTTTAAGAGTTATCTAATTTTATTTAAGACTATATGTACAATCATATATAAAATATATAAAATATTTTTATAAAAATAATCATCAGCACAACGGGCCTCAAAATCGCAAACAGTTCAACTACCAACCTCAAAAAATATATATAGAAATGTATATAACTCTTACAATGAAAAAAAATGTTTCTACATCATTCCCCCATTAAATATTTTCCCCCCGAAAATAATAACTAATCAAATAAAATATGGATACTAAGCCAACACTTTTATCTTTTGATCCAATGAATTATCATGCATGCTCTTGTGAGGCCACTATAAATAGACCATGTGGATGGTCCATTCATGTAGGGTCCATAAATTTCAATCCATGATCACCACTGAGAGTTATATAAAGGTGAATTCATCCTGGTGGCCTAGCTATTCCTAATCTAGGATGTTCATGAGGCCATGCATGTATGTCATCATCTACGACATGTGGAATAAGTTGGGAAACCATTATAGAATATGGTGTAAGGTGATACGGTAGGAAGCCTCTCTAACCATCTACATGATCTCAAATGGACTAATGAACCTCATTGATAGATTACCTCCCCCGAATAACCTCTGTAATCCTAGTTGTAGAAATAATCTCATGAAAATTCCATCTACCATCACAAACACCATAACCCAACAATGGAGATCTTCAAAAGATTTATATCTACTATAGGTAATCCTCATCCACTCATAGTTAACATTGTCTTTCTCCACCATCATGTAAACATACTCTATTCTAACTAGATATGTCTTATTGATCACTGTCCCACCAAATGGTGACCTACAGAGTCTCATGTAGAATACCTTAAAAGGTTCCATGTCGATATTACATTGGACCCTATTGTTGTATAAAAACTATACCAATGTAAAAATATATTCTCAGGTTCATATGATGTCTAACACACAAAGTCATGGCATATCTTCCAACACATGGATAGTATGCTCTATTGTCCCAATGTTTTTTGGTTTATAGGTTGAACTCATCCACATTTGGGTGTCAAATTCCTGCTAAAGGGCTCTCTACAGTCATGACATAAGTCATGAATCATGATTAGAGACAATCCTTTAGGGAACCTCATGCATGAAAATAATCTATCACATAATAAAATGCCCCAAACACTCCACCTAAAATTACTCTCTGAGGGAAAGAAAGTGTAATGTAATCATGAATCTGTAAAATATCACCCAGATGGATTCATGGGTCATTACTTTATGCGTAATCCATATCACAACATCTATGGATATTTCATCCTATTTGCACATCGGGATACAAAGGGTTTACAAAAATCACCCCAAAACATGGTCATCATGCTTCACCGATTGACATGCAAGGCACATAGAAATGAACACAGCTATGATTTTTCTAATTTAGAACCACCAAAATTTCTGATTATGGAATTTGTAAATCATACCAACAACAGTATGTATAGCTTGGAAAAAATTGAGGAACTAATGTATCACCTCCTCCCACATTGTTAATGAGACCTACATCTGTACCTAGGAACTGATGATGAGATTATCTCCTACTAAATATAAATCAAATAAATCAATAGTAGATACCAATTCATCTATGATATTAAATCCAATGTCTCTTAATTAAGAATCCCTAACCTTATTGAGATGTGGAACCATTTAATATGAAAAATTTGCACCTTACTGGTCCACCAGAGTCTGCTGTAGGGATTCCAACAACAAAAAATTATCATACACTAAGAGAGTTTGGGAAATCCTTCTATGTGAATTGTCTATGTTGTTTTTATATGTTAGTGTACCGACAATCTCGATTTCGTAGTCCTTCAGGAACTATAACATGTGTTACTATCTCTCACTATAGTCTCATAGTGTGAAGATGTACCTGATACTCTAATGCTATTAATAAACCACACAACTCATTACTAGAAGGTAGTTCTTCCACATCCATTGGGTGAAGACTACCACATCTAGTTCTATTTCACGAGTCAACTCATTCTACTTGTGTGGTCTCAATTACCTCAACCCATATGAAATAACCACCATCCACTGTATCAACATGCAACTGATCCCAGCTACTGAGGCATCAAAATACAGTATATACTTCATTCCCTCCTTCAGTATTTTAAAAATATGATTACATTTTACACATGGAATCAATATCTCAATGGACCTATATCACTACTCAGACCGGGTAAAAGTCATTCATTTTAATATCCATGTATTCTACAAGGTAGTTATTATGAAGAAGTATTCCCTATCCCATTTATTGTACCCTTCTAAAAAATGGAATCTATTCACATTTGATACACTCAATGGTGGATACCATGTAATTACTGCATTGATGTTTTCTACAACCTCCTTCTTAAAAAATCCACATTCTCGACCATGATAAATCTAATTATAGAAAATAAGATTATCATTTGATCAATGTGAAGTCATCTAATTCATCTGAGGTGAAATTAAATCTACGCTCATACCATGTACATCCAATCCAATCACATGATGATTTAATAGGGTTCATTTTTGATATACAAAATTTCCCACTTGAAACTCTATCCACTAAGTGATAACTCACAAAATAGGAAGATAAAAGATATAGAAGACGTTTTCTCTATAGAATCCTCAAGATGAACCTGATGTTCTAGTACCTCAACAGGGGGCTTTAGCTCTTTCACCATGATTATAGATATATAATAATGACTCGTACATATTTCTAAAAATATTTAATCATGATTAAAAAATCATAGATCGTACATCAAATCATATAATGCACTATGAGGATAGAATACTCCAAAGATTATGAGGCCCTATCCAACTACTCCACGAGCATAATATGTATTGTGTAGTGGTGGTGATTTAAGGGTATCATAGAATCATCCACCTCACACTGTTCCTCCTGATCCACTGCTAGATCCACCTCCTCGGGGACCACTATATCCTTTCATAGTAGATTTTATATCAAGGAATTGGATCAACCATGGTGGTATGTCGACTATAATCCTAAAATTCTCATCACATCTGGTCAGGAAGTATCACACTATATGAAATCATATATCACAAGAATATGACAACCCCAATCCTTGCACCTCTGGTCTACTATGCCTACCCTAACCATGTGTTTGAGTTTGATCATAGGGAGGTTTCCCAGATTAAGATTGCGAGGTCTAGTGTCTACTAACTACTATAGATGACACTACCCTCTGATATACAACGCCATCCCTAATTATGTGGGATAACTCTAACATTAATCTATCTATATCTAGTTATTCTCTTTAACCCCAACATATCTATGGATTTACAATGGAACAACACAATCTTAGATTTCTCTTTGGAGTCCCTTCTCAATCTTTTTTCTATTTAGTTTTCATTGTAGATTATTTCAAAAAAGTTTCACATAATGTATGTGAACCTTTAGGCATACATATCATCCATAATCCCTCCCATATCAATCTCTTATATCCCATTGATCCAAATTATATGTAGACAAGAAGGTTGGTACTCCTCACATAATAGATGATGGAAGTCAGACCATGATAGTTTCGACTCATTATACATCTTCATAATATGGATCTACCAGTTCCTCGTTACTATGTGGAAGGGGCTATCTAACCATGAAAATATCATATTCACTGGTGTCTGAAAATGTATTAAATTACATACCACCGATTCCATCCACTTCTCCATTTCCACATGATCTGGATCATTAGGGATCCATAGTGGCCTATGGTGCTGGAACTCACAAAGTTTGATAATCATGTGCATATCCTCATCATACTCTACAATAATTTTATACTCCACGAAATATAGAGGTTCTTTCTACATTCCCACCTGAAGGAATGGGGTGCATGGTGGACCCTAAACTGAGTCATCCTCACTTAGTGGATTTTTTTCATGATCGGAAGTTGGTATATTGTCTAACTATCATCATAAAAGAATCCTGAGATTTATCAAGACATGCCCTAGTTAGATTAGAATATATATATATATATATATCAATAATGAGGAGATGAATAAATAATAATATTAAATGATTCAATCCCATATGATGCATGTACCATGGATCCCTGAATCAAATGTCCTAGTATGATGAGTCAAAAAGAATGCAGTCATGTTCTTTGTGAATTGTTACATCAGCCACACAAACCATAATTAGATTCCCTAGGATAATATATTCACTCAAGACACTCTCACACTATTTCCCTAAACACATCGATTATCCTTATAAGGTTAGTATTCCACACACAAACCCACGGATCAAACCAACATTAATATCCATCGGTCATGATTAGGCACAAAATGTGGATCGAGCTACCACTACCATAAACCCAATTCCATTAGCCCTGGGTTTGGGACCAATGTCAAAGGAATAACTAACATGGGGATTCATTTTAATATGTACCTATTTGTAATAAACATCAATCATGATGAAAACGTATAGGGGGAGTAAAAGTGAAAGAAACTGAAAGCTAAGTGAACAAAAATGCATGTAGAACCTCTATAATGCATAGTAGTATAGCTGTGTAAACATAAAACTAAAGGGAAAAAATAAATGTTGTATAAGAAATATTTTTAAAAATATAAAAACTAGAAATGTAAACAATTATATAAAAATTGAGCGGGATCTCTATGTTGTGACCATTCCATGTTGTCCAAAGTGTCAGTTTTTTCAAAGATCCACTAAATTCACCATTGACCTATCGATAATCTTCCTAACAAATGACACATGAATTAAATTTCCATTGATATTTGATTATTTAAATACCTAATAGGATTCCCCAAAAGTTGAAGGGGTGGAGTGAGATATTCAATAATTACAGAAATATAGTAGACATAAGAAATAGTCAAAGAGAATAGATCAACACCAACCAATAGTAGAAGATAACTTCTACGAACCGAAGGGGCTCAACATGGTGAGTGGATGAAATATATGTGAATTATTTGACGCCTATAGTAGGATATTAGACTCATACATCCTTGAGAACATAAATATAGAAAGCATGTGGCATAACCATCATGTCGTCACCACCCACGGAAAGACGGTCACCAAATACACTCATTGGATACATAATAATAAATATATAGTCACTATCAAATAAGACCAAATGAGAGATTAAGGGGATCTACATCTCACAAATCATCCATAGAAGATTACTATCCAACAGTTACAAAATTCTTTCAATGATTCCCAAGATCTCAGACATCTTCCTAGAAGTAACTATACAAGTCAAACCATTTCTCGTTACAATGCCAAATGTTCAAGGTGTCACAACATTAAGTTGGGGACATGTACCCTAGTATGTTAAGGGTTCCATTCTATATGTATTTTCATAGCACCCGCACCCATGATGATTCATGGTTTTACTATAGTATTATGAGTTCTTGTGCCCTATCTGACAGGGGGTTTCACACTATTAGTTGAGGACCCACGCTGTGGTACCAAAAGTGGGTTCCACTATAGTAATCTAAGACACTAGCCCTAGTATGTCAGTGGTTCCACTATAAAGGTAGCTATAGAGTACATGTGCCCTTACTTATGGGGGGGACCTCTAGTGGTTGAAGAAACATGCCTTAGTAACACAAGGGATTCCACTCAAATCATTGAGGTCGTGTTCTCTATTCAGTTAGAAATTTCTCCCGGAAGAGTCTTGATGTGATACTGCGTGATCACTATCATCATCAGGCATCATCTTAATAAGCGTCGTGATGTTAACATTTTACATAGTATCTTTAAAGACACAATCAAGGGAACCATCATGTAATATGATAAAAATCACATAGGAATGACTACTCATGTACATAAAATTTAGTTTATACAATATGATATATGGAAACATAGTGATTCCTAAAATGGAAAAAGGGTAACATAACCTGTGAGGGGACCCTAACAATGTGTGGTCCCACTTCACCACTCGATTGTGTCCCAAAGGGAACATGGATACTAATCCATGTGGTAGTACACACCTTGTAAGTGGACTACATGGTGTTTCCAACCCAACAGGGAGTGATAAATTTCTTATTGGTCATGTATGAGTACAAAACATGTGTCTGTGTACTCTGTTCAAGGTGTATTTTCCCACATAGGTATCCACCCAAATGACCTAGAAATTCCCATGTATTTAGGTACATGGTCATGTACCTAGTTGTGTATATCCAAATATGATCTCTTCTATGTGATACACCACATGGGTAACATATCTAGATAATGGGTACACTGTGTTTAAGAGGTCCACACACTATATCATCCTTATATTTTCCACAACACTATCATGCACACCTAATGGGATACACATCATGTGTTTATCCTTGTATAGGAGAGGGTAGTCACATTTTTCATACAACATCAGATATTGTTTACACAACTCGATTCGTCCCATTCCAATCCAAATTAAACGTTAGTATTTTTTAGTAATAGCGGACATGAACCAAATCTATCCCTTCCAGTAGTTGTTCACCAGAAAAATGGATTATTGTGATCCTTGGGGGTTTTTCCATTCATATGAAAAACCATAAACCCATCCACCTTTGTTGTTATGAAATCAAATCATAGAAAAGATATTTAACTGCGAACAATGATCCTATATATTGACTTTCTTCATCATTCCAATCCTCATTTGTTTATCTTCTATGATTATAGGAGTCTGATAGGGGTTGGTATCACCCTAAATTGACGAATTGGGACAACATGGTACATCCAATTATGAGTGTGAAAAAAATTTGGGGGTAAAGTAACCATAAAAAATGTCAAATCATCATTGGCCATGTGTTTTTTGAAAATGATCATGATTGAAAATCCAGTGTTATAAAAAATTGTATAATCAATTTATATTTCAATACATGGGTGCATGCTCATTATATAATTGGCACAAATCCAAGAGAATGGATCAATCTACTCAATATTTGTAATAAAAATGGAATAAATGAAAACATTAATATTCTTAACAAGATATTGGATAATTTTTCATCGAAGAAGACACTCCATAATGAATTAAATAAGTCATTTGGTTCACTACATCCCCATCGACTCAAATCTGGTGTGTCATTATCATCTGATAAGATATGCTAACATAAGGATGAATGGAATCTATATAACACTCCTTGGTTTTATGTAGATAAACCTAGAGAATTGTAAATGGTATTATTCATATATAACATTTTTTATGTTAAATTGAACTGATTAAAATTTTAATAATTAATTAATCCACTAAATATACATCCAATGAACGATGATTCCAAGAACACCACACCGAACCATTTTATGTCTTTCCCATTGTAACTGCTGTATTTATAGACTCATCTATGGTCTTTTATTCCTAATACAAGAATTGTTTAAGATTTATCCCATTTTAATTTAGATGTTGTGCATTCTCAATATAAAATATATTTACTAATTTTGTACAATTGGTTTTGGGAACATCGGGTCTCAGAGTCAAACATCATCTTAGCATCTAGATCTATAAATATATATAGAAATATTTAAACGTCATATAAGTTAAAAACCTGGCCTCTACATAATAGTATATAATTTTGGTTAATATAATTTAAACTAAGTAACATATGAATAAAAGGAAAATTTTAACCAACAATACCCTAGACTCCTTAAGTCTTAACATCTAAAATGAACAGAACATGAATCAACATAGAGATGAGGGGGACATAAACATTTCATGTATAAGATATTTTATATAGAAATCATGAGGGATGGTCTCGGTAAATGTGGTTGAATATAAATTTTTAAAGGAGGATGTAATAATTTTTACCCTATAATCATTTACCTAATAGTTCATTAGTAGAATGAAGTGTGTGGTCCATGGTAAGAATTATGTCTGCCCACTCTATTCGAGGAGTGAACCCTTTAAGTAAATATCTTGATTCCATTCACAAAACCAATCATAATTTTAATAGAATAATTAAACCATGAATAAATATATATAGAATTTCAACAGCTTTCACCTTGATAAATTAATAGAATGAACCACGTCCCTTTCATGAATGTTATATGTTAAAAAAAATTTAGTATCAGGATTGAGTACTTTTCACATTACTTACCATAGATACACACTCTTTGAAATCATGTATCCAAAAATAATCATGATAATCATAATAAGAAAAAAATTAATACATATTCTACCATGAAATTTGAGTTTCATTAAAAACTCATAGGTTAAAGAATTATCATCCCTAAGAATCTTCCATATGGGTCTCATTCAGATAACTTCCTCCACTACACCTAGATATGTGACACCCAATTCCAAGTTTCCATGTGTATATATACTTGCCTCCACAAAAACCAATAAATATGCACTATCTTACCTCATATAAAATATTGTCTTTGTTGTATAAACAAAACAAGATGTTCCAAAAATGGTTCATCTTCATCCAACAAGAAATAGCCATCATTATTCATGTTCAATGAGTCTAACTCTTAATTTATAATTTTTGACACATGAAACACATCCGAATATCACCATGTCATATAAAAAAAATCCAAATATGAATTAAAAATAATAATATATTCCATAATCACAAATAGGACAATGAATAATAATTCTAGTATATCATTCATTATCAAATTCCAATTCAGCAATTGATGTGACATCAGAAAAAAACCTCATACACAAATAAAACTCCAATTGTTGTTAACTATGGTCTATAAAAGTGTTTCATATTTTTTGGGAGGTAACCAACAGATGCTAAATCAACCAAATAACATTAAAATATCCTGCAACTATATTTGACTTGATCAATAATGACTCACCGACATTAGGATAACATATTGATGAACGATATTGGTGATAGTAAAGAGGCTCAAAAGCAACCTTTTGAATTGATTACTAAAATAAATTATTTAATAAAAAATCATCTAGATACTTATTTTCATCATATTATTTTCATAAATCATGGGTAAAATCATTGATAAGATATAATAGGAACTAGATTTTCGTATTTTAATATCATTCTTTTTTGTGGGTGACATATTGTAGTTAGTTTTAGTTGTGACTCAATTTCCATGTTCATGGGATTCCAAAATCCTGATAAGAAACATATATCTCGATCTAAAAAGAAACACTCAGAGTCCCCAGAAATATCATAATTTTATACACATACACCAAAACCAATTGAACTATATATCAATCCTCTTGAAATGAAAATATGTGGGTAACTATTGTTAGCTGGTCAACCACAACCCACATTGAACCTTCACCACTCAAGGTCTTGCAAATCCCTATAAAAATCTATAGTGACATTATCCCATTTCAATATAGGAACTATTAGTGGATGAAGTAACCTTCCTGGCCCTAATTATCATCATTTATCCTCTGATAAGTTTTCCAATGAGAATTATAACCCATAAAAATATTATCCATACTGAAATGGATAAACATCTTATCATATCATGATAAATCATGTTTGATCACAAATATACCTTCCACTGTGAGGAATTGGAGTAACTCATAAACATTCCCATCATTGAATTGAGAACAAAATAATTATGGAAATGTATAACATCATTCTCATCTATGGTTCATCATGTTATAGGATCATTTCCAATCATTAACTATCACATCCCCATAAAACCTGAATTAGACACCTGGTTGGAATTTACGTCATTCACCAATGAGGAATAGCTAAAAATAAGAGAAAAGCAAACTTCCCCTTTATCTTTGAATACGTCCACATAACAATCCAATAGAATTATCAAAATATTCCACTCATCCTTTTATTTATATATTCCATGTTCCAAGGATTTCTTATTAAGATCACTAGAAACAATATTCCTCTTTCCCAATGTATATTCACACTTGAAATTAAATGTATATATATAATTGACCCAATGTGTTAATGAAAGGTCTTAATCCCATTTATAAATGATATATAATATGTTTTTTCGACAATTTAGATGAATATAAGTTTATTAACAGTTAATAATTCCACCGCTTTTAATGATTGACCGCCAAAGCTAACTTTGGGTCATAAGTTATCTAGTTCTGCTCATGGGGTCGTAAAAATGAAGAATCATAAGTGACTACAAAATATTACTAAATCAATAAATCCAAAATATAACTTATGAAACATCAAAAAAAAAAAAAATAAGGAGTCCCTATATAATGAATAATTTGAAATAGATTCGATGCCATCCTCTAAGTTAATTCATTTAATCCCTTCTCACACTAAATAACCAAAAAAATTACCCTCTTCCTATTAATCCGTATCATAGGAACTATAAAATATATATGTAAAATATGAAATGCCTAAAATATCATTACAACCTTTGAAATCAATAGTCCTAAAAAACTTTATTAGGCTTTACCCAATATATATCTACCTCCACCATCTCAGGAACAATAGAGATTCCCACCTAACAGAAAATATCCCAAAGGTAACATACCTCACAGATTCAATAATTACACATTGATAGATTGACACATATCTGATACAAAAAAAAACTATTATTAGAATAATATATTTATTTAGGGAATGAAAAATACGTGTTTGAGAATATACCAAAATTCCATCATTGTGTTCTTAGATGAAGGAGTCGTGGTGATGGTTAAATACATTTCCTATAAGATCTATAAACACTATTATCATGCCTTTAAAGATGAATGGAATAATTATATAGTTGTACAATCCATAAATACTAGTTAATAAAAACATTGGTATATCCTAGTCCCTGACTAACATTTGATGGTTGTAGATCATGGATCATTCTTAAAAATGCATTGGGATCACTTGAACTAGTCAAACAATTAATCAATTATAATTAATTGACAATTTTCTACGATGAAATTTCCCATTTTCAACTAATACAAACACTGTAAAAGGGAAATATCATACAATTAGAGAATAATTTCATATCACATCAAGGTTAACTTCTCTGGTCAATAAATAACTTTTCATATAGGTCATGTAGATTCACCGTGAGCTATCTCAACTCAACATGAGTCACATGATATAGGGGAATAAATAATGGAAGAACACCCATTATGAGTTTAATTTCATACATACTTGAACTACTTAAAGGGTGATGTAAGATACCATTTAGAAAAACATTATATTATTAATGTATCATAAGATAAAAAATGAATAAAACTTTCACTTATCATGTGAAATTAACCACAACCACCAAATATGTTGTAATAGCCCCAATTTGGTTCAATTATGTTTATTCATTACATGACACTTAATTTAATTTCATATAAATAACTAACTTCTCTTCTTTAAAGAATGAAAAATTATCTTGAAAATAATAATAGTTGATTTGAACATAGAAATACATTGACTAGTCCCTTCCCATGATGACAAAAAAACTTTTCATTTCTAAAATATAAAAAAAACATCACCTATATTCATAGCCTAAAACCCCAACAAGATAGTCATCAAACCATTGAATATAATCCACTATATTCTTAAGAGGTGTACCCAATGAAAATATCATAAAGGATAACATATCTCATAAATCTAAATCGAAAACAACATGGGAAGAAATAAATGAGTAAGACATTACATTATTAAAAAGTGAAATAGATATCATATATATCATCAAATTTTTACATATAACCATTGAAGGCCCATTTTCACCATCTGATGGAAAATTATGCAATGCATAAACCAATACTGCTTCATATTTAAATCCTTTCCCAAATTATCCTTGAATAATTAGAGAAACAGAACCTTGTGAAGCTTATAAAAACTACTAGTGATGGGATCAACTAATTCTCCTTAACATTATTTCATAGAAGAATCCCAAATGTCTATTTTAACATCCCCTACCTGATTCCTTGAGTCCTATTCCATTTTTATCCTATCTAAGAGAATACTTGAGACATTTTTTAGAAAAAGGTTTCATAATATACCAATATTCCACTATAAAATCACTCCCTCAATGGGCCTGTAACATTTATATGGAAATTATCATAATGACTATATTGATAACACTATGGAACCTCCTCCCAAATAGGGTATTAAAATATATATATCCTTCTCTAACTTCTTCTCACCACCTTGGAACATTTCATTTAACATCTTCTCCATTTTTCTTTGAGAGGCACCTTGAACACCACTAGAGTATCAACTCAGAGGCCCATTCAAAATATGATTATGACCCACCACCTTATCATCGTATAAAACTCGATCGATCTTAAGAGTCTTTTAGATAATATTATTATAATATATCATGTTAAATATTCTCACCATACATCATACCTTATAATTTTGTCTAATTTCAATACTATATGCCTTTTGTGCCTCATTTTCTACTAATAGTGATGAAATGAAAAGAAACCCCACAAAAAGAAAATCATAACATGCTACTAACATCATTACATTATATAGATCCATGAATTATTAATATTTAAACAACATTAGATACATAAGAAATTAATCCCCAAAAAATAGTTCCTTAAAGGCCTTACTAGTCAATCCTTCATGCCTATTTTCCATGATCATTACATCACACTACCTCCCAGTGGGTCATTGAAGCATATAATCTACCCACTTAACCATACATAAATCTTTAGTATCAAATATCTCAAAAGACACTTCACATATGTCAATTATATCAACTATATCCTGAGGTCCTCCCATTTCATGATATTTTTGATGATTCTACAACTACAAATCTAGAGTAAAATCAACCCACATGAGTCTACCATTATAAGCTTCAAAACTATAAAATAAAACTAACCAAAAAAACCATTTGTTAACGAGGATTTACATACCAAACCTCTAAAGAAACTACTAGATAATGAACACCTCCACCACATTCAACATCAGCAATCACATTACGATCATTCCCTACTTTATAAACTATTTAAACTGGATCTGTATGTGGAAGCATCGATGTTGTCTAGGTAGTTCTTTGAAAATTCCCAAACTAAAACTTGAAACAACATTAATTAATTGGATTTATAAATTGATTTATATAACAAAGAGTTTCACATTCGCTAACCCACAAATTATACTCAAAGTATTTATCTATGATAACTAATCCTAAAACCCATTATATATAAGGTTTATCTTCAGATAATGGTATATTTACATGATCTATCATTACATAAACAAAAAATACCAAAAGACCATGTTCTGTTAATTAAATTTACTAAATAATGTCTAAATGAAATTATATATTATATTACTATTTTCAATTAATTAATTTAATATTTTATCAGTAGTTGGAAATCAAGAGAATGAGATATGAACAAACATGCCTATAATGGTTCTTGAACTCACCCTTTATTTACAATCAATCTTGGTGACAATCCCATAAATTTTAACCTCATAATAACACCAAATTAAAATAAGAATCTCTAATATCCCAATAAGAAATATACTCCATTCCCTAGAAACATGGAGGACCAGCACAGAAGTATTGTCTAAGAAAATTGTTTTCTCCACTACTTGAGTCTCGTACATCTTATCTTTGTTTTTCCACCCCCATAATTGTAATAAATAAACATGAAATGGCCTCACATTACATTTTGAAAAACCTATATTGAAATAACATTGTCATAGATGAAGGATGACATGACCTCATGTGTTCATCCACATACCCTAGAGGTTTATGACTAATGTAAGAGCCTAGGTGAAACCATGGGAAGAATATTCCATTAGAAAAAAATTGATAAACTTATAAACATATAACATTAATAATTACATAATAAAAACTCATTAATGAATGTTAATACTTTAGGAATATAATATATTATTTTATAATATTGCATACAATAATCCATTAAAACTATCAAAAGGGATCCCCAAAAATGATGGATCAATATGAAAAATATATATAATGAATAAAAAATAATTCTGTTTGAAGAATTTTTTTTTGAATTTGGTACTAAAATTAATTCAATACACCCCACCCATCCTTCTCAATATTTTGATCTACATCACTTTCCCATAGTTGAATCCCAACCGACAACCTTTTTATGTTTACCGAGATATACATACGGGGTGTGTGCATAATAACAATAGTAAACCACCACTACATCTTTAAAAATGTAATAAAGCATATAAAAGTATATTTAATGACAAAAAATTAACTATATAAATAAAAACATATCACATTGGGTCATCATGTCCTAAAAAACACAATAGATTATGACACTACCTACAATGAAACAATTCATGAATGAATGGGAATAAAATTTTACCAAAAGCATATTATAGGAACTCACTGCTCACCTACGGGAGTTCATAAAACCACATCTTTTCCCAACCATCTCACTCACTGTTTCCATCATCATTACTATAGTTACAAACCATATCACTCTTGCTTATCCTAACAACACTTCTCAATACCATTTATATCACTCAAAAAATTACCATTTTCATATTTTTCCTAATTATTTTTCTCAGGGTAAACAGCTATTTCCCTTGAAATCTAAACCATATCGCTCTTGGTAATCCAACAGTGTCATCTAAACCCAGCACCACTAAACCACATAATTATATCCTTTTATATTCCCAAATAGAACCATCTAAGGAATATTTAATCATGAGGATTTCCATTCCATTTTCTAGGATACATGTATATTGTTATTCAATTCTAGTGTACACAATTCGCACTCCCCCTCTAATGGTCCCACTACAATGATAAATCCCTCACTCGGTCCCTTGGTTCTAAAAGAAGATGTTTCACAGGTATATACATGAACCCGCATAAAATTCAAGACAAACAAACCAAATACATAAAATCATCACCAATGTGATCCAATAAGGGTTTACACAAGGGAAACCAATTAATAATGGAATGGAATTTCATTTATGTTTTATATAGTAATAGAATCCTTAATACAAAGGAAACATAAGGAATGACACATGAATCGATAAAATATAAAATGGTGGAAGGAAAATAATCAATGATAATATCTTATATAAATAAATCATGAGTAAAAATAGAGGGAAGTAATAGAAAACAAAAAAAAGGGATAAGTGATATTTTAAAATTTTAACCCTATAAAAATAATTTCCAAGAGGAAATTAAGGTCATAAAACATAAGATTTATACTGTGAATTCCCTCTCCCCACAACATTCAGAGTTTAAAACCATCAGATAATTTTTTGAACCCCTCCCATACACTATTAATTGAATAAATTGGAGAATCCCATCTTAATTGACTACAATATTAATTCCTTTAATATTCACCCTAATCAATTCATATCAATAACCATATTCATGTTTTTAGTGATGAATGTTGTATAAATAATGTTGTAGACCCTGGTATTTTTCCAAAACCTGCCAATTGAGACACATTTATCCCATTAAAATATAAAACCATCAAGATAAATGTGATTGTGAAAAAATAATACATATCCCACCAAGAAAATCATTGTTCATTTCAACATTACATAGTTTCCACTAATGGTCATAAGAAGATCAATTAGTATATGATAATTATAGTAGATAAAATAGAACTTCTAAATTCCCTTGATACACCATGCATGAATCATGATACAATTTTATTCTAATATAATAAAAAATGTGTACCATTCACCAATCCATCCACGACTATTATTTCTATCATAATGTATCTATGATGAAGACTAAGAGGCATTCCAAATAGACCATCCAATTTTATTATACAAGGGTTGAATGAATCTCCCATCATTCGTATGTGACTTAATGAAATTATTTATATTCTAGTTACATTCAAGAAAATATATGATCAATAAGATATATTGGAGAGAATCAATAAAAGGTTTTTTAATATAAAATAATATTTTCATATCATGTGATGCTCTAAAACATTTTAATGATTTTCTTTGAGTTTCTATATAATTAACACAAAACATGTATAATATGATTGAGTAATTCTATGTTCAAATGTGTATATAAACCATTAATGATTTTTCTTTTCTCAGAAAAAATATTCAGACATTTAACTATTTGTGATTGTCATTTATAGAATAGTCAAGAATTAATATTTTTTCATCCAGCTGCCAGTAAATATTAGGAGGTAGAAAATATCAAACATTATAGATTTTGTAATATTTTATATCCAAATCTTATATAATTCTGGTCCAAAGGTGTTGTTGTAATATCTAATAAAATTATATTTTATATACATATTTTTTTCTATTATGATATGGATAAAATTATTTCCATGCACAATAAAATTAGAGAATATATTACTCAATATGTTTTTAGATTATTTGAACCTATTAAGAATGTTTTATAGAATAATTAATTTGGTTGTAAATGTTTAAGGGAAATTAGAGTTACATGGAGTTGAGTTCTAAATAATTTCATGGTTTTTTAAAAACAAATGAATTAATTCTTGTTTCCATTTGACATAGTAAATATGTAAAATATATTATCATTGCTTTTTGAATTGTTAATTTTTTTTATTTTTATAAATATAATTTAATGTGGATGGGGATTTTTTGAGATTTATCAGAGTTAGTACAAAAAAATATATGGATCTATGAAGGGGAACTCTAAAAATTATTTGATTAATGTTTTAAAAAAAATTACTAAAGCTATATATATGTATGAATAACTTTTAGATACGTAAGTTTTGTTTGAAATTGTAACTTTATGTTCGAGAATAAATATGATTTCTTATTGTAATCATCACCATAAATTTAAAAAAAATTCTTTTCAAAACTCATTTTATTAAAGAAGATTTAGATGCCCCAAATACCAACTACATCTAAGGAAAATTTAGAAATGATGATGCAACTATATATCTTATTTTCCTTTACTATTAATCATCATCAATGAAACTATTATTGTTTCCAATTAGAAAATTTTTCACTGTAAATTATATTTTGTCAGATTATAGGATTAATGGTTGGAGGATTTATTTCCATAGGAATGATGTTATGGAACAGAACATGAATTTTTTCGACTTAAGGTAATGAGTGATTGGAATTTATATGATTAATTTCAATAATAAATTTCACAATATATAATATTAAAAATGAGATAGTTTATTTTGTTTAATGATATTTCAGGAAGTCCAATAAGTGGTTCCAGATTAGACCAAAAAGATTCAATGATATAAAATATAAACAATGAGTTTCTTTGAAGATTATTGGGATTAATTAAAAGATATGTTAGAGAATCATATTGATATTTCAAGATAAATTGAAAGATTAAAAGGCTAAAATGAGTAATATGAGGCTATGTATGTGTAAAATGATTTTATGTAAGAGTAAGATAAGTTATTCAATACTCGTTTAGGAATAAACTATTTAAAAAAAAGAGATATTTTTTTTATATTCCAACGATTCTATTTATGGTTTTAATAGGTATATATATAAAACACTTTAGAAAGAAAAAAATTAAAAATTTATGAATATATTAAAATGATATCAAATTATTATGATGATTTAGGTGTTCTATATGGATCTATAATCACAGGGATTAACATTTATCTGTTATTCAATCCACGGTTTTTATATGTTTAATTTGAAAGACATTACTATGGGTTTTGTGGGAATTCAGAAGAATGAATAGTTATATGATTATTTAATTATTAGATGATTAATTTCTATGATAAAAATCATGTATAATTGAATGAGAACATATTTCATGATAAAATTTTATTATTTCAAATTTGAATATTTCAATACCAATTATGAATATTGATGATAATTCATTACATAAATATATATTTGACCATTCAAAAAGAAAATTATGCTATAGTGATATTTTTGGTCGTTTAAAAATCAATATATTTGATTATTCATTTATTAAATAAGATAAATTAAAGGATTAAGATTAACCTTGGTATGATATTATGAGAATTATTATAGAGAAGAATATGAAAAATATATTGACTGTAAAGTCAGTGATCTACTACAGATATCCTGATCGTTTGGATGTTGATGTATATGAAACAAGAAGAAAAATTTATTCATTATGAATAATTTTAATTCAAAAATGGACTATATTTTTGTTTTTATATGGGAATGTTAATCCCAAAGGAGGTATTTTCTTTCTTTTTTGGACATTAAATTGTAAACTGGAGAAATTCTATATATATAACTCTCAAAAGATAACATGTCTATGAATAAAAAATTATTATGGTTGACACATTCCCATTAAAAAGTCACCTTACTAAATAATTGATACATATTTTTATGATAATAAACCTGAAAACACACTAGGATATTGTTACACATATCCTGGGTGAAATTTGTAGAAAAAAATATTTTGTGTTTTTTCTCATGTTTTTATCAATTTAGTTTAACTTACGATTTTATTCATAGATTATTAGAATATGATAATAACATGTGAAAAAGATTCATTGCAAAAGGATATTGATAAAAAATTAATAGCACTAATATAACTACCCTTTTATATGTAACTCGAACATCTTCGGGGAACATAGTTTTCAACAAGAAAAGCATCCCTACCTTAAATATTCTTCATCTTAGATGGGTGTATGAACAACCTGAATGAATATTAGTCTCTCATCATAGGAATATAATAGGATCAAAATATACATATGTTTCATTTAAATGAAGAATGTGATTCAACGGTGTTGGTCTAGAAATTTAACAGATAATATTCCATCAAGATTGAAGAAATGATTCCCCTCATCCACTTTGTATTAGAGTTGATGTCATAGTTTATTTCATTTAATTTTTTGTTCCATGGTATTCTCTTGAAAATGATCATGTTTATCTACTGTAAAATGATCCTTAAACTATACAGGACCATGATTCAAATGTGATAGTGATATTTATTTCACACAATGTTGTTGACTCTCTGTTTGTCAATGATTGTTAAGAGTTGATCAATGAAGTTAATTCCACCACATGTCAAAGAATTTAATAACCAACGCTAACCAATATAACATGTGGTTAGATTTATCCCATACTAATATCTCTTTATAGCTATTATCATATATAATATTAATCTATTTAGGAATTAAAATAACAAAGAGTAATAGATTTTGTCCATTTTCATGGCCTATGTTTTCATAATTTCCTCCAAAAACAAGACGTTGATGGGATCCCTTTCATATTATTAAAAGGATGAGAGACCCAATCTATAATGTTGGTAGTCAATTATAGAACCTATGGTGATACTTATATAGTATAAAAGATGTTCCTCTAATTGAATATATTTTTAAAATTCTATCATTCAACGGTATATTATTTTAAGGAATTCCAAATCATATTACACAAATTTAAGATACATGAAAACCTATTCAATAAACCCTATTTATTTTTTCACATATCTAAATAGTCTATGAAAATATTTATATAAGATATAATTTCATTGTAATAGAACAACATGTTATAGTAAATTTGAACCTCCAAAAATACCTTTTACAGAATAAGGACTTAAACATCTAGAAATGGAAAGAAACACAAATATAATGCATCATAAATGATATGACCATGTACATATTCCACCATTCTACATAACCCCCAAAACATATAAGACATAACGAAGTAAAATAAACTAGAGGAAGACACTTAATGAAAATGTAAGACTGTGAATAATGGGGTTTCGAATTAAATCATTATTTGTAAGGAGAATAGTATATCTTATGTGTTATGGAGTTTTTAGAGAAAACCTATGTTACAAGGTATCCTTATTGTCATATTCCATCCCATAATTGGAGATCAATGACCCATTACATCCTTTGGAAATAAATTTCTTATGAATTTCCATTATGATAACACATGTGGAAGACTGATGATATTTTCCTCCATTGATCCTTAAAAACTCTTTATATAACACTCGTTATTAATATTCATTAAGATATACATCCATAGGTATCATGAAAATCCATCCTAACTTGCATCTAACATCATATCCATGGGTAAATGGTTTAGTTAAACTCTATTGAACTCCCATAAAAGTGACCCTAAATCATCCTTTTATGGATTTATTTAGCAACACCCATCTAGTTCTAATCATGGTAACACAATTCAATATTCACTAGTATCCCTCTACGCGATCATTGTAATTCTTAAACTGTATATTAGTTCATCACCTGGACATCTGATATCTTGGGAGTAGTTCAATATTTATTTCTATAGTTCTTATATACTAAAATTAGTATATGATTTTGGAACACACCTTCCGTTATATATACTTGTTCAATAATCCAGATAAATCTTGTAAATAATATTTATCACACATGGAATTGAAACATATTTTTTGTATGATATTTATTAATTAAAATAGGTATCTTAACAAAAAAATAAGTTTTCATTGTTAATTTACCACATTCTCTAGAATGTTTCCATATTCCAAACATTATACAAGATCACATCCTCTATATGTGTGTGTTATTGCATCCTGGATTCGAACTTCCCTGCAGAAGGTGGTCTGCCTCCATCTTATTCTATAAGTTTACTTCAAATAGTATTATTACCTAATATCATACAAATAACAAAAAAAATTCACAAAAATATTAATCTACCCTTAGATAAATATTTTTAAATATTAATCATAATAATCTCCCACTTGATAAAAATTTTCTAGGACTCCAAAAATTATATCATTCCATTTCAAGACATTATTATTCACTCCCCCATACAATAATGTGTTTTCATGGTTTTTAATTGTAACAATGATCTAATAGACACAACTAAGGGTTAATAAATCATTACTATAATTTCATGGATAGTGATAACCTCTTTTGTTTTCACAAAAAACTTCTAAGTACATAGTGAAATTTCCACCACTCTGATTTTTTTAGAAAAAATTAAATTTTTAAATCACTATCATGAATAATTTAAAATATAACTTTTCCATTACCCCACTACTTATTGATATTATGTTCATAAAATATATAGAAGGATTCTAAAATAGATAAATTTTATCTTAACCTATGTATTCATAAATTCCTTTGGAAACTGTCAACTATCTAAAAACATCATTTTAAAAAGTCTGATTTTTTCAACGTAATGAACCTCCTATAAAATCAAGAATATCATTTCTAATTTAATCCAAAATAAAACTCAGAATGTGTTGTTCCTTTTTCAAAACTACATAAACTACTTGATTCCATAATAGTTCTTTACCTCATCATTTAGAATTGAATAATTGGTATAGATTTTTTATTCATCAAACCACTTTACAGACATTAGTTCAAGCTTCCGCAACACAACCTCCATATTTTATTATTTTTTTAGTGTTAATAGTCATCCAAAATTAATTTTAATATTATATAGACATTAAATTAATAAAATTAATATCAATTTAATCATATATATCTTTATTCACCTATAATTAGTTATCCTAATTAAAAAAAATCTTATTTAGAAAACATTTTCCATGTAACTAATTTCCACCAATGTCACTTCCTATAGAGGTAGACATTATTTATTCATAAATCAAAATATCCATTGTGAGGGTTAGTTTTCTCCACTTAGTTTTATATGTGTGCATTTGAAAATCTCATTTTGAAAGATAAATCACATAACTATAAAATCTCTTCCACACTAAAACCCTGTAACTTCCCACTTGAGAACTATTTTTCAATGATTCATCCTAACCATCTCCAACGTAATGATTTTTATCATGGGATCCACAAAGTATTTCTATCCACTTATAAACACCATCATATATTATAACATTAGATAGTGTTATTATTTTTATACAAGATGGAAGTGAACATATATGACATAATGATGAGTATATAAAAACCAATTCATTTTTTATAATTTGATCAAAAATTATATTTTGAATAAAATCCTCAATTTTCATTATGAACTTTTATCTACAATGTTATCTTGATTAACATATAAATATTTTAAGAAACATCAATAATGCATTTTCATATACTATGTCGGTAGTTTCTCTCCTTCGTGATATACTATTACAAAACTGCATAGTGGTCTTTTTTAAACCATGGGATTTATATTACATCTAACTAAAATGATACCAATAAAAATAAACCTCAATTAAAAAACTCCTTCCATAAACTCTTGTATCTAAAAATGTATGAACACTAGGGACAATTTGGAATTTCCTTGGAACACATATATTAGTTTTTCTATATTACAATTAATATTTAATTCAAATGTTTTATATTATCCCCCCACATAATAAAAAAATTAACATAATTATGATAATCAAAATGATATTATTCTAGAGACATAAATTAATAATTTTAAATTTATAAATTTTAAAGAAACATTCTAAAGGAATTGGGTTTTTAAATGGGTTTTTATAATATATGTGAAAATAGTTGGAATATTTTTAAATAATTATAATCATATATTCTAAAAAACACTAACATAAAAACAACCCTATAAGAATACTTTTATTTTAGAAACCTCAAATTTTGTGAGAAAAGATCATCAACATTTGTACACCTCACTTTAGTGTTCATGATATAAAATTATCAACCATAAAATCTCATCACTAATAGATCATCCATAAGGTCTACTTTTATAAAATATCCACTCTCAAACTAATAACAATTCATTAAGAATGTATTTTCAACCATAATTATTCATCAAATGAGAATTCCAAAATATCCATAAAAAATTTGATAGAAAATAATAAGTCTCACTCCACTTTTGTTACATCATATATGAAGTTAAAAAGTAAAATGGAATTAAATGAGAATGAATATAGGGAGGTACCCATATATCCATTGAAACCATAATCATTTCATTATTTATACCAATATGTATTTTGGTTATATATCCCTTATTCTAGTTATATAGAAACACCCATTTAAATTTTGAACTCCATGAATTAGGGTTTTAACACCCCTTTGACAATATTTCCATACAATCCTCTATAAACTGACTGAGATGACCATGTCATGACTTCCTAAATCTCCATGTAATTCAGTCATACATTTATCTCTCTAATGTCCATGTTGGTAATAATGTTCCATCTCATACATTTTAATAATCCTGGAAACCACCGCATGTTATTTCCCAAATGTTATCTACAAACATAATTGACATAAACCTTAAAGGATGTTTTGATCAATTTAGATACAGAAAATTAAATACACATACATGTGTCTCTTTGCATACACAATCACTAAGCCGAAACATATATCTTGCAATGTCTTTGCTGTAGGAACATAAATAATTATATCCACTCCCCAGAAATTAAGTGGAATAATTTCATCCACTATTATATGAATTCATTGAAACAATTTAATTTATTTACTTATTTCAATGGGATCCAAAATGTTTCAAAAACATATATATTAATAGATCCAAAATCATCTTCCCACTCAATATCATCAAACCTAGGGGGAGGGAACCTGTCCTATTAAATAAGGTGAATAATGTACCCTTATTTGTCTATGCTGCTATGAAGTAAGTAGCTGTGTTCCATTTAGACCATGTATTAAGAATATATGTCTATTCGTCAAGGAGGATCATGTTTTTTTATTGACGTAAATAACAGAACATTGGGTGGTGATTCCCCCTATTGAGAGTAAAGAAAAATATAAATGTCAGTTTTTATAAAATCCATCTAGATACCATTATTATGGGACTGCTCAATGATATTTAATAGTGTGAATGATTATTCAAATGGAAGCATCCACTATAATAGGTATTTTTCTAAAAATTACAACAAAACCTTGGGTTTCAAAGATGATCTCCCCACAACACATCACTCCAAGATTCATTAATCCATCAACATTAATTTTAAGTTCGTTCTGGTATGGATTCAATTAGTTACAAAGACATTAAGATAGAGGATAATATGTGGATGGGGTGTATATTTTGAATACCATAATTATAGTCAATGATGTGGCATAATTTAATCTCTTTGAGAAAATTTCCATTTAATCCATCAATATTATATAGCTAACTAATGACATGGTCCTTTTGTTCATGGTTACATCGAGTCATTCCATATTTCTCATGGTCCATATTGTAACACCTAAGACTTTTATGTTATATAAATCATCAATGGAATCTTTTTCTACACAACACTTTCTTGGCTTTCTTTACATGAAATCACGACCTTCCTCGATAGCTTGCGTCGTACGCAATACCGAGTTTCACTAAACAACGATATGCAATTAAAATATTATTAAAACTAGCCATTATGAATAGTAATAACCACTTTTTGAAATTTCATAAATTTTATTTATTAAAATGGACTTCATTTTTGGATTCAGAATATCGAAATTAGCCTAGGTTGAAATTTTTGTATTTTTCTGAAAACTTTCAATTTTTGAGGAATAGTGAAACCACAAAGTGGTAGTTAAAAAACTGAATTTTTCATAAAACTTAATTTTACAACTTCTGTGAGTGGAATTTCAAAAATCTGAGAGACACGGTTGATGTCAGTAAGTAAAATATGGTTCAATGAGATGAAAATAATTTTTGGTGAATAGTAACTTTTTACTTTTTTTTACCACGGTAAAAAGTAAATAGGGTAATTAAGGGTAAAGATGATATTATTATTACCCTAAAACATGTCCTAATTCTATTAGATAAGTGTAATTCGACCAAAAACAAACTTAGGAATAAAATATGACCATTTAGGCCCACTTGGATTAGATTAGGACATTTATTATTAATTTATTTAAAGAAGGGTTAAAATAGTTAAAATCAATGTGTAATAAGTAAATAATTTTTAATATGGGGTTATACATAAGATAAATTCAACTATAAATATTCATTAGAAAAATGAAAATATTTCCTATATAATGGTATTTTATTTGTAATTTTTAGACATTAAATAATGTAATTTATTTATGACACAATGATGATGCAATAATTATCTTATTAATGAAATATTGACATAATTGATGTTATAAACACCAAAATAAATGTAATTTGAGACTTTTTATGAATCCCACTAATTTTCTAGGTTAATATGAAATGTTAGTATTGATTTAATTAACTTGTTTCGAACTAATAATTCTGTTATGATTTTCACAAAAATCAATTACTAAATAGTGTCAAAATTGACATAAAATAGTTTTTAAAACAAATATTATATTGGTAATTGTTATTTTATTCCTAAAAATCTAAAGTTCGGCCAAATGACTTAGATAAGGTTATATATATTAATAATAAACAACTTGGGGTTCGTTTGGCGTCTTATAGTATGTTTATTAACCTTATAGTATAAGAACACAAGAATACATGGTAAAAGTAAAATTATTTAAATTAATGTTAAATCTAATTGATAAGGTTAAAATAGGAACCTAAACTTTTCTAAATTCTATTGAATGAGAGGATTTCGACCCATACCCACATTAGCTTCGAAATATATCAATTTGGAGATATTTAAAACCGAACTTGACTTTATAATAAAATAATATTTTTAGTTATTCCAAAGGTGCCCCTCTCCTCCCTTATAAAAGGTAACCTCCTCCCCCTCTTCCTCACACCACTTTGAGCCTTCAAGCTCGGCCAACCCCTGCCAATTGCTCCCCTCCACTTCCCTAGAGACATCCTAGAGGTCCTAGTATTCTTAAAAGACCAATTTTAGTGCCCTAAAAGAAGGTCTCAACTAAGCACTTCAAAGAAGAGGAGGTTCGGACACTTACAAAGCAAGTCGGACCTATGGTAAGGGAAATATCACAATCTCATTTTTATCCGAGATTTTTTATACTTTAGTATTTACTGGGGTGTATTTTATCATCCACATCCATGTTTCCCCAACATTTAATATTTATATCCTTCTACAATAGTTTATATCCAATTTTACCCTTTGGTGAGTTTTTAGTAAAAGATATGAAAGGAATATTTTGTCGTTTTTCGTACGAGGTACTTTTTGACTTTTATGACACGAGTACGAGAAAAATGTTTTCTTTTATCTTATATGGCATGAATGGATTTTTAAAACAAAATTTCCAAGAATATTCATTTACAATTTTTCATGTTTATTTTTAATCAACTTCTTTTAGTATATAATTTTACAACATGTTAAGAAAGGAAAAGTGTTTTTGAAGCAGAAAGGATATTTTCCTCAAGAATAGAGTTCAAGTGTTTTATCAAAATTATTTTCCATCTAAGATAAAATAGGGTTTTGTTTCTATCCCTATTATTACATTGATTTGATTATGTTGTGATGGAAATATTTTTATGAATTCTTTTATCTTATATGAATTGTTTTATGATGTCACGATGTTTAAGATTCCCATTTTTATTACACGGGTTATGCTATGATGTATGATTTATGATTTTTGTGGCACACATAAGAATGGTTTCATTATAAGATGGATGGGACATATATCTCCCTCCAATGCATTGGGTAAAGATTTTATATCTCATGAGATTGACATGGCTGGAATGGTAGGTTATACCAGTTCAGTGAAACAGGACTGAAACGAGGGTGACTCGGTTCAGAAAGGGACATCGTCCACTAAGATAGTCTTGGCAATGAGTCTTGACTAACAAGAAATGATTCTCTATGATTATGTGTGTATGCCACAAAGTTTCATGTTTTATGTTCTGATTATTGTGATTACATTTCACTATCATGATTTATCCCATGTTATGAGATTATGATCTCTTTTGCAGGTTAAGATTTCCAAAAGTTATGTGCTTGTGTATAAGATGTGATTGATATTTCTTTTGTTTACCCTTACTGAGCATTTGAGCTCACCCTTTTGTATGTTTTCTTTCCCCAGGTCAGGAAGAAGGTTATTAATTAGGATATGCCAAAAAGGGACTCTAGATATGATGAAATAAGTGGGAGGAAAATTTGATGCTTTATGAACCAGTTGTTTTTGTTTCCCAGTTTCTAAAGTCAATATACCTATACGGTCCTTTCGTGGTTTTGTCATATGTTTTAATAAGTATTCTTTAATTTTGAGGTATTAACAATGTATGTAAAGTATGGGTCGTTAGAGTTGGTATCAAAGGAAAGGTATAGTCAACCTTTGGAAACTAGGATGTGAAAGCCTTAGTAAGAACCCTAAGGATAAGTCTAAGCATAGAACACAATATTAGTGTTTTAGAAATGGCCATGAATAACCTAGGATAAGACCTTAAGTGTGAAAGTTTATTCTTAATTATGTGGTTTTCCTATATAATTAGTGTTGCTCACACTATTCATCTTGGTTTTAGTCAATGGCTGGAACCCGAAGGAACCGTGTTAATGCGGAATGTGACGGGAAATGCAATGATTGTCCCCCTGAGCAACCAAACGTTATGGGAGCTGGAATGAAAAATCCTGTATCAATGATCACACAACTTTCTCAACCTATGAATCTTGCAGGACTTCCAAACGAGCAAATAAAGGAGCAACATTCTATTGAATCCTTCATGAGGCAGCGTCCACCTTCTTTCAGCGGGTCTACTGATCCATTATTTGCTGAACAATGGATTAGTACTACTGAAAAGATATTTTCAGTTCTTCAATGTTCTGAACATGATAAAGTCATCCTAGTAGTGTATTGTTTGGAAGGAGATGCTGATCAATGGTGGAATCTTATTAAGAATACGAGGCAAAGTGATGAAATTGATTCCATGGAATGGGACGAGTTCAAGAAATTATTTTTCAATAAGTACTTCCCTCGTATTCACCGAACAAAGATGGAGAAAGAGTTTCTTGAACTAAAGAAAAAGGATGTTGAATCTGTTGGTACCTATGAAGCAAATTTTACAAGACTTTCAAGGTACGCTTCTGGTATTATTATCCAAAATGAGAGTAAGATCGATCGATTCTTTAGTGGCTTAAAATCAAGTCTTCTAAAGGCGTTAACCATAAGGGACTTCAATAGATATGTGGAAATCATTCGATGTGCTCTCAAAGTCGAGATGGAGATTGTAGTAACCCATCAGTCATATGGGTTTGATAAGAAGAGGAAAATGGAATTCAAAGGAAAATCTAAAGAGCACACTGAAAAGAAGATGAGCTTTCCCTTATGCTCAAAGTGTGGAAAGAAACATGGAGGGAGTTGTCTTAAAGGGTCAAGTAAATGTTTCAAATGTGGAAAGGAAGGTCATCGGGCATTTGAATGCCGCGATGATGGGAAGAAGATGTCTAATGATGCAAACAAAGGAAGGGATACACAGAATGAACCTACTACACTTCAATGTTTCAAGTGCAAGGAGATAAGGCATTATGCCAATAAATGCCCTAATACAAGGGTTGATGATGATGGTCGACGTCAACAAACTCTTAAGGCTAAAGACAAAGGAAAGTCACATGCAATTTCTATCAGCGATGTGGAGTACGATAACGATGTGGTGAAAGGTACACTTACCATCCACTCTAAAGTAGAAAATGTTTTATTTGATTCTGGATCCACCCACTCTTTTATTTTTGAAGAATTTTCTAAGGGTATCACCATATTACCTCAACAATTAGATGTTGACTTAGCTGTGACAACACCTAATGGCACAATAGTTGCATCAAAAGTTTATAATTCTTATCCGATCGAAGATTGTGGGAAAGTGCTTCCTGAAAATCTTGTGATCCTTCCTATAGTTGAATTTGATGTGATTCTTGGCATGGATTGGCTTTCTTTATATGGATCTCATATCAATTTCCAAAGAAGGGAAGTCACATTTTATATTCCAGATCAATCTATGATCGTCTATCAATGCAAGGATGAACATAACCATCCAGTGGAAATTTCTTCCATTTTATGGGTATTGATTCCACTAAATGAAGGTTATTTATCTCAAATGGTTGGTAAGAAACTCACGATTAAGAATATGCCCATTGTACGGGAGTTTGATGATGTCTTTCCGGAGGAATTACCGGGTCTTCCACCAAATCGTGAAGTTGAGTTTTCAATAGAACTCGTACCGGGTGCTTTTCCTATTTCAAAGACACCTTATAGAATGGCCCCTATTGAGTTGCCGGAATTGAAGAAGCAACTCCAAGAGAATCTTGATAAGGGATTCATACGCCCTAGTCCGTCACCTTGGGGAGCACCTGTTCTATTTGTTAAGAAGAAAGATGGATCAATGAGACTCTGCATTGATTATTGAGAACCTAACAAGATCACTATCAAGAACAAATATCCTCTCCCGCGCATTGATGACCTATTTGACCAACTACGTGGAGCTCAATACTTTTCCAAGATTGATCTTCATTCAGGGTATCATCAATTAAGGGTCAAAAGGGAGGATATACCAAAGACGGCTTTCCGTACAAGGTATGGACACTATGAATTTATAGTGATGCCATTTGGTCTTAGTAATGCCTCTGCTATCGTCATGGATCTGATGAATACAGTCTTTAGAGACTATCATGATCAATTTGTGGTAGTCTTTATAGATGATATTCTTGTATATTCAGAGAGCAAGTAAGAACATGAAGATCACTTGAGAATTATATTGAAGACCCTGAGAAAGGAGAAGATTTATGCCAAATTTACCAAGTGTGAATTTTGGCTTAAAAAAGTTGCATTTTTGTGTCACATAATCTCAAAAGAGGGGATATCTGTGGATCCATCAAAAACAGAGGTTATCGAAAGATGGTCGAGACCAACAACAGTAACTGAGATCCGAAGTTTTCTTGGTTTGGATGGATATTGTTGACGTTTTTTGAATGATTTTTCACGATTATCTAATCCACTCACCAAATTTACTCGGAAAGGAGTTAAGTCTGTCTGGACGGAAGAATGTGAAGAGAATTTCAAGGAGTTGAAAAGAAGGTTATCCGGTGCACCTGTACTCACATTGCCTTGTAGTAGAGAAAGGTTTGTGATCTACAGTGATGAATCCAAGAAGTGATTGGTGTGTGTTCTTATGCAAAATGATATGGTGATAGCTTATGCCTCGTGACAGCTGAAAATCCATGAGCAAAATTACCCAACACTTGATTTGGAGTTAGCTGTGGTAATCATTGCATTAAAGATTTGGAGGCATTACCTTTATGGTGAAAGGTGAGATATTTATATTGATCATAAAATTTTAAAGTATATTTTCACACAAAAGGAGATGAATATGCGTCAAAGAAGATGGTTGGAGCTGATTAAGGATTACGACTGCTCAATCCATTACCACCCTGGGAAAGCAAACAAGGTGGAAGATGCATTAAGTCGACAAGACCATGCTAGTTTATCCATGATGAGGATCACAAAAGATCCAATATTTATGGATTTACAGAGGATGGATCTTGGAATTATAATGGAAGGGGAACAATCGTATCTTTCTCAAATGAATGTTCAACCATCTATACATGTGAAGATTAAAGGGGCACAGAATGAAGATGTCAACTTACAAAAGAAGGCGAGAAATGTTCCTGAGTTCAACATTGATTGTGATGGGATAATTAAGTTCAGGAATCAGGTTTGTGTTCCTCCCATCCTCGAATTAAAGAAGGAGATGCTGGATGAAGCTCATAGTTCTTCATTCTCTATTCATCCTGGAATCACGAAGATGTATAAGGACCTGAAAGAGTACTTCTGGTGGGATGGCATGAAAAGAGATGTTGCTGAATATGTCTCTCGATGCTTGGTTTGTCAACAAGTTAAAGCTGAGAGACAGAAGTCTAAGTGGATGTTACAACCATTACCCATACCAGAATGGAAATGGGAAAACATTACTATGGACTTTGTCACAGGACTTCCTAAAACATCCAAAGGCAATAATGCTATCTGGGTCATAGTTGATCGTATTACAAAGTCTGCACACTTCATTGCTATTAGAGCGGATTTCTCTCTAGATCAGCTTTCCAGGATATATGTAAAGGAAGTGGTAAGATTGCATGGAGTACCACTTTCTATTATATCTGATCGGGATCCGAGATTTACCTCGAAGTTCTGGCGAAGTCTTCAACATACTCTGGATACAGAGTTGAGTTTCAGCACTTCTTATCATCCTCAGACAGAAAGTCAGTCTGAGAGAACAATTCAAACCCTAGAAGATATGTTGAGAGCTTGCTCTATGGATTTCAAAGGAGGTTGATATCGACACCTACCTTTGGTGGAATTTTCTTATAATAATAGCTTTCACTCCAGTATTCAGATGGATACTTATGAAGCTCTCTATGGAAAGAAATGTAGGACTCCAACTTGCTGGGATGAAGTTGCGGAAAGAAAGCTATTAGGAACTGATCTCGTTGATGAAATGGCAGAAAAGGTCAGATCTATTCAACAACACATAAGAGCAGCTCAGAGTTGACAGAAAAGTTATGCCATCAACCGAAGAAAAGACCTAGAGTTTGAAGTGGGTGATAAAGTGTTCTTACGAATATCTCCATGGAAGAGGGTTATGAGATTTGGAAAGAAGGGGAAGTTGAGCCCTAGATATATCAGTCCTTCCGAAATACTGGATTGTGTTGGGAAGGTAGCTTACCGATTGGAACTTCCACCAAATCTCTCTCAAGTTCACGATGTGTTCCATGTATCTCTCCTGAGAAAGTACATACCTGATCCTTCACATGTACTCAGCTCAGAAGTTGTACCGCTGGAGCAATATCTTTCTTATGAAGAACAACCGATAGAGATTCTGGACCGTAGTGAAAATGTCCTACGAAACAAGACCACTCGATGTGTGAAAGTTGTATGGAGGAACCACCAATTAGAAGAAGCTACATGGGAACTTGAGGAAATGATGAGAAAGATGTATCCTCATCTGTTTGTTACAAAGTGACGAATTTCGAGGGCAGAATTCATTTTAAGGGGGGTAGAATGTAACACCCGATACTTTTATGTTATATAAATCATCAAAGTAATATTTTTCAACACAACACGTGCTTGGCTTGCTTTACACGAAATCGCGACCTTCCTCGATAGCTTGCGTCGTACGCAATACCGAGTTTCACTAAACAATGATATGCTATTAAAATATTATTAAAACTAGCCGTGATGAATAGTAATAACCACTTTTTGAAATTTTATAAATTTTATTTTTCAAAATGGACTTCATTTTTGGATTCGGAATATCGAAATTAGCCTAGGGTGAAATTTTGGTATTTTTCTGAAAACGTTCAATTTTTGATGAATAGTGAAACCACTAAGTGGTAGTTAAAAAAATGAATTTTTCATAAAAAATAATTTTACCGCTTCTGTGAATGGAATTTCAAAAATCCGAGAGACACGGTTGATGTCAGTATGTAAAATGTGGTTCAATGAGATGAAAATAATTTTTGGCGAATAGTAACTTTTTACTTTTTTTTACTACGGTAAAAAGTAAATAGGGTAATTAAGGGTAAAGATGATATTATTATTACCCTAACACATGTCCTAATTCTATTGGATAAGTGTAATTCGACTGAAAACAATCTTAGGAATAAAATATGACCATTTAGGCCCACTTGGATTAGATTAGGACATTTATTATTAATTTATTTAAAGAAGGGTTAAAATAGTTAAAATCAAAGTTTAATAAGTAAATAATTTTTAATATGGGGTTATACATAAGATAAATTCGACTATAAATATTCATTAGAAATCTAAAAAGATTTCTTACATAATTTTATTTTATTTGTAATTTTTAGACATTAAATAATATAATTTATTTATGACACAATGATGATGCAATAATTATCTTATTAATGAAATATTGACATAATTGATGTTATAAACACCAAAATAAATGTAATTTGAGACTTTTTATGAATCCCACTAATTTTATAGGTTAATATGACATGTTATTATTGATTTAATTAACTTTTTTAGAACTAATAATTCTGTTTTGATTTTCACAAAAATCAGTTACTAAATTGTGTCAAAATTGACATAAAATAGTTTTTAAAACAAATATTATATTGGTAATTGTTATTTTATTCCTAAAAATCTACGGTTCGGCCAAATAACTTAGATAAGGTTATATATATTAATTATAAACAACTTGGGGTTCGTTTGGCTGCTTATAGTAAGTTTATTAACCTTATAGTATAAGAACACAAGAAGACATGGTAAAAGTAAAATTATTTAACTGAATGTTAAATCTAAATGATAAGGTTAAAATAGGAACCTTAACTTGTCTAAATTCTATTTAATGAGAGGAATTAGACCCATACCCACCTTAGCTTCGAAATATATCAATTTGGAGATATCTAAAACCGAACTTTACTTTATAATAAAATAATATTTTTAGTTATTCCAAAGGTGCCCCTCTCCTCCCTTATAAAAGGGCACCTCCTCCCCCTCTTCCTCACACCACTTTGAGCCTTCACGCTCGGCCAACCCCTGCCAATTTCTCCTCTCCACTTCCCTAGAGACATCCTAGAGATCCTGGTCTTCTTAAAAGACCAATTTTAGTGCCCTAAAATAAGGTCTCAAAGAAGCACTTCAAAGAAGAGGAGGTTCGGACACTTACAAAGCAAGTCGGACCTAAGGTAAGGGAAATATCACAATCTCATTTTTATCTGAGATTGTTTATACTTTAGTATTTACTGGGGTGTATTTTATCATCCACATCCATGTTTCCCCAACATGTAATATTTATATCCTTCTACAATAGTTTATATCCAATTTTACCCTTCGGTGAGTTTTTAGTAAAAGATATGAAAGGAATCTTTTGTCGTTTTTCGTACGAGGTACTTTTTGACTTTTCCGACAAGAGTACGAGAAGAATGTTTTCTTTTAACTTATATGGCATGAATGGATGTTTAAAACAATATTTCCAAGAATATTCCTTTACAAGTTTTCAAGTTTATTTTTAATCAATTTATTTTAGTTTAGAATTTTACAACATGTTAAGAAAGGAAAAGTGTTTTTGAAGCAGAAAGGATATTTTCCTCAAGAATGGAGTTCAAGTGTTTTATCAAAATTATTTTCCATCTAAGATAAAATAGGGTTCTGTTTCTATCCCTATTATTACATTGATTTGATTATGTTGTGATGGAAATATTTTTATGAATTCTTTTATCTTATATGAATTGTTTTATGATGTCACGATGTTTAAGATTCCCATTTTTATTACACGGGTTATGCTATGATGTATGATTTATGATTTTTGTGGCACACATAAGAATGGTTTCATTATAAGATGGGTGGGACCTATATATCCCTCCAATGCATTGGGTAATGATTTTATATCTCATGAGATAGACATGGCTGGAACGGTAGGTTATACCGATTCAGTGAAACAGGACTGAAACGAGGGTGACTCAGTTCAGAAAGGGAATTTGTCCACTAAGATAGT
The DNA here is from genome assembly GCA_963277665.1 of Viscum album. NCBI lineage: Eukaryota > Viridiplantae > Streptophyta > Magnoliopsida > Santalales > Viscaceae > Viscum > Viscum album. The sequence continues at coordinate 1,607,720,682 of OY728161.1, forward strand.
CTTGGAAATGAGTCTTGACTAACAAGAAATGATTCTCTATGATTATGTGTGTATTCCACAAAGTTTCATGTTTTATGTTATGATTATTGTGATTACATTTCACTGCCATGATTTATCCCATGTTATGAGATTATGATCTCTTTTGCAGGTTAAGATTTCCAAAAGTTATGTGCATGTGTATACGATGTGATTGATATTTCTTTTGTTTACCCTTACTGAGCATTTGAGCTCACCCTTTTGTATGTTTTCTTTCCCCAGGTCAGGAAGAAGGTTATTAAGTAGGATATGCCATAAAGGGACTCTAGATATGATGAAATAAGTGGGAGGCAAAGTCGATGCTTTATGAACCAGTTGTTTATGTTTCCCAGTTTCTAAAGACACTATACCTATACGGTCCTTTCGTGGTTTTGTTATATGTTGTAATAAGTATGCTTCAATTTTTAAGTATTAACAATGTATGTAAAGTATGGGTCATTATACAGATACACCATAAACCTTCATCCATGATAAGAACCCTCAATTTTTCTTCATGTGGGTTCTTTCCAATCCCCAGTAACTAGTTTCAAAAGAATCTATCACTTGAACAAATTTGAATTCATTAACCTATGGACTCATCAAAGGATTTAGAAATAGACTTAGCCATATATACATTAAAGAATAATTTTTTCTTTTTTTTATTTACCGGGAATATAGAAACACTAAAACATTAATGAAAGAAATATCTCCCTAAATATGGTATCCTCATACATACATATTTCATTGTTGTAAATTATCCAAATGAGAAAATTCTCATTCAATGGGATTTCCTTGAACGTGATAGTATCAATCTATCCTACTTATTTCAGGATTTCATGAAAGACATGAGGATATTACTTTTCCTAACAACATCACCCTATACGGATCCTGTGAATATAAAAATGTATATATCCAATATCAACCTTATATTTTTCTGTACAGTCCATTGATCTAGGTTCATAACATCATTGATAAAGGTATAATGTAAGATATTTTCATGTTGGTGGTGCCTGGAGTAAAGAACTTCCATAATCTGAAGAAAAAAACTATTCTTTTAAAGTTTCTAGAAACTAATTTCACCTCATTTAAGAATCCAATGAGAGTGTATTTGTAGAATAGAAATACATTGATTAAGATAAATACATAAATTTGAGACTTTTTTTGTGTTGTTCATTGTATTTAAATATTTTATAACAATGATGATTCTATAGAGGGACCTACCTTCGATGACTTTCCACAACATATTTCCCTCAAGATAATGCATATAATCAACAATTCTTTTCAGGTTAATCAATCACTCTTATTCCACCATGGCCATCCTTAAACATGAGGGCCAATGTAATCTCCAATCACCATGGAAATAAAAAAGTAATGAATTCATCATTTTTTAATATTTATTATGAATATAAATGGACCCTTAAGGATGGATCAAACATGCATGATTATAGTAGTAATCTTGTAGCTAACTTGGGGGATATGAAAAAAATGGGTAGAATGAGGTTTTTATCATTCTATATGTTGTTAGAAATATTTCCAACAACCCTATTAATATGGTGAACTGACTGTCGACCATGAGATATTGGATCTCTCTGGTTTTCAATGGGTATGATCCTATATTGAAATCCCAAGGTGGAATTGGTATCCAATTCCACCTATTTGAGAATATGATTGAAATAAATATGTTCATTTTTTCCCTATCTATAATATTACTTATCCAGTTTCAATATTATTTTGTGAATTTTTTTAATCCATAAAGGAATTTTATGTTACCATTGAAAATAGAATTATTTCATCCATGAATAGAAGGTATGAAACAAAATTGAAATGGTACACACACTGTAAGGGGAGTATGATCATAGAGTTTATTCATTTATTTTTTTAGAATGAAATATAATCCTTGATCACTATAAATTAATTGAGTGACAATATATTTCATTGTCTCAACCCCTAAGAGGATGTGATGAAACTGAACATCTTACCAATTAATGATTTTGATTACCAATGGGCGAAGTAGTATATGAATAACTAGTAGATCAAAAATATAGGTAACCCTATTAATGTCACCAATTTATGAATATATAAACCCTCTAGTCTATCATATGATTTTTTTCATATAGAAAATGATTATAATTTCTCGGCAGTGTGTTTTTTTATTTAATAAATCATATAAGTGACTTGTCTATGACACACGGTGTGGATTGAACATTAATGAAAATGTTTTTATCTATATAAATCAAATTATATAGATTAATGGGGAGTATATTTCTAATATAACTGGTGGGGGAATAATATAAAAATTTTCAGATGCTTATGGGTCTGTATTATTTCATAGAAAATGGTTCTTCACTTTTGAATTGAGTATCAAAAAGTTAGATCATGCCACCTCAGAGATGTATCCTCCCCTAAAATATAAGAAGTTTACAGTCAACATCACACCACCAATTAGTTCACATCTTCATCATCAATAAGGTCACAAGAATCCACATAAATTTATCCTAAAAAATACATTGATTATAGAAGATCATTTGAGATTATGCATGAGGTAGGCCTCTCAAATTTCCTTATCATCCGAAATGGTCCTAAGATAGTGGTTAATTAGATTAGACATCACCCCGAAAAAGGTAGAAAATATGTTCTTTTATTCCCTCTTGTATCCATCCTATATTCCTTTTAAATAGCCAAATGGATTTTTTTGAAATGTGATTCGTCCATACCACCTACCTCTATGGGTTAGTTTTTGAGTCATCCATATTCCATGTGGATTTTTTGGATGGTATTCTAATTCATATCCTTTATAAAATATTTAAAGGTGTTATTACACCAATATCTTTATCTAATCCATGTATCCATGAATAAAATTTAATCCACCCTTTTATGTTTTAGGGACATCTCTAATAGTTTTTTACAGAAAAGATCATAACATATTTAATCATCCCACCACAATTCCACTGTAATATCTTCTTTATAAATATCAAAATTGATGGATTATTTCTTATAAAATCATCATGGATGAGTGGAGATCTTGGAAGAAATTTACCATTTCAAGAACGATATTTTTTAATGAAATTTTCCTAAAAATTGTTCTTGAATATATTTGATATAGGATGTACACACCACATGATGATAGTTGGGGTCAAAACGACACCGGTTTGAGACGAAGTATCGAACTTTTTATTCATGTCTTTTCACGAGGAGTAAATGAATGGGAGAGTGGCTAGAGAGGTATTCAAAAAATAATTAACCATTATAATTGATAAGGTGGAAATGAAATTCAGATTGCTATGGTATAATTCTAAAAGGCACTATATGCAGTGATGGTCATTCTAGTTTCCACACTAGGTGATTATTTCACTTGATAATCATAATTAAATAAACCCATTTCACGATTTGAAATACAAAAACCATGTCTAGATTTAATGGGGTAAAAATACCGCCCTTATTCTATCAATAATCATGAATGGAAATGAATTCACCCACAAAAAACCATAGTGTAATACCTATAGGTCATGTTGGATATAATTTCAGACTAAAAATTCATAATTCACCCCAAGTAAAATTAGGTAAACTCCTTAAATTATATATAAATACACCTTAAATTTGATCTCAACAATATTTAGATTATCCTCTCAAATTTTATAATTAAAAAATCCAACTAAAATTAAAAATTAAAAAGAAAAAAAAATATCTTGAAAGACATTGGAAATGATATATCCTTAATTATTTTTTACACAAATAACTAAATAACCTTAATAGGCTATAATTTATCAATACATGAATCCATTATCTGATAAAACTTATTATTCTAGAAATACCTAGTCCAAAAGATTTCATACAGTATATATTTATTTTTACAATTGTGTCTAGAAAATCTATGAATAGAACAACACATGTCCTCGATGTACCAGAAATGAAAAGAGTGTTCAACCTTGTAACCACACCAAATCAACAATATGATAGACATGAATTAGATGAAAATAATGAAATAAAAGAAAACACTAAATATTAAAGAATAAAAAGATATAATTTTGTTTGGAAAATAACTTCTACCACTTGGAAAACACTAATATTTTTTAAATTATAGAGGGATATAGAAATTACTTGAGTTATAAGGGAATACATATACTAGAAACCATACCCTAAATTTAATCCATCGACACTTGGATAATCTCAACTCTAGCAAACATCATAAAAGTGATCCCAACCAATATTTTTATAGTCGATCCACATAAAATCTATTTGGTTCCCCTAATCACACCACAAACATGTTTTGTATATTTCCTTCAACTCAGTCATGAAAAATTAAATTATATATATAGATTATTTTCACAAATTTTGATATTATTTGAATATTTTAAACACTGGATTCAACTTCTGACTATTCCTATATTAGTGAATCCATTAAAACATTTAACCATTATAATACTTATAATACCAGTCACATTCATCATCCATAGTAGATTAATATTATATATCCTATAAATTAATCTTATATAAGATCTATTTAATAATACATGAAGTACGTAACCTAAAATTGATTATCATGCGGATAAAACACATTTAGTACAAAATTTTATTCCATATTTGGTACATCCTCTTAAAACACCTATACTATAAGTATATGATGAAACTACCTAGACATAGAAATCCTTTCAGAGGGTAAGATAAAATCATATTTTTCATAAATTTCCGTTCTTGGTGTTACATTTATTATGTTCTTATAAATATATAGAACAATAATTTTCACACATAAAATAAAGAATATCCTAGATGAGACTATTTTAATAGGATACTCATAACATGATGTCATGGGTCTATAAAATCTATCAATAGATTTTTTTTCATGTTCCTAGATATTTAAACCCAATTATTTTCAAAATGGATCAATGTTATTCCCCTAGAAGAGGTTGGGACAAAGACAGTCATAAATTTTATCGTTTAAAACAACATTGATAAATTTAGAGTCCCTCATATTGTCTACATAGATAATGAAACTATTTCTATGGCCCCAAATGAATAAATTTATTCTAGGAGTAAAAAATTCAATCCAATCCCACATCACACTATCATATGGTGATGAATGGATACATATATGATTTCAACAAGGCTCTATTCAATATTTTCTAAAAAATGGTAGAATATGAAAAGAGATATTGGTTTGAAAAACTCTAACTTGTGTTGTGGACTATTATAACGTAACCCAAAGGTCCACATTGTTGATGGAATATTTACTTATATATTGGGTAAAATAAATATTTTCAATCAATGATCATGATAACTCAAAAATTTTAGATATTTTTGATCAATTACATGAATATTAACTATTATAAATCCTACATTATAAGTTGGTATAACATAGAAAAGGTTACATGCACTATACAAACCTGAAGTCCACAAAAAATACATCACATGACTATTCAATAAGAAGGTTCAACTCTACTCATTCATCCTAAGGGAATAAGAATTGACTTTTAGAACAACCCTTATACTTTAAATTAGACCAATAATTTTTTTTGAAAAATGGTATGTACCTTGCATCATACACATGTTGTACTCTAATAGATATTCCTCCATAATCATAAAAGATGATGAGAGTACTAAGACCATGTCCAATGAAATATTTTAAATTAAATAAATAATGTTACAGCACATGAATTTTCATTGTTCCACCTTTTATGAATGTAAAATTATACGAAATAATGGTTCTAGTAATTTGAATCTAAACAAAATGGTTACCGAGATCTTACATCATGAATTTAAATTTAATAAAATATGGTCTTACTTGTATGAAAATAAACATAAATACACCTCATCCACATCAATTGATCTTTAAATTACGTGTATAGGTTCATTTAATTTGACCTGATTTCCTTACATTATAGCTTAACCTATGTATGAGTAAATTAATAAGGCTTTGATATCCATAAGTGAGTTTTAGAATAAGAATCCCCATATTTATAACAACAATAAGAATCATGATTCATTGTGTTATAGTATTTTTGGTAATGTATGGATGAGCTATTTTGGGGTCATCCATATATCTCATCCACTCCATTTACAATAAGGCAATCCTTGTGTTTTATGCCCTCATCAATTTTAGTAGTGTCCTCCAACAACCATGTAATAGATAGAACAATTTCATATTCCCATGGTGTAAATATCTAGATAATTCCCATCGGGGTTCAATATTACATCTCACATTAAGGAACCCATCCATTTCACAAAAATTAAACATCACAAGGGATAAATATATGATGTTTTTTTCCAAATTCATGTATCAATTTATTGTTAATTTTAATAGATACATAGTGATGTTTACGTTCCATATCATAGACCCAAAAAAATCAATCGAATGAATCAAATCTTGTATTATATATTGGACTTGAGACCTCCCCAATTTGAATCATGTTTTATTATTCCCTCAATCATTTTAGATTCAATTAAATTATAATTCTAATTACTTTAAATTGTTTATACTGATAGTAATTCACTTTGGATATGCTACAATGTCACGAACCCGCCCGATTCGACACTGAACCGGTCACCCGAGCCTATCCGAAAGTTCTCTCAAGGGTAATTACTGATCCTCCCCATATAGAAAATGTGTAGGGTATAAAAACATACACTTGGGAATGATTTTAGGAAAACAAAATCTAAGATTAATGTAAATTAACCAAAATACCCACATTTTCTTCCAACAATATAGAAATAACTACACAACTGATCCAGGTAAAAAATAAAACCAAACAGTATGATAAAAAAAGAATAATTAAACCATTTCTATGTGAGCTCCATGTGACCCCATGGTCACTATTTGAAATATGTCAAACCCTACTTCAAGACTAAGTTGCAGAACCAGGAACCAAAAAAAGAGATGGTCCTACAACAGAAAAGATAGGATAGGAGTCAGCATTGAGTTTCTCAGTAAGGATGCCAAAAGATAAGCCACCAAATTGAAAAGTATCCTTCCACAAATAAATCAATAGACACTAGTTTGAAATAGAAATATAAAATAGGTTTTTAACATTTTAATAAACCAACATCATTTCCCTATTCTAATTTCCATCACAAAGATAAATCATTTTCAAAACAAACATCCATTTTTAAACGAAAACCAAGAAAAATGATATAAAAGATGTTTTAAAATTAATAGTATAATATTGAAAGATGGAAATAAACTAGTGAAATATAAAATAAATAAGAAATGTAAATAGTTAAGAAACTATGGGTGACCCTAAACATACCAAGAAGACCCATAGACATACTTGATTTAGAACCACCTATCGAAATATAGTGAAACCCCATAATCTATTACCAATTGATCACCCTGTGACAAAACCAGTAACACTCCAAATCTAGCCTCTATATTTACCTATGAGTTCCAAAACCATCTAATCTGGGTTGGAATGTAACCTTCACTATATCAATAAAAATATGACAAAAAAACCATGGTGGTAGTAATACTGTGTAAGTTGGAGGCCCTCGCAAATGTGACTCACCTTACCTACTATCACCACACTTGCCTACCCCAAATAATAACACTATATACGAAATCACATAAAGGGGTATCCCTTTATACAGGTTCCCCAAAAATTTATACATACTTATTTGTATTTCATATTCACATCATATCATCAATGGTTCCAACCAGGCTGTCATTCCATACAAACATCAAAACTATTTAAAACATTTCATAAAACATTAATGTTTCCAAAAGGTAAAATAGTTACGAGAAAACCATCTTTTTAAAGAGTCAACACATATATTACACAAAATTGAGAAGTTTAAAATGGTCCTTTAACTTGTCATGTTCAAAAGCATAACTCAAAGCATCACACAAATACCACTTTTACATTTTCTATTCCAAACCGAAACATATGATCAAAACACACAAACCCAAATAATGCAGGTATGCCTGAAATGCCTTTATTTAGAATATAATATTTTCCCAAAACTATGTTGAAAACATACATACATACTCGAAAATACCAAATAGGATTTCTACCATTTAAATAACAATATGATTTTTATCAATACCAAACTAATTATTACATTCCACTAACATAGAAACCATTACTTCCAAACATAATTTGTTTCAAAAAACCCAAAAAAAACTGCTTCCATAAAAATGTTTCCACAGGGAAATACCACCAAAAACATTTATCGGTGCCATTTAAAAATTAAAAAAATTATTCAAACCAAATTGTTTAGGAATACACATGTACATATTGAGAAAAATATCAAAAATGATATTTTCAACCAATTCCGTCAACATGAAAATGATACGACAAATGAAATATAATAATTATTGGTGTTAAACATGTTTTAAAAATTATTTGACAAATCCCATGATAAATATTGGTTGAAATTAGAAAATAATGCATGGAAACACCAACACATAATTACAAAAATATTTCAGGGGTATTTTGAAAAATCTAACTAATATAAAAACAATAAAATGAGTTCACTATCATGTTTATAAAGGTGAGAATAACATTTATATATTTATTGAAATCATGCAACTGCCATTATGATTCTTTAGAAATGGAATCGATGGAAAAGTCTTCCTAAAATAATTTGTCGATCCAATGCTTTCTAACTCAAACCGCCACCTTCCCATGTACACACACTTCCACAAAAGCATGTGCACATGGAGTTTATTTCCACAACTTTAAAAATATTCCAAACCAATTATTTTTATGGATAGGACCAAAAAACACCCAATTATATACCAAGGACTCACATAATCCGCAAGACCTTAAATTAAGCAGTGTAAAACAAAATAACAGGTTTTGACTCTTACCTGATACAATCTAGGAAAAGAAATTTGATCCCATACACTTCTCCATTGTTGGATGATTCCAGATTATGGACTAATGGGTCCCATGACACCATTATCATATCCTATTGTAGGACGAATGTGACAATCATGTATTATCTTCAAACTCAAGGTTCAGTAAAAACCATATCGGTTACCGAATGTGAAACAAATCACCAAAGTGATGAAGGATAAAGGGTATAAAGAACATAACATGATGAATAATTATAAAAACATTAAGAAATATGAATAAATATCAACGAAATAGGGTGATCCAGGTAAAAGGGGTCAAGCGACACTAGGTCTCGACTAAGTGTTCGTTCGGGCCTACAGCTAGTCGCGACCAAGAGGATGTTGCATCCTTGAGGTGCTACAACCATATAGAGGTGATCATGTGGAAGAGATCTGGCCATGGAGGGAATTGGAAGGGGAGTCTTGGATATGGACAACCATTTTGCTAAAGGGTTATGGGGGGGTTGCGATGCTATAATAATGTGGGAAGAGCCTCTTGGGAATTTTAAAAAAAATATTTAAAATTAATAATAATTATCATTATTTTAATAATAATAGAAATAATAATATTAATTACAGTATTTCGAATAAATATAAAAATAATAGTATTAGTAATTAATAATAACAATTTTCATAAAAAATTTAATGACAACATTTATAATAATATTAATTGTTATTAAATCCTAAAAATATAATTAATAATCTTAATAACAATAACAATAATAATAATATAAATAAAAAAATATTAAATATAATCTTAATTTTATTCATTATCTTTTAAATAATAAAAACTTTATTAAAATCAGAATAATAATTACATTTAAAACAATTCAAATAATTGTATTATTATTAACAATATTTAATAATATTATTATTATTCCCTGTGAAATAATATTATTATTATAAGGTTTCAAAACTGTACCTAATTTTATTTTATTTTGAATTCTATCCCTAGTGAAATTATTTATTTTATAAAACAATTGGTGAACCACATGGTTCGCCAGCAGCCAGACACGCAGCTTAGCGAACCATGCTCAAACCGAGCTACTTGATGTTTCCCACGGCAAGGTCAAGCAGCAAGCCCATTACACGGTTTTATAAATCATTCCCAATACGAGTACTATAACTAGAACCCTCTTTGGAATCTGTATGGGCACTACAGGGTTACTCTTATCCATGTGGGATGAACTTATAATGGTAAAAAAGCTTCCAAAATTATAAAACTCGACCTTCCTACTACCAAAACTAAAATTAATAATTTAAAAAATTAAAAGTATTAACTAACAAGGTCAGGTTGTGAAAATTCTCCCTAACCCAAAACATTATTCTCCCAGAAATTCACCAAGCTAATTATTAACACTACTGGAGTTCGTGCCATGAAAAAATCAATAGAAACTGAGAGCCTCAGGCTGGCTATTCCCAACACACATTACACCTGTCCAATTCATGAAAAATCACTTCAATAGATTGATGTTAGAACACTAGGGTGGGTGGGTGTTCTCTCCACCACATGAATTAACATACATAGAAACCATAAAACACGAACACACCACCCCTTGGGGGGGATGTAGTAACTCCCAACCTGAACTCATTGAATTTCTCCACATGAACTAAACAACATCGCAATGACTTAAATGAAAATATTTCTATGAAACAACCCATCATCTTGATGGTAAACTAACTCAATAAATCTTAAATTAATCAAATAAAATCATCACCACAACTGGAGATAAGGGAATCCCATTCTCGGACTCAACCCACTTCCACACTACTAACGAAACAACTCCACCACTAGGGTTAATACCATTGAAGGGAAAACCAGCACTCCAATACACTAGGATGGTGGAATATCTTCGAAAACTGACACACACTAGAGGAAAACCTATGGAGAGTTTCTTGAATAATGAAAAAAGAAAAAAACACAACACATTAATCTCATTTAAAGGACACTAAATTTTGAATAACATTTTTTTTCATGAATTTTTTAGTTATTTTATTATGTACTTAACAAAACAATATCATTTTATTAATTATGTTAGTATAATTGAAATGGTACATTTAGGTTTTTACCATTAAATAACCATTTTTTAAATATGATGTTGGTCCATATGACTATTGGAAACTAAAATCTACAAAATATTGTTATTCTTTTTAAATACAAATGTTCATTGTTAATTAATATAGAAAGAAGATTCGGTGGCCTCATCTAGTAGAATCATGCCATGTGAATCCCATTTTTAGAGCTTGAGAAGCAGGTAGCATCACTAGGATTTCCTCTAGACCATTCCCAAACCGAGCATCAACATGTTAATCTTGAACACAATTTACTACGAGAGAAGTTCAAGTAGATAAAAATCACCGATCAGGAAATGTTATTTGAGTCGCCCTAAGATTCTATCACCATTGCACATATTATTATTTTGTCTTATGTATGTTTTATAAGATGATATGTAACAAGTCCTTATATATATTTTGTAATCCTTTGGTTTTAATAAATTATTTATTTCTTATTATGGGGAAATAACGATTATTTTTGGATTTAAAATGTCAAAATTATTATATGATGAATTTTTAGGTTTTTCCTAAGAGGATTCATATTATTGATAAATATTGAACAAAGAGTATTTTAAAATAATTTTTATAACATAAATAATTCATAATGTGAAATGATTTTCAAAAAATAGATATATATGTTTGTGATTAGAAAAATATTTCAAGTCTGATAATAATAACTTTTTTTAGTGAATACTAAATTATGAATAGTAATAATAACTTTATTGAGAGTAAAACGACCAATGGAATAGTTCCTAACTTAATTAATTATAAATATATTTTGGGAATCATGAATGGTAATGTAATATAATAGTGTAAGTAAATAACTGGTTCAAAAATTAATAGTTATGTATTTTTATATTTTTGGTAAATAGTTATTATAATTGAAAATTAAATATCTCATATTTGGAAAATTAATTTTTTTAAAATGGATTCCATTTTGGATTTCAATGAATCGATATTAGGTTATGTTTAATTTATTATATTATTAAAAAATGTTTTTTTAGTTAACAGCTAAAATATAGTTTTTTTTATTTTTTAGTGTGTATTATGCGATCGTAATGATTTAATTTGTAATATACAATTCTGGTAGACTCATTTAGATTGAAATGTTATATGATCTGTCCCATGTGGCATAAACCATTGGAAAATACCTTGGGAAATCCCGTGGTTTTTAAAATACCACTAATGAGGTGTCCCATGGAAATTAATAAAATATTTCCTCACTTTTCCTATAACTACAAACCCATTACTTCATTTCATTCTTTCCAAATTCTTCTTCAATGAATATATGGGTTTTTACCTCCCATATAGTCCTTCCAAGGTTCCCTCAGGCCAAAATGGTCACATCTTTCGTGTTTTGGATGTTACAATTCTTAGTATAAGAGCTTTTCACACTCCTCATTTAGTCAATGACTTATTTTATATTATGTATTTCAGTTTCCTTTTTATTATTTTGGGTTATGTTCTTCTGTATCTTTATTATTGCGAATTTTATTTCCAAATTATGAGGACCATTTTTTCTCTAATAAACTAATTTTTTATGTGTTATATGACGCCACTGGGCTTCAACATTTTCGTAAAATAATTCTCAACGTCACTTTTTCCAATCACATTTTCTTCTATGTAATATGTCATTCAAGACTCTATACCCTATTCTTATTTCTATTTTATTATATCCTTATACTTTATTATTAGTCTTATGAATTGTTTACCTCTTTACCATCTCTTTTTAATGTTTTCCAAAACCATGTTGTTTAGTCATTATGATGTTGATGTTTCGTCCCAAAATATCATTTTTTTCTCAAGAAATTCTATTATTTTATTTAATTGAATACCCAAAACGATTTCATTTCCTGGGGTATTAATCATGACATAGATATTATATATTTTATTGGGTAATTTACATATATAAAACTCTCATTCCCCTTCCATGGGTTATAAATGATATGAAGATCATGTTTTAAGCATTTTTTAAAACATCATGATTTTAATATGAAAACCATTTCTTTTATTAAATTGAGGTTGTTTCGGAAATGTTTTATTATGATATAAGTGAATCACATGAAAATAAATAAATATTTATGGTTCTCCCGGATATCGCTCTAGTTCAATGTGTAAAAAAATTAATCTATAGAGATGATAATTTTTATGATACCTTAGTGAATAACTATGGTAATGTTTATGACACCAAGAGGATAGAGCATGGTGATATGCTTATGAATGAATAAATTAAAATTTTAACCACATTTTCAATATATGATATGCGTTATTATTATCATGATATATCTCCTCTCAATCCATTATGATATTACATCATATTCTTATTTTATTTTCTCATGTTCACATGTAAACTCTTTTCCATATTTTCCCATGCTGGTGTTTTTGTTCAATATTTCCATTAATGTATCTTCCCAGGATATGAGATGTAGTAATAGAACCCAGGATGAACTCTGAAGAGGTATTTCAAGAGGATTAAAATAATTTTATATGTATTCACGTATTATGTATCTTATTTCAAAGGAACTATTCGTTAATGATCCTTGGATTGTAAACTTTACTGAAAATTTATGTAATAAAAAAGTTGGAATTCTATATTTGTTATCACATAATAGTATATTTATTTGTGGAAATTAGTCTATGAAAACATTATGAGGAATCATATAGAAAAGTTTATATACAGAAAATAATCCTGGTTTTTGTTGAAATATTCTGTGTTTTCTGAATAAATAGATATATGTCTGGATATGAACAATTGGATGTGGCTTTGGTATAGATTTATCTTGGGTTAAAACCAAAAAACACCTCTTTTATGTAGAATCAAACTTGAAAAGGTGCATGAAAATAGAATTTTCTGCACTCCTGGTTTAACACTCCTAAAAAATATGTTTTGTTAATCACTTTCTTTTTATGAATCATTAGGAAGGATTTATAGAGAAATGTAATTGTTGTTAAAGAATAAAATGTTTAATCATGATGTTTTAAGAAATAAAAATCCTTTATAGATAAAATTTTCGTAAATGAAATAATCTTCTCACTAAGGATTTATTCTTTTAAAAATTGGAATGAAATTATAGCATCCCTAAAAATGGTGACCACAAATGTACCATGTGTTCAAATCCCTCTGATGGAAGCTAGAATGGAATCTTACATAAGAATGATGAAAAAACTGACCCATGTTATGGGTATTAACATTAACAATTCTTAGAAACCAATGTCACCAAGAAGGGATCAACTTTTTCTAAAGTTCTTTATGTGTCAAAGACCACCAACCATCAGTGGATCTTATGACCCATTGATTGTTAAGAATGGACTAGCTTCATTGAGAAGAACTTTTCTATGATCCGCTATATAGAATAAGAGAAGGTCACCATAGTTATTTGTAGCATAATGGTTGAATAAAATTAGTGGTGGTAACTTATTTAAAACATGAGGCTAAGAGTGGATGTTGGAGCTATGGAGTGGGAAGAGTTCATAGAGATCTTTTTAAATAAGTATTTCCCCCTTTCAATGTGAACAAAAATGGTGAAGGAGTTTCTCAAGATGATGAAGAAAGAGAATTTATATATTGAAAGTAATAACTTCATAAGAGTTTCCTATTACACCATAGTATTTTTCATGGATCATAATTGTATGGTTTATATATTCTTTTGTGTACTAAGACCTCATCTGTAGAAGAATCTAGACAAATGAGGATATGATAGCTTTGAGGAGATCATGTAGGGGGATATGAAAGTCTAACTGGAGTTCAATGAGACATAGTGATATAATAAATCCAAGGATAAGAAGTGGTCAATGGATCCATGAATAGGGTGGATCCTTGATCAGGGAAGAGGATGCAAGTAGGAGAAACATCCCACTTGTAATAAGTGTGGGATTAACCATTCAAGGAACTACTTGCATGGGAGTGAGAAGTGATAATAGTTTGGAAGTTATGGTAATATTGTGAAAAATTAATGTAGTGAGGTTAGGACATAACATCCTAATACTAAAAAAAATGGAAGATGGTTCATGATCTATATGAAGTCGAACTAATCAAGTGTGGCCAGTATTAGAAGACTTCCAATCAGTATCCAAATCTGAGGTCAGTGGAGGGGATTCACCATTAGCCTCAACAAATGCAATAAGAGAAAGGTATTTCTTTTTCTATCATGACATCTAATGTTGAAGCTCCAAATGTTGAGGTTGGAGGTACTCTTGTTCTTATATCAAATCTATCAAGTACTTTGATTTCAATTCTACGAAATATTTTATTTCCTCCAATTTTTCAATGAATATAGAATCAATTCCTGATCATTAAAAAGTAGGATTATTAGTCAAGACTCATATATGAATTATCCAAGAATCAATGTTATTTGAAAACTCAATTATTTACATTATTGAGCACAATATGTTTTCAAATATAGTAGTAATTTCCATGTTGGAATTCAACATTATACTAGGGATGGACTGGCTATCTTTTTATAATTCTACGATCAAATGCAGAAGCATGGAAATCTCAATAGTCTTGAATGGAAAACCTATAGTCATCTATCAAAGATTGATATCTCATGATGATCATTGTCTAAATTAACCTCCTATATCCTCATTTATGGAGTTTATTAGTGAATAAAAAGAAGGAAATTAGAGTATAGGGACGAATAATGTCCCCATCATCCAAGAATACATTGATGTATTTCTTGTGGATTTACCTAGGCCTCCCCCCAAAAGAGAAGTACAGTTATCCATTGAACTCATACCCAGATCTTATCTCATATCAATGACCCCATATAGGATGGAAATTTAGAGTGGGAGGACTTAACGAAATAACTCCATGATCTTTGGAGAAGGGATTTATCTGACTGAGTGTGTCTCCTTGGGAGAACCTATTATCTTTTTAAAGAAGACTGATGGATCAACGCGGATATGTGTAAATTATAGAGAACTTAATGGGATCACAATGAAGAAAAAATACCCTCTTCCAAGAATTTATGTCTTATTTGACCAAAATCATGGTGATCAATTCTTCTCTAAGACTGATATTTGATCCAGTTATCATCAATTGATGGTGAAGATATATGATATTCCCAAAAATACCTTTCAGACAAGATATGGGCAATATGAGTTTGTTGTTATGCTCTTCATCTTGACTAATTCTCCTGCTATTTTTAGAGATTCAATGAATAGAGTCTTTAAGGACTACATTGATAACATTATGGTAAATTTTATTGATGTTATTAAAATTTATTACAAAATTCACGAGGAGCGTGAAGATCATCTAAAGGTTATTTTTACAACTCTACAGAGTGAGATTATTTTTGGATTGTTTATCAAATGTGAATTTTTTTACAAATGTTTCTTTATTGGGGAACATTGAAAGAAATGAAAGAATCAAAATTGACCCTATAAAGACAAAGTTTGTAGAGGAGTAGCTTCATCATACAATAATAACTGAGATTCATAGTTTCCTAGGATTAAGGGTGTATTATTATAGAATTGTGAAAAACTATTCACATCTTTCAAATCCATTAACCATGTTTACTCGAAAATGGGTCAAGTTCACATTCAAAAAAGAGTGTGGGGAATGATTCCAATAGATAAAGAAGAGATAGGTTACTACACTCATTTTAACTCTACCCTCATGCGAATAAAGATTCATTTTTTGATCAATTCATCTCAGAAAGGGATTGGGTGCATCCTCATGAAAAATAACAAGGTGATTTATAATGAATCATCATGGTTGAAAATTAATGAGAAGAACTCTCTGATGCATGATATGAAGATGGGTGTTGTTTCTTTTTCTCTGAAGATATAGAGGCATTATCTTTATGGGGAGAAATGTTATATATTCATTTTTCATCAATGTTTAAAGTATATTTTAACACAAAAGTAATTGAACATGAGATAGAGGAGATGGATAGAACTTAATGAAGACAATGATTGTTTTATTAATAATCATCTTGGAAGAGAAAACCAAGTCACTGATGCATTTTGTAGGAATGAGCTTGTTGTTTTGTCTATTATGAGGATTCAAAGGGATCCCTTGATCAATGACCTAGTGAAATTGGACATGGGAATTGTAAGGAATGTGACATCATCAACCTTATCCCAAATGAATTCTCAACTCTCATTACTAGAGAAGATCAAGAATGCTCAAAAAGAAGATAATTTGTTAGAGAAAATGTTTGAGTCTGTGAATGATGGGAAGTTTCTTGATTTTAATATTGATCAAAAAGTTGTACTGAATTTTTTTACAAGACTACGTGTTCAATATATTGAATAAATAAAGATGGTGCTTATGAATGAAGCTCATAGCTATACTTTCTTGTTACATCCTATAATTATGAAAATATATAGGTTCCTTTGTTATCATTATTTTTGGGATAATATTAAAAGGTATATTGTTTACTGCGCTACAAGGTTCCAAGTTTCAGCATGTGAATGCAATGAAACTACATCATAAAGGGGTATTACAACCGCTAACCATACTAGTAGGGAAGTGTGACAATATCACTATGGAATTTTTCATTGGTCTACTGAGAAATTCCAAAGGAAATAATTCCATTTGGGTTATAGTGGACCACTCACCTAGACATCCCATTTTATCTCTATTCGGGAAGATTTTTCTCATCATCAACAATCCAGGATTTATGTATAGGATGTCGTAAGTTTGTGTGGAGTTTCACATTCTATCATATATAATAATGATCCAAGGATAAAAATAAAATTATAGAGAAGCCATCAACATGTTCTGAGTAAGAAATTTAATTTTATTATGGCCTACCACCCCTGAACTGATGGCCAATAAAAAGGACTATTCAAACACTTGAGAAAAAGGTGAAAAAATGCTCAATGGACTTTAAAGGTGGATGAGATCAACATCTTCAATTAGTTTATTTCTCATACGAAAAAATCTTCAACTTGAGTATTCACATGGAACCATATGATTCTTTATATGGGATGTTAGGTAGAACTACTACGGGTTTGGATGAAGCGGGTGAGAGAAAGAATATTGTGCATCATCTTGTGCAAGATATGGCAGAAAATGTCATGAAGAGTAAATTATGAATAATAATATTACCCTTATTATTAGTAATATTAAAAATGTAATAGTAACCTCTCTTAAGTAAGTGAAAATATAATTTGGAATTAGAATTGTAATGTGATATAATAGCTTAAGTAAATAACTATTTTATAAGTTATTAGTTAAGTATTAGTATTTTTTAAGGTAATTTGTGATTTTACATGGAAATTTTATATCTCATATTTAGGAACTTATTTTCATAAAATGGAGTTCATTTTTCAATTCTGAACATTGATACTAGGTTAGGGTTAATTTTTCATTTTTTATAAAATGTTTTCTTTTTCGGTGAATACTAAAAATACAGTTTTTATGTTTTTAGTGTGTTTTATGAGGTCATAATGATTTAATTTGAAACATAAAATTCTTGTTGACTCATTTGGATTAAAATATTATATTAGGTGACCCACGTGGAGAAAACATATGGTAAAATACTAGGGGGAACCCGTGGTTTTTCATATAATTCCGTTGATTTGTCTCATAGAAATTAAGAAAATATTCCCTAAGTTTTGCTATATATACCAAACCATTCATTCATTCATTCCATTATAAATTCCATCGCAATAAAGCTGTGGTGTTTCTACCTTTCAAGTATTCCCCCCACAGATCCCTAAATCCCCCAATGTCCCGACCATCATGTTTTTGAAGATAATCTAGAGGGTATGGGATCCTTTTACTCTCCAATTTTAGTCAAATACCTATTTTTTATGTTATGTCTTTTAGATTCCATTTTAATATTTTGGGGTATGTTATTCTATATCAATACTGTAGTCCCCTTTTTTTAAAATGACGAGATACCCTTTTCTCTCTCATAATCTCAGTTTCGTATGTTTTTAGTGATGTCGTTACGCAGTTGGATTTTTATAATGGAATTCTAAACCTCTATTTTTTTCATTCACGTTCCCTTATTTGTGGTAAGTATTTTAAGTAACCGTCACATGTTATTATTTCCATTTTATTATGTACATATACTTTATTATGAATCTTTTATGAATTGGTGACCTATGTCCCCTCTTTTTTTAACATTTTCTAAAACCATGCTGCATAGTCGTTATGCTATAGAATTTTCGTCTCAAAATCACTTTCTTTATCTCATGAAATTATATTATTTTATTTGTGTAAATACCCAAAACTATTTCATTACTTGGGTTATTCATCATGACTTAAAAATTTTATATTTTATTCTAGAATTGACATATATAAATTCCTCATTTTCTTTCGATGTTTTGTAAGTGATACAATGACCATGTTTTTATGCACTTTTTAAAACATCAAGATTTTGATATAAAACTGCTTTATTTTATACTATATGGGTTATTTATGAAATTTTTATTTTTATTTATGTGAATCACCTGAAAGTAAAGACATATTGAGGGTGTTCCCTGATAATTATCTAATTCATTGGTTAAATAAAATAATATCAAGAGAAGACATGTTTTTTGATACTTTGATGAATCACCATTGTAATTTTTATGTAACCATGGGGATGGACATTCATGATGTGCTTATGAATGTATAAATTAAATGTTTTAGCCACTTTTATAAGATATGATTCATATTATTATTATCATGATATGAATCTTGCCATTCCATTATGATATTTCATCATTTTCTTCTTGTATTCTCCCAAGATCACTTGTAAACTGTTTTCCCTAATTTCCCTTACATGGCCTTATGCTCACCCCTTCTATTGATGTATGTATCTAGGTTGTTAGATGAATTAATTGAAAATAGGATGAACATTCAAGAATCATTTTAATAGGATTAAAATAATTTTATATTTCTTCATGTATTATGTACCTTATTTCTAAGATAGTATACTTTAAAGATACTCTATTTAAAAAATGTAATGAAAAGTTATGTAATAAAAAGGAGGGATGTTATATTCCCAAAACTAAACATTACAATAATGAGGAAAAATGACACCAAAATTAAAATCATTATGGGTCTATTTATTCATGGTCCCAACTCCCTTCATGGAATTCAAACGATTTAAAAACCACACCAATAGAAGATAAGGCCGCTTGAATTGTGGTATGACGAGATCATCGCACTAGCACATCAAGGTTGAGGTTACAATGAAAAAATGAATTGTACATGGATGTTTTTAATATTTCCATCCCAAAGATGATAACCTGATCTAGACTAAGATTCCACACACCCTTGGTAACTTCTCACTACGAATGAGCTTCACCATGAGACCTATTGTTGTGGCCCTAATGGATGAAGCATCACATGCATCATAGTTAGGCATTTTAATCCTCTGGTCCCGAACTCCTTCTTCCTCCTAATGATTCAAATGGCCATAATTCTTGTATATTTTCAATGGAATGAAAGATTCTGCCTTAAAATACCTGAACTGTCCATGCTGGCACCACACTAGAGGATGGTCTCAAAAAATGTTAGCTAGCACCATTGATGGAGATTCTTCAGAAACCAGTTCCTATGACACACCCCACTTTCCATATGGGTGACCCTTATGAAAAACAACAACCATTTAACCATACCTAAAATCCTAATGAATATGAGGTATCTATCCACCACTAGTCCAAAACTAGGACCTCCCTTAAACTAGAGACAATACTAAATCTAACAAACTCGATAGTTCCCAACCACTCAAAGACATACTCTTCTACAATAAAACCACTACACTACTTCTAATGGACCTCAAATGCCTCAAAGGAAAACAATCACTGACAAAGAACCTAATGCCAAGCATGAATTACTAGTAACATTAGCGGCCTTTCAAGGCATAATACTCCGAATACCCAGAATATCACAACATTAATTGACATGAATCCAACACTCAATCAATGAAATAACCCAATACAAGGGAGATAGGATCATATGCCAAACATAAAAAAATACAAAAAAAATTACATTAAAAAAAAACAGTTTCTTTTAAATTTTAAAAATAAATGATGAACCTTATGAACCATCACATGTATGTCTATCCAATACATATACCATCATCCATGGAAATGTTTCCACATGAACTATCCTTACATACCCATGGAGATGGAATCCATCATAAGGGGGGACACGCTTCAAAAATCACTTTTCCACCTCAAATTCAAACAGATACAATATTTTTCGAAATTGAAACACTTACATTATTTAAAAAACAGACTTCAACAATTTCAAAACAATTTGAATGAAATATACTATTTTCTATTTCAAAATCCCTCATAACTTTCAAAACACACTCATGTCAACAAAAAAACAAAATTAAAACAACAAAAAATTAGCCACCAGAAATTGGAACTACTACCTATGTTTAACCAGTGATATGGTGGTGAGCCATGCCCCAGGTAAGGCATAACCCTAAGAGGAAATTAAACCATGGACAAGAAATACACATGGGTCATGAACCCTTGTGAGACAGAAACATCACCCAATTCACCACCATTGGAATCCCACAATCCAAAATATCCCCAGGCAAATGACTCAAATCCCGAACTACCCCGAGTTACATAAAGATCATTGAGACTAATAGTTTGCTATGATCATCCCACAATTACATATTTAGCATCAAAAGTATTATTTTCCTTATACTAGACACCCCATTTAACAAGAACCTACCTTCGAAAACATTTTATCATGAACCAGACAGGTTCGAAAATGATGTTTTCACCAATGTTGGTTTGAATCATATCCCCAGGGGTGCTCCTGATCCCCCTAAGATGGAAAATAGTGTAGATTATAAAAACATACACAAGGACATGATTTTATTCCAAAAAAACCAGGATCAATGTAAAAGAACCTAACAAGACACAATCCTTACCATGAAAACATAAATAACTTCAAAACTGATATAGGTACAAAATAGAACAAACTGTCTGAGAACTAAAAGAAGAAAAACTAAAACACATCCATGAGATTTGTATTTGACCTCATTGTCACCATATACCATAATTAAAACCCTTCTCCAACACTAATCAGTGGAACCATGAACCAGAACAAGAGACATACTTGAATTATAATGGATATGATATGTGTGAGCACCGAGATGCTCAGTAGGGATTCCAATAGATAATCCATAGAATCCAAAAGATTAATTCCCTAAAGCAGTCTATAAAAACTAGTTTCAAATACCAAAATAAACTAGGTTTTTCACATTTCAATTAAACAATATCATTTACCCATTTTAAATTCCAACACAGTGATAAATCATTTCCAAAACCAACTTCTATTTGTAAATGAAAACCGATTCAAGTGATACAAATGATGATCTAAAATAAAAAGGTAAATAATACAAGAAAGAAATAAAATATTACACTAGAAAATAAACAAGTAATGTAAATATTTATGTAACCATGGGTGTTTATAATCATCACTATAATACCCATGGGCATAATCAGTTAGGAACCACCTATTGGCATATAGTGAAGCGCCATATTCTTTAACAAATTGATCACCTCATGAAAAAACCAGAGGAACTACCCATTTGGACTCTATATCATCTAGTGGATACTGACCTCTCTAATAGGTGTTGGTAAGAAACCATCACACCATCAACTAAAATACGACTAGGAAACCATGGTGTTGGAAATACATTATATGTAGGAGTCCCTCACAAGTGTGAAAAACCTTACCTATCGTCACCTCACTTTCCTACCCCAAACATGGAAAATCTATATGTTAACCCATAATATGATATCCCCTATTGTGGTTGCCCCTAAATTTATACAAACATATTGGTATCTCATATTCACATCATATCATTGAAGCTTCCAACTTGGCCATCACACTATACAAATATCAAAACCATTTAAAAATTTTCCCAAAACATTAATGTTTCCAAATAGGAACAGAGTTTCTAGAAAACCATATTCTCAAAGAGTTAACATAAACCTTATTGTAAAGATGAAAGTTCCAAACATGACTTTAACTATTTAATGTTCAAAATATCAACTCAAAACATCACACAAATATCACTTTCAAATTTTCAATTCCAAACAAGATCTTAACATTCAAACACACACACACACACAAACAATTTATGTTTAACAAATGAGCCAATATATCAAATTCAACTTTATACCAGTACTATGTTGAAATCATACAAATGAAATCAAATTTTTTAAATGGTATTTCCACTATTTGAAGAACAATTGGATTTTTTATCAACACTAAATCATCATAACCTTACACTAACACAGAAACCATTTCTTACAAAAATAACAAGTTTCATAAATCCAACCAAAAACAAGCCAAAATACATCCTTAAAAATGTTTCCACATGAAAATACCACCAAAACATTTAACATTTCCATTTTAGAAAAAACATTTACACAAACCAAATCGGTTACGTATACACACAGAAATTATTAGAAGAATATTGAAAAAAATATTTCTAACCAATTCCCCCAACATGAAAGTGATACCATACTTGATCTGTATTATTAATTATTGCACCAAATTTTTTTTAACAATTAATTAATAAACCCATGAATAATTTGTACAAATATTGGATATGAATGTATGAAGAAACCCACACATAATAAAAGAAATATTTCAGAGATATTTTTTACAGTACTAACTAATATAAAAATAATAAAATGTGTTGACTATAATGCCTATAGAAGTATAATTTTTTTTATTAATTTATTGAAATTAGAAAATTTCCTATTGAAATCTATATAAATAGAATAGATTGAAACACCTAAAACAATTAATTGGACACGAAAAATATTTCTAACTCAAACCTCCACCTTCTTACATAAACGCACTTACAAAAAATTATGTGCAGTAAGAATTTATTGCCACACCTTAAAAACATCATTAGTCACCCATAATTAGTGTGGTGAGGACCAACACACATCCACTTAAATACCAAAGACTCACAGAAACCACATGAAACTAAATTAAGAGATGCAAAACCAATTAGATAGTTTGAAATCTTACCCGAAACAATAGAGGCACATATTTTCGAGTCCATGCACCTCTCCCTTGGAAGAAAATGTTGGATTATGGACCAAAATATCACAAGATAGAATTCATATATCTTATTAATGGAAGAACATGATAATCAGGTATTATTGTCAATCTCCAGGTTTAACCAAAACTGAAATTGTTTCCAAAAGTGAAAACGTCACAAATGAGATGAAGGAGAAGCGATCTAAGAACCATACCATGACCAATCGTTGGAGAAACATGTGGAAATCATAATAAATCTTGATGAACAAGGGAGATATGGGGAAGGGGGTCGCACACCACCGGGTCTCAGCCAAGGGTTCGTGCTTGCCTACTGTAGGTTGTAGTCAAGAGGAGGATGTGTCCATGAGGAGCTCCATCTATGGAGAGGTTATTGTTAGGAGGAGACTCGACCATGGAGGACAGTGCAAGAGGATGTCTTCAGAGGAGCCCCGTTGTACAAAGGGGTTATGGGGGGGGGGGTTGAGACCCTACAAGAAATGGGGAAGACCCTCTTCAGTCAACTAAATAAACCTAATTTAACACATATAACAATAATAATAATAATAATAATATAAATTGCAACAATTATAATTATAATAATAAAAAAATTATTAATAATAACCATTTTAATAATATTAAAAAATTATTAATAGAAACTTTTATAATAACATTAATAATTATATAACCATAAAAACATCAATAATTTTCTTAATGATAATAAAAATAAAAATAAAAATAATAATAAAAATAAGAATAACATTAATTGTAATAAAAATTTTATTTCTTTTATTTTAAATAAAAAACAACATTATTAACAACAGAATAATAATTATATTTATAATAATTATTATGATAATATTAATATTATTAATATATATTAATAATAAAAACATTTCTTAAAAAGAATATAATTACTATTAGGCATTAAATATCTTCTGCATTTTATTTTATTTTTCATTCTATCATCGTCAAATTTATTTATTGAATAAAATTGGAAACTACAAGGTTCTCCAGCGGCGCAATACATAACTTAGCGAACCATGGTTAAACCATGCTACCAAAATGTTCCCACTATAAGGTTAGGCAACACACTCATTGCACATTATTATAAACCCTGAAATTATTGATTTCATTAACTTGGTCCCGCTTGAGCATCTGTGTGGGCACAACATGGTTACTTTTAATTGTGTGGGATGATGAAACAACATTGAAAATTATTTGGAAATTTTAAAACACAACCCACCAGCTCCAAAAACTCAAATTAATAGTTAATATAATTAAAACCATTATCCCACAATATCGGAGTGTGAAAAACTATACAAATTTTCTATAAAAGAATATTTTTAACCACTTTGGACATGATATATATATCTAAAGAGATATATTCGTTTTATAACTATTTATGGATCAAATTATTGTTTCGTAGAAGAAATAATAACTTCAGTATTCGACACTCCTGGCCCATCCACAAAATTCACCATTATAAAACCCCCTCTTAACATATTGCCTCTTGACTCTATAGTAGGAGGACATATCTATTTCCTAGAACTATGTTCAGATAGATTCATATTTTTGTAGGATATATTGAATTGACCAAATATAATATTAATTACCTAGATAAAAATAATTATCCCTTTATAAACCCTAATAAGTTTCTATAGTGTATTAAATTATGGAATTTTTTGAAAAAGAGTACGCCCATTAAATTTTAAACATTATATTCCCATATTTTATTCATTGATCCTTGAGTATTTGATCCCCAAAACATGTCATGGTTACTTATAATGTGTATATAAGATTCCAGACGGACTCATCATTTTTATGATAATATATATTCCATGTATTTTACCTTCCACAGACCAATTAGAGGCATATATTAATTCTATGCAGAATACAATTTATCTATGTAGACCCACATCATTGAAATTATGACAATGACTGTACTAGCCCAAAAATTTTCATTTCACTGTTTCAAGGGTTGAATTACTCAAAGAATGATTTACAATACTCTCATTCCCTGTTCAAAGGTGAAGATATGATTCTAGTGCTTAGACCCATATTTTGGTTATCACACCTCCTATTTTGGTCTAATATTTATAGCCCTCAACTATGGTATTTTTTTCTTTCAAGAGTTTCTTATTCTAAAATATAGTATATCAGTTCAATTTCATTCAATTTTAATCCTAAATTCATATATTTATTCACATATACTATTTTAGCCAAATTTTGATGACCATAATATTCTTCCTTACTTTGGTAAAATCTTTAATAAACATCTTTGCAATTTTTCAAATTACATTGAATATAACCTATAATCTCTTTTTTAGGAGGACATTTGTACAATATTGGGCTCTCAATTCATGTTTAATTTACCTATACTTAAATAATGTATAGATATCAATATCATTTTCTTTATAGTTATTCCTATAATCATTCGAATTAAATTAGGGAATGCTATATGACTACAGACTTCCATCCTTTATGATTCAACATTCCAATCCTTTTACTAATAAAGGAAAGAATCATGGTACTCATAATGTTTAAAACTAATAAAGGGAAAATTGAGAAACATCAAATATCAACTCTCTAGTCTTACATATTTAATGGCTTATGAAAATAATGAAACACTAAAAAATAAAAATATGTTAAATTATGTCATGGTGAATCCACTTAAACGACGTAAAATATAAAATTACTTTTTTTATCGCTATTTAATTCCCATTAAAGTATTAAGAATAAGTTATGGAAATAAATATAAAGGAAGAAATCTTATGGGGGTATTATTATTAAATAAAACATACTTTCTACTGATGTTGGGTTACAGTATTGTGTGAAAAATTATAAATGTTTATGTTCCACACCCTAATTGTTGGAACTGATTTTTCTAATGTTGAAAAAAATGAAATTTTAGGGTACTTAAACCCTCCTTAATCATTCTATCCATGAAAACACTCATAATTTCTATTTTGAATAATCATTCACTCCTCCATATTTATATATACAATTTGTTTCTTACAATGATGTTAAATACTATATGTTTCTAGACCACCCATGTACATACAATAGTTAACATTCATGAATAAATAAAAATTTCTAATCTTTTATCTAACTAGTTAATGTTGTCTTATCAAGATGGTATATATACACTATATATCAAGATTAACTATATCCATCCAGGAGAATATTACATGCATATTAAATATTGATTCCATTTTTTATTTTCAATTTTTTTTAGATTATGAATTAAGCATTTATTTTTCATTGAATGTTCATATTGATTTTTATGGTATTATTTCAATGCTAATTACAATAATATAATCAAAATTAGTAATTGAGCTCAAAAAAATTTAAGAAGGTGTCCATTTTTTTGAAAAAAGTATCATTGAATACAAAAATTAGGAAAATCCAAAACTTATTCAACATCCCTACATATAACAAAAATTAGGAAATAAAATGGTGGATTTAAATATTTTTATGACTCTTGATCCATATAAACCAAAAGTGGGATTTTTTATTATGTTGATTCAGTGATAACATGATATTAATCATCAATTTTTAGAGGTTTGACCTCTTATAGAAGATCCATTTCATTTTCCATTACCATAATATCCATTATCACATTTTACTCTATATATGCTAGTTTCTCTCTATCTCTTCCAATACTCATTAAATCATGGAAATATCATGAAAAATATGGTCAATGAGGTTCCTACATTATTAATCCTTGAACATTTGTTAAACTATAATCATCATGGGATGAGATTCTTCTTGTAATTCTACAATACTATGGTTTGCAATGTATGATATAGACTCAATGGAAATAATATTCTATAAAAGTACGTATCATTAATCTCAATAAGAAATTATATTCATCAAACCAACATGGTTAATGTGGTCATGAAATCCCCTCTATACTAAAGTGGTTAACATTTGTTTGGTATGGTGATGAACATCCTAAGATCATGGAATGATGTTTTAGTTATCATCCTCCAAATGATCTTGTATAGATGCTGCAACAATAGTTGATTGTATATCACATACCCATGGATTGATCCATAGACCATCATAGGGATTGGGATGTAATCTGGGAAAAATCTCTTAGTTCTAACTTCACATCAACACCACCCAATTGGGATATAATCTGGTTTGTCCTTACCCATATAACTTACAATTACTATAAATATAGATAAGTATCCTCTTTAAGATCTATTATTTTTAGTGGTTCAATGAAAATATGAATTTAATTATTGATTCAATAAATAAATATGGAAGGTAATAAGTATTATAATTTTTAATTACCTTTAGTTTTATGAATTCTAATTTTTTAGCCACATCTCTTGCATTAGAAGGTGTAAATATAGGGTTTACATAATTTAATATTGATGTAGAACCTTTTGGAACCACATTTTACCCTTGAATCATTACACTACACAGTAGGACTATAGTATCTAATTCGAAATTATTTTTTGGTGTATTATTGTCAATTTCATGTATGGATGATCAGATTAAGAACAATATTCATTGGAAAATATTATTAATAAAACATATAGATAAAAAATAAAATGGTTTTAAGTTAAATTTTCTCAAACAATGTACAATATTAAATTAAATTATAATCTTAATATATGAAAATATTAAATGTATATAAGGTCATTATCTTTTAGTCATAGTTGTGATGTTTTATCAACTAAAACATTTAGATACTGGTCTGATTCTGGACACCCATATCTATAATCGACAACCACCCCGATATAAATATTGTATTGAAGGTTATATGATTCTATATACAAGATAGTTATTAGAATTCACCCCCAATGGACTGATCCATTATATGAGAAAAAGTTAATGTATGTTCAAATGGGAAAATAAAACCAAAGATTTTCATGGGTCTCATGATTCCAATACACATCTAGAGTTAAAAAAATCAAGAAGTTTTACATCACCATTTCCCACTCTTACAATAAATAATTATCTTAAAAATTATTTTTGAAAGGAAACACTAGATATAAAAATAAATATACTATATTGGGCATATTAAATGGATCTCAACTACACCATGTGAGATGATAAGGAGATATCCTCGATCCTATCAATATTTTCTATGGGAGACCTAATCGATATTCCCCATGAAAATAAATTTAGTACATGAAATGTGTGTGGGATCTCACTAATTTCAATGAATGATAAGATTTTATGTAATTAATTATACTTTTAATAGAATATGAATTTAGAAAAACATTGATATTACCGACCTGTTATATGAACATTTCTCAACCTACTCATTAATAGTTTTTTCACTTCCCTCTAGATAATATTAATCTTCATCGTTATCACCGTCATTATTATCATAATATTCTTCATTATAAAAATAATAATATCATAAATAAATTTATATTAATAAAACCACTATATTTTTTTACTTCTCCAATTTATTATGTATCTTGATGTTATAAAATGTCTGGGCATTATTAGAGGAGAATTTGGTTGGTTTTGTCATTTTTTAGAATCATTTCATTGGGTTTATTGTTTAAGAATGGTTATGATTGTATATATAAACCATTCATATAATACATTAATATTACTTATTTTAGATTAATAATCATTATATTTCACAAAAATCACACTTGAGGCCCTAAAGTTTTTACTTCCTTTGCAAACATAGAACACAATCTTCAAAACTTGTGAAGATACTCAATGTTTCCCAAAATGGTCTTCCTATTTAGAACTCCTCATATAAATATCATATATTAATCCATTATTCTTATCTTTGGAAAAGGAATATAATAATGTGTGAGATCAGATGCACAATTACAGTAAACAAGGAAGATACAAAAGCATAAAATGAACATAAAGGTATGAGGACCTAATTATAAGATATGAAAATCATACCCATCATATGAAATAACATAATTCCACGTCGTTGAATAAATATTAGATGTTTATAATTCATTATTCATAGTGAAAACAATATTTTTTTACTTGAGGCCAAGCCACTGACATAAAATATAGAATTATTGAATACAACTTAGGAATGCATGTCTTGTGTCAAAGATACCAACAATGAAATTCAAAATATTCTAGAATTGGTCTAACAAATCAAGTAAAACATTTTCAAAATATTCTAGAATTAGTAATATTAAAAATGTAATAGTAACCTCTCTTAAGTAAGTGAAAATATAATTTGGAATCTAGAATTGTAATGTGATATAATAGCTTAAGTAAATAACTATTTTATAAGTTATTAGTTAAGTATTAGTATTTTTTAAGGTAATTTGTGATTTTACATGGAAATTTTATATCTCATATTTAGGAACTTATTTTCATAAAATGGAGTTCATTTTTCAATTCTGAACATTGATACTAGGTTAGGGTTAATTTTTCATTTTTTATAAAATGTTTTCTTTTTCGGTGAATACTAAAAATACAGTTTTTATGTTTTTAGTGTGTTTTATGAGGTCGTAATGATTTAATTTGAAACATAAAATTCTTGTTGACTAATTTGGATTAAAATATTATATTAGGTGACCCACGTGGAGAAAACACATGGTAAAATACTAGGGGGAACCCGTGGTTTTTCATATAATTCCGTTGATTTGTCTCATAGAAATTAAGAAAATATTCCCTAAGTTTTTCTATATATACCAAACCATTCATTCATTCATTCCATTATAAATTCCATCGCAATAAAGCTGTGGTGTTTTTACCTTTCAAGTATTCCTCCCACAGATCCCTAAATCCCCCAATGTCCCGACCATCATGTTTTTGAAGATAATCTAGAGGGTATGGGATCCTTTTACTCTCCAATTTTAGTCAAATACCTATTTTTTATGTTATGTCTTTTAGATTCCATTTTAATATTTTGGGGTATGTTATTCTATATCAATACTGTAGTCCCCTTTTTTTAAAATGATGAGATACCCTTTTCTCTCTCATAATCTCAGTTTCGTATGTTTTTAGTGATGTCGTTACGCAGTTGGATTTTCATAATGGAATTCTAAACCTCTATTTTTTTCATTCACGTTCCCTTATTTGTGGTAAGTATTTTAAGTAACCGTCACATGTTATTATTTCCATTTTATTATGTACATATACTTTATTATGAATCTTTTATGAATTGGTGACCTATGTCCCCTCTTATTTTAACATTTTCTAAAACCATGCTGCATAGTCGTTATGCTATAGAATTTTCGTCTCAAAATCACTTTCTTTATCTCATGAAATTATATTATTTTATTTGTGTAAATACCCAAAACTATTTCATTACTTGGGTTATTAATCATGACTTAAAAATTTTATATTTTATTCTAGAATTGACATATATAAATTCCTCATTTTCTTTCGATGTTTTGTAAATGATACAATGACCATGTTTTTATGCACTTTTTAAAACATCAAGATTTTGATATAAAACCGCTTTATTTTATACTATATGGGTTATTTATGAATTTTTTTATTTTTATTTATGTTAATCACCTGAAAGTAAAGACATATTGAGGGTGTTCCCTGATAATTATCTAATTCATTGGTTAAATAAAATAATATCTAGAGAAGACATGTTTTTTGATACTTTGATGAATCACCATT
The DNA here is from genome assembly GCA_963277665.1 of Viscum album. Lineage (NCBI taxonomy): Eukaryota > Viridiplantae > Streptophyta > Magnoliopsida > Santalales > Viscaceae > Viscum > Viscum album. The sequence continues at coordinate 1,607,752,139 of OY728161.1, forward strand.
GTAATTTTTATGTAACCATGGGGATGGACATTCATGATGTGCTTATGAATGTATAAATTAAATGTTTTAGCCACTTTTATAAGATATGATTCATATTATTATTATCATGATATGAATCTTGCCATTCCATTATGATATTTCATCATTTTCTTCTTGTATTCTCCCAAGATCACTTGTAAACTGTTTTCCCTAATTTCCCTTACATGGCCTTATGCTCACCCCTTCTATTGATGTATGTATCTAGGTTGTTAGATGAATTAATTGAAAATATGATGAACATTCAAGAATCATTTTAATAGGATTAAAATAATTTTATATTTCTTCATGTATTATGTACCTTATTTCTAAGATAGTATACTTTAAAGATACTCTATTTAAAAAATGTAATGAAAAGTTATGTAATAAAAAGGAGGGATGTTATATTCACAAAACTAAACATTACAATAATGAGGAAAAATGACACCAAAATTAAAATCATTATGGGTCTATTTATTCATGGTCCCAACTCCCTTCATGGAATTCAAACGATTTAAAAACCACACCAATAGAAGATAAGGCCGCTTGAATTGTGGTATGACGAGATCATCGCACTAGCACATCAAGGTTGAGGTTACAATGAAAAAATGAATTGTACATGGATGTTTTTAATATTTCCATCCCAAATATGATAACCTGATCTAGACTAAGATTCCACACACCCTTGGTAACTTCTCACTACGAATTAGCTTCACCATGAGACCTATTGTTGTGGCCCTAATGGATGAAGCATCACATGCATCATAGTTAGGAATTTTAATCCTCTGGTCCCGAACTCCTTCTTCCTCCTAATGATTCAAATGGCCATAATTCTTGTATATTTTCAATGGAATGAAAGATTCTGCCTTAAAATACCTGAACTGTCCATACTGGCACCACACAAGAAGACGGTCTCAAAAAATGTTAGCTAGCACCATTGATGGAGATTCTTCAGAAACCAGTTCCTATGACACACCCCACTTTCCATATGGGTGACCCTTATGAAAAACAACAACCATTTAACCATACCTAAAATCCTAATGAATATGAGGTATCTATCCACCACTAGTCCAAAACTAGGCCCTCCCTTAAACTAGAGACAATACTAAATCTAACAAACTCGATAGTTCCCAACCACTCAAAGACATACTCTTCTACAATAAAACCACTACACTACTTCTAATGGACCTCAAATGCCTCAAAAGAAAACAATCACTGACAAAGAACCTAATGCCAAGCATGAATTACTAGTAACATTAGCGGCCTTTCAAGGCATAATACTCCGAATAACCAGAATATCACAGCATTAATTGACATGAATCCAATACTCAATCAATGAAATAAACCAATACAAGGGAGATAGGATCATATGCCAAACATAAAAAAATACAAAAAAAATTACATTAAAAAAAAACAGTTTCTTTTAAATTTTAAAAATAAATGATGAACCTTATGAACCATCACATGTATGTCTATCCAATACATATACCATCATCCATGGAAATGTTTCCACATGAACTATCCTTACATACCCATGGAGATGGCATCCATCATAAGGGGGGACACGCATCAAAAATCACTTTTCCACCTCAAATTCAAACAGATACAATATTTTTCGAAATTGAAACACTTACATTATTTAAAAAACAGACTTCAACAATTTCAAAACAATTTGAATGAAATATACTATTTTCTATTTCAAAATCCCTCATAACTTTCAAAACACACTCTTGTCAAAAAAAAAAACAAAATTAAAACAACAAAAAATTAGCCACCAGAAATTGGAACTACTACCTATGTTTAACCAGTGATATGGTGGTGAGCCATGCCCCAGGTAAGGCATAACCCTAAGAGGAAATTAAACCATGGACAAGAAATCCACATGGGTCATGAACCCTTGTGAGACAGAAACATCACCCAATTCACCACCATTGGAATCCCACAATCCAAAATATCCCCAGGCAAATGACTCAAATCCCAAACTACCCCGAGTTACATAAAGATCATTGAGACTAATAGTTTGCTATGATCATCCCACAATTACATATTTAGCATCAAAATTATTATTTTCCTTATACTAGAAACCCCATTTAACAAGAACCTACCTTCGAAAACATTTTATCATGAACCAGACAGGTTCGAAAATGATGTTTTCACCAATGTTGGTTTGAATCATATCCCCAGGGGTGATCCTGATCCCCCTAAGATGGAAAATAGTGTAGATTATATAAACATACACAAGGACATGATTTTATTCCAAAAAAACCAGGATCAATGTAAAAGAACCTAACAAGACACAATCCTTACCATGAAAACATAAATAACTTCAAAACTGATATAGGTACAAAATAGAACAAACTGTCTGAGAACTAAAAGAAGAAAAACTAAAACACATCCATGAGATTTGTATTTGACCTCATTGTCACCATATACCATAATTAAAACCCTTCTCCAACACTAATCAGTGGAACCATGAACCAGAACAAGAGACATACTTGAATTATAATGGATATGATATGTGTGAGCACCGAGATGCTCAGTAGGGATTCCAATAGATAATCCATAGAATCCAAAAGATTAATTCCCTAAAGCAGTCTATAAAAACTAGTTTCAAATACCAAAATAAACTAGGTTTTTCACATTTCAATTAAACAATATCATTTACCCATTTTAAATTCCAACACAGTGATAAATCATTTCCAAAACCAACTTCTATTTGTAAATGAAAACTGATTCAAGTGATACAAATGATGATCTAAAATAAAAAGGTAAATAATACAAGAAAGAAATAAAATACTACACTAGAAAATAAACAAGCAATGTAAATATTTATGTAACCATGGGTGTTTATAATCATCACTATAATACCCATGGGCATAATCAGTTAGGAACCACCTATTGGCATATAGTGAAGCGCCATATTCTTTAACAAATTGATCACCTCATGAAAAAACGAGAGGAACTACCCATTTGGACTCTATATCATCTAGTGGATACTGACCTCTCTAATAGGTGTTGGTAAGAAACCATCACACCATCAACTAAAATACGACTAGGAAACCATGGTGTTAGAAATACATTATATGTAGGAGTCCCTCACAAGTGTGAAAAACCTTACATATCGTCACCTCACTTTCCTACCCCAAACATGGACAATCTATATGTTAACCCATAATATGATATCCCCTATTGTGGTTGCCCCTAAATTTATACAAACATATTGGTATCTCATATTCACATCATATCATTGAAGCTTCCAACTTGGCCATCACACTATAAAAATATCAAAACCATTTAAAAATTTTCCCAAAACATTAATGTTTCCAAATAGGAACAGAGTTTCTAGAAAACCATATTCTCAAAGAGTCAACATAAACCTTATTGTAAAGATGAAAGTTCCAAACATGAATTTAACTATTTAATGTTCAAAATATCAACTCAAAACATCACACAAATATCACTTTCAAATTTTCAATTCCAAACAAGATCTTAACATTCAAACACACACACACACAAAAACAATTTATGTTTAACAAATGAGCCAATATATCAAATTCAACTTTATACCAGTACTATGTTGAAATCATACAAATGAAATCAAATTTTTTAAATGGTATTTCCACTATTTGAAGAACAATTGGATTTTTTATCAACACTAAATCATCATAACCTTACACTAACACAGAAACCATTTCTTACAAAAATAACAAGTTTCATAAATCCAACCAAAAACAAGCCAAAATACATCCTTAAAAATGTTTCCACATGAAAATACCACCAAAACATTTAACATTTCCATTTTAGAAAAAACATTTACACAAACCAAATCGGTTACGCATACACACAGAAATTATTAGAAGAATATTGAAAAATATATTTCTAACCAATTCCCCCAACATGAAAGTGATACCATACTTGATCTGTATTATTAATTATTGCACCAAATTTTTTTTTAACAATTAATTAATAAACCCATGAATAATTTGTTCAAATATTGGATATGAATGTATGAAGAAACCCACACATAATCAAAGAAATATTTCAGAGATATTTTTTACAGTACTAACTAATATAAAAATAATAAAATGTGTTGACTATAATGCCTATAGAAGTATAATTTTTTTTATAAATTTATTGAAATTAGAAAATTTCCTATTGAAATATATATAAAGAGAATAGATTGAAACACCTAAAACAATTAATTGGACAGGAAAAATATTTCTAACTCAAACCTCCACCTTCTTACATAAACGCACTTACAAAAAATTATGTGCAGTAAGAATTTATTGCCACACCTTAACAACATCATTAGTCACCCATAATTAGTGTGGTGAGGACCAACACACATCCACTTAAATACCAAAGACTCACAGAAACCACATGAAACTAAATTAAGAGATGCAAAACCAATTAGATAGTTTGAAATCTTACTCGAAACAATAGAGGAACATATTTTCGAGTCCATGCACCTCTCCCTTGGAAGCGGATGTTGGATTATGGACCAAAATATCACAAGATAGAATTCATATATCTTATTAATGGAAGAACATGATAATCATGTATTATTGTCAATCTCCAGGTTTAACCAAAACTGAAATTGTTTCCAAAAGTGAAAACATCACTAATGAGATGAAGGAGAAGCGATCTAAGAACCATACCATGACCAATCGTTGGAGAAACATGTGGAAATCCTAATAAATCTTGATGAACAAGGGAGATATGGGGAAGGGGGTCGCACACCACCGGGTCTCAGCCAAGGGTTCGTGCTTGCCTACTGTAGGTTGTAGTCAAGAGGAGGATGTGTCCATGAGGAGCTCCATCTATGGAGAGGTTATTGTTAGGAGGAGACTCGACCATGGAGGACAGTGCAAGAGGATGTCTTCAGAGGAGCCCCGTTGTACAAAGGGGTTATGGGGGGGGGGGGGGGGTTGAGACCCTACAAGAAATGGGGAAGACCCTCTTCAGTCAACTAAATAAACCTAATTTAACACATATAATAATAATAATAATAATAATAATATAAATTGCAACAATTATAATTATAATAATAAAAAAATTATTAATAATAACCATTTTAATAATATTAAAAAATTATTAATAGAAACTTTTATAATAACATTAATAATTATATAACCATAAAAACATCAATAATTTTCTTAATGATAATAAAAATAATAATAATAATAATAATAAAAATAAGAATAACATTAATTGTAATCAAAATTTTATTTCTTTTATTTTAAATAAAAAACAACATTATTAACAACAGAATAATAATTATATTTATAATAATTATTATGATAATATTAATATTATTAATATATATTAATAATAAAAACATTTCTTAAAAATAATATAATTACTATTAGGCATTAAATATCTTCCGCATTTTATTTTATTTTTCATTCTATCATCGTCAAATTTATTTATTGAATAAAATTGGAAACTACAAGGTTCTCCAGCGGCCCAATACATAACTTAGCGAACCATGGTTAAGCCATGCTACCAAAATGTTCCCACTATAAGGTTAGGCAACACACTCATTGCACATTATTATAAACCCTGAAATTATTGATTTCTTTAACTTGGTCCCGCTTGAGCATCTGCGTGGGCACAACATGGTTACTTTTAATTGTGTGGGATGATGAAACAACGTTGAAAATTATTTGGAAATTTTAAAACACAACCCACCATCTCCAAAAACTCAAATTAATAGTTAATATAATTAAAACCATTATCCCACAATATCGGAGTGTGAAAAACTATACAAATTTTCTATAAAAGAATATTTTTAACCACTTTGGACATGATATATATATCTAAAGAGATATATTCGTTTTATAACTATTTATGGATCAAATTATTGTTTCATAGAAGAAATAATAACTTCAGTATTCGACACTCCTGGCCCATCCACAAAATTCACCATTATAAAACCCCCTCTTAACATATTGCCTCTTGACTCTATAGTAGGAGGACATATCTATTTCCTAGAACTATGTTCAGATAGATTCATATTTTTGTAGGATATATTGAATTGACCAAATATAATATTAATTACCTAGATAAAAATAATTATCCCTTTATAAACCCTAATAAGTTTCTATAGTGTATTAAATTATGGAATTTTTTGAAAAAGAGTACTCCCATTAAATTTTAAACATTATATTCCCATATTTTATTCATTGATCCTTGAGTATTTGATCCCCAAAACATGTCATGGTTACTTATAATGTGTATATAAGATTCCAGAAGGACTCATCATTTTTATGATAATATATATTCCATGTATTTTACCTTCCACAGACCAATTAAAGGCATATATTAATTCTATACAGAATATAATTTATCTATGTAGACCCACATCATTGAAATTATGACAATGACTGTACTAGCCCAAAAATTTTCATTTCACTGTTTCAAGGGTTGAATTACTCAAAGAATGATTTACACTACTCTCATTCCCTGTTCAAAGGTGAAGATATGATTCTAGTGCTTAGACCCATATTTTGGTTATCACACCTCCTATTTCGGTCTAATATTTATAGCCCTCAACTATGGTATTTTTTTCTTTCAAGAGTTTCTTATTCTAAAATATAGTTTATCAGTTCAATTTCATTCAATTTTAATCCTAAATTCATATATTTATTCACATATTCTATTTTAGCCAAATTTTGATGACCATAATATTCTTCCTTACTTTGGTAAAATCTTTAATAAACATCTTTGCAATTTTTCAAATTACATTGAATATAACCTATAATCTCTTTTTTAGGAGGACATTTGTACAATTTTGGGCTCTCAATTCATGTTTAATTTACCTATACTTAAATAATGTATAGATATCAATATCATTTTCTTTATAGTTATTCCTATAATCATTCGAATTAAATTAGGGAATGCTATATGACTACAGACTTCCATCCTTTATGATTCAACATTCCAATCCTTTTACTAATAAAGGAAAGAATCATGGTACTCATAATGTTTAAAACTAATAAAGGGAAAATTGAGAAACATCAAATATCAACTCTCTAGTCTTACATATTTAATGGCTTATGAAAATAATGAAACACTAAAAAATAAAAATATCTTAAATTATGTCATGGTAAATCCACTTAAACGACGTAAAATATAAAATTACTTTTTTATCGCTATTTAATTCCCATTAAAGTATCAAGAATAAGTTATGGAAATAAATATAAAGGAATAAATCTTATGGGGGTATTATTATTAAATAAAACATACTTTCTACTGATGTTGGGTTACAGTATTGTGTGAAAAATTAAAAATGTTTATGTTCCACACCCTAATTGTTGGAACTGATTTTTCTAATGTTGAAAAAAAATGAAATTTTAGGGTACTTAAACCCTCCTTAATCATTCTATCCATGAAAACACTCATAATTTCTATTTTGAATAATCATTCACTCCTCCATATTTATATATACAATTTGTTTCTTACAATGATGTTAAATACTATATGTTTCTAGACCACCCATGTACATACAATAGTTAACATTCATGAATAAATAAAAATTTCTAATCTTTTATCTAACTAGTTAATGTTGGATTATCAGGATGGTATATATACACTATATATCAAGATTAACTATATCCATCCAGGAGAATATTACATGCATATTAAAGATTGATTCCATTTTTTATTTTCAATTTTTTTTAGATTATGAATTAACCATTTATTTTTCATTGAATGTTCATATTGATTTTTGTGGTATTATTTCAATGCTAATTACAATAATATAATCAAAATTAGTAATTGAGTTCAAAAAAATTTAGGAAGGTGTCCATTTTTTTGAAAAAAATATCATTGAATACAAAAATTAGGAAAATCCAAAACTTATTCAACATCCCTACATATAACAAAAATTAGGAAATAAAATGGTGGATTTAAATATTTTTATGACTCTTGATCCATATAAACCAAAAGTGGGATTTTTTATTATGTTGATTCAGTGATAACATGATATTAATCATCAATTTTTAGAGGTTTGACCTCTTATAGAAGATCCATTTCATTTTCCATTACCATAATATCCATTATCACATTTTACTCTATATATGCTAGTTTCTCTCTATCTCTTCCAATACTCATTAAATCATAGAAATATCATGAAAAATATGGTAAATGAGGTTCCTACATTATTAATCCTTGAACATTTGTTAAACTATAATCATCATGGGATGAGATTCTTCTTGTAATTCTACAATACTATGGTTTGCAATGTATGATATAGACTCAATGGAAATAATATTCTATCAAAGTACGTATCATTAATCTAAATAAGAAATTATATTCATCAAACCAACATGGTTAATGTGGTCATGAAATCCCCTCTATACTAAAGTGGTTAACATTTGTTTGGTATGGTGATGAACATCCTAAGATCGTGGAATGATGTTTTAGTTATCATCCTCCAAATGATCTTGTATAGATGCTGCAACAATAGTTGATTGTATATCACATACCCATGGATTAATCCATAGATCATCAAAGGGATTGGGATGTAATCTGGGAAAAATCTCTTAGTTCTAACTTCACATCAACACCACCCAATTGGGATATAATCTGGTTTGTCCTTACCCATATAACTTACAATTACTATAAATATAGATAAGTATCCTCTTTAAGATCTATTATTTTTAGTGGTTCAATGAAAATATGAATTTAATTATTGATTCAATAAATAAATATGGAAGGTAATAAGTATTATAATTTTTAATTACCTTTAGTTTTATGAATTCAAATTTTTTAGCCACATATCTTGCATTAGAAGGTGTAAATATAGGGTTTACATAATTTAATATTGATGTAGAACCTTTTGGAACAACATTTTACCCTTGAATCATTACACTACATAGTAGGACTATAGTATCTAATTCGAAATTATTTTTTGGTGTATTATTGTCAATTTCATGTATGGATGATCAGATTAAGAACAATATTCATTGGAAAATATTATTAATAAAACATATAGATAAAAAATAAAATGGTTTTAAGTTAAATTTTCTCAAACAATGTACAATATTAAATTAAATTATAATCATTATATATGAAAATATTAAATGTATATAAGTTCATTATCTTTTAGTCATAGTTGTGATGTTTTATCAACTAAAACATTTAGATACTGGTCTGATTCTGGACACCCCTATCTATAATCGACAACCACCCCGATATAAATATTGTATTAAAGGTTATATGATTCTATCTACAAGATAGTTATTATAATTCACCCCCAAAGGACTGATCCATTATATGAGAAAAAGTTAATGTATGTTCAAATGGGAAAATAAAACCAAAGATTTTCATGGGTCTCATGATTCCAATACACATCTAGAGTTAAAAAAATCAAGAAGTTTTACATCACCATTTCCCACTCTTACAATAAATAATTATCTTAAAAATTATTTTTGAAAGGAAACACTAGATATAAAAATAAATATACTATATTGGGCATATTAAATGGATCTCAACTACACCATGTGAGATGATAATGAGATATCCTCGATCCTATCAATATTTTCTATGGGAGACCTAATCGATATTCCCCATGAAAATAAATTTAGTACATGAAATGTGTGTGGGATCTCACTAATTTCAATGAATGATAAGATTTTATGTAATTAATTATACTTTTAATAGAATATGAATTTAGAAAAACATTGATATTACCGACCTGTTATATGAACATTTATCAACCTACTCATTAATAGTTTTTTCACTTCCCTCTAGATAATATTCATCTTCATCATTATCACCGTCATTATTATCATCATATTCTTCATTATAAAAATAATAATATCATAAATAAATTTATATTTATAAAACCACTATATTTTTTTACTTCTCCAATTTATTATGTATCTTGATGTTATAAAATGTCTGGGCATTATTAGAGGAGAATTTGGATGGTTTTGTCATTTTTTAGAAGCATTTCATTGGGTTTATTGTTTAAGAATGGTTATGATAGTATATATAAACCATTCATATAATACATTAATATTACATATTTTAGATTAATAATCATTATATTTCACAAAAATCACACTTGAGGCCCTAAAGTTTTTACTTCCTTTGCAAACATAGAACACAATATTCAAAACTTGTGAAGATACTCAATGTTTCCCAAAATGGTCTTCCTATTTAGAACTCCTCATATAAATATCATATATTAATCCATTATTCTTATCTTTGTAAAAGGAATATAATAATGTGTGAGATCAGATGCACAATTATAGTAAACAAGGAAGATACAAAAGCATAAAATGAACATAAAGGTATGAGGACCTAATTATAAGATATGAAAATCATACCCATCATATGAAATAACATAATTCCACGTCGTTGAATAAATATTAGATGTTTATAATTCATTATTCATAGTGAAAACAATATTTTTTTACTTGAGGCCAAGCCACTGACATAAAATATAGAATTATTGAATACAACTTAGGAATGCATGTCTTGTGTCAAAGATACCAACAATGAAATTCAAAATATTCTAGAATTGGTCTAACAAATCAAGTAAAACATTTTTACATGATATAACCACCCATGTATCCCCACCCCAAAGAATTTTCTAACCACCCCTATACCGTTCTATACAACATTGGTCTAACCACCCATGTACCCTCATTTTTTTGCTTGGGATGAGCACTCGTGTACCCTAAAATTTTATCATTATATTAAAACCCATGTATCATCTCATATAATAGATAATATATCATTATGTAACTAATTTGTTGTATATATAGTTATCAACAACCACATAATTAAAAAAATCATATTTATATGGCCCATAAAATCATTAAACATTAATTATATCATAACCTAGGAAATAAAATGGGTTTCCTAAACATTTCATCATATTATAACATATATAAATTTCATGGGCTTCATAATAATTTCATCATAGAATAATAAATGAAATTAAATAGAAGTTATAATCATTTTATCATGTTGTATTCCACGAAAGAGAAATATGATTCATAAACAAGTTGTCATCTTAAACATAAACCATTCAGATAAATAATAAGAATGATATCCATGAATCACATCTATTATTTGAAATATGTAACAAAAATGAGTGTAATATTATTTCGGAAATTATTTTGATAAATTTTTTAAAACATTTATTGAGTAATATAAACCTTCCGCAATGAGAAATAATTTTTGGAATAGAAATCATTTTCAAAACATTTTTCATTGAAAATAACATTAAAAACCTATAAAGGATGATATGAAAATATTTTAATAAAATTTTTAAAACGTAAAAAATATCAGGACCATCTTCTATGAAAATTAGTTTAAATTATAATTTAAAAAAAACAAAACACTCTGTATATTTTTTAAGAAAATATATTTTTGACCAATGAGTCAAAGAATGTCATATTTTCATAAAAATTATTATTTATCTTCAGTAGTAAAGAGTGGAAAATGGTACCATTAAATGAATATATATTTAATAAACAGAAAAAAATAAGATTATTTAGAATTATTAAGAAGTAGATCGTTATATTTCAATATAGGTTACTTAATCATAAACAATCCTGATAATAAATGAGAATGTAACATAAAATGTTTACCACTTTGGTGAAATTCAATCATAATAAACATGAAGGAATAACAAAAAATAAAACCTAATATAACATTATAATGAAAATATTTTTGATATTACTTGTCAAATATTATATTTATACACCTCTTGAATGATAATTGGAGTATGACATTACATACATCTCAAATAAAGAAAATGGAGGAAAAAAACCCACATAGATTTAGTATCTCTTGAACTGAAAACCCCAAGAATGATATATAGCCAAAGGGTAATCTATATATACAAAATTTTTGTATAGATTTCATAATATTAATTATTTTGATTTAGACACACCTCATAAAATAAATATGTTGTGAATATGACATGTATCTCCAAGATGTAAAATGTGAGATGAAAATTTCCATGCCATACATGTTCACATTCATTGTACTCAATAAAAGCTTCTTTATATTAAAAAAATATATTATACAAAAATTATGGAAAAATATTCAATTATGTAATACTATATATTATTTTCTTATGACCTTTTTTTCCTTATTTATTAAGCATTTCATTTTAATGTTATGTTTTGAGTAATAACTGCCGTCTTTTCCAGGTGTGTATTGATTTATTAAATTTTGTACTATTTTATAGATTATGGTTACATAATTTAAATAATTAAAACCAGGATATAAGTATAAAATATAATATTTATATATTTTTTATATTAATATATATAATTTAGTTCTATAAAATAAAATACATTATTCATGGATATGGTAGGCTGTAAGTATGCATGAATGCTATTTTCAATTTCATTTTAGATTGAATGAAATTAGTGTAAATGATATATTATAATTTAAGAATTATTTTTATTTCATATATATAATATATTTTTCATATCCCCATCATTATTACTTCCCTTGTAATGTGTGAACAAGTCACATCACTTTATGAGGTGGTAGTTTGTCGAACATATGAGTGACGTTATCGTATTCCCAAAAAATAGTGAGTATAATGTTTTTTAAATAACAAATTTAATAATCATAATAAAATCAAAAATATTATTAATATTTTATATAATTTATAAACCCATCATTTTTTCATCCATGAGAGGTGGTAGTTGAGAAATCCACATGATTTTAAAGGTTATTAGTCTGCTATACACATAGATGATAATTTCATTTCCCATTTGCTGAAAGGGTGTGTCTGTTTTGGTTGCACCAATATAATAACAACATATATGTATTTTTAAAATAATTAGGTTTTTATATAATAATGTTATTATATGAATTCATTGGGGAAGGGCAGACATAAAATGATAATAGTCATTGATGAGCATTACCTCTTCTTCGAGAATCCTACTGATGGTTTCACTAAATCCATTATTGGCAATATTTATATCAAAAATAATTATTATAGGGTGGGGGAAGGGATGTTTTAAAGTTATTTGAGTGTATATTTGGTGATTAAATGTTCTTGAGATATGTGAATAAGTGGGGAGATTGGGTTCCATTGTATTGTGGAGGAGGAGATACATTCATCAAAATACTCAAAAGTATTCACTATTTAGGGTTTAATATTTCCTCAAGTGGTAGAAAAAATAAAATTAAATATTTATATAAAGACATTGTCTTTCATGACATCTCAGAACATGGAAACCCATGTTTTAATAATTTCATTAATTAAATTCTCTGTATTCTTATATTTATAATTGTTATTTTTTTATTACGATAACTAGTTTTTTAACAATTGTATCGTATCCATTAAAAAAACATTCAAGTGAAATTTATTAAAAAATTGCGACCTAATGATACTAAATATGAAATATAATTATAGAATATAAATTCTAGTTGTGTTGGGTATTTATTTAAACATAATCACATGTAACGTGAAAAAACAATGCTTTATCCTTCAGTGTGCTAACCAAGTTTTTACTATTTAAATATCAATATATTTTTTATAATAGAAATTGATGTACATTAATGGAAAATATTTTTCATATATTATTAATTAAAATTATATGGAAACAAAATGTATTTTTATTAATTTTAAATCATTTGATAAAATATCATTTAATATAAAATAAAATTAATGTTAATTTTTTGGTTTATTAATATAATTGCAATTTTGAAAATATCAATAAAATGATGTAGTTTGAATATATATTTTTTCATCGATATTTATAAATATATATTTTTGAAAAAAATTAAACCATAACAAGTCATTCAATTTACTTCACTTTTATTATTTTTTGAATCGTTTATTTTTTAATTGTTAATTACATAATTACTATGTCGTTGTTTTCTATGAATATAATTTAATTATTTCATATAAAAAATAAAATAAATTATAATGAGACTATTAATAGATTTATCATTTAATATGGTATATATAATAGAACATTAGTTCTTTTCCTTTTCCAAAACCACTATATATATTAAAAACTAAGAAAAGATTATTATTTGTCTATTCCTTTAAATAAATTATTATATGATTTTATATATCTAAATAAATTATTCAAAAAATTAAGATAATATTTTAGGTCATTTTCACTTTTATCATTATTGTTTCACCCAAGGTAAAAATAATTTTACATTAACAATGGTAATTAATCATTACTAAATTCATTATTAACTTCTCTCAAAAATTATGTTGGCCTTATTTAAAAATATAAATTATTTTACAACTAAATATAGAATAAAATGTTTCAATATTCAATTTTCAAGAGTAGAAAATTTCTAAATAATGTTAATCTCACAAACTTGTTGAGAAATCATTTTTTACAGTGAAATGTTCAAAGGTTTACAATGTTTTTTTGTTTGAATTCCAAATTTAATTGAATAAAATTACATAAATTGTATTAGATGATGTATGATTGAAATAATTATAATTTAAAACCCATTTAAATGATAAATTGTTTTAATAAATAATTAAATAAAAATATATTTTTCAATTAAAATTTTATATTGTTCACTATTCAATAAAATACGAGACCGATCAAAAAATTAATAACAAATAACCGTATGATAATATTTAAATTTGGAATTAAAAATATAAGTTTATTTTATCAATTTAATTTTATAAAATTTTCTAAAATTTGTTTTATAATTCAAAAGTATTAGCATATAGGGGAGAATGTTCCTAAAAATTTATTAAAAAAGTTATAGATGACAAGTAGAGACAGATGGAAGGGTTTATACAAAGAATGGAAGCCCTCATCCAAAAAGAAAGTCTACATATCCATAATAAGATCATTCCCATTACAATAATCATAATAATCAACATCCTCTTCTCATTCACACTCTAATATTGAGGTCATTTGAGTGAAGAGCTCAATGTACTTTTCCCTTAGATTTTTCTCCTTCATGGTGAGTTTGAGGGCCCTAGTAGTATGCCCATGACCACATGCACCATCATCATGACCACACACATGATCAAAGTTCATTGGATGTTGACCTCAGTGAAAAGTACTTTTCTAGGAACCTACTAGCTCTCCCCTAAAAGTCACATCCTCCTCCCTAGAATGAGATGAGGCTAATCCCTTTGATTTTGATAGGGATCCTTGAGAAACCATTAAAGAACCATGAAAATGAATCTGATCGTGGAAAATAGACTTCCTTTTCAATCTCTATCAACAAGTGAGTGCCCTTTCCCAGTCTGCTGATAAGTAGAGACCGGAATATAAAATTCACTTCTTGATTCCTCAGCTTTATTAATAGCAATGACAATTCCGTTCGCTGGATGAGAAGAGTCCTCAATAGCGGCTTTAACCTTTGAGGGTATGGGTGGAGAACCAATCAACGTAGTGAAATTGTTTTTATATGAATGTTTACTTCTACCCATGGATGAATCCAGAAACCTCACACATTCAACAAGATCAGTTTACTCATCAAATACAGTGGTCCTATTGACATTGTCTTCTCATGTTTTGTGATACATGTCTGGGACCACAACAAGATCTTCCAAGCCACTGTCCTTAGGAAATTAATTGACCCCAGCCTCCACAATCACCACAGTACCAAGGGGTAATCATTAAACCTATTAGGTGCCATGAAATATCATGTAGACATCCTTACAATCACCTACCTACCTCCATCATTGGAGTGACCAATAAATTTACAATTGGAGAAAAATGGGGGCAATTTCTCATATCAAACTGTTCGATCAAAATTGTAGCCAGTAGTGGAAAGTGTAACAGTTTCATTCAGGGTTGAATTGGGATCTATTTCAACTGAAAAACATGCAATATAACCTAATCACATTTCTTCTATAGTATAATCAAACCTAATTGGTGTCCTAAGTGACAACCCAATGTCAATGAGTATCCGAGGATTTTACTAGACCCAACTCAATCCATAAATTCTAACCAATACATGGGTCCTTATTCCAGGAGGTGAAAGTTGGTTAAAGAATTGATTCCATATCTACATATACACTACTCATGGATTGTGGGAGACCGGTCCAATCCCCAATGCCTTACGCATCAAATCATCTGATGGGATGATAATATGAAAGTACCCCCACCATACTAGAGTACACATTCAATCATGAAATCCCCATTTAAAAGTAAGTCATTGATCCAAATTAGAGGTCTTCCATAAATGAAGATCCAATGGAATCACCATCCACAAGATCAGTGACAAATCACAGGCCATAATTCAATCAATTTTATATCCTAGTTCGGATAGAGTAGTGTTGAATTCTGTGCACAAAGATCAAGGCCCCACCATTCCTAGATAAAAATCAAGCACTATCAATTGGATTAGGATAAAACCCATCTCTCTTGAAACACCGATGTGGATGAGAATAATCACATTATAGAACCATATGTGAGTCTAACCATTGTGAGTCAAAATATACTTCCCCAAGAAATGATTGCACCAACTCAGAAGACGTCATTAGATCAATATGAGAATGGTTATTTTATAGAATCCCACCACATAAAAAGGGTCAATAAAGAAACCTATTGAAAACTGAAATAGATGTTTGAAGGTCATCTATAATAACACATTTAATTATTTAAAATTGGTTAAAATATGTGGGATGTAAAGATATTTACATGGAGTAAAATATTAATAAATTATAGAGAGTGAATGAATTACATGATCACGTGAATGTGGGTGATCCCTAGAATAATAAGAACCACACATCCACAACAAAAATTGTCATGAAAAAGGTCATTGATATCATAAACCAAAAAGATAACCTGACAGAATTTAATTGTAATTTCTTTTTCCAAAAGTTTATAAATTCTCAAAAGCATAAATTATTATGTAATTTCATTCCATCTAATAATATATATATCAATAGTAGGTTGTTCCATGATAAATTTTCACTGCATCACTTACTGGAATAAATAATGTTAAATAATTTGTTAAATAACCACTAATAGATCATAATAACTATATTGTGAAGGATATTTTATTCTATATATCTTTAGTTATTACCATGAAAAATGGTTAGAATATTTTCTCTAATATTCATAAATATGTATATGATAAAATAATACAGTAATCTCTAATACCACCAAAAATATTCGACATAAAAAATTTCATAAATGGTTAACCTTTTTTTCCTTTGAATGATGAAAATCAAAAAAATTATAAATACTGTCACTAAATTCCTAAAAAACACAATAAAATTGATCCCATATATGTTATAATGTAGCTCCACAATATCAAATAACAAACATGTGAATACCTTCATCATGTTATCACTTGATGTATGTTAATATCATGAATTACCATAAAATCATATTTAAGGCATACATGATTCTTCATTACTTAAATAGAACAAATGTTATTGGATATATTCCATAAATTCAAAAAATTCTGAAACTCCATCCATAATAGCATAAACCAAATGTCAAAAAATCATTAATCTCTTATAGGGTTTATAGTATTTTCTAATTTACTATATACTTTTCTGATATCTCTTTACAAAAAAGAAACAACATTTTCACAACATTAGTAACCTATTGATGGTAAATTTTCCTTAATCAAGTTTTTTCCTTAAAATATTAAATTTTCTTTAAATCAATTTCTTATTCATAAGATTCGTTAAAAATATTAATTCAATTCCTTAATGAAAATAATATACTAAACAACCCTTATATATTCAATAATTTAATAGTCCTAATACAAAAATACATCAATCACACCATTTACATATCATTAAATTTAAAATTAATTCATTATATTATTACATAATACCTATTTATATTCATATTTTATTTATAGTCTACTGATCATCCCCAATATAACCATTACTCGTAAAACCAAGACAATTTTCTTCATTATATTTCCCCTTCATACATTGATATTCATAATTCCCATAATTTACACATTTAAGGAATTAAATACTCTATAATATCTTATGGTGACCAAAATTCCCGTCCACTGTATTAACTAAAATTTTAATTTTCAATTTTTATTCACATGGTATTTTTTTATTATTCACAGGGAAACATATTCTCATTCCACTGAAACATTCACTTGCGTGTTTCTTCCTACTTTCTCAACACCTAACAAACTAAATCTTCTTCCCTCCTTGTTTTCTGATTCCTAAACTCTTATATAATAATTTAATTATATTATTTGGTGACTCCAAGAGTTCCTAATGTTATATATTGTTAATAATATTCCTGGAAAACTGATAAGGTATAATCGCAACCCCCTTTTCACAAGTCAATTTTTACATTTGACTTCTCAACAGAAAATTGATTGTCACAGTTACCATTAACAGAGTTCCTTCAGGTTCAATCCTTCGACAAAAACATTATTCAAAGTGTTATGGACACTAATAATTGTTTGTAACCACATAATCATGATAAATAAATTATATGTTATCTAAACCATGTCACATAATTTTTTTAATTGAATAAATCTTCGAATTATCATAGGCTATTAATAGTTATTTTATATTTTTATTCTTCAGGATTGTTCATAATGTTTTTTTAATTTTCAAATAAGATTTCATGGGAGTGTAAAATTGATTGTGTAGCATAGAACATTGTCATGCAACAATTCCAAATTGAGTCTTTCATAGTATAGTGTTTTCAGGGTTATTATCCATATGTATAATTATGTATGATCCACACCCACTTGTAATATCCAGATAGTTTTGTATACCTAAGATACCACTCACTCTTTCCATTAAAAATACTCAAGGAATTTTTTATACAATTTAAATTATACTTAGACCTATCCTTATAAGAATACCTAGAAAATTCTTTAGATATATCCCAATATATATCATTGATGTTCTCTTATAAAAATATATAATGGTTAACTAAACCTTCCATCTGATACCAACTATAATGACCCACGATTATCATATATTTATATTAAATAATTTAGAATAAAATTCATTAT
This sequence comes from Viscum album, assembly GCA_963277665.1. Lineage (NCBI taxonomy): Eukaryota > Viridiplantae > Streptophyta > Magnoliopsida > Santalales > Viscaceae > Viscum > Viscum album. The sequence goes on from OY728161.1 coordinate 1,607,771,090, forward strand.
ATTACAGAAAAAATCATTATTGAGGATCAAAATAGTTTAGTTTGGTTGGAAACAAAGAACTTAATCTTATAATATGGGAAAAGTTATTCCCTTTTTCACAAAAGGGTCTTCTCATTTACTTCTGTAACACCCAGGCCATTGAATCTCAGAGCTAGTGTATTACCTCTTTTAATTGGTATGATTATATAGAATCAAATCCAAAGTGATTGAAAATATTAGAAGTCTTGAAAACTATAGATGCATACAAAGAACACTTTTTTCATCAGGAAAAGAAACAAAATATGATACAGAACAAAAGATAATAATCTTCATCCTTGAAAACTCAATAAATGATCTCTTTATCATAACGTGGGGAATTAAAACCAATGGTGATATAAAATTATTATCAAGGGTTACACATTGTGTAATCATGGGTATATAATATGTGAATCAAAAGCTAATTTTACGTTATAAATATGACATGGTGAATAAAATAAAAACACATGACATTAATAAATTGAGAGTAAAAATGAATCCATAGATTTTTTCATAGTGAAAACCACCTGAAAATAATAATTAAATTCTATATAAAGAGAATTTTTATTATCTAGACTTCATGTATTGGCACATGAACCATCATACCGTAGTGATGGTTTATGTATGTGGGTAGAGAACTGATAGATTTATTGGAAACAAACTCGAAGGGTTTGTTACCAACAGATTTGTCTCATGATTCCAGTCATTGAATCAAGGGTATATAGAGGGCGACACCCATCACTAACAGTCCAAATAATTTTTTATTAGATAATTGAATACAACAACAATATGCCTTATATATATCTGTATTGAGTATACGATACATATTCATAAATATCTCCACAGTTAAGGCATCAATAAAAATAAACACTGTATGTGAAATGATATTCGGCATAAAGAAATAATCATATCCATGATAAAAGAAAATGGATATTTAATTAAATTATAATTTCAAATGATAAAAGATCTCAAATGGGAAGTAGATACACCACATAAGAATGATTAAATGCTCATTACCATGTATGTCTTAGTGAAATATAAATTGAAACAAAGTCCCTTACCACATTGCAATCAAACGAATTGTATGCCTAAAAATTAATAATCACTAAATAAATGACATAATTCCCTGAATATAAATAGAAAAATGATAATATATATCAAATATTAATATACATACAATACATACTAGAAATAATTTGTGAACAATGGAAATCTCATATAATTAAAAGTGAGATGAGAAAACCCCTTACCTTATTCTAGAATGTCTTATTTGATTGATCTTTCTAAGCTGAAAAAATAAAATTTAGATTCATTAAATAATAATTAAATAACATCACATTCATTTTTTTAACCTTATTACGTTCATTAATTGAATTTTTAATGGGTTTAAGAGGTTCAATTTTACTATTTTGGAAATATTTTATTCCTTGGTTTACATGCTCTGATTACTTGTATTCAGGAATAAAAGTTATTTTGAAATGTGGTTAAACATCAAAATTTTTAATATATAATATTATAATAATTATATATATATAAATAATCTTAAAATGATTTTGGTTATATAATATTAGGATGAATAATTAGATAAAAATAATATTAATGCTTGGATTAACTTGGCGGTTTTGTGCATAATGAACATGTTTTATATTATTATTATATATTATGAGTGTGTAAGGATAAAAAAAATTAAATATGATAAAATAGTAATATTATGATCTGAATCAACCATTATACATGTTTTTCTAAAAAAAATGTAGATAGTAATGAAATTTTAAAACCTGTCTTCCTTGAACGTGATAATTAACACATCTTGAACTGTGTTCTCATTTATTGTGTCAAGGGGGGAAGGAGAAATGATTATGGAATATTACATTATCATAAAACATTCTAATATGTATGGGTGAATGTAGTTATCAATAATAAATGGATAATAGGTAGGTATATAGTATAAGTGAGAAATAATTTAAAAGAGAAGAAGAAGAAATATTACCTCTTGAATATTTCTCTTTGGAAACCACCTTAAGGATCTTGGAAGAGGTATTTTTGTGTCACCAAAATCTGTAAAATGATTAAAGGGATGAGGAGGATGTAATTTGTAAGAGGATGTCTAAACAATAAGGTACATGGTTTTAAAATTTGTGAACAAAGGATCATGCTTTTATTAGTGAGGTGAGGAGTAACTTAGGAATTACAAAATTTATTAAAATATATTAAATCTATTATAGAGTTTAAGAATTATAACAGAATAAATTAAAAGGGGGATTACATTTTTAGAAGTAATATTAATATTTTTATATTTTCTCAATATTTTTGGGAATGAAAAACAATTTAATAACCTATTTTTTTAATGAAAAACAATTATATCAATATAAAGAATTGTCATAAATATGACTTTAAAAATATCAAAAACGGCTTAAAATTTGATTCAAATTGTTTATTATATCTTATAATTATAATATAAATCCAATGAATTCGTGAATAAGCTCGAAAATATCTAATTTTAATTAAGTTATTATTTTTAATTTTATTATTATGATTTATTCCTTAATTAAATTAATACTATATCATTTTTGTAAAAGATATTATGATATTTATATGTTGTCAAAAAATTAAAAATAAAATTATATGGGAAAAGTAATAATATTAGGGTTATAAATAATATTTATTTTCAAATACAATTTATTTAGAATCTCATATAAAAATCTTATTAATATTAGAAACTCTAATGTGTCAACTTGAATTTCTTTTGAACTAACTTTTTTTAAAAGCTCTAATGTGATTCATGTGGGTCCAAAATTTACCAAATACAAATAAAAACATTATAATATACTATAATTGATTATATAAAATATTTTATTTTAAATATTGGTCATTTAATAATTCTTATAGATTAAATTAAAAACGTTTTATTTTTTTTCATATGATTGTGTAAGCGCTTCATCAGTGTTGCATAAGAAATAATGTTAATTATTTAACATATAAATATTAAAAATAAAATACTATCCTAAAAATAAATTAATTAGGTTTAAAAAAATTATGAATATATTAATTACGTACATCCACTATTATTTATAATAAGGAAACATCCTAAATTTGTTATTGTGTATTTTATTTCACTACAAATTCATTGCACCAAAAATTGGATATTAATCATTTTATATAACACTGAAATTAGAAATTAAATGTAAATTAGATATATAGTAATTATTAAAAAATTCATGAAAGTAATTTTTAATAGTAAATTATTATATATAAAATACCTATTTTGACTTTTTATGCAATATGCAGGCACTACACTGAAAATGAAAATGATTTTTATATATATCACAAAAAATAAACTTTTCATGTTCTAATTTATTTTATTATGATATTGCACATGTGATATAATTTTTTAGTTAGTACATATTTTAAATAAATTTTTAAATAATAATGATTTCATGAAGATGTCACAAAAAAGTGAAGTATTTAATAAAAAACTCTTTTCTATTACTATTCAAGAAAAATTAATCAATTTCATAAAAATCCAAAATATCAATCCAATGAAATTTTCAACATATTGAATCCAAAAATTAACTCCATTTTAAAGAATAAATTTCTTAATATTTAAAATTTAATTTTTAATTAAAATCATAATTTTCTCGAAAAATATTAATTTTAAAATTATAATAGATTTTATGAAACGTTGATAAATAAACTATATCCTCATAAATTTATCTTATAATCGTATGAATACAAAATATTTATTCCTGAATATATATTATGAAAATTAAATTTCTTTTAAATTAATCTATTAATTATAAAATTATAATTCAATATTTATTACTCATAAAAATCCCGACACATAATTATTAATTTTTAAAATATTTACTCTCATTTATAAGGTGCCAAAATTCTATTTATAGTTACATGGGTTAGGTTACTAATCATAAAGGTGCATTAATATTCATAAGGGTTATGTTACTATTAATATGGGTATATTACAATTCATAAGTGTCATGTTACTATTCATATGGGTGCATTACTATTCATATGGGTTGAGTTACTATTCATAATGGTCTATTGATATTCATAAGGGTACCATTACTATTTATAAGGTTAAGTTACTATTCAAAAAAATTGATGTTAATCCAATAGGACTCTAAATATGTAACTGAACGCAAATGTGTATGTTCGATTTTCGAAATTCAAATCAACGAAGTTAAATAAGTAAGTATAACGTCTAGGTTATAACTATCTCCTATAACAATGTTTTGTTTCACAGAGACTCAGTGTTTCATTAATAAATTGGTATCTAATGAATTTAAATTAATTATGCCATAAAATATTGTGTTGTAATATTCTTCCCACCATCACAAATTTCTTCCCTAAAAATTTTCATATATAATACCCACAAAATATATGTGGGTTGTTCTTCTATTCTTTTACTCGATGTCTATATTAGGTTTAGGTTCACTAAACTATGTTATCAAAATATATTTCCCAAGGTTTAAACTAAAAATACTCTGATCAGAGATGGTGAATTACTTGATAACATTGGCATGATTACATGGAATCAAATCCCAAAGCACATATCATTTTAGTAGTCTTGAAGAAACCAGATACAAACATGGAACCAATTATATATAGAGAATATAAACAAAATAGGACACATAACAAAAGATAATAACATGAATCCTTGAATACTCCACAAATTATATCTTCTTCATAACTTGGGGAAGAAATTGAATGGATTGAGATCAAATGCATAGTAGGGGTTATATAATGTGAAATATTGGATAAATAATAAGTGAATTATAATAAAATATACAATATCAATACTTCATGGTAAGTAAATGAAAAACACAAACCATGAATAAACTGAGAATGAAAACGCATCAATAGATTTTGTCATAGTGAAAAACATATTGAAAGAAATAACCGAATAGTAAATAAAGAGAATTATTATTTTTATGAAATCATATATAGGACACCTAAACCATAATACTATTTATAAGGTTTAAATATGTGGTTAGAAACCCATTTGATATTTTGGAAAAAAACTCGAAAGGGTTTGTCACCAAATAATTGGTCTCAAGAAACCTGTCAATGCATCGAGGGAATATAGAAGGACCCACCCATCACTTAAAGTCCAATAAATTATTTATAAAAATAATTAATACAATAAAAATATTCTTTTTAAAAAAATTCCTTTAGTAGAGTATAACGATCCATAAATAACTCCATAGTTAAGGTAGCATTCCAAATAAACACCATATGTAAAATGGTATACTACTTAAAAAAAATAATCATATTCATGATACATGAGATTGGATAATTAATATAATTATAATTTCAAATGAAACATGATATCAAATAGGTAGTAGATACACAACATAAGAAATATTAGGTGCTCAATAACAAGTAGGTCCCAATGAAATGGAAATTTGAACAATGTCCCTTACCACATTACAATCAATTGAATCGTATGAAAAAAATTAATAATCCCAAAATAAACCATAGAATACCATGAATATAAATAGAGTCATGATATTATATATCAAATGACAGTACACATACACCAAAAATATGAAATAAGGGGTGAACAATGGAAATCTCATGGAATTAAATGTTATATGAGAAAACCCCTTACTTATGCCTGAATCTATTCTTCGATTTTTCTTAATGACCTGAATAATTATATTTTTCTTCATTTATTAATAATTAACAAACCTCAAATACATTTAATTGATTTTTTTAACCTTATTAGGTTCATTCATGGACATTTTGATGTGTTTAAGAGGTTAAATTTTATTGTTTTCAAATCATTTTCTTCCCTGGTTTTCATGACCGGTTTAATTATATTCATGAATGGAACCTCATTTGAAATGTGGTTAAACATAATGAATTTTTAATATATATTATTAGATAAATTAAAAATATAGAAATTATCTTATAATGTTTTTGGTTATATACCATGAGGATGACTCATTCGATAAAAGTTAATGATAAACACATGGATTAACATGGCGGCTTTGGGCATAATGAACATGTCCTCTATTATTTTTTTATATTATGAGTTTTTAAGGATTAAATAAAATTAAATAAGATAAAATAAATATATTATGACTTGCTTCCACCATTATAAAGGTTTCATGACTATTCTGGAAGATTTTAATGCAAATTGAAAACCCTTCTTCAATGAACATGAAAATTAACACATCATGAACGATGTTATCATTTATTGTATAAAAGAATGTAAAAGAGGAGTTGATGATGACAGATATTCTATTATCATATAACCATTCTTTTATATATAAGGGATTGTACTTTTCATGAATAATTTGATAATATGATTGGATAAAATATCAGTGAGAAAGAATTTAAAAGAGAAGATGAAGAAATCTATCCTCAAGAGTACTTCCCTTTTGAAATAACCATAAGGATCATGGAAGTTGTGTTTTCATGAGACCAGAAGAATAAGAATGTTTCAAGGTATGAGGATGATAAAATTGAGTATATTTTTTCCAAATAAGACGGTTTATGGTTATGAAATATGTGAAGGAAAGAACCACCATTTATAAGTGAGTTAAGCGGTAACTTAGGGATTGAACAAATTATTAACATATAGTAAATCAATTATCTGTTTTAAGACATAAAAAAGGCCTAAATCTAATGAGGGATTACATTTTTGATGAAATCACATAATTTCTGGAATTGTTCATTATTTTTGGGAATTTTGAATAATTTAATATCATTTTTATTCATGAAAAAAACTTTTCTCAATATAAAAACTATTCATAACTATGACATTTAAAACATAAAAAAAGGTGAAATAAGAAGAAAATTATTTCTTACATCATATAATTATCAAATAATTGTATTTCATTCATTATCTAGCTCAAAAATATCAAATAATATTAATTTTATTATTTTTAATATCATTAATTTGATTTATTCATTAATTAAATTAATACTGTGTGATCATTGTGAAATGTATTATTATATTCGTATGTTGTCTAAACATTGAAAATAAAATTCTTTAAGAAATAAAATTTTATTAATTTTTCAAATACAATTCATGTTCGAATAAAATCACTATAAAATCTCATATAACAATATTATTAATATTAAAAACTATAATGTTTCCACTTGAATTCCTTTTGAAATAAAATATTATAGAGGAATTAATGTAATTCATGTGGGTCTCAAATTTCACAAATTCAATGAAAAAATTGATTATAGTCTTAAATGATTATTTAAAATATTATATTTAAAATATGGGTCATTAAATAATTCTTATAATTTCAATTGAAAACATTTTGTTCATTTTTCTTGTGCTTGCACAAGAGCTGCATTAGCATTGCATATGAAATAATTTTAATAATTTCATATGTAAAAATTAAATATAAAATACTAAAATAAAAATAAATTAATGATGTTCAAAATAAAATTACTAATTTATTCTTTATGTATATTCACTCTTATACATTACAATATAACTTCTTAAATTTTTTATTTTGTCTTTTATTGCTCAGCACAAGCATTGCACAAACATATGGATAATAATCATGTTATAAAACAAAAAATTAAAAACTAAAAATAAAATAGATACAAAATAATTAATAAACATGTCATGAAAATAATTTTTAGCACTCCATTATTATATATAAATCATAGATTTTTATTTTGTCAGCACTACACAAGCACTGCGCCAACCATGAAACTGAGTTTTATACTTATCATGAAAAAATATACTATTCATGTTATAAAATAATTATTTACAATATTCCACCTGTAATATAATTATTTAGTAATTACACACTTTTCAAAAAATTATATCATAATAATTTCATGACGATGTCACGAAACATGCTATATTTTTAAAAAAACTGTATATTTTAACTATACAAAATAAAATAAACTATTTCATTAAAATCCCCAAAATTCATCAAATTCATTTTTCGACATGTAGAATCCAAAAACGAACTCTATTTTGAAAAAATAATTTCCTATTTATTAGAAATATAATTTTTAATTAATGTAATCATTTACTTGAAAAATACTTATTTTATTATTATAATAGATTTTATGACACTTTGAAAAATAAACTGGGGTTCAAAAAAATTATATTATATTCATAGGAAAAAATTATTTATTCATTAATAAAATTTATGAAAATGATTTATCTTTTAAACTAATCTATTAATTATTAAATTGTAATTCATTATTTATTGATCATAAAAATACCAACACTTACTCATCAATTTTTAAAACATTCACCCTCATTTATAAGGTGCCTAAATTCTATATATACTTACATGAGTGAGGATACTATTCATAATGGTACAATACTATTAATAAGGGTCTTGTAACTATACATATGGGTATATAAAAATTCAAGTTACTTTTCATAATGGTATATTACTATTCATCAAGGTCATGTCACTATTCATAACTGTGCCTTACTATTCATAAGAGTCAAGTTAATATTTATTTGGTTATATTAATATTCATAATGGTAACATTACTATACACAAGGGTAAGAAACTATTCACTAAAAATTATGTTGATCCTATCGAATTGTAAATATTTTACTGAACAAAACAATGTATGTCTTGTTTTTCAAATTTCAAATCACAGAAGTGGAAAAATTAAGTTTAACATCTATGATATAACTATCTCATATAACATTGTTTTGTTTCATAGAGACTCAATGTTGCATGCATAATAAGTCATCTAATGAATTAAAATTATTTATACCAAAATATATGGGGGTGTTATATGTACTCTTCATAGACATATAAAACAAAAAAATCATTCCTTATCATATATTGATACTAAAAATAAGAAAGGGTGAGCCTAGATGCACGGTAATGTTAAAAATGGATATACATAATCATAAAAAGAAAATATAGGTATGAGGACATGAGCATGGCATTTTAAAATCACACCTTTCATATAAAATTACATAATCCTTAGTCATAGATAATGATCCACAGTCTTTATTTCATGAATCATAAGGAAATCAAACACATGATTCATAAAGGAATGGCATTGGCATATATCATATAATTGTGGCATAAATATATGCATAGAAACTATTATTTTAATAATACCCACATATACATTGAAAAGATGTTAGGATTAGGATAACCACATGTGTACTATCATTTGGGCATAGACTGGCCAGCCCTGTACCCCCATATTCAGTGTGGGGATGACCACCCATGTACCCTCCTTTTCCGGATTATGATGACCGCCTATTTACCCTCTATTTCATTCTTCAGATGAGCACCACATGATCCCTCATATTATGGCATGTGATACAACCCATTTTTTCATTTATCTCAAAGATCATTTTATACTCAAATCATCAGTGGGAGATTTTGGTCCCACCTATCACATAATGAAACCCCCCATTTTAATGTAATCAATAAAGTCACACAATAGTTTTCACATCATAAACCTGAAATGATTTGGGATTCATAAATATTTCATTATATAATAATCTATATAAATGTTATAGTTTTTAGAATCATTTCATCCCCTAATTACCCATGAAATGAATTTTCTTTCTTAATAATTTTATCAGGGTTAAACCATGAAATAGAAACTGGTTTCATAAAAAAAATTCAATGCATAATAAAAGTATTCATAGATAGAATAAATGTTGTATCCATGGATCATATCTCCATTATAGAATAGGTAACATCAATAGGACTCATCTTATACGGAAAATTATTTTTGATTAGTTATTTAAAAAATATCTTTAGGAAAATATCCATTTTTCTTTGAAAATACTTATGAAACATAAATATTATAAAAACCTCTTAATTTGTAAATAAACTCTAGAACACATAAAGAAAACTTTGAAACTAATTAAAAATAATTATTAAAATAGTATACATTATCTATACCATTTTAAAGAAAATTAGCTTAATATATAATTTAATAAAAAATTATAACATTATTAGAAAAATACATTTAGAGAAAAACATATTTCTGACTAAAGAGACAAATAAAAATGATTTTAATATAAATGTTTTATTAATTTTATGATGTTCTAAATATTGTAACAATGTTAACATTACATTAATATATAATGAATAATCAGAAGGATAATATAATTCATGATAATTAATAGGAGGAAGATCATACGATTTCAACATTGGAGACTTAACCAAAACCATCTCGATAACTGATGAGACTGTAATATAAATTTTTTTACAAATTGGTAACATTGAATCATAATCACCAGGAAGTAATAACATAAAATGAAACATAAATTATCATTATGATCACTCAATTCATCATATTACATTTCAATGTGGTTTTTTATATGCCTTTGTGAAATAACATAGGCGCGTAAAATAACTTACATCTCAAAGAATGGAAATTGAGATTAAAATCACATATGGACTGGGTAACTCATGAAATGTAATGTGTCTTCCAAGAACGAAGAGACACTAAACCAGTTCCACAAGATGGGTCACCCCATTACATCATGCGACCCTCCTCGTATGCCAGTGGTACCCCACAAGTGGCGAGGGTCTAATGAATCATGTGGGGGACTATACACACTTTACAATAGTAAGCAATAATAGAAAAAAATAAAAGAAAAAAGAAAATAAAAAAATTAACATGCACAACAAAACGTCTCCCAAATACGGTAAAAACCACAAATCAAAAACAACCATTCCATTCCATACTTGTATCACAAGGTGAATACATCCCAAAATAAAACAAATAGTCCAATATCCAAATTTTTTCTAACTATATGTATGGATCCTTTTCCATGCACATCTTCAGCCCGTCTCAACATCCAATAGTAGGGCCCTTTCCCTTGCCCGAAACTGCAACTAAGATATCTGCTTGGGTACCCAATGACTGCCCGAGTAGGGTGTGAGTACCAATCTTAATAGGCCACCCCCAATGGTGTCTAAAAAATATCCAATATAATAGATAGTTCATACATGTACAAAATAAATTGAATGCATAAAAGGGACAGTTTGGGTTTTATTATTTTACAAGGTTCATTTTATTCAGGACTAGCATTTATCCCAATTCAGTTTGTAATTATAATTTTACCACATAATCTATTTTTAACACATTCTCTTCAATTTATTAGTATACATAATCTATAAATGGGTCTAATCCAACAATATATATGATTTGGGTAAATAAATGAAGTCCCCATATCAATAGGAAAACACATATCACATCAATACAATACATTCAACTTGAATCGTCAATTCTGGTGGAATGAAAACATTAGGGGAATAGAGCCTTAGTCCCCTTCCCTAAACTGGGTATTTTGGGTTAGAGTTTAGAGCCTCAGTCTAACTTGACTCATGGGCATGGATCTTCAAGTCAATACCCACTCTACCAAGCTATGTTCACATGCTTATTTATCTAATCACCACATCCATTCCATAACACTACCAAGAATAAAAAATTCCATTATAATTCACAATACATAACAAACAGAATGAGAATTAATACTAATCCATATCCCATTAATACATTTACCATTTAGAATTCATATACATGTTTCCAAATTCACATTCTTGTACCATAACATTTTAATTTTATTCAAAATCCCAAATTCCATGGACAAATTCATCAATGACAAAAAATTTACCCATTTAGCCCATTTATCATTTCACAAGAATTATCCCACATAGTAATTAGAATTATATTTCTCATATCTCATAAACCAACAACATTTTACATTCATCCATTAGGTGTGTTTTAATTCCCTTTTTATGTATGATTCAAAATATTCATCAATTACCTTTTTACAACCCTTTAACACAATACCCCTTTCTCATTACATCATCAAATCCAGAGTTCACCATTTAACATGCAGTATTCCTCTTTTGTGATTCTAATAAAATTCCATCAAATAATTGACATAATACTATTCAACCCACTTGTCCTATTTTCATATTGTGTCAAACAATCCATTATGAATTTCGACCATAGTAATATCAATTATCACTATATTTACATCCTAATTTACCATTAAAATATTTACAACATGGGATTCACACTTTGATCTCCAATACTTGAAATTTCCCTACCACTCTTTAGGATCAAGATTTCCAAAACACCCCATGGTTGGTAAAAAAATGGCCAAATCCTCCTCAATGCATCCCATAGGGATCATGAGGGTTTTGATTGGTCATACAGACTCCCATTTTTATCAAACACATCAACAAAACCAAGATCACAAAAATGGGAAAACAAGAACACAAACCTCCATACACGAATCCAAAATAAAACTATGGGGTAAAAAATCTGGACCACCTCATTCGAATACAATTATTAATGAATTTTTAATCATAGTATTCGATTAGGATTCCAGCATCCCCTGAAGACCCAACATATGTTCCATTGAAAAAAAGGTTTTAGGGTTTCAGAAGAAGGTGGATGAAACAAAAAAAACCTAATCTGAAAATGAGTAACAATATGAGTGTTATACTATTCTGGGGCATCAATTTGCTACCAAAGGAACTCCAAACATCCTTGAATAGAAGGAGAACCACCTCATGGAATATTGGGTAAAAAATGATCGTCATTAGGGTTACAAGGGAAAAAATGGATGAGAAACCCATGTTGGGGTATAAAATCCCCTAATAGCATTTTTTGTAAATTTTCAAACATTTCCCAGCTGCAAGGTTTACACGCACGGTTTCCCAAACCGTGCACAAACCGTGTAGAGGAAACTGCCCCAAAATCACCCTCATCACTTGGTTTCCTGGGAACTCCTCATTTGTTTTCTTAACATTGTGCAAAACCATTCATAAAGATCTATCTATGGTTCCATGGTTACCTGGGATACACTTCACAGTTTGGACTAATTTTTTGAAAACCGTACAACATGAATAGTAATTCCAATGTCTTCTTCTTTTGTGTACCGAACACCAGGAACATCCCTTCACCTTCACTAAAACATGAAGAAAACTATATCTAATCAAAAGGAAAAGTCACAAACAAAAATATAGTAAAAAACATACATTAAGAAAATTCGCGATCTAACAACCTCCCAACCGTATAACAAATTGTCATAGAGATTCCCTTCCAGGCATCACTAAGATACCAAACTAGTGGTTAGTACACTATTCCTTCATATCAATTTCCATCATTCAATTTTCTAATTCACATCACAAAACCCCACCGAGTAGGGATCAAGGTAACACATATTCAAAAATGTTTTACTCACCACAATCCACGTCATGAACTTGAAGACTCCTCAAAGATGCATCAACTTGAACCATTCCCACCACGAGAAATTGATGTGGGAAATAAAGATGAAAACACCTTACACAAAACACCTTTAAAAATAACACACAACCTCATGTCTTAATGAAGGATCCAATTGGAACCTCATCATTCTGATCCTCTAATACCCATCTGTAACGTCCCTGACCTGGGAGCCAGTTAACCGATGCCCCAAGCCGAGTCTCCACATGACCTCAAGTGCGCCTCCTTGTACTCAAGAGGATACTGACAAGCGGCTAGGGATTAATGAGTCACGTGGGGAGACTGTACCCTCTTCACCAGAATAAGCCACAACAGAACACAACATAAGTAGAAGTAACAATATGAACAACTAATAAACATGCATAAGAAAACAGTTCACAAACAAGGTATAAAAAATAAATCCAATACAACCATGTTATTCCCTATAAGTACTTCAATCTCAATGGATTCCAATATAAAATACATGGCCAAATCGTAGAGTAGGTCCTGGATAAATGTTTGGATCCTTCTCCATGTATATCTCGAGCACATCTCGACATCCTAGAGTAGGGCCATTTCCCTTGTCTTGAACATCATCCAAGAGATATTCTCAGGTACACAATGGTGGCCCGAGTAGGTTGTGAGTACAAGAAATAGTGGGATAACACCAACTATGTCTACAAAATATCCAAAATAATTTATAGTGTATGAATGTACAAATGAAATGGAAAGTAAACAAGGGGTAGATCATGTTCCATTAGTTATAAAATTTCATTTAATTAATGACTAGTAATTACAAAAATTCAATTTTTATACCATATTTACAACATAATACATTTTTAAAACATTCTCTTTGGGTTAGGCATATACATCATCAATACATGGGTCTAATGCAAACAATCTCTATGCATAGTGAAGATAAATCAAGTCCTTATCTCACTAGAAATACACATGTCAAATAAAAAAATTACCCCCACCTCAAAGCCTCAGTTTGGGTGGAATGCAACCATCTAGTGAATAGAACCTTTATCCCCTTCCCTAACCTAAGAATTTGGGATAATGTTTAGGGATTTATTCAAACTCGACCAGTGAGTATAAATACTCAAGTCAATACCCCAAACATAAAACCCATGTGCACATACTTATTTATCCAATCACCACAACCATACCATAACAAAACCAAGAATAAACAATTCCATCAGGATTCACAATAAAAATAATGGGAATAATACTATTCCATAACACATTAATACATTTACCACTTACAATTCATAATAATTTAGCCAAATTACCATTCTTTGTGCCTTAACCCTTTATGTGTATTCAGAAACCCCTATTCCTTGGCCAAATTCATCAATGACTAAACATTTACCCATTTATACCATTTATAATTTCAGAAGCATTCTCCCATATATGTATTTCGTGTATATTTCTCATATCTCATAACACAATAACTTATTACATTCAACCATTAGGTTTATTAAAATTACAATGAAATATCCAATTAAACATATTAATCCATTTCATTATTATAACCGAATAACACACTCAACCTTTCCCATTACATCATAAATCACAAGTTTTCCATTTAACATGCAGTAATCCTCTTTAGAGATTCTAATTAAATTCCATCAAATAATTGACATAACCCGATTCAATCCATTTTTTCCATTTTCATATCTTGTTAAACAATCCCTTATGACTTCTTTCTCTAGGAATCTCTATAAGCACACCATTTACAACCTAATCAACAATTAAAACATGTTCAGCATGGGATTCAAACTTTTCTATGTGATCTTCTACATAACCCTACCACTATCTAGGTCCAGGATTTTATGGCTCACCCCATGGGTGGACCTAAAAATGTCATGTACTACTCTAGACATCCCATGGGGATTGAGAGGGATTCAATTGGTGACTTGTACACACATTTTATCAAAAACATCAATGAAAGAATGAATAAATAAGGTTGAAAACAAGAACACCAATTTCCATGAAAAATACTAAATAAAACTATGAGATAATACTTGTAGACCACCTACCTTGAATCTGATGATGAAAACACTCCTAATAATACTCTTCGATCTGGATTTAAGAATCCCATGAGGACCAAACATAGGTTCCATCAGAAAAAATAGGGTTTCAAGGTTTCATAAGAAGATCGGAGGATCCATAAACCATTTTATGAAAAGGATAAACAAGAGGAGCACTATAATTACCTGGTGATTCTATCTGCAACCAACGATGCCATAAATTTCCATTAATAAAAGTATAACCACCTCTACGAATCTCGGAAAATACAAGTTTTTCATCAGGATTATAGGGTGTAAAATATAAGAGAATACAGAGGTGAGGTTTAAAACCCCGAAATTTATTTTTTTAAATTTTCTAACTTTTCTTATAAACTTGTTTTAACATCATAGTTTTCCTAAAAATGTGAAAACATTGATGAGGTTATATCCCAAAAATCACCCCCTTTACACGGTTTCATGGTAATTCTACATGTTTTTCTTAACTGTGCACAAACTGTGCGTAAGGCTCAGTCCATGGTTGCACGGTTACTTTGGATACTCCGCATGGGTTGCACTAACAGTGCATAAACCCTGAAACATTCCCCAAAATTACACTCTCTTACTCTTTTGTGTCTCGAACCCTCAGAATACACCCAATTATTCACATACACATTGGGATACACATATATAACAAAAAATAATAGGCCCAAACCAAAACCAAAGAAAAAACAATCATTAAAAAATCTAGGATCTTACCTGTAAACACCATGAAATAAGGATACTCAAATGGTTTTGTAATTACAGAAAAAATTAGGAATAATAAACAAAATATAATTTAATGGTATCTA
Organism: Viscum album; assembly: GCA_963277665.1. Taxonomy (NCBI): domain Eukaryota; kingdom Viridiplantae; phylum Streptophyta; class Magnoliopsida; order Santalales; family Viscaceae; genus Viscum; species Viscum album. The sequence continues at coordinate 1,607,787,189 of OY728161.1, forward strand.
TATGCACCAAAAAAATAAATAGATGGTGAACATGGAATATGTCTCATGGAATTTAAAACTGAGATAAAAATACAATTAAAGTAACTCTTGAATTTCATCGTAATAGGTAAACCATAAGGTTTGAAAAATATAAGATTTTAATATACACATTACATATATATATTCATATATATAATATACCAAATTATTTTCATTTGAACATTTAATACTCGTTTATTAACGATTTCATGCAAAGTTAATTTTTAGGTAATAATTTCATTGATTTTCAGTTATGTTTTGATTTGATACATTTTGTCCCCTTAATTAGGTCATGGATCCATAATATTGAAAATTATATCAGTGATTTAAATTTCATATATATTCAGTATAAGTTTATTTATAAAAATCTATATAATTTATTGATAGAATCTAAAATGCACTATTCATAGATAAGATTGGTTTTACCAACTAATGAACACCTTTTCATATTATTAATAGATATATTGAATTATTAATAAATGATATTTTATAAATATATAATCATATTAATTTCATTTATATAACTTATTTTTATTAAACCCAACCATAATACATTCTATTTAATGTTTAAATGAATCATATTACTTTGCATGGTGGTAGACTTCCGTATATAAGAAGGACGTTATCTTATTCCAATACAATGAAGAGTACAAATGGATGTTTGATATTATAAATTATTGAATCATAACAGCATCATAAATATGATAAATACCATATATAATTTATAATTTTATCATTATGTCTAACTATTATAGATGGTAATGGAAAATTAAATGACATCAGTACGCGAGGTAGTAGTCATCCGGACACATATCAATTGACTTCGTAATGCAGTTGATGGATTTTTGGTTTAGTTTAGGTCATAACATTATCATAAATAAATATATATATATTCAATATACTTATTTTATTATATTTTAATGTTTTAATTATAATTTAAGGGGTTGGAGGAAGAAATAAAATGAACATGCTCATTTATGAATGTTACCTCATCCTTAGGTATCCACCATAGGTTTTCTATAAATACATTCATGGAGGGATTTATGTCCAAAATAAAGCATCTATAATTATTGAAAGTAATTTTAAAAGTTATTTGGGTTTATCTTGGTTGATCAAAATGGGTGGAGAGTTATGAAGAAGTTGGGAGAGTGAGTTCCCTTTTATAGTTGAGGAGGAGTGTCATTCCTCATATACACAAATATATTCACTATTAGGACGTCATTCCAACAAATATATGCTAAATATATGATAATTAAATGTTTTGGTGTATGATATTTCTATGATATACCTTAAAAAATAATGAAACATATGTTTTAAAATTTTCATTCCCCAACTTTTAAGTATCCCTATTTTTACAATTATGGATTTTTTTCTATAGTAACAAGTTTTCTAACCTTGGTAATATATCAGTAACGAAACAATTAGTTTGAAATATATTAGATAATATGGACCCACAAACATTAAATATTATATAATTTTTTTAAAATATAAACCATTCTTTTTTTAGATTAATTTTAACATAAGGGCATGAAATGAGAAAAAAAGGTTACTTTTATTTTAACTATAATAAATGAGTTTTTAGTATTTGACTATCAATATCATAATTATAATAAGAAAATTGGTACCTTAATTGACCATAGATGATATTTATTATGATTTATGAAACACATGGAATAATTTAGGATTTTTAGTAATTTTAAATCATTTAAAAATTATAACTTACTATAAGAACATTTGAATTCCAATTTTGAAAATATTCAATTTGAACAACTTTTAAAATTAAGATTAAATTTTTTGAATTTGAATATATTATTTTTATAGAGATTTTGATTTATAAATTCATCTAAAAAATTAATTTTACTCAATAATACATTTAAATTAATTCACATTACATATTTTTAGTATCATGTTTTTTATATAATTATTATCTAAATAGTTATGGTCTGGGCATTTTTTAGGCATTTAAATTAATAACTTCATATAAAAATGGAAATAAATATTCCAGAATATTAAAATAATTTATGTTTCAAAATATTATATAAAACATTGTATATTTTTCTATTTTCCTAGTCCCATGTCATTATAAATATTAAATGTATGAAAATTATTATTTTTGTCTTTATTCTTTAATTAACAGTTTATATGGGTCATATTTAAAATGAGAGTGGAAATATATTTCCATATTTCAAATAATATGTGTTCTATAATTAATGTAAATTTAGTAAATAAGATAATAATAATATAATAGGCCATTTCCACTTTTATCATTTTATTTTAACCCAACTCTAAGCACATTTTTACATTAATCGCAGTAATTAATCATTACTTCATTCACTATTCAATTTTCTCCAGAACAAATAAAACCATTTAAAAAATTATAAATTATTATAATTCCAAATTTTCAATCCATTATTTGAAATTTAATTCTCATAAAGGGAAACTACAATTTAATATTACTCCTATATACATATCATGAAATTTGGTTTTTAAAATGAACATTTTCAAAATCTTACAATGTTTTTATATAAAAATTTGATATAAATTTGATTAAAATTTCATAAATTGGATAAATATATGTATAATTAAACTAATTAAACCACAAATGAAATTTAATATATCATTTATCTATATAAATAAATTAAATGAAATGGTAGTTTTAAATTAAAATTTTATATTATTCTATATTCATAAAAAACCTTTCAGAAAAATCATGAAAAATAACTGTAATATTATTTTGACATTAAAAACTATAATATGATTTATATTTTATAAAAATAATTTTCTATCAGTTTGAGGTAATTTTTTATCATTCTTCATAAAAAATATACCAAAAATTGTGAAACAATTAGTATTTTTAAAACATATAAATACATCTACAAAAATTATATATTTTATTATAATTATGTTTTAATATTATGAAAACACAAAGAGTAATAATTTAAATAGCAGTTATCACTATTAATGTCACTTATTCTAACATATATGTTATATCCATCATGTTAAAATAACTATAATATATTAGGGAATTGCTAGAACTCAATGTTTCATATAACGCAAGCTAACACAATGTTCTATATTGCACAAGATTACAATAGTCATATGTGCATTGAATGATACCAAATAAATTTAATTTACCAAAATATAATAATTTATAAAAACATAGGATGTTACATAAACTATAAAACATCTCTAATATATAATGAAATTTAATTTTTGGGTTTATGGGAGGGAGAATGGTTTGTACATTTATTATTAAAATGTTACAAATAACCATGAGGAATTTGACTATGTAGTAATTTGGAATTTCAATTTGTTGGTTTAGGCTTATCCATATCATGGGAGACATGCTTGGTGCCATTGCTTGTTTCTCGTAACAATGGTATGGTTGGTCATGGGTTCTTAAACTATGCAGCCTAACCATGAAACAACATTAATAGCATCAACAAAATTAAATTACTACAATTATCACATAAAAAATATTATTTTTATCCTCTTACATAATAAATCATTTTCCCAGGTTCCTCAATGTATTTATTTAATTATCCTCCAAAGATCAATCTCAATGATTCTTCGAGTATTAGACCTTGGTAAATGAGGGAAATTTTTTTTCTTATTTCATTCCTATATTTGTAATTTCTATTGGAAAAAACTCTAGGTCAATTATTTTATGACTATATATATTCGATTATTAATGTTTTGATAAATAGTTATTTGAATTTATTGAATGAAATTTGTGTATGGAATCGAAATTTTAAATTAACTCTTTTATCATCATATTCAATTATATTTGTTTTGAGGTGAGTGGATTAACAATTTTATCTAATGGTTATAGAACATGCAGGCTATGTTTTTTATAAAATTTTAACTAGATTGAAAAATATTGTTTGAATTATTTATTTTAGAAATCAATTTTTATTATTAATTAGAAGGATGAGTTTTAAATACTTTTCTAAAATCATTCTTTTGTTAAATAGATTTCAATTATGGTTTTAGTTTAAAAAATTAATGATTTTTTATTTAACTTTTTAAGAGATTAATTTATTTAATTATATTAATGTTAGTGGGACCATTTAATTTGATGAACGTTGTGTGTTTAATTTCATTAGATGTGGTGAATAATTATCACATAGTTCCAGACTTGAGGCATATGGTGGTTGTCCCAGTGAATGTTGTGGTTATTTAATTAATTACCTATAATGAGTGTATGTCATAACATGAAATAGATGTGTGTGTGTCTGTTAGAAACATTAAATTGTTATTTCAAGTGGGTTAAATAGGAATACTAATTCTACAATTTGAAAATTATATATATTTGATGAAATTATTTTAATTTTTTTCTCTTTTTTTAGTTATATTTTTGTCACTGAGATAACATGTTCTTTTCCAAGTGTTGTGAGTTCAGAAGTCTCTTGGGGATTTCCTGATGGTTATAATTATTCAATTCTAGTATTTTCCCTTTGATGTATACATATAAGTGGTTCTTTATAACACAATTAATATAAAGGTCACATTTTCCTCTAGTGGAGCATCATGATGCTATATTTTCTGGTCGGTGGTAAGAGATTTTAGTATTTTGGTGGAGCATTAGGATGGATGACACAACATTATTTAGATTTTACTTTTTCTTTTTGAATTCATGAGAAACCATCTTCTACTTGTTTTCTTCTACTTTGATGTAGTTTGTTATTGGTATTATTTTTACTCTGTATTATTTAATCTTCATGAATTATTTTTATATTTTTTTTAATTTTCATTGTTTTTGAAATCTATTTGGATTCATTTTAATATAAAATCATCACCCAATGTTTTAGTAATCCATTGTATTTTATTTCAAGATAATTATTTCATAGGGACAAATCCAATGATTAGTGGAACCTCAACTCCTTCTATGTCAATGTTTTGGGTATGGTGTTATAAATGGTATCAGTTTTGGTTGGTATTTCATATTGGGATGATATCCAGTAGATAAATTAAAACATAAGATGAAATTTATGCCACAAAAACATGTAGAAAACCACATTATAATGACATTTAATTTACCAGATATTTCAATTTATAAAATAATTTTTAATTCACCTATCAGAGTGTATTCATCTCACCATGATGGTTTTAGTCAATTGATGTAGGATTTTACATATTAGTAATGAGAAATACCCATGGAACAATAACCATAGATGGGGGGATGTTACTTAGTAATCTATTGGACCCATATTTTTTTTATTATCTTCTCTTATTTATTTAATGAAATGTTATTGTGGATTTGAACTATGGAATTATATCATGTCTATTCAAGTTCATCTAGATTCATTTTGATGTGGGTGGATTTTCAATTTTCAAAATATGTTTTAGAATATTAATGAATATATATTCTCAATTGATATTTTTGGGTGTGCAAAGATATAATAAAATTATCATTTAATGAATCCTAGTTGATTTAGGAACTACGAACGTTGGTTTTTCAATAAATGTATAAAAACACATTCATAAGTATGATATATATTTTGTTTTGGGATTAACTCTTATAAGAAGTTTTCTTATGTTATCAATGAGTTTAACTGATTAAAATAAATTAATTGATGTGAGACCCTGTAATTATGTTATATTTTGTGTTAATTATAATTATATATGTACATTAATTGGAATGTGGATCTAGACTCAATGCTCCATGAGGTTATCAACAATGGAAAACCTAGTGTATGTATGTTTTACATATCATGAGTATTTATATTTTCATGGAACACATGTGTGTGTGTGAGTGAAATTTTAAAATTAGTATTTCATTTGGGGTTAATGGATAATTGTTTTTCATTATGATAAATCCTTTAAATTAATAGAAATGGTTTTTCATGTACATTTTTTTAATTATATATTTTATTGTAATCAAACTTTTTATTTCCCTAGTGGTGTGATTTTGGAAGACTCTATGGTATTTCCTACAAGGCATGATCATGTACCCCAAATATATATATATCCATTTGAAGCATAATATTATGGGTAATATATGGAATAGATAAAGTTAATGTCTATTTTTTGTGTAATGGAGAAACGTGATGCTATATTAATGGGTTGGATGTTAGAGCTTTGTGTTTTTTGGTGGTGTGTTGGAACAATTATATATCAGTATGAAAATGTTGGAAAATATTTTAGTTTTTCTATAATTACTTATCCTATGATTTTTCTACTACTCATTTATTGTTATTTATTACTATTATTTTTTAGTTTTACTATTTACACTTCATTATTCAGATATATTCATCATTTTTTCTTTATTTTTATTTGTTGATGTAGTTTTATTAAAATTTAAAATGTCCCCCCAAAATTTCAGTAATCCTTTGGTCTTTATTTATGTCATTTTATGTATTAGGGACATCGCAAAATGATAGTGTCACCTCCTATCCTTCCAATCAATAGGATACATCTTCGATATTACACTATAAATTTGTGTACCAAATGTGGATAAAAGGATTATCCCTTATGTATATAAAATCTGAACACAAAATCTATGATATCATATATAAACACATTTGGGTTTTCCCCATAAGACATATTTAATTTTTCTATGATTTGGATAAGGAATGAAAAAATATTATTCTCTACATATATATATTACTAGATCTCAATTATAATTGAGACACCGACCCCCACATCTCCCTTACTATAATAATCAAGAAACTGAGCATTACTGGAGATGGTTTTCTGAGAACGAAGAAAAAAAATACATAATAAAATATCATTTCACTTTAGTTGAATATTTAATGTATCTTATAAAAATTCATTCCTAGTAAGCGTAAATGATTTATTTCATTGAAAACTAAAAAAATGAGTATATTATTCAAGAAAAATCACATAAAACTCTCACAAATTTCATCTAAAATAGTTCACTACTTATTCATAACATAATTAATACCATTACATAAATCTTTTAGAGAGTAAATATATAAAAGTGTTATCATAGATTCTTAATAAGGGAAAACATGGAAGATATCCATTAATGTCCATACATAAGTATAACAAGCGAATAAATATGTGGGAACATATGGTTACCATTTTAATAACATATTAATAAATTCATAGATCATAGTCAAGTAATAAAGATTTAGATGATTATAAGTCACAGATCATAGTTGAATCAAATATCAGTATATATGAGATTATATCATAATAATAATAAAAATAACTTCTTTAGGGGAACAAAAAGTGGAATTATCATTATCATAGAAATCATTATTAAGGATATCTACAAAGAAATTCATCACATACTAAGCTTGGTATAACCACCCCTAAATTTGTTTTGGATATAGTATATCGTAATATGTACCCTTTAATCTCAAAAAATTATAAAACTGATTGGGTTGATTTAACAAATCCCCTCATCCTATAATCACAATCCTTTTGAATGCATTCCATTTTATCATTAAAACATTTCTAATTTCATCATAGGTCAAACATTTTAATAAAATGGGTTCAATAAGATTAAATCATCTAAATAATTAAACATCCATTTATTGAATAAATATGTAATCATTGAATAAAATCCCCAGTGAATCATAAATAAACTCATTTCATGTTTTCATTAGTGATATTACCTTAAACATAACACTAAAAATTTCTTGTTTTAAATACCCTTATTATTTTGTGACAACATAATTAGATTAAAAAAATACTATAATATTGGGAAAATTATATTCTTTAAAAAGAATAATTTTAACATTTAAATTTTTATTCAAATAAAAAATTTTCATGATTTTGGGAATTGTTGTTTGTTCTTTATACATTTAAGAAAATATTCTCTTGAATCCTTTTAAAAAAATACCTCACTAAAAAAATGAGATGATTACTTTTAAACACTTTTAGTGAAAGTAAATAGCTGTTATAAATAACTATAATAAATTATTGGATATTACTAAAAATGTTATTCAAAACTTATTAAATTATATATTCATATTGAATAAAATGTTCTCCAGCAAAGAGAAAATTTATGAGAATTTACCATAAAAATGTTCTTTTATACTTTTTAGTATATAGAGGGAAAAGAAAGGAAAAATTTTAATCGCAAAAAATAACAAGAGAAGATGAAATCAAAATTATTTTATAAGAGATATATAATGTAATTTTGTTACTAAAAATTTAATCAAAAATAATCACCTAAAAATATTGATAGGGCTACATCAAACTCTTACCATAATTATTATTTTCCCCATAAGCTACCTATCCTTTTGTATAATAAATTTATAATTTTTATTCATTTATATTAGAATCATATTCATACTTATAATACCGTATGTGGTTTAATTATAACATATTATCACTCTTTTATTAATAACATTTCATTATCATCATCATTCTCTGTATTAAATACATCTTTCTTCTTGTATGGTTCGATTTAAAAGTTATGTTCCTTACATCTTGATCATTAATAAATCATGCCATGAATTTTTTTCATGATATAAATCCCATATATTTCGGAAATATAAATATTTATATCTATACAAAATTGTAAAATAAGAAATAATTATTTTCACCATATATGGGGATGGTAGTTTTTACATACGCATAATCATTACTTTCAATTTCTAAAATAATGAAAGAATGAATGATAAAAAGATATGTGAAAATTATATAATTTTAATTATATAAAAAATATTATATATATATATATATTCTGATCATTATTATATCCATCAATTTAAGTCCGTAATTAAAAATTATTCATATCATTATGTCGACGTGTTAGTTGACACATACATTGGAGCTATAATTCTATTATCCTAAACATAAATCCATCTTAGGATGGTATTAATGTAATACAGAGAGATATAAAATTAAGGGTAAGAATATAAAATTAAATATTGAGAAGTATTGGGTGAAAAATAGTTCTTAGAGTTTTTAAATAAGGGAATGTAGGTGGTACCCTTTTATATGTGAGGGAATTACTTATAATATTTAAATAATATAAATGATCATTCATATGAAAGAGAAACCAAAATGAGAATGAATATATGTTTATATAATTTAATATATTAATATCTTCAACCAATAATATTTATACATTTAATGTTGCATTATTATACTTATCTATTACTTTATAATCCTTCGTTAACTAGTTTTCACCCTTACATTTGTATTTTTTTTCATTTTTACAATTCATTATTACCAAAAATGAATGTGATCTCAAAAAAAATTAATTTTTGATTCCAAATATTTAATAAAATATATCTAATTCAATTTCAATAAGATGGGTAAATTTACTTCAAAAATTGCGTAAAACATAATGGAAATGTTTTTAGACAAATGCATTTTTAGCCTAAAAATTGATTTTTATTAATTTGTAACCCTGTTAAAAAATTATATGGATGATAATAAATTTGACTGATATATAGTATATATATATATATAATTATAATATTTAATTTTATTTTTTAAAATTTAATTTTATATGATAAAAAACATTTAGGATATAAAATTAATTTTCTAAAAAAACATTTTACATTAATTTTTTAATCTGTAATTTCTTCCATTAGACAACCAATATATGATTAATTAATAATACACTCGATATAAAATTATTTAAAATTGATTTGTTATTTTTGTTGTATATTTTTATATATGAAAATTTTTAACAAGTCAAAAAATACATTTCATTTGAAAAATATGTATTTTAATCCTAAAATGATTTTATTAAAATTTAATGATTATTTCATAGAAAATTATAACTATATTTGAATTAATGTAAAATAATATATATATATATATAATAGTCTTGTCCATAGGATTAATACATAACAATATAATAACTTTTTGATATTGTTTATAATATATCATGCATAATTTTTAATCATAGATTCATTTATACATGATGTGGAATGCATCTAATTTATTTCAAAGGAATGCATATAAAATATTGGGATGTCACATTATAACTCCCTTAAAATGAACTTTCTCGACATGATTATGCCACTCTATTAAAATTAAATGAGGATAATTAGTCTTCATCACATCCATGGGTTCTCGTATAGCTTCCTTGATTTTTTATTTCCTCCAAAGAACAACAACCTTATCCATAGTTTTATTCCCTAGAACATTAACTATAAGATACAAAATTTATACTAATTGTTTTCCTTATAATGAAAATACTTTACCATTATATGAAATTATTTCAATATGTGTGACTCATAATATATGTACTTACTCAGTAGATATATACAGATCACATCATGAACATAGGATAGGTTCAATAGTAGCACCAATGTATTAGCTATCATCCTAACATGACCAAGAATATTGAACTTATTAATATACCTAGGGCTCATCATTCTTATAATTTTCACTCCCATAAATTTATTCAATAGAGAAATTTTCTAAAATACAATATCACCAACATTAAATTCTAAATATCACATTTTATTATCATAATATATATTTCTACCAAATATTAGAATCCATAATTTTTTAATGAATGTCTCAAACCATATCATCCATTTCCCCAATAGGAACAGGTCCCAATTTATTAGGTTTTCCATTTTTATCCCAGCATCTAAAATATTTTATCTTATTTCCATAGAGGGATTAGTAAGTATCTATCTAACTAATTTAGTGGAATATATTTTTATATTAATATTCAATAGGAAGAGGTTTTTTATTCCAACTTGTTTGAAATATAAAAAACATGATTTTAATGTATCATCTATAGTTTGGATGGTTTTATTATTACTGGACATTTGAATGGGGATAATTATTTATAATGAATTATAAAACATTACCCAGATCATTCTACGACATATTCATCACATCAAGGTAAACCTATAATATTTATTTAATAAAATATAATGCATAACTCCTTGTGAACATTCCAAATAATTATTGTATATTCCTGAAAAATGATTAGGATAGAAATATTCTATGATATTAATGAAATGTTCTAAATACATAAAGAAATAACTAAAACTCAAACAGAATGATTCCAGTTAGAATTATAGGGGATTCATCTGATGAAATCCCTCGTGAAAATTTTAAATATCCATTTAATAATGTGTAATGGTTTTAATATACCCATAGACTTACACCACTCATCCATAAAATTTTATAGTATAGTGAAACATTATACATCATCTATAATATCTCTCTTCATATTATCCCTACATGAATTCTCTATATTTTCTCCTTATATAATAATAATTACAAGATGAATAGAGAATAATAATCTATCATATTCATAAAAAAATCTTTAATGAAAAGGGATTAATAAACTATTCCAAAACCTTATATTTTCATCCCAATAAAGGATGAACTCAAAAATACTTCTCACCTTATATTATTTCTCTACATATTTTTATTTAACTTCTTTAATTTTCATATTGATAGTTGTTGGAACACTAATTTTATCAAGACAAAATTTTTATGCTTCTTTTATAATTTCATGTCCCATCATTTAGAAATCCATAAATATTATATAGTTATTGTTCCTTATCATAAATAATCTATAATGACCCATTTACTAAAATTATAAAAAACCATGTTCTATTTCCAATTGTAGTAATGTATTAAGTTTTTGTAATCATTAATCATCTTCAACTATATTCTCAAGTACATATCCAATCCTTTTTGGTAGAATATATACTTTATTCAACCATGGAATGTATATGTGTTACACATTTCTTGTAAGTCAATTATTCTATATAATTAATTGAGAAATTTCCAATAATAACACTAATTAATATACTGAGTAATTATTATCATGAACCATTAATTGAGGATAAGAATAATTTTTTACTGTGTCATTCAACATAGAAACACATCATATTCAATTCTTAATTACAAAACTAAAAAAAATTAATCCCATATCCACTGAAGAGTAATGTTAGTATATATTCATTGAAAATACTTATTTTCAACAGTTAGAAATTATCATAAAGTTCTTTATTATAAAGTTAATTTAATCCCTTCTATGTTAACAAGGTGATTGGATTTGGAAATTTAAAAAAACTATTCTTACATAATGAATAATAGACAAAAAATATTTGAAATCTATGAATCTTGGTCATAGTGGTTCATATAGGCCTATTGAAAATGGCATATATTATAGATGTTTATTATAATAATACAAACTAGTGATCATATTCCCCAAGAAGGGTACTTTTTCTAAATATAATTAACAATTATGGAAATTTTTAATATATTTTTTCCTTCCATAGGGTCTTCCAACCCAATTCTCAAGTGATATTCATGCTCTTCCTTTATCTTAGAGAATATAAAATATCATCTATAAAGACCAAACCAAATTAATTTATGGGATATCTAAATAAAATATTCATAAAATCCCTTAAGATAATGGGGGAATTATTATGTTCAAATTTAATCACAATAAATTCATATTGACCATACCTCCCACAAAAAGATTTACTTGTTATGCATTTAATTTAACACCCAATTAATAATATATTGTAAAAAAATAATTGAAATATATTGATCTACTTATAATTTATCAATATAAAATTTAAAATAAGGTATATGATATATATTTTTTATCATGAAAATTTATTTTCTTGATAATAAATGGTGAGTCACATTTATCAATCTTTGTTCATAACATAATGAATATGTTCACCCCATGGTGACCAAAATGTACGAATGAATTATTTACCTCTGTTATGCTATAATTTATTTTTCAATTCATAAAAATAAATATGGTTCATTCTTAATAGATTCTGGGAAATAGGTGTAGCACCATGAAAGAGTCCTTTTTAAAACTCAACATTACAATTAATAGGATTTATATGAATATATCATGAAAATAAAATATAAAACTCCAATATAATATGCATATAATCGATTTCAACCTTCTTACTTACCATATCATATAAATTATACATAAGAATATGAAACAATTACCATAAAATTAATTTAATTTATTTTGGAGTAGTGTATTCCACCTTGAACTAATAAATTATCCCATGTTCATTCAGAAAAAAAATCATGACTACCCTTCTAAATAAATTTAAATGATCTATATATATAGATAGATATTCTATCCCCAAATTACATCAAATTCAATCAGATGGATAATAATAATTTTTACAAGAATCATATTCCCATAAACACCACTTAGAGAATTAACATATACTTGAGTGGTATTCATACAACCACTATGACATTAAACTTCAAATTAATCATTTAATCATTATGTTCCTAATGTTATAATAGAAGTAAATGTTTAAAATATAAAAGAGAAGGTATTATTATAAACTAAATAATACTTTTTCATTTATATAATGAACTAAATTAGTTCCTTTGACACCTTTTTCATGAAACCCAAATCTAAAAACATGATTAATGGACATTTAACTTTATATCAGGGATTAAGAGGATTCTAAAAACTATGTCCACTATTAACACATATATTGAAGAACTGGATATCATATTTCACCCAATTCTTTAATTTTAGACGGTTCATTGTAGTTATTAAATTATATTCATATTTCTCCTAGTTTACATCATTAGATAACCTCATCACATCACATCATTACTTGATTTCATGATGAACATATTTTCAACACCTAAATCATTATAGCTCCCTTATGAAAATTTTAGCTATTTTCCATTACACACTTCCATTATATTGTAAGTCACATCTTCATACCTTCATAGATTCATTATTATAACATTCTTACAATTATATCATCATTTATTAAAAGAATTATGATATAAATGGGTGAATAAGATCTCAATTTCTACCATGGGATAACATCCAAATATTTCACCATTTACATTAAAGAATCTTTTTCCAAATTTACTTTTAATTCACAGTTCTAATCTAGTAAGGAATAAATTAATCACACATTTAGGTCATATGGAAATAAAAAAATAATAGCCCTCATGTATTGAAAATTTTCAACCATATGTACTGATGTATTCATCATACCTCTGCTTTAGCCTGTGGACATCCTTCTTTATTCTCATAAATATAATATATGGAATTTAAATATGGTAAACAAATCCCATAATCCTGTCCCACTCCCAGGTGTTAATTTCATCATGTAAAATTGTGTTCTTGATAAGTGTCCAACATCAATTTAATTACCCTTTCTAGTGATATACAACCAAAAAACATTATTGCACAGAAAAATAGATAATTGAAAGTATATTTTTAGTGGAATAGATCCATTTTCTAGAAATTAGTTAAAAAGAGGACCCATGAGGTGATGTCAGATGTTTTGTTATAAAGGACTAAATAGTACATTTTTAATTAATTTTATTATTTTGATGATAAATACTATTCACATCTTTAGAATGTTTTGTAGCCATAATAATGATTGTTTTCATTCCATCTCCAATAACATTTGATTTAGTGAGAGGAAAATATTTTATATTTTTCATCACATTTATCACTTTCCTGATTTCACCTGGTTATATCCATTAAATAAAGAAAAAACCCAATTTTTATCAATAATAACCATTGTAAGATTTCATATAATCATGGAAATTCACATATAGGATGTCTAAATCATTATAATATCCATTAAATATAAACGTGGTATGTTTTTACATGGATTTCCATTTATATTTTCAAATAAATGTTTTTGGAATATTTAAATATAAAATTTCAATTGAACCCAAATTTTCCCCCAATGAGTTTCTATCCGTGTATAAAATCATTGAGCCACTCATTTTTTAAATGGTGATGATTAGGATAATAAAAAATATACCATATTTAATGTGGTTATCCAGAGGTTCATTTTTTCCACAACCACATAAAAAATACCTAATTCAGATAGAATTATATTATTGTAAAAACTACAAACATTTTTGACATATCATATCTAGTTCTCCTTTAATTAGACATATCCTTAGGATTCTCCCAAATGTTTTCTACCCCTTTACCTCCAAAAAAACCATTCAACGCTTTGGTTCTGGCTGAGGTGACCCAACATTTTCATGAATAAATATTAAAATACTTTAGAAGAATATTAAATACATCTCATAAAAATAAACTACATTGAAACATAATGTTTTAGATTCTCTAATTTATACACACATAACCATCTAATTTCATGAATGATCTTCAATATCTCCCATTATTTTATTCTCATATAATACACATCTTAGAAATACCCTATATATAAACATTTCACATAACATTGGGAAAACAATCCTTAGAGATGGTAATCATAGATTATTAGTAATGGTAATGATTTTAGATATTCGTCAATAATCCTATGTACACATGACATGAGAATAACGGTATGAGAATATGAGTTTCATATTTGAAAATCATACCTTTAAATTCATAGATCATGGTCATGAAATAAGGAATTTGAATTTTACAATGAAATAATCATTGAATAATAAAAGATCATAGTCCATTATATTATATCATAAAAATTAATAGGTGTCATAGGGATTTGAATAAAAAGACTCATAATCATATTCATAAAAATCATTCATCAATGATATCTACCAATATATTCATCATATGTTTGGATTGGGATATCTATAAATGTACCCTTTTTTGGGCTTGGGATAAGCTAACATGTACCCGCTGATATCATAATAATTAAATAGTATCCAATCCCTAGGATGGATTTATTGGAACAACACATCACATAATAAAATTCCATATATTTTATTCTATAATATCCCAAAAAAAGTCTTATATCATCATAAAATAACATATGGAAAATAAATTTTTATCAATAAATATTTCATTACAACAAAAATTATCTGTATATGGAAATAAAAAAGATGGGATCATCCGACCAACTCCCCACTATGAAAGAAATAACATCAAAATATATTATCATAGCTAAGAAAACCTTTAAAATATTATTGTATATATTTTTAGGATAATACTCTATTCATTTTGAAAATATATATATATATAATTTATCGTTTAGTATAGAAAATATTTTTATTGAAAATATAATCGTAAACTTATAAATTATGCTTAAAATAAAAATTTATTCTTGAAAATAGATACCATCATTTAACTGGTATGTATTTTAAAATTATTTATTTCAAACATTTGTTAAAAAAATAACTCCCTACAAAAAGAAAAAAAAGTTTTTCTAAAACATTCTATATAAAGTATAATTTTGGATAAAAGAAATTATTAAACTATTGAATAATATTAGGAACATCCTTGAGAACATCTAATGAATAATATATATATTGAAGAAAATATTTTCGACCAAAGAACAAAATAAATTTAGTTTTCCATGAGATTATTACATTCTATATTGCAGTAATTATATATTTGAAAATGAAAAGAAACCATGTAATATTTTTAAATAAGAAAAGGATAAAAAAATAAAATCTATTTATGATAAACATTACAAATAATTTCATAAAATACATTTAATCATAAATATTGCTGATAAATAGTGAGATTAGAAAATAATATTCTTACCTCAAGTCCAACATTATTCATAAGAACTATTAAATCTTATAAAATAATTATAAATTTTATATACATTTATAACATAAAAAAATATGTAATTACATTACCATGAATAGTTTACATGTAAAATCTAATCACCCATTCATTACCAATAATTTATTATCATCATCATTTCATTTATTAACTTCATCATTTTCTATGCCTATTATGTTTCGGTAGTTATAGTCCCTGTATCTTGATCATGGATCTATTATATCTCTATTTTTAAACATAATATAATTATAATACATATTAATTATATACATATTTATAACTTTCCATAAAATGATGATGTTAGAAATTGAATTTCACTATTCATGGAGATGGCAATCCAAATTTAGGCATGAAGATTGTTTTCATTTTATAATAAAAATATAGAAAGATATATAAATAATATTTTATCATTATATATTAATAATTTTAGAATAAATTGTTTTTTTATAAATCCATCATAGTATCCCTCATTGTGAGGTGTCGATTTGAAATGATTAATATTACTATATAGAGGCAATGATATACATGTACTCAGGAGAAATACATTCGTTCCCTATATTTTGAAAGGTGGTGGAATATTGTTTTCTATAATAATAATAATATCTCATTATATTTTAGATAATTTTGAAAAAATGTAATTATAGAGAAAATAAATATAGAATAATTAGAATAAGATATAAAATTTGACAGGGTCGAGTAAGATTATTATGTCTTCTTTGAGAGACTTCCATTAACTTCCAACATAAGCCTTATTAGAATAATATTAGTCAATATAATTAGATTAATAATTAATGGAAGGAAGAGAGGAGGTATTAGACAATCAATATTGTTTAAATCTTTAGAATAATAGAGGATTAAAGGACACCTTCTATAAGTTTGGGAAGGGACGCATTTGATATATCATTAAAATTTAAAATAATATAAAGACCCTTTTTGAATGTGAAACAAAATAGAAAAGGAATTTAAATAAATATATATTAAAATTTAATTATCTTCATCTATTCGGTTTTATTAATGATTAATTGGAATTTTTACCCTTATCTCATAGTTTAACTTTAATAGTTAACCTATTTTGACAATAAATGCGGTAAAAATTTAATTTATACATTTTTCATTAATATTAATAATTAAATATAACACATAGAAAAATTTGGAAATTTTATTTTAAATATAAAATCCATTTATCAAATTAAATTTCTATAAAATTGAAAAAATAATGTTAAAATATTATAAATGATTCAATTAAAGCTATTTTTAGAAAAATAATTTTTGTAAAAAAAAAATTTTATTTACACTCATTCTATACCAAGTAAAAAATATTATACAAATGTTAAATTTTTTTATTCAATATATAATAAAAAATATTATTTATAGTCATTAAGAAATAGTGAATTGCTTAATATATTAAGATAATAACACATTATGAACATAAAAATAGTTTTATAAAAATAATAACTCTTTTTAATTTTAAATTATTTTATCTTTATTACTAGACAGTAGGTAACTAATTTATGAATGATTATTTAAAAACTATCAAAAAATTTAATAAAAATAACTTCTTAGTATTGAATCAAAATTTTTTATATAAAATTTCAAAACACTTATATAATTATATTTCATAAAAAATATGTATTTTTACCAAGAAAATATTTTATTAAATTTTATTGATTATTTCGTAAACATTAATAAATATATTTGATTTAAGAAAATTTATAAAAAATTTATCTCATAATGTGGTGAATCCAATTCCTTTTTGTCAATCCAGTAGATATGTTATCAAGGCTGTAATATATCATAGTTTATTAAGAATCATGGCTATATATAAAGAAAAATATAAAATACCTAATATTTATTTCTTTGGAACTCATATTAAATTACAGTGAGTTATAGAGGATGAATTTCTATTATGGATGGAAAATGAAATTGACTACATAGCTTATTTCCAATAATCCCACCCATCAGATTTCTCCATTGTACACGCCCCTCACATGGACTCTATACCACTTACCATATTTTTTCTCATTCACCATCACTTATGGTTGGTCCATTTATGTGGGCCAGCATATAATGAACCCGACCCCAATACCCTTTAACCAATGAATTAAATTTTTTATATTAGAAAAGATGAATTGTTCAAATCCCTAAGGAAGAAATAGTTTAACAGTTTGGGGAAACTTCATTACATGTATGATACCCATTTTACTTTCGTAAATGATAATAAATCATAACCAAATTAAAATAACAACGTCCTTGAATCATATTCTTGTAATTCATATTCTTATATAGAGTAATGGAATCAAATAATTTTTATATGAACTTATTAGTAAGTGTTATGTGCAGTGGAATATATCATGAATCAATAATCATAATCTATAAGGCAAGGTAGATAATTTAACAAACATTTAGCAAAAATAATTGGAAAAGGCATAACCAATAATGCAAGGTAATATCAGAAACACATGATATATATTTAATAAAATGATACTGAAATTCATCCATAGATTATTTCATAGAAAAAATCTCAGATATAATAATAATAACTAAATTCAAAATGAATGAAATTATTAAATATCAGAAACCATGCATCCCATGAATATAGATCCTTTATCATCACATCATTTCCCATGAAAAAAATACATAATTATTCATCTCCTGAGACTACTGATTAATTTATGGGAATACTCTAAATGGTACACAAAATGTTTCATACACGTCCAATTCATTTCTCATTATTAGAATAAATCAATATAACACATTCACAATGTTCTATATCAAATATCTTTATTGAGGAATGGATACAGATTTATAAATATTTGAAAATTTTATAAAAAAAATTCAAAGAAAACAAAAAATATAATAATTATAT
Source organism: Viscum album (assembly GCA_963277665.1). Classification (NCBI taxonomy): domain Eukaryota; kingdom Viridiplantae; phylum Streptophyta; class Magnoliopsida; order Santalales; family Viscaceae; genus Viscum; species Viscum album. The sequence continues at coordinate 1,607,806,499 of OY728161.1, forward strand.
ATAGTTTAGTTAATTATAATATAAAATACATAATAATACAAATATTTTTATAAACATAAATGTCCTATGAAAAATAATTACTATAAACTGATTGTTTTAAGAGAATGTTATAATCACAAATGAAAGTGAGATTGTTTAATAATGGTTACCACTTTGTATTTTTCATATCAAATCTTATTGGATAAGATAATTCAAATTGAAACATAAAATAACATGATGAATAAATTATTTATTATATATCATGTAAAAGTGGAATTATATACACAACATAAAATTAAATTGGTTCTTAATAACATATGACTCTCAGTGGAATGTAATTTAAGATGAAATATCTTACCATAATCTTCCTTTTGGATAAATTCACATTAACATCATGTATAATTGTTTTAATAATATTATTAATTGAAAACGTAACCATATTAATATTTTAAATATCATATTTTATTATTTTATATAATTTTATCTACCTTTTTTTCAATAATATTTAATTATTTTCACTGTTTCATATGTTAATTGTCATGTTTTCTAGTATGTTTTCACTTGTTATTTCTTTCATCCTCTCTCATATGTCAATATTTTATGGTATCAGTAATTTAATCCAGAATGAAAATATGATATATATGATATATTTATATATATTTATATTAGTCCATAAAATTTAGTGATTTGGTATAATATGCACCATTCATAGATGTGGTATGCCAAACATATAGATGAACACCGCTTCAATTTTGTCGTCATATTAATGACATAAAATTTAATGATATGTATTTATATTTTCATTATGGTGTCATATTTATTTCATATATATTACATGTTTAATTTAAACCATTATAAATACATTCCATGTAAACTGCGAATGAATCACATTGCCTTGCAAGAAAGTAGTTCATCATTTAGATAAATGACGTTATTGTTTTCCCTTAATATGGAAAGTATGATGGTATGTGTTATAAAATAATTCCAAAATAATTAATAAATCAAAAATATAATATATAAATACTATACATGTCATTATTCCTGACCATGAAAGGTGTTAACATAAAAATTAATATCATTGGTTCGTGATGTTGTAGTCCACCGTACATGCAAACCACGGTTTCACAACCCATTTTATAGAAGTGTGTAATTATTTAAGGTTTTTATTAGAATATAAAAAAATCTAATCATATTAAAAACACTAATATTATTATATATATTCATTATATAAAATTAATTTAATTAAGTGTAGAAAGAAATAAAATAAAAACCTTATTCAAAAAACTGTAAATCTTCTTTGGGTATCATTATTAGTTTTTCAAAAATGAATTACTATTCGGATTTAACCAAATATAAGTCATATAGGATATGTGTGGAGAAGATGGGGTGTAATTTGTGGTAGTACTATCCATTAATAATTTTATTTATAGATTTAAAGGTGTAGGGGAGTGGGTAGATATTACAAGTGGGAGAGTGGGAAATTTGTAAATATTTGAATTAGTGACTTTCACTCATGCATTTTCGATGTCACATGGCTCCAAAAATACACCATAAATAATATATTATGGTATAAAGTGAGTATAATTTTATAAAATAGGATTTCTCAAGTTTCTAGCTCATTTAGACCCCAGATTTTAAATATCACACCCTTGGTAAACTTGTGTTTCTATAAATCTGTGTACTTAATTTTAACCTTATTCAGCAATAATTTTGGTGAGAACAATGTTTAACATGTTATAGGTTATAAATTATTCATATTATGAGTATGGAATAAATTTTTCCAAATTAAAATAACATAATTGGAATAAATATTATAAAATTAACCCAGATACAGGACAAGAATGTGGGTTTTAACATGGAATTATTTAAATATTTAGTATATTTTTAAATCTAAATTCAATAGATTAATGATTAAAATTTACTAATTTGGATTAATATATATTTTAAAAAAATTAAATATTTAATATAAAATTATGAATAATTTAAATGCAATTTCAGTTTTCAATTAAAATTCAATATATTTAAATATTAATAAAAAATTGAAATTTCTCTGAAAAGAACTAAAAATTTACTCAAATAGAATTTTGAAATTACATTTTCAAAAAATATGTTTATTTTTTATATAATATTTAAAAAATGTTCCAATTTTTAGTTTGAAAACTATTGCGCCACTAAATTCTAGCAAACCTATAATTTGAAAACTACAACTTCTTTGTGTAACAACATATTTATTCTTATCGATTTCATATCAAGACAGATAGATGAATGGAATTTTTTTTACTATTTAATATATAATTTTAACATAATATATTCATAAACAATAAATAATTTAATTAATTATGATAAAAACCCTTAATCCCATAATAATAGTTTTTTAAAAAACATTTCATTCACAATAAATTTGATTTTATATGAACACAACCATATATTTGCATAAAAAATTTTATTCATAACCATATATTTTACATCATGGATTTAATATTTATTTTTAATACTAATATTATAATTATTACATAATACATGGCCTTGTGAAACCCATCGAAGAAAGTCACTATTTCATGTAACACTAGATAAAATAGTATTGTGTGCATAAAGAGATATCAATAAAATTTGAATTATTATAAAATGGAGTATTTTAATCTCATGGGTTGGTACACACTTTCTTCCATTATAAAGTTCATTACCTAAATTTTTCGGTGTATTACCTTCAAAACATATGAGAGTTGTTCTTTTCTATAATATTCCCTGGTTACGATGTTAGTTCCTCAATTTTTCATTCCTCAAAAGTAACTTTTCAAACCACTCATTTAAATCATGAGTACTTTATTTTCAATATCAATAATATGTATGGGTTCTTCATAGTATTATAGATTATATTTCAACTCTATTTCATCAAAAGTGATCACTTGCATGGTTCTGACGTTTACTTTCATAGAAAAGATATATAGAAGATATCATGTACTCTAGAGAGTGTTGATGGAATTTCCAAACAATGAGAATAATAGCCAATTATTTCAATGATTTCAAATGGTATAATGTGTGTGGGTATCTACATCACTTTCTTACAAAACCTTATAGCACCCTTCCATTGAGATAGTTTCAAGAAACGACGGTATTCCACTTCTATTTCGAAACCCTTCCTAGGATTATCAAAAAAAATCATTTACCTGCATTGAGCTGATTTAATTGGTCCAAAACAGCCTTTAACATTACTTTTGACTCTTCAAAAACTTATGGGCCTATAGTTTTCCACACATCATCATTATCCCAAAAATATTGGGGTTTACATATTATTCTATATAAAAATCCTATGATACCCTTTCAATATTTGAATAGAAACTATTATTATATGAAAAACTACCAAAGGCATGTACTGAACCCATATATAGTTAATTTTGATTGAGATTGAATGAACATTACATCCACTGATTGAATTTTAATTTCAAACTATCCATCGGTTTTAGGGTAGTTTTTAGTTCTCATATGAAGATCTGTATCAAGATCCTTCTAAAGAATCTTCCTGTATATTGATTTAAAAGGGAGACATCGATCTGAACTAATTGATAAAGGTGAACCATTATGTCATAAAACATTATTAATATAGAGACTTTTGAGATACTAAATAGTTAAATATTCCCTTATATCATTGAAAATGTCATATTTTATTATGAAATCAATAATAAAACATATTTCAATATTATTTCTGTTATTCATTTGTAGTCCAATGACAATGTACATAGTAATATCATCCAACCTTCCCAAGGGAATTTGATAAGGTTTTATGACTCCTCGAGGATTCTACCTCACATTTATCACTTATTGAAAAACTAAACATCAAGACACATAATATGAAATTTCCCACATCATGTTATCCCAAAAAAATTGTTACCTCAAAGACATATACATCTATGTGATACATAGGTTTATAGAGAAATTTGAGCTATGAGAGTTATCCAACAATTTCATTTTTATCATTGGTATAGATGGAACGCAAAATCTATTTCCAAATTTCATGACACTATATTCACAAATGAAGTCTACTAGTTTCCAATAATTCATGTCTTTAATTTAATATTGAATGTTCTCATCATCAGATTTAGAATTATTTATCTTCTGAAAAAAATATATTTTTTCAATAATTTAGAAATTATTGATGTATCCTCTTCCTTGGAACTTCCCATATAAAAATGTCCTAAAATGATGTCCAAGGGATCCATCTCAGTCCTCATTTGGTTAATAACCCTGTGACAATTCTTAATACATGCTTATACTACTTTATATACATTTTAGGGTTGGAATTGTATTGACTAATCATAATCTTTGAGGAGATCAATCCATTCACTATGTCTCGTATTAATCTCCTTATATAGAAATTTATTTTTTTTGATTATGTGACAGATATAGGTATCAATTAATTCTCTATTGATATAGTGTTTAAATCTCATCAATGTAATGAATATAACATCCAACTCAAGATCATGGGATAGATAGTTATAATTTTTATTCAACAATTTACTTAATTCATGAGAATTAAATTTACATTTTTCATTAGTCCACAACAATTTCAATAATTTAATGCATTGGTATATATCACAAACCAATCATATCAAGGTGGTGGTGTCAAAATCATAGAATTTCCTAATATAATTATTTTTTCATTGAAACATTCTTCACATTCCATTAACCAAACAAAATTACCCCCTTTACGGGTAAAATTTATTAATGGGTTATCCCATCATAAAATATTCTGAATGAATCAATTATAATAACCAATCAATCCAATGAAACTACATACCTCAAGATTGTTCTTTGTTTTAGGTCATTATTTTATTTCCATTGTATTTGCTGGATCACATGGGATTATATTGTTTGGAGACAATACATACAAGAAAGTAAACTTCCTGAATCTAAAAAACCAAATTATTTAGTACACCATAAAACTATTTCATTGTAAGAGTTTTAATAATTATTTTTAATTGATGCTTCTTTCCCATATAACTTTTGCAACACACCAGAATATCATAAATGAATACCAAAAATAAATCATTAGAATTTTCGTTGAATACATTTTTCATTATATCTATTAAAATAGAGATTTAATTATTCAATATAAATGTATTTACTATCAACTCATAATGTACATACCTCATCAAAAAATATATCTTTGAAATGTATTCAATCAATACACATAATTTTTGATACCCATAATGAAGGTCAATCATAGAAAAATATTGGACTTCATTAAGTTGAGAGAATAATTCATCAATATGATCTAGAGGATGATTATTATTTATCATGATAGATCTTAATTATCTATAATCAATGTGCATCTACATGGATCATTATTTTTTCTTAAAAAATATAAAAGGGAATCCCTATTGGGAAATAGTAGGGTGAATAAATCCATTACTACACAATTATAATAGTTATTTTATCCTCTCGACTAATTATATAGTGGATATTATTTACTAAGTAATTTATATTGGTATTTTATAAGGATATTAAATTAATAGAAAACACAACATCACACTCTGTGGGGTGTCCCATTAATTCCTTAGGAAATACATAGATGTTTTTTTGTATAATAAATAAATACTAAAATTTAATATTATATTATTCATTCCTAAATTTAATTCTACTCGTCCCTAAGAATTTAATTCAGTAGATATACTATTGGAGGATCTAGATATGAATCAGATTATTAATTTTATTTCCTAATGTTAATAAATTCTAAATCATCCTAAGAAATCATTATTTTCTTATTCTTGATATATTTTTTGGCATCCTATATTAAAATCTAGTCTATGATGAGGATTATATAAAATTCGACAACCAATATAATGATAAGGTCATAAAATAATTCTCATTTATGTGTAATAATGTGGAATTCCCAAAACATAATTACTATAATGATAAAACCATTTAAATATTTTACTAAAATCATTATTATTAAATAAAAAGGTAAATTGTTTATATTTATGATGTACTTGGTAGGTATAAAAGAGTACAGTAATCTAGAATCAAATAATAAATTTGCTAAAATTTAATATAAGATTAATGTACCATTAACCACATCTTTTGGTATAACATCCATAGTTGTAGTGATTGTATAACCATGGTCATCTCCCACTAGAATATTCTATAGTAGATTCCCATGACTCGTGGGCAATTTGTTTTCATATTTACCCATCAAATTAATGTTGAATTATTTAATATTATCAATTTAATTTTTCCCATTGTATTATATAATATGATTAACCTTTTCTGCACACATAAAAAATATCCCATTACCATCATGAAAATCCTAGGGTGATTTCTTCCGTATTTATCACATGGTGAGAATATTTTTATTTTATTATTCAATATTGATGCATTTATTTTTCATGGTATTTATATGACCTCATCTTCTCATGGTTTCTGCAAAAAAATATTTTATTATCTAAAAAAATATAGATAGATGAGTTCTGTTTGGAGAATTAGATTATCACCATCTAATAATTGGTCAATCATGAACTCTATGTTTTTTACGTAATCTATAGAATATATGGATATACTTTTAAATGTATATTTATAATCCAAAATTCTTTATTTATTATATTTCATTATTCTATTAGGAATTAACTTCATTTCTATTTTTTTCAAATGGGAAATATTTACCACATTATAACTCTTTAAATCTTTTCCATTCCATAAGATCGATATCCTTTTAATCCATAGTATTCAGGATCAACTACCACCATTAATCATCATTGTCTTTGAGACAGTACACCATAGGTTTTACCCTTTCTTATTAAATGCTTCTTAATGTCTAAAAATACTTATTTAGAAATTTAATCTTTTTATGAAATAAATTGGGTTAGTATTTCAACAAAATGATGTGGGATTCTATCACCTAATGAAACCGAGGATCAGTAATTCTCATAATGGATTCAATTTCTCCATTTGGGAATGTTAATTTTTCATAAACTAATTATGTTATCCAAATATATCCATAATTAGATCTGTTCCAATATGATGACTATTAGTGTCAAAAGATGGTAGATATATACATTTTACAAGACTATTAATACCATTATTCCTTCTAGAAAACAAAAAAAACAGAATATACTAGATTAGATCATATCATTATAAAACAAAATCTATAATCTCAAAACAAGTTAAATATGTAATATAAATTAAAACATTTAAGAATTTATAATTCCCTAATAATAAACATTATTTCTCTTAGATGAACATATATAATTATCTTCAATATATTTCATATGGTCTTTTTTACAATATCTAGTTTCCTTAATTAGGATTCCAAGGTTTCTATTAAAATGTATTTGATACCTACTGTATCCACCCTTAACCTTGTTGCTCGGAGTTAGTGAATTTATTTAATTTATTGGCATATACACAAGATTCAGATCTGAAAGGACCAAAAATTTTAGCAGTTTTCGAAAACCAAATTACATATATGATATATGTATTATATTTGTAGTAGAAAATTAAGCATAAAAATGAAAATTATTAAAATATTTGAAATTCATTTCATAAATACATCTTTATATCCTAGGGAAAGGGAAAAAGTATTGAGATGTTATATTTCTCATTAATGTATAATTATTATAGAATTTATCTTGAATAAATAATCATAATCAATAAGTAAAGGTATATAAATAACCACACATACCCCATAAATATCTGGATTTTTCATAATAAATATGTCATGTTTAAGAACTAAATCAAATGTAATTTAATTAATAAACTATGAATGAAAATAATCCATAGATAATTTCATTGAAAATGTATCATGGAAATACGAATAACTCAATTATAAATGAATTAAATGCATAAATGTTGGATTCTATGCTTCCTAGGAACATGGAACATTTACCACCATTCCCATTCACAATATGGTTTAAAAAATACTTGGTGGAAACATATCTGATTATTCGAACTAATATTTCTCAGGATAATACTAATGAATCATAGGGATTATATTAAAAGAAAACTAACCCATTTCATAATACTCTAAATAATTCTTCAAATATTGAAAAAAACATTCAAACTAAATAAAACAATATAATTTATAATATACTCATATTGATTCAAGGATACATATTTATCAATATTTCTCTAGTTAATCAAATAAATTTCAATGTAAATACTATAAGTAAAAATGGTATAAATTTTCTAATATAATTATATACATTATAAAATAATATGGATATTTTTTTCAATTTAATTAAAAATGAAAAATTATTATAATAATGGGATTTTTTGTCATAATGTTACCAATCAACAAAGAAGTGATATTGTGTAATTAATTTTACCAAATGGTAATTTTCCAATCAAATCACCTTTGATGAGATAAAAAAATTTAAAAATAAATTACATTGAATAATAATGTATCAAAGATATTAAATTTCAACTGGGAATTTTATACACCATATAAATGTAAATTTTTGCATAATAACATATAAGTCTCGATGGAGTGAAAATTGACATGAAATTTCATACGATATGCTTCCTTTTGGTTGAAGTCTCATTAAATGATTATAAAATAGTTTTAGGAATGTTATTAAAATAATAAAAATAATATTAATATTTATAATATCTTTTATTATTATTTTATAAAATCTTATCCCCCTATAGTTTACAATAGATTATTATTTTATCAATTTCAGTTGTTAATTGTCATTATTTTCAAGTATGGTTTGACTTGATATTTCTTAGTTCCTATTATGTTGATCAAGGTTTTACTATTAAAAAAATTTAAATTGTGGTTTAATTATCATATAAATTTATTATATTTTTACTTATTATAATCCATAAATTATTTATAGGAAATGAAATGGACGGTCAATGGTGATGGTTGGTTGTATGTATGCAATAACGTATCTTCCATTTTATTATCAAATTAATAAATGAAAATTAAAGGATATATATTAATGTTATGATCATAGTATCATATTTATGTCATATATTTTATATATGTTTATTAACCATCTTTAAAACATTCTATGTAATGTGTGAAAGAATCACATCGCTTCACGAGGCGGTAGTCTGGGATATAGATGAATAATGTTATCATATTCACACAAAAGAGAGAGTATTAAGGTATGTGTTATATAATTACTCTAAGAGAAATAATAAATCATAAATATCATATATACTATATATTAACCCTATTTCCATCATTATTACTCACCTTGAAATGTGGTAATGGATAAATGAATGACATTAGTTCACGAGGTGGTAGCCCATCGTACACACGAACAATGATTTTGAGACCCATTTGATGAATGTTTGTGAATTTTTAGGTAATACCCCTGAAATAATAAAATCTATCTATATTAAATATACTTATTTGATTATATAAGAATAATATAAAATTAATTTATGTTGGAGGAGATATAAATGAAAAAAGGACCATTTTATAAAAACATTACCACTTATTTGGATATCCTCAATAACTTTTCACTAATTTCATCCAAATTTTGATTTTCCCATGATATGACTTATAATTATATGGGAGAGATTTTTTTAGTGATTCATCTAGGAGTTTATAAAACATAATTCATATGAAGGAGTGAAAGGATAATGATAGGGTTGTTCATTTATAAGTAAGGTGAGTTGAATTCATCTATATATTTTAATGAGTGAATTAAATTGATGTTTTTTCAAGGTAAATTGTATCCCATTGTTCCAAATAATCACTCATATAATAAATAATGTCATTATTGTATCATAATTATGGTTTTGTAAAAGTTTCTAGGTCATTTTCATCTTACTATTAATGATTATTCCCTTGGTAAACTCGTTTTTCTCTTAATAGTTCAAATGAATGTAATCTAAATTCCCTAATAATTTTTTTTTCAAATTTTGTTCCGTTCTTATAAATTTGAACTAATTCAAAATTTAGAATCCAATTTAATAATTCAAATCACACTAGTAGAATACATTATTTTAAAATTAATCTCACAAAAGGGATGGGGATGTTATTTTTAATGTTAAAATGTTCAAACATTTACTATGTTTTTTAATCTATATTAAATATATAAAATATTAAAATTGATGATATCGGATTAATAGATTTATAAATTATATAATTTTAATTTTTTAAAAATAAAAAAAATAATTTAAATTTATAAATTATTTTATAAAAAATTCTATTATCTTTTAAAATTTAGTATCTTATCACTATTCATCAGAAAATGAATCTTTTCCAAAAAATACTGCAATATAAAGAGAAGTAAATTCTGGAATTAATATTTCAAAAAAGAAGATTATTGTTTTTAAATAAAACTTTAAACAGTGTCTAAATTTAGTTTTAAAACAATTGATCCATTAAAAGGCCACACACCAACCATTATAATAATACAACTTTTTATTATTAGAATTGGATTTTATCATTTCATTTTCCAATAAAATCTAATGAATGGATGTTAAAAATAGTATTTAATATATAATATAAAACATAACTAGTATCATTCACATATATTAATTAATTAAATTTATATGGATAAATTCCATTTGACTATAATAATAGTTTTTATAAAAAATATTATATTATATTCAATTGGTTTTTATTTGTTTTATACCATATATTTTCATAAATAAATCTATTTTTAAACATAAACTTAATGGATATGATATAAATTTATTTTTATTTAAGAATATTTAAATTATTTGTTAAAAATTAGTCTTGAATAAGCCATCAAATATATTCTTGTTCGTGTGTAATGCATGAAAACTCAGTATTTCTTGCATTAAAAGCTCTCAAAAAAATTAAAATTATTCTTAATTAATAATATTGAAATGTATTGTGGTGTTACATTATAATTCCCCCAAAATACCAATAGAGTGTGATCTAACATCAATTTTAATATAATTGATGGATTATTTGATGATAACCTCATTGGGTGAAAAACTATCCTCATATATGTTTCCTCTTATATAAATATTAACTATAATTTATGTGTATTCATTGGATTTCATTGTAGATTAACTTTTTATAGTGGAGTGCTTCATATCCCTTATAAAAGGGGAATTAATGGAAAAATAAAAAGAGTGTATAACCTTCATAAATAGTCTCTATAATGATCTCATATTTCAGTTTTCCCTCAAATATCATAATGAAAAATGATATATTCTCATGAATGTGAGTAATGTTTTCTATTTTAGTGATATTCGAATCCTTGTACAACATGAATTAAAATCAATAATTATAGATTATTATTTTCTAAACCTATTATTATCCAACAGATATTATAATCATTATAGATATTCATTGATGGTATGGTTTGTATTGACCAATTGTTTTTGGGTTGTTATTGATTAACACATAAAACTATATGTGAGATTCGATTCAACCCTATTGAAATTGAAAGGGTACTACGATCCTAAATATGAGTTTGACCATATTGTTTTACAAGATATCAATTGTTTTTTAATTTTATTAGTTCCAGAATAATTCATTTTATATTTTCCTATTATTCCATCATCATGAATACGTTGTTCTATACTCTATGTTTCATGTTGCACACATGGTGAAGATATTTGATCAATTTGATGAAATTATACCAAGAAAACAATATGACTTGTTCCACAACAAAGTTTTCATTCCCAGAAATTCTAATAAAATTCCTATGATATTAAAAAATAATCATTCAGAGACCTATAGTTTATTGGGCTCGTGAAGTCCTATGACATCATATAAATATCCCCTTGAAATCTTTAATTGATAATTTTTTTATGGAATTGAAGGAAATATCAACTCGTAAGTTATGTTATTCTCTATTATTATCATTTACAATTATTTTATATACATCATTAGTTGAGGAATCAACTCCTTTTGAAAAAATTTAAAAAAAACTAGGTGGTATAAAGTAATAAAAAATATACCATAATTTATAAGACCCATTTTTTATATATTCATTCTAGTGACTGATTCCTACATCTAAATGGGTCCTGTGAAAAACAATAGTGTTTGAAAACACCATATTTATAAAATACAGTTAAAAACTCAACAATGTTTCCTTATTATTTTTATGTTCCTATTATTTATGTTGTTTATGGAATAAGAAATTATATAGAATTTGATAAACAAATTTTTGTTTTTCAGTAATCAAAATTTACTGAATAGGGGGACGCACCACCATATATATTGGTTTAGGTGAAACATTAAAACTTACTTCTTCTACATCCCATATAAATAATATGTCGAATGTATTGTAATTCTACATTATTTGAATATAATTATTCCTATAATGTAATTTTTTAGGAGGAGAATAATTTATTTGTTCCTAAAAAATTATAAATGCCATTGTGGGAGGATTGGAATAAAATAGTAAAAATATATTTTGTCTTATATTAAAATGATCATTCATCCCATGGAATGTACAATGTCTTTATGAGCATTATGTGGATGAAAATTTGTTTTCATCCCAACAATGTAATCTTCATTTGGTTACCAATTTCCATTTTGAATACCACATCAGAGGTATTATCTTTTGTGACTTAGTGATGAGATCTTTGTGTGAACATGAGAGTTCATTTTATTGTACCTTTTTTATAGGATCCACATCATTTTATGTTCCTAGAAAGTGACCTTTTATTATAAAACAACTATGTTAGTGAGTTCAAATGAATCATGAGAAATTTTATGTCATATTTACTATATATAAAACCCTCAACATTTAGTAGAAAAAATTTATATGAATTTAAGAGCACAAAATTTAAGTAAAATCAAATCATTTACAAGTAATACATTTTCTAGACATCCTTTTGAGCCATATTTAAATAGGATAACTCAAAAATTTTTAATAGATAGATATAATATAACATATAAAACTTTTAAATGCATGTATTCCCTATGTAAATAATTTATAGAGAATTACACATTAATCCTTTTATGGAAATGGTCAAATGAATCCTACACTACTCTTTAGATTAATTATTTTGTGGATGAGTCTATCAATAATGAATCGTTAATGAAGGGATTACTACAATATAAGAGAACCATAATGGTTAGAATTAATAGTCCATATTCACTTTTGAATCCCATAATAACACATCAACATAATATTAAATAGTATGTGTTGTATAATTTTGAGAGATCCACCATTAAAAATGTTCGTATCACATATGATTACATTATTGGAATATTAATTATGGTGGTTTAAGTTATTTTATTAATGATTATTTAGAGTAAATATATACAAAGACTATCCATATTATTTTTTGATACCTTATTCTCATAGGTCTCGTTCTAGGGCTCAACACAATTCATATTCTTTAAAGGACTAAAATACCCCAGTTACAACCTTTATTTCTGGGTAATAGTTTCAAGAATCCTCTTCCTTTAAGGACTACTCTAATTCCACATTATTCCCATAAATAGGTAACTGTACTCTTTATCATAGACCCGTTGATATTTTATTCCTTTTATTATAGTAACACCCTAGTTTTCCTATCGAATTGGTGGAATAATCAAGATGAAATTAACTAGGTATTCACAAAGTAAAAAGGGTACCTATTTTTAAAATTCCATTGAAACCCTACTGAGATCACGAAAAATACCATGTTTGTTACACATTGACCCTCATAGATCTCAATCATTATTTCATCCTCATTTATTACAGGGAATGAGCCATAGATATATACAGTATAATGATCTAGTGTAACTTCTAATATTAACATACTAATTTGAATGACACATATTCCCAACCATAATTATTTTCTAGAAACAAAAATAGATGGTAGAAAGACCCAAAATAACCTCCACCATAGTTTTAACCCCAACCCACCATTACTGGACCCCTTAGTAAGGTCAATCCTACAAGTAAAACCCATTCACGAGGGCCAAACCAACTGTTACTAGGAATCAAAGTGTTTTAGTTCATTCTAAAACTTTAAATTAATTTAAACATGTCCTAGTAGTATGATCAAAAACTGCCACACATAATGATCTAGGGCCTACATCTATAAATGGATCTTAATATTTCTCTTGATACATTATCTTATGAGAATGTTCATCAATCATAGACAGATGAACTGAAAATAAATTAGTTATCCATTTATGAATAAACATAAAAAACAATACCATAGTCTTTATCCCATGACCTTAAAATGTAAACCATGATTTAATAAACAAAACTGAACTATAAGGGTTTTTTTTTCTTTTCAGACTGATATGTCGATATCCTTTTTCCGGTGCAATATCCCAATTCTACAACACCCACCACCTCCCTAAATGCAAATAAAATATAGATTAAATAAATGTAAAGATTAATATGAGTATTATTGATTAATAAGTTAACATATAGAGAAACTATGATATATAAAGATGTTCAAAAGGATGAAATAAAATAACTATCACATTAAAATGTGGAAAATAACTATTGTTACTGTTAAAAATTTAATGAATATATTTTAAATTGATATGTTAGACATGAAATAGACATTATAACCCATTATGTTATAAATTATCCCTTTATCCTTATAATTTTAACCTGAAATTTTAATCATGTTTACATCACATGAAAAACCTCCCATATATATAAAGTGGTTCCATGATGAAAATAAAAAAACAAGCATGGACAAACATGAAATAGTGTAGTTTAATGATTAATGGGAAAATTTATCTTATTTTATGATTTTTACCACATATTCTAGTCATGATCCTAGTCTAATTAGAGGTGGGATTGAGGTGTAAATGTTTTCTCTTCCAATAAATCACAATAGGTCTCATCCAATTTAGCATATATTATAACTAGATATTGGTGAGTCCCCATATCATGAATATTACACAAACATATAGATTTATTTTACCCAAACCTATTACCCTAATATATAGAGTCTTTTTCATTTCCCATATATATAGGGTAATATGTTAAATTGATTTTTAGTATTTTTAATCTTTTCAAAATATTAATATTTTATATTTATTTATATATTTTTTTTTCAAAATAGGAATTTCAGAATGATCAAAAAAAGTTCCTAAATTATTATTTAAAATTATTCATAAAAGTCTCACTGTATATTTATATTATATCAATTAAAATTATATGTATAGCATTAAATATTCTGACCACACAAAATATGACTATACTCAACATGAATATTGAAACACATCAATAATTCACTGACAATGATTGAATTTGAGTTATAATGTGTTACCATAATTTCTACAAAACCTAGCATCTGAAACATTTAATAAGATTCAGTTTAAAAGAATTTTATTATACCTTTTACAACTAGAAAATTAATTAAGATAGTTTATAAATGTTATCAATATAAAATGGACTTAAAACAACAAAACCATAGAAATCACATTGTTTATTACTCATAGTTCATAGTAGTACTCTAATATGACTTGATTAATAAACTCTACTTGACATTGTGAAAATTTGGTATACTTTGTAAAACCCTATTCAAATATTTATCAAAATTGATTCCTATTATATCTAATATTTTCATCATCAATGATAAAAAATTAAGAAGTAAAAAATTATCAGATTAATTCTTCTAGGAACAAGGCCTCCTAAAGATCCAATAAAACACAACATGAATTATCATACTAAATATACCATTACTCCCAAAACATGAACTCAAGTAAACTATCATATTTAATGATTGTTTTATTTGTCTTTGTAATATTTATTTAACATATTTTCTAAACAAAAACCCTATAGATTTAAATATATTTTTTCAAAATAAAAAAAATCTATTAATAAATTTTTAAAATATTGTTAATTTCATTTTTAAAAACATCGTTTCAAAATATAATTTTCACAATTTTTTAAAATTATTAAACATGTAATTTTATTATTTACACTAAATTTTTCAGAGTAAAATTAATTATATTACCCATTTTCTATGAATTTTTCCCAGAAAATAAAAATTTTTGGGTCCTGAAAAATAGTTACCAATGATATCTTTTCTCCAAAACTAATAGTATAATTTATAGAAAATGTCAATAAAAATATCAATTTGGGGTATTTCTATATGATAATTTTTTTAAAGAATAGATAACTATTTTATTAGATTTTAATAAATTAATGGGGTGGTATAAGGAATGTCAATATAGGATACTCAAAAATTGAGAAAATGGTTTATATTGTAGAGAAACATTGAGAAAAAATATCTTGTATTTTTATACTTCATAATTATATAATAGTTATTTAATAAAAAAAATTATAAAAACTGTATTTTTGTTTTATCATTTTATTTGATAATAATATCTTTTTCTATATAATATCATTTTAAATTATTAATTATGGGCGAGGAACATGATATTTCGGAGAGGCACGTTGTAAATGTAGTTTAATGTTATTTTAATGTTATATAATAACACCTGTTTTTAGGTTTTCATGATAAAATTGAAATATGTAATATGGAATGGGGCCTCACCCATGAAATTTCAAGAATTATACAGTCAAATTAAGTGGATAAACAAGTAAAATATTATTTTTCAAGTTCAATATTTTCGTTGTTCTTATTAATGAGTGACTGATACCTAATATTTTATTGAAATGATTCATTTAATTTCAATGATGATAAAGGAATAATTAATTTTGGATGGGATGAATTAATAATATTGAATACAATGTTACTATAATAATTCACAATATCCCTTCCCAAGATATCAATGGTTACAATCAATCCCCATGACATTTATTTAGTATTATAATATGGTTCACGTATGAAGATCCATGCATATTATCCTTTTGATGATATTATGATTTTTTTCAGTTCAGCATCAAAATTATATAAATATTAAAATAATATAACATTTTATTTTAAATGATTACAAATATAGGAATAATTAATTAATACATATCACTTATATCTAGGTCATCATGTTTTGGATGTTATTTCTGCATGTTTCTTCATACCTGTGGGAGGAATTTCTTTTCAAAAATTATTATTTATATCCATTCAATTAAAAGAAAAAGTTAAAAAATAAAAGGGACTAGAATTATATAATTAAATATGGAATAATTAATATAATGTTCGGGATGAATTTGTGGATGAGTTTCTTGTTAGGATAAAAAATATCAACAGCACTGTCTATAACAACATAGATATTTCTTTTATTTTTAAAAATTCTTTATTACAAAAACAAGCACTTAACACAACCCAGATGAGCATGAGGTCTAGTGTATTTGGGTATTGATAACATTACATGACAACATAAGACATAAAATAAATCATATTTATTGAAAACATATTTTACTTGATGAAGACATTCCTTTGGTAGATAGCACTGCATGGGATAAAATGAAGACATATATATGTAACAGATGATAAAAAATCCAAGTAAGAGGGTAAAAAATTTATATCATAAAATAAACAATTCATTTTCATCAATAGTAATATCAATTGAGAAAAAATATAGATGAACATAATGGGATGATTTAGAATGGTTATCATAACATGGAAATGTAGTAACAACTTAAAACACTACATCATTATCATAAAGGAATCAGGTAAACCCCTTCCCAAAAATGGTGGAAAAAAATTCATAAAATGAATAAATTAAAACTCTATCTCAACATGACATATCATGATACTAAATATTACCTAATGCATTAAAGCGCTATCAAGGCACACCATTCATATTCATTTCAATTTCACGGTTATGTGTGCCACATAGATCATATAACATGGATTCATTCAACATCATAATTTTTAACACATTCAAAGAATGTGTTATAAATACATTTATATGCCATTAAATAAGTATATGTGAATAAAATTGAATACCTTGATAGGGAAATGGCTATGGTATTCACTACATGATGATTTTGTCTTGGAAAATCATGGTTCCATTTCTACAACATAATGACATTATATAGAATTTCATTGATTTGGATGATGAGAGATAAAGGGGTATCTCATCATTTATACACGAAATATAAAGTAATGTGATCATGTAACATAATATCCAAACATACAAAATTGAATTTAGATTCATAATATAGGAGAAATTCTTGAATAGAAATAATAAGAGAACAATCCCGTACAGAGTTTTGGAATGGTTATGGGTGTATAGAGAAGGCATTAATGAAATAGAAAGGGGTACCTCATCATTAAAACATAAGGAGGGAAGTATGGGGTGGTTCTATATCATAACCCATCATTTGTAATGGAAAATATATGGTTATAAAAACAAAATAAAATTTGGACAAAAATGATAATGGAAGGAATCCTTTTCTTGGATGTGTGATCCCAAATGCATTAAAGATGCATGAGAGAGGATTCATGGGATATTGGGGAACCATTGGGGGCTCAAATAGTATGGGGTAGAGTTTTATCAAGCTCAAAATAGTTTTAGTAAAGATAAATGGGGGGTTGGATTATATAATCAATGAGAGGGAATTAATTATTATTTTGGTTTTGGAAAATACACATTAAGCCAATAAAAACCGCAATCCCTCCCATGGTTCTTGCCCATGGTTTCTGAAAAAGGGTAGTGATATAAAATAATATATAGGGACACAGACCAAACATATTAAAATATTATCCATTCTTATGTTGATGTGAGTCACACTCTACTGAAAATCATTTTAAAATGTTAAAAAAATTTAAGTCCTAGAGGGTCCACTAAGGAATTATAAAATTAATGAAATGAATCTAAAATCACATTATTTTAAAGCTAAAACATATAATGTACGAATATATATTTTATAGTATTTTTCCGTCAATATTTTTTCATTATGATGTCATAAAACAAATTCAATATTTATACATTATTTATTGTTTACCCAAAAAATCGACTGTCTAATAAAATAATGAAAAATTCACCATGAGATAATTTATATATCATGATTCCAAAAATAATATTCATTTTATTTAAAAATATTTAAAAATATGTTAATTTTTACATTTAACAAGATAACCAATATTCATTAATATTTAACAGGTTTTGAATAAAACAGTTTTTAAGCCTTAATAAAATTTATATTCGAATTTATAAAAATTATATACCCATTTATTGTTAATAAAAGTAAATTTTTAATAATATGTTATTAAAATATTAATTATTTCAATAATTAATTAAATACAAAAATAGATTCTTCAATATAGTAAAAAAAATTATAACTCTTATCAAACTGATTATCATATCATTTACAGATAAAAAACTTATTTAATAATCATTGATAAAATTTATTTTAATAATTTTATTATAAAAACCGTTGATTAATATAATAATGTATATATTTCCCAAAATTACCATTTTTAACTGAATAATAAATTTATCAAATTGATCATTTTGTTTTAAGAATGTATGTTCTCATAATGTAATTTATGGAATAAGACATTTCATTATAAAAAGGTATTAAAAAATATCTAACGAGTACCTCGATAAATTTCCCCTTATAAAACCCTCATAATTCCTATGAGTAAGGTGTGAGAATGTGAAAGACTCTTTGGGATGATTGGTTAACATTGGTTGTGTTGTAATCTCTATTAACATGAACTTCTCCCATAGTAAAATAACATTCAAACTTAATATGTTGTTTCTTGGCTTGGGATTGGTCAAGAGAAAAGCCCAATGACGCTACCTCCATCCCAATATCTGAAAAATGAGCTTTGTACAGCCGGAGCATACTAGATGAGTCTATCCTCTAATTTTCCGTTTGTTGAATCAATGTTTTTAAACATTATATCTATATCAGTTGTGTGATCACTTTCCAATGGATGTATTATCAATGGAAACTATACATAATGGTAATTTAAATAAAAAAATATTAATAATAAAATAATATTGTACGAGTTTCCTATATATATAAGACATTAAAAGAAAGGGAATTTTATTCAAAAATGTTTGGGTCATTACACTAACTGTGGAAAATGTTAAAAAATTTATGAATCCATAATGGTGAAAATTTTTGTTGAAAATACATCTAGAAAAATGTTATACAAAATACCAAATTTGTAAGATGGGTACTTATATAAAATTAATTTTCATGAACTATATGACAATCAAAAAAATAAGAAATGGGTGGATATCCTTATGACAATAATAAGAATAATATTGGAAATAATCAGGAATCGAATATCATAAGAATATTAAAAATAAATAAAAAGAATAATGTTGTCTAGGATGAATCAATGGGCTAATTAGAAATAATCTATCAGGAAATTATTTACTTTTTCATAAAAAATAAATGGTGTGATGAAAATTATATATTTCATAATCCATTTGAATTAATAAAATATTGTAAACATGATATTTTATTTTTAAAATATCCTATAAAATAAAATTAAAATAAATAACTTGATGATACGTATATATATCATTGAATATTTTAATAACACCAAGAGAACCCAATACAAAAAAGGAAAATCTGTCTCTAGAATAAATGAAAAAAATAAAAAGAGGGTTAAAATAATAAATCGGAAAAAAATTAATTTTTTAATAATTATAGTAATGGCGGTATTTAAAAATTATCAAATGATGAAGGTTGTAAACATCCTATAGATCTCAATGAATTAATGAATGATTCAAAATATAACAAAGAAAATTGAATTGATGAATGTGAATAATAAATTGAAGAGTAATATATTTCAAAGAAGAATTTTTATATGTTATAAAATAATATATGTAAACTACATTTAGGTAATATCACATAAAGAAGACATGATTTCAAAAATGGTAAAAAAACAGATTTTTTAAAAGTAAGGAAAAATCATTCTAAATAGATTAAATTGATGTTTTTATTAATGAATGGAATAAAATTACAAATGAAAACATGTCGTAAATTTCATTTAATGAAGATTAAATTAAGAATATTTAATAAAAAGGGTTATAATCCTATAAAACACAAATACATTAATGTTTTACAATGAAAATTACATTGAAGTTGTGAGTAAATCATTATATCTTTTGAAAATTAAGATTCAACATGCAAGGATCCATATAAACTGATAATCACGCAGCGACAAAATTTCAGGGGAATTAAGGGTCTTATATATTTTTATGCGTAATAAAAAATACCTATTTAAAAAAAAGAGAAATTTATTTTTCCCATAAATTAGATAAAATTGTTCTAATTTATCACTAAAAATAACCACAAGAAATATTTTATATTATGTGTGAGGTAAAATGTTCTATAATGTAATAATACCAAAAAAATGCACGATCATTACATAATTTTTTTTATAAAAAGTGTTCTATATAATGCATCGAAAATTTAAAAAAATAATCTATGAGATTCTAAAAAAACAACTTATCCATATATAATTTACTAATTAAATTAAAATTATCGATGTATTAGGGTGTTTAGAAATAAATCATATGATTCAATGGAATATATATCATATCCAAGTACAATAAAATGAATTAAATTGAAGGGATGTACATAAATAATGTATATAAGATATATAACCTATTTTATATAAAATGAAATAAAAATTAAAAAACAAAATTTTCAAATACTATAGAAACATACGATATGTGTGATATGAAAGGACACATGAGTATTGAATGTAGAGATACTCTTTTACCCCAACTTAAATGTGAATATATCATGAAATTTAAAAAAACATAATAATTGAAATTTTAAAACCAAGATGATTTAAAAGAAATAAAAATCATATTTATGAGGATAATAATTTTTCAATTAATAGTGATTGTTTATTACACATGATTGGTAGTCAATTTATTTTAAATGGTAATGAAAATTTCAGAGGATTTCTTTTGAGATTCTAAAATGATTACTTGTTGATAAATAATGATATTTAGATAACTGTTATTGGTAATCAGAACCTCAAAAACATGATTGTACTTTAAATAGATAGTTAGAAATATAAAATACATTGTTCATCACAATACTATGATTATGATAATGAGATATTCTTTGAAATGGAAGGTGTAATTTCAGTAAGTTTAGGAAAATTTATATTTTAAAAAATAATAAATTAATAAATTTAATCACTTTTAATGATAATGACCATAAAAAATTGTGGCCTACAATCAAAATACATATCCATTTTCAATAAAATAATATAATAATTATGATTTTTGATTATTCTTTTTAAAATAAATCTCAATAAAATGAAAATAAATCCTTATAATGATACTTATCATAAGGGAAACATGGAGAATCATACTCAATAATTTTTTGGGATATAAATAAAAAACATAAATCTATTATATATTTATCATTTCATTTGAGTATGGAAATAATCAAACCAAAATGAGATATATATATATATATATATATGTATTATTTATTAGTATCAAATGATTATTATTATGTTTATTGAAAATACATATCATGGATTGCAGAAATTTAAATATTAGAAGAAATTTTTAAGAAATAAAAAAGTTATAACATCAAGTAGTTTAGAGAAGGTAGTGGCTTGGAATATCGAAATGGAAATATTGAAGGGTAAATTTTCCATTATAATATATGACATGAATTAATTTCCCCACACATACTCAAAAAATGATATAACATAGAAAAGAATTTGAAAATAGTAAAAATAGTAAAAATTATACTAATCAAGAATGGATCCTTGAATTATTATTTTGGATCAATTATCTCAAATGATACATGTTTAAAATGTAGTTTATATTAGTGAATAATACATTGATTGATCATATAAAATATTTTCTGGGATGAATAGTACAAACCAAAATAAAATAATCTGTGAATCTAAATAAATTTTATCCTAATAACATAATTGTGAAATAATACATTTTACATATAAAATATAATAGTGTTGAATACATTAAACCACACTCTATTTCTTTTTAAAATGATCCAAAAGTTTATGTCAGTGATCATGATAATAATAAAGATTTCATTATATAAATATTGATCTCATACATATAAACTACAACAAAAATGCTGATATATTATATCATCTAAATAATAAAAAATTTATTACAATATCTTTTTTAACAATAAAATAGGAAATGGATAGGTTTATTGAAATAATGTTATAACTATTTGAAAGTATTATTAATATATAAAATAAATTGAATATAAGAATAAATTTTTACTAGTTTCAATGATATAAACTATTATTATTTTTCATAAATTATCAATCTATATAAAATATAAATTTTTCATATTACCCTATAATATTATTTATTTAATTTTGATTACTAATAAGATGATAATACAAATAAATTTACTAATGTTTTACATAATAATATTTAATGAGTGTTAAATATTATTAATATATATGTCAGTAAACAAAAGAATATAATCATGGTATTACAATATCAATATATGTTTAGAAGCATGTAATTGCCGAAGGAAAAGGAGGACAATAAAATTTATGTTAAAGTAAATCACATGACCTCACTAATTATAATTTTATACATATATAAAATTATATTATATTATATGATGATTACTTTTTACAGATTTGTATTTCTAAAATTAGAAAAATTTCAACGATGTCATTGATTGGTGGGTTTGATATTACCCATCCAGGATCTATGTATCAATGAGTGGGAGAGGGAGTGAATCAGTTATATATTTTTAATATATGTTTCCATCCTTTTTAAAGAACCTTATCCTCTGGTTAAAGAATTATTTAATTGTTGAAAACAAAACAATCACATGCCCACTAGAACACCAGAATTTATAATTTCCCATACTCATCAAGAATATGTACATCCTTTATATAGTTTGGAAACAATCCAATACCACATAATCCAATACAAGACCATCATTCTAGGTGAGTATGAAAAATATGATAACTCTGAAACTTTTGTAGGAATGTGATTAATAAAATAGTGCATGTGCTTCAAGTATTAGGAAATGATGTAATATAATTAATTTAAAATGATATAAAACATTCACTAGTTTCTTCAAAAAAAATTCACTATGTAGCCTTCTCAACTTTCCTAAATTTGATCTTCAATAAAATTCAACACATTCCTACCCAAGATCATGTAGGAACTTTTCTAGACATTGTAATGATACATAATCTGATAACCAAACCAATTTACTAGTCTTTTTGTCCATCCGAGATGTATACTCTCTTAGAATACCATTTAAACAATTTTGATCTTCAATTTCAATCTGGAAAACCCAATATGATTTAAAAATATAATCCAGAATCTCTGATTATTATCTTGTCTCTTCTCATTGTATCTATAAAACTTCACCGGGAATGATCAATCATGTTACCCCTTCATTCAATATTTTTTTTGAGATATGCAATATCTATACCCCTTGTGAACAATACGAATATCAGGAAAATAATAAGTACATCCTCCAGTTATTTTTACACAAAATATTTTTTTAGTGGGATTCAGAAATGCTTTCATATATAATCAAATTTCCCAAGACAACAATTTATATTTAATTGTGGATTTATATATGAATTTATAAAAAATTATATACTATTCACATTTTTTCTCAAACCTTCCCAAATATTCTCATAACATCAGATCGCTTTAGACATTATTCACAATCTTGTATCTAATCCTGACTATCATTCTGATTTCCTCATTATGATGTACAATATCATATATCTTCAATATTTTTATTTGTACTGATTGAAATATTTAAAAAATTAAATGGATTCATACTAAGATGATTGTTACTAATGGAAGGAACACATCACAGTCCTACACTCTTTACAAACATTAAAAAATTACCATTCATATGATTGATACCAATTAATTGAAACAATTCATTCAAACTATTATAACAAAAACATTGTTTTTACTCCATTAGACTTTATTTGAATTTTTATTGATAATAATATTGGATTGTTATAATTATTATAACACATCTCATGGAACTCTCTTCACTAGATTAAAATATAATTAAGGACTCATTGTTACCTCTTCAAACATTATTCTCCCCTTTACAACACTTTTGTAATTTACTTAAATAGTTCTCTCTTTATTATTTTCCATATACTGATGATCCTACATCAGATGAAATTATCGTGGTATTCTTTAATATGATGATTCATTATATGCATAACTCTAATAATCTATATCATCACTCGTCCAAAGAATATTGAATCAATTTAAAAAAAACCAAAATTTATTTATAATGAAAAAGTATGACAAATTCTTTTATCTTCATAATGTTATTCAGTCTTTTAATATCTTACATCAGTCCCAACAAACTTGAACTTTATTTTTCATTTTCATTGTTCCCAACAAGTCTCTGATGAATGAAATTATTCCTTCAATGATATATTGAACACCATGTACAATGGACCGGTATTCGTAACTTCATCCTTAACAACATATTATCATTTTTATTAATATTGAAATGAATTTATAACATTCACCAACTTATTTTTCCAAATATTTTAACCTTTTAAATTATTGGTCTGATTGGAAACCAATATCATCATCTTATTAAATCTCTAAAAAACCTCCCCCCCCCCTTAAAAAAATTTACATCTAAAGATCTCACACCAATGACCTTGGGAGAAAAATCATTGACTTTCATCATTCTCAAAAATCTTCTTGTAACCCTTAATATCTCATTATTGAAAAACATATTGGGTTTTTCATTTAATCATATGACTTACATTTTGAAATATTTTACATCCCATACATTCCATAACATACTATCATTCTAACTTATCCTCAATATGATTGAAATCACATTTTCTAACTCTATCCATTACGAGTCTTCCTTTATAAGGTTTTTGAAAAATTTTGACTACTTTTTAAAAAAATAGAAAAGAATCATCATATTTCAATAAAGACATTCATAAAAAAGTACACTTCATCATTATGATCAAAACACCATTTCTGGGTCTATTGTAAGTCTGATGATCCTTTTCATCCAGAAAACACATACCCAAACCAAGGGAATTTCATAACCATTTTGAGACTGATCATCTGATTATGATGGAGATTTTGATAATTCAATAGTTACAAATTTAATTGATATATTTTTTTCCTTGAAAAACAATAAAAAACATTGAATACAATATTCCTTCAGCATCGAAATAAATTTCATACCATCGTGATCCCAATAATCTACCCCTTTCAATTTTTTGTTCAACCAATATGCATAAATCAATGAAAATTTCATCATTAATATGTGGATTACTTTTCAATAATTCTAAGACTATGTGACCCAAATCATTGTTAAAAACAAGAATTATTAACAAAAAAAACATGTTGTCCAAAATTAGTGACTCATGAAACATCTTCACCCTTCCTTCAACAAATTCTTCAGTTATTTTTCTTATAATTAGTAAAATGATTCCATTTTCCACAGACACTTAATATTATATTAGTTCACACATTTACATAGTAAGGTCACTGGTTACCCACAACTACCCTATATACATTCTTCCATAAAAGGTTAATCATATATCAATGGATATATTTAGGAAACAATTCCCCCCATTGACAAAACTATCCAAAAAAATATGTGAGAGGGGGAAAACACATACCTAAACCTTGTTGCGAAAAATGTTGGACACCCTTTTTCATCCTCAGTTTGAAAAAACATTCCTTCACTAATGGTTTTGTGAAAATGTTATTTACATGTTCCTATGAAGGAATATACTCTAGATTAAATTCATTATTCTCCACTAGCACTATGATGACATAGTACTTGATGTCATTGGGTTTAGAATGAGGATGTTTTATAGGATTTCATGTAAGGTGTTTTAAAATATAATTATCCCAATCCATGAGAAAGTGTATCTGTACTTCCATAGGTAATTATTCTAAAATAGTCGTCATAAACATATGTTCGGTCGTGAATTGAGGGGTATAAACATTGTAAACTTCATCCATGGTGATAGGTTTTTATTTTTTTCTTTATATTACAACAAATATTTTTCTCATTGAGAAAACTCCAACATATGTGGATCTTCTATAATCAACATTTTAATTCCAATTAGCATCAGAATACCCAAACTAATTAATAATTTATTATATATCATATGTAATTCCAAAATTAATTAATCTATTTAAATATCAAATAATTATTTTTTGGCCAATATATGTAATTATTTTATATCACTTGAAAATAATACACAAAATGATACAACATAAACCTTGTCAGGTATTAATAAAATGGAATGGAAAACATTCAATTGTATTTTGAAACTCCGTAGGATCCACAATATTACCTTGTCCACAATTATTCAATTTGGTTCCCACAAAAATCAATATGGAAATATAATTTATGTTTTCCAAGACAAAATTCTATATAACATCCTTAACATACACTTCATGAGGAATAAAAATGTATTTCATATTTTTTTGATATTTGTAACTCAAGAAATTATTTAATTTCACCATTAATGGAATTCTTAAAAAAAATCCTATCTTTCAAAAATCATTGAAATGATCATTCATCATTCTGAAGTAATATAATGTCATCAATATAGGAATTTATGATGGGGGGAAGAACTTGAATTTCATTGCTGTACAGATTTTAATAAACTATTCAATTACTAAAATTTATCTTTCTCATGAAATTATCTTACTAGGAATATAATATTTGATGCATGGGGATACAATTCTATTAATCACACTCACAACACACACATATTCCATAAATGTAGTTTATATCCCACAAGGGATAACTCACCCATAAATCTTTATTTATTCAGTACATGTCCCAAAGGGCCACCGAGCAAGAAGACCATTACATGGACCAAAGGCCCAATAACAAGGCCAAAGGTCTAGATAATCATCATACCAACATCATAATGGCTGTATACTTAAAAATGTGTTATGATTGTGTAATTTTTGGCCTACATCCAGCATTTGTCACCTCTTTCTAGTGGAATTTCACTCCTAATGGGATTTGAACATGTGTCTGAAGTATGAATACATATATCTTGTTTTATCCCATATAAGGATCTATTCAACATTATCATATAAATTTCATCCTTCTCAACAAACAACAAAAAATATTTTCAATATAAACTTCCACATAAAGATCACCATTTAAGAATGTTGATTTTACTAGCATCTAAAAAATGAAATTAACTTAATTGTCCATTGAAAACCTGATAAATTTTGATTTTTAATATAATTTACACCAGTGAAATTTTCCTAAAGAAATAAATACCTTTAATATGTGAATAACCTCTAAAAACTAATGATTTATTTTTTAATATCACTTAACCATATTCATTTAGCTTGTTTCAGAAAACTCACATTGTACCATTAAATTTGTTTCCATTTTTTTGTATAAGTTCTCAAGTATCATTCTTTTTATATATTCTTTCTCTTAATTCATTTCATGATCTCATTTAAGAATCTCAAATTCTTCACTCACATCTTTTGACTTTACTTTTGAATAGATAAATTTTCCTATAATAGATTTTGATTTTATTTTATTTTGTACCATTTTATGTTGTTCACCAATTATTTTTTGAGCTTTCACTTACATCCTTGTCCATGGATGATATTTGTGATATTATTACTCATTAATAGAAATAGATGAATCTGATTAATCTGTTTGTGTGTTATTATAATTTTTATAATCCTTATCATATTTTTTATCAAACATTGTTTAATGTTTTTCGTCATCCCTATCAGTTGATGATTTTTTATCGTCTATCTCATCCCCTTCAACAATATTCAAAAAAAAGAGTCAAAATATATTATAGTCACTTCATTGAAACATATGTATCCTCTTACTTATATATAATAGAAATTAAAAACATAATCATCACCTCTCTTCTCTAACTTCCAAAGGATTACACATTTCTTCTTTTTGTTACATGTACTTCCAAAAAATCTTAAGTGTCTAAAACATCATGTTTTTTCATGAAATAATTCACATGGATTAATATTTTATATTCTATAGTAGATTCATTAGTTTGAATATGAAAAATAGTGCTCAAGGATTACCTCCTTATTTAATGGGAGATATCATTTTCATGTAACATATTTCTTCCCATTTTAATAATAGTTCTATTCATAATTTTAACAACACATTTTTATAGCTATATGATGTACTGAACTAATGATAAAGATGATTCTTCATGAGAACAATTCAAATTATTGAATTTGAAATTCACCACCATTCTTCCTAATGAAATTTTTCACATAATACTCACATTTCCTCAAATATTTCCCCCTAATTTTTATTATTATTTAAAGATCATCTAACTTATTATTCATAACTTTAAAAAATTAATAAAAAGAAAGTCATCAATGATAGTGATAATGTACATATCTCCATGAGTTGATTGATTAATAACTATCCTATATAAATCAGAATGAATATGTTATATGTGTCATTTTGAACAAATCCCAACTTTCATGTGCACTGAGTTTATAATAATTCCTTTATGATAAATTTTGAAAACCCAATATATTCTTCCTAACATATTAGTAATACCACATTCACTATCTCTATTTGATAATTTTATCATGATTCTCTAACACATGTTTCCCATCCTTTTATTCTAAAGTTTATTTTATTCCAAAATAACTATGTAACAATAATTTTAATCCTTAAAAACTTTGAACATGTTTCCTTTTGTATGTTGGCATCTTGTATAAATTTTTCTATCTTTATCACTTTTCTTAAAAACCCACATTATCTATAAATAGCTTTGATAAAATTATAAAAAATGTATTTAAGGACTTAGTAGGCTATATTTCCACCAATAAAAAAGAAAAATAATTCGTGGAGTTCATCTTTTATTCCCCAATGATTTATAATCTGACTCCTTTGATTCTGAGAGATTCTTCATTGTCAAATTTTGTTTATCCTTGTAAAGGCCTCGACCTCAAATTCCATGATCTGGTGCCATACATCATTACATTGTCCTTATTAAAACAAATTCCATATTTAGAAGTATGTAATAGTTTCTTATTTAAAAAAAACTCAATACAACCATAAGTTTTAAATTATAACTTTTAATGTATATACAATATATAAATTAAATTGGAAATATTCAAAACTATTTGAGTTCCCTTATAAGTCATTCATAAAGTTAATCTTCACCACCTAAGGGAAAATAAAACATATGAAAGGGGAGATTTAATATTCTAAGTAATGGTAATTAATATTTAAGTAGAAAAAATAATAAATCATGGTAAATAACTAAAAGTACTCATGCCATTAAAATATAATCTTCATCATAATATGGAGGTAATAAAAAATGATTAAATAATTACATAACAAATCATGACCATAGATATTATACTAGTTGAATAATCACATTGATTATAAATTACTAGTTTCATAATGAGAAAATTCATAAGGATAGACATCAAAAACATATTTTCACGGCCTCATCCAATACATCATACATAATGGGTAAAAACGCAGTATAGTTTGTCTCAAGAGACCTACCAATGCATCAAGGCTCTATAGAAGGCCCCAATCATCACATAATAAGTATAATATGTTCCTAATATTTACTGAGATAAACATAAACAACATATACATATAAAATTTTAATAACTTTCCCAAATTTATACAACATAGTTACTAACCTTTCTCAGTGGTATGATGAATGATATCAAGATAGCACATCAACAGTCAAATGAATCATAAACCATTTAATAAAAAATATTGGATTATAAAAAAAGAGATACACCTCAAAAAAATTCAATATAGTTTTTGAAATATATGACTATACTCTAATAAAATTATCATGTAATTTTTGATAGAAATACCCTTTTTGCATTACAAAGTAGTGTCCATTTTAAAAAATTGATTTGTATTTGTCATGACTGTTTGTATAAAACTAGAAATAAAAAAATACATTTTTTTCATGTCAAGGAATGTTATTTTATAAAAATAATTTTGTTATTAAAAATATTAATGATTGTACTTTATAACGGGTATGAAATTGAAAAGTTTACTTTATATGGACATGTGTAACTGGATGAAATAAGAAAGTAACCAAGTAAAACATTTTTTCTCCTATAAGAAAATGATGTATTGATCTGGATATATGATTTATATATATATATATATATATACATAATAATTTTTTAAAAATAATTAATAATTTCACTGGGTTATTGGGGAATAAAACACAACCCAAATGAAAATGAAGGTTCTGGAAGAAAACCCATACATTATGTCTAAATGTGTTTTCTTTACTTAACCTTAATGTCATATATAATCAAATTTAATATATTTATTAAATAAGTAAGAACCACTAATATATTTATTATATTAGTTTTTGTTTTATTTAGTCAATTTATGTCTTTATTGATGAGTTATATTGTTAAATTTCATCATTATAGCGTATTTGTTTTTTGGTCTTCATGACTGGTTCGCCTGTTAATAAGTAATGGAGTTCTTTTAAAATGGGTATAATTCAACAGAATTGTAATTATATGTTATTTATTAAGATTAATTACATTTAATGTTTATATATATCATTTTTTAAAATGTTATGATGATGAATCATTAGATAATACCTTTAATGATAATTATAAAGATTGTCATGAATATTATTAATCATAACGAACACATTTTTTTTTATTTTGTATTATAATATTTCGATACATACAGAACATTGAAAGGGATAAAATTTAACAATAAAAAAAGTTTTTAACCATTTAAATGGTTTTGTAACAACCATTATGATGGGGGAAAAATGAAAACTTTTCATCATTGAAGGTGATGAAATGACACCTCACAGACAACGTTTACATTTTTAGAATAAAAAGGAGAGGAGAAGATTCTTGATGATGGATTATTCAATTATCATAATAAAATTCCATTATATTTAAGTTAATTCAATAATCATGTTATTTATATTATCTTAGGTTAGGAGAGATTAATAAATGAAATAAATTCAAATGAATTTAAACGGAAAAAAGAAGAGGAATTGATTTCTGCCCGAAAACCACCTTTATTTGACTGATTTTTGTCTTTTGATGAGACTAAGAGCTCCTAGATATGGGTAGGGGCCTGGGTAAATTATTGGTAATAGATTTTACAAGGCACAATGCATGGATGGTTTGAGTATAAGGGGTGATTAGAGGTGATATTTATAGTGTTTGAGGGCGTGTTTTAAATATTGTATACATTTGTTTATTATTTTGGCACAAGAATATATTTTTTTTGCATATAATAAAAAATATATAAAAATAATGAAGTATATTTCTATATTATGAGATTAATTCATCCATGAAAACCTAGGAAAAATTTATTTATTTATTTATCATTTATCAAAAAATAACATATTTTATTATTAAAAAAATAATGAATTTTTAAAAATATCAAAAATTCACCAAAACCATTTTTTGAAATGTTGAATTCAAAAAAGTAAACCATTTTACTTAATAAAACTTTTAAATACGAGAAACTAAATTTTAAATTAAAACCATCATTTAATCAAAAAATACATATTTTAAAATTAAAACTGATTTTATAACACAATGAAAAATTAACTAATGTCTTATTAAATTATCATAAAATCATAAGTCATCCAAATATTAATTTATAAATAAATTTTATGAATACGTATTTTCTTTTAAATAATATTATTAAATATATTATTTTAATTAAATATTTATGACATACAAAAATAGATACTGTTAATTGGTAATTTTTAAAAATTCATTTTTCTATACTGTGTTCTAATTATATCATACATTCATTTACAAGGTGCATTAATTTTATTTACAATTTCATGGGTTATATAACAATTCATTTGGTATATTTAGTATTCATAATGGTTATATTACTATTCATATGGTCATGTTACTATTTCATCAGATTTGGTTTCATACCTTCTAGAAATACCTCTTATTTTATTCATTAGTCATTTTTAATGATTTTATTATGTTCTATAAGATATTTTATGTTATATTTATTATATGAAATGAAAAAAAGAAGGGGAATCACATTGAACGAATTCAGAGTCATTCTATTCTCCCCTCCTGCAAAATGTTCGTTCTTGAACTTTATGGATTGTCAACCCACAAAATGTTTTGGGTAGTTCATCATTATATGTTCCTCAGGCTCCCATATCTCCTGGTCAATTTTATGACTTTTCTAATGTAACTATTCCAGCATAGTTTTTTGATTCCTCAATAGATGTATTTTAGTGTCAAGTATCCTAAAAGATCGTCACAATAAGTTATTTCAGTTTTCAATTCTATTCATTCACAAGTGATTACATGTGATGGGTATGGAATGTACACCTTAAAAAGATGTCATGGATCAGATTATGTACATTAGAAAGTCTATCCAACATAAAAAATAATAATAATAATCTCTAACACTCTCTAGAATTACAACATTTCCAATGTACTTGTGGATAACTTACACTTTTTTCAAAATATTATTACACCCTGCTATGGAGGTACTTTCAAAAAATTTGATCTCTAACTTGAAATTTCTTATCCTTCCTTCGATTATTGCCTTAGAACTTTTTCCTACATTTAGATTATATGATTTGAGTCTTAATAGTATTTACATTTTCTATTGTCTACACCATATGCTTGGCTCCAAAAATCTTTCTTTCACCAACAACATCATAATAAGTTGGTGTAATATATCTCTATCCATATAATGCTTCATATCATTCATTTTGAATACATTAATGAAAAATATTATTATAGTAAAACTAAAAAAATGGTAAATACATATCCCATAAACCTTTAATTCCATATGAGTGTGATCTCAATATGTCTCCTGAAATTTGGATCATCTTTTTCGAAGGTCCATCAGTTTTGTGGTCATAATCAATAGTCAACTTAAGCTTAGTATCCAATGTTTTATAAAGATTTTACTAGAATTTCAATGTATATCATGGATCAAGATCAGAAAAAATTTAGAGTGTTTCTCCATGAAGTCTTACATATTCATTAATATAGACTCTTGTTGTAACACTCCAAGATTTTATGAGATATATTTTGTTCCTTTGATGTATTTTGTTATATGCTACGCTAAGATTAGTCTTCCCTATATAAAATAGCATATTAAATTACAATATGTTAAAGACTATTATTTTATTGTGTTACAAAAAATTTCATGTAATTATGATATAATTCATTTCATTAAACATCGATTATATGTGATAACTAAATGTTATATCCTAGTAATTATAATGGCTGGTATGAATAATATTAACTTCATTGTAACAACTATTTAAATGTAAATAACTAAGTCTATAAATTAATAAAATCACACTTTATGGATTTTATTAGTGAAATATATATTTAATATGTCAAATTTAATGTTAATAATTCATATTATATATTTTTTAGACAAGATAAAAGAACAAATTCAATTTTAATAATAAAACGATAATTTTTGTAAAATTGCGGTTTTACAGCCATTTGATGGTGATCTTATATTTAAAATAGTTTTGAACTTATTTATAAGTTATTTATGAAAAAATAAACCTATTATTATTATTTGGGACATGAAAATTTACTTTGGTTGATTTTTCTATTTTTTCAATAATATTCATTTTTGACTGAATAGTGTAAAATAATGGATTTTAATTTAATACAGCTTTTTCAACTGATTTATTTATAAATAATGGATATCCTTTTAATTGGTTTTATGTTATAATTACATTATGTTTTTTTTAATTTAATACAATTTGTTCAATTTATGTAATTTTATATTGAAGTTAGATATAAATTCACATTAATCTTTTGAAGTTTTTAATTTAAAAAAATTGTTTTCTCACTTTGATAATGCGAATTAAATTTATAGTCATTACCAAAACATATGTGTTTTGAATTTTTAAAAATGGAATAAATATTTGGAATCAGTGGTTTATAATTATATTTAAATGTTACATTTATTTATTTTTGGATATTATAAATAGTAACTAGAGTGGTGTTTATATACCATGGTTAAAGGTAAATTGGGTAAATTAGGGTAACAAACATTATAATAAATATAATAAAATTACCCAAACAATTAAAAAACCATATTTGATGAACTAAATTGTTCCAATATTACCTAAGTGTCAGAATAAATTCATTAAATGTAATTATTCTATGAAAGTGATGTTATAATAGTTAAAACAATAGAATCTCTCTTATCTCTTATAAGTATAAAAATTTTAATGTTCTGATAAACATTATAAAACAACCAATGTAAATAGTCACCTAAAATATAATGATATTATCTATATAATAAGAAGTTATTTTTTATTTTTAGATATTAATTAATTACCAAAAATAATAATTCATTAATGATACAATACTAATTTTATTAAAAGAAATATGAAAAATGATATTATAAATAGTAAAAAATTTATTATTTGAATTAATTTATGTCATCCACTAATTTTGTAGGTTAATATGACATGTTATAAGACTAATTAAATATTTCATTATGTTATATCCCTTTTTTGATTTTATTCAAATTCAATGACATGAATAGTGTAAAAATTTACAGTATTAATATTTTAATAAAATAATATTTAATAAAATTATTTAAAAAATATAAAAATATTATCAAATTAAATGGTAGATATTTTAAGTGTTAAATTATAATTAATTTTCCACTACAGGAAAATTTACCCCATATAAGTAAACATAATATCCTTTTAATAATTTAAATGTTACCTCAATTAAAATTAAAAGAGATTAATTAAGGGAAAATTGAAAAGATAAGGTTTAAAATAAAGTAAATGCATGTCTAAAAATTATTTCATGAGATTATTTCAAACTATACTTATAATCTCCTAGAAATATATCACTTTGGATCTATTATAATTCAAATATCTATTTATAATTAAATAATATTCCAAGACTTTTTTTGAAGTGCGCCTCCTCTATCTTATAAAGGTCACAAAATCTACCCACTTACTCCCACATCTCAAGTATCTTTCCTCATTCATACTATTCTCAAATAATCACCCAGTATCCCCCTTCCTTCTATGGGCTACACTATGGGCATAAATCCATCCAATTGAGACATTTTGTTCAAATCGAATAGAGATACTTAAAATAGATGTAATTGTTTTTTCATCTCTTTAAAAAATATTTTCTTCTTACACACCCACATATTATGTTTTTTACATAATAAATTAATAAATAAATTATCTTATAAATTATGATATTCTATTATAATTATTTGACAACCTTATAACTCTTTTAATCCATCCTGTGAATAAAAATATCACAAATCATGCATACGTACCACATATTGTCTTCATGCCATGGGGTAATTTGTTATTCAAAAATACTTAATTAGGATGGGTATAATGATGAGTATAATCTATTTAAATAATTTATATATTATTATAATTACTATTTATAATTAATATACCATCCATTTTAATACCATTTAACCATTAAGTGAATGATATCATCGCTCGTGCGTAAGTACGACCTACAATTTCCACAAGGGGATGAGTTTAATTTTACTTGTTATTCATTTAAAAAAAATTATACATGAATGGAGTAATTAAATATGTAATATATTATACTAATAAAATTATATAGTTTTTTTAAATATATCCTAAGAAGTGGAACATGAACTTATCCAAAAAAACATTCATAAGAACTTAAAAACGTTAATATCTGAAAAAAGAGTGACAATGAAATGTTCATAGAAAATAGATGATAATATAATAATAAATGATATAATAAAATGATTATGAATATGGAATAATTAAATATAATTATTTAAATCATTATATATGATTTTTAGATACATACGAAGGATTTCAGACCTAATGTAAGGGATAATTTTTCGATCTCATTTTTATCTAACATTTTTTATACATAAGTATTTACTAAGGGTATATTTATCATCCTTGTCTAGGTTTTATATTTTTTCATAAGAGGTTTAAAATTACTATAAGTCTATTTATACTAATTTTTACCCATATTTGATTTTTACTACATTATGTAGAAGGAATATTTTTTTCTTTTACCATACGACGTACTTTTTAACTTTTTTGAAAAAAGTATGAAAATAATTTTTTTAACTTATATGGAATGAATGAATTATTATGATTTCATAATGAATTATTTCCCTGAATCTTCCACTATAATATTTCATTTTTAATTTCAATTAAATTCATTTTTTATAAATTTCAGTGCATTTTTAGAAGAGAATACATTTTTGAAGAAGAAATGATATTTCCACAAGAGTTAATTTCATGTATTTTATGTAAATTACTTTCCATATAAGATGGGATAAGGTTAGGTTTATATCACAATAATTACATATATTTTATTTTTCTTATGATGGAATTATATTTATGAAATCCATTTTTATGGATTATGATGGGATAATGTTTAAGAATTTAACTTTTTTGTTCCTTATGGTATGTTATATTTAATAGTTTATGGTTTAGTGGAACATGTAAGAATGAATTAATTATGAGATGGGTGGACTCAATATATCCCTCCAATGAATTAGGTAAAGATTTATATCTCATGATATTGAAATCAATAGAATAGAATGTGAATCTTGTTTAGTAGTACTGGGATGGAACAACAAGTAAACCCAGTTCAGTAGTGGAAATTGTCTGTTATAATGGTCTTGGCTATGAGCCACAAATTGTTTGGAAATTATAATCTATTCATATGTGTTTTACAAAGTAACAATTTTTATTACAATGATATGTTATCATGGATAATGTTCCTTTATGATTTATGACTTATGAACTCATAAGATTTATTTCATGACTCATGGTTTTGATATTCAAAAGTTATGTTCATGTTTATTTACATTCATATATTCATATATTGTTTTCTTACTCTTACTAAGAATCTAATCATACGATTTCATATATTTCTATTCCACCGATTATAAATGATTAATCTAATTTGTATTAATAAAGTTTATGGTATTTGTGGTGGTTGATGAAGATATTTCACATGTTATAAAAATGAATTTTATATTTCCAAAGGCACTAATATATTACGGTCCTGAGGAATGAATTTTAAAATTTTAATGAATATTCTCCTAAAAAGTTGTAAAATTCATATACAATATTCTTGGGTCATTATACATGCAAGGTTATCTATTATAAAATCTACCCTTTTAATAAGGAAATGATCATATTTGGTATGTTGATCAGTAATCATCCATATTGCATCATTATTTCAGGGATTGTTTTGATAATAAACATAATAAATCCGTGGTTATATAATCCCATTTTTATGTCAGAATAGCTAAAGGTTGCATTTCTCCTCTACGATGTTGTTAATATAACTTTACTTCTTGAGAGACTAAAAATATTGAATATAATAAGAAATTTCCCACTCCATGTTATCCCACCAAAATTATTCCTTCAAATATCATTAAACCTTATTTATATTAGGGTGTATAGAGAAATTTTAACTATTGGAATCATCCAATAAATCCCTTTTTATCATAGGTATAGTAGGAACACATATCCTCCTCCCAATTTGTTTTATTCCATTCTCACACACGAAGCCTGGAAACATCCCATTATTCACTATGTTGATTTTCTATTGAAGATTGCCCTCATATCACAGACAAATTTTAATCCTATCTTATATAGATGGTTGGGTAACTCATTAAAAATTTAATGATATTTTACATTCTTTGATAATTCTCATAACCATCCTTACTATATTACTATACACAATGTCCTTATCAATCCTCATTTTTTCAGATTTCCATTATTCTTCCACCTCAATGCAACTACTATCATATTCACCTTCTTATGGTGGTAGTATATCAAAAAATCATAGTCCTTGAATATTTTGATACATCACCTCTTCCATATGTTGATTTCTTTCTATGAGAATATATATTTCATGATTTTGGGATATGTATATATCTCAAATATGTCTTCATAGAGATAGTGTATCACTTTATTTAGATAAAATATTACAACTGCTCACTCATGATCATGAGATAGATAGTTCTGTTCATGAATTTTCAACTATGTTGATGGGTTGGAAATAAATTTATCATTATTTATAAAAACAAATAAAATTACATTTTTATGCATCGCTATCAATCACATATACATAATTTCTAGATGGTAGAGTCAGGATTTGAAAATTTACTAATCTCTTATTAAATTCATCATAACAATTTCACATTCTTTTTTCCATTCAATCCTAACACCTTTAAGATTAATATTGGTTAACGAGTTATCAAATCAAGTGATGTTCTTAAAAAACACAAATAATAAATATATATACCAATAAAAATATGTACCTATGTTATGTTTGGTGGGGTAGGATAGTCTTGAATATCCTTGGACATCACATGATAAACTGTGATTCCATCCTTAGAGACAACTTGAACATGAAAATAATGTGATTGAAGAAAAAATTAACACAATATTTATTTTTATATAATTATTTCCTTCTAAGAGTCTCCTAAAAAACATCAAGTAATTTCCATAGTCCTCATAGATTTTGTAATATATCTCGATATCATAATCAAATACCATAAATTAATTTATCAAGATATACCTTGAAAACCCTATTGATTAGATCCCTGAAAAAGAAGGAGAATTAGTCTATCCAAATGGAATTAGTCAAAACTCATAATATTCATACCTGGTTTGAAATCCTGTATTTACAATATATTCCTTCCACACATTAAATTTATGATATCCATATCGAAGGTTAATTATCAAAAAGTATTGAGCTCCATGAAGTTGATAAAAAATAATCAATTTGAGGTATATGATTCTTGTTTTTATGGTGATTTCATTGAACATTGGTATATTATTTCATTTCATTGAAATAACAGTCTTGGTTTCATTTATCCCCACATATGTAACAAATACTCCTTCCATTCTTCACAAAATTACAACTTGATGGAAAAACAACTAATCATTTCATTTTCATTTTCCTTATTTCCTTTTGATTATTACTCATCAGACCTCATATTCTATTTCATTTATATAAATTCATCAAACATTGGGAAATATTTTTCCATCTTCATAGTACATGAGACTATATATTTATTTGATGAAAAAATTTTAGAGGCCCATTCCCTTTGGAGGAATTATTTTAATCCCTCAAAAAATAGATCGATATTTCTATTTGGAATGAATATATTGTCTATGACTGACATAACTAACCATTTAATGTTGGATTAATAACTCACAATTGTTTTTATCATATCTCTATCAAAGACTCAATAATTCCCTCTCCAAATCCTCTTTTTTTTGCAAGGAAATATATATTTCCTAAAAAAGTTCCATAAAATACACCCATTTAAAAATGGAAACATTTTCCTCCACTTTTTTCATTCTAATTAAAGACCACCGTTGACTAGAATCTCCAGATAGATGATAAACTGACATGATAGCCTACAACATTTTATTATTTACCAATGGGAGAAATATCTAATCTATGTAACTTATCCACTGGTTCAATAAAAATGGGTTTTTAATTCCCTTAAATGTTGGATTATTTTTCATTATAAGGTTATCTAACATTGCTCATCCATGTAGTGTATTAGGAAGCTCCATACCTGTATGGTTATTATTTATAACTTCAGTCTGCTCGTCAAGTATATTTATATGTTCATGAGAACCAGTCACAGGTCCAATGCCAACATCATTTTTTTTCAAAGGAGGGAAATACCTAAATGGGATATGTGCAATTATAAAGTTTACATTACTTCCACTAGATACCATTTCTAAATAAAGACATACACTAGATTATGTTATGAATCATAACATATAATCTCCAACTTGATGATACTTAAGATAAATTAAAATTATATGAATAGTTATTCACTTCATCATGGAAATGTTTTCTTTAAGATCATATTTTAGTTTAAATCCATCATAATTGTATGTAATGAAAATGTAATTTATCCTAAACATATCCCCTGGGAGTGTCAATCTAGGTGTGTAAGCAAGGCTCAATGTCATGTGCAAGGTTACCCCAAGTAACACATGTACTAGAACAACGTACACATGTCGTATAATGAAAAGAATTCAATTCCTTTAAAATCAAAATAATATATACATTACCAAAATTAATGTGTTTTCATCTGTTATCAACATAAATTTTCATCATATGGATTTCTTACCTAATCTATGTTTTCTAAATGTAGGTTGAAGAGTTTATTCAAATATTACGGTGATTAAAACAATAGAGACCCTAACCATAGTTTCCCATAGCTGGTGCCTTACTTCATTACATTATCATAACAACCTTGGAATTCATATCCTGCATGACCAAATAGTAAAGTAGTTTTATAAAATCAAATACATCAATATGTTTTACATTACAACATTGAAAGAAAAAAAATTATAAATTCTATTGGAAAAACCCATAAATCATAGGTTATCCTTGAAATTCATTCATAATATTCAAATTCGTATCCTTGGGGAAACTACAAAATAAGAAATGGGTGAGATCATGTTCTTAGTAAGTGTATGTAATACAGAAAAAACATAAATAGTAAGCCATTTGGAATAATTTAGTGTAGTCATTCCATTTAAACAAAATCTAAAGCAAAATATGGCATGAGTAAAACTTATTAAATAATTCCATAAAAGAATATAGTCATGGATATTCTACTAGTAAAATAATCATATGGACTATAAATTACAAGTTTCATAATGACAGAATATTTGTTGTCAAATATCGTAAACAAACCGACAAGGCCTCATCCAAGACAACATACATAATGGGTAAAAACCCAGTCTTGTTTTTTAAATGAGTACCACTTATAAATTGAGAGGTAATAGGTGGACCCCCAAATCACATAATAAGTATAATCCATTCCTCATATGAATGGGGATAAACATAAACAAAATATACATATTAAATTAAAATAACATTCTCTAATCTGTAAACAAATTCAATAACCATTCTGTGTTGTATGGTGAATGGTATCAAGATAACTCATCCACAATAAAACATATGATAAACAATTTAATATTAAATTTCATATGATAAATATAAGAGATAATCCTCAAAAAATAATAAAATTCAGTTGTTTTGTTGAAAAATATGAAAATAATCTAATAAAATTCATGAGGAATTCTTGAGAGGAATATAATTTTAACTTTGCAAAGAACAGTTCTTTTGAAAAAAACATATTCATATTTTGCATTATTGGTTTTATAAAACTAGAAATGAATATTTATAGTTCTCTCATGAAAATTTTAGTGATTTTAGAAAATTAATTTTTTCTTGAAATATATGAATTATGATACATTAAAATGGATAAAAATGTAGACACTCCCTTTATCCAGGATTCTATAACGGGATGAAATGAGACGGAATCCCTATAAAAACATTTATTCTCCCATAAAATAATGATGAAATGATATGGATATATGATTTTGGAAAACATATAAATAATTTTTCATAATTATATAATAATAATGATTAATTATGTTATTGACTAGAGGAATAAAAAATAACTCAAAAGAAAATGAATGCTCAGGAAGAAATCTCAATCCTCATGGTCGAATGTGTTCTGTAGTTAGAATGAATGTCATGGATAATCTAATAAACACCATTAATTAATTTATTAGGAAATTAATATACACGTATTATATTTATTATAGTTTTACTATGTTCATTTATGGCCCCATTTATGTGTTAATATTCTTAATTTTATCATTCCATAGTATTCGTTTTTTTTTCAAAATATGTTCACTTGTTTATAACTAATGTAATTCAATTGAAATGGGTATAAATCTCCAGAATTGGAATTATATGTTATTTATGAACATATATAAGTTTATATTTTTATATATATCATTTGGTTATATGGTAATAGGATGAGTCATTAGATAAGAAATTTATTGGTAATCAATTTTGTTAATACGATGTTTATTGACCAAACATACTCATTTGGTTTAATCATTTAGCATTATGTAAATATGTTATATCCTTCACAAAAAATTGTTATAATAT
This sequence comes from Viscum album, assembly GCA_963277665.1. Taxonomy (NCBI): domain Eukaryota; kingdom Viridiplantae; phylum Streptophyta; class Magnoliopsida; order Santalales; family Viscaceae; genus Viscum; species Viscum album. Next base: position 1,607,849,229 of record OY728161.1, read on the forward strand.
AAATTTGTAAATCTGTTTCAATCATTAAAATTTTTATGATCAAAATTTAATATTGTGGATGAATGTGAAAACATGTCATCCCTGAAGTGCATTAAACTATGCCTCATAGAAAATGTTTCTATTTTTAGAATAAAATGGAGGAAAGAAGGAGATTTATGATGGATTATTAAATTATCATGATAAAATCAAAATATATGTAATGTAATTGATTAATCAAGATATTTGGATGAGTGGATGTGAGGATCACGTAATAAAAAAAGCACTAGAAAAGAAATTAAAGGAAAAGGAAGAAGATGTTACCACTTGAATACTCCTCGAAAAATTTAATTTGGGTATTGGTTTTGGTATTTTGATGAGACCAAGAGCACTTAGTTGTGGTAAGGGTCTCTTGAAGAGTATTTGTTGGAGCTTTGACGTGGATCAAATCTTGGATTTTGTGAGGAGAAGGGGTGGTGAGAGGTTGTATTTATAGTGGAAGAGATGATTATTATTTTGAATTATCAACCAATATATTAAAATAAAAAAGTATATATTGATATTATGGTCTTACATAATCTATAAATCACTCATAACTAAATATTTCAGGTCTTTTAATTTATAAAAAATTATCATATTTTACTATTCATAATAAAATCATTTATTTTTGAAAACTAAAAAAAATCAACATAATCATTTATCAATGTATAAAATTAAAAATTATAATCAATTTTATTAAAAATAAAAATATAAATAATGAAAATTTTATTTTTTAATTAAAATTATCATTCAATAAAAAAACGAGATTTTAAATTTAAAATTGATTTTATAAAACTCTGAAAAATTAACTAAAGTCTCATTAAATTATCCTAAAATCATAAAATACTAAAACATTGATTTGTGAATAAATTTTATTAAAATTAATTTTCTTTTAAATAATTTTATTAATTATATAATTTTTAATATATATTAAGGACTTACAAAAATAAAAAACATTGTTAATAAATTTTAAAATATTCAATTACATATACTCTGATATAATTATATCATACATTCATTTATTAGGTTTCTATTTTTTTACATTCATTTGTGGGGTTACTATTCAATTAGTAGAATTACTATTCATAAGGGCCATATTACAATTCCAAAGGCCAAATTACAATTTCATCAATATATGTTCTTTAACTTATATAAATACCTCTAATTTCAATCTGTCTTCATTTATAATGATTGTATTGTGTTCTATAAGTGATTTTATGTCATATATACTATATGAAATTAACAAAAGAAATGAATTCTCATTTATTCAATTCTTGGTTGTGACATTATTATTTTGAAATCCTTCACATTCTTCCATAATTTTAAGCCTCCTTTCGTAAGATATGAAAACCCACTATAAAATATATATGTTCATTCTTATTTTGTATCGTTGAGAGTTTATTCCATAAAATGAACTTTTTTCCTTCCCTTTATATTTCAACACAATCTGCTTCTTAATATTGTTAATAATTTTTTTATATCGATAACAAAAAAAGGATTCCTTTTATGAGATTTGTTGGTTATTCACATATTTCAAAAACAAATTCTAGGGGCCACAAGCTATTTTCAATATTTACACATTCCTTCTCTATTTTCTTTAAAACAACCCTATTAGAATTATTCCATTGAGAAAATTTAATCCTCTAAAACTATTCCATCTATAATTTTTGGAATTTTGGTCATGTTTTTGATTTAACCATATAAAATTATTTATATGTTATAATACTCTACAAAACGAAATGTATCAATAGAAATAATATTTTCCTCTATAAGTCTGTATTGTCTAGATTTGTGAGCTTGTTTCGCATCCCAATTATTATATTTATTATTATAATTTTTTTGATGAAAGAACATTATTTTATAAGTAAGAATTTTATTTATCATCTAGTATTTCATTTTATCCTTTTCAAAATACGATGTAATAGAAAATTTTATAAACATGGAATTTTTAGAGACTAATGAATAGTCCATATAGTTAGAATTGGCCACATATATAGAATTCCAAGATTTTCTTCTTCTTTAAAATAGTTTCAAATTTCTTATCAACCTATTAAGGTTTCATTTGATACTTATCTGTTTTACCATATCATGATATTTCCCCACCATCATATATATCAACATTCCCATACAACTCTGTATAGGAAGGTGATGAAAAATCAAACTCTTTCATATAGAGATATTCTTAAAACATTGGTCTCAGCATTTATATTTCCCCAGAAACATCCAACAATAGTCAACTCTAATCACCGGGTGACCCCATAAAGATAATTCTTTGTCCTAAATAGATGGAGGCATGTATGTTTGATAAATATGAAATTGACATTAAAATATGGAGATATTTAATCAGATACATCCTCCCCACCATGTTTTGACCCCATTAATCATTTGACTATGAGAACCAAGATGATCTAGAAAATGAATGCAAGCCTAATATACAAAAAAAATATTGGGGACTTCATCAATGAATGAATGTTAAGAATTATCTATTATTAATTATATGAGTATGACCATTATATCATTAATAATCACTATTGTTAATTGGATTTGGATGCATTTTCCATACTCTGGAACCCAATAAGGGATGATCTTGATATAAACCTATGCGTTGTTTGTCTATGAATCACAAAAACTCTCTGCCAACTGATTTACAGTGTATCAACATACATAAATACTTGATAAAGGGAGAAATATGGATAACATCACTTAACTATGTCCCCATACCTAAAAATAAATCTGATGTAGTATCCTGGAATGCTACTACCTCAATCAGGATTAGGGGCTCGGGTAATGCATGATTGAGTTATTCACTACAACAGAACCTCCATGTATCATCAATCTTAGGTCATCATAAATAGATGGATATTAAACCACCTAGATCATTTAAATCGGCCCCTTAAAACAATGGGAACTCATTTTTAACATAGAGGCCAAAGTTCTGACAACCATGGAAACATCCTATGGAAAATAAATCCTCTCATGGAGTACCATTTCATCCATCTCCTATAATATTATATACTCACCAAATAATATAGGTTGAATTATCTGTTGTTGAAGAATCCATCTAAGAGCGATCCAATCCCACAGGGTAGGTGGAATATCTATTGCCACCTCTAACCCTCAGATTTTCAATACCTAAGAAGATTTAATACATATCAGTAGAAGTTGTAGAAAACCCATAGTCCACTGGGTTTGGGAATTTATATCTCAATCATTATCTCCCGATTCATCATCCCTCAAGGGTGTCTTGGGGGATTCAATAGAAATTTTGGATCAACCCCTTCCCACTGGGATGGGGGAATTTACATCTCAATTTTTATCTTTTGAATAATCAAATATGTAACTAGAATTATTGAATCCTCAACAATAAAACCAATCAATGTTAATTTTAGCCTAGGGTAGGTCCCAACCAACAGTGATGGGGGAATTTTCATCATTATGATCATAGTATAGGGAATTAGTTTTCTCATGGATGTGAGGTAAAAATCAATGATCAACCTCCCAACCAGCCCTCCCACTATTGAAGAAACATTTTTTATCAGGGGAATTTTTTTTATACATTTACATATACTCCCAAAATTTCACTACTCATATACAAAGATGAGAGGAGCGTATATTGAATGAAATATATCCCCATTGGGATCATGATAAAAAATTTCCTAATGTGGCTAAGGGTTCATGGAAAAAACCTAATGAAAGTATTGTGGATTCACGTTGTTGTTACGAAATTAATAAGAGAAAAAACATTTCTTAGATACACCTTTGTCAATTTCATCATAATAAGCACTATTGACAATGTCGATGAAGAGTCAAATAAAAACGAATGAAATACAGAATAAAAACCCCAAGAGGAGGATCTGTATACACTCACTGAAGATGAATGAACCTAGAAATAGAGGAGTGTGAAAAATATGGATCCTCTAAATATCATGTTTCCACCTCAGTGGTATAACCCTACCCTGGATAATTGAAAATGGAGGCTATATCCTAATCATAATATAGAATAATTGAAAATCCTTCTAGATAAGAATTGTTTTCACGATATGAGGGTGAGATAAAAAATAACATACAACACAATGAGTAGCTACTTATGGAAATATTCCCATCATGTATAATTTTTAGGAAGAGGCAAGTTATCTTCCTCCCATAACTGATCCACCAGAATGAGCATCATCTGGGTGTTAGAACAGCTCTTTATCTAAGCATCTGGTCAACATAAAAGACAATGTAATTAATGATCAAAACATCCCTCCATCACAGTGATATACTATAACTCTCAATGAGAAATAATTATATCATTGTACAAATTGAGAATTAGAATAACATGAAGGCATGGAAACCTAATCAGGTCCCTCCCTCTACCTGTATACAAGAGGAGTCTCAAATTGAATTACAAATAGTAACCATTATCTTTATTTAACATTAATTAATGTTTTATAAAATACTATAACACTTAATACAAATGAAATTATAGATAAGTATAGTGTCTTTGTAAATTACATACATTACATAAAAACTTATAACACCAAATACAACACATTATTGAACACTTCCTTAACATGATCATATTATTCCAATGATCCAAAAACTACATGGGATAACCTTGAGAAAAATATAATAAATATATGGGATATAATTACCAGTAAGAGAATAAAAAAGGCGTAACATGAAAAAAAAAATACATGTTAGACAAGATTAATATAAATGTGGAAAAAGAGTAGAAATTATATAAATTAAAATGAGACATAGTATAACATGGAAATCATAAAGGTAATAAGGGAAATATAGAATCAAGTTAAAAAAATTACATCATAATCTTAGTTTAAGGATATACGTACCAGGATCACATGGTTGAAAATGTCCTGTAAAGGAATTAGGTTTACTCCCTTTCCCAAAATGATGTATCATGATCCAACACATTACCTAATTCATTAGAGCTCTATCTATGTCCACCCATCATATTCATTTCATTATTATGAATAAACAATCCACATATATCATAGAATATGGTTTGATTCTTTATCACAATTTTTTCAATGATATTGGAATATGAAAAAAATATAAAAACTTTCCAAATAAATAATTATATGTTAATATATTTGAATACCCTTGATTTAAGTGTATGATATTCCTTATATAATTGTTTTGGATTTAAAAATTGTGGTGGAAATTAAGCAGCATGACACCTTTATATAACACATCATAAAAATGGTTGATGAGCATGAAATTTTGTCTCTCATCATTTGTACATAAAATGGGTAGTAATAGGGACATTTAATGAAATGTCTCAACTTTATGAAATATAAATATAATGCATATGTTCATAAATAAAGATGAATAATGAAGAGAAGGCAATGATCCCTTATAGAATTATATCATAGTAATGACTATGGTAAAAGTCCATATGGGGGAGGATAAATGATCCCACAATACCATAATATACATTGGATCAAAATTGAATGATTTTATATGAATAAAAATATGACCATTAGGAATAACAATAAAATATTTCAAAAAAATCATTAATTTGAATGGAGGAGTGGAATGTTAGGATGCCTTAAATTAATGTGTGACTACAAAGGCCTAGGAATGACTTATTGAGATCTTAGGGCACCTGTGGATTACTCTAGAGAGTGGAGGGAAGAGTAAAGATGTGCTCAATGATGATTTAGTTAATATAAATTCCATATTATGTGGATTTATGTAGGAGAGGGGGGTCTCTATATTAATTAGGTTTTGTATTGTTCATAATAAAATATCCAAACTATAAACCATCACATGGTTTTTTCCATAGTATATGAAAAATTGGAGTTGTTTATATTATTTTGTAATTCCAAGGGATTAAATTATAAAAATATTCCCATTGGTCATGTGGAGGTGAGACACACACTTAAAGAAATGATTTTAAACCCTTAAAATATATCATATGATTTTGATCATCCACAATGGCTTCGTAAAATTATCAAGATAAATATTGAAATAAAATTGTTTTAAAATTAAAACCATATTTTGGTTTGGATCCCATTTATATTACTTCAATCACATTTGGGTCATTATGATGTTTTAAAATAGTAATTATATTTATATGGTATTGAATTTTTACGCAAAAAATCGACTGTTTCAGAAAATAATGAAGAATATATAATTGGATAGTTATAATGTTATGATTTGTAAAATAATATTTATATTATCTATATTGTTTTCAATATAAGTGATATTTAACATTTAAAGTAACAATTTATATTTTTTTTAAATATCGAATTTTTGATAATAGTGGTTTTTGAACATCAATAAAAATTACATTTACCTTAATAAATATTCAATCATAATTTATATTTGATAAAATTTATCTAATAATAATATTTAATTATAATAATTTTTTTTAAAATTCATTAATTCATTAATTGAATTTGAATATTAACTAAAAATGAAATTTGTGATTTATTATATCAAATTAAAAATCATTTACAATTTAATATTAACAGGGTTGAAATATATTCATTATTTTTTAAAAAATTATCTATATACTATATTTTCTAGGTTATTGATATATATACCTTTGATACACCAGAAACATTACTATGATTATAGTGCATGATGGTGGGGTATTCATGGGGTGCTTCGACGAACATTGTTTGGGCTCTGATCTCAATGAGAATGAACTTCTAACATAAATTGTTTCACTCATGCAAAATTATTTGGATATCATCATGGGATTGGTATAGGGAAAATATCATAAATTCTAAATCCAATAGAATATTTGATAAATGGGCTTCACAGAGTATGATCCAACTGGTTGAGGCCATCACTTCATTTGACTATGCCAATTGGATTTTTTAAAAACCTATATTTATAATAATAATGTGATCACTATTAAATAACTATATTATCAACAGTATTGATATTTAATGGTAATTTAAAACCTATTAGTATAGTAAAAAATTAAATGAATTTGTTTTATATAACCATATTACATAATAATACATTTAATTTAGTTAAAAACTGAAATTTTATTTATTAATGTTTGATTTGTTAGAGTTCCTCTAGAATTTCTCAACACCATTATGTCTATGTAGACTAGAATGGAAGACATGGATGCAAGAAATGAATGAATGTGTACTAAGAATAATACATATCATTAATGGGTGGATGACATTTTTCATCCATCCATTATCGTAAATCCTACCTTTCCACCTTCAATGGTGTTAAAGACTCCAAAAAAATCTCAAACACTTCATGTCTTGATGTGGCCCAATGATGGCCCCTTCATATTAACTAAAGGTGACCATGATGAGGTGTGTTTTATAAAATCTAGCAGTGTCAGCATTTTTTAGTATTAAATCCATACAAAATTATCGTTAGTTTGATGGGAAGACCTTCATCATCAATTCCATTACAATATCAACTACATGAAAATAATGATTCTAATTGTCAACCTAAATAACTTAAAACATAAATATATGAGAGTTTATCATACATAATAGATATATTGATGTGTTTAAGTTATTATTCAACCATCCCTCTCTTGAAGATACAATTACTGGAAACCCATACTAAAAATATTCTTGAAGAGTTATATATTGTGCTAATTCCAATGAAATATTCCATAAGATTTATTGAGTTTTTTGAAATTTTGAACCAACAATAAGATGCCATTCAGTGGTCACGATCTAAATCTCAACTCATTCCCTTATCTTATAGAAAAAACATCGTCATGTTTGAAACTACCATTGTTACCCTCAAATCAGTAGTAGTTCCCATTCAAGTACCTATGTATGTCACATGTCTCTTAGTTTCTTCTATGGAGTGGAAACAAAAAAATATACCAATTTCAGAAGAAAAAAGAGATCAATTTCACATAGTATTTGAGAAAAATATTTTTAGAAAATACACCTTCAAAATAAGAAAGTCCATAGATTGTTTTGTTTAGCTATAGACAATAACCTAAATGAGATTCCACAGCCTTGGAATCCCAATGATTTAAACCTCATCGATCATCCAAACTATTACCCTTCCCATAGAATGTTGGGTCTTAACAACTATGATTTATTCATATTTAAATATATCCTCCAAGTCAAGGTAAATTTTAGGAATTTGACATTGGATAACATCAAAAAATGGTGACCTATATAAAAATCTCCAATTCATAAGAAGGATTTGATGAAAAAAAGTTTCACCCCGTTATCAGTGGATGTTAGAAAAATGGATGACTCAAAATACAAAGAGGCTTAAGTGGAAGAGTCATGTTGTTCTATGACACAAGCTCTAATTATTATATATTTATTATATAGGACATTCGATGAACGGAAATCAACCCACTATGTTTAACCTGGACTAGAATAATTAGTGATGATTTTATATATTAATTTTCTATAGTTGTTGTTCTCTTTTCATCGAGGATGAATATTTATTTAATTATGATCCCCCACACTAAACAGGGGGATAGGAGGCCACAAACATAGAATGTAATGATACATGGGACCACATGAATGTGGACGAACCTAATATTTTGGTCACCACCCCATTAAAGACATAAATGTATCAAATACCAATTGTAAGATAAAATAGAACCCCCAATAGAGATTTTGAGGTTTCCTAAAACCCTCTAGACCTCATCTATACCTATTAATATTTCATTTATTCCTAAATAAAGTATAATTATTTAATTACTCCAGACAACATGGATGGAATGTGTGACATGCACCACAGAAAAATGATTCTCCCATGTTCAATGCTCCAGAAACATTCCCATATACTTTAAATTACATACCCCATGTGCTGAAACATCCATATAAACACTACCTCAGGAAGAATCAACCTTTAGCACAAAGTTAAGACATTATGAAATAGTTGTGGGTGATCCCAACCATCCTCTAAATATTTTATGTTCACCATCTATTAAATAAACTTGGAGAGGTACTTGTTGAATACATCCATATCCCATAGGAGTTCAAGACATAAGTCAAAGTAGCTGAGGTCTATAGAGTAGAATCCATGCTCTTATAATTCCATGTATCCATTTCATTCATATACCTGTGTTAATTTGAGGTCATCTGATGATATATCAAGAACATATTTGTTTCTAGTAGACTCAATAGAGTCAACATATGAAGGTTCCTTTTTTAAAATAGTTCTAGGATATACCTCATCCCAATTTTGACCCTCCAACATTTGTGATATATCAAAGGGGACCAGACACACAAAATATATGAACTTTCCAGGGTTTTATAAACATGAGCCATGAACACATTGTAAGATCAATCTCAAATCTCAGATTGAGGATATTTCATATAACACTGAGTTTATGGTTATTCAGAAATCCACCTTATACATTTTTCAACTAATAAGTATCAGGTTCCAGATACATGTGGTGGTAAACTCAACATTTTAATAGTTTTTGAACATCCCAATTGATTGAATGGTCATAATATTACACGGTGATTGTGGACCCTTTGATACATGAAAATACACATAATCTGATGAATTTTTATACAAAAGAAAATAAAAGAAAATTGTTTTAGATGATGACATAGAGGTTGTATAACAAAATGTTTTTGGGAATGTGCCTATGAATCCATATAATATTCATGACAATCACATTGTACTCCCCATAAATATAGATGTCGAAATTGAATTGATCCTGGATTTCCAAGGACATTATATCCCCATTGATAGTTTAATATGAAATCATCTCATGAATGTCACTACCATTAATCTTCATGTACGAGAATACAATTCATTTTTATTATGGTCTCTATGTCCACAATTTTATAATGATTCTCCTAGATTTCTATTTTCATATGAAAAAGCATCCATAGATGAAGAAGTTGATGAAGATTGAGATGACCGCAGAAATACCCCCCCCCCTCATTTTTGGATAGAATTTCAACCAACATTGATGATATTAGGCATCTGGATATGGTAATAGAATAATACCCCTAATATAAACTGAAAAAATTCATTTATTTCATTCATGGAGATGGAGATATAAATCAAATTTCTAAAGAAACAATGATATGAAATTTATTGGAATTATATATAAATTCCAAAACTAAAACCACATGGGTCAGTAAACTATCTTAGATTTCCTGATGACCATAGAGGATTTAATAAGAAATCCAGGATAATTCACTCCTATCATGAAATCAATTTTGAGGGGAAACGTTGAAAATTTTATGAAAATAATCTTTTTTTGATAAGTGAAGTTCCCAAAATTGCTCACAATGACCATCAATTTCATGAAAAACAAAAATAATATTAGAGTTTTCATCAATTTAAAGGACTATAATGGACATATCCAAAATGTTGATTTCCCATTTACAATCATAAAGCTCTTGTTCTATGAAACATACGGCTTCCAATCCTTTTTTTAATAGACTGGTATCCCTGATATAATCAAATATTGATGACCTCTAAATATGTGGAATCCATTACCTTCAATGAAAACTAGGGGTAATTTAGAAATTAGGTCATTCCCTTGGTCTTCAAAAAATGATTATTCAACTTATCAACATTACATGAATATTATAATAAAGCCTATATTAAGAATAATATCAAAATTTCATGTCAATGGCCAGGTTATTAAATCCTAAAATTGATGTAATCACTTCATAAAACACAAAATAACCATCGAAAAGATAAGGTATCATAGTATGAAGTTGAATCTACTAAAATGAACATTTGGGGTGACAACAAGGAACTTATTTAGTACCCTGTTATTCCACCAATGATTTGAGTTTTACCCTGAAAAGAATAGTTTTATTCTATAAATGCCACCCCTAGTAGTCACAATAAACTATTTGCAATCTAGGGGGACCGCACCTATATTAGGAATTTCATAGATAATTTAGCCGAAACATATATCTAATTTACATACCTAATGAATAACGAAAACACCCAAAAATGGGATTATGACATCTAATAGGTCGTTGAGAATCCCAAGTAGTATATGTTCCACCCACCAATCAAGATTCCAACAATGGATAGAAAGCCACTGATAATATATCTAGCCACCCCAGAACCCTCACATATCACCCTCCACTAAGAGAAAATTGATGTGAATAGTATGAATACACTCTACTAGATAAGATAATTGATTATAGGTAACGAAACCCAATATTATTATATTGGTAAGAACTACCTTTCCCTCATATTTTCAGTATGTAAGGTGATGAACTACTTGAATCACTATGAAGTCACCATAGTCTCTAGTATTGATCTTCTCATATATATCCTCAGTTTCTATAATCTAATTAGTAATTTTTCCCAATGTAAATACATTATGAAACCATAAAAAATTATTTTTGTGTTAGAGATGACACAGAAATGGAAGCCCCTAGCTAATTTTCTTGTGGCACACACTGCTCCAAATAAAACACTAGTGGAAACCGAGCATCCAAACAAGGAGGTTTTTAATTTCCATGAAACTCCTAAGACATGGGAAATGGTTTTAGATGGAACATACTACATTCCTATTACTATTGGACTATAAAACATAAATCTCAATCTGATCGGATTAGGGATAGTATTTTTCTCTCCAAATACAACAATTTTCCTTGATTTTTCTCATTATCTAATGACTACAAAAACAATGAGGCTAAATACAAAGAATTAATCACATGAATAGAATGAGTCCTAAAATTTAATATAACCTTCGAGAAAATCAACTATTATTCAATGTTAGTGATAAAAAAGATCAGTGGGGAATATACCATCGTGATGTAATAACTAGCCCCTCTCACAGGCTACATCCAGGGACTAATGGAATAGTTCAATTTTGAGTCCACACTATATCATCTTACATAATAATTGAGTTATTTCCTTGTTTCACTGGGTGAGGTAGATAATCTTGGATTAACTTGATATGGATTATGTAATATTCCATATCACATAATTAAGGATGGTATCATTGATCCCCATATGAGATATAGAAGAAACAATATAGTTTAGCACTACCCCCAAAATGATGAATTAATAGACACTCCTGGATGGATGGATCCCATGATTGGATTTCTCTAAATTTGGATCTTCGTAAATGACTGAGCTTAATGGGGACATATTTTATTGAATGTGGAAAACATTATCCCTTGATATGGCTCAAATAATCAAAAACAAATCTAAAAGTTAGAGTTCGACAGAATCCTCTTATATTCATAGTATATGGAGAGATTTTAACAATTGTGAAATACTTCCACACAGGCTCCTATAGTGCTCATTAGTCATGGGTAAATCGAACTCAATAAATAAGATTTTTGGTTTTCATTGGAAAACCATCATACAATATGGTTTGGAATTCCACATGAAATTTCAAGTATGCCAGGTTCATGAAATATTTATCAATCTTCCCTCAGAATTATAGCATACAAAAAATTATTTAGGGACAATTTCAATATGAAGAATTGATGTTGTGGGGCTATATACTCTAGCCACATTTTGGAATATTTTTAACATTTTTAATAATACAAACTTTCTCTCACAATTAGATGACACATTAATCTTCATGGAATTAGGGTTGATTAACATCATGAAATTTATAATTTCACATATAATACCTATGTTTTGAGTTCCTCACATGATAATGATGAAAAATTAAACCATAAACTATTATAAAATTTTGAAAAAGACATACGAAGAGTAAAACATAGAGTCTTCTCACTCATCCTCAAATCAAACTATAGAAAATGGACTGATAAAGACATTCAATAAGGCTATGTCTAACATAACATGAAATAGGGTAAATTATGACATGAAATATGGGTTAGACAAGATTATTTATTCATTAGGGTCCTACCATACCACCACGTGTAATATTACAAAACAAACACTATATGTATTAGTGTATATGACATGTCATGGTTTCCCATTTTTGTCAAATTTCCTTTACTATGAATATCCATTTTTGAACGTCTATCAGATGATGAGAAATAAAAAAAAATGGATGGATGAATTATAGAGGCCTAATGAGAACATGTTTCTCACTCCAGAAATCTATCAAAATTAAATCTCATGAGCCTTCAATAAAAAAAATCTCATTAGTTATTTCCTTTAAGGAGAAGTGGTGTTGTATTTTAGAACCTAAATGAGACTAAGAATGAAACCTCCAAATTTGGAACCCAAATGGGAAGTCAATTATATCATTCATAATGTCTATCATAAAATACCTTACTCATTGACATTAATGGATGAACTGAATGTCACATCCCTAACCAAAATGAGGTTTCTTAATAGATACTTTTCATTACATTCATATCAAGAAAACTTCAACCTTGTTTTATGACATTAAACTACAAAAATATGTCATGAAAAAAAGACATTATACTAAATTGAATATCTCATCCATACCATATATAATTAAATTTTATGGAGAACATACTAGTATTAAGAATTTAAAATTAAAAATATATGTCATTATGACCGCAATATTTTAAAATGTTTGGTTCATGTCCTAACCATATGATGTTAAATTATATGACCTATGTCCTCAACACATGGTAATGGACTGTACATTTTTCACAAATTATTTGTGGATTAATTACTAACATCACATGATATTTAGTGAAGCCTTGACCTATATTATTGGGCATATATATAATATTACTCTCCTTCAATGTCATTTAAAAACATCAATACCTCAATACATTAAACCACATGACCAATGTCTCCCTAAATGACACAAAACCTGATGGTTTCAAATAACTGTGTGATTATTGATTCCTAACATTACAAGATATGTAGTGATTTCCTCACCTCTATTCTTATGCCCAGTCATTGAATTAATCTTTTTTCACATTTATTCACCCACATCCATACTAAATGAGGTCAAAACTGCATGGATAATTTCATTACCTTTTTACATTAAATGACATGGGTATTAGGGAATTTAGTGGGCTTGTTTCACATTCCCATTCGATACATAGGGATTCCTAGACCCTGTGTCTTGGAACAGCCACCACATTTTTCATAATTCCAACATTATTTGTCTAATTTCCTCCATGTATTGAGGAACCTTTTCCATTCATTGTTTCTCACACTAAGCATAACTCCAATGTGATTATGAATTTGGTTAAGGGATTTACCCATATGGTTAAGGAATATACATTCATGATATGGTTTACATTGTCATTAATACATTTACATAATAGGAACACCAAATTATCATTATTCATGATGTTATAATACATTCTTAGGGACATTTCAAAGACACAGAACATGCTTTACTATGGACCTCACCTGAGAGCCCCACTAATAGTGGTTGATTCTCCTATAAATCCTCCTTTACAGAACCTATATATTCCCTAATTCCTATAATCATAGGATACATAGTGATTACCATATCCCCAATCCTATTCCTAACTACAAATATCAATAGGAATAATTCTAACCTCTATGTAGGGATCAGAAAAGATTATGGTGTTTCCCATTTAAAAATCTATCTGTGTCTTAATTCATATTATCATAGGATAAGTAGGGATACCTATATACCACATATCTAGTCAAGAAACAATATTCACCATTAATATTGGAGAGAAAACTTTTTTTCCATGTCAAAATAAAACATATGGTTTCTCATGAACTACATATGGCCTGATTCCAATTCTCATAGTGTATGCGGTGAAACCCATATAACTTGTTCATTGTACCAAGTGTGATAAAACAAAATATTACCCTCATCCCTAGTATATATAAAATTTGAAAAAGGATTTTTTGAACATGATCTATGTATGGATTGATTTTTGAAATCCCATGATTCATATACGCAACTACATACTATATCATTGGTTCATCTGTAGTATACAGAAGATATAATAAATGAACATGTAATTGCATATGGGCCAAACATATGCATTGAATGTCTTAGTCACATGACATTATAACTATAAGACAAATGTGTCCCCACTGAATGGAAATAAAATGTTTATACAATCGCCCATATTAATATCTTATCAAAGGAATGAAAGAGCCTAGCTTGGGTCTACTAGAAAATATAATGGAACATTCATATTTTGAGCCCCTCATTCTATATTCCACACATCATGCCTTGAGTGCCCTGGGTCACTATAAACATTTCACAACCATTGGTATAGAAAAAATATATCCTTATCTTTACATTCTATCAATGCATAAGGTATCAAACATATCAACCAAAGACATATTGGCCCTATATAAATAGCATTACGACCCCTATGATCTTAACATCTCCATGCATGAACATGGAACTTTGGGGTGTTTTGGGTTATACCCATCATGATTTTCCCATATCATTACTAATTACTTCCAAAATTCATTCCATGACATAAAAACTTTTCCTATATTTTTCAGAACCATGTTAAGGTACTTTAGACCTCAGATCTCATAATTGATATATTTTTTAAAAATTTATAATATTAGTTCCATATATATATCATGGAATTAATCTTCTTTTACTTTTATCAATGTTGTACAAACTTAATCGTATTTCATTAATTTTACATTCACCAACCATAAACATCAACCAAAAGAGGCAAAAAAAAATTCAATTTGAAATCACCCAAATGGTGAGCCGAGATATATTCACTCCGTCACATTATAAACTCTTCATCACCAGATTATATGAAAATAATAGGGTGGAAATAAATGAGGCATAAATAAAATGCGATCCACTTTGTGGCTCTAGTAAAAGTTCAGTCAATTATAGAGGACCCCCAACCCCCTAAATATGTAGAGTAATGGTTTATCATATATCCTCACTATTATAACATGTTCACAAGGTAATTATATAAATTTTTGGAAGGTTTAACCCTTCATGAATATTATTATTATTCCAAAATCAAAAATCAAAAATTGAGCATCCAGGGTCATCTTAAAGCTAACCAGGTCCTAGGGAAAGGACACCCAACTTTATTATACCATTTGATTTACTATGAATTTATGCCCATGGATTCTTCGTATGCCCTTATGTTTTTAGACCAAATTTGTCACTCTGAAAAAAAGTTATTTTGGATCCATGTGATTACTAAAATAACCAAGGCAGAACTCATCATCTCAATGTGTCTGGGTCTATTCCTGACATAATAGTCACATACCATCCTCTTGACCCATACAACATGTAACATGATTTAATATCATTATAACCATAATATTAAAGAGTATTTGACATCCTCAATGATATTTCACCCATTTCATCCTTTCTTGAAGAAGGAGTGAAACACACCATCCCTAAACATTTTGATGGTCCATGCCGAGTGATTCAAAACCACATGGAGTAAGGATCAATCTTCACATAACATATAAACAAACCTAGGGTCATAGAACCTTTCTTATATACATCTTCATTCCATACCCATCCTCATCATCTAGACAGTTGAGAATTCTCAAATGTCTCATTCCCCTTGGAAATCAGTGTATATTATATTTTTTTGAACATGTTATTGATGAACAATGGAATTTACACAAATAACATTACTTATCCTCATTATAGTGAATGAAATACAATCCCTTTGATCCTTGGAACCATCCTGGGGGAACTGAGAACCTTAGGCTATTATGGTCCATCCCCATCATGTTTTCCCCATTGCAAATTCAGTGAATCAATCTTTTGGTCTATCACTTACATCACTCAAATTCTAACTACCTAGTCAGAGATAGCATCCCTATTATTTTTACCCATTCCAATTATACACCAATTAATTATCCCTGAACTAGGAAAAATACTATGGATATCATTATTTGACTATGATATTGAGGAAAAAGGACTTTGTATTAAAAATTAGACGAATCTTCACATTGTGCGCCTATACAGGATAATAGAATAACTCAAAACCCTATAGTTTTATGGGTAATAATAGTCATGTCTATGAAATATTTGGTATTCAATTCCTAGAAAAAATATATTAAAATGCACAACATATATATGTTCTGGTATCAAGACATTAAATTCATTGCATTTTTAAAGTCCTGTTAACCATACTTTAAACATCATGTAATCACATGGTCTGAAATAGAAGACCAGAAACAACAGAAGATAAAAGGTCGATGATAAAAAGTCCCCAAACTACCATTGATATAAGTTCTAATATTTATTCCTATAAACTAAAATAAAAAGGATTTTTTTTCAAGACCTATAAGAGGTAAAAAACCATTCATGTATGAAAACCTAATATGTTCTTCCTAAGTAAAAGTAGATTACATGCCGGCTATTTATTACCTTATATGAATGTTATGGAAAAATTAGGGAATAAAAATGAAAACTATATAAAATATTGTGATTTTCACTTATAGATTCCAAAAAAATAATGGTATGATCACTAGTTCAATTGACATCAGTAATAAATAGAGAATACTCCCTGTAGGACATATAATCTGACATGTTTATCCATTTTTAATCAGGTAATCTCACGATAACTGTAGTATATACATCATATAAGAATATCATGTCGGTGGAAATTCCTGATAATTTCTCAAGAAAAATTTGTTATGATTTAAATATTTTGATCCATAAATTCAATAATAGTTGATATTATTTTAATAATGGGTATTTATGGTGATTCATTAAACATGAAATCAATGAAATGGAAGGAACAACATGATGAATAAAAGATAGAAAAACAAATATAATGTTTAAATGATACATACAATGATAACATATAGAAGGATGGATATCCACATTTTGGAGCCTCACTGAAGATACAATAAAAAATTACATATCAACAATAAAACTACACTACGATTAAATTGATTGAGATGGACATGTTGGTAAGAGTCTAGATGGAAACATTGATTGAACACCAATTTGATTCTCTCCTTACTTCTTATAATTCCTCCCCACAAAGATGGGAATCGATTAGTGTTTATAGGTCTTGGAATATTTTTTGAGTCGTTTCATGAAAAGGATAGTGATGCCATAATGTAAGACATTATGAAAGCTAGGATCTCATCATATATCCATATTTTCGCATTCAACACATCCATTTGAGAATGAAGATATAGAATAATCTAAACGCTCTATTCTAACACCTCAAAATCACCAACCATCAATTTCCCTTAAGATATCCCTCCTTTAATTATACTCAAGTCCCTCTCACTATAAGCCAATTCCTACCATGTTTATATGATTTTACACATGATTTAATTTAATTATTGGTGGTCAAATCAAACAACCCCCAAATTAGGAAACATTTTATGAATACTTCCCACATCTTTTTAAAATTTTCAAAGAGGATTCCTAGTTATCAGGGAATTAATCTACATCTAGATCATCATGAATTGTTTTTTTAGCATGTTTCACTACTAGAGAAGTTATGTCCAAAGTGGTAATTACCAGTTCAGTTGATGAGGATTAAAGAGAGAAATACCTATGCATTCCTCCATCAAAATATATATATTATGTTGCGTGTGATGATGGGTTATCCTCCTCAATGAATTCTACCCCGGTAATGGGATGGTCATCATCGGGATGAGAGTGCTTCCTCTAAGACCCACCCGAGTCCAAAATCAAATCCAATGTTTTTATAAACAAGGGGGTCATAATGAAAACATGTTAGTCTATAAGAATCTATAGTTTGATTAGAAAACCACCTGGATAAGCTTCTACGCATGTCTAGGTATAATCATAATCTTTGAGGAGAGGGGAACCAACAAGCAGGGTAGTAATATCTTCATTATTGTCCTCATGAACCAATATTAAACAAAACCAATGAATGATTCTAGGAATTATCCACCCCACACACATGCAAAATGGAGATGGGATACCTTTTGATTAAAACAAAACTAGAGGAAATATATATATAGTGTATTGGGGTCATGAATGATCATCTAATTTATCAGTGCCACAATTTCCATGTCCTAAATTGAGTTCTTTTATGAAATTTAATCAAGTGTACCACCATAATCATTGATAATTGGCATAGATGACATATAATAAGGAATCAAATCAAAGAAATCAGAATAGTTAAGAATTTTAGAAACCTCTCTATGGAATAATTAGATGGCCTCAGCCATTGAAACTACAAGGAACCCTAGGGTGAAATATGGCTTCTGGTATCCCATTTTTATTGTGGTATACATAGTAGTAGAAATGCTCCCCAATGAATGAAAATAAATTATAAAAATTATCAATGATCCTATAAGGAATAATTCCCTACTGGATATTCTTGAAAAGCAACTAATGTTGTTAAGGAGTCAGTATTGCTATATTAAGGGGTTTTCGCTCATCATGCTCTGCATCAATCACCAATGTACTAATCTGAAATCTTGAACACACATCACCAGCTTGGAAAATCCATATATTCAAGAACATATCCACAGTAGAAACTATAATTTGTCCCCTAGATATATTCTGCATCACCCAATATCACCATGTGTCATGATCTCTAGTTTACATGATTGATCAACATGAATAGATATTGTCCTGAACTGTTCGGGAAGGGAACTGGGGATTGATTATAGAAGTCAGCTGGGATCCATGGCGGGAAACGAAAAAATTGATCCAATAATTGAATGAGATGAGTGACTACACAGAACTATCATTCCTTAACATGTCCATCACAATGCTGATTGTTTCCCTTTCTGATACTACAGTTTGTTCATGGTCATCCTAGACATCAACGGCATGGAAGAATTCATCGTATATTTCCCCAAGGAGGATATACCGCATTGGTGATAGATATCATAGTGGATGATTACTAGTTCACTTTTGGAAATACATAATGAGTAGGTACTAGGAATCAAGAGCTAATAATGTCTCAAAGAAGATCACACTGGTGAAAAATGATGAAATGGAAAAACTATACAACATCAAAATTCAATCATTGTGTAACTAGGAGAAAAAATCTATGAAGAAAAAAAATGGACAAGAATGAACTCTCCCTTATCAGAAAATTTTTCTTCATGTTGAAAATACTAATTATATTTTTAGAATTAACATTATTAGTTTAGAAAATAGTAAAATATGCTCAACTTTCTACGCGGGATGGTATGGTGGAAATTTCGTAGCAATCTATATCAAGAAAAGATTTCTCCAAGATATAAGACAACCCCTAGGACCACAGCATGACCATCTATCCATATTTAAAAATCATTTTATGAATAAAATTATGGGATGTATCCACCTAGTAGGATGATAGATTGTAGTATATATAATTGATAGAAGCATCATCAAACATGCAAACCCCGTATAGGGGAAGCCGGTGTGATAAATTTGATTTCTGGAACTCATATGAAAGAATCCATTGTAGAATCTCATTTTTAAAGTGTAAAATAAAACAAGTGTTATCATTATTCTTCATGGAAGTCATGTCCATCTCTTTATCTATATAGAAGGAAGTATGTTGACATCCAGAATCCATCTGTACAAAAAATAAGAAGTATAATTCAGATAGGTGGAAATATAGTAAAAATGAAATGTATAACTCATGAATCCATATGTGAATCGCTTGAATCTCAATGAGATATTAGAATTATTATAAGAGTAATAAAAATCCTTGACCATGATTTTCTTGTAGACCATATTGACCCTATAAACATCATGCGACCAAAAAGTTTTTCACATGACTCATGATCATGTGACGGCGGGATGGCCACGTGAGTCGCATAATAGTCGAGCTCTCATACACTTAAGACAAAAGATATTGTGAATACTTCAATGGAATGAATTTAGTTGTATATTCATGGGTAAAAAAATAATTTAGGATATATTCATGGATTATATGAATTATTGTTAGGAAAAATAAATATTTTGATTAGTTCTCATGAAAAATTATTTTACAAGGATCTGGAGATCAGTCAATGTGAGAGGTCTTATTAAGAGGTCAAGTGAAATAGCTATATCAAAATATATCTTTAAATCAGTTACTAATTAATGGGAATACCTCCATTTCTTTATTTATTAGTCTTTTTTAGAACACCAAATGAAAATACAAGAATTAAGAGTCACCCAATACATCGATTAATGACACCATAAAAGATTCATATGATTAATTACATTCATTAGAATGAAGATATTGTCCCCATGGATATCGCTCCTAAGTGGAATAATTTTTTTATTAAATACAAATGAGTTCCAAAAAAACCATTATTGGGGAATTACTTGATACATAAGTATTATTTTATCCATAAACAAAACAAATAGAAGGTTTCTGAATCACACAGATCACAAGATCTACCAAGATAAATGTGATTTGATGACCTTCTAGAGATCATGTTAATAAGACATTAATAGAACATGAACCTCTTCATGTCATTTATACCACCATTAAAAATAATCTTTTTTAAAAAGGAATCTACAACACTAACTAATTATAAGGGGGATTCAATATGAATTCCCCCAAATTTTGTGACTTGTCTGTCTGTAGGTTCCTAGCAGGAATTTGAAAATACATGTAAAATAAGGGATTAAACAGTGAAAATCATAGGAGCCTTAGGTTGTTTTAAATATCCATTAAATTGACACATGTGGTTTCCAAGACACCAAATAAGTACAAAAAACATGTCACCATTATTTCTCATGATCCCACTAGCATATGACCCTCATCAAAAGAAAGGATTTAGACATTTCTAGATCGTCATGTCCCCCAGCCCTCCAAATCCATAGACAGTCAATGTATTTATCCATGAAAATTATCATGCATTGTGATAAGATCATTTTTCATTCACGAGATTCTTCACTGATGGGGAGAGTTTTTTTGTTTGAAAACACTCCTACAATATCACAAGATCCCTATCCCTTGTAAAATAATCAATTAAAAAGAATGGAAAGTACAAGATCCTTGTAATTAATGGGATACCTGAAGGGGGATATGAACCGAGGGAATCTTCCAATGGCCCCACTTTGGGGCCAAGAAAATTATTCCCAATTTAGGTAAATCCCCTTGAAAACCCACTATTGTTATGTGGAATGTCTCAAGTATATCACATTTGATCATGCACAAGCCTTTCAATGGGAATCATGATATTGAGAAGGTATCTAGATATGTTATAATGACATTGCGTAAGTAACTTGTAATGTACACATGATTAGGAACAACCCCCTTTTCTTGAAAACACCAAAATAATTGGTTATTTATGTGATTATCTTATAGTCATGGAAAATCATGTGGAACTATGGGTATTACCTATGGAAGTATCTTGAAAAACATGTGAAATGAAGGCCCTCCCTTTACTTCAGACCAAATATGTGAGGTATGAACCATGAATGAGAGAATATAATTTGGGTTTTGAGACCTATAAATCCCTACCCATCCAAAAAACCTCACCTTTTTGGATCATCACACTGATGAACCTATGAATATATGTGGACATCTCATAGCACATAAGATTATAATCGCAAGGTCTTCCACGTGATAAAGATATAGGGAATGGCCTATGATATTAATAGACTGGTAGATGAATTTCATGTAATCAATTGAGATCATGATAAATACTTATGGTGTATTATGCGATGGGAATCCCAAAAAAAATTTGAATCATGCGAGACCTAAACAAGCTAATATTTTATAAATATATGGAACATATGCAATGAAATTCAAGAACAAAGACTGAATACGTTAGATACATATCCACTGAATGTTTGTACTGGTCATAATGTGCGTCGTATGAACCACCTAGTTCATGAGACAAAACCTATAAATTTCACCAAGTTCATACTATGCTCCCTTGGAACACTATTTACATCATTTGAGTTCCCCTAGACATGTTAGTGAAAATCACATGGAACCACCAAGGCATGCCACCCATGTTTCATGAAACCCTTCGATCTCATCTTCTAAACCATGCGATGTCCTTTAAACTAGTCACCAAAATCATACAATGAAACCAATGCATATGAGATTGGTCTTATGATGTAAACAAGTGATGTCAACAACAATTCTCAATGTCATATGAATATCTCATCCAGGTCATGTAGCAGCTACCAAGACATGTCATCCAGATCATGTGACCCCCTCCATGAATATCATCTGATATCATGAGATCGAATACATGAAAATATAGATAGGTCTTGTGATTTCCTCTAGAAAATTCATCTTTTATCATGATATTAACTCTAGTATAAGACCCATAAGTCTTACGATGTCCTCTAGAAAAGTATAACTTTACAAAGTAGTCCCCTACAGATATGCCATTTAGATTATGCGATGTCCCATAAGAAATACAATTGGATCAGATAATTGTATTTGTATAATCACCTCATAAAACAAGACATGTCCATAAATCTATCAACACTCTAGGTAGGAAAATAAATACATGATAGGAATCCAATCAAGAATGTTAGGTAGACAACTCAGTGAATCCATTCAGTAGACATTAAGCATAATACCATCATCCAGAATCCATATTAGGGAAACCCCTAGGTGTAATCTCTGATCAGTAACATAATATGATATGTCCCACATATTACAGAAACCCTAGGGTGTAATCCATAAACAGTGGTATAATATGACATACCCCACATGTTAGGAAATCCTTGGTGTATAATCCTTGATAATACTAAACTATGAGAAATTAGATTCATGTAATAACTAGGATAAGTAGGATGCCTTCTTAAGGCCAGATATCAAATAGGAATCCACTTTAGTCAATGTCCTACTATCTATATGACATTACAACCATCACTAAACAATCATTTTAAAGGAAATATAACTATACCTCATGCATCAACGAACTATGAAACTAAATCAATGTTGAGAAAAAACATTCCTTTGATAACCATGACATGTAAGAATCCTTATTAATGGTTGACATCTTTATTAATTATATGAATGATTTTTCAGTTATATTATCTCTATATTTATATGTATAAAAATTTATTACTTAGTACACTTATTTCTCACAATATGCATGGCCCATGTGGCCATAGCGAGTTTCAATGGTCATACCATTCACATTATGAACCACCACTAGTCTGGGTAACTATTTTGTGTAATGCCTAATCCGTGGAATGATATGGTTATCCACATATACAAGAATAAATATTGGAGAAGTACCCAAGTATGTGGCTCAAATATGATGATAATAATTCATACTATATCCATGATACGTAAGATTCCTTCCTTTGGAATGAGCTCCAATACATTGTACTTATGTGACAAAATTTACATTCATTATATATTATGTTAAATTGAATGAGTTCAATGAAATAAATAGTTATTTATTAATTATATAAAAATGAAATATTGGATTCCTCATAATAACTCAATATTATACTCAAAATATTAATCATCACCCTACAATGAAGATAATTCTAAATATCCTGGTGATACAACATGAAATATTTAATCAGAATCCCATTAGGTGAAATGGATGAAGAACGTAATATCCCTAGTATTGAATCCAGTAATAACATTCCCCTTAAATTATAAAATATTTAAACATCTGATTTTTTGTAGTATTTAATTTTTTATCATAATTAGGAAGATATAAATGAATATATCTTAAATCAATAATAGAGTCTCATAGAGGTTGAAAATTCCACCTAAAATGGGGTAATGAGAATGACCTCCCATCCTCTCGACCAATATGAGATCTTAATTTTCAATGGGTCTAAAACCGTAATTGGATGAGTTCCTTTAGAAATAACGTCTTTATGTGGTTATAAATTTGTGAACTTTTGATATTTTCTATGGAAAATAAACATAAATCATGAACCCTGTGTGAACTATTGTACAGACATTGACCCCCACACCACCTCCCCCAAAACACAGTCAATCCATTGGATAATTTTGTTCTCAACGTGATTTTGATTATTTTGTAATGAAACCAAAATGTTAAACTCAATTTTAAACCATAAGCTACATAATTTATTTCACAAGATGAACATGATAGACAAAGTAGTTCTTGTTGATCCATTTTGTTCTCACAACATGGGTAATCTGAACCCTAGTGTCCTTTTCCATATAAAACATCAATATTCAACGGGTCATAAGAATCCATAATAGAGACATAAAACTAAAATGCAGTATCTATATGGGTATTTATTAGGAAAAATAAAAAATACTAACATTGTGGGAAATCCATTAAATCATCACCGATTTCCATGACCTGCAGCTACCCAATGACTATTCAGCTTCTCTTTAGCTCCATAGAGGCACCTCCCAACATCCACATCAATAAATCAATATATATATAGTTTCCTCTATTAATCCACCTTTTATAACTCAGTAACATAATGGGGGATGAACATAGGGGGATTACGTGAGAATCAAAATTGAATGAAATGATAATAAAAGAGGAAATGAAACGGAAGAAATGAAATGAAAACGAGAATAGAGCTCGGTCTCATCCCGAACATCTGGTTTTAGTTTATACCTTGAATATGACAAAATTCATATTTCCAATCCAATTATAGAAAACTAATCTCAACCTAAAACTCCCCTCAAATGATTTAGTTGATCCACCATTTTCAAATAAATTAATATTTCTTTAAATATACATTAAATATTAAATTTTCCACATAAATTAGATTGAATTAGATTTCTACCAAACTCAATAAATAGTGTAATCACCCTATTCTGGGAATAATATAGTAGTGATAATAATAATCTAGGTTCATATTTTGGAGTAATATTACTATACTACCCCTTATAAAAATTTAAAGGAAAAGGTCTAAATTTCTTCCCAAATTTCATGTCCAGAAAAACATGAGAACTTACAAATTTGGTCTTTTAGGAGGCCTTTAGTATACATCATGGTTATCTATAAATAGGGTATATAGGTTTGAACAACTTCACATTTTACATAAACCTTCACAACAATCTATAATTCCTCTCTTCTATGTGATTATTTCACAAAACAACTTTACATGATCCCGTAATGTGAATCTATTGTCTTATAGTTTCACATGATCTCATCCCAAGATATATATTTTTTGAAATCTTTACATGAATGAATTCTACCATCATTTTTTGAATCAAATACCTGAACTAATAAATATAAGTTATCAAGAATCAATATGCATGTCCTCATATGGGGGTTACTTTGTGAGATTCTCATGTATTGTGGGGTATCATGTAATCTATTATGATTTATGTGATTCATAGAAACCTATATTGGCAACATGATCCACATTAATAGTGATGAATCAAGAGATGATGATACTTATAATGTATCACAATATCATGATACATTGAAGATATCATGTGATCCATGTGATATATCTAAATACGTGAAATTAAATTTCTAGGATTCCCCTTTTGAAAATTTTCATAATTCTTCTAACATATCCTACTTATATATTTATATTAATGGATTAAAAATGATTTTTCATCAATGGAGGCTCATATATGTAATATAGTATCCCATGTGTAAGTTTATCGCCATTTCATCATTCGGTATTCGTGGAGTAAGATATCATGATTGATGGAGAAAATTATTCTATAGTATAATTTGATAGACTTGTTAACTCTATATGGGTATAGAATATAAAAAACACTCCTAACCATTAATCGGAGAAGGTTATCTTACACCTTTACTTGATTTTGGAGATCAAAAATACAATTAGAGAAATCATTTCCCACTTCAATCATTTTATATATGAGGAAAATTTCTCATAATTATATGTTATCAATTTAAATTCCATAGAATTTAAATGGGATTATCCTTAATATAATTCAAATATTCATATGAATCTGTAAATATTCTGTTTGTAGGCCTTGGTCCAATTATTGTGATGGGTACCCAATAAAGTCCTTTGATTAGTGGGGGGTTCGTAATGGACTAGGGATACCCCTTCTCAGTGCATCATATTAGCACAACTTTTACTGGTGATCTAAAATAGATTGGAATGTTTGCGACTAAATGGATTATTCAAAAACATTTATTATTACAATGAGATCTAAATGATGAACTTGGTTATCCCATGGAGTCCAACAATGAAATAATTATATATTATTCATGATAAAGTTGACATTATCCTTAGGGATATCAATCATATATTTTCCATTATAATATTAAGAGATATGTATGATTATTTTATTCCTCCATAATATTCTACTAAAGATGTAGACTAGGTACCCACCATTTCTAGGGTGTTAATCAAGACAGAAAACAAGTCCCCATATACTTTGGTAGATATCCCATTAAAGAAATGGGATGTATTCTTTTTCAATAATTATCATCCAAAACCATCAATTAATAAACTTATTGTCTTCATAATAAAGGATTATTTCATAAAATAGGGGGAATAATCAACAATTTCCATGAATGGTTTTTTTCAACATCTCAGGATGTGAGTTAATTCTAGAATATTACTATTCCATTCAACTATCATGATTTCAATTTCTGTACCAAAGCATGTACCATCACCTGATCTTGGAGAAGGGGATTCATGGATTCCACTTTCATGTTGGTGGTTACTAAGGAATGAGGAACGAAAATTTATATGTCTATTCCAATAATATCCAATCTATATCACTTTATATTCCACATTTATTTGGTAAAACCCCTGTATTGAGTGATTTTCCAATAAAAAGAACTATGAGGATCGATGGGGGTCATCGGGGTGGATTTGAGTATTTAAATTCACCCTATATCATTGGTGTCTATTTGAAGAACCTATTAAAATACATTAGTGGATTTTGGACCATAATGGTAATGATCTTGGAATCCAGAGGCCACATGAGCCACTATGATCATTTACCATTCCCGTAGTCTAAGGCACCCATTGGTGGAATAACCAAAAAATTGGGACTATGTCCCTAAGTATTGAACATAATTGATCTATACATAGGACAATTTCCTCTACAATTTTATTTATATTAAAGTACTTATGAGTGGTATGTCAAATAACAACTAGGGAATCAATTTTTATGTATTCAAAAGTGGTTCCCTGCTCCTTTTAACAACCAATCCAAAATGAATCTGATGGAGATTTTCTAATTATATTAAATTTTTATGAGCGAGGATACACATTCTCATGTAAATTTTTTTCCAACCTTCCATCTAAGGTATAAAATTATTTTTGGATCTCTCCATATATATATGGTAATCTATTCACATTTGTGCCTAGAAATATATAGCTAACAATAATGGTGGAAGTTATTTTGAGGCCAGAAAAGTACCATTCTTCTAGTAAATTGATGGATTTAGATACTTCATGTAAGATAGTGAGAAGTGCATAATTAGTTTTATCACTAGGCTAGCTACCAATTTATGTTTCTATGGTGAGGGAGGAACCAATAGGAAAATCCCAGACCATTATAGTGTTTTCACGTGCATGTTTTTAATGGTATGTTTGGTTAAAGAGAACTCATCAATCATTGTCTTGGGTTTCATGGGTATGGTTGAATTATATATGGTGGGATTTTCACATGTCAATCATCAAAGGGTAATATACATTAAATATTATCCCACAATGGAATAACCATTCCTTGATGTCCTATATGCTACAAATCAACATGTGAAGGTCCAAATCCACTATTCACTCAATGTGTAATAGAGGATAGTTCTCAGTGTGATAGTGGTTTCCATTGATAAGGGGGTCATATTATCTGAAAATAATTGGTTAAAATTACTATACTACCATCCTCAAATGACTAAATTTTCATAAAATTTATGTTCATATACATTTCAATTACATGATTATAGATGAGTGATGAAGGGACATGCTCACCCTTGAATATACAGTGTATTCCCTAGGATGTAAAACTACTAGATTTGGACTGTATAATGATAATGAGAATGAGGAAGAGGTGTCCCATAGTCAAATAGATCAAATGAAGGTGATGGTTACCAATGCCAATGCATCACGAAAGATGCCTCCATTAGTAAAATCTTTAATTATTTTATTATCAAACCCTTATATGGATCCTTCCTTAGTATGGAAAAGGAAAATGAAGCATTATATGTCACTAAGAAATCCTTATATTTTATAATCAAGAATCTATATCAATTTATCTTTCCTTTTTACTATTACATTTTAGTACCTTATTGGGATTATTCTACAAACATTGGCCCTTTCTGAGTCTACAAGGAGTAATATAAATCTATTCTTGGGGGTAAATGTGATCCTTCAACACATCATGTGGATGAATCAGCACTGATCATGATCTATATAGAGGTAGAGGTGTTTGAGGTAACATAAATGTTAGTACTAATAATAACATCTAACATATTAGTAGTCATTCCCTTAAACCCAGATGGGGTAAATGAGATTTCTGTATAGGCTGATGTTGGTATATTTTTCACCACTAACATAGATCTCATGGATGCATCCAATGGGAATGGTAAGCAACTATTTTTTGACTAAACATATTTTTTAACTTTTATTATGTCTATTTGAATTTTAATTCACCTAAATTAGTTCAAGGTTGTGTGAATTTTGTGTCAATATAGAACATTGCTGTGGTTTCACCAAGTCACTCAATGTAATATGGAATCACTACTTCTGCTAAATGTTGAAATGGGAAGGAACATATTTTTGTTGGTGCTAATAAAAATGGTACATTCTTATCATTTATCATAATCAATGACATTATGAAATAATCATAAAATTAATATATTTATTGATAATCATTTATTCCTATAATTTAAATATGGTCACATTTTATCATAGAGGAATAACGCCCTACTTATTAAGGATTCCCATGAACATTCTCAACTAATTAAAAAGTAGAATCTATTCAATTATCAATGAAATATGTTTGTAAAATCCCATCCCTTGGTGATTTCATCCTAGGATATATTTATATTCATATGATATTCTGGATCCAAGTATTAGATTATGCAGTATTTCATCAGTAGATGTGGTGACATATGTGGTGTGATATTTGAAGCATAATATTGGAAGGCCCATTAAACGCGCTAACAGACTCTCTGGGGCATATCATATATATTTTTACCATACACTTCTATGTTGTATTTACTATAATTTTTTTCAATCCAAAGGTAAATGAAATGGTTTCCATAAGGGACCATAAATAATCCCTAAGTTGATGTTGTTATTAGTGGGGGTGATAAGTGGTTTGTTATTATCCAAAAATGAAGGGTTGATGTTATTGAGGATTCCATCCAGTGTTCTATATAATTATCTCCCCTAAATTATGGTTAGTTATAGGAAATCTGATATTGGTAGGCTCCAGTAATATATTGATGAGCTCTAGAAAGAGTATTCCCTACTAAAATATATTCTAAAATAAAGGGAGAAAATAATTTAATTTTATCAATAGACACTTGAAATATAAGATAATGGCATCCGGTATTATATTTCTAGGTCATAGGCGCTATAAATTATTTTATAGTTAGAGAAAAATTAGGTCAATAAATTGTGACAATCTATAACCTCTATAGTATAAGATTTAGCATATAATAAGAAATGTTATGAGTATGTATTGTAAATGAAAAATAATTCTGTGATAACCATTTTTCATAGAAGATCATATAATATTCTCTATGTTTTAATGATTTATTCATAAATTTTAACATTGTTAATGAAAAAAAAATTCACTCCATATGTTTCAATTAATGTTTTTTTGTTCTTCTTGTGAGATGAATATCAGTAAATTAGTATCTTATGTATTATAAAATAAATTAGTCCTTCTTTATAATATCATGTGAGCTCAATATTTAACTCAAATTAACAAATCAGGACATACCTCTCATGATAATTAACAATTAATGATTAGTGTAATAATCATACTAATTGATGTATCTACTCTTTTTAATATGAGATATCCTGATGAAAAATAATAATTTGGGTAAATATGTACCAATGGGATGGTGTTCCAATTTTTTCTCCTTATAATGGATATAGTGAGATCATATACATTTTTATAGGGTCTGATAATGTTCGATGAAATTATTGTTTATTTTTTATCCCTAAAATTTTCCAAATTCTATTGGATGATGTAATTATTAGGTATTAAATATAAATTTTCTCAATCTTCCCTTTATGGGTACATGGAATGAAAAATTATAGGCTTTATCCCTCTAAAAATCGCCCAATTGTTCTGAGAAAAATTAATATTTGAGTCCATTGTGATGATAATCAACATTTCCTAGTTTCTCAATAGTGGGTTTTCAACCTACAAATTATTTTTTCTTATTTTATATTGGATTCTCAGGGTATTACAGGTTGGACCAATGTGGTTTGATAATTTATTTGCATCTATATCATATATTTTTTCATAAGTTTAGGCTCTTTGATAAGAGACCTATTATCTTATTATTTTTGGTTCATCTATCTTGAACATGTTGTTATTATAGTAGAGATCCCCTTTCATAACCCATTTATTGTTGTATTTTATTATCTTTTAGTGAATTACTTCTATTTTTGTATATTTGGGTGTTCTAGCTTATTCCATCGAATGCATTAGTTTTGGGACTTCTAACTTGAAACATAAATTTCATTATTTTAGATTCTTTTTTCTCGAACATTCTATTATTTTAGTTTAGGTTCTTCTATCATGGACATTTTATTACAATCATTTAGGGTTTTATAGATTATACCTTCTATTGTTATATTTTAGGGTCTACACACACATACATTTTATATTTTTATTTTTTTGATCTTATAACTCATACATTTTTTTCAATTATAATGATAAAGGGATGAAGGAATTATATTCATAAAGGGTTTTTGACACCCCACATATTGGTTGGATTTTGAGGAAGAATATTCTTGATGTTTTATACCACATTAAATTTTAATAGATTATATGAATGATAAATATTGAAGAATAGTTCGAACACCCTCTATTCATAAATTAAATATTCTAAGTAGATTAAGACTTAATGTTAGAGATGTTTGGAACACAAGAAATTTTTTAATATGGGTTATATAACACATATCTAAAAAAAATTGAACTAGAGAAGAAGAAATGGGGAAAAAACCAAAGATGATCACAAAATATTCTAAGGTTCCGAGTTCCACTGTGATGTTGTAGGGGCTCACAAGTAGTGGAGTTTCTTTACAATGAAGTTGATATGCATATAGCTGATGGGTCAATGTCACTTAATCATGATACCATAGGGTTCATATTCATTTCTAAGTATATGAGTCCTCACTCTTTTCCAACGAAATTTAATGATTTATGATTATTCAAAAATTTGTCTATTGATGTTGGATATGGGGAAACATCTAACCAATATAGGTTTCCTTGACCAAGGGGGTGATTTTTTTGTGGTATTAAAGCTCAATCCCTACATCATATTGTTTCGGGATACATGATTTTGCCCCAAAAAGATGTTATAATTGGGGACAATTTTTCTTATTTAAGAATATGAACAATACATGGGAACAACACATCAAATATGTCAAATAATCATCAATTGGGTGGTCATTGGATTGGTAAATCCATATTCAAGAATGTCTATGGAAATGAGGAATATGGACTAGTGGGTACATGTTGAAATAAGAATCTCATATTAGTAGGAAAATAATTCATATATATGTGGAGGAACCTTACTCTCGGACTAGAACATCCACTACATTCTATCTTTGACGCACGCCCATATTCACTAATGAATCCAAATTGGGTCTCTTTAGAGAATATAGTCTGTGTAAACCATAAAAGATTTGGATTATCTAAGATAAATCTCGCAATGCTATAGGGTTCTTGGAGACATATGAAAATTCATGGACGTAGTGGGTATCAAATAATACATCAAATAAAAGAACATTATTTGAAATAAACATAATAATAATGTTGGGTTGAATCTATCTATAATAAGTATCATGAACTATTGAACATATTATCACACTGAGGGGATGTAACAAAAAATAACTCTAACATTTTCATAAATTGGAGGGTTCTAGTATGGATGGATTGAATTTTATTAGGACCACAATATTGGCACTATGATATTTTATACCTTCTTATTTATGCTCTATCATTTTCTTATTCTCTAGATAATAATAACATAGCAAGTGGATATATTAATTTGGATCGAACCTCCATTTATTGGTTTTCATCTTAAATTGTTTTATTCAAATTTATCTTGATGTTTATATACTTGATGTTTGGAATGTCGAGTGATTATGATTATTTTCATATAGGTATCCCCATGGTTTTCATATTTTCTAATAATTATATGTATACATAGTATCATGGGAGTGTCACACAATATACTTATTTGGATTCCCACGGTCAATATTTCTTCAACATCAATTTGAGTGAGAGATTATAATGATATAAATCAATGCTCATGGTCCTCAAATCAAGATTAATGGTATGACACAATTAATACAAGGATGATCACAAATAAAAATGAGGTAATTTTTTTACACAATGATGAGGTTAGCTATCACGAGGATTTGAAGGCCATTATTATAGGGAAATAATACCTCAAGTGGACTGGAATAAGGCCCTTATATATTTCTGACTTATATAGGGTAAATTGTGGAATATTTTCTCCTTATAGTTGTTTTTATAAGATTTATAACAACTTGATATTCTCAATACATGAATTTCTTCTCATTTATTGAAGTTATCAAATAGATGGTGGAAGAACCAAATAAATTGGTTTTCTAGGATTTGGCTCATGCGGTCGATTTTTTAAGGTGTGATGTTTGATGATTCATTACATAGTTGAATATCATCAAGTAGGATTATTTCGACCATATTTTTGAACATCATTTTACCTAGAAAATGTTGTGGTACATTTTAGCATCATATAACCAGGATATATTATGTGAAGTCTCATATCAGGTAAGAAGGACGTAATAGAAGATGTGAAATTATTGAGAGATATCTTTAACACTGTATTTATTGATACCATTAGTTCTTGTTAGTAGCCTAGGAGGAATGTTATTGCCTCTCCGACCATGCCATAGATCATCTTGGGTGATCGGTTCATGGTCTAATAGGGTTGGTTCATGAAAAAATGGTATTAGTGTAGGTTGGATCTTTTGAGGACCTTGATTTTTAGAGCATCCATCATTTTTTTTGTTATATTGATGTAAAATGAGGATGACTTTTTGGACACAAGGTATAGGAACCAATATTATCTCAGGATCAATTGTCGGTTCCAAACATTGGTTTACAATGGGATGCCTAGGAATGGTGGTGTCATTTGTTATTTTATATTGTTTGGTATTGGGAAATGAAAATGGATTTAGGAAAGATTCATCTAGGATATCGGAGGACTTGGAAAGCCATGAAGAGATGGGTAAATTACTGTAGAATATTATATGGGATGGTGGAGTAACTAGAATGGGTCCACCAACCATGTGTCTAGGCCACAACTTCCTCTTTTTTTCTCTTGTGAATTGTTTGGATATTCCTTATTTAAGAAAATAGCTTCGAAAATACTTTTTTTGGAATTATGAAAATTTTAATTTTAAAAGGTAATGAATTTTTTTTGAGTTCCTTGTCTATTTTTTCTGAGTGTATTCCCCCAAAATGATTTATTGGATATTCAAGGTTCAACATTGGGTGGTGCACTATTAGAAATCCCTATTATTGATTAACCCATAGAATACATCCTTGATTTTTGGATGTTAAACCCTCCTCTCCTTTATGGTCAGTTGGATCCTCTAGAATTGGAGGAGTTGATGATGAAGATTGAGTGGGACTTTAGTTTCCTTATGTTTATTGAGCCATTAATGTAATTTTTTATACATTTATGCATGAATGGTCTACCTGTAAATGGTGGAAGTCTGTGTCTTGAAGAAATCCGTGGGAAGATCATAGCTAGGAGTTCTTTATGTCCTCATTATCCTACAATATTTCATTGAGATAATGATGTTTAAAAACACAATGGTGTTTTATAGTTTTCAGTAGGGTGTTGGATTAGTGATAGTATTCATTCGATGATTATTGGATGTAGTTATGTATAACCCAGGGTATGTTATAGATGATCCAATTAGGGATTCATATCTTGAGTTTGGGCTCCATCCCAAACTAAAGTTGAGGGTGTAAGAGATCTACATAATCACCTTTTCTGACGTAGTGTGATAAGAATTATGTGTTGAGGATATGTTAGCCTCACTAAATGGGATTGAGAATCCTCTTATGGTCTTTGGAAGTGGTGAATCAGATGTAGGTAAGCCGAATTAGAATAATCCTAATGTTTTAAGTATTGATAGAGGAATCAAAAGTCCTTCAGACATCCAACTAACTTATTCAAACTAAAATTACATGATTATTCATCAGTGTTGTATAATGGGTCATAATAGTTCTTCGAGCTTGAATGCTATAAGAATCTGCAACACATGTAGATGTTTGGCTCCCTTGAGTATGGTTTTTCGAGTTGTTTCCAAGATGTCATGTAATGCAAGACCCATGTATTCGAAGAACACACCATCTCATTTTCATGATTAAAGAAGTTCTTGTGATTTAGTTTAGGGTCTTCTTCCTTTTTATGTTTCATTAATTTAAAAGAATTATCTTCAAGAATTTGTGATTTTTCTTTCCCTTTAGTTTTAAGAATGGTTTTTGTTGAATACCTTTTGATCAACTATTTCAATGGATGTTTTCTTCTTCAAATTTTGATCTGTGATATATATTTGGGGGTTTCTAATGTTGAAATATAAACATGAGGATGTATAAAGCTTCAGAGCTTCATCTATTGGTCCAAGAGTAATGTTGGCACATAGTAATGAGAACCCAGTGGTGTAAAAAGGCCTTAGTTTAATTTGTTTCCATATCGTGACATGGTGTATTTTTTACTGGGTGTGAAATTATTGGTATGTTAACGGCTTTGGATTTGATGATTTTCAGCCGGTCCCTTCTCTGTCATCCCCTTGTGTTGGGTTTTTTTGTCAGTGTTGGGATGTTTTTGAGGTCACTTATTTCATTAGTTCTTATCGTGGTGAGACTAATTGTGAGTCTTGCTGAAATCTGTTTTACCCAATTTCTTATATAGAGGAATCAGTATGGGCCTCCCCATGTTAGTATCTTGTTTTCCTTCATAGTATCAATTTGGTGGTTGGCATATCTCGTATAGATCCTTTGAATTTAATGTTTTTCCTTTTTAATGAGTTTTGGGATCCGAGTGCTCTTATGGTTTTGAGAAAGTTTGATTATAGAGGATTCCCGGTGATAAGGTTTGAATTTTGTTCATTTATACGGTGGATGGTATGAGTTCCATTAATGGGTTTATGATGTATTATTATATTAAGGCTAGTTTGGGCATCAGGAAGGATTTATGTATTTTTCACCAATCAAGTGGATGTGATTAATATTTTGGGTGTGAGTTTAACTTAACGGGGAGTCTGTTTCAGTCTTCTGAGTTAATATTTTTATCCATTCTATCTTTAGTGGTATTTTTGTGATATCTTCATTTTTTATTCCTTGGGAATCTTCGTGAACTGTAAAGGAGTATTAGTTAATCTTTTGGAGGGTTTGGTTTTGTTATTTCTTTTTAGAGGCAGATATATTTATCGTGTGGAGAATTATCACACATGGGTTTTAATTTTTCCTTAGATAC
Source organism: Viscum album (assembly GCA_963277665.1). Lineage (NCBI taxonomy): Eukaryota > Viridiplantae > Streptophyta > Magnoliopsida > Santalales > Viscaceae > Viscum > Viscum album. Next base: position 1,607,885,574 of record OY728161.1, read on the forward strand.
ATCTTGGGTCAGGGTTTGTGTGAGTACCTTTAAAACCACAAGATTTTATAAGAATTTTTTTAATTTCATTGATGTCTTTTGATGTACACTACACCAATATTATATTGCGCTATATGCAATACTGTATTATCTTGGAGTATACAGAGCACTATAATTGGTATGTGTTACACACAATTTCATGGTTTCTGGTAGAATTCATTTCACACAACATTTAGTATATATTTTTTTCAATGTTTATAAGAAATTTTTTTAGTATTATGTTATATGTAACACTAATATAAATCTTTCACTACAAGCAACTCTAACATTGCTTGTATTACACGCAAGAGTGTTCCTCCTCGATAGCTTGAGTTGTATGCATTTCCGAGTACCGCTAAACAATGACATATTTTTAAAATATTACATAAACAAGATGTTATGAATATTATTACCCACTTTATTAATTTTATATAACATTAAAATTAATATTATATATTTTCTACAACATGATATATGAAAAAATTCAATTTTTTCAGATAAAAGAAATCGTTTTCAAAATAAATAAGTTTACCACATTTTGATTGCCCATAAAATTTTAATAATGTTTTTAACACGTATGTATTATATTTGACAAAATATAAATCTTATTTGGATGTGGGACATTAAAATTTACTTTGGTTGAATTATTTGTTTTCTCTGATAAAATTCATAATTTAATGAATAGTGAAAAATACTGCATTTTGATTCAAATTTTCCTTTTCATCTAATTTATTAATATAGTAAGGTTGTATATTTAATTGGTTATAGAGTTTATTTGGATTATTTTTTATCATTTCATCCAATTTTGGTCAATTGAAGTAATTTCACATTTAAATTAGACATAAACCCCTAGAAATCTTTTGGTAACATTTATCTTTTTAAAACCCTGCTTTTTGGATTTCACAGCAGGAATTGATGTTAAATTAATTTCTAAAAATTATGTTTTTTTTAGATATGAAAAAATTATTCCATAATTGGAATCAGTGGGTAAAAATTTTGTTAGTAGGTGTCATTTATTTTTTGGATATTATGAATAATAAGTACAGATAATTTTTATTTACCATACATAAAGATAAATCGAGTAAATTATGTTAACATACAATATTATAATTAAAATTAAATTACCCTAACACCTGGAAAATCCTATGGGATTAATAAAAGTTGTCCAATATCACCTATGGGTTAGAATTTTTAATTTTATGGACTTTTGTTCCATTAAAGTGTGGTAATTATATTTAAAATCATAAATGGTGACAACATGTCACACTCTTCTATCTTATAAGATAAATAATTTTTATAGAGTGATGAAGGTGATAAGACATCGAAAAAAATAGTCTCATGAAACATAACAAAATTAGATACATAATGTTAATTTATTTTGATTTCATTGAGAATAAATAATTACCATTTATGATAGCAAAATAGTGATATATAAATTATTTTATACATAGAAATTTCAAATAAAATGTTTAAATAATATTAAAATAAATATCATATCAACTAATTTTTGTGATAAACTTATTTTTTATGATAATATGAAATTATAAAATTATATTAAATATTTAGGTTCGAATTTTTATTATGTTTTGATTTTAGTTAAATTAAAAAAAAAATTGAATGGTGTTAATATTTAAATAGTTGATATTGTAAAAATATAACATATTATTCAATTATTTGAAAAATATAAAAATATGAAAAAATTGCATATTTAAAATTATATGTTTGATATTGTTTTAAATTATCCAATTATGGATGATTTAGAAAAAATTGGTAAATATTTATAACCATTTGTCATATAGAATATTATTACAATAAAATAAAATTAAACATATTAAATATTGATAAACAATAATGATAAAGTTTAAAATAAAATCAAAACATGATTAAATTTTGTTTTTGAAGATTATTTCGACCCAAACACATATTATCTTCCAAATGAATGAGTTTAAGTGAATTATATTTAAAAAATGAATTTATAATAAATTAATATTTCAGGACATTCCAAAGGTGCCCCTTCCCTCTATTGTAAAAGGGCGCATATCCTTCTCTTTAAATAACTCATCCAATTCCCTTTTTCTCAACCAAACCCTACACATCTATCCTCCCAACTTCCTTCACATATTCCTATTGGGTACACTATATGAACAAATCCATCTTATGATGTCCTTTTCTGCATACCAAAAGGAGATACCTGGAAATCAGGTAATTGTTTAATCACCACATTCAAAATACTTTTCTTCTTCCAGTGCCTCTTCATATGATTCTTTTTTAATAAAGTAATAGATCTAATATATTATAAATTCTGCAATATTACTATAATTATGGTATAACTACATAAGTTGTTTTATCCATCCCATGAATAACAATATAATCATGTGTGCGTACGTACGACTTACCATCTCAACACCATGGTGTAATTTTTATTAAAAATGATTATTTTTGATGGGTGTAATGATGACTATAATGGATTTAAATAATTAATACAACATAATAATAAATTTAAAAAATTACATACCATCCAATTCCATACTATTTTACCATCATGTGAATGATATCATTGTTAGTGCATACATACATCTTACGTTCTCCAAGACACGATGAGATTCATTCTCCATGTTGACCATTAATGAATGAATATAAGTTATATATTAAATAATGATTAAAAATATGACATATTAATTATACAAGATTTATATATATATATATATATATATATCATTTTCTTGCTTCAATTCAATTCAATAAGGAAATGAAATAAATGTTCATTCGTATGTTCGACCTACCATCCCCATGAATTGTATATTCCATTTCACTTTTCTATATATTAAATATATTTATATATAGTATAAATTTGATATATAAATCACGTTCTATATTATAGAATTAATTTAATTATAATCTATGTTATAATATCCATAATAACAAGTCAAAACACGTATGATAAATAAAACAATTATTACACAAAATGTTTTTAACATGGAATTGATAAATGAACGGGTAATATAAAGTTATATGTGGATCATATATATTTTCATAATTATTATTATGGTATTTTTAAGAGTTTATAAATTTTTTTATACCCACTATAATGTATTTTTGGACAGAAACAGATGAAATCAGACATAAGGTAAGGGATAACTGTGCAAATCTTATTTTTTTCAGAGATTGTTTATTCGTAAGTATTTACTAGGGTATATTTATCATCCACATATATGATTCCTAAATATGTATTTAAAAATATTCTTTATATCCATCTATAATTTTTTAATGTAAAATTAACTAATTAACTAATTTTTAATAAATGGTATGAATGGAATCTTTTGTGATTTTTTGTATGAGGTACTTTTTGTATATTTCTGAAAAAGTACATGGAGAATATTTTTTAACATATACAACATTTATAGATTTTTATGTATTCACAATGCCTTATTTTCATGAGTCATCCCCTATAACATTTCATATTTATTTTCTTCTAAATTCATTTCTTTTAAAATTTTGCTGTATTTTGAGAAAATAAAATATTTTTGAAGAAAAAAAGAAAATTTTCCTTATGTATTACGATTAAGTGATTTGTCAAAATTATATTTCATATAAATTGACAGAGGGTTTTATGTATATACCTATTATTAATTTTATTTTATTTTTTATGAGGGAATTATTTTTATGAAATATATTTATTTTACATTGATTATTATAGAATGATGGTTAAGAAACCCATTTTTTTCTTCAGGTTATGGAAAGCTGCATGGTATTTATTTTTGTTGAACATGTAAGAATGATTTTATTATAATATGGGTGTGACCTATATCTACCTCTAATTCATTGTGTAAAGATTTTACTCTAATTATATAAACATGGCTAGAACAACAGGTAAATATACTTCGGTAATATAGGGCCGGAATGTCTAGTAAATATTGTTCTACAATACCTGACAGAGATTATAAGTAAAAACGATTCAGTAATGGAATTTGTCTAATATGATTGTCTTGGAAGAAATACCTTGTCTTCTATCGAAAATATATTTTTATTTTATTTGTTTTCTACAATTAATTGTTTTATTATAATTCTATTTTACCATGGCTAATGTTCCTTTATTATATATGCCTTAAGTACTACCAAAATTTATTTCATGACTCAATATTTTGATATTTAACATTATGATCATGTTTTTACATTCTTATATTTATTGTTTGTTTTATGTTATCCATGTTTAACCTTACTGAGAATTTAATCTCATCATTTTTATGTTTTATTTTCCCTAGGATATAAAGAAAGGGTTTAGTTAGGAAAATAAAAGGGGAAGACCATTATTATATATGTTGAAGATATTTCACCATGTTAGAAGATTATGTTCCAAATTTCCGAAGAAACTAAACTAATACAGTATTTTGGGCACATATTTTTTTAATATATTATGTATTTATCAAAAGAAATGTAATTTCTAGGTTTATCAATCTTGGATATTTATAGTTTCTGTTAAATAATGGTTTAGTTAACCCCAGAAAACTAGGATGTGAAAATTTAGTGAGATACCTAGAGATATTTATATGGCATGTCTAAGGATGTCGTTATGGGTAAGTATAACTCTACGACATAATCATATAATTATGATGACAATCATGAATAACCTAGGATTAAACCTAAAATTTTAGAAATTTAATGTACACCCCTATGATTATATTATTTTCATAGTATGTATTATTCTTATCACTCTATTCTTTTTGGGTTTTAAAAATATAGCTAAAACCTGAATGAACTGTATTAATGATCAATGCATTGGGAAATGTATTGATTTCCCTACTGATCAACAAAATATTACTAGATATGGAATGAAAAATCTAATTTCTATAAATACACATTCTATGAATCATTTTGGGCTTCCAAATGAGCAGAGAAGGGAAAAACATTCTTGTGGAATTCTTTTTGAGGAAACATCCACCTTCTTTTAGTGGATATTCAATTCCACTTTTTACTAAACTGTGGATCAGTACCATTGAAAATATATTTTCTATCCTTCTCTATTCAGAACATGAGAAATTACTTTTGGATCTTTATCATTTATAAGGTCAAGAAGACTAGGGGTTTACTCTAATTAAGAATACAAGGAAACAAGATGAAATTAAATCCATGTAATGGGATAATTTCATGAACATATTTTTAATTATTTCCCCCCCTCATATTCTTAGAAAAAAAGATGGAAATAGAGTTCTGTGGGCTTACGGAATTTTTTTTTCAATTTTTTTGTACATATGAGGCAAATTTTACATAACTTGGAAGGCATGATTCTAGATTTATCATCCAACCGGAAAGTAATGTTGATTAATTTTTCAATGGATTAATACTATACCATCGACTGGAATTAACTATAATATACTATAGTACCTATGAAGAGATTGTGAATTTCACTATCAAGGTAGAATTGAATGTTGGTGTTACATATGTATCTCATGGTTTTGATAAGAAAAAAAGGATGGAGTTCAAGGGAAAATCTCAAAGCAATAGTGAGAATAAGATTAATGTATCCTTATTCTAAAAGTTTGGAAGGAATCATGGATGAAATTTTATTAAAGGGATGAGAAAAAGTTTTTGTGTTTGTAAAAGAAGGACATCGATTAGTTGGGTATTGAGGTAATGGTAAAAAGGTTGCTAATGATTTTAATCGAGATTAGACTACAGATATCCCACCACCAAAACATCAATTATACAGGTGTATGGAAATGGGGAATTATTCTAACCAATGCCCTAATCCAATGGTAAATGATGATCGATGTCAGAAACCTCTTATATAAAAAGACAATGGGAAGTCACATGTGATCATTATTGGTGATGTTGATTATGAAAACGATGTGGTTGAATGATCGTGTGAATATATAATGGGATTCTAATGTATTATTATTGAATATCTTTTATAGTATTATGGAATATTGGAATATCTATGTAATGGTCTACTTTGGTTTTCCATAAGATTTTGGTACCGGTAACCATGAAAAGTGTTCAAAATATTTTTGGAAAGCACATGATATGCATAAAATGAAGGAATTAGGAGATATTGAGATGTTTTATAGTATTAAGGGTCTCATGAATGATATATGAACAAAGACATATCATGGTTTGAGTGTATATAATTTTTGGCATCATTGGTGTGCGGAAATAGTTAATTTTGATATAATTCAGGTTTTCACTATGGTTATATGGTAATTCATGTTATTAATATGTTTCATGAGAATACATGATTATTATATTGACATGTTTTGAATGTGAAAACCACTAACCACCCTATAAGATATGGGAGATAATTGATAATTTGATTTATCTCACCTCTTTATAAAGTTTTATATTTTTAGTTTGTTGATGGAATGTAATGTTATCCATTTGAGGGTAGTATATGTTTTATTCTGGTTGAGGTTTGTTAAATTAATGTATTATCTTACTATAGGTGTACTTATGAATATATTATATCCTATGATAACTTTTATCTAGAGGCATATGGAATGACCAATAATTACATCACATGATCTGCAAACACTTCAATAATGAAAAACTACACTTCATTTATTTAAATAAGATATGATGTGGAAATTGTTAAAGGCCTGACCAATGATGATATTGTACTCAAATTAGGTAAGTATTGTATCATCTATTATTCAACTTTAAGAAAGTAATCCTGAAAACCAAAAATTTTATCCTAGAAACTTCTTATCCAATGATTCATATGGTCCATTAAATTATTAAAAATTTATGGGTTTATGATTGTTAACTCTCTACTGACTTGGTTCTCTATCCATATCCATCAAAACATTAAGGTTAGATTTCTCTTCCAAATCCATGCTTTAACTTCCCATCTATGTTATCCTATGTGAAAATCTAGTGATGTGTCACATTGGGTAAATATTATGTTTATATCATTCCTTTTTAAAATGAATTTTTTGTATTCCTTTCAACAATGTGTATTTCTATGAAAGAAACTTTCATGTTTTAAACCATTTATAACCTGAAAATTTTCAAAGGGAGAAATTCATTTAAGGGGGGTATAATGTAACAAAAAAATATTTAATGATATAGATCTTGTTAATTTCATGTATTTCTTTTGTTTTATTCTACACCATGATTATCTTATGCTATACACAAAACCGTATTAGCTTTTAGTATATGCAACACTATACTTGTCTTCTATTACACACAATTTCATGTTATTTTGAAATAATTCATTTCACGCAACACTTAGTATAGATTTAGTTCAATGTATAAATGATTGATGACAGAATTATGTTATACATAACCCCAAAAGAATATTTCACTACACATAACTCGGACGTGTCTTTCATTACACGCAAGAGAAACCTTCCTCAATAGCTTTTGTTGTATGCAATACCAAGTTTCCCTAAAGAAATTTATATTATTAAAATATTATATTAACAAGCCATTATGAAAATTATAAACCAAATTTTAAATTTTATATATCATTAAAACTCATTTTATGTATTTTCTAAAACAAGAAATATGAACACATTTAATTTTTCAGATAAAAAGAGTAATTTTTTAAAATGCGGTAGTGCTACCTTTTGATGGAACACTAATATTAAGTCTAAATTTTATCACTTTTATATATTATATTTTATAAAATATGAATCATCATTGGAAGTATGACATCAAAATTTACTTTGGTTTAATTTGTTGTATTTCTCTTATAAAATTTATACTTTAATAAATAGTAAAAAATACTACATTTTAATTCAAATATTCATTTTAATCAAATTTTTATAGATAGATTATATTTTTAATCGGTTTTAAAGTTTAATTTTATTGTATTATTATTATTTAATCCAATTTTAGTCAATAGTTGTAATTTCACATTAATTTTAGACATAAACACTTGGCAGTCTATTGATAAGTTTTTGTTTATTAAAAATCGATCTTTTGGTATTAACAACGAAAATTGTTTTTAAATTAATTTATAACAATTTATTGTTTTCAATTATAAAAAATGGATTCCATATATGGATTTACTGGGTCTAAATTATGTTAATAGGGTACTTTATTTTTTTTGGATATTCTGAATAGTAACTATCAAAATTTTTATTTACCGCTATTAAAGTTAAATCAAGTAAATTTGGATAACTAACAATAAGATAAAGAAAATAAAATTTCCTTAACACCTGAACAAATAAATTTGGATGAATTAAAGTTGAATAATATCACTGATGTTTCATAACTTTTTCAGTTGATAGACTATGTTTCATCAATGTGATGTAAATATAATTAAAACAAAAGAAGGTGACAATATGTCACTCTCATATATCTTATAATTTTAATAATTTTAATATAGTGATAATCATTCTAACACATAGAAAATAAATATTCTCTATAAATCTAATGAAATTATATACATCATGTGAATTTATTTAAAATTTTTAAAGATTAAATAATTACCATTAATAATGTCACAATTTTTATATTCAAATTATTTTATTTATATATATATATATCAAATAAATGGGTTTAAAAATTTTAAAATAAATATCATATCAACTATTAATGGGATTCACAAATTTTATAGCTGAAAATGACATGTTATGAGTATATTAAATATTTTTTTCAAATTTAGATTTTATGGGGATTTTACTTAATGTAAAATAAATGAATAGTTTCAAAATTTAAACTATTGATATTTTATAATAATTAAAAATTATTAAATTATTTAAAATTAAGAAAAATATTTAAAAATTAGAAAGTGAACATTAAATTTTCTAGAATGTCATAAAGTATCCAATTATGGAAAACTGGAATCACATTAGTAAATATTTATTACCATTTAATATTTTCAGTATATTACCACAAATAAAATTAAATATATTAAATAAGGATAAAACAAAATTATATGGTTTAAAATAAAATCAAAACCTGTTTAAATATTATTGGTTGAGAGGATTTTGACCCATAATCATCGTTTCATCCAAATAAATGTGTTTTGGTTCATTATAAAATGAAAATTAATTTATAATAATTTATTATTTCAAAACATTACAAAGGTCCCCTCCACTCTCTTATAAAATGTAATCTATCATTCTCTTTTAATCACACATCCAAAGCCCATTGGCTCAGAAAAACATAGAATAAATATCCACCCAACGTCTCTCACTTCATCCTAGAGTCCACCCTTTTGGAAGTCAACCATCATAAGGATTCTTTTTGTGCAAAACAAAATGACATACCTGAAAAGGACGTAATTGTTATATAACATCATTAAAAATTCTTATCTTCTTCTACTTATTATTATTATGTTGTTTATATAATAATGTAATAAATATAATTTTTTTTAAATGATTATATTATATTATAATTATGTCACAACCTTATACATCTTTTTATACATCATTAGAAAAACAATATCACCATGTGTGAATATGTACGAGTTACCTTCTCATTGTTTTACTATACTTTTTATTAAAGTATACATAATTTGGATGCCTATAATGTTGGTTAAAATGGATTTAACTAATAAAAATAACATAATTATTATTTTCCACAATTCATATACCATCCAATTATTTACTATTTAACCATAAAGGGAATGATTCGTCACTTATGTGTACGTACAGCTTAATGTATCCACAATATGATGGCATTCTTCCACCACATTATAAATTAAATAATTAATATAGTGTTTATATAATAAATAAGTATGAAATATATGACATAATAAGTCTACTTGATATATATATATATATATCTTACTTTCTTATATTCAATTCAATATGGAAATGGAAATAACATTCATGCATACGTACAACCTACCGTCTCCATGAACGCTGTGATCCATTTAATTTATCTATCTATTATATATTTTCATATAAGGAATATATAAGATATATAAATCAGTTTTTAAATTCTGTATGTATATAAATCATTATCTAAGTAATAATATCATGAATATCAAGTCAAAACACGTACGATAAATAAAAAAATTATTACCAAAATGTTGTTTTCACATGGAATAGATAGTTAAGCAGTTATTATAATGTCATAAGTTAATCATATATCATATAATAAATATAATTATGGTTCATATTCAAGTTAATAACATGTTTAAACCCAATATATTGGATTTTGGACACAAATTGATGAAATTGGACATATAATAAGGGATAACATTGTAAATATTGTTTTTTATCAGAGATTGTTAATTAATATGTATTTACTGACATATATTTATCTTCAACATCGATTTTTCATAAAAATGTATTTAATAATATTATTTATATCTTTATATAATTGTTTAATGTCAATTTCACACATTGGTTAATTTTTACTAGGAGGTATGAATGTAATCATTTTTCGTTTTTGGTACGAGGTACTTCTTGACTTTTACAAAAAAAGTACGAGAAAAATGTTATTTTAATTTATATGGAATGAAGGGATTATTAAATATAAATAATGACTTATTTATATGAATAATAATATATGTAATTTCATGATTATTTCAACTAAAACTTTTTCTTTTAAAATTGTGTGGCATTCATAGAAGAGAAAACACTTTTAATGATAAAAGGATATTTTTTCAAGATATCAGATTAAGTGTTTTATCCTGATTATTTTCCACCTAAGATGACGTAGGGTAATTTTTATATACCTATTATTACTTTTATTTTACTATTTTTATGATGGTTTTGTATGAAATCCATTTATTGTATATGCATTATGATCGAATGATGTTTAAGAAACAATTTTTTTCTTGGTATATGCTACCATTAATGGTTTATGTTTCTCTAGATCATGTATGAATGATTTCATTATGCAATGGGTGGGACCTATATCTCCCTCCAATTCATTGGTTAATGATTTATATCTCATGAGATAGGCATGACTGGAATGACATGTAATTGTGGTTCATTAATACTGGGCTAGAACGACATGAAAATCTGCTTCAGTAATACATGGCTGGAATGGTATGTAAATAGTGTTAAGTAATAGTCTTTTTCCACTCTGATGGTGTTGTTAGAAATCCCTTGGCTACTATGGAAATCATTTTATGAGCTTATTGGTTTCCACATTTCCATGTTTTATTCCAATACAATTTTATCAGGGTTAAAGATCCTTTATGATCTAGGCCTCACATACTGACATGATTTATTTCACGACTCATGATTTTGATATTTAAACTATATTCTCATGTTTTTACATTATTATTTTTTGTTAGTTTTTATTTTATCCATTTTTACCCTTAATAATAATTTTATCTCACCCTTTTTATGTTTTCATTTCCCCAGTATATAAAGAATGGTTTTAGGTTGGATAAAAGGGGATTAACATTATAGGATATATTAAAGATCTTTCACCAATTTAGAAGATTATGTTCCACGTTATGAAAGACACTAAAATAATATGATCTTTGTGTGTATATCGCTGTAATGTTTTATTTATTCTACAATGAAATGTAATTTCTATGTATGTCAAGATTAGGTCACTATATTACATTTCTATTTATTTAATTTTTTATTATAAAATATGTGTTTTGGGTATGGTGACATCTAGAATACCAGCACATCAGGTTCTGGATACCGTGTTGCTTCTCCAAGGTAATTGTGATTCCTCCACATCTCCAAAAAAGATAATAAGAATTAAATGACTAATAAAATAAGGGCTAATTTAGAATAATATAAATTAAAATTGAATTAATGTTATTTATAATATTATTTATGTGAATATTATTAATATTATCGTTATTAATAATAATTATAATATTATTAATATTATTTTTATCAATATTATTATTAAAAATGAAAGTAATATAATTATTAGTATTATTTTTATAATTATATTATTAATTAATTAATTATTATTATTATTATTATTATTATTCTTTAGGCTGGTTCATGGGAACCACATACATAGTAGAAGTCGTGTGGTCAGCCTGGGTACCTATGTGACTGCTTCTAGATCATACAGAAGTTACATACAGTTTGTGAAGGGTTTCTTGAGTTGTGGGCATACTGCGCATTTGGGGTATTCAAATAAATAATATAAAACATATAAATATGTGATAAAATTAAAATAATCAATATAATAAAATTATTATTGACTTTTTTAGTTCTATTTTATTCTTTTCAAAATTATTATTATCATCATGTTTATTAAGACTATTTTTATATTATTATCATTCAAAATATTTTTATTTTTATTAAGAATTTAATTATTATTGTAATATTATAATTGTGATTGATATGGTAATAATTTATTATATTTCTTTTTCTTTTGTGATTAGTGATTCCCCATGGGCGTCTCATCCCCCATCTCCCTATTCTCTCATGTCGTGATCCCCTGGTACACACCTCTCCCTTCCCTCTTCAGAACTCTAGCTGTCTAGCTTCACCAATTATTACCCTCCCTTTTTTCGCACCCCCTCCAAAATACATGACCCCCTCTATCGGTGACCATCCTAGAAATGTGAACACCCTTTCTGTGTGGTCCCACCGATGCAGGCGGTACATTCATCCACCTCCTTCCTATGAGACCTCACCAAGGCAATTTCCTCTGGCGACGCATCCCATCGGAATCCTACCTTCGTGGAGTTATTCTCCGCCCTTACTTTTATTTAGGGTTATCATGGTGGAATTTTTTTCTTGGCCAATCCCTAGTTTCTAGGTCAGTTTTTTAGGGTAATATCCTAAATTTTTGGGATTACTCTTTTTGTGTAAGGTTTCTTTTATCTTCCCTTACGTGAGATTAAGGTGTGATTGTCATTTCTCACTAGTTATGGGCCTTTCATTATCAATTTAGGTAGGATTCATGTGCACCTTTCCTTTAAATTTAATATTTTTTTTCATGCCATCCTTATTTATTTATTAGGGGTGCATTATTTGTATAATTGTTGTTTTTTGTGAAATGTGGTATTTTATTCAGTTGTGTGAATATTAATTATGAATCTTATTGAATTGTGCACACCATTTACTTATAAAATAGCCTTGCTTGATTTTTCAAGTATTTTAGATTTTTTAGAAGCATGTTTCGGTTATATATATATATATATACATATATATATATTTGTGATTAATGATAATAATTATTATTGTTATCCAAAAAGGAATTGAAAATTGCTTTGGCATGAAATTGGCAATATTTTTTATTTGTGTTTCAGTGTGATATTTATGAAAAATGTTTTTAGGAATTTTTTCAAGGTGAAAAACTCATTCTTAAGGGATCCTAAGGTGTCGATGAATTTGGAATAAGGTTTTAAATGATAATAAAATACTTGACATGTTTAAATTGATGTGAATTTTTTATATGAATTTGTATGATTTTAACTCACGAGGGGTGTGTATTAGAATTTGTTTTTGGTTTATTTGTAAATTTATAAAAAGTGATTTCAATGTTGTTTTGGTACTGAAAATGGCTTGTGTATAGTTAGTTATTAAAGGTTTGATGTCTGAAAATGACATATATCCCATTTGTAATTTTTATTAAATTGGTGTTTTTTAAACCCTCATGAGTGTGATTCTTGTATTGTTCATTGTCCATGTGGAAAGAGTGTCCTTAGTATGGGACCTCCATATTATAATTATTTTTTTAAGGAAAGGACTACTCTTCGAGGCGGCCGAGGCGGTGTCGGTTTGTGTCTATTATGTGTGATGGTATATATATATGGCTTGTCACTTGATCATGTTGGAACAAAAATTTATGAACATATCATGGGAACCTATCATATAAAAATGGATTACTAAGAATGATTTCAACATTGGTGTCTGAAATAATGGTCAGTGGCCCATATTAGGTGGATATATTTATGTTTATTTCTATCGGATTGGGCCCCTCGATCTGTCCTGAGTTAGGGTGGTCGGGAATTTGGGAATTTTGATTTTATTGTGTGTGTCATGATACCAGGGATGTGATCTAATTTATTAGTAAATTATTTTTCTCCTCTAATATCCTAGTATTTATAAATATCATCTAATACTATTACAGTTATTTTCATTTCCATGGTTGTGTATGATTATTTTCCTATTACATGGTTTTTGGTTTTTTCCAGTTATTTTCATTTCCATGGTTGTGTATGATTATTTTCCTATTACATGGTTTTTGGTGTTTTCCTGTGAAATGTTGAGTGTGTGGTTTTATTAAATCGATGTATAAGAATTTTTTTTGAATGGAGAATCAGTTTTCCTTCTTTCAACATTAAGAAAAATAATTTTCCCTTACATGGATCCCCTTACTCTTCTCTATATTATTCTTATTATCAATGAATGATGAAAATTATTTATATTTCGTGATTTTCTGTCATTAAAATTAAAAAATGTTTAAAACCTATATTTATATATTGTATTTAAAAACATAAAATAAAGGTTTTAATTATTTAAATAATGTATATTTTGAATAAAATTATCCATTCCTACATACTGATATTTAATAATCATGCCTATAGTGTTTCTTATTTTTATTTTATATTGTATGTGTTAGCTTCTGTTTAATCGCCGTGGGTGATAGTTGGTTTTGGATTGGGGAGTGACAATCAGGGTCACATGGAGGAGCTATCCTGGGTTCCATGTTCTATTTGGTTATTTTATTTTGAATTTTTTTATTTCATTAGTTGTAAATGTGAATAATGAGATGTTGGAAATCATATTGAGTTTGGGTTCCGATTTTATTTATTCAATTTCTTTGTTTATTTATATTGGTAAAAATAATTCCCTCTATCACTAATGATTCCCTTGTTTCTTGTTTTGATCATATAATGATCGAGAATTCCTCTTGGTCCTTGCCACAAATCGTCTCAGGTGAGAGGTTCAGGTTCAAATTGTGTTGGTTCTTGAATGTTTCTTCATAAATAGATAATCTGTGTGCAAGGGTAAAGATATTTTTCAATATTTTAGGAAAATTATTTTTTTGGTAATGTTACATCAAAACACATGAAAGGAATGAGTTGAACATAAGATTAGTAATCATGAAAAATATGATTTTTCACAACACAAGAACGTTGCGTTCAATGTGAATGGTGAATAAAGAACTTGTGCACTAAAAGAGATGATAAAAAAGAGATTTTATGTGCATAAGTAAACATGGGTGCACAGTGGAAGGAACGTAAGGAAATTTCCTACAGGTTCATATATGTCCTTAAATAAGCAACTGGCCCCATCATTCTATGTACCTTATCAAATTAATATCAGATCCCTATCTTATGTGAAAGACTTGTGTGCAATATAGTTACCCATAAGATACTTCCACGTAGAATTCTCATTTTGTCCATCTATTCTGGGTGAAGTACCTCATCATTTTTTGGAATGTTGAAATGAACAAAAAATCCAAATTTTTCACGCAAGTATTGGTTTTGTGAAAAGGTTCTAGAGCTGTGGGACTTGTTTGTTTCTAATATTTGGGTCATTTTAATAGTGCACTCATGTATATCAATGCATGACTCTGATGCATGTATTGTATCTTTCCAATTATTCTCAAATAAATAACTTCCCAATCTATTTATGTGAGGCTCAGGTAATTAAACTATCATTGACTTCTCCCAATGAAGTGATATTGGAGTTTTGTTGGAATTTTTCTAAAGAGGTAGCTTGTTTCTCATAGATTATTGTAAAGGTATTGTTCCTATAACATAGTTATTATATTTATACTTCTATTTTCCACAATAGATAGTGATTATTAGTGGATTTAGGTCTGAATAACATACTCATGATATATATACATTGGACTATCCCTTAGGGGTGAACCATGTAAAACTATTTTGTTGTCTCTCTTCTTATGATTTATCTATAACTGCTTGATTCCATTAGATATGTTTTACAATTTCCTAAAAATGTGGGAACAAGATCCCTTGTTTTAAAAGAAAAATCTAAATCCCTGATTTACGCCTTCTCTCTAAGAGTTCACTAGGGTCCTACAACACGAGCCTTTCGGTAATATAGAGTCAATGTTTTATGGTATTGCTGATTTATATTATGAGATAAATATATAAAGAGGTGTAAATAGGAATGGAGAAGTGGAAATGTTTTATAAGTGAAAGGAGTGGAACTCTTGTAATTATTTATTTTTTGCAATTAATAAAAGGTTTTATTCATATTCATATAGATCCAAGGCACCCCAACATTGTTGAAAACATTTTATAGGGTTGAAATTAAATCAATAAATAAGATTATGTGAGGTATTTGAGAAATTATAATCCTTATCATCTCATTAAAATTCATTTAACCTAACTTAACCATCACCATATTAGAAAATATTTTTATCTTTATAAATTAATTATATGAATAAAAATAATAGTAGAATTTTATAAAAACAATTAAATTGAAAATAATATTTTTTAACCTTTTAAAATATTGTATCGTCATTTCCAAATAATTAATAATCATTATTCTATTGATTATTAGTTTTTTAAGGGGAAAATTAATATTTTTATTTATTAATGTTGTTATTTAAATTCACACCCTTCAAACCAACTGCAAGGTCATAATGATAATATTTAAATAATAATATTTCTATAGTATATCATCATGATTCTAAGCGTGATATTTCATGTACCCAACACTATCGAGTTTATTATTATTTAAATATAATACATTAAAAAATCTGGGGGTGCTACATTTTTCCCCTTTATTAAAATTCACACTCTCAATTTTATTGAATTTCAATGGAAAAGGGTTTAAAAAATTATACAAAATTAATTCCTATGTGTTTATGATAAAAATTTATATTGAAAGGGAAACATTTTTTTATTTAAATATAAATTCTTTAAAAACCCATAAAAATGGGATTATAAAATATCCATTTAAGAATAAAAATATTGAAATATAAAATTTACATGGAATAACACATATTCAGGTCCTGAAATACTAGAAACATGGGTGATATAGAAAAAATATAAATAGAAATTAAATTAACATAAAGAGAATAATATGGTGATATAAAACATGATCATTATAAACTTAATTAGAAATAACGGAATTAATTAGTAAGGAATAATAATGACCATAAATTCAACTAAAATGATGATCAAAGGATATTTTGTTTTATTTGAAGATACTCTTCACATTTTTGAGGTATTATTTTACTACTAAGATAGAGAACACAATAAAATAAACATATGTTATTTTTTTACATTTCATAAGATCATTTTCATCTTTTAATTATGTTTTAATAAATTTTCAATTATATATTATCTCTTATTACTATAAATTAATATCGGGGATGTATTATTCATTATTAATTAAGTGATATTTAATTATAATTGATCTAAGGATCCCAAAAATGATAACAAGATATTATATCAGTTTTTCAACATTAACTAAATCCAAAATGGTTAGCATAAGATATCATAATATCTAATATGAATAAATATTTCTACATAAATCTAAAAATCACAATAATAACAACAAATTTTCAATATAAATTCATCCATAAATAGACTACCTTACATCTCATCAAAATATATTTGACAAATTTCAAAACAAATTTTTTTTGAATGATTTGATCACTTCTTCTTTCAATATAAATACATCATTAATCACAAAAATTCAACAATCACTGAAAATGTAACATACCAAAAATTTATATTCTCTAACAACATAAAATTATTTATATTCTAACATTTTAATGAAAAAAACTGAATCACCAAAAATACATAGATTCATACATTTTTTATCAATATTATTTTAATATTATTTCATCAATAAAAACAAATATTATACAATAATATTTACCTTTTCTTCAAACATAAAATATTCCAAATATATTTTCATTTTAAAAAATATATTAAAAAGTTTGCCCCTAAATCACTTTTCAATCCCACATTTATCAATATTCTAATAAATTTATTCCCAAAATATAATAACATGTGTACCCCAATTAAACATAATAAACCCAATATCCATGTTCATAATAACCAAAATGGTTATAAATTCATTGAAACTTTTATCCAAAAATTGTGAACTCAATCTTCCTCGAAAAACCTTCCAGCAAGTTAAACATAAGGGTTCCATATACGTCATGAATCTATTAAAACACAATTAATGTCTCTTGATATAATCTTATCACATAAAAACTCAAAATCTGTATCTTTTATAATAATCTATTGATCATCCATGGATTTATTAACCCATTATTTCAACTAAAAAATTTAAAAATATCATCTTCTAAATCATCATAAACATAGATTTTATCTAATAATTTCATTACATCACAACACCCCATAACACAAAAGCCAATAAATACATGACTCAAAAAATGGTCACACTTTCTTAAATTTCATATATTTTTCATTAGTGTTTTATATAATTGTTAAAAACACTTACGTAACAAAATTTTATACAAAAATTTTAAGCATCCGGTCAATATCCATTTTTAAACAAAAAGACAATACATAAAATAGTTACTCCTATTTCATTAAGAATATTTTTTCTTATTCAATGTTAAATCCACATATATAAAGTTACAATGTTATATTATTTTCTAATTAACTACTGACACTATAAAAATAATTTTAAATCTTTTATTAAGAAACAAAACTAGGTTATAGATATAAAAAGAAAGGAAAATTTTTAGTCCATTTGATAATACCTGATAACGCATAAAAATTATTCCATTTTCATCAATAATGATGGACTCCAATAACATTTTTGTTACCAATTTAATAAACTTATTTTCAAAAATATTTAATAAAATATATATTAATTAGTAGTTAATAAAAAATCATAATCATAAAGGATTCATTTAAAACCTGACCACTTAGGGGTAAATTTTCTAAAAACTTATTCTTTACAATTAAAAATTGAATAAACATTCCCTTAAAAAAAGCTCGTTATATTACAATATGATATCGAAATAAATAAACAAAATAATTTTATCAAGCATATAAATGTCAATTATGTACCTGGGGAAATTATCTTCATACATCTTCTGTAATCCCTCTTATAGGCATTTTTTAAATGGAATGACCAAAGGATTTAATTCTAGTATAATTCCCCAAAGAACATAATAATTACCTAATCAATTAGAAAGAAATATAATGATCAATCATTATCATGAACATTTTACAACAATTATAACTTATTTTAAACCCATATAATAATTTATTTCATTTATATAATATTTTATATAATTCTGTTTAATACATATAATGATGACATTTATATTTCATTAAAAATAAGGATAAAAATATATTTTCTTTAAAAAAATTTAATCAAAACATACTCTTAGAATAGAAATATGGAACTATTTTTAAAAACATTAAGAAAATTTATTATTTTCTTATAAAATAAATTGGTCATGATATTATGAAATTACACACATGTTGTCTTCATTATAAAATATATTTCTTTCAATCTTTGGAAAAATTTCAAAAATACACTATTTCAAAAATTATAAAACTGATTCGTATAAGACATTAATAAATAAATTTAAACAAGGATAAAAATTAAATTGAACGTAAATTTAATTACTTTAATCAAATGGTTGAAATTTTTGAAATAACATGGATATGGTTGAATAATATAAGAAAAACATTACACTATTAAAAATAAGGTCTTAATGAAAGGTCCCTTACCTCAAGTCTTAATTATAATCAATCGACTTTAATTCTAATATTATAAATCTATATCATCCCAATAATATAGGTATTGAAATAATTATAATTTTCAAACATTAAATATGATTTTAAAATTATACATGAATGGAAATAATTAAAAACAAAGCACATCATTTTGTGGAGGTGGTTGTCCACCTATAAGCACAAGAGGCATTATCATTTTCTAATTAAAGGAATGATAAGAATGTTAGTAATATATTATCTATATTGATTAATATATATTTCATTAATATTATATATATCCGTTAAATTTTTAAAAATTATCATCAATGAGATGATGTGATGGAAAAAGAAACACATGACTTCAAGGAGGTAGTAGTTCACATATACACATGAATGATGTTTTAGAACCCCATAGAATGGATATAAGGATATTAATAAATTATATACCTTAATTATAATAATAATTAATTAATTTGTAAACAATTTTATTGTTATAGAATCATTTTCTAGAATATGTGAATAAGGTTTAAGAATAAATAATACAAAAATTCTTAATTTAGAGTTATACATCTTCTTTAGAAAAACCACATTGTGCTTACACCTTAGGCCAAATATATTTGTATTTTGATTATAAATGATCCTATAGTTCATGGGGATGAGTTTTGGGAATGTATTTTTATATATTTTTTTAAATATATATATCTTAATAGGTGAAAATAGTCGAGGAGAAGAGGTTTCCTTTTATAAGTGAGTGGAGTGGCACTCTTGTAAATGTTCACAGTTTAAAAAAAATATTAAACATTATTCATGGTCATGTTATATATAGACCAAAAAATAGAAAATATGACATTATATGATAGAAATAATCTTAACCAAAAATATTTATACTTGTTTTGGAATCATTTAAGGCCATAAGTTCAATTAAATCCCCAAATAATCCAAATTTAGCATTTACAGCAGTAACTAAACATTTTTACCCTGATAATTTAATTATATACAAAAAAATTAATCTTAAATTCGACATTTTTTATAAACAAAGACTAAAATTTTGTAATTAATTTAATTATATTCATAATAATTAGAAAAAAGAAATTGAACTTATTATAATTTCACAAAAAGCATGAAAATAGTTTTTAGTAAAATAATTGACTTAAGAATAAAAATAATGTCTCATTGAGATCATGTAATAAGTTATTTAATATAAATTTTTTAAATAATAAATAAATGAACAGATTTAGATACTTTTATATTATGAACAAACTAAATGGATGCCTCCCGGCATACCATTAATTTTAAGGACCTAAAATAGCATATGATTTCAGTAAAATAAATATTATGTTCAAAATATGAATGAAACAGTTCTGAAATTCAAAATAATAAAAAAAAATTATTATTTTATTCTTTAAACATATATTTTTAAGATCCTATGGTTTCAAAAAATTTCATTCCATGCTTACACCATAACATTTTTATAAAATAAAATATAAGTGAAAAATTGGTATTTCCACTATTTATTTAAAAAATATTTTCAAAAAAATCACAAAAAATATCTTAGATTTATTATAACATTTTAGATTTAGAAAATTTATCCATTTTTATATATTATATATATAAGTGGTAAAATTGAATTATAATCCCTATAGAAAAAATTCAATACAAACCATTTTTGAAGAAATTGTTTTTTTTAAAGCACAAAATTACATTATTTTCATGACATGTATAAAAACCATAATTAAATGAATGTTGTTTCATAAAAATGGATATATATTGTTATTATTAGAAGAAATAATTAGTAAATATTAAATTAATATATTAATATTAT
Source organism: Viscum album (assembly GCA_963277665.1). NCBI lineage: Eukaryota > Viridiplantae > Streptophyta > Magnoliopsida > Santalales > Viscaceae > Viscum > Viscum album. The sequence continues at coordinate 1,607,906,936 of OY728161.1, forward strand.
TACTCACATAACATATAAAAGTTAACTTTTAGAAAAATATCTTTTACCTGTTACAATGCATTATCATCACATCCAGAATTTTTATAAAATTAATGGTTTACTATTATTTTTTAAGGGAAATAAATTACATACATTTTAATAGTTTATTTATTATTTTTCATACCTATAAAATAAATGTATAGGTTCTAATAATCAAATTTAAATATTAATATTTTTATATAACATAGTGGTTCGTTTAATTATGGTGTTTAATATACCATGTGCTATTGTATGTTATATTATTTTAAAAAATATATTCTAAAACAATGTGGTGTTACAAGTTCCCTTTAATGAAGTACTTATGAATGTTTGGATGCTCTTATTCTATCAATGAGGAAAATTCTAGCATGTGGATATTTGGGAAAATAGGATTCATTGGAATATCCCATATATATATATACCCCAAACACAAGGGGATATTACTTTTAATGTTAGAAACCCAATAATATTGATGATTATTATTATTTAAATGTTTTAGGAATTTAATTTAATGAATATTTTTAGAAAATAACTTCTTCCAAAAGTAATGGAAATGAAATTGAATTTGATTGAATGAATGCTGTAAATTATAATAATACTGAATATTTTAATGGTGTATGTTAAATTGATGACGTTTCAACTAGAAAAATTATCAAACAACAACAAAATATCAATTTTCAATGTTATAGAAATAAATTTTATTCCCATAATATCATTGTTGATCACGGAAAATATGATTAAACATGGACAAAATTGGGGATAAAATCATACACCTCATTGATTTTTCAAATAAATAAAAGGAATGATAGTGATGAATTGATGTAAAAAAAATGGGTAGATGATATTAATTAGTAATTAGATCATATTAAGAATACTGACACTAGTTAACTACTTTTTATTAAAAATTTCTAATTCTATTCAAATAAAATTGGTCTTTTTTAATGAGATGAAAAAAAATTAAAAAATGATGATGAAAAAAGAAATACTTATTTATTAGTATTATTCATAAGTTGTAGGGATTTATTTTTATCATAATTTTTTCTTGAAGAAAGGATTCAAATAAAAAAACGTCTTTTCATTGTAAATATTTATACAGGATTTTTCACATAAATGTCATACTGTCCATTTTTATATGAAAAAATTAATATGATATGTATAACAGGATCTTTTATGCAGTTTTTCGTAATGATTATTAAAGAAACATTTTTTGTTCGAATAAGACATTATATGGGATAAAAAGATCCTTAACAATTTAATTTGATGCCTAACACATTTTTTATGGAACTAAATTTTAGAAACAAGAGTGTGGGAAGCAACCTCTATATAAAATAAATTATGTATTTATCTTTCATTTTCCTAATATATGTTGACGATATTATATTTTATAGTAACAAATAAAATATTTATAAGGATTTTCCTACTCAAATAGTGTATTTTTTCAGATTTAAATTTTGGGATAGATAATTTTTTTATTCGTCTTTAAATTTTCAAAGTGATGGATCATATTATTTTTTCTCAAGTGACATCAGCCCCAAAAAGTTACTATGTTTTGGCATGGAGTAAAAAATATATTTTATACTCCAAATATACTATAAACTGGACTTTCCTAGGATAATGATGGTTAATTGGTGAACAAAATTGTGTTCACAGAACTAGTTATCTATTTTCAAATTCGTCAAGAAAAAAATATCAGTTATGTTCTCCGAGTATGAACTCACTATCAAAGTTCACTAATAAAGTATCACATCATTTTTGGGAAGTGAATTCTATGTTACGTCAAATGTACATTTTATATTTAGTGGACATATTCGAGAAAGAGAAATGTGTACTAATATGTATTTCCCAATGTGGATTGGGATTTAAGTGTTGATGATATGATTCTGGTGTCTCGTAGATTTTTATTCTTTTAGAAGATATTTTTTTCGTTAAAGATATAAAACTAGTTTTTTTTACTTTAACCATAGTGGAAGAAAATATTCTTTATTTTCTCAAAAAACAAAACAACTGATGTGGTTGATAAATAAACTTTAAGATATTGAGTTATAAGTCACATTACCACTTTCAGTGTTTTTTTATTACCAAATTTTGATTAAACATTTCAGAACTTTTACACAATAATATTAATCAAATAAAATTGAAATTAATTACCAATTTATAAAGGAGATGGTTGGTCAAGGAGGGTTGATTTTAGAGTTTTTTATTAACATGTATAAATTAAAGGATAACATTACTAAATCATTAGTGATGAATTATTGGAAATTTTTTGTTAATGAATGAATAATAAAATAATTCTTATCAATGATAATGCATGATAAATAATTTCCTCTCCAACATGTACTTGGAATGTTTTTGTTAACAGTAGAGTTAAATATGTAAATTTGAAAGAATAGATATTTGATTTAATAGTGAGTTATTTCCTACTAATAGAGAGACTATATTTTTCAAAAAAAATTGAAATATCAATGTTATAAATTCAATTGATTGTGTCAATTATTTTGAAGTATTATTATGATTTATTGATTATGCGTATAGGATTCCTGTTTTGAATATTTACAAGGAAATTTTTTATTTAAAGATGAAGTTTTTGGATGTGAGAGTGGTTGAGAAAGAGAGTGTGAGTTTTTTATAGAAAATGTTGACATTATTTTTATTCTTTCTTATTTTCGACATAGTGTATACTCATATTGGATTAGAAAATATTAAATAATAAATGTTTGATCATAATTTTATATATTTTTTTGAAAGAGAAGTCAGTTGAATGGATGAAAAATCTAAAGGGGGACGATGAATTCATTGGAATCATATATGCGATATACTGAATACACAACTCTATTAACCGAGATATTGTATATACATTGTTAAACATGTAAAATATACAGGTGATATCAACATTAATGTTTGACAAGTTTAACATTATGGATTAACTCGATACACAAATGATCTTTATATAACATTAGATGTATAAAATACATAGTGTACGAATTAACATTTCATCATTGATATTATACATAATATACTTTTCATATACAGTGTAAAGTAAATAAATTTTTTGAACATAGATACTCATATAAGGTTTTGTATAGAGCAATATATCTAGATTAAATTTGGTATAATCAAAATTGAATAATAGAAATCTAAAAACACTTTCCATTTAGTTAATAACCTGATGAAAATATTTATCTAGTGATAATATAAATGATGTATTCTCAATGATAATAATAAATGAATCCATAATGAATTAAATGGTTAAATTTCCATTTCATGATAACATAAAGCATTATATCTTTTCCATAAATGCCTTGTTCTATGAACATTTAATTGATGGGTAGGTATAAACCAAAACCCACTTTAACATGGTTGGACAACTATTTTGTCTCATGAGACACATTGAACAATATAGGTGATATATATAACTATGACCCACCTGTCTCTACATTAATAGTGCATTCATAAAATATTTATAGAAAAATTTAATTCATCAAAATTATTCCTTGTAAAAACTATATCCATATCGAGTAAATCAAATATAATACAAATAATTCTCCATTAAATAAAATAACATATATATTAAAACACCATGTGTTTTAATGATATATTGTTTATGAAATAGTAATATGAAGAATAAAAAGAATATTCGTATTTATGAAAAACTTATTGTCCAAAAATCAAAAGAATTAAAATATTTGAACAGAAATTTAAAAATAGAAAAATTAGTAAGATATTAAATATGGTGATTAATTTATAAATAATATAGGTATTATAATAATGACATGGAATTTTAAGAATAGAATAATATAAAATTGAATATTAAAATATGATTACATTAAAAAATCATGTGTAACACCATTGAAAAAATTTCGAAGATTATTATTTTCATAAAATGGTTATGGTGGAAGAAAAATATATTATCATATTATATGTCAAAAAAATTCCATTATTATTTAATAAATAATGTTTAAAATTATACATTAAAAAACATTACCAATATTTTGTTAAAAATTTTAAATTCCATTATAAAATAATGTTTTTTTAATAAATCATATTATTTAATAAAAATGACTTCTTTAAAAAAAAGTTGAAAATTTTAGGCAAATAAGAAAAATATTCACAATGCCAAATAGAAATAAGATATGATTTTCTGTTAATTTTTTTTTCACGATTCAAGTGAAACGGAGATGAAAATTTGGATAAAAATATGGAAAATACTGAAATATATTGATTATATGAAAATAATTGGAGTTCATAAAGGATATATTATAATATTTCATCAATGAAACTAAAGGTAGTTCCAAATATTGAGATTGTAAATTAAATATTTTTGTCTTTCTAGCATTAGAATTATAATCCTATGAATGAGTAAATATAAGTTGAAGTAATAATTATCCTGAATAAATTTATATTTATATTATATTTATAAAGATTGTGATTAATAAGACCCATAAAATTATATAAGAGCATAATATGTAATATGTCTCAATGGAGTTGAAATTCAGACAAAATCCCTTCCAAAAATCATATATTTGGTGTCCGAATTAATAAACTAAGTTAATGTGTATAATAATTGTAATTATATACTAAAAATTTTACAATAATAAATAATACAATAATATGTCATTTAACACCTAATAATGGTACAACATAGTCTTCGATGTAGAAGTATATTCCAAAAATGGAAATTGTGTTATAAAAACCCTTAAATCAGGTTCGACTAGCCTCATCAGTGAATTTATCATCTTGTATATAAATTCATATTTATTATACATACATATAAAAATATATAAATTTATATTATATAATATGTGATCCATTCATAAAATCTTATCAGCTGTCTGTTTATAATATTTTATTATTGTCAGTGTTTCGTGTGTAAATGGTTCATTTTTATATGAATTTTATTTTTGCAGTTCTAATCCTTGTAATTTGATTGTATTTATATCACCTACAAAATTATAATATTCATATAAATATCATTTTTAGGAAATATATCCTTATTAAAATGCATAAAAATTGGAAATGTAAAACAGATCCCATCGCTTCATAGTGGTGGTAGCCCATACGTACGCATGAGAAACATTATCACATACCAATGGATTGGACGTTATGATGGAAGATATGATATTATAATCTTAAAATAATAATTATTTTATAAATATCATACAATGTTACTATTTCTATCTTTATAACCATCTAAATAAAGTGGTGATTAAAAACTAATTACACCACAACATAGAGATGGTAAGTCATATGTATGCTCAAGTGAAGTGTTTTATTTTTGTATGATGGAAAATTCATGGTAATTGATTTTATAATACTGATAATAAAATCATAATATTTTTATTATACTTTATTTACCATTTTATTTTGGTAAAATATATTTAGTAGAAGTATAATAAAAAATAAATTTAAATGAGTTGGTAAGGATGATTGCCTATTATTTGGAATAATTGATTATGATTAATTATGAAGGACCCTTTAAATAGATTTTTAAGAAACAATTAACCTAATATTAAGGTTTATGTAAGTATAGAACTTATGTTTTCATGTTTTTTTGAAATTTATGGATCAATATGGTGTAAGGAAAAGAGATAAGTGTATCATTTTATATGTGATTGGAGGGGTAATAATGGAATGTTTTAAAATAATAAAATAAAATAATGTCACATTAATGTAATAGTGGTTCCAAAATGGCATTGATTTGAAGATAATGAGTATATGTCCCTAATATAGTCATAAATAAAATTTATATAGGTTTTTATATCATATTAAATATCCCGTTATTTGATTCACGCCTTTGTTAACAATTTTTTACCTTAACTACTGTATAATCTATTTCATTATTACATGTATATAGTTTTAAAAACATAGTAAAAATAGGAAAATAAATTATAATATAAATAATTTTTAAACCATATATTTCCCCCATTTTTCTGGGTCATTATTTTAATGATTTTAAAATAATTCAATGGTATATTATTTTCATAGAATATTATAATGGTCGTTTATGATAATATTCATTTTGTTTTCATTAAAAACATTATAAAAATTTGGAATTAGATTATAAAGATTTAAATATTAACTAAAAGGATATATCTGTAAATTTATTTTTTTGGGAAATTTATATCCCAAAATTATTATTAGTTTATGTGTGTTTTAAAAATATTTACATGATTTTTCAACTACTTCAACAACCACTCTGTCGACGATGTGGATGCATTTATTGTTATTATTTCATTTCTAAAAATAAAAATATATTCACTTGAAAAAATAAATTCATATTTAAGAAAATACATTATTACAAAATGATTTTTTTATCTATGTCACAAATTGTTATATATATTAAATACAAGAATGTAAAAATTTGGACATTATCTTTTATAAAAAATTAATAATTTCTAATATCAATGTTAAATTGAACAAAATTGTAATATTTTCAACCTGTGGATAATTATTGAAAATATATACACATAAAATTAAATAAATAAAAGTGTTTTAATGAGTTTTAAGCCTTATCACTCATGTTTGTAACCTTAATTATTTGATTTACCCATTATTGAGGTGATAAATTTTATTACCATTTCTGTTCAAAATGTAAGAAATTAAAAGTTCCCTATGTACTTAATTTCAACCTCCTAATTCCAAAAAAAAATTATTTTATCAAAATCAATTCCTATAATTCATTGAGATTAATTTAAAAATAAAAATGGAAAATTAAGTGAATATGATTTTATAGAAAATTGTGAATTTAATCCCAGAAATTTTCTCATATCCTAATTTAATAAAATAATTTTTCTAGTAGATGTAATTGAATCATTTTAAATAAAATAGATCTTGTTAAACATCAATATATAGTCTAATAAATAATTTCCCATTTAAATTAATTTATATGAATATTAAGAGTGGCACTTTTATAGAAATTAGAATTTTCAATATTCACTGAAAAATAAATACATTTATTGAAATACAAAAAATAAATGAAATATAATATTTTAAAGATGATATTAAAAATTATATATTTTAAATAAAATTAAATTTATAAAATGGAATTAAATTAATTATTATTTTTTAGCAAAAACGGAATCATTTATTTTAAGGTAACATATAATTTTAGCGTAACATTTATTTACACAAAATTGAGTACTTATTTCTCAAGAAATAACCAATAAAATTTAAATTAAATATAATATTTATACATATTTTCAAAATTTAGAGTATCTAATTCATACCCACCAATCCAATGAATAGGTGGTGATATTCCTATAATAATATTTTTATCATTTGTCTTGGTTTGTTTCTTCTCGATGTTGATGGTACCTCAAAATATCAAAGATATAAAATTTATTTAAAAATAAATATATCATAAAATAATGGATTTTCAAATTCTATCCCACTTATTGAGGATCTTTTCAATTAAATTTCAACTATTTTATTCAAATTTTTGGGGATAATTTTGCCTCCTCACATCTTATGATTCCAATAGATATTCCTTAAATTATTTATATCATATAAAAAACATTGACTATGTATGTGATAATGTATCAAATAAATTTCTACCAATGATTTTGAATATATGGTTTTGATTTTTCATAATACGGATCATTATCATGTTGTATTTCATAGGATTTTAGTATATGTAATGTATTAGTTATGTACTTCCTCGGGAGATACAAATGGATCATGTTGTTAACATGACATATATTTGGTAGATCTTCTACATGATAAGATTTTTCTACAATAATAAATAATGTATTTAATTAATGATAAAAAAATAAATTTTAAATGAGTTATGAAAAAATATAGTTTGATATATTCTTCAATAAAAACATCAACATCTCATGTAGTAAGGGATCCAATAATAAATAAACCGATGTTAGTTGTTTGTTGGGAATACCAAGAAGCCCAAAAATCCGAAAACTAATTCCCTTCACACCATGTGTGAATAATATTAGTTACATTATGGAGGATGAACATACATCTTTGAAAAAGGTAAGAGATGTCCCAGAGTGTAGAATTATTATCTTTAAGAGCATTTAAGATAATTTTGGAGACAGTTTACTTGTTAAAAATGGGAATAAGATGATGGAATAAAATATTACGATTGGTTTACATCGCCTTAACTTTTTCATGAAAGGAAATGTTGACAGCGTAAAATGAGCTGAAATAAATACTCACCAAGACATATGATTCTGGAAAAACCTCTCACCACACATACTCTCTTGAATACAGAATCAATCAATGTTTTTTTAATTCCCCATGGTAAGTGGGAACCATCTAACCCATCGACCCATTACTTGGGAAGTTCGAATGACACTATTATGTTTGGGCATAAAGAATATGAGGTACGAAGAATCACTAGATCGACTATAAAGACATGGAAATTCAAATGAAAGACACATAAATCCTTCCTTGATCACCAAATTGGATGGGTGATCATTATGGAAGGTTGGATTTCATGCCTCCCTAAAAAACCAACTTCCCAGTGAGAATATAATAGCATGACACTTATCCTCATGATTATTTTCATTAGACCTATGGAACTAGTGATGAATAATGTCATTCATGTATTCTAAGCTCAATATGAAACACAAGAACTAACCTAGAATAGTCCAATTGGGGACTACCTTATCACACAATAAGAACATGTAATTTGTGGAGTCTTCCTTGTGAATGTTTTAGAAAAAGCATCTAGAGTAAAGGAGAACATCATTCCATATAATGACTACTTTTGATGGGACAACCTTACTTTTGATTATATACACTAGTTAGATGAACTTCTTGGGATTCTATCAACACCATAAGATCTTCCCCCATCTATCCATGGTCACATGAGAGTAGATCAGGCTCTTCTATTTTTAGTTTCGAATTTACGTATTTGGGAACCTACAAAAAAAACTTATTTTAAAGAGTATTTCAAATTATTCCCATTGAAAACCTTACTCTAAGATGGGTTGAGAACATCACAATTGAAGAGTGGGTAACTGATGGCCTTCCTGAAAGATATATCAGTGGCTAGGCACCCAAGGAAAACCTTTACATCTTGTAATTCCCCAACCTGAGTTATCCAGATTCGGTGCATTATTAAATAACATTGGAATGATCGCAAAAGATCATGTCTCGAAAGACCCGTTAGTTTAGTATCCTTGGAAACAAGATTCATACATAAGTTCAAATTTACTACTTGAAAAGAAATACAACACAAATATATTTCATTAGAAACATCCAAGCCTCCTAGATTATGCCTGCAAGTCACTCATAACTAACTTCTTCATAACCTGTGAAAATGAAACATAAGAAAGGGGTGAGATCAAACTCTCAGTAAGTGTAAGTAATACAGTCGAAAATGACAGAAATATTAAGCATGGTAAATAATTGAAACCACATTCCTTTACTAATAATAAACATGAATACTTTTATGGCATGAATATGAGATGAGTTAATAATTCCATAATAAAACACAATAATGGGTATTCTACTAGTCAAATTACCATATGAACCATCAATATTATTTCCATAATGAGGGAATGTATAATGTCGGATATTCTGAAACATTTTGTCAAGTCCTCGACAAAGACATCTAAAAATGATTAAGGCATCGTCCAAAACCATATATCAAAATTGGTAAAAGGCCTCGGCCAATTCTACATCTAGTTGTCTCATGAGACCTACCGATACATCGAGGAGATATAGTGGGATCCACCTGTCACTTACTAAGTCCAATAAATTCCTCATATGAAAAGGTTGAAATATAACACAAACATTCATATTAAAAATAGCATTCAAAATGTCAATACATTAACAATAAACCATGAGTGGTATAAAAATAGCACATCCACAGTCAAACATATCACAAAACCTTCAATACAATATAGAAGTTTTGTATCATAATAAATCAACAACAAATAAACTTAAAATCCATCAAAGGATGTTGACATAGATGAAATCAAAACCATTTTTAAAGAAACATATCGTTCTATTTCGAAATAATTTAAGAGTTACATAATTATAAAGAATACATTTATTTTGAAAATATTCTTATAATCTTGTAAGGAAATATTTGATGATGTTATAACTGCAGAAAATATCCACACCCATAGTATAAGTTAAAAAAACATTCTTACCTTAATTTTGTCGAAAAGTTTAAAAAGTAACTTAATTCGAAAATGACGGAAAGATCCCTTTCAAAACACATAAGGGTATAAATGAATTTAACCCATTTTCTAGTAAATAGTAAAAATGTTTTGAAATATATTTTTATGAAATGTGGATGTGGATGATAAAGGGGGTCCCAGTAGATACTTACGTAAAAACAATATCGGATAATGAAGAGATTGAAATTAACCCTTACCCTGTTCATTTATTTTATCGAGGGTAGGATAACCTATTTTATAATGGTGAAATAATTATTATTAAATAATACAAAAATCATATACATTAATATTATATCATATATGATCTTTCAACATTGCTTTGTTAATTATATCTTAGTATTATCATCGTTTCGGGTGTTAACTCACTCATTTTCTTTTATATGTTTTGTTATATAAGTCGTGTTTGTTATGAATAGGCTGTATCTTATTCATTTCCAGAATTATATAAAGTACTTAAACATTATTTTTAATCATAAAATGAGAATTATTCTTGAATGGATACGATGGGGAATGAATCTCATCGCATTCGTGGAGATTGTAGTCTGTATGTACGCACGAGCGACAATATCATTCTTTTGATCTTAAAATAATATATTATTGGATGGTATATTATATATACAGAATATTTATCATGTTATATTTATTATTTTCATGAATTACACATAATTATTATAACAATCTAAATAATAATTTTTTGAATAATAATTACACCACGACCTGGAGACGGTAAGCCGTACGTACGCACATATGGTGACATGTATTTCAAAGGATGGATAGAATACTGAATATGGTTGTACCATATTTATAATAACATCAAAATATATATAAGATACAAGATTTTTTATTTTAGAATGCAAATAACAAAGAATGAAGAAGTTGAAGAAGAAGGGAACATGAAAGAGGGTGGTGAAAACATTGCATCTTCTTCGGGTTCTTCCTTTTGATTTGATCAAAAGAGCTCCATAGGTTGGATTTAGGATCTAACTAAGGCCTCTAGCATGAAGTTATGAAAGTTGGGAAGATATTTGGTCAGGGGATGGCCTAGGAAAAAGGCTTTGAATGTGTGAATAAGATAGATAGGTGAGTGCCCTTTTATAACAGCGGTGAGGGCCACCTTTGGAAAACCTAGAAATATTTTTATATAATAAATTTATATTCGGTTTCTAATGGATCCAAAGTAAATTATTTTAACATAATGGTGATTAAAGGTTGAAAATACCTCAACCAATGATTTTTAGATAGGTTTGGGTCACTATATTAACTTTCACTTTTTGATTTTACTCTTAGTTAAATAGTTTGACATTTACCATGTCTCTTTGTATTTTTATATTATATGGTTAATAAACAGACTATATACATCCAAGAGTCCTCCATGTTCTCCATTAATGATACACCTACCAGGATATGAGTCCTTTGGCAGAGCCTTAGATTTTTAGTAATAGGATACAAAATAATAATATAATATTTGTTTTAAAAACTCTTTTATGTCAATTTTGACACTATTTAATAATTTATTTTTGTTAATGTCTTAACATCATTATTAATTCAATAAAAATTCATTTAAGCAATACTATAATTTCATATTAACTAATTAAATTTTTTTATGTCATCAAAACTTTCAAATTATATTTATTTTAATCTTTATAATACAAATTATTTGATTCCTTCATAAATAAAGACAATATTTCATCATTAAGGTGTCATAAATAAATTTAATTATTAAATGTCTAAAAATTATAAATAAAAAACCATTATATAGGAAATATTAATAGATTTCTAATGAATATTTATAGTTGAAAATATAAATATATAACCCAATGTAAAAAAATTGTTTTTCTAAAAGATATAAGCCTATGTAATTTTTGTATTTACTTTAACATAATTAATATAAAGTGTCATTATCACTTACAAGTGGATCCATGGGGTCCTAAAATCAATCCAAAGATTCCCATGGTAGGAAATTTATCAAAACATAGTGTTAGCACACGTTTTAGTGTAAATTAATATTATTATAATATTATTTTTTACCCTTATTTACCAGATTTACCCTTTAACCATGGTAAATAAAATATTTACCGAAATAATTATTAAAAATGTATAAAAATAAGAGTTAACTATTAACACAATTTGGAAATCCTGATTCCAAATATGGAATCCTTTTTTCAAAATTCAAAACACAGAAGTTGCATAAATTAATTTAAAATTAAGTCCTACTGTCAAAACAAATAATCATGTTTTTAAGAAATAATAACTATCAAATGATTGACACTTGTTTATGTCTGGTTTAAATGTGAAATTATGTCCAATGACCAACATTGGATTAAATGTTAAAAATATATTCTAATTATAGTTAAAATTCACTCAAATTCATATTTTATCACTATTAGTTATTTCAATTAAAAAAAGTTGTTTTTAATTAAAATTTAGTAATTTTCACTATTCATCAAAATATGAAAGTTATCATATGAGTACCAAAAATTCTCCCTATGATAATTTTGATATTAGAAATTCAAAAATGAAGTCCATTTTGAATGATAAAATGTATAAAATTTCAAAAAGTGGGTATTACTATTCATACATGCTAGTATGATTGGTTGTGGTGTGTGTTAGAACTCAATTTTGCATTCGCCACATGCTAGAGAAGCGTACCATGGATGCATGGGGTGTTAATTTCTCCCACCATTCAATAAATTTCATCCTCGTAATTTATTCTTGGTATTGGAAACATGGCATTTACATTTCAAAATATCTTAGTTAAAATCCTACATCGAAAAATGGATTAATGAGGCCTCTATATAAAATAAATAGTGGTAAGTATGAGGGTTACCGAAAATAACACAAACTATGGTTACATGTAGGAAAACATGGATCTAGAAGAGAAATATAACCATCAATATCTAATGGATAGTGGTTGAGAGCATGGCTATGAAAAGGCCAATAATCACAAAGCCATAAATTCTAGCATAAGACCATGAAAGATGTGATCATTCTTACTCTTTGGATCATCTATATTGCTAGAGTTCTCATTCCTTCTACTAGGATCCATTTCTATACAATGTCATAAACTAGGTCACTTTATGAATTTCAATTAATAATTCCAAATTTGTTGAATACCTTACGTAAGATGAATGATTTATGGATATAATACATAATCATAAAGATGTTTTCATTGAGGACGTATATACTCATAAACACTTCATTGTGGTTTGTAATGAAAATGATAATTATCCTAACCATATCCCACGGGAGTTTCGTAACCAAGAGTGCAGCAAGGCTCGTTGTCATGCACCAGTTCCCGGTTGAGTCTAGCTCAAAGAGGTGTTTTCGGGTTTTACCCCTAGGTACATCTGTGCCAGAGCCACTTCAACCTGCTCGTATCTAGACAAGGATGTATTTCTTGTAAAACTCACAAAATATCTACAATACCAAAATCTGAGGAAGTTATTCTATACTAATCCTCAAAGTCCATTTTATTTCTATTTTCTCTAATCAGAGTTTAACTAAATCTAGCTTCCATGGTTTGTAGTAAACTTTCTCTGATACCAACTGTAATGCCCTGACCCCAGTTACCCAGAGTCGGTGCATTATTACATAACATTGGCAGGATCATAAAATATCAAGTTTCAAAAGACCGATTAGTTTAGTAGCCTTAGAAACAAGATTCAAACATAATTCAAATTTACTTCTTGAAGAGAAATACAACACAAATATATTTCATTAGAAACATTCAAGCCTCATAGATTATGTCTACACGTCACTCATAACTAACTACTTCATATCCTGGGAAAATGAAATATAAGAAAGGTGTGAGATCAAATGCTCAGTAAGGGTATGTAATACAACAAAAAATGATATAAATATTAAGCATGATGAATAATTGAAACAACAATCCTTTAACAATAATAAACATGAATAATTTTATGGAAATAATATGAGGTGGGTAAATAATGCCATAAAAACATAATCATGTGTGTTCTACTAGACGAATGTCCACATGAACCATCAATATTATTTCCATAATGAGGGAATTTATAATTCCAAAAATTCTGAAACATTATTTCAAGGCCTTGGCCAAGATGTCTAAAAATGATTAAGGCCTTGACCGAAACCATATATGAAAATTTGGAAACCGCCTTTGCCAATTCCACATCTAGTTGTCTCATGAGACCTACCGAGGAATTGAGGAGCTATATCGGGCTCCACTCGTCACTTACTAAGTCCAATACATTCCTCATATGAAAAGGTTGAAATATAACATAAAAATTCATATTAAAAATACCATACGAAATGTCAATATTTTAACCATAAACCATGAATGGTATAAAAATAGCACATCCATAGTCAAACATATCACAGAACCTTCAATACAATATGGATGTTTTGTATCATAATAAATCAACCTCAAATAAACTTCAAATCCACCAAAGGATGTTACAGAGATGAAATCAAAACACTTTTTAAAGAAATATATCTTTCTCTTTTGAAATCATTTAAGAGTCACATAATTATAATGTAAACATTTCTTTTGAAAATATTCTTATAATTTTGTAAGGGATGCTTTGATGATGTTATAACAGCGGAAAATAGCTGCACCCGCCGTATAAGTGAAAAAAACATTCTTACCTTAAATTTTTCGAAAAGGTCAAATATTAACTTGTTTGGAAAATGACAGAAATATTTCCTTCAAAACACATAAGGATATAAATGACTTTTACCCAGTACCTCATAAATAGTATAAATGTTTTGAAATTTATTTTTAAGGAACATGTATATGGATGATAAAGGGGGTCCCAGTAGATACTTACGTAAAAACAACATCGGATAATAAAGAGATTGTGAAATTAATCCTTAACTTGTACTTTTCCTTGGTCGAGGGTAGGTTAACCTCATTTATAATGGTGAAATAATTTTTATTAAATTATAAAAAAATCATATACATTAATATGATATCATATATGATCTTTTATCATTGCTTTGTTAATAATATCTCAGTATTATCGTCGTTTCTGGTGTTAACTTACTTGTTTTATTTTATTTGTTTTGTTAAATAAGCCATGTTTTTTATGGATAGGTTGTATGTTATTAATATACAGAATGATATCAAGTCCTTAAACATTATTTTTAATCATCAAATGATACTTAGTCTTGAATGGATACGATGGGGAATGAATCTCATCGCGTTCATGGAGACAGTTGTCTGTACGTACGCATGGGCGACAATATCATTTTCTGATATTAAAATAATATATAATTGGATGGTATATCATATATACAGAATCATTATCATTCTAAATTCATTAATTTCATGATTTACATATCATTATCATACCCATCTAAATAATAATGTTTTGAATAACTATTACACCATGACGTGGAGACGGTAAGCCGTACGTATGCATGTATGGTGACATGTCATTCAAAGGATGGATAGAATACTGAATATGGGTGTACCATATTTATAATAACATAAAATTATATAGAATATACTGGGGTTATTATTTTAGAATGGTAATAACAAAGAAAGATGATGTTGAAGAAGAAAGGAACTTGAAAGAGTGTGGTGAAAACATTACCTCTTCTTCATGTTCTTCCTTTTTATTTGATCAAAAGTGCTCATTAGGCTAGATTTTTGATAAAACTATAGCCTTTGGGATTAATTGAGGGATGTAGGGAGGATATTTGGGCAAGTTTTGGCAGATCCAAAATGCTTTTAAAGAGTGAATTAGAGATAAGGGGCAGTGACCTTTTATAAGAGGGGTGAGGGGCACATTTGGAAAAGCTAGACATATTATTTTTTAATAAATTCATATTCGGATTCTATGGTCTCCAATGTATATTATTTAAACGTTAATGTGGAGATAGGTTGGAAACCACTCATCCAATAGGTTTTAGACAGGTTTGGGTAACTATTTTGTCTTTATCTTTTTTATTTAATTTTTAGTTAAATAGTTTGACATTTACCATGTCTCTTTGTATTTTTATATTATATGGTTAATAAACTAAATATATACATCCAAGAGACCTCCAAGTGGTCCATTAATGATACACCAATCATGATATAAGTCCTTTGGCCGGTCCTTATAATTTTAGGAATATAATATGAAATAATAATACAATATTTGTTTTAAAAACACATTTATGCCAATTTTGATAATATTTAATAATTGATTTTTTTGAATTCTTAACAACTTTAATAACTCAGAAAAAAATTAATTTAAGCAATAATAACATGTCATATTAACCTATAAATTTTTTTATTTGATTCCTTCATTAATAATGAAAATATTGCATCAGTATTGTGTCATAAATAAATTTATTTATTAAATGTCTAAAAATTTTAAATAAAATACCTATATGTAGGATATATTATAAGATTTCTAGTGAATACTTATAGTCTAAAATATAACCTATATAACTATATGTAAATATTGTTTTTCTAAAAGATATATGCTTATATCATTTTTGTATTTACTTTAACTTAATTAATATAAATTGTCATTATCACCTACAAGTGGATCCATGGGGTCCCAAAATCGACCCAAAGATTCCCATGTTTGGACATGTATCAACCAATAGGGTTAGGACACGTTTTCGGGTAAAATAATAATATTATAATTTTATTTTTTACCTTTATTTACCGGATTTACCCTTTAACCATGGTAAATAAAATATTTACTGAAGTAATTATTCAAAATGACTATAAATAAGAGTTACCTATTTACAAAATTTGGCCATACTAATTCAAAATATGGAATCCATTTTTCCAAATTCAAAACACAGAAGTGGTAGAAATTAATTTAAAATAAATTTCCACTGTCAAAACCAAAGGCATGTTTTTAAAAAATAATAACTATCAAAGGATTGACACTTGTTTATTTCCGGTTTAAATGTGAAATTATGTCCAATTATCTACATTGTATTAAATTGTAAAAATATATTATAATTATACTTTAAAATCACTCAAATTCATAATTTATCACTTTTAATTATTTTGATTAAAAATAGTTGTTTTTAATTGAAATTTATTAATTTTCACTATTCATCAAAATATGAAAGTTTTCAGAAAAATACCAAACATTCACACTAAGATAATTTTGATATTCCGAATCCAAAAATGAAGTCCATATTGAAATATAAAATGTATAAAATTTCAAAAAGTGGGTATTACTATTCATAACGGCTAGTTTGATTGGTTGTGGTGTGTGTTAGAACTCAATTTTGCATTCGCCACATGCTAGAGAAGCGTACCGTGGAAGCTTGGGGTGTTACACTTATCCATCAAAATTGTAGTCCCAAAATACCATGTTAATGCCCCCTAAAATCCAAATCATGTTTTTCTTAAGAACGTGAATATGATCCGTCAAATGGATCTATAAAACTGGGTATTTATAGATTTTTTCTCTAAGAAAATTATGATATTTGTTGTTAATGAATTCATTCCACAAATATGATCTTTAAATTACTTCCTTGGATAGATTAACTTTATGAGAATACATTGTCTCCCACATGTTCCTCATTTTAAATCCACATTCCACTATACATGTCTTTCCATTTTCATCTAAACACCCGAGTGGGATCTTACTTCTCTAAGTGCATCGCAAGTTATGGAACATGAAACTACATCAATAATCATCAAAATTAATTTTTAAACCTTAAAAACATGAATTATATGAACTTTAATGGATGTCAACCCATAGTACACAAGAGTGATACTTATCCAAAAGGGGAGAAATCAGTTTTTCCATTTGGTAATGTTGTTAGTAATTTTGTTAAAAATATACTCAATGTGCCTAATTCAGACTCGGACCAATGATATAGGATCTCCAAGAAATTATATGATAAATTTAATCTTACCAAGTCCCATATTGTTTTTAATGATTATCTTACACCTATCAGAGAATGTTGTAAAAATATAGACATTTCTTTTCCCCAATTTAATGACCTACCCACTGGCCCTTGAGTAATAATCCGTTATCTTATTAATTCTACTTATATAATAGATCCCTCTATTAATTAAAAAAATCATTTCATATACAAATAGAATATTTGATATCTTATTTTACAAGCCAGTATAGTGAAATTTTTTTATTCCACCTCATTACAAAATAGAATTCATATATTTACTTGGAGTATCTTGGGAAATGATAAACAGACTAGATGATAGAGGGAAATATTTCAATATACCTCTAATTGGTTTTAAAAATCCACAAAACATCCCTATTAGAAGGATATTGAACCAAAATGAGCTAAAATGGTTAATGAATACCTCAATGTACCACTCCGAAAATACCCTTGATCTTGTGAGCTTTATAATATAGATCCATTCATGGAGATAATAGGATTTTTATATGTTCTACTGGATAAAAATATTTGATCCCACAACCCTACAGTTAATTCCCCCAACAATTTCTTAAAAAAATCACATTTCACACTAAATAGATCTAGCCTGAATAAAGGTATGTTTCAACTTATAAACCAAGGAATGAATATATTTAACAACCTTTATGTTGATGATCTAATAAAGGATCTTGTATTCTATATTAGACATGATATATGTATTGTGTTGACTGATGGAGGACGATTATTTAACTTTATGGATAAGACCCATTGAGGGTGCACAATCTACTAGAGGGAGAGGACAACCTTGTAAGATGTCATGAATAGACTCCACTGTTCCTTTTTGATGATCAACCATGAACCCGAATAGAAGGCTACATGAAATTAATTATGACCTAGGGAACCTTTTTTAAGAGAGGAAATTGTGTCACAAATATTATCCTTAGAATTATTTGAATATACTCATTGATATAAGAATATATGATTTGTTTTATATAACTTAAGTGTTTAATCTGCCCACCTGGATAATCATGAAGAATAATCATATTAGGAGAATAAGAAAAGAGTTGAAATGGAAAATCACCTTCTCACTAATAACCTCTAGATCCTTGGTAAATGAACCATAATCATTCCAAATATTAGGAAAATAGTTTTATTATTCTTAAGTAAGGCATTTATGAAATAATGGAGTGTTCTTATCACCCTCTCGGAGCAATGTGTTCCTAGATCTTTCATAGGGGCTCTGTTCCACCTCAAGTTTCTGATTGTTATTCTTATTCATTTTTTTCGGAGGGTTATAAATTTATTATAATCCCATAAATATTATAAACATTATTCAATATTTTTTGTAATAAAAGGGACATATATACCCTAAGCAGGACAAGGGAGAATTCAGGTGTGGATGTTCTATTTTGAAATTCTTTATTACCATATAGATCTTGACATCAATAGGATAAGTGTCTCTTTTTTCACTTTTGTCTTACAATTGATATTATTATTCCCATGTTTATAAAATTATGGTGATTCTTTGAAGGTAATGTATGAAATGAAACACACAAGAACACCAATTTTTACATGGTCCACCCTCAGTAGGCTATGTCCATGGAGCATTAAATGGTGATGTGCCTCTGTACAAAATCCACTAAATATAAATACCAATAATGTTCTGGCCAAATAAATTCTAGTGCCAAGAACAATCCCTTTAGAGTGTTTATTTTCATATCATTTCTCTCCCAAGATTCACTCCCTATTTATCTCTATCTGGATCAATGCTGCTAGAACGGATAACCAATATCTTCTTCCTTTCCTCAGTGAACATAAAGGGTTACACTCACAGTTTATAAACATGTAGGTCCTTTTATATTCATGAATAAATGAATCCTAAACTATAGAAAGATTCTCTGTTGATGTTCCACTATCATCTATAGATGAATATCAAATTTCCACTAAACACTGGGAAATCCCTTTTGAAACTCATTTAGAATACACACAGACTTTACGAAGCTCTCTCTTTTTTCAAGCTCAATGAAGGTTTGAAAACACTCTAAATCCTTTATGAATCTCTTAGTAAGAGATCACAGGTTAGAAAAGCTCACTATATCATAGAGCTCTCTAGATTTCATAGTTCACACTAGTGTTTTCTGTTTTTCAAATCTAGACAAGTATTTGTGAATTACAGTTCCTCCACAAAGCTGAATTGGCCTTCATGGCGCGCCTTCCTTTGACATAGCTTAATTGCCTCAAAAAATTATCTTTTCCTTCACAAAGATCAATAATCATTGAATCTACTTCAAAATTATAGAGATTAAGTATTTTCATTTGACCTATTTAATTTTCTCTAGGGGGTCGAGATCTATTTTTAGGCTATTCTACTGACGAAGAACATTTTGCGCATTGTCAGCACCACGTTACCTCAAATCACAATCCTCTAAAATTTCCATTGAAATTATCATTATATTTCGAAGCACTACATAAAATTTCAGATCACATAGATCTTTGTAATCATGGAGGGTTCTGTCTATTCCTTTGCACCACCATCGCAATGCCCCCTTGTGATGCTCTTAACCTATGATATTTGTGAACACTATTGTAATTGTAGAGATCACCTTAAACATTCTTTATATATTTATGAAAAACAATTCATTATGTACATTTTTTTGAGACTAATGTATTTTCCTTATTTTTATTATATCTTCAATGAAATATACATTTTTCAATGCTCACAAACTCAAAATTTTGGACCCCTATATTTTGGAAAACACTGGAAAATGATACCATCATAAATATGTTCTTTTGTACTACCTCCAAATCTTACATTCCTTTATTATGGATATTTTTCAACATGAATTGTCATTAATATCTCTGGAACACTACAATTCACCATGAAAATATACATTTTTAACAAACACAACCTACCCAAAAATAATGCAATGTTACCTTAATGAATTTTTTCCAAACAATCTCTAACATTGGGTTTGTCAAAAACCATTCTCATAAACATTATCTCCACATTGATACCTTACTGAATCTCTATTAATCATCTACCACCATTTGCCTTAATAATTTAGATAGTGACCATATATTCAGTCACCACATACTCTTAGCCCACATGAGTGATGCTCAACATGTGAAACAAGATTAGTATGAAATGTTTATCAATGAATCACTTAATATCAATCACTAAATGTTGACTCCATACTAGTACCAATACACTGCATTCATCATGACCTTAATCTATTGTGATATCTAATCATTGATTGATCACTTTAAGTATCATCAGATTTAAAACACACCCCATATCTCGTTGATCTCCCCCTATCTCGCAGCTCCACCTATTAGTTTCTCCCAGTGTCTTTGACTAAGAAATTTTCTCCACTCTATAGCAACCATTTCCCACCCTTTAGAAGACACTATTTCTCCCCCTTTATCAAAAATCCCAAAGGAAAATACTTTGTGGTCTATAATATTGGTATGATAAATGATTAGTGCATTATAGAAAACACACTATACCTCTGGGATAAGGGGTCCCACATTCACACATTTCAAGCGCGGGGAGTGAACTGGACACCCCAATTTAGTTGATGCATCTCAAAAGCATATTTAGGAAAGTCGTTTATATAATGTCTACAACCTATAGTTCCTCAGGAAAAAACTCCAACATCACAATACCTTACTCCACCTTCTCCTTGATAAAGTGATATTTGATTTCAATGTGCTTTTTTCCTTGAGTGATGGAATAGATTCTTTTGAAGATTTATAGAAAAATAATTATCACACTAGATTCCAATCAGAGACTTCACTTCATAGTCAATATATTCAAGAAGATTTTTTAGAAACTGATCTAGCCTTGAATACCATGTTCTTGGTGATTACATAAAACCATTTAAAAAGTTATTGAGTCGATAAAATCTATTATCATCTTCATTAATGGGTAAACCATCTGTCTAGTCAATGTAAACATATTTTTCTAGAACCCCATTCAGAAATTATGAATTCAAAACTATCCGGAAAATAGTGAACTTTCATTTCACTTCATATCTTAGAGTACCATTTTCATACTAGTCATTATTTGATTCGATTCACTGCACAATATTCATTCATCTAGTTGAGAAAGACCAATTTAGTCCAGATGAAATTGTTATCTATTGTTATCATAACAATCTCTCATGTCTAATTCTTGTCAATTTTGTCATTAAATTTATACGTAGGTTGAACCCAGTTTTTATCTTCAGCTGATTCCTCCTAATCAGCATCATTTAATTCATCTAAATCAACATTGTACACATTTATTCAACATGATTTTCTCAACTTCTCATTGATATAATACAGAAACTATTAAATTTTCTCTTAAAATATTCTGTTCATTATGTGTTACTGGGATATCATTTATTCCAACTACCTTTGCAACCTCATGTGGAAAAAATGATTCCATTATCTTGCAGCATCTTGGTATCATGAAAATAGTTAGCCGATACCATATTTTTTGATAAAAATACATAATCTTGAAATAAAATAATTTTTTGTTTATCCCTGAAATGGGCTTCTCGATAGCAGATAGAATAAACATTCATCCTTTATATCCCCCCCTGAGATCTTTCAATTGATTAGGAGATAATGATCTCCCCTTATCATGTGAAACTTTTCTTATTGTTGAGATTAACGTTTTGACCCAAAATCATTCTCCTTTCATGAATCATTTATTCTCATGTGGAACTTTATAATGAGCCATCAACAAAACCACTATGCGAACTGAGTCAACCTCGATGTCAGAAACAATAGATAAAGATAATTACACAGTAATGTTCTATGGCGATCAATTAATTACTCCCATATCATAAAGCTATATAACAATAACTCTTTTGATTAACTTCTTCCAGATTCCTCCTTCAACTCTGGTAACTGATTTGAATCACTTGACATTTTGGTTTACATTTCCTCAGTACATTGCATATTTTGATTCCACTTCACCGTGGGTCATATCTCCCCAAAACATTAAACAATAGAATATCATTTAGTATAATTTAAACACATAGGTAGAGGGGTCCTTATTGATTCCCCGAGAAGTGGATTGGGGTTGATACAAATGGCTCAAAACATATATTTTATCATTCAAAGAATTCCACTCATCCATTACGTGCTCCAAAATTTTATCCAACATCAACTCTTATTTAAATATGAATAGACATTATTTACCCACATTCTAGTTATTATTATGATATTGAAATTCTATATTCTTGGAATTTTTCACAATTTGGTTATTAATCCCATTAGGTGAAATTCCCTTCTTTGATACACCTCTAATAAATATTTTTCTTGATTCCTTCTATGAGAATGTACTTGTTCACTAATCATATACTCTTTCTTATTCTTCCATTGATGAGCTATTTTTGATTCTTTCACTTCCCACTGTGTGTAATGACATGATAATATTTTAGAACATTCTGTAATAATATTTATTTAATCAATTTATAGAGTCATGACAGCCTTTCTTATAGGGTTTGAGTCTTTTACTAATTTACATTCTTCCAAAAAACAACTGGAGATGTTATTATTATGTTCTTCCTTGTTGTTTCACATTCACTCCAAGAGATATATTGTTATTGTAATAGAGGAGGGGATTTATACACCCTTTTTCTAAGATTGATATGATTTCTCAGAGTTTGTAAACCTATATTTTAGCTCACTATGTTGTATTCTAGTATTGGATTTTTTGTTGTACACCACCTGTTCTAGGGATCTATTTATGGCTTCCTTTTAATTCCCCTATTTATTCTTGTTGAAATGTATGGACAAATTACTATGATTAGAATATATGAAATGTATTCCATTAAAGGTATACCTCATTTCATCATTTCTCAGCTTAAATGTTTATTCTGCTTGCATACTTCTTGTGACATTGAGTTCATGGTCTTCCTAACACAAAATCATGGTGTGTCTCATTATTTCAAAATATAATCACTCTGTGTATACTTTCTTCTAATAAAATCATCTTTCATACTTCTCAAGATACATTTTCTTATTCTCATATAGATAAAGGTTGTTATCTTCACAACCTGAAATATATTCCAAATACTCTGAACAAAATCATGATGTGTGGCCATGAATCCCAATGAAATAGCACATGTGGTCACAAGTTTTTGTAAATGTTCTCTTTAGTCTGCCTCCAAATCCTATAATATTTTCTCTATTTTTGAAATTGTTCACGACTCACATTTTTTCATTCACTGTATGGGATTCATCAAATACAATACAAATTTTTCCCAAATTGTATGGTCTTTTATCTAAGAAAATATTATTCTTTTTACCTTTAGAAATATCATATTTTTTTACTTTATAATCACCGCACAGAGTATAATCAAATAATAAGTGGAGGGAATCCTTCATTTTAAGAATTCCAATAGTATTTTATTTCTCAACTTCTTTCTTCACTAAATCTATCTCTTCTTCCAACTTTGGAATCTTCATTTCACATGCTTAAAGTTGTGCATTGAGTTATATCTTGAGACGTTTCCTTATTCTCATCGCATCCTCTTACTCATATGTGAGCTTATCCACCATGTCACATTTCTCCTTTAAATTCAATTTTTTAACAATAGAATTAGCACATCAAGAAGTCTCTGGTTATAGTCATTGATTCTCCTGAACATATTAATTTAGTTATATTGTAATCTCATCATTTCTAGATTTAACATTTTGAATGTTTTTCATGTTCAGATTTATTACCTTATCATTAGCTTTTTGTTTCTCTTTCATTAAAGACATATCTTGCAGTTCTTCAGCTTGGGAATCAATTATCCCCCTCAGGCCAGTACCCACATCAATAAGTCTTTCATTTAATTATATTATCTTATTGAAATAAATTCCCATTACATGGATACATATATCTTTTTATTTAACTTCTTCATCCAATTTTATATTAAATTCAATTTTCTTGCCAACATCATCTACTGGTGGCCTTCTTGGAACTTCTTCATCATGAGTATTTTCAGCATCGCTTTTAATTTCAAGTACATAATTTTTTCCTACATCATTATTGAGTGAATATATATTTTCCTTATACAATTCTTCCAATTCTTCCTTTAGAATGATATATTGTCTAATTAGTTGAATCACACGTTTTTCATAAGCACATCAACAATGAGGAAAATCATCAGACACCTACTTCTTCTTTGGTCTTTTTCCCTTTTCCATGGAAAACCATGATAAGATCTATCTAAATCATTAACCACACAAATTGACTAAACCAAGTCATAGAAAACAAATATGGTCAATTAAAACACCCCTCTAATACAAATTGTTAGGACCAAAAGGGGCCTCAATACCCTAAGAGTGTGGGGAGTGAAGTAGTGTATGGATGTTCTATTTCAAAATTATTCTCACCCCTTTGGATCATGGCCTCAATATTATAATTGTCACATTGTTTTCCCAGTTATGTTACATTGGATATTATTATTCCCATTTTTATATAATATTAATGATTCTTGGAATGTATTATAAGAAATAAAACACATAGGCACTATGATTTTTACATGGTTCACACTCACTGCACAACGTCCAAGGAACATACAATGGTGATGTGCTTCTATACCCAATCCACTAAAGCTAAATTCCAATAATGATTTCTCTATATCACTTCTATTTCCAAGAACACTATCTTTTCAATTTTTATGGTCATCTCACTATATTACCAAGGGTCACATTATGTTTCTCTCTCTCTGGCTCACTTCTGGTAGAATGGATAACCTTCTTCCTTTTCCTTCACTCACTAAATTGAAAGGTTTCCACTCATAGTTTATAGATTTTTCAGTCCTCTCATTTTCGCGAGTACATTATCCTCACATGCCTAAGGATTCCATGTTCGTGTTCAACATTCATTAATATTTTAATATCTATTTTCCACAATACATTGGGAAATTCCTTTTGAAACTCTTTCACAAAGAACACTGTCCTTGTGAAGCTCCATATTTTTCAATGCTCAAGCAATATTTCACAATTCTCCAACTTCTTCATAAAGATCACAGGTTCTCAGAGCTCATAGGTTCTTAAAGATCACTATTTTACAGATCTCTCTAGATCCGAGAGCTCACACTGGACATTTCGATTTAGTAAATATAAACAAGCCTTTGAAAATCTCACGTCCTTAATAAACCAAATTGGCATC
Organism: Viscum album; assembly: GCA_963277665.1. Classification (NCBI taxonomy): domain Eukaryota; kingdom Viridiplantae; phylum Streptophyta; class Magnoliopsida; order Santalales; family Viscaceae; genus Viscum; species Viscum album. The sequence continues at coordinate 1,607,933,096 of OY728161.1, forward strand.
TACGACACGCCTTACTTTTACCTAACACGACTAGCTCAGCGAATTACATTTTCTTTCGTGAATCTCATTGCTCCATGACACTCCTTCTCAATTCAAGAGATTATGTGTTTTTTATCTCTTTACTCTTCTGAGGTGGTCTAGTCCTATTTATAGGTGATTCCACTTACTCGATAAACTTCCACACATATTCAGCACGATGTCAACGTGAATCACAATTCTCCAAAATTTCGTTCAAAATACACAAAAAATTTCAAATCACTATAGAAATTTTCAGATAGCTTAACTTGTTGTAATCACATATCATTCCATCAATTACTTTACACATCCATATCAATGATCCCTCGTGATTATCTTCACCTCGTATCTCTGCAAAGCTCATCATAATCGCAGATCTCACCATCCATGTTCTTCATGTCTTTGATAAACACTATTCATGATGTCGAAAATCTAAAAACAAATTCCATTGCAACATTTTTATGATATCTTCAAGGAAATACAAATTTCACAATGCTAAAAAACCCCTAAATTTTGGACACAAAAAATATGGAAAACACTTGAAAATAGAAACACATTGTATCTATTCGTTTATACCACCTCTAGACCTTTCATTCCTTTGTTATGGTTATTTTCAACATGGACTTTCATTAAAATCTCTGGAACATGAAATGTACCATGAAACAATGTTTTTTTTAAAAAACACACCCAACCTAAGAATGATGCAATGTTACCGTGAGGGATATTCCCCAAAAAATCCTACCAATTTCTTTCTCCATCATCTCTATAATGGTGTTAGGATAATGAAGATCACCATTCCAGGAAATCATGTCCTTATTCAACCAGTGAAGTATTTTTGTGGAACTTCATCTGGCGATATCCCTAGACTGGCTTCTCTAAGGAATAATTGATAGTCAGGAGGAATTTGATAATGAAGGATAAAATATTATAGTAGAAAATGTTCCTCTATTTAGTCGGTCTACCCATTAGAAGAATGAGAATAAGGGAATGATCAGAGAGAATATGAGTCACGGGAATCACCACTATGCTGGAATATGATGATATTAATTAAATATTACCAAAACACCAATTGAACATGCACCAAGTTCGATGATTTACCCTATAATTATTTAACCATGTATATATGCTACCCGTGAAACCCAAATATATGAGGCCTTCTTAGAAAACAAAGCACAAAAAGGAAAATCTATCCCTTCCCGAGCCGATGCCACCCTTTTTTTATTTTTTATATAAATTATAGTGTTGAAGTATCCACCCATTATCTAGGAAATGTCCCATAGGTTAAAGGATCAGATATCCTACCAATATTTATCACGGAGCCTAGAATCAAATTTAGTATTAATGTATGAGCAGAAAGAAACCTCATTACCAAATGAAATAATGATCCAGACATGTTGATCCAAGGATGCTACCTTCTAAACATAACAGATTCTTTCAAGAAGACCCATATAAGATTCTTATCCAAACTACCACCCATATAATTTTATAATCCAATTATTCTAGAATAGATACCAATTTTTAAAAATGTTGTTTATGATCCAATATCGCTAAAATAGACATTGTGTGTTTGACCTCTTCACTGGATAGAAAATCAGTTTTCACCCAGAATCAGAGGCCACATGTGTTACAAATAATAAGTGAGAAAATTATAGGAAAAGATCCCTAGAATGTCCCCTATTAATATGGAATATATTACAAACTATGTAATGACCGTTCAAAATAATTATTTTTTGGGATACATTACGAACCCCCCAAGGGGTCGACTACTCATTAAAGGAAGACTGCTGATAGATATTAGTCCATCCATCAGATTTGAAAAAACCTATGTAAATTAAAGATGATGAAAGGGGATGATCCTCCATATAATATAACACATAAAGGTTATTAGGTAAATGAAATCCGGGAGTGTGGTGTGTTTGAGACCTAGGGATAGTGATAATAGGTGATCATAATGGGATTCAATGAAATTGCACAAGGATAATTCATGTGAATTGGGTTTTTTAGTAACTATCCTCTTACTTTTATAATATTACATAATATATCTAATTTTAATAATGATATAAACATACTATATATTCATTATATATATAATTAGATTCATCAACAATATTTTGATATTGAATATTGAATTACACTATTCATGGAGAGTGTAGGTTGTACGTTCCCATGAACATTATTTTCACTTTTTGATTGATTGAAACGAAAGAAAGGTAAATAAAAATTGACATTTAATTCATACTTATTATATCTTATATATTAATTAGATATATATTTTTTATCATCTATGTAAATCTGAAGTAGTAAATAGATCACATCTCTGAGTTGGCCTGGTAGTCCGCACATATGCACATGTGACTTTATAGTTTGAAAACCAATTAGACATTTTGAAAGTATAAATGATATTATATTTATTAATTATAATTATATTATCAATATTATATTTATTAATTATATTAATATTTAAAACATCTATTGAAATGTGGTGATGAAAAACAAATTACACCATTATATGAAAACATTTAGTTATACGTACGCACAAGCGATGTTTTTACTTTTCACACAATTGCAAAATGATGGAATTTTTTTCCATAATTATAATAACATATAGGTATATTTATTTTATTGAATTTATTATATTAATTTGTTAATTAATTTTATATATGAATTATAAGAAAATATATTATTGAAAGAGTCTATTAATGATGATTACCTCTTCTTTGGGAGAATTCCTTTTCAATCGTTCCTGAAGACCCATGGAATAGACTTTTAATAAGATATGAACCTCTAATTCATTGAGAGATATTTTTATAAGATAGATAATATGTTTTTTATAAAAAAAATATTTCTCAACATGGTGTAAAGGAAATAGATAATGGATTTCCTTTTATATGTGATGAGATATACACTCTTATAATTTTTCAAAATTTAAAAATATAACAATGTCACATTCATGGGAAAATTATTCCATAATTATATGGAATAAAATATAGTCTATATACGGTACTAATATGATAATAAAACCAAATTTATAAATTTCTTGATATCATTTTCCCCCTTATATTTTTTATTAATCTCTTCGTTTACTTTTTTTTACCTTAACTCCAATGGAAACTATTTCAATATTAATGTGTTATAATTTTACTTATAAGAGGAATATTGACTTGTAAATACACAAGGGATGTTACATTCAACCATATGTTTTCTCCCATATCCAAGATAAATATTTTCATGATTTATAAATAAATTGTTAAAATAATATTGTCATAAAATATCATTATTTCATTTTTTGAATCTATTAATTAAATTTGACTTGAAATACATCATGAATAATATTTAATTTAAAAAATATAATTAATAAATAATATGATATATATATATATATATCATAATGATTATTTTAAAGTAATAATTAATTCATATTACATTACTTTTACATTTTTTTCACATCATTTACTTAATTTTCTGATGGCTTACAAAAACACTATATCAGTATTATAGAATCATTTAAAGTAATTATATAATTACTAAAAATTAGAAATAAATTTACATTAAAAAATATTATTATAAAGAAAATAACCTTTCAAATTTTTTCACTGCATATTTTTTAATTATTTTGTCACATAAAATAAATTTAATTCTAAGAGGGGAACATTATGCATTTTTCATTACTTAAAATAATTTAAATATCATTATCAAAGAAAAATAGAACTATATTTCTATATATTTAAAGTAAGAATTTATATAGTTTTATTCCACTCATATAATAAATTATTTTAATGTTTTTATATACATTAAATGCCTTATCAAAATATTTTTAACCTTTAATACTCAATTTTCCTTTTATTGAGGATCAATATTTTACCAAAGTTATTATTCATAATTACAAAAAAAAATATTCATATTTTGTAAATTTTAATAATAAAAAATAAAAAAATTAGGGCCTTTATATCAGATTAATTACTCTACGATTCGTAAATTTATTTCAAAATTAACTTACAATATATGATGAAAAACTATTTTCTTTATTATTATGTTTTAATCCTAAAAACTAACATATTTAAAAATAATGTTAAATGATGATCCAAAAGTGTATAAAATGTATCTTATATCAAATTGCTAAAAATAAAAAATCAAATCATCTAAATTAATTTATTTTGTTGAATGATGTTTTTGATTTAGAAAAAAAATTATTTTTCACAATTCACTGAAAAATATATCATTTTAAAAAATACCAAAATTTAGATTATGCTAATACTGGTATATTTATTCAAAAAATTAAACAAATATCTCATTAACGTTTTTAGATATGTTTTTTTATTTAAATTGAACCCATGTTTTTGTGTCTATTGGTCTGTTAAATAAATTAGATTTATTTATAGTGGAAAATAACATAAAATCATGTTGTTTTGCATTTAATCCCCCTTATAATAATTTTCCCCTCAAAATTACATCACATCATTATGAAAAATATATATATTTTAGTCTCATCACATCCTAAAGTTCTTAAATATCATAATAAATTTTATTATTTCACCACAAAACATTATCTATGTGAGTGGTCTTGTTTCATATAACATTCCCACAATTATCCAAAATCTTGTCTGATTGTTTCTCTTAAGAAAGATATAGAACTATTGATATAAAATCTCATTTTTATTACATATGAAGAATTAGGTATATAATTTATCATCAGATATAACACCATGAGTTTTTATGAATTATGTTTTTCTTCGATAGCTAGTGTTTCATGGAAGATCGAGTTTATCTTTCCATAGGGCCGACACTATGTTTTAACAATCTATGATATATTATTAATATTATTATTTAAAAATGATATTTATAACCTAGATATAAAACATAGTGGTCTAAATAGTAATATAAAAATTCTAAATTATTATTTATAATGATTTTATTTAAGGAAACATATTAATAAAACATACAAAATATTATGAAATTTTTTTCATGTTTCAAAAATAATATTATCTCAAAACCTTTTTTATTTCATTTTGTTAACAAATAATAAATATAATTTTTACCACTTCTTGATAAACTATTTAAAAAATAAAAAAAAATTTAAATATTATTGTCAAAGATATCTTTGTGTGAAATATATTTAAAATTTTATGAATAGTAAAATTTTGCATTGAATAGTGGAAAATACTTTTTTCTATTAATAATTATATTTTCATTTTTCGATATTAAAAAAAAAATAAATAATATGGTTTTAAAATTACAATTTGTTGAAATATATTTTAAATAATCAAATTTAGGTTTTTCTAATAAATTTCATATTTTTTGGGATACTAAAACAATATTAACATATGAGAGTTTCCTCTTTGGATAATAGCTTTATCATCATCCCTGCAGGTCAAATTTTAAATTAAAATTTTCCTCTTCTAGGAATGGTTGTTTGAAAATATCTTTTTATATTTTGATTAATCATATATTATATCATATAATAAGTACAAATTAATTTTTTACTAATATTAATAGTTAAAATTTAAAATTTTAAATACCATGTTTATGATTAAAATGGGTTTATAAGGGGTTAACCAAAAAATATAACAGGTGAAAAGGAAAAACCCCCATTGAAATAGCCATTTTATGTCCATGTTTCAACATTATCTCTTATATGGTCTATAAGGGTCATTATTAGTCTTTTGTAAGGATAAATATGTTGTTATAACTTTTTATTTTCAAAAAGTACAAGTATACCACTCACCTCACTTATAAAAGGCCACCATTTGTTCTCTCCAAGTTACAAATTAGAAACATTGGATTAGAAAATATCTACCAAAAAGACATCCTAAATTCCATATTCTAATAATATAAACCTTATTATGGTCATAAATCCAAACTAGGATGATTTTTTGTGCAATCTAATAGATGTTGTCTAAAGAAGGGGTAATGACCAAAATTAAGAATTTTATATTATTTCTTCCTCAATGTCCTTACATTAATATTAAAAAATTATGATCTAAACAAAATTATATTCAATATAATGATATTTTATGATATGTTAATGTCCTACAATCATATCCCTCTTCATCAAATTTGAAATAAAACCATTTATCGTGTGTCTGACAGACAACGGTGTTATAAAAAAATAATTTACTTTCAATAATCGCATCATGTTGATTGATATGATGAATTACATGATATTTATATATATTATATAATTTTAATTTTATAATTATATTATCATATAAAACTTCTAAATTTTCATTCTATGGGGGACATGTTATTCTCATTCAAGTGGTTTATAGACTACATACCCATGAAATGATGTTATTACATTTTATATAACACTTTACATGAAACATAATAAGTAAAAAATTATTAATATATTTAAATTATATGAAAACAAATTTTATTTTTGGGGGTGATTTATTTTTTACCGTCCTTTAATTATATTCATTGAGAAAATGTAAACAGCTTCCATACATACGTATAACCTAATGTATGAATGAATAATTTATTTTATTTTATAATTCTTTCTTTTATGTATTACTATAAATAAATATATACAAAATATATATGTTATTTATATCATGTTTAAAATTATTTTTTTCATAAAACAATGATAAATGTAATCGGACTGAAAATACAAAATAAAACCATACAAGAAAAAATCAGTTTTTAGAAGAAACATGACATTATCTATGAAATTATAAAAAATATGTAATAAAAGGTCAAAATTAAATCATATTTGATATGATATTATTATTTAGGTTTCTGTAATATATTTATATTGAACTTATTTTGTTTACATAGGAGGTTTTAATTTTTCTGAATGATGTAGCGACTTAATGTAAATGGTTTCCATATTACACTTATTCTCTGTGAGACACATGCCATAATAAATGTGTGTTTCATTTATAAGTATATATTTACCATGAATTTATTTCATGATTATATCCTTAAATTTATTTATATTTTGATATCCATTTGATGGTCACTATTTAATGCAGTCTATGGTTTCAATGATACCAATGTGGTAAGATATTTTTGACTCGTATTTAGTTTTTTGGGACATACATTATGGTGTGAACCACTAACCATTTATAAAGTGAATATAAATCAATTTTTTCATGTAATTTCATGTTTTTTTATTCAAATTTTACCTTAATTTGTATTTATTTTTATTCATTCAGGGGTCTTATGATTCAATTTTACCAAAGTGTTAATTGTTTTATGTTACAATCTCATCATATATCATGAGAGTTTATGTTTATGATTAAAATGGGGATATCTAAATATCAATATCTTAATAATATTTTTAATATAATTTAACTAATTTTCTAATTAGAATAAATTTTTCCATTTCATTTTCCTCTCTTTAGGTATTCAATATTCCAATATTTTTTTTAGAAAAATCAACTTTATTTCTATATTTGATCGATACCCCTTTTTATTCCATTACGATGTTTTATAAAATTGTATTAAAAATGTTTTATCATTATATAAATGATTTATTTAAAAAATTATATACCGATGATTCTATTTATAAATAAAATTGAAATGGAATCATAATTTTCATTTCAAAAATAATTTACATTCAAGAATTATAGAAAAAATTAATGGATTTATTATTTTATGATACTAGTAATGAACACTATTTCCCATTTTCTGACATCTCAATGATTTAAATATTTTTTACGTATATTCAATGTTCATTTCAATGATATTTTTAACCTTAATATTTGGGGAATTTTATGATTTTATCTAATTCATTTGAATGTTAAATTATATTTTTCTCAAGAATGGTTCCATGTTATTTTTCTATCAAAATCAATTTCCCTTATAGATGACCTCATTTGATGTTACATATTATTTAAACCATATATGAGCCAAGGATAACATTATTATTCTTTCTATAAATTATTTATTTTCAGGATGAGATAATTTTTATGAAACCTATTTCCCTTCCATAGGTTAAACCATGATAAAGGATGTATAAATCACACTTGGTACTCCACAGGTCTTGTTTTTTGTTAAATTATGAAAGGATTATGAATTTTTTTATTAAATAGGGAATTTTATAATGAAATGTTTTTTAAACATTTATTTCATTTGTTATGATAGGATGAATGTTTTATGGTTTTTTGGTGTATTGATGTCTGGATTATATGAATGGTGGAACCTATATGTCCATCAATTTCATTGGTAAATGATTATTTTATATAATTTCAATTTGTAAATGAGAGATTGTGCTAATAAAAAAAGGCTACATTGTCGGTTATCCCAATCCCTGAAGAGGGTACACTGGGAGTAATTCCAATGAAATATTTGGTACACAATTGGTTTTCCCTACATAACATGTTAAGAATATATTGGTGGGTATCCTTTAGATATGATTTTTTTATTCTTTTTTATATGCCCAAATTCAGTATCTTATTTTATTGTTATTATCTCATAGATCATTTTATTTGATTATATTTTTTTTCATGTCTTATTAACTGTCAAAATATAATTCATTACTCATGTTTACAAACTATGATATGATGTCTTGTGTTTTAAAAATTTATTATCATGCTCTCATTCCCATATTCCCCGGATATACTAATTTCTATTTAATTTACCATTACAGAACATTTGATTTCACCCTTTCTTATGATTCATTTCATTTTGTTTTGAAGAGTGGTTTTATGATGGGTAAATTAATGATGAGTATTATTTTGAAATATATTTTTCAAAGACATTAGAAATACTTCATAAAATATTAATATTTTTAATCTATTATCAAAATAAATTAAACAAATACAGTCCACTGGATTAAATTTTTGAAATGAATTACATACTCATCTAAAAACATGATATATTAATATATGATATTTTGATGTATTTTCATTTGGTATTTGATAAATTTTTAGTTAAATATTGGAAACTAGGATGAGAACACATTAGTGATATCCCTATGGATATAACATTGAATTTCCATAAGGATAAACCTAAAGATGATTAAAAATAAAAGAATTATTTATTAATTTTGTTGAAGGAGAGAGGGAGTTGTTTTCAATAAATTAAATCCATTATTGGATACTAAAAGTGAATTTGGTCTAGAATATAGGTTCCTTGGGGTAATTACATTGAAAAGGGAACATTTATCTTGAATTAATCATCTCCCATTGCATGATAATGAGCCTTTTTTCACACCTTGTTTATGACTCGAGTGGGATATGATTTGAAAATTCACAAATGGATTATATACCATCTAGATGGATTTCAATGGTGAAATAGAAAAATCATAAGGATTCATTGAATGAATATAATATTTCATGATTTAGTCATCCTATATGTTATTTTTCATAACAATGTGGATACCTACTAGTATTATTGTTTCCAATACTATGATTATTTTCCTTTTAGATAATTTCTATAACCTAAAATGACCATGTTAATTTTTAATTCACTGGAAAATTATATTATTATCCTCTTGGGATAACAAATGGTATTGGAGATGAAATGTAAAAAATTATTTTCCATGATATAAATTTTTTTATCCTATGAAGAATATTGAACATCCGAAAAATCAAAAGGGGTAAAAACATTCTATTGAGACCTTCATGAGGCAATGCCTACCCTCTTTTAGTGGGTCTACTAATCCACTATTCACCATGCAATTGATCGTTACCATTGTAAAATATATTTTTTATTTCTCTATCATTTTTAGCATAAAAATGTAATTTCTGTTGTATATCATATTTAAATAGAATTGTATTAATTTTGGACTCTTATCAAGAACATAAAAATGTAAGATGAAATTCAGTCTATAGAGTTGATTGAGTATAAGGGAATATTTTTTAGTATGTAATTCAGTAATATTCATTACATACAAGTTGAAAAGCATTTAAATGAGTTAAAGTTGAAGGATGGGGAGTTTGTTGTACATATATATAAAAGTAAACAAGACTTCTAGGGTGAACATATAGCATTATAATATAACCTGGAATTAAGGATGAATGATTTTTTAGTGGATTAAAAAAATTATCTGAAAATATTTTTCCATTAAGGGAATTAGTAACTATGAAGAAATAATTTTTCTTGATATTAAGATAAACGTAGAGATTATATTTACCATAAATATTACAGTTTTTATAATAAAATAATGATGGAATGTAGAAAAACATCTAAAAACAATAGATAAAAGCAGGTGATCTCTCTTTTATGCATGATGTGTTGAAGGAGACATTCAATGAATTGTCTTAATAGGAATACTGAATGTATTTAATGTGGAAAAGACTATCCTTGAAAGGTTTAACAAGGATGTGAGAGAATGATGTTAAATAATTATACAATATATTTAATGCTCTAAAAAATCACCAACCACACTTCAGTGTTTCCATAGAAAAGAATATAAGAAATATGTTAATCAATTCCCTAATCAAAGGTACAATGTGGATGATAATTCAACAAAACATATATAGATAAAGGAAAAGCATGAAATCATGTGCGGCCAAAATACATGAAGTGAATCTTGATAATTAGGGAAAACATATATTCCCCTCCATAGATAGTAATTTCATTTTTAATTTTTGGTGAATGAGACATATGAAAATATTAGAGTTCATCATTTAGTAATATTTAATTTTATTATCTCCCTCTGCATATATTCAGAAATAATGAAGTCACTTTTTATGATATATATGTAAAAGGATGAATCATAGATTCCAAAAAAATATTTTTTTATATGATAAGAAACAATATGAGAAATAAAGGTCTCTTTAACTTTTGGAAGTGTATATGTCTTTATATATGATTTACGTAATATTTATAGATACCATTTTGGGTAAATGAGTTCATGGTTGATCATAAGTTCATATTCATTGACAAGAATTTTTATGTTTCATATTAATGGAGTTTATAAATATTAAGTATATTTTAAAAGACGTTCATTCATATCCAAATATTTTGTATTTTATATGTTTTAAGTGAAACTTTTATTTTTGTATGAACTCATTAACAATTTTTGGACATATGACTAAAGGTATTGGTAACATGTAAATATTTTATTATCATGGATTATAATGTAATTTTTGGTTGTGGTATAACACCTTAAGAATTCATCACATTATGTTTCTATTAGATAATATTTATAATTTTATTTGGAATATTCATTAATGAAGTTATAATGTATTATGTTGTGCTATAATAAGTTTTATCAGATTGAGTTCTTATGTTTACCTCAATATTTTGGTGATTCCATTAGAAATCTCTGGATTAGTATTTGATTTTAACCACAATATATCATCATTAAAATGTTGGTAATTATAAGAGAATTATTTAAATCATAAAAGATATTATAAGATCATATTTGATGGATTTAAAAGGTGGTCAGGATAAACACACTCTTCTAGTTGGATTCTTTATTAAAAATAGCATTCACGTGATCATACAGAGGGATACTTTTGAATACCTATTCGAAAATTAGTGTATAACTACATTTTTATAGACTGAATTTGAAGAAATAAATCTATTGGGAATAGAGATAGAATAAGATATTTATGAGAATGTTAGATCCATTTAGAAATGTAGAAGGCCAATATAAGTTCGGTAAAAATTTTATTATGATAATCGTTGACACAGTACGGATTTTTTTGTAAAGCATTATTTGTTTGAATATCTCTATGGAAGTAGATTAAGTGGTTTTTGAATAATTTAATGTTAAACCCTAGATACATCTTTCATTTTGAAATGATTAATTTTGTTTTGATAGTAGCCCAAAATTTGGTGCTACCACCACATATCTCTCGTGTTCATGATGTGTTACATATATCCCTCTTATGTAACTATATACATGATTCATTACATATATGGAAATCATATGATGTACTATTATGATAGAATAAATCTTATAATTAATTAATATTTTAGATTTAGTATCATATAGATAATTCTTTTGGAATCAATACCATACCACTGGGTAATTTATTGTGGAAAAACCACATGTTTGAAGAAGCCCAATGAAAAATAGAATATATGATGAGGTAATAGTATTATCATTTTTTATCTAAGTGATGAATATTCAGGGACAAATTAATTCTAGGGGGTGTTAATCTATCCCCATTAGTTTTTAGAAAATTAATTTTTTTTCTTTTATATCTCGTGTCACCTGTAACCCTATCTTTTGAATAGATTACACACGATATTGAGTTTTAACAAATAATAATATATTAATAAATGTTATAATTTAATCAATAACATTATAACATCGATATTAAAATTATAGAAATGAAATATAATAAATGATTTTTAAAAATAAATTATAATTATTTTATAAAAATATATCTTATTCGTTAAAATTAAAAAAATTCAAGAAAATTACTTATAATATTGAAAAATATTATTTTCGAAAGAAAATTGGTTTTATTGTATTTTTTGAATAAATAATATCAATATGCTTACCAATTTAGGGAAATATAGTTGATGAAATAAATTTCACTATTGAAATCTACTTTTTATAATTATCTTAGGGTAATTTTTTTAAAACTTTATCAAAAGTTTAATTTGATAATAAATATTGAAAAATAAAGGTTTTTATTAAGAAATATCTTTTCATTTAAACTATTAAATAATATATAAATTTATTTAATATTATTTTTAATTAATTTTTTTTCAATTTTATGTTAATTAATTAAATTTATTGTATTTAAATCAATTATTAATATAGTTGGGATCTTAATGTTATTTATTTATGAGACTTTCCGCTTTTGAAAATAGATTTTTTAATCTCTCCAACGGGATTAATTTTAAATTAAATATAAAATATTTTTGAATGAATATAGTAAATATTTATTTTCATAGTTGGGATCAAAATAATTCTTTTTTTTCAATTATGTTAAACATAAAATTTTACAATTTTCAATAGTAAAAATAGTAAAAATTAATTATCATGGTTAAGATGAAAATTAGTTTACTAGGTTGTTAAAATAAAGATATAATCTATAAAATGATCTATAAAGTTACACAACACCCCTTTTGTTTCCATAAATCCACTATATCTCTTTTATGATGATGATATTTCTATTTTGAATCTTTTTGAAATGAGAAAAACATGGGTACACCATTTTCATTATAGAAATTACAAGTGTGCAAATAAACGCACTTTATAAAAGTCCACCCTTATCTATTCCACATCACACATCCAAAATCCATTAGATCAGACATGAAGTACCTAAAAACATAATAAATTCTATAATATTATCTTTGATCCATTATTTCGTCCAAATATATAATATGTTGTGTCTTTTGGTGAAAACCAAAATTAGTTTCCTGAAGAGAGTTAACGTCACAAATAGCGCATTTTTTCTATTTCTTCTTACAAAACCTTAATTATTATAAAAAAATTATATAATAAAAAAATCTTCTATATAAAAAAATGTTTTTATGATACAGTAATGACCAAAAAAATCTCCTCCTCCCTCAAATGGGAAACACAACAGTTGATCATTTTTATAAATAACTATTGCCTCACAAATTATCAAAATTCGTTAAACATCACCGCTTATCACTGATGTATATAATGATGGATATACATTTTATCAATTATATTTATGTTATGATTCATCCTTTTGATATATAATACCATATTTTACTTTTTAATTTTTAATCTATGGGGGATATGACAACGTTGTTTAGGTGTCCGGTGTTCTACATCCACTTAAAGATATGTGATTCATTTTTCAAAAATGTTTCGAACTGAATGTAATAATGATAATGTTTTGAAAATTTATGATATATCTGAAATAATAATGACGATATATTGGTAAATTTTTCATTCCCATACTTAGATTTTATTCATTGAGAAAATAGAAACATTGTTCATTCTATGTAATGCCTAATGTCTCTAGAAATTTTCTATTTCATTTTATATCACTTAAATTTATGGATTACAATAAATAAATAAATATTAAATATATATGATGTTTATTTCATGGGTAAAATTATGTATATTTTTTAACCATGGTCAATTTAATGGGACCAAAAATACCAAATCAAAATATACACTAATAATAAATATGTTGTTACCCAAAACCTGAATTTAACATAGAATTGTGAATAAATATGTAATAAAAAGATTATATGTGAATACATTATGGTATGATATATATAATTATTGTTCAATAATTTATTTAGAATATAAATATATTTTTTATAATTTTATTTATAAAATGTACGATGGATATACTTAATTAACCTTAATGGATTTCCATCTCACTTTTATATTCTTTGACAAACATTCCATATTCAACATTGTTTCTTTTATATAGTATATATAATTCCAATGAATTTTGTTTTTAAATTTTATCCATAAAATTTTTGTGATATACATATCAAAATTAGGATCTCTCTTTCACAGGGTTTAAAATTTCCATGTTACTAATGCGATAAGGTTCTACCCCTCAATTTCTCTTCTTTGGGACATATATTATGTTACTAACGTATCTCATTTTATGAGATGTATATATAAACCATATTAAATATAATTTAAGGAATTTATTTATTCTAATTATTTTTAATATTTCATTTAATGTTTTTCTCATAGGGTTTACAATTAAATATTACCAAAGTTGTAATGGTTTTATGATATAATCTCATATATATCGATATTATTTAATATTTTGATTCTAATGATAAAATATAATGGTCCATACCTTATGAAACATTCTAAATTTCTTATACTATGGTTATGTCATTATAATACATGTTTTTCTTTTATTTCCCCCCTTTTTGTATTGACGAGTACAAAATAATCTTTTTAAAAAAATCCTCTTTATTTATCACATTTATGGAAACCCCTTTTTCTTTTATATCAATTTTTTTGAAAATAATTTCAAATTTTTTTTAGCAATATAAAAACAATTTTTAATGAAATTTTTACCCATGTTTTACTTTTCATGCATTTTTTAAAACTATAATTTTATTTTCAATTTCGAAAATAAGGTTTGTTTTTATTTTACAAATAATCTAAAAGGAAACCTTGTTTTTATATACATAGCATAAACAATATTTCACACTATCATAATATTTCATTGATTTCAAGCTTTAATTAAAATTTATCGAGGTTATTTTTAAGTGAGTTTTTTTCTTAGTATATCTAATGTTATATATTTTAAATAAAATATTTCAATGTGAAAAGGTATTTTTCTCAACAAACGTTCTATGTGATTACTCATTCAACAATAATTTTCAATATAATTTGACATCCTTTGATGTTAATTATGATTTAATAGGGATATGATCTATTGATACTATTATTATTCATTCTTCTAATGGTTTACATCTATAATGACTTGATTTTTATCAAATCTATTTCTCCACCATGAGTTGTGTCAGTATAAAATGATAATGAAAATTTATTATTTATCCCTGTGGTATGCTATAATGAAATGATGAAATGATTATGTATCATATTTCTCTTTTATAGTTTATATTACAATGAAATTTATAAGATAACTATTTCTTTTCATATTTTATAATAGGATGAATGTTTTATGATCTTATGTCACATTGATGTATGGTTTATGTGATGGGTGGGTCCTATATCTACCTATAATGCATCATTAATGAAAAATTATATATAACATCAATAGGTATATGGGAGGTTATCCCAATCCCAATATAGTTTACACTGGAGGATATTCCAAGCCCAAAAAATGGTACAATAGAGGTTATTATAATATCAAAGTATGAACATTGGTGGTCATCACATATCGAATTTGTTACGAATATCTTGGTTCTTATTCTCAACATTATATATTGAATTATTATGTATATTTCACAAATATTTTCCTTTTTTCCAATATTATTCTATCATGAATAATTTTCATTGATATTATTATGATTATTGTCTTAATAACTTATAATATTTACTTAATGACTCATGTATATGATCCATACTATGAAGGGTATGGTTTTAATGTTTTATTTTCATGTTTTCAAACTCATGTGGTCATGTTATATTAATATCACACTTGACTATGATTAGTGAGCATCTGAGATCACCCTTTATTAAGAATTATTTCCATAGGTAATGAAATATTAATTTATATAGGATATTTTTTTAATGAGTACTATGTAATAAGATTTTTAGGGGAGAAATTTAAGATATTTCATGAAATAAGATTATTGTGAATCTAGTCTCTAGATTCCCTAAACCTATTCGGTCAGTGGGAATGTATTTAAGAAATTTATCAAATATTAATCTAAAATTATGTAATATATATGTATTATAAGTTTCGGTCATTGTAGAATATATATAAGGAACACATAATGAATATAATAGAGATTCATTGTAAGCCCCAATAATTAAGATAACATCCTGATATGATCACCAATTTAAAATGGATTAATCTAAAATGGGGTCACCTTTACTTTTTTTCAAATATCATATCCTTTTTTGAAGGATATGTTCATTGTAATACTTTACCAATAATGTCAATCTAAAGATCATTCCAAATATTTTTAGTATGACATTTGGATGAGTCTATGATGAACTTATGTTTTGTTTATTGGATCCCAAAATATAATCCATTTCATCATATATATTATACCCCGGTTGATTTATTTCTCTAACTTCATGCCAAAACTTTGGAGGTTTCAAATTCTTTCAATAGAGGGCTTTATATTGATCTATTTAGACACTTGATGAAAAAATTCAAGTATGAAAATTCTACCAATAGAAGTTTTTAATCAAAAATACCTTTGAAATCCATTTATAAAGAACTTTAGATGCATTCTATAGTATTAATAGTCTCATTAGATTGGATATAATTCAATGAATGTTAAGAATTACCGACACTCAACTCTTTATCTAGATCCATATAAATGCATCTTTATAAAATTGATGTATACCTTGAATCCCAATCAAATAGGATTAAGAGTGGTACTCAAATAAATATCAAATCTTATTTAATGTATAATTAATTTAGATGACCAAGTGGGAAATCATATCTAATTATGATAAGATTCCCCAATTTCCTATGTTGATGGACTAAAATCCAAATAAAAACTTTCCCTCTATATTTTTTTTGTGTCCTACGATGATAACCATTGTCATCTTTTCCCATTTCTATTTTGGTAAGGTTAATGATAGTAAAATCATCATCAATATTTTTTCATCATTAACCTAGAGATATTATAGTGATCAATATATATATATTGAAATATCAATTTTCATGTTTCCCCATTTGAAATAATCTCTATGGTCTCTTTATCCAAAGATTTCATTTAAAATTTCCAGTCGACTGGATTGTCTTTTAAGACATGTTTGTGCATCCACGAACAATATATAAGTAATCAGTATCCATCCATGCATGTCCAGTTCATTACTCAAATATTTAAGGACAAATATAATTAATAAATTATTTACATTATCAATAAATATCTTTACTGATTAAACTATACAAAATATCAATATTTACCAAGTGGGTAAAATAACATTCAACATAAAATACTATATATAAAAATGGTATAATGTTTATAAACAAATCATATATATGATAAAAAATATGGATATTGAGAGATATTTAATGTGAAATAACTATTATCAAGTTGTCATTATCAGAAAATATGAATGACCAAGTAATTAATAAGAGTTAAAAGTTGCATCATTAATTAATCAGAAATATATGTTTTGTATTGAAATCATTTCATTATGATAAATAACTAAAAATGTATAATAACATTAAAATAATAATATATTTAATATTTTTATTAGTAAAATCACGGAAACATTCATATATATGTAAATTGGTAAAAACTATTATGGATATAATAAAATCAATTAACCTCATATATGTTAAAAAATATCATATGTATTTTTTGTAAAAAATGCTGACAATGACCATTTTCGAAAAAAAAATTAAATTTTTATATTAAAATATACAAAAAATAAATTGAAAATTTTAATTTCGATAATAAAAATATTCAGTGATTAAATAGGACTTATATAAAATAATTTTTCAAAACACTAACATTGACGAAAAATATACCATATTAAAGATGATAAATAAAATATGATTTTATTTTAAAATTTTATTTTATTGATTAAGGTTAAAATGTGTGTAAATATTGGAAGAAAATATCTTAAATCTGAATATATCTATAGTATGAAATATTAAATATGTTAAAAAGCAGATATTATATGATTCATTCCTTGAAAATAAGTGTAATCTTATTATTAAGAATTTAAAATAAATTTATACTACTGTGGTAAAGTTTAAATTATAACCCCTTGAAATAATAAATATTAATTGAAGCTATAATAATCTTGAATAATGTATATATTCACTTTACATATTTTAATGTGTCATTATATACATTACAAAGATATAAATACATTTATATTACCTTATATGTCTTAATAGAGTGTAAATTGAGATGAAATCACTACAAACATACTACCATTGAAGTGTGAATTAATAAATTAAGATATTATGTGTAACATTTGATAATTACCAAAAAATACATAATAAAACAGCTATAGGTAATTACGTGAGAAATCATGTTATAATATAGTCAATTAAGTATAAGTATTTTCTGATAAATGGAAACTAAGTTAAGAACCCCTATCATCAATCTTTATATTCTATGAACGTGATAAAAACTCTTATATAATAATTTTTAATTTATTATAAATATATTTAAAATTCATTTAAATATTTATAATAATATATATGATCTATTTATAACATTTTCTAAGCCCATTTATTAATAAATCCTTATTAAAATATTCACTCCTGATTGTTAATTGTTCTTTTTCATGACAAATTAGTTCTGTAGTTTTGTTCCTAGTATACTATTTTGGGTTCAATAGTATGCATTATTTTAATCATGTATAAATATCAATATATATTCATTATATATTTTTATAGCCATTTATAAAAATTTTAGGTAGAAATTTTAATTACACCATTCATAGAGACGGTAGGTCATATGTATGTATGAATGTTATTTTTACTTTTTAACAGTTGGAGTGCAAGAAAGGTATAAAACAATACACCAATAAAGAGTAATTATTATATCATATATATCATTTATATTAAATAAATATATCCTTATTAAAATCCAAGTAATGTGGAAAATAAAAATTGTTAACTTCGCTTCATGGAGGTGGTTTTCCACATATACACACTAGAAAATTTATCATTTTCCCAAATATTTTGAATGTAAAAAAGTAGATTAGATTTTATAGTTAAATAGGGTTAAATATTTCAAAAATATAATACATATTTATTAAGTATGTCATTATAACTATCCATATAAAGTGGTTTTGAATAACTAAATACAACTCTATTTGGAAATGGTAAGTCGTATGTATGAATGAGAGATTTTTTAACATTCGATATGAATGAAAAAATATGTAAATGAATTTTACCACTATAATAATTTCATTATTTATATTTATGATAAATTATATTTTTTTAGAATGAGTGACACCAATTTTTAGATTGTTGTCGAATAAATAAACCAAAAAGACATTGTATGGATGATTACCTCTTTTAAATAGAATTTTTTAAGTTATTTTATTAAGTATCAATTTAATCATATTTCCAAAAGGCCATATACTCTAATTAATGGATAGATAATTTAAGAAATAATTTTTTTAGGTTTTGGAAGATCAATATTTCCCAATGTGGTCTCAAAAAAGTGATATTTGGTGTCCTTTTAGAGTTAAGGAGACGGGTACTATAGTAATTTTTTATAATCATAAAATATAATAATATCACATTCATGGAAAAGTGGTTTTAAAATTAATCGGATTTAATGATAATGAGGTTAAGTTCATAATATAATCATCCAATCAAATTTTTACTGTTTCTAATAACATTATAAAACTCATCATTCAGACAAACCCATTTGTTACCCATTTTTATCTTTATCATAAATAACATCTATTTCAATATTAAATGGTTATGATTTTAACTATATAGTTTTACTATCATTAACAAGTCAAATGGGTGGACATTTTAGGCCATATATAATCCTCATTATCCGAGTTCAATATTTATATATATTAAAAATAATTTCATAAAATATTTTTTTTTTAAAAAATTATCATTAATGTCATTGATTATAATATATATTAAATTTGACATTAATGAAAAAACGAATATATTGATTTGAAATAAAAACATTAAAAAATTAATAATATATCATATTTATCTAATAAAACTCATGTAACTCAATTATTTATTAAAATTACATTTCATTTCATTTTTTAATACCATTTTTTTTAATTTTGGTAATGCTTGGAGCACTATGTTAGTATTATGTAATTATTTAAGGTGATTATATAATCTCTATAAAATAAATAAATAAAATTATATCCTAAATATATTTTAATTATTAAAATATTAAACTATAAATATTCATTTATGAGTTATTATTTATTTTATCAATACATATAATATAAATTTAAAGGCATGAGAGAGTCATTTTGCGTTTTTTATTACATTAAATAAAATAAATTTCAGTATCAATGGAAAATGGTTCCAAAGTAACCTATACAAAATTTTATGATTCATATGGTATAATTATCATCATAAAAAGAAATAAAGATATGTTTTGGATATTTTTTAACATCTTTTAAAATTAAATTTACCATAATTATCCGATTAACCCTTCACTAAGGATATCAATTTAACCACATTTACTATTTATATGGCCTAAAAATAGTGGGAGAAATTTTAGTAAATTTAGTCCCCTTATTCCAAATATTGAATCAATTTTTTCATATTCAATTACTATAGTTTTTTGTAATTCATTTGAAAATAATTTCCTAAAATTGGATGAAAAACTATTTTCGATTAAATTTTGTTTTGAAATATAAAAATTTGGCATATATAAAATCCATATAAAATTATGATCCTAATGTAATTAATATATGTTATATAACTTTATAAAAAACTAAAAACATAAGGATAAAATAAAATTATATTATTTAATGGGACAAAAATCTATTATTCCAAAATTAGTATTTTTACTATAAACAAAAAAATAAACATTTTTCAAAAAACTATTAAAATTAAATTATAAAAATATTTATCTAGTGACATAAAATTTTCAAAATATATCCCTTAGTCATATTATAATGGGATTTCTCGTTTTGTTTAAATGTGAAGTTCAATGTATATCAATATTTTAAATAAATTTTAATAATTTAAAGATGAGTATAACATATGACCATAGGGTGTTGCAAGAATGAAATTTTATGATGTTTGAAATATATATTTCATGGTTGGTTAAATGTATAATATAATTAGAAAATGTTTCAGTTGATCTAGATGGCTCAATTTTCTGTAATGAAAAGGGAAAATAGGTTTCCTTTTTTATGTTATGGGAGGGGAACTCTATTAATATTTCAAAATATTAAAATATAATTAAGTCACATTCATGGATAAGATGTTCTAAAATGAAATGGATTTGAATGTACAAATGATATAGTCATAATATAATCATGAAATTAAATTTATCATAACTATATTTTCAAATTTAAATAATATCTTTTTTCACTAACCATCATTAATAATTTTTAACATTAGACAAAGTTACAACTATTTCAATATTAAAGGGTTATAGTTTCAAAAATAAGGTTTAAATAGATTAATAAATAGAAGTGGTATAAAAATTTAGACCATATATTATTCATTTTTTCATATTTGGTGGTTTTTATTAGTTATAATTACATTAAGAAAATATAAATTTCCTAAAACATCAATAATATCATTTTTACACAATTAATTTTATTTGGCATCAAAGAAATCACAAAAAAATATAATTTTAATATAAATATTGCATAAATCCTTAATATTTAATATTTGTAATGAATATCATGATAGTCTTTATGAAACACAGAATAATTACTTTTATATTTTTTTATAATCTTTTTAATGATATTCTAAGTACTTCCATGGACATGATGTCGGTGTTGCCTAAGTAAAGTGGGTATTTTTTCATCTATAAAAATTAAAAATAAATTAAAATGATAAAAAAAATTAATTATTATTTCTTATTACTATTTTTAACAAAAAAAGATGTTTTTATTTATAAATAACGCAAAATATTATATATATTCTATTCAATAATAAGTCATTTTTGACTTTATCTTTTACATAAATTTTATAATGGACAAAATAAGAGATCAATGTCAAAAATTAACATAATATTTTAATTTTTTAATAATTATAAATGAAATGTAATTGAAAAATAAAATTAATGTATTTTTTTTGTTATTTTACCCCTTATCACAACATTTATATCATTAATTGTCTATTTTACCCATTAAAAACGTGATAAATTTAAGAACACTTACTCTTCATAAAGACTAAAAATAAAAGGGACATTTTTAGAAAATGTATACACTATGGTTCAAAATTTGGGAGATAATTTAAAAAATTCAATTCTTTTATGTTGAAGAATAATTTTTGAAATAAACTCGGAAAATGAATTGATGAAAGGTTTTCACCAAAATATGTGTTCTAAGCCTAAATATTGTCCCATATCATAATTTTGTAAAACAATGATCCTATTAGAATTAATTAAATTATATTCAAAAAATATATCTTATATAACATTAATACCAAAGAAAATAATAAAGGAAATCTTAAATTACAAAACTAAAAGTAAATAAATGATAATCTTAAAAAAATTTAATTTTCACTAATAAATGAAAAATCTTATTTTTTAGAAAATTCCAAAAAAAATAAGTTTAAGAAAATATTGAAGGTATGGTTTTACAAATCATATCCATTTTTAAAATTAAAAATAATAAAACATAAGAAATCAATTACAATATATGTGCATAAAATGAAATAAAAATATTTTTTGAAAAAAACATATTTTTGAAGAATATAATAGATTTACAAAAAATCGATTACTTATTTTACAAGTAAAAATAAATAAATTTTAATACAATAAAAAAATTTATATAATATTCTTGATATATTTAGCCTTACTCATACACTCAAGTCCATTGGCTAGGATATGGCATTCATATAATATATTTTAAATGTTTGACACATTTTACTTTAAGATAGTGTTGAATTTACCACAAGATATAAACAAATTAAGTTTATTTAATGAGAATGATATCATAAAATCATAGTTTTTTAGAAATTAAGATTATGATAAGTCCATGAGTTTTTTAATAAGTAATTATTAGAAACCGTTTACTGTATTTGTTAATTTATTGGTGTGTACATATGTGTTATCATTTTTTCCAATAAATATAACCATTTTTCATCAATTTATTGACATTTAAAAATACTATAAGAGGGGTGATTAAATAAAGATTAATGATATATAAATTTATATTGGTGATTAATTATATATTATAAATCTATTTGAAATTAATATTGGCCCAAAATTATAGAGTGGAACGAAAACTGTGTCATTTTTAATGATTAAGGAAATCATATATTAATAGATTGAGAAAATGGTAGGAGTGATGTTTTTTTCGAATTTATTTTTTAAAAATCCAAGATATCAGTAAGAATATTATTTATTTAATGATTTTTATATGATATGGCCATTCTTAATAAAAAAACTCAGTGGTTAAAAAAATTAAAATGGAAATAGTTCACTCTTATACTAGGGGGAACAAAAAACAAACCATGTCATAGTGTTTTCATCAGGGTTATTGTTTCATAGTGTAGTTCATGCCTATAAAAATCATGTAAAATCATTTATCATAGGTTTTCTCTATCTAAGGAAATCATGATGTTTAAAATGAATTATATGTTCACAATGGTCATGGTTTTGAAGTTCAAATGAGATGTTAACAATAAAATAAGGTAGTTTGCATAATAATATCATGGTATATTTCTTACCACATCATAGTGTATCTAAAAGTATACATATCATTTTATTATCGTAGATGTATTTTGGTGTTCCCTAACACCACTTAATATTTATTTCGATGTTTCACATCTAAAATATGTTTTAGAACAGGTTTATGTCTGAAAAATGGGTCACATATTAAGGGAATTTGAATACGGTTAATGTTGGATTGAGTATTTTTAATTTTATATTCAAACATAATTAAGTATTCTACATAAAATAATTCTTGACATATGAATCCCTAATTTGAGTATATATTATTTTGAAATTTGGATTAATAAAATACCGAAGAGAATAAATTATTGAAGAAGACGTCATTAATTCATTTCATAAAGTAGAACCAGATGGATATAATAATTTATAAAACAGTTGAGGAGGATAGAGACTATAATTGTTATATAAGTGATTATATATGATTTATTTTACTATTTATAAATTTTAGGTTTTATCACCATAGTTATTAGTGGATGAAAAATGATTCTATTTCATCGTCTTGATAAATTTCTTTTTTATTAAATTTGAATTTACTAAAAATAAAAGTGAATAGGTAGAGGTGATACTAGATTAAAAACATTATGGAGACATATATTGGCTAATTAAGACACTTCATTATAATTCATTATGAATAATTATCTTTTTGTATCCATGAGTACATCAAACATGTCATGAGAAACTTTTACAAACATTATTCTATGTATCAAACCATTAAATTATTTTCTAAGAGGATTTTATCATATTATATGTAAATATTTTTCCAGACCATGAAAAGGATGTATTCGATATTATTGTATGGTAAACCATTTATATTGTTATAACCTCTTTGATTTCTTTTTTAGAGTGTATGCTTACTGAATTATGTTATTAAATTCCAAAGAATAATTTATGAAGATGATGTAAAATAAAAATATAATTTTTTCAATATTCATAACTAGTGATGAAGATCATTAGATTTAAAAAAATAAAACGACATCGATTCAATTATTCATATCCTCCTAATTGGTTATCCCTAGAGGGGAAAATAACTATTGTAATATAGATTTCAAAAACTAAAACTAACCAATCACTTTAATTTATTTCTTACATCGATTTTCTCCAATAAAATTATTCATATATTTAAATATTTCATAAAGTTGAATTTGTATATTTTATCTAAATTTCAGTTATTCTTAAATAATTATATTTATTTCTAATGATTATGGAAATATACTTAATTTTATTTTGATGTACATGATTTAATTATTTAATGTGATCTCTCTTTTAAAATTTTATATAATAATCAATTTTCTATATCATCAACAAATATTGTTTCCATAGGCTCTAATTTTTCATCATTTATTAGTATCACAAATAAAACACCCTAAGGGGTGGTGAATTAGGGTATTTAATTAAATTTTTTCTTACAATAATCAATTAGGATTTTTTTTATACAACATTTCTATAATAATATCTATTTTTCTATGCAGGCATGTAATAAATGGGTGTCATATGGAAATTTTTCTTTAACAAACCATTTGGAGACTATGTTAATGAATGTAAGAACAAATCGTTATGATATGAAACTAATAATAATAATGAGCACTTTATTGTAAATATTTTTAGTGGAATCGTTATACCTTATACATTACATCCATCATAGTAATGTGTTTTACAACAATTACTATGAATATAAAAATTCACAATGAATTATTAAAACCACTTTGTGTTGGTTAAATATGTTTTATATATTATTTCAAATTTAGTATCAAAAAAACATTTAATATCCCTATAAAACATTCACCCTTTTGGATAATATCTATATTATGATATATTATTCTCTTATAAATTATCAATCAGTTCATATGTCCCTCTATTTGTTTTAAATATTTTTTTGTGTTCAATATATGTATCAATATAAATTATTATACCTACCATTATTTTAGTGTTTCATTTACATATGTATATTTTGTAAAATATAAAAAATATTTTCCATTTAAATTGTAGTAGAATTATCCCGAAAAATTTTAATCATTAAAAAATATGTTTTAAATTTCAATAATGTGGTGTCTAATGATTAGTAATTGATTCCAAAAACCATGGAATATGATATTTATATCCCTATATTTCTTATTATCTATATATATTCATATTTTATCCTCTCAAATCATTATGGTTGAGGTTTACATAACCCTGGTTTCATTTTATGACTTTTTGTGTTTATTTTTTTCTCTAGATAATTATCATGTGAAATTTTTCCACTCTATTATTATCAAAATACTAAAAAACCATGATATCCAATGTATAATTATGTGTACATTCTCCGTTTTTATTCTAATAAGTATATAATCTTCATTTTATATTGTATATTTCATCCATGCTGTTTTCATCAACTAACCCATTTTAGAATATAACTGATCATACATGTTATTTCACTATGACATTTCAAATAAATAGAAAAAACCCATATAAATTGTTTGGTTGTTTTTTAGATAATGAGTGGTGTAATCCAATTTAAGTATTATTTTTATCAAAAATAAGTAACCATATAGAATGTGGTGAAGTGTGGAATAAATCATAAAGATAATTTTCAATGTTTTTATGTCGGGTAAAATAAAGGAATAGTCCAGTTCTATTATTCCAGAAGTCATACCATGTATAATAATAATGGGTATAATGTTGATACAATTAGTTCATAATATAAAAAGTAACACACAAGAGGGTATGAAAATGGTGTCTTTTCAAAAACATCCACAATTCAGTATTTTGACACACACATTCTTTATGCAGATATGCGATGATTTTGTTCCATATGAAAATATTTAGTGAAATGACATAAATAAAGAACATAGATTTTATAGTGGTTTGGTAGAAAAAATATCTCCTAGTCCACTCCAAAAAATACTCTCTGTGAGCATGGAGAATTTCACAAGTCCTTCCCTTTTATCGTAAGACCAAAATTACATAACAGAGTACTTGTTGTTAAAACTCTAAAAATAAGTCAAATTACAATGTATTATGGTTCTATAATAGATATATGATTATCCACATATTATATTGAGAACCTGATAATCCCCCACAACTTAGTACGATCAATTGAAAACACTAGATAAATCAAAATAGATTGATTGGTTTGAAACTAGATGAAATTCAAAATTGCAGCAACACACAATTTACAGTAGATGAGTATTATTCTTTAGATAATAATATCTTCATGATAGAAAGACTTTGAAGAAATTTGGTTATGAAAATATCTTCGAGTGAAAATAGAAAAAAATATATCAGTAGTTCACTTTTAGAAGAACAAGATTGAACATGAATGTCACCAAAGTGTTGTCCACTATATGAGTCAGTCTTAATTTGTAGCACTATAAATATTTCCAATAAAGATGTCATGTATGTGAATAAATTATCACACATAATTTTTGATGAGATATTCAAATAGAATATATATTGTAGATGAATATCATTGATATTTAAAATCCAAATGAATTTTATAATTGCTCATTAAAATTCAAATTTATAATGACTAGAAGAGTCTTGACTTCCCTTATAAATAGGAATGATTTTCTCTGATAAAATCTATTCCTTGAAATAATAATAATGACCCGTGAATTGATCTTTAATTATGACATGACCATTATAGTAATCTCAGATTGAAAATGCATATTGAAACACATTATCATTTACAACACAACATGGGGCTGAGTTGTTAGGCATAGGGTTACTTTGCATAGATTAAGATTCCTTTGTAATACTTTCATCATCACCTAACATAGGGCTCTAAATATAATGTAGATATTCTAATTCATAAATTCATCCTTATCAACATTAAAACACAATCTTGATTTGATTATCTTTGTGTTCAATTTTCCCTAACGTTGGGTTGCAAACTGTAAATCCAATCTCCAACATAGGGCTGACATTCCATAAGTTTATCATTCTCCAAGTGTATGGTTGATGATCTATATGTAAAATCTTTAGTATAATGCTATATTTATTCCATAGAAAAACGATTGATTTTCAACGTAATGTTGGGATGGAAATATTTTTTCCAAAATCATTCTCAAAATTCTAAATTCCTTTAAATAAAATATAAATTCCTATAAAACATACATACAAAACACCATTAGAAAATAAAGTTGTGTATTTGTGAACATTAAAATCAAAATAATTTATATATTATTGTTGATACAAAACATTCCCAAAAATCTCCTCTTTTATATGATCGCAAAACCCATAACATAATCCATAACAAAAACTAAAGAATATATAGGATTTTTTAACACAAAAAAGTAGTTATAATATGTTTTTCAAAATTTGGATTTCAAATAACTATTTTGAAAAATAATATATTCAAATGAAAATGTCATGGTGGAAAATATTATCCCCAAATCCATCAGAGATAGTTTCTATTCATAAACATAGATCATATCCCCAATTTGTAATATCAAAAAGGAGTATTGATAGAATAAACGAAATAAACCACAATTTAATATAGCACAAAACAATAAATTAATAGTTATGAATTTTAACATAAGAATAATAAATCTATGAATGGTAGTGAAGTATTGAACCTGAATAAAAGTAAGTAAATAAAAATACGATTAAACTAAATTAATTGATACAGAAATTAAAATGTTTTAATGTAAAACACACAGTCAACTACAGTCTTCTAAATAAATGATTTATAGTTCAGTTTTGGCATGGAAAAAGGGTTCTTATGTATGAGGAAGGGCATGAAGTGCCCTACTAAGATTAATCAACATCATCTGTAGTATCTGGAAATGGTTTTTGAACACTTATGGGAAATGCTGAATTAGATTCATGGAATTATTTTCAACCTTCATGCACTCACAAAAATCAATCCTTACAAAAACATCAATAGCTTCTTTAGACTTGATTAAAGTTGTCTGATTTTCCTTGACATGATTAATCACTGGTCCCAACTGGGATTCATTCGAATTTAAATGACATATCAAATTCATTTGATTATCAAATAACATAATAAAAGTAATTTTATAACATTGAATATTGGGTATCCTATCTTTAAATTCATCCAGTATAGTAGTGATTTCATCATACATCTTATGAAATTATAGCGGTGTTTGTTATGAAGATATAGTTTCGTTGTTCGTTTCCTTGAGATATTGAAGGTATATTCCAATACTTAACATGAATTCATCAAACTCTATATTCTTGACATAATTGTCACGACCCGTCCTAGTAGGGCCCGAGCCGTAACTCCCCAATCCCGCCTCCAATAAGTCAGGGGCTGGTGACTAGCACCGAGTAGGCATAATACTAACATGGGAGGCATTTCCTATAAACCTGTACACATGCTCACACATTTCCAATCCCACAAAGCTGAAAATTAAAAACTACAAAAAGGAAAAGATGCATGCATACACTAAAACCCAACCACAGAGTACGACAGGAATGTAATGTACAAAAAAGTAATGTACAAGAAAGAAAACCCTGGGCCAAAAGTACCATCCCTCCAAAACAATGTATTTAACAAAGTCCAACCTATAAAGAAAGGTGTTGGGACTGCAGTCTGTAGTCGTAGGAACACACCTCGGCTTGTCTTATCTCAATGAGTACCGCCCGGTCCTGGTCCGCCTAGAATCCTGTCAGTGGCTCGCTCGTCTGCACAAGACACGACACGTGCGGGAAAAGCCCATGCAGGGGTGAGTATAACAATACCCATTAGGAAACCCCGAAAACACAAAGGAATACAACAAGGTAAATACCACAACAGAATGGTATGGTCAGTTATAAACAGTATATGTCTACCGAACATATAACAATGATATCCACATATACTCATGACAAACGACCATCATGATACCGCCACTCGGATCCAGCTCGAAGATTCCACTAAGCACATAACAAGTAGAAGACACTCCTAGGTATGAAGAGAGAGATGTTAAGTACTCATTCAGGGAGAACACACTCCACAAGTACTATGAGAACATGATGCTCAAAGGAGGATCACAACCAAGTCGTGGGGTTATTCTGACAACCCAGACTGAGCTAATCCGCTAAGCAAAGGATCGGTGTCTGGGTAAAGTTGGTTACGTCGATACCAAGAACTCTACGTAGACTTCCAAGAATGAATAGAGGATCCGGCTCTAATTCTCACATAGGGGATTACAATAACTCTATTCAGGATGTTTCTGCTGAAGGGATCATATTTCTTTTGTAATGAAAATGATACCAGATCCTTCAGGAAAAAGACCAAGGGTATGAATGCTAAGAAAACTAGTCCAAGTCAGAGAAGAAAAGTGCCTTAAGTCATTTAAGATAGGTTACACGGAGTGTAGTATGGTTACACGTCGTGTTCCTTGACCACGAGTACTGCCCGTGTAAACGGACCGTGTCATTCGTTCATGCCGTGTAAAACCAAACTACACGGCGTGTAGAAGAAGTACATGTTGTGTTCTTTGACCCCGAGTACTGCTCGTGTAAGAGGTCCGTGTAATTCGGCTTGTTGGACAGAAAGAAACTACACGATGTGTAGAAGAAACACATGCCATGTCCAAGAACCTGGGGCTCGCTTAGTGTACGCAGGCCATGTGCCCTTACACGGCCTCTGTCTGTGTCAATGTCGCATGCTCGTGTACCAGTACACGAGGTATCATGTGTATCTGGTCGGGTCTGGCTGGGGAGGGGTACACACGGCGTTTCCTTGGCTTTGTACCAAGCCCGTGTCCATGTAATCCTAGATTACATGTCATGTAATCCCGCCGACGAACACACGCCATGTATCCAATACTACACTGTGTGTAGTTGGTATTTATCCAGAAACACCGTCTTTCTCCACGTGCCTTAGCTGATCCTTCAGATCGTGATCCAACCATTCGATCGTTACAAAACTCTAGATTTGGGGTTTTCCTGCCCCTAAGAAACCTATTCCATTGGTTTCGGGCTTCCGATTGTCCTTGAAAACACATATTGATCTGTCCGCACGAAAACAATCGAAGAACAGGAATTTCCGAACCACATCGATTTATCCACCGTCATCGTCTTCGTACCTGCACTAGGTCGCCTCGATGGTGGAACTTTGATTTCAGACCGTTATTCCTATAAAGTATGTGAAATGATCGATTTTCCCCAAGAACGCGTAGAACGCACATGAAGAACGCGTAGGAATCAGGATAAAAAAGCACAATAATCGATAGGGAAAAACCTTGATCGATGTTCGTGTTGATCTTGGTTCGTCAACGTTAGTAGGTTGAACGAAAACCAAAACAATATCAAGAATCAAATCAGATGATTCCCAAAAACATCCCATCCCGCAAGAATGATTGATCCGCGGGCTAATCTGTTCGTGGATTAGTCCACATTCTTCATGGAAATCAAAAACGGGGAAGAAAAATCACAAAAAACATCATACATGGATTCTGCGGTGTTCGTTGGCGACGATCTGGTTGTCGCGTCATCATCGCCGCATTGGGAGGTTTTTTACAGAGCCTCCAAAGCCGTCAAGGGTTTCATGGTTATGAGGTTTGTAACTCTGGACCATTTTCAAGCCTTTATTTAAAAAGAAGATATCCACTGCAACAGATTTAATATAATCTCCTTGGAGAATAAAATATTTTTATTAAATATTTTATTACTCTTATTCCCAAGAACTTGATTTCACCACCGACCTACACAGGCCGATGTTAGGCCTCAACTAAGGTAAAATCGCAGTTCTGAACGCAACGGTGCCCTCAGATTTCTGATCCAAGAACCTGTTCAGGAGTTATTCCACTTTTTCAGGAAAATCGCACACGTGCATAATTTAATTATTAAATTAAATTCAAACATTTGTTCCGGGCTCACTGGGCCTTGGAACTGCACATCGTCTCAGATCTTAGTCTTGAATTAGTTCCCATATAATATTAAAATAATACATGGAAAAATCTGGGACATTACATCAAACCCACCATAGGGATTTTACATCCCCGAAAAGCTAAAACAAAGGCTAATAAAAAAAGATGTGGGTACTTCATGCGAATTTGAGCCTCCCTCTCCCACGTTCTCTCCTGGAGATTCCCGTGCTACCACAGGACATGCACCAAGGGAATAGCTCACCCATGAAATATCTTCTCCTACAGATCCTCGATCTGCACCGTGTACTCTGCAAAGGTCTCCCAATCATCGATGTCGAGTTCGCCCAAGTCGACAACGTGCGATGGATCGTGCACGTACCTCCACAACTATTGAACATGGAAGACGTTGTGTACCTAGTCCATCTGAGGAGGTAGATCCAAGTGATACACCACCTCGCCTACTCTACTCAGAATTTGAAAAGGGCCAATGAACCTTAGAGATAGCTTTCCACCTCGGCCAAATCTCTGCAATCCCCGTTAAGGTGAGACCCGATGGAACACATGGTCTCCCTCCTCGAACTCCAAGGGCCACCGCCTCCTGTCGGTATATGACTTTTGCCTACTCTGTGCAATCTTCATCTGCTCTTGGATGACCTGCACTTTATCTGTAGTAGCTCTCACCATATCTGGGCCCATGAGTGCTAACTCTCCTGGGTCAGTCCAGAAAAGTGGTGACCTGTAAGGTCGCCCCTATTGAGCCTCAAAGGGTGCCATACCAATAGTATAATTATAAATGTTGTTATAAGAAAATTCCACCAGTGGTAGGTGATCCTCCCAGCTATGACCGAAGTCAATTATGAAAGCCTGAAGCATATCCTCCATGACCTAGATGGTTCGCTCTGTCTGACCATCAGTCTGAGGATGAAATGTTGTGCTCAGGCGTAATTGAGTCCCAAAAGCATCGTGCAATCCCTTCCACAAACGGGATGTGAAACGAGCATCATGATCTGAAATGATTGTGAATGTAACTCCATTACATCGAACTATCTCCTACACGTAGAGGCGTCCCATGCTCTCTACAGAACTCTGCTCCTGTATGGCTAGGAAGTGGGCCGACTTGGTGAGCCGATCAACGATCTCCCAGATGGTATCGTGTCCCTTGGACGTACGTGGTAAACCCACCACGAAGTCCATGGATATCCCATCCCACTTCCACTCTCTCACCTCAAGGGGCTGAGTCAAACCTGCTGGCACCTGGTGCTCAGCCTTTACTTGCTGACAAGTAAGGCACCGAGAGACAAACTATGCCACTCCCTTCCTCATTCCTGGCCACTAGAACTGGCATCAGAGGTCCTGATACATCTTTTCCACGCCTGGATGCAACGCCAAATGGAATATATGGAACTCTTGTAGGACCTCCTCCTGCAACGTCACTAGTACTACCATGCGCCCTCTAAAAAGAACAACATGACCCCAACTTCTGAATATTAATCAGCAGCATCACCTTTGGATATCCTAGAAATCAGAGTCTCACAACTAGCATCCTCGCGCTGTGATTCCCTGACTCGCTATAAGAGTGGAGGGTTAACAACCATAGACTGAAGGTAATCTCCCTTATCTCCATCCATGAAGGATAACTTCAAAGACGAAAACCGCCTCGTCACCTCATCCAGCAACTGCGAACAAGATTTCCTATTGAGAGAATCCTCCACTACGTTCCCCTTCCCAGGAGTATAAACGATCTCAAATTCGTAATCCTGGAGGAACTCAAGCCATAGTCTTTGTCTCAAATTTGGATCTTTGTAAGAAATGATATATTTGAGACTCTTGTTGTAACACCCTGAAATTTTATGAAAAATATTCTTTTAATTTCATTAATGTCTTGTGTTGTATGCTACCCCAATATTACCTTGCGCTATACACAACACCATATTAGCTTGCAGTATACGCAACACTATTCTTGGATCGTGTTACACACAATTTTGATAATAGTTATTCTACGCAACAATGCGTATATATATATATATATATATATATATATTCAATATATAAATTAAATATGGTTGGATTCTGTTATACAAAACAACGAAGGATTCTTGCACAACACGCAACCATGACTTGGCTTGCATTACACGCAATCGCGACCTTCCTCGATAACGTGTGTTGTACGCAATTCTGGGTTTTACTAAACAACGATATATTATTATAATATTATTATGAACTAGCCGTTATGAATATTATTAACTAAATTTTGAATTTTATAACATTATTATTCATCTCACACATTTTCCATAACATGGTATATGAACAAAATAATTTTTTCGTGTAAAATAAGTATTTTTTAAAAAATGTAGTTTTGCCGCCTTTTGATGGAGCACCCACTTTAAATCTAGTTTTGACATGTTTATAAGTTCAATTTAACAAAATAAAATTTTTCTTTGGAATCATGTAATAAAAATTTACTTTGGATAAATTTTTCATATTATTCTGGTAACTTTCATATTTTGATTACTAGTAAAAACACACTATTTTAATTAAAAACAACTTTTGTCATCGCAATAATTTATATGGATAAATTATAATATTGAATGATTTTAAAGTATAAAAAGAATATATTTTTACCATTTAATATAATTTACGTCATTATCATTGATTTTACCTTGAATTCGTAGGTTAAATCAATTCAATCTTTTGGAATGTTTTAAAGAAAAACTCGTTTTCTTTCGACAACCTGATTAATTTTAATTTAATATCTGCAACTTTTGTGTATTGAATTTGGAGAAAAGGATTCCATATTTGGAATCAGTGTGTACAAATTATGTTAATAAGCTACTTTTTATTTTTGGGAATTATGAATAGTAACAACGGTAAATTTTATTTACCATAGTTAAAGGTAAATCAGGTAATGAAGGGTAAATATAATATTATAAAATTACCCTAAAACATGATCAAATTATATTGGATGGATAAGACTAGAACCATATCACCTAAGGGTCGGATTAGATTCATTTTATTGACATTTGACCATGAAAATAATTTAATTATTATTAAAACCAAAGAAAGTGACAACATGTCACTCTCTTAAATCTTATAAGTATAATAATTTTAATTTAGTGATAAACATCATAAAACTTAGAACATGAATAGTCTAAATAAAGATAATAAAATTATCTACATTATGATAATTTATTTAAAATTTTTAGGGATTATATAATTGTCATTAATGGTGATACATTAATGATGCAGAAATTATTTATTAAGTGAAAAATCAGTAATATAGTTTTTTATTGAAATAATAATACCAATTAAAAGCCTCAAAAACCTGACAAAAAATTATTGGTAGCATATATCTATACCATAATAACCCAATGACCTAATATATAACCGTTTGGAGTCTTATAAAAGTGACTATGACTCTTATATTATTTTGTATTAAATGATGCCAAAGTTTTCACCTTCATAATTTAATATATATAACAATTTAAATATTGTGATTTTAAGATGATAAATTCGAGTAAAAGTAATTTTGTGAAAGGTAATAGATTTATATTCATCATAGGATTTTATTTTTAATTTATATGCATCAAATAAGTATATTAAATAATTATACAAAAATTTTGTAGTAATTATTTTATTAAGAGACAAACCAAATAGATAGTTTCAAAAATAATAAAATAATTATTATATGAACTATTTAAAGTCCTACAATAATTTTCTAGATACATATGACCTTTTATGAATCTATTAAAGCTTTCATTTCGAACATTTCTTCTGTATATATTTTATTTAAATTCAAATAAATGAATAGTGTCAAAATTGACACTATTGTTATTTTATAAAAATAACATATTATAAAATTGTTTAAAAATCACAAAAATATTTAAAAATTATAAATTTATATTTATATGGTTTATATTGTTATAAACTAACAAAGTATGGAAAATTCACAACAAATAAGTAATTATTTGTTATAATTTTATATTTATAATTTTATTACCACAAATAAACTTAAATAGATTAAATTGGGATAAATCAAAATGATAAGGATTAAAATAAGATCCAAACATGTCTAAATTTGATTGGTTGATGAGATTACAACCCAATATCATCTAATATTCGAATATGAGTCATTTTTGGAGGGTTTTAAGTGGGATTAGATTTATTATAAATTAATATTTTTAAGAATTCCAATGGTGCCCCTCTCATCCCTTATAAAAGGGAACCTCCTCCCTCTCTTCCTCACACCACTTTGAGACTTCAAGCTCGACAAACCCCTGAAAAATTCTCTTCTAAACTTACCTATACACATTCTAGTGGTCCTTTTCTACTTCAAAGACCAATATTATTTCCCTAAGAGGAGGTTTCAAAGAGGCGTATCGAAGAAGAGGTAATTTCTTCTACCGATTCTTTCAAACTTCTTTCTTCTTCAACTTATTATTATTTAGTTTTTTCCTTATAAAGTAATAACATCAGTATCAAAAATATACAGATATGTTATTATAAATATGAAACAACCCCATTTCACCTTCTATCCATCCTACGGAAAACAAAATCATCGCTCGTGCGTACGTACGGAATATCGTCTCCATACCGTGGTGTAATCTATTTTCCACCACCACCTTACATGGATGGGTATAATGGTGTAAATAATAACTATATATGATTATTGTAAAGTTATATTGATTCTGAAATAGTATACATACACTCCAATACAATTCCATGATCATGAGAACGATATCATCGCTCGTGCGTACGTACGGACTACCGTCTCCACGATGCGATGAGATTCATTCTCCACGTTAACCATTAGTGAATGATTATAAAGTATATATAATATGTAATCATGAAATATATTACATGATAATGATACTGGATTTATGTGCATATATATGTATGTCATCTACTTAATTCCATTCAACTCCATAAGGAAACGAAAACAGCGTTCATGCGTACGTACAGCCTACCGTCTCCATGAACGGAGTATTTCATTCCTTTTATCGATCTATAATATATATGTATATGATGAATATATATTATATAGAAATAATGTATTACATTCTGGAATTATGTAAATCAGGATATAAGTAATAATATCAAGAAACGACAAGTCAAATCACATACGATAAATGAAATGATTTTACCCAAAACGCTACTTTAACATGGAATTTACAAAATAACGGGTAATATAAAGTCATAAGTGAAACATATATGATTTCATAACAATGAATATGATTGTGTAATAATTCAATGACATTATTTAAATCATTATAAAGGAGGTTCGGAACCATACGAATCATATCAGACTTAAGGTAAGGGATAATTTTGCAAATCTCATTTTTATCCGAGATTGATTATTCATAAGTATTTACTGGGGTTATTTCTATTAACCATGTCCATGTTTTATAAAAGTGTTTTAATGTATGTTTAAAGTCATTTTTATGCATTTTTGACTTTTACTACATGGTATGTATGGAATCTTACTATTACGATGTACTTTTTGACTTTTCTGGAAAAGGTACGAGAAGAATGTTTTTTAACTTATACGGCACGAATGAATTTTTATTGTTCTATAAAGCCCTAATTTCATGAAACTTCCTCCAAAATATTTCATGAATATTTTCAACAAAATCATTTTCTTTTAAAATTGCATCACATTTTGTGAAAAGAAAATGATTTTGAATAAGAAAGGATATTTTTCACAAGAATTCATTTCAAGTGTTTTATCAAAACCATTTTTCATCTAAGTTGACATTATTTCATATGTGTATATTTCAAGTATAATGTCTTTATGATTTAAATGGTTTCACATTTCTTATTATGAGATGATATCCATTTCTTTTATATGGATTATGTGATTATGGGATGATGTTTATGAAACCCATTTTATTCTATGGGTTATTATGAATGATATATGTTTATTTTGTCGCACATGTAAGAATGATTTCAATATGAGATTGGTGGGACCTATATCTTCATCCAATGCATTGGGTAAAGATTTTATATCTCATGAGATATACATGGCTGGAATGGTAAGTTAATTTGATTCAGTGTTACAGGACTGAAACGAGGAGTGAAGTCGATTCAGAATGGGACTTTTTCCACTAAGATGGTCTTGGCAGCAATGCCTTGGCTACTATGGAAATAATTACATGTTCTTAATGGATGCCACAATTACATGATTTATTCCCATGCTATTTTATCATGATTTATGTTCCATTATGTTCTATGCCTTATGTACTTCCATGTTTTATGTCGTTGATCAAGATTTTTAATGTTCATGTTTTTTTTTCAGTTCAAATGTATATGGTATGTTTTAGTTTATCCATGCTTACCCTTACTAAGAATTTGAGATCACCCTTTTTATGTTTTCTTTTCCCCAGTATTAAAAGAAAGGTTTTAGGTAAGAAAACAAAAGGGGAAGATCTTTATTGGAGATGTTCAAAATCCTTCACCAATATTAGAAGATTACGTTCCGAGTTTCCAAAGACACTAAACTATTACGGACCTTGAGTTTTGATTTTTGTTATGTATTAAGTATTATTCTAAAGTAATGTAATGTCCATGTACGTAAAGCTTCGGGTCTCTATAATTGGTATCAGAGGAAAGGTTTAGTCAAGTTTTGGAAACTAGGATGTGAAAACGTTAACGAGATCCCTAGAGATATTTCTCAGGTATGTCTAGGGACGTCCCTAAGGATAAGTTTACGTATAGGATACAGTCCTAGAACTATGGTAACGATCATAGAATTTAACCTAAGATGTTAGATACTGATGATACTCCCCCTTTACTATATTGTTTTCCCTAGCATGATTTTTTGCCTCTCACACTATTTTTTTGGGTTTTAGAAAATGGCTGGAAATAGGAAGATTCATGACAATGGAGGATATGACGGAAAATGGAATGATATTCTTCATGAGAAACCAAAAGAAACGGGATTTGGAAGTCCAAACATCGTTATTATGCCTAATTAGAAATCTCATAATATGATCAATAATCTCAACATTGGTATGTTTCCCGACTTAGATAATAAGAGAAATATGGAGTTTCATAATGATCATAGAGGAATGAAAGTTCAATTTCCCCTATGTAAATCATGTGGGAAGAGGAAACAAGGAGAATGTTTCAAGGGAACTGGAAGATGCTTTGGGTGTGAAAAAGAAGGACACAAAGCCAGTAAGTGCAAAGGAAAAGGTTCAATTAACACCATGGATGAGGATAATGGTATTTCTACGACATCAAAAATGGTTAAATGTTTTAAATGTGGAATTTATGGGCATTATGCAAACCAATTCCCTAATGGGAAGTCTCATGAAGAGAATCAGTATGGTTGTATGGGTAGTATTTATGTTGATGATGATGAAGAGACTACAAATGTTATGTAAGATGAAAGAATTGTTGAAGTTTAGTCAATGGTTTAAGAAGGTAGTGGAATGATTACATGTTTATCAAGTGTAATGATGTATAAGTAATCTCATGGTACTATGGAATAAGCAAACATCTAAGGATTGTTACACTGTTGTATTTCCTTATGATTTGAAAGTATATGATTAATGGTACTAGTAACCATGAATGGATTTTCAGATATTTTGGAAAGTAGATGATATGCGCATAATGAAGGGATAAAGAGAAAATTAACTGTTTGATAGTATTCATGAGCTCATGACTGATATAAGGAGAAGGTTATATCATGGTTTGAGTATATAGAATTTTTGGATTTATGTATGTGGAAGGAGTTTCCTTTTGACAGCATTTATGTTTTCACTAAGGTTTAATGGGTATTCATTTTTCAAGAGAATACATGATTAAGGTGTTCGCATGATTGGAATGTGACCAACAGATATATGGGGGATAAATGATGGTATTCACATGCTTGGTTGATGATATTTTAAGTATTCTTTTTCTTTATACTATGAGCTTGGACCAAAGTATTGTAGATAAGCCTAAATAATGGAATGGATTATGTTGGACATAATTTAGTATTGTTTAAGGATAAAACTTTTTTCAATATTATTGATCAGATGTTATAATAATGTAGTTTTAGAAAAAGGACAACCTGAAGGACGGGCAACATCCCATCGTGTC
Source organism: Viscum album (assembly GCA_963277665.1). Classification (NCBI taxonomy): domain Eukaryota; kingdom Viridiplantae; phylum Streptophyta; class Magnoliopsida; order Santalales; family Viscaceae; genus Viscum; species Viscum album. The sequence goes on from OY728161.1 coordinate 1,607,972,827, forward strand.
AAACAAGGATGTGGGAATCGAACCCATAACTGAAGTGTGACTTGCCTTTATCGACTACCACTATCCTACAAGAAGTCTATTATTAGTAGAAAGTAGTTTTATTTTATTAAGCAGTATGATATATGAAGTATAAGTTCATTTTTGGAACCATATACGATTAATCTAACCATAATATGGACTTATAACTTTTTCTAACCTTTTGTTTGAAAGAGATGGAATGACCCATCATTCTATCACATGATCTACTAACACATCACGAATAACAAATTCAACTTCATTTCTTTAAGGGATGAAGTAGAAATTGTTCAATTCACGAACAACAGCAAGATTGTACCAAAATCATGTAAGTATTTATTTTATTTCATCAACTTTAGGGAAATGATCTTGAAAACAAAAAATATTTTCCTAGTCCCATTATATCCAATGAATCAAATGGTACCTTAGATCATCACAAATCAATATCTTTGTGATTTTTGGCTTTTTCATAGCCATGTTCTCAACCACTCTCCACCAGAACTTAATGGTTATATTTTTCATCCATATCCATATTTTCACCTATGTTCTCCTACATGGAATCCCAATGATGAGTTAATTTGGGTAACTGTTACATTTCATAATTTAGTTTTTAAAGACATGTTTTGGTATTCCTTTTTACGATGTGGGTTTCTATTAAACAAACTTTCAAGTAGTAAACTATTTATAACCCCGACGAATTTCGAGGGCGAAATTCATTTTAAGGGGGGTAGAATGTAACATCCCAAGATTTTATGAAAAATAATCTTTTAATTTCATTAATGTCTTGTGTTGTATGCGACACCAAGATTACCTTGCACTATATGCAACACCGTATTAGCTTGCAGTATACGCAACACTATTCTTGGATCGTGTTACACACAATTTTGATAATAGTTATTCTATGCATCATTGAGTATATATATATATATTCAATGTATAAATGAAATATGGTTGGATTCTATTATACAAAAAAACGAAGGATTCTTTCACAACACTCAACCTTGACTTGGCTTGCATTACAGGCAATCACGACCTTCCTCAATAGCGTGTGTTGTACGCAATACCGAGTTTTACTAAAGAACGATATATTATTAAAATATTATTATGAACTAGCCGTTATGAATAGTATTAACTAAAATTTGAATTTTATAACATTATTATTCATCTCACACATTTTTCAGAACATGGTATAAGAACAAAATAAATTTTTCTGGTAAAATAAGTATTTTTCAAAAAATGCAGTTTTGCCGCCTTTTGATGGCAGACCCACTTTAAATCTAGTTTCTGACATGTTTATAAGTAAAATTTGAAAAAATAAAATTATTCTGTGGAATCAAGAAATAAAAATTTACCTTGGATTAATTTTTCATATTATTCTGGTAACTTTCATATTTTGATGAATAGTAAAACACGCTATATTTTAATTAAAAACAACTTTTTTCATCGCAATAATTTATATGGTTAAATTATAATATTGAATCGTTTTAAAGTATAAATAGAATATATTTTTACCATTTAATATAATTTATGTCATTAGAATTTATTTTACCTTGAATTCGTAGGTTAAATCAATTCAATCTTTTGCAATGTTTTAAAGAAAAACCTGTTTTCTTTCGACAACGGGATTAATTTTAATTTAATTTCTATAACTTTTGTGTATAGAATTTGGAAAAAAGGATTCCATATTTGGAATCAGTGGGTAAAAATTATGTTAATAAGCTACTTTTTATTTTTGGGAATTATGAATAGTAACAATGGTATATTTTATTTACCATAGTTAAAGGTAAATCAGGTAATTAAGGGTAAATATAATATTATAAAATTACCCTAACACATGCCAAAATTATATTGGATGGATAAAAGTAGAACCATATCACCTAAGGGTCGTATTAGATTCATTTTATTGACATTTGACCATGAAAATAATTTAATTATTATTAAACCAAAGAAAGTGACAACATGTCACTCTCTTAAATCTTATAAGTATAATAATTTTAATTTAGTGATAAAAATCATAAAACATAGAGAATGAATAGTCTCCAGAAATCTAATAAAATTATATACATCATGATAATTTATTTATAATTTTTATGTATTATATAATTTTCATTAATGGTGATACATTAATGATGCAGAAATTATTTATTAAGTGGAAAATCAGTAATATAGTTTTTTATTGAAATAATAATACCAATTAAAATCCCCACAAACCTGACCAAAACTTATTGGTAGTATATATATATACCATAATAATCCAATGACCTAATATATAACCGTTTGGAGTCTTATAAAAGTGATTATGACACTTATATTATTTTATATTAAATGATGCCAAAGTTGTCACCTTCATAATTTAATAAATATAACAATTTAAATATTGCGATTTTAAGATGATAAATTCGAGTAAAAGAATTTTTGTGAAATGGAATAGATTTATCTTCATCATAGGATTTTATTTTTAATTTATATTCCAAAATAATTATATTTAATAATTATACAAAAATGTTGTAGTAATTATTTTATTAAGAGATAAACCAAATAAATGGTTTTAAAAATAATAAAATAAATATTATATGAACAATATAAAGAGATCCACTAATTTTTTAGATACATATGACCTTTTATTAATCTATTAAAGCTTTTATTTTGAACATATATTCTGTATATATTTTATTTAAATTCAAATAAATGAATAGTGTCAAAATTGACACTATTGTTATTTTATAAAAATAATATATTATAAAATTGTTTAAAAATCACAAAAATATTTAAAAATTATAGATTTAAATTTATATGGTTTATATTTTTATAAAGTAACCAACTATGGAAACTTCACAACAAATAAGTAATTATTTGTTATTATTTAAAATTTAGAATTTTATTACCACAAATAAACTTAAATAGATTAAATAAGGATAAATCAAAATGATAAAGTTTAAAATAAGATCCAAACATTTATAAATTTGATTGGTTGATGATATTACAACCCTATCTCATCTAATATTCGAATATGAGTCATTTTTGGAGGTTTCTATGTGGGATTAGATTTATTATAAATTAATATTTTTAAGAATTTCAAAGGTGCCCCTCTCCTCCCTTATAAAAGGGAACCTCCTCCCTCTCTTCCTCACACCATATTTAGCCTTCATGCTCGTCCAACCCCTGAAAAATTCTCTTCTACACTTCCCTAGACACATCCTAGTGGTCCTCATCTACTTCAAAGACCAATCTTAGTTCCCTAAGAGGAGGTTTGAAAGAGGCGTATCGAAGAAGAGGTAATTTCTTCTACCGATTCTTTAAAACTTCATTCTTCTTCAAATTCTTCTTATTTAGTTGTTTAATTATAAAGTAATAACATCAGTATCACCAATATACTGATATGTTATTATAAATATGAAACTACCCCATTTCACCTTCTATCCATCCTATGGAAAACAAAATCACCGCGCGTGCGTACGTACGGAATATCGTCTCCACGTCGTGGTGTAATCTATTTTCCACCACAAACTTACTTGGATTGGTATAATGATGTACATAATAACTATATATGATTATATTAAAGTGATATTGATTCTAAAATAGTATAAATACACTCAAATACAATTCCACGATCATGAGAATGATATCATCGCTCGTGCTTACGTACGGACTACCGTCTCCACGATGCGTTGAGATTCATTCTCCACGTTAAACATTAGTGAATGATTATAAAGTATATATAATAAGTAATCATGAAATATATGACATAATGATGATACTGGATTTATTTGTATATATATGTATGTCATCTACTTAATTCCATTCTACTCAATAAGGAAACGAAAACAGCGTTCATGCATACGTACGGCCTACCGTCTCCATGAACTGTGTATTTCATTCGTTTTATCAATCTATAATATATATGTATATGATTAATATATATTATATATAAATCTTGTCTTACATTCTGGAATTATTTAAATCAGGATATAAGTAATAATACCAAGAAACGACAAGTCGAAACACATACGATAAATGAAATGATTTTACCCAAAACGCTACATTAACATGGAATTTACAAAAAAAATGGGTAATATAAAGTCATAAGTGAAACATATATGATATCATAACAATGAATATGATTATTTAATAAGTCAATGACATTATTTAAATCATTATACAGGAGGTTCGGAACCATACGAAGCATATCAAACCTAAGGTAAGGGATAATTTTTCAAATCTCATATTTATCCGAGATTGATTATTCGTAAGTATTTACTGGGGTGATTTCTATCAACCGTGTCCATGTTTTATAAAAGTGTTTTCATGTGTGTTTAAAGTCATTTTTACCCATTTTTGACTTTTACTACATGGTATGTATGGAATCTTACTATTACAAGGTACTTTTTGACTTTTCTGGAAAAAGTACGTGAAGAATGTTTTTTAACTTATACGGCACGAACAGATTTTTACGGTTTTATAAAGCCCTATTTTCATGAAGCTTCCTCCAAAATATTTCAGGAATATTTTCAAAAAAAAATCCTTTTCTTTTAAAATTTCATCACATTTTGTGAAAAGAAAATGATTTTGAATAAGAAAATATATTTTTCACAAGAATTCATTTCAAGTGTTTTATGAAAACCATTTTTCATCTAAGTTGACAATATTTGATATGTGTATGTTTAAAGTATAATGTATTTATGATTTAAAGGGTTTAACATTTCTTATTATGAGATGATATCCATTTTTTTATATGGATTATGTGATGATGGGATGATGTTTATGAAACCCATTTTATTCATTGGGTTATTATGAATGATGTATGTTTATTTTGTGGCACAAGTAAGAATAATTTCAATATGAGATGGGTGGGACCTATATCTCCCTCCAATGCATTGGGTAAAGATTTTATATCTCATGAGATAGACATGGCTGGATTGGTAAGTTAATCCAGTTCAGTGTTACAGGACTGAAACGAGGAGTGAACTTGATTCAGAATGTGACATTGTCCACTAAGATGGTCTTGGCAGCAATGCCTTGGCTACTATGAAAATCATTACATGTGCTTAATGGATTCCCCAATTACATTTTTTATTCACATGCTATTTTATCATGATTTATGTTCCATTATGTTCTATGCCTTATGTACTTCCATGTTTTATGTCGTTGCTCAATATTTTTCATGTTCATGTTTTTTTTCAGTTCAAATGTATATGGTATGTTTTATTTTATCCATGCTTACCCATACTGAGCATTTGAGCTCTCCCTTCTTATGTTTTCTTTTCCCTAGGATTAAAAGAAAGGTTTTAGGTAAGAAAACAAAAGGGGAAGTTCTTTATGGGATATGTTGAAGATATTTCACCAAGAATAGAAGATTACGTTCCGAGTTTCTAAAGACACTAACCTATTACGATCCATGAGTTTTGATTTTTGTTATGTATTAAGTATTCCGCTAAAGTAATGTAATGTCCGTGTACGTAAAGCTTCGGGTCTCTACACTTGTGATTGGAGTAGACTGTAAACCGCTCGCCCATCAAGTAGTGCCACCACATCTTCAATGAAAAGACTACCGCTGCCAACTCAATATCATGGGTCACGTAGTTCTGCTCGTGTGGCCTCAACTGGAATGAGACATAAGGAATCACTTCTTGCCTCTTCATCAGGACACAACCAAGCCCTGTTCTTGATGCGTCGCAGAACACTACGTACTCGACGTCCTCCTCCGGTAATCTCATGATCGGGGTGCTCGTCAGACTCTATCACAACTGCTGGAAATCCTGCTGGCATCTCTCGGTCCACACAAAAGGTTGTCCCTTTTGGGTCAAATCTATCTTGGGTAATGCAATCCTGGAGAAATCAAAGATGAATCTCCGATAGTAGCCTGCCAACCCAAGGAAACTCCACAACTCCGTCATGCTCTGGGGTGGCTCCCATGCTAGCACTGCCTCCACCTTGGCTGGGTCCACTGCTACACCATCTGCCGAGATAACGTGTCCCAGAAAGTGGACCTCCTATAACCAAAATTGGCACTTCGAGAGTTTCCCATACAACTGGTGCTCTCAGAGTGTGTCCAGAATCATTCTTAGGTGTCTCACGTGCTCCTCATCGGACGTAGACTACACAAGGATATAATCGATGAAGACCACTATAAATCGGTCTAGATAGGGCTGAATGATCCATTTCACGAACCCCATGAAAACCACCGGGGCGTTCGTCACGCCGAATGAAATCACCATGTACTCATAGTGACCGTAGCGACATCTGAAAGCCGTCATTGGTATATCCTCCTCTCGTACTCGCAACTGGTGATAGCCTGATCGTAGATCAACCTTCGAGAACCATCGTGCCCCTCTCAACTGGTCGGAGAGGTCATCGATCCTCGGTAGTGGATAGTAGTTCTTCATATTCACTTGATTCTAGCGCCGGTAATCCACACATAGCCTCAAGGTCCTGTCCACCTTCTTGGAAAACTGCACTGGGGCCGCCCAGGGTGAAACATTGGGTCTCACAAAGCCCTTCTTCTGCAAGTTGTCCAAGTGCACCCTCATATCATGAAGCACTGCAAGAGCCATCTGATATGCTGATGCTGATATCGGTGTCGTCTCGGGTAGCATCACAATGCAAAAATCTATCTCCCGACGTGGAGGTAGCCCGGGGACATCCTCTGGAAATACATCCTCCTACTCAGCCGCTACTACTGGAAACTGGAAACTCGTAACATTTTCTACACCAAGGGCTAGGCTAGAAAACTGATGTGAAATCTGTTGTGCACTTTTATGCACGAGTCTATCCTGCGCTGTCTCGGTCTCTCTCTCACCGACAAAAGAGATCCACATTCTAGCACTACGGACACACTGCACCCTTCGCCTAAAACAGTTAATCTGGGCATGAAATGTGGATAGCCAATCCATACCACGAATGACATCATAAGGCCTTGATGCTACCACCAAGAGGTTCCAGCCGAAACATTCTCTCCCATGGGTCAGGTCACACTATCTACAGAGGTGTGTGATCTTTTAATGTTTTCCCATAGGTGTTTCTAAGTGTAAGGATCGAGTCAACGAATCAACTTAAATCTCAAGGTCTCAGACAAGATAAGAAGCCATAAAGGAATTACTAGCACCTTTGTCTATCAATACGACAACCAAAGTAGAAAAGACACAGATAGTATCTCTAATCATTCTGGGAGTAGGCATACTACTAACATGGGAGGCATTGACTATAAAACTGTACACACGCACACACATTTCCAAGCCCACAAAGCTGAAAAGAAAAAACTATAAAAAAGAAAAGATGCATTCATACACTAAAACCCAACCATAGAGTACGACAGGAAAGTAAATTATAGGAAAGTAAACCCTGGGACAAAAGTTCAAGCCCACCAAATGAAAGTCTGTAACAAAGTCCAACTTGTAATGAAAGGTGTTGGGACTACACTCTGTTGCTGTAGGAACACACCTTGGCCTGTCGGATCTCACTGAGTACCGTCTGGTCCTGGTCCTCCTAGAATCCTGTCAAAGACTCACTCGTCTGCACAAGACACGACAGGTGCGGGCAAAGCCCGTGTTGGGGTGATTATAACAATACAATGTAAGACACCCTTAAAAGACAAAGGAATACAACAAGGGAAATACACCAAAAGAAAGGTATGGTAAGATATAAATAGTATATGTCTACCGAATATATAATAAGAATATCCAGATATACTCATGAAAAATGACCATCGCGATACAGCCACTCAGATCTAGCTCAAAGATTCCACTAAGCACATAATAAGGAGAACACACTCCTAGGTATGAAGAGAGAGACATGAAGTACTCATTCCGGGAGAACACACTCCACAAGTACTATGAGAAAATGATTCTTATATGAGGATCAGAACCAAGTCATGGGGTGATTCCGACAACCCAGTCTGAGCTAATCCGCTAAGTAGAGGATCAGCGCCCGGGTAAAGTTGGTCATGTCGATACCAAGAACTCTACCAAGGGTTCCAGGAATGGATAAAGGATTTGGATCTTAGTATCATAGAGGGGATTCCAATAACTCTATTCAAGAAGATTCTAATGAAGGGATCATATTCCTCTGTAAAAGAAATAACACCAGAACGTTCAGGGAAAAGACCAAGGGTATGAACCCTAAGAAAACAAGTCCAATTCACAGAAGACAAGTGGCTCAAGTCATTTAAGACTGGTTACACGGCGTTTAGTATGGTTACACATCATGTTCCTTAACCCCGGGTACTACCCATATAAACGGCCAGTGTCATTCTTTCAAGCCGTGTAAAACCAAACTACACGGCGTGTAGAAGAAGTACACGCCGTGTTCTTTGACCCTGGGTACTGCACGTGTAAACGGCCAGTGTCATTCGGTTTGTTGAGTAGAAAGAAACCACATGAAGTTTATAAAAAACACACGCCGTTTCTGAGAACCCGGGGCTCACTCCGTGTAGGCTGACCATGTGCCCGTACATGGCCTCTGTCCGTGTCCGTGTCTCCTGCCCGTGTACCAGTACACGGGGTGTCCCATGTATATGCCCGGGTCTTGCCAGGCAGTGGTATACACGGCGTGTCCTTGGCCATGTACCTTGCACGTGTCTGTGTACTCCTGGAGTACATGTCATGTAATCCTGCAGACGAACACACGTCGGTTATCCCATACTACATGGCCTGTAGTCAGGATTTCTCCAGAAACACCGTCTTCCTCCGCACGCCTCGGCTGATCCTTCAGATCTTGATCCAACCATCTGAACCTTACGAAACTCCGGATTTGGGGTCGTCCCGCCCCTACGAAACTGATTCCCTTAATTTTGGGCTTCCGATTTTCCTTGAAAACGCATATCAATCCGTCCGCACGGAAATGATCGAAGAACTGGAATTTCTGAACCACATCTATTTATCTGCCGCTGTCATTGTCGCAACTCCGCTAGGTCACCTCGATGTTGGATCTTTGATTTCAGAATGTTGCGAAAACAAAAGAATGTTCAACGATCGATTTTCCTCAAGAACGCGTAGAATGCACATGAATAACACGTTGGAATCGGGAGAGAAAAGCACAAAAATCAAGAGGGACGAACCTCGATCAATGTTCGTGTCGATCTTGGTTCATCACTGTAAGAAGGATGAATGGAAACCAAAACAATATCAAGAATCAAATCCCATGATTCCTGCAAATATCCCATCCCGCAAGAACGATTAATTCGCGGGCTGATCTATTCGTGGATTAGCCTCATTCATCATGGAAATCAAAAAACGGAGAAGAAAAATCACAACAAACATCCTACCTGAATTCCACGGATTTCGTTGGCAAAGATCCCGTTGTCGCGTCATCGCCTCCACGTTGGGAGGTTTTCTCTAGAGCCTCCAGAGCATCCAAGGGTTTCAATGTTATGAGGTTTGTAACCCTGGACCCTATGAAAGCCTTTATTTAAAATGAAGATATCCGCTGCAATAGATGTAATAAAATTTTTCTGCAAAATAAAATATTTTTATTAAATATTTTTTTACTCTTACACCCAAAAACTAGATTTCACCACCGACCTACGCCGGCCATTGTTAAGCCTCTCCTAAGGTAAAATCACTATTCTGAACACAATGGTGCCCTCATATTTCTGATCTGAGCACCCATTCAGGAGTTATTCATCTTTTTCAGGAAAACTACACGCGCGCGTAATTTAATTATTAAATTAAATTCAAACATTTGTTCTGGGCTCACTGGGACTCAAAACTGCATGCTGTCTCAGAGCCTGGTCTCAAATTAATTCCCATATAATATTAAAATAATACATGGAAAAATCTTGGACATTACAATAATAATCCTTCATTTCGAAAAATTATCATTAACCCATTTTTATACGTTCATTAAGATATCCAAGAGAGAATATATTTCCATTAATTTCCCTCAAATGAAGGCTCTGATCTTCAAACACTGATCTTTGATCTAAAAAAAGCTTCTATTCTTCAAAATTTTTCTTCTCAACATATAAATTATATCATAAGAAATAATTTAGAGCCTTAAAAAAACTACATATTTATATAACGTGCATTAGCCTCGAAATATAAAGATTTAGTAGAATTAGCTTCTGCTTGGTCAATGTCAACAGTAACTAGAATTGGAACACCATCTCCCTTGGGTCTATTTCCCAAATTTTATCCTCCAATAACAGAAGAATCATGAACAATATCAGTTCCATGATTAGGTATCTCTTGACTTTGAGCATCCTCTACAACTTGCACATATACTTGGTTCTCATGACCGGCAGGTTCTCCTTGTTCACTTGGTGGAATGGCATCCAAATTTCCAACCGCAACCTCAACAACAACATCTATAATATTAAAAGATAATATTATTTATCGAAAAAAAGAGAATTAAGTCCATGACTCTTATTTTTAATTAAGCCTTTGTCTTATTGATCCTACTAAAGGGATAACCATTTTCACAACCTGAGTAGATACTAAAAAACACTGTAGTTTCTCCGCACCAACTAGATGAAAACTATTCCATGAGTTTCTCCATAACAAAATGAGCATCATGGATATCCCATAATTAAACATATTGTTGTGGTGACAAGATCATCCAAAAGACATATTCATTATCTTCCTTTTTTTGCTGAACAAAATAAAGAATACTACCATATTGAAAATCTACATCTTGGAATTTGGGGGAAGAAGTAATTTAGATAACAAATCAAAAACTGAGTGAAACTAAATTTAACATTATTCAAATGTAGAAACTAGATATACATGTCTTTATAGTGAACCTTATCATGTTTTGAAGATCTAGGAAAAATCCTTTATTAAATAAACTTCATCATAACACATCTGTTAGGAGAATATTTTTCGTAAACACCTTCATGACAGCCCTTATTCCAAATAGACAAACAATAATGTCCTCATATGTATGTCTTCAATATCTAATGTTCCTCAGATCATATAAAAACTCCTCTTCATGGTAACATATCAAAATCTCGTCCATTTCAACAGAAGATAATGAAAAAACATTATTTTCAATAAAACAAAAAATAGTTTCTTTATCAAAACCAATAATAAATTATGAATTTATACAAATCCCTTTTACTACTATTTAGAAATACAGTGTTATATTTTCTTCTCTAAAGGCATAAATCAAAAATTGAAATTAACTATCTTATTTAATAGATAGATTCGTAGAATCTATATATCTTAAATCTATTTTATTTCCTAGAAAGACCTTGCAATATTTCCTTATATCATACATACTATTATATAACTCAGCATCAACATTTCTTTTTGAGGTTTCCATTTTAAAAGGTTTTTAGATATAAATGATTTGGGGTTTATGATTTTCGGTTAATGCGAATCGAAATAGATAGGTACTCTATGAGTCAAATGCAGAGGAGTACGAGATTGGGAGAAGGAAAATAGTTTTCTAAGAAAAATGCAGGACATACTCATTATGTTTTTAATTTAGAAAAGATGAATATAATAAAATCTAAATGAAATTATTTCCAATAAAAACTAAATTGAAATAAAATAAAACATATTAAATAAATATAACAAAAATAAAAATATAGAAACTAAAAATAAATTAATAAACAATTACTTAATATCAAATATTCATAACTCCTCCTTAATAAAATCAAAACTAGCACTAGAATTGGTTTAGTATAAATATAGGATAAAAGATATTCAGAATTAGAAATTTTTAAATAAATATCTCTTTTTAAGACATGATCTCTTAGAAAATGATGCCTTATATCAATGTGTTTAGTCCTAGTGTGACTTATAAAATTTTTAGAAATACTAATATCAATAGTATTACTATATAAAATAGGTATACTATAAAAATTTATTCCAAAATCCAAAAGAGTGTTCTTCATCCATAAAACTTATGCATATAAATTCATAGAATACATGTATACTTCCTTAGTGGTAGACAGGAAAACTATGTGTTTCTTATTACTTGACTATAAAACTAAATATTTTCTTAAAAAGTGACAACTTCTCGATTTACGTTTTCTATCAAATCTACACCCTCAAAATTCAGCATCTAAATGTGAAATGATATTAAAATCAAAAGTTTTTGGTGAGGAATAGATTGAAAAACAGTTCCTTTTAAATTTCTAAAAAATAATTTAACAGCAGTATGTTAATATTATTTTAAATTTGATTGAAACATTTCACAAATACATATTGGAAACATAATGTATGTTCTACTATTAGTAATATATAACAAAAATCTAATCATACCTCTATATAACATGTTGTCATCTATTTTTATAGTTTCATTCAAATCATGTTTTATATTGGTACACAGAGGATTTATATATGTCTTCTTGTTCTTAAGTGTATACCTTTTTAATAAATCATTAATATAGTTTCTTTGATTTATAACATTTCCAAAATCATTCTGGTAAATCTGAAATCCTAAAAAAAATAGTTATCTCATCATACTTATTTCAAATAAATTTTGTATTAGATTTTAAGGATATTGTATTGTCTTTTTATTGGTTGAACTAAAAAAACATCATCAAAATAAATTTGAACAATAAAATATTAAAAAAAATTGTTTTCATAAAAAGTGTTGGATCTTCCAAACACTATTAAATCCATTTTTCAAAAGAATAGAACTTAATCTTATATACCATGCTATAAGTAGTTTTCTAAGTCCATATAGATCATTAGTAAGTATAGATATTTTCGGAAATTTTTTAAAACTATGGGGCAGTTCAAAATAAACTTCCTCAATTAAAAAACCATTAAATAACATATTTAACATCCATCTGATATAATTTAAAATTTATATTAGATGGATTAGATAAAAATTATAATGGGTTCCAATATTTCTCTATGGGTAAATGTTTTATCATAATATTTAAACATATTCCTCATTATATAATTTACCTACTAATGTTGATTTATTCCTCATAATGTTCCCTTGACCATCCTGTTTAATTTTTAAACACCAATTTCATTCTAAAAATATGATAATTTCTTGGCATTTATACTAGTTCCAAAAAATCATTTCTTTTAATCTTTTTTAGTTATTATTTCAATTTTAACATCCAATTTTCATCATCTAAGGATTCTACAATAATCTATGGTTATAATTGCATTAGAAATGAAAATAAATCATCTAGGTTTCATTTATTTCTCCTAGTTCAAAATCTTGTATTTATGTCTCCTATAACTGTTTCTAATGGATGGTTATTTATTGTTCTAGATTTTCTATGCAAGACACTTTTAGGTTCTTCAGTTTCATAGTCTTCAGAAATACACTTAATTTTATTAATATCATTTTCAAAATAAATTTAATGGGTTTCAAGTATCATGTTATAAAAATATTCTATGACCTCATCAGTTTTATCATTCTCTTTATAGAATGGGACTGTTTCGCCAAACATCACATGAACTGGTTCTTCAATAATCCTTCACATTTTGTTAAATACTCTATAATATTTTGAGTTAGAAGAATATACCAAAAATATTCCCTCACTATATTTTGGATCAAACGTTCCAGGATTATCCTTGGTGATCAAGATATACACCTTCCATCCAAAAAATTGAAATACTTTACTTTTGGATTTCTATTATTCTAGTATACATAAATTGTATTTTTTTTAAAATATTAATTATTAAATCTCTATTCATGATATAGCATGAAATGATTACATTTACAACTCAAAAATAGGTACGATGATTGTATTCATCCAGTATAGTCATAACCACTTCATGAATGGTTCTATTTATTCTATCAACAATTCCATTTTATTGAGGTGTTCTTGGTATATATAATCTGAGTTTAATACCGATATTTGGGAAAAAATAATTGAATTATTTATTCGAAAATTCATCATCATGATAAATTATTAATGAAATTATTTTAATATCTTTTCCATTTTGAACTATATTACCAAAACTTTCAAAGATAGTGAAATCATCACTTTTGAGTTTTAGAAAATAAACACATGTAAATCTAGTATAATCATCTACTAAAACATTAACATATTATTTACCATCCAAAATTTAAAACCATGATATTCCAAAAAATAATCCATATGGATAAGTTATAAATGTTTTGATACAGTAATTTTGTTAATATATTTGAATGATGATTTGTGATACATTCCAATTTGAAATAAATCATAAAATATATCATTATCATACATAAGACTAAGAAAATCAGAAACTTACTCTATCATAGATAATTTATATAAAACATAGAATTTACACTATTATGGTCTTTAATTCCAAATCCATGATTCATTTTTCGTCGAAGTTAAGTAATTCACAATCTGTTTACCGAATGAATTTAAGTCCAATACAATAACATTATGAGTTCTACGTGCTCTAAATTTATGTAACATATTTTTAAACAGAAAACATAAATTACTAGAAAAATAAATATAAAATCCATAATCACAACATTGAGAAATACATATAAAATTGTTCTTTTTCCCTTGCACATAAATTACTTTGTTGATTGAAATGGTGTTTGGATCTCCATTATTCCAACTCCAATTATTTTTCCATTGGAATTGACACCAAAAGTGACCATCCCCTCATCAATTTATGTCAATTTATAAAAATTTTATGGGTCTTAAATATTATGCCTACAAAAACCACTGTCTATATACAATATAGCATTTTTTTTCCTTTGGAATGTTACCAGAAAAATTATTTAAAAAGATATCTGTTTCAGTACCAACATATTATTTTGACTAGCTGTGTTATCTATTAGAGATTTTGGAATCTAGATTATCATTTTCTTTAGCTTATATAATTAGGTTTAGATAAAATCATTTAAATAAAATCTCTTTTAATACAATGATTTTATGATTTCCCAAATAACAGTTACTTTTCACATGCCCTTTTATTCCACAAAAATAAAAAGTATCAATTTTTTAATTAGAAACAAAATAGTTTTTATATAATTTTGATTTCTCACATGTTCTCCCTATTCCATATTTTTTAATGACATTCTTTTCAATAATTTCATTTAAATGAATTTGTCCTTTTGTAAAAAATGAGTGGAACTCTTATATATTTCTACTTCATCTTGTAATGATTTGACCCTTTTTAAGGATTAATATAGTTTATTATGGAGGAATTGAAATTTTCAACCAACTATTGATAATTTTTAAGCAAATATTCTCTTTCACCTAAAACAGTATTATGAATATTTTTTAAATTCTAATGCATCCTTATCAATGAATCATATTTTTCTTCTAACATTGAAAAAATTACAACTAGTTTATCAGTTGAGAAACTACTACTGTCAGAATATGAATAATTATAAGTGTGTGCCTTTTCAGATTTTTCATTTTATATAAGTCACATAATGGTCTTTAGATTTGATTTCTCCTTCTCTAAATCAAATATTTAGGGGATATTGGTGTATTCCGATACACTCTATGTAGCTGTCAATTCACTTTTTCTCTTAAGCTCATAATCATCACTTTTCTAATATATATTTTCTAATATTTTTATTTTATACTTTAGTTATGGACTATTAGGTATGATATAACCTAATATATTGCCTGAATAACATCTGACACCTCTCGAGTCCTTCTCAATGCTCTAAACAGGCTTTTTGAATCCTCCATTACTCTAATAAAATTTCAGAAACGTTCTATCTGGCTGAGCTAGTTCCATTTTAGAATTAGTTAAATAAAAATTATTCTCTTATTTGAATTCTTGTTTTTATTTTCAACTTTGATTTTGATAATTAACCTTCATATTATTATTTTCATTAATTATTATAATCTTATGTTCTTCAAATTCATCTTTCATGTATTATTCATACATAATAAGTGTCCCAATTAGTTCTATCATTGTCAGATCATTGAAAGGTGATGATTGTTGAATAGAAATAGATATTCCATTCCATTTTGAGGGAAGTACATTGAGTACTTTCAAGGCTTGATTAACTTGTTTGATGGGTTCTCCTTGACTTATAATGTTATGGACAATTTCTATAAGGTGTCATTTCAAATGAGTAATGATTTGTCTATTAAACATACAAAATGTTTCAAAGTTAATCTTTTCTATTACATACCTCATATGTCTTACATTGTCTATTCTATTATAGGAAACTGTAAAAAATTTCTCATTTCAAAGGTTTTAATACATTTTTATACATTATTGAATTTATCAAGTACATTACCACAAAGAATAACATTCATAGATTTAGAATTAATGTCATATTCAACTTTTGTTGTTGCATCCCACATTTCTGGTTTCATGAGAATTTTATATTGAGAAATGATTACTGAGTATACTCTAAATCAAAGATTCATTAAAAAAATAATCATCATTGATTTCCAAAACTAAACATTTCCAACATTGTAATATAGAGAATGAACCAATGATATTCCTTGAAATGGATTTTAAATTTCAATATTTTTATAGATGTTAAAACATTCAACTTGTCGTTGATTTTTAACAAAATCCAACCTATGATCCCAATTTCCATGTATAAATATAAAAATTAACACAGATATATAAGAATATATAGTGTTATTCATATGTATAAAAATATGCAGTGGATTTATAGAAATAATGAACAAAACATTTATAGTTGTTGGGGGTACAATGATCCCCTAGTCCACTCCACCAAATACTCTCTTTGCGACCTTGGTGAATTTCAATATTCTTGTCCACTTTTCATAAGACTGAAATTTCACAATCGACTGTTAGTAGTTGACACAATACAAACAATAAAAGTTAAAGAGTAATACAGTACTATAATAAAGAACCAATTATCCACAGATTAGATCAAGAAGATGATACTCCACCACAATTGAGTTCAATCAGTTAAAAACACCGAATGAATCCAATGATATTTATTTGTTAGAAAATGTTTGAACATCAAAATAGAATCTGAACACAATTGATAGTAGATCGATCTTCTTCCTCATAAAAAAATATCTTCAATATTGAAAAATTATGAAGCGATCTGATTGAAAATATATCTTTTAAGGGAAGAAGAAAAAAACATAACAACTATACACATAAAATAGATCAATATTGAACATTTATGTCACCAATGTATAGTTTTATTTATAAGTTATTTTTTATTTTTAGAACTTTAAAAATTTTCAAATAAGAATATATTTTATTTGAATAAATTATTGCACATAATTTTGGAAGAAATATTAAAAATGACTTTATAGAGAAGGAAAATTTCTTCCATATATATGAACCCAAAAAATAGCTTAATTCATCGTGAAAATTTAAATTTTAATTTGACTAGAAGATTCATATCTTTCATTAGAATGTGGAATAATTATATATGATAAATTCTATTCTTTTGAACAATTAAAATGATTTGTGAATCGATATTTAATTGTAACTCAATCGTGGTTGTAATCTCATATTGAAAGCACATCTCGAAAAATTTCATTACTGAGAACAAAACATAGTGTTGAGTTTCATACCATAGGGTTCCTTTGTGATACTTTACATCAAATGTAACATGGGGAAAAAAATTAATGTAGGTGTGATGATTCATATGTTCCTCCTTGTCTGCATAAAAATTCGAACATGGCATTGATTAACAATATGTTTAATTTTCTCAAATGTCAGGTTGAAATTAGTAAATCCAGAATCCAATGTAGGGTAGATATTCATTACATTTCTCATTCAACAAAAATATGGTTTCCAATATATAACAAAAATAATTAGTGTAACATATGATTGATACCATGTGAAACTGATAGCATTTTAGCAAAATGTAGGGATGGAAACAGTGTTTCAATAATCATTCCCGTAATGTTAAATTCAATAAAATAAAATATAAATTCCTATAAAACTTACATAACTAAACATCATTATAAAAAAATAGTGGTATTTTCAAACATAAAAAACATCATAAATTATACAGAATTGTTGAGACAATACATTACCAAAACATATGGTCTTTCTAGTTAAAATAAAGGGCATGAAAATGGTAGTTCAAATTAAAACATGAAATTTTTAATATCATAGATAGATATCAATTTATTTTATGTTCTCTATAAAATAAGATTCAAGATTCAAAAATGAGAATTTTATGTGGAATTTGTTTATAAATAAGTGTGTTGATCATGTCCTAGATAATTTATATGATCTTTGATTTGACTGAGTTTTGAATAAATACATTTATTTCACATGGAATAAAAAAATTATCATAGTGGTGATCCTGACCTGATGAAAAAGGATACAGAGATGGTCACCAAGGGTTTTTTATAAGTTATTTTTTTTATAAAAGTAACTATGATTGAAACTCACAATGGTATAATCAACACCACGTCACATAATATTCAATATATGAGGATTAAAATTCATAAATGTATGCAATTCATATGGAAAATAAATTTTAGATCTATGGTTTAAATAAAGAAATAATTGATTTTTTAATATATCATGGTTTACCATTAAACATTCAACGATTGGTAAAGTCATACAACAAAATTAATTTTCAAGATAGACCTAAAAATAGGGATATTTTAGATATTATTGTAATTTTTTTTATTATTTTGTGAAAAAAATTTATCGAAGAAATTTTTAAATTATTAGTAAATTAACAAGTTATTTTGATAAAGGGAAGAAAAACATGTTTCTCTTTAATTACAAAAACATGTTCTCATAGAGATAAAATATAACTGGAGGTAGAGAGAGAAATTTTTTTTAGATATTTTTATAGAAGGGGATATCTATAAGAACTGATGTTGTTGGAATGATATAATTTTTTCAATATATAAAAATATAAAATTGATATATTATTTCATCATTTAAATAAGTATTAAATAAATTTTTATTCCAAAAGAGGTTAAAATTATAATTTTATTTAAATAAAAAAAATAATATTGATTGGACGAGATTTATTCTTATGTGATAGAGTAGTGAGTTATCATTTTTGTGGATAGTTTTCAACTAATAATAATACTAATACTTCAATAAACATCCAATTTAGTAGTGAACTTTAATTAATCATTGATAAATAAGAATATAATTTAATTCATTATCCTTCGATACAAACAATTGTTGGTGAACCAAGGGAAAGATATTATATCTCTAATTATGTAACAATTATATTTTTGGATGTATAAAGTTATTATTGACTAATCATGAAGAAATATCATTGGAAAGGGTTATTGTAAATTACAATACTATAATTCACCCACCCCCTCTATGAGTATCAATCCATATATGGCATCTATATATAGAATTAAAGTAGAAAAATGAATTTCAAAAGGATTGTCTCTCTTTAGACGATATGACAATGGTAGTGAATTGTAATTTTTTTCTTATCATTTCTATATATAACTTCTAAATATAAAAAAATTGGATATTAAACAACTTTGTATCATTAGGAATGGGTGTGTAATCAATATTAATTCTAGAAATTTCAATAAATTTGAAATATATATAAGTAACTGAAAGTAAACATAAAGAGTTATATGTTAACATCGAATAAATATATTCTTAAGGGGGAATTGTATAAAATAATCTATATAATGTTTATGTTATTTATTTCCCCCAAATAAATTTGATAAATTTGATTAATATCTATGAATATGACTCAATGGAATAATATTAAAAGTATAAGGTGTTCTTGAATAAGAACAAAAACATGAGGTTACATCGAAAGAAATTTATTTATTCATTATTTGATATTCTCAAAAAGGTTGTAGAGGATAATAATAGAATTGATGATGTCCTTAGACAATTATTTTAATCGTGATGGTTCACATGAAAACCCAATTCATACACTTGAATGTACTCATACATGAAATGTTTTCAAAAAGAGAAATATCTTTTACAGGGTATAAAATTTGAATAGTAAGAAATCGATTTGGATTTTTTAATTTAATTTTTTTTTGTTTTTGAGATGGTATCACTAAATTATGTTCATTAAAATATGTATTTTATATTTTATATTGATGATTATAACATAGGGTAATTTTTGATAGTGATTTTTACCAAATATAATGTGTTTAATTGTGTCACATGATATAAAAAATTTGTTTAGGAGATGATTGGAAGGATCATCATGAAATATTAGACCAACAATGGAGAAATTATTTCAAATATATTATTGGATGATTATATAAATAATAGGGTAAGTAATCAAGATTCCTTTTGATGAACACCTCAACTTAATAGTGTCATTTATTGGTGAACACAACATTAATAATAATCTTTACCGAGATGAGTATCATTTAGAAAGAATTGGATAAAAGTTTTAAAGAATATATTTAAAAATAGAGAATTTGTTGTTATTTCATGAGTATAATACCACACATGAGGTTTGGTATATAAACAATAAAAAATTCAAATTAAATATTTTATAATTGGAAGTAAATTTTTTTTATCTAAATATTGATAAAATGTTTGAATATTATGTGGGTGAAGGAATTGTTTATAGCTATTCATAAAAGTGAGAATAATAAAAATGAATTTTAAAAGAAGAGAATATTTTTGAAATTTGAGATGTCACTATTTTATAGAATGGGATTATCATTGAACTATGTAGTGAATAAATTATAAGAAAATGTGGTACTATAATATGAATATTAATCGAAGAACTATGATATAATAATGATTTATATGAAATCATGGGTGATGAGGATGGTAAATTATAGTATTCATAAAAACTTCAATATTTTAGAAATAAATTTAAAAATATATTTTATGAATATATTTTTTGGGAGAATATTACATTGAATTAATAATTTAATTTCTCAATTTTTGGGTTTAATAAATGTATACCACTTAAAGTGGGAATTCTGGGGGTTTAATAAAATAACTCTTTTCCATGAATAAGGATAGTTAAAAGATGATGATTCTAATTCATATAGAAGGAATAATATTTTTAGGATAAAATTATGTTAAATAAAATGAGTTTGAATAACTCATTATGATCATGTTTTAAATATTAATAATTTGAGGGTGAAAGGTTTAAATTATATTACATATGATACTTGAAACAAATGGAAAATTAATTTTACAATCAAAATATATTATTGAAGTGTAAAAATGGAATGGAATATAGTATAGAAAAGTTATAAAAAACTAATTGATTAAAAGATGAAATTATTAATAGATCATGATAATAGTGTGGTTAATATTATAGAGTAGAGTAAAATAATTTCAAACCTGTTTAATTTACCACATTCAAAAAAAAGCCATTGTAATTTCTACATTATAAGAAATTTGGCATTAATTATTTCCCAAGGAAATAAACATGGTTGCATAAAAAAAATAATATTTTGTATGTTAATGGAATGATGTATTGTTTATTATTTTAGAGAGGTTCACTATAGTAGAATATATTGGGATATATATATTTCTATGCTTTTGTATGGTACATGATTTAAATTAAATATTATTTAAAAATTATTATTGATGTTTATGTATTTCATAGAAATTTAAGAATCAGAATTATATCACCTTCATAACAATTGAGGAATAATATATATCATCCATTGAATATTTTTTATAACTATTATAATTAATATAATAATATTAATATGTTTTATATGGTGTGACTTCTACTATTTCCATTAGACTTGATAACCTGACTATTATAAATCATTTCAAAAAAATTGATGCATCCATTGACTAAAATAGATTATTGATATTAAATATTTCGTCAAAAATTAGAAACTCCAATAAGCATTAGTAAAATTGTATAATATGTGTAAGAAAGATAAAATCATATATGTAATTATAATAACCCTATAAAGAATGTTTTTAAATTTATCCATTAAATATTAGAGTTCACCCACTTTCATCCACCTAAATTATTTTGAAAAGGGGACCCACTCCCTGAAAGGTGATTTTCATTCCACAAGAGAGTTTGAAATAATAGGTATCCATTAAAAAAATTAAGTGGGTGTAATATTTTTTGAAAATTATAGAATAATAATTTATGTTTTATCTATTTAATTTATCATTTCATTTATTAATCATCTCTTATAAATGTTATACAATTTCACTCTGGACTTTTTCACAAATTGGGTGGTCGCTCAAAATTATTGGGAAAATTTTACTAAAGGGGTTTATAGGGGTTTAAAATAATAATTATTAATTATTTAAGCTAATTAATTTCACTGTTTAATAAAGGGGTGATTAATTGGGGAGACAAGGTAGATATATTCATTGTGAGGTCAATAACAATATAGTTTTATATAACATGTTATAGGATGTATAAATATATAAGGATAAAGAATTGTTTCAATGAAAAACTTTTAATTTTGATATTTTATTTAACGATGAGTATATAAGATGTGGTATTATAGTAATGGATGAATAATTCATATTATATTCTATTAGTAATAAGATTATTATTATAATAACTATATTAAGTGGTTGAATTTTAATGATTCTTGATAAAGATTGATGTGTAAGAGATTTAAAAAAACCAAAGTGGTTTATTATTAGAGAAAATTTCATCATTTTTTGGTTTCTTCAATTTATAATTTATGTGTTAATTCCTATATAATAATTAGTTTATCAATTAAAAGTAATAATATGATATGAAATTTATTCTAGAGGGATGATTAAAAAAAATTAGTTTGAGGGTTGGTTGGAATGTCAAAATTATGAGTTGGTATTATTCCTTTTCATAGTGGTTTTACCATGTTTATAAATATTTTATACACAAAATTTGAAAATAATATTATAAATTATAACAAAGCATGATTAATCCAGTGGAATGTTTTTAAGTGTTCTGAATATCCAAAAAAATGTTATATAGAAAGCTAAAACTAGTAATGTAAGAAATTATTGAGAAATTCATAGGTTTATCACAAAGAAAAGTGTTTAGTGATCTTGGATTAGGGAGAGTTATAGATAAATCCTTATATTATATGAGAGTAAAGAAACTGTCTTGGATGTAATTATAGTCTAAATAGAAATGGAAAAGAATTGGTGGCCATAGGTATTTTGGGTTGGTGATTTATCTATACATGTTGTTGTGTTACAAACCTGCCACAATCTATTGAATAATATGTAATGTCCTATTTCAGATTTTAATTTTTAAATATTAAAATGGAAATATTTTATAGATATAATAAATTTTAATTTTCTAGATTATATATACAATACATTAAATTAGTCAACATCTCATCGTTTACCATTCATTATTATGTGTGGGCCAAATGCTGTATAAATCTCAAATTTTAATTTTAATCAGAATCAAGGGAAATTTGGGCTTTATTTTTCTGGATATGGGATTACATATTTAATATATATATATATATATTATATTTAAAATTATTATTAAAATATAATTTAAATTAATAGAGGCTAATATGGTGTTATTCTTATGAACAAAAGAAGAAATATATTTAAAAGGACAAAAATTGAGATAGTGATTTGTTATAAGATATTTTTTAAAATGGGTTTTAATTTAATGATTGAGGATTCTTTTCTATTAATATTTCATAGAAAATATAAATAAATAAATAAAATGTTATCATTATATTGATGAATATTATCTATATTATTACACCAATAAAGTTATATTGTATTGTTATTAATTGGAGTGATAAAACATCTAGTTTTATGGGGTATTGAGTTAATCATGTGTGATAGATAATTGATTTTTCACTCTTTTGTGTGTTTTTAAACAAATATAAATAGTTATTCAATCCATATTTATAAAAAATAATTGTTTTTTTTCTAAATTATTGGTACACTAACTCAATGTTGAGTGTATGCTCTGTGGACGAAGCCCAATTCTAGCCAAACTAGTAAAATATGGTGTGTCCCTATTTCATTATAACATTAATATTTATTAATAGAAATAATATAGTTTTTATTAATTGAGAAAAAATATAATTTGAGTGGTGTATATGAAATTTTCACACCCTAATTCAACCCTTCCACTTTTAGTGTGTACATCCCTATGTGGGACTAACACACAAAGATTGTTTAAATCATGAATTCTTGTTTTATAGAGTGTTTAAATGTCCTTCACTATAAATAATATTGTATCTAATATATATATAGACATTCTAAAACATGATTTTATTATCTGTGATTTTGATTCTGTAAGAATTTTTCCCAATGTGTATAAAACATCATTTATTATATCCACACTTGAGAAATAAATATTTCATCATAAAAAATTATTTTCACTATGACATGGTGTTATAAACCATGTTGTGGTTTCATCAATCAATTTTAAAATTTATCTGAATCATTTAAACTCTAAAAAACATCTCTAATATGTCTATTATAAAAATATAATTTTTTTTTAATTTTTTTCCAATAAACACAACTTGTGGTCTAAACACAATTTCTGGAAAAATAATCATCCAATTATAGATTTTTTTTGAAACACCACCACTCCCATACATTAGTATATTTTTCAAGGAAATTTACATTAAATCAGTTACTATTAAACTATATACATTTACCAAAAACTCACATCAAAAAAACATTATTTGAAAAACTAAAATAACATAAATTTCATTATCATTAATATTGAAACAAAATAATACGGTTGATCATACCCATTTTGAAAAATAATTTAGATCATCCACATAATATATTCTAAAATATTAATTAGGAATATAATTGAAAATTCTATGAATATAGAACTTCTTGTTTCCAAAATCATTACATTTTCTCCCCTTAATCAGTAAGACTCGTGATTTCTCTAAAATATCCCCCAAATGTATCTATAGAAATTTTCTTATCGGATTTTTATTTCATCTAAATTTTCACCCCAATTGATAATTAATTTAATGGATTCTCATTAAATATAAAAATATAAAAATGACATTCATATCCAATAATAAATAGATTAAAAACATCACACGGTGGGAAGGGTATTATCCTTTATTTCTTCATAAGAATTAATCATTTTGAACTATGAATTATACAATGTGATTCTAAAATATATTTCTTGGGGGATTTTCAGTTGAAATATTTACCTCATTTTTCATCTTTTTTATATACTCTATCTTTATAATTACATTATGAAACATATATAAAAATTAACAATACATTAATTTAATATGACTAATAATAACCAAGAAATTTCATTTAAAAATATTATAGCTTACTACATGAATATAAATTACATATAGAAACAATCCATTCTTGAATAGTAATGTTTTACTGTGAATTTAGACACTTGGAT
Organism: Viscum album; assembly: GCA_963277665.1. Taxonomy (NCBI): domain Eukaryota; kingdom Viridiplantae; phylum Streptophyta; class Magnoliopsida; order Santalales; family Viscaceae; genus Viscum; species Viscum album. Next base: position 1,607,997,934 of record OY728161.1, read on the forward strand.
ATATAGAATAATTTTTTATAAAATAAATAAATAATCTCTCAGTTATTTCATCACAACTATCACAATTCATTGAAAACCCCAAAATAAACTCTTCTTTAATAAATTGGGTAACGAAAAAATTAAACAACAGTCAGATATTATTATTAGTATGGGTAAACATAAGATACATCGATTGATCATCATAAATGAAAATTATTTAAGAATAACTGAACAATAACTTGATCATAATATAAAAAACTCATCCCAAATCATTCAAGGGTCACAAATAATGAATCAAGTCATAAGTTGTTGTTATAATAGAGGAAATAATTAATACAATTATCGAATAATTAATCATAAATCATGTTCCATGAAAAGAAAATATAATAATAAAATATAATTCTATTCCATACACATATGTACATAAATTTTTATCATTATTAATGTTTCACGTCTTAGACTATCAGAGTCCATTGGATTCACCCCTTATTCTATTATTCCATTAGTAAAGGTTCACTCCAATGTCTATATAATTGTACAGTGTCCATCATTGTTTAAGGATCACTCCCCATTTTAGTCTAAATTGTCTCATGATATATCATTATTTACCAAATTAATTAGTGGCATATATAATTTATGGCCCAAACATCTCATAAATATAATAATACATACTATTGTAAGAAGATAATTAAAATTTAATCATAATTTCATATCATAAACCATCGAAAGTATGTGAATTTTATTAAAATATAATCACCATAATTATAATACAAATAAAAAATAATTAATATGCTAAACTTCTTTCACATTCCTAATAAATAATAAGTAACATAAAATGATGTTATTAAATATTTAAAATTCCTTTAAAATATAATTTGAACATTTCGTGGGGAAAATACATATTTAATTTTAAAATCACAAATTTAAAATACATTATGTTTTATTAAATAAACCAGTGAATCCTTTAAAATAATATTCAATTTAATGAGTATTAATGATAGTGGGGAATATTTTCCATGTGATGTATTAAATAAATAATTCATTTACAATTTTCCATAAAAAGTAAAAAGTACTATGTTTAGAATGTGATTATTAAATTAATTTTAAACATTATAAAAAAAATATTTAGATAATATTTTTAATTTTTTTTGGAATATTAACACAAATATTGAGAAAATTTAAAAGATTGTATGGACATGTAAGAAAACATTATAGATCGAACAGAAAAATACCATCTATTTACATTATAAAGATTCTTTACGAATCGTAATATCGTAATGAGAGGAAAATAGAAGAAAAATATAATATACAAAAATAAATATACTAGAATAAGAGGAATAATAATTGGGACATAAAGATTATATAATTTAATTATTGGATACTTGTTCATTAACCATCCTGGAAAAAATAGTATTGTAACACAAAACCCATTCCTCATGTATATTTTTCTTCATTGGTACTATATCCTCCTTTATAATATATTTTAATTTACAAAAATTAAATAAAATTGTCACGACCCATCCTCGGGGTCCATGCCGTGACTACCCCAACCCTGACTTCTATAGGCCAGGGGCTGGAGACTAGCACCAAAGGCGTAAATCCCAAAAAAAAGGAAGGCATTGCCTTTATGAAATAACATACACAATAGAGCATACAAGAGAAGTAAACACTAAGAAAAGCTGAGTACAAGGTAAGTGAGGAAAAAGTAAATGGGACAGTATACAAACCCAACTAAAAGTATAATACAACTGAAAGGATTGTCCAGTACAAGAAAGTATAATAGCAATACTGAGTTGTCCTCCGCATATCCCACCTGAATAGTGGGTGCAGATAGTCTGCTCAGCTCCTCGGTCCGACCGTCTGCTCCGTGTACGTCTCGCCACGTGGTCCACCTCCGGGTACCGTCCAGCTCCACAAGAATCCACCTCGATCAGTGTTTTCTGTCGTCTACATCCAACATAATGTAGTGTGCGCATAGCCCGTGTAGGGGTGAGTATATGATACTCAGCAGGGACCCCGAGACCCCCGAAGGTCTCTCAGAATCCATGAAGGATAAACCACAAAGGAAATATACAATCACTAAGTATCAATAACACTACTTAGGTATATTCCCATACATATACCAAAGTCATCAATTACAGTTTGTCTCCATCTCCCGAGCCCAATCACAACTAAGTCCATATATGAAATCACAGCCCAGTCCACACAGGAAAGCACAACCCAATCCACACAGGAAAGCAAGTCAACCTCATCAATGATAATGATTGAGAATCAAGACTCAGCTCACACAAGTATACACTTTGTAAGGTGATAGAGTTGATCTGATGTAGCCAACGATTAATCTAATTTTTCAGACCCACACATGATACCAGACCAACTAAGATGTCAGACCCACACAAGATACAAGACCAGCTACTCTGCCGGACCCACACAAGATACAAGTACAGAGGTCAATACTGCTGGACCCACGTAGGATACAAGAACTGTAGTCATCGCCGTCGAACCCACGAAGGATTCCAGTACGTTCGTCGTCACTGCCGAACCCACGGAGGATCCATGTACAGTCGTCATCACTGTTGAACCCACAGAGGATCCAACAATAGTCATCGTCGCTGCCGAACCCACGGAGGATTCAAGTACATTCGTCGTTGCAGTCACAGCCAGCTCTAGGGTTCCGGCACACAGCATGCTCGATTCTGGGAGGGTCCGCTCCTCGATTAAAATAGATTTGATACATAAACTATCATAAAGTCCAGAGTTGATGTATCCCAAAGTTCATCTCATCAAAAGAAACCCAACGCGATAGACGATGCGTCAATCAGATGCCAGGTCTGAGAGTTAATGGATTTTCCATTCCACGAGCCCGGTTGGTTTTTTAAGCTAAAACCCACCCGACCATACTCCAAATGTGTCCAAACCTCAATCGGAGTAAGACAAAAGGTTCGTTTCAACATAAGGATCCCAACACAATTGACGACACGTCAATCGGATGTCCGATCCATGAGATATGAGCATTTCTGCTCCAAGGGCCCGGTTGGTTTTGAGTTCGAACCAACCCGGCCATACCCATACATTGCCGAAACCTCTAGTGTAATATACCGAAATTACCACCTCGATCCAAGGATTCATACGCAATTGAATGTGAATTGATCAGATGTACTTAGCACATGTTATAGGCAAAAGACCGAAAGTGGTCCGAAGTGGGGGGTCTGGGCCCAGTCTGACCCGACCCAACCCCCCTGGGCGGCCCGAACCGAGTCCGGGTCCAGCCCGAGCGGGTGCGGCCCAGACCGGTGCGCGCGACACACCCCAGCCTGGCTGGGGGGGGGGGGTGCGCCGTCTCGGCCAGCGGGCCGAGTAGGAGGGGGGGCAGTCACCCCTCTCTTTGCGCTCCGCGGACGTGGTGGGCACCACCTCTCCTTCAGAACCCGCGTGACCGCGGGATCTGGTCGACCGTTGCCATGGCTTCAGCCGCGGTGGCTCATGTTGGGGCGCTGCTGCCACCGGGTGGCTGGCCGGTGCCGGCTGCTTCCCCCGGCTACTGCGTCAGCGACCCGCGCCGCCGGAGGTTTATGCGGGCCACCGGAGTCATTCCGGTGGTCCATTATTTCTCTCGTCTGCGCCTGCGGTCATCTCGGAACCCGTACTTTACTGCAATGGCCTCTAATTTTGAAATCAGTTCTATTTCATCGTCACTAATTATTCCACAAATAAGGAACAAAACAGCAGTTGGTTCGGGCTTGTTCGCTAGCCCGCACCCACCGCGTTAGTGGTTTTAAGAAAACACCATCAATAAAACATGCCATGCTGAGGGTATATAAATAACAAATGAAGAAATTTATACCAAAAATCCCTACCTCAATAAAGAAGGTGTTTTTCGGCGTCACGGTAGAGGCGCCACGGTAGACGGCCTTGCGGAAAAAGGGGTTTGTAGGCGTTGACGGAAAACACCGAGGAGGAAGCGGTGTCTCCTCTCTTGTCGCGGAGAAGAAGATTTGGTGGCGCGTTGTCAATATCTGAGGAACCCACGTTCTTCATCATTATTCTTCGGTGGCCGGTGTGATCAGCATTTCGTCAGAGCTTCGTCCCGTGGGTTCTCAATTCATTTGCCAAAGGGTTTATTAATAAAAGAATTAATCCTCACGTTGTGTTAGTTATTATGGTTCATTAATGAACCTTAATTAATGAACCTATTAAACACATGGACATTGCTGTTACACAACCAAAGGGACGACTCATCAAATGGACCTTATTTATTTATCATCGTTACACTTCGATTCCGCCAACTATCGCTCAACGGTGGAAGAAAAATAATAAAATAACTTATAGTTATTTTATTATAAATAACAATTTTTCTAATGGTCTATAAATATATCTTTTTTGTCCGACCCTTTTCGGTTGAAGTTAAGATTTTCCTAAGAGAATATAGGTGCTGAAAATTCATCTTTGCCCTCAGATTTTAATTCTGAGCAGCAGTTCAAAAGTTAGAAAAACTTGTTTATTCGTTCATTGAACTTACCTAAGCTAAACTTTGAAAATTCATTCCCAGAACACCGGGCCTCGGAATCAAGCGCCGTCAGAAACTGCGTACTTGTAGAATCCAAAAGAATTTATGAAAAAAAAATTCCTTTTAATTTACGGGTCTTTACATTACGCCCAAATCATGGCTTTACGTCCCCATAAAGCTAAATCATAAACTAGGGAAGCAAATGAGGGTAATGAGAACGCATCTGAGCCTCCCGCTCCCATGTGCTCTCCTAGAGGTTCTCGTGCTTCCACTTGATGCGTACTAGAGGAATCGACTTTCCACGTCGGACCCGCTCTTGTCGATCCTAGATCTCCACCAGTATCTCCGCATAAGTCGCCCCGTCTTTGATTTCCAGCTCCCAATTGTCTATGATATGTGCCGGGTCGTGCACGTATCTCCTCAGCTGAGATACGTGGAAGACGTCATGCACCCAGTGCAACTGAGGTCGAAGGGCCAGGTGGTAGGCCACTTCGCCTACCCTGCTAAGGACCTGGAAAGGCCTGATTATGCACGAAGATAACTTAATCCCCTAACCAAATCTCTGTAATCCACGTCGAGGTGAGACCCGTAAGAAAATGTGGTCTCCATCCTCGAACTCCAGTGGTCTCCGACTTCTATCAGCATAGGACTTATGTCTGCACTGTGCAGTCCTCATTCTCTCCTTGATGATCTGAACCTTCTCTGTCGTAGCCTTAACCATCTCTGGTCCAATGAGTGCTGACCCCCAGGGCCAGTCTAGCATAGAGGTGATCTGCACGATTGACCATGTAATGCCTAGTATGGTTCCATCCTGATGGAGGAGTGGTATCTGTTGTTGTACACAAACTCCACCAAGGGTAGGTGATCCTCCCAACTGTGACCAAAGTCAAGGAAATATGCATGGAGAATGTCCTCAAGTGTCTGAATGGTCTTCTATGTCTGTCCATCCATCTGAGGTTGAAAGGAAGTGCTCAGGCGTAGCTGTGTCCCTAAGGCCTCCATCAACCCTTTCCAAAGTCGGAAATTAAAGATAGAATCTCGATCGGAGACGATAGCTGATGGTACACCATGAAGCCGTAAGATCTCCTGAACATATAGGTGTCCTATGCTCTCTACTGAGCCCTGCTCTCTGATCGGTAGGAAGTGGGCCGACTTGGTAAATCGGTCTACGATCACCCAGATTGTGTCATGTCCTTTGGGAGTATGTGTAATCCCCGTTAATAAATCCATTGATATCTCATCCCACTTCCACTCCGGGACCTCTAAGGGCTGTACCAATCCTGCAGGTACCGGGTGCTCTGCCTTCACTTGCTGACAAGTGAGGCATCGAGAAACGAACTCTGCCATAACCTTCTTCATTCCCGGCCACCAGTACTGTCATCTAAGGTCCTGGTACATCTTCACTACCACAAGATGTACCACTAGATGGGATGTTTGGAACAACCTCATCACCTCCTCCTATAGTGCAATTATTACCATGGTATTCCCCTCGGAAGAGGATGGCATGCTCCCCACCTCCAGAAAATCGATCAGGTGCTAGCCTTCAGGATATCTGAGAACGTCATGCCTCATAGTCAATGTCTCCATGTTGTGCCTCTATGACCCACTGAAGAAGTGGAGGAGTGACTATGAGGGATTGAAGATAGGCTGCCCCATCACTATCCATGAAGGATATCTGCAATGTAGCTAAATTCTCTATCATCTCTCCAAGTAGCTGAATGCTTGATCTCCTACTGAGAGCATCAGCCAAAATGTTCCCCTTACCAAGAGTATAGATAATCTCAAAGTCATAATCCTGGAGGAACTTGATCCATCACCGTTGTCTCAGGTTCAGGTCCTTCTGCATGAAAATGTACCCGAGACTCTGGTGGTCAGAGTAGACTGTAAAGCGCTCGCCCATCAGATAGTGTCGCCACATCTTCAGGGCGAAGACCACTACTGCTAACTCTAGGTCATGGGTGGCATAGTTCTGCTCGTGCGGCCTCAACTACCATGAACCATAAGAGATCACTACTCACTCCAGTATCAGGACACACCCACGTCTGGTCCCTGCTGCATTGCAGTAAACTATGTACCCTACGCCCTCCTCAGGTAGACTCAAGATGGGTGTGCTATACAATCTATGCCCCAGATTCTGGAAGCTCTGCTAATATCTGTCTGACCACACGAAGGGTTTCCCCATCTTTGTCAAAGCTATAAGAGGTGCTGCAACCCTAGAGAAGTCTGAAAAAAGTCACCGATAGTACCCATCCAGACCTAGGAAACTCCGCACCTCCATCACACTCTTGGGTGGATCCCAAGCAAGTATCACCTCGACCTTTGAAAGATCCACTACATCTCCCACCTCTAGGATGATGTGGCCCAAGAAGTGAACCTCTCGAATCCAGAACTGGCACATAGAGAGCTTACCATAAAGGTGGTGCTCTTGGAGAGTATCCAGTATAATCTGAAGGTGGAAGGCATGCTCCTCCTTGGTCGTTGAGTAAATCAGTATGTCGTCAATGAAGACTACGACAAACCAATCGAGGTAGGGCTGTAAGATCCTTTTCATGAGACTCATGAACACTGATGGAGCGTTGGTCACACCGAAGGGCATGACCAAGAACTCATAGTGGTTGTACTGAAACCTAAAGGCCGTCTTCTGCACATCCTCGTCCTGAACTCAGAGTTGATGATAGCCTGATCTAAGGTCTATCTTAGAGAACCAATGTGCTACCATGAGTTGTTCAAAGAGTTCGTCAATCCTCAGAAGCGGATTCTTGTTCCTCACGGTCACCTGTTTCAGGCGACAGTAATCAACACACAGTCGCAAGACCCCATCATCCTTCTTGGCAAAAATGACCGGAGAAGCCCAGTGCGAAACACTAGGTCAGATGAAACATTTCTCTTGTAAGTCCTCCATCTATACCCGCAGCTCACAAAGCTCGGCAGGAGCCATCCGATATGCTGGAGTGGATATCGGTGATGTCCCGGGGTATAGGTCTATATATAAATCTTCCTCCCTGCGAGGAGGTAGTCCAGGAACATCGTCATGAAAAACGTCCGCATACTGATCCACCACTACATGAAAACTTGGACTCTGCCCATGAACTGCTCCGAGGATGAGACTAGCCAATTGATGGGTGATCGGCTGCCCTCTCCTCCACGTGAGTCCATCTTGTGCTGCGAAGGTTCCCTTCTCACTGGTGAAGGTGAACCTGGTCCCATCGATGCGGACACACCGCACCTTGGGCCTAATACAGTAGATTTGGGCATGGACTGTAGATAACCAATACATAACCAAGATGACGTCATAAGGCTTCTTTGCTGCTACAAAAAGATCTTTGCCGAAGCTCTTGCCTCCTAGAGTAAGCTCACACTATCGACACTAGTGCATAATCATCATGTTTGCTCTCGTAGGAGTCTCTAGCTGCAAGGATCGAGCCAACGGCTCCATGGGAATCTCGGAGCTCCGAACAAGGGCATCTGTAATGAAGGAATGACTCACAAATGTGTCTATAAGAACTTCCACAAGGGTGGAGTAGACACATATAGTACCTCAAATCATCTCGGGTGCACCGTGGCCATAAGCCTCTGCTACTTGGAGCTAAGCCTGCCTTTGCCCACCAGCTCCTTATGGTCGGGGTGGACCTCTTGGAGGTGGTGGTTGTAGAGCATCAAAGTGTCGTCCACCAACCAATGCTCGGCCAGCACCTCTGCCTTGTCCTCCTGCTCCCTGCAGATAGCCACTATCGAACCTCTGCCTCTGCACGGGAGTTCCCTCCACTGTCTGTTGCTCATCTGCATGGCGGGTCAGGCAGTCACAAGCCACGTGGCCCCACAAGCCGCATGAATAGAACTGTCTGATCTTCGTAATGTCGGATCTGCCCCATGTTCCCAGGACAGCCGAACCCGTGTCCTGAGGTCGCCCACCTGACGGCCTGGTCCGCTTGGACCCCTGCGTCGTCTGTCGACTGCATGCTGCAGAAGACTCCGCTTTGTGTCATCCTACGGTGGGCCTCACTGCAGATGGCTGCATGGCGAGAAAGCTCTCCACTAGCATGGCTCACTCCAGCACCCCCACCTGGGTCGGGATGTTGAGTGGATCCATCGAAGCTCTGATCTCATGCCTCAGCCCCTGCTCAAAAGTTTGGGCCCAGAAGAATGGGTCGTGTACCATGTTTGTGGAGTAGCGTCAGAGGTTATTAAATCTCACCGAGTACTGGGCTACTTACATGCTGTCCTACCGCAGATATATTAACTCCTAGATGTGCACCGTATAGAGGGTGGCTGGTACGAACTCTAAGTGGAAGAGGCTCTTGAAGTCCATCCAAAGCAGAGATGCCTCATCGTGCACCTGGAGAATCAGGCTCCACCATCTTTTGTTGTTGCGTGCAAGAGACTCATGGCAAGGATAACCATGTGGTTTGCTGGTGTCCCTACCAATATGAATACTTTGACGACATCCTCCATCTAATCCTCTGCTTCCTGAGGATCCGTATATCCACGGAACCTGGGTGACCACTGTCTCTGGAACTCGTGCAACGTGCTCAAGCGGTGTGCACTCTCTGCCGCTGGGGCTGGTAGCATCCGTGGCTCGGTGGGAAAAGGTACCGCCGGTGCCTCCGCTGTAATGGGGCCCTGCACTGAGGCCTCATCGCTCGGTGGTCTGCCATCTCGCACAAAGCTCGGAACCCTAGCTGGCTGCCGTCGTGGGGACATCCTAAAAGGAAACAAGTTTTCCATGGTTAATATAGTATACCTTGTGAGCTGACACAAAGTAATCACAATGAAAACATTTGAAACACCAATGCAATCAATTTTTTCATTTACTGAGTCAGAAATCAGAAGTCGAGGTCCTGGTGTATGGATACATCGGATGCCGCACCAACACTGGACTCCCGGGACTGATAACCACATTCAATACCCTTAACACAATTGCTTCACATTGAAAAATTATCAGAGTCTTGAGTTTTGCGATAGAACCGACTCCTCGGATACCAATTTGTCATGACCCGTCCGTGGGGCCCATGTCGTGACTACCCCAAGCCCGCCTAGCATAGGCCAAGGCCTGGAGGCTAGCACAAAAGGCGTAAATCCCAAAAAATGGAAGGAATTTCCTTTATGAAGTAACATACACAACAGAGTACGCAAGAGAAGTAAACACTGTGAAAACCTGAGTACAAGGTAAGTGCTTAAAAAGTAAATGGGCTAGTATACAAACCCAACTGAAAGTATAGTACAACTGAAAGGAAAGTACATTAGCATAAATTAAAATAGCAACACGGAGTCGTCCTTCGGAAATCCCACCTGGAGGGTGGGTACTGATAGTATCCTCACCTCCTTGGTTCGACCGTCCGCTCCGTGTACGTCCCGCCAGGTGGTCCACCTCACGATACACTCTAGCTCCACAATCCTCCACCTCGATCAATGTTATCCTTCGTCTGCATCCAACACAACGTAGTGCGGGCATAGCCTATGCAGGGGTGAGTATACTATACTCAGTAGGGACCCCAAGACCCCTGAAGGCCTCTTAGAATCCACGAAGTATAAACCACATAAGAAAGATACAACAACGAAGTATCAATAACACTACTTAGGTATATGACCATAAATATACCTAAGTCATCATTTACAGTTTTGCTTCAGCTCCTGAGCCCAAGAACAACCATGTCCACATAAGAAAGTACAACCCCGTCCACATAGGAATGAAAAATCCAATCCACAAAGGAAAGCATGTAAAACACATCAATGATAGTGATTGAGAATCAAGACTCAGCTCACACAGGTATACACTTCGTAAGGAGATAGAGATGATCAGATGTAGCCACTGATTCATCTAAGATGTCAGACCCACACAGGATACAAGACCAGTCATGCTGTCGGACCCACACTGGATACAAGACCAGATACTCTACCAGACCCACACAGGATACAAGTACAGAGGTCAATACTGCCGGACCCACACAGGATACAAGAACAGTAGTCATCGTCATCGAACACACAGAGGATTCCAGTACGGCCGTTGTCGATGTAGAACCCATGGAGGATACAAGTACAGTCGTCATCACTGCCAAAACCATGGAGGATCCAAGTACATTCGTCGTCGCTGCCGATCCCACGGAGGATCCATGTACAGTCGTCGTCGCAGTCCCAGCGAGCTCTAGGGTTTCGGCACACAACATGCTCGATTCTGGGAGGGTTCGCTCCTCGATAAAAAGAGAGCTGATACATCAACTATCATGAAGTCCATATTTGATGTATCCCAACGTTCGTCTCGTCAAAAGAAACCCAACGTGATAGACGGTGCGTCAATCGGAATCTCGGTCTAAGAGTTATTGGATTTTCCGTTCTAGGGGCCCGGTTGATTTTTTAAGCTAAAAACAACCCGACCGTACTCCAGATGGATCCAAAACTCAAGTTTATTAAGACAAAAGTGTTTTCTCACCGAAAGGATCCCAAATCAATTGACGACACATCAATCGGATGTCCGGTCCTTGAGATATGAGCGTTTCGGCTCCAAGGGCCCAGTTGGTTTCGAGTTCGAACCAACCCGGCCGTACCCAAACATTACCGAAACCTCAAGTGTAATATAATTAAATTACCATATCGATCCAAGGATTCATACTCAACTGACGGTGTGTTGATCGTAGGTCCGTACCACTAGTTATGGGAAAAAGACGGAAAGTGGTCCGAAGTGGGGGGTCTGGCCCCGGTCCGACCCCGCGGGGCGCGGCCCAGCCCTGTCCGCGCGACCCACCCCAGCCTGGCTGGGGGGGGGGGTGCACGGGCTCGGCCAGCAGGCCGAGTAGGGGGGCGCGTTCCCCCCTACCTTTGCGCTCAGGGGACGCGGCGAGCGCCGCATCTCCTTTGGATCCCGCGCGGCCGCAGGTTCTGACCGCCTGCCGCTGCCGCGGCTCCGGACTCTGGCATGCCACCGCTGGAGGTTTCCACGGGCCACTGTAGTCATTCCAGTGGTCCGTTCTTGCTCCCGTCTGCGCCTGTACTCTTCTCGGAACCCTTACATTACTACGACATCCTCTAACTGCCAAGTCTGTCATATTTCTTCAACGCTAATTATTCCACGCATCAGGAACAATATTGTGGTGGGTTCGGGCTTGATTGCTAGCCCGCACCCACCACGTTTGTGGTTTTAAGAAAATACAATCAATAAAACATGACATGTATAGGGTATAGATGTAACAAATGAAGAAATTTATACCAAAAACCCCTACCTCTACAAAGATGGTGTTCGTCGGCGTCGCGGAAAATGGGGTTTGTAGGCATCAACGGAAAACGCTGAGGAGGAAGTAGTGTCTCCTCTCTTGTCACAGAGAAGAAGATTTGGTGGCACGTCTTCAGTCTCCGAGGAACCGATGCTCTTCTTGGATCATCGTCAGAGGCCGGCATCATCAGCGTTTCGTCAGAGCTTCCTATAGCGGGTTCTCAATCCATTTTCCAAAGGGTTGATTAATAAAAGAATTAATCCTCACATTGTGTTCATTATTATGGTTCATTAATGAACATTAGTTAATGATCATATTAAACACAAGAGTGTTTCTGTTACACAACGAAAGGGATGAGTCATTAAATGCACCTTATTTATTGATCGTCGTTACACTACGATTCTGCCAACTATCACTCAAAGGTGGAAGAAAAATAATAAAATAACTCATACTTATTTTATTATATATAACTCTATTTATGAAGGTTTAATAACTTATCTTTTTCTTCCATCCCTTGTCGGTTGAAGTTATGCCTCGCCTAAGCAAATCATGGCACCGAAAATTCATCGGTCCCCTTAGATTTTAATTCCGAGCACCGGTTCAAAAGTTAGAAAAACCTGTTCATTCGTTCACTGAACATACCTGAGGAAAACATTGAAAAATGATTCCGGGCACACTGGGCCTTAGAATCAAGTGCCGTCAGAAATTGTGTGCTCATAAAATCCCAAAGAATTTAAGAAAAAAAAATTTCTCTTAAAATTTATGGTTCTTTACAAAAATAACCATAACCATACCTATAACATCATACAATGTGTACCGATAACAAGTTGTCTCCCATTCATTTTCAATATTTCATTATCATCATAATTTCTGGTGTTAACTACATCATTTTCCATTTATGTTTTGTATCAAAATTTATGTTCCTTTAACATTTATAGTGGTTCCTTCATATGAATAATTTTAATAATGATATAAATACAATATATATTCATTATATATATATAACTATTAATATAAAGTGGTGATGAAATATGAATTACGTCACAATGTGCTGATGATCATCCATACATACAAATGGGTAATGTTTCATTTTTTTGAAGGATGGTAGTAAAAAAATAATGAAAAAATTAACTTTTATGAAGAAATTATTCGATCATAAATATCATATACATATATTATATCTAACATAATAATAATATTTTAAATGGGGATGGAAAATGTATCATAATAGTATATGACCCATACCAAAGAGTGATGCGTTAATCTCTCATTTTATGTAGAAGATGTGACATATAATTAATTTATTACAAGAACATCCAGAAACTATTTTCATGATTTTATTAGAACTTTTTTTTGGGTTTATTGGAGAATTTTTAAAATTTATTTTATTCATATTACATTGAATGGTTAGTTCTTGTTTTGATAAAACCATGTGATTTTCCCAGAAATCATTTCTCCATATGTTTGTATACTTTATAGCAGCCCACTAAAGACATACATACACATTACATTAGATTTTTATAATAAATAAAACATTATACAATTAGACTCCCATAGAACATATTATTCTACTACCTTTAGAAGCCTGGAATCATAAAAATTAGTATATAAGAGAGACACATTTTCTACCACTGGGTTCATCAAGACTAGCACCCTTCTTAGACACATAAAATATAATACATCTCTTCATAACTTGGGGAATGAAAAATATAATGGGGAGTTATTCAATGCTCATTAAGGGTAAACAAGGGATATATTTAACCATAAACATGATCATATAGGTATGATAATGTGATCATAACATTAGAATATCATACCCTACATATCAAAGATCATAAACAAGAATAATTTAATAAATCATGGTAGTTCATACGACATGAATAATAAATAAATATAAAACAAAATCGGTGAAATAAAATTATAGGAATAAGACATGGAAGTGTGGCATATATATAAATGTGATATCATTTCCTATAAGTTAAGACTCGTTGAATTTACATATCATGGAACTTCATCGAAACCACTCCAACAGAGCAGGACACACCCACATCCCCAATAATATACAATTCCTTTTAGCGATTGAGTTTACACATCTTCTCATATTTAATTGGGTTTCCCCATCTTCCAAATTTAGTGTGAATACACCTACTAGGGAGGACACCCCACCATCCCTCGTGACAATATTTCCATTTTAAAGGATGGTTTTCCCCATATTCTAGGAGTGGATCAAGCCCATCAAATTGATTCACATAATTATATCATGAGATATAAATCATTAACCAATTAATTGGAGGATGTTATTCATCCCACCCACCTTATAATTAAATCCTTCAAACATGTGAAACTAGGTAATAAAACATTCATCATATCATGACCAATGAAGAGAGATGGGTTTTATAAACATCATATCATAATCCAATGAGTTGAAATAAGTCTCATAAACATGTAATTATATCTAAAAATATAGAATAATAATGGTTTCATAATAATTTCATCATGCCCTACCAATTGAAATAAAGTGGGTTTTATAGGCATTAAACCCATAGATGAAAATTTGTTTTCATAAACATCATTCCATAAATACATAAACCATTATGAGAAATAATATGAATTAAAAATTTTAATGATATCCCATATGAGCACGTGTAATAGCAATAGATATCATCTAGGATGGAAAATAATCATGAAATATCTTTTAAAAACCATATCATGAGGAAAATATAATTTCTTCATTGATGAATGTTCTTTAAAACATAAAACACATTGAGAAAAAAATTCTTCTAAATAAACGTCAAATCATATAAATAGAGGTACAAATATTTTTAAAACCATTTTCATTAAAAACATACAAAATAACAATGAAATTTTTATAAAACCATCTATTCAAAAATAAATTGAATAATAATTAAAAAAATCATGAAAATTATTTTAAAACATTTTTACTTTAAAACATATGAATGATGTTTGAAAAAAATTTATAACATTTTCCCTCAAAAAAGGAAAATAATTTTAAAATACTTTTTTAAATCATTTTCCCTTGAAACATTATAAAATAAGCTTGAAAACATTTTGAAAAACAATTTCTTGATAACCACATTTATGAAAAAAATTCTGGAATATTAGGAAAATATTTTCTTTATAAAATAATTTTTTAATTTGGTGATTTATTCTTCAAAGGAATGATGGTTATAATGGTGGGTAAATAAAAACAAGTCAAAAATTCCCTTTACACTATAAAAATTTTGATAAGTGAATTGACCATAAAATGATAATAATATTACATTTTAAAACCCATTTTTTTAAAGGTAAGACAAGTGTAAAAATTATTTTTAAATATCATATGATAATAGTCCAATATTTTTTAAAGCCATTTAAAAAACATGTTTTTTAAGGAACACATATTTCTGACTAAAGAGAGTGGTAAAGTAAACCATCCATAAAAAAATTTTCATAGTTATATTAATATGAAAAAAGTGTAAAAAAGTTACTAATACATGTTTATATAATGATTTAATAGAGGATAATAATTATAATGAAGTTTCTGAAGACATGGATAATAAGATTCCATTGATGGAAGCATAATCATAATCATTCTCAATAAACTATGAGATTGTTTCGATAAATCATTCCACTTGGTAATAATGGATCATATTCTCCAAGTAATAATGTTCAATTACGTGAATCTTAAAATATCACGAAAAGATTTATTTTCATTATTAATATGTTAGATACACCTCAAAAAACCATTTATGTACCTAATAATACAAATGTATCAAATAAGTCAAATAAAGACACTATTATCTTACTTATTTGGTAAATTTTGAAACCTAAAACCCCAGGTATAAATATTATAAAATGGATATATAAATACCCATAAGGTTAATTATAATAATGATTTAATATGTTCGTGGTAAGTATATTTAGAAAACAAAATATGTGAGTTGGGAATTTGGTATGTATCTCACTGAAATAAAATGTGGGATGAAATCCTCTTACATTTTGTCTTGACTCTCATCATATTCTTTAAAAACTATTGTATAATAAAAATATTTATATATAAATATATCATATTAAAATATTATTATATACATTACCATATATGGTTTTTTATATCTATATATTCCATTCTTCTTAACAATTATATGTTAGAGATTCACATCGGGCAATATCCTTTTTGTTCTTTGCATGTATCTTAATATGTTATATCTGTGGTATATATAAATATATCACGATTTAAATAATTTAAACCATGATATAAATATAATTTATATTAAATATAAATGTATTATAATAATCCATATAATATAGATGTACTAAATGGAATTCACCATTCATGGGGACGGTAGGTCGAACGTAAGCATAAATATTGATTTCGTTTAATTTTCATACTGAATAAAATAAATAAAATTATATATATATATATAACAATAAATTATTATTACTATTTCATATATACTCTATAATTTCACTAATAAAATCCTTAATACATTCGATATAGTGTGTGGATGAATCATATCAGTTTGAGGGGCGGTAGTCCATACTCCATAAAATGAAATTATAATATTTATCCAAGATGGGAGGAATAAATATATGTTATAAAAAATTAAATAAACATAAATATATTATAAATATCATATATATAAAATATAAATATAAATTCCATAATAATTTCCAACATGAGAGGTGTTAATGGCAAAAATGAGCATTCATCATTTGTTGGGGTGATAGTTTGTCGTACACGTAAACACTATGTTCATTACCCATTAGATGGAAGTGTCTGTAAGTGTCGGTTGAATCATTATAATAAACAATACTAGTAAATTTTTTTATAATTTTTTTTATAACATTATGGGTGTGTATAGTGGAAAATAAATAAAGGATCTTAAAAAGGGATGTTACAACATCGTTGGGTAACTGATTTTGGCGTTCACCAAATGGATTCCTTGGTTTGATTTATTATAAAAGGAAGGATTCAAGGATGAATTTATGTATTTTGGGACTTTTATTGGGTAATTATATCTGTAATATATGAGGGGTGGGAGGTGTTAATAAGAGAGAGATGTGGTGGTCATATATAGGGAATGGAAGGATCACAAATGGAATTTTCAAAAAAAATGTAATGTGTGCCCATGTTTTCACATATAAACATCATCCCAAACCAATAAAACACTCAATAATGGAAGTATTATGGCATAAATATTTCTATAAAAATGATTTTGGAAATTTTTATTGGTCATTTATTTCATTGTGGTTAATTTTTAGTCCCCTGTTATGATTAATTTTTCATTAATCGAATTGATTAAATTTTATTACCTTCACAAATATTTTGTGTCAAAAACTAATTTGAACATATTATACACTATAATTTATTATAATTCCTAATTTGGAATACATTTCTCTAAATTTAAATCACATATATTATATAAATTAATTTAAACTTAATCACAATGAAGCGACAACAAAGTGTGTTTTTAAAATAAAAACCTGCAAAATATTATTATGTTTTTATAGTCAATTTATAATTGAAATTGATTCAATGACCTAAATTTTATTAATTTACAAAAATAAGATATTATTATTCCTTAAAATATATTTTAAATATTATTTAATCTTGTGAATATATTATATGAAAAGATTGATTTTTATTAAATTATAGTATCTTAACTGTTCGTTAAAATATTTAACTTCACAAAAAAATAAAAAAGTTCTTCTATCACCTAATTTTTATGTATCTATTTCAAATATTATGTTTATTTATAAATATATAATTCATATAAGTTCAAGAAAATTAAATTCAAATTGGTTCTTCATTAAAATGTTGTAAAAATAAAATTACATTATTTTATATATAAAATTTGGTTTATTTTTATATTAAATCTATCTAATCTAATGGATGAATATCAATATTATTTGACTGAATATCATATATATATATATATATATATATATCTGATTAGTATCACTCATTAATTATAATTAATATAATTTACTATGGTGAAACATTATTATGGAAATAAAAATTATAATATTTTCCTTTATAATCAATCAGTTTTTAAATTCATTTGTAATCCACTTGTAACATGTGAGTTAATTTTATATTTGTGTAAAAAAATGAATTAAAAATTTTAGTCAATCCTTTTCATTACTAAAAATTTCGTTTTTAGGTTATACTAAAAAAAGATTTTAATAGTATATCATTATCATTATTAGGTCTTATATGTTACACAAGACATTGAGAAATTCATTGTTGCATGAAACACAAGATATCATAGGTGTTTAATATAGAAAAGAATAAATTTTATATTGTGTTTAGTGAACTATTAATATTTATTTTCAAATAATTAAATCTAAATATATATAATATAATATTTTTTGTGTTATGTGAAATGTAAATTTTCAAAATGAATAAATTTATTGAATTTTTTTTATAAAATCCTAAGGTGTTAAATTCTACCCTTTAAAATGATCTTATCCTATAAAATTCATCTAGGTTGTCAAATACTTAACACTATAATTTTTCATTCATATAATACCATGTAAAAAAAATGAATACTAAATATTCCTTAAAAATGGATAATTGGACCCATAACGGTTACCCAATGAAACATATAACTATGTTTCAACATAGGAGAACACAAGTTGAAAGTAAAGATTAGACCTCATGGAAAAGTGTAAATATTTATTGGTATTTATTGAGGTAAGTATTATCAAACAACTGAATTATCAAAGAAACATTTAGTTCCTCATATTCATAAAACTGTTATGGTTCAAATGTCCATCGGTTCAACAAAAATTAAGGTATTAGGAGAACATATTTATTTATGATTATCCGATCATTGATTAATTATTTTATTGAACTAGAATATATGGAAATATACTTACTGATTTATTTTTTATAAATAAAATTTCATTATATGGTGGTGTTTTTATATATTTCTAATTCATCCATTACTTCAAGAATTGGATGTTTAGAAATTATCATTGATACATGAAGCACTAAAATACATGTATTTCATATCATAATTCTCATAAAATAATGAAATGTATGACTATTTGTCTCTAATTATACATAAAAATAAACATGGTCAATATATTATACTGTAAACATAAAATTGAAGATTATTTTTTTCATCATAAGTATTTGTTCTTAAACAATTATTATACATTATCCAGGACATCACGTGGGCATGTGGATGGAATAAGACTCTTATCATCCATTGTTCATTGGTTAGTGACACATGAAATTTCCAAAAATCATTGTATGTCAGTCATCATACATGATTTATTATTATAAAACCTCACTAATATAATATCAAAAATAAATATGATGAAAATCCTTGAAATAATTTTAATAACTAAATATCATTTTATCCAATGTTTGCAAAATAATCTCAATAAATAAATACCACTTCTGAAGCATAAATTAAACTTTTCATGATTGATTCTCCTTATAACCCTTTTGAAATATAAAAATCCCAATCATTATAATGAATTTCCTAAAATCAATATAACAGGGATTCCCAAGATATTACAATGAATCATTTTCTTGTCACATTATTATTATGTGAATGCCCTCACCAATTTTTTCCTTGAAAAATGGTAATAACCTGAATTACTATAAATTCATCTAGAAAACATGCATGATTTTTTATTCAAGTGATTACTAGATACATTATTTACATCCAATAAATTGTTAACCACATTATTTCTGAAATAGAGAACATTGTCATTAATCTGTTCAAAGGTAATGCATACCTTCCAATTTACTAATTCATACCAAACATATCTTTATCCAAACATCAGTATCTAAACGTCAGAAAATAATTAAGGTTTACCTTACCCTAATCAAAATTTCACTTTTCTATGTCTTCATCATCATTCAACATGCAATATTCAATCCATAATAAATATATAATGTGAAAATACATATATATTTCATGATTCGTATAATATAATCATTGAATTCCAAAACATAAATATTTAATTAATCCCAGATTATTCATAAACCATTAATTGTGATTTATCAACTTCTTCAATAAGGACCCTTTCCTAGAATGTGAAATATGAATAATGTTTTATGGTTCCTCAACCTTAATCTATTCATTCCACTTATGATTAATGTAAAAAATACTAGAAGAACACCACATACCTTTCATATTTCCTTTGTAGTGTCATTATCTTCAGATGTATAACCCACACTCATAACGCCTTCCTTTTCTAATTATGATATTTACACTAGGTAAATTGATTTTCATAATACCATATATTCCACATATAAAACATTCAATATTAGTCTTATTCCTTTTTGTTCTCTTAATTTACTAAATCTAGAAAGAATATGCTGAGAAACAAATATCATATAAGAAAACCAGATAATCCTAAAAATGATTTTCTTATAGGACGAATTAGTCATGATTACTACTTATTTGATATATAAAACCATATTTTTATCTTTTGTTACAACCATTAATCGTCAATTTAAATCTTTCAAGATGGTTCATAAATAGTTTATGAATTCCAAAATCATATCCCTTGGTAGTTTCAATCTAGATGTGCACCAAGGGCAGTTGTAATATACCATGTTATGTTGAGTTAGACTTGATGCACCTTGTATGTGTTGTTAACCATAGGTACATATAACGACCCATACTTTACATACATTGTTAATACTTAAAAATTGAAGCACACTTATTACAACATATGACAAAACCACAAAGGACCATATAGGTATAGTGTCTTTAGAAACTGGGAAACATAAACAACTGGTTCATAAATCTTCTACAGTGTCTCCCATTTATTTCATCATATCTAGGGTCCCTTTTAGAATATTCTACTTAATATCCATCTTCTTGACCTGGGGAAAAGAAAACATAAAAGGGTGAGCTCAAATGCTCAGCAAGGGAAAATAAAGGAAATAAAAATCATATCATATCTTTTTAAAAATCAACACCTGCAAAATAGATCATAATATTTTAACATGGAATAAATCATAGAAGTGAAAATGAGATCCCCATAATCATAACATAAAACTTGAAACTTTGTGTCATGCACACATAATCATGGAAAATCATTTCTTGTTAGTCATGACTCATTGCCAAGGCTATCTTAGTGGACAAAGTCCCTTTCTGAACCGAGTCACCCTCGTTCCAGTCCTGTTTCACTGAACCGGTATAACCTACCGATCCAGCCATGTCTATCTCATGAGATATAAAATCTTTACCCAATGCATTGGAGGGAGATATAGGTCCCACCCATCTTATAATGAATCCTTTCTTATGTGTGCCACATAATCATAAACCATATGTCATAGTGTAACTCATGTAATAAAAATGGGATTCTTAAACAACATGACATCATAAAACAATTCATATAAGATAAAGGAATTCATAAAAATAATTCCATCACAACATAATCAAATCAATGTAATAATAGGGATAAAAACATAACCCTTTATTATCTTAGATGGAAAATAATTTTATAAAACTCTTGAACTCCATTCTTGAGGAAAATATCCTTTCTTCTTCAAAAACATTTTTTCCCTTCTTAACATGTCATACAAATTTAAACAAAAAGAAGTTGATTAAAAATAAACTTTAAATCTTGTAAAGGAAGCTTCTTGGAAATAATGTTTTAAAAATCCATTCATGCCGTATAAGTTAAAAAAACATTCTTCTCATACTTTTGTCGGAAAAGTCAAAAAGTACCTCGTACGAAAAACGACAAAAGATTCCTTTCATATATTTTACTAAAAACACACCGAAGGGTAAAATTGGATTTAAACCATTGTAGGTTAATGGAAACAATATGTAATATCGAGGAAACATGGATGTGGATGATAAAATACACCCCAGTAAATACCAAAGTATAAACAATCTCGGAAAAAAAATGAGATTGTGATATTTCCCTTACCTTAGGTCCGATTTGCTTTGTACGTGTCCGAAACTCCTGTATAATGGTTTAAATAATGTTATTGACTTATTCCAGAATCATACATATTGATATGATATCATATATGGTCATATTCTTAGCTTCTTGTTAGTAATATTTCATTATTACTTGTTACTCGGGTCTTTATTGCCTTTTGTTCTTATGCGTGTTTTGCTGAATAAATTCTTATTATTCTTTTAAGGTTATAAATACCTTATATCCAGAATGGTATTAGTATAACATATATCATATTTATTCATTCAATTCATTTATATAATTACTATGTAATGATGATCATGTAGAACGAGTCACATCACATCGTGGAGACGGTATTCCGTACGTACGCACGAGTGATGATATCTTTCCTATGATCGTGGAATTGTATTGGAGTATATATATATTATTTCAGTATCAATATTACTTTATAATAATCATAAATAGTTTCTCATTACACCATTATACCCATCCTTGTAAAGTGATGGTGGAAAATAGATTACACCACGGCGTGGAAAAGGTATTCCGTACGTACGCACGCGCGGTGATTTCATTTTTCCGTAGGATGGATGGAAGTTGAGTTAGGGTTGTTTCATATTTATAATAACATATCAGTATGTAAGTAATATTTATGTTATTACTTTATCATGAAACAACTAAAGAATAAGAAGTTGAAGAAGAAAGAAATTGAAAAGATCGGTAATGGATATTACCTCTTCTTTGGAACTCTTCTTTGAACCCTCCACTTAGGGAACTACGATTGGTCTTTGAAGAAGACCAGGACCTCTAAGATTATTCTAGGGAAGTGGAGAGGAGAAAATGGCAGGGGTTGGCCGAGCTTGAGTGCTCAATTTGGTGTGAGGAGGAGGGGGAGGAGGTGCCCTTTTATAAGGGAGGAGAGGGGCACCTTAGGAATATCTCAAAATATTATTTTATATTAAAGTCAAAATCGGTTTATAATGGTTCCAAAAGGTCTTATTTCGAATCTAAAGTGGGGATGGGTCGAACTCCTATCAACCAATATGATTTAGACAAGTTTAGGGTATTATTTTAACCTTATCAATTAGATTTAACTCTAAGTTAAATAATTTAACTTTTACCGTGTCTTTTTGTTTTCTTTCACTATATGGTTAATACACTTACTATAACATGCCAAACGAACCCCAAATTGTTTATTATTAATATATATATCCTTATCTAAGTTATTTGGCCGAACCTTAGATTTTTAGGAATAAAATAACAATTAATAATATAATATTTGATTTAAAAACTATTTTGTGTCAATTTTGACACTATTTGATATATGATTTTTGTGAAA
The DNA here is from genome assembly GCA_963277665.1 of Viscum album. Classification (NCBI taxonomy): domain Eukaryota; kingdom Viridiplantae; phylum Streptophyta; class Magnoliopsida; order Santalales; family Viscaceae; genus Viscum; species Viscum album. The sequence goes on from OY728161.1 coordinate 1,608,020,864, forward strand.
GTCATAACAGAATTATATGTTCGAAACAAGTTGATAAAATCAACATTAATATATCATAGTAACCTAGAAAATTAGTGGAATTCATAAAAAGTCTCAAATTACATTTATTTTGGTGTTTATAGCATCAATTATGTCAATATTTTATTAATAAGATAATTACTGCATCATCATTGTGTCATAAATAAATTAAATTATTTAATGTATAAAAATTACAAATAAAATACCATTATGTAGGAAATCTCTTTATCTTTCTAATGAATATTTATAGTCGAATTTATCTTATGTATAACCCCATATTAAAAATGATTTACTTATTAAACTTTGATTTTAACTATTTTGACCCTTCTTTAAATAAATTAATAAAAAATGTCCTAATCTAATCCAAGTGGGCCTAAATGGTCATATGTTAATCCTAAGTTTGTTTTTGGTCGAATTACACTTGTCCAATAGAATTAGGACATGTTTTAGGGTAATATTAATATCATATTTACCCTTAGTTACCCTATTTACTATTAACCGCGGTAAAAAAAGTAAAAAGTTACTATTCACCAAAAAATTATTTTTATCTCATTGAACCACATTTTACTTACTGATATCAACAGTGTCTGTCGGATTTTTGAAATTCCATTCACAGAAGCGGTAAAATTAAGTTTTATGCAAAATTCAGTTTTTAACCTACCACTTAGTGGTTTCACTATTCATCAAAAATTGAATGTTTTCAGAAAAATACCAAAATTTCACCCTAGGCTAATTTCGATATTATGAGTCCAAAAATGAAGTGCATTTTGAAAAATAAAATTTATAAAATTTCAAAAAGTGGTTATTACTATTCATAACGGCTAGTTTTAATAGCATATTTGTTGTTTAGTGAAACTCGGTATTGCGTACGACGCAAGCTATCGAGGAAGGTCGCGATTGCGTGTAAAGCAAGCCAAGCAAGTGTTGTGTAGAAAAAGATTCCTTTGATGATTTATATAACATATAAGTCTCGGGTGTTACATTCTACCCCCCTTAAAAATAATTTCGCCCTCGAAATTCGTCACTTTGTAACAAACAGATGAGGATACTTCTCCCTCATCATATCCTCAAGCTCCCATGTAGCATCTTCAAGTTGGTGGTTCCTCCATAAAACTTTCACCAAGCGAGTGGTCTTTTTTCGTAGGACTTTTTCGCTACGATCTAGAATCTCTATCGGCTGTTCTTCATAAGAAAGATCTTGCTCTAGCGGTACAACTTCTGAGCTGAGTACATGTGAAGGATCAGGTATGTACTTTCTTAGGAGAGATACATGGAACACATCATGAACTTGAGAGAGATTCGGTGGAAGCTCCAATCGGTAATCTACCTTCCCAACACGATCCAGTATTTCGAAAGGACCGATATATCTAGGTCTTAACTTCCCCTTCTTTCCAAATCTCATAACCATCTTCCATTGAGATATTCGTAAGAACACTTTATCACCCACTTCAAACTCTAGGTCTTTTCTTCATTTGTCGGAATAACTTTTCTGTCGACTCTGAGCTGCTCTTATGTGTTGTTGAATAGATCTAACCTTTTCTGCCATTTCATCAACGAGATCAGGTCCTAACAGCTTTCTTTCCCCAACTTCATCCCAGCAAGTTGGAGTCCTGCATTTCTTTCCATAGAGAGCTTCATAAGGATCCATCTGAATACTGGAGTGAAAGCTATTATTATAAGAAAATTCCAACAAAGGTAGGTGTTGATCCCAACCTCCTTTGAAATCCATAGAGCAAGCTCTCAACATATCTTCTAGGGTTTGAATTGTTCACTCAGACTGACCGTCTGTCTGGGGATGATAAGCAGTGCTGAAACTCAACTCTGTATCCAGAGTATGCTGAAGACTTCGCCAGAACTTCGAGGTAAATCTCAGATCCCGATCAGATATAATAGAAAGTGGTACTCCATGAAATCTTACCACTTCCTTTACATATATCCTGGCAAGCTGATCTAGAGAGAAATCCTCTCTAATAGCAATGAAGTGTGCAGACTTTGTAAGATGATCAACTATGACCCAAATAGCATTATTTTCTTTGGATGTTTTAGGAAGTCCTGTGACAAAGTCCATAGTGATGTTTTCCCATTTCCATTCGGGTATGGGTAATGGTTGTAACATCCCCTTAGACTTCTGTCTCTCAGCTTTAACTTGTTGACAAACCAAGAATCGAGAGACATATTCAGCAACATCTCTTTTCATGCCATCCCACCAGAAGTACTCTTTTAGGTCCCTATACATCTTCGGGCTTCCAGGATGAATAGAGAATGATGAACTATGAGCCTCATCCAGCAGCTCCTTCTTTAATTCGGGGATGGGAGGAACACAAACCTGATTCCTGAACTTTATTATCCCATCACAATCAAGGTTGAATTCAGGAACATTTCTCACCTTATTTTGTAACTCGACATCTTCTTTCTGTGCCTCCTTAATCTTCGCATGTATAGATGGTTGAACATTCATTTGAGAAAGATAAGATTTTTCCCCTTCCATTATAATTCCAAGATCCATCCTTTGTAAATCCATAAATATTGGATCTTTTGTGATCCTCATCATGGATAAACTAGCATTGTCTTGTCGACTTAATGCATTTGCCACCTTGTTTGCTTTCCCAGGGTGGTAATGGATTGAGCAGTCGTAATCCTTAATCAGCTCCAACCATCTTCTTTGACGCATATTCAACTCCTTTTGTGTGAAAATATACTTTAAACTTTTATGATCAGTATAAATATCACACCTTTCACCATAAAGGTAATGCCTCCAAATCTTTAATGCAAAGATTACCGCAGCCAACTCCAAATCATGAGTTGGGTAATTTTGCTCATGGATTTTCAACTGTCGTGAGGCATAAGCTATCACCATATCATTTTGCATAAGAACACACCCCAATCCCTTCTTGGATGCATCACTGTAGATCACAAACCTTTCTCCACTACAAGGCAGTGTGAGCACAGGTGCACTAGATAACCTTCTTTTCAACTCCTTGAAATTCTCTTCACATTCCTCTGTCCAGACAAACTTAACTCCTTTCCGAGTCAACTTGGTGAGTGGATTAGATAATCGTGAAAAATCTATTACAAAACGTCGATAATATCCAGCCAAACCAAGAAAACTTCGGATCTCAGTTACTGTTGTTGGTCTCGACCATCATTCGATAACCTCTGTTTTTATTGGATCCATAGATATCCCCTCTTTTGAGATTATGTGACCCAAAAATGCAACTTTTTGAAGCCAAAATTCACACTTGGTAAATTTGGCATAAAGCTTCTCCTTTCTCAGGGTCTTCAATATAATTCTCAAGTGATCTTCATGCTCTTCCTTGCTCTTTGAATAGACAAGAATATCGTCTATAAAGACTACCACAAATTGATCAAGATAGTCTCTAAAGACTCTATTCATTAGATCCATGAAGATAGCAGGGGCATTAGTAAGACCAAATGGCATCACTATAAATTCAGAGTGTCCATACCTTGTACGGAAAGCCTTCTTTGGTATATCCTCCCTTTTGACCCTTAACTGATGATACCCTGAACGAAGATCAATCTTGGAAAAGTATTGAGCTCTGCATAGTTGGTCAAATAAGTCATCGATGCGTGGGAGAGGATATTTGTTCTTGATAGTGATCTTGTTAAGTTCTCGATAATCAATACAGAGTCTCATTGATCCATATTTCTTCTTAAACAATAGAACAGGTGCTCCCCATGGTGACGCACTAGGGCGTATGAATCCCTTATCAAGATTCTCTTGGAGTTTCTTCTTCAATTCCTGCAACTCAATTGGGGCCATTCTATAAGGTGTCTTTGAAATAGGCAAAGCACCCGGTATGAGTTCTATTGAAAACTCAACTTCACAATTTGGTGGAAGACCCGATAATTCCTCCGGAAAGACATAATCAAACTCCCGTACAATGGGCATATTCTTAATCGTGAGTTTCTCACCAACCATTTGAGATAAATAACCTTCATTTAGTGGAATCAAGACCCATAAGATGGAAGGAATTTCCACTGGAAGGTTATGTTCATCCTTGCATTGGTATACGATCGTAGATTGATCTGGAATATGAAATGTGACTTCCCTTCTTTGACAATTGATATGAGCTCCATGTAGAGAAAGCCAATCCTTGCCAAGAATCACATCAAATTCCACTAAAGGAAGGATCACAAGATTTGCAGGAAGCACTTTCCCACAAACTTCGATCGGAGAAGAATTATAAACTTTTGATGCGACTATTGTGCCATTAGGTGTTGTCACAACTAACTCAACATCTAATTGTTGAGGTAATAAAGTGATACCCTTAGAAAATTCTTTAGAAATAAAAGAGTGGGTGGATCTAGAATCAAATAAAACATTTTCTACTTTAGAGTGGATGGTATGTGTACCTTTCACCACTTCGTTATCGTACTCCACATCGCTGATAGAAATTGCATGTGACTTTCCTTTGTCTTTAGCCTTAAGATTTTGCTGACGTCGACCATCATCATCAACCCTTGGATTTGGGAATTGATTGGCATAATGCCCCATCTCCTTGCACTTGAAACATTGAAGTGTAGTAGGTTCATTCTGTGTATCCCTTCCTTTGTTTTCGTCATTAGACATCTTCTTCCCATTATCACGGCATTCAAATGCCCGATGACCTTCCTTTCCACATTTAAAACATTTACTTGTCCCTTTAAGACAACTCCCTCCATGTTTCTTTCCACACTTTGAGCGTAAGGGAAAGTTCATCTTCTTTTCAGTGTGCTCTTTATATTTTCCTTTGAATTCCATCTTCCTCTTCTTATCAAACCCATGTGACTGATGTGTTACTCCAATCTCCATCTCGACTTTGAGAGCACTTCGAACGATTTCCTCGTAGCTATTGAAGTCCCTTATGGCTAACGCCCTTCGAAGACTTGGTTTTAAGCCACTAAAGAATCGATCGATCTTACTCTCAGGTTGGATAATAATACCAGAGGCGTACCTTGCAAGTCCTGTAAAATTTGTTTCATAGGTACCAACAGATTCATCATCCCTTTGCTTCAGTTCAAGAAACTCTTTCTCCATCTTTGTTCGGAGAATACGAGGGAAGTAATTATTGAAAAATAAGTTCTTGAACTCGTCCCATTCCATAGACTCAATTTCATCCCTTTGCCTCGTATTCTTAATAAGATTCCACCATTGATCAGCATCTCCTTCCAAACGATACACTGCTAGGATAACTTTATCATGCTCAGAACATTGAAGAACTGAAAATATCTTTTCAGTAGTACTAATCCATTGTTCAGAAACTAATGGATCAGTAGACCCACTGAAAGAAGGTGGACGCTACCTCATGAAGGATTCAACAGAATTTTGCTCCTTCCTTTGCTCATTTGGAAGTCCTGCATGATTCATAGCTTGAGAAAGTTGTGTGAGCATGGATACAAGATTTTGCATTCCAGCTCCCATATCGTTTGTATGCTCAGGGGGACAATCATTGCATTGCCCATCGCATTCCGCATTAACGCGGTTCCTTCGGGTTCCAGCCATTGACTAAAACCAAGAAGAATAGTGTGAGCAACACTAATTATAATAGGAAAACCACATAATTCAAGAATAAAATTTTCACGCTTAAGGTCTTATCCTAGGTTATTCATGGCCATTTCTAAAACACTAAGATTGTGTTCTATTCTTAGACTTATCCTTAGGGTTCTTACTAAGGCTTTCACATCCTAGTTTCCAAAGGTTGACTATAACCTCCCTCTGATACCAACTATAACGACCCGTACTTTACATACATTGTTAATACTTCAAAATTGAAGCACACTTATTAAAACATATGACAAAACCACAAAGGACCGTATAGGTATAGTGTCTTTAGAAACTGGGAAACATAAACAACTGGTTCATAAATCTTCTACAGTGTCTCCCATTTATTTCATCATATCTTGGGTCCCTTTTAGCATATTATACTTAATATCCATCTTCCTGACCTGGGGAAAAGAAAACATAAAAGGGTGAGCTCAAATGCTCATCAAGGGCAAATAAAGGAAATAAAAATCATATCATATCTTTTTGAAAATCAACACCTGCAAAAGAGATCATAATATCTTAACATGGAATAAATCATAGAAGTGAAAATGAGATCCCCATAATCATAACATAAAAGTTGAAACTTTGTGGCATGCACACATAATCATGGAAAATCATTTCTTGTTAGTCATGACTCATTGCCAAGACTATCTTAGTGGACAAAGTCCCTTTCTGAACCGAGTCACCCTCGTTCCAGTCCTGTTTCACTGAACCGGTATAACCTACCGATCCAGCCATGTCTATCTCATGAGATATAAAATCTTTACCCAATTCATTGGAGGGAGATATAGGTCCCACCCATCTTATAATGAATCCTTTCTTATGTGTGCCACATAATCATAAACCATACGTTATAGCGTAACTCATGTAATAAAAATGGGATTCTTAAACAACATGACATCATAAAACAATTCATATAAGATAAAGGAATTCATAAAAATAATTCCATCACAACATAATCAAATCAATGTAATTATAGGGATAAAAACAGAACCCTTTATTATCTTAGATGGAAAATAATTTTGATAAAACACTTGAACTCCATTCTTGAGGAAAATATCCTTTCTTCTTCAAAAACATTTTTTTCTTTCTTAACATGTCATACAAATTTAAACTAAAAGAAGTTGATTAAAAATAAACTTGAAATCTTGTAAAGTAAGCTTCTTGGAAATAATGTTTTAAAAATCCATTCATGCCGTATAAGATAAAAAAACATTCTTCTCATACTTTTGTCGGAAAAGTAAAAAAGTACCTCGTACGAAAAATGAAAAAAGATTCCTTTCATATATTTTACTAAAAACACACCGAAGGGTAAAATTGGATTTAAACCATTGTAGGTTAATGGAAACAATATGTCATATCGAGGAAACATGGATGTGGATGATAAAATACACCCCAGTAAATTCCAAAGTATAAACAATCTCGGATAAAAATGAGATTGTGATATTTCCCTTACCTTAGGTCCGATTTTCTTTGTACGTGTCCGAAACTCCTTTATAATGGTTTAAATAATGTTATTGACTTATTACAGAATCATACATATTGATATGATATCATATATGGTCATATTCATAGCTTCTTGTTAGTAATATTTCATTATTACTTGTTACTCGGGTCTTTATTGCCTTTTGTTCTTATGCGTGTTTTGCCGAATAAATTCTTATTCTTCTTTTAAGGTTATAGATACCTTATATCCATAATGGTATTAGTATAACATATATCATATTTATTCATTCAATTCATTTATATAATTACTATGTAATGATGATAATGTAGAACGAGTCGCATCACATCGTGGAGATGGTATTCCGTACGTATGCACGAGTGATGATATCGTTCCTATGATCATGGAATTGTATTGGAGTATATATATATTATTTCAGTATCAATATTACTTTATAGTAATCATAAATAGTTTCTCATTACACCATTATACCCCTCCTTGTAAAGTGATGGTGGAAAATAGATTACACCACGGCGTGGAGACGGTATTCCGTACGTACGCACGCGCGGTGATTTCATTTTTCCGTAGGATGGATTGAAGGTGAGTTAGGGTTGTTTCATATTTATAATAACTTATCACTATGTAAGTAATACTTATGTTATTACTTTATCATGAAACAACTAAAGAAGAAGAAGTTGAAGAAGAATGAAATTGAAAAGATCGGTAATGGATATTACCTCTTCTTTGGAACTCTTCTTTGAATCCTCCACTTAGGGAACTAGGATTGGTCTTTGAAGAAGACCAGTACCTCTAGGATTATTCTAGGGAAGTGGATATGAGAAAATGGCAGGGGTTGTCAGAGCTTGAGTGCTCAATTTGGTGTGAGGAGGAGGGGGAGGAGGTGCCCTTTTATAAGGGAGGAGAGGGGCACCTTAGGAATATCACAAAATATTATTTTATATTAAAGTCAAAATCGGTTTATAATGGTTCCAAAGGGTCTTATTTAGAATCTAAAGTGGGTATGGGTAGAAATACTATCAACCAATAGGATTTAGACAAGTTTAGGGTATTATTTTAACCTTATCAATTAGATTTAACTCTAAGTTAATTAATTTAACTTTTACCGTGTCTTTTTGTTTTCTTTCACTATATGGTTAATACACTTACTATAACATGCCAAACGAACCCCAAATTGTTTATTATTAATATATATATCCTTATCTAAGTTATTTGGCCGAATCTTAGATTTTTAGGAATAAAATAACAATTAATAATATAATATTTTATTTAAAAAGTATTTTGTGTCAATTTTGACACTATTTGATATATGATTTTTGTGAAAGTCATAACAGAATTATATGTTCGAAAAAAATTGATTAAATCAACATTAATATATCATAGTAACCTAGAAAATTAGTGTAATTCATAAAAAGTCTCAAATTACATTTATTTTGGTGTTTATAACATCAATAATGTCAATATTTCATTAATAAGATAATTACTGCTTCATCATTGTGTCATAAATAAATTAAATTATTTAATGTCTAAAAATTACAAATAAAATACCATTATGTAGAAAATCTTTTTATCTTTCTAATGAATATTTATAGTCGAATTTATCTTATGTATAACCCCATATTAAAAATGATTTACTTATTAAACTTTGATTTTAACTATTTTAACCCTTGTTTAAATAAATTAATAATAAATGTCCTAATCTAATCCAAGTAGGCCTAAATGGTCATATTTTATTCCTAAGATTGTTTTTGGTCGAATTACACTTGTCCAATAGAATTAGGACATGTGTTAGGGTAATATTAATATCATATTTACCCTTAGTTACCCAATTTACTATTAACCGCGGTAAAAAAGTAAAACGTTACTATTCACCAAAAAATTATTTTTATCTCATTGAACCACATTTTACTTACTGATATCAACAGTGTCTGTCGGATTTTTGAAATTCCATTCAAAGAAGCGGTAAAATTAAGTTTTATGCAAAATTCAGTTTTTAACCTACCACTTAGTGGTTTCACTATTCATCAAAAATTGAAAGTTTTCAGAAAAATACCAAAATTTCACCGTAGGCTAATTTCGATATTCTGAGTCCAAAAATGAAGTCCATTTTGAAAAATAAAATTTATAAAATTTCAAAAAGTGGTTATTACTATTCATAACGGCTAGTTTTAATAGCATATTTGTTGTTTAGTGATACTCGGTATTGCGTACAACGCAAGCTATCGAGGAAGGTCTCGATTGCGTGTAAAGAAAGCCAAGAAAGTGTTGTGTAGAAAAAGATTCCTTTGATGATTTATATAACATAAAAGTATTGGGTGTTACAGTACATATGTTCTAGAGCCACATCCACATATAGTATCCAGACAATGATGTATTTCTAGGAAACTTCCCACTCCATCCTCTACAAAAATTCTATTTCATTTTCCTAAATCTTAAACCATCCTTATACATATCTTTAGAGACATTCCTAGACATATCCTTATAAATATTCCTTGGGATCTCACTCATGTTTTCTCATCCTAGTTTCAAAATTTTAACTAAACATTTACATTGATAGAAACTTTAACTACCCAATATTAACATATATATACATTACATTTATTTTTAAGAATACATAAAACATTAAATAAAAAATGGATAAAGACTGTATTAGTCTATCGGCTTTTGAAACATGTAAACATAAACATTGGTTTATAAGATATAAATATTATCTCTCACTAGGTTTTTCATGACTCCCAACCTTCTTAGACACATCATATATAATACATATATTTATTTCCTAGGGAAGGAGACAAAAAAGAGGTTATATCATGTTATCAATAAGGGTAGACAAGGGAGATATGTATGGTTCTACATGAGAATAGGGGTATAATAATGTTATCATAACATTAGAATATCGTACCCTACATATCAAAGAACATAAAAATAAATAATGAAAAAAATCATGGATTCTCATTAGAAATTAATCTAAATGAAATAAAGAATAGAATCCATGAAATCATATAATTAGAATAAGACATGGAATTATGGAATATATATAAATGTGATATCATTCCTTATATTCCAATTCTCATTACTAGAACTAATCATGGAACTTGATGTAAACCATAACTGTTGGGCATGGCACACCACCATACCTAATCATAGTCCTTTCCATATAAGGTAATTTTACTCACCATAATCACATATTGGATCAGGATTCCCTATAATTGAACTATATTATGACTACACCTATTGGGGGGCACACCAGTAACCCCCGTCACAATATTTTCCTTGTAAGAGATTAGGTTTCCTCATATTCCCATAATGTATCGATCCAATTGAGCAGATTTTCATCCTTATCTCATGAGATATAAATCCTTACCCAATGAATTAGAGGAAGATATAGGTCTCACATATATCAAAATAAAATCAAGCATACATATAAAATAAGATATTAAAGAATTATTCATATCATGACCCATAAAGAGAGTTGTGTTTTATAAACATCCTATTATAATCCCATGAAGTGAAATTGGTGTTATAAACATGTAAGTATTTCATAATATCTGAAAAAGACATGTTTTATAATCATTTCATCAAAGAATCTCCCATGATAGGAATCATGTTTCACAAGCATAAAACCCTTATTAGAGGAATGAGTTTCATAAATATAATTCCATAAATACATAAACCATTCAAAGAAAGAATATGAATGGAACCATTGAATAATTTCCCAAAAGGGCATGAGTAACATCAATATATGTCATCTTAAATGGAAAATAAAATTTTAATATCTTTTAAAAAAATATTTAAAGAAAATATACTTTCTTCATTCAATAAGGTTCTAGAAAACAAAAAACCCTTTATAAACCATTTTCATCAAAATAAGCATGAAAAAATAAAAATAAATATTTGAATACATTTTTTATACAACTTTAATTGAATTTATTTATATTGATATTGAATGTGTTTTGAAACACATTTTGCATAAAAACAAAAAAAAAATCATGAAAACGTTTTGAAACCCATTTCATTAAAATTACATTGAAAAAATATAAATAATTATTCAAAACATTTGGAAAAACATTTTAATTAAAAATTTATGAATGAATCTAAAAAAAATTGAAAACAACTTTTCCCTTAAAAACATTAAATAATATTAAAAAAATTACATAAACCATTTTCACTTGAAAACATATAATATAATCTTGAAAACACTTTGAAACCCTTTTTCATAAAAACCAAATTAAAACAAATAAATTAAAAAATTTAGGAAAACATTTTCATTAAAAATTAACATTTTATTCTTTTAATGTATGTTCTAATGGAATGAAAATCATGATGGTGGGTAAATATATAGATAAAGAACATTCCTTTTTCAACATAAAATTCCCAAAAAAGTAAATTAACTAGAAAATGAAAATAAGATTATTTTTTAAAGAATGTTACGTTTAAAATGGAAATCCAAGGGTAAAAAATTATTTTAAATATTTTAGTATAATAGTAAAATATTTTTGGAAACCATTAATAAAATTTTTTTTGAACGTACAAAAATTTTGAACCATAGATAGAGGTAAATTCAAGAATTCATAATACAATTTTCATTGTTATATTAATTAAAAAATAATGTAAATGGTACTAATAAATTAATTTATCGTTATTAAATATATTAGAATAAAAATCATAAATTTTCTTGAGGGATAAGCAATAATCTTTCATCAATAGAATCATAATCATAAACAATCCACATAAATGATGGGATGGTTTTAATATACTATTACCACAGGGTAAAATGGGATTATACTCAATATGTATGATAATGAAATTATATAAAGCATAATATATTTTGAAAATAATACTATCAATGAAATAACATATCAAATACACATTGAAAAAAAAATGTAGGTGTGTAACGAAATGAATGTCTAAAAGAATGAAAATTGAAACAAACAAATCTTATCAATTTGGTAATTTTAGAAACATAACACCCATGATAGAAATATAATTAAATGGAGATATAAGTACACATAAATTTAAGTATAATATTCATATATAAATTAAAGGGTAATATATACAAAATAACTGAGTGGTGAATAAGACATGTATCTCATTGAAAAAAAACTAAGATTAAATACCCTTATCTTGCATCTTGACTCCAGTTGTTCACATTAAAAAATCTTATGTAATAAATATAATTTTATTATACATATATCATAGAAAAATATTATCATAAAAAATAACATTTATTTATTTATTATTAAATTATATTACCCTTTTTGTTAACAATTCAACGTTATGGTTTCACTTCGGGTAATATCTTCTTTGTTCATTACATGTGTCTTAAATTGTTATATATTTGGTCTTCATAGTTTTATATTGATTTAAATAATATAAAACATGATATAAATAACATATATATTCTATATATATCCACTATAATTATCCATAGAATATATTTGTTTGAAATTGATCACACCGATCATAGAGATAGTATGATGTATGTACATATGAATATTGTATTGATTTAATTATCTTATTAAAGGAAATAAACAAAATGAAATATAAGAATATTGTATATAATAACATTTTATTATAAATATTATGTTATTCATAATAGATAATTTCACTAATCAAATTCTTAACATATTCCACGTAGTGTGTTAATAAATAACATCACTTTGATTGGGCGGTAGTCCACACTTCCTCAAAAAAATTATTGTATTTTCAATGGATATAATGAATAATGTTATACTATAAATATAAATTAAATAATATTAAATACATTATAAATATCAAATATATCATTTATAATTATATTTTTAATAATAATTTCCTACATGAGAGGTAGTAAGTGTAAAATGAACAGTCATCATTTCCTGAGGCAGTAGTTTTCAATACACGTAAACAGTATGTTTGTTACCCATTAGATGGACGTGTTTGTATGTTTTGGACAAAAATAGAATAAATTTTTTTGTATATTTATGATACTGGTGTCATTATAAATCATGTAAAAATATGTTTTTAGGGATTGGATAATATTGAATAAAATAAAGGAGCTTGAGGAGGGATGTTAACTCTTTTTTGGGTAAATCCTTTTGTGGTTCACCAAAGGGCTTCTGTAGATTTCTTTATTCCCAAATAGATGAATCAGGGAGGAAGGTAGGGATTTTTTTTAAGTGTATTTGAAATATAATGGTTGAACCTATGTGTTTTTACTAGTTTAATGAATAGGGAGAGATGGTGTCCTTCTATAGGTATGGAAGGGGAGATACATGGCATTTTTTAAAACAAGATAAGTGTATCGATAGTTTTACAAAACAATAGTTATTCAAAACCAAAAAATATAATGGAATTTTTATGAGTGAAATATGGCCAGCCCATAAATTTTGGATATGTTTCTAGGTAATTTAGTCCCTTATGATTATGGTTTAGTAACTTTTTAATCTTAATTTTTCCTTAATCGATGTAATTAATTTTAATTACTTTCACTAATTTTTTTTAAAAAATAATTTTAACAAAATATAAATTAATAATTATTCACATTCCAAATATAAAATCCTTCTTTCCTAATTAAAATCATATAAATTGTAAAAAATAATTTCTATTTACTCTAGTAGAAAGGACAATAAATTTGGGTTTTAAAGTAAAAATCTCCCAAAGTTTGCTATGTTTTTATTGTCATTTTCAACATGATATAGAGTCTAGTGACCTAAATTGGATTAATTTATATTAATAAAATATAATTAAAAATTAATAGTAATTTAAAAATTATTTTTTCATTAAAAATGAATTATCTGTAAAATATATTTTGAATTACATTTCTGTATTTGTCACTATTCATTAAAAAGTTTAACATGAAAGAAAAATATTAAAAATTTACCCTAACCCAATTTTTAGTTTTCACTTTCAAACATGGTTTTTTTATCAACATATATTATACATAAATGTTCCAAAAAATAGTTTTAAAATTTGGATATTCATTAAAAGGCGATATTAATAGAAATATGTTATTTTTTACAAAAAATTGTGTTTGCATTTATATTAAGACATCCAAATCTATTGTATGAATATAAATATTAATTTATTTAATACATAATATATATATCATTAATATCACTAAATAATTGTAATTGATTTAATTTTTTAAGGTAAAAATCCATTATGGGAAAATAATAATAATAATTTCTTTTATATTCAATTGAATATCATAGACATCATTAATTAATTTATAAGCTATGAATTCATTTTATATTTATGTGAACCATATATTTTGATAATTTAGTTGAACCTTTTCATTAATAATAAAATAATTTATTGGTTATGCTAAATAATATTTTCATAATATATCATTATCGATATTCTGTCCAACATGTTACATGAGCTATAAAGGAAAGTTATTGTTGTGTGTAACATACGCTATACTTGATGTTCCTTGTATAGAGATAAAATTTCTTTTTTTTAGTGCATGATTAACATGGTTTCCCATATTAAATAATATAAACATTAAAAATAATCTATTTTCAATGTTTCCTAAATTGAAAAATATCATGAATGATTAAATTAATTAAAAACAATAACTCACAAAATCTCAATGTGTTACAGATTAGATGGGGGAAGATAGTTAGTTCAAACCATATGGATATCCCACCACACTATTAACCACTGGGATATAAGGAAATTAATAGTTTGTGTTTTTTTAACCATTTGACTAAATCATTCACCCCTTCTAAAATATCATTGGTGTCAAATGTTTAGAGTGAGCGGTTACTAATAACATCAAGGATTAGCTAGAAAATCATGTTTATTTGTTTTTTATCGGCCTAATGGCTAATTTAAAAAAAACTGAACTATCCAATTTAATCAAAAATATATATCTTCTGACCCTAATTAATTCCCATGGTCATTGAGGTCTCTCAGAAGAAAAAAATTAACTCCAACCTTATATATATAAAAATCGAAGCATTGATAATCTCATTTGATCAGTTTATGGTAAGTAAATCTAAACTATTTTTTGTATTAATATTCCCATATCATTTTATTTAAAATTTATATACCATTATCTTATTGAGTTATATAATTTTTTGTGATGGATATTTATTCTAGGTTTTATTCTCTTGTCTCTATAGATTACGTTTTCCATTGAAGTTTCACATTGTTGGTGTTGATTTAATGGATCATGTGATTTAATGTAAGAGGATTGAAATATTTTTACCCTACAATTGATTCTAGATTTATTTCATTGATTTAAAATGACATTTTACTCAATTTTAAATCCCATTTTGTGATTATTTGATGTATTATTTAAATAAGACGTAAAAAATTATGAAAATGACCCAATTTAAATAGAATTAAAATTGTTCGGGAGATTTTGGTAAAAATGAAGGATTGAAATGATAATTTTTTTTTGATTTCGGAGAAAATATTAGATAAATGAAATATTATATGAATTTAATGAGTTTTATGGTTACCCATGAATTGGTTTTGAAATTGAAAAAGCACACTGAACAAGGAATTTTCAATTTGATCATTGAATAATGAATTGATTTGAAATAATTGATTTATCCAAGACTTATTTGTTTTTTATTAAACAAAAAGTGAGCATGATTAGTTATTGGGTGATTAAAAATAACACTAGGAATATGTATCCCTATAAATATACTAAAAGTAACTACTTGAACTAAGCATTGTCTGACATGATTTTCTCTGATGGGATATATATTGATTAGTCTTACTTGCTTGAGCTAGGGATGTGTTCACTCCAACATGAGATGTGATTGATTATTTATTAGTGAAAGGATCCAATATCCAAGAATTAAATTAACATGTGGGATGTAAACATGGTGATTCGTTTGGATTTTATTCAATATTTTATTTTTTATAGAATTGTTTAATTCATTCCAGTGGTTTTAAATAAATTATTTACATAGAATGCTCATTTAGTATGATTTTTGATAAAAAAAATCTATTAGAATTTAAATCAGGTTTTCATTTAAAAGATATAAATTTTATTACATTATTAATACAATTTAAATTGAATTCAAAAATTGTTTATTGTCAGGGAATGGATTATGATACACTTGAGGATATCCTACTATGCTATTTATCTCACCCCAAACATTTTACTTTTGGAAATAAATGATTTTATTATCTTATGGACATGGAAAATTTTATAACAGAATAGAGGTGTTGATTTTTTTATCCTGATAAATCCAGAGTGATGGTAGTGATTGGTGGATATATGGTCTAATTGTTCCATAGGGTTATGATACTTGCATGGATTAATTTTGTGTTTCCCATTGGTTTATGTGTTACCAGAGTATGTTTATTCTTTTGATTGTGGTAATTTTCGTCTTTAGTTGTATTTAGAACACTGATTGGTCATCATTCTATCATCCACATTTGTGTATCTAGGATTTTTTCATATGAAAAAATCAGTCCCTTAGATGATAAGATGATAAAATGTTGTAGTTGATAACCCATGGAGATCGGGAAATCCCATTAGGACATGTTATGTCTTTCTTGAGAATCAATTAACTATGGTAATCTGGCTAGATCATAAAGAACTAGAATAATAGGAATTTTCCTTCTAACCATTGTTTCGGTACAAGATCTGTTAATCCTACTTGATAAGAGGTATTATTTTCCAAAAATGGGTGGTAGTTGTGAGTGTGTTCTTATCTATATAATATTTTAAGGATACTTATATACACATGGGTGTTTGGAAATGAATAATTTAGTATTAAATTTTTTTGATACTAGTATTTTACTTGTTTATCTAACTATTTAGAAATCATAGAATACTAATATTATTATATATCTTGATTGATTTAATAATCTGAGTACTCATTATGATGTTTTTAGTAATCCATATACATTTTAGGTTGCATAATTCCTTTGAGAATATGTTTGAGTTGTCCATGGGAAGAATTTGTTGGTTAACCCATAAATGTAAACCTATACGTGAATAAAATATTTTTGATATTTTTTAGTGTGTTGTCCAATTTCTCAAATTATTTACTTCACTAATTATTATTTAGGCTCCGGTATTGGAACCTAAAAGGGTTAAAGGTAGAGATCATTCCAAATATTATATTTGATAGAAACTATCATATTTACATTGATTGAATTATTCTCAAGAGTCTAAGGCTTGGTTGAAAAATTCATGGATTATTTTTTAGATCTTGGAGACACCTGATTAAATAATAGTTATGTCGGAAAACATCGTTCAAGGTCAGCCTACAAAGAGATTGTGGGATTTGGGGTGATAAAAAATTAACACGAGTTCTAATATTAAACATACTTCATATATTTTCCCCATGTAAATTTCTCTAGAATAAGGGTTCCATGTGAGTTCTATGGAGTTATTTAGCCTCCATTAGTGAAATAGTATCATGAATCGATATGGAAACCATATTAACCATATTTCATAGTTTTATCCGGATGTAATGAAAAATGGGAAATCGAATGCTCAAAAATTTATATGTGTTTTGACCATGATATTCAGTCTTTGGAGTTCATGTTGAAGCTCAAAACATATATAAACATGCTAGATAATGGGTCAAAGACTGGACTAAACCTAGCTAAAAAGTCAGGGATGATGGTAGTAACTATAACCCCCAATGGAAATTATATTTGTTCCCCTAACATAAATATAATTTTTAAAAAATATTAGTGTCATTTTTGATGATAGACTTCATGTAGAACATATTTAGTGTCTATAAGAGGCCAATTGACATTCGTTCATTGTGTCATGCTAGGGAAATTGATGTGGGTTTGATATTAGGAATCACATTTCTAGAGTTATTATGTTCACCAAGGACAATTATAGAAATTTTATCATATATTTTCTACTATAAATATTGTTATAGTCTCATCATCCCCTAAAATTATAAATGTGTAATCCAGTGCTTCAATAACATAGGGGCTCCAACCCCAACAATTCAGTGTGAAGACTCTTCAAATAATTCAACTGTATCAAGAAGAAGATGATTGAGGAATAATTAAAATAATATGTTCCATCATTATAGCTTCTTAATTATTGATTTCTTTATTTGATACTGGTTCATCTCATTCATTTTTATTTACTCGTATTTTTTTATTTTTTAAATCATCATATATCGATTTTTTCTTATGTGATGGACATTACTATGCCTCTCAGAAACATTAGTGTGAAGCCCTCTGATATCACTAATTTTTTTATCTCTTTCAGAGTTTGAGAACACATGGAATTATCTATTTCACAACAAAAAACAATTTTATTTTATTCTCTAGATATATTTGTTGATTTCATATAAATATCAGATTCATTTTTATCTTTTTTGGATCTTCTCTACTGTTCCTAATGGGGTGTGATTTGTTTCAATGAGAGAATGGGATCCATGTTCATGTAGAGTGGTTTTTTGTTTTCAAGACTTGGGTTGGATAAAATAATTTTTTATTTTTACATGTTGTGGGAATGATTAAATGGTGATCCCCCTCCATATTTCATCGACTTCGATAATCAATTTCCATCTAATTTTTCTATCTTCCCACCAGAATGGGATGAAAATTATTCCATTGATTTGGTAACTGATACTCAACCAATTTCTATACCATAATAGTATTTTGAACTAGGGAAATGAAAATGGTAAAAAATAATTAGATGATTTTTTCCAGAAAGAAATTATATTTTTTAGTGTTCTACATTGGGTAGAAAATGATCTTTTTGTAAATAAATATTATATAATAGATCATATTAATATTTATTACTAAAAATGTAATTGATTCATGGTAAATAACTAGTGTTTGATTCAACGTGTAGGTGATTTTTAGGATATGTTAATGTGGGTGAAGTGGTTTTCAATGATTTATTTTTTTCCTAGATATCAGAAGTTTAGAAACAATGTATCTGATATTCTTAAAACCACATTTTGGGATAGGTGTGGACATTATGAGTATCTTTTTATAACCTTTGGTATAACCAATAAAAATATACTTTTAATAGTGATAATGAAAATTTTATTTGATGTGTACCTTTATGCATTCATTGGGTATTTTTGGATGATATCTTTGTCTACTCTATTAATGAGGTAGACCATGTGCATTTTATGAGAGTAGTTACAGAAATTTTGAGGGAACACTAACTTTATATCAATATATGAAAATGTAACTTATGGATTTTGGAAGAGAATTTTATTGTATACATGGTCTCATAACATGCTCTTTCAATCAATCATGAGAAGGTAATTAATATTAGGAAATGGGAGAACACATGTAACACCTTGGAGATTCATAAATTTTTGGGAAAAGTAGGGTATTACCATAGGTTTGTTAAAGAGTTCTCAATATTAGCTTCCATGATGTGAACTATCACATAAAAAGGAATTATATTCATGTGGTATTTTATATTTTAAAATGTCTTTCATTAATTAAAATATATTTTTTCTTATATTAAAATTTTGAATCTTTGAGAAGTTAGGCATATCTATGTGGTCTTTTGTGATGCATAATGTTTATGTGTTTGTTGCACTCTTATAAAAATTGATCACACGATAGAATATGAATATCATAATCTTATTAACCACGAGAAGAACTATCTAAACCAAGATCTTGAGGTCTCTAACATGTGTTTTCCTCTCAATATTTTAATAAATTACATTTTCAGATAATGTTTTACAGTTTATTATAACCATGTAAGTATGAGTTATATCTTCACTATAAAATATTTGAATTACCGATAAAGGTGATGGGATGAGTTCCAGTAGTAATTTTATTTAAATTTCTTATACTCATGGAATGGGTATTGTCATTCATGATACACTGAACATGAAAAATTTAACCCATTTCATGAAATAATCAATAGCAGAGTGCAATATAATGAATCTCTTTTCCCAGTTTCATTGGAGAGTCTAAGAGAATGAGACTGAGTTTGTTATAGAATGTTTTTAGTTTAAATTATCTCTTAATGATGTGATCTTTCAAGAGTATTATCTTGATTTTTAATTTAATATAATTATATACTATCTTTATTTTGTGTAGAACATGGGTGATTGGTTGTTCCCTTTTTAGGTAATCCTACGTTTCCAGAAACTACAAATTGATCTTTTTTCCATGAGGAAATATTAGATGGGGTATTATGATAGTTCTTAGTTGGTGGTGCACCTAGGTACCATGAATATGTTCTCTAAAATTAAGTGATGAATTTATTTACTAGGTATGTGATGAGACATTTGTTATTTTTATTTTTTGTTGTTGTACCTTTCAATAGGTCAAGGTCGATCACCAAACACATTTTAGTTTTCTCCAACCCCTTCCTACATCAACTAATCTGTGGAATGATATTTTTATTGGATTTCTAGATAAATTTATACATAACACTAAAGGTAATAATGTGATATGGGTATAGACCGATCGTATAACCATATAAATTCAATTTATACCCATTCAATATGTAAACTTTTTGGAAGATATGAGAATTCCCTAAGTGAATGAGATTGTGAGATTTCTTGTTTTTTCATATGATAGTTTTCAATATAAGTATTATTGGTTACATTATCAATGTTTTTTATTTTTATAAGATTTAATTTGATCCCATGTTATTTAGAGTATAACATACCATCCATAGATGAATGGACAGAAAAAACGACCTATGCGGATGTTGGAATAAATTCTTAGTGCCTATGTTCATTTTATTCTCTAAACCTACGATACCAACTTATGAATGGTTGATTTTTCATATTATAATAGTTAATAGTAATCTATTCATATGAATCACTTTAGGTCCTTTTATGGTTTCTAATGTTTTTCATTGTTGTGTTGGTCATAGATTGGTAAAACTTTCTTAGTGGTACCCATCTTGCTCCAAGAGAAGGAAGAATAGATTCTACTAATTCATCCTAGAATGGTGAAAGAATGGAGCTGAAATATATCCTATATTGATAAATGATATATACCTTTTTAGTTTTTATTTAGTTACCATTTGTTTTTTAGAGTTTCAACATTATTTGGTCACCCTCATCTTGGAATACAGGGAAATCATACACAAATATTTTTTAGCCCCTTTAGTTTCCTAAGTATTTGAAAATGTGCCTTACCATTTATAATCTTTACCATAGATGATGTTGATCTAAAACATTTTTCATATATTAAAAACATGAGAAGTATCTTTCTTACCATTCACATATCTTTATCTAATAAATCTTTGATGTGGAAGCTCGTTTATCTATGACAGAGTATTTTGAAAACATTTTTGGTTATGAGACATATTTTCAAAATGGAAGGAATATTACATTAGATCATGTGATAGGGAATCATGGTTCTTAAATTCATGAGACTAGGGAGTTTGAGGAATTAATTAATTTGAATTAGAGTCATATCATTAATATTTAATATTCATGATATAAATTCATGGGAGATAAATTAATTGTTTTCAGGAGGTTGTATCATCACATTACATGATTCGAGATATTTCTAGACTAGTTTCTTTATTAATATTAGTTGATCATGTTCTAATGACTCTTTTTGTTAACTATTGGGGTATTTTAGTGGTTTTAATTATTGTAAACATTTGGTTCATGGTTTTGAAAATATATGTGGTTTGGATCAGAAAATTGTACAACATGTATTGGTATACTAGAAGATGCACAATTTTAGTTCAAATTGTGTTGCTACCCCATCAAAATTATGCATCCTATGGATAAATTAATATGTACGTTTTTATATAACTAGTTTAACCCAATTAACAAACTTAGAAACCATTCTAGAATACCATTTATGAACATAGATAGGGCACATAGTTAAAACTAATCAGGCATTCAAATAAGGATACCTTGTGTGCATGTTTTTAACTCCCCATAAACTCATTTAACTATAACAGACCATCGATTTAACTTCAAATAAATCCAATTTGACCCCAGTATGTTTCCTTGGATATTGGATTATTCTATGAGGTAATATTGAAAACTACAACCACTTCACGTTTTGGATCAAAGCACGAACAATCTTATTTGATCCTCCTCCAATAAGAAAATATCCATGTATTTTGTTTCACTCAAAATTAATTTAAATAGTTATTATATAGTGATATTCCATCATTTTATTTTTATATATTATATTTTTTATGGATCTTAATTCATGGATATATTACTAGATACCATTCTCCTATATTCGATATTATAGTTTCCAGGAAAAGGTTCTGATTTGTTTGATTGTGTGATTAAATGTTGGTGATTCTACATGTTTTTAAACTACAATTAATGATATAATTGAATTAATGATTCTAAATGAGTTTCAGTTTCTTTGGTCCATGAAGGAGATCGATACCTCACCAACAAGGTTTCTAAAAGAAACCATAGCCTCCTTATGACCATCGTATATGGGATTTGAAATCATTACCAAATTTGATTCCTTTTGAGTGATATCTCAACCACTTATCTAGGGTCCATCCCCTGAATTTTTGGGGGGATTTCAATGTTGTGGACAACCCAGAATAGAGGAAATTTAGGGGGGCCTTTCAGTTGCATGCTATCTTAGAGTTTGTCAATTTCATGGTGGGAATATGCCTCATGGATTTAGGATTCCAACGTGATTATTTTACGTTGTGTAACATCAAAATAGGACCTTGTTGTTCAGGGAGTCACCTAGATAGATGCTTAGAAGGTTTTCATGACACCTCTATGTTCTCCAGATTGATGGTAAGACACTTGGTAAAGGGTATATCTAATCACTCCATGCTCATGGTGTCTTCATATTTAAGACAAGTACTTCAAAGGCGTTTCATATTCAACCAATGGTGGGTTTCAATGACAGGTTTCATCTCTATGGTCTAGTTGGTTTGGAATAAATCCTCCTAGGGCCACTCTTGGGTTTCCATTCACAAAAATTTTGGGCATTTCAAGTCAAGACATCATGAATGGAATATGGAGCACTCATCCATTAATAAGGATTCAGAGGAGGTGATGCAGGTGGGGAAACGACTAAAAGGTAAACATGAGGAAGTGTGGGATGAACCTACCTTTGAGGATCTTGCTTGTATGAAAGAGGGCCTAGTAGAAAGGCTTATGTGGTAGGACTTATTTGTGAAAAAGGAGTCAAGAATCAAAAGCCTCAAGGGTGGATACAAGAATAATAATTTTTTTCATGCGCTCTTTAAGGAAATACTGCTTTGGTGAAACACATCATTCTTTTGGTTGATGGTACCTTTACGGATGACAGGGAATTGGTGGGAAAGCTGGAGAAAAACCTTTTCAATAACCTCCTTATAGGGCCCAACTAGAGAGTACCCAATGGATTCCCTAGAAGAACCACTATCTTTTTATAATTGATATCCAACTACATATCTAACCATGATAATGAATGTTTGAGATTCATACCAGAGAAGAAAGATATCAAAAAGGCCAGATAGAACCTCGATCTGGAGAGTGCCCCAGGATTTGATGGCATCACAAGTTCCTTCTATAGAGCTATGTGGGATATTTTTAAGTCTATTATGACTTATTCGATCTGAGAATTCGTTCGATTAAGTAGCCTACCAAGGGTTTTTGGTTCCCCCACTATGGTGTTTATTCCAAAAATACGGATCCCCACCTCTGTGATGCAATAAAACCCGATGAGTCTATACAACTTTATTTACAAAATCATAGCAATCCTATTAAATTATAGGATCTATATCCATCACCCCCAATATATTTCCAAGCATAAACATGGATTTGTGTGGGGGATATGAATTCAAGGATCCACAGTATTTTATAAAAAATGATGAGGGACTTCAACTTCAAAACGCGTCGAGAAAATGTTGCGATCAAGATGGATATAAACAAAGAATTCAATCATATGGAGTGGGGATTTGTTAACAGAGTAATGAAAGGTATGGGGTTCATCCCATATAACCTTGAAATCATTTTTAGATATTTATCCTCTTCATGGATGTCTGTCATGTTTATGGTAAAATCCTATAGGTTCTTCAATTCCACATGTGGTATTAGAAAAGGAGACTCCATCTCTCCAAGACTCTTCATCATCTCCCAAGACATCATGAGACATCTTATTTTGAAGAACTGCACCAGTGGTGTTATTTGGACCTACCATAGGTGCATGGGGTCTCAAGATACCTCCCAACTTATGTTTGCAAACAACACCCTCCTTTTCATGAATGCTGACAATAGGTCATTTAGAGGCCTGAATGAGGTACTAGATGATTATTTATTCTAGTGTGGTCAACTCATTAACTAATATTATATCCTTTTATTCATCGTAATTAGGTGTTGTTCAAGGCGGAATTCAGCGGTTCATATCGCCTTTTCAATGGAAAAAAGATTCTTCCCAACAGAGTGGCTGGGGGATCCAATTTCTACTAGCACCCTGCACATAAGAGACTTCGACATCGTCACCAGCAATATAATGAAATGTATTCACAACTGGAAGAATAATTAACTCACTTTCTGGGGATGTATAACGTTGATTAATATCATTATCCTTACAACCCCTATTCATGAACTCTCTTCTAATAACGTTCCAAAGGGTGTTAGTTCAAACATTGATAAGATGCTGTATAAATTTATTTGGGACCTAGAAGTAAAGGTAAAATTCCAATTATCCTCCTAGAATAGAATGGAAGTACCAACCAGTGAAGGGGTTATTAACATTTGAAGCCTCACAGATACCCTAAAGTACATGCATTCTAAAATTGCCTAGGAAATCTAGGAACAACGGTCTCTATGGGAAAAAATTATGAATTCCTACCAGTTTAGAAATATTACATTTTTCAAAGGACATAGTTCACTATTTTGTTACATCATCATCCCCTTGTTCTTGATCTCCAAGCACATGTACGTTAGAACATAGAGAGGGGTGAATTTTTTTTGCCATCAAAACATGGCATAGGAATTTCTCGACTTCCTGAGATGCCCTTCCCCCTAGATTTCATTCATGGATGAAAGAATTCATCTTCCTTAATCATAGTAGTGTTGGATAAATGTCAAAAAAACAACTTCAACCTCGCTTCCATATCCTATGAAAATGATAAATGTGTCTTCACCCCTTTTTCCTTAGGGACTCTCACTTCTCAGGACTTCTGCCACTCACTAGAATTCAAGGATCCTCCACATATCTAGAACAATATCTTGTGGTGTAAATCCAAACCTGCTATGTTCAACTTCTTACATAGGAGAATTATATAAAGAGCCCTCCAAACTGAGGAGAACATCAAATGATGTAGGATTCCTCGGGTGTCATGCTACTAATGTTCTCAAAGCAGTAAAGTGTAGAGTTTGGACCACAAAAAATTCAATGGTGAATGAGAGGGTCTTGTTTGGAGCATCTTTGGGGAGTTCACAAGCCTCTTTATCCCTTACATTGGTGCCCTATCTTTAATGGAATGGTGGTTCCATGGATATGTAGATAGAGTTTAAGAGAAAATGGGAGGAAAATGATATTGCAGGCTGGTTGTTAGAGTTTATGGAAGGTCCCCAATAAGGAAAGGAACTATGGGGTGATGGAAAAGGCCTACACTAACATTATTAAGAACAAAACGCTATGCTTAAACATGTCTAAGCTTGTCGCAAATTCTAAAGAGGATCCCTCATTCGTAAAATTGCAGGTCAGATCCCACATCCCACTTCATGTTAATTTTAATAACAGGGGAAATAGGTTCTATGGTCCCTGCAAAATAGAGGTCTAAAACTCATCATGAACGTGTCATGATACATGGGGATCCTTCGGGGTGTATGGGGTGTGAAAAATTATCACGGCTCGGTAGTGCAGTATTTTTCTTCTAGACATAGACAAGGGACCTCCCTTCAGCCATAGGATAATGATTTACTCACAGAACTCCGCATTTTCCTCCTCAAAAATGTACGAGTATAAGAATTTGAAACCGACTCCATGATTCTCCTAGACATCCTGCATGACTTGTTCCAACCTCCATGGTCCAATGAATACATTAGAAGGAAGTGTAGGGTAGAGCTATGAAACAATATCAAGGTTAAAAACACCTGGATATAGGGGAATAATGTCACATATTACTTTTCTTCTTGGGAGGTTATAATCTTTTACCAAATCAATCATTATATGGTGAGAGCCTTAAAATATGAGGGTGTAAACATAATTTAAGTGGAATCCCGCTTATTTAACTACTACGGAACTCCATACAGACTTTTCCAATGTATGATTTTTGGTGGTTTTTTTGTTGTATCTCTTCCTTTCTTAATAAAAATTCAAAATGATGAAGATGAAGATGTATGATTTGAAAAAGGCATAAAAATTCTGTTGATACCCTAAAATTCAATGAATTTAAAATTTATGTATAGAATTTGATTAATATTATGGAATTAAAAGATAAAAGATCACATTTTTATTTTTGAGAAAATGTGATTTAAATTAAATGCCATTTGAATGGTGTTAATTTGATGAATTCTCAGGATTAGGTTGTTAAATTGAAAAGGTGTGTTGAACTTGAAATTGCTAATTTTAACTATAAATGATGAATTTATTTCAAATTATTTATTTTCATGTGATTTATTTATTAAATGATTGGAGAACATATAGATCATGTAGATAGTAATTTATTAATAGAATAATGATAGGACTCTGACTCCATGAAAATGAATTTACATGGAAATGTATAAATAAACCATGTTTGGCATGATTATATCTAGTGGAATATTAATTGATTACTCGTGTTTCTTGATCCTAAGGATGTTTTCATACATACTTGATACTTAATTTATGATTCATTAGTATTAGTATCCATGATTCTAGAACTAATGTTACTCATGGAATATGAACATAGTTATTTTTTTAATTTGATTATATACTATATTGTTTGTATATGTGTTTCATTCTGGCTATTTTTTTAAATGAATGTATAAAAAAAATGTCCATTTAAGAATATTTTTGATATACACTTAAAATAATTGAATTTAAATCATGATTTGATTTGAAATATGAACATGATATTCGATTCTCTATTTTATATTAATTGAATTAACAAATAGGTTATTATTTTGTAATTTTTTAAGGAACACATTGTGAAATCCTATTAGGATATTTATCTCAAACCCTATATTTTCATTCATGAGTAAGTATATTTTTTATTTCTTGTCTACAAAAAGGAAATAAAACAATTATTTGTGATGTATGTACTTAATTTGTTGGACTCTAGAGAGAAAGTGGTGACTAGGGGAACCATGGTAAAAATTTTATAGTGTTGTCAGACTCTTATTGATAGATTATGTTCTTTAAATTGCTTAATATTTTATCTAGTTATGTTTATTATTTTTCTTATGGTAAATTTATTCTTGATGAGTGTTCATAATAGTCCATAGTTATATTTTTTATAATCATTTTTTGAATTTATGAATTTTTATTCTGGAAAACATTGTTCCCTTCGATAACCCTATGATGGAATATTTCATTATCCATACTTTTAATTTCAAGGATTCCTTTCAAGCTATGTTTGGTTTGGCTCATAAATTAGTTTACAATGGTAGCTAAGATGGTTCATAACAAAAGTCATGGCATATGGATATGTGATCAGAATAATTATATCTCAGTGAATTAATGATAATGATTTTATCATGTTCTGATGGATAAAACATGTTTATAGAAAGTAAACTAACAAATAAAATATAATTGTCTTGGTGAATATTTATATTTTTTATTTGAGATACCTCCAAAAACATACACATTAATCTCTGACAGATTGTTCATAAGATAATTTTATAATCTCTATGATATAGATAAATATTCTAGAATTTTTTTAGTGCATAATTGTTGATATGTAATGTTAAAGTTAATTTAATATAGAATGAGAATAGGTTTCATTTTATGAGTGAGGGGATGGATATATATGGATGTTAATAAATGTTTTCAATTAATTATGGTCATTTTTCTATCATAGCGTCTCCAAATATCCAAGAATTTAATATTTTTGTAATATAAGGATTGAATATATTAAGAAAACTATATAGGTTTTTTGGTGTAGATCATACTATTATCTCGTGGATAAACCCCCCCAGTAAACCAATATTAAACAAAATAAATGTAATAAAATTTTAAAGTTTGTATCATTCACTATAACCTAATAAATTGTCGAGTAAGTTAAATTTTTTTTTATGATGATTCCAAATTTTTAATCATTATTACTAGATTCAGTGTATATATTTGGAAAGATTATATTTTAAACTATAACACAAACCGCATTGAGACCCCATTTTAGGAAAATGAATTTAAAAAATCCAAATTAAATTCATTTCATTTCATTTTAAAACCCCAAAAAATAATTATTTAATATATGATAGAATGTATAATATATAAATTTAATTAAAATAATTATCTAACAGAGATAAATTTAATTAATTATGATAAGTACATTACATGAATAAAAATTATTTTTTAGAAAAAAAATATGTTTTAGGACAAAAATATCACATATAAATGTCAAGTCTGATGATGATTTACATGTATTTAATTATATTATTTTTAATTCATTGATACTTTAATTATTTTAATATAAAATTAGAAATATAAAAAAACTTATACTGGAAATTAAATTATTTTTTTAAAATCTTCATTTTAACTATTTAATGAAATATAAATCTATTTATAAAATTTATAAATATTCTCCTACAGAAAATATAGAAACTTTTATTTATAAAATGATATTATTTTATGAAAATAAAATTGAAATGAGAATAAAAAATTATGTATAATATTGTTCTCTTATAAATGTAATAAAATCTATTTGTGAAAGAAACATTTTTTGAAAGCGTAAAATTACATTAATAAAAAATAAGTACTTGTTTATTATGAAATATTCAATAAAATTTCATTATTTATAACAATTACTTATTTTATCTATATTATTATTATTATTATTCAAACCTAATAAATTAATGTCTTGGTTATAAGTTATTATTATATCATGGTTTATTTGGACTCATTGTTGCGTAAAAAGTATGTTATAAAATACCTCAAGACTATTTCCTTGAAAACACATATAATTTTTTGGGTTGTTACATTCTTCCATAATTAAAATGAATTTATCATTTTAAATTTCATCACTATTAAAAATTATTGATGTATATAATTCTTCACATCTATGGATTCCCATGTAGCTTCCTAAAAGAACATTAACTGGATGACTATTCTTGTTCCATTATAATTTATTTCTATGGTCCAAGATTTCAACTAGTTCGTTCCCATAAGAATGATAATGATCTAGTGATATAAAAGATATGTTCTTTATATGTTTAGGATCAGAAATTTAATTCCTCCATATAGATACATTGAACACATAGTTTACATTAGATATTTTCAGTGAGAGTTTAAATAAATAGTCTACTTCCCAATCCGATCGAGAATATTAAAAAAAACAATATACCTAGGGATACAAATACCCATATTTCCTAATTGTATAACCTAATTTCATTTATTAGGTTATATAAATACATTAAATCATTATTTAATTTCATTTCATACAAAAAATAATCAGTATGAATCTTTTTCCAACTATAAGACACCTTGATGTGGATTTGAAAGGCTCTAACCAATATTTTCATTTTCTCATCTTTCCCATGCCCCAATAGAATTATTTATCGAAAATTTTATTATATATAAGATTAATTATATTCTTTACATGGAGGGAATCATAAGGAACCATCTAAATAAATATGTTAAATCTATTATTATATAAAAAATGAACTAAAGGAAGGTGGTTTTTCCAACACTCATTGATATTTTGAGAATATTATATAAAAATTTCATCTTGGGTTTGAATAACTCTCATATACTAGATATATCTATGAGTATGAAAAAAATTGTCAGAAAACAACTCTATATCTAGATCTTTCTAAATACTTCTCTCTATAGATGAGATAACCCTCAGATCTTGATCAGATATAAGATAAAGTGGTACTTGATTAATACTTACAAATTCTTCAATGTATATACAGGAAATATGATCAAGTGTAAAATAATATATAATATAAATAAAGCTTTATTAACTCATGATTTGTTCAACTATGTCCCAAATATAATTAGGGACTTCATTAATTTTGGGGTGTACAATAACGAAATCCATGGTTATGTTTTACCATTCCCATTATAAAAACTGTAATGATGTAACATAACCTTCGGTTTCTAGCTCTCATCAGTAACAATATATCAAAATAAGAATTAATATGCATACTCTACAGTATCTCTAATCATGTTAGCCAACCAGAAATACTATTTCATATCACTATACATTATCATAATTCTAGGGTAAAAAGAGATTCATGAGAAATTAGATTCTTCCAATACCTCTTTGTTTTTGTCTAGTATGGATGACACACACACTTTTTCCTAAAAACTTATAATTTCATCATAATCATGGTTAAAATTTGGAACATTTATCACTTTATTTTACATTACTATAGCCTCATTTACTCCAATATAGTCATCACTTGGATATATGGTAGAACACTCATTTGAGAATGATATGATTTTTTTAATTCCATAATAATTTCATGTTCCAACCATAGAGAGCCCATAAATAATGGTTGTTTTGATATAATCATAATACGTAAGTTATCACGATCCTTTCAACTCAAAGAATATCCTACCTTGTTTACATCCCCACGGTGGAAATTTAATGAGTAATTATAATCATTAATCCACTCAAACAATATTCCATGTCACATATTAAAATATTTTTGGATGAATGTACAATTTAATATTTTAGGATCAATATATCTGTCACAGCTTTATTCATAAATATAATTTATCTGTATCATTAATTAAAATAATAACAATAATAACTAAAAATTATGATTCAGGTAATTGTTCAAAAAAATTATTAATTTCTGTGAGATAGAGGCCATCGTTTTATAATTATGCATAAGAACACATCTCTATCCCTTATTTAATTTCATGGTATAAATAAAAGACACTTATTCACAGTAGTTTCATTTGAGCATAGGTGTAATGACCAACATTTCATTCAATTTCTTGAAATATTCTTCACATTCCTAATTCTTCATGAACATAACACCCTTCTATGTAAACATGGTGAGTATATTATATGTATACGAAAATTTATTCACAAATAATTGATAATATATGCTCAATCCTAGAAAATAATGTATCCCTGACATAATGGTTAATCTGGGCCAATGTTCAATAAATTCCATCATTAATGGATACATTGATATACCCTATCTTGATATTATATGACCCAATATTTAAACATTATATAACCGAAATTCTCATCAGGTATATTATTTATAGAGTTTCTCCTTTCTTAATATATTAAATGCAATCCTCAACTAATATTTATACACATTGTTGTACATGGAATCTATTACAATGTATTCAATGATTTTCACCAAAAACTCCTCAAGTTAATCTATAAATACTATTAATTAAATAAATTAATATATTATGAGAATTATTAATGGAAATTGGAATTACAATAAATTTGAATTGTTTATAGCTCAAAGAAATTATTGGTTATGTCTTCATGTTTGACCTACTACTGATAATATGATGATCAAATGTAAATCATGGAAAAAATTTAAACTTCATTTAATTTATCAAAAATATAATCAATATAGAGTATAGGATTCTTATTCAATATCACAACTTATTTATGTTATTGATAGTCAATACGTATTTTTAGTGATCCCTATTTCATATTGAAAAAAGAGATCAGGTTAACCCCATTGTGTCACACTAGGATGAATAAATATCTTATCATGATTCTATTAGAGTTTAATTTTTATTCCTTTCAACTACTTCAGATCTACTATATTTTGGTTTATTGAACTAACTAAATTATCTTGTATGGGTTATATTGAAAACACAACCTAATTATTCATTTAATACAAACAAATTATTTTGGAATGAAATAAATAAACTCCAATATAATAAGAATATCATTGATACTTATTTTAACCCCTACCATTATAGATAAATACCCCCATTCAATAAGATTAATGACCCATTCACAAAATGTAATTTTTTTGAATGATTTTATTTACAGTCCCACTCATAGAGAATGATATTGATGAATTAATATGAATAATCACAAATAATATTGATAAATATTTGAGCATTCCACGAACCACCTCAACTTTATCATACTATCAGTAATCCCTTTCTAAATCCAAATTGGGTTTCTTGACTATCAAGCATCCTTTATCAAATTGATCATGACGAATCATTCTTAGGTTTTATAAATCTTGTACCATTTTTAATATATAACACCTTAGGTAAATCCTAGGTCATCCATGCTCATTATATACTGAAATACTTCATAATTTTTTTATAGGAAATGTGATCTAAACTTTGAATATCACCAAGTTGTGTTAAACCCAGTGGACAGTAAGGGATAATTCACCGTGTAATCAAATAAAGGATGACATATACTTTGAAAACATATTTGGGGTTATAATTCATAGATTAATCTATTATAAAACTATTTCTACTAATTTAATCTAGATATATGTCTTTTCCTATGAAAATCAAAAACATTTAATTTCTATAATATAGGATGTTCTCTGATATATAATAATATCATTGAGGTTATCACTAATATTTTCTCATTACACTTCTCAAAAAAAATAAACCATTCTATGATACCCAAAATAGTGACCAAGAAATTTAATAGATAAAACTTATATATTATTATATGAATATCCATTTTATCAACATGATTCATTTAGGAAATTAAATTAATTTTGAGTTTAGAAACATGGGTAACGTGAAAAATCTATATAAAATGTCTAAATCATCTCTCACTTATTTCAACACAACCATCAACCTTTATAGATATTCCATAACTAAAAAATTTAATTATTACAGAGGGAAAAGTAACATCATGGAGAGTGAGTTTAGATTATCATGAATGTTAAACAAAACATACACAAATTACTGATCATATTAGAGAATAAGATAATTTAAATGGTATGATAAATTTTTTCTGATATAAAAAATTTATACCCAATTGGTCAAGGGTATTTATTAATGAATCATGGAATAAATATTTGTCATAATAGGGGAAAAATTCATAAGTGTGTGGAATCATAAACAATAAATCATGTTCCATGAGAAAAAAATAATAAGTAAAAAATTTGTTTCATACACATAATCATATATTATAATACACTTTTCAAGTCTCACTTACAATACTATCATAGTTGATTAGGATGACTATCTATTCCATCATTCCCATTGTCATGGGTCACTACCAAGACTATATTATTAGATAATTTTCCATGATGAAACGGGTTCACTAAACACTATAATCTTTATTTTATTGTGATATATCCTTATTTACCAAATTTTGTGTAGGGATATATCATTTTAGACCCACCAATCCCAAAATTAAAACCATGCATATGTGTTATATAAAGGCATTAAACATTAATTATAATGTCATAATATAGACCTTGTAAAGGATACATTTTTAATAAAATATTTTTCATAATAATAATAAATTATAAAGATAAATAAAAAATTTGGTAACATTGGATCATACCGCATTAAATTTTAATGAGCATCGTAACATGTTTTATTATATAAAAAATCATTTAAAAAATCATTGGAAAATTTCATGTTGAAAATAAACATTTCATTTTGAAATCCTATTTTTAAAATAAAAAAAATATCCCAAATAAGAAATAATGTTATTTGAAAACAAATTGGGAAACATATATTATAAGAATCAAAGTAAATAATATTCATGATTGGAGGTAAAGATTCTCATTCAATGTATGTTGAAAAAAAGAATTACTTTTTTTATAAAATGTAAAAGTCCCAAATATAGAAAAATACATGATGATCACATTTGTAATTTTGTAAAAAAATTAATAAACTATTAAATATTACTATAAAAAGTATTTTCGAAATTTAAAAAATATTTCTAAAATCATTCATGGTGTAAGCGAGAAAAAATCAGTTTTTTTTAAAAACATTATATCTTAATAATTTGTATATAAAGAGATGAAAATGTAATGAAAATATATAATAATAATAAAATACCATAACAGATTAAATTTAATAATATATTAGAGATTATATAATGTAATTTCCAAATTAAAAATGTAACCATAAACAAACCTGATAAAAATGAGATCTCAAACTAAAACCCTTACCTCAAATATGTATTCTACAATAACAACACTAACCTCATGTATAATAAATTCAAATTTATTATAATTATATACCAAAATTAAAATAATTCATATAATACACTTCATGTATTAATTATAACATTTTTTCAAATATTAATTAAAAATCATTCATTTTCATCATCGTTTTTGGTAACAACTATTTCATTTTTTGTGTATGTATTTGTTGAACATTTATGGTCCTTAAAAATTGATCAAGGTTAATTCATCTCAAAAAAATTAATCGTAATATAAATATAATATATATTTATTATATACATATTTATATCAATTCGTATAAATATGTGATAAAAATTACTCACATCACTATATAGAGATTGTAGTTTGTATGCATGCATGAGTGATGATTCCAATTTTTAATGGATGGACAGATAAAAATTTAAATAATAATTAATTATTATATAACTATAATTATATTTAAAATGTTATTTATATATATTAATGAAAACACAAAAATGTATCATGGAATATGTTTGTGGGAAGTGATTCAAATCTCTACATGGAAGGTGTAGTCCACATGAATGCCTGAGATATACTTTGATCCCCCATTTGATATAGAAGTGTTGGAAAATGGTTCTTATATTATCATAATAACATATAATTATATTAAATATGAATTATGTGTCAATGTATGATACAAATATCTAGATTATGTATTAGAGTAAACTAAAATATAAGATATTGATTATGAATTTTTCATTCTTTGAAAGACATCCTTTTTCATTATACTTTTGTCATGAAGGAAAATAGGTTCCCTTTTATAAGAGATGTGGGGGTACACACATGAGATTTTTTAAAAGACATCAATGATATAATGTAAAATTCAATTTAAAGTGGGTCCAAAAGGAAAAAAATTGTAATTTATGAATATATGAATTATAAATATCTTCAAACAATAATAATTATATAGGTATGGGAGGAGATGATACCGTTATCTCTTGGAATACCCCTGGTAAACATGAATTAACATTAATCATGGTAACAAAATTTCTTTATTTCTTATTATCCACTATTACCAAAAATTAAGTATACACTGTTATAATATATTAATTATTCTTATTTACAATATAGATTCAACGTTACTGGATTAAATTACAATATGTGGCCTAATTTAATTTTTTATATATGTTAACACATCAATGAAACCCTACCAAAGAAAAATAAATTTTTAATACTAAAACTAAATTTCATAGAATTAAATTACATTTAAAATCCATCAAATGAATGATAAAATATTTTATTTAATATAAATTATAAAATTATTAATAATACCAATAATATATATATATATATATATATTAATTTATGTTCTTTAGATAAAAACATGTTGCGTGCATAAAACCGTTTTTTATAAAAAAAATTAAACTTCAAAATAAATATATAATAAAAGACAGCATAATTCTTGATTCACATGTAATTAAATTGATTATTTATATTTAAAGAATTTTTTTATTATTTAATATCGAGTTAAAAAAATTATTGTTTTACTTGATATAAATCAATAATTAGAAATAAAATATATAATTTTCAATTTTCACTAAAAAAGTATTCTTCATAAAAGAATTAAAATATGTCCACCCCAAAATAATTTTGAAATGATTATTTAAAAATATAATTAATGTCATTAATTAATTTTTTAAAAAATAATTTTTAAATTTCTTATAATATATTCACGTAAAAATGAAATAAAAAATAAATTTTTAAAGAAACATGTTTTTGAAGAATAAAACAAATTTACTAAAAAATAAGTAATTATTTATTATGAATTAATCAATAAATATAAATTATTTTAAAACATTATAAATATTTTTTAATTTTTTTACTATTCATTTTCTATAATTTATCTGCTCGGTTAAAATGAATTCGTGTATCACAGTTCATTTTGACTTTTCGTTGTGTTTAAAGAAATCTATGAAATACATAATTTTTATTTAAAGGAAATAAATATAAAATATTGCGGTGTTTTATGTTCTATAATATTATGTTTAAAAATATTATTTTTAATATTATTTGAACTAATATTGTTACAAATTATCAATATATGTGACAAAAGATATTTTTCTAAAACATTTGGCTATTGTTTTATACAATGAAATTTATAAAGTGTTCCAGTTTTTCCAACATGCTCTACCTCCCTTATAAAATCATTCTCATTTCTAATTCATGAAAAAAAATTACAAGATAAAAAATAGTGATTGATATTGATTCTCAATCATCCATCAATCAAACAAAATTGATATTGGTGAGAGACAATAATGCTTTCTCCATTATTAATCTTTAAAAAATAAAAAGTATACCATTCATTAGATATAACATAGTCTTTGTTTTACTTGGAAAAAGTGAATTAATATGGGACTAATTTAATACCTTATGACATTAGATGTAAAATATATATATATATATATATATATATATCCTTATATATTATAGGTGTCATAAAATTAATTTTTTGATACGCAGTCATATTGACCATCTTATTACCTTTTTCATTTGACAACATCATCATTTTTGGAATATGTGTTGACATTGGTTTTATGTCTTCTAAGTAAAAAAAATTATTCATTATATCAATCACATATTTTTATTGGGAAATTATAGAATTGTATGATTTTTTTAAACCATATCCCCTCAGAAATTATAGGTTCACTAATCGTAGACATTTCAATCTAATAAGTAATTAATCCAGTAAACTCTTTATAACTTTCTTCCTTTTCTATAACCAATATAATATTTATTACATATACAGACACATTAATTCTTTCAACATTATTATTATTGACATGTAAATTCTTATTAACTAATACTATTTTGAATTCCTACCTCTTCATGTAAATATCAATCTATACGCCCCTTTCTCTTCAAAAATTATATAATCTATACAATTCCTTATTAAATTTATAGAATATTTCCTCATCATCCTTTAAGAAAAAAATTCTTTCAAAATAGACATATTATACTTAATCCCCCTAAATAAAATATTAATTAACAAATATTTGGAATATTTGCATGTTTTTTAGATAATAATATATGAGAAAATCTTAATCGCATACAATATTTCCAGATAAGAAAATTTTATTAACATCATCTACAATTATTTAGGTATACTATAAAATATTGTTACTATTTTCAGGATCTTATCCACCCTATTTTGTATCCTTCATTAGTTGGGGTTGGGCTTAGAAGGATTCATGAAGAAATTTTCGAATTTTTGTAACATTATATGTTGTGCATTCCTGGAATATGGTTTTCCACAACCGTGCACTAAACCAAGAAAATCCATGAAAACTAAAACAATATGACTTTTCATAGATGAGACATGATTTGAAAAACCATGTTCCCCCCTAATAGAATATATTCTACCAATTAGTTGGGCATTGGGTTTCACAAATTGAGTGACCCTACCCAACTTACCATTCATGGGGAAAACATAATTTTGTAAATTGATAAAAAAAAAATTCCCAAAACCAATTTTTACCTCATTCTCAGACCTAAGACCCAATATCATGATTTACATGGTTTATAAGTCTCTCATGAACCCTTTTTTCACCCTCAGACCCCTTTCATGGGGAATCAAATAATGGTGTACATCTTTCAATCTCTTTCTTGTAGGATTTATTCTCTCATTACTTCTATCATGCTCTCTTCCTCTCTCCTACTTATGGTTTGTTAGATCATCATGTTGTTGGAGGATCTAAAAAACTTTTTGGGATCTTGAATCTAGATTTAGTTCTGGTATCTACATTGTTAAAATTATTCGTTGGAGTTTCATATTGTAGGTGTTTTGATATAAAATCTATGGGTTAAGATTAGTTGTTCAATCTATTATTCAACAATTGAATAACCATTGACAATATTAATATAAATTAAAATGATTTAAATTGTATTTTTAGAATCCAATTTTATTTGAGATGATTTTTAAATAAAGAAGTTATGTATTTTTGGAAAACACTCAATCCTAATGAATTCATGTGGGGATTAAAATTTATGGAATTGTGAAATTTATTTTTGAAATTTATTTTAGAAAAAATATTAAATATTTTTTATAAGAATCCATTTGTTTTTATCATAGAAAATTGACTGAATTTATTAAAAACCTATGATTTGGTTTCTAAACACAACTTGGCATATTGAAATGGGAAATGGGTTATATTTATTTTTAAACAGTATTGAAATAATTTTCCCATTATTGGTTATTGTTTGAGAACATGTAATATTCTATATTTAGTGAGTTATCAGGGATAAAAATGATAAGTGGGTATTTCCTTATTAATGGATTGACTCATTAAAAATCTAACATAATCATGTTGGAAAGTATTGTCCCAAATGGGTTATAGGTTAGTATTATTTCACCATTGTTAAAGGAATGTGTGTTGACATTACCATTATCAATATATGAGTATGTGAGGAAACCATAACCTGGAACTATCGTTCCTCTTAGTAGATTAACATATTTATCCATTTTACTATTTATATATATGTGAAATTTTTCATAATATTACCACAAGAAGGCATTTTAATTTTATATAGACTATTTTATATAAAATGTTTATTAATCAATAGTTCTCAATGTTTCCATAAATTGAATTGAATTGCATGTTTTGTTTTATATATGAAATTTTAATGAAATTTTATTTGATATTAAAAACATTTGATGTTTTATTATTACTATCCAGTAATATTGAAACGCATGGTGAGAATATACAATGATTTTAACTAACAACTGTCCTTTTCCTTTAGGAATTTGTATATTTACTCATTACATGTTCATGTAATGTTAAAGTTACACTTGGAGGTGGTTCATGTTGTTGATCTATTGGCCTTGATGAGTTGTGTCCCTTAGGAAATGGATTGGTTTATCAAGTTATTTTTCGAACATTGTGGTTTTACTTTGGGTTTATAGAGCTTTTTAACTTCTGGTACACTTCTCCATATGGGGTTCTGTTTTGGGAATACCAACATATATCCATTTTTTCAGATGTTAATGTGAAAAAACAATTCAATCCTTTATATTATATGATTCTAGGTTCTAGTATTCAAACCATAGGCATTAGAAATCGTCTTCATGATTTTTTGGTGCAGTTTTAGGTGTCATGGAACTAGGGTATCCTATTTGTTTTGTGACAACATTATCTAATATTGAGGTTCAATATATTTCCTGGATGTCATTATAATGTTATAGTAATTTTTTAGGGATATATGATGTAGTTGTGACTGATTTCAAATCCATCTATCATCATAATGATCATTAATTCTTCAGGGGTGGTTTGGGAAAGTTGTCTTGATGGTTAGTTCCAGTATATTCCTTATTTATTATTTGGGTGGTTAAATCAAAGTCATTTTTTCAGATAATATGGGATTAATTTACATGTTTATATTTTTAGAGTGTCAATCTATGTAACCTTTATGATGTATTCACTGTGATATTATAAT
Source organism: Viscum album (assembly GCA_963277665.1). Lineage (NCBI taxonomy): Eukaryota > Viridiplantae > Streptophyta > Magnoliopsida > Santalales > Viscaceae > Viscum > Viscum album. The sequence continues at coordinate 1,608,060,447 of OY728161.1, forward strand.
GTTATGTTGCATCATTCCTCTAAAAATAACAGTGAATTGGTTCCAGGAAGAATATTTTGATTAATCACAGTGAGAAAATACTCCCATGGACTAGAATCTGGTTGAGGTTATTTTACATGGGGTCCATGCTCTCTAACAGACACATGCACTCATTCCCATTTAGGATCTAGCTACGAAACCTCAAATGGATGAAATTGGGATTCATGCTTAGGAATTTCTTCACCAGAATCTATGAGTGTTCTAAGGGTAAATGATACTCAAAAGAGATGAGTGTTATTTAAAGAGAGTTGAACTTTTATTTAAGTTCTTTGAAATTAATAATTCTGTCAATTTGAAATTTGTCTTAGTAAAGATAGTGGGACCTACTTATATATTGGGGGACACTATATTGATAGAGATGAATCAGATTCTCTTATATTGGAAGGAATTTAAATCAATTTTCACTAACATGCTCTATATAGACTTGATCGTGTTGGCTAAAGATGTATTGTTATTCAAACTTGATAAGGTTAATATAATCATTAATAAATATGTTAATAAATATGTTATGATTTTGGTATTTACACCTAATATTATATGGAATGTGGTTTTGAATACATGATGGTTCTTGATGGGACTTTGATATGATATTCGTTCTAAGGTTTTCTCCCAAAACCTCCTTTCTTAAGATATTTTTTTGATATGGTGTTGATGGTTGAGACGGAACTATCCAGTAAGTCCGAGATTGAGGGTGTTAATTTATTCACCTAGTGGCACTCTGTGGGTTCCTACTATTGAAATTGGAATTGTGACGAGTCTCATGGTGGATCTCTGTAGTTGGGTTCTTCTAGACCTCTTGTAGTGCCTGGAATAGTCCCTTTAATTAGATAACATTATTGCAAGACACATCACTCGAAATGGGTTTTCATCAAAGAACCCATGATATGTAGTTCATGCAAATTCTCAGGTAACTTTCGTAATCCCTTTGATTTCTATTATAGTCTATATTTTGGAACAGGATCAACAATACCACAATTTATTGTTGTGAAATCAGATTCTTTATAAGATAAGGGGTTCCATCCACAGGAATCCATAATAAAGATTCTTCATATAGTATAGGTGTCTATTGATAATGCAGAGACATGTATAGAAACCATGATAAGTACCATAACAATTTCATTATCTTCTTTCACTACATTATTTCATACTACTACATCTCTTTCAATAATTTCATCTTGTACTGAGAATCTTCAAATCCTTTTATGGATCATTTATCTTATGTTATGAATATTACGAGACACCACAAGAATGAAATGACATAAGGGTATCCATTTTCCATCATGTGTTTTTATTTAGCTATGTTACATCTTGTATGGTATTTTCTAGTCCCCGATAGGAAACCTATTGATCTCATATTTGGAATGGAATGGATAATTTATACTAAATGTTTAATTTATTTTTATCTTGGATAGACCCCCTTTTTGGATCCTTTTGGGTGTGTCATATCATTAAAAGATAATGAGTCCCAAGGTAGAGTAGATCCAGACCTTCTTATCTAGATTTAGAGAATGTAATATCTAGGTTTTCATTTTACCATGAGTGTAAATCCTTAAGTGATGATCTCCCTCTAGTTTTCATCATGTTTCTTGAAATTTTTTCTAATAAGATATTTAGATTTCAACTGGCATAGGTGGTCGAGTTTTATAATTATTTAGTATATAGTACTCAACTGGTATTTATTCCTTCTTACTAAATGGAGCCTACTGAAATGAAGTAGTTGAATACTCAGTTTCATGATCTATTATAGGCAGATTTTATACACTTGTTTTTTTCACCTTGGGTGGCACTAGTTCACTTTTATAGGAAAACTAATGGTTCACTTAATCATTGTGATGACTACCGAATACTCAATCGAGTTATAGTAAAGGACAAGTATTTTTTTCATTAATTGATCGTATGTTTGACTAATTGAAATGGTAGAAATGGTTTTCCAATAAAATTATTGGATATAGTTATCACTAGTTGAGAATAAATGAAATTAACATAACAAAATCTGCCTTTTGGGGGTAGGTATTTTATTAATAATTACATTTTCATGACATTTGTTCAAGCTAATTCCAATTGATTTATGTGAGTTTAATTAAGAGGATCTTCTATGGGTTTCTTGATATGTTCATGGTGGCCATCATTGATGATATCCATGATTACTTAGAGTCTAAGGAGGATCATGTGCATCATTGGAGATTCTTTCTGGAAAAATTGAGAAATAAATGATTTTATTCCAAGCCATCAAAATTTGATTTTTGGATTCAAGAAATGATTTTCATGGGACTCATGGTGTCATAACATGGTATTTTTTTTGATCTTGAAATGTTGAAAGCTGTTATGAAATGGAAATAATCATGAATTGTTTTTGGGATTATGTGCTTCTTGGGTTTAGCTAGATATTATCATTGGTTTATAATGTACTTATAAAATTTCATTCTTAAAATAACACTATTAAATAGTAGACCATTTTTTTTGGGGTTGAAAATTTTCATATATATTTTCTTGAGATCAAATTAATTTTGAGTAATACACTTGTGTTGACAGTTATAGAGGCCCGTTATAGATATGTGGCCTTTTATGACACATTAGTTTTGAGTTTGTGGTGTGTCCGTATGCAGGGTGATCATGTTATTGCCTATAAATCATGGATGATTATGTGAAAAGAATGGAATCATCAAACCCATGACCTTGAACTCATATCTATGATGCAGGTTTTTAATATCTGGTAGAATTACCTTCTCAAATAATGGTTTACCATGTTTTCAATCCACCAGATGTTGATAAATATCTTCTCCCAAAAGTATTTGAAACTTTTCCAAATTAATTGGGTTTAAAATGTGTATTATTTTCACTTTCACATCACTTATACCCCAGTTAAATGGAATGGTGTTGAAAATTGCATTTAACATAGAAATTGTTACCATGGATATGAAAAAAACATCAAAAAGTGGAACATTATGGGTAAAAATTCAGGGTTTCATGTTGTAGTATAGGAATTAGGGGATAATGATGTTTTATAAATTGTTCAGTTGAAATATTCTCTTCTAGAGATGAGTCATTAAGAATAATAGCACGATGTTGTGACTTGTGGAATAAGAGACTATCTTTATGGTGTGGAACATGTCACTGAGTGGCTATTTTGAATAGAGAGTATTCTATGTTTTCATAATAATTTTTTTAATATTACTTATAATCAAGTTTGTGGTGGTGGATTCCTATAATTACATGAGTGAAGTGAACCCTAAAACCTCCAAGATGTGATACTATATATAGAGTCTATTGTGGGGATCGTGTATGATATAGGGCATTGCTAATTTTCTCTCCCATTATTATACATGAAAAAATGTGATGGTCGAGCATCAAATACCTTTAATTTTACTATATGCACTTATAGTGATGACATGGAAGTGAGATGATATTTTTATGGAAATTTGGGATGGGTTTTTTCATACCTGTTTAAAGATGAATGAATTATGGATTGTGATTGATTGTTTGATAAAATCAACTGACATTATATCCATTGGTCATTCATCCAATGTTGTGGAGTTTGGTAGTCACTATTTAAAATAGTTTTTTATTTTTTATGATGTTCCATATTCCATTTTCCCTTATGGGGATCCTTGTTTTATTTCACAATATATGAGAATCCTTCAAGAGGCACTGGGATCTTAAGATCATTTAAATACATCATAACATCCGTAGTCGAATGTCTAAAATGATAGAGCTGTATAGATGTATGAGTATATGATTCATGTATGTGTTCTCAATTTTGTTTGATCTATGGATGACCATTTGTGGTTGGATTTTTTTTATAACAATAGTTACCATTACATGATCATAATTGAACCTTTTGAAGCCTTGTATAACTGAACTTGTAAATCCTTATTGTGTTGGTTGGAGATTAGTGAAAATTTCATGGTTAGACTGAGCATGATTCAAGAGACAGTATTAATGATTCGGTTGATTCCTTAATGAATGTTTATAGAAATAACCTATATAATTATTAATTTTATTATTATAAATGATTGATGGAATTTTCTATTATTGATCAGGTGTTATTGAAGGGTTAACCTAAGATGGGTTATCTATAGCTTGGGAGGAAATGGAATCATAATCCTCAATTCATGTGACCTATTAAGATTGTTGAGAATGAAGGAAACATGTATTACCATTTAGAGCTCCTTGTATAGTCAATGTTGATACATATTGTGTTTCTTGTATTAAAAGTGTGAACGTATCTATCTAATCCATCTCATGTTCTGAGCTGGTGTGATCTTCATGTTGAGCCAAATTTATCTTTGACTGATCATCCAGTAATGAGATTTAATTCTCCAACTATGTTACTTCAGGGGTGGAATATACCATTTTAAGTGTTACGGATTTAATATTTTGATACTCATGATATATGGGAGAGACAGGAACTAATGAGAGAGTAGTGGACTCATCCTTTTGACATAGATGATTCTGGAAAGGATTTCTGGGGATATAATGTTTCTATTGTGGGGTGGTTGTAATATCATTTTAATATATTCAGGTACCCCTTAAACATTTTGTATCATTATTTTTTGGGTTTGTCTCATCTGTTTAAAGGGAATTTAAACAAAATGGGGATTTTTGGGATGTATATAGTTCGTGGAATGTTTTTCCAAACTGTGCTACCACCCAAGGTAAACAAAGTATACACAAATAGTGGGGGTTTTCATAGATAGTTAGCAGTTCGAAAAATCATGTTCCTAACTAGTAGATACCATGCACCATGTTATATGAAATCATAGTGTGACAGACTATGCAGCCATACCCAGCTAACGATGTGAAGGGGGAAATTATTTCAAAAAACTGAAAAAAATATATATCAATACCTATTCCAACCTTCTTTCTACCATAAATATCCACATCACTATTTTCATGGTTTAAAATTCTCTCAATGTACTTTTATTCTCCTTAAAACCCCTTTCTATGAAGTTCAAAAAAAGGATAACTTCATTTGATCTATTCCCTCTATGATTTCTTCTCTTGTTCTTTCTTCCAACTATCTTCCTCTATAATAATTAGGGTTTTTTATATCTCCATGTTTTTGTAAGATCTAAACTTCTTTATTTGGGATCATGAATCTATGATTTATTCTTGGATCTCCATTACTGATGTTCTTTGTGGATTTTTTCTATTTCAATGTTTTTGAGATGAAATCTTCGTGTGATGGATGGTTATTCCATCTATGTTTGGATAATTGAATAACCCTTGATTTTCATGATTTAGATTAAATTACATTCAATTATATTATAAAATTTATATTTTATTTTAATAGGTATTTAAATTTATATGTTATTGATTTTTGGGAAAGCATACAATTATAATGAATTGAGGTGTGTTTTGAAATTGGTGAAACTGTTAAATTACTTTTCGAAATAAAATTGGGAATTTTATTTTAGAGAAAACCATAAATTATTTTGACAAGAAATTTGTTTTTATCATATCATATTTAATGAATTAGTTAAAACAATAGGTCCTTTTTAAATAATAATTGTCTTATTCAAATGATAAATGTGTTAATTAATTTTAAAATAGTTTTAAAATAATATTCCCACAATTTCTTATTTTTCAAAAACATGAAATCATAGTTAGTTACTGAGTTATTAGAGGAAAACATTCTATGTTTTATTTTATATAGAAAAGGATTTATGCACTACAATTATATCATGAACTTGTTTGATGATATTATCCCTAGTGGAATGTTTTTTAGTTCTCCTTATCCAGTTTCAGTGGGATGTGTGTGAAATGTTTCATTATCACTTGATGAGTTTATGAGGTTCCTTTATCCTGGAACTATTGTAGCTCTTGGAAGAGGACAATGTTACTATGTTTTGATTATTTTGATATATAGGTCACTTTTCATAAAACTCCATTACACTTGCCCTGTGAATTTATATTAATTATTTTATATAAAATTGTATTTTCTCATTATTGTAAATGATTCCATCAAATAAATTGAATTTCACTTTCTGATTTAAATATGCACATGTATGGCCATTTTATTTTAATGCTAAAAAATTTAATGTCTTATTATTTGTAGCTTATTATATTGGAGCACATGGTGAGATCCTACTAGGATATTAGCTCACAACCTACATTTTCCATTATGCATTTTTAGATTTTCCTTTTCAAGGATTCTACTAGGGGAAAGATCTACAAAGAAGTGGTTTTAATTGTTTATCATTGGGTATTAGAGACCTCTGTACAATGGGACATAGGCTGCTTTATCTTATTCATTCTGGTAGGTTGTGAATATATATTTTATTCATATAACTGTATGACTTATGGTACATTACTCATGTGGAGTTGTCTTTTGTTCATACTAACTTGTATTCGTTTCATCTATGTTTTATGTCGACAAACCAATACTATCATTATTTTATATGATTCCATATGCAAGACTCAAACCCATTGATTTCGGGAATTTACATCAAGAAATTTTAGGGTTAGCCTAGAAGTTAGGGTACCTAGGTATCCTGAGCGGTTACTGAAAATACACATGCCATTATTTGTTCATTCTAACCACTCACCCATTATTTTCCACATTTTAGAGGAAAAATATTTTTTATATTGGAAGGGGATATTCCTTAAATCATTTATATTAATAAATATTTAATATCTTTGTGATTTATATACATTATACCACATGGTAAAATCTTACAAATCAGTTTATCTGTGTTTTTAAAATAATGTGATATTGTCTTCATATATGATACATAATATTATAATATTCAAGTTAAATCATACTTCATATAATGAGATTCTATGCTACTTCATATATATAATCATACGTTACAATTTAATCCACGTCATAAGGCCACTTCCCATGTAGCCATAGAGTATGACTACTTATATCATATAGAAAATAGCTTGTTAATGTTTTTAATTGAATGGATGGTTTAACATTAAGAGTTATGATTTGATTTTTATTCCGAAATTTAATATTTTTATAAACAACTTCATTATATGAAATGGATCCTGAGTATATATATTATTGTATTCATTCATGTGTTTGGGGATCCATTAACATAGGTTTTATAACACTTAAATTAATACATTGTCACTCAATTAATTTTATTAAAGTACATATAAATACCTCCTTTATATGAGGACACGGTTAATTATTTCTTTATAATTGGCTAAAATTCCCCCATCTTGAATATCTCATATCGTACCTCTGTTTTTTTGTTAGTGCTTTTCACATTGTGTAGGGTGAAGTATCATACTCATACAAAAAGTGACTCAGATTCATCGTAATAATATTTCATAATTATAACAGTCTATTGAATATCATTTGATGATACTCATTATTCATGTATAATGATTAAGTATCATATAGGATGGTTAAATGTATAATGGTTCTCTATTTTTTCATTTCTATTATATCCAGAGTTTCATTTTTAATAGGGTTCATCTTGGATTGAGTTGTTTAAAATTTTTCTAACTATAATAGGGGTTATGTGATCTCTATAAAACCTAACAATGTTATAAAATCCCAACATGTTTTTTATATTTTATAAATCATTATGAAAATTATGATATGTGATATCATAATCTATATCATATCCCAATAGTAGAATTTGATTCATAATTTTCTCTAGGTATATCAAATAATTTTCTATGTTATACAGATATCGTGAGTTATTTCTAATAATAAATTGATGTAAATTTTACTATTGTTAAATTAATTTATCAAGATATCAAGATATATTATTTTTGTACTAAGAATTCTAAAAAACATAGCGTCAAATTTCAAAAGAAATATCATGGTGAGTCAAAAATATTATATGCGACGTTATAGTGGTTGACATAACTATTAGTCATAAAAAACAAAAGGTAACATGGTCCTATTTCTATTATTCATATACTATGATTCTCCATGATTCATAATATATGGCATATATAATAATTTATTAGTATAATTGGATCATTAAATATGATTAATTAAGAAAATTTACATTTTATAATATTCAATTATGAATTGAATGGTCTTATGTAAATAATGTGTATATGTAATTATAATAGGTATTTTCAGATAATTACTATTTTATAATGTTTGTATAATCTCTTTAATTGTAAATATTTAATAATTAGTTATTAATTTTATATGATAATTTTATTATTACATATGATTTAACATTAAACATTAATATTAAAATAAATTTTACAAATTATAATGAATTATTTAGGAAATTCTACAAAAATATTTATTTTGAACTCATAAGAATAATTTATAGATTTATCAATCAAAAAATAAGGGTAAAATTTAAATTGATTATATATTCTAATTACAAATTGTTCATAATACTTAATTTGAACTGGTTAGAGTATGAGGAAATATTTGTAATACTATTTATACAACATTAAATGAGTTATAAGGATTTATCTAGATAGGGTTTAAATAATTTTTAGTGTTTTATAATTAAATTATGTACAATTTTTATGTATTAAATATTAAAAATTTAAATGTTCATTTTTCATGAAATATCATTTATTTAAAGTAAAATATCTTATCAAAATTAATATGAAGAGTGAATATAATGAAATGAGTATTTAGATTTCATATTCTAAATTATATAATGTATATAATTATTACCAAAATTAATAATATTTATAATTATATTTTATTTAATAATTATTCATAAATAATTATCTCATGTTTATATTTTTTAATAATTCATTTATTTTTAATCAATACTATCTTTTAGTATTCATGTATATAATTTTTTATTCTATGAATATGTTTGAGTGTATATGCATTTGAGATTAATGTTGTCAAATTTATTCATATAAAATCGTTAAACATTTCATTACATATTTTTTATGATGAAAACAGATTTATTTATCATCAACCACAACATTAGTTATCAATAAAATTTATGAGGTCTGAATTAGTTGTTGAATATAGTTTATATATATTTGGTATTATAGAAATGTTTTATTGAGATATCTCATGAGAAAATAATACATGGTTTGGAGGATATTGTGTCAAAATTACCATTGTTTCGAATGATTATAATTTATTATAAACAATATGGGCTTATTTTTCATTAGACCTCATCTTACTTATGTGTAAATTAAAAATATCATATAATTATAAAACAATAAAATAAAAATCCATATACCTTTTTTGTAACCCCATGAAATTAAACAGAATAACATTTTATTCAATTTATTATTTGGAACACAAAACTGTTTTTATCTTTCATTACATGCCACACTATGTTTAGGTTGCACTACATAAAAAAAGTGAGTGTCTGTAAATGCTTGTGTTACACGCAAGACTATGTTTTACCAAAGAACAATATAAAATTAAAATTTTTATTCAATATAATATTTATTACTATGTTGTTGAAATGAAACGAATGATTAGGATTAACTAAATTGTGAAAATATATAGTTTACACATGTTTATTAATTATAAATTTATTATAAATAAAATAATATTCTTTAAAAAGTAAATTAAATGCCTATTGAAAATGTTATTTTTCTGAAAGATGGTTTAATCTTGTTTAGTGCATATAATGTAAAATTAAATTTTAAAAATTTTAGAAAATTTATTCAAAAAAATAAAAAAAACATATTTTTTGCCATAATATCAATATTCTCACTGGCTTAATTTTTTTTGGATTTTTCAATGAATTTTCATTTTTTGGAATGGTGAAATATATTGACTTTTAATTAAAAACCTCCATTTCATCTAAATACATTATAATAGTTAATAATATTTATAATTGGGTTTGAATTTAAAATAGTTCAATTATATTTATATAAATTAAATTTAGGTCATTATAATCATGTTCATTTTGAATTTTTATATAAAAACATTGTAACCTTTTAAACATTTTCACTTTAAAAAGAAGCTTTTATCCATGTTTATATGATTAATTTTAAATTAATTTCTGAACATCTGAATATAAAATTTGGTAAAATGGATTCTATATTTGTAATAAAAATCATTTATAATGTATAATAATTTAAAATAAATAATTTTCTTAAATAATTAGTAAAAATAGTTAAACATAATAATAATGATTAAGATATAAACGGGTGTTCATAGTTCTTCCACATAGAAACAAGATGTAAAATTTACCCAAAATCTGTCCAAACATAGTTTTCAGGAAATATATTTACATTATTATTTATATTATCAATAATGAATAATTATTGGGCCTTGTTTAAATGAAAAAACATTGTTGGAATTCACTCATTCAATAACATAGAATTGTGGCACTCACCTTACTTATAAAATGCCTCTCTATCCCATATCCACATCACACCATAAAAATCATTTGATACTAAAATACCTTCCAAAATTACTCCACAATATCCTTATACTCATTATATATGCCTTATCTCGGAAAAAACCAAACATAGTGAGGTTTTAGTGAAATCTATATGATTTTAAACATAGAATAAGAAATGTTCTTCTAGAAGAATTTTTATTTCATTTCATTCTATAACTCTTTCAAAACCAATAACTCCAAAATTATGTTATTACCAAATTATATTACATTAACTAATATTATATTATGTTATTTATGACTTAATACCACCCAAAATTCAATCAATTATTTTAATAAATCATCATCAATGTGTATGGTAGACTATCACCTTGTGAAAAGATGTTGACTGTTTTTCCAATAAAACCATTAATGGTTAGGAATAATGTTGGATTTATATTTTTTATATGATATATAGATATATATAATATATAATATTTTATTTTTCTTTGTCAATTATTCTATCACACAAACCTTCATGCCTTCCATTTTCATGGAATAAGAAAACATCGTTCATGTGTACGGTGGACTACCACCTAAAGATGTAATGTGATGCCTTCACAATTTAAATAGAATATATTAAGGATTGGATTATTTAAAATATTTCATATTTAAGGAAACATATTATACTATAATTAATTTATATATATATATATATATTAATATTTTTTCATTAAATATAATAATAAAATTGAAACATTGTTCATGTGTTTGTACGACCTACAGTCTCCAGGAACAGTCTATTTCAGTTCATATCACCAAATTTTAAGGATTAATATGAATAAATATATAAAAAATATATATGAAAATTATATCATGGTTTATATTTTTTAAATTGTTTGGTCATTATCTATGTAAATCAAATAAAATAACAAGACAGAAAAAACATGAAAAAAGTTATTTTTATCCAAAATAATGAAAATAATGAGAAATTTTTAATGTATGGGCTATATTATCTTATAAAATAAAAAAATATGATATAATTAATATGAGTATGGTTATATTATAAGTTAATAACAATCATGAAACCATTATATAGTTTTTTATAGAAAGTTTAACCAAAAGGAAGAATAAGGTAATAGATTTTATCTCAATTTACATTACATTGAGACTTATTTGTTATTATACACATATTCAATTTTAAGTGGAGTATATACTTAACCATTGATGTGTAATATCATGAATGATTAATTATTTAGGGTATTTTATGTTTTAATTTCAATTATCTCATTCAAGGTGATTTTACTTGAAAAATAAAATGTGGTAAATTTAATTTTACAATATCACCATCTTTTTTTTGTAAGCCTTATCTTTAAAAGATCAATATATGGTAATCATGTTTCATTTGAAATTAATATTCTCTTAAAAAGTATATTATTTTGTTATTTATTTAATAATTTACTAAACATTAATAATAATTTAAATACTATTTTTGTGTGGAATGTTAATTTATTAATTGGGGAAGTATTAATAAATTGGAAACCTTTACTCAATATGAATACTTGATGGTAGGGAACATTAATTATGAATTAAATTGTTATTAGATATATATGGACACTACTGGAAATCTGACCTTTCCAAATGCTTCTATACCAAAGGTTTGTAAAAACCGTTGGTATAAGCCCCTTTCCCAATGGTATGGTCACTTTTCCCAACATTTTGGGCAAACCGTTGGGAAAATTCCACTTTGAGGTCACTTTTCCCAATGGTTTGGCAAAATCGTTGGGAAAGCCCACTATGTGGCCACTTTTCCCAACGGTTTGGCCAAACCATTGAGAAATCCAACTTTGAGGCCACTTAAACATTTGGGAACGGGTATGGCTTTCCCAACGGTTTGGCCAAACCATTGGGAAAAGTCCACATTATGACCACTTTTCCCAATGGTTTGGCCAAACCATTGGGAAAGGGTGGGCACCAATCATTCCCAACAGTTTTAAGAAATGTTGGGATATGTGACCTTATTTTTTATGAGTACATTTGTAGAATATCATCTAATAAATCAATTTATAAATTACATATATATATATATATCCAAATATATTCACAAAGGATACTCTAGGATAGTGGTAAAGTCATTGATTTATAACGTGGAGGTTGTGGGTTCAATCCTCCATAGGAAATCTTTTTTATATATATACCTATCCCAACAGTTTCCTCAAACCATTGGGAAATACCTATCCCAATGGTTTTCTCCAAACCGTTGTGATAGGGCTTAATATAGTTGGTTTTCCAAACGATTCAAGCCAAACCGTTGGGAAAAACTATCCCATCGGTTGTGCCAAACCATTGGGATAGGTTCATTTTTCCAACCTATCCCAATAGTTCTATGTTAAACGTTTGGAAAATCTTTCCCAATGGCTTACTTACTAATTATTTTCAAAACCGCTGGTATAAGGTATACCAACAGTTCTGCAGCCTTTCCCAATGGTTTAAAACCATTGGGAAACTGTCCATTTCCAGTATTGGGAATGATTTGGATGGGTATGAAAAGATTTGGGGGCTATTTATATTAATACCATTGTTGAAACAGTAGTCTCAGGAGTTGAAGCAAATGGACAAATTAGATGGTTTTTACTCAAAATGTATTAAGCCAACTTTTGAATGGTCTTAATGGTAAAGGTATCATGTACCTAGGAAAAATGTAATTATATAATTAAGAATTTAATTAATTTATAATTAATTTATTATTTTTTCCATGAGTTTTTTTACGAAATTATATATGGATTCATTTCATTCTCAATTTATTGATTATGTGGCATGTGTTTTAGTTATATACCTTTCTATATTGAATTTACCATATCTCAACATAATAAAAATGTAATGTAAATTGAATTTTTGTATAGTTATATATATATATATTCATTTTTATTAATCTTAATAATTCATTATTTCATCTATTACACAGATATTAAATTTAGTATTTGACAACACTTTTATTTTCTTATATTTCCTATGTTATGTAGAAAAATTCATTGAATGCATTTTCAAGGAGAAGTTTATTATTTTTTATTACATATTATTTTCTATTTTATATTCACAATTAAATATGGGTATCATATATGTATTTGGGTATCTAAACCTATTATACTGATTTTTTTCATTGGGATTGAAACCCAGTAATCATTCCAATGTAAAAAAAATAATTCAGTCTTGTGGATTCTAGTTTCATGGTTATTATAGTTGGTTACAGATGTAGTTTAGTTGAAACAATGGATACAATATTTTATATGATATATATTATAAAATAAAACATTATTATAGACATTATGGATATATATATAAGAAAATCCAAATTTTTTGTTAAGTGAGGTATTATGTGGTTATTTCTTGAAAACATCCCTATCTGGATACAATAAGATGTCGTGATTCAGGCATTGAGGATTGTAGGGGTAATAACTCCGAAAAAGGGGAATCACGTTTTGCTCAAGCATTTCCTGGTACCCGAAAAAGGTCTTTAATGTGGACATGGATTGAAAGACACGTGGGATATATTTAGGATAAATAATATATTCTTTAAAAACCATTGTGGAGGATTTATAAACCAAGATATTGCTGAAGGAAAATTATTTTGGATATTTATATTAACAATTAATAGGTTTGAACATATGCTATGTGTTACACTATATATGAAATAATATATTATTCATAATATTATGAGATAATGTTGTATGTTTTATTTTTTTAGAAATGTTTCCTAGGAGGAATAATGGTATCAATACTTATGGATAATTTAATGATTTTATACAATAAAAACTGATACAACTTGTATTAGAACAAAAAAAATTTATGGTTTTATTATATCTCCATAATCATGCATTGAAAAATAACCATTTTTGAAGGAGAAACATATTCAAGGGATAGAATATAATATGCTGGATAACATTATGTAATAAAATACTCCAGCATTTAGTGGGATTGTTAATCCAATTAAAGCTGAGTAAAAGATTAATCATTTAGAGAAGATATTTATATACTTCGGAAGAGATGAAAAATAAAAGTTTGAAATTTTAGTGTAATGTCTCAATAGATTTGCAGATCAATTGTGGGTGTTTATCTTGAATACTTGGTTAAAGTGGAAATAGAACTCATGGAATGAAAATATTTTAAAGACCAATTCCTTTACAAATATATCCCTCATGAACATCAATCTAACATGAAGAGAAATATTCTTAGTTAAATTTAAATGTAAGATGAATGTTTTTCAAGGTATGAATATATCCTTAAATGGCTTTCAATGTATCCTATGGATTACATATGAAACAAGAAATTGTTGATTGACCATTTATTTGAAGGGATTAAGCCATGTCTCTGAAATGAACTGATCTGTAAATAATTTTCTTTATTTGATTAAATAGTTTCATGATCTATCAAAATTTAGAAAAAATTTCTATATATAATGGATTCAAAGGGAAGAAATATAAAAAGAGGATTTCAAATAAAATTAATGATAAATTTATTAATGGAAATACATATTTTCTAACATGTGATAAATATGGAAAAATCACCCAGGGAAATGATTGAGGGGATTTAGAGTCAGTTTTATGTGTAGAAAAAAGGTCACTAGGATGAAGAATTCAAATGGATGAATGAAATGATTGTTATTATGTTTTTAAACTGTATAGAGATAGAGAACTATGAAAAATAATTCCCAATGCATAATTGAAATATTCCTTAGATGAATCTAATTAATCAAGGCTAGACATATTTTTTTAATACATTTAAAGTGGAATGTTCAATGTGCTTATTTATTTGGATTGAAAAAATAATTTTTAAAATAATTTTTTTGATGATATTATAATCGTATGAATTCTGAAATATATAATTATGTACTGCATTACTATTTAATTAAGGATTTATGAGTATATATTGAATAGTACAAATAAAAGTGATTCATTATCTTGTTAAATTTTTGGAAAACTCATGGTTGGGGGAACATAACAATTTAAATATTCTTTATTTTCAGATAGTGAATCTTTGATAATGTGATTGTCGATTGGGATTAAGTAAATTGGACACTACTAAATACATTTCAACAAATTTATTATAAGATTATTTTTTAAATCTAGTGACCTTATTTCCAATTTTTTTAATCATAATATTTTGTAAGGATCATAAGTTTAGCCATTTATGAAATAGTATAAGTTGAACATAGGATGAGGTTTTATATAATATTTTATTACATAACCATATTATTATCAATTCACATTTCAGAACCTATGCTAAAAATTTATAATAAAAATAACATGAGGTTGTAGATATGAATAATCAATATATTATTGCAATTAAAACTAAGAGAACAGAATTTTAGTGTGTGGGGAATAAAAAATTTACTTTGGAGTGAATGATTATTTATAAATTTTTCAAATGACAACCAATAGATGTCAATGTGCTTATGAAATGGATCACATAAAGGTAATTATATCTTTTTATGATAGTTCATCACCTCTAGAAAAAGGATATGAAATGAATGAGTAATGTTATTATCATCATTTCTATGATATAAATGACCATTTTCAAGACTCTTTTATTTATGAACATGTGGTCATTATCCTTATCTGGATTACCCATGTTCTCGTGATTAGTGTTCTTAATCACTCAATATAATTATATGGGAGTTTATTTTCACTTCTAGGTCAATGTTTTTATTTCCCACATAAATTCTCTAAATCTGAAACCTTTTTATCTGCCTATTCCATATAAATTTTTTACTTCCCATTATATATTATTAAGAGGATTTTATACCATCCCTTCTTAGGAGGTATGACTTCAATAAATATATCTTCAAATACAAAATTGTTGATTATTGATATAATTTTTAAATTATGAGGATAAAATTTATATAATGAAAAGATAATATAAATCCCAAAAATACTGATAGAGTAACATTTCATTCAAATGTGTATTTTGTATACATCATAATTTTTTTCATGAATTACATGAAATATTTTTCTAATCTAGTGATACTCACAATAATCGGTTTCTTGTAAATCGATCATTACCCCAAAATGGTGTTTTACCAAATAATGATATATGAGGACAATTATTATTTAACAAATTAGTTTTTAACCGGACATTTGAGTGGTAGAAATGAATAATATTAACAAAATTTTGAAAATATATACTTTACACATGTTTATTATTTATCTATTTATTATAAATAAAATAAAAATCATTAAAGAAAAATGAATCCCTTTTTAAATACATTATTTTTCTAAAATACTATTTAATAGTTCATGAGTAATATTATATTAAATTATATTTTCACACATTTATAAAAAATGTTTGAAAAAATAAACAAAATTTTTAGGTTTTAATATTAATATTATCCTATTGTTAGTTTTTGGTATTTTTCTAAGAAGTTTTATTTTTTGATTAATTGTAAAAAAAATATTAAATTTTAATTTAAAACTACTTTTTAGACTAAATAATTTATAATGTTAAATTATATTATGTTTTTTATAAAATAATAATATTTAAATAAGACATATATTAAGGCTCTTTTGTGGCATATAAATGTCCCAAGATTAATTCTGAGTAAGGACGAATTTCCGGGGGTAACTATAGCAGGACACTGTTGTAGATTGTAGCAGCGGCAGAACTGTAGCATCGATGTCACTATAGCGGGGGAGGTACTATATCAGTTACTTTAGTTGTGGTGTTAAAGTTATAGATAATATAATAGAGTTGGTACTGTAGCAGTACTATTCACCAAGGGGTCCATTGGGCCAAAAATGGGCTTTCAAGCCTTGTATTCAAGCCACATTTCCTTAGGCCTTCGGGTTGTGTAATGAGTCACCCTCTATCTAGTATTAAAATGGTATTTTAGTTAAATAAAAAATTGAGGCTTTGGACCTAAAATTTAAAAAGAATATTGACACTTGATATAAAAACATTGTATAATTTTCAACAATTTCACAGTAAAAACTCATTTTCTCACCACATTTATAGGATTAATTTTGAATTAGTTTTCTCCTCTTATATTGGTTGAATTTTAAATAAATGGATTGAATATTTGGAATTAATATAATTTTAGAAAATTAATAATTTGAAATAATTTTTTACCAATATAATTATTTAAAACATGACAAATTTATATCAATGATTAATATAAAAATGAGTTTACATAGTGGTTAAACATACAAAATAAGGTGTAAAAATGACCCAAAACTTTTAAAAACTCATTTTTTGAAAAAATATAAATTGTATATTTTTATGATCAATAATGGATAATAAATGGATACTATTTTCCTGAAAAATCATGTGGGTGGAATTCACACTATCAAAAAATTACACGTGTGCCACTCACCCCTCTTAAAAAAGACCTCCCACTCTCCTCTACACTTAACACCTTAAAACAGATTTTCCTCTACCAATACCCACCCAAATAACATTCAAAATTACCTTTACTCATTTTATAGGCCTTATATTGGATATAAATTAAACATAGTAACTATTATTGGAAACCTAATGAGGATATACAAGGAAGAGGTGATGTTTTTCTAATAGCATTTTTATTTTTCTACTTCCTCCACCACCTTCAATTCCTATTATTAAATGAGTGTATAATAACCTAAATATAATAAATATAATTAAATTTTTTATGTTAATTTTTATACCTAAAACCTTAAAAATTTCCATAAAATGCATTACTATATCGTTGTTTGCGTGTATGGCACACTACGACCTCAGGAACTGACGTCGTTCATTTTTCCATTACCACCATAAATAGTATAGAATAATGACATTTATTTTTCATATATAAATTATCTGATATATATTATGTTATTGAGATTTTAAGATTATTATATCTCATATGAATTTATGCTTTCATTTTTCTTAGGAATAATATATTGTCACTTCTATGTACGACAGTCGACCGCCTCACGAAGCAATGTAATTCGTTCAAACATTATCGAAATGTATTAAGGGTGGGTTTAATAATAAGATGTGAAATATATGAACTAGAAATTATAATTTAATTATAATATATATATATATATATCATTTTTTCCTTTCTTTCAATATGATTGGAAATTTTATAAATCTTTCATGCGTATATATAGCTTAATATCTCCATAGATGGTGTATTTTATTTCCTATCACCAAACTATAAGGGTTGATATAAATAAATATATACCGAATATATATGATATTTATATCATTTTTAACATCTATATATTGTTAAATCATCATTAATGTGATATTAAAAAAATATAACAGATCAAAGCATACAAAAAATAAGGGAGTTATTACCCAGAACAACAGAAATAATGAGAAATTACTAACAAACATGTTTTTAAATGATATAAAAAATATTATATGATATTATAAATATAAATATGATTCTTTTATATGATACTAGCTTCATTAAAACCATTTTACATGATTTTAAGATACTCTTTACCAATAATAATCATAGGGTAAGGTATATCATCTCAATTTATATTCCGTTGATTATTATTTGATATTATGAACCCATTCAATTTTTTTTAATGTATATAATAAAACATTGAAATGTAATATCCTAAAAAAGTCAATTAGACTTTACATTTTATGTTTTAATTTGAATTATATCATTCAAGTGGATTTGAATTGAAAATTACAATTTTTTAATGTTATTATACAATATCAACTTCTTTTGTGATGGTAAAGATTCTCTTAAAAGAGACACATTCTTGTAGTCAATTTTCATTTTAAATTAACTAATATTAAACAGAAATATTAAAATTAATTGGATATTGTTTTTTCCTAAAAAATATTCCATTTCTACATATATTGGTTATATTAAATTTTATTTGATTAACTAGATAAGTATTAATAAATCTATAACCATCACTCAATACTAAAACATCATGATGATGAACATTTTTTATGAATTTAATGGGTTATACAATATATATGAAAAGATTTGAACAAGTACAACATCAGTTGAGGGAAATTAAAGTATTCAAATTAATGGATTAGTAGTATCATGCGATGAATCAATTGAAATTATCATATGTGTTGTTTCCTATATGTTTTTAATAATCTTTTGAGACGATAAAGGTAATATATACTAGGGAAAACATGGAATAAAATAATTATGAATTTCATTTATTGAGAATTAATTTTATATTTTTATCTATAATAATTTTTTCTATAAAACTATCTATGAATGAATATAATTTTTAGTTTATTGATTAAATTTCATGTGTTTTAGTCATTTATGAAGCCATATTGTTTTCTCTACATCTCACCATGATAGTTAGGTTATTTAAATAGATTGTCTGGTTAGTTATCTACCTTTCCATATATATTATTCTTATTGGTTCATTATTTCTTCTTCTATATATAACCCATATTTAGAATTTTATGTGCACCCAAATGTTGTATCATTTCCCCAAGTTATAAAGAATATATCATTGAATGTTCTTTCAAGGATACAGTTAAATTTATTTTATTAGGCCTTACATCTTTTTTTCTACTCCAACCGTAAAATAGGTATCATGTATATAATTTTTTCACTCAGATAACTAAAATGATATATCATTCAAGATTATATTCCTTGTAAACATGCCAATGTAATAATGTAAGGCCCCAAATCCATGCTTCTAGGGATGAGATCATCAAATTTTTCAGGATAAGTGTTCAGATCTGTGTAAATATGTTTGAATTAAATTTTAGGTTTTTAAAACAATTTCATTTTTGTAAAGAAATTCACATTAATATAGGTTGAGAATATTTATTTTGTTGAAAGATTTAGGATTACAATCAAAATCGATAAAATAATGATTGAAAAATGGTAATATCATGATAGAAGATGGTGAGATTAAATCCACATAAAATTACAAAGTGTTATAATAATTCAAAATAGAAAATTTTCTATACCTTAATCATTCTGCATGAGTCACCATAACTACATGTTACCTTTTTCATGGAATTTTATCTTATTTAAACATTAGTTGGAAAATATATCCATTATGATTCAAAAATAATAAGGTTGAGTTTAACTATTTAACGGATGTGTAAATTAGTTACCATATAAACTATTTAAGATACTTATATGATATGATTTCCAATATAGCTCTACCAGATATAATCAAAACATATTTTCATGATACATTGAGTATGTTATGATAAAATATTGATTTTGGACAACGGATGGATATGATGATTTTAAAAGGGATTATCAGTTGAGTAGTATAACATTTAATAAAATGTACTATTAAATATTAGTAAAACATGATTATTATATTATAAAATTTATGTTATAGATAAATAACATCATTAGCATCAAACATAACATTGTGATTCATACTTTGAAGGAGAATATTATCCTATGTAACTCTGATGATTGGTAACTTAATTAATGTACCAATATAACGAAAAATTATTTATGTGAGAAAAAAACAATCTTGAAAACCCATGTGAAGAAATTTTTCAATAGGTGGATCAAAATTATTATGAATAGAATATAAATACTCAACTATGGTTTAATATAAATTAAATGGAAAATGGCCTAAGGGGTTTTAGTCTCATACAAAAAATATTTCTTTATATATAAATAATACTCAATAAGATTGAATATGTTAATGAATTGTGGTGGGTAATGATTTTTTATAAGTATTGTTACTAATAAGTAAATTTTACATTTTAATTTATGTAAATCCTCTAACAATATGAATTATTTCATAAAGAGATTACCCGATATAGTAATTTTTTTGAATATGTTAACTGATAATTTTATTTCTTACTACTAATTCTAAATAGGAAGTACTAGTGGGTAATGGTTTAAAAAAAATAAAGGAATTCTAGTTCGAGAGGCTAATTAAGTATCTTTATTAGACAATGAGGAACCATTAATCCTAATGGTAAAATAAGAAGGGGTTATGGTTCCATTAGATGTAATTATTTAAGATACCTAAAGGGGTTTTAAAACTCTTTGGAAATTCAATATTATATAATGGTGTAATATACAATAATTACATATTTTCGAATGAAATTTTATCAAAAATGTAAACATTACAAGTTTTTTAAATTTACTATAGTGAAAATTCAATGTAATATTTGGAAAAATATTATAGCTTTCATTGAAGGGATGAGTGAATGAGTTGTTACACCTCATATTGGAATGAATGGAAAAAATCAAGATCATGTGGATCTAAAAAAAGGATGTGTGACTTTATATCATTTCACTAATATAAGAAATGATGTTTTTTTGTGAAAAAAATTATATGATTAATATGATTAATATGAATTATGATTAATCTGATTATATAATTTTTTTTAAATAAAGACAATTATTAATGGATTTACATATTTCGATGTTTCTATTTATATATTTCAGGAAATATTATGGGTATCAATTTCCCCAACCATTTAGTAAAATATTTAAAATAATAATTCCATTATTTCGATGAAAATTTATATAGACACATATAATATTATATGTGATATAGAAAAAATAGTAATTAAATATTCTACAAAAAAATAAAAGTTATTTACTAAACACAAAGTTGTATTTTATCATAGAATTATACATGGTGAAGAATATAGTGTTTAACAGGATAGTATTAGTATTTTTTAAATTTATGATGTTTAATGTTAACAAATAATAGATTATAAAAGAAAATAATTACAACATTTTTTTAACAACTTATAATGGTTATGATTTGTGATCATAATGGAAAATTTAATGGATTCATTTAGTTACCATGAGTATTTGAGTGAGATTATTTTCTAAAGGATTATTATTGCTATTATATAATATGATTATTCAATTAATATCATTACATAAATTTAATGTTTAGTGGTAAAAATAATTTATTCATTTACATTTTGTTATTACAATGTAATGGATGTCACATTATCCTCAACGAGTTTAGGATGATCTGGTAAGTAAAAATGTAAATAGTTTCATTATTACCATAATATATCATTGGAAATTTTTTATGTAAATGTTTAATATTATGATGATGTTAAAAATATGTAATATTGTAATAGAAATGGTATTTATATTTTAAAATCTGATGTATTGTAGTTATAGAGTTTTGATATATTAAGGTAATAGAACATTAATAATAGGATTCCTAAATCCCACCATTACTCAAAAATTATTTCTTCATATATGTATCTTTCTAAACAGTTTATTGGGAGGGTTTTATCATATATTCATTTAATGATTTGGTAGTAATTTCATACAAGAGAAATAAGTAACCAAAACTAAAATAATTTCATCATTGATGTGGATAATCTGGAAGTTTATCATCTATGTTATGATAATAAGTTATTATATATGGTTTATTTAATATTATTAATAGTATTTATGAATATAAAATATATCGAAGTCAATGAAATATATACATTATAACCCATTAATTTTGGTCATATATATGTATTTATTTATATTTATTTCATTAAATGAAATTCTAGTTAACCTCTCAATGTATAATGTTGAGTTATATCTAACTGAGGTTTTTAATGGATTATTATAGGTTGTGATAAAATTTTAAGGATAAAATGAGTATTATACATTTATAAATATACTTAATATACTCATAATTCATACAAAGTTTTTCTGTGCACTAGATGACACACTATGTATACCACATGGATTTTTATACACAATGTGTTTGGTATATTACGGGTGCGTGGATCATATTTGGAATACCTATTACATGATATTGGAAAAATGTATTCCATTAGAACCATTATAATTTGAAACATTTCTTAAACTGGCCTTGATAATTAGCTAATTAGTTGTGGTTGGGTATGTTTCTAATCTTACCTAGGATTAGAGCTCTTGTGATGGTATTTGTCCTCTCATATGAAAAGAATATTTTTCCGGATCTAGATTGACATAGACTGGTGACTGTGTGTTTGCACCTAGATTGTAGATAATATATATATATATATATGGATGAGGGAATTTGGGGCCCAAAATCCATACAGTTGAATGACATGTATTGTATTCAATGACGTTGTTTGTCAATACATAGAGTCAAGAAGGTATGAGTTGTCTATATGGTACTAAAAATATCTATATCTCATTGTCAATTTATGTCTTGGAAAATGGGAATATATGTGAATCTATGATATCATGTGATGAGATTATTGGAAACTAGTATACAAATTCATGTGTTTTATAGAGATTATTCTAGATATCTTTTTAGATTTAGTAGCCTAGATTCTATATTAATATCATTCCTTTCCTTACAAAAATAGATCAATAGATATATTTTTTTCAATTAAAAAAAGGATCATTTGTAACTATTTTTATTGAAAGAATTTAAATTTTATTTGACTCAATGTGTATCTCTACAAAAAAATTTGATTTAGTCGAAATGTTTGTTGGATGGGTTAGCACAAGGTATTTCATATCACGTAATACATATTGTTCATTTTAATAGCTTTCCAAATTTGTTTTTTATGATATCCAAAAGGAATTTTGGATATGATTCAATATTTTTTCACATATGATATTATATAAGATGAAATGGAACAAAGTATAACACCATATGATTTTATGAAATATATCTTATTAAATATATTCAATTTAGTTGATAGCTTGTGGTGCACACAACACCAAGCTTAAACAAACCGTGAAATACTATTAAATATTAAAATGACCATTGTAATAGTAATGTGACCATTATGAAATCTAATGTGGCCACTAGAGTAATAACCTCACTAATTTAAGTGAAAAATAAAATTTAGGTATACCATAATTTAAAATATGATATATTTATATCATGGAATAAGTAACTTAATGTTTTATAAGTTATTAACTAAGTGTTGGAATTTTTTACGAAATATAAATGTGTATTTTAAATTATATAATTAATAAAAATATTCAAAATAATATTTATATTCATTGATTATATTAATTAAGAAATAATTTTTATAATAATTATATTGTAATTTTACATGTCCATCATTAATTTTTCAATGTGTTGTAAAATCTTTTATAATACTAAATTGAGTATTTTTAAAATAAATGATGATTTAAATTAGAAATAAACTTTCAAATATTTATAAAATTATTTTCAATAAATAGAGTCTATTTTTGAAATATAAACATCTATAAATTTTTTGGGTGAGTTTTTTTATTTTTCAAAAATAGTAGAAATTTTTATGAATTGTGAAATATAGTAATTTACTATATTTAACATTATAGGAAAATCAATGAAATATTGGATAATATATAGTATATGTATGACTTATGCACTATTATATCTAACATATATACTCTATTTACTATGTATATTCAAAATAATCACCATTATTGATTGTTTTGTGCTAAAATTATAAACAAATGAATAAAATATTCCAAAACATCCCTCTACTCTCTTTATAAATACCACCCATTACCCTCACACCAAATAAGCTATAAATATAGTCTAATTTACACTCAAATACCTTAACAATATTCTTTCCCATGTCCTATACAATATGGTATTTCCAAAATACCAAATATATGTTTCTTAAAGAGGTTCCCAAAGAGGTGATATTCAAGAGGCAAACCCATCCTTCTTTCTATTTTATTTTAATTTCTATTCTTATTATTTCCCAACCACTCTTATTTATAGTTTCATGGTAAATATAATTATATTTATATATATACTTTATATTTATTATGATAATGTAATATATATCATTAAAGCTCGTCAATTATCCTTTAATTCTAAAATTTATTACATCATTTGTAACGTGTCGATTGACCACCTTTGTGGATGATGAGTTTTAATTTTCCAGTACTAATTTTAAGAATAAACATCATCCCATTATTATGGATAAATAATATTATAATATGTAATATATAATATTTTTCCTTCTTTTAAACTAATATAGATTCATAAAATTAAATAATAAAACAAAACTAGTTCATTTTGATAGAAAAATTGAAAAAAACAAATGTTAATCACTAAAATTTAATCAAACGAATCATACTCATAAAATAAAACAAAATGATATATCATAACATTTAAAAATACATGAATTATATTAATTCCATTTCATTATACTTTTATAGTTTTTCAACAAATTGAAATGAACTCAAATATTTATACATTAGGAAACTCACCATAAAACCATGAAATGCATGCTCCTAGAATAACCAAATTAAACAATAAAACTCATCAAAAAGGTCATAAATTAACTTAATAAAATTATAATAAACAAAATATATGTTTAATATGGAATTAATTATTTAATTAATTAGTCAAATTTTATTATCCATGAAATTACGTATCAGTACAGAAGGATTTTGAACATATGTTAAGGGTTTTCTAATATCACTTTTAATTTTGGGATATGTATTCTATATTAATCCCCTATTTCTATTATTTGATGTACATAATACCATATAATAATCATAATTTTAATATCAATACATTTAATGTATTAAATGTTTCAATTTATGATCATTACTTTTATAATTTATATTATTCGACTGATTACAATGTCATAAGGGATTTATTAAGACAATTTTCATTCATTGGGTTACGAATATATTTCATTGATTATGTAATGCCATGGTTGTGTGGAAAATGAAATTTTATTTTTCTCATGTTGTATTTTCACTTTTTTATGTTCATTTATAGTGACTAAACATATTATATTAATTTTATTAGTGATATATCCCTTGTAAGGGTCTTCATATAAATTTTATTTCTTTCAGGCTCATTTTTAATGTTATCCACCTATATTATTTTCTATGGTGTATATAATTCCCCTTTTATTTATGATCATTAATAAATAAATATTTCAATAAATATATATATATATATATATATATATATATATTTCATGGTATATATGATTATTTTCTAATCTATATAGAATTTTTACGTTATTTGTTTCCATTAAATTATGTTTTAACAGAGAAATATTGATAAATTCCTATAATATACTCAATATGGATAGTTATATAAGGAATTTATTCCTTGAATAAATATATGTTTTAATAAATAAATTGAATTGTAGTTATATGTGGGGATCAATATTATATAGCCCGTTGAGGCATCAACATGTCTCATGAGACAAAACAGTTGGTGAAAATCCATTCATGTTTGTTTCCAAGAAGAATCAGAAGGGTTTCTACCGAGAAACATAAATCATCATATTAAAGGTATTAAAGTTAGTGTTTCATCTTCCTCATATATAACATCCAATAACTATGAATTTATTTCATTCAGTATTATGTTTTTACTAACCATGACATTTTCACTATAACAAAATCTATAAATGTATTTTCATACCTAGATTATTGGTTAAATGGTATATGTTTTTCTGTTATTTAAATTTTCATATTTATTATGTCTTATAAGTTATTATTAACTTATTATTAAATAATTTTTAAACTATATGTAAAACTTATTACATATTTAAACACACCCTTTTTAGTTTTCCTTCTGTTGGTTATGATGTTGAAATCAATGAATTAGTGTCCAGGAAGTAGTTTATTTTAATTTTTAGGTTTTATGTTTAATTAACTATGTTATATGGGACCTTTTTATGTATCTAGTTCTTCAAGAATACTAAACTATTCGGTCCTTAGTGAAGGGATCTCTCACATTTTTGCCATTAAAATAAAATAACCCTTGACAATGGGATACTAGGTTCGGTGATCTTATAGTTGGTCATAAAGCATGTTTGATAGAAACTTTTGGAAGTAGATGTTAAATAGATATGAAAATTGTAATAATTACTTATAGTGAAATTCTAGCTAAATAATCATGATTATTATTATCTAAGTCAATGTGTTTCGTTATTTAGTGATAGAACATAATGAAATAAAGGGATTAAATACTTATGGACAATGTATGGATTTCCCTATGGAGTAAGTCAACACAGTTAGTGATAGAGTGGATTAAATAATGACCATATTTGTACCACATACTCAGTTAATGAATAATAACCATTAAATACCTACGTTGGATCATTTCATGTAGCCATAGACCAAAATTTTAGTGGGACTACTAATTTAGTGGTCCCTAAGAAATGGTTCAAAACCTCTAATTATTTTTATAATTGGGTAGAAATAAAAATGAAAAGGTATTACTGGATGAATATATTATTAGGGGACATGTTTATAAATTGAATTCATTGATCCAGAATACTGTAGAGTAATATGAAATAGAACACATGGAATTGAAATGTTTTAAAGAAACATTCATTAAATGATATTTTTCTCTTGAAAAAAAAATGGAATTAAGATAAAATTCCATTACATCCTGAAAAAAAGAAACATTTTGTGCTGCATAGTATGATGTTTCCTTCACAAGTCAATCTAGGAATGATACAGATTACATATGTGTTTTAGAAAACAAGATTGACCATTTCATTGAATGTATTAAACCATGTCTTTTAAGGGCATTATCTTCTCATAAAATTTTATCTTATCATGAAATTGTAATGAGTTCCACAAAAATAGAGGAGTAATTTCCATGATTCTATTTTTTCAAGGGAATTCAAGAGAATCAGATATATTTTGACAATAATTAAAAAGGTAAATAATTAAAGAAGAATAGTTGAATAAAAAAAATTCCAATTATGATGTGTTTTGGAAACAATCACCTTGGAAATACCTTGAATGGAATGTGAGTTTGTTATAAGTGTGGAGAAAATGGACATCAAGATAATGATTTCTAGGGGAAGAATCGAATCAATGATGTTCAGTTCTAGAAAAATAATTAAATTATGAATTATTAAAATCTATATCACATGAATCATGGGAATATACAATAGAATAGGTCAAGGAGTGGTGTCCAAGCATATATGATCACAACAGTTGATGTTAATTTACCCAACTATGTGGTAGTAGGTACAATAATACTGTATTTCAAATTAGATAATTATTTATTTGATTCTTGATCATTTCACTCTTTTATATCTACTTGATTTTCTATGAAAATTAGACATTTCCCTTTTTATTAAAAAAGATAGTTTCTAGAAAGAACTCCCAAGGGATGTCTCATTTAAACAAAAACATGTCATTAAGTCCCCATTATCACATATAGACATTCTTTATTTGATGACCATATAATTATATATATGTTTCACTTTTATATAATCCTTTGTATGGATTTTATTTCATCAAATGATGTGTATATTGTTTATAATAAGAGTGAAATTATGATTTTTGGGGAAGATGTATAATTCCTTGTCATTAGAGAAGTAACTTCATCAATTTAATCTTAACAAGATCTACACCCATTTGCTCCAGTTAATTAAAATTATTCCGGGGGATGGGAACATATTATCTAAGTATGGGGAAATTAATAATCAAATGGAATATTATTAATTGTAGATGAAAACATTGATGTATTTCTAATGTAATTACCTAGAAACCCCCCATATCATGAAGATGAGTATACAATTGATTTAATCCAAAATCAAAGGCCAATATCCAAGACTCCTTGTTGAATTTACACCGTGAATTCAGAGTATTTTAAGGAAAAACAAAACGAGTTTAGTATTGAGGGATTTATTCGCTCAATTTTTTCTTTATGGGAGCCCATTTTCTATTTATTATGAAGAAAGATGGATCCATGCAGTTTTATAGTAACTATAAATAACTAAAATCTATTACAATAAAGGACATGTATCCTCTATATTTTAGTTATGATTTATTTGATCAACTTCAGTGATCTCAATATTTTTCGATGATTGACATTCGTTAAGGGTATGAGAAATTTTGAGTAAAGAAATAAGATATTCCAAATCATCTTTTTAAATGATTTGTGGGAATTACATATTTACAATAATACCTTTTGGATTGGCTAGGTCACCTTCGGTTTACATGTATCTAATGAACATAATATATCATTAAATATCATAATGATCTTATTTTTTGTATTCATGGAAGATATTTTGGTTTATTATAAATTCAATGAAGACCATAAGAATCACTTATGTAATATTCTTTAAGAACTATGATGGAAAGGGTTATAATATTTATTAAGCAAGTGTTAATTCTAGATTAAGGAAATTTCTATTCTTGTCCATATTCTCTCTGAGGATGGAATCTTAGTTGATCCCATAAATACAAAGGAAATATATGAATAACTTATGCAATGAATAAAACATAGGTATACAGTTTCATTGGTTTAATAGGTTACTATCGATTTTTTTATAATGTTTCCAAATTAGCTATCCTTTTAACCAATATCCCATGTAAAGGGGTTAAGCTCGTGTGGGTATAAAATATGTACATTTTTTTAAAACATGATGAGATGATTAGTGAAGGATCTTATTTTTACTCTACCATCATGAAATGATGGGTTTTTGATATACAGTTATTCATTAAAGAAATGAATGATTTATTTGTAATACACATTATAATTCATTTTCATATTCATAATGGAAGTCGAAGATTCAAGAAAAAAATTATCCAACACATGATAGTGAGTTAGAAATCATAATATTTTCTTTGATGATATGGAAAAACAAACTCTATGGTGAAATATGTGAGATATATATAATCACAAGTGTTTGAAAGACTTCTTTAAACATAATAACCCTAGGGGAGGAAAACGCGATGGCTCGAGTTACTCAATGTTTATTATTTCTCAATACACTACAATCTAAGAAAAAATATGTTAAAGATGAATTAGAATATAATTATGATGTACTTTGAAACCAAATGATGATTTAGATAGATCTTATATTCATATAATTAATAATCATGGATATGGGAATTTTTATGTTTGAGTAAACAACACTTCTTCAAATAATAGTGAAACCAGGTTTATTGGAAATGATAATAAGCTCTCGATCTGATGATAATAATTTTTAAAAGAAAATTTACTCAATTAATCATTAAATACTTACAGACATCATTTGTGATGATTTTTTTTCAAAATTTGAAAAGAGGATACATGTTCTATAAATATCAAATCTAAAAAATGTGTTAATTAAATGATGCACTTAGCTTGAATTTTCCTATCCACTATGTTAATACCATGATGTATAGATATTTTAGGAAACATTTTTATAGGATAATATGTAGTGGAGAATTTCTCACAATATGTCAATATTTCTATTTTCTCAACAAATGAAGTCTCAAAGACATCATATTAGGGGACTAAGGAAATGTATACGTGTTATGTTGAGGAAGTGAGATAATATAACAATGGAATTCGTCACTAAATTAAAAATACCCCTAGAATGAATGATACAATATGGGTTATTGTTGATCACTATATAAAAATTGACATTTTCTTTGTAGAAGATGTAATTTACCTCTTTATCACCTAGAAAGACTCTTTATTAATTATGTTTTAAGAATTAATATTTCACCAAAAAAATTTATATCAGATAGAGTTCTCCATTTCACATCAAAATTTGGAAGATTATTATAGAGGATTTAGATATTGAGATTCATTTTTGTATTTATCATCACCATAAAACTGATGGATAGTATGAAAGGAATATTTAACCATTTGAATAAAAGTTGAGATCATTCCCTCTATGCTTTCAATGTATATGTGATCAATATTAACCTTTCATAGAGTTTCTTTATTATAATTTCTTCTATTATAATATTCAAATGGCACCATAGGAAGAATTATATGTCAAGATATGTCGTACTCCAACTTTTTGGGATGAATTAGGTGAGATGAAACTATTAGACTAGAAATTATTGAAAAGACACTGAAAAATGTAAATACTATTTATTATATTATGAAATAATATCAAATTTGAAAAATCAGTAACTATGACCACCGGTGAAATGATTTACAATTTAATATATGTGATTGTGTCTTCCTATTATATTTCCATTGAAAGGTGTCATATGGTTTGATAAGAAATGGAAAATAATACCCATGTCCATTGGGCCATTTGAAATTCAAGAAAGAATATGATATATAGAATAACGATTAACAATTCCACCATGTCTCTCCAAAGTCAATGATGTGTTACGCATGTCATTGTTAAAGTAAAACATGTCATGCCCAATGCATGAACACACTTATGATGAAATATAATTGGAAATTAATTTCTGTTACATCGAAGAGAAAATATATATTATATATATTATAAATAATGTATACATTAATCGGATGACTAAACTAGTAATTTTTTTTGAGAAACCATAAAATGGAAAGAGAAATATGGGAACTTGAGGATGTTTTGATAAAGAACCACCAACAACTATTTATAAGGTAGTATCCAAGAAAATTTCACAGTTCCATTTTTTAAAAGTTGGATGAATATAACACCACCTGAAGTAATTTTCTATATATTATTTAACAAATTCAACAAAATTAATAGCTCACATTTCGAGAAACACCCACCTTAAAAAACCATGATATAATATTAAATAATAACATGAATGTTGGAAGAGTATTGTGATGATTAAAAATTGTAATGTCTCTATTAAAATAATCACCTCACCAATCAAAATATAAATAATTTTTCGGTATCTCATAAAAATATATATGATATATTTATATAATTGAATAAGTAAATAAATATTTTAAAAATAATAAAATAATTGTTGTTATTTTTGTAAAATGTAATTAATTATTTACCATTTCTTAAAAAATTTAATTATTTAGAAAAATATTTCAAAAATTGATTCATGAATTAATATTTTTTTATTATAATTATAATATAATTTAATGGGTCAATAATTAATTTTTCAAGGTGTCGTAAAATCAATTATAAAAATACAATTGGTATTTTTTGAATAACTGATGCTTTTTATTAGAAATCTAGTATCTCATATTTGTAAAACCCTTTATATAAAATGGTGACTGTTTTTCAAATCTACACATAAAAAATGGTCACGGTGAATTTATTCAATGTTTCAAAAATAGTTGAATTTTCGATGAATACTGAATTATAGTAATTTATAGTATTTAACATTATAAGTAAATAAATGAATTATTGTGTCATGGATGATGTATAGATGATGTAGGAACCATAATCTCAAAATCAAATGCTCTATTTACTATACATATTTACAATAATCATCCTTATTGATATTCATGATCCAAAATAATAAATATAAATGAATAAAATAATAAAAAATAACCTACATGCCTCCATATAAATACTGCAAATTTCCACCCCTTCTCCTAAAAACATTTAAGCATTTGTGATTTTATAAATTATAATAAATTTTTATTCCAATACTCTTCCCCATGTCTAATAATAATGGTTCTTACCAATAGACCAAAACCATGTTTCTTAAGAACATTCCTAAAGAGATGATATTCAATTGATAAACCCCCGTTCATTATCATTAATTTTATTTTATTTTCTTATTATCTCCTCACCAACCCAATAAAATTATTCATGGTAAATCCATTATTATATATATAATTTATTTTATTATTCTAATTTAATTTCAATAATGAAATCTAATCTTTTATCATTTCATTCTTAATATTAACACATCGTTTATGGTGTGTCAATTCACCGCCTTTATAGATGATGTGTTTTCATTTCCATTTATCCTTTAATTTTTTGTTAAAAAACAATTATTATGTATAAATAAAATTATAATAAGAAAATTATAAAAACTTTTTTGTTTTTTAATTCATAAATATATTATATTAAATAATAAAACAAAACTAGATCCTGATGATTGAGAAAATGCCAAAATAAAATATATTTTTTGATTATAATTTTATGAAATAATCCATCCTCATAATAGAAAAATATATATGGTAACATTTAAAATAAAATATTTATATAATAACATCTCACTCAATATTCAGTGTTTTCCTTATGGCATGAATTCCTATAATTATACATAAGGGAACTGATGATAGAACACTAAAACAAATTCTCCCAAAACAATAAAATTAAAAATTAAATCTCACTGAAATGGATGTTAATGAACATAATAAAATTAAAGTAAATATATTATATTTGTAATAGGTTCTTAATTAATAAATATATTATGATTTTCTATGATATTTATAAGTGTGGAATACATTTGGACATAGGTCAATTGTTTTCCCATCTCACTTGTACTTTTATGAGAAATATTTAATATTCAACCTTTATTTATTGTTTGTGGTTTATATATTTCACATTAATATATAATATCATGAATTTATTTATCTTAATATTATTAAATGTTTCATTTTATGATCATTAATTTCAGGTGGTACATGATTTAAATGATTATAAAGTGGGAGGGATATCTTAATTCAATTTAATTAATTGGGTTTAAAATATTTTTCATTTATTATGTCATGCTAAGGTTATGAGTAAAATGAAATTTTATATATAATATTTTTTATTTCAAATTTTTATGTGGATTTATAAGGAATACATAAAAAAATTTGTTTGAATAATGATATAATCCTGGAAAAGAACTTCATCTCAATTTTATTTCATTAAATCTTATTTTGGAATTTGTGGCCAAATTATATTATCTATGTTGTATATACTTCACATCATATTTATGATCATAAAAATTTGAATATTTCCATAAATATATTTATTTATTGTATCATTTAGTTGATTATTTTCTGTGTCATATACCATTTTCACATATGGTGATTACATTAAATGTTGATTTAATAGGGGAAGTATTATTAAATCTGTATCCTCTACTCTATACAAATATTTTGATAAGGTATATTGTTCATTAATTAAATATATGTGTGAAGAAAACATTGCATTTTTAGTGATATGTGGTCCTGACATTATATATCCCCTCGATTCGTTAATGGGTAACAAGAGATAAAACAATTGGTGAGAACTTGTTCGTGTTTGTTTCCAAGTAGAGGAAGGGTCACTACAAAAAAATACTTAATGAATCTTATGAAATCAATATATGGTAGTGGTTCATATTCCATATATATAATGTTTAATAAATAATAATTTCCTTCATTCAGTATTTAGTTGTTATTATCCATGATATTTTCACTATTAAAAAAATCAATGGATTTTTTTTCATTCTCAGTTTATTTATTAAATGGCATGTGTTTTTCGGTTTTTTACATTTTCAAATTCATTATTCCTTGAAAATTTTTATTCAATTAATTTTTATTCATTTTTCTACTATATGTAACCCTTACACATAATTTTTTCCAACCATTTTATTTGTTTTAATTCACTAGATTATGGAGATGAAATATATGAAAATATTTCAAGGGAGCATTGTATTTTCCTTGGTTATGTTCTATGATTAAATACCAAAATAATAAGTTAATATTGTATGTGGTCAGTTCATCAATACTAATATAAAAATCAATCATTGGTTATGTGATTTATTGTATCTATGAAATTTTATTAAAATAACCACTAACTCTAGGCTACTAGGGTCGGGGATGTTACACAGAGTCTATTTATAAATAATAAAAGTTGTCGATTGATGGAGACATTACATAAATCCTATATTATATAAATATATATGGTATATTCTATTATTAAAAATAACTTGTACTAGATTATGACTTTTATGGATATAAAATTTTATCATTAACACGTATTCATTATATTTTAATGTATGGAATGGGGTTCCATTCCACTATCCCTGTCCAATTATACGGTATAATTTGGTCTATGTCATAAAGCCACATCCCTTGTATTCATTGAGAATAGCATACAATATTTTATAAAATTTAAGATTCTAGTATCTTCAATTTTTTGGATTTATGAAAATTAAATTGAATAATTAATGATTCATTCATATGTTATATTTCATTAATAACAACTTCATAATATGAATCAAATTTAGGGAATTTGTATTCATGAATTTAGGAATGAGTATGTTGAGAAATTAAATCATGTATTATAATCCATTAGATTAGGAATCAATTATCATGGATAATTCTCAAGGGATTTATAATTTTAATTTCTATATAATGGTATGGTGTATTCTTTCTAGATTCTCAACCAAAATCCACTTATCTCAAAGCCCAAATTTCTAATAACCTTTACTCTATGAGGTGCTTGCACGCTGTGCAGGATGGAGTGTCCCTCTCATATGATGAGTGATTCAAATTAATATAATGGATATCCCATGGATTGAGGGTTCTGTTGACCTCCCTTTGGTGATTTTTCTTTGAAGTGGATGATGATTAAGTATTGGTTTTGATGGAAAAAGGTACATTGGTTCTTTATTTCATCATTTCCATTATTTTCTTGGTTTCATTTATTACATCATGGATTCCCTTGGATTGGGTTTCTAAGTATTATTTCCTTATAATTGGCATTATTTGATCCATAAGAATCATAAAAGTGGTATCTATTCCAACAAATAAATTAAATTATTTAAATAATGATGTAAAATAATATTCATCTATTTCATATCCCAAATGTAAAATATGATTCATAGTATTGTTATAGTAGATTGTATCATGTATTAATATATCAAGATATCATAAGATGTTGTTTATATAAATATATGTATTTTTTCTATTTGTATCATATATTATAGATATATCATAAAATAATACAATCATGTAGTGTTTTCTAAAAATAGAGAATAAAATCACTAAGGTGGTATCTAGATGATTACTAAAATATTATATGTGATATCGTAGAAAATGAAATGACTATTAGTTACAAAATTGTAATGATAGATCCACCCATGGGATATCAATAATATTCTAGTATTCTACCTTTATTATCAAATATTACATATATCGTAATTTATAATAAGGCATGGAATTTAAAAAAATAAAACATAAGAAAAATTAGTTTTTAAAAATTTCAATTACAAGTTATATTTTATTTTTTATAGATTGTTTAAAAATTTTGAAATTTTTTTGGGATATTTATATATTTATATTTTAATTTCATATTAATTTATGAAAAATTAATTTATAATTAATTAATAAATTCGTGTGAAAAAATTATTATTAAATATTCGTCTACATTAAAATATTGAGATTAAAATACCACTTACCAAATCAAATAACATGACAAAAACATAGAAATTAATTTTTTATTTTGAGATAATATGGAAAATTTATAATTCTTTTTTATTTTAGAAATAAACTGAATTCTTAACATAATATTTTTATATTTTTTAATTTTTAATTCCTTATAATACTTAATTTAAATTATTCATACTATGTGGCCTTAATTAGGATATTATTTTGACCATATCAGCATTTTTTTCATGATTTATTTGACCATTTCATAAATATTGTTATGTATCTAGGATTTATATTATATAAAATGTTTATATGATAAATATTAAAATAAAAATATATTAATTTAATGAAATATAAAATATTTGAAATAAATTGAAATATAATTATTAAAATAAAGAGTTCATATAATGAAATGGATATATATGATTATATTCAAAATTATGGAATCATTATAATGATTAAATAAAATATAAGGTTTTTTTCATTAGAATTTATTTATAAATTTCTCATAAATACTTATCTAATGTTTAAATTTGTGAATTGTTCTTAAAATGTATTCCCCATTATATTATTAACTGAAATAAATTTTCATACAGTGAATATATGTTTATAT
Source organism: Viscum album (assembly GCA_963277665.1). Taxonomy (NCBI): domain Eukaryota; kingdom Viridiplantae; phylum Streptophyta; class Magnoliopsida; order Santalales; family Viscaceae; genus Viscum; species Viscum album. The sequence goes on from OY728161.1 coordinate 1,608,097,229, forward strand.
ATATGTGTGTCTGTGTCCTTTAGTTTAAATTTATTAAACAGTTTGGAATAAAATTAAATAACATTTCATTAAATACTACGAACAATTATATATGATTTAGTAATCACCTACCTTCAAATCGGGTTTTAGTTAATGAAATTATATTTAATTAAGTAATTTAGTATATATTAATCATATTAAATATTTGTTTCATAATGAATTTGATTCCCTCATGAGTGATGTACCTTTGGTTAGAGAGACATTGGATTATACATCTCAATGTCCTCGAGGAATATTGATTGTTATAGATTAGTGAGGGTAGGTTATTTGAGACTCTTAGATTACTCAAGTACAGATTATAAATATCATATAATTATGAACCATTACATGAAATGTTTTTATAACTAATTAATTTTATATATTAGGATATGTTTAAATTTTTTTCAACTATTTTTTAATGTAACACAAACTATAGGTTCTATAAAATGATACACATTAATATGGTTTGAGCCTATTTGTTTAGGGATATTATTTGAATTTATGTAAAAATAATTAGAATAATGAATTCATAAACACCATTAAATTTACTAAAAAATATTTACCAACTAAAGAGGGTATTTTAAATACATTGATCGTGAAATATGGGTGGCCCTGACAGTGACAACCTTGTACATACACTCCATGATGAAGTGATAAAAAATAATCTATATATTTTTGGATTAACATAGATAAATATGACCCAATTTTAAAAATGAAATAAAAATAAATAAATTTTCAATCATTAACCATTTACTTACCCACAGACCTTTTAGGTTTATTATTTTTGGAATTAGGAAAATCTCTTACATAACAATGTTTTCATTTCCACATAGTATCAATTTTTCCAAAAAAAACATGTTCCAAATAAAGATATAATTTCTTCATTTAATGTAACTCTCAATTATAAAAACTACCTTATTAATATTTCTAGTCACCCATAATACCAATTTAAAATCAATTAAAAATATTGGATTTTGCTAAAAAACTAAGTATAAGAGATAAAAAGAGAAACCTATTTGTACATTCTAAAACCATGACATATTATAAGAGACTCTTCCTTTAACATAATAAACATTGATCTAAAGTAGTAATTTATTTACATTATAAATATTATATACTACAAAATGTTTTTTATAAAATGATTCACAATAATAAATAAGTGAAAAAATAATCGTTAGGGTTTCATACAAAATATAAAAATCTATAAGAAAATTAAAAAAAAAATTATGATTAAATGTAATAACAATTCATTTAATTAATGGAAAATTATATTTTCTTATTAAATCAAAATATTTCCATGAAAAGTCATTTTTTATCATAGAATTTAATTTAGGTTCCTTTGGATACCATCTATATAGGACCCTTAAAAGTTGAATAACATACTCAGTTAGTTACAGGATAACTATATAGGAAACATAATCATTACCTATTTCATTAGAGAGCTCAATCGAGATCACCTATTATCATAAAAATGTGTAAATACCATTATATATATGGAAAAAAAAATTTACATCCAAAATCCAAATATTAAAAATATATTGAGTAATGAATGTTAAACATTTCATAAAGAATATTTTAGAATGATTAATTTCAAAGAAAAATATAATAATTTAAAATGGGAGTTAAAATTTCTATAATAATTTATTAATATATGTATTTACTCACCCATCAAAAAAATGTTGACTTAAGAAAAATGGTAGAAAATAATTTTCAAAACATTTTAAATCTGGGTTCTAAAATAGAATGTCACTTAACTTGAGTCTAAATTGCCTTAAAGGATCTATATCTTTTTGTATGATAATGTTATATTAATTTTTTATATTATTATTATGTTTATACAACCTAGTTTGATCATGAACCATTAAATAGATACGGTCCATCATAATGCCCATGATGGCTTCTTAATCTTCACTGGATGAAAACTAGTGTCAGGGCATCTAAAGAGAAACCAAGGAAACTATTTCTCTTAACATATATAAATAAAACATCATTTTAAAAAAGTATACTAGATAAAAGAAATAAAAATTTGAATAAAAACATCATTTATAAGAATGATGAAAATAAAAAACCCAAATTGGACCCAGATTCCACAATACATCCATGCTAACAATATTTTCACTCTTTAATACCAAAATAAATCATCTCCCAGGACAATTGAAACCAAGACAGAATATGTACTATGAACTAAAAATAACAACATACTATTTCTGTGAGTATTAAAACCCATTAGGTGTTCTTAAGAAAATATATTCCCAATAATCATAATTTTAAATAAATTAATATTCATCATCAGTTTTAAAATACAATATATAAGAGAAAGTTATTTGAAAAAAAATTATTAATGTGAAACGTGATCCATTTCACTTTTTATATTCAAAACCGTATTCTATTCAAAAAAATATACAATAAATTTTTTGAGGAACTAGAAGATTATCTCATTAAAAAGTTGAAAAGGTAAGTGTAAAACATTTAAAAATAAATAAATAAACAATTCATATCTAACTAATCACTTTTTAAAATAGTTCACCTCATGAGATAGAAACCACAACGATTTCATAATAAGGGAAACAATAAATAATTATGAAATAGTATGAATCTAAAAATGAATCCCGGTCATCTACCATAAATAACAAGTGTTGAAGAACATGAGAAAATGTAGTTCCTCAGTGTAATAATCCATAGCATAATATATATATATATATATATATATATATATATATATATTAACTCTTACTGATTGAATACCAATCCTGATGATATCAATTCATTCCCCCACACTCAATCGCACCCATCCTAGACTGATCGAGGGACACTTTCCCATATAAATAATAAAAATCCCTACTATGGGCCACTGACCATATAAAAATCATGAGATACTGCAATAATGAATCAAAAAAATCATCTATAAATGTTTTGTTCCCATGTAAAAACTATAGTTGGGGTGAGCCAACAATAGAACCCAATCATCCAATCACATGCACATATACCATATAAAAGAAAAACACACAAAAAGTAACCAATGAGCCATCAAAAAGAACAGTATATTTCATTTCAGAAATTTGGTCATAATGGAGTCCCCCACCATGGGCCTCCCAAAACATTCAACATATCCAAGGTATGATAATTATCCAAGAAACAAATTTCAAGACTACTTATTTCCCAAAACTATTAAACATGCCTCAAATACCCTTTACGAAATCATAGGTTTCCAAGAAACAAAATCCCCCTCTCCCAAAATGAGATATCGCACCATTTTAAATTTCAAAAAAAAATTATATAATTCAATTTATGAACTCACACCACATTAACAAACCATTTAAACTTTAATCAAAATGTCAAAAGTGGATAAGACAACCATCACATGTGAAACCATTCTCAAAGAACCAAACACACTCTAATTTTATGTCCAGTCCATTTATAAATACATTTGGGAAATCCAAAAAGTAATTTTAGATGCGGTAATTACATTTACAAATCAAAACTGTTATTTAAACATCACAATACACTTGAAATGTCTAACAGAAATATTTATCAAACACTTTGTGTGTATATCTCTACAAAATGATATCCTATAATTCCAACAATTATGAAAATTACCTCACATCTCATGAAAAAAATTATATAAAAAATAATACGTCTCTATTTAATATTCAAGGAAGGTGTAAACATAAAATAACCAATGATTCATAAATTTAAAAGCATAAGGGTAACGGAAAACCTACCTCATCTCACATGCACTTCAAAAATGCCAAATCGAAACAACTCTAAAAAGGATCCAAGAGATAAGAACAATAAAGAGAACCCCGAGGAGAACAAAAACCACCAAAAACCCCAGGTAAAAATGAATCCAATATCTACATGTCCAATTAAAATGAATAAATAAAGAGAACAATGGGAGAACAATGGAGAACAAGAATAGTGGGTGATATTATCGACAAAAATAATCCGAAAACCATGAAGCAATACAAGATCCACATAATGGGTGAGAAGAATTTTGGAGAAGGATAGAGGAAACCCCTTTGATATTAACAAAACCAAAGATAAGGAATATGTGCATTTTGGGATTAAAATATATACTAGGTAAAAGATAAAATTGAATGTTTTAACTGACTCGGACATGCTGCAAGGTTTTCCAACCCTGTTTTCCAAACCATGCAAAAATTGTGCATCGATAACATTCTATGAAGAACATGCCGCATGGTTAGACCACACGACTTCCCAAACCATGTGACAACCATGTGGGTTTCCTCTATCCAAAAATAAAATTTTCTATATTGTTAGACCACATAGTTTCCCAATCCATGTGATAATCGTGCGGGTCTTTATTGTCGAAAAATGAAATTGTCCACACAGTTTTCGGGAGAATGGTACACAATTTCCTCTAAGAATGTTTTAATATTGTCCCACATTATCCCAATACCAAATAATCTATTTTCAAAAAAAATAATTGGTTAAATCAAATATATAAAATGGAAAGAAAATAAATAACGAAATCTCCAAAAAAAATTATTTCATGTGACGATTCTCCCCACCAACATGCTTTATGCCCCCCCAAAAGCCACAACTTATTCAGTTAACCGATAAAAAGAGAAATTTTAGAATCTCACATGGTATAAATCTTCAAATAAAAGAATATAATGAGCATACAAAAAGAATTTATTTTTCATACTGAGGGTAAACTAGCAATCTAAAACACATCTAAAAAATGAGACGAAAAACATGAGCTAAAAATTCAATAAACATTCTTCAAACAATATCATTGGGACTACTATAAAATACCAAATATTACACTGAAGAAAATACATGGGACTAATAACCTAAACAAAACAACATGGTTCCAATGAAACAGTGGATTATTATCCAGATTATGAACATGGGGGGTCAAAACGGATACCCCACCATTAAAAACCAACTAGATTAATACAAACAGTACTAACCAACATAGGAAACCAGACACAAACTAACCATAAATCTCACAACAAAAACCAATCACCCAACATATGTGGGTGAAGAAAGAAACTCCAAACAAGTAGAAAAACCAATCCATGATTTATCATCTCCAAAATAAGCAACAATCTACAAATGAACACAATCTAAAATAAATAATAAGTCACTATTCTAATCACACAAGTTCCAAAATGAAGAAATGGAGCATATAATCCTTTTAACGAAAAAATTTACCTTACAAGATGAAGGAACTAAAACATATAAACATAAACAATCCCCATTCTAGCACTGATGACAAAACAAGACCAAGTTCTTCCATTCAACTACAATTTCTAACAGCGCCCAAGCTTAACTCCAAGGCATATGGTTGGAGCCCCGATATCATGATGCATCCATTTCCATATTTTTAGGGGATGATAATCCATAATTGGATATAATTATTTTGGGTTCATGAGTATCCAAAAAGCATCCAATTATAAACAAAAAGAATGTGACACACAAAGAGATTCACCTTTCTCCAACAAGGAACATTCACTAAGACTTTTATTTAGAAAATCTATACATCTCATCTTCTTTCACCCCATAAACAATGTTGTAAAAAACTAAAATAAAAAATAATGAACTTCAAATCATAATGGAAAAATTTTACAATTCATAATATAATATCATGATTCCAATATAATATACCAACAAAAAATATTCCATACATCCATTATTGTTACAATGAAGTTAAAACATCACAAAACACAACAAAAAAATGGAGGAACATAAAATATAAAGGGACTTTGTACTAAACCATATACAGAAACATAATACATAAAATGGGATAAGTTGTTTTTAAAATGGGTGAATATTTCCCTATATCACTTCTTAACAACACCCTAACATAAATTTTTCATGTGACCTAGAAGTCTATAGGCACTAATGGTCATCAGAGCACAAGAACATGATGATTTTTTATGATATGAAATTCTTCACTGATGATACAGCATGAACCTATGCATAGAATAAGCAAAATAAATATCTAGAGGCCATTTAATTCTACGAAAAACACTAATTGAATCAGGTATCTTTCCCATATCCTTACTGGAATTTCCATCACAACTTTCAAAAACTAGAGGAAGGTTCCCTACATCTTGAAATCCTACTATTATAACTTCAACATGAATATAATTCCTCACCACAGTGGAAAAAGATGTTAAAAAAACTTTGACACCTTCAATTAAAATATGGGATGAATCCCATTCTCAAAACATCAATCCTTCAATGAATAATCTGCAGCCCATTCTAGAAGGTATGTAACTATGTCCCAAAAACAATAAAAAAACTCCATGATAGATCTATATAATTTTTAAGAATCACATCTCTATCCACTTCCTCAATCTTATTGTCTCATAGAAATATACAGGATAAAATAAGCATTAATGAACTCCCATGTAAGATTTTCCCAAGGCTTGGTTCAAGAGACCGACATCCACAACATCTAGGTTTTAAATTAAAGTATACATGTATTGAAATTTCCCATTTATGACTCAATGAACTCAGGAAAAAAGATGTTACTCTAAATTTTTCACAACCACTCTTCCACTTTGAGAGGATCCTCTCGACTATAAAAGAGTATGGGATTTGTCTTTTAAAACTTAAGGAGGATGTCCTTAAGTTGACTTAATTGATGTTCATCCAATAGTGAACCATCCATGGAAACACTTTAAATACCCATAAAATATTTTTGGGGGTATGCACTATGCAATAATAAAATACATTTCTCAAGCAAAAAACGACTCCCCAACAAGATTTTTCATTCTAAAAATACTTTATAATCTACATTTCCAATTTACAAGAAACAAAGTCACAAAACTACATATCACCAAAAAATTTCATTTTATTTTTCTCTAAAACATAATTTTTGAAAATATATATAAACAATATAATAGTCAAAAGAACTAATTTTATTACATAGAGTCTCCCACATGCACATTCCTTTTCCAATCTAGGAACCCATCCACTCATTCTAATCTGAGAACTCATCCACCTATTCCATCAACCATCAACTTCCTCAAACACATCCATTCGTGTGAGCTCTCATGTGAATACCAAAGGCCAATAATACGTTTCAACTTTATAAAAAAACAATCGACCAATGATTTTACAGTCTCTATTTACAAAAAATTTAGCTATTGTAAAAAAATAATAAGATCACTAATTTATTAATCAAAAAATTTCTAAAATACACAGTCAATTCATTTGATTCCATTCATAAATAAAATCCCATGAGTCTCATTCAAAACCCCACTTTATCCCATTCAAAGAAATTCCACCAATTAAATAAATCCCATTGTATAAAAATAATTTTATTAAAACTCATTTTAAAAAAATCCATCTCATTTAAAAAATTTCAAAAACACTATTTATAAAAAAAATTATATTTCCTAAATAGATAATTTCAATAAATCCTAGTTTTTGATTAAAAAAAATCCAATCTCCTTAAACTCATCCACTTTTTACCAAAAAAAACATTTCATAAAAACCCGTTTTCTAATTATTTATTCAAAATATATCTAACAAATCATTCTCCAACTTCCAATAAAAAACAATTAATAATTAAAATCCCATTATTAATTATTCCAAAATAATGATTTACAAACATTAGAATCAATGGTGTCCCAAAAAAACATCCAAGGAGAAACTACTATAGATTGGTGAGTTGTCCATATAGTTGATCTCCATATTCCAATCACACCACCATCACAAAGAATCTAATATGATCATATCCATTGTTCCATATGGAATTTTGGTCCTACATAGCTCATCCAAACCACTGGACCAACTCTGATTTCAAATCACAAATATAAAACAATCAAAAATAACAAGATAAACAAATTAAAACCAAAATTTTAATGGAAACAAAAGGTTTTGGGGTAGGAGGTGCTTTCTAGAACATCACTCATTCCTACACCCCATATTATGATAGTTATAATCCATCAACCTTGACCCAAATGAAAAAGAGCACTCTGAGAATTATCTCCCCTAATTAATAACAACATTTAATACCATTTTTTCTTGAACCAGCCTTATAAAACCTCTAATTGGTCATCTCATTCTTTCTACAGAAAGTCTTATAAGGCGTTCCAAATCCTGAAGGGTTAGACACTAGTTTCATGGGAATATAAAGAGAAACCATGGGAATTATTTATCACAAAATAAATAAATAATATAGTTGAAATAAATATATGATACCAAATAAAAAAAATACAAATTTATAAGCAAACTTCATTTATACAAAATTTGAAAATTCAAAAAACCAAAAAACAAAACCCAAATTGAAATTGATGACCACAATGCATCCATGGGACCACGAAGGTCACATTTGCAATACCAAAACCAATCATTCGTCAGTATAATTTAAACCATTTGTGAACCAACACCAATAGACAAAAATAAGAAATAACAATTGGCATGAGTATTAATACACAGTATGCGTTCCTTAAAAAATCTATCCCCTATGAACTTCCTTTTTAAAAAATAAACATCAACTTATAGATTTAAATACAATATATTATATAAAGTTATTCCATGAATTTTCCCATTAGAGGAATGCATGGTAAAGTTCTATTTTTTATATTCAAAACTAGATTCCATTCTAAATGGCATGCATTATAATTTTTGAGTAGAAATAAGATGATATCATTGAAAAGGAAAGAGGGGAAGTGTAAAACCCTTCCAAAAAAATTCTGTAAACCATTGAAATATAAAAGTTCACATTTAAAATTAATTACACCACATGAGAAAATAACCCTAATGCTGACATAATAATGTGTATGGGATTTACAAACACATGAGTAACCAACCAACAAATTCATCTCAATCATCCACCACTTATAAAAATGAATCATAGAACATCAGAAAAAATAGGATCTCAATGATATAATGTAGAATATTTTATACATCTTGAATAATTATGATGGAATGACTCACCCAATGACATCAATTATCTTCCAAATTCTTGATCGCACCATATCAAGTCTAATTGAGGATAACAATCCCATAACAATAAAAAGAAAAGAGATCTACAATTTATGTGTCACTATATAGAGTTAAATCCTAATCTCGTGCAACATTAATTCACTGAAAATCCACTAGATATGCTAGATTACCATGCCATGTCTATAGATGGAATGAAATTGTAATTATACACAAGCATCCATTCACATAAACATACATCATATAAAAGAATCATTCACAAAAAGTAACTCTTAAACCACACCAAGGAACAATATCATTTATTTAACCATTAAATCATAAAAGAGACTCTCAGTGTGGGGATCCCACAAAATTAAACCAAAAAATTCAAGATAATTATCCATGGAGAGTTTTCAATTCTATAAATTTCACAAAAATGAAAAATGGGCCTCAAACTCCCTTCAAGAAATCAATTTTTTCTAAAGAACCAAATCCACAATTCAAAAAATGTGAAAGCACACCATTTAACATTTCACAACCAGGTAGAAAATTCCATTTCAGATCTCACACAATATTTGATTTCCAAATCCACTTTTGTCAAAATCACAAATGGGCCACACAACACCATCACATGTCAATCTATCTTCAAATAACTAAACACACACAACGTTCAAGTCCAAGAACTTTATAAACCCATTTGGGAAATTCAAACCATTATTTTATTTGACGTAATTAATTATAAAAAACCAAACCACACATTAAAAATAAAAACTCATTTGTGAAACTTAACTGGGAAATCTATTAAACACATTGTGTGCATATCTCAACAAAACGATTGTCTACACTTCAAACAATTATGAGAAAACCTCCTCATTTCACATTTAATATTATTCAAAAAATACTAAACAAATATTAAATATCCAAGGATGGTCTAAAAAGTAAGAAACCAATAATTATTAAATTTAATGGACTAGTGAAAAAGGATTCCAACCTCAAATCACATGTGTATCAACAATGCGAACCCAAAACAACTCCACGAAGGTTTCAAGTCCCAAGAAAAACTAAGAGAATCTATAAGAAGAACCCCTACTTGTAACAAAAACACAGAGAAACAAGAATCCTTACTCTAAAATACCATGGGAGAAGAATAATTTAAGGGTAATATGGTACAAGAATTAAGAAGACTAATATTGGAAAATATTACATTGATAAATCACCCCAAAACCTTGAATAAACACTAGATAAACACCCTGGGAGAGGATGATAAACATGGAGAAGAAGGTAGGTTCTTTATTTAGGTCACACGAACCATTATAAGAGGAAAATGAGAGTTTTTAGTGTTAAAAACTCAAGAGGGGTGATGAGAAATTTCCCAATTTAAATGACATGGATATGTTGCGCTATTTTCTTTCATGGTTCTCCAAACTATGAAGAATCTGGGAATCACACACTTCTCTAGAGGAACAAGCCACATGGTATGCCCAAATAATTTCCCAATCATGTGACAACTGTGCAGGTTTCCACAATCCAAAAATTAAATTGGCCTCATGGTTTTTTGTAGAAGGAAAAACTATTTCTCTTAAATTTTCACCAATTTTGATTCACCTAGTATCAACCCCAAAATATCCATATTTTACCAAAAACTCAGAAAAAAACCCATAGATAAATTAGGGTCCAAAAACAAATGATGGAGAACCCAAAAATATTGTCACATGTGTGAATGTTAATATTTATTTTCATGCCATTTTTATTATTATTATTTCACTTATTTTATTTAATATCATGTCATAAATATTCATTAAAGTAAAAATGTTTACTTCGGATGTTTTGAGCATGTTTGGTTTGTTAGAAAAAAATGAATATGTAAAGTTGACTATTGTTGAATGTATATTTATTATTTAATTTACAAAATATGAATCATTTTATAATAATAATATGCATAAATTAATTATACTTTTAGTACCGGTTATTGATTGTGGTGATGAAAAATTATGTTTTTAAATCATAGAGATGGTAGTTTGTATGTGAAAAAGAGTAAATGTCCCATTTTCTAATGAACATGAATAAAATAAGGTAGGTCAAATTTACTTTTCATGAATAATAATTATATCATAAATATAATATTAATTATTTAAATACACTTATATAAATTAGTCATATTAGAGAGTGATGAAAAATAAAAAAAATTGGTCTGTGTGCCAGTAGTTTTCATGTACACACAAAAGATGTTTACATTTTATAATAAATGTCTAATTTAATGAAAATATGTAATAACATAAAAATAATATTGTTTTAGTATATTAGAAATGCTGATTTTATTATATTTTTGATATTAGAAGAGTCTTTTGGGATTTAAAATAAGATATAAAAGGAAACACTCTGTTGAGAACTATACCTCTTCTTTGGAAGACACCCTAGGTATACGACTAAACACTTCTTGGATATTATAATGATGAACAAGTAGCTCTAGAAAATGGGGACTGATTTTTAAAAATTATTTATTTATTTAATTTCTTACATAAGCGACTGATTGCATGTGAAGAGTTGAGGATATGTAGATTGATTTTGTGAGGGAGAGGGAACACCTAGAATTTTTTAACAGTTGAAAATATATTAATGTCTTACAAAACAAAAATGTATCTAAAATTAATATTATTTAAAAAAATGTGGAATAAATTCTAAAAATGACCATAAATTAATAGTTATAAATATTTTTGAGATATTTTATTCCCTATCATTTTAGTCTTATCAATTTAACCACTCTTAGCTCTTATCATTGTAATTGACTTATTTTACCAAAGTTAGTATTCATAATGAAAAAAATAAGTATGGACTCATTATAAAAATTAATTGATGATTCAAAATATTTATTCCCTTATATAAAATTCAATTTCTATATGTGGAATAGATTACATTTAATATAAACCCACAAAACTAATGAAAAAAAGTTTTCTAACTAAATGAATTTCTAAGTGTAAAAAAGGTTTTACATCAAAATTAATCATAATATCAATGAAAAATAAATTAATTAGATTATTTTTAATAAATTTAATCTAGCTTAATTTAATAATATTTCAAAACAAAATTGTACAATGTTAATTCAGTAATGGAAAATACAATTTTCTATAAAATGTGAATATTTTGGTTATTCACTAAATAATTAAACTTTTCATAAAAATAAAAAAAGAAATCCTATTATGATAAAATATAAATTATGATTTAATTTTTATCAATTTTATAAAAAAAATCAATAATTCAAATAAATTAACTATAATATATATGCATAAATTTAACAAAAATTATTTATGTTGAAAATGTATTGGGAATCATAGAATGTCCTTAATATAATTCCTTTCATAATAACTCAAATTAAATTATTATTATTAATTAAATTTAACATATAATAAAAATATTTCATTATAATATTTTATTAATAGTGATTAATTTTATATATAAAAATAGAATATATTTTTCACATGAATATTTTTTATTTAAAACATCTCTTTTACCATTAAATTGTTTTTCTTCAATTAAAAATAATTAAATTCATATACACCATAATGATAAATATATATTGGATTTATATATATAAATTATATGTTTCCAATGACCATATATATAATATACATTCTACATTTCTATATATAACCTTACATGCTTCAGTAAAATTTATTCATTTACTTCTCTCTCATCCTATCTATGGTATTCCATACTTATTTACATTTCTTAATAGTTAAAAATGAGGTGGAAGTATTTATATAAAACCAGAAAAATAATGATTTTATGTTTTCTGAATTTTTATATATTTTTTTATATACTATTTTTCCACTTTTATTACTGTTGTTTCATCTTCCATCCTCATAATGCTCTATAGTTTTTCATTTAATGTAATATTATATTTAAATACTTTCATCATGGTTCATTTTATTTTAATGTTACATGTATAAAAAACTATCTAATATAGTATTTATTTTAAATACATATACTTATCAAAATATCATGGTGTTATATTCTCTCCCTCTAACAATAATTTCATTTGAATAATTTGAATTCTATTCTCTTCAAACAATCTTATCATTAAAAAGTAATAATAATTAGATATATATTTTATCATAATAATTATTTTCATTGTAAATAATATGAAGGTTATTATTCATGCACCACTACAATACTCATACATTCAATTTAGTTTTTAAAAACACACCTTCGTAGATGAATTTTACTTTCTACATTAGTCAAACACATTTTATGGTTAGTATTTTAGAGTTTGAGAACATATATTAAAATTAGAATATAAAATATAATAAAATTTACATACTTGATTTCTTCCAAATAAATATAAATTATTTCATACATCAATAACAATCATCATGATCAGGATTATTTATTTTCATTCATGAAGGAATAGATTCAACCTCTAATTGATAACAAGTTCTGTAAAAGGATGAAATGATTTTTCTCATGACATTGTGTATAAAAAAACAAATAATGGTTAGAAAAATTTAATATAATATCTAATATAAATGAACCATCATGTGAAAAAATAGAGTTAACAACTAAAGACTCAACAATAACACCAATACATAAACATAAATCTTTATATAAACAACTAAGACTAATACTCTTCAAAAAAATCTTGACCATGTTTTAGATATAAAAATATGTATTTTCTAATCACATATTATTTCAAGAAAAATTTATAATTTGTCTCCAAAAAACATTGATCAGCTATAAAGTCACATATCAAAAAACTATCCATTATTAATTTGTTCTCTAAATTATGATAATCTTCCCAATAAGTCATCTGAATTACCATAAATCCAAAATAATATCATAAATGGTTGCATAAATTGAAGTTTTATTTATTCCCAACATTCTATATATATTAACAAAAAATTGAATCTAAGATGGTTTAATTCTTTAAAAATATCATTAATCACGTAGTCACCAAGTCAAATTTCAATATCATGGTTATCTATATGATAAACCATATGTTCCTAAAATGTAATAACCTTTTTATCAAAATTTAACATAATTTTTATAGGGCTTTATAGACCTTTTGAGCACATCTAGACCACTGGACCCACTATGATTTCACATCACAAACATCAAACAAACAACAAGAACAAGGTAATAAAAATAAAACCAATATTCTAATTGAAACAAATGGTTTTGGTAGGATGATCTTTTTAGAACATCACTCATTCCTACACACCATTTTTGATAGTTTTAATCCATCTACCTCGGCCCAAATAACAAAGAGCACTCTCAGAGTTTTTTCCTCTAATAACAAACCGCATTTAATACATTTTTTCATGAACCGACCTTAGACAACTCCTCATTGGTAATCCTATTCGGTCTGCAATGAACCCTAAGAGGTATTCCCAATACTCTTGGCCTGGAAACTATTGTCGGGGGAATCTGAAGTGAAAACATGGGAATGATTAATCCCAAAATAAATAAATAAAATATTTGAAATAAATATATGATATCAAATAAAATAAATAAATATTTATTACCAAACATAATTTATACAAACTATTAAAATTCAATAAACCAAAAACCAAAACCCATATTAAACCTAAAGACCACAATGCATCCATGTGACCTGGATGGTCACTCTCTGATACGAAAACCAACCATAGGTCACTATGATTTAAACCATTCATGAACATACACCAAGAGATAAAAATAAGAAATAAAAATAGGCATGAGTATTAAAACATAGTAGGTGTGATTGATAATATCTATTCCCTATACACATCCATTAAAAAAAGAAACATCAACTTATGGTTTTAAATATAGTATATTAAAGAATGTTTTCCATGCATTTTTTTCATTATAGAAAGGCATGCTCAAGTTCCATTTTTTATATTCAAACCCATATTCCATTCCAAGAAGCATACAATATCATTTCTGAGTAGTAAAAAGATGTCATAATTGAAAATTGGAGAGGGTTAGTGTAAAAAATTTCCAAAAAAATTGAAACCCATTGAAATATAAATTTTTTACTTTTAAAATTAATTATACCACATGATACAACAACCCCAATGATTAAATAATAAGTCAAATGGTATAAAAGAACAAAATAGTAACAAACCAACAAATTCATATCAATCACCTACCACATATAACTATGTATCAAAGAACATGGGAAAAAATATGAGATCAATGGAATAATGTAGAACATATTATACATATTAAATCATTATGAAGGAATGAATCACCCAATGACATCAATTCTCTCCCACATTCTTGACCGCACCCTAACTAGTTTGATTGAGGATAACTCTCCCATAAAAAACCAAAGAGATCTCTTTTTACGGGTCACTATATAGAGTGAAATTTTAATCTAGTGAAACAATAATTCATTGAAAATCCACTAGCTATACAAGATTCCCATTTCCAGAATAAAATTGGAGTGATATAGTAATTATACTCATGAATCTATTCACATGCACGTATATAATATACAAGAAACTTGTACAACAAGTCACCCCAAAACCACACCAAGGAACAATATCTTTCATTTAATCCATTCAATCCAAAGGGAGCCTATTAGTGTAGGTTTTCCACAACATTCAACCTAAAAATTCAAGATAATTGTCCAAGGATAGTTTTCAATAAAAGAAATTTCCCAAAAAATCAAGACAGGCCACAAACACCCTTTATGAAATCACATGTTTCCAAAGAACCAAATACATAATTCCACAAATGTGAAAAACACCATTTTATGTTTCACAACCATGTCTAAAATTCCTTTTATGATATCACAAAACATTTGAATTCCAAATCCACTTTCATAAAAATCACAAATGGGACACACATCATGATCACATGTTCAACTTTCTTGAAATAACCAAACACACAAAATGTTCAATTCCAATACCTTTATAAATACATTTTAGAAATTACAATCATTATTTTATATTTGGTAATTACATATCCAAATCCAAACCACACATTAAAAATAAAAATTCACTTTTAATGCCCTGCTGGGAAATCATTAAAACACGTGATGTGTATATGTCAACAAAATTATAGCATATACTACTAAAAATTATAAAAACTATCTCATTTAACAATAAATGATATTACAAAAATACTCAAAAAATATTTAATATCCAAGGAAGGTCTTGAATGTACTAAACCAACAATTATTAAATTTAATGGACAAGTGAAAAGGGAAACCTAACTCGAATCACATGTATAACAACAATGGAATCCTAAAACAACTCCCTAAATGACCCAAGACCCGAGAAAAACAAAGGGAACTCATTGGAAGAAACCCCACCCCCACCCCACCCCCCAATATAAACCTAGAGAAACAAGAACCCTAGATCTAAAATACAAATGGAGAAGAATAGTTAATGAGTAATACGGTGCAATAATGAAGTAGACTAATATAAATAAGAGATTACTTGAAAATTCACCAAAAACATTGAATAAACACTAGATAAACACCAAGGGAGAGGAGGATAATCTTGGAGAAGGAGGGAGGATCCCCATTTTGGTTACAAGAACTAGTATTACTGGAAAATAATAGTTTTCACTGTTAAAATTTCGAGAGGGTTGATGAGAAATTTCAAAATTTTAATGACCTGGATAGGTTGCGCAATTTTCCCATATGGGTTATCCAAACCATATGGAAACTTAACAATGCTCACTTTTCTAGATGAACAAGCCACATTGTTTGCCCAAATGGTTTCTTAATCATGTGACAACTGTGCGGGTCACCACTATCCAAAAATGAATTTGGCCTCATAGATTCTTGTATAAGGGCACACTATTTTACGTAACAATGCACCAATTGCGATTCATCGTGTGTCCACACCAAAAATATCCACATATCACCTAAAACACATGAAAACACCAATGATAAATTAGGGGGAAAACGACAGAAAATCCCAAAATAAAGTCACATATGTGAAAGTTAATAGTCATTTTCATGTTCCTTATATTTTTATTATTCCTATTATTTTATTTATTATGATTTCATACTCATTCACTAAATTGGTAAAGCTTACATAAAATGATTAGACCATGTTTGGTTCGTAAGTCAAAAATTACTTTGTGAAGCTGAATATGGTAAAATGGATTTTGATTATTTAATTTACAGAATATTATTCATTTTATAAAAATAATTTTTCTAAATTAATTATGATTTTTGTATCAGTTATTGATTTTGGTGGTGAAATATTATGTTTTTACATCTAGGAGATGATATTTTGTATGTACACAAGAGTAAATGTTCCAATTTCCAATGATACTGAATAATTAGAGGTAAGTAAAATTTACCATCCAAGAATGATAATTATATCATAAATATCATATTAATTATTTAAATACAAATTTATATATTACTCATATTAGGAATTGATGAAAAATAAAATACATTATTTTTTGATCCAGTAGTCTTCAAGTACACACAAAAGATGTTTTCATGGTCTATTATAAGGATAATTTAATGAAAATATTAAATAAAATAAACATAATATTAATTTAGTATATGAAAAATACTAATTTTATTATAGTTTGTGTAGAGACCCGAATCCTGACGTACATGGACATTACATTACTTTTGCGTAATTCTTAGTACATAACAAAAACACACACACAAGGACCGTAATAGTTTAGTGTCATTGGAAACTGAGAATATAATCTTCTAATCGTGGTGAAAGATCTTCAACATCTCCCATAAAGATCTTCTTTTTTTAAACCTAAATCCTTTCTTTATGTCCTGGGGAAATGAAAACATTAAAGGGTGAGCTCAAATTCTCAGTAAGGGTAAATAAAAGAAATATCAATCACGTCAAATTCATAAGAGCATATCTTTTGGAAATCTTAACCTGTAAAAGAGATCATAATTTCATAACATGGGATAAATAATAATAGTGAAATGTAATCCCAATAATCATAACATAAAACATGAAACTTTGTGGCATACACACATAATCATAGAGAATCATTTCTTATTATTCAAGACTCATTTCCAAGACTATCTTAGTGGACAAAGTCCCTTTCTGAACCGAGTTCACTCCTCATTTCAGTCCTGTTTCACTGAACCGGTATAACCTACCATTCCAGCCATGTTTATCTCATGAGATATAAAATCATTACCCAATGCATTGGAGGGAGATATAGGTCCTACCCATCTCATAATGATACCATTCGTATGTGTTCCACCAAAATCATAAATCATACATCATTGCATAACCCGTGTAATAAAAATGGGAATCTTAAACATCGTGACATCATCAAACAATTCATATAAGATAAAGGAATTCATAAAAATAATTCCATCACAACATAATCAAATCAATGTAATAATAGGGATATAAACATAACCCTATATTATCTTAGATGGAAAATAATTTTGATAAAACACTTGAACTCCATTCTTGAGGAAAATATCCTTTCAAATTAAAAAACATTTTCCTTTCTTAACATGTCATATAATTTTAAACTAAAAGAAGTTGATTAAAAATAAAATTGAAAAATTTTAAAAGAAGATTCTTGGAAATAATGTTTTAAAAATCCATTCATGCCGTATAAGTTAAAAAAACATTCTTCTCGTACTTTTGTCGGAAAAGTCAAAAGTACCTCGTACGAAAAACGACAAAAGATTCCTTTCATATCTTTTAATAAAAACTCACCGAAGGGTAAAATTGGATTTAAAAAATTGTAGGTGGATGGAAATAATATTACATATTGAGGAAACATGGATGTGGATGATAAAATACACCCCAGTATAATCCGAAGTATAAACAATCTCGGATAAAAATGAGATTGTGATATTTCCCTTACCTTAGGTCTGATTTGCTTCATATGTGTCTGAACCTCCTGTATAATGATTTAAATAATGTCATTGACTTATTCCAGAATCATACTCATTGTTATAATATCATATATGGTTCACTTATGGCTTTATATTACCCGTTCTTTTGTAAATTCCATGTTAAAGAGCGTTTTGGGTAAAATCTTTTCATTTTTCGTCCGTGTTTTGACTTGTAATTATTCATATGATTACATAGATCATGATTACTTAATTACAGAATATAAAACATGATTTATATATAATATATATTCAGAATATATATATATAATAGATCAGTAAATGGAAAGAAATACACCATTCATGGAGACGGTAGACCGTACGTACGCATGAATGTTGTTTTCTTTTCCTTATTTAGTTGAATGGAATTAAGTAGATGACATACATATATATACAAATAAATCCAGAATCATTATTATTTCATATATTTCATTATTAATTATTATATATACTTTGTAATCATTCATGAATGGTTAACGTGGAGAATGAATCTCATCGCGTCGTGGAAACGGTAATCCGTACGTACACACGAGCGATGATATCGTTCTCATGATCGTGGAATTGTATTTGAGTGTATGTATACTATTTCAGAATCAATATCACTTTACAATAATCATATATAGTTATTATTTACACCATTATACCCATCCAAGTAAGGTGGTGGTGGAAAATAGATTACACCACGGTGTGGAGACGGTATTCCGTACGTACGCACGCGCGGTGATTTCGTTTTCCGTAGGATGGATAGATGGTGAAATAAACTTGTTTCATAATTATAATAACATATAAGTATATAATTGATACTGATTTTGTTACTTCATAATGAAAAAAACTTAGAAGAAGAAGTGGAAGAAGAAATAGAGATGAAAGAATCGGTAACGGACATTACCTCTTCTTTGAAGCGTCTCTTTGAGATCTCCTTTTCGAGCAACAAAATTGGTCTTTGAGGAAGACCAGGACCTCCAGGATGTTTCTAGGGACATGTAGAAGGGAAGGTGGCAGGGGTTGGCCGAGCGTGAAGGCTCAATGTGGTGTGAGGAACAGAGGGAGGAGGTGCCCTTTTATAAGGGAGGAGAGGGGCACCTTTGGAATAACTAAAACTATTATTTTATTATAAAGTAAAATTCGGTTTTAAATAGCTCCAAATTGATTTATTTAGAAGCTAAGGTGGGGATGGGTCGAAATCCTCTCATCCAATATAATTTAGACAAGTTTAGGTTCCTATTTTAACCTTATCATTTAGATTTAACATTAAGTAAAATAATTTTACTTTTACCGTGTCTTCTTTTGTTCTTATACTATAAGGTTAATAAACATACTATAAGAGCTAAAAAGAACCCCAAGTTGTTTATTATTAATTTATATATCCTTATATAAGTCATTTGGCCTATCCTTATATTTTTTGGAATAAAATAAAAATTAATAATATAATATTTTTTTAAAAACTATTTTATGTCAATTTTGACACTATTTAGTAATTAATTTTTGTCAAAATCATAACAGAATTATTAGTTCAAAAAAGGTTAATTAAATCAATACTAACATGTCATATTAATCTATAAAATTAGTGGAATTCATAAAAAGTCTCAAATTACATTTATTTTGGTGTTTATAACATCAATTATGTCAATATTTCAATAATAAGATAATTATTGCATCATCATTGTGTCATAAATAAATTAAATTATGTAATGTCTAAAAATTACAAATAAAACACCATTATTTAGGAAATATTTTTAGATTTATAATGAATATTTATAGTCCAATTTATCTTATGTATAACCCCATATTCAAAATGATTTACTTATTAAACTTTGATTTTAACTATTTTAACCCTTCTTTAAATAAATTAATAATAAATGTCCTAATCTAATCCAAGTGGGCCTAAATGGTCATATTTTATTTCTAAGTTAGTTTTTGGTCGAATTACACCTGTCCAATAGAATTAGGACATGTGTTAGGGTAATAATAATATAATTTTTACCCTTAATTACCCTATTTACTTTTAACCGTGGTAAAAAAAGTAAAAAGTTACTATTCACCAAAATTATTTTCATCTCATTGAACCACATTTTACTTACTAACATCAACCGTGTCTCTCAGATTTTTGAAATTCCACTCACAGAAGCAGTAAAATTAAGTTTTATGAAAAATTCATTTTTCTTAACTACCACTTACTGGTTTCACTATTAATCAGAAAAATTAAAGTTTCCATAAAAATATCAAAAATTATCCCTAAGCTATATTTGATATTATGAACTAAAAAATGATGTCTATTTTACCAAATTCAAAAAATATCAGTTTCATTAATTAATTTAAAAATTAACTCCCGTCGTCAAAATAAATAGCATGTTCTTAAGAGATAATAACTATCAAAAGATTGACACTAGTTTATGTCTGGTTTAAATATGAAATTACATCCAATGAACAACATTTTATTAAATTGTAAAAATATATTCTAAATATACTTTAAAACCACTCAAATTAATAATTTATTACTACTAATTATTTCGATTAAAAATGTTTTTTTTAATTAAAATTTAGTAATTTTAACTATTCATCAGAAAATGAAAGTTATCCAAAAAGTACAAAAATTTCACCCTAAGCTAATTTCGATATTATGAATCCAAAAATGAATTCCATTTTGAAAAATAAAATTTAAAAAATTTCAAAAAGTGGTTATTACTATTCATAACGGCTAGTTTTAATAATATTTTAATAGCATATTGTTGTTTAGTGAAACTCGATATTGCATACTACACACGCTATCGAGGAAGGTCGCGATTGCATGTAATGCAAGGCAAGTCAAGGATGAGTATTGTGCAAGCTCCTTTGGGTGTAGCGTACAACACAAGAAATTAATGAAATTAAAAAGAATATTTTTCATAAAATCTCGGGTTGTTACATTCTACCCCCCTTAAAATGAATTTCACCCTCAAAATTCATCGGGGTTATAAATGGTTTACTATTCGAAAGTTTCTTTAATATTAACCCACATCGTAAAAAGGAATACCAAAACCAATCTATAAAACCAAAAGTATGAAACGTAACGGTTACCCAAATAAACTAATCACTGGGTTTCCACATAGGTGAAAATATGGATATGGATGAGAAATCTAACCATCATGTTCTGATGGAGAGTGGTAGAGAACATGGATATGGAAAATCCAGCAATCACAAAGCCATGAATTTGTGATGATCTAAGGTACCATTTGATTCATCGGATATAAGAGTACTAGGACAACATTTTTGGTTTTCAAGATCATTTCCCTAAAGTTGATGAAATTGGAATTAGACGAAATACATTCGTGATTTTGGTATAGTATCACCGTTTGTCATTCTTTGGAAAATTTCCACTTCATCTCTTAAAGAAAAGAAGTTAAATTTGTCATTCGTGATGTGTTAGCAGATCATGTGATATAATGATGGGTCATTCCATCTGTCTCAAACAAAAGGTTAGAAAAGTTGTCAAAAAATACATAAGTCCATCTATAGTGAGATTAATCATATATGGTTCCTAAAATGGACTTATACTTCAAATATTATATTGATTAACATAATAAAACTAGTTTCTACTAAATAAGGACTTCCTGTAGGCCAGTGGTAGGCGATAAAGGCCAGTCGCACTTCGGTTGTGGGATCGATTCCTACAACCTTGTCTGACGCGATGGGTTGTCGCCCATCCTGCAGGTTGTCCTTTTTCTAAAACTATATTACTATAACATCACATCAATAATATCGAAAAAAACTTCTATCCTTAAACAATAATAACTTATGTCCAACATAATCCATTCCAATCATTAGGCTTATCCATAATACTTGAGTCCATTCTCATAATATAGTGAAAACGCTTACCATAGATTTAATACCATCGTTGATCCCCATATATCATAAGATATTTCTTGTTGGTCACATTATAAACATTCAAAAGCCTTAACATGTATTCCCTTGAATACTCATTGAACCTTAGTGAAAACATGAATGTAGTTAAAGGTTGACACATTACACATACCAAAATCCTCAAAATTCTATATACTCAAACCATGATATCACTTAGTCCTTATATCAATCATGAGATCATGAATACTATCAAACATATTACATTCTCTTTATCCCTTCATTATGTGCATATCATATGCTTTCAAAAAATATTTCAATCACTTATAATGGTTACCGATGCCATAAAATAATTGAAAACCACAATAGACCAAAACATAAATATTCCAATATTCCACGATACTATATACAACATTATTTTGGAATCCCATTACATAAACACTTAATCATTCCACCACATTGTTGTCATATTCAACATCTCCAATGGTGATTGCATGTGACTTCCCTTTTTTCCTTTGCCTTAATTGGTTGCTCATGTCGATCATCACTAACCCTTGGATTCGGGAATTTATTAGCATAATGCCCCATTTCCTTGCACTTGAAGCATTGAAGTTTTGTTTGTGCGTTCTCTGCAGTCTTTTCTTTATTCACATCATTAGAAACCCTTTTTCCATTGCATCGACACTCAGCTGCTCGATGACCTTCTTTTCCACACTTAAAACATTTTCTAGTCCCTTTAAGACAATCTCCATCATGCTTCTTTCCACACTTTGAGCATAAGGAAACTTTCATCTTCTTTTCACCATTATTATGAGATTTTTCCTTGAACCTCATCTTTCATTTCTTGTCAAAACTATGAGATGGATATGTAACACCAACTTCCATTTCTACCTTGATAGCACAACGCACAATTTCTTCATAGCTACTGAAGTCTCTTATAGCTAATGCCCTTCGAATATTTGGTTTTAAGCCACTGATGAATCGATCAACTTTACTTTCAGGTTGGATGATAAATCCAGATGCATACCTTCCAAGACTTGTAAAACTCGCTTCGTATATACCAACAGATTGATCATCCTTTTTCTATAGTTCAGGAAACTCCTTCTCCATCTTTGTTTGAAGAATACGAGGGAAGTACTTATTGAAAAATATGTTCTTGAACTCGTCCCATTCCATGGACTGAATTTCATCTCTTTGCCTCGTATTCTTGATAAGATTCCACCATTGATCAGCTTCACCTTCCAAACGATATACTGTGAAGATGAATTTATCATGTTCAGAACATTGAATAACTGAAAATATCTTTTCAGTGGTACTGTTCCATTGTTCAGAAACAGTTGGATCAGAAGACCCACTGAAAGAAGGTGGATGTTGCCTCATGAAGGTCTCGATAGAATATTGTTCCCTTCTCTACTCATTTGGAAGTCCATAATGATTCATATCTTGTGTATGTATAGAAATAAGATTTTTCAATCCATCTCCCATAACATTTGTTTGTTCAGGAGGACAATCATTTCATTGTCCATTGCATTGATCAACACGGTTCCTTCGTGTTCCAGCTGTCGTCTAAAACCCAAAAACAATAGTGTGAGAGGCAAAAATCATGCTAGGGATAACAACATAATAAATGGGGAGTTCCTTCAATATCTAACATCTTAGATTTAATTCTATGATCGTTAGCATAATTCTAGTACTATAACCTATACGTATACATAACCTTAGGTACATCCCTAGACATACCTTAGAAATATCTCTAGGGATCTCACTAACGTTTTTGCATCCTAGTTTCCAAAGGTTGACTAAACGTTTCTTCTGATACCAACTGTAGAGACCCGAAGCCTGACTTACATGGACATTACATTACTTTTTCGGAATTCTTAGTATATAAGAAAAAAACGCACACAAGGACTGTAATAGTTTAGTGTCTTTGGAAACTCCGAATATAATCTTCTAATCATGGTGAAAGATCTTCAACATCTCCCATAAAGATCTTCTTTTTTTAAACCTAAATCCTTTCATTATGTCCTCGGGAAAGAAAACACAAAAGGGTGAGCTCAAATTCTCAGTAAGGGTAAACAAAAGAAATATCAATCACATCATATTCATAAGAACATATCTTTTTGGAATCTTAACCTGCAAAAGAGATAATATTTTCATAACATGGGATAAATCATAGTAGTGAAATGTAATCCCCACAATCATAACATAAAACTTGAATCTTTGGGGGCATACACACATAATCATAGAGAATCATTTCTTATTAGTCAAGACTCATTGCCAAGACTATCTTAGTGGACAAAGTCCCTTTCGGAACCAAGTTCACTCCTCGTTTTAGTCCTGTTTCAATGAACCAGTATAACCTACCATTCAAGCCATGTCTATCTCATGAGATATAAAATCCTTACCCAATGCATTGGAGGTAGATATAGGTCCCACCCATCTCATAATGATACCATTCTTATGTGTGCCACCAAAATCATAAATCATACATCATTGGATAACCCATGTAATAAAAATGGGAATCTTAAACATCGTGACATCGTCAAACAATTCATATAAGATAAAGGAATTCATAAAAATAATTTCATCACAACATAATCAAATCAATGTAATAATATGGATATAAACAGAACCCTATATTATCTTAGATGGAAAATAATTTTGATAAAACACTTGAACTGCATTCTTGAGGAAAATATCCTTTCAAATTCAAAAACATTTTCCTTTCATAACATGTCATACAATTTTAAACTAAAAGAAGTTGATTAAAAATAAACTTGAAAACTTTTAAAGGAATCTTCTTGGAAATAATGTTTTAAAAATCCATTTATGACGTATAAGTTAAAAAAACATTCTTCTCGTACTTTTGTCGGAAAAGTCAAAAAGTACCTCGTACAAAAAATGACAAAAGATTCTTTTCATATCTTTTACTAAAAACTCACCAAAGGGTAAAATTGGATTTAAAAAATAGTAGGTGGATGGAAATAATATTACATATTGAGGAAACATGGATGTGGATGATAATATACACCTCAGTAAAATACGAAGTATAAACAATCTCGGATAAAAATGAGATTGTGATATTTCCCTTACCTTAGGTCTGATTTGCTTCGTATGCGTCCGAACCTCCTATATAATGAATTAAATAATGTCATTGACTTATTCCAGAATCATACTCATTTTTATTATATCATATATGGTTCACTTATGGATTTATATTACCCGTTCTTTTGTAAATTCCATGTTAAAGAGCGTTTTGGGTAAAATTGTTTCATTTGTCGCCCGTGTTTTGACTTGTAATTATTCATATGATTAAATAGATCATGATTACTTAATTAAAGAATATAAAACATGATTTATATATAATATATATTCAGAATATATATGTATAATAGATCAGTAAATGGAATGAAATACACCGTTCATGGAGAGGGTAGACCGTACGTACACATGAACGTTGTTTTTCTTTTCCTTATTGAGTTCAATGGAATTAAATAGATGACATAAATATATATACACATAAATACTGAATCATTATTATGTCATATATTTCATTATTAATTATTATATATACTTTATAATCATTCATGAATGGTTAACGTGGAGAATGAATCTCATCGCGTCGTGGAGACGGTAATCCGTACGTACACACGAGTGATGATATCGTTCTCATGATAGTGGAATTGTACTGGAGTGTATGTATACTATTTCAGAATCAATATCACTTTACAATAATCATATATAGTTATTATGTACACGATTATACCCATCCAAGTAAGGTGGTGGTGGAAAATAGATTACACCATGGCGTGGAGACGGTATTCCGTACGTACGCACGCGCGGTGATTTCGTTTTCCGTAGGATGGATAGATGGTGAAATAAGGTTGTTTCATAATTATAATAACATATCAGTATATAAGTGATACTGATGTTATTACTTCATAATGAAACAACCTAAGAAGAAAAAGTTTAAGAAGAAATAGAGATGAAAGAATCGGTAACGAACATTACCTCTTCTTTAAAGCGCCTCTTTGAGATCCCATTTTAGGGAACCAAAATTGGTCTTTTTGGAAGACCAAAACCTCTAGGATGTTTCTAGGGAATTGGAGAAGGGAATTGGGCAGGGTTTGGCCGATCTTGAAGGCTCAAAGTGGTGTGAGGAAGAGAGGGAGGATGTTCCCTTTTACAAGGGAGGAGAGGGGCACCTTTGGAAAAACTAAAACTATTATTTTATTATAAAGTCAAATTCTGTTTTAAATAGCTTCAAATAGATTTATTTAGAATCTAAGGTGGGGATGGGTCGAAATCCTCTCATCCAATAGAATTTAGAAAAGTTTAGGTTCATATTTTAACCTTATCATTTAGATTTAACATTAAGTAAAATACTTTTACTTTTACCGTGTCTTCTTGTGATCTTATACTATAAGGTTAATAAACAGTATATAAGAAGCCAAAAGAACCCCTAGTTGTTTATTATTAATATAGATAACCTTATATATGTCATTTGGCCGAACCTTAGATTTTTAGGAATAAAATAACAATTAATAATATAATTTTTGTTTTAAAAATTATTTTATGTCAATTTTAACACTATTTAGTAATTAATTTTTGTGAAACTCACAACAGAATGATTAGTTAGAACAATGTTAATTAAATCAAAACTAACATGTCATATTAATCTATAAAATTAGTGTAATTCATAAAAAAACTCAAATTGCATTTATTTTGGTGTTTATAACATCAATTATGTAAATATTTCATTAATAAGATAATTACTGCATCATCTTTGTGTCATAAATAAGTTAAATTATTTAATGTCTAAAAATTACAAATAAAATACCATTATGTATGAAATATTTTTATCTTTCTAATTAATAATTATAGTCGAATTTATCTTATGTATAACCCCATATTAAAAATTATTGACTTATTAAACATTGATTTTAACTATTTTAACCCTTCTTTAAATAAATTAATAATAAATGTCCTAATCTAATCCAAGTGGGCCTAAATGGTCATATTGTATTCCTAAGGTTTTTTTTGGTCGAATTAAACTTTTACAATAGAATTAATAAATGTGTTAGGGTAATAATAATATCATTTTTACCCTTAATTACCCTATTTACTTTTAGCCGTGGTAAAAAAAGTAAAAAGTTACTATTCACAAAAAATTATTTTCATCTCATTGAACCACATTTTACTTAATGAAATCAACCATGTCTCTCATATTTTTGAAATTCCACTCACAGAAGTGGTAAAAATAAGTTTTATGAAAAAATCATTTTTATTAACTACCACTTAGTGGTTTCACTATTCATAAAAAAAAGAAAGTTTCCAGAAAAATATCAAAAATTAGGCCTAAGTTATTTTTGATATTATGAAATCAAAAATGATGTCTATTTTACCAAATTAAAAACATATCAATTGCATTAATTAATTTAAAAATTAATTCCCATCGTCGAAACAAATAGCGTGTTCTTAAGAGATAATAACTATCAAAAGATTGACACTTGTTTATGTATGGTTTAAATGTGAAATTACATCCAATGAACAACATTGTATTAAATTGTAAAAATATATTCTAAATAAACTTTAAAACCACTCAAGTTAATAATTTATCACTATTAATTATTTCGATTAAAAAGGTTGTTTTTAATTAAAATTTAGTAATTTTCACTATTCATCAGAAAATGAAAGTTATCGGAAAAGTACCAAAATTTCACCATAAGCTAATTTCTATATTACGAATCCAAAAATGAATTCCATTTTGAAAAATAAAATTTACAAAATTTCATAAAGTGGTTATTACTATTCATAACGGCTAGTTTTAAAAATATTTTAATAGCATATTGTTGATTAGTGAAACTCGTTATTGCGTACTACACACGCTCTCGAGGAAGGTCGTGATTGCGTGTAATGCATGGTAGGTCAAGGGTGCGTGTTGTGCAAGATCCTTTGGGTGTAGCATACAACACAAGACATTAATGAATTTAAAAAGAATATTTTTCATAAAATCTCGGGCTATTACAGTTTGTAGATTAGAAGAGTCTTGAGGGATTTAAAATAATATATAAAATAAAACACTTGGTTAAGAACTAAACCTCTTCTTTAGAAGAACCCCATGGTATAAAAATAAATACATCATTAGTTGGTGTAATGTTTAAACAAGTAGCTCTAGGGCATGGGGATTGATTTCTATAAATTATTTATTTTGGTAATTTAGGACTTAAGCAGCCCATTGCATGTGAAGAATTGACGATATGTAGATTTATTTTTTGAGGGAGAGGGAAGACATGTAATTTTTAAAGATTTAAAATTTTATTAATGTCTTACACAACACATATGGAACTAAAATTAATATTCCTAAAAGGGACATGAAATAAATTCTAAAAATAACCATATATTAATATTTTTAAATGTTTTTAGGTTATTTTATTCCCTATCGTTTTCGTCTTTAATTTTTGACCTATTTTAGCTCCAATCATTGTAATTGACTTCTTTTTACCAAAGTTAGTAGTCATAATGAAAAATAAATAAATTTGGACTCATTATAAAAATTGATAATTTAAAATATATATTCCTTATTTATAAAATTTATTTTCTATAATGTAAATAAATTACAATTAACATAAACACACAAAACTGATGAAAAATATTTTTCTAAAAAAAATCATTTCTAAGTTTAAAAATGGTTTTACACCAAAATAAATCATAATATAAATGAAAATGACATTAATTGTATAATGTTTCATAAATATAAACTAGTATAATTTTCTAATATTTCAAAACGAAATTGTACATTGTTAATACATTTATGAAAAATACAATTTTCTAAAAAATATGTTTTTTTAATCAATAAATAACTAAAATTTTCATAAAAATAAGAAACAAAATCTTCTTAAAATAAATTTGAAATTTTGATTTCAAATTTTTTCAATTTAATTAAATAAAATTTAAAAAATTGAAAAAAATTAACTATAATATCTAAGCACAAAAATTAATAAAAATTATTTAAAATTAAAATTTATTTGGAATATTTGGATGACTTTAATATTATTCCTTTCATAATAACCAAAATTAAATTATTATTAATTAAATAAATTTAATATATAATAAAAATATTTCGTTATAATAATTTATTAATAGTGATTAATTTTATCTATTAAGATTGAATATATTTTTCACATGAATAGGTTTTAATAAAAACTTCTTTTTTACCATTAAACTAATTTTTCTTCAATTCCAATAATTGAATTTAAAAACACCATAATGCTAAATATATATTGGATTTATATATATAAATTATATGTTTCCAATGACCATATATATTTATAATATTGATACTGTGTTTATATATATATCCTCACATGCTTCACTATATTTTATTCATTTTCTTCTCTCTCATCATGTCTTTTGTATTTTTAACTCATTTACTTGTCTCGATAGTTGTAGTTGGGGTGAATGTATTTATATAAAACAAAAAATTAATGATTTTATGATTGCATAATTTTTATATATTTTTTCATGTACTATTCTGGAACTTTCATTACTGTTTTTTCATCCTCCAACCTCATAATGATCTATTATTTTTCATTCAATGTAAAATTATATATCAATACATTCATCATGGTTCATTACAGTTTGATGTTACATGAATAAAAATATCTCTAATATAGTATTTATTTTAAATACACACACATATCAGAATATCGCGGTGTTATATTCTCTCCCTCTAACAATAATTTCATGTCAACAATTTGAATTTGTTTCTCTTCAAACAAACTTATAATTACAAATTATTAAAAATTAGATATATATTTTATCTTGAAAATTATATTAATTATAAATACTATGAATGTTATTATTGATGAACCACTATAATACTCATACATTCAAATTAGTTTCTAAAAACATACCTTGGTAGATATGTTTTAATTTCTATATAAGTCACACAAATTTTATTATTAGTCTTCTAGAGTTTTAGAACTTCATTTAACATTAGAATATACAATACCATAAATTTTACATACCAGATTTATTACCAATAAATATAAATTATATCATCCAATGATGACCACTATCAGGATTAGGATGATTTTTTGCATTCTTAAAGGATTAAATTCAGCATCCCATGTATAACAAGGTCTATAAAAGGATGAAATGATTTTTCTCATGTCTTTTGGTAGTAACCAAAACAAAAAATGGTTAGAAAAATTTAATATAATATCTAATATAAAGGAAGTATCCTATGAAAAAAACATCATTAATAACTTAAGACTCAACAATAACACCAATAGTTCAACATAAATCATTCTATAAAAAGTTAAGTATAAAAATATTCAAAATATTCATGACCATGTTGAATATATATAAAATATGAATTATTTATTCCCATATTATTTCAAGATAAATTTTAAATTTATCTCAAAAAATCATTGATCTCCCATAAAGTAAAATATCAAAAAAATATACAGTAATCATTTGTTCACTAAATTATGATAATCATTCCAATAAGTCATCTAAATTACCATAAATCCAAAAATTAAATCATATATGATTCTATAAATTGAAAATTTATTTATTCCAAATTTTCTAATTAACTGACCCATAAATTGAATACAATATGGAGTAATTCCTTAAAAATATCATTAATCACATAGTCACCAAGACAAAGTTCAATCCCATGGTTATCTATAAGATAAAACAAATGTTCCAAAAATGTAATAACCTTTTTATACCAATTCACCATAATTTCCTCAACATAAAAAATCATATCAACCCTAATGATTATCAATAAATTTTAATTTTTTCAGTCATTTAATGTTTTTGAAAATCCATTATTAATTTTTTCAGTTGTATTAATTTTCACACCCTTACTACAATCAAATATATTAATCATTTAATGACATTCATTAAAATAAATGTAATGGTATTTCTTACTTTAAACACAAATAGCTTTTACCTTTCAAATATAGATCAATATTCATTCAATTCCCATTTTCAAAGATATATTCCCCATGATCTACCATGTAATATATTTACATTTATAGATTTTTTCAAGGACAATCTTTGTTCCTTATATTAAAATACACATGTAAAATCATTAAATATTGAATAGATTGGATTTCTACATGTATTGAAATTTTAAAACAATATTAGGTTTTCACTATATATCTTTGAGACATAATCACAAACATGATTCCAATAAAACAATAGGATATATTTTTTAATTAAAATTTTAAAATAACTTTCCATATAATAAAAATATAAAAATTTTGGTAACTAGAGAAAAATATAATATGCTTGAAGGTCAACCTCTTTGGTAGCCATGTAGAGGGATATAAATCCCTTTTTCGTTATCTATGGTAAAAACATCATAAATTACCTTATTGTATTTCCCAAAATGGGTATGATAAAGTAGTTTTCTATTGAAAATATGATCAAATGTATCCTACTGTACTTTATGATATAAAATTATACTAGAGTATTATAGTGCACTAATTTTTTCTATATAAGATTAATAATATAAATGGTGTCTAAATCATATGAAAAATATTTTGAAATTATTAATTCATTTGAATACATTGTGAATTGAAAGGGATGGTGTATTAATTATACCAATATATACTGAAGAATAGATTTCAACATGATGAATGATATTTTTGGATTAATAATCTGGTTGGAAATCAATTTAAAAAAAATATATTTATTAGATTTTGAAAATATTTCACTATTATACAATTACTTTAATCTTTGAAGCTCTGGATTCACCATATGTACTTCCTAGGATTCCATATTTTTTTATATCTTATACTTCTTACCCTAATCCTAAAATAACTAAAATTCCTATCAAAATACTAACATTTAATGTTATAGAATACAAATAATATAGTTTTCCAACTAAAAAATTGAGAATTAAATTTTTACAGATCTTTTAGTGATATCCCATCGTCTAATGGTGTTTAAGCCCCTACAATAATTCCAACTATAATATCACCACACCCGCACACCTGGCTTTGATAATAAATATTCAATCTGTATATTTGCATATTGATTTTGAAAAATTTTATGCCATTTTATTTATCCAAAACATACAATATCAAATATAAATATTATATCACATACATACAAAAGTAAATTTTTGGATTATATTTTTACATAATTGGGAAAAAAATTATATTAGAAAGTGTTAATTTCTAAAAATTACCAATTTTTGCAGGAAAAATTTTTATTTAAAGATACACATGAACATCCTTCAAGGTTACACAGATATATAAAGAACTATAATTATTATTGTTTCTTCACATCCTTATTCCATATGAAATTCATTTTAAATTTTGGTATGATCTAACAAAACTCACTAATAGACATAAAAAGATGAAAACAAACCCATTAGTTCAATTCAAAGCCATGAGATAAAATAATAGTGTTTTCCTTTATCATAATACACAATATCCCAAAAATAAATAAGAAAACCTGATGTATAAATTGAACACATTATTATAAAAACTGATAAAGAAATTAAAATCAGCAGGGTTTGTTAGAAAACATGGGAATATAGGATTATTTTTATTAAATTCATAATATTTACCCATAAAGGTAATAATAATTCCTTTTATAAAATATCATTTTACAACATTATGTAATTAAATTATTTCTATCAAAGTTTATTTATAATAATATAAAAGTAATTTATGTTCCTTGGTACAATATATTCTTAGTACCCTTACATAAACCCTTATATGTGGAAGAACCTACACCATTAATTCGAACATAATTATCTAAAGAACATAATCATTTCCCAAAGAATTGAATATCTATATTATTGTCACCCATCAATATAAATAATTTCCATGGAACATAACGTATATAAAACACATTAAATCTTTAGTTTAAATCATAACACTATTGAAAATATATTTTTTTACCTTTATTTAAAATATTTTCATATATTCACATATTCTTCTCTATTAAATCCCCTTTTTCAAAATTAAAACACCAAAATATATAAGAATAAGGGGGTTAATTTGAATAAAACTTGAAATAATATAAAGGATTATAAGTTTTAGATAACAATTATGGTAGTGGAGAAAACTATTTATGTTAAATACATTGGAAAATCATTTTTTACATTGGGAATAAATTCAAACATTCCATATAAAATATATAATATGATTCCATTAAAACATCATTATAATAATTTAAAATTAGCTGTAAAATGTCCATGTTTTTTAATTTATTTAAATATTCACTCATCCTAAAAAATATTTTCAAAACAATTATTATCAAGAAATATTCAAAACATTTATAATATTGTTTTTAAAATAAAATTTCCCCCACCTCGAGTATGACTTGTCATGTTCATTCATTATATTTCTATAAAATAAAATTATTTCAAATATTTAATTAAATAATAATAACTTCCCATATCATTAAAATTTTATTATTCCTTTTATATCACTTATTACCATGTCATATTAAATCAATTAATTTATTATGTTTACATTGAATATTTATATGTTACTTGGTTTGTAAGTCTAACATGACTTTGGCATGTTCTGTATAGTCAAATGTACCAACATTGAATCATTTATATAATATTAAAAAATTTATAATTTTAATTGTTATATATTAAGTATGATTTAAATCAAACTGTGTTTGGTGTTTTTGAAAAATGAATTTTATCATATATAGAGAAGGCAGTTTGTGCGTACACATGATTAACATATAAATTTTTCAAAGAACATATGGTAAATAATGTATATATTGTTTAATATTTATCTAGTTATAATTATATGAAAAATATAATATTTACTTATTCAAATTCCTATATATATCATCCATTTTATTTTGTGATGAGCAATAAAATATATTGGTTCATGAGATAGCAATCCACACAAACACATGCAATATATTTTCATTTAAATTTGATAGAGATTTAAATGGAAAAGGATCATACCATAAAAATAATTAAATTTTACTGTATAAGTACTAATTATGAAATTATATCACAATTTCTAGGATTAACATTAATAGATTTATATAATAAATAGAAACATACACCCGGTTAATAACTATACCACTTATTTAGAAAACATCATTAGGTTTATATTTTAATCCTTAATAAGATGAAATTTTGATTAAAAAGGTCATATTTGATAATTTTATGGGTGTTAGAAAAGTATTTTGTTAGGTAATTATTTATATATGAAGATATATTTATTTATAAGGGAGTATTATTGGTCTCCTTTTATATGTGAGTGAGTGAACACACATGGAGTTTTTAAAAAGATTAAAATATATTAATGTATTACTCAATCAAAATGGCATTCAAATGAATAATATTTGAATATAATATAATATTGGAACTAAATATGATAATCAAATTATATTTATAATATTACTAATATATTTTAACCTTTACCATATTATTTTTAACTCTTTTAATGTGTTTTATCTCTTACCGTGGTATCTTAATTTTTGAAAAACATTACGATTTATAATGACAAAAAAATTAAACAACACTAATTATATTTTTTAACATTATAATTAATAATATGGATAAAATTTTATAAGATTAAATTTTAATATGTCAAAAAATAATTTCAAATAACCAACTAAAATGAAATGAGAAATAGTTTTCCAGTAAAAGGATTTAACATTAATAATTTTTTTTATATAGAAATTAAGAATAATATCAGCTATAATGACATTATTTAGATTATGTATAATTAAAATTAACTAATTAAATTATAAAATAAAATCCAAATAAAATTGTACATATTAATTACATATATAAAATAGGTTTTTTATATAAAAATGTTTCTTTCACTACTCACTAAAAAATATAATTTTTTAAAAAACCCAAAATTCAACCATTTTCTAATTTTTATAGGCTAATTTCATTAAATGATATGGTTTTTATAAAATAAAATTTATAAAACTGGAAAAAATAATTACTATAATATTCAATTATAAAATACATTATAAATCCTTACATGGTTTTCTAAAATGTATTAATTTATTTCTTCCTCATCTTATTTATTATATAATCATTTATTTTACTTGTTTACATATTTGTATGTGGGGTTGAAATTTTTATGGTGAACCACAAGAATAATGATTTCCTGGTTTATATTGTAATGTATCTTTTCATTTACTCTACCTGCACTTTTTATCATTTTATTTTATATTGAAACCTTATAATGTACCTTTTATTATCATTAAATGTAGTATTTTATTTTATCAAAAGAATTGTGGATCATTTTACAATGATGGTTTGTGTATAAAAACAACAATGAAAAAATAAAAAATTAATGAGGAGATACATGATGAAATATTTTGTTTTTACATTAACCATAAGGTTCATGTGATTTATCCACTGTAGGGAATGTATTTAATATAGTAACCCTCATTGTTAAGTTAATTATTTATAGAATTTTATTTATGTCAAATTTTTTTGGGATAACATAGAAATATAATTCACTATAATATATTTTATTTTTTCTTTTTAATGTGTTTGGTAATGATTTAACCACTCAACTATCCCAGATTCATATATGATATAATTAAAAATTGTAGTCTCCCTCACATAGTCATGGATATTTTACAATATACACAACTTAAGTCATCCTGAAATATAGATATATACCAAATTATATATATCATGTTTTTAAAAGTGGTTATAATTTTATTTTGATCAAAATTAAAAAAAAATTATATATTAATTGTAACGAAATCATGATACTCATATAATAAAGGATTCTATTGTATATAAATACAACCATCATCACCAAACATTACTTTGAGAGTAATCCTAGTGAGTGAGAATCTAAATGTAAATATTTTTATATTACTAGAAACTTATGAAAATTTATTAAATAAGTAAGAATTATTTTTTCACAAAAAAACCATATCCATAATAAAAATGTGTTCATATTCCATAATTAGTGAATCTAAAGGATTTTGAAAATTATATACTGATTCACATAGGGTTTCAAATAAACTAAATTTAAAATTTCTCGAGGAATAATATATTTATATTCTTAATATTATTGTTTTTCCCTGATAATCAATTTTATTGAGTATTAAAATGATTTAGAGTGACTGGTGATTTATTATAAGTTTTTTTCATGGCCCCGTAAGGGAAACATCGTTATAGGGTTTACCCCTCGTCGCTACCATCTTCTCCCCTGGTTTAAGCTGCGACCCTCCCTTCGCTCAGTGAGTTATGACGGTTTCTACTTGTGGTGGATCTTTGTGGGATCGGTGGTCTCGACTCTTTATTTTTTTCTATCATCCTCTTGTCTGATTTTGTCCCACTAGATAGGGTATCCATTGGCATCGCGGTGAAGGTCTGAGATATGTTTCCTGATCGGTGGCCAAAGGACTCTACATTATATCCTAGGTGTGTGGTGGGTGTTCGTGGTGGTCTTCACACGTGTACTGGTCGGCGGTGATGGGATCTGGGTGGCCGGACCTTTATTTGAAATTTTGGTTATTTCTTATACTTCATTCTTCTTTGCAGTCATCCTGGTTTAGGATCTACTAGTTTTTATGTGTGATGGTTGGTTTCTCTCTTTACTAAATCGATGGTTTGTGATTTTGGGATATTCGACTTTTGCGATCCGTGATATCTCTCTTGATAAAATTAAAATTGGAACAACTATGATGTGTCAGTTGATTCTCAGTTAGTAGCAAACTCTTGTATGGTGTCAGATTGGTTTTTTATTGTATTTTTTTTTCTATTTTCGGTTAAAAAGAGGGTATTGACGCATATATGGATGTTTTGGACTCGATGGATAATGGCTCAAAGTATTATGCAATCGTTCTCTTATAAAAAGATTATCTAGATGAGGTTCTAGGAAAATATGTATCATTGTTACATAGATTTTCGGAATCAAAAGTTTGAGAAGGTATGGCTTAGGCCATCGATTCTGAGCCCATGATCTTTGGCACAGGACAACTATCCATGCAAGAATGAGACGATGTAAGATGGTATTTATTGTTCTTTTTGTTGAAAGGATCATCAATATTATAGTTAGCACTTATTTTGATCTTGAGGTTCAGTCAGTTGGAGTCTTGTATATTTTGTTTAAGTGATGATGTCTTGATGGGTTTCCCCTAATCCCTTTAAAGGGGGTTTATTTCAGTAAAAATAATAATTTTCAATCAGCCTTTTTCTTTGTAATTAACCCTTCATATTTTCATTTATTGAAATTTTTAATCAATATGAATTAGTTCAAGAAGACTTTATATGATATTATCAATTGTTTGGAATGAATTAATTGGTATATAAAATCTAGGTACTAACACAATATAGTTAGTACAAGTTGGTAAATTTTTAACTATGAGATAAAATGTTAGTTGGAGATTTCAATTATGTTTACTAGAGTCTCCCATCATGGACATTGAAACCTAATAGTAAAAGTAATAAGGCATTATGATTATATAAGATGAAATTTTTTGGGACACCTACATGTGTTTGCGATACTCTATAGAATGTGCTAGATTGGTATCCGTGTTATTCAAAATAATTATTTATTTTTTAAGTGCATATAATTCCTAAATTAATACTTATAAAATTGTTATTAACATAAATGAGTTCTAAATAAAACGAATAATTGATTAATCTTATACTTTTAATTCAATTGATAATTAAATGTGTTTTTGTATCATATATTTTACTATAAATGAAAAAATAAATATTAAACAGTTATATGAAAAGGATGTGTATCTTCGTGTCATTTTTATTTTATGATAAGAAAAGTTAATTCTATGAAAAAAATGAGAGGATTTATTTTTATTGTCTTTATTTATGATTCATATGATTTTAGAATATATTTTGAAATTTATATATCGATAATAGGTTTTATCTAGTATAAATAGTCCATCTAAAAGTTTGGTTAAATTCGAGGTATGGTTTTCCCACTACCCACTAGAGGTATATTTTAAATAATATAGTATTATTTACGTATTAAATACATTGAAAATGTATAATCCCATATATAATATTGTTTATAATGATTATTTGATAGATTTTTATACTAAAAGGAAATAATATTTATTTCATAGGAAAAATATTATTGCATGTATAATATCTTGATATTCCAAGAAACAAATAGTGACAAATATGATAGTGGATGTATCGTAATATTTTTAGAATGTTTAATTATTTAAAATAAAGGATTATATGAAAAAATAATCATAGTTATTTCAATTTAATATCTCAAAATAAATGTATTCAATTTTGTAATGAAAAATTTAATGTTAATGATTATTTAGCACAATAAATTTAATAACACTATTTCTTAAATTATTATTCAATTTAATATATCAATTCCTTATTCTCATAATACACTTAAATAGATTTGATTTATGGAGGTAAATACAATATGAAGGGTTACATATACTTACTATAAGACTGTGAATATCACTTTATGGAAATATATCATATTATAATGATTTTAAACATCTAAATGTTCATGGTAGAAAATACAGGTTGGAAAAAAATTATTTTCTGGTGTTTAGAAGAGTGGATATGTAAAAGGAGTTTAATATTCGGATTATTATTATTAAATATCACTATTATTCATTCAATCATTCTTCAAATATTTTACTCACTAATGAATTTTGTGGGAGTGTTTAATTATATTGTAACATATATGTATCTAAATAATTATATAAATATATATATATATATGTATGTATGTATGTATGTATGTATGTATCTATTATTTAAAAACAAATCTCAATAATGTCCACTAAAAAAAAGCTTCATCGAAATGTATATCATATATTCTATGATATATGGGCACTTATGTCGGTTTTTATAAATTATTCTTAAAATAATTTTATGAATATAAAATGAATCATTAAAAGTGAAATCTATACTATTTAATTTATTCACATTTGTTTAAATATGTATATATTGATATAAATTTCATCATATATACTTATTACTAACCTCTCAAATCTTGATTTTGAGTTATCCTTATGTGATATTTATCATGGTGTATTATGATTTAGGGAATCTTGTGATGATCGGGATGAGTAATATTATTTCATAGAGATATTAATTATATACATGAGGCATAAGGCATGTTTTGTGCCCTATATGACCCATTAGTTATACAACAGGGGGTTCCATACATTGTGTCATTGGTATAATAGGGGTGAATGGAAAATATTCATAGTCCCTTTTATCAATATAATGAGATTACTTGAATGATAACATTCATATTTTTATACCTTTCTTATTCAATCATTATTTAATAGTAAATCAAGGGGTGGGTGAGTATAACAACTTTCCTATCATTAGTTGAAGCTCAATTGAGACGATATTTTCCCTGTTGTATGATGGGTATGACATTTGTTCCCTTAAATGAGATAGAATATAGATTTTATGGTTACCCTTATATATAGTATATATATTGTTTCTATCTATTCAAATGTAGGATATGTAATGTTCACACCTATAAAGATGATTTACATGTTGTGTATTCATTGACATGGATACTCTGTACTTGGAGTGTCGAGATATTTTGATTTGGATACATGTGATTATCATATTCCATTTCCAATGTCAATTATTAGTTTTTAACTAAGGGAATATATGAGTATTCAGGTTTTCATGTGATGAAAATAGTGTACATAGGTATATTGATACAATTATTGGAGGCATATCACATTAGAACCCTTTTGTTGCTTAAGTAGCCCTAATTCTATATTATATGCCAATCATTACTACTATTTATGAATCTTAAAATTCATTTTTTATTAAACTCTATAATATATTGTGGGGTCTCTTTTTATGGTTTATTTAATAAGAATTGAGTTTGAAATAGAGATATAATTTAATGTTGTTATAGAATTCATATAAGATAGTTCTTGAGGAGTATTCAGAAGGTGTCTCCTATAATGTAATACACTATTGTGTTATTTATATCTTTACAAAAAAAATTGGAAAATATATAAAATATTATTTCTTAGTATTTAAATAATTTTTCGATATGATATTATACAAGTTGAAATTACATAAAATAAAATAGGTTTTATTGCAAGTGAAATATTGAACAAGATATGACATAAATATTTTATATATATATATAAATGGTATATATAAAAGGTATATTATATTTTACAATATAAAAAATCATTTAATATAACATGGTTAGACAAAAAAATTTGATTCATATTCAATATATCATATTATAATAATCAAGAAAAATCACAATTCA
The DNA here is from genome assembly GCA_963277665.1 of Viscum album. Taxonomy (NCBI): domain Eukaryota; kingdom Viridiplantae; phylum Streptophyta; class Magnoliopsida; order Santalales; family Viscaceae; genus Viscum; species Viscum album. The sequence goes on from OY728161.1 coordinate 1,608,138,065, forward strand.
TTGAATGAGATTCCACGAATCTCTCTATATTCAATCATATGGTATGAGTAGTTCCTTATCATGGGGACACTACCTATATAGTAGAAGAGTATGAATTCCTTTATCATATGGATTATAGTTTTCCATTATCAATTATTGTATTGGAGGTTAAAAATTAAATATTATCATTCATGTTTCATTCCCATGTTGGAAGTCATTAATTACAACTTTTTTATATGAAATAGATTAAAAGTATATTCTTTCATGAATTCTTCCATGAGTTGGTAAATACATTAACTCAGGTATTATAATAAATCATTTAATGAATGAAACTCTAAATATCACTATCAATGTATTTATAAATCCTACTACCATAATATATAAATGAGTATTCTTTCCAAATACTGGCCCAAAAATCCATCATCTAAAATCACTCATGTCAAGAAACTTTTTTACAACAAAATTATTAATTTTCCTCTTAAAACATAATTTAATAAATAAGATATTTTTATTTTTTACATTAATACTTTTCATCTTTAAATATTTAAAATTGTTTAATTTATCATAGAAAAAATGTTTCTTTTATCAATTTCCACACACCTATTTTATTTTTATTTTATTATATACTAAAATTATCTCTAATTTTATTATCCTTTAAATGTTTTTTAAATAAAATATTTGTTCATTGAATATTATTGTTATAAAATAATCATTTGATATTGTATCTAAATATTTCTACACTATTCAGATAAATAGGGATTGCATCTTCTATTTCATTCACATCTCTCAACACAACAATCTTTCACAACATTTATTATACTATTAGCTTTCATTACTCTTGAAAGGATATCTATGAAATAACATCTTCCTCTTGTTTTTTTAAAAACATCATCTGTTACCATATTTATTATAGATATAACACATAATTATATGTCAAATAAGTTGTGAATTTCATTCTTGTTATACCACATCTCAAAGGGACTCATAAATTAACATTTTCTTAAATTTATCACATTCGACATGAAAATAGTGACCAATAGTTTATTTATTATATTTTAGTGAGATTCATTTATTTAAAAATCCCTTATATTCACCATGTTGATGATTAAATCATAACTTCATTCAAATAAATCATTTTGATCTAAAAATTATGTATTAAAGGAATATTCCACTTTTTATGATGATTATTTTATCATATAAATTAAGAATTAATTCCATTTTAAGATCTCAATGTTAATTTTTTCTTAAAAACTATAATTACATTTGAAATTATTTACCATTTTTTAAAATTTAAATATTCCCTTTTACAAAAAATCAAAAAATCCAATGTTATACTACTATACTAATAAATGAATAAAAAATATGGAATTTTAAACCATAATGCCTTTACCTACATTTAAATATTAATTATTGAATTCCCATTATAATTTTATCAATTTTCAAAATCATTAATGTATATATTTATTTATAATTTCTCAAACTAATTTTGATCAATTTGGATAACACAATGATTTCATAATCTATTTTCACCACATTTTTATAAGAAACAATGTACATTAAATAATGAAGTTGATTAATATTTCATATTTTTTCCAATATTCCTATCACCACATCTTCATTTCCTCCTATTATTTTTAATGTTTATTGAGAAAAAATTATTGCATTATTATAGTTAAAAAGTCAAAAAACAATGAAAAAATTATATAACAATCCCTTATTTTTAGGAACATAAGTAATTATATGATACATGCCTATAATATTTTATTTCATCGATTGATTTATTTTTATAAAATCACCTCTAATTTAATTTTGAGATGTGTTTGTTGATAAATATGATAGTGGATGTTTTCCAAGAAGATAAAGGTGTTTGATCAAATTATCATTGGGTTTTTTGATTAATTTGGTGAAGTGGTTATTCACTATGGCTCAAAAAATTCCATGGTGAATTCATCCGGTTGTGTTAAAGATGATTACAGGTGGATTTGTTTACCACACCTATAGTGTTGTGTGATTTTATCTTGGAATTAACCTATGAAAACATCCAAGGCCTTTTTGATCATGTTATTGGTCATGGTAAGTAAAAACTATCTATTCTAATTACATCGAATTATTTCACTAGTATTGGAATTGTAGGTGTCTAATTATATATCATCGGATAGCTCAATATGGGTGAATAGGTGGATATGGTTCAAAAAAAGATAGATTGTGAAATATATAAATGAAAAATTATTGTTTAAATGAACATGGTAAATCATACTAGTGCCTCTAAAAAATTAAAAAAAGTCTAATATTATGGGTGTCGTTATTAGTGGGTTGACGTCAAAAAGGATAACATACCATGTTATAGGGGAAGACTTGTTGGAGATTGAGTAAATAGATTTATAGAATACACATTGTAATTTTGAAGTATTTCATTAAAGTTATAACTATTATTCTATGAGTGGTTTTTGGTCATTTTCATATCCTTAAATAAATATTCATTCATCGTAATAGAGGAAACTCAATTTAAAGAGTGGATTTAAAAGGGGATCTAATTAAGGGTTCTTTGTTGTATGTATGGAAATAGAGATAGATCAATAGAAAATTGTTGATCTCACAAAAAATTTAGAGTTTAATTATAGGACTATTATAAAAAGTAAATTTCTAAGAGATAATTATTTTATAGGTTAAATATACCACTATATTTTCAGAAAAAACCATCTTAAAGTGAAACAAAACATATGATGTATACTTTTATCACTGTTGTTTGAGGAAGGAGAATAAAACATCATGAGGAGAAGTGAGTTTCCTAATGTATTTGATAATTGATATTTCTTATTTATTCATGGTAGTGAACCTAGAGGGTAAATGAGGCTACTCAAAACCTATATTTTCTAAAGTAGTTATATTTTACAATGATTTGTGCTCGGGAAAATTGGCAAGAATTCTCTTATGGTGTAACCTAGTAAAAATAAACTATGTAAAATTAATTCTTTCATTTATTACTTTATTTTCCCCATAAATAAACAAAGGTTGATAATAATGTGTTTATCATGTGAAATATATAAGATATAAAATCATGGATCATACAAAATTACCTTGATCTCTGCCCCACTAAGTGTATATTCATTGATATTGAATAATAAAGTGGTATAAAAAGTTGGTTTTATTTGTTTTTTAAAATCTCTATCAAAATATAAATGAAAATTTTCAACCAAAATAGAATCCCAATTGATTAATATAATAATTTTATGTTATAAAAGAGCAGTATGAAACATAATATTTTATCTTTTTGTGTATATTTTTTTTGTGGATTTCATGTATTATATTATTGTGTGAATGGAAGGTGAATATTTATTTGTGAAATATCAGAGATAGTTGGATGAAAATACAAAGTTAATTAATTCCTTAGGAAGTGTGTTGGAAAATCCCATTTACAAAAAGAAAATTTCATATAAAAATATCATGTTGTGGAAAAAAATATGAATATCAATGAAAGAGATTCAATTGTTCATGAGACCAGGTTATAAGTTATAGGAAAAAATATGAGTATTTGAGAATGAGTCCAAATGAAATAGTTGTTTCCATTTTTAATTGACTTAATGATCGTGTTTAATATATCTATTTTATTTTTGTGAATATAAAATTTTATTAGATTGTAAAGAGATACATGATAATAAATCCTCTATATTTCAATGGAAATGTGTCAATAATAAATGAAAAATATCTGTAAGATATCTCTTTAGAAAACATACATTTCAATTTCATTGTATATTAGATGAGGAATGGATACAAATACCCTAAGGTGATGAAAAATTCCATGGAATTATATTTTAAAACAAATAAAGAAATGTATGGTAAATAATGATTTTAAAGAATAATAAATTTTTGAGTTTATGTCCATTATTCACTCAATCCTATGAGGATAAAAAAGGGATGTCTATAGGTAATATTTAACATTCTTGTTTCGACTGTGGAAATATAGACATCATTCATCTTAATTTGACAAGATATTTCCAAATAATGACATGTGAAATGTGATGTTTAAGAATAAATGTTCTCAAGATGAAATGTTTTTTCTCCCATGAATATTAAAACAGGGATGAATTTGAATTTAAATTTTCTAATGATTGAAAGGATCTTGATGGTGATTCATTAGTAGTCATTAAATAAGACCATGAATTTTATAATAAAAATGATATTTTTGGGAAGGGATTATATTTATGTTGAAATTTAGGTGTTCTTTTGTAAATTAATACTTGGAGAGAAACTATAAATAAGACTAGTGAAGTTATTCAAAATTTGATAATATTTATAAAATAACAAGATGAATTTATATTACAATTACAATTTGAAAATAAAAAGTAAAAATCTTGGTATATAATAAGTTAAAAGATTGAATTTGAGTTTTAGATCAAATCCAATGACCACACTTAAATCATTTATGTTATTTTTTGATTAGTGAATGATAAATCCATGAGATTTTATGTTCTATAAGAATAAGTATTGAAATAGAAATGTATGTGCCTAAGTCAATAGAGGATTATGGCAACATGTAGCTCAAAATGTTTCTATTTTCATGGATTCAATATTTTTTAATCATTCCACTAATGAATGAATTCTCATTACAATGGTAAAATTCTTATAATAAAAAGAGAAATGAATTGTGGATAATGATGGTATGAATAAAATAGTATTGTTTGACTATAATCAAAATCTATTAAAAGCTTCGGGTAATATTTATCTTTATAGGACAAAATATTGCAGTTTTGGAAAAGTAAATGGTATGAATGATATATCGATAAATATATTTTTATCATATAATAACAGGACACACCTTGTAAGTGTATTCTATTTCTAAGAGTTATTTCAATGTAAAATAGAAATAAATATAACAATTAAATATTTACATGGTTTTCTTTTATTTAAGTTGATATATTTTTATATTTAGATAGTTTTGGGAACAAACCTATATATTGTGTGTCAAATGTTAAAAAATGTTTCCCCTTAAATTTTTGAATGGTGGAAAATAATAGTTATAATTATCATCAAACAAAATAAAATTCCAAAATAGAATCTTAGTATTGAAATATGTAGGTGATTCATTAGAATTGGAAAAAAGTAAAGTTTTTCTATTGTAAATAATAGTGAACTAAAAATATTGTCTAGGAGAATAAATATTTGAATAGCTATTATATCATTGATTACATTCAGAAAAATGAACAAGTGTGGGTTATAAATTTTTAATGGCAGATTCACATCTCAGATCACTGGAAATGAAGACTTCATCATTAGATTTAAATATATAAAAGATGTTGTCATTTGTTTTGTAAATCATGATGCTCTTAAGATCATTGGATACAAGAATGTTAATAATGGATGTAATGATCATTGGAATATTTATATTCATTGTTTTATGTTCTTAGTCATATTATTCTCAATTTTAGTCAATTAGGTGAATCAAGATATGTTTTCAAATCTATGAACCATATGGATCATGATATTATTTTTTCAGATTTTTAATTTGTTTATTTTTGGGCTCTAATTTTTTTTTGGGTTTCCCTTAACATTTTGGTTAAAATGATTATTTTGGACTTGACAGTAGGTGGTGCACTTTTGGAACATGGTTTGGGGAAACTATATGCCCTTATCTAGGAATAGTTCATCCAATTGAATTTTTGTATATTGGTGGCCCATATTGCTATCACATAGTTTGGGAAAATATATGGGATAATTATGTGGCTTTCTCTTCTAAGAATTTGAGGGATTTTTAGTTTCCACATGGTTTGTAAAACCATGAGGGAAAATGTGCGCCTATCCTAGTCACTAAAATTGTGAAATTCATTTTTTACCCTCTAGGTATTTTTTCCCTAAACCACCCATTTTCTTCATCTTTTTGTTCATTCGACCTAATGGGGGCTCATACCTCCTTATAAGAGCATATTCTTCTCTCCAATGGTGTGGATATAGGGATTATTCAAGGTTTTTTGTGATTTCATTGTGTCATCACCTCCTTTATTATCTCACTTCATTATTAATTAGTTTTTTCATGTAATTATTCTCCTCTCATGGTCTTTTTGATTTAGGGTTCAAATTTCCCTAATATTATGTTGTGGTTTTTTCCTTACTAGGAGTTATCTGGTTTTTTGATGGATCTTGACACCTTCGTGTAGTTGTTTTTGATTGGCCTTGTTGAAGCACATTCAATTTTAGGTTGTTTTTCCTTTGTACCAATCCATTAAATTCAATAATCATTGGATTCATTCAATTCACACATTATTTGGAATTTAAAAAGATATATATTATTTTAAGAATAATTTTTTTCTTTTAAATTAAGTGTTTTTCTTAATTTCTTTGTATAGACTATCATTTTGTTAAGATATAAAAACCAAAAATTTGATAAATTTCCCGATTGGCCTTTTCACATGAATTATTATTTTGAAAGAAATTTTTAGACTTTTAAATCTAATTATAACATCTGAAATTATGGCTTGGATTTTTCAAATGGATTTATAAATATTTTGGACATGAATTTCATCGGGTTTTTTCATTGGAAAAGGTATGATAAGTGATAGTGGTGTGTGGCCCATAAGTCATTTTAATTATTGTGAATTTTGTTAGAAAATGTGGTTTGATTGCTTAAATGGTATTTTATAAATGGTTTTCAAATGTAATTTTTCGTTTTTTACCTTTTCTTGAATAATGGATTTTGTTATTTGGAAAGGATTGATTCCTTGAAGGGTGTTTGAGTCATGTTTGGATCTTTTATAAAATTTATAGTCTTGAAAAGTCTCAATGGGTAATTCTATTTCTATTACTATGTTTAATTTTTTGGTAGGCCCATGATGACAGGTCCCCTATGATCCAATGTTTTAAAAGAAATATATTCTATCTAGGGTGGATCAAAGGATACTTGTTGGGTGTATTTAATGTATATGATGTATGTGCATTTTATTGGTTTCTTGTGTGGAATTTTTGGCTCATCCTCACATTTTCATGACCTAGGAACCTGACATAGATAGTGGATATTCAGTGAACTTTAGTTGCACTATTTTAGGATTATTCGTTGTCTAGTGGCCTATACCATCAGATTTGTTTTTTTGTATGGGAGTGTGACCCCCAGTCAGACCATGTGGGGTGTGACTAAGCATGTGGGAAATAATTAATGTCATTAGGTTAGGAATTCCTTTGGGATGAGTGAAGATATATAGTATGTTCTAGATTATTACCCCAAGATCATTGTTTTTACAATTTTTATCGGGAATTTGTTATCAAAAACAGACTATTTAGAATCATTTGGTGGTTGGATACTCTTTCATTATTATTTACTAGTCCCCTGTTATTTAATCATTATGGTGGATCTATCAAATTGTGAAATTATTTTTGATAAGTGATGAGTTATAGTTAAAAAGGATTGTGGAAATTTTATTGGAAATTTATTACACTTCCCTCATACAATTTTTAAGGAAAACATATTCTTTCTCCTAGAAAATGATAATGTATGTTTCTTGGAAAGGAATCTAGTTTTTAATATAAAAATTGAAATGGACAGTGTTTTTTTAAATGAATAATGTGTAGAATAATTAGATTTTATATATTATATTTAAATTCCATAGTTGATGTTTATTTTTTTTAAAAGTAAGTGCATTTGGAATATTTTATATCAGGCATACCAACTGTGTTTTAATACTCATGCCTATAGTTATTTCTTATTTTTAGATCTAATTATAGGTTCTGTCTTAGTTTTGATCTATGTGTGTGATGAATGGTTTTAGTATCAGAGAGTGATCATCAATGTCCCTTGGAGGTGTTGTGGTTATCCTATACAATTTTGGTTTTTTTGTTCTATTTATTCTATTTTTTTAATGATGTTTGTTTTGAGAATTTTATTCATTTAATTTGGGATCATCTTTTTCTTTATGTAGTTTTATTTATATTTTTTTTGGTAAAATCATTTCCCTAGTTTCTCTATTGATTCATCAACACTAGTTTCCATCCTGGGGGGTCGAAAATTACTCTTCAGCCTTTCCATGGCCCGAATTAGGGAACTGGATTGGGGTCATCCCATCATTATTCATGAAAAATGGTATCAAAGTACGTTGGTTCTATAGAAGACATAGATTTTAGAGCACTCAATATTATTTGAGTTTTCAAGGTTGATGGAGTAGTATGGTCGGAAAATGGGGTGTGGGTATGGGTGAGTACCTAGATAAAACATCATATTCCAAACATTTGGTTTCCTTGGTATGTTGGGTTTTATTTGATTTATCTAGTTCTTGTTGTTTTTTTGATGTTTGAAATAAGAAATGGGAGTTCCTCCAGTTTGGGATGATGATCTCACATGTCCTGTAAATAAATGTAGTGCTAGGGATATTGTCCTAAAAGACTCTCTGTGTTGGTAGTGTGATGGGAATATGGACACCAACCAGATATCCAAGTCACCCACCGACACTGGTTTCCCCTTTTGAGAAGTTCTGGGTCATCAAGGATTTGGGAATTTATTTGTAAAAACATTATTTTGGAATTTTTAAAAACAACGTTTAAAGTGATAATTGTTTTTTTTGAGAAATTGGAAAAAAAAAATTCTGAACTATTTTTAAAAAATCATTGAAAAATGGATCTATATAAAATGATTTTTGGGTAAAATTGGTAGGAGTTTAACAGGAATGTATTTTTTTTATCAAGAACTATGATTTATAGAAATTTTCTGTTTGTGAAAATTAGTTTTAATATAAATTGGGCTTCAAAAATATCTTTTAAATTTTAATACATTATTATTAGATTATGTGTCATCAAATTATTTTTATGGAATGATGATGTACTGAATTTTTATAAATGTTTTTAAGGGGCTAAATTGTGTTGTTGGATGTAACTTTGGGGATTTTAAATTATGATTGGAATCAAATTAATTGACTGTAGATTTTATAATTTTTCTATATTTAATAGTTAGTGATATTTTGAAATGTATTGAGAATTATTGAGTGTGAAGTAAATTGATAATGTGAAAACTATTGTTCAATGTTTTATATAGGAATTTTGAAAGTTCATATTTGAACTTTGGTTTTCACATAAGTTCTCACTTCATGGATGTGATTGAGGAAGATGATGTTTGGTTGCATGGGAAGTTGAGTTCGTGTATTGGAATAGGAATGTGAATTTGTGAGGATCTGAAGATCAACATGGTTGTTTGTGAAACATATCATATTTTAATTTATTTTCAAAATATTTGTTTAAGAGTAAAATAAAATGTGATATATCAGTATTCGGTATATGTGAGGACTTTTTTATTATGATTTGGCAATGTTGTTTATGTGGTGCTTTGAGTCTAAAAATTGTTATTATTTTTTGGGTTTTTGATTGAGATCTTGGTTTCTTGTCTCTTAGTGTACTCCCCTAAAATGGTTTCATGGAAATTCGAAGTGTAGAGAGGGGTGGTTCACTATTGGAACACTCTCCAGTTTATCAAACTAAAGACTTACTCTTATAGTTTCAAAAATTGAATCCTCCTCTCTTTTATGGTCAATATGGTCCCCTTGAGGAGGAAGAGTGGATGTAAAAAATTTGGTGGAACTATAGATTCCTTGATTTTCTCGAGTCATTAGAGGTGAATTTAACTACATATAGGCTTGAATTCCCAACTTGAATGTGGTGTAAATTAGTCCCTCAATCCAATCCTTGAGAAAACAATGTTTGTGAGTTCTACAAGGATTCATTCATATAGTAGTATTTCAATAAAACAATGTGGGTGAGGAAGGTAATTGAGATGTTTTGTGTAAAAACAATTGATGGATCATTGTTGGAATTCTTTTTTCATTTTGTGGATCTAGTTCCATAGCTTACGGAATGTGAAATAGGTGATTCCTAGAAGGACAAAAATTTTGAGAATGAGATTCATCCTTAATTGTAGTTGATGTTGTTATTGTTTGTTCTATTCTATTTTTTCAATGTTATAAGGTAATATGTTTTTTAAGGCTCTGCTAGAAGGAGTGTTTGATGAATAAAACCTTCTTTTCGTCTCAAGAATCGGTGAATGGAATTCTAGGAAGGAAATGAGAAAAAAGCCTTGTGTTATTGGATATAGTTTCCAAATTAAATGGAAATTAGATCTTTTTTCAACTTATTCTATGTGACTGATCATGGTGTGTTATTAGTATGAAAATATTGATCATTGAATATTTCATATCTTAGTTCTATGAAGACCTTTCATTCCTGTTGAAGTCTAGGTCACATGAAAAGGTTCATTCATGGTGTTTTTTTGAAGATATTTAGTTCCAGATCCTCCTCCTTTGAAAAACACCACATCCCATTTACAGGAGTAAGGTGATAGCACTTGTTCAACATGAATACCCAACCTATTAGTTGTTACTTCAAGTATGGTGGTTGTTTTTCTGGTGTTTTTTCTCCCTTATAACAACAAAAAATATTGAAAATATTTTTTGATATTATGATTTAATGGAAGAATCATTTTCTTTTGATATTTATGATATTTTTTAATCTTTGTTAGAGGTTCATTTTTTTGTGTGTCTTGTTTTTATTGCCTCCCATTTGGGATGAAAGAGGATGATGCATGTGAATCATAAAAATACCTTTCTTAGTGAAAGTGAATTATTTGAGTAATGTAAATCCTATGGTGTGTAATGTTCTTATAGTTACACATGGAATGTTGTTTGGTCTCTTATCACACCAAAAATGGAAATATTATCATGGATTATCATATCCTAACTACGAGGTAGGGGATGTCTCAATACATATGGGCTTCATCCACATGCCCTAGAGTGAATCTTCGACATAGTGAGGAATCATAGGGGTGTGGAGATACTTGGTATATATTTTTATTCACTAATATAATTAGTATAGTTTAAGTTTATATTTTTTAGTTATATCATCTTTTAAGGTCTCATTTTTCTATAAAATGAAAAGAGGCCTCATTTCCTCATTACAGTATATCTGTGGTTAGCCTTATAATTTAGTATTGATTTTTGTGTGTTCTCATCTATAGTAATTTTTATCCTTGTAGAAATGATGAATAGTTAACTTTTTTCCACTTGGTTTGGAGTTTATTTCATCCCCTCCTTGGGGAGGGGGTTTAGTGTGAATAGGGATTTCTCGAGTAGATTTTTGTTGGGTTCTTCTGTCATTCGGTGTTCGTTTGTATAGGATGGTGGGTTCTTAATGGTGGGGAGTCCTTTATGACCTTCATTATTTGAAATCCAGATTGTTATACATTGTTTTTTTCCACTATGTGGTTTCATTTCGGTTTTATTTCTTTTAGTATTTCCTTCAATGTTATCTTTGTGATTTTGGATTTTACCCAATTTTCATGTTTTAGCAATATAATGGAAGTTATAGCTTGATTTTTCAATCTCATTTTTTCTCAAGAAGTGGTTTGGTTCACTAGTTTCTTCCATGTAAGAGGTGTGTCTTATTTTTAGTGTTGGCTGAGAAGTTATTTAATTTCAGCAGTTTTTCCATGAGTGCATGTGAACCTTGTGATTTGTTTAGTCAACTAGGGATGTTATTTATTTCTGGGAGAATAAAACATAATGTTTGGATAATTGTCACATTCATTAATTTTTTTCAAGGTTTCCATTTTTTATTTTGAGTACTTCATTTGTATTTCTTAGAGTTTTTTTGGTTAAAACTGTTTATTTTTCACTTGAAATCCAGTGGCACATGGTTGGATCATAGTTACATGAAATCATTTCCACTTCTCTAGAAAACCATGCATCCAATTTCATTTTTGTAAATTAGTGACCCACAAGATTTCTGCATGGTTTGGGAAATCATTTCTACTAATCATGCATCCTATTCTTCTTTGATAATGAGGGGTGTAGAGTTAAATCATTGTTTGGTATACTAAGTGGGAAATTCGTGCGACCTATATTGGTTATTAAAATTTTTAAATTCCTCTTCTACCCCCTTATTATTTTAACACCAAAACACCCAATTCAACACTCTCCTAATTTATGATAACTAAAGGGGGATCCTACATCATTATCCATGTTTATTATCTTCTCATATGGTATGTATATATAGTTTATTATAGGTTGTATAATGATTTCTTAGGGTAATATCATCAACCCTTCTTCCACATCATTCTAATAACATTTTTCACTTGAATTCTTCTTCTCCTTTGATATATTAAATATAAGGTTCATTTTTCCCATGGTATATATTTGGGAATTTTTATCCTAGAGGTTCTATAGAATTTTTTTCATCTCTTCCAACCTTCATGGAGTTATTTTCATATTAGCATTGATGAAGTGCATGTGATTTGATGTAGGTTTCACTTTTCACTTGTCCTCTAAATTTAAGAATCATTTGTTTCTTTCATTTTACACCATCCGTAGATATTAAATAGTAACATATAATTTTAGAAATAATTGTTTGATGTGAAATAGTTTCTTTTTTAAATTGTATGAAGTATATCATATCATTTTGTTGAGATATGCACACCATGTGTTTGATAAATTTCTTTCATGGTCATTTCAAGTGAATTAATTTTTTTAAAGAACAATCAAAATTGTAAATGATATTATTTCATCTAAAATGATGATTTTGAATTTATCATATAGATTTATAAATGATTCACACTTTTATGTGGTCTATGTTTGATTCAATAAAATGGTTTGATATGTGATGTTGGTGTGTGGACAATTTGTAATTATAATAAAAGATTATTTGGTTTGATAATGTGGTCTGAGTGAGTAAATGGAACATTTTAATTGGTTTTGAAATTTATAATGTTGTGTTTTCACATTTTTTTGAATGGTGCATTTGGGTATTTGGAGATGAGGTCTTTTAGGAAGCATTTTTGAGGCCCATTTGGCACTTTGGTTAAATTAGTGGTTTTGAAAACACTCCATGGATAAATCTCATGCCATGGTTATATTCAATGTTATGGGACTACCATGCTAATAGGATCCCTTATATTAGAATGTTTGAAAGGCATAAGATTTTTTCTTTGTGGTATATCTGGGGTGACTTATTGTGTTTTTTTATTGTATGTGATTTATATTAATGTGATCGGGTGCTTGTCTTTCATTGTTCGTTCAGCCCAACTTCATTACTTACATGGGATCTAGAAATATCTAGTGGATTTTAGATGATTTTTTATTTCACTATATGAGAATTTCACTTTGTGGAATGGCATGTAGTAGGTTATTTTTATATGGTAGAGTTCCTCTTAGTTAGAGAAGGTAGTGTGTGATTGAGCTTGTGGATAATAATTTATTTCATCATGTTATGTGAGCGTTTAGGATCAGTTAAGATATATATTATGTTCTAGATTAATCTATTTAACTCCTAGTCTTTCTCATGATTTTCATATCTTAGTTATCTTCTCTGAATCATTGAGATGAATTTTCTGGTTGGTTATCAATCATACTTCTTGGCAATTTTCCCTTATTATGTAATCATTGTGGTTGATCTCTCATGTAGTGTAATTTTCTCAAAAGAGATGAGTTGGATCTTAAAGGGTTATGAAAAATATTTTTGAAATGTTTTACACTCCCCTTCTCTCCATTTTAATAATAACATCTTCTTGTTCCTCAAAAATTATAATGTAGTTTTCTTTGAATGGAATCTAATTTTCTATATTAAAAGGTAATAGAACATGAATTTTTTAAGGTAAAATATGTGGAATAACATGATTATCTAAAATATATTTCAAACCTATAGTTGAATTTTCATTTATTTAAAATTATGTTCAATAGGAATATATTTTCTCTATAACATCTAATGAGTTTTAATACTCACATATTTATTTAACTCTTTTTAGCTCATGGTATAAGATTTTTATTGGTTTCAATCTACATGGTTGATGGTTGGTCCTGGTATTGACGAGTTACCCTTAAGGTCACATGTAGTCATTGTGGTCTTTAGAATCAATTTGTGTTTTGTTGTTCAATTTATTGTATTTTAATACTTTTTATAAATTCTGGTTGTTTTGTAATTTATATTTATTTTATTAATGATTCTATTTTTTATATATTTAATTTATTTTTATTGGGTGAAATCATTCATTGATGATGTCATGTCACCCATTTTTAGCCCATGAGGATCAGGAACAACTCTTGGTCTCTATCATAGACCAACTCAGATGACCTTTTTCAGGTCATCCCAGGTTGGATTGTGAAATATGTTTTTGGGTTCAAGAAGATGGTATACATATTTTGAGAAGGATATAGTTCAGTAGTTACTCAGGAAAGCTGGTAAAATGGGAATATTTACCTCATTGATGAAGATAATTAGTATAATATTTACAAGGAAGATGGGAACATACTATAAGAAACTTATGTCTCCATTTGAGCTAAAAATCCAACCAAATTCTATAGAAATATAATCGAACATGAGATAATCCAATGATTAAATATGATCGAACTCACATATGTGATTATTATTATAAGTTATAATTAATAAAAATATTTACAATATAAATAAGTGGATGTCATAAATAATTATTGAGATTGTTCATGTGGTTTTAAGTGTTCTAATTACACCAAAACCGATTTATAAAATTGCGCACTATTTCTTGTGTTTTTGATGAATTTATTATAATGGAATAGATTATTATTATATCACACAAATTTTATGTGTTTAATTATTTTCCCTAATATCAAAATATAGATAAAAATATTCATGGTTTATAAAATCATATGTTTCTCACTAAAAAAGTTATGGAATATAGGAATGTACAAGTTTAACAATATCATCGAAATGATGGAATTTAGATACATGTTTTAATATTTAGAACTCCACATAAAGATACTGTTATTTAAATAAGTAACCACATCATCAAAAACATGGATCAGATTGTTCTCTATGATAATGAATTACCAGATAAATATTGTAAATAGTTAGTGAATGTAGTTGTGTTCATCTCCATCAAGGAATTATTACTTCGCATTGAATGAAAAACACTATATGAAATATTTTAAGGAAATAATTGTACGCTTATATAATTTTGGTTGTTTAGAATTATGTTCATAACACTCAATAATGTAAAAATAGTAAATTTTAAGTTCATGGTTATGATGAAATTTTTCATTGGTATTCATCAAAGAGTATATCATACCAGTGTTATAAAAAGGACTAAAAACGTGACTAAAATTAGTGATGATTTTATAGTGGTAAATGATCATATGATAATGAAACATAATCATATTTTAATTTTTTGAGTAGTTTAAACCATAAAATTATACAATTTTTAATGTTTAACATGATGTAGAATTTTAGGATTAGTGGGAGTTTTGAATTCTGTTGATAACTACCATAATAACTCAATTGATAAGGAAAACGTAACTAGGGAAACTGGTTCCGAAAGACAATCTAGTAGATATGAAAACACATAAAACTATATTATTGGATACTGATCGATCCCTATTCAAACTAGAATTATGAATAATCTATAGTAAGTCTCACTTATCCCTGTTGTAATGAAAGGTTTCTAATAATCTATAAAGGATGAATGCTTGTTCAAATACATACATGAAGAGCATAACCGGATATAAAAAGAATAATAAATGGGAAAATATTCTAAGGCTTCGTGAATAGAGTACCATCATGAAAAAATTAGTATTTCTAAAATTATTTTTATATCCTAGGTTTGTATGGGTATTTATGAGGGTGGGGTGAGTTAATTGTAGCTGTATCATTTCATTTTAAAATGTTGTCTTTTTAAATAAAACCCCAAAAACTAATTAAATTCATTATCTACTCTTTAATAACTATATAATTATTTTATGAAAAAAATAAAAACAATAAAAACAAAAGTGATTATTATAAAGTTTGATAATGATGTGATAACCTTTAACTTTCCAGGATTTACCTAGGGTAATTTTATTTATTTTATTACATCTATTAATTATATTGATCCCATGTGATGAATAATTTTCACACAATACTTTTTATAAGTAACATAAACTTCATGTAAAATATAAATGTAATAATTTATATCATAATAACCACTTAATAAAAAAGTATCCTTTATCTTAGTGATGAATAAGTCCTTCATTGATTTTCATAATTACACAACATAAAACTGAATGATCTTTATAGAAGAATGTTTCAACTACTCAAATGATATTATCTCCATATTACAATTATTGATTTATTTGTCAAATTCTATAAAATGGATATGGAGTATTCTTCTAAACATCACTAACTCATTACCTTCACATTCCATTTATGTCAATAATAGTAATATGATAAATATTCTAAAAAACCCCTTGAACAATAATAGTATGAAATTTTCTTATTTTAAATTTTTTAACTTTACAATGATCTCTAAATTTATTCTAGATGTAATCCCATGTTTTAATATTCCATAGAAATTCCTTGTTTTAATAGAAATAATAATCTTGATTCAGTATTCTACATGATATATAAATATTTCTGATCTTATCATCTTTTAAAAATCTCTCTTCATTATTCATTCATGGATAATATAGCCTAGCCTTGACCTCCATAGTGCAGCCATAAATCCCTTGTGGAATGGTGTATCTTCTATAGTTCATCATTTCCCAAGAATTACATACTACCCACTTTTCAAAACATACATTATTTTCAATGATGTATATATCTTGTAAATGATATAACGTTGAAAATAAACCACACATACCATTGTGATACTAGAATAATCTCTATGGATTAAACATATTTTTCTTTTGATGTGATTGTTTATTTACTTTCACTGATCACCATAATTTTATAAAAAAATAATTTACCATGCAATAAGTCCCCCTATAGAACTTGAAAACTCATTTCAACTACATTAGAAAGTATTTACCATTTTTTACATCAGACTCTCTGTAACACACAGTGAATCTTTTTCAATAGATTTTTTATCCAAATTAAATTTACGTTCAGGTGATCATCAATGTGACATAGCTTGTTTTTAATTAAAAAGATACATTGGTACCCTTACATAGCCTCATTACCTTTATGATATTTCCGTTACACATCAGTATTACCCTTACGGAGGTACCTAGATACCCTTATGCAAGATACATGTACCCTTATATGGTTGAGGATTTACCACTATGTGAGCTAGAAATAACATTACATGTGATGTTACCCTAAAAAATCCCCACACATATCATTATGTATTTAATCAAGATACCTTTGCATCAGCTATTGAATATCACAACTACCCTTATGTAAGATCCTGATTTTCCCAGTAAATTTATGTAGGGTCTATGACACCTTTACATAACTCTGTTCCATCTATTATAAAACTCGCTATGACATGTACTCAAGCACACAAAGGTCATTATAAATACCCAAAAATAGCGTTAAAATCCTTCACAAGACACATTTAAGGACAAATAACTTCTAATATCATTATTTATGCACCACTCCATGACCATTATACAATTCTTCATATGAACCTTATGCACCCACTGTTATTCATGGTATACTCATAGATATGTTAAACATACCATTATATTCCCTATGAAAATTAGTGAATACCTTTATGAAACAATTGATTACTTGTAGATATCACTCTATTAAATTAATAACCTTCCCAAAATCACTCTAGTACTTATTAAATAGTCATAAGAAAGATTCATCTTATTGTAGACAATATTCAGGTACCCATCAAGAATTTAATTTTTTTTAAGATCAGTGGGATAATAATCACATTTTCTCATTGAATAGTAATAATATGTCATGGGATTATCTGAAATATTTATTTAACATGTTCATATAGATATTTGACCATTGGAATAAAATAAACATTTATTTGGAATTTAGGATTACATTGAAAATCATAAAGCTGAAGTGATAAAATTATAATTTGAAAACAATTAAAATATAATCAACAAATCCAATCTATATTAAATATACTCATTTGGATTTTTTAAACCAATATTTTACCATCAACCATACACATAATGTTTGATCAAATAATATCCTTCCTTTAATATAAATTTCTTGATGCAATTTTTTTAGTGACAAAATGTTTTTGGCCATGTGGCTTAGTGTCTACACCTTAATTCTCACACATGTTTCCCCCTTCGTCTAAATTAACATGAAATTTATTTTGATAATTCACTACCCTTAGATAATGAAGTGTAAAAATTTTTACACCTATGATAAAATAATATAAATTTCTCTGTGGTCTTAAAAAATGGTTTTTTATTTTCTTGGGAAGGGATAAAGACCCATGTTCATCTTTAGTGTCTCCAATTTTTTCCTTATGGATTTCCTTTCTAAATTTATCTTCCAATTCTTAGAGAGACTAAATAAATTCCAATATAATGTCTATATTCTATGATTTCTACTTGATAAAGTGAAATTCAATACCAATATTCATAGATCTTGACTACTACGATGGAATTTAAGATATATCAATATCACTTTTTATTATCGCAATGAATTCAATGAGGTTCTGAAACTTCCACTTTTAAAACTCTTAATTTTTCCTCTATCGAAATAAATTAACTGGAAAAACATCTTGTAGATAAATATTCAGATAATATAGTAAACATTATGATTAAGTTCCATTTTTTAATTCCAACTCATACACATATCTTCTAATAGTAATATTCCTCATGAGGGGTGTAATATATCATCATAGTCACATGTCCAATCACAATTTGAAAACCAAAAATATTCAAACTGTTTCCTTTATTATAAATTTTCTAATAAATCAATTTTAAATTGATATGTCTCAAAAATATTTTGGAATATAGAAGATGTTACTCCATTGGAATGATTTGATATCATGAAATACGACTCATATAATATATAATATCTAGTCTTGATGTATTGATATAGTATAGACACCCAATTTAAATACTGGATTATTTATGATTAACAATTTCCCTATAATCGTCCCTAGAAAAAGCCAATCCCACATGAATAGGTGTAATAACTTTCTTTTATTATTATATTTGATGTATATTAGACAAAAATCTAGTAAACGTTTCTTAGGATAAGAAATATTAATTTTATTTTTCAGAGACTTGTATTCCCTATGATGTATCATAGATAATCAATCATATATATCACAAAAAACTTCTTTATTTTTTGGGTAAATATTTACAATAATTCTTAGGAAATCCTATAAAAATTATATCATCAAAATACACAATGACCATATGTTTACTTGTATTTATTTCATTGATATATTGGCTCCTTAAAACATTGTATTTAGAAACAATTTGCCCTTTTACGATGTTTTTGAACATTCAATACCATGAATTTTGTAATTATTTTAATCCATAGAGATCTATATTTAGATCGAATACTCTTATTTCATCATTTTCAAGCAAAATGCCATTATTTATTCCAATAAACACCAGTTTTTATTGATCGACATTGAAAAAGATGATATCATATCCTTTTGAAAAATTTTATAATTCATTTAGTTTGTAAGAAAAAAATCATTTTAATTTCATCGATCCATTATAATATAGTAAAATATAATTTGAATAAAATTTCTTCCACATGAGAGTGTCCCTGGTATAAAATTCTTGATTTCATTCTAATAATCTTGGGCTATGAATTTATATTCTCCCTAAAGTCCCACATTTTTCTAGTGAATTTTCTATTATCAAGCATTCAAACATGTTCCCATATAGAATAATTTCTATTTTGACTCAAAACATCATTCATAATATCAAGAAACTTGCAATATTTAATTCCCTCACTACTGGTTTAGGCTCAACATGAGAGATAAAAGATGTAAGATTCTCAAACTTCATCCTCCTTCTAGTTGGTTCAGATGTGTTCCCATCATATCCCATATTTCTTCTAGTCTTCATAAGTCTTGAATTTTATCTAATAATAATATATGTTTCCACTTGATTCCTCAAACTTTATAGATTTTGTTTTATTATTATAGGATAACCTATTTAATATATGTCTGGTGTGAACCAAAACATCCTCTATAGTGTTCAATTGTATGTTTATTTTTGAAAAACACATTTATAAACCTTTTTTTGAAACAAGTTCTTAAAAAACTATTATATAAGAATCGTGTCTTGTGGATATATTCATAATGATTTAAAAATTATAATAGTCAGTCATCTTTTCATGTCTCTTATTCTAGTATCTACATTTTTTCTTATTAGATAAATATCCTATAAAGGCATATTACTCATCTTTCTCATAAAATTTATATAGATATGAGTCTCTGATATTGATTTTTAAAGGTCTCCCATGTACTATAAATTATCTGAATTTTTATTTCATTACATAAATTATTTTACATAGATACTTATTTCGGTTATTTATAAAAAAATATTTTTTATTAATGTGAACACAATTACCCAATTCTTCCCTCCAAAATAATTTTTATCTTATAAGATCTTCCAATATTCTTCTCTATATTCCAATAATACTACTATTTATTCATTAAGAAATACCATTTTGTTTTACTGTGTAAGGGGTTATAAATTGATAACCAATACCATACTTGGAAATATAAGCTTAAAAATCCCTTACATTTTACTCCCTTCCATTGTCAGGCCTCAATTTCATTATGTGAATACTAATCTCCCTTTCTACTTCTCTCCTATAAAACATAAAACCACCAACTTACTTTGACTAGTTCATTAAATAACCTCTTGTCATTATCATCATATAATCAAAAAAATTATAAAATATATGTCAATTATTATATATTAATTTTACAGAGGCCTAAAAAATATGAGTTAATTAATTTTAGAGTCATTATTGATTGTATCTCCAATCCCTTAGGATTCCCTTGAAACATTTTCTATTTTTGATTGGTTATGAAAACTAGATATTTTTTTAAGAAAGTATCAATTAAACAAAACAAATTACAAGAGTCTGAAGGATGGAATTTTACATTTGTCTCTATTTAGAATACTAATAAAATCCCCATCAATTTTGGTAAAATTAACACCAGAGGCTTCATAAATACCTTTATTTGAAATTCTGTAAGAAAGAGTGTTGGCTTCACGGTAAACATGTGTGATTATAAATCACTTGGAGGGAAGAGTGTCAAGGCATTTGATCCATTTCAAGGTATGTTTCCAAGCAAGATGAATCTGATTCTTTCTTATATATTGCACAATAGTAGAGGAATCACTTTTGAACCAGATATTATTCCAATTTATTTGGTGATCCATTTCCACTGCATTTATTAGTTCCATCATCTCAGCTTCAAGGAGTGTGACATGACCACAAGAGTCGTAAAATCCTTACAGCAAGTCAGTATTGTGGTCTCGGAAAACAATACTGATATTATTTTTATCAATAATCCCAATTCTTATTTTCCAAATATTTTCTTCTATATAACATAGATAAAATGAATTATTATGATCTTCATTATGATATAAATTCCTAATAGTTATGTCGCCTTTTATAAATAAACCTTCCATCAAAAATTATTTTAATAAGGAACCTATTCATATTAAGTAATACCTCATTTCCATTATCAAATAATCAACTAACAAAAAAATACATTATGATTGATCCCATCACAGATAAAACCACCTGTGAGTTCTCTCAGGATTTTTATATTTCAAAGAAACCAATTATCTATATTTTTAAAGAGGATTCATTTGCAATACCCATTTCATATCTATCATGTTACTCTATATTATTATGGATCATGGTATCTCCTATCATATATAAATAGAATGAACAATCAATAAAATAGGGTCTTCCTCTTTTGTTGTATTTTAATGAAACTTCTACAATAAACAATTTTTTTAATCTTACTTTTATATTGACTCTTATATTAATTAAAACTTTTTTGTTATTTATCTAGAATCTCAGTCAAATAATATTAACCATAGTGAACATTATGTCCATATCGTTGTTATTTTTTATGAATTCTATCAAATGAATTTTTTCAGAAATCACATATGTGTTTTCATTCTTTTTTTGTCTTCTCAAAATCCGTTTACATTTAATATCTTTGATGTGTCCCCAAATTCGATCCATATTTAAAACTAGGGAGTGTAATTTTATTCCAACATGAAAAATAATTTTCCCCATAACTTCCACAATTCTAGGAGTATCCCTAAAAGACAGATCTTACATTACACTCTTTAGTTTATCTAGATAATATTCTTATGTTTTTTGTAAAAAGTCACAAAATGTATTCCCAAAATTTTATGGAACCATTCTTTTTTGGTCACCCTAGACCACCCAGACTGAAGTACACATCCTATGAGGGTTTTTCATTACCAATTTTTTCCTATAATTTTTCATGAATCATATAATATTAGAATTTTTCAAATGTAATATTTTTAAATTTAATGTATATAAAAATTAATTGATGATCTATGCATATTTTCTTCAGAACTCAGAGTCAATTCAGATGTTAATTCAATAGTATTAACATAATCAAGATTCTTCTTCTTTAGAGTCTTCATATCATTTAGGAACCAATAAATAGTCTTCTTATGATCTTAAACTATATTTTTATTACTCATCAATAATTATATTACAGTTCTTTCTTTCTCTCCCACATTTATCTTATAATGTTTAATCACCACAATGTTCTCATATACCATTTTGTAAAACTCATCGTTATATATTTTTTATAATGTTAACATCCTTTTTAATATATTTATCATTCTTCATGAGACAAGGGTTTTATTCTAGAGAGAATTCATGTTATATTTTAAAAAATTTAATTATACAAGAATCATCACCATATTATTCTTCTTCACTACTGGAAAAATCATATTTTATTTCAACATGTTAAATAAATTAAATAACTTTTCTAGAAAATTTATCCAATAAATCATTAACTATTAAATAACTTTACCAAGACTTTTTTATCATTGTGATTTTATTTTTCCTTATATATTTTTTCTTTTTAAATTCACCAATTTTCTTATATCATTTATAATATTTTCCTTTTCTACTTCAATAGAGATTTTTTCACCTTATTCTTCATCATCAAATTCCATAGCTCTATTATTCTTAGTAAAATATACTAAAACATGTCCAATGCCTCCATAATAAATACAATCATGTGATGGATTTCCAATATTTATATATTCTTCCCATTTAATTTTTTATGAAGTGAGATCCATATTTTATTTATTATCCTCATCACTCTCATCATAATCTAATTCATTTAGGGTTAATAACTTCTTCAATCTTGATCATTATATTATTCCATGATTTGAAATCTATTTCTTCTTTGGAAAATTTTCATGAACACTTGTTCTTATCTCATCCCATGATTCATGATAGTATTTAATATATCATCAAGAGATATACCATATATTTTTTAAAAATATAAACTATTTATATCAAATATATTGGGAATGTTTTTAATTATTCTTTTCCTTAGATGAATCATCCAGGTTTTCACCAAATCCACTAGTATGGCTACTAATATAAAAAACATTAGATTAATACCCATAATAATTATCTTCTTTATACATTTTTATATCATATACTTCCCCCTATGTTATTTTAATAATATTTCTTTTTTTATTTCTCCAATATAAATATTCTCTATCATGTCCCACAATTCCCTAGCTATCCTAATCCCCATATTCTTTTTGTAATCTTTTTAATATAAAATTTATATTTTAGTTTTTCTTCATTTCCAATCAACATATAGATTTATGATATTGTTAGAGTTATTTTAGCCATATCTTGTTTTTGATGGAAATAAAATAGTGAAAAAATCACTTAGTTCTATCCCTTATGACTAAAGATATTCTAGTTTCCGTTTTCCCCCCCATAAAAAGTATTTCAATAAAAAAGGAACTACTCATCATTTCAAAGAGTTATAAATATATATAATAGAATCAGTATGATTAGAAACTCAGGAGAACCTATGTTTCTATAATAACTCTTGTGGATTCCCCACTATTATGGGTTCTACTGGGAGGGGGATGAATGAGTAGTACGTATATCCTTTATTTTTTAAAAATTAATCATTTTTAATAAAAAAAAACCGATAATTGATTAATTTATTGATCCACTCTATAATCAATCTCTATTTAGCATATTATAGAAAATAAAGACTAGAAGAAAAAGACGTATTTTTTAAAATTTAAAATATTGATTTTAGAACATACTTCATGACGTGGTCAACCTATTGTTATTACCCAAATTTTATTATCTCTATTAATTGTTGTGACCAAATGTTCTGCACAATAAATAAATATTTTTATATAAGTAACATTAATATACTATAAAATATAAATGGAATTATTTATACTAGAACCGAAAGTTCATTGAAGGATTATACATACTCTTGATAGCGATTAAAACATTCTTGGAATTGACGGAGTTCACAAAATGAAATAGAATGATCTTATTTAGATAATATTTTAACAAATCAAATGATGTTATTTCAATATTAAGTTTGTCATTTTCATTACAACTATCTATAAAAGGGATTAATATTTTTCTACATCACGGGTCTACATTTTCAACTATATATTCCAGTCATATTCAAAAAATAATAATATAAAAAATATTATTTGAAACACCATGAGTATTAAAATAAGGAACATTCCACATTTTAATTTTTTTAATTAACTCTATTATTAACTCGGAATTTATTATTGGAATAATTCCATGTTTAAATTACATAGAATAATTCCACATTTAAATACCAAATAGACTATATATTCATTCCTCTATGTATATATAAATATATATGAACTCATCAATTTCATAGAAACAATATTTTTTATTCACACAAGGCTACTATAACATAGACATTACCTCTATAGTGAAGCCATCAGACCCTTTTGGCATAGTGTATCATGCTTGGTGCAATAGTATATATATATTTATTAACACTCATTTATTATGGCATACATTTTTATATATTGTGTAGAAATATATAAAATTAAAGAACACATAAAATAATAAACCCTCACCTTTGGGATGTAGCCATGGGATGCATTGTGAAATCTCATTTCTCACAAGATGTGGATATTTCTTTATGATACATCCATAACCATAATTACATCCAAAAATCACCAATAATAAAATTATTGTCTACGAAGCATGATTGAACTCATCTATACATCCCAAGAAAATATTCATGACTATAAAATCATCATCTCAATTTTTTAGAGGTAAGATATCGTGGGGGTTGCTTGTTATCTGTGGAACTATTTCAGTCATGTGATCTTCTATGTGGCATACATGGTGTTTTTTTCAAAACAATCACATAGGTACACTTACAAAGCCTCTTTACCCTTTCATAGATACCCTTACACATCCTTGTTTCCCATATATAGGTACCAAGATAACATTATGTGAGCTTCATGCAACCCTGTGAGGGTGATTTTTTGACATTATAAGATCTATGACTAACCCTATGTTAGTGGATAACTATCCATATCCTTGCATCTACCTTTTTGAAGTTTATCGAGATACCTTTACATGATTTAAGAAATTATACAGTTACCCGTAAGAGAGCTCCTGATTTTCTCACTACATTTACATAGCTCTTATAAAACCATTACATAACTCAGTTCTAAACATTACACATCTCAAATTGAAATGAAATTTACATTACATAGGTTATTACCATTTACAATGTAATGCATTAAGAACCTTATCATAACCCTTAAATACAAACTATATTTTAATTATCTTCCTTTACACATCACTTTATTACCTTTACACAGTGCTTTATATGACACATATTTTCCCAAGGTAATTCTCAGTTTTTCCTTATGTTGGTCAGACCTATCATTAAAAAGCCTATGAAAAACAGTTAATACATTTACAAAACTATTTATTCTTCATTTATTTCATAATATTGAAATTATAATATTCTAAATCTCAAAGAAATAATTTTAATTAGTTCAAAATCACATTTAAAGTTTAGTAGACAATGTTCCTTTACCAATCAACACTTTTTCATTTCATGACTTTAAGTTAAAAATCATCACATTTACTCATGAAAAGTTATAAATATTTCAAGGATTTAATAAAAAAGTCAATATTATGAGACAAACATGAATCCTTTAACACAAATTATACATGTCTTTAGTATTATTTTTCAGTTCAATAATCTCATTAATAATGGTCATAATTTCTGGTTGAATAAAATTACAATATAAAAAAATCCAATGGATCTTGAAAATTAAATTAATATGGAAAGGTTACCTGAAAAAAATAAAAACATTTGTAAAAAGGGTATTCCCAAAAAATAAGGGATTTATTTGGATGAATCATCTATACTAGTTTCATGAAATGAGATAATGAGATTATTCATAACCATGGCAGTGAAAAAATCATTAATAGTCTAATAAAAGGAAGTAAAATCATATTTTATTAAATGGTTCCTTGAATATGAAGTTTAAATCTAGGAACCTGATGAATTTATCATTAATAATGATGAATATAAGGCAGGTTGGTTGATGAAGGCCTTGTATGGTCTAGAGAAAGCACCAATATCATGGTACTCCAGCTTGGAATAATATCTGAAGAAGCTCGATATTCAAATTGAAGGATCCTATCACATCCTCTATATCAATAATGAAATGGAGTAGTGGATTGTTGTTCTTGAATATTCATTTGATATTATATTTTAATGATCGTATGACTCCTAATGCATGAAATTTCAATATCTTATGATATTTCAGTTTGATATGACTCTTCTTGGTGAATTTTTTTCCCTCAGACTATAGGTGAGTCAAAATAAAAGGATGGGATATTCATCCCTCAAATGAAATTTGATAAATATATTTTTTTTCAAAAATTCAGATGGAAACTCACGAATAATGAATACGTCAACTAAAAATATGATGAAATTGTGAAAAATTGGGGAAATAAAATAATTCGATGTCAAAATTTATATAAAAACGATTAAAATTTTACCATATGATACATCCCCATGACTAGCTATTTTATTAGAAAATGTCAAGATATAATATATAAGTGTTTTATAAAATATATTCACATAAAATATTTTAAATTGATACTTTTTTATATTAATCATATCATGTAATATGGGTTATTTTCATATAGTAATCCATTATTGCATTTTTAGGGAAATAGAAATATGTATTGAGATGGTTCTATTGCCGATTGAAAATAAACATTAGGTGGTTTTTTTCCATTTGAATTATTTCATTTCGGTGTTTAAAATTAAGCAAGATAGTATCACTTCAATAACCATAGAGTCTGAGTATTTTCTAATAACTCAACAATTCACTCAATTAATTTTTATGAAACGATAACTTCAAGATGTTTGAATTAATGTTTGATCACCTACTATAATAATGTGAGGAAATTCGAGTTCCATAAGACATACAAAATCCCATACCTCATTTAAATACAAATCAAATAGGGGAATTGTATCATTTCATAAAGGATAAGGTTGAGAAATATTTTTTAGATATAGAGTTACTTTTAACACAAAATAGTAGAAGATATTATTGAATATTAACTTCCTAATTTTTTATATTACAAACCATTTATGGATATTGGTGTCCATTATATTCCATATATCTAAATAGAATAACAATGAACCCCAAAATCGACTGTGTTAATTACATTAAAGACTATGGCATGGCACTCTGTCACTGTAAATTGTTTTGATTATAACCCATTCATGTATCCTTTTGGAGGATTGTTCTCTTTGGATTTGATGATAAAGGGGGTAAATAAAAAGGAGTTATAAGTGTGTTTGAATGTGGGAGATCTTAAATCATGTTAAATTGAAGGATTGATATAATTTGTTTGAATGGGGTTTTAATGAACATGGATTAATCATATTGGTTCATAAGAATATTTTAATTCAAATCTTTTTTCTCACTCATAGAATTAGTCATGTTTGATTTGATTTTAATATTTATTAATCATTGATGCATGAAATTTAAATTTATATGTTGAATATTTTTTTTCATTCATTGGTTATTTGGTATTTTTTGTTGCTTTCAACAAAACAAAAGTAAAATATTTTTATAAAAAATCCCTTCTAATTTTTTGGGTTGTTTTTGTTGAATAATCTAAGGGAGGTTTTTTTTAAGAAATAATAACTTTTTTGAACAAAGATGATTTAAGAGAATTTTTATATATGGTGAATCTTCCCATCACCATGTCTTAGTCCATGAAGGTGTAAATTAGTTCAGTCCATGTTGATGATGATTACTGTAGTATTTGGTGGCCATGCATAAAGTAATGCGAATTTTGAACTGGGAAGTCACCTATGAGAAATGGCCATGCTCTCCATGTGCAGGTTGGTGGTTCTGGTGAGTAAAAAACCAGTTAAAATAATCCATTAAATTTTATAAGAATTATTTTGTGGAATCTACCTTCATGACATTAGCTGGATCACATGGGACATATTGTAGGATGTGGTTTAGAGTATTCCTATTTATGTAATATGATGTAGGAAAAAACCATCAATATTTACGTAGTACATCACATGAGTTCCTATGAAAATGAAAAAAAGACTATCGACATGGTTCTTAACTTGTTGTTATCAAACCAGATAAAATTTATCACAACATTGTAGAGAAATCTATTTTGGAGTTTGAGTCAAAAAAATATATAAAATTAATTTTATTACTTTTAGTGGTTTATAAAAAAAATTTATGATCAATTTTTGTTTATTTTTTTCATTTTTTAAATCGTTAAACAACACTCATCCAATTTCCTAAAAGAAATTAACATTAAAGAGTGGATTTAAATTGGGATCCAATTTAGATATATATGTTATATATAGAAAATTTTACAAAGTAAAATGGTAATTTCTAGATCCCACTAGAATATTTGAGGGTGATTCCAAATCTCTTATGGAAATAAATGATTAAATATAAAGTTTTTCTAAGTGATCTATTTATCATGAGATGTTTTATACTATTTTGGTGAAGAGAAACTTCTATTATAGTGTATTCTTCCATCATTATTGTTTGAAGAATGTGAAGGCAGAAACATCATATGGAGTAGTGAGTTCTATGGAGTAGGAGAAAATTGAAATTTTAATTCTTTTGGTAGTGTATCTTGATACTAACTAATACCACTAAAAACTTATCAAAATTGAAGTAATGATATTTTATTATGATTAGTGAACTAAAACATTTCAATGAATGCAGCATGTATATATCCCATTGATGGTGAACCAGGTAATGTCTTCATTTTGATTTACTACTTCATTCAATCTATATATAATGAAAGGGGTTTAATTGTTATTCATATTGACATAATAATATTCAGCATCCTCAAGAATACTATAATCACCTAACTCACCCCTCCCACATTGGGTACATTATTTGATAATGGAGAAGTAAACATGCACTATCACTTAAATCACATATAGTACCATCATAATTATTCTCATTTTAGGGAATTTTGTATCTACCAATATGTAAAATTATTTCCCATTATTAAGGATTCATTAGAAATAATAATTACTTTATTTTATAAAATCTTCAACCACACTAAATTTTTTGGACTTCCTTTATTTAAACATTATTTTTTTATTTGGTGATCAATGTATTATTTACATTAAATTATCAATCATAATATAAGAGATAGTAAAATTTTATCACAACAGACTGGTTTTTCCATTCAATGTTTTATTTAGGGAATTGTTTGTTGTGCCCTTTTATGAGTAAGACGTTTCTTCTCAATTATTGTTTTTTAACTATATTAATAATATATAAATAGATTTTATAATATAACCCACTCATAAATTTAAATATACATTGAATATGATGTTTCATATATAATTAATAGTGATAAATTTCATTCCCTTTCCTTGCCCTGTATTAGTTTTATTTATCTCCATTCTAATGGAAAATACTTTAATTGAGTATAAAATATTTTCAAATTAATGAAACCATCATTATTGTAAACTTTATTGAATTTTTTATGATACAACAACCATTTTTATTGGTTGAAATTGACATTCTTCCTTTTTTTTGTAGTCATTATGGACAAAGAGGATATACCACGAGAGGGGAGAATTAGAGTACTAATTATGAGTGTTTTTCTAACATCATTGACTATAAGATCTTGTTCACATGGTTATTTATAACTTTTTTAAATTTTACAACCTATACATTCAATTTCAGTAAATTAAATAAATCATATCACATAAAAATTTTAGTTGTTTCAACCATGATGATTAGACTACATTGGAGAGAAAATGAATTATACACGATCACCTCACCTGAATATCTATTTTAAGTAATATAAGATAATATGTTTGAGTAAACAAATTATATATAAAGGAATGATTTTTTCACATTGAATTTTTATAATTCCAGTACATTAAATACATTAATTCATAATGAAAAATTATATTGAAAAGATTGATTTTATTTATATGTTTTGATTTTTTTTAAACCATGAATATCTATTAAATAAATTCCTTCCTTTTGATAATATCTCCATAAAAATATATTATTCTTATGAAAATTGTCCCTTAAACGATGTATCTCATAGGTCCCCCAACTAATATTTTTAATATCTAAAATAAAATAAATCACTATATATATAATTATTTTTCATCATTTATTCCCAATTTAATTAGTTAGATATCAATAATATTTTTCATTCAAATATTACTGTAATTTTATTCCTCTTTTAATTTATTGGTTTTTAGTGTATTAAATTTATTTTCATTATAATTACTCTCCATTATATTTGGCTATTTTATAGTTCAGAGGTATCATGGTTGTGGTTTATGTAGAATCATACTGGACATGAAGTTGTGATTCTATTATAGAGGATCATTCATATCATAATTCCATTTAATAATAGCAAAATGGTTTTAATATCCTAGTCTCACATTCCAGTAAAATAGTCATCTCATGAACCTCAATGGATGAATTTTGACACTATTTATATTGCTACATACATTCAACCTTGGTTCTATCGCATAACAACACCTAAGTTGCATAGAGATTATACCCGTGGGTATTTTTTATAGGGGGTCTATAATTTCACCAGAGGTCCCCCAACCCATTAACCATCCTCCCTCATCCTCTCTGGCCCATATCATATATGTTTTATGTTGAGGTCTTATCATGGGGGATTTTGGATCCTCCATTTATATAACCTTCCTATTAAAAGGGGTGATTGTTTTATAGGTCCATTTATCATGTGTCTAATCTTTAAACATATTATCTTATACTATTTCATTATTATTCTAGTATAATCCAAAAATGTGATGATTTGGGGATAAAGATTTCTTTGAAGGGTTTTGTGATTGAATCAGCGAGTGTGGTTGAGTGAGTAATATTTGTTCGAATTGAGGAAGGAATTCATTACCATGTTATAACATTCATATATTTTTTTGTCATAGATTTCATATGGGTGCATATATATCCCTATGAGACCGGACATTTTAGTATCATGTTTACAAGGACATTTTGTATGGTTTTGGTTGGATTTTTTGGGTGGGTGCATGTGAAATGATATAGAAATTATGGAACCTAGTATAGTACCATGGTTAGGGTTAGGTTAATCTGAGTGGGATTTTAGGACTAATGTGATTTGTTGTGAACACATATTACTGTTTATTATTCCAACTTAAAAATGTGACCTCTTTTTTTTTATTTTTTGTTGAGACCTTATCTAGAAATAGTGTATGGGGTTGGTAGTTAATAATTATAATTTTCTTTTGATATTACCTGAGTTATATGGAATGTAATGAACAAGTGTTTTTGAAATCCCCTAAGTAAAAGAAAATGGATGAGGATAGATGAGATGGTGGTGGTGATCATGACCTAATCCTAGATGATGGGATTGAGTGGGTGGTGTAATATAACCATAGTTGGACGAAATTGTTTGGAAAATCTTACAGTATTAATTTATTAATGTTTTGGTGTCATACATTAATTGAGAAGATTATTTAAATGTTATAGGCCGTTTCTGAGACTTCTTTAACCAATTTCTTTTAATATGGAACTGATGACAGTATAGATGGGAATTAAAGGAGTCTTGGTTAGTGAATGAAAACCTAAAGGGACTATATAATTTATTTTTATAATTTCTCTTCCAATTCATACACATTTATAAAATGGTTTTCTTTATGATAAGGTCCCACTGGTTTTGTCAAACTGGGTTTACAGTCCCTCCCAAAACATGAATCTTGATGTCCAAATGGATGCCATGGTCTATGGTCCATCTTAGGGAATGGACCCAATGGAGAACTGTAATGTAAATAGATGTGGGTGTGATTGAGGTTATTTATATATGTGTAGGATTTAAGTTTTTTTGTTTAACCTTAGTTATAATTTAGTTTGTTTTTTCATTGAACATATTGATACACCATATATTTGAATCACTATTTCATTGATATACTAGATATTTTAATCGATTTAGTACCACATTTTGGTGTTGATATTTTTTAATTATTTTTATTATTATTATCATTTTTAATTATTATTCTTGTTGTTATATTGTTTTCATTTTTCTATAATATTGATTGTAGAATCTCTTTTTGTTTTGGTTCGGGGCATTTTCACTATATTCAAATATATTCCATATGGGGAGTAATAAATGAGGATATGAGACCCTTTTACATGGACATGGTGATCCAGAATGGGGAATCCCCAAATAGTATTTGTTTCGATTTTCTTTGATATACTATTGGGGATCAATATAATTGATATAAGATGATTCCAACTCAAGTGGGAAGCATGTCTTATGTGAATACAAAAAATATATACTCGACCATCAAATTATAAAGGTAGTAGGAATTTATTTTATTATTTGGAATATTATAGTTTCATTAGTTCATAATATATTTTTATGATGTTATAGTTTATGGTATTTCCTATTGATTAATTGCAATGAGTGGGTGAGTTCATGCAACATGTTTTTGCATGTAGATTCACATTACATATTCTTTATTACCTTGGATTGAGAAATTTTTATATTAATTAATCTCCAATAATAATATATTTTTTAAAAAAAATATGTTTTTGGTGAAATTTGATTATGTTTAACTTAGAAAGATTATTTTTATTAACAATAACTAACATGTAGGTAAAAGGGAACTAGGTATATGTATCTGGTGAATACTTGAGGGATTTTCCAACTAGTTTGGTTCAACCTTTTGGGTGATTTCTATTAGGATAGTAACTTGTATGGTGGCCTATTAATTACATAAATTTTATTTAATTTGAAGTATTTAAGAAATTTCTCATTGTCTGTTTCATATTTCAGATAATTCCAACTTTTTGACATCCCAAGAAGGAGACTCTAAACCAAGGAGAGGGCATTCCAAATGTGAGGAATGCTCACGTTTTACCTTTAATTTTAAAGTAGGTACAATATTTTCATTATCATGATGCTTTCATAGAGGTCCATGTAGTGGAACATCTCCATTTAAGTGTTATTTTATTGGTATTGGGTGGTCGTAGAGGAACCCATTATTAGGGGCTTGTGATAGTTGTCTTTTCAATTATTTATAACTAAATAACCATAATAGTTTTAAAAGGATGAGTAGTCCATAAAATATATAGGAATAGGTTTATATCCTCAATCATATATTAGAGATAGTGGAGACACTAATGATTGCTAAGTGATGTTAGTTATGTGCATACGATGGGGACCTACCAGTAGGTGGTGGGTGGGCTAACTCCGACTCAGAGGAATAATGGTCTTTCATGGGTAGACTTAAAGAACCTTCTTTTTAGTATTTCTTCTGGATTCACTATGGTTGGATCGAGATCAAGAATTTATGGAGATCCAATTAAAACGGAAAAATTTTTATGATTGCATTACCTTTTTTGGGAGATGATCTCTTTTTTCCACATTTTTTGGGAACAATTCTTTGAAGGCTATGATGTCTGACAATGGAATTTTATTTACATGAGAAACTAGGTTCAGATATTTGACTAAACATCATATAATTATATATTCCACAAGGTCCTCACTATTGGTAAGGTATTGGAAGAGGATAAAATTAAATTCCTCCTTCTATATCATGGTGGGGAAGGTGATGGCACTCTTAGTGATGGAATCGGTCCCTATTTTTGATATAGTGGATATGAAGAGATGTAAAAAGTAGAGAGAGGTGGTTGGGTCATGGTAGGGGTCCATTGGTTCCATCACTATAATGATTTAATATTTAAAATTATTATTTAAAACAGGTTATATTGATCTATAATATGTTCTAGAACATGCTAACAGAGTTACATGTATGTTCTAATATGGGGAAACATCGTCAATTTTTCATGATCATGTCTTATTTAATTATTGGTAGGGAATTCAGGAATATATAGGCATCATGGCCTTTGATAGGTTCACCTCAAATATTTAGTAGGGTTATGTCTGGTTGGTCAAGGAATATAGATTTTCAAGGGTATCTGGGGAATCCATAGCTTTTGAAACCTTAAGAATCAATTCATTTTTGATCTATGGATCATATGGTTAGGATGAAATACAAGGATGGTCGAGATTGTTCTTTATACTAGCATCCAAGTGAAGGGTCTTAGTCTCTATCCATTGTTAGAGGTATGATTCTCAATGCTGCATTGCATTCACTAACATTATATGATACTAGGTATTTCAATTCCTTTTTTCATCTTGAGTTATATATAGGTTTGTGATGTATTTAGGGGTTTCCCCCATTTTATTAACACTTTATAATCCTCTTGGGACAAAATTAAATAATCTTAATAAGTTCCTAGCATGTGCCATAGTGATGGGAGGCTTCATGCATTTGTTAAAATTTCTAGTTTGGTATATGCTAATTTTTTTAACTCATCATTCTGATAGATTGGATAACACAGTTCTAAGATATCATTGAATGACATGAGATGAATATTTCATTCACATCCCATATAAGAGAGTAATGTTGCGTACTATGAAATTGGGATGCTATGATAAATAGTATTTTTAATAATTGTAACTTTGTAGGAGACATTATAGCATATATGGAGGATATAGTTTTTAATGTGGACTAAGTAATGGTCCCCACCATTTTCCCTCCAATTTTGGACTAATTTTTTTATGTTAATCTAGATGGTTTTTGGGGACTTCTTTATTAAAGAGAGATCAATATATCAATTGATCGCTGATTAGGTTTGGAGGATATATTTATTCTTCCCATATTTTATGTCAATATATGAGGTGATGGATATGAATATACATCTCAAAGATCTTAAGATAAATTTTTTTATTAATTCTAGTACCACTCATTTGGGTGATCTGGTTTTATTCTCTAAGAAGGCAGATTGTGGAATCAGTTTATGTGTGGATTATTGGAACATAATCTATTTTTTTTATAGGATAAGTTTCATTCTCTTTGGATTTGTGGCCTATTTGAAAATATGAGTGGATCCTTATGGTTCTCTAGGATTTACAAACAGTTTGGATACCATCTAATGTGGGTTAGGGAAGAGTATATAACAAATATAATGTTTAAGAGTATGTATGTGTTGTATAAGTACCTTGTGATGTTTTTTGGTCTAATGAAATAATTATTGGGGTTAATATCCCTCATTTATGTGACTTTTCACCACTATTTGGACTCTTTCATCATTTTTTTATTGATGAAATCATGTTATATTAATGTATCTAGTAGTCACATGACGAGAATCTATATATTGTATTTGAAAATGATTCTAGAACATTTTCTTTTTGATCTGTACATAATGTGTCACATTTTGAATCCGAATGTTTGAATTCTTGGTCATGTGATCTCAAATTCAGGGATATCATTTGATCGATAGAAAGGGGAAGAGGTGAGTTCCTTTTCTCATTCATAAAATGTATTCAAGAGGTATAATTTTCTTAGATTTTAGGGAAATTAAGGATGGTTCACTTAGGGATTCTCATTCTTATAATCCCCTATGACTATTATGGCTAAGAAAGATTCAATGTTCATGTAGAATATATGACATGAGGAATCTGTATAGCAGTTGAAGAATAAATTATATTCCACTTAAATTCTAATTCTTTCAAACCCAGATATCAGTTATATAGTTTTTTGTGATCCATCAGGAGTTAGACTGGAGCTACTTTGATTTATAGGTATTTTGAACTCTCCTATGGGTATTTTCATTTATGACCTCAATATAATAGAATCCCAATCCATGATGTAGAGATAAATGATATTGTTCATACATTTATGTGTTAGTTTAATTACCTATTTAGTGAAATATTTTTCATCTACAAGAACTAAAAGTGATTTTGGTATATATTATTGTAGTGAGATATGTACCTGTGGTATAGGAATTCCCAAATTTGTATTTATAAATATGAAAACGAGATGGAATATTCTATATTTAAGGATAATTGCATTTTGGGAACATTGATTAGAATAGTTCAGAATTAGTGATTTTAGAATTCTGATGGGGTGTGGAAGCTAATTAGAATACTTGATGAGTGGTAGATAGATGTATCCAGAGACATAGGGGTGGGGTTGTTTTCTCTATGTATTATTATTGATAGTAGATTGATTGAAGGCCTAACTTGAGTATGATTTGGATTGTTTTGTGATGCTGGAACAACTCATTGAGGTGGTCTATTCCAAATATATACTAGGGATAGAGATGATGTGTTTTGAATCTATAATATATTTTTGGTCCATGCTTTTGTGATGTATAAGCTAATGAAAAACTCTAATACTGCATGACATTTTGTTTATCATGTTTTGAATAAGATCTATCATGATACTTGAAATCATTTCTAGTGATCGTGTATGAGGAAGGATATTATTGTTTTTTTCTCTCACCGCCTTACTAGTTAAAGGGAAATGGTAGTGCACTAGCAACCATGTGATTTACTTCATCCCCTTCCTATTCTAGAATGGAACTCTTCGATATTACAATTTAATTCATCATAGAAATACCCACGACCTCTAGATCTATATATTATCTCTGTCTAGTAGGTGAATCATTGAGGATGATTGTAAAATTCATGGATATTTTTGATACTCATCCCATGAATGGGTTATGAATGTAATATGTGTTGGACATAATGCAATTTTGTAGTGTTATTATGAGAATAGTATCTAATTGGTATGCATGGTTCTCATCAACATTTTTTTAGGGTTCTTAGAAATATACAATGAATTTGTCATATATTAGAGTGATATATCACCAACATATAGATGAATATTTAGAAAGGATAATCCTTATACTATATCATCTTCTCAGTACTTGTGTTGTTAATTTTTTAATAACATGTGATAACCTTCTTTCCTTTTGGAGTTTTTTTATAATAACAAAACTAGATCTTATCATAATAGATTCCTTTTTGGAAATTTGTAGTAGTACATGAAACTCATCATTGTGTTTGTTATAGGCAACTGAGTCAACGGTGATCTGGAAAATCATGGTGAATGAAAACACTGAGAGGGTGTAGATTATCATGAAAAGATTTGATACCCCTCAGATAATGAATTTTCCATACGTTGACTAGAGGTGGTGACCCATGGAGTTTGACATGGGTGACTGAATATTCTTATGAGTATATCTTATTTTGACTCTGCAGTTCTTTAGGAGGAATTGGATGCTTATACAATGGTATATATACCCATTCATCATTTTGGAGTGGTATTGGATGGTGTCTTACTAATTGGTTCTTCAATTATGTCATCGACATGTGAACTACATTATTGGATGTTTCATATCTCTTGAAGTACGAGTCAGATACATAACACAATAGTGATGATGATGATGTTCACATATATGTCGATGATCTATTTTAGGAATGTCCATTGAAAATTATAAATTAAATTGAAAATGTAAGTTATTGGATTATGATTCCTCTCCCTATACTATTATGGTATCATAGACAGGCCCAATATGGTACTTGTGGAATAGAGATGGATGTGTGTGAATAATGGATGAAACTTTTCATCTAGGACACACAGATATCATTCTCAAGGAAGAGAATCCATTATAGGGGTGTTTGTAATGCCCCACTAATATCAAGGTATGTTATATCATAAAATTTATATTAACTCTATTTCATGTTGAGGGTATTTGGTTTTTTAGGGGTTGGAGGTACCCCATGATCAGGTTGTGAGTAACTAAATCAGGCCCACCTAGGAATTTTTTAATATGTGTCATGTGGTGATGTGATGGGTGATTATTAGACCAAGATAGTTTTAATAGATTAGAGTCCCTCTATCTATATGTGGATATTCTATGACCCTCATTAGACATGAAAAATATATATATTAATATAGGGAAATTTCATCTTCCAATGGGGTATCGGGATATGACCCCTATGTTACCACATGGTTATGTTGGAATTCAGTTTTCAAAAGGGGTCAATAATTTCAAATTGGACCCATCCCCGCCCCCTCGTATTTTAATATTTTCCCCTCCACCATCCCAAACCTTATGTCATTTTCTAAATCTATTTGGATTACCATTTGATATTTGTGCTTATCCATTCCAATAACTTTCTTATTTGAATCAGTGTTCAATATGGAGGTTCTCTATTGGTCAGTCTATGCCCAAAAAAATACTTTTTATGATCTGTAATGTTTTCTGAAATATCTACCCTAAATGAGTAAAATTTGGGATGAATTTAGGTTTCCATTGAATTGATCTTGAATGGAGTACAAAATGTTGAGTAAAACATTAAAGGAATGAGGTATAAATTCCTTAAAATGTTATGGAATTCAAATAAAATAGTATGAATTTTCTTTCATGTTGGTGTGTTTCAATCCAGGTGAGACCCTGAATTTGGTATGAAGGTGATTGGGTTGGTATATATGGTAATATATGTCTTTTTTAGGGATGTTATTGAAATGATATAAAGGAAATATAATTTAGATTCATACCATGTTTATTGGTTAGACAATACTAGTGTTTGATTACGAATATAGTGAGTTGTTGATAAAATCTATTTTTATAAAAAAATTATTTGTACATGTGGAATTATTCTTCTATTTTTGGTTGTGACCTCGTCCTAAGTGAGAAAATGGGAATGGGGAAGAAAATTTATATTATATTTGGTCTTCTATGTAATGGAATTTTCTTGGAAAGCTTATGTGACCTCACC
Organism: Viscum album; assembly: GCA_963277665.1. Classification (NCBI taxonomy): domain Eukaryota; kingdom Viridiplantae; phylum Streptophyta; class Magnoliopsida; order Santalales; family Viscaceae; genus Viscum; species Viscum album. The sequence goes on from OY728161.1 coordinate 1,608,176,930, forward strand.
TATAAAAGATAGGTTGGAAGAATTTATGGTATATTGATGATGGTCAGGATTAAATAATGATTTATAGGAAGGGGTGATGGAGTCACCTTCATTGAGATATAGGGTATGGTCTAGTACTTAATATAGTTTCAATAGATTCAGTTTTTGTGGTTTGATCTTGAGTTTGAAGGCTCTATCCATGTTTTTGGATATTTCTAATGATCCTTTTGATAGTTCCAACCATCATTAACCGAGGTTGATATATCTCATATTTTTTTGGTATCCTAGTTAATGTAAGATAAAAAATTTATTTATTTTATATTTTTAATATTTTCTATCAATTAATACACCGTTATATAATTATTTCACTTATTAGATGATCACATTGATGTTGTCTTATTGGGTTTATAATCACACCAAACATAGGTATATTGATATATGTTCTTACATCATAGTCTAGGACCTAGCTAAAGCCAATGAAAAAAATGATAGACTATTAAGTAGATAGATGTGGTCTAGATTGATGTGATGTCAATACATACATTGAGATCTTTTGATTCTACCAACCAGTTATTTTTTTGAGTATTGTATATATTTATCCACTACATGCAGGGATCTATTATAAATTGATATACTAGTTATTTTATACCATTTGATCCTGTATTTCGGGGATGTTATCTACTACTTAAACGATTTTTTTCTGTGATGGTTTATTATTACTTCTTATATTGGATATGTTTGGATGGTGATCTGATATTGTTTGAACTATATTTTCATGATATACTTATGGCCTATACCACTAGTAATAATCTTATTGAATACGAAGAGGTGTGAATGAGGTTATAAAGTCATTTCGATTAGAATTGATGATCAATTTCAATGCATCATAGAAATGATCATACAAAATCTCTATACATTCCAAATCATTAAGAGATAAAAATCATTATAATGTTTCTTTATCAAAAAATGTTGGGTTGGTTTCACGTCAGTGTGGAATGATTTCATTTAATCATTCATTTAATAAAAATATGTCATGGAATATTTTTCTCCCGTGATTTTTTATCATCTCTGTATATGACTATTTTATCTAATCACATCACAATAAGTTTTGTTTAACAAAATAGATAATGGTTTTTTTCATCATGTGATTATTTTTCCTTCTATAAAACTATTATTAAAACATCATTCAGGACTTCTCTATTCATATTTCATGGAATACACTATGTTATAGTGATTTTAAACTCTTATTTTTGTTTATTGATTATGAAATAATATATTTATAATATAGATTCCAATTATAGTAGGGTTTTATTTTCCATATAGTTATTTTTATTTTCATAGGGCCGAGTGAGTGTCAAACTGCATTCATTATATAATAACTAAAATAATTAATATTTAATCATGAACTAATAGAATGGAACCATCTAACAAGGTATGGTATCTACGATCAGTACCAAAATTCATCGAATATTTTCATTCATTATAAAACCTATCTAAAAATATGTTATTCTATTATGAGTTTCTCTATCATCCTATTCCAAATAAAAGAAAATCTAAAATACAAACTCTATTTTAGGATCCACATCACGAAAAATTATATTATTTAGTAGATATTATATTGATAAATTATAGATTTCTACTAAATACCATCTAAATTATAAAACAATATTTTGAGATGATCCTTTTTGGAGGATTCCTCTTTCTAAAATATCATATATCATTTTTCTGGGTTCAACTGTATAAAACATAAATGTATCCTAACAGAAAACATCAACCCTAGTGGAGAAATATTCAAAAAAATATTAAAATATCTCCTAATATATGTATAATGATTCATCCTAATTTTATTGAAAATTTTAAACTTTTATTCCTTAAAATTAACATGCTAAAAGAATTATATATTTCACAAGAAATTTTTATAAAATATCAAATCATGGTGTTTTAAATTATAAAAATATAAATATTAACTACAGTTATTCTAAAACCATTATTGTAGAAAAGAAATAATTTATTTATAACATAACCCATAAAAATAACATTTAATCTAATTTTTTCTTTAATTCCTTTGAAACAAGACATTGTAATACGTTTATTATTTGATTCCAAAACATATAACAATATATAATTATTATCCATTTAAATAATATCAAGATTAATATTTTTAAGTTAAATTAAAATATTTTTTCTCAAAATATATTTGTATATCCAAATAGATTATGTTCATAATTTATTTTTACTATTCTATAGAATTGAAAATATTTAATACTTGTTCATTATAATTTACCATCACCTCTCTTTGAATATTCATGAGAATAAATTTCATATTATAATTTTCAAGAAAAATATTATATGAATCACCCTAATTAAAAGTATAAATTCTAGACAACATAAAATATTATCCTTAAAAATGTCCCGATGAAATATCAACTATAAAATCCAACATAATAAAAAATAGAAATAAGACAAGATAATATTTTTCATAGATTATTTTATGATCATTTATACTCATGTTCATGATACATTTTACCCTAGATACATATCCAAGATCATGGTAAGTCACACTCAAGTTCAATAAAGATTAAAGATTTATAAAACTATTTCTCACATAAATGATGGTATAAATTTAATTTGAGGTAAAACAATATTGAAAAGTTTATGCAGGAAAGGTAAAAGTAATAACCCACATATAAAAATGGATAAAAATAATTTTATGGTTTTTCATAACAAAAAATGATAACTGAATTAAATAGATTAATAATAGTGGATTTGTAAATGCTTTAGAACCTTCATAGATTCACACTTTTCTTAGGAATTTATAATAGTCATGATTAACATGAAAATTAATGAGTTGATATATAATTAAATAATAGTTAAAAAAAAATTTCATAAATTTTTTTTAAGATCACAAATATATTATTACAAATTGCTATGACAATGGTATTTATAATTATAAAATATATCTGTAAATTAAAGAACACAAAATATGAACAAATTTTATATTATTGTCATATTTTCCACAGAATCATTTATTTATCTCTTCAGACTCAATTTTATAGTATTGAAAAAAATGGATAAAAACAGTAGACTTTTGAAACCATTTTTTATGAATTATACACACTTTAAATCCCATATCCAAATTTAATAAAAATTTAAATTAAAAAATACTATTTATTTTCTTTATGAAAATTGTTTGATTAATATTTTCCCTAGCCTTGAAATATACTGTTATATCCAATAATAGATGTTACTGGTGGAAAATTATTGTATAATAATATCTCATTAAAATTCATAATCTCTGAGTTCCAATCTCTATTGTTGATCCATCCCCTTTGTTTCTTACCCTTCCCTTTGTTACACCGCAAAATTTCATCACATGATGAATTAGTTATTCAATAAAACACATTCAATTAATTATACAAAATTTAAAGTGTTTGAAAATTTATGAATTCCAATATTTCAAAGACTCGTAGAGTTCGGCGTATTTTTTGAAAAATATCTAGATGAAATATTTCATCATCTCAACCAATTTAAAAATCATTTCTTGGAACTAAACTATCCCATAATGTCATATACCTCATGTATATTACTATAATTAAGTAAAATCATCATTACTAATAGTGAAAAGTTCCAAAATTACTATTTATCCTAATGTCTTAATATAATTTGGATAAATTGGATAACCCTTTTTTACTTTTAAGCTCAAAAATTCATTTCGAGGTAAAATATACCATGAAAAAAATTAGAGAAACTAAATTTACATATAAAAACATGATAAAAGGAAGAACAAATATTATAAAAATAACTATATCGTTATATTAGTACCTCTAGTGGTCACAATTTTAGGTTTCCATTATGGTCTAAAATGATTCTCTGGTAAATTAAATGAATATGTATTAGGGATGATTAATGAAATTTGTTTTTAGAAAAAATCCACATAAATATTATAAAATTTAAGAAATTAATTTCAAAAATAGATGAATTAATGTTTTATCATAGAGTTATGTATATTCAAACTATTGTATCATCGAGAAATGTGTGTTTCTATGGGGTCATATATGATAATTAATAAAATAAATAATTAGAAAGTGGGAAAATAATGGAATAATAAAAATGAGGGAAAATAGTGGATCTAATTAGGTATGGAAGGAGTAATAATTGGGAGATTAAATTTTTAATATGTATTAAATAGACATAAATGAATTTTAGGAGTATATAATATGAGTTTCTTATAGAGGGACGGAAGTCTCCTGAAAAAATTATAAGACCCTCATGAGATCAATTAGCTATTGGTGGTAAGTCCCATTTCTATGGAGGATTGATACCATATCTTATAACCTATATTTTTATTTAATTGTGTCATTATACTTATATAATTTTATGTTTCTAATTACATTTTTAAAAAACTGTCTAGTGATTATTAACAAATCAATCTTCAATTTCATTAAGACTCGATTAATTATATATCATACACTTTTTTAAACATAATTTTTGTTATAAAATATTATTTATTGAGTCATTGGAGTAATTGATTTTAAGATTTTTTTATGAGTTGTCAAATTCAATTTCTTTGGGTATCAAAGTGGGAATTCTAGTGTATAATGGTTTTAATTTTTGGTGGAGGTGGATTATCTGATGAAGATCATGTTTGAGGTTGGTCTACACAATTGGGTAGAGTATAGCATACCTGAACATACACTCCCTGATCGATATCTAAGAACACAATCTGTATATTTCTTATTTTGATACTAATAAACATAACCCAATTTTACCCTTTCGAAACATACAACTTCAAACTAAAATATTGGATCACTTACATACCCAAACACATATTAGTTTTGTAGTTTTTGTGAATTATGAAAAAATCAATATGTGTGGAAACATCCACACAATATCCATTTTTCTATATAGTATGTTTTTTTATAAATATATTCTTTTTTCATTCAAGGAAACATCATACGGTAGAACAAGTAGTTCATTAACTTTTCTACTCACCCTTAATTTCTGTAAAAAATCATTTAACAACGTGGGATGAGAAAAAAACAATGTATAGAGAATAAAAGTAAAATAGATTTTAACCCATTTAAAAACACGAAAACCCATTAATTTTTTACCTTTTCTATGTATTTCATTGAGTTTATGAAAATAAATCGCATCCTCATAGAAAAACAGGTTTTCAACAATACAATTTTTGAACCCCATAGAAGGAAAATTGAAAATCATATAGAAATGTAGATAATTATATAAAAACCCTTATTATAATTTTGTTATAAATTAATGGACTCTAGCTTAATATTTAAGATAAAATCCATAGTTTACTCTTCTATTATTTCCATTGAAGAGAGTGAACATTCCTAATTCGTTAGAGAGAAACATTGTGCTCATTCATCATAAAAACTAAATATAGATAACACATTATATAAGTTGCATTAGGATCACCTACTATCGTCAATATTTTTTATGCACTATAAAATAGATAAAATAGTTAATTTTTTCACCATTATATCTTAAAACTCATGAAAAATTGTTTTCACCACATAGAAAAAAACCATTTTTGGATATTGAAATATCCATTCATTTTGAAAATACATTTTAAAAACTATAAAACTAATAACAGTGTTCTGAAGGTCTTTTCGTTAAAGAAATAATCAAGTAATAAGAAATAATAAAAAGATAAAACAATATTTATTGACGTATGAGTATCCGTCGAATCCATATATGTTTAAAGAGAACATTCCCTTTTGGTTTTGTAACAAATTTCAAAATGTTATGTATAAAATATGTTGTTAGGTTCCTGTTAAAAATATTTATAAAAAATTATAAATGGACATAAAATATTAATTATAATTCATATATGTTCATATAAAAACATTTATAAAATAATTTTTTAGATATATGCATGGAAGATAGTGTTTTGGAAAATAAATATTTAAAATATTTAAAATTTGTATTTGATTAAAGATTCCCCTACCTTGAGTATGACTCATCACATACGTTCTTTATCATCATAAATAATAAAATTATTTTAATTATACAAATGATTAAGAAAAAATATCATGTTTAATCCTTTATCATTATCCATTTTATAACATTTATGATCTTGTATTATTTAGTGGATTTATCAGGTAAGTTTACATTGAACGTTTTTAAAATGTTCAGTTAATAATTCAAAAACAAATTGGTATTAAGAACATTATGAAATATGTAATTATTTAATCACATCCATAATAATAATAGTGAAATAATTAAAATTTTCATACATTTATTATAATTTAATGAAAACCCATGAAATATGGTTTTGAAAAATGAATTGGGTTACAATAATAGAGACGGTATATCATGCGTATACATGTGTAAAAGTTACATTCTTCAAAATAAAAAGAGATAAATAAGATAAGTATACGTTTATAATTATAGAATCATTATTATATCAAATATATATGATTCTACCCATAAATATATAAATATAAATCCATGTGATTTAGTGATGAAAAATGAATTACATCGCTTTGTATATGTGGTAATTCACACATTATCATGAACAATGTTATTATTTTTCAATGGATTAAAATGTAATAAAATATTTGATAAATTAAATTTTCATAATTATAATTAATTAATTAGTATCATATATGTATATAAATTTAATCCATCATTATATACTTCTTGAGTGGCAATGAGTGAGAATGAATTACACAAATTTGCAAGGCAATAGTCCGCATTACGCAGGAATGATAGTTTCATTTCCAATTTTGTGGAACAGGGGATGGCTATAGGTTACGAAATTAATATAATAACATATAAGTATAATGAAGATAATTATGTCATTATTTCATCATAGTAGAAAAGGATTTAAGGTGGTAGAATAAGTAATAAAACTAAAACATTCTACAAAAGTTGTACATTTTCATCAAACAACATTGTTTTCATTACAACATTATCCCAATAAAGTTGTAATTATGCCAAAAATAAGACAAATATAATGTTTGGATATTATATTGGAGGGTATTTTGATAGATATTATCTGATCCTAATTTCTTTTTATGTGTGTATATGATAGGATATGTGATTTCCTTTTATAAATAATGGGGAGGGGCACTTTTCAAATACATGAAATATTGTAATATAATATGTGTCCAAATTTGTAAAATAGATCCAAAAATACATTAATTAAAATATATATAGAATATTATCTTAGAAATTCATAAAATAAAATTATTATATATTTAAATATCATTTTAAACCATATCTTTTGGATTGATTATTCAATTAACATTTTTTAAACCTAACCCTCATAATAAAATTTTCAATGTAAAATGGATATAAATTACCTTATAATACAAAAGATTCCACATATATGTAAAATATGTGAAATTACAAATGATTTATCATCAAATTTTTCATCTTTCAAGATCATTAAAAATAATAAAAAAATATATATATCATAAATTACTATTAATGACACTTTAGAAACAACCCACATATTTTTAATTTTAAAACAGAATAAAAATAATGGAATTCAAATATAATTTCTTTATACACTAATAGTGCCTTATTACTAACTATAAAATTCATGTGACACCATTATTAATCCAAAATACTTATTTAGATTATTTTTAAAAACATTTACATGATTTTTTACTGCTTTCACAATAACAATGCTAGTTTTGTGTGTGAATTTATCATAATTAATTAATGTATACAAATTTAAAATAAATTAAAAACATATAAAATATAATTATACTCAATATAAAAATTAATAACCATTCATCACTTCATTTATCCCAATGTAAAGATATAACTAAAATTTTAAAGGAAGAGAGTGCCAATTTTTTCCTATTTTTTAAAAAAAATATGTAAGTAATTTTTAAATTAAAATGTCTAAAAATTTACATAATACATAATATTGGATGATGATGGATGAACAACACTCATAAAATAGATTAAATGAATCAGGGTTTGTTATTCCTGTCAAGACATGACCCGCAATGGTCGGACCGTTGACTAAATTATGCCCGCCTCTAATTGGCTTGGGGCTGGCCACCAGTGTCGAGTAGGCATATAAAACAAATGGGAGGTATTATCCAAAATCCCTAGTACACATACACAAATATCAAATCCAAATTTTTTTTTGGAATGTAAGAAAACTAAAATGATGCATTAATTGATCTATGATCCCACAACATAGTATGATAGTAAAAGTACTGAAAGTAGAAAAAGGTTCTAAATATAGGCCCAACTAAAAACAAAAAAATACCTACCAACTCCAAGCTAGGGGGTTAAGTCAAATAGAATATTATTTAAAACAATAATCTCTATAAAGATACACTTACACTTCTCCTGCTCTGTATCCTCCCAGGACATCCTCAATAGGGTTTTCATGTGTATAAGACATCAAACATGTGGCCAAAGCCTTTGTAGGGGTATGTATAACAAAAATATGTAGGACCCCCGAAAAACATGAAACAGAAACCAACAAATATATTCATATCAATAAAATATATAAGAATCTATGTATAACAGAAACACCCATATATACTCATGAAGGGTACCAATCCACCAGGTGGTTATAACAAACTTCCAGGTATAGGATACGGCTCAACCAAACTCTCATTCCAGGAAAACACAATCAATGAGAAATGAATTCTTCAAAGACAATAAAAAATATCAATTGGTCATTGGTCCCTTACTAGTGGAATCTCATTGGTCTAATATGACTCGAATACACAGATTGGAGTTCATTCCCATAGCCTGTGGGAGAAACCATAAACTCAAATCCAGATCAACCCACTACAAAGGTGATTTTATGTTAATGATTAATAAAACCCTAGTGATTTGTACTATAGATAGAGGATAAAAACCTTCCCATAGAGGTTACACTGCTTCCACAAACTCTATCTAGGGAACAAAAGATAATAAAAGATTTCACTCAAGTCATAGATAGGGACACCAAAACTCTCTCAAAGACTTATCCTCAATAAGGGATCACATTCTAGTTATATGAATAAAATTATTCACTATTCTCTAAAGGTAAATAATCAAGAGAATGTACTCAACCTTTACTAGAACAAAATAGGAAAACGTAGATCCTCAAGCACTATTTAATGGAGTGGACGACATGTACCATGGGGATACATGGCATGTCCTATTATCCCCTTGCATACCCATGTGGAATATACTTCAACAGAATATAGTCTCTCTATACACAATGTGTAGAATGAGTACACGGCATGTAGGAACACAGATTTTCTTGTATGTGTTTCTTAATCAAGTATGTGCACCAAAGCATTATCTACGTACAACAAATGTATTCTAAGTCATGTCTATTTATAATTACACGACATTCCATCAAGTTGTATACTTTTACTCGTGTATGTGAACTCTCCAAACTATATGCTGTGTAAATCAGGTAATTAATGCATTCCATGTGATGGGGTCACATTCCATTTGATAGTAAATTTTCTCCCAAAACCATATCTTTCGCATAGGGGGCCACATGGATTGAAATCCCAATGTAAACAATGTCTTTCTCATGATTTTATAGATCCTTTGGGATCTATGCTATATAATCTTTCATATAATTAGAGCCACTTCCCTCCTCGGAACACGTAGAACATCGACATTCTGGTCCTTTCGAATGTTGATCTATAGAAAAAAAAGACAAGAATCCCCTTCAAAAAATGATCTAAACATTTTTCTTCATTTCATGTTGAAGAATGAAAAAGAAAAAATTCAGTTATCTAAAACCATATGATTCACTGATATGTCCTCTGTCACACCAACTTCATGTAATTTCAATCCCAGATCCATGATTTCATATTATTTAACCATAAAATGGGTTCATGACAATCGATTTATTGGGATATTATGAACCCTGGGCCAAACTATGGACACACTGTGTGATTAAAGAATGAGGAGAGAATAAGACACTAACGAACAAGATATATGATCCTCAATCAATGTTCATGCAGATATAAATCCATTTTTGTTAGAATAAAAATAAATAAATCCCAAATAATAATATAATTCTCCAAAAATAGATTAATCAAACTCATCCTGAAAGATGATCAAAATACAAAATGATATATTCTTTGATTGATTTGTATAAATAATAGAAATAAATTACGGGAAAAAAAATAAAACAAAATTCCTACTCAAATATTAGATAAATATTTGAGGAAGAATAGTTTCATTTTTTCTCTCACGACATCCATGGACTCCGTTGGATTGATGATCCATAATTCAATCTTGATCCATCATTAACTTCCAAGAACACTCTCCTCCAATTCCTTCTAGAACATTATGTTTTAGATACCAACCCTAAGAAGAAATCCATATCTGTGTATTTAAATACGATACAGTTTATTGTTTATCAAAAAAATAAATTCTTTAATTAATTTATTTTATTAATTTCCCGCCAATGATGAATTTTCCACTAACGGCTCATGCCAACTATGGTTATGTCACCCTAAGGGTAAATCCCATATTATAAACATAACAGTTCCCTCATATTTCTGATTTTGGCCCCCATTTTGTATTTGATCAACTTTTTTGGGAAAAATGTCTGTGTGTGTGTGTTGTAATATATTTTAAATATTTATTTTGTTTTCACTAGGCCACAGAATCACACACCTTCATAGACAATGGACTCGAAAAAAATCCATATAATATCCAAAAATAATAAATTGAAAAATGAGATGTTACATTCTCCCCACCTTATGTCTTTACATCCTGAAAATCTAAAATAAGGGTTACATAAAATGACATGGGTACTGAGCATGTGTAACATCCCAAAATTCTAAAATTCAACTTTATATTCATTGGATTATATAACATGAAACACCAATTGTAAAAATGGAATATATTAACATGTTACATTAAAATATTTAATAAATATATTATATTATATATCTTTTAATTCACATGACACTATGTTAGATTGCAATGCATAAAATAATCTTCATTGATAGACTGTGTTACATGAAAGACTGAGTTTCAAAAAATAACAATGTATTATTAAAATATTATTATTTCATATATTATGATATGGAATAGAAAGTATATTAGTGGTTAGTAATAGTAATAAAAATCTTATGAAGATTTATGTTGATATAAATATTAAATGAATTCATTTGTTACCAATTAATGAGAAAAAAATATCTAATTGGAAATAAAAAAATGACATATTATTATTTTTAGGCTTCCAAAGTTATTCTATATTAATAAACATAATTATATATAATTTTTGAATTATTTTAATTAAATATATGTGTTATATATTAAATAAAATATTTTTATATTCATATATTTTCTTTGATAGTCATAAGATAAGAACAAATGCAATTTCACACAAATAAACAAATATTTTTATAAAAAACATTTTTCTACCTTTTAATAGATAAATCATATAAAATATGAAATTGGAAAAATTAATTGATTTCATATGTAAAAATAAATTTCATATTTTAACAAGAAAAATAAAAATTTGGTTAGTATAAATTTTTTATATTTTTCAGGAAAATATCATTTTTTATTAAATATTAAAAAATATTATATTATACTTCAAACTTATTTTCATCTAAATTATTTATAAAGATAAATTTTAAATTTAATATCATTTAAATTATTATTATATCCTATTTTTATAAAAAAATCAATTTATTTCATAGGTATAATTTCCCATTGAAATTGATTACCAAAATATCTAAATCCTTCGTATGTTTTGTACTTTAAAAACCTGCATTATCGTCCTTCATGCAGGATTAAATTTAAATCAAATTATGCCAAATAAGTGATTATAATTTGTAAATATATATTAGTTATTATTTATTCATAATATTTTATAATTTATAATAATAAATTTATTGTTTATGACCAAACAATATTAGTGAAATTGATTAAAATTAATTACAGCAATTAATGTGAAATTATGATTTGTAAGGGACTAAACCAAAACCTTAAGAACCAAAATGACCTATATAAATTTCCAATATATAATTTATGGACATATTTAGACCATAAAATCTCTTTTTGATATTTTTTCTATTGTTAGATCCACTTGCATCATAAAAAACATGGATGGAATTCCTATTTCAAAATATTACAATAGTGTCACTCCTCCTCCACTCTAAAACGTCCCACATCTCCCCATTCCTTATACCTCTCAAACCAATTATGTTCAACCAAGATCTAAACATATAGATTCGAAACATATCTCACTTACTCCATGAATCCTCCCTTTTTCAAAAAAAATCAAAGGAATCACTTTGGTGCAAACAAAAAGTAGTTACCCGATTAAGAGGTAACATCTTTCCATAAGTTCACTATTGTTATTTCATCTCTCTACATTACCAATTATTCATATTTCATGATTTTATTTCAAAATATGTATATATAATATACTATGATGTTGTTAGGATATGAATTTTACTTAAAACTACACATAAATCCACCTAATTGTTAACGATCATATTGTTTACGTGTACGGAAAACTATAGTCCAACAAAACGATGATTGTTCATTTTTTACTTACCACCTCTCATGTTGGCCATTATAATAGAAAATAAATTTATATATGTTATATATTATATTTATTATGTCTTTAAACTATTTAAGTTCTTTTAAATCACATAATCTTGTACTTCTGTTTTTTTGTAAATATGATAACATCATTTTTGGATATGTGGACAACCGCCCCATCAAAGCGATATGATTTGGTCACACTATACATGGATCATATAAAAGATGGTTATAATTTAAAATATATGAAATTGAATACACTATATGATATTAATGGCATAGTTAATTATATTGAAATATAATATATATATATATATATATCGTTTTTTTATTACCCTTTCACACACTTCAAAAGTGATAACGTCATTTTTTTTATGTGTCAACTATAACCTCCACTGCATGATGTGATTCATTTTACATCATATGAATTGAATAAATAAATATATATGATTAAATAACATGGTATTTATTATATAATGACCATTCAATAAATATATGGTGTTACTTAACTTCATTCCATCATGAACATTGAAAAATGGGAATGTTTCTCATGCATATGTGCTGCCTACCATCTCCATGATTGAAACATTTATTAATTTTTTTAATCATATTTAGCTATTGGTTTAAAATTATAATTTATTTATAAATATAATAATTACATCATGATTATTATTCTTTAGATGCCATATATTGACCCCATTGACCATAGTGGACCTATGAATGTTTTTTACATAGAAACGTGAATTGTTTCAATGAAACTGACATAAACGTAATTGTTTAAGTAGTTTTATAAAACATAGTAATTAGTAAAATAAAACTAATGATAAAAATTTAAATTTTTATTTAATAAATTAAATAATTATAATAAGTTTATTATACATGAATTCAAAATAAGTTCACTCAAATGGAAACACAATGTAAGGTATCACATTTTAATTTCATTTTCATTGAGAATTATTCTATAGTTATACACCTAGTTTCATTTACATGGTTAATAAAAAATATTATAAGATATATCATAAATCTCAATAATATTATCATATTATAACTTTAATTTAATTTTATTCCATTATGTGGTTTATGAGTTAAAAAATATCTATGTGGTATGTGAAACTTTGTAAAATTATAGGATTATATTCCTAAAAAATAATACTAACAACCATTCATTGCAATTTATAGTTGAGGAAATTTAATATACATTTTTTAATAAATAATATTATTATCCTCTTGTTATTCATGAACATTTTCATGTTTTCTCCAATTTTCCACTATAAAGTAACCATAATTTTTTTAAAAAAAATTATGAAAACAGAACATCATTTCTCTCTTTAGTTAGAGAACCTATTTTCTTCTAAAAACAAGGTTTTATTAAAATGATTTCCAATTTTTTTTAAAAATTATTTAGTAAACACATTTTTTATCTTTTTTTATTTTACCAATGTTTTGAATGGAATCTTATTGTCTCTTTCTTTACAAGTCATCTTTCTAACACTTTATACCATGAATATGAATGATTATTTTTACTACAAATGAGATTTATATTTTTCTCCACCATCATGTCACTGATCCTTCCATATACTGTTTAAAAGGATTGTTTTTAATGAAAATGTTTTTTAAATGGATTGTAATAATAAAACAAAATTCAAATGTTTTTAAAAAATGGTTATTTTTCTCAAGAATTTTTTTAAAGCTCTTTTTTTATTTCGTCAAAGAAAATAAACATATGTTTCTACTCTACTTGGGATATGTGGTGTTGAAACCCTTCATATCCTTTCATTGGATGGTTTTTGATTTATTTGTACATGGATGGTATTCACATTCATATCCTTCATCCTTTTTAGTCCTTATAAAATTTTCAATTTTCTTTGATCTTTTGACACTGAATTCTCTATAAGATTCCATATCATCTTTCAGGGATATGATCATTTCATAACCATATACAATTTTCCATAAGGTGTTTTCAATGAATTTTATTTTATTATTTGGGGATATATTGATAATTCTATATCTTCAATTTCATATGGATATTTTATAATGTACATTGTTAAAATTATTATTCAATATATGAAGAATTCCATTTATAGTTATGACATGGGTAGGTCCCAATTATAGATATCCCCTCAATGCATCAAAATTATCATGGGATAAATTAGTTGGATAGCCCCTTTATATGGGCTTTTACCTGATATATATACTCTCTAGTGAATGGTATTGATGGAACTAGTTCTTTTTAACTCAAAAACATGGAATCAAATAACTAATCACATCCCACACTCAGTTTTAATTATGGTTCATCTATGAGATTATTCATTGACATATCCATGGAGACATTTCATTTTTAGTTTTTTTGATGGGATGTGTTTCATGTTCTTTCCTTTCCATATTTATTTTTCTTTATCTAGTTATTTGAATGGAATGTGTTTCATATTATTACCATGCCATATAATTTATGACTTCAATTAGGTTTGTTGATTACATTGATTTTAGGTGTTGTTATTTACCATCCAATATTGACTATTATTATTGTTTCATTATTTCTTCTTCTATAGTTTTACCTTATAGAGCATTTGAGCTCACCCTTATTATGTTTCTTTCCACCAGAATCTAAGAAGAATACGTTGAAAGATATGTATGGATTTATTATATGGATTATAGATACCCATTATGTTATTTACTTATAAATAAGAAACAATTATATTGTAATTAGTTTTGTAATTTTTATTACTTAAATAATTTATATATCTAGTTTACCAAGACTACAGAACTCAGGTCCTTCGTTATTTGATTCCTTGTGATCATGACAGTGTAATTGATATCAAACCCCATATCCAGGCTATCTAGGGTTGGGTCACTATATTTAGTCTCATAGTGAGGTTTAGTAGAAACCTTGTGAACTAGATTTAGGAAAACATTGGTTAGTGAATGTGAACCTCAGGTGTAATTTGACAATAAGTACAAAATAACATCATATATTTTTGTTGTGATATAGATTATCTGGCTCATAATAGAAATAAATCCTTTTCTGGATACTACAGGTGGACATGGTTCTAAAACATATGTACCTAGGATTAATAACTTGTGAAAGATGATATGATCCTAACTCAGGGTAACTTGGTACATCAAAATGGGCATTATTATGCATGTAGTACTACAATCCTATCGGATATGCTGAGGATAATTCTCATTTTCATTAAAAACAATTATAAATAATTTTATCAATGAATACCATAGGTTTAACCAAATGTGTATTATGTTTAAGATAATTTTTCATGGTTTATAAGTCGTGGAATTGATATTATAGATAAACATTAGAATAAGGAAGGATCTATGTGATAATAAGTGGATGGAGTATTTATGTATTGAAAACCATTATTGAAAGGTTATTTGGTGATTAACATTATTCCATAGAGTTCTATCATATTTATATTAAAAATTATATTAATATTGTTTTAGAAAAGGGGAACATTATACTGGGTGAAAACCAATCAATTTGGCAAGGCCATGGGTCTTGATCCCATGACCAAAGGATGAAAGGGTTTCACTACAACCACTGACATATGCAATGTCTTGGTAAAAATATTATTTTCATTGTTAAATAATTAAGTGAAAATTAATGATAAACTAGTGGTTTACCTTTTATAATTACATATTAATGTCTTGACCATATCAAAATTTTAGGATAGTTTTGAAAAACAGTTATATTTTTCACACTTTATGGCCTTGTGATCTTTTAAAAGTACTTTTACTACTTTGAAGAATAAAAAAATACTATTAGTAAGTAATTCATAGGATTAATGGTATGAATTATAATTTTATCGAAGAAAAACAAAAAATTAGGATTATTCACATGAATTTTAATCCTATATGGTGTGAATATTTCCTTATAATATTTTTTATTAAATGAATTATCCAACATTTTTGAAATGATTTAGAAATAAATTATTTTCCCTATATCATAATTTATGGTGAACTATGGGTCTTCTAAATCATCAATGATTTACGTCCTTGGTACGATAAACATTTTATTAATCATTAACTTGTGTGTGATTGATGACATAATTTACTCCTTATAAATATTTATGTTATTCTTCCTAGTATATATTTTCATATACCACTAATGTTATCTCACTTAGATACCTAGTTACTTGGTAGTTAATGTGGCCTTTGTTCCCGTTATCAAATTTCTAGATCATCATATATGAACCCATAAAATGATGTGGGATTTAGATGTTGGATATATCAAATCAGTATTGAGTTTAGATTGTGAGGACACTTTTAATTAAGGTGGGGAGAATATAACACCATGAACTTCTAAAATATAACTTTGTATTCAATATTGTTTTTTACAGGAAACACCAAGAGTAAAAAGGGAATATATGAAACGAATAATGTTCAATATGAAATAAATATAATCTATTTATATCTTGTAATTCATCCAACAATTAGTTGGATTACATCGCATGCACGAGACACCTTACTAAACAGCTTATGTTACACAAAAGTCAGATTTTCACCAAATAACAATATATTATAAAAATAGTATAATTTAATATAATATAAAATAACCTAGTTTCTATAATAGTAGTTATTAATTGTACTAAATAACTTAAAAAATTAATGTTTATATAAATATAAATTATTTCATTGGTTTCCAATTAATGAGAAATAAAAAATAATTACCAATTCGATATAAAAAGAAATATTTTTTATGCATCCAAAAAAGTTTTCTATTAATAAACAAAATTAATTACAATTAGTGATTATTTTAATGAAATGTATATGTTATATATTTAATCAAATAGTATTTATATTCATCTATAATTCTTTATTTTCATAAGATAAAAATCAACCAATTCCACTAATAAATGCCTTTATTTTTATAAATTTTGTTTTACATCCTTTTCATAGAGAACAAATTTGAAATTTGAATCATGAAACAATAATTGATTTAATTTATCAATATAAACTGAAAACATATAATATATTCATAAAAATTTGGTTAGGGTGATTTTTTGATGTTTTTGAGAAATATATCATTTTTTAATAAATAGTTAAAAATACATAATTTTTGTTCATATAATTTTTCCATCTAATTTTAAAATAAGATGAAATTGAACATATAATTGGTTTTAATGTTTAATTAGATAATATTTTAATAATTTAATTCAATATATGTAATTGGTATACATTTTAATTTGAAATTGATTATAAGTAGATAGAAAATGTTTGGATGTATATAGTTTAAAAACCTGTATTGTTATCCCGCATGTAGGATTAAATTTAAATCAATTTTTGTTACTTATATGATTGGAATTTTGAAAAATGGATACCATATTTTGAATCATAATTTTTTTAAATTTTAATAATAATACCTCAATTTTTAAAAAAGATCTTTGTGATAGTGGTTATAATTAATTCCAGTGATTAAGGTTAAATTAAGATTAATAATGGGCTAAACTGTAACATTAAGTCCAAAAAATACCGATAAACTTGTACAAGGAAAATTTTATTTCCATATTTTGACACTATACTGACATTAAATATGTGGTTAAATTTTTTTATCCACTTGAAACTTGTATAACATGGTAGTTTTTTATTTATTGAAATATTACAAGAGTGTCACTCCTTCTCCACTATAAAAGGCCACGACTTCACCCCATTCGTCACATCTCGCAGACCACATAGGTTCATCCAAGATCATCCATAATATCATTAAAATCTCAAAAATACTCATTTAATCCTCCATTTTTTCAGGAGTCAATCCAACAAATCCCTTTGGTGCAAACCAAAATGAGTTACCCGATTAAGAGGTGGCATCATTCTTTTAGCTCTCAAGTGTCATTTGAATTCTACACTCATCCATTTATTATTATTTCATTATTTTATACCAAAAATAGTATCATAAATATACATGGATGTTATTATGTTATGGTTTCAAGATAATATTACACACACATCAATCTAATGGATAACAAAAAAAATTTTATGTCTACGGAAAACAACTACCTCACAATATGATGATTGTTCATTTTTCCTTTACAGTCTCTCATGGTAGAAAATATGATGGAAAATCATCTTATAAATGATATATATATTATCTATTAAGTCCTTAAAGTTCTTTAATTCTTTTGAAACACATACCTTTATAATTTAATTTTTTTAAATACAGTATCATCGTTTGAAAAGTACAGACTACCACCCCTTTAAAGAAATAGGATTAGTTCACACAATACATAGATCATAGAAATGATTGTTTTAATTAAAAATGCGTAATATAAAAAACATATATATTATATTCATGAATAATTTACCATTATATATATATATATCTTTTAATTTTCTACATGTTCACACATTTAAAAATTAATAACTTTTTTCATGGATGTCTGGTCTACCACCTCAACGACATGGAGAAATCCATTTTAAATCCCAATAATTTTATTTGAAATTATATATTATAAAATAAAATGGTTTTTATGATATAATTATCATTATGGAAAGATATTATGTTACATAACATTATTTCATAATGATGATAGAAAAATGATAATGTTACTCATGCATATGTATAGCCAAACATCACTATTATTGTAATATTGATTCATTTTTCATAAAAAAATTAATTATTGGTTTTAAAATATAATTTATTTATAAATATAAAAATTATCATATAATTATTCTATATATGTTATATATTTGCACCTTTTACCATATTTGACCAATCAATGATTTTTTGACACATAATCAAAATTTGGACTATATAACTGACATAAAAAATTGTTTAACTAGTTTAATACAAAATTGAAATAAGGGAAATAATTTTAATGATAAAAATGAAAACAGTTATCAAGAAAGTAAATAATTAACATAAATTTAGTATACATGAAGTTAAAGGAGCTCCACATGAAAGGAAATACATGGTAATTGATTTCATCTCAATTTACATTACATTGAGACTTATTTATTGTTATGCACCTAGTTTATTTTGCATAGTGTATATGATACCCATTTAAATGAAATATTAGGAATCTCTTTACTCTAATTATATTATAACATTCATTTAATTTTATTATTTTATGTGGATTATGATTTTTAATGTTTCAAAGTGGTATGTGACATTGAAATTTTTAAATCTTATTGTACTACAAATAATACTATTAATTGATCCATGGTATTTCCATTGGGGGAAATTAAATGAATTTTTTTTAATAAATCATATAATTATCCTCTCGTCATTCATCACCGTTTTCATGTATTTTTATTTTGTCCACTCATTGTTAATCAAAATATTGTTCAAATGTTTTTAATAAAACCCCTCATAATTTCTCACTTTAGTAAGAGATCCTCTTTTCTTTTAAAAACCCTGTTTAATTAAAATGGTTTCAAATTTTTTTTAAATTTATTTGATAAATACATTTTTAACCATTTTTTCATTTTATATTCTTTTTAAAAAAATAAACTTTTCACTTTCTAAAATAATCATTTTTATAAACCTTTTACCTTACAAAAGGAATGTTTTTTTACCTCTTATAACCTGTATGATTTTATTTTCTTCATTTTTCTGAAGCTTCTATTGAAATTTTAAAAGGATCATTTTTAATGAATTTTTTAAAAGGTATTTGAAAAATTATATTATTTTTAAACGTGTTTTAAAAAAACCATTACCCCAAGAATTTTATTGAAGTTATTTTATTTCATCAGAGTTTACAACCATTTATTTCTAATCCACTTGGGATATGTTGTGATGATACCATAATAATGCTTCCTATAAATGATTGTTGATTTATTTATCAAAGTATAGTATTCACATTCACATCCTTGATCCATTTTAGTCCCTTTGAAATATTAAATATCAAATGATCATTAGACGTTGAATTTTATATAATTATTCTTACCATTATTCATGGATATTATCAATCCATAAACCATTTTCCATATTCCATACAGTGTTTAATTTTATTTTCATTTTTATTATTTTAGGGTAATACTGATAAATATATGTCTACTATTTCATATAGATATTTGAAATAGAACATTGATAAATTGATTATTTGATATATGAGTAATCCTTTAGACATGTATGACTTGAGAGGTGTCTGGTTATAGATATTCCCTCAATGCATCATTTGTCTTATTGGATGAGTTAGTTGTATATACACATTATATTGGATTTTAACTAATAGCTAAATCATCTTGTGAAATGTCTTGATCTTATTTGTTCCACATACCATTGAAATATGGAGTCTAATAATTTAAAAAATCCCTAATTTATTTTCAGTCTTTATTCATTTGTGAGATTTTTTGTAGACATATCTTTAAATACATTTCATTTTTAGTTATTTATTTGGATTTTTTTCATTTTCTTACCATTCTATATTTATTATTTCTCCTCGAGTTATTTTAAAATAATATGTTTCCATTTATTATATTTTCATATTTTTTACACACATCCATAAAATTTATTGATTACATGGCATGTGTGTTCACTTATTTAACATTCTATATTGACTATTCTCATTGATTCATTTTTTATTATACCATATCTTTCCATTAATGTTCATTTTACCACACCATTATCATGTTTATTCCCCCAGAATCCATGAATAATACTATGAGAGATATATAAGGATTTTCTAGATGGATTAGGTTTATCCTCATAGTAATTTATATTGAAAGAATAACAAATTATGTTGTAATTTTTTACTCATTTTTTATAAAAAACTAATTTAGGTTTCTGGTTTAACTATATTAGAAAACTTTTGGCCCTTTAGGATTTGATTCTATGTATTTGTAACAATGTAGTTGATGTAAAACACTGGCTGAAGGCTATCTAGGGTCAGGTCAAAATTGTTTGTATCAAAGATAGGCTTAGTAAAATCCTTAGAAACTGTATTTAGGAAAAAATGTGATATATAATAGAACCCTAATGTAAAATTTTAGGATAATTATAAAATAACATCCTATAATTTTCATAGGTAAGGATCATTTGGTAATTATATGCGATACAACCATATCAGCATACTACAAGAGGACACGGTTCTCAAACAAATATTTCTAGGAGTAATAAATCTGAAAAGGTCTTCCAATCCTGAATCGAGTTTACCTGGTATATGTAGAAGGTCCTTTATGTGTACCTCGTTTGATACTTCAATGTGATAATATTAGGATAATTCAAAATTTCTATAGAAACCACTATGAAGGATTTTGACAATGAATTACCTAGGTTAAACCTAAGGGTTCATAAATTGAAGATAAGGTGTCATGGTTTAGAAATACTACAAGTTTTATTATGGATAAACAGTAAACCATATAAGGATTTGATTGAAAATAAGTGGATTAAGTATTTATGTACTATGGTTGTATTGAAATCCTTCGTTAAAAGGATATTAAATGATTGACCCTATTTCATGGATTTCTATCATATTTATTTTGGAAATTATATTAATATGGTTTTAGAAAAAGTAAAATATGTATGATGGGTGAAAAAAATCAAATCCATCAAGGCCAAAAGGTCATGAACCCATGACCGAAGGATGATAAGGGTTTCATTCCAACCAATGACTTACATAATGTCCTTGTTAAAATTTAATTATTTATAACTAAATAATTTGATGACTTTTAATGATAAATTAGTAGTGAAAAATTTATTCTTAAAGGTTAATGTATTAAACATATTGACATTGGAGTATAGTTATAGAGAAATAGTTAAATTTGTCACTCTTTTATAGGACTTATGATCCTTTATAATCTTCTTTTACTGCTTCAACCATAAAAAATTTATTTATTGGTAATTAATTTCTGGGATTAAAGGGATAAATTATAATTTGATCGATGCAAAACCAAAATGTAGGATTTGTAAAATGAAATTGAAACCTGTATGGTATGAATATTTTTTTATATTCATGGTCAGTAAATTAATTACTCAACATTAAGAAAATGAATTTGAAATAATATATTGTAATAATACATAAATTTTTGATGAACTGATACTCATATAAATCATCGATGATTTATACATTTGAGGCCATAATCATTTCACATATCATTAACTTTTTTTGATTTATGAAGCATTCAAAACCTATAAATATTTACATTGTTTCACTAAGTATGTATTTTCACATCCCACTAACATTCTCGATCTTAAAGACCTAGTTACATTGTAGTTCATGTTAACTTTAAACTCCATATTCCCTATTTTATATAGGATGATTTATGAACCCTTATCATGATGTGGGATTTGAAAATAGGTTATATCAAACCAATATAATGTTTAAATTGTGAGGACACAATTTCATTATGGTGTGGAGAATATAACACACCTAAATTATAAAATACAACTTTGTATTAAATAGTGTTTATGAAACACAACAACATGTACAAAAAGGGAATATATTAACCCAATATATTAAAATATTAAATAAATATAATATATTTTTTATTTTTTAATTCAAGAAACACTAATTTAGCTTTAATTTGATGCAAGAGATACCTTACTCGATAACTTACGTTACAAGAATGACCAAGTTTCTCCAAATAACAAATTATTTTTAAAATATTATTATTTAATATGATATGATATATCCATGATGGTATATTAGATGTTATTAATATTAATAACTAACTTATGAAAATTAATTTTTATATAAATATAAAATTAATTAATTTGTTACCAGTTAATAATAAAGGAAAATAAAAACCTATTGGAAAAGAAAACAATATTATCATTGTTATGATTCTAAAGGAGTTTTGTCTTAATAAACATAATTTTTTACAATTAGTAAATTATTTTAATGAAAAATTATTTTTATATATTCAATATAATATTATTTATTCATCTATAATGTTTATTAGTCATAAGATAATAACAAACTCTATTTCAAACATAAATACCTCTATTTTTATAAAGGTTGTTTTACGACCTTTTAATAGAGTGCCCAGTTTAAATCTTCACATTGAAACTTTAATTGATTTAATATTTCAAAATAAACATAATATTTGAAATATAAACATAAAAATTAGGTTAGGGTGAGTTTGTTATATATTTTTCAATGATATCATTTTTTAATAAATAGTATAAAATATTGAATTTTAGTTCAAAACTCTTTTCCATTTAATTTATTTATAAAGTTCAATTATATAATAAATTTGTTTTAAAGTATAATTTGATTATATATTAATCATTTAAGGAAATTTATATATTTTTAATTAATTTCACTTTAAAATTTATTATAAATAAATAAAAAACATTTGGACATTTTTAATTTAAAAAAGAGCATTATCTTCCCACCATTGGGATTAAATTTAAATAAATTTCCTACCACTACTATTATTAGAATTTTGAATAATGGATTCCATATTTCAAATCACCATAATTTATAATTTATTATATTAAAAAAATTATTTACCATCATGTTTTGTGAAATTTATTTGAATTAATTTCTGTGATTATGGTTAAATTATGATTAATAAGGTACTATGTTATTATAACCTTAATGACTAAAACGACCAATAAATTTTTCCAGTATCTATTATATGGCCATATTTTGACCCTCTCCTCCATTTTATATATTTTTTGTCTGTTATTAGATCCATATTAAGCATGAATGACGTGCTAGTAATTCTTTTGTCAAAATATTACAAGTGTGTCACTCCTGCTTCACTGTAAAAGGACACCACATCTCCCCAATTCCCATACCTCTCAAAAAACATAAATTCATCAAATATCATCCCAAATAGATTCCAAAAATACCTCCCTTACTCATTTATCCACATTTTCAGGAGTACGAAATCCATGGAATCCCTTTGGTGAAAATAAAAAATGAGCTACCTGATTAAGATGTAAAATCTTTCGTTAAGTTCTCTAGTGTTATTTCCTTTATCTTTATCTCCAAGTCATATAATTTAATTTTTCTTAAAAAACATTAGCCTCAATATAATAGTATTTTTTAAACTAAATATTATATATATACTTAAATACACCTCAGTCTAATGGATAATATATATATTGTTTACGCGTACAAAAAAATACTACCTCCAAAAATGATGATCGCTCATCTTTACATTACCGCCACTCATGGAGGACATTATGATGGAAACTCTATTTATTTATGTTATATATTATATTAATTTTTTATTATTCTTCTGTGATAATTTTAAAACACATACACATATACTTTCTATATTTTTTAAGTATGATAACATTATTTGTTGATATGTGGACCACCACCATTCAGAGAGAATTGATTCATTCAAAATGAAAATGGATCCAATAAAAGGTGTATTAAATTAAAAATATGTGACATAAAGAACATTTATATTATTTTAATGACATAATTACATTTTTTGAAATATAATATATGTATATATCATTTTTTTATAATTTCACACACTTCAAAAGTGATAACGTCATTTGTGGATGTGTGGAATACCACATCTAGGAAACGATGTGATTCCATTTAAATAACAAAAATAATATATATAAATATATATGATTAAAAAATGGTATTTATGATAAAATGATCATTCTATATATATAAATATATATATTGTTACATACCTTCTTTCTATAATGATCATTGAAAAATGGGAACGTTATTCATAAGTATGTACGTCCAATTATATCCATGATTATAACTTAGATTAATTTTTAATAAACAAATTTAATTATTGGTTTTAAAAGTATAATTAATTGGTCAATAAAATAATTATTTCTGAATTATTGTTCTGTTAATGTTATATATTGACCCCTTTGACCATAGTTGACCTACCAAAGTTTTTTTTGACACATAAACCAAATTTGGTCAACACATCCAAAATAAATATAATTTTAAGTAGTTTTATTCAACATGGTAATAAGTGAAATAAAAGTAATGGTAAACACGAATTTCTTTTTCAATATCATAAGTAATTAACATAATTTTATTATATAATATGTTAAAAGGAGTTCACCCCAATGGAAATGCAAGGTAAGGGATTTAGTCTCAATTTACATTCCATTGAAATATTTTTTTTTTATTCTCCTAGTTTTTTTACATGGTGTAAATTCTACCCTATATATGATATATCAGGAATCTCAATACAATCATGAATTTATAACATTCGTTTAATTTGATTCCTCCACGCGGATTATGATTTGAAATGATTAAAATGGGTATGGGACACTTTGGAATTTTAAAATATTATTTTTCTTAAAAATATTACTAATAATCATTATAAGGTATTTAAATTTTAGTAAATTAAATGAAAATTTATACATAAATCCTTTTATTGTCTATGGTTATTTTATGATCACTTCCGTGTATTTTTACAATTTTCCACTCTTTGGTACTTAAAATGTTTTAAAAATGTTTTCTGGAAAACACAACTTCATATCTCTCTTTAGTAAGAGAACCTATTTTCTTCAAAGAATCGTTTTTTATTAAAAAAAATTGAAAAAAATAAAAATTATTGGGTAAATAAATTTTTACCTTTTTTTCTTTTACCAGTGTTTTCAAAGAAATATACTTGTCACTTTCTCGGAAAGTTATTTTTCTAACCCTTTTTACCTTCCAAAAGGAATGTTTCTTTCTACATCACACAACATGTATAGTGGTATCTACCATTATTTCTCTGAAGCAACATTTGAAAGATTAAAGGAATTATTTTTAATGAAATTTTTTTGAAGGGATTTTTAAAATAAATGTATATTCAAATGGTTTTTCAAAATAACAGGTAATTTTACTCTCATATATTTTTGAAGTTCTTATTTTATTTTATCGATGAAAATAATGTTATATTTTTACTCCTCATGGGATATATTGTGTGGATATCATCTTAATAATTCCTCAAGATTTATTTTGATTGTTTTTTCTAAGAGTCTTCACATTCACTTCCTTGATCCCTTTTAACCCCCATAAAATATTCAATTGCCAGTGATTATTTAACATTGAATTTTATATTAGTATCTATATCATTTTTCAAGGATATGATTGTTTCCAAAACCGTAAACCATTTTTCATATGGATTTTAATATGAATGTTATTTGATTGTTTTAGGGTATATTAATAAATCTGTATCTACTATATAATATTGATAATTGATTATGAAAATTGTTAAATTGATGATTCGATATATGAGTAATTCATTGGATAGGTATGACATGGGTGGGACCTGGTTATAGAGAGGTCATTGATGCATGAATAGAATCAAGGGACAAGTAATTCTGTTTTCCACTTTAGATGGGTTTTTATAAATAACTAAAAACCATCTTGTAAAAGGTCTTGACGATACTGGTTTCATGTACCTCACCAACATATCTTCCAATAATCAAGATATTCCCTAATTTTGTATCAGTAATTATTCATCCATGATATTTTTCATCGATGTATATATGGATAAATATCATTTTCAGTTATTTATATGGAATATGTATTAGTTTCGTATATTTATATATTTAATTTTCTTTTTCTTTTTTGTCTAATAGAATGTGTTTCTTGTTATAACCTTTTTATTTTTTTATGCACTTCTATTTAGTTAATTGTTTACCTGGAATGTGTCTTCAGTTATTTACCATTCTATATTGACTATTCTCATTGATTAATTACTAATTCCACTATATTTTTCCCTTACTAATAATTTTATCTCAACTTTATTATTTCTCTTTCCCGAAGAATTCAATATGTGTACAATGAATTATATGATCTGATATACTAGATGAGTTAAGGCTATCCTCGAAATTACATATTTCGTAATAAGAAAACCTTTTATAGTAATTATTGTAGTCCTTTGTAACAGAAGACTCATTTTTATCTAGTTTACAAGAACGTCTATACTATTGGTCATTCAGGGTTTGATTCCCTATAAGAATAACAATGTAATTGATAGTAGACACTAACTCCGAGCAATCTGAGGTGGGTTTTCTATAACATTAATCTGAGCCACCCAATCCCTTGTGCTCTCCTGAAGTTTTCAATTCTACCAAAAAACACACACAATCAGAGTCGATCACCCCTGAAATATACTCTCCTACTAGTCCACAATCTACATTGGGAACTCTGCAATGGAATATCCATCCTTGATGTCCACCTCGCCATATTTAATGTGGTTTAATATGTCATGCACCTACCATCACTTCTACGAAACATTGATGTTGTTGTGTAGTTGGAATAACTTTGGTGGTAGTGCTAAACTTTATACTACCTCACTAACTCTACATAGTATCTGGATGGGACTAATGAATCTTAGAGTTAACTTTCAGATGCATCCATATATTCTCAATCCACATCGAGGTGAAACCCTTTGGAACACAAAGTATCCTTTCTCAAACTCTATAGGTCTTTTTCTTCATTCTTCATTAGACTTTTGACATATCTGTGTAGTCCTCATTCACTCGTAGATGACCGGAATCTTCTCTATATTAGATCACACCAACTAGGGTTCAATAAGTTCCAACATACCTGGATCATTCCAACAAAGTGTAATGGGTTATCCCATACAAAGCCTCAAATGGTTCCATACCAATGGTGGAATGGTATCTATTGTTGTATGTAATCTCCAACAAGGTTATTTGATCCTCCCAACTATACCCAATGTCCAACATGTGATCCCACAACATGTCCTCCAAGACATGAATAGTCTACTCTGTTTGGACCTAATTATAGGGGTGAAATGTTGTTATCAAGTATAATTGTTTCCCAAAGAATTTCAGTAATCCCTTTAATAACAAATATCTGAATTGAACATCATTGTTATATACCATTATCAAGGAAACTCCATCGATCTGAACTATCTATCACACATAGAGGCATCCTAGGATCTCTGTATAACTCTTCTATAGAATAGCTAGGAAGCGGGTTGAATTTTTGTGTCCTTCTACGATCACAGTGTTGGAATCAGGTCCCATATATGTACATGGTATGACCATGATGAAGTCCATGGAAATATCATCTCACTTCAAATTTGACACCTCAACATGTAGAGATAAACACATTGGAACTTGGTGCTTACCCTTCACTTGCTGACAATTAATGAATCAAGAGACAAACACTTCAACTCTATCATCTGACCTAGCCACCAAAAATTGATGCAAATGACTTGGTATATATTTTTTACTACTAGATAAACTACTATAGAGGACATGTGAAACTCAAAAAACACCTACTACCAAAACATAAAGGTTACCATCATCCATCCTCTAAAAAGGATAGCATGATCCCCACACTCAATATATCCATCAAGAGCATGTCTAGTGGATATATGAGTGTGTAAGGTCTCTTAATTTGTATCTTTTTGGTGAGAATTCCTAACATGTAGTAAAAACTCTGGAGTAACAACCATGAAGTGTATATATGATTCACTATCCTTATCTATGTAGGAAAACTATAATAAGGGAAACTAATCAGATGCCTTATCCAACAACTGAGAACAAGATCTCCTACTGAGAGAATCTTCCACAAAATTCCCCTTCCCAGGAGAATAGAAAATATCAAAGTCATTGTCCTAGAGGAACACTATCCATTACTTATGTCTCACGATAAGATTTTTATTAGGTGCGATATACTTGATACTCATTTTTTCAGACTAAACAATATATTGCTCGTCATCAGTTAGTCTCTTCATGTCTTAAATGTGAACACTACCGCCGGTAACTCATGATTGTAGGTCAAATAGTTTATCTCATGTCCTCTTAACTGGCATGAGCCATAGGCAATAATAACTTACATCATCATTATCACACTACCAAGTTTGACCCCGATAAATTGTAGAACACTACAACATCGACACTTTCCTCTAGAAATCCCATGATGGGAACACTCATCAATCTCTAACTAATCTCACACATGCATTGTTGTAACTATTATATCCACTTGAAAGGATTCCCATTTCGAGTCAAAGATGTCATGGGTGATGTAACTCATGTGAATTTGGGTAGAAACCTATTATAGTATCATTGTAATCAAAAGAAACTACACTAGATAGTATAAATATTTTGTCTCTCCCAAGAAATAACTACCTCAACCATCACTGGGTCAACCTCCAATCCATCCTCTAGGATGATGTGTCCCAAAAAGTAGACCTCTCGAATAAAAAATATAAACTTAGAGATCATCCTATAAATATTGTTCTCTTGGAGTGTGCCGAGGACCATCCTCAAGTGTCTCGTGTGATCCTCCTTGGATACCAAATACACATGGATTTCATCGATGAAGACTACCATGAATCCATTCCATTTTATATTGGGTTATCAGTTTCTTTGTTTTTTTCTTCATCTTCTCCTCTTAAGATTTTGTTTGACATAAGACTAAAATGAACCAGGTTAAGAAGAGACGAATGATCTAGTTCATAAGTCTCATGAATACTTTTGGGGGTGTTTATCATGTAGAATGGGATCACCATTTACTCGTAGTGACTATGGCAACATTAGAATTTTCTCTTTGGTATATCTTCCTCATGTAATCGTAGTTAGTGATAGATTCACATAAGGAAAATCTTAGAGAACCATCACACCCCTTTAAACTAATTGAAGAGGTCAATGATCCTCAGTAGTTTATACTTATTCTTTCGGGTTACTTAATTTATGATCCAATAATCTACAGATAACCTCAAGTTCTCGTCTACCTTCTTGGAAAACAACACTGGGGATACCCAAGGAGAAAATTTGGGTCTCCAAAATCCATTCTACTATAAGTCATCCAATTATAACATTATCTCTCAATGGTTTATGGGATCCATCTGATATGATTTTGATGATATTGGTTTTGTTGTGAGTTGAATGTCAATGTAGAATTCTATCCCTCATTAGGAATGTAAACCAATCACATACTCAAGAAATATGGCCTCATACTCCACCACTAATATAGGTAACTGATTTCACTAGGCATCCACTACTCCTTGATTCATTCTTGGATATTGATGAGTGATTAGCTACAATCTATCATTCTTGGTCTCATCCTGCTCTATCATGTTCTCATTTTATCCCCATAGTAAAACATCATTTTGTCATTTTTTACACATAATCACACCATGATTCACTGTTTTATTCCACCCATACACCATTGGATGAAACCGATTTTGTTTTGTAAATTCTAAATACAATAAAAAACAGAACGTCATTTTTTATTAAAATAGTAAATATTTGTCACTGTAAATATGGAACATTATTCATTTCTTGAGGATTTCATTGTAGTAGGATGTGATTTGGAGGGTCGGAGATGACCCGGAAAGAAAATGGGTCAGACTGCTTGAATTTCCATTAACACATGTCCACTATTTTATATGTTTTGTGAAATCATTGTATCCACATTTGATTAAAATTTGTGTTGCGATTCAAAAAACAATGGTCTTTAACCCATCTCTAGAAAACTATTCCCAATTCATCAATTAAGGGGACTATCCGAACCAATCTATCTTGATGACATAATCTACCTGAATTAAAATATTGTGTTCGGTGTTCTGACTATATCTTCTATTAGAAATGTCTAATGGCCTCAAAATTTAAAATGGATATATTCATGATGAAAAACAATGTTCTATTTTCTCCAATGTGTGATATGGATATGTTTTATCCCATAATAGAGACATAATTGGTATAACTAAAATTGGGTACTAAAAACAACTTCCCATTTTGGCAATAAAAGGGCACCACAAGCACCTAATTTTCATTTTCGACCAAGGGATTGTTGTGCTGTAAATATGGAGTTCCAAATGAGTCATATCATCCCATTATAGTTTCTTGATATTTATATCCTAATAGGGATATCAGAAATGGAGAAGAATATCCACCTGGGTTTCCTCCTCGTCTTGGTGTCGGCTAAACTATGGGTGATTATTGCAATGGAGCATCACACTAGAAGAGGGATTTATGTCACATAATATTATACTAGTTTGGTGTATATTATGGTTTAGAATTATTATTAAATATGTACCTTTATATTCAATCATGAATTTAATTTAAATACTTTTATTTAATAACCGATC
Source organism: Viscum album (assembly GCA_963277665.1). NCBI lineage: Eukaryota > Viridiplantae > Streptophyta > Magnoliopsida > Santalales > Viscaceae > Viscum > Viscum album. The sequence continues at coordinate 1,608,208,379 of OY728161.1, forward strand.
AGTGTGCAATTGTATGTGGGGAACATGTGTTTTTCCAATTTCAAAACATAAGAATCCTCTTATGTCCCAAATATTTAACATTTCCATGTTTCTTTACAAACCGTAAATCATGATAAGGGGACTGAAATTTACTATAGGATTTTTATATCAAGTATTAATGATATTAGCATCGTTTTAAGAGGCTTGTGGGTACCCATGATCTTGGTTAACCCCTAGCCAAATGATTACACTAAAAACTATTAATCAATTAATAAAAAGGAACTTTCAATGTGGTGCATTGAATTAGCAATGATCACATATTTATAAAATATTTTTTGAAATCCACTTGTTTTCCAAATATTAAACTCTATAAATTATGTCTTTTTTTTAATATTCTGGAAACCACCCCCTCTTTTTGCCTTTTTTATAGAACTTATACATTATCAACCACCAACGCTCCTTGAGAGATGACCTAGGGTCTTACTTAGACTATAAATTTACATTAAAAACATAATTAAATTTACATTTTAGGACAAATTGTTCAAATGTTTGAACTATTCTCGACAAGTTTTTTGGTTTTTAGGTCATTTTTTATAATAATTTTGTAAATTGTTTTAATATTTAATTTTTACATACACCATTAAATATATTTTTTTGATTTGATTTATTTCTTATGTAAATTTGGTTCATGATGCAATATACTCCAAAGGTTTTACCTCCTTTCTACCATGATCTAGATAGGATCCTAAATCAGCGTCATCGAGACACAAAGCAGATCCCTTTGAAAGAGGACACACAAAACATTGAAAATCTTCTCGATCCTTCATCTTCTCCTAGAAAACATGTTAAAACTAAAAAAACTTGTATATAATGGATGATAATAACATAACACTAAAAGAACAAACCTCACTAGAAATTGATATCCATAACACTTATAGTCAAATGAAAGGGGAAGGACCAAAATTTTATTTAAAATACTGCCTAATTCACTTTTTTCCAATATTTCATGGGATTATGAGAGAAGATCCGCACATGAATTTAAAAATAATTTCACACCGTGCATTCAAAATTAATACCTAAAAATATATATGAAGAACAATTAAATATTTGGGATTTTTTTCTTGTTAGAATAAACTAAAAAATTCATTCATTAAAGTATTAATTCAGCAATTAGAGTCTAGAAAGACATGAAATCCCTTTTTCATGAAAAATATTTCTGAGCCTCTTGAACATCATCTATATGGAAATAAATTAGTGGTAAAAGGAAATCACAAGGGGAAACATTAAATTAATATTTTAAATGATTTAAAATGTTATGTTCAAGTTTCTCAGACCACCAAATTTGTTATCAAAATTTAACAAAAAAATTATGACGATCTAATTACTATTGATCGAAATTTGATTGATGTTACTGCAGATGGTGCGCTAGTTGATAAAACCCCAATCTCTGTAAGAAATATCATTTATAAAAATTTATAAAACACATAGAAAATCATTTCAAGTATAATTATACTCATTCAAGGTGTCCATGCGGTTAAAAGTACTGAATTCGAGAAGATGTTGGACACAAAGATCGAATATGTATATAACATAATTCTATATCTTTCCCGTTTATAACAGAAATATCAATATCCTCTTCCCATCCCTTATGGTATATGTTCTTATAACACCTACTACTTTGACCATTGTGCTCAATTAATAGAAATATATAAGATATGTGAGGTAATCTTTCCCGGACAACCCTATAACAAACCCTTTAGGCTGGAACATTAATATAAATACAACCCATGGTGGAAATAAAAACAATACTATAAGAATGTGTATATTCAAAACAACCTGACGAACCATGGAACTAACTAGTGCGGTGTAGTCATCGACCACCACCACAAAATCATCAACCACCCCAAAAGACTTTCTAACAACCCCTTCTAAAAGCCATTTCTATCTTTGAATTAATGACTAAAAAATGGATTCCAATAATATCGGATTCCAAAAACCCACCCAAACTACAATAAAAGATATAAAACCCCAATAAGGACATATCGCCAACTCAGTGGGGGAAATTCAATGTCACGGTTCGGTAAAAATGCCTTTTCAACCAGTAGATCATCGTCAGGATGAGGGAAATGTTTGTTCAATAACCTTTTAGAGTGGTAAAAAACATAAAAGCCAAATGACCCCTCTAATAGATTTTTCACCTCCTAAGGAAACTACCATTCCAACAATCTTAAATTCCATAAAAAATAAAAATCCTTATTCAGAGAAAAATTCCAATAAAGGAAATAATGTGTTTTTTTATGAGCCACCATGCCCAAACATTCCTCTTCCATTTCCCAAAAGGTCCCCTTAACCAATTAATAAAAATGAATCTGAACATGAAAATGAAATATTTGAAACATTTAAAAAAGTAAAGTTTAACATCCCCATGATTGATGTTGTGAAAAAAATTTCATGATAGGCCATGTTTCTAAAGGATATCTCTTCACACCGAATAAAACATTGAGGGGATAAAAAGGTGAGATCAGTGAGGAATGTCTTAGTATTGATATATCCATCACTTCCTACTAAATGAAATGATACTGGAATATTTTTGATTCTGTTCACCATAGGAGAGTATTCATTTTTCCATTATATGAATGATTTTGGTGCTTCTATTTATGTAATGACACACTCTATATACTCTTCATTTCAGGTCATAAACTAAATCCCATATTAATTATTGTTCAACTCAAAATCTATAGTATAACACACCCCACTGGTGTGTTAGAGGATGTTCTTGTGAGGGTGTAAATTTAAATTTTTCATACTAATTTCTATGTGATAAAAATAGAAGATGATAGGATGAATGGACATGATCCAAATATATTGGGGAGACCTTTCTGGAATACTTGAAAACCACTAATTAATTTCTATAATGGTATATTATCTATGGATTTTGGTGGTGAAATTTACCACATCAACATCCTTGATTCCATGAAGTACCACACAAAAGTGAATTCCTCACATTTAGTTAATTCAATTGATTTACTATTTTTCCCTTAAAAACATAATTTTATTCCCCATATTTCCTTTTTGAGTTTTCTTTATTAATTTTAATTATATGTAACGAATCATGAATATAATATTGTAAAAGTAATAAAATGGTCAAATATTTTTGTTAATTGATGGTTTCATAGACACTGAGGATCTCATAATTATCAATGATACATATAATCTTATAAAATCTCATTCATTATATGAAGATATTACTATTGATAAGTTAGATGAGATTATTTTCATCCCACTAAAAAATTCAATCCCTTTTATTCAATGTATGCTGAAATTGGATCTTAAACAACTGGCTCAATATTTAAAATATTTATACTTGGATAATATAAAAAAGTTTCCTATCCTTATTTTCAGTTAACTTCTACTAGTGCACGGATTGAGACTTCATAAAATTTTGAGGGACTATATGAAAGATTTAGGATGGGAAAATTATGAAATAGTATTATCCCATCAATTTTGACACAACAATAATTGTTAAATTATGAGGCAAAACCAGTGGTCAAAGAAAAATGATTACAAATCCTAAACCTCTTTGATGTTGTAAAAAGGAGGAAACAAAAATAATGGTTGTTGGATTCATTTACTCAATCTATGACAACCAATGGGATAGTCTTGTTCAATTTGTTCCAATAAAAACTCATTTTAATATGATTAAAAATGAAAAAAATTAATTGGTTCCAACTCCTATGTAGAATAGTTAGTGATTCTAAATAGACCGGCACTGACTAATCCAACACACAATAAAATACCATTTCCCATTACCATTAAATATCATGATCTTTGTGTGTCAATAGGGGATGTATCACTAATATTTACTTTATGGTTATTCGGGATTCTTTTAGATACATATTTCTTCTAAGGATTAGAAAAAGACAACCTTCACTTGACCATTTGGCACATTTACATATAGAACAATTCCATTTGGTCTGCGTAATGCTCTGGGTACTTTCTAGTGATGCATGGTTAGTTTATTTTTCTATTACCTAGATAATTTCATAGAAGTATTCAAGGATGATTTAACTATAAAGGGGTTCTATTTTGATGAATTTTGGATTATTCTTGGTTCTATCTTACGTCGTTGTATTGATAATAATATCATATTAAATTATGAGAAATGCTATTTCATGATGTGATAAGGTATAGTATTGGGCAATTTCATTTCATACCTACTATTCACCGAAAATCTGTGGAATGTGTGTTTAGTCCTAGGTTTTTTTGGATTTTACCATCATTTAATTCATGAATTTAGTAAGATTTCACTCTCCCTCTCATGCATACTCCAAAAACAAAAGGAATTTTGTATGAAAATAAATATGAGGATGATTTTAAAAAATTAAAATGGAGCCTTATGTCACCCATGGGAATCCAACCACCAAGGTGTAATTCACTATTTTATCTCATCTGTGATGCTTCTAACTATGTATTTTGGGAATTCTTATCACAAAGGATAGATCGAGATACGCATGTCATTATCTATTCCTCATGTACAATGGAACCAGAACAAAAAAACTACACCACAACTGAAAAATATTTTATTTCTGTTTTGATTGGGTTGGATAAATTCATGTCATAAATTTTAGGGTCCATAGTAATTATATTCTCATACAATGAATCCCTCTGGTACCTCCTTATAAAACGAGAAGTCAAACCACATATTATTCACTATATGCTTCAACATCAAGAATATGATCTAGAAATTAGGGATTAAAAAGGATCATAGAATGTGGTGGGTGACCATATCAATAGGATCCACCCATCCTCTAACATTGACCAATCCCTATGTATTACTATAAATGAAAAGATTCCAAATGAAAAAATTCCTAAATTGAAATTTTAAAATCCTTGATATGCGGAAATTGTAAACTATATAGTAGAATCTTTCATTCCTATTGATTTCAACAAAAACCAAGTAGACCATATAAAACACGAGTCTCTATGGTACATTTGGGATGATCTCTACCATTGGAGAATATGTAGTGATAAATTCATTAGGTGTTGTGTTCTCGATAGAGAGTTTCAGTATGTCCTAAGGTTATAACACACTCTTTCTTGTGGGGGACACTTTAGTCCTCAATGGTTTATATGCAAGGTCCTTGATTTTGGTCTCTTTTTCAAAACACTATTTCAGGATGCTCATGATTTCTGTAATTCTTGTCCTTGTAGTTAAAGAATGGGGATGGTCTCCAATGAAAATTAAATTCCACAACAACCTTTTATGTTCAATGCCATTTTTGATGTTTGGGGCATTGAATTTATGGTTATGTTTCCCAATTATTTTGGAAACATGTACATACTTATAGTAGGTGATTAAATTTCAAAATGGGAAGAGGAAAAAAGAAATGAGGATAGATGATTTAAATACTATTATGGAAATTTTAAGACCCCATTTTTTGTAGGTTTGTATTAAATAGGTTCATCATCAATGACTAGGGTTCTCATTTCTACAAAAGAACAATTATGTACCTTTTCTATAGGTATGAGATCATTCATCAAGTGCCTACGTATTATCACCCACAAACAAATGGTCAATATGATGTGTCAAATTGAGAGGTAAAAAATCTAGAAATAATAGTTCCACCCAATAGAAATGATGGGAGTATTATAATTATTGATTATTTATGGGTTTACTGTGGTTCCATCAAATCTCCCCTTAGAATGTGACAATATCGATTAGTTTTTTGAAATACTTTTCACCTCCCTATAGAGGAAGATCACCAGAACTACTAGGAAATTAATGAATTAAATTTTAATATTTTTGGTGTAGTTGATGAAATGAATATGCATATTTTTGAGAAGGAGAAACTGAATATAAATTTATATGAGAACTCCTAGATTAATAAGTAGAAAAACAATTCTATCCCTGACCGTAAAAAACATCATTTTCAATTCCACAATAGGCATAGGTTCCTCCATTTCAATAAAAGGCTCAAGTTGAATCCAGGTAAGCAATGTTCTTACGGGTTCAGACTATACACTATTACTAATGATTTATCTATTTAGTATTGTTCATGTTACAAATAATGAAACAAAACAAACCTTTACTATTAATGGGAAGCTACTGATGAATGTTCAAGAATCCATTCCAGAGTCCCTAAAGGAGGAACTCCACAATCAAGAAGCAACCTACTAATGAATCCCCCACGGTTTTATATTTCATTCTAAAATTCTCTTTTATTACATTGAGTACACTTAGTACTCTAAGTGTGTGGGATGGGTACATTACATGGTTAGTTATGAATTATCATCATATTTCACCTTTCTTATATTTTTATCTTACTGAATAGTATTATCCCTCTCCCCCATTTCCCACCTCACTTTTATATTGAAATGTTAATTTTCTATTCCCCCTTAATCCTGGAAAATGATGCCCACTTAATCATGGATGTTATTGAAAATTTATGGAAAATTATCTTATTTCATGTTGGTTTAACATTTTAAAAAAAATAATGATGATTTTTTTTTCATGAATTTATCATTGAGGTGTGACTTTTTAAAGTAAATTGGTTGTTTGTAGATGATTAAAAGATTTGAGAAGAATGACATAATTTGTTTGAGAAGTTTATGGGAAATTGTGTCTCTAAATATCTACACACATTTTTTTCACCCAATCATGAAGTGTGATTTTTTCTTAATCAATAGAATATAAGAGTAAGTTATGTTCCGATTTATCTTCTTTCCAAAATGATTTTTCCATACGTACATTCCTTATATAATATTTTTAATTATTTTAATAGACTGAACTTCATGTTTGTAACTATTATACAACTATTTTACACTGAAAATAATAAAAAACAATATTTTTTATCTATTATACAGGTTAAAAATTACTCGTCATCAACATTTAATCGTGTAATAACTACTAAAATTAGATTCATGATGACACCAAGAAAAGGTTAGTGATAAGAGTGAGATTTTTTCCTGATCAAACTTTTTAAAAAGAATATTAATAATAAATTAGGGTATGGATGAAATGTGAAACATATGGGAATATATAGGTAACAATCATAAAGTTAGACTTTTTGGAATACATCATTGAGAGGGTCATGAAAGTTGACTGCAAATGATGTAATTAAAATTCTGTGGACATAATCATTTATGCAGAAATTTTTTAAAATAACATTAATTTACTAGATATAAAGTGGATAATATAGCATGAAATTGTTTTCACAGAAACATGTGGATAATTAGTGACATTCTGGAATTACATTATATGATTTGTATCATGCATCTCATAGAATTTTGGTTTGAAAAAATTTATGGGACATCAATTCCAATGATCACTAAGAGTAACACCTAGATGTGAATTTTTCATTGATCACATTCCTATCATGGATTGAATAATTATTTAATGTTAAATGTTATTAATGTTTGGAATATATCCAGGCATAATTTTTTGAAATATGATGTTCCCCAAGACTGCAAATTTTTATGTGTGGGGGTGTGATCGCACCGTGATTCATTGCATTAATTCATCCTGACACCATTTAATTAAATTATTTTGTATTGTAAATTTAGAATAAACATAAAATTTGAACATCATGTATTATTTAATAATTTAATATTTATCCCTATTACAAATTTTAATTTTAATTTTTTATAATTTCATTGAAGGAGATGATTTTTCGGAGGGTCAGAGATGATGTGAGATGAAAATGGGCTAAACTGAATGGTTTCCCATGAACACATGTCCACTTTTTTGCATGTTTCATGAAATATTTTCCTTCAAATAGGATGATTTTTTTTTTGGATCCAAAACTCCATGGAATACAACTGATCTCAGGAAAAATGAATACCAATTTTTCCATTAAAGGGCCCATATGAACAAAAATGTATTGAGTAAAAATATACACAAATTCAAAATTTTTGATCGGTATTAAGACTATATCTCCAATTATAAAGGTCTACTATCCATCAACATTCACATGGTGATAGAAAAAATTCTGTAAAATAACTCAAAACTTTTTTCCAAGAAGTTATAGGTTGGTTTACTAGTCAAAAACCTATATACATGTGGTATAACAAAAACTAAGTGCTCAAAAACACTTCTCATTTTGGATAGAGTTGGGCACTATGGGAACCTCATTTTCATGTTTAGGAAATAGATTAATGTTCTTAAAATAAGGATTTCCATAGTCATAACTTCAAATTGGAGGTTATAGAGTTCACTATCCTCATAGGGAGAGCTGAAATGAAGATTGAGATCCACCCGAGCTTCCTCCTCCTCCAATTGTAGATATAAACTATGTGTGATCATTGCGAGGGAGTTACACACATGAATATGGGGTTTCATCACATAATTATATACTATTTTGGTGTATATTTTTTACTTTTTCTTTTATATGCATCTAAACTTTATTTATTCTTTTAATTTAATCTCTTTTTATTTCATAACTGATCGATGTGCAATTTTAAGTGTGTGACTTGTGTTCTTATGATAGGAAAACATAAGAATCCCCTTCTTTCCAAAACATTTGAGATTTATGTGTTCATTTACAAATAATAAATCATTCTAAGGTGATGGAACATGACTACGTGATTGTAATGTGAATGTTTATATTTATTAGTATCATTTTAAGGGTCTCTTTTTTACCCAAGAATAGTTTTAACCCTCAAACAAAGGATTACACTAAAAAATAATAATAAACTATAAAAAGGACCTTTTAAATTTTTTTAGTAACATAGAAGTGATAATATATTTATCATATATTTTTCAAAATACACATGTTTTTCAGCTATTAAACTATTTATATTAAGTCATTTTATTTTAAAACTATTTTCAAAACCACCCCTTATTTTATTACTTTTTATTAAAAATATACAATATAACCCACAAACACTCTTTTTGACATGCCCTGGGGTATATCCAAGACAATAAATGAAATTAAAAACCATCTACAATTTGAATTATCATGAAAAAATATTCAACACACCACAACCTCTACATAAAATAGTCTATCTAATAATGATCTATTGATAGTCTGTATATACCTATGATGATGTCATAACACCTCATGGATGAAAAAAATAGACCCCATACAAAACTATTATCTCTACAGAACATTCCATACTATTGGAACTAGTGTGTAATTTTTAATCCACTGCCTATCGGAGTGTCCAACTGTATGGGTCGATCCAATGGATCAACTAGAATATATATGTATGGATAAAGAGATGTGGAAAGGAATAAAGTTTCAGAACCTACATCTATAAATACTATAGTAATACTAAAAAATACATAGATCGTACCTCAAATAATTCAATGAGCCTCGATATCATGTGAATCCATAACCTACAGTTGGCCTCTTCCCTACTCACCAGCTCTCTAAGCCTGGCATGGACCCCCTAGGATGGTGGGGGTGGTAATATGGTGAACCTTCAACCACCCCTTGCTTCTTTATCTGCACCTATTCAACATATTTTACCCTATATAAAACCTTGGTCTTGCCTCTATCTCTATCTCGATGGTCCCGAAACCATACCAAAATCATCTATACGACGTTTTGAATAATCTCAAGCTATATGTCCTCAATTGTCTCTGTAAATACATTGATTATCCATCAGATGATTTGAGTCACACTGAGATCCCAACACCACTGGACTTGAGACAGCTGTCAGATACCATCTACTGAGGTCTCATCTATTGGGTTCCCACTACTAATTCCAACTATCAGTGTCTACTCTACCAGAAATCCCTCCACCAAAATGTCTTAATCAAGAACACCATCACAGGAAGGAATTAAAAAAGATAACATTAATTCCCTAATGTATCGATGCAAGCCCTTCTCAATGGTCCACGTTAAGAAGAAATGGTCCAACACCATATACCCCAAGTATGGTGAGAGATTATTAAACCTCACTAAGTACTCTACCATTTCCGTATTTCCCTACTAATGATTAAAAACCTCTTATATACATACCTATCACAAAGTTTCTAGATATAAATGCACTCCAAAGGGATGCTCAACGTCTATCCATGAGGGAGATTCCATGTCATGTGATTGACTCACCAGGATTCAACATTTCCTCAACGATCCCAAAATAAGACTCACTATAAGGACTTCTATTTGATTGGATAGTTTCCTCATAAGGTGGAAAATGCAGGTGACTACCTAAAGGAAATCTTCATACACCTAGGGTCCTGGATCAGATTTAATCCAATGAGGCCATTTCATATTAAACTCATGAAATTCACTTATCCTATATCTATCCTTATATATTAGTTCCACCATTAGATGCAAGAAAATGGGTTGCTGTATTGCTCGTGTTCCGCTCAAAGGTTATACATATGATAAATTACCCTATATCTATGCCTCATCATTATTTAGATTATCCTCATGATTACACATTATAGTCTACGATATCTCTCTATATGGAGGAATTCAAAAATATGAATAAGATGTACTATATTAAAACGTGTATATTTGGGGAGATGACTCAAGAAAAACATGGAAACCAAAACAATTACTATATTATTCATTTACTAAATAATTTTCCTATAACCAATGCATACATGTACCATGTAGAAATGTTGGTGATCATATTACATGTGAATAGACACATCATCGAAAACACTAACAGTGGGTTCCCTTGAATAAAGGTGTACTCAAAACACTAAATTTTACTTCACTAAACCAATCACTCTGACTCATGTCCTATAGTTGAACTGCACCTCTAATACCACTCTTTCACAACCCGGACATCTTATATATGACCTGTGACTGCCCTATTTCCTTCTTCAATAGTCTTGGGGGTAGCGATCGACACTGAGTAGTCATATCCCACAAATAATAGGCATTGACCTAAAGTTTCTATAAACACACACTCATCTCCAAGCCCACAAAATACTGAAAGATAAAATAACAAAAACAATTCATGTAAAAATATATGATCCCACAATAGAGTTTGATAGTAAAATTAATGAAAGCATAAAAATTTGTCCAAATATATGAAAAAACATCAAAAATCCAACCCTCTCCCAGGGAGATGACAAAGTTGAAATCAAGATCCTGGTAAACACCTTGGTCTATCATTCTATAGCTATGTTACACCCACTCTTCTTCCTAATAGGACATCATCAAATGGGTCGTCATCAACATAAGACACAAAAGGTGCGGGAAAATACCATAATTGGGTGATTATAATAATACTTAGTCGGACACCCTAAAAATAATTAACATAGATTACCAAGTACAATTATCTGAATACAGGATTTAAAAAACAATGTATATTAGAAACACCCAGATATAATCAAGAAATTTACCACAACACAAGGGAGTCATAACCTACTTTCATCCATAGAATTCCACTCTATGAAATAATCATTCTAAGAGAAATCACTCCATGTCACATGATATCATCTAGGACACTTGATGAAGAGATCCATCTCATTTTACTTCAACCAATGGACTCTCACTAGTCTAATAAAATTCATATACATAGATAGGGGAAATCCTAGAACCACTGGGGGACACCAAGAACCCAAATCTAGATCAACCATCCACATAAGGGATAATTATTAACAATTATGCAAACCCTATTGATACCACCTATTAGATAGAGGATCAATATCCTTGCCAAGGAGGTCATGCCGATTTCACAGACTCCCACTATGGAACAATATAGATAAAGTATTTCACTTCAGTCTCACGAAGGGACACAAAGACTATGTTTCAGACTCAGCCTCTAGGGGATATCACAATCTAGTGATATAGTTGAAATGCCACATTTTACCCTCAAGTAAAAGTACCAAAGTAATGTACTAAACCAATATTGGTACAAACATGGAAAGAAAGATCCATAATACCTCTTTATGGGGGTATATGGTGTGTACCTATGGTAAAATGTGTGTCTAGCTTTCCCCTTGGCTACCCATGTGAAATAGCCTCACACGAAATTTAGTCTCTATATACATAGATTGTTGAATTAGCACACGATGTGTAGAGACACGTGGTATCCTTCATGTATCCCATGGTTGTGTTCGATTATGAAGATTTTGTTTTTGTTCCATCTCGTGTATGACAACTTGTTTCCATGTAAAAGTACATAGTTTTCCATCTAGACATGTACATTGATCTGTGTCTATAAACTCTTCAAATTACACTATGAGTAAACATGGGATAGACCACATGTCATGTGATGAGGTAACTTGTTGTGTAACACTAAAGTTTCTCTAAAAACCCAAGACACCACATAGGGGGTCCGCATAGTGTGTAATCCCATAGTACAAACTATGTAGCTAATAATTTTCCAGATCTTTATGAAACTCTTCCGTGACACAACATCTGCTTCCCTCACATGAACATGTCGATCGGTGTTCTTCTAATCATTATCGAAACTGATCTTGGGAAAAGTAGACTTGAATCCAATCATAAAATGGATATACATGTCATTATTCATTTATTGAAAAATAATACCAAAGAAAATTAAATAAGGTGTCCAAAAATAGCTGATTCCCCACCCTTTTTAGTGTCACACCACCATCATGACATTCCAATCCAAGATATATGGTTTCGAATCGTTGGACCATGAAACATATGTTAAATGTTCAATTGATCTAGATATGTCAACCCCTAGGGAAAAAGAATGATTATTAGGGTGATTGTAGTACCACAGGATAAAATCATAGTAATAAATAATAGAAACAAACCTCTATTGATGTTCATGGTGATATTGATCCGTTTTCAGGAGATTTACAATGAACAAATCAACCATTGAAAAATAATTCTCCCAAAACCTGATTAATCTATCTCATCATGTATAATGATCAAAGCATGGATGAATATATTTGTAGATTGATTCATTTCCAGCATATAAATCAATAATTAATAATAAATCATATAATACAAACATTATACTAAAATTGTGGATCGATTTTTGATAAAGCACATTTGTGTTGTCAGCATTGTTGATATCCAAGAATTCTGTCAACACGATGATCCATGATCTAATCCCAATTTATTATTTTATACAAAGAATTATCACCCCAATGGTTTCGAGGTCTCTGGCGTTTAGTGGGAAACTATGAGAAAAAACACATATCTATATATTTAAAGAAGAAGAAGGTCATTTTGTCACAAAAAAAGTTCTTTAGTTTATTTATTTTATTAACTTTGAACCTCTAAATACTTTTCCACTAGTGGCCCATTCCAATAAAGGTTAAGTTTCCCCAAGGGAAAAATAGAAAAATTGAACTCAATAGTACCCTTTGATTTCTTATTCAGACCCGTTTTTAGGAGTTTTTTCAATTTTTCGGGAAAAATATATGTGTGTTCAATTTAATATATTTACTATATCTCAATCATTTATTTTGGTCACATAAGGCCATGGAATATCACATATTTTCAATGCCTATTCTAAAAAATAATCAATATAAGGTGCCAAAATAATACATAAAAAATCCAAGATGTCACAATTTCTTGTCATTATTATATTTTTTTTAACCATAACTACCTAATTTACCCTTACTGATGTGATAAATATTTATTATAGAGACTATTCAAAATGGACAAAAATAAAATGTACATAGTTACCAAATATGAAATTCATGAATAAAAATATGGTATCTATATTCCAAATAAAATTAATATTTGGTTCATAACACTATTTTATTAAAATTAAGTAAAATTTAATGCAAAAAAACTTTTAGAAAATTGCATCATTAATCCAAAAAATGAACATAATAAAAAATTTCGAATAATAATGATTCAAATGTAATTTATTATTATATATATAACTAATTAATTATTATATTACTTTAATAAATAATTTAAATCATAAAGGTACTTTTTAAAATAAATAATTGTTAGTTTTGAAAAAATTAGTATGTTCACTATTCACCGAAAAATCAATCATTTCAAAAAATTCCAAAAACAAAATACCATAAAATAATATTCATATGATAATTAAAAATTTTAAATATATTTTATATCAATTAATATATAATTTTTTTAGAAAATAGTTACAATTTCACACCAAAAAGAATAAAAATTATTTTTGAAGAAATTGTATTTTTGAATCAAAAAATGATTTTACTGAAAATTGATTATTGATTTATTATAAAATAATAAATGAATTTGATTTATATAAAATATTTATATATATTTATAAAAAAAAAATCACTATTAATACCTTATAATTTAATGACTAGGTTATAATGGTCATATTTAATTTATAATATTTTTATATTATATCCATGATCACATAAAGGATGTTGTTTTTTGTTAAGAAAGATACAAGGCATAGTATTAATTTTAAAACATGGGTACTAAATTCTCCTTCCTCATAATTTTAACACGATCTTGTTAATCAATGGTTTATCCTTTGAAACTATCTTTATTAAATACCCTTATTATAATAAGGTTTAACTAAATATTCTCTGGAAAACATGTAAGGGAAAATAAGGTCATCCATAACAATAAAAAAGGCATCTCAATAAGAGAGAATTAGTGGGAACTGAGAATATGGACATGTAGGAGAAAAGTAATTTCCATATGATATAATGTGATAGATAATGTGTCCATTGTAATGTTATTTCACACAAATACAAAAATAAATTACGGATGAAAAATACAATTGAATCAATATAAATGAAATTAATAGGTTAGCATTATTGTTTTATGGTACTTTTTCAATTAATGATGAATTACTTTAAAATTTATAATAAGATTACAATGAAATATACATAATTTATTTTATTCAAATCCAAAAATATAATTTCAACATTTTTTGTCTGTTACAAATAGATTATACCTTCATCTCTTCTCATAATCCAAGGAATGGTTGTACAAGATGAATGTTTCATTTATGATGATTTAAAATCTATTTCAAATGAATAAATATTCTATAAAGGGGTAAAAACATATTCCTACAGTCTTTAAATAGTATCCAAAACCAAAATAGTTAGAACAAGATAATATAATTTCCAAAATGAATAATCCTTCACCTGAAGACATAATTCCTTATTATTTAAAATTCAACTTTAAAAATAAGATTTCCACATTTATAATTTAATAAATAAAAAACCATAGATCCAAAATAACCTACTAACAATATAAGTAAAATGATTATTCCAACTAACAAAAAAATGTGGCACATGAACAACTAAGATTTCAAATTCTATTATTTTATTATCTGACTATAGAGAATGTTCTAGAAGAGTTTCCACCTCTTGAGTCGAAGTGGGAGATGATCTCCAAGGAAATATCTCTCTCAATCATATTTAACACAAACCCTGTGACAATAATATATCATGGGTTGGAGTAGGGTGAGTTCGTTCAGCTCTATGTTAAACAAGTTCTTCTCCGAATACCATCCTACTAGTTTCCTCTTCTTCTTCTGATACCCTAAGTTGATTTGTAGGAAACTCATGAAGGTGTGTTGGAATGTATTATAGTTATCAATTTTACATATTCATCATTTAATGTGGTGGAATATTTTCATAGTTGGACACTTGTGGTGAAATTTGGATTGATAATACACCCCTCTAACTCTTCTAGAACATCATCTGATATTAGGGTTTACTAGTGCGGGACAGTGTTTTTGTTCAGGATAGGTTATCCTTCTGGATGATTTGGGCATCCAGATAGAGAATTGTGAATTCCTAGTCCTTAACTTCAATATTAATTAGTAGATATAATTAATCCATAATCCTCTAGTTAATGGATGTTCATCGTGGGATGGACTCTCCTCAAGTGGAAATCAAGATCAATCTAACAAGGATAATTTCCCCATTAAAAAATATATCCTTCCTTCGATTAATTGAAGATTACATTGTCTCTTTCTTATTGGTGGATGATTCTAAACTTTATATTTTTTGTCCTAATATCTAGTTTATAAAAAGAAATGTATATCACTCAACCTCTTCTACCATGCAGTGTTTTTTGGGAAGGAAAACATATTTCTAGGAGTAAAATCTTAGTTTATCAATCGCCTCCTTAGTTTTTCTCGAAATATCATTTCTGTTGTAATTTTATATAATACAAAAAGAAGTACCACCCATTAATAAACATCTGAGGTCAGCTCAATTTTTTCCCCAAATTAGATCCAATTTCAAATTCCATCATTGTAATATACTCACAACCCATAGTCCTGAATCCAAAATTCTGATCCATCCATTCAGTCCTTCTGTCTCCCCATCCAACACAGGTCCATGTACATTGGCTGATGTGATCATCCCCATGTCACCAATATTTTAAATTATTTGAGGGAAATGTATGTCCCCAGATCCATTTTGGACAAATCCAATCCCAAAACCACAACACACCTTGGTTGAGATCCTTTCACTGAAGTAGGGTGTTTCTTGATATCAGGTTTGGGCTACCACAGTCCTTTACCTTCATTACCATTCCCTCACCCAATGATTCTTGGACCCTCTGGATGATCACCCATCCCCAGCCCAAATAAGTACATTATTTTTTCACATGATCTATATAAACCATACCATCAAGTTTTTTTTTCAGGCTCTAGCTACAAGTGGAGTTTTCACTACATCGCATTCCAAATACACATTAATATGTGTAAATGCTGAGGAATTATTAACACATTCATTGTAACACTCTGACCCAAGTTAACCATATTCAGTGCATTATTACATAACATTGGAATGATTATAAGGAATCAGGTCTCAAAGGACCTATCCGTTTTGTTGTCTTGGAAAATAGATTACATAAATTAATATTTCATTACAACTTCAAACATAAAACACACTTTAAATAGTTCTTTGAGAATGCCAATATTCCATTTAGTTTAACTCTGTATATCAATAATAATACACTTCTTGGAATCCTGTGAAAATGAAACACAGAAATGGGTGAGCTCAGACGCTCAGTAAGTGTAAGCAATACAGCGGAAGATAACATAAATATTAAGCATAGTGAATAATTTAAAACACATGCCTTTACCAATAATAAACATAATCACTTTTAAGGAAAGAATATGAGCTAAGTAAATAATTCAATAATAAAACATAATCATGCGTATTCTACTAGTCAAATGACCACATGAACTATCAATATTATTTTCCTAATGAGGGAATGTATTATGCCGATCATTCTGAAACATTTTGTCATGGCCTCGGCCAATATGTCTAAAAATGATTAAGGCCTCAACCAAAACCATATATCAAATTGTGAAAGGCCTCAGCCAATTCCACGTCTAGTTGTCTCATAAGACCTACCAATGCATCGAGGAGCTATAGCTGGCTCCACCCATTACTTACAAAGTCCAATATATTCCTCATAAGAAAAGGTTTAAACATATCATAAACATTCGTATTAAAACTAGCATATGAAATGTCAATACTTTAATCATAAACCATGAATGGTATAAAAATAGTACATCCACGGTCAAACATATCACAAAACCTTCAATGCAATATGGAATTTTTGTATCATAATAAATTAACTTCAAATAAACTTAAAATCCATCAAATGATGTTGACATAAATGAAATCAAAACCCTTTTTAGAGAAATATCTCTTTCTATTTTGAAATCATTTAGGATTCACATAATTATAAAAAAACATTTATTTAGAAAATATTTTTTAAGCTTGTAAGGGAATATTTGATGATGTTATAATGATTGAAAATAGATGCACCCGCTCTATAAGTTAAAAAACATTCTTACCATAAATTTGTCGAAAAGGTCAAAATGTACCTCTTTTGGAAAATAACGGAAAGATTCTGTTCAAAACACGTAAGGATATAAATGAATTTAACCCACTATCTAGTAAATAATAAGAAAATTTTGAAATACATTTTTAAGAAACATGTATTTGGATGATAAAGAGGTCCCAGTAGATACTCACGTATAAAACAACCTCAGATAATAAAGAGATTGTGAAATTAACCCTTACCTTGTACGTTTCCTTGGTTGAGGGTAGGTTAACCTCCGGTATAATGTTGAAATAATTTTTATTATATTATAAAATAATCATATACATTAATATGATCTCATATATGTTCTTTTAACTTTGTTTTGTTAATAATATCTTAGTATTATTATCGCTACAGGAGTTAACGGATTCGAATTCCATTACATTCATTGTTATGTGAGTCATATTTTTTATGGATGGTATGTATCTTATTCATATCAAGAAATATATCAAGTCTTTAAACATTAATTTTAATCATAAAAATAAAATTAGTCTTGAATGGATATGATGGGGAATGAATTTCATCGCATTTGTGGAGACGGTAATCCGTACGTACGCACGTGCGACAATATCATTCTATTGATATTAAAATAATATATAACTGGATGGTATATCATATATACAGTATCATTATCATGTTATATACCTTATTTATATCAATTAAACATCCTTATTATACCCATCCATATAATCTTGTATTGAATAACAGTTACACCACGATGTGGAGACGGTAAGCCGTGCGTACGTGCGTATGGTGTCATGTCATTCAAAGGATGGATAGAATAATGAATATGGATGTAACATATTTATAATAACATCATAGTATATAGAAGACACTGTATTTATTATTTTATAATGGAAATAACAAATAAATAAGAAGTGGAAGAAGAAAACAACTTCAAAGAGGGTGGTGAAATTATTACCTCTTCTTCTAGTTCTTCCTTTTGATCTAATAAAAAGGACTCCTTAGGTTGGCTTTATGACAAAAAGGGGTCCTCTAGGATGAATTTATGGAAGTTTAGAGGATATTAGATTAGGGTTTATCCAAGACAAAATGCTTTGAAGGTGTGAATTAGAGAGAAGGGGGAGTGCCCTTTTATAAGAGGGCTGAGGGGCACCTTAGGAAAAGCTATAAATATTATTTTATATTTAAATAATTTTCGGTTTCTAATATATCTAAAAAGTATTATATAATATATAAGGTGGGTATGTGTTTAAAACTACTCATCCAATTTATTTTATATAGGTTTGGGTCACTATATTAACCTTAACTTTTATATTTAACTCTTAGTTAAATAGTTTGACATTTACCATGTCTCTTTATATTTTTATATTATATGGTTAATAAACTTACTATATACTTCCAATAGAACCCCATGTGGTTCATTAATAACAATAATATCATTATATAAGCCCTTTTGCCGAACCCTATATTTTTAAGAATATTATATCAATTAATAATATAATATTTGTTTTAAAAACTCCTTTATGTCAATTTTGACACTATTTAATGATTTATTTTTGTTAAAGTCCTAAATACTTTTTTAATTCGAACTGAATTCATTTAATCAATCCTAAAATATCATATTATCCGTTAAAATTATTGGATGTCATCAAAACGTTCGAATTATATTTATATTAACATTTATAATGCCATTTATTTGATTCTTTCATTAATAAAAAAAATATTGTATCATCATTGTGTAAAAAATAAAATTAATTATTAAATGTCTAAAAATTTAAAATAAAATACCATTATGTAGGAAATTTCTTTATATTTCTAATTAATATTTATAGTTGAAAAGATAACATGTATAACCCCATGTAAAAATTATTTTACTAAAAGATTTATGCTTGTGTTATTTTTGTATTTACATCAACTTAATTAATATAAAGTGTCATTATCACTTACAAGTGGCTATATGGGGTCCCCAAATCGACCAAAATATTCCCATGGTCGAACATGTATCATTCAATAGGGTTATAACAAATTTTAGGATAATTTAATATTATTATAATCTTATTTCATTACCCTTATTTACCGAATTTACCCTTTAACAATGGTAAATATAATATTTACCGAAGTAATTGTTCAAAATGTCTAAAAATAAAATTTCCCTATTTAAAAAATTCGGGCTTCCAGATTCTAAATATGGAATCCATTTTTCTAAATTCAAAACACATAAGTGGCCGAAAGTGATTTAAAATTAATTCCCATTGTCAGAACAAAAAGCATGTTTTTAAGAAATAATAACTATCAAAAGATTGACACATCTTAATATCTATTTTAAATGTGAAATTATGTACAATGACCAAAATTGGATTAAATGGTAAAAATATAATCTAATTATACTTTAAAACCACTCAAATGCATAATTTATCAATATTAATTATTTTTATTAAAAAAGATTTTTTAATTAAAATTTATTAATTTTCACTATTCATCAAAATATGAAAGTTATCAGAATAGTACCTAAAATTCACCCTAAGGTAACTTCAATATTAAGAATCCAAAAATGGTTTCAATTTTGAAATATAAAATTTATAAAATTTCAAAAAGTGGATATTACTATTCATAACGGCTAGTTTGATTGGTAGTAGTGTGTGTTAGAACTCGAAGTTGGGTATAACCCATGCTATTGTATTATTCAAAGAGAAGCGTACCTTGGATTGTTGGGGTGTTACTTTGTCCCCTCCTTCTATAAATTTCATCCTCACAATTTATTCTCGGTATTGGAAACTTGGGGTTTACATTTCAATATATCTTAGTTGAAATCCCACATCGAAAAATGGATTAATGAGGCCTTTATTTAAAATAAATAGTGGTAAGTATAAAGGTTATCAAAAATAACACATACTAGGGTTCCATGTAGGAAGACATGTATACATAAGAGAAATCTAACCATCAATATCTAATGGAGAGTGGTAGAGGACATGGCTATGAAAAAGCCAACAATCACAAAGCCATAAATTTGTGATGATCGAAGGTACCATCCAAGATAAAAATTTGGTTCTATGTTCCTTTTCTTAATGTTGAGGGATTTATTTTTGAGATTGGATAAGATCATAAAGATATATACTTACTTTATAATTTGAGTTTTATCCATTAATAAATTTCTACCATAAACTAATCTTTCACTCCAAAACATAATACAACTCAAAAATACTCAATTTATCCTAATCATATAGGGTTCCAAATAAAAACATATACCATTTAAATGATGAAAACTATTTTGTAAAAACCAGGGACTTCCTGTAGGCTAGTGGTAGGTAATAAAGAAATGTCTCACTATGATTGTGGGTTCGATTCCTGCAGCTTTGTCTGATGTGATGGGTTATCACCCGACTCGCAGGTTGTCCTTTTCCCAAGGCTATAGTATTATAATATTCCATTAATAATCATAAGAAATGTTTTAACCTTAAACAATACTATCCAATGTTCAACTTAATCCATTAAAAACATTATAGTTATCCAAAATACCTCTATCTAGACTCTCTATAAAAGGTATCTAAATTCCAAAATCAATTGTAACATCATATTCCCCAAAGTAAAGTTTCTCTTATTTTTACATACTGAAAATATGATTACCGTAGTCAAATTAAAACCTTAATGAAAACAACAATTACTGTAGTACAATACCTATATATGTCACATTATTCTTATAACTAGAATATTGTTCTTGAATACAAAAACACAAATATAATAATTATTCAACATCAACTATAATAACAACATAATCTTGGCCTTTCTCCCTTGTCATTTTCTCAGATAAGTTTCCTTGGTGCTTAGGAAATTTGTTTGCATAATGACCCATTTCTCTACAATTATAGCATTCAATGTTGACAATAACTTTATTTCCCTTACGATCATGAGCTTGGTGGCCTTTTTCAACAAACTTGTAACAGACTCACATTCGTTTTAGGAAAGTACCAGTGTGTTTATTCCCACAACTATCACATAATGGAAAATCCTTCTTTCCCTTTTTCCCATTACCTGTCTCTTACTCTACCATTATCTTATTCTCTTGCTTTACTTTATTGTCATAAGATTTAGAGAATTCCTTTTACGTCTTGATAGCACATGAGACAATATCTTCGTGTGATGAGAAGGATTACGATATTAAATCTTGATGGAGAAATGGTTTTAACCCATAAAAGAAACTATCATTCTTACTTCTTGGATTACGTTTATAATCTGCAGCATGCCTTGCTAACCATGTAATTATAGCCTCATACTTTGCAATATTCTCATCGTCCTTTTTCCTCAGACTGAGAAATTGTCTTTCCATATCTGCTCGATGGTCATGAGGAAATTAGTTTTCTATGAAAATCTCTTTAAACTACCATCATTAAATATATGATACTGATTCATCCCCATTTGGTTTTTGAATCAATGACCACCATTGATCAGAATCTCCAGTGAGGCGATAAATTGCCATGAAAACATTTTCCCTTTAACTACTCCCCAAAGCCTAAAATATTTTCTCTTGGGAACTTATCCATTTCTCAGCTACCAATGGATTTTTATTCCCATTGAATTTTTGTGTTTTTTTCCTCATGAAGCGATCAAACGTTGATCCTCCACGTTGTGGATCAGGGTGCTTCATATGGGTAAGGTTATTATTCATAACCTTAGTGAGTTGACCTAGTATGGTGATAAGCTGATCAACACTCGTTGTATCACCAGCTCCACTATAATTTTCTTGAGTAGAAGGGAAATCCCTACATGGAGTGCATGTGTTGATATTATTCCCATTCCTTCAACTATGTTCCATTTCTAAACAATGGCATAAACATGGTTAGTTTATGAATCGAAATATATAACTCCAAACTTGTAAAATACGTAGCATAAATTGAACAGTTTATGCATATAATCTATAATCCTAAAAATGTTTTCATTGAGTAAGTATATATTCATAAGCCCTTCATAATTGATTTTAATGAAAATGAGAGTTATCCTAATCATATCCCTCCAGAGTGTCGTAACCAAGAGGGCAGCAAGGCCCATTATTGTGCACCAGTTCCCATTCGAGTCTAGATCAAAGCGGTGTTTTTGGGTTTTACACCTAGGTACATCTATGCCAGAGCTGCCACTACATGATCATATCCATACAAGGATGTATTTCTTGGAAAACTCACTATATCTATACAATACCAAAAATCTAGGAAGTTATTCAATACTAATACTCAAAGTCTATCTTAGGACTATGTGCTCTAATCAGAGTTTATCTAAATATAGTTTCCAAGGTTTGTACTAAAAATCCTCTGATACCAACTGTAACGCCCCAACCCCAGTTACCTAGAGTTGGGGAATTATTAAATAACATTGGAATGATTACAAGGAATCAAGTCCTGAAGGACCGGTTATATTAGCAGTCTTGGAAAATATATTACATACATTAACATTTCACTACAATTTCAAACATAAAACACTGTATAAATAGTTCTATGAGAACACCATTATTTCCTTTAGTATAACCTTGTATATCAATCTAAATACACCTCTTGGAATCCTAGAGAAATGAAGCATAGAAATGGGTGAGCTCAGACGCTCACTAAGGGTAAGAAATACAGCGAAAGATAACATAAATATTAAACATGTTGAATAATTGAAAACACATGCCTTTACGAATAATAAACAAAAACACTTTTATGGAAGGAATATGATCTAAGTAAATAATATCATAATAAAACATAATCATGGGTATTCTACTAGTCGAATGACCACATAAACCATCAATTTTATTTTTCTTATGAGGGAATGTATAATCCCAGACATTCTAAAACATTGTGTCAAGACCTCGGCCAAGACGTCTAAAAATGATTCAGGCCTCGGCTAAAACCATATATGAAATTGAGAAAGGCATCGGCCATTTCCATGCCTTGTTGTCTCATGAGACCTAGAGATTCATTGAGGAGCTATAGCAGGCTCCACCCGTCACTTATTATAACCAGTACATTCCTCATATGAAAAGGTTTAAACATATCATAAAAATTCAAATTAAAACTAGAATACGAAATGTCAATACATTTACCATAAACCATGAATTATATAAAAATAGCACATCCACAGTCAAACATATCACAAAACCTTCAATACAATATAAATTTTTTGTATCATAATAAATAAACTTCTAATAAACATGTAATCCATCAAAGGATGTTGACATAGATGATATCAAAACCCTTTTCAGAGAAATATCTCTTTCTATTTTGAATTCATTTAAGAGTCACATAATTCTAAAGAACACATTTATTTTGAAAATATTTTTATAAGAATGTAAGGGACGCTTTGATGATGTTATAACAGTGGAAAATAGCCGCACCCTCTGTATAAGTTAAAAAACATTCTTACACTAAATTTGTCAAAAAGGTCGAAAAGTTCCTTGTTTGTAAAATGACGAAAAGATTCCTTTCAAAACACATAATGGTATAAATGACTTTAACCCATTTTCTAGTTAATAGTAAAAATGATTTGATATACATTTGTAAAAAAAATGTATGTGGATGATAAAGAGGTCCCAGTATATACTCACATATAAAACAACCTCGGATAATAAAGAGATTGTGAAATTAACCCTAACCTTGTAATTTTCCTTGGTCGAGGGTAGTTTAAACTCTTGTATAACGGTGAAATAATTTTTTTTAAATTATATAAGACTTATATACATTAATATGTTATCATATATTATATTTTAGCATTGCTTTGTTAATAATATCTTAGTATTATTATCATTTCGTGTGTTAACGGATTCATTTTCCTTTATATTGATTGTCATGTGAGTCATATTTGTTATGGATGGGATGTATGTTATTCATATACAGAATGATACCAAGTCTTTAAACATTATTTTTAATTTTCAAATGAAAATTAGTCTTGAATGGATATGATTGTGAATGAATCTCATCGTGTTCATGGAGATGGTAATCCGTATATACACACAAGCGACAATATCATTCTTTTGATATTAAAATAAAATATAATTGGATGGTATATCATATATACAGAATCATTATAATTTTATATTTATTATTTACATCAATTACACATCATTATTATACCCATCCAAATAATAGTGTATTGAATAACAATTACCCCACGATGTGGAGATGGTAAGTCGTACGTACGCACTTATGGTGACATGTCATTCCAATGATGGATAGAATAATGAATATGGTTGTACCATATTTATAATAACATCATAGAATATACAAGATAATTTATTTATTATTTTAGAATGGAAATAACAATGAAAGAAGAAGTGGAAGAAGAAAAGAAACTCAAAGTGGGTGGTGAAATTATTACCTCTTCTTGGGGTTCTTCCTTTTGATTTGATCAAAAGGGATCCTTTGAATGGATTTATGACTATAGGAGGGCCTCCAGGATGAATTGAGGGAAGTTTAGAGTATATTTGGTCCGGGTTTGGATGATCCAAAAGGCTTTGAAGGTGTTAATTAGAGAGAAGTGGGAGTGCCCTTTTATAAGAGGGGTGAGGTGCACCTAAAGAAAAAGATAGAAATATTATTTTATAATAAAATAATTTTCGGTTTTTAATTGCTCAAAAATGGATTATTTAATGGATAAGGTCGGTATGGGTCAAAAACCATGCATCCAATATGACTTAGATAGGTTTGGGTCACTATATTAAACATAACTTTTAGATTTAACTCTTATTTAAATAGTTTGACATTTAACATGTCTCATTGTATTTTAATATTATATGATTAATATACTTACAATATACATCCAATCGAATTCCAAGTGTTTCCTTAATGAAACACCTATCATTATATAAGTCTTTTGGAAGAACCTCATATTTTTATAAATATTATATCAATTAATAGTATAATATTTGTTTTAAAAACTATTTTATGTCAATTTAGATACAATTTAATAATTGGTTTTTTTAAGTTCTAACAACTTTATTAATTCTAAATAAATTTATTTAATCAATCCTAACATGTCATTTTAACCGATAAAATTTTTGGTTGTCATCAAAACATTCAAATTATATTTATTTTAACATTTATAATACCATTTATTTGAATATTTGATTAATAAGGAAAATATTGCATCATCATTGTGTTATAAATAACATAAATTTTTAAATGTATAAAAATTATAAATAAAATACCATTATGTTGGAAATATGTTTATATTTAAAATTTATATTTATAGTTGAATATATTACATTTATATCCCTATGTAAAAATTGTTTTACTAAAAGATATATGCTTATGTCATTTTTGTATTTACTTTAACTTCATTAATATAAAGTGCCATTATCACACACAAGTGGCTCTATGGGGTCCCAATATCGACCCAAAGATGCCCATGGTCAGAAATGTATAATCCAAGAGGTTTTGGACACATTTTAGGGTAATTTAATATTATTATAATATTATTTATTTACCCTTATTTGTCGGATTTACCCTTTAACCATGGTAAATAAAATATTTTCCGAAGTAATTATTCATAATGTATAAAAATAAAATTTACATATTTAAAAAATTTAAACCTCTTGATTGTAAATATGGAATCCATTATTCTAAATTCAAGACACATAAGTGGTAGAAAATAATTTAAAATTAATTCCCATTGTCATAACAGAAAGCGTGTTTTTACGAAATAATAACTATCAAAAGATTGACAATTTTTTATATCCAGTTTAAATGTGAAATTATATCTAATGACCAAAATTGTATTGAATGGTAAAAATATAATCTAATTATACTTTAAAACCACTCAAATGCATAAGTTGTCACTTTTAATTATTTTGATTAAAAAGTTGTTTTTAAACAAAATTTAAAAATTCTCACTATTCATGATAATATATAAGTTATCAGAAGATTACCAAAAATTCAAACTAATCTAATTTCGATATTCTAAATCAAAAAATGAAGCCCATTTTGAAATATAATATTTATAAAATTTCAAAAGGTGGGTATTACTATTTATAATGGCTAGTTTGATTGGTTGTGTTTTGTGTTAGAACTCGAAGTTGTGTATAACACACGCTATTGTATTATTCAAATAGAATCATACCGTGGAAGCATGGGGTGTTACAATAATTGTGGTAAAAAACCTGGTGAAACCTCTAAAAATGATATTCACTATAATCTGGAATATCTACGGGCTGGGAACCTGTGTATAAAATAATTTCATTCAAACAAATTCCTCTATAAAAGAGTTTATTTAGTAGATATTAATGACCCTAAAAACCGACTTGAATTTTAATATTTTCTCAAAGTATTTATCGTTTTTATTTCATGAATTAGAATCACATAAACCAAAATAATTTTCTTTTCTATAGGGAATTAATTTATTTTAAAATATTTACATCTTTGAGAAATGCATTTAATCAGATGTTAGAGATAGTGCTGATTATTGCATATTCAAATTTGTCTTTTAAAAGGGTGACACGTGAGTGATATAAAAATTATGGTTTATTATATAGTCCTTTAATGTGAGGGAATCATTATGTCTAGTGGGTGGTGACATTAGCACCATTGTAAATGTGTCAGAAAAATGGTATGGGGTTTTATCTATGGAGGTATTTGTAAGACTTTGTCTCTATTGAGTCTAGGATTAGTCTTATGGATCTTTGTTTCTCAAGTGATATATTAACATAGTTTAAGTACATATATGGTTCCTATGAAACCTTGATCTAGTTGTATTTCTCCTTCGCCAATATCCATGTCTTTTCTTTCTTCCTAAATATAATAGTTTCTCATCTGATTTAGTCTCTATCAGATTATTCTACCCTCCTCAACAACACTGTTCACATACGTTTTGGTAGTAATCATTTCTTCTTCTCCAACTGGAAAACCCTCATCCCATACTATCACATGGTGGATAGTAAATCTTGTAAAATAATGTAACATCAATCAAGGAATCGATAGAGTCATGTCTGATGTGGGACCTCCAGAAATAGATTTCCAAAAATTCCTATTATTTTATTTTTCTCCAAGACATCAAAAATAAGATCTATTTTTCAGATTCTGGACTAAAAGATAGATGTGTGAAATTTATCATTAGTAAACTCATTAGGAAAGTGTATTGACTTTATGAAATATTATTGAGTTAGGATAGTAGAACATGGAAAATCAAGATTACTTTGATTGAATGATGTAGATAGAATCATAATGTTTTTAATGAATTTATATAAGGAATGAGATGTAGAAAAATCCTAAATATCCCCATGGAAGAGGGATAATTTTTTATTGACTCGATGGTGGTTGGAGGTATGAGTGAGGATTAATTCAAATCATTTCCATCTTATATTAATTAATTTATGAAGTAAGGGAATCTAAGATTTCTATATGGCATGTTTGATTACATTTCTCAAATGGTTCTCGAACTATCGATGATTTTTGTAATACATCTTAAATGAATGATAAACCTTTGATTTCGTCATCACTATTTACTATAATATCTCCACCATGATTTATTAATTTATAGGGTCAATATATGAGGCCCCTTGGAAATTTATTAAAGTAGAATTAAATTATAAGATTCAATATTACATCCATGTAGGAAAATTAACCCATTTTCATGTGAAAGAAATATAATCACCATCTCAAAGATTAAGGGAGAAACCAATCTCAATAAACATTAGACCATAATAACATGTTATTTCTTGTATTAGATGTTGTTCCTTGTTTTGAATAAGAGACTATTGATATATTTATAGAAATTTTTGTTTTAGGGACAACATGGTTTCATCAATGGGAGGTCCTATTATGTGACCATAACCCAAGATCAATAAATGATTGGTGACATAAATATAATCAACCTAATATCCAAAGTTAGTATCAAAATTTACTAGGACATGGAATTAGATATTTTGGAATTGGGTTTCATTATCAAGGTGATGAATTGAATGGGAATATTGAGTAGGATTTGTGACATTTTTCATATTTTATAGCTCCCCATGGCTCTCTATGTTTTTAATGGGAAAATTATGTGGCTTATAAAATTCATTTTTTGGCCTCACATAGGGAAATAACTTATCCCATAGTTTTTTAATGGTGGTCATCGATTCAATTAGAATACTACTTGAAAAGAGTTTAAAAGGTTTCAATATTCACCCCTTGAAAACGTGGAACTAATTCAACATAATCTCATATATTATCTTCGTAGATGACATTATTTTACTCATTAATGGAAGGAGACAATCCATCGATGTTATAAATAGTGTGTTTGGGGAATGTATTAAATAGATTGTAGAAAGAATTATTGAACATAAAATTTGAATTTACATATCTAAATTATTTATGGAATGATGTGATAAATGAATAGAGGATATGCTAGGTATTCACAGAATACAGTCTCTGGTTGATAATTTGGGGCAGCTATATCCCTGGGTAGAATGTGTGTTCCACACTAGGTGGGGGTTGTCATAAAATAAAAAATTTCATCAATAACTAAAATAAAAAATTCTTATTTTTTCGAAAGGGTTATCCTAGTCAATGGTATCCCCATATCTATCACAATGTATAGGTTATCCATTATTAGGGTTACTATATATGTTTTTAGGAATATTGAGAAGATTTTGACATCCATCATATAGGGATCACATGTAGAGGGAAGAAATCCCTAGGCTATGATAAATTTGATGGTGACATTTGTGGTTTAAGGGTGAATCAACATTCAAAGTGTAGATGTTTATATATAGTGACTTCAAATGAAGATAGTATGATTTGTTTTGGAAGGTTGTTCCCTCTAGAGTGATTACGTATGGGGAAATATGGGACTGTCTCACAATATTTGATAGGAAATATTTTAGTACTATGTAATTTTCATTATGTTCCATTTCCAGACCATAAGAGGCACTCCTAATGGATTATGGGATGTGGCGATATTAGTTTTTGATTCCATAAATGGGTAGGCTCTCCCCTCAAAATACTGTGATGACCAAATCTGAGCATCTGTTTTTTCCAGGATATAAACCATCTATATTTTATTCATACTATCCTTAATCAATAACATTGTATGTTCATTGATCTCATTGATCACTCTCTTGATCGTGACCATTTCGTCTTCAAAAAATCTCCCTTGGGAGTTTTTTTGCCAAAATTTATATGTATAAATAATATAATAATAAAATAAAAAATATATGGAGATGGTTATTTTGGTTTAAAGTCATTCCAATTAAATAAAATGACTTTTTATATAGTATGTAAAACCATTAAATTGGAAAAAGGGTAGATATAAAGTGGAAGGGGGTAATTATTTCATTAAAATTCTTAAGAAGTTGAAACCCTAATGGGGAAACATACAATCACCATTTTATTAAAAGTGATTTGGGATTAGTGGAAATTAATGACATTTTTGTCTTCATAAGACTATATATACAGTCCTAAAAATGTCTCGGTTACCTTTAAAACTTGTAATAATGGGATGGAATTAAAAATTAGGAATATAATGGCTGGGATTCTTTGATTGTACTTGGCTTTTGGTGTATTTTGAATGCTATGAAAAATCATGTATTGATGGAAAGTCCATCTCATAACTAACCATGAAGGTATATTATAGAGCTCTCATATTGTTGTTAGGTTATCTAGAGAAAAAATAGGAGAATAGTATCTCTTTGATAATGGGTGTGGAAAGTAGTAGGGATTTCTGTTTTTTCATGGAGCCCAGATAAGGGATATCAGTTTCTAGGAGGCCTCTCAAAAGTGAAATAAAACTCCAAATCAATGTATAATGAATCCTAGAACTTATGAGAGGATTATTAAGTGTTTATTACCACAATAATTTTTTTCTAGTAAACTTAAATAGCTTCTACCGTCTAGGAAATTCAATCATGGAAAAATACAATTCAATTGACGATGATTTGGAGGTATTCTTTACTTGTAACATTTCACTCACTCCATTGAAATAAATTCATAAATTATTAAAAATTAAATCCAAGGTTCATAATCCACCCCCTATTTAATTAAATATCACATTAAAATGTATTTAATTCATATATAAAATGGTATAATCCTACTCTACACCAAGAGGAAAGGGAACCAATTGCTGGATTTTCTTGCTTCAGGGTGTAACCAATGTAGTCCTCATATGATTCTCTATATCAAGGGTACCCTTCATTATATTTTTTTTTGATCATTTACATATAGAGAAACTTGATCTAAATTATTTTTTACCACCATAAACTCAATTTTTCTTATGGATTTTTGTATTTTTATCTTTTTTATGTCAATAATGATTTTTATTATTATGTTTAAAATAACCTCCAAAACCTCAACCAAAAATAATGTTTTAACCTAAAATTTTCTCTCATAACTTTTATAATAGTTAACAATAAATGACATAATATTATTTTGGAATAATCCATTATATTAATCCTAAGGGTTACATATACCTTGACCTAATAAAACATCTCCCAAAATATCATTAACAACATAAAATTCCAATCAATTAAAAGTATAAAAAGGGAGATTATATGTTTTAAATTATGATCAAACATAATCATATAATCCTATGATGAAATTTATATATCTTAATAATACCTCTCCTTAAAACATTCTAATCTTGATATTGTTTATAAACCTTTCATATAATACCAACTATAGCATCATTGAACCTTCACTATGAGATATTGTTCTAAAAACATAATAATTATATTTCTATATTTGATAGAGATAAACATAAACAAATTTTAGCCATCCAAAATATATATCATTAAATAAAAATATTGTATCACTTATAGAACCAATGACCTTTTTGGTTAATATTTTTATAAAATCATGCCAATCTCTTTCAAAGTGGACAATTTCATGCATTATCCATTTTTCCAGCAAAATAAATTCTTTATAAAGACGTTATTTCTTCTTTCAAGGTATCTTCTATATCTAGAAAATGTCTTTATTAAAATTTATATCCAACATTAAAACTTATAAAATTCATTTGAAAATGTTAGATAATGAAAACAATGTATAGTAAGGGGTTTAAAAGTATTAAATCTGCGAGTCCAGCCAAAAACATGAAAACCCATAAAATTTTAACCATTTCTATGTTAAAATTTGAGTTTATAAAAATAAATCATATACTCAAAAATACACACTTTTTTCATGTAAGATATTTTGATACTTATAGTATGAAAAAATAATCCATTGTAGAAATCAAATAGAATTATATACATGACTTGTGTTAAAATCAAGTAAAGAATAATTGGATCTTAGTTAAATAAATTGGATAAACCTCCCTATCTAAGTATATAATTATTTCCATTGAATACAAGGAACATTACACAAATAATTTGATATATATATCAGGCTCCCTAACTTTATAAAAATTATCAGGCTCGTATGTCATATAAGGTATATCAGGCTCACCTATCATATAAGTTTTCACATGATCACCCAACTTCTATGATGTATAAGGCTCAACTATCATATTATATCATACACAAGTACCGCATATAAAAACTTTTTAAGAATTCACCTTTTAATCTTAAAACTACTGAAAAATTTATTGATACCATATGAAAAACCTTTTCAGATATCGAAATACTATTTCCTTTAAAACCAGCATATTCAAAACTAAAATACACAAAATGAACGAAGAAGGTTTTTTCATTGAGTAAAATTTGAATGATTAAAAAGGGTTTAAAACGTGGAATAATATTTATGATGGTAGAAAAAAAATGACGTCATATATAATTAATTAGATCATTCCTTTTACCTTTCAAAAATAAAGTTATAATGTTTTGTATAAAATATGTCAATTAGTTCCTTCTGAAAATATATTTAATAAATTAAATAGAGGTAATAGAATTTAATTCATAATTTATTTATATATATAAATATATCCATGAAATAATTTTATAAGAATACCAATGGAATAAATAGAATTATAAAAAAATTAATGAAAATATTTAAAATGCGGTTTCAAGTTATAATGACACAGACCTCAAGTACGATTCATCACATACATTATTTATCATCCTAAATAATAAAATAATGTTAATTATTTAGATTATGATGAAAACTATTCGTGTTCATTCTATTAACATTTTCCCTTTTATATCATATATCATCAAATTTTATTTAGTTACTTCATCTGTAATGTTTACCTCGGATATTCTGAGGGCTTTCGATTCATTATCCCCAAACAAATTAGTATGATGAATATGGTAAAAGAGTTAATTAATAAATTAAATCCAAAATAATAATCATGAAATAATTATAATTTTTATAAAAATAATTATAATTTAAAAAACATGAAATGTAGTTATGAAAAATGAATTACACAACATTCATGGAGATGGTAGGTCGCGCGTATACATGAGTGTCATTTCAATTATTAATTAACCTATGAAAAAGAAGATAATTATTACTTTATGTTTTATATAGTATTATTATATAATAAATATAATAGTTTATCCTTAAATAATTAATATATATCCATAATGGGAACTAGTGATGCAAAATGAATCACATCGCTTCGTGGAGGTAGTAATCCAAATGTACACACGAATGACATTATCATTTTTTGATTTATGGGAAGGGTAAAATTGATGATAAATTATATTTTTATAACAGATTATTTCATAAATATCTATGTGAACCTTAAATCCATCATTGTAAAAAGTTTGTATAGGTGGTGATGAAAAGAGAATTACATCAGTTCGCGAGGCGGTAGTCCATCAAACACATGATCAATGGTTTCATTTCCCATTATATAGAAGAGGATATGGATATATGTTATAATATTAACATGATAAAATATTATTAAATTTAAGATACATATATTCTTATACAACCATTGTTTATGATTTTTAAATGTGGGTAAATGTAAAAATGAACAAAAACATTCAATTAAAATTTTTCTCGCGTCTCCAACCAACATTAATTATTTTACACCTTGATTCCACTAATATAGAAATTATATGAAAAATAAAAACTATATAACTAGGGGATTTATATTAGTAATTTAATTATATAGTTATTTTATAATAAAATTGTCTCATGATGTTTGGATTTTAGAAAAGATGGTGTTACCTTTTGTAAGTGAGTGGAGGTGAACTTTTGAATATACCTGAAATATTAAAATATAATATGTTTATAACATATATAAAATAGTTCAAAAATGATTTCAATTAAATGATTAGGATATTGTATTAAAATAATCATTAAATAAAAATTTTATAGGTTTATATATAATTCTAAAACAAATATTTTTGATTAAAAATTTGGTTAACTATTATTAACCTAAACTATAGTAAAAAAATTTCAATAAAAAGGGAAATAAATTTAATTATAATTTAAAAATTCACTCATAAAATTCCATTGAAATAAATTTATGGCCATTTATCATCTTACTTCAATGTTTTCCAGATTTTTATTATTTTTAATTTATTCCTCAATTACAATTAATTCCATTTTAAGAACTATTCACATGATTCTAATCTAAAAAAATCATGTAATTCAATTAGAATATAATATATTTTTCAAAAAATAATAAAAAAATTTAAAATATTATATTATTCTTCCACAACATTTCATTCACAAAATATTACTTTTAATGTTTATAAATATATTTTAGTTTTATTATCTATTTCTTGCTGTGTAATATGTCAGTGTTGCATAAACATTTAATATAAATATTTTATAACTAAAATGTAATAAAATAATCATAAAAAATTATATATTTTTCAAATATACTTAAATACTCATAAAAATTTTATTTTTATTTCTATGCGAACTTATAAAAGAAATGTAATTGAAACAGATTGATATTTTGTATTTGTAAAACATAAAAATATATATATATGTCATTTTCAAAGACAATTGGTAGAAAATATCCATAAAATTGAATGGTTGATGATTATGGTTAAACCCCACTCATATAATATATTAAATACTAGTTTTGGGGTTATTTTTAGTCCTTATAAAACATTTATCTGTAATTATTTTATTTACCATAACATCGATGAAATATATTTTTAATAACTATTATTCATAATGACAAAAAATAAAAGAAAATGTTTTAGTAAATTTTAACCTTTTAGTTTTTAAAATGGGATAATTTTTTTTATTTAGTTCCTTTATTTTTAAAAATAAATATTTTTATAAATGATTAAAGAACAATGAAAAATAGTTTTCAATAAATTATGTCTCTATGCCCCAAATTGAACTTATAAAAATATCTATTATAATGATTATTCACATGTAATTATTTATTATATATCAAATGAAACAATAATTCTTATAATTTGAGATAAAATTAATTGAATTATTATATGTGTTTTTAAAAATTAATGATAGTTATACAAAAAAATATGTTATTTTTCACAATTCACTAAACATCAATATTTTTAAGGAACTCGTAAAATTACACCTAACATTAATTTGATATACCAATTTTTAAAAGTGATATCCATTTTGTAAAATAATATTAATAATAGTGT
The DNA here is from genome assembly GCA_963277665.1 of Viscum album. Classification (NCBI taxonomy): domain Eukaryota; kingdom Viridiplantae; phylum Streptophyta; class Magnoliopsida; order Santalales; family Viscaceae; genus Viscum; species Viscum album. The sequence goes on from OY728161.1 coordinate 1,608,243,476, forward strand.
AATAAAGTAATTATTATATATACTCATAAGAAACAATTAAATATTATTTTAAGAAAATATATTTTAGAAACCAAAAATGAATTTAATGAAAATTGAGTACATATTTGTTATAAATTAATCAATAAACTTTCATTATATAAAACATTTATAAATTGTTTACATAAGGTTTTTATCACTATTAATACCATCTAACTTACAAATATAGTTATAATGATCATATTTAAATAATAATATTTTTATTCTCTATGTCAATTCACTTAAATCATGGTTTTGTGTATTTAGAAGATATCTATTATAGTATTGTTTTAAAAAATATATGGTGTTATTGATATATTTCTCCCAAACCACCCCCTATTCAATGGCCTAATAACCCCTAAAAATTTATCTCATGGGTCATAGAATGATTTCATTAATCTAGTCCCATATTCTTCATTTATTTGAGAACATATATTTGTTATAAGCTTGGCCGAACAAAATGAAAAAAAAATTATTTAGTAGGAAAAATTTCTAGAATTTATTATTATGTTAATAATTGTAATTGATGTTAAATTATATTTAAAATTATAAAAATATATATATCATTTATGTCACCCCTATATACAAAACCACTCATCATAAAAATTCATCGTAATAAATATATAAAAATTAATAGATTTATTTTCATGGATCAGTAGGACATAGGATAAACATTAATTATGGGTTTCCAATATCTTTTAAAATATCAATTTTTTCTATATGTAATCTAAAATAACATTGTATTGTGTGAGAAATTTCAAGAATCCTTCTACCACTTTGGCATAGTTTAATTCAATGTTTCTTAATGTTGATCCATTACTAAGTATAAAATAGTTTTTGATTAATTATGGAGAATAGATAACTCTGTGACAATAAAAGGAATGATATAAATGTTTCAAAAAGTTAAAATTTTCCTATCGTATAATACATGGATTTATTATGGTATGGAATAGTGTAATTCTTATTTTTTTTAATATTCTATAATTTTTTATGATATTAACATACAAAAGATGATAATGGCCTCACATTCGTTCCTTCATTTATATCAGTAATTTGATAGTAAAAACATGTGATTATATATAAAATTTCATTTGTAAATGATTTCATAAAATAGTTTGGGTACCCCAAATTTAATATGAAGACATTATAATGGATGTATATTCTAATTTATATAACATAAAAATATAATTATATGAGTATTTTCAAATTGATTCAAATCTGTAAAGACTACTTGATTCTAGAGAGAATTTTATAAAGTTGTATAGTCCACATTTTATAATGAATAGATAGTCTAGAATTTTCATTATATAGAACATTATCCTCTATCATTACTATGGAATAATTGATGTCATAAAATTTTATAGAGTCTGAAAGAGGGAATATATATGTGATTTATAATTTGAAATTGTGACACCCCCCACTAGAAGCCACTGAACCAGTTTTAGGAAATTGGTTCATAGCCCTCTTTCTATGACACAAGCTACCACGTTAGTGTCGAGTGTCTTTTTGGTTACCATGAGGAAAGTATTTCCTTTTGTTAGAGTAGTTATATAAGAAGAAGTAATGAAAAATAAATAAACCTATAAAAATAAACACCGCATATTGGACATGATAAGTATTTGTAAATAAACAAAACCATCACATTCTATAATAGGGGGTATGAAGTACATATTCTGAATACCCACGGTGGATCATATATAGGAATAATAAAAGACTAAAAATAAACCAATAACTCATCTCAAACTATTTACGAGCCCTTCCTTGTCTAATTATAAATACATATAAAAGGATTCCAGTACAACTATCCCCAACATCAATCCTTCCAAATACCTATAGCTATGATTAATAATAGTGTCGACTCAGGTACCCATGTACCATGGAATATCAATAAGGGCGTGATTAAACCAACATAGGACACAACCAAAGGCTTCCCAAAAATTAACCGGAATTTTATAGATGTACGTGTAAAAGTATAGAATGAAAAATGTATAAAAATTATAAATAATTTATACTATAAAAAATGATAGTCAATTACCCATGTTTATGAAGCCACATAAGGTTGGAAAAACTATTTTTATTTAGGTTTTTGACCATGAGAAACCCTACCTACTTTAGCCAGTGTGAGGGTGTATCTGATTATGTCTCATGGACTAGATAATCCATTAATAACCATTGATAATATATGGTGTATTTTATAATTTCTCATATCCCATGATATCAAAAATAAATCCAAGCACTCATCTTACTATTTTCATGGAAACTGAGATATAATCTCAGAATTCCTCAATAATTGATCATAATGTAAAATCATGGCACTTATTATTCCATTCACAATGAAACTATGTCCTTTCCCCGGCATTACCAATCATCGAGAATCTTATAAATCCTTTCACACATCTTAACCTTCATAAGTTGTTATCCCATATATTAAATTTGAGCGACCATCCTGTAATTCCCCATAAAAAATTATTATATGAAATCTTGGATCTCATCCCATACACATTATGAAATCCAAGGATCTCATCCGGGCATTCTAGATCCTTAAATGTCAATTTCATAGTATGCTATTTAAATTATATTGTTTAAAGAAACAATTTACCTTACATAGAACCACTTGAAATCATATATAACTTATGCATTTCATAAATAACCCAGATCATATCACTCTAATTGAAACCAAAAAACCCCATTTCCAATTTCATTAATGGACCAATATATTTACCAACATGATTTTCCAAAATGAGAAACAATTTTTGTTATAACATTGATGGTCGAGAAATTATATATCACAGCTTTTGAATTAAATCAGACATCCCATTTTAAGAATTCTTATCACAAGAATTCTCTTATATATTCTAGTTAAATTATATAAACTGAAAGCTTCCATTAATAATAAAATTACATGGTAAACTAATCACCTATGTTTTTCCATAGTTTTTTTTGATTTTATGGTCTAGGGATAGTAAATAGTGGAATTAATTTATGTAAAAATATTTAATATAATTAATTCAAAAGTAGTTCAATCATTGAAGGTTCTACTTGACAATATTAATAATACACGTATTATGTGAAGGAATTAAGTTATGCTTAGGTAACACCATCATTATTCATCGCAGATCCCACTAATTGAGTTTAGGCTACTGGTATTTTCTGAATGAGAAGAAAATTACAACTAAAAACACACTGAAAATATGGCCTATTGGACATAGTTTGTGAGTGATAAATATGAGATTATAAAAAGATATAATAAAAGGTTAGGGAAACATAGAATTACCTCAATATTGGAATAACATCTGGAAGAAGAAAATTGGGACACTAGATGGAGGACAACCACCCACGAGAAGAGTGGGAGGAAGAGATGGTGTGTCAAGGGAGCTACTTGATGAATTGTGGAGAAAGAGAGGTTAAGAAAATAAAAGAAAAGAGGTGTATTTTGGTAATTTATATAATTTTATATTTATCAATTGTTATGACATACAAATTTCAAAAATGTGTACCTACCATACAAGATTTTATATCTTGTAAACCACCCACTCATATAGTTAGTTCACATGGTTTGAAAAACATTGAAAAAAACATGTGATATTCTTCTCAAACATTCAATGGAGGAAAGATGGACTTAATAATCCCTTATCATGTTTTAGAGAAACTACATCCCTATAAAACTGCATCTCATACTTTGGGTACATAGTTAGATCAAAATCTGTACTAACCATGTTCCTTAGGATGTCCCAACTCTTGAATTACTTGTCAAATGAAATTTCTTTAAAACTTACTATCCAATATCCTCATGTTTTAAATATTCACCAAAACCTACGGGTAATCCATACACTCAACCATTACAACCCCCCCCCCCCCCAAACACTTATCATCCTAGAAATTCATGTTATCCATCCAACCATATCACACAACCTAGTTAGTGATCATCAGGATGAAAAATGGATTCCTTCCACTCTAGAATTTCTAATTTTCATTAAAAGAAAAACTCAAAATGAAAGACATGTTGTTTTTTATTCCTGATCCAATGATCATATGTGTCACTAAAACGTATTAATGGTACTTAATTGAGCTTGTATACCTCAATAAAATATCAACTCATCATTCAATAAATCACCCACTCTAAGGTTCACCCCAACATAGGAAGTAACACATGAAATATAATATCAAACCATGGTTCCTTTCACCAATGGAACTCAACTATCGATGCATGTTCTTAGTGTTCTACCATACCATTTATTGTGTCTCCGAACATTACACATCTTAATACACAAAAATGTTTTAGTCAACATCAGCCCCAACACTCATTTTATATCCCTTAATCTAAATGGTTGTGCCTCCACCATCCAAGAACAACCTGGACACATTAATAATTGTTGAAAATTTTGGCCATAACCCGATCCACATGTGTTGCATCTGGAATGATGTGAAATATGTGGTCTCAAGCCCTCCCCGTAATGTCTCAATCAAAATAGCTTGTCAGACCTCCTCTAAAAATAACACAATAAGAATAATTGGCTTCCTCCCCTAGTTCTCCATTAATATTTTGGAGCACAATTCATTACTCAATGGAGGAATCCCTTGCTCATCCTGAAACACCTAGTCCTAACCCCAACCCAAATGTGATTCCACAATAAAAAATCCTCACTGCTTATAGTTATCCTATTAAAGAATTAGTGTTAATCCTCTATAAATGCCATTTTGATCAATCCTTCTCATCCGTATATTAGAGAAAAAACTCATATTTACCCATGTATTTTGTAAAGAGCAACCAATCACATTCATAATATAATTTGGACTACACCAAAAGCACATTCTCACACGCATCTAAATTCATCATGATAATCCAAATATCATTCCCTCACCTAAAGAAATAATAAAGGATAAATTTAATGCTTCCAGGGCTATTGTGATACTCCCTAATATTGAAATTACCTTTAAATTATTCTACAAGTTCAATACCATCTCATATTTGTCAAAAAATATTCTGTCAGTGAATACACTTGTCAGAGAAGGTCAAACCCACTCTTACAGAACAGTTTCGGTAAACATCAATATCATTTATTCCCAAGTCATGGTATTCAATCCTCAATCCCCATTATGAATTGACCAACAAATCAGTTACATCCTCTAAGCCTTATGGTTGGATCCCCAATATATGGATTCCATTACACTACATCCTGATAACCAACCACATTTGTTCGTAACATTAACACACATGTTTCTCTTTTCTTATTCCATTCTCGCAATCTAATAATTTCATTAATAAGTTCATTTAATATGATTGGCCAATCCAAAACACTCTCATCCAAACTCAGACCCCCTCTCTCAACTGGGGTTTTTTTTATACTCTATCCAAACCACTCATTACCATACATCAAAATATCATCTAAGTCATTGTTCATTGGCTCAAAAATCATTAATAATCAACCCAAAACATGAAAGAAATATTTATCACTATTTCACTCTTCCTTGATCTCATGAAATTAATTAGGCCCCTCCTATGAAATGAGATCACATTGCATGACTCACACTCCCACAAGTCATTTTGAATCCAAAATTTTCACACATTCCAAATACATTATCCATGTTTATGCATAGGCCATCATTATTAAATCAGGAGTAACCTCAATTCACTTTATTAAAATGGAACATCACTTATTCCATGTACCAATGATCCACCACCCACCAATTAGAATTATTCTAAATCATAAATTCTCAATCCCTACATATACCAATCTATTAGAAGAGAAACCTAAACATGATAAGGTTAGGCCCTCAACGGATCGTTCCCGATGTATTTCAAATTGACTCCAAGCACTAAAACCCCATTTGATTTCATAATTTAAACTATTAGTGTAATATTATTGCCACTCTATGACTATATGATCTTTCCAAGACTCATGGTTTTCACTCCTATATATAACCAATATACAACCTCACTCATCATCATGTGATTCTAGTTTCACCCCATATCAAAATCACCTCAACCAAATATGTCTAGGAATATATGTGATATTTTTCTTCTATGATAGGATACATATTAGACATTAACACTCTGCATTCTCAACCACAACCCTATCAAAATTGGAATCACTGAACATGTGTCAATAATATAAGACAATAAATCTATAAATATCTTCCTCTCAAAGTGAACCTCCTGGGAACCATACTTCCCACCCATGGGTTACCCTCAAATGTCATAAGAACCTAACTCACTCAAATAGAGCCCCAACTGAAGGGTCACTAGGTATAACAAAACAAAGCCTAGTCCTCGTATCACCAGGGTCACTGGTTATGGGATAACACTAGTCCCCACATCAAGGTCACATGGCATCAGGCATTTGAAAGAGAAAACATTTGATTCACACAAATTGATCTCCCTATATTGCACTACATACCATCACTAGAGTTATCACTAACACAAGGCCTCACAACTCACATAAGGATTATATCAATATGAGTCTAAAACATCAAGAACCCACAACATTACGAACAACCCCTACATAAGTCAATCCTTACAAATAATGCTTATAAGACATCCCATCCAAAAGTAATTACCAACATTCTTAGATGGATTTTATTATTCTAAAGAAATAAGGTTTATATTCAAATAAGATTGTAATTCATATATTTTAATCTAATAATATTCGTTTATTCTCTATCCATAGGTTTACATTTGATATTTTCATGATTTATTAATATTTCCAAGTATCAAAGATAAGATTAAATAGGGTTTAATTCACAATATATAATGTAAACACATTATTAGTTTGTTACTAGTATTCTATTTATCTTATACCATCAACTAAAAAACAAATTATATCTTCGATTATATCAAGGTATCTCCTAAGGAGTTTCCTAAGTAAGAAACCATCATATATTTATATGGATAAAACCATATACAACATTTTAAAACCACTAAATATCACACCCATTTTTAAAAAAAATGTTTAAACCAAGTGCATATATGAATCCAAATAATATAAATAATAATGACTGATAAACATCTCATGATGAAAGCCATCGACATCTAACACCATGCCCCTAGCATAATGAATTTCATGTGAATCCCTATATGCCTAAAATGAAGCATCAAATAGCCCAGAAATTTTTTATATCTTCCCAAGTGTATAAATATTATAATCCAACATCATCATAAAAAATGAGTCACTATAATTGAAAATCATAACATGTGAAATCAATAAACCAAAATTCTTATCCCAGGAGGCTTGGGTTTTCCTCCATGCATGGGTTGATAACTCCAAAGAACGAGATCATTATCATGCCCCAACACTTTAATACTCTCCTATTTACCATTCATATAAAGTATGACAATATAAAATCTATATAAATACCAATTTTTAACACTATGAACCAATATCCATTTAGGTGGTTCCCTGAGTTGGTGTGATACAGGGCATTGGGGTACCCCCCCCCCCACACACACACATACACTAGAGGCTTTCAAAATTTAGTGAGGGTCAATGAGGTTACTATGGGGAGACTATTCCCTCATTTTAAATTATATATAAAAAATTAATGAAAAAATGAATGAAAAAATATAAAAATCACCCATAGCATACAAAAATTTCTAGTAAATAAAAAACATTGCATGTAATAAACAGTGTTATAAAATACATGTAAGGAAACCCCCATGGTGGATCATATAAAAAATTATAAGAGATTAAAAAATAAACCAATAACACATCACCAACTAGTCACATGTACTTCTGGGTCCGATAATCCATCCCCTTACAAGTATTTCAGGCCAACAGTCACCAATATAATTCCTCTCTCTATACATATCCCTATTACCAATAATAATTTAATCTTAGGTACCCAAGTGTCATGGCATCCCAAACTAAGTGTGAGTAAAACTCAATATAAAAACACCAACAACATCCATAAAAATATCCTTCCTAATATTTAAGTGGAGGAAAAGTGATCAAGGAAAATATGTTATTAATATAAAAAATTTATATAAGAGCACTAAATAACTTTTAATTCCCTAGGATCACAATGATATTTGAGTTTATCAATACCATTGTTCATACTTAGGATCATTATCATGATTGACCCTAAATAATCCATCTAGATTAAATGTTTCTCTAAACACATATCATGTAACATGAAAACTATAGATAACCATATAGATTATAAGGTTAATTCTATAATTCCAAGTATACCTAGGCATTAAATGGAATCTTAGTGCTCATTCAAGAATTCTCATGGTGTCCGAGATCTCATATGGAAATTCACCAATCATCAATAATAATATCAATTCTATATAGTCATCTTAGAATTCTGAATTGATTCATGTTTCCATTCGAACATTCATAATAATAATGAATCTTGTGTGTCAGGTCACTCCTCTTTTCCTTTCCATGTACTTTTCTATCACATGGAATCCATGTCATTTTCATGTAATTCCCAATAATTAAGCATGATATATAATAATAGTGATCATCCATCTATTCCAAGGTGACATATTTCATTTGGAACTAAAAGATCCTAAACCGTTATTCCAGATCATTATGCATGAAGTCCACATTCCATAATTTTCACTATATAGTTTGAATCATCTATATACATTACAATGAATCACATTAAATAATATATCACATTCATTTAACAAATTACAAAAATATTTTTACTTTGTGACAAACACCATCAAAACAAATTACCAATTGAATTTAAGAACTAATAAATTTACCCCCATGATTTTCTAAAAGACTATCCAATTTCCATTACATCATCAATGGTTTTGAAATTAAATTTAGCGAACATTGAATTAAATCACACATAATTTTTTAACCATTTAAAGAATAAGAATCCAATATAAATTCCAAATACATTATATAAACACAAGACATCCATTAATAATCCAATTATTTTTTAAAATCATTACATTAGGACTTCACTAGGGTTTATCATTATGAATTTCAGGGTGAGTTAAGAGGGTAATTTAATTGAGTTCAAAAAAAGTTAAATAATAAATTTAAAATAAGGCCATACATGGATGGGTCATCTTGAACACATTAGTCATACACCAATAAAAAAAATAAATGATTTATGTTAGGCATAAAGAGTACCTACATTATTCTTTGAGAATCCCACTCATAGTGTGTTGACCATCGTTTCACCATGAATAATAATAAAATGAGAAACAATTCAAAAAACTAGAAAATAGATCCTTTAAGAAATAATTTAAAAGGTTGAAATAGATAATTGTTGAAAGTATGAATAAAAGGAAAAAAATAATAAGTCTAACCTAAAGATTTAAATTACTTATGAAAGAATAAAATAGTAACATTAGTTAAAAAAAACCCACCCATGGATTGAAGTGGAGGAAGGTAATATGAACGGGGGGATATAATATGTAAGTGATGAGACAAAAAAATTAAAAATATAAAATGATAAATAAACAGCTCCCTAATTTGGAAAATATTAATTCTTTTCATGGTAATAATTCAGGGTTTACCAACCGTGTGACAACAATGAATAACTCACTTTATAAGACACCATCTTGTCACACAGATAGTATACATGTTTTAAAAAATCCATGTGAAAATCACATGACTTGCCTAAAAACATTATATAAATGTTTCAAGGTATCCTTGACATCCATTCAAGGTTCAAATGAACTATGTACTGATAAAACCAATACATACAATTGGAGTACAATGTTAGCTCTAATTATGTTTTAATTATTTTTCCCAAGCTATTTCCATTGAAACTATAATTTTATACATTAAAGCTCCATGGACTTATAAGAGAACTTGAGATATCTCTTGGGATACAAACCACATCCATAACAGCCATTTAATATGTTCAATCACTTTAATTCATGAGACAACACATGATTTTTATAACATTCCCATATGCCAAACTAAAAATTCAACTTTTCCTCAAACACTATTATTCATCCATACACCTTGGCCTTATAGACATTCATTGTATTACCTATGGTGACAGGATTTTATTAGACAGTGTTAACTTATTTTTATAGAGTACTAAAAATGAAATATCGTTAATTAAATAATAATATAATTCTTATTGATATCTATTTTGGTATGGATTTTATGAACATCTCAAAATGAATCAATGTTTAGGGACTTTATTTATTACATATTCTTAATTATTGATGTTTTCATTAAGGGATGTGTTTTTTCATTGGAAAATAAATAAATAAATACTTCTTAACCATAACATTGATGAGTGTGAAAAATAATTAATTCTATTTTTCAAAATAATAAATTAAATAAATTAGATATCTACCTTAATTATTATTTCCAAACATTAAAGTGTGAAATGAATAAAAATGAACACTTTTCCTGGGAGGTAAAATTTTTCAAGGTATTTATCCCTAACAAGTAGAATCGCAGTAAGATAAAATGTTTCTTGAATTATTATTATAATTCTTGAATTATATTTTATATTGAGTAAAAATAAAATAAAATAATAAAAATTTTAATTTTATTTAATTAATAATGATGATTTATATAAATAAATCAATGAAAAAACTTTCAACATAACAATTTGATACGGGCAATCTAAACATCTAATAACCATTTCCTTACCGTTACCTCGTTTGTGTGAATTACCATCATGTATTAATTAAAATCCTTGATAAAAGTTACAAATATTATATTTTTTGTATGTAAATAAAAATTATTAATTCTAAAAAAAATAAATATTATAAATAATATATGAAAAATGATTCACCAAGAACATGATAATTCTATTAAAAATATATTTTTTATGTAATAATTTAACATCACATATGTAGATATTTATATTCAAAAAATTTTAAAACAAAATTGGAATCAATATTTTGAACATATATAATGTTAAAATGTTTTAAAATTGTATAATTTCTAAAAAAGGTATATAAATACTGAAATATAAAAAAACATCCTATATGGGATAAGATTAAAAATTATTTCATAATGAATATTAATAATGTTATAATGAATTATGTTTTTCACACATGACTAATATTTTATTTCTTTTCATAATAATAATAACTATTTTGAGTTTTATTGATAATATTTTTTATTAAATAAATAATTTGTTTTTATTAAATTTTTTATTAAATTAACTCACCTACACCACATATAAATTATTTTCCCTTCATGTACATCCTACAAATATGATATATATATTTCTCTTTGATTTATTTGTCAATACATCCCTTCCATATATAAATATCCAATTCTGTGAATTAAAGATGTTCACGAATGATCATTAAAATTATAGAACATAAGAAAGAAATGTTTCCCTCCCTCTATCCCTCTCTCTATATCATATTCCATCTCTAAACATCTATTTGGAAATTTAGTATAATATTTAAATATTTTTATGTATATTCCATTTTACTCATTAGATGATTATTTTATTATAATATACTACACAATTTAACATTTTAAAATCCTTCAACATGTTCTTCAATAATTTTCACTTTTATTCTAGATATAACAATCCATATTATTATATATGAATCGATATTAATATATTTTTATATTTTGGATATTTTATATATAGAATTTAAAAAATCATGTATGTTAATAAAATTAGTTTTAGATATTTTAATTCAATACCATACTACAATATTAAATGTTACTTTTGGTATTTTGAAAGTGAATGAATTTTTAGTACCTATAATAACATGACAAAGAGTTATTCCAGGAAATGATTTATATCCTATATGAGGATTAGTTATATGGGTTCCATTTATGGGTCTTTAAGGATCGAACGACACATGGTCAATACAACAAAATAAATTAAAAGTCCTAAATCCCTTGAATCGCTTTTGTATGAAACCCAAAACCATGATAAAATATAAATAATGAAAATATTTTTTATACCTTACACTAATGAATTTATTTTACACAACCATAAAACATAAATTTAAATAAGATCATTTCTAGGTGTCTATCAGACTCTCCATGGCATATCCACAGGTGGACTATATCACAGAATGTTCTCTTGGATGAAAATGACTAAGAAGAAATGGATCATCAAGATTATTTTATAGAAGGTATATGAAAGGATGTACTATTATCATAAAGTAATCACACTCCATACATACCCATCAGGTATTATTCAGTGTCTATAAATTTTAATTTATATTATGAATTATAAAAATAAGTTTTTTTGGGTACAACATTATATAAATAGGACGTAGAAAACCCTATAAAAAGATTCAACTTTATGAAACATTCATAATGACCTCCCATCAAGGAATACTATAAAAATTTTAATATATATCATTCAACCACATAAATAAATCATAGGAAAAAATTGAATCTTATAATATGATTCACCTTTCTTTTATTTTCACATTTTATACTTTATGATATGTCTACGTAGTGGTTACGAAATAACCATATAATATTATATGATATTCCAAATCAATGTAATGAAACTAACTTGGGTATTTATATAACATAATATATAACATATCAATATCATATATTATCATATTGGAATTCACAAAACATATGAAGTTTTGGACATAGGTTCAACTGCATCGATCTACCACTATCACTAGCTGCATAGAAATTGTTATATTTTTTCTTACATAATATTCTATTAAATAAATATGGATAACATATCCAAAATGTATTTAGAATAAATTTCAAAAAACATTTTTATTGATATAATAATATTCAACATATATCACATCATCTATAATACATTGTGGAAATCCATCTAAAACTAATTTGGGATCAACTCTAAAACAAATTTGGAGAAACTTTTTGAGATTAAAAAAAATTCAATCCATTTCTAATAAGAATTATAAATGTAAACCATGGGAAATTTTAGTGATGAAAAAAATATTAATTCATGAATCCATAAATGTATGATAAGTGTTTCCTCTAGAACAGAATCACTGCTTCTCAAGATACAAAGTTATCTGATATAATCTCCATCAAACAGATGTTTCTATAAACGTATTTCCACTATATATATCATATAAAATCTTTAATTTTGATATGATCCATTTATAAATTATATCCATTAAACATTGTAAAAGGATTATATTAATCCCATATAGCTAACTCATGTGTTCTTGATTCCTGTAGCTTAGACTAACATGTTTGATGAATAGATAACATTTCATTCACCCATATTAATAAACCCATCACATTCCCATCACCCAAATATATAACAATATCATATCTCTTATCTAGGTATTGTTTTACACTTCCTCTGGCTTTCTCAACTATGTTCCTATTTTTCATACACATTATAGGAGAGGAAAAATATCATCTTGGTTTATCTCCATCTAATTAAATGTTTAGAAACATACCCAACCAAAACCCAATTAGTTATGCCTCTAGGAATAGATAAGAAGTGTCTAAATTTATAAAGGTTAATATGATAGGTTTCCCTATAAACTAATTTATTGGTAAATATAAATATGAAACAGGCACCCATTGTATAGATAAAATTTATTTTATAGAACCATATAGAGTAAAATTCATATGTTATTCAATGTAAAAAAATAAATTTTTTCCACATTAGAGTATTTCATTTACCTATATAAAATCTTACAAATTATAATGTTTAAATTTCATCAAAGAACATAATACTTCACATTGAACGTTACTTATGTATAAATCAATGTTGTACTCTGAATGGATAAATTTTTTCACTTAATGATCACAAGAATTAAAAATGGAGGAATGATATATTAGTGTGTATACTTTCAGTAAATTTTTTTACTTTTATAACCAAGTAATAAAGCTAAAAAATAACCCATAAGAACCCATTTAATCATATCCAATATGATCAAGAACTAGATAGTAATTATATTCATAACACCATTATAGATATATTAATCTCTTTACATATCTAGGTATATGCAGACACATCTCTATTTCTTCATATATAAAAACTCCCCTAAACTCTTTTAATTGTTAACATCTATAGTGTAGTATTTTTTTACTAAAAGTTAGACTAAAAAATAAAATAATTAATGATTAACTCATCGAAAATTATATTCAAAGACCTTTAATTCACAAAATCTATTTTTAGGATGATAATAGAAATTTTTTTCTAATTATAACTCTTTCTATTTTTTTCATCATCATCATCATCATCATTCTTTGAACACTTTCAACCAAACATTTTCATAAAAATCATTTTGGTTACCAAATGTAACTCTTTAATATTTTATTTACTAGTTCACCAAATAATTATTTATGATATAATTAAATATTCACTATTTTTTATCAAAAAATATAACACTTCAAATTTTAATTTACCAATTTTCTCTCAACAATTTATCTGTATTAATTGACATTAAATTTTAAGTAGTTGGTAATAAATTATTATTTGTTATACATGATATTTATTAAGTCAAAATGTACACCCATTAGACTCATAAAAACAATATTATTTTTAAAAAGTCATTTAATGAACACAAACCTTTTGTGTTATAAATAATTATTATTTATTCCAGTGTAAATATTTATCAAATAAATTATTATATCCATATATAATATATTATTATATGTATTTGGATCATTTTATGGAAAAAGATAATGATTTAAAATATAAAAATGAATGTTTGTTGGATTATATCTTTTATATATTAACAAAAATTTCGATAAAATATTTTAACTGAGACAAATTATTTTTACCATTTTGATTTTTCAATAATGTTATAGAATGAATATTGATCTATTTTATCCTTGTTTCCTTTATGCCTATCCCTCGACATTCTAGGTTTATTTCCCTATGTGTAGAGAATTTTAATCACCTATATTTTTACTTTTAACGTTTCATTTGTTGTTTCATTTGTTTATATTTCATTCTAAATTTTATGGTTTTATAAATTTCTCTGCCCATATATCATTGTTAATTTTTGTGCATGATTCTTGTAGTCAAGAAAAATGATCAGGTTTATTCACTACCCTTATTCGTAAGTCTATCTTGCACAAATCCATCTATGCTCAGTCATGAAAGAAAATTAGTATCCTAATATTTTTTTAGTGTATTCTTTTGATGGAGGTTTTTAGATGGTTATCTTTTCTATTTTATAGATTTACAGTTCCTTGATCCAAATTTTTTTTTGTTTCCTTTACACCATTGGGATTTTTTTGTTAGACTGCTAAATCTTCTAAACGAAATCCCCATTCACAATGATCTTATGCCTATTTTATTAAAAAAATATAATACTAGACCCCATAAATAGCCTATTATGAAAGTGTTTTCTGGTATTTGGGACTCTTTAGGGGAAGGTATTTTTATGATGAATTAAGTTTTTCATAGTTACCCATTTCTATGTTGTAGAGAATGATAATATAGTTTATTACACTATATTTTTTAGGGGGTGGGGTCTATATGATATTATTCCATTTCTTATTTGGTTTTTCGTTCTTAATTATGGTTCATCAAATATTTTTTTCAATTTCATTGATAATTTTTATGGTTATTTTGGAATGGAAGAAATGGGGACTCACTTGATAATTAGTGTTGGTGTTTCATAATGAAGTATACAATGGCCTCGATTAATGTTTTTATGTGGTATTTATAGTATCCTCGGTTTGAGGTGATTAATTTTATATGGTGTACATAAAAATAGACAACTTTTCTCATTATGTGAATTATGGTTTCAAGCCACCCAAGAGGTAGTCCATTTCACCACGCATGGTGCTTTGGTCTCTGATTTTGGGTGTAGGTCATCTAAGTAGACTAATATTATGGATCTATTTTAATTTCAATATATTCCCTTATCCTTATTTTTATGTCTATTTATTTAAAAAAAATTATGTTACAACTCCACAATATTAGTGGATTCTTGAAAATTAATAAATAATATAAGAGATAGAGAAATCATTTTATTGAATATAATGAATCATAAACCATATGTGTTCAATCCATCATATCAAACTATTTATAAAAAATAATTCATTACAAGGAAAATCACATCTCTTATAAGACACAGAAGATGAAAATACAGACCCTTTATCATGATCCGAATGGGCTAGACATATTCCATTTTGTTCAAAATCATGATTTAACCACTCTTTTCTCTATAGTTTGAATATAACCTATAATATAAATCTGTAATTTACTATATTTTTAACTTCATTATATCATCTTGAGTTGTAAAACATACACTATGTATCATATTTTTAAAAATTCAAATAACTGACTATTATATATCCATTTCTAACTTGGACATTCCGTGGAGTTTACCAAAACCATTCATTTAGTGGATAAACTTTTCCTCACCTAGAAGCATTACCCTCCTTATTCATATATCCTTTGGTATTAAATGATCCAAGTTGACTAATGGAAAACTCCATTATTATTTTATAGATTATTCGGTTTCCCAATTATATTTCAAACATATTACAACAACCAAAATAGCATATGATCACATCACATATTTCATATACTTTGAGAAAATTGCATAATCATTTATTAAGTACACTCAAATTAGTAAATAAATTACAATAATGATCATGCGATGATTTTTTTTTCAATATTGAAACATAAAGGAACCATTTATATACTACAATTCATTGGAACACGCTATCATATTGAGTTTATGAGTATAGAAAAAATTTGATTTGGTAAAATTGTGTTTAATACCTTTGAATACTTAGGTCTATCGTTTTACATTTATCAAAATATTCTAGATTAAATTATCATAAATTTTAATAGTTTTTACTCAGGTAAGGGTTTTATTTAACAAATAATAATTTTTTCACTCTGTATTGATTGATTCTTATGTTTCTATACAAGTCAGGAGATTGCTTCCAATAATATCCATTGATAAATATTTTATCTAAAAGTAATTTGGATTATAATGGTTTTATATATATACACAAAATATTTTCTAGATTAGTATCATGTTTTAAATTAATTTGATAATTTCTTTTATTAAATGTCTTATGAACTACATCTCATCTGTATGATCTATTAATTCGATAGAAATATCATTATCTTTGTGTGTGTTTTAGGTGCTGGCCAGGGGGACAGTTCTATAGGGTTATCACAAATTCATGTCTTCTATTCTACTATTGGTTGAGGTCCATGATAAAGAATAGAAAATAGTAACATGACTAGGGATAAATAAGAATTGATTTGGGTTGTTTTAGATTAATTTTTTTTGATGGTGTAGGATTACTTCATACGTGAATTGGGCTACATCATAGTGATGGTTTCATAAGGGTAATGCTTGAAGAGTGTGAGATTAACATTCATTATACATGTTTTGCTCTGTCGTAAAACTAGAATTACACTGTGAATAAAAGATTGAGAGTGGTATTTATCAAATCCATTTAAAATCATTTATTATATTTAATTTAGTATAGTAGATGATATCTATGAAAAGTAGTCTCTTGTATTGGGATTCATTTTTTTTTCTTAGTGTAGGAAAATTCACATTCACCTCGATGGTCAAACCGCAACAAAACCCCTTGTGATGATTTTTTGGAGTAATTATTTAATTACTTTTTATTTTTAAATATTTATGTTAAAGAGGAATCATTAATTTCTAAATATTAGAATCTCATGGTATTTCCCCATATCCCTATTGTTTTTTATTTTACTAAATATTCTTCAAGTGGTTGTTATCCATTTATCAGGCTCAAATCAATGTTTTGTTCATCATGGTGGTTTCATAAAGGTAATTCAAGCACTCAAATTCTATCTCTTTTAGTTTTTATCATTATTTACCATGAATCAATGCTAAAACCCTAATTTTTTTATTTTTATAGCTTCAATGTTTTCATCCATTTAATTTCACATAATCCAACGATCTTCATGAGAAGGAATAAGCTAGACCCATTTTGGTGTCCCTGTTTTCTTGCTGGTATTTTCATGTGTGGAATTCATGGTATGAAATATGGGATGATAAATTATATTTTGATTCATTATAAATTAATATAAATTGTTTCCTTTTCTTACCATATATATATAATTAAACTTTTTAGACCAATGAGAGGAACCTTTTATAATGTTTAATGACATAGATAGTAATTAATGGTCATTCTTTCCTACAAATTGATATATAAAACCATGAAATTGAACCTATATTGAGTGATTATTATTGAAACATGTCTATAGGGACATATTAAGGTTTATTTTACTATTCTAAATAGTTGAATAATTTTAAAATTTTGTATATTGGGGTTGTGATAGCAGAGGAATAGATAATTGAAATGTGTTGATAGTTTAAGATCATACTCCTCATTATTTTCTATTATTATAAATTCATTATTGTGTAGTGTAATTATATTACACTAATTTTGGAAGGATTATTGGTGTATGGTGGCTAATTATCCACTTGGATATGGTTAGAGGTGTTATCTCATCCACCCTTTCTATACGGTGATATCGCATCGACCCAAAATAAGTTAGACATCCAGCATTCACTACTATGCTCCCCAAATGGGGGATCCTCATCCAATTTGGTATATATTTTTAATTTTATATCATTAACACGAGGTTTTTTACTAATGGATCATTATCTACATGTAAGAGGACTTTTAGGGGTATGTTATCCACTTGGGGAATCATTTAAGTGGCACATTATCTACTTTATTTTTTGGGAAAATGGTATATTAATGACTAATGATATGATTTCAATGGGACATAATCTACCTAGAGGATGGTAAGTTTGGTTCATTTTCACCTAAATGATATTTCATATGTACTAAATTATCCAGAATGAGACTTCTAATGGTGGTATGTATTCTAAATTGATTGTGATATAAATGGTATATCATCCACCTTGATGAGATATCCTAGTGTTATTTCCCCCACCTAAGTTATGGAATGATGGTAAATCATCCACTAGATTCCGGGTAGCAGTGGTGTATCACCCACCTAGGTTTGGTGATGAATAATTCACCTTTGAATTATTTTTTCATCTTTGGTACTGTTTGGTTGTTAGACCATACACCTAGATATAACTATATTATAATAAATCAGTCATAGAGAGTTATTTTTTGGGGACACCTCATTTAAATTGTTTTTTATACAAGGGGTGATGTATAATTAATACTATATATGGGTTAAAACTATGGGTATATCTTCCAATTATTGAACTTGATGAATCTATTATAGTTACCTATGGTTTTCTAGTAGCAACCCATGGGGTAATATGTTTATTTATTTATTTATTAACACTCTATATAGTACAAGAACATTTATTTATCATACTTTTAAGGATACCATTGATGATATCCTAATGAGTAGCACATACAACCTTATAAAGAATCACAGTACCCAAGCAGACTCAATGTTTCATGACCCATTTAAGAGAAAAGGATCTCCATATTTTTATTTAAAATATGGTGGCTCTTGATTAATGTTTTGTGATGGGAATAATATAGGACTTAAGAAAAAAATTATGGATGAATCATTTAATATTTCATAAATTTATACACTATTGTATATGATTATGAAAAATTATATCCATCTTTTTCATTACATCTATAACATGAAAATTTTTTCATTTTGAAATTTCATGGTATTGATATTTATTATCGAAGGGAATTTATCTATGATGTTAATTTATTACTACAATGTTATTATGATATATTTTTATTTATATTGTTACTATTGTATTTTTATAGTTATATATACCTAAAATTATAGTCCCCCTATATGTAATATGTTAAGCCTTGTCACTATTCAAAAACCTCTCGTATTTCAGGAGGGATATTATTAGTATTCGTCACTTCATTTTAGTCATGGAGTAGGTAAACCATATTGATGGTGTCAAAAAGTGGTATAGGAGCGTTTTTTCATTTTTTTATTTTACATATTGTATAAATACGATATATAATTTTAAATATTGGTATGGATTGTATTCCTAGGATTTCCCAGCAAAATGTTATTGAATTTATGGTTACTAGTGATTCGACTGTTGTTCATGGATATTTCATTTATAGAATGGTTTCATTGCCTAATATTATTCATTTTGATATTGATCAATGGTTTATTGGTTTTTAATCTTGTTATTATTTGAAATGAGTGTGTGTTCTCATGCATCATTTTTATTCATGTAGGTCTCATATGACATGTTTCTACTTTTTCTTGATTTAAAATTGAGTAATGAAGATGTGTTGTGTCTTTTAAAGTGTAAACAATAAATTATACATATTTTCTATGTGTCTTCTTAGTGTAAGTCTACATGACTGGTCTATGAATAATATTTACAATTATGATATTCTATAACTATTTTGAAGCCTTTGAGTATGTCACCCCACAGATATAATTGTCCCGATTATATAACATATAAAAAAAATTTACAATTATTTACAATGACCTATAATGTTTTAATCTTTTTAGAGTTTAGAAGAAAATTTACTATCAAAACCCAAATCTTTTTCACTAACAACCATGTTTCCCACTATATAAGTGAATAGATAATGTATAACTAATCATCAAAACATCCCACAAATTCATCACAAAATATACTCTTCTAGAAACATATAATGAAATACTATTCATTATACACTAATAAAATGAAAATATAATGAAGTGGTTATATTAGATGTAAAATAAGAGATAACTAATGAAATTTGAACAAATAATAGATAATAAATTGGTAATAACAAAGTATATTTAACATAAGAACAGAACATGGTAATTTGTACATAATGAATAACTTATATATGAGGATTAAAAATAAACATGATACATCAATAATTATATCACCCACATTCGTCAGTAAGACATCATTAAATAATATTACAATGGTTTTTAACCAAGGTATCATAAAACAATAGTATGTAATGAAACCAATGTATCATGAGAATATAATATATTGAGATTAATTATTTTCCCATTTCAATAGAATTATATCTGTGTGAAACAATCATATTATAATGGTTTTCCCCTATGTATTGTAAAATATTACCATGTAATGCAGAAATCGTATAATGAACATATAAAATCTATATAATAATTATTTAACCTATTAATTGGTGAGATATATTTGATTCACCTTCATATTCATAACATTTTTTTCATATATGGATATCATACAAATTTCATCAAGTTATAATTAACCCAAGAAGTAAAATGGTTACATGATAATAAAAAACATGAGTATAAGCCGACCTAAGAAATAATATGGATGGTATCAATGGAAATTATACACTAAATTAATAGAGTATAATGATACTAATGTAAAATACATTTTCAAGGACATTGGGTAAATCACATTGAAAAAATAAGATGAAATTATCCTTTTCCATTTTAAAATAATAATAAAACAGGATTATTTGGAAATATATTTCAATCATGGAAAAGTCATCTTTATTGAATGGAATAGTAATAATATTCAAAGGATGTGTTCATAAGTAAGAAAAACATAAAAATATATTTTTTGAAATAATTTTTATCATTATCATAACAAGATGAATATATGGGTCTCTTTTAATAGTAATTTTCAAAATTACGAATCAAAACATTTGAAAACAATTAATTCTAAAAAATTCACAATAAATGATTTATTATTGAAAAAGAACTAAAAAATATTCCAATGAAATCTTGATTGGAAGATAAAACAACTGATTATGGGTAGAAAACCATTTTTTATATCTTTTTTGAAATACAACATCATAAAAATAGTAAATATTTTCAATTTGAAATGTAGTGAAGGATAATATGAACATCACTTGAGATAAAACATAACTGGGTTTCCAAATATAAATAAAACACCGTTGGGATGTAAAATGTTGACAATGAGAAGAATCTTTCAATAAAGAGGCCATGAATTATTCATTACAATGATATAATTTTTGAGGAAGAGATTCATCAGGGTAAAAATAATGGATTAAAAAAACATCTTCCCATAAAAGAAGATAATGAAGTATAAAATAAAATACAATGGTATATGAAAAAAATATTAGAATAAATAGGTTCCATTAGTGGTAATATAAATAAATTAAATTATTGTTGAGTTATTAAGATCTCTAATAGAATTAAGGACACATGAAATTAAAAGGCTGAGTGAAGGGGGGAACCGACTATGTATTTTTATATCACAATAATTTAATAGTAAATTTTTTTTGTCCATAATCACAACATATCAATGTTATAATGTTTGAAAATATAACATATATCCTATGAGATTAATTTTGAGACAAATAACCCCTTACCTTAACTCATAATTTATACAAAATCACTAAAATATACTATATAATGAATAACTATCATAATCACTTATATAATAACTATTATCATATCTAAAATTATTTATAAAATTTGATTACATTTATTTTCTTCATTTATATTAGTCAGTTATTATTGATTTTCAATATTGGTTGTGAGTAATCTGGATCGTTTTGATCTAGTTTCATAGTACAAATTTTAATAATCATTATTATATGAAAATTATTCATTTAGGGAAAATAAAATTTACATAAAATGATTTTTTGTAATTATATAATCTTTTAATGTTTCATTTCATTAGTATTTTAGTAATTAATCATTTTGAAAAATTCATGGATGATCTTGTTTTGGAAATTTATAGTGAACGAATGATGTTGTCTTAATTAATGTTCTTGAGTGTTTATATTACCATTATAGAACCAAAAAGTCATTATTTTCATATTAATATCCCAAATTTTGTTTCCAAATCTATCATTGGCTAACATTTATAAAATTTTCATGTATGTGGTCAAACTAACCCCACAATAATATGCGAAAATTTATGTGTGAGTATGTCTATATAATAGGTTATTTTTTATAGTATCATTATAAAAAATAATAGTTAAATTATTTATATTTTAGTAAGGTGAATAATAATTATTAGGAAGAGGAATTTGAAAATTTTAAATGAGAAATATGTATTCAGTTATAGATAAATTGATTTTCTTATTAGCCTGTTTAGTTTAAGAATTTTGTTTTATAATGTTCTCTTATTTATTATAGTTTACATAGAATAGTAAATTATATTTATAGAATTAAGATAATGATACAATATTATATATTCACTAAACACAAATCTACAACCAAGTGGTAATGTTTGTGATGAAAAATGAAATGTTTCATTCGTGGAGGTGTTTTTCCTTTCACAGTCGTGAGAAACAATTTAATTTTTTTACAGATTGAGAGTGGAATATATAATTTGTTAAATCATCAATATAATAAAACATTTATTTATTATTTATTATAATTTAATTATATATATATATATGGGTAGATGGTTTTTATAAGAGTTTGGATGATAAGGCTAAATAAAGGATGTTAAGGTTTAGGTAATACTTATATGAATAATTTTAATCTTCTCTTAAGGTATCCTTTGGAAATGAGGGATGTTAAGAAATTTTTTGTTATATAGGATCCAAAATATGTATAGGAGGTTTAGGGGTAAAATGGGTATTATTGGATGGAAATTAATAACTTGATTCTTGGCTCCAAATGGGTAGAAGTGAATTTATTTTATTAGTGAAAAATATCGGAAATATTTGAAAAATAATGATAAATAAGGAGAATGAAGGGAAATGTATCAGATTTTGGTAATATTGGTGGAGAAATTCTTTTGATACATTTATGTATGACTTTCCAACAAATCAAATGTATTCATGTAGTATTAATTGTCATGTTGATTCAGTAAAATTTGAGTCTCATTGGATTACCATTTTTACCACATCATATTCTTGATTAATATGTTACCATTTTAATTATTTTAATAAAAATGTATATGATATCCATTAATATCAAATTTTATCATGGTGAATTATAATTTTAACTCAATTATATCTTATTAAATTTTTCTATAAAATAAAATTAACAATTTCATTCAAACAATTAAGTTGTTAAAAAACTATTTTATATAAAATTTCATTCTAATCATTATGTGTTCTTAATTTAATTTATCATTTATTACTAATTCAATAAGATTTAATTTTTTATATATATTTTTATACATAATATTATGAACATCCTCTCATGGTTGATGGTGTTATATATTTTGGGGGAATTTAATCGTAAAGTACCCTTTATCATAAGGGGTTTTCATGGAAGCTACTCAACTTAAGTGGTTCATAATTATTAAAACTCACATCACATCCACTTCTACTAACGTATATGATATAGAAATTGTGGGTATATTATAGACCTCAATTTTTATTAATGTACATGAGGTGTAAATTTTCCTTATAAAAGGATATGTTTGTTATTATCTTTCTAAGAGTTTTTAGGGTGAGTTAGTTACTAATAAAATTAATAAATAGAAGGGTGAAGAATTTGATTCTTCGAAGGAATATTACCTATTACTTTTTTAGGGAATTTTTTTAAATAAAGTATAAAAAGGGAAGTATAATTAGCCTCATAATTTTTCCTGGAAGACACGGTCAAATGTTTTTACATTAGATCCAGTTTATTCTACTTTTAGTGTTCTTACCCAGAATATTTATGTCACTTCAAAGAGTTATCTTTCTATATTATCTTCAATTATTTACAAGTTTGGTTTTTATACTTCAGGTTAAAAATACTTCAGTTCTAAGTTAGGGTATACTGATAAGCGGGGGGTCATATAGCTCCCTGTGAAATATGATTATACATCAAAATCATTTGCTTCAAATTTAAATATCTATTATAATAACAAGATTTCAATCCAAAACATATTTAAATGGGATTAGTATATTTTATAGTATTCTAATACATTCATAAAATTATTATCAGTGGTACCTACTACATTGAAACATTACAATGATACATGAAGTTCTCAAAGGGAACAATTCAATGTAGCTAACACTATTAAATGTGTAAAATGTTTGTCATCATGAGTAAGTAGTAATGTTATCAAACTTAATGATTTTTAATTTATCCCATATTAATGTAGTGAGGAAGATGAAAAAATAATATCAATTATATTTGAATTTTGAATGTATGAAATTTGATGATTCCTTTGAAGGTAGAGTTTTTCTAGGTTATTAGGTTAAGAAATGGAGGTGATGAATGAATCCTCATTGTCAAGAGAGATGAGCCTCTCATCACAACATGAATACTCGATATTGGTCAATTTTACTTTTCTTTCCTTTGTTTGTTTATGTATCTAGGGGTAATTTGTTAACTATTTACACTCATAATTGATATTGTTTTCACCCATTATTGTAATGTTTTTTTTATATGAAGGAAGATATATTAGGTCTAACCCCTTCCATTATTTCCCATTCATTTTCATTTTTTTTTGAAAAAATGGGATTCAACCCCTATATACTAATATATTATTAGATTCCTTATTTTAAAATAGATCATTTAACTTCAATACATAAAATTTATAAATGTTGTATTCATTGATAAAAAAATTTCTATCAATCTATCTAATATTTTTCATTGAAACTTGATATTTTTTTCTAAAATTAAAATTAACTGAATTTCACAAATTTAAAAATCTGAATAAAATTTTTTTAATCATTTTATATAATTAAATTTCTAAAATTAATAGGAATTAATTTTAATATAAGTGCACATAATGAATAAAACTATTTTAAGAAATAGGTATAATCTAAGAAAAAATAATTTTTTTACATTTCTTGTAATAAAAATTTTATGAATGATAACTTATTTAATTATATATATTATCAATATATTCTATTTACATCATTATTTAACAATAATATATTAATTTTCAAAGCTTATGGAAATGAATTTTTTTGGAAAATATACTTTTTATTTATAAAATGATTAATTTTTTTATTTAAAAATTATAATTAAAAATTATAGATACATTATTATTAAAAAATTGATATTTATTTTTATCTCTACATGTATATCATAAGTTCAATCCCTCTACATTTACCCACCAGTTCAATGTCTACATTTTAATGGTTATAGAATCATATGTGATATTTTTTGGGATGAGGGTAAGAAATATATTGAAAAATATTGATTTTAATGGAAAATAAATAATTTAAAATCTCATGGTATTGCATTATCCCCCTAAAATAAATTTCATTGTATAAATTTTATTTATCAATCACTTAAAAAATCTGTTAGCGGAATATAAAAGATATGCATGAATTTCTATATTTTTTTCAAATGAGGTTTCTTCCTTAATATCTTACATATGACTAGGAAACAAATTTTCTCCCCTCATCGGTTTAATAGGTTTAATTATTTTTATTTGAAAGTGTGTTTCTCTATTTCTTCCTTTTCCACATAAGAATAATATTCTAGTTAAATTGATAATTTTACTTGGGTTCATCAATATACATTATTGAAACATCTAAAAATATATTCCTTCCATCATAATAATTTTTTTATTGAAATTACATGATACATTATCCTTCTATTCATTCCACCTTTTAGAAATCAATTATTCTAAAATTAATAATCACAATTTTCATGGTTTTATATAATAACTGGATTTATCAATTAATGTATTATCTTATTAGGTTTCTTGTTGGTTCATACAAAACATTATCCAGGTAATAAATTACTAACTTGTTTCCCTTATGCTTTATCTATTACAAAAACTATAAGAATTAAATCATGAGTTCTGGACTCGATAATTAAATTATTCTATGATAATAAATTCAACCCTTAATGTTTCCAACCCATTGAAATTATTTTATTAGCTATCAGTTTATCATAAATATATATATTTATTCAATCTATATTTATTTAGGTTGGGTACTCTCACATCCATTATTATAATACCATAACATAATAAAACCTTCATATTGTCTTGTAAAAATAATGTAACCGACCAAATCATTTCCCCTAGGAGTATCAATAATGTTATTAAGTTTTAGTCCGACTCAAAATGCACTTTTTAGACATTTATCTTATACTCAACGAACAATTTTTTGGGTTATTACCCTTAGGTGCTTCTATTCCGCTGCCACATCAACATTTTGTTATCATTACAGGGCTGTAATTTCTAATAAAACCAATCAGTATATATATTTAAAAAAATTATGATGTTATCCTATGAATAGTATTATCTTATAGGATTATTACTAGGGTTTTATCTAATTGTTTCCTATCAAAATACCAAAAATATTCAATATTAACTCAGCTTAATTAAAGGGTAATCTATTAATATGAAATTATGATTAATTTTAGCTTTTAATAAATTATATTATCCTCAACTAACATCTAAAAATACAATGTTATTTAAATATATCTCTGATAAAAAATATAAAATCCCAAAAATGTGATCTTATAAATTAAATAATTTATATAAAACACTACATTATAGATAATTCCTAAGAAATTTTATGTTTAGAGTTTTAGATATTTAATGAAAAACATTAACTAATAAACCCCATTCCTTTTTCAACTAACATATATTTTTTCACTATAAATTTATATTTTTAATCTATAATAGGACTTCAACATCCCCCACAAATTCATCACATATGCTTCTCTCTTAGACACAACATATTTATTACTTTTATTCATAACATTGGTAAATGTAATCATAATAAATGGTAAATATTATATACTCCATAACGGGAAAAATGAAATTGGAATATATCATTCATAAAAATTTGAGAATAATATGTTAATATGAACAAAAAATAATAACTATGAGTATATTAAAAATAAAAAATCATATTTACACGAATCATAACTTCAAAATGTGGCTAAAACCGAAAAATAAAACAGGTATATATATAACACCAAATTTTAACAATAACATATCATAAAATCACATTTCTCGTGTTTTTCACTATAATATTATAAAAAATTCCATTGAATGCAGCCAATTTAACATAAATATTTCATCTATATAAATAAATAGTTTATACAAATCATTATAAAGATCTTATGGTGAAATCATCACATATATACAGTTATTCACTATGGTATAATAAACCATTTCCAAGGAATAAATCCATGTCCTCAGGAACATTTCATCTCTGGAGATTAATTATTTACCTAATTCAATACATAAATATCAAGAAACGATATTCATATTTATATCATTATGTGTTCCATTCAAGGAAATCATAAATAATTCTATAATATTATAATTAACTAAAGAAGTAAATTGGTTAAATGATATTACACAATATGCAAATAATCAATTCACAAAAATAAATTGGGTAATATCATAAGATAATATCATTAGAATGAGTATATGTTGTATATATATATAGTTAGAACATTTTCCGAGATTATTGGGTAAATCTATTTGAAAAACAATATGAGGAAATAATAATTGTCCTTATAAAATAACAAAAATTAAGGATTATTTGTTAAAAAATTTTAAAACAATTAAATTAGGATTAATTTAAATTAATGTTACAAATAATATAAGTATTTTTTAACATATAATAGAAACATAAAAATATATTTTTGAGAAACATTTCATAACATTATCATGAAAAGATAATGTTACATGTCACTATAAGAAGTTAATTTCAAAAAGTTGAAGTGAATTTTTGTTAAATTAATTTATATTTTAGAAAAAAAAACCTTCAACAATTGATCCTTTAAATATTCTAAAAATTTATTCCCAAAATACATGAAGTAGAATATAAAACAATTTATTAAGAACAAAAATCTATTTATGATTTTAATATATTTTTTTAAATCCCAAAGAGGAAAAAGAGTAATAAAACCTTATTTTTTAAAGAGAAGAATAGAAATACAAAGGTTACATGAGATAACACATATTTTAGTTTCCAAATATATATTATAACATCATTGATATTTAAAATAAAGGCGAGGAGGGGAAACAGTAGTTTAAGATGATGAGAAATATTCGTAACAATGATATATATTTTAGAGAATAGATTCATCAATGTAAAAAAATTTGAATTAAAATTATTTTCCTATATATAGAAGTATCAAGTACCACGAAAACAATTATTAGGGTGAATGTAACCATATATAGAAGAGATAATTACAATAAGAGCCATTATCACTCAAATAATGGATATTTTGTGTTATCGTGATCTCTTAGGCTATTATAACAGTTGAAATTGAAATCATGTTGATGGAATGAAATTGGTTTTTATTTTTATGTCCCATGAATTAAATTTTAAATGATATTTATTATAATTTATTCTCACCATATGAAGGTTATAATGGTTGATACTATGAAATATGTGCTAAGAAATTGAATTAGAGACAAAGGCTACCTTACTATAACTCATAACTTCAATTTAAGAAATAGAATCTATGGTATAACAAAAATAACTATCTTACATCACTAATTAAAAAAATATTACCTATAACCATTTATAAACATCCTTTATAATCATTAAATTCATTTATATTTATTATTTATTGTATATTTTCAATATATAGTGTGGCTAATCTCAGACATATAGATCTATTTTTGTAGAAGTTGTGTCTTTATTAACTATTCTCCCAAAGTTCATGATTAACATATAGTAAAATATACTAGAATTTAGGGTTCATAAATATTTAAAATGTTATAACTACATTAAATTATTATTATTATTTTTAATATTGATGATGAAATCAATTATAGGATATTTTGGTAATTTACAAAAAATAAATGGTGTTATCATAATTATAGAGTTATAATTTATATTACCATTTAAGAAGAAAATAAATAATTATTAATATGAAATGTTGAATTTCAAAATTCATCATCAATATAATTTTCATCATTTCTTCTATTGATAATTAATCATACCTAATAAAAACATGCTAAAGTTTTAGTATGAGTTTGGCTATGGAGTAGCTTCTTTTATTATTCTAGAATTGATCCTATATGTGAGAACCTTATATAATATGGTGTGAAATTTGTTTATAGATCTATTTTCCTATTATTTCTCACCATAAACAGTGATATTTATACATAAGATAAAAAATATATTTCGATCCATGAGATTTACATTGTATTTATATACAAATATAGAGACCCCTAATTGAAATCATGGATTTTGAGGACAAGAATAGTTTACTGACTGTGGATATAGATTTTTCAATTTTGATAGTTCCTCATTTATATTCGTATCATATATGAAGTTCATTGTAGATCATAGGGTTTCAATTATATCATACATCACTATATTTGGTTGATGTTAGACCATAGTCTACCAAGATCTAGATAGATTATATGAAGTCTTGTTTTTATCACCTGGAAACCCAAACTAAGAGGTGGGAGAAGATTGAAACCTACTTGATTTAAGGAATAATGAATAGTTGGAGCGATTTTTTGGTCTAGATAGACCTGTATATAGATTTTTTCTTGAACTAATTTCAATCACACATACTTGAGTACTTATTTCTAGATACCTTGAGGGGTGATCAGATCATGAATTTAATACTTATTATAAGAGAAATATCATCATGGAAATATATTGCACATGTTAATCATCTTTTACAATTTAATCCTTCACTGGAGAGTTATAATATATCAATGGAAAGTCATTTTGAGGATATCCCGATACAATCTATTTGTTCCATGGTTGATATCATACAATTATTATCCTTCTCAAAGGTTGTAAATTTGGTTTGGATTATATAGTAAAACCAAATAAAGGATCAATCATCAAGGTAGTATAATTATTTTACCAGGTGTTAGGGAATTCCATTGGAAATAAGGAGTGTTGGTTTGAGGACTCTCTTTACATTAGAGAGAGTCAAACAATCCATGTACATGGTTCATTGATTCCTTCAATTGGGGAGCCCTTGATCGATTGTTATCAGTGTATCCAGAAGGTTTATGTTCATCCTAATTGTGAGAGACTTCTAGGGGAGTTCCAGTTTTTTAGTTAGTTCATGAATCTATAAAACAATATTAGCATCACCATATGAAGAGATGGAGGGTTTTGTTCTTGATAAACTCAGGGTTTAAGATTAGGACAAGGAGTACACTAGCATTTGAGTTTTTGGGTATGTTATATTAATTAAATATGATGTGTATGGAATGGTACCTAGTTTTAGGGGAAGTAGGGATAGTGATCGAATGCTCCAAGGGTATGTTAAGCGATAGAAACTCAAGGAGGATGTTAAATCCATCTTCACGCCATCGAGTAAACTCTTTAATTCATTGGAGGGGTTTCATCTATGATGTGAGGTGTTTATTTTGTGTCATTTACGATAGTTTTTGTTGAATTTATTAAGGTTTTTTTTAATCAATTAAATATAATCATCCAGTTGGTGAAATAGTGAATTCTATAGAGTATATATAGGGGGTATCATCAATAGAGATACCCATAGATATTTTATCAAAAGGTATTTGAAGATTTCCATAGTTCAATTTAGTTATTAGTGGGTGTAGGATTCTCTAGTACTTATTCATATTGGATATGTTTAGTTTTAATATTAACCTTTTAATGGATTAGATGGATGGGTATTGAGAACACATCGAATTCTATAATTTTCTAGTTTTTTTCACATTAGTTGAGGGTAATTTTTAGGCATATTTTAATTAGTTGTGTCTACTGATAGGATGGTTGGTACCTAACCTTCATCAATTAGGGGATCATGAACTAGTTGGATAAAATTTCTTTAGGAGATGAGTAGATAAGAAACATATACTATCCTCTTATCATTCATCTATTCTAATATATCCTTATTTTTTATTTTTTTGGGCCACACCCAAGTGTGATATCATATTTATAAATAATACAAAGAAAGATATATATCACATATCTATTTTTCCTTAGAGGATATCTCCTATAGATCTTCAAGATATAAATTCCCACCAACTATATTCGGAGGAACATGGGTTGATGAATGTGATAGTATCCTCTTTAAGTAATCAAATGTAATTTTACAAAAACTTATATGAATCAGTGTGGTTGTGTGTCAATTAACATACTAAACCATGTGTTGTTTAAGAACTAGTATCGTCTTCCTCATATCAATGTCTAATACAATCCATTGAGAGAATCTATTTTGTTCTCCAATATCAACTTTAGGAATTGTTATCATGAGTTTATGGTGAGATTGTATTATATCACATATACTAGTTGATAGATAATTCATGTCCTATATGAAAATATGGTATTGTTGTTTGGGTTTTAGAAGGTTATATCATTTTTATGGACTAGATGAATTGGGTATTCCATCCCTATTTAGAATCTTTTTTAGTTATATTTATCGATGATTTCATAGTGTACACTAATGTTATGATGGATAATTGAAATACTATTCACAAGTAATATGGATAGAACCATTGGTTGTGTGATCCTCATATATCATGATGTTTCTACATATATTAGTGCAATGGAAAACCAACCCTTTGATTTTTAACCTCCCTTAAAATAGGTGTAATAGATATAGAATGCCACTAAAAGCTACACACTACACTATGTCTAATCATCACACACCCGAGCACAAATATGTGAAGAAATTCGAACTCTAGTAACAAACTTCTACGAATTAAAAGTATGTAAAGTGGTAAATGTACAAATGAGACTATCATGATTCATAGAAGTTATAATACATGTAAAGGAGGAAAAAATTGGAATATTTTGTATTACTATAAGTAAAATGAATATTAAAAATAGACAAAATCATCTATAATAATCATTATGAAATGATTAACACTGTAAAATATGTTTCACCATGTAATTTTCACATGAATTATTCATGAATACGATGAATTATGTGTGTTATTAGTCCCCTTTATAGGGTTTGTTTCTACATCCATTTATAAGAAACATTACTTAATTGTTCTTTTAAATCCACTTTCCCATATTCTTAAATTATCCTTCATATAGAATGTTACTATTGATCCCCAATAAAAAAATTACATTAACCACCTGAATGATAACCCACTTTTACAGTAATACATATAAATTGTTTTTGAATATATTGAAGCATCGATGATGTAACTGAATGAAAAAATATCTTATATCCCAATTACCACTGAGGAGATGAACATAAACTACCATTACATTGAATCTAACTCTTAATGATACCAAAATTTTTGAAGAAAATATTTCTAGCACTATGAACATTAAATATTCCAAAACAAATATTCACCAACAAAAAATAACCAAATTGAAAAAATTGGGAGGAAAATATTGAATTCCACTTATAAAAACACTTCTTTAATATATTGAATTCTTCATGAACATTTATCCATTAAACCATGTATCACTAAGTAATGATTATTCCAAAAACATTATTATGTAAAATTCTTAGTGAACATGTCTGTTGGATATTGGATACTAAAAATCTTAAGAAGATTTAACACTTTCTTCACAAGAATTTTTTTGATATATTGGTAATTCATGTCAATGCTACATTTATGGGAATCAAATACCAAATTTATATCTAGATAAATCACTCTGTATATTTCACAAAAAATAATCCCTTATTTTGGAATTATTATAATCACCATTAAAAATTTATTCATCCAACCCTTTTCCTTCCAAAACCAAACCAAACCATTTACTTGATATACACTTATATGGTTTAATTTAAATTGAGAATAATTTGGATCTATGACATCTAGTATATTATTTTTCCTCCATATGTAAATAAGTAAATTGTTTTAATCTTCTAAATAGCTGAATCTCTTTAAAATTTTGAATGAAAAACCCATGTACTGAATCCCCCCCAATAAAGATTTGGATATTATGTTCCATTCAATATAAAAATGATTCACTTAATAGTTTTTCAATTTTACATTCTAGTATTAGAGATAAATCATCTCAAAAATTACAGTAACCATTACATATCTGGACCAGTAAAAATAATTTCATAGATTATAACATTGGAATAAAAAGAATAAGAGACATAATTTATGTATTAACACCTGTGTTATGTTTTATTAGGATGTTCCTTTTTCAATTTATGGGGTCCAAATTGATAATTAGTAACCATTTTTCATCCAGATATTCCAATCCTTTCATTTATTTTTTTGATATAATTCATTATGATAGAAAAAAATAATTTCACTTATTCTTATGCATTTTTATCCTCATAACTAATATTTTCTTATCATTACCAAGTTCTATCATCCAAAACATTCATAAAAACATATTCATTAATTTCATAATCTTTTAGTCATCTGGTCTATCTAGAAACATTTCATCAATTTAAAATATAAAAATAATGAATATATTAACATCCAATTATATCAAATAATATTTGTGATAGGAATTAAATCTACTGAAGAAATATTCCAACATGAATGATTTAATTTATGATACCATTATCAAGGTTTTTATTTCAATCCATACATTCTTTTCTTTAACCTAAATAAAAAATTTTGGCCTCCAAATTCTAATAAACCTATTGGATGATTCATGTAGATTTCTTCATCCCATTAATATTGTAGAAAATCTGTATTAACATCTATTTTACAAAATATATATTCTATAATTTCACCTTACGCAGTGATATTCATATGGTATAATGTTTAAAAACAAGTTAAAATATTTCCATATAATGAACTACTTCAATATGTTGAATCCCCATCAAAACCATCTATGATTTTTCTCTTTTCTTACCATAATTTTCATTATTAATTTGATAAACCCACAAATTTTCATGTTTATTTTTATCCTTAATAATATCAACCCTCTCTTATTTTATATTGAACATTAATTAATCCATATTTTCATTAATGGATAACTTCCATGAATTAGATTTAGTTGGAGAATATAATTCTTCTAATTTTTTATGTTATCCTGAATTTGTTAGACGTAAAAAATTCATATCATCAATATACCTTTTAATTGAACTATTGATCATTGGTTATTGATTCAACTGAATCTATTGTACTAAATTGTGTTGCTATGATCATTCTTCTTATACCCTAAATTCTAGTACTCTATTATTTTATGCTCAAACATCTTGTGCCCCAACATTAGATTCACCTACCCTTGAAACATATAATTTTTTGTGATAGTATTACTCTTGGACTTATAATAATTTGAACACCATAATATTGGTCCTTTGGTTATTACTATTTATTGATACACTAATAAACATTGTCTTCTATAGTTGATTATTCTTCAACATCCATGTCCAGTAAGTCTAATAATTTCACCAAAAAAATCACTGATGAAAATCTCGATAATCCTAATAAATTGTTTCCTATCACCATTCTATAATTGATATCCAAAACATTAATTTACATAACCAATAAAAACACATTTTGGATTTGATTAATGATATATATTTTGCATAGAATTTTCATGTAAAAATAATAAACAAGTAAAAAAAATGTAATACATTAACATTTTATTCATTTTCTAGACCACATCTCCTCCCAAATACACCACCAAACTAATGATGTGAGACAACTATTGGACAAATAATCCCATGTGTTGAGAATCTATACCCATATTTCCTTAATAATTTCCTTGTGTAAACTCAAACTTATAGATTTTTTCAGAATATTCCTCTTAAATTATTCATCCATTCTATTCTTAATTCGATTTTTAGGCCGCAAATTATCATAAATTATTCCCACATTGTGGTAGATTTGTTGATAATTTTATCTGATGTACTCACCATCCTTATTCATCTAAATAAACATCGACTTCATGCCACATTACATTTCTATTGATGGTTTACACTAATTTAACACCTAAAATACATCCAATTTATGTTTAAAAATGTAAATTCATACTCATCTTGAAGATTTATATATAAATTTAATAAATTATATGCAACCACCATATCACTGAATATAGGATGGTACAGAAATAAATGAGTGTATGAGATATGAAATATTGATACATAATCTTCTGACCACCTAAGATGAAGTCCATTATTTTAGTTTTTCCCATTAAAAACCTCCACACTCTCTTATTTCATTTTTATTGAGATTTAGAATTACCTTATCCTTCTGACCTTTTCAATTATTCACACTGATGTGGATCAACCTATAGTTTCATACCACTGGATCTTCAGAATATATAATCCAAGGAACTTCATTCAAATCTAAATTTTATGTTAGCAATAGTCCTCATCCATTAATCCTCATCAAACTATCATTGTTCCTCTGCTAAACATCCTTACCCCATTTGAAAAATCGTTTTTTTATCTAACATCATCATTTCACCCATTGGTAATAAAATTTTTCCTAAATACAAATGTGTTTCATACTACATTTAACATCAACAATCTTCTAATCATTATGAAATATTGATCTCCCCTTTTCCTACAACATCTAAGGCTTCACCATCTTCTAGATGGCCTTTACAAACCTTCACAGAAACATAGTTAAGTATATATATTTCGTCACTATTTTAATGATAAAATTATCCAAAGATAATCACTCAAATATCTATTGAAATATTGACACTCAGTAGGTATCCTTTAGTGTCCTAAATTATATTAAAAGAAAATTAACTATTATAAATTTATTGTTTTCATGTTTTCTCAATATGATTATTTTATACCTTCCTGATATTTCATTTCTTCTCACAGTTCTGGTCTTTTGGGATTAGGATAACGGAATTACTTCATCTCCATTCATTATACATTTAATTTTTTGGATTATTTGGGTAGGATTTCATGTAATGGTTTGACTATTCCTTTATTTAATTATTATGGGGATGGTAGGATTTTTTCAAGAATACCCTTCACTAATTTTCATTATTCTAGACCAAATTCTTGATAACATCAGACATAAGATCTATTTTTCAACTAGTATTACTAATGTAAGTATCCACAGAATCCTAGCTCTATCAATTGATGATTATAGAAGAAACACTCATACATCACTAGAAAAAGTTACGATTACTGATTGGAGTTTCCCAAAGAACATATTGAAGTCATTCACATGATCTAATTATGGTCTTACATTTGAAAATATGAATCTAAAAAACCTTAACATCAGGGATATTTTATTAATGGTTGTTTGTTTTTCATACACATATATCAATATCTCCATGACCACTATTCTAGTTTTTTTTATTGAATGTTTTCGGAAACATTCTTATAAAAATAGCTTTATACCATGACCAGAACATTTATTTATAAGAATTCCCATTATTCCTTCTTCATTAATGATGGATTCACTCAAGAAAATTGAACTTTTATATCCTTTTGAATCAGATTTTCATCCATTTAAATTTTCGAGAAACAAGAATATGATCTGTTGAATTTTTTGATCTAGAACTACCCTTCATCTGATGTTATATTAGTGTTTCTACTGATGTGTTAAACTGTGAACACTGAACGACTCAATTTGATGTAAATTATTAATAGATACACTAATAACCTGATTTTCAGTACTATTTATAGAACTATTGGTATTATGATCCTTATAGCACTATAATGTTCTACAAAGATTAGTGTAGAAGAAAACTAATCATTCAAATATTATCTTGTACATGAATTGGTTTATTAGATGTTGTAAGTCACTTTATCCTACCCACCACACTATGTGAACCTTCCATATACATTAGCAAAAACATATAAGTAAAAATAAATTCATGAAATTATTGTACATGAAACAGAAGTAAATATAGTTGTAAATGAAAATAAAAGATAAAAATGATTTAAAAGTGTTATATAAAGTTTATGGGAGGAAACAATATGGATTTAGTGTATTACTAGAGGTGAAAATATTTAAAAAAACATACAAAACTATTACAAAGATTCATTATTGAATTAATAACACTCTAAAAACATTGATTCTCCCTGTATTTTCAGCATCACTATTCACGGTCTGAATGCACTATGTGTATCATGGATCCTCTCTTTATGATCATTACTATCTTACCTTTATAAGAAAATTTATATGGTTGTTCCAATAACACCAAAATCCCAAAATCATGAAGGATCCATCATATAGAATGTTAATTTTGATCACATGTATCACTATGGACCTTTTGTTATTTCTTTGGTAAACACCTCTAGAATTTTTCATCTAGAGATTTCATTGAAATTCTTGAAAACACATGACATTTGGAATAGATATAAAAATCAGATGATATTTTTATCACTGGAGAGAGGAACTATCAATTCCTATATATTGATTCCATCTCCTATCACTGAGCAATTTTTTCAAAACATAATTCTCATGTTATAATATTCTGATAGTATATAAATATTCATTTATAATCATCATATTCAATATAATACCATAAATTCCATATAGATATTATTATGATTAAATATATTCAGTATTAGTTATATGATAATCTCTCAAAGCATCATTTCTGGATCGGTGAGATACTCATCATAGGGGACATGAATCTGAGTCAGTTATATCTGAGGACCTATAAAATGATTCAGTTTTTGTTTCATTAGTATGAACTACGAATTTATTTGAAATTTATAGTTTCTATGTATTATAAGGTTACAATTAGAAGTTAATGCGACACTAATGAAAGATCAAGCCAAAAAATGGGTAAAGTTTTTGTTTTTATATTCGTATGAGAGTTACTTTCAGGATATTAAAGGTCTATTTATTTCTACAAATATCATGGCCTTGCCTTATTAGGAAGAAAATAATATTTTTTTCATTAATTAGATGTTGATAATGAGTTATTTTTGATACATTGTGGGAGATTATTCTCTTACGGGTCTAATAAGCTAATGATGCATGAGTTATATTACATGAAACATGTTTTTAGACAATCTATGATGGTGAATGAAATGGTATTTTGGGGTCACTGCTTTCTATGTGATTTTTTAGGGTATATACTTACCATAAAAACCTAAGTTATGTATTTTATCATATGTAACTAAACATTCGGTAGAGGGTATGAGTCGAGTATATGTATTTCTTTGATTTCATGATGGAATACACCATGAAAAA
The DNA here is from genome assembly GCA_963277665.1 of Viscum album. Lineage (NCBI taxonomy): Eukaryota > Viridiplantae > Streptophyta > Magnoliopsida > Santalales > Viscaceae > Viscum > Viscum album. The sequence goes on from OY728161.1 coordinate 1,608,282,150, forward strand.
CATGAACGTTGTGATTGATTCAATATTAAAGAATACATTGATAAAAATGGTGAAAATGGATAAGAGTGGATGGTGATGATTTTCTATGTTGATATGTACATGAGTGTCCCAGAATATCAAAGCAGAGTGACCCAAAAATAATAGAGTATTTAATCTTCACGCTTTAATAGGATGATGATATTTAATTATAATAATCAAATTTTTAGGTGATGGAAGATAATATATATAGTGGGAATATCCTCCTTATTAGTCCCTTTAAAATAATTATCTCATTTATATATATGGTAGTCTTGTGATACATATAAGGATGTGTAAGGTGATGTTGTAGGATTCATGTTCTTCAATATTGTATATTCATCTAGGGAATTCCATGATGTATCATGAAATGTGGTGGTAGTATTGGATTCTGAGGATGAAAAATGTACCCTCCATAACCAGTATCCCAAAAACAACACTAGAGCTGGAGTGACACTAATCTTAGGCACTATTGTCCCAATGTCTGATGTGTTTAACTAGAATAAGGCGGTATAATTTGTTATAATAGGTATATTATACCAACTAATAAGAAAAACAACAAACAATATTGAAATAAAAACTATAAAAAATAAGATAACTTCGCAAATACAATAACATAATTCATAGCATATACTATATAAAGAGTATCTAAAATGTCAGGAATGTTATATAAATATAAACAGGATTAATTTTAGGCTATCCATAAACATAAATAAAAAAATAACCAATTCCTGACACTGAGAAGCCACTTTTTCTAGCTTTAAAATCAAATGATAACCCACCCTTGTGTCCACCGCACCACGAACCGGCTACCCACCAATAAAAGATTCCATGCCCTTTTTTGTATCATGAATCGTATATTCTAAACTTATTACAAATGACCCGTGAAACATGCTAGTATGAAATTTTATGGCCACTAATAATAGTGTAACTAGATTATCTTTATACGTATGTGAGAGTATGAAATGAACAATATGTGGTAACTATAAAAAATAATAAACTCCTCAACTCTATTTTTGTCCATCCATGAGAGAGCTCTTCACCTACATAATCCATTATTGGGGTGTGTTGATGTACCCATGATCTATCCCATTGGAAGAACCCATATAATTTTAATAAGTTTCATACCACACAAACTTATGTGCAAAAAACTAGATTGTACAACAATGCTAAACAATTTTCATTTCCCAAATGGTTTTCCAAAACATGTGTTATAATGACTATGGTCAAATATCTTCCATTCTGACTAGCAGCTCAATATCCAAATGAAACTGAATCATGGTGGTTACATAATCACAATCATTGATCTAAATCACTACCCTTATCCTTTAATTATCCCTATGTAATATCTCTACTGTAGTTAGATGGTCAACACCCTAATCCAATTTTTCATACCTATGAAGGATACCTTCAATCAACCACTAGTAAACACCAAATAGAGGGAATGATTCTTTGTATAAAAATCCCCATTTCCCTCAACCCCATTATGAGTGATTTCATTATAAACAAATCTCTTTAACTTATATATTGAACCTAAATCACCATCCATAGATATAGTTATGAACTCATGTGTCTCACCAGAAAACCTCATCACCCCACAACCATACAAACCAAACCCAATACGTTCACAAGCAACAAAATAAAATGATACATAACATAACACATATATTCACCAATATTTTTGAATTCATATGCATAATATGATCCTTAAAACAATAATAACCCATACATATGTAAAACTCCATTGATTCCCTGATGATACTACCCTTAAGCATCTAACAAAATAATGGAAACTCAAGTGGTTCCACATTGTGCCACATACACAACCCTAGCCATTCCCATAAACCAAAAGATCCATAAACACACATAGAACATAGGAAAGATCTAGTAAACCACTATATATTTTATTCAAGACTTTACTCATCCATTATAATTAATTTATTCAACTATGATTAGAGGAAATCGGGAAACCAAACAAACATCCAAAAAATAAATATTTTAGATGAAACGTCTTTTAACCAAACTAATAAAATAGTCAATAAAGGATATTAATCATTACACATAGAGACTCCCCCTAATGGGAGTCCTAACAAATAGAACACAATTAGAGGAAATTCAACATGGGAGGATAATAGATCTCAATAGAAATAATTTGGAGAGCTACACATTGTTTGGAGGAAAATTTGGTCAATACCTCATTTTAATAATTAATTTAACCTGTTAAATAATATGAAAAAATTGGGATAATTTTTATTATTTGATGGTACCATTGGTTTAAATTTCAAATACCTTATTTCGGTCCTAAACAATAAATATAACACCCTTTTACATTCCATGTTGTGTCACGGTCATCATCATCACAATACAATACTTCCCTCATCTAATGATAAAGTTTTTAACCCTCACCAATCACAAATGATCTGATTCAAGCACCCTAATTTAATATGAAACCATAAATATTTAATATTACCTATCCCTAATCATATTGAAATTTCCTTTTTTTTCTCATAACGTTCTACCAACCTAGAAATTCGAATCATGTACAACAACTGAGAAATTTCTATTGATTGTTGTTGTAGTATAAATTTCATTCCTGTCAATGAATGTTTTTACTAGAACCAGATTTTAATTTTGAAAACTCAACACCCATATTATGTCAATATCCCCACAACCTCACAGATTACAAAACACGCATGTTTATGAAAAATTTAGACCCAAATTATCTCACTTGAATAACAAGGCATTCATAACTTCCCAACCGTATAACAAATCATCCAAATGTTGTCTCTGGCCAAAAATTAAACCTCTACTAAAACATGATTTTATATATATTTTACACCTGAAATACATATAAAATGAAGAACATATTTTTATACTCATAATTACCATTAGTAACAACGCCAAAAAAACTTATTTCCTCTATGGGTACTTGCTAACAGAGGAGTCTCCAACCCATTTAGATAATAACTAAACTACAATGAACAAAATGGTGATATATTTTGTCCCAAAAAAGCACATCCAATTATGATCTGAGAAGAAATATAGTCAGAAAATGAAATTATAAAGCGAAGTTGAGATTATTACAGAACTAAATTTTTATGATTCCTTAAAATTACGTGTTTTAGAATCCAAATGATTTATACTAATATAGATGTTCTATAAAACATATATTGTGGAAAATCATAGAGGACAAACTCTAAAATAATCCAATATATTAAATAATCTAGATATTTTTATGATCTAGGTGATTTTAAATACACCTCATATCACTATTTCATGTTTTTAGAATTTAAATTTTGAAATGTATGAGGCTCACTACTCATGAAAATAGTCTATCATGCTTCATGAAACCAATAAAAAACTCTATAGAATCCAATATTTGAGTCAATTAAGATAATTACATCAAAAAATTCATTTAATTTATGGTATTTTACTCAATATTTCATAACACAACTCTCATATAGGATGAATAAACATTGTGTAAAGAAAAAACATCATGCACGTTATGCTTTTTCAATGCACCAATTGTAACATCCCAGGTAAATATGGAATATAACATTTTCATATTTATTATTAATTGTGAGTCAAATATTCATTTTACTTTAAAGGGTATTCTATGTTCGATGGAATACCTGATACGTAATAATAGGTTTATTTGGAATCTTACATAGCGCACAATGTTGAGTTATGCAGAAAAATAATAATATAATATTATTATTTTAAATGGTAGTTAAATCTTAATAATTGTATTGATAGGAAGAAACATAACTAACCATATTATGAATAAATAGGTTTCATAAATGGTTTTTAATTTCTCTAATAAATTTTAGAGACATAATATAAGAAATAATTTGATATTAAGTATAAATACTCTAATATTCATTAAAATGACATTTTACCACATTTTAATGGAGAACCCTTTTTAAATATAATTTTTGTCAATTTTATATATTTTATTTGACAAAATGATATTATTATTTATAATTGGGGAATAAAAATATAATTTGGATGAAATTTATATATTTTTCTGATAAAGTTCATTGTTTATGAATTGTGAAAAATACGGTATTTTAATTCAAAGGTACTATTTAATATAATTTCTTTTTATTATTAGATTATCTTTATAAATGGTTTTAAAGTGTAATTAGATTATATTTTTACCATTTAATCCAATTTTGGTCATTTTAGGTAATTTCACATTGAAATTTGACATAAAAAAGTGGCAATCTTTTGTTCGTTATTATTTCTTAAAAACATGATTTTTGTTTCGACAAAAGGAATTAATTTTAAATTAATTTCTTCCACTTATGTGTTTTGAATTTGGGAAAATTGATTTCATATTTGTAAACAGTAGTTCTAAATTGTTTCAGTAGGTACCTTTTATTTTAATACATTTTAAATTTTTATTTCGGTAAATATTTTATTCACCAAGGTTAAAGGGTAAATCTGGTAAATAAGGCAAACAAATAACATTATAATAATATTAAATTACCCTAAAATGTGTCTTAATCCCACTGGTTGAAAAATCTACGACCATGGTAATCCTTGTGATGATTTTTGGACCCCATTGAGCCACTTAAGAGTGATAATGACACTTTATATTAATTAATTTTAAGTAAAGATAAAAATGACTTAAACATATATCTTTTAGTACATAAATTTTTACATAGGGTTATATAAGTTATAACTTAACCAATAAAAATTAATTTAAAATATATAAATATTTCCTAAATCATGGTTTTTTATTTATAATTTTTATACAACAAATAAATAAAATTATTTATGACACAATGGTGATGCAGTGTTTAACTAATTAATGAATGATTTAAATAAATATGATTATAAAAATTAAAACAATAACCATAACCAGTCAAATTATTATTGGAAGATTTTATTTAGATCAATATTCATATAATATTTTACATTAATGAGTTTTTGACCTTTTGAAACCAAAGATATGTTTATAATAAAATAATATTTTCAAAATTTCTTAAAGATCCCTTCCTCCACCTTATAAAAATCCCTCACTTCTGACCCATTCCTTACACTTATCATGCCACTTGGATCTTCCAAACCATGACCAAATAATCTCTAAACATCCATCTCTTCCACCTAGAATCATTACTTTATGAAGAAGGCACTGGAAGATATCCTTTTGGTTTAAACAAAATGGAATTACTTGATTTAAAGGTAACATCCTCTCTTAAGTTCTTTTGTTTAATTTTCCTTCTCCAACCCCTTAAAATCTCTTTATTTATTTCTTTTTGTAAAAAATAGTATATTAAATATACTATATTTTTTTAGAATTATTCAAACTACACTTCCACACACCTCCATCTAATTGGTAAAGGACATATTATTTCTGTGGATGGTGAACTACTACCTCACGAAACAATGATTATTAAATATTCTCCTACCACCTCTAATAGTGGCCATTATGATGGAAATGAATTTTTATATGATATATATTATGATTATGTTTTCTATTTTCTTCAATAATTTTTATTTACAAATTTACCTTTATGCTTTCCAATATGTGTAAACACAATAATTTCATTTAAGGAAGTGCGGACTACCTCCCCCTCAAAGTGATATGATTCATTCATGACATACATGGAATGTATGAAGGATGGTTTTAATTAAATTTTGTAACATATTTATCATATTAAATTACACATTAATTACAATATTCCTATGTATCATTCATTTTCCATTCCTTTTAAAAATGAAAAAAATTAATGTAGCATTCATGCATACGTATGGCTTACCGTCTCCATGAACGGTGCATTTCATTACTTATCTCAAAATGTTTTGTGCTATTATTAATACATAGATATAATCAATATATATGATATATATGACATTTAAATAAGGAATATGTTTCTGCAGATAATATAATTTTGACAACAAGGACAATTTTTAATTATAACCAGTTCATTTTCTACTCATGTTTTTAACATCGCCAAAATGTCCGATATGAACTCAAATAATTAACTAATTGTTATATAAAGTTAAAAATTGATATAAAAGGAATAATTAATTTAAAAAATGTTTTGAAAAAATTATAAATTAACATATTTTTATTATTAATGAAGAATAAGGAACAAATTATTCAAGTCAGACACGAGGTAAGCGGTTTCTTATCTCACTTTTAATTATCTCAGATTTCCATTATTCACCACTTATCAATAGGATATGGTTTATTATGTAATGAAATTTGATATATATTATCATTATTATATTTATATTCATCGTATTATTTTATTCATTTTTTTTATTAACTTTTGGTCATACAACTCGATTGATTACAATGTGGTAAAGGGCTTTCATCTCACTTTTTATTTTCGTGAGATTCATGCTCTATTTTCCACTGTATACTTTTTTGTGGTGTATGTACTACCCCTGATTGTATTATTTGTGTAATATAATTCAATTTATGGGTATTTAAATCTTTATTTGTATGATCCTTATTTCATGTGGGGTATGTTTCATAAGTTACCAAATCAGTAGAGGAAACCTTTCACCATCCACTTTTTTAAAGACTTCTTTTTTTACGTATTTTAATTTTAATCTTATTATGATGGGATATGTTTTTATATATCGTTATTACTTTAAATTATATTTTTAATTGATTTTATAACCTTTTATTTCTCATCAACACTTTTTCTTATGTGACGTTGTTAGGCTGTCGATTTTTGGTAAGAAAAATTCTTAACACAATATACATTCATTGGGTTAAACTTATACTTCTTGATTATGTTATTCTATGAATATTTGTGAATGAACTGGTATTTTTTTCACAAAATATCCAACTATATTGGGTGAATTATTATTTTTACACTTTATTGTATCATTGATTTGTCCTTAATCGACATATATGGTCTTTGTAAGGGACTTTATCCCAATTTACATTCTTTTGAGGCTTATTCATTATTATACACCAATTATATTTTATATTCTATATATAATTCCATTTGAAACACTATATAATGAATTTAGTTTTTCACATGATATTATAATTTCTATTAATTTTGTTCCTCAAATATTTGTATTCAAGTGTCTCTCATTTAGTTATGAACTATTTAACTAAAATATCATTTTAAATTTTTTTAATATTTATTCTTATAAGTCGTTCTCATTAATGTCCATGTTCCAAAAATATTTTTAAGGGATTATTTATATGGAGAATAATGTTTTAAAATGTTAACTTCTTTAAAATATTCAATTTGTTATGGGAAACTTTTATTCAAAAATCACATTATTAAATGGTTTTGAAAATGGTTTGATAAAGCATTGATTATGTCAACATCATGAAATGATATATTCTGATTGCAATGTGGAAATGTCGTCTTTCCTTTATTCTTTTTTTATGTGTTATTTTTATTGGTAATTTTTTATTTATATGGGTGGTTATGTGATAAACATAAGGTTGGTGAGCCAGAGATAGCTCTCCAATGCATTGGGTAACGTGACAGATGTAAACGTAAATGTTTCTCTTAAGAGATTTAGGGAATATAATGTGATGTATATTTCAAATGTAACTCCCTGTGTAACTAAAAAATCTATAATGTAAGTATGTTATTTATTCCATAATTTAAATTTATTATTCATGATTTCTTATTTTTATTCATAAATCCCATGAATTCATGAAGTATGTTATGATTGAAAATAATCATTTAATTGGTTTGTATTTATTGATGGGATTATGTTTTCTTCCCTTATTTTACAAACCTTACTGATATTTTTATGTTCATACCAATTTTTGAAATTTTTTCATAGGACTCAAAGATCAATCGGGTCAAGGATGGTATCAAGGAAAATTCATTCTCTCTAAAACAATAAACTAGGCTTTTTTAAGATATTCTATTTATGGAAAGAATGGAAATAGAGTAGAAGTGTATAATTTGTCATTTTTGAAAAGTAATTTAGATCCCAAATGTGAATTCTTGATCTCACTCATGATTAAGTATGGTTTATGGTCGGGTCCTTATAGTTGTTATCAGATGTTGTTGTAGAAAACATTAGGGATTATGGGTTTTTGTCAGACAAATGGTTAGTATCTATGTCTTTTCATTAAGTTAAATCCATATTTTGTATCTTTTTTCAGATCAAGGAAATTTTTTTCAAATGGAAGGAGGACGATCTCAAAGGACATATTTATCTTTTCATGATGACTTGATTTCAATAATAATTGCAAAGTAATGTTAGATGACTCTGAAACATTTTCTAACATACAACTCACTTGCAATAAATAGTTTGAGATATTAAACACCTCCACTATACCTCGATACCATTATGGATCATTGGCTGTATTTAATCAAATCATATTTTATCAATATTATTATATTTTCAATAAAGGTAAATATTATCAAGGTATTTTCAAATATTTTACCTTATCCTCTGATTTTGAAGCATATTATGAAGTTGAAAATGGTGATAAAGAAGGAGACCCTTGTGCAACCTATTTATATTTTCTTTTAAATTATAGTTTTTTAGAACATACTTATGGTATTTTAAAAGGACCATTTATTGAATGATTCAACTCAAACATGGTCAAACTATTCTATAAAAATCATATTTTATAAGATATTTTGAAATTATATGTCATACACGATTATTTTCCAATACTGTTTTTCTATGATCACCCATATAACCCAAGTTGTAAAAGGTGTATTTGGATAAAGGAAGAAGATAATTTTTAAATATATATATATAATTGTTGTAATGATTGGGCCATCTATCTACATGAACAAGATGTTGATGAAACCATGTGGACAACATGATCAAGGTACAATGTTATTTATTTGTAAATAATGTTATTTTATAGAGGATAAAAAAATTATCAATATATATAAGACTTCATGAATTGAGAATTTTAGGTCATTATGAGTTGGGTTGAAAATGAAAGGCATAAGAAAACCATTTATGTTAAATCATGTTATGGTTATTTTTGAGGATTTTATATCATTTTATTGAATGTTTTAAAATTTTATAGTTTTTTCAAAAGGACCAAATGCAGACCGTGTGAAAACCCATAACATCGGACAAATCAGTGGTAATCGAACCCACAACCAATTTTTGATTGGGATTTATTTCCTACCACTAGAATACGTGAATTCTCTGGTTAGTATGACTTATTGTTTTTAGTTTAATGATTTTATTGATCAATACTAAGTTTATTTTGGGAAATTATGTTTTTTCAAATGGATATCTTTAATATAGAAAAATTATTTGGTGATTATGTGATAAATTTTATTTTGGAAGACGTTCCCTATTTTGTGGAATATTATATGCTTAAGGGAAATAGAATACTATGGGATCACATTTGTGGATTAATGGTTGAAATTTTATTTTAGAAGAATCTATGTTTTTATTGTAGACATATAACAATTTGGGTTTTTTATGGAAATGATTAACCTATCATAGAGAATATGGGATTAGGTTAATTATACTTTAGTATGAAATTTTAAGAGTTGTCGATGTTTTTTGGAGATAAATGTTAAGATTTACCATGGAAGACTTTGTGATAAAAAATTTACGAGTTTGGGTTTCAATATTAGTTTGGATCAAATTGAATAATTTTATATAAAATTGTGTATTGAATTATCTTTGTTGAAATTTCAGTACTATTTGTTGAATTTCATTGATTAAGAGTAGTATTTCTTTTTTTATAAAAGATTATTTTTTTGAGTATTATCCGATCTTATACTAACCATTTTGGTTTTGGTTAATTTCTAAAGACAAGGAAATTATGTGGTTCATTTTTTTGGATCATTTTATACTATTGAATTTGATTCTAGTGCTTTTGATGTGACCAAGTCAGTTTGAATACTCATCGTTTGGATAAAAGAAGAGTTTGTGGTAGAAATTTAGTAAAGGGTGAAAGTCTAAAAGACAAGTAAGTATGTGTCCTTATGTTCTTAGTCATGCTCATAAATAAAATAATCAAAATTATGAAAAGAAACATAAAAACAAAAAAAAAACGGTTTACTTTTCCTATTGGTAAACCAATGACTGTTTAACCCATCACATGTTCGGGGTTTTCTTGTTGTTGACTTTTTCCTAATCATGTTTTCTATCATTCCCTTTCAAAACATTACATTTTGTTTCTCTGCCATGTCCCTGTATTAATGGAATCCTAGTATGTGTTATCTTGGGTGACATTTTTTCTTCTCTTATTAATTTTAAATATATAGTATTATGGACTATTTTTCCGATGTGGGACTTTTAATAATGTTTATGCGCCTACTTTTAAAATTGTGAGGACGCAATTCTCAAAAGGGGGGAAGGATGTAACATCCTAGGTAAATTTGAAATATAATATTTTCATATTTATTAATATTTTTGAATTAAATATTAATTTTACTTTAAATGGGATTCTATTTTCGATGGTGTACCTAATACGTAACAACATGTTTCTATGAAATCTTACGTAGCACACAACGTCGAGTTATACTAAAAAATAAAAATAAAATATTATTATTATAAATGGTAGTTAAATCCTAGCCATTGTATCGATGAAAATGAATAGAACACATCATATTATTATTAAATATTTTTCATAAAAATTTTACATTTATCCAATAAATTTTAGTGGCTTAAAATAAGAATGAAGTTGATTTTAATCATAAATACTCTAATATTCTTTAAAATTTTATTTTACCATCTTTTGATGGTGAACCCTTATTAAATCTATTTTTTGTCACTTTTATATACTCTATTCGAAAAAAATAATATTATTCTTTTAAATTAGGACATCAACGTTTTTTGGATGAAATTTCAGTATTTTTCTGATGAAGTTCAATTATATATGAATAGTTAAAAATAATGTATTTTAATTCAAAACTGCATTTTAATATAATTTATTTATATGGTTATATTATACTTATAAATGGTTTAAAGTGTAATTAGATTATATTTTTATCACTTAATCCATTTTGGTAATTTTATGTAATTTCACTTTGAAATTGGACAAAAACAAGTGTCAATCTTTTGATAGTTATTAGTTCATAAAAACACGCTTTTTTGTTTTGACAACGGGAATTAATTTAAAAATAGTTTCAATCACTTATGTGTTTTGAATTCATAAAAATGGATTCAATATTTGGAATCAGGAGGTCTAAGTTTTCTAAAAAGGTAACTTTTAGTTTTATACATTTTAAATATTTACTTCGGTAAATATTTTATTTACCACAGTTAAAGGGTAAATATGGTAAATATGGGTAAAAAATAACATTATAATAATATTAGATTACTTTAAAATATGTCCTAATCCTATTGGTTGAAACATGTCTGACCATGGTCATCTTTGGACTAATTTTGGGACCCCATGGACCCACTTAAGAGTGATAATGACACTTTATATTAATCAATTTAAAGTAAAAACAGAAATTACTTAAAAATATATCTTTTAGTAAATCAATTTTTACATAGGGTTATATATGTTTTTTCATTGAATATAAACATTAATTTTAAAGATAAAATTATTTAAAACATCAGTGTAGTTTATTTATTATTTTTATGCCTCAAATAAAAAAACAATTTTATGTCACAATAATGATGGAGTGTTTACCTCATTATTGAATGATTTAAATAAATAAGATTGTAAAAATTAAAACAATATCCTAAACATGTACAATTATTGTTAGATAATTTTATTTCTAACTTGAGACATCTTATCATTGAATTTAATGAGTTTTTGACATTTTTAAACCAAATATAAGTTTATAATAAAATAATATTTTCAAAATTCACTAAAGAGCCCCTCCTCCCCCTTATAAAAAACCCTCACTTGTAACCCATTCATCACACTTCTCAAGTCCCTTGGATAATCCAAAACCTACCCAAATAATCTCTCAAGATATATATCTTCAATCTATAAGACTAACATTATGTATAAATAACTTCAATAGGTCCTTTTCTTTTAAACCAAAACAAGTTACCTGATTTAAAGGTAACACCTTCTCTTAAGATCATTTGTTTTATTTTCCTTCTCCAACACCCTAAAAACTCTTTATTTCATTATTTTTATAACCAAAAAAGTATATAAAATATACTGGAATATGTTTATGATATTTATTCGAACGAAACATCCACACACCTCCATCTAATTTGTAAAAAACATATTGTTTCTGTGGACAGTGAACTATTTCCTCGCAAAACAATTATTGTTCTGTCCTTTCCTACAACCAATAATAGTGGCCATTATGATGGACCAGAAGTTATATATGATATATATTATGTTTATTTTTTCTGTATTATTCTATAATTTTTATTTACAAACATACCTTTAGGACTTCCAATATTAGTAAACATGATAATTTCATTTGAGGAAGTGCGGACTCTCGCCCCCTCAAGGTGATATGATTTGTTCAGGACATACATGAAATATATAAAGGATGGTGTTAATGAAATTATTTATCATATATATTCTATTAAATTTTACTTTTATTTCAATATTATTATGTATCATTTAGTTTCCATTCATTTTAATGATAAAAAATTGAAAGTAGCGTTCATGTGTACGTATGGCTTACCGTCCCCATAAACAATGTATTTCATTCCCTATCTCTAAATATTATGTACTATTATCAATACATATATATACTTGATATATATGATATATGTTATATTTAAATCATGATTATTATTCTACAGAAAAATGACTTTTGACCACAAGGACAATTTTTAATTATAATAAGTTCATTTTTTACCAAAGATCCATACATCAAAAAAATGTCTGATATAAACACAAATAATTAACTAATTATTATATAAAGGTAATAAGTGATATAAAAGGAATAATAAATTTTAAAAATGTTATGAAGAAAGTATATAAATTAACTTCGTTTTATTATTCAGGAATAATATGGAAACAAATACTCAAGTCGGGCACGAGGTAAGGGGTTTCTTATCTCACTTTTAATTCCATGAGATTTCCATTATTCACCACTTATCTGTTGAATGTAATGTATTGTGTACTAGAATTTGATATATATTATCATTATTATCTTTATATTCATGGTATTATTTAATTCATTTAGTGGTTATTAACTTTCTGTTATACAACTCGATTGATTACAACGTGTTAAAAGGTTTCCATCACACTTTTTATTTATTTGAGATTCATGCTATATTTGCCACTATTTCCTTTTTTTGTTGTATGTACTGCTGATAATTTTATTATTTGTGTAATATAATTTAATTTATGGGTATTTAAATCTTCATTTATTGATCTATATTTCATGGGTTTTATGTTTCATAAGTTACCAAATCAGTAAGAAAAGATTTCACCATCCAATTTTTAAAAGACTTCTTTTGGTTATGTCATTTAATTAAAATTTTATTATATTGGGATATGTTATTATATATCCTTATTATTATAAATTTTATTTCAAATTGATGAGATAATATTTTTCTTCTCATCAACATGTTTTATTAATTTTTATGTGACGTCGTTAGACTGTTAAATTTCAGTACGAAAAATTCATAACCTAATTTCAATTATTTGGGTTAAACTTCTACTTCTTGATTATGTCATGATATGAATATGTGTGAATGAAATATAATTTTTTACACTTAATATCCATATATATTGGGTGTAATATGATTTTTCTACATAATTATGTCATTGATTTGTTCTTATTCTAAATATATTATATTTTCAAGGGACTTTATCTGAATTTACATTCCATTGAGACTTATTCACTGTAATACCCCAATTAATTTTTATATGATGTATATACATTCCATTGACATATTATATAATTAATATCCTTATTCTAATGATATTATAAGCTTTGATTAATTATATTCTTCAAATATTTGTATTCATGCATCTCTCATTTTGTTCAGAACTCTTTAACTAAAGTGTCATTTTAATTGTTTTAAAGATTTATTCTTCTATATCTTTCTCATTAATTTCTATGTTTTAAAAATGGTTTTGAGGATTTATTAATATAGAAAATAATGTTTTAAAATGATAATTATTATAAAATATGCAAATTGGTATGGGACACATCGATTCAAAAATATATTTATTAAATGGATTTTAAAATGGTTTGATAAAGCATTGATTATGTCAATATCATTAAATGATTTTTTGTGATTGAAATGTGGAAATTTTATCATTCCATTATTCTTGTTTTATGTGTTATGTATATTGGGCATTGTTTACATATACGGCTAGTTCCATGATATACCTAGGGCGGGTGATCCTGAGATACCTCTCCAATGCATTGTGTAACGTGATAGAGGTAAACGTTAATGATTCTCCTAAGAGATTTTGGGAATATATTTTGATGGGAATTCCAAATGTAACTCCCTATTTAGATATAAGATATCTAATGTATGTATGTTATGTATTCCATAAGTCACCTTTATTATTTATTATTTCTTATTGTTATTCATAAATCATTTGTATTCATGAGGTATGTTATGATTGAAAAGTATCATTTCATTGGTTTGTATTTATTAATGGGATAATGTTTTATTCACTTATTTTATAACACTTACTATACTTTTATACTCATCCCATTTTTTGAAATGTTATTCACATGACTCAAAGATGAATAGGGTCAAGTATGGGATCAAGGAAATGTCAGGATGTCTAAAACATGGAACTAGAATTTTTTTTTTAATTTTATGGAAAAAAATGGAATCAAAGTAGAAGTGTATACATTGTAATTTTTGAAATTTAATATAATATTTATTTTTTAATTATCTAAAACTCTTAATCTGAAAAGATCCTCAATGTGAATTCTTGATTTAAAACAATAATAAATAATGTTTATGGTCGGGTCCATATACCCATATTGCTTGAAATTCATAACATTGACACCCATTTGATGTCATCCATTTGTTAATCATACTTGAACAGATGTTAGGGGAACATGGGAACCATTTTAATCTGATAATGTTTATTCTTCAAGAAATAATTTCCACAACCAGTATCATGGAATTTCACCCATAGGCCCTTTGAATCGAACATGATCCAGGATGTATCCATTTATATTTTTCAAAATTTAATGTTAAAAATTACTAACATATGCATCATCACATCCCTTTATGTATCCCTTTTCACAATACATGTTTATTTACCATAAATGGTAAATTACATTAGTTTACCCCATTACATTATCATAAATTTTGAAACATTAACTCTGTGGGTTTCGAATCATGTTATAATTGGATATGTACGATTCCACATTGAGTATTAATCCCAATATCTATAAAACCATATCATACTATCTTCTATTTTAAAAATGGTGGAACCCTTATCTCTAGGGAAAGCATTAATCCCTCTAATGCCTCCTTATATGACCCTAAACTATGACCACCCATTCCTAACAAGCCTAAGAGGATCAACATCCATACTAAATATTAAATAGTGACCACCCTTATATGATTTTAAAAATAGGGTAAAATTATATTAAATAAATTTAATAGTTAATTACTTTCCAGGATCATAATTATATGATCAACATCCCCACTAGATACTACATTATTCCCACACATAAATTAAAAGAATAAAAACAACAATTCCCCACTATATGAAAAACCACGAGATCTATTATGTCAATAGTACAGTAAGATTATCCAACCTTATGTGATGAGTATAAATGTATCATATTCGAATATGAGGAGAATAATATCCCTTATGTAAAAATCATAGGATGACACCTTTCTAATGCATTGAAAACAAATCCAACCCTACGTGATGATCATAGGATGTCTCATGCGATGTGCATGGGACTCCTCGCATGATGAGTAAAATATTCCATCGGTAATTATCCTCAGATTAATTATATCATGAGAATATGTTTCCTCACATGATGAGTGTGAGATTTGATTATCATTGGATGGCCCCATCCAAATTCATCAGAAACTTATCCTTCCTAATGTCATAAAAAATATTTCTCGTGTTATGGGCATGGTATGCCTCATCTAATGATCATGAGATAAATTTGATTATGGTATTTGGATACCTTATGTGATTATAATATTATTCCTCATGTGATATGAATTATATGACTTATGTGAAAACCTTTTAATCCCTTATGTGATGAGTTTATGTTTCCTCATTTGATGTGCATGAGATTATTTATGTGATGGTGCTAAATTACCCACTCTGAAGGCCATGGTATGTATTAGGTGATGAAATAATGATAGGTCATTTTTCAATAATAAGTGAAATTATGTGATAAGAATAGGATGGTGAACTTAAAGTTTCAAATATTACATATATTAGAAATATAATATTCCTTTAGGACATTTCTAGAGGAAGATAAAATAGATTCCTCAGAAGATCGACATGACTAACATAATCATCCTACTTAATTAAATTTGTTAACCCTAATATTTAAATATGTTTTGTAATTAACAAATTTCCACATGAATATTTAGTTTCTAATGAGATTCATGATCTTTAATTAAATATATTTTGGAGTATTAGAATTGTAAATAATAACTTTATAAATATATGTGTCACCCTATTATTATCCCATTTTAATACTAGATACAACATTATAAAATCATCATATATAGGACACCTTACATTTTAAAATAGTATTTCATGTGCCAGATCACAACCATACATAGAGCAATCTAACAAAGTAGTCCTAGAAAAAAAATATGTAATGGAAATGTTGAACCCAATGTGATTCAATTTCCATCAATAATGATAAAATGTGCACATTTAGAATTCAAATGTGTTATTAATAAAAGTGGTGAACCTAGAATGATTCTCTTATACTTCCAAAGTAATTTTAGGAGTATATTTGGGATTAATGGAATTTACCAATATAAGTGGTAAACCAGACATGAATATCTCTTCTTTAAATAGTGAGAGGAAGAGTAAATTTAGATGTCACCACTATCCAGAATCTAAAACATTGGTAATGTCAAGAATCATCATCATTATAGATGTACTTATAGTTGGATATAAATGAATATATAATTTCAAACATCATAAATTCTATGAGGGAATCCCCAAAATACAATAACATGCATAGGGATTGGAGTTATACATGATATGTTTTTTATAGTCCTAGATGTCTACTAATTCTGATTCATTAGATGTATTCACAAGTAGTAACCACCATATCTCATATAAATACTGGAAATACTCACCCCTTTCCCAAATACAGGTCATCTAGCAGAGGGTAAACAATTACTTTTCCAACAATTTTGGAGGAAATACATCATTCACATAAATAAAATGTATAGAACAGATCTAGAATCCATAGTAACACTTATTCACAACCAACTATAGATATCCAATAAGTAATAGCACCACCTAAGACAATTACAAATTGTTTCAAGATAATTTATCCAGAATATAATGTTAATACATTCTCTTACATCGAGGAGGTAGGGGAAACACATTCTATTTTATCTCTATCCACCACCCAAGAGTTTTTGAGGTGGTCTCAATCCAAAAGAAATTTTATCAAAATAGGGTTTTCCAAAAAGTAGATGAAATGTTGGAGATCCCTATCACATTGCTAACCATGACTCCATATGAATGGATCTCATTCCAAGGGAGGGAATCCACTTATTCCACATTAGAGGAAAATACAATAGATGTCATAACATCACATTATAACTTAACACCTAGAAAATTACACTCCCTCAACAGACAAGAATAATTACCCAAGTTAGTAATTAGGCAATCTTGGTTCAATATCTCATCCACTGGAACCACCAGAAACCATCACAAGGATCCTCCCTCCGATAATGAAGTATACCACCATGGACTTCCTCTCTATGGTTAAGTTATATCCAACTATATTAGAGTAACTACCCTCAATTATAATAACCAAGTAGGTCCTCTTTGTGACACGTTCAATAGATATTTCCATGAGAATGCTCCCCAAGATGCATACATGCTTTCACCCATTGAACATTCACATTGGCACAAAGGGTAACACTATAGGATTCGAGGGTAAATCACATCCAATGTTTTAGAATCCAAAGATACATGGGGTTTTGAAGATATGTTACTAAATCTAATAATAAAACCATTTGAGGCTCAAACCTGGTGACTAAGATGTTCACCCAAGAAACCAAGATGAAAATTATATTATGGTCTATATAGAAATACATGAGTGCACAATATTTATTGTCCCCCATTTAGGGTTGTCAATTACTCCATACCTAGAACGACCAGAACAACTTATCTTCACCTATACCCAATAGATAAGGAAAATTATAGGATCTATTCCAATATTTTAAGACAACAAAATAATAAGATATTCCACAAGAACATAATGTGCTCATTCAACATGATTATGTATACTCACTATCCTATATGTATGAAAAACTGAATCTTGAGCCAGATCTATAATTAGTCCTTAAAATCTAAGGAAATTCATCTTAAATGAAAATACATCCAATCATGAATCAATAGTAAACATGGTCCTTATCACTTCCTCCCAAGATATCTATTCATCCCAAAGCCTTGGAGCAGTATCCCACCTCTGAGTGAGATGATGAGGAAGTAAATAACTTGTATGAAGGCTTGGAAAAAATCTAGACTCCAATAATGATAAAAAATAGGTGACTAAATAGTTTTCTATCTTTTAATTTCTCATGGAGTGTAATATTGTTTATTCCTATCATAATTTATGGTAAATTATCATCTTCCTTTGGGGACATCAATTTACATATCTATGAAAATTTGATCTAATTCAACCCCATAACCAATTGTGATGAAATTTTAATCTCATAGTATATCCAATACATTGAAATACTATCTATTGTTAGGTCCACTAGAATTTCAAAAAATTATGTTATAAAAGTATTAAAAATTATCCAAATTTTTAGAGATATATACAACCATGTGAAATTTACAGGCTAGAGAAAGTATGTGGACCTATAATTTATTCCCTATATATATCAATTTCCAAATTCCAATGTTTTACATTAAAAATCCAATGACTCTCTTCAACTAACCACCAGAATATTAAATATCCTAACAATCAATACCTATTAAAATTAAGAGTGAAACACTAGTGAAAACACAGGGAATGATGGATTTATCCCAGAGAATCAAAAGAGGTAGATTAACACTCATAGATGTGTACACACCTATCATTGATGATATTTTGAAAACCATAACATTCTACTTATCCTTATTCTACCAAATACCTATAAAAACATTGATAAGGGAAAGGAAATGATTGAGTTTACTAGTATTCCAAAATCCACTATGGAATCCCAGGAAGATGTTCATATTTCAGATCTACTCTAGAAGAATTGTGTCAGTTGATAAATCAATATTGAAATACTTTGAGTTTATGTAACTAGTTAAGAGGATATTGAATATGACTGTGTTTCACATCCCAGGGAACCTTAATATCTAGTAACTCTAGGATGATCAAAAAAACTAGAACATGTGGCTCACACAACTCATTAAATATTATAGAATTCCCAATGGGTCCCTATATAATAGATCATCGTTTATTTTTAAAATTTGACAACAGTTATTCCATTTCAGATGCTATTTGACCATCTAGTTTCTAAACACACACAAAATCCTCATAGGAAGAGTTTATTATTTCCCTTGTCACTAGCCTAAAATCCTGGGAGATGCAACATATTTTGTTACATATTTCCAAGAAAACTATATCTATCATGAGTACACCAGACCACATAATATCTAATTTTTTTAGATTGATATTCAATTATTTCAATGTAACATGTTACCCCGAGAAGAACCCCATGAACATTGACTCTCTATGAATATCAATATTGGATACCCCAAAGCTACAGAGGGAATCCAATCTATGATAATTCATTGTAATAAAGGTTATTCCTTCAGCTGGAATCAGAATTGTGTTCCATAACCCATCACTAGTGAAGAGGATATCTTTAAATAATTATACCAGGACATAAAATATTCCTTGCACAATATGTGTGATATAAACCTTTTTAAGTTAATATAGTTGAAAAACGAATTAATTCTTGGATTTATTTTAGGTGGAAGGGCCTAACATAATCCCTATGTGTTAAAAATCCCTAGGAATAACTATTTGTGATGTTTCTTTATTAATTTATCAATGATTTTGTCCCGAACATTATCTCCATGAAGTATAGAGGTGGATTCTGGGAAATTTTCAAGAGATCCCAACTCCTAGAGGTGTAATTTAAATAAACCAAGGTAATGTTTATACTTGTACCTCCCATTCCTATATAAAATCATAGATGATCATAAACTGCTATTTTAATATTGGATCTAGTAATCCAGTTCATTTGGAACCAGGAATCTCCAGAGTATAAGCCATATCAGGTGAAAACATGAACTATGAAAATTGTCGAAGGCTCACATTTGGGGTAGTCAGCAAGACCCTCCACGAACCTAATGAGCAATGTATTCTCTTTTAGGGATGAGTAGGTCCCCCAGCATCTTCATATGTCTTATGGATTAGAATTTTCTCAATATTCTAGATATTATGAAGCTAGAAAAGGCTGAATCAAAGAATTATCCCAACTATTTCCCCTACCAATGATTCTTCCAAGATACCATTCATGAGTGATTGGACTTCAATGAATCTCGTCAATGCCTGGTTGATCATGACATAGTGAAACTGGGTAATCCATATATGAATTCATTTCCACCAAACTCAATGATGATCAGGATGTTATGGGTTGGAATAAATTCTCGTACATTGGATCACAAAAATTCAATGATTTTCTATACTAAAAGTTTATCTCTTAATACCATGATATCATTCATGAAATTTTGGACTAGCTAGAACCCTCGATGTCCATTTCAACAATTCAGACGACACCATCAGTTTCCATGTCCACCAAAGATAAATGTAGCCAAAATTTCCATCATAGTGATATTTGATATCCTATTTCAGTGCCAATTTTGTTGTACACCCTCATAGACTTTATCCCCCCCCAACCACTGTATTTGAAGGAAGTCTTGTGACACCTTGAGATTTTAGAAGATGTTTTTTCTAAATTAATTATCTACTTGATAACTTATAACACACACTACACCAAGCTAAAAAAGGAAAAACATATAACACGACCATTATTAATAATATTACAATAATAATAAATCTTATTAAAAAATATTAACCAATTAACATGTCCAACATTTTGGGATATATAACTAATAAGATTTAATTTTTAAGATGATCATTTATTCTTAAATAATTAGTTAAAGTATTAGTAAGTATAATAATCCACTATTAAATGATTATTTTGATAATATATAACCATTTAATATATTAACTAATAAATTAACATTCATTGAATTATAAATTTTATTGAAATAATATTGAGAAAACATAATGTTTAAGAACACCATTTTCAATAATTGTAGATTTTCATTATATTTTAAATTGTTATTTGAAATTTTAATATTAATTTTTAGAATTTTAGTTTTACATGATTATATTCGTTATTATTCCATATATCAACATTTTCTTAAGGTTATTTTCTATATTGTTTCATAAATAAGAACCATTTCAGGAATAGTGAAAAATATAGTTTTTTCCAAATCCATAGCATTTATATCCCTCTCAAAAAATTTGTATGACCTAAAAACTAATAAAAAAATTAGGATCAAATATTTACTAATTATTAAATAAATATATTTATAAAATACTATTGTTAGTCTATAAAACCTTTTTTTAAAACATATGAAATATTTTTCAATAAACTAAAATATTTTTTTATTTTCATTTAGTTGAATAAATTATTAGTAAAATTTGGTTTTAGATTAATTTTATAGAGATATAAATATTATCTTCTTTACAATATACCAATATATTTCATATAAAAAACTAAATTAACAATTTTATCATACAAATAAAATTTCAGATTAAAAATACACTTTTTCTAAAAACGTTTCTTATGTGTTGCATGATCAAATGTTAAAATTTATTTTCATTTAAAATAGGTATTTTATCTATATATATAATATAATATTTTAAATAATTATTTTAAAATTATTTAATAGGTTATATTTATTTTTTCAGAATAAAAATGAACTTCTTAGATAAATATGTGTTGCTATATTAAAACCCAAATGGTAAAAAAGGATACGCAATTGAGTAAAAGACATAACAATATAATGAAATAAACTTAATGGTTTGATTGAAGTTTTTATAGAAGAAAAAACAATATATAATTCATTATTTTTCACTTTTTATTCTTCGTTAAATATGAAACATGTTCCATCTTTATATTACATTGAAATATTGTTTAAAAATAAATCCTCAAAATTTATAAAAGGGGCCCCTCACCACTCCTTTAAGGCCACTATAAAATTTCACTTTCCCCTTTAAAATAGTACATAATTCCATTACCAATATCCTTATTCTTTTTTATTGACCTTACTTGTAGATACCCGAAGCTTTACGTACATGGACATTACAATACTTTAGCAGAATACTTAATAAATAACAAAAAAGTCAAGGACCGTAATAGTTTATTGTCTTTGGAAACTCGGAACGTAATCTTCTAATCTTGGTGAAATATCTTCAACATCTCCCATAATGATCTTCCCCTTTTGTTTTCTTACCTAAAACCATTTTTTAATCCTGGAGAAAAGAAAACATAAAAAAGGGTGAGCTAAAATGCTCAGTAAGGGTAAGAATGGATAAAATAAAACATACCATATACATTTGAACTGAAAAAAACATCAACATTAAAAATCTTGAGCAACGACATAAAACATGGAAGTACATAAGGCATAGAACGTAATGGAACATAAATCATGATAAAATAGCATGGGAATAAAACATGTAATTGTGGCATCCATTAAGAACATGTAATTATTTCCATAGTAGCCAAGGAATTGCTGCCAAGACCATCTTAGTAGACAAAGTCCCATTCTGAATCAAGTTCACTCCTTGTTTCAGTCCTGTAACACTGAACCAGATTAACTTACCATTCCATCCATGTCTATATAATGAGATATAAAATATTTACCCAATGCATTGGAGGGAGATATAGGTCCCACCCATCTCATATTGAAATCATTCTTACTTGTGCCACAAAATAAACATACATCATTCATAATAACCCAAACAATAAAATAGGTTTCATAAACATCATCCCATCATCACATAATCTATATAAAAAAATGGATATCATCTCATAATAAGAAATTTGAAACCATTTAAATCATAATTATATTATACTTGAAATATACCCATATGAAATAATGTCAACTTAGATGAAAAATGGTTTTGATAAAACACTTGAAATGAATTCTTGTGAAAAATATCTTTTCTTATTCAAAATCATTTTCTTTTCACAAAATGTGATGCAATTAAAAAAATGGATTTTGTTGAAAATATTCATGAAATATTTTGGAGGAAGCTTCATGAAAAGAAGGCTTTATAAAACCGTAAAAATTCGTTCGTGCCGTATAAGTTAAAAAACATTCTTCTCGAACTTTTTCCAGAAAAGTCAAAAAGTACCTCATAATAGTAAGATTCAATACATACCATGTAGTAAAAGTCAAAAATGGGTAAAAATGACTTTAAACATACATGAAAACACTTTTATAAAACATGGAAATGGTTTATAGAAATAACCCCAGTAAATACTTACGAATAATCAATCTCGGATAGAAATGAGATTTGAAAAAGTATCCCTTACCTTAGGTCTGATATGATTCGTATAGTTCCGAACCTCCTGTATAATGATTTAGATAATGTCATTGACATATTACATAATAATATTCATTGTTATGATATCATATATGTTTCACTTATGACTTTATATTACCCGTTGTTTTGTAAATTCCATGTTAAAGTAGCGTTTTGGGTAAAATCATTTCACTTATCCAATGTGTTTTGACTTGTTGTTTCTTGATGTTATTACTTATATCCTGATTTACATAATTCCATAATTTAAGACATGATTTATATATAATAAATATTAATCATATACATATATATTATAGATCGATAAAAGGAATGAAATACACCGTTCATGGAGACAGTAGGCCGTACGTACGCATGAACGCTGTTTTCATTTCCTTATTGAGTTTAATGGAATTAAGTAGATGACATACATATATATATACACATAAATATAGTATCATTATTATGTCATATATTTCATGATTACTTATTATATATACTTTATAATCATTCACTAATGGTTAACGTGGAGAATGAATCTCATCGCATCGTGGAGACGGTAGTCCGTACGTACGCATGAGAAATGATATCATTATCATGATTGTGGAATTGTATTGGAGTGTATGAATACTATTTCAGAATAAATATCACTTTAAAATAATCATATATAGTTATTATGGACACCATTATACCCATCCAAGTAAGGTGGTGGTGGAAAATAGATTACACCAAGGCGTGGAGACGGTATTCTGTACGTACACACGCACGGTGATTTTATTTTCCGTAGGATGGATAGAAGGTGAAATGGGGTTGTTTCATATTTATAATAACATATCAATATATTGGTGATACTGATGTTATTACTTTATATTGAAAAAACTAAATAAGAAGAAGTTGAAGAAGAAAGAAGTTTGAAAGAATTAGTAGAAGAAATTACCTCTTCTTCGATACGCCTCTTTGAAACCTCCTCTTAGGGAACTAAGATTGGTCCTTCATGTTGACCACGACCACTAGGATGTGTCTAGGGAGGTGGAGAAGAGAATTTTTCAGGGGTTGGACGAGCTTGAAGGCTCAATGTGGTTTGAGGAAGAGAGGGAGGAGGTGCCCTTTTATAAGGGAAGAGAGGGGCACATTTGGAATTTTAAAAAATATTAATTTATAATAAATCTAAGCCCACTAAAAAAATTCCTAAAATGACTCATATTCCAAGCTTAGATGCTATAGCGTTTTAATATCATCAACCAATAAAATTTATACATGTTTGGATCTTATTTTAAACCTTATCATTTTGATTTATCATTATTTAATCTATTAAATTTTATTTGTGGTAATAAAATTATAAATTTTAAATTATAACAAATAATTACTTATTTGTTGTGAATTTTCCATAATTGGTAACTTTATAAAACTATAAACAATATAAATTTAAATTTATAATTTTTAAATATTTTTGTTATTTTTAATCAATTTTATAATATGTTATTTTTATAAAATAACAATAGTGTCAATTTTGACACTATTCAATTATTTGAATTTAAATAAAATATATACAGAATATATGTTCGAACTAAAAGAATTAATACATTCATAAACAGTCATATGTATCTAGAAAATTAGTGGAGCACTTTAAATAGTTCATATAATATTTATTTTAATTATGTTTAAAACCATTTATTTGTTTTAAATCTTAATAAAATAATTACTACAACATTTTTGTATAATTATTTAATATACTTATTTGTTGCATATAAATTAAAAATAAAATCCTATGATGAAGATAAATCTATTACCTTTCACAAAAATAATTTTACTCGAATTTATAATCTTAAAATCACAATATTTAAATTGATATATTTATTAAATTATGAAGGTGACAACTTTGGCATCATTTAATATAAAATAATATAAGTGTCATAATCACTTTTATAAGACTCTAAATGGTTCTATATTAGGTCATTGGATTATTATGGTATATTTATATACTACCAATATGTTTTGGTCAGGTTTGTGGGACTTTTAATTTGTATTTTTATTTCAATAATAAACTATATTACTGATTTTTCACTTAATAAATAATTTCTCCATCATTAATGTTTCACCATTAATGACAATTATACAATCCCTAAAAATTCTAAATAAATTATCATGATTTAGATAATTTTATTAGCTTTCTGGAGACTATTAATGTTGGTGGTGTTATGATTTTTATCACTAAATTAAAATAATTATACTTATAAGATTTAAGAGAGTGACATGATGTCACTTTCTTTGGTTTTAATAATAATTAAACTATTTTCAAGGTAAAATGTCAATAAAACGAATCTAATCCGACCCTTAGGTTATATGGTTCTACTTTTATCCATCCAATAGAATTTTTTCATGTGTTAGGGTAATTTTATAATATTATATTTACCCTTAATTACCTGATTTACCTTTAACTACAGTAAATAAAATTTACCGTTGTTACTATTCATAATTCCCAAAAATAAAAAGTAGATTATTAACATAATTTGGACCCAATAATTCAAAATATGTAATCCTTTTTTCTAAATTCAATACATAAAAGTTTCATAAATTAAATTAAAATTAATCTTGTTGTCGAAAGAAAACGGGTTTTTCATTAAAACATTGCAGAAGATTGAATTGATTTAACCTACGAATTCAAGGTAAAATCAATGCTAATGAAATAAATTATATTAAATGGTAAAAATATATTCTATTAATACTTTAAAACCATTCAATATTATAATTTAACCATATAAATTATTGCGATAAAAAAGTTGTTTTTAATTAAAATATAGCTTGTTTTTATTATTCATCAAAATATGAATGTTACCAGAATAATATGACAAATTTATCCAAAGTAAATTTTTATTTCTTGATTACAAAGAAGAATTTTATTTTGTCAAATTAAACTTATAAACATGTCAAAAACTAGATTTAATGTGGGTGCACAATCAAAAGGCGGCAAAACTGCATTTTTTTAAAAATACTTATTTTACCTGAAAAAATTATTTTGTTATTATACCATGTTCTAGAAAATGTGTGAGATGAATAATAATGTTATAAAATTAAAAAATTATTTAATACTATTCATAACGGCTAGTTCATAATAATATTATAATAATATATCGTTTTTTAGTAAAACCCGGTAATGCGTACATCACACGCTATCGAGGAAGGTCGTGATTGCGTGTAATGCAATCCAAGTCAGGGTTGCATGTTGTGCAAGAATACTTCGTTGTTTCGTATAACATAATCCAACCATATTTCATTTATACATTGAATATATATATATATATATACTCAATGTTGTGTAGAATAATGATTATCAAAATTGTGGGAAACACGATCCAAGAATATTGTTGCGTATACTACAATCTAATACGGTGTTGCATATAGCTCAAGGTAATCTTGGTGTAGCATACAACACAAGGCATTAATGAAATTAAAAGAATATTTTTCATCAAATCTTGGGGTGTTACATTCTACCCCCCCTTAAAATGAATTTCTCCCTCGAAATTCGTCGGGGTTATAAATGGTTTACTACTTGAATGTTTGTTTAATAGAAACCCACATCGTAAAAAGGAGTACCAAAACATGGCTTTAAAAACTAATGTATGAAATGTAACGGTTGCCCAAATTAACTCATCACTAGGTTTCCATGTAGGAGAACATAGGTGAAAATATGGATATGGAAGAAAAATCTAACCATCAAGTTCTGATGGAGAGTGGTAGCGAACATGGCTATGAAAAAGCCAAAAATCACAAAGCTATTGATTTGTGATTATATGAGGTACCATCTGATTCATCGGATATAAGGGGAGTAGGAAAACATTTTTGGTTTTCAAGATCGTTTCCCTAAAGTTGATGAATTAAAAGAAATACGTACATCATTTTGGTACAATCTCACTGTTGTTCGTGAATTGAACAATTTCCACTTCATCCCTTAAAGAAATGAAGTTGAATTTGTTATCCGTAATGTGTTAGCAGATCATGTGATAGAATGATGGATCATTCCATCTCTTTCAAACAAAAGGTTATAAAAAGTTATAAGTCCATCTTATGGTTAGATTAATCGTATATGGTTCCAAAAATGAACTTATACTTAATATATCATACCGCTTAATAAAATAAAACTAGTTTCTACTAACCAGGGACTTCCTGTAGGCAAGTGGTAGGCGATAAAAGTCTATCGCACTTCGGTTGTGGGTTCGATTCCCACATCCTTGTCCGACGCGATGGGTCGTCGCCCGTCCTACAGGTTGTCCTTTTTCTAAAACTACATTACTATAACATCCGATCAATAATATCAAAAAAAGTTCTATCCTTAAACAATACTAACTTATGTCCAACATAATCCATTCCAATCGTTAGGATTATCTACAATACTTCGGTCTAAGCTCATATTATAAAGAAAACTATTACTTAAAATATCATCAACCAAGCATGTGAATACCATCATTTATCCCCCATATATCTTGTTGGTCACATTCCAATCATGAGAATAACTTAATCATGTATTCTCTTGAAAAATGAATACCCATTAAACCTTAGTGAAAACATAAATGCTGTCAAATGTTAACTCTTTCCACATACCAAAATCCAAAAATTTTATATACTCAATCCATGATATAACCTTCTCCTTATATCAGTCATGAGCTCATGAATACTATCAAACATTTAATTTTCTCCTTATCCCTTCATTATGCGCATATCATCTACTTTCCAAAAATTCTTGAATAACCTTTCATGGTTACTAGTACCATTAATCATACACGTTCAAAACTTAAGGAAAGAAAACAGTGTAACAATACTTATATGTCTCTTTATTCCATAGTACCATGAGATTACTTATACAACATTACACTTGATAAACAAGTAATCATTCCACTACCTTCTTAAACCATTGACTAAACTTCAACAATTATTTCATCTTACATATCATTTGTAGTCTCTTCATCATCATAAACATAAATACTACCCATACGACCGTACTGATTCTCTTCGTGAGACTTTCCATTAGGGAATTGGTTTGCATAATGCCCATACATTCCACATTTAAAACATTTAACCATTGTTGATGTCGTAGAAATACCATTATCCTCATCCATGGTGTTAACTAAACATTTTCCTTTGCACTTATTGGATTTGTGTCCTTTTTTTCAACACCCAAAGCATCTTCCAGTTCCCTTGAAAAATTCTCCTTGATGCCCCTTTCCACATGATTTACATAGGGGAAATTGAACTTTCGTTCCTATATAATCATCATGAAACTCCATCTTTCTCTTATTATCTGAGTCGGGAAACATACCAATGTTGAGATTATTGATCATATTATGAGATGGCTGATTAGGCATAATAACAATGTTTGGACTTCCAAATCCCATTTCATTTGGTTTATCATGAAGAATATCATTCCATTGTCCATCATATCCTCCATTATCATGAATCATCCTGTTTCCAGCCATTTTCTACAACCCAAAAAGAATAGTGTGAGAGGCAAAAAATCATGCTAGGTAAAACAATATAGTAAAGGGGGATTATCGTAAATATCTAACATCTTAGGTAAAATTCTATGATCGTTACCGTAGTTCTAGGACTGTATCCTATACATATACTTATCCTTAGGGACATCCCTAGACACACCTTAGAAATATCTCTAGGAATCTCAATAACGTTTCCAAATCCTAGTTTCCAAAGGTTGACTAAATATTTCCTCTGATACCAACTGTAGATACCCAACACTTTACGTACATGGACATTACATTACTTTAGCGGAATACTTAATACATAACAAAAATCAAAACTCAAGGACCATTAAAGTTTAGTGTCTTTGGAAACTCAGAATGTATTCTTCTAATCTTGGTGAAAGATCTTCAACATCTCCCATAAAGATATTCCCATTTTGTTTTCTTACCTAAAACCTTTCTTTTAATCCTGGGGAAAAGAAAACATAAAAAGGGTGAGCAAAAATGCTTAGTAGGGGTAAGCATGGATAAAACAAAACATACCATATACATTTGAACTGAAAAAAAACATGAGCATTAAAAATCTTGAGCAACAACATAAAACATGGAAGTATATAAGGAATAGAACATAATGGAACATAAATCATGATAAAATAGAATTGGAATAAAACATGTAATTGTGGCATCCATTAAGCACATGTAATGATTTCCATAGTAGCCAAGGCATTGCTTCCAAGACCATCTTAGTGGACAAATTCCCATTCTGAATCGAGTTCACTCCTCATTTCAGTCCTGTAACACTGAACCGTATTAACTTACCGTTCCATCCATGTCTATCTCATGAGATATAAAATCTTTACCCAATGAATTTGAGGGAGATACAGGTCCCACCCATCTCATATTGAAATCATTCTTACTTGTGCCACAAAATAAACATACATCATTCATAATAACCCAAAGAATAAAATGGGTTTCATAAACATCATCCCATCATCACATAATTCATATAAAAGAAATGGATATCATCTCATAATAAGAATTATGAACCCATTTAAATCATAAATACAATATACTTGAAACATACACATATGAAATAATATCAACTTAGATGAAAAATGGTTTTGATAAAACACTTGAAATGAATTCTTGTGAAAAATATCATTTCTTATTCAAAATCATTTTTTTTCACAAAATGTGATGCAATTTTAAAAGAAACGGATTTTGTTGAAAATATTCCTGAAATCTTTTGGAGGAATCTTCATGAAAATAAGGCTTTATAAAACCATAAAAATCCGTTCGTGCCGTATAAGTTAAAAAAAATTCTTCTCGTACTTTTGCCAGAAAAGTCAAAAAGTACCTTGGAATAGTAAGATTCCATACATACCATGTAGTAAAAGTCAAAAATGGATAAAAATGAATTTAAAAATGCATGATAACACTTTTATAAAACATGGACATGGTTGATAGAAATAACCCCAGTAAATACTTACGAATAATCAATCTCAGATAAAAATGAGATTTTCAAAATTATCCCTTACCTTAGGTCTGATATACTTCATATGGTTCTGAACCTCCTGTATAATGATTTAAATAATGTCATTGACTTATTAAATAATCATATTCATTGTTATGATATCATATATGTTTCACTTATAACTTTATATTACCCGTTCTTTTGTAAATTCCATGTTAAAGTAGCATTTTTGGTAAAATCATTTCATTTATCGTATGTGTTTCGACTTGACGTTTCTTGATATTATTACATATATCCTGATTTACATAATTCCAGAATTTAAGACATGATTTATATATAATATATATTCATCATATACATATATATTATAGATCGATAAAAGGAATGAAATACAGCGTTCATGGAGACGGTAGGTTGTACGTACGCATGAACGCTGTTTTCGTTTCCTTATTGAGTTGAATGGAATTAAGTAGATGACATACATATATATACACATAAATACAGTATCATTATTATGTCATATATTTAATGATTACTTATTATATATACTTTATAATCATTCACTAATGGTTAACGTGGAGAATGAATCTCATCGCATCGTGGAGATGGTAGTCCGTACGTACGCACGAGCGATGATATCATTCTCAGGATCGTGGAATTGTATTGGAGTGTATGTATACTATTTACGAATCAATATCACTTTACAATAATTATATATAGTTATTATGTACACCATTATACCCATCCAAGTAAGTTGGTGGAAGAAAATAGATTACACCACGGCGTGGAGACGGTATTCCTTACGTACACGCGCGGGGTGATTTTGTTTTCCGTAGGATGGATAGAAGGTGAAATGGGGTTGTTTCATATTTATAATAACATATCAGTATATTGGTGATACTTATGTTTTTACTTTATAATGAAACAACTAAATAAGAAGAAGTTGAAGAAGAAAGAAGTTTGAAAGAATCGGTAGAAGAAATTACATCTTCTTCGATACGCCTCTTTGAAACCTCCTCATAGGGAACTAAGATTGGTCTTTGAAGAGGACCAGGACCACTAGGATGTGTCTAGGGAAGTGGAGAAGATAATTTGGCAGGGGTTGGCCGAGCATTAAGGCTCAAAGTGGTGTGTGGAAGAGAGGGAGGAGGTGCCCTTTTATAAGGGAGGAGAGGGGAACCTTTGGAATTCTTAAAAATATTAATTTATAATAAATATAAACCCACTTAAAAACCTCAAAAAATTACTCATATTAGAATAATAGATGCGATAGGGTTGTAATATCATAAACCAATAAAATTTAGACATGTTTGGATCTTATTTTAAACCGTAACATTTTGATTTATCCTTATTTAATCTATTTAAGTTGACTTGTGGTAATAAAATTCGAAAGTTTATATTATAACCAATAATTACTTATTTGTTCTGAATTTTCCATAATTTGTTACTTTATAACAATATAAACCATATAAGTTTAAATTTATAATTTTTAAATATTTTTGTGATTTTTAAACAAGTTTATAATATGTTATTTTTATAAAATAACAATAGTATCAATTTTTACACTATTCATTTATTTGAATTTAAATAAAATATATACAGATAATATGTTCAAAATAAAATCATTAATAGATTCATAAAAGGTCATATGTGTCTAGATAATTAGTGGATAACTTTAAATAGTTCATATAATATTTAATTTATTATTTTTAAAACCATTTATTTGGTTTATCTCTTAATAAAATAATTACTACAACATTTTTGTATAATTATTTAATATACTTATTTGTTGCATATAAATTAAAAATAAAATCCTTTGATGAAGATAAATCTATTAACTTTTACAAATATACTTTTAATCGAATTTATCATCTTAAAATCACAATATTTAAATTTTCATATTTATTAAATTATGAAGGTGACAACTTTGGCATCATTTAATATAAAATAATATAAGTGTCATAATCACTTTTATAAGACTCCAAACGGTTATATATTATTTCATTGGATTATTATGGTATATATATATACGACCAATATGTTTTAGTCAGGTTTTTGGGGCTTTATGTGGTATTATTATTTCAATAAAAAACTATATTACTGATTTTTCATTTAATAAATAATTTCCACATCATTAATGTATCACCATTAATGACAATTATATAAACCCTAAAAATTATAAATAAATTATCATGATGTAGATAATTGTATTATATTTCTGGATACTATTCAGGTTTGAAGTTTTATGATGTTTATCACTAAATTAAAATTATTATACTTATAAGATTTAAGAGAGTGCCATGTTGTCACTTTCTTTGGTTTTAATAATAATTAATTTATTTTCATGGTAAAATGTCAATAAAATAAATCTAATACGACCCTTAGGTGATATGGTTCTACTTTAATCCATCCAATAGAATTTTTTCATGTGTTAGGGTAATTTTATAATATTATATTTACCCTTAATTACCCGATTTACCTTTAACTATGGTAAATAAAATTTATCGTTGTTACTATTCATAATTCCCAAAAATAAAAAGTAGCTTATTAACATAATTTGACTCACTGATTCCAAATATGGAATCATTTTTTCCAAATTCAATACACAAAAGTTGCAGAAATTAATTTAACATTAATCCCGTTGTCGAAAGAAAACGGGTTTTCTTTAAGACATTGCAAAAGATTGAATTGATTTAACCTACAAATTCAAGGTAAAATCAATGCTAATTACATAAATTATATTAAATGGAAAAACTATATTCTATTTATACTTTAAAACCATTCAATATTATAATTTAACCATATAAATTATTGCGATGAAAAAAGTTGTTTTTAATTAAAATATAGTGTGTTTTTACTATTCATCAAAATATGAAAGTTACCAGAATAATATGAAAAATTTATCCAAAGTAAATTTTTATTTCTTGATTCCAAATAAGAATTTTATTTTGTCAAATTGAACTTATAAACATGTCAAAAACTATATTTATAGTGGGTGTTCCATCAAAAGGCGGCAAAACTGCATTTTTTGAAAAATACTTATTTTACCCGAAAATTTATTTTGTTCTTATACCATGTTCTAGAAAATGTGTGAGTTGAATAATAATGTTATAAAATTAAAAATTCAGTTAATAATATTCATAACGTCTAGTTCATAATAATATTATAATAATATATCGTTGTTTAGTAAAACCCGGTATTGCGTACAACACACGCTATCGAGGAAGGTCGCGATAGCGTGTAATGCAAGCCAAGTCAGGGTTGTGTGTTGTGCAAGAATCCTTTGTTGTTTCGTATAACAGAATCCAACCATGATTCATTTATACATTGAATATATATATATATATATATACTCAATGTTGCGTAGAATAACTATTATCAAAATTGTGTGTAACACGATCCAAGAATAGGGTTGCGTATACTGCAAGCTAATACGGTGTTGCGTATAGTGAAAGGTAATCTTGGTGTAGCATACAACATAAGACATTAATTAAATTAAAAGAATATTTTTCATAAAATCTCGGGGTGTTACATTCTACCCCCCTTAAAATGAATTTCACCCTCGAAATTCGTCAGGGTTATAAATGGTTTACTACTTGAAAGTTTGTTTAATAGAAACCCACATTGTAAAAAGGAATAACAAAACATGGCTTTAAAAACTAAAGTATGAAATGTAACGGTTACCCAAATTAACTCATCACTGGGTTTCCTTGTAGGAGAACATTGGTGAAAATATGGATATGGAAGAAAAATCTAACCATCATGTTCTGATGGTGAGTGGTACAGAACATGGCTATGAAAAAGCCAACAATCACAAAGCTATTGATTTGTGATGATCTAAGGTACCATCTGATTCATCGGATATAAGGGGACTATGACAACATTTTTGGTTTTCAAGATCATTTGCCTAAAGTTGATGAATTAAAAGAAATACTTACATGATTTTGGTACAATCTCACTATTGTTCTTGAATTGAACAATTTCCACTTCATCCCTTAAAGAAATGAAGTTGAATTTTTTATTCGTGATGTGTTGGCAGATCATGTGATAGAATGATGGGTCATTTCATCTCTTTCAGACAAAAGGTTAGAAAAAGTTGTAAGTCCATCTTATGGTTAGATTAAACGTATATGGTTCTAAAAATGAACTTATACTTCATATATCACACCGCTTAATAAAATAAAACTAGTTTCTACTAACCAGGGACTTCCTGTAGGCCAGTGGTAGGCGAAAAAGGCCAGTCTCATTTCAGTTGTGGGTTCGATTCCCACATCCTTGTCTGACGCGATAGGCTGTCGCCCATCCTGCATGTTGTCCTTTTTCTAAAACTACATTACTATAACATCTGATCAATAATATCGAAACAAGTTCTATCTTTAAACAATACTAAATTATGTCTAACATAATCCATTCCAATCTTTAGGCTTATCTACAATACATCGGTCCAAGCTCATTGTATAAAGAAAACAATTACTTAAAATATCATCAACCAAGCATGTGAATACCATCATTTATCCCCCATATATCTTGTTGGTCACATTCCAATCATGCGAATACCTTAATCATGTATTCTCTTGAAAAATGAATACCCATTAAGCCTTGGTGAAAACATAAATGCTGTCAAAAGTTAACTCTTTCCATATACCAAAATCCAAAAATTCTATATACTCAAACAATGATATAACCTTCTCCTTATATCAGTCATGAGCTCATGAATACTATCAAACATTTAATTTTCTCCTTATACCTTCATTATGCGCATATCATCAACTTTCCAAAAATATCTGAATAACCATTCATGGTTACTGGTACCATTAATCACACACTTTCAAAACTTAAGGAAAGACAACAGTGTAACAATCCTTAGATGTATCTTTATTCCATAGTACCATGAGATTACTTATACAACATTACACTTGACAAACATGTTATCATTCCAGTACCTTCTAAAACTATTGACTAAACTTCAACAATTCTTTCATCTCACATAACATTTGTAGTCTCTTCATCATCACCAACATAAATACTACCCATACGACCGTACTGATTCTCTTAATGAGACTTTCCCTTAGGAAATTGTTTTGCATAATTCCCATACATTCCACATTTAAAACATTTAACCATTGTTGATGTCGTAGCAATACCATTATCCTCATCCATGGTGTTAACTGAACCTTCTCCTTTGCACTTACTGGCTTTCTGTCCTTCTTTTCCACACCCAAAGTATCTTCCAGTTCCCTTGAAATATTCTCCTTGATGCCTCTTCCCACATGATTTACATAGGGTTAATTGAACTTTCTTTCCTCTATGATCATCATGAAACTCCATATTTCTCTTATTATCTGAGTCGGGAGACATACCAAAGTTGAGATTATTAATCATATTATGAGATTTCTGATTAGGCATAATAAAAATGTTTGGACTTCCAAATCCTGTTTCATTTGGTTTCTCATGAAGAATATCATTCCATTGTCCGTCATATCCTCCATTATCATGAATATTCCTGTTTCCAGCCATTTTCTAAAACCCAAAAAGAATAGTGTGAGAGGCAAAAAATCATGCTAGGGAAAACAATATATTAAAGGGGGAGTATTCTCAATATCTAACATCTTAGGTTGAATTCTATGATTGTTACCGTAGTTCTAGGACTGTATCCTATACGTACACTTATCCTAGGGACATCCCTAGACAAACCTTAGAAATATCTCTAGGGATCTCACTAACGTTTTCGCATCCTAGATTCCAAAGGATGACTAAACCTTTCCTCTGATACCATCTGTAGAGACCTGAAGATTTACATACATGGACATTACATTACTTTAGCGGAATACTTAATACATAACAAAAATCAAAACTCAAGGACCGTAATAGTTTAGTGTCTTTGGAAACTCGAAACATAATCTTCTAATCTTGGTGGAAGATCTTCAACATCTCCCATAAAGATCTTCCCATTTTGTTTTCTTAAATAAAACCTTTCTTTTAATATTGGGGAAAAGAAAACATAAAAAGGGTGAGCTCAAATGCTCAGTAAGGGTAATCATGGATAAAATAAAACATACCATATACATTTGAACTGAAAAAAACATGAACATTAAAAATCATGAGCAACGACATAAAACAAGGAAGTACATGAGGAATAGAACATAATGGAACATAAGTCATGATACAATATCATGGGAATAAAACATTTAATTGTGAAATCGATTAATCACATGTAATGATTTCCACAGTAGCCAAGGCATTGCTGCCAAGACCATCTTAGTGGACAAAGTCCCATTCTGAATCGAGTTCAGTCCTCGTTTCAGTCCTGTAACACTGAACCGGATTAACTTACCATTCCAGCCATGTCTATCTCATGAGATATAAAATCTTTACCCAATTCATTGGAGGGAGATATAGGTCCCACCAATCTCATATTGAAATCATTATTACTTGTGCCACAAAATAAACATACATCATTCATAATAAACCAAAGAATAAAATGGGTTTCATAAACATCATCCCATCATCACATAATCCATATAAAAGAAATGGATATGATCTCATTATAAGAAATGTGAAACCATTTAAATCATAAAGACATTATACTTGAAACATACACATATGAAATAATGTCAACTTAGATGAAAAATGGTTTTGATAAAACACTTGAAATGAATTCTTGTGAAAAATATCCTTTCTTATTAAAAATCATTTTCTTTTCACAAAATGTGATGCAATTTTAAAAGAAAGGATTTTGTTGAAAACATTCATGAAATATTTTGGAGGAATCTTCATGAAAATAAGGCTTCATAAAACCGTAACAATCAGTTCGTGCTGTATAAGTTAAAAAACATTCTTCTCGTACTTTTGCCAGAAAAGTCAAAAAGTACCTCATAATAGTAAGATTCCATACATACCATGTAGTAAAAGTCAAAAATGGGTAAAAATGACTTTAAAAATACATGAATTTTTTTTTAAAACATGGACATTGTTGACAGAAATAACCCCAGTAAATACTTACGAGTAATCAATCTCGGATAAAAATGAGATTTGCAAATTTATCCCTAACCTTAGGTATGATATGCTTCGTATGGTTCCAAACCTCCTGTATAATGATTTAAATAATTTCACTGAATTATTACATAATCATATTCATTGTTATGATATTATATATGTTTCACTTATAAATTTATTTTACTCGTTCTTTTGTAAATTCCATGTTAAAGTAGCGTTTTGGGTAAAATAATTTCATTTACCGTATGTGTTTCGAGTTGTCATTTCTGATATTATTACTTATATACTGATTTACATAATTCCAGAATATAAGACATGATTTATATATAATATATATTCATCATATACATAGATATTATAGATCGATAAAAGAAATGAAATACACCATTCATGGAGACAGTAGGCTGTACGTACGCATGAACGCTGTTTTCGTTTCCTTATTTAGTTGAATGGAATTAAGTAGATGACATACATATATATACCTATAAATCCAGTATCATTATTATGACATATATTTCATGATTATTTTTTATATATACATTATAATCATTCAATAATGGTTAACGTGGAGAATAAATCTCATTGAATCGTGGAGACGGTAGTCCGTACGTACGCACGAGCGATGATATCATTCTCATGACCGTGGAATTGTATTGGAGTGTATGTATAATATTTCAGAATCAATATCACTTTACAATAATCATATATAGTTATTATTTACACCATTATACCCATCCAAGTAAGGTGGTGGTGTAAAATAGATTACACCAAGGCGTGGAGACGGTATTCCGTACGTACACAGGCGCAGTGATTTTGTTTTCCATAGGATGGATAGAAGGTGAAATGGGGTTGTTTTATATTTATAATAACATGTCAGTATATTGGTGATTCTTATGTTATTACTTTATAATGAAACAAATAAATAATAAGATGTTGAAGAAGAAAGAAGTTTGAAAGAATCAGTAGAAGAAATTACCTCTTCTTCGATACGCCTCTTTGAAACCTCCACTTAGGGAACTAAGATTGGTCTTTTAAGTAGACAAGGACAACTAGGATGTTTCTAGGGAAGTGGATAAGATAATTTTATAGGGGTTGGCCGAGCATGAAGGCTCAAAGTGGTGTGAGGAAGAGAGGGAGGAGGTTCCCTTTTATAAGGGAGGAGAGGGGCACCTTTAGAATTCTTAAAAATAATAATTTATAATAAATCTAACCCCACTTAAAAACCACCAAAAATGACTCATATTGGAATATTATATGAGTTAGGGTTGTAATATCATCAACCAATAAAATTTAGACATGTTTGGATCTTATTTTAAACCTTATCATTTTGATTTATCCTTATTTAATCTATTTATGTTTATTTTTGGTAATAAAATTCTAAATTTTAAATTATAACAAATAATTACTTATTTGCAATTAATTTTCCATTATTGGTTATTTTATAACAATATATACCATATAAACTTAAATTTATAATTTTTAAATATTTTTGTGATTTTTAAACAATTTTATAATATGTTATTTTTATAAAATAACAATAGTGTCAATTTTGAAACTATTCATTTATTTGAATTTAAATAAAATATATACAGAAGATATGATCGAACTAAAATCATTAATAGATTCATAAAAGGTGATATGTATCTATAAAATTAGTGGATCAGTTTAAATAGTTCATATAATATTTATTTTATTATTTTTAAAACCATTTTTTTGGTTTATCTCTTAATAAAATAATTACTACATCATTTTTGTATAATTATTTAGTATACTTATTTTTGCATATAAATCAAAAAATAAAATCCTATGATGAAGATAAATCTATTAACTTTCACAAAAATACTTTTACGCGAATTTATCATCTTAAAATCAAAATAGTTAAATTGTTATATTTATTAAATTATGAAGGTGACAACTTCGGCATCATTTAATATAAAATAATATAAGTGTCATAATCACTTTTATAATACTCCAAACGGTTATATATTAGGTAATTGGATTATTATGGTATAGATATATGCTACCAATAAGTTTTGGTCAGGTTTTTGGGGCTTTTAATTGGTATTATTATTTCAATAAAAAACTATATTACTGATTTTTCACTTAATAAATAATTTCTGCATCATTAATGTATCACCATTAATGACAATTATATAATCCCTAAAAATTAGAAATAAATTATCATGATGTAGATAATTTTATTATATTTTTTTAGACTATTCATGTTCGAAGTTTTATGATGTTTATCACTAAATTAAAATTATTATACTTATAAGATTTAAGAGAGTGACATGTTGTCACTTTCTTTGGTTTTAATAATAATTAAATTATTTTCATGGTCAAATGTCAAAAAAATGAATCTAATCCGACCCTTAGGTGATATGGTTATACTTTTATCCATCCAATTGAATTTTGGCATGTGTTAGGGTAATTGTATAATATTATATTTACCCTTAATTACCCGATTTAACTTTAACTATGGTAAATAAAATTTACCGTTGTTACTATTTATAATTCCCCAAAATAAAAAGTAGCTTATTAACATAATTTGTACCCACTGATTCCAAATATGGAATCCTTTTTTCCAAATTGAATACTCAAATGTTGCAGAAATTAAATTAAAATTCATCCTGTTGTCGAATGAAAATGAGTTTTTCTTTAAAACATTGCAAAAGATTGAATTGATTTAACCTACAAATTCAAGATAAAATCAATGATAATGACATACATTATATTAAATTGTAAAAATATATTATATTTATACTTTAAAACCATTAAATATTATAATTTAACCATATAAATTATTGCGATGAAAAAATT
The DNA here is from genome assembly GCA_963277665.1 of Viscum album. NCBI lineage: Eukaryota > Viridiplantae > Streptophyta > Magnoliopsida > Santalales > Viscaceae > Viscum > Viscum album. Next base: position 1,608,322,538 of record OY728161.1, read on the forward strand.
TGTTTTTAATTAAAATATAGTGTTTTTTACTATTCATTAAAATATGAAAGTTACCAGAATAATATGAAAAATTTATCCAAAGTAAATTTTGATTTCCTGATTCCAAAGAAGAAGTTTATTTCGTCAAATTGAACTTATAATCTTATCAAAAACTAGATTTAAAGTGGGTGCACTATCAAAAGGCAGCGAAACTTCATTTTTTTAAAAATATTTATTTTACCTGAAAAATTTATTTTGTTTTTATACCATGTTTTAGAAAATGAGTGAGATGAATAATAATGTTATAAAATTCAAAATTTAGTTAATACTATTCATAACGGCTAGTTCATAATAATATTATAATAATATATCGTTGTTTAGTAAACCCCGGTATTGCGTACAACACACGCTATCGAGGAAGGTCGTGATTGCGTGTAATGCAAGCCAAGTCAGGGTTGCATGTTGTGCAAGAATCCTTCATTGTTTGGTAAAACAGAATCCAACCATATTTCATTTATACATTGAATATATATATATATATATATATATACTCAATGTTGCGTAGAATAACTATTATCAAAATTGTGTGTAACACGATCCAAGAATAGTGTTGTGTATACTGCAAGCTAATACGGTGTTGCGTATAGCGCAAGGTAATCTTGGTGTAGCATACAACACAAGACATTAATGAAATTAAAAGAATATTTTCATAAAATCTCGGGGTGTTACATTACTTTCCTAGGATCATAGACTTTCACCTCCATTTTCATGGAGTCATTTACGAGAAATACCATGTTATCTAAATGAGTTCCTTTTTTCCTAAATTATGTTATTCTCATTATTACCTTCCCAAAAACAATTATCTAATTAATTTTTAATGGAAAAATTATTTATTTTATGATGAAATCTATTATTATAAGTTAATAAATATTAACCACATTTCATCTTTTCAATTAAGAAAATAAAAAAATCATTTTTGTGTGTGTGGACTATCACCTCAACAAAGTAACATATCTCATTTCCCATTTAACATCATCTATATTTATTAAAATCAAAAAAATATGATTAAATTACTTAAAAATTTCTATATAATGTAACTAATAATTTTTAATAATTATTTTACACCAAAATAAAGGAATTTCAAAACCATAATTATCAATTAATTATGGTATGTTCATGTTTTGTTCAGTCTAACCACTTACCTGAACTACGATAAATTGTTTTTCATTTTTGACTATAATAACATAATTAATAAATATATATTATAAAAAAATTAAATAAATAATTGGTTTTTTTGAAATGGTACCATTAATACTAAACAAATTTATTAAGATATGATGATTATTTTGTTAAAGATCATTGAAACATGCTTGTTTCCACTTTTGAATACAAGAAAAATGAATAAAACATTTATAAAATGAAATTATAACATTATAATATATATTTAAACTTTAATTATAGAAACTTTTATGATCTATGAATGATAAAGTTTTAGAGAATAATGAAAATAAGCACCAAAAATATGAAAAATGATTAAAATAGAGATGATTACTCACACCAAATGTCAAAAATGTATAATAACTCACTAATAAATAATTTTAAATTATTTTAAAAATAAATTATAAAAGGTTATAATAAACAATAATCTATAAAATATGTGATTAAGATAATTTTTTTATTATAATGGTGGATAAAGTGTGTTTCTATAAGGTGGAATACAAGGTATGGTTTTCTATGTACCATTTTTAAATCCATGACACCGGTTTGAAAATGTCCAACTTCATCTCTTTTAAATGGTGTGTACACTTAGAAGTATCCATAAATTATAATTAGTACGTTTCATTTCAGGGTATCTCTCTTATGTTGTTTTTATTCTCACATTACTGTTATCTTAACAGGTTCTTTGTCTAAAGATTATTTCCTTACGGAATGTTTCCTTTTATACACCATAATATATTTTATGTGGCTTGATTACTACATAGGGAATTTAGTTGGCATATTCATGTAATTCAAGGATTTTTAATATCTATATTTTTTTTATTTATATGTCATTTGATTCAAAAGATACCAAATATGTAAGGGTTCTTGTTAACTCAGTCCATTCATTGAGTTATAATACTTTTTCTTGAACTTCTTTCTTCAAATATTGGTTAATTCCATCTTAATATTTTATTTCATGGTTCTTTCTCTTCCTCTATATGTAAAATGAAGTATAAATTTGAACCAATATTTTTCAATTCATGAATCATTTTCTATAAACACTTTAATGATATCACTCATTATATATGAATTTATTTTATGTAGTTTCCATTATATATTTTAATTTTTTTTCCCAAATTAATTTCACTCATTTTGATTTTGAAAATAAAATAAAATATTATTAAAATGTAAAACTTTGCTTTTAAAAGTGACTCATTATTTTAATAAATCTATATTTAACATATTTTGTTTCTAAAATATAATTCTTCTTTATTATTATCTCTTTTCCTGGAACGTTTGTGAAAACGTATTTCTTTAAAAAAAACATTTCTTGAATGTTATTTTGGATTTACATAGATATTATTAAAGATTTTTAATTTTACCAATGTATTTCATTTTAAATATGATATATTTTCATGATTTATAAGGATTATTAAATGGATATTTATTCATATTATTTAAAGTGATTTTTATTATAATATTATCACAACCATTTTCTTCTTTATTCACAAAAGAACAAACATGTATGGAATTATGTATTTTGAATTAAAATCTAAATCAAATTATAAAAAAAATCATTTTGGGTGATTAAATTTGTACTATCGTCTGACCTTATTTTGATTTCATGTTATATGATGTCATTTGAAATGATATAAAACCCATCATCTTTCAATGGGTTCTTCATGTTAAGATATTAGATTCAATTTTTTTTGTGGAAAACATGAAAATGGTTTTTAATTATGAAATTATTTATATTAGATAAATCTCTTATAACATTAGGGATTGAGACATCCATGATTTGGTTTGGTTCTTATAAATCCATATGAAAATATGGATCAGTTAAATTTCCATGAATGTTTGGTTCTTATAAATCCTCTAGATGGTTTGGTCCAATAAAACTCTCTAATATATTAGGTAATGGTTCTTATAATATGGGATAATCAATAGGAGAAATAAATCAAATTTTTTTCATAGACATTAATAGTGTATGAGGTTGGATTTTGTTCAAAATTATAATGGCTCAACATACCTTGATTCGTTCACACCATATAGGGTGTGAATGATTGGTTTTCCAGACAATTTTATGTTCTAATTTTCATATGTTATGTTACTTTATTATAATTAATTTCTCAAGAGTATTTTCCATTGATTTCATAATCTTATTTCATATTATAATTTTTTTCATTTTAATTAAAAAGGCCTTTTATCATTCCTTGTAGATAAATATTAATTTTCCGTGTTATTGTATTAGGATATTATCCATAACTCATGTTATCTAATGATATAACCTTTAATAAAAACATGATTAGTTTTTCACTTATTGATCATTTGAGTTTACCTATTTCTTATGTTATATTTACCTCGGTTATAAAGATGAGTATCAAATGGGAGATTACTATAAAAAGATCTAGTGCAGTTCAAATATGGAGAAATATTCCTATTTATCATAAAATAAGTTTCTTATGTAGTTTTACCTTATAGACACTGAACCATTTGTCCATTGGACAAGGATGATATTATTTCAGATGAAAATTTAAAATTAAGGGAATAATGTATAATATAGTTTATCATAGGTCTTTATAGTTTGTATTAAAGCATAGATTAGTTACTCATCAGGATTCATTTAAATATTTTTTAATATGATAATGACATAATTTAGTGAAAACCTAGAGGATATGTTTATGTTATATGTCTACATAGAGAATAACATCCCAAATTTTTTAAAAATTAAATATAATATCATTAATCAAGAATGACATCCCTATATGGACACTGGAAAGTGGATGAGGTTATGGAATAAATGAACCTGGGTGTAATCACAAAAAATGATGTTTTTTCATTGAATATATATTCAATGTGGTGAAATATGTGGTGGCCTAAGACTAAACATATTATAAAAAACTAGAATTTGGAGACGTCATTTAGTGATGTTTTTTGAAAATCATCATCAATTTAATATTTATCCATTTTTTAAAAAAAAAATACTGCTAATTAAGATACTTTTTACGAAAAAAACATCTCTATTTTAGAAATGTTTTTAGAAAACATCCTTAAATTAAAAAATTGTAATTTTTTTTCATGTGTATTAATTATTAACATTATTTAACACTATTTTTAATCATTCATAATTATATGTATGTAAAATTATATTAATATACATAAAAATATATATATTTATATATAATTTTATGGTAATATTTTTATATAAAAATATATATTTATATAGAAATATATTAACATATATTCAAATATCATAATATATGTATATAAACACATAAATATATTAATATATATAAATACATCCCTCAGGGTGTAGCTTAATGTTAGTCGTTATAGTGGGCCAAGGAGACTTCTCAAGTTCGATCCTCGCCATATTCTTCTCTAAAATTGTGCGTTTCATGTTTTTATTAGTAATGTAGCTCATTTTCTTGCCATGATGTAAATATAAATTTTGATATATATTAGTATATATAATAACACATGAAAATATATAAGAATATATATCTATATATATATATAAACACACACATATATTTTGAATTTAGCTACGTTTTTTAAAAAAGGTGGCTATTTTAGTGAAATTTTTAAGAGTGTTTTAAAACATGTATATATATATTTATAATTCTGCTAACATGCGTATATATATAAATAAGAAATTATAATTATAATTATATGTATCTATACATACAAATATTTATCTATATATATATAATATTTATTGACACAAACACATATATATATTAACATATATAGATAATCATCTATATAAAAATATATAGACATATATATAAAAATATATATACACGTACACATTTATATAAACATATATGTGTGTGTGTCTGTAAACACAGTAACACACTGATATATATAAAAATATAACCACGCACACATATATAAAAACATACCTATATATAAACACACACACACACACATACACACACACACACAGACATATATATATATATATAACCACAAATATATATATATATATATATACCTAAATATAAACATAAATATATATATAAATAATCTCATATATACATATACATAAACATATGTATAAACACATATAAAATACACAAATATATATATATAAATACACACACAAGTATATATAGAGAAAATTTACATATAATCATATACATATTAAATATTAACATATATATATATATATAAATACATACTATATTATATGTATTAATATGGGATATTATATTTTTATAGAAAATAAATTTCTTGGGGAGTTGGTCTGGGGCACAGAATGGGGAATACAGTGTTGAATGTTCAGTTCCTAGGGGCGTTCTATATGTAGTGGATATGCATCTTGTCATCATGTCACCATGGTATGGGGTTGGGATGGGTGGAGGGCCTAAAAATAATAAATAATTATGAATCCCTATTAAGGGATGGGATGTCCCATAAGGTATTGGGTAGCATGAAGAGAAGCATGAAAATGGTGTGCAACATGTGTGGAGGAAAAATAATATATTTTTTCAAATTGTTAAAAAACGTGGAAGAACATCATTTATCAACATTTCAAAAAAATATGTAAATTAAATAATCTTATTTTATAATATACTTTTAATTTATAAAAAAATGTATTTACATTCATTCTACAGAAACATCAATAACTGAATCACATGGTTAGCATGAATATGAGGTTGAACGTGGTGGGGAATACAGTTGGAGAAACTAAAAAAATTTCAAAAAACTATGAATTTATAAGAAATTTTTTTGTCGATGTTTCATAAAACATAGGTAAATGCAATAAAAATATATCATAAAAAAGTATTAATATATAAAAGAAATACATTTATAGGTGTTCTTTTGAAACATCTATAAATAAGCAGTCATTAACCGATGTTACTAAAAACCATATTAAATAGTGTGTCGCAAATTGAAAGGGAAGGGAAGCGTTGGTGGAGGAACCAAAAAAAATATGTTTTAAATATCACGAATTTATAAAAAAATAAGTTTCATAAATTTATAAAAAATGGAAATAAATGAAAAAAATTAAAAATTAAAATTTCAAAAAATTCTATTTACAAACATTTTTTTGAAGCATCGGTATGTGAGGTTTGATTTTACGAACTCTATTCCCTGGGTTTTGTTTAGGGAAAAAGTCTCTAAACAACTCACTCTCTTCTTTAACAATTCTGTTGTGTCCTTTGGTCCTGAACTTATTGAAATGTAAGGGTTCCCACTTTCCCCTTAAAAGTTCTTTTGTGTTGAATAAAAAATTAACATTGGATGTATGATACTATTTTTGATGTAGTATTTGTTATTGAAAGAGGATCATGAAAATGATGTTGTGAAAGGTATGTCTCTCTGAACACCTAAAGAAGAATATTTAGGGAAAATAGTTTTTTAGAATTACCGAGGTTACTAGGGTTAATATATCAGTATAAGATATATCATGAGTTTATTATGCATACCTAATCATCTTCCTTTACTAAAATATAATTAAAACTATGGGGACAAATTTTTATTATAGGAGATAATGTAACACTCTTATATTTTTTAATATAATTTTCTCTCTAAATTAATACCATGATTGATAGATTGTTCCGCATATACCATAATACTAAAATTATCTGAAAAATATTAGATAACATTTATCAAAAAAATACAATAAATAAAAACCTCTACTAAATAAACATATATTATCCGATTAAAAATTATTACATTTATAGGATATATATATATTACATTATTTTATATTTAAAAGGATTGTTCCATTTCATATAGATATTTATAACATTAATAAATTAAACTAGACATATTTAAATTATAATTATTGTAGTAAATTATATTTCAATATATTAACTAAAATATTAAAATAATTTCAATGATAAGTTAGTTGAAAATAATTCTCAAAACATGTGTCATTTAAGAAGACCATTTTTAAATAAAAACGATTTTATTTATATTTTGAATTTTCATTTAAAATATAAATTTATATATTTTATAATTTTAATTTTAATAAATTAACTTCAATTTCTTATTATAAATATAATTTTTATCCCAATATTTTTTTAAAATTGTTCGGAAAAAAATGAATTTTAGTGAATAGTAAAAAATATAGTTTTTATTAAAACCGTTGTGTTTAAACCTCTATCAAAATGTAATTATAAAAAATTATATAATAATTAATTATAAAATATGTATAAATTTGTATAACAAAATATATATAAATAATTTTATGAATCAATAAAATATATGTTCAACGACTTGAGCCCTATTTTCCAATAGAAGAAATTATTTTTTTCTATTATTTAAATTCTTATTTTTTTTGTAAATTATGGTTTTGGATTTCCTTGTGAGATAGATAAAGTTTAATTTTTTAAAATAAACCAATCTATATAATGAATTCTAAATTAATAGATAACTTTATCTAACACATAACCATTACACTTATAAATAAACATTCTCTAAAAAATAGGGTATTTTGTGTGACATTTGATAATGTAAAAATTAACATGTCATAGAAAAATAGATATTAATTTGAAATATAAATTTAAAATTTGAATTCATTGGGACTAAATTATATTATGTGTTTAATTTATTTTACTTCATAATTAATTAATTACTCAGGATAAAATTATTTTCAACGTTAAAACACAAAAAAAAAATAAAACGGGTTAACTAAAATAGTAAGATATCTACCATGTTACAAAATTAATTTTAAATTATTTTTTTCTATTTATATTGACCAAAAAGTTTCTAAAATAAGTTATTTCCTATTTTTAGTCTACTTGATAGGTGAATAATGTGTTCTTTTTATATTGACATGATGTATTTAAAAATGCCATTCTTACCTCTTATAAAAGGTGCCTCTTTACACCACTTCAAGACCACTCCTGAATCTTTTTTACTCTTTAAAACCTACACTATTTAATTAAATTGTAAAAAAATTTCATCAACATTGGATTTTTTTAATATAGAATGTCCTAAGATATCTATTTCTAGGAAGCCTTTCTTGGGAAATCCCAAATCCTCAATATTAGTACCTTTTTCCACAATTGTTTTTTTACATTCTTACATTCCCAAATATATATTTCTAATTAAAATATTTGGAAGTTTTGATTTTTGTTATAAATAGATTTGTCAAAATAATCTCTTAAATATCAATTAATTTTCTATTTTACAATATTAAGAACAAAAAAAACTAATTTTTGTTTGTGTGGATTACCACCTCCATAGAGTAATGTATCTTATTTTTAATCTTGTGTATTTATTTTTTTATTAAACACTCTTAAAATAGATTTCAACAACATAAAATATGTAAATAAAATCATTATGTTTATGTGATTATTTTATTTTTCCAAAACAAACCACTTTCATCATCATAATAAAACATTAATTATGGTATCTTCCAGTTTGGGTCTATATAACCACATACATGAACAATATTATAAAATAATTTCATTGATGACCAATAGAATGTAATTATTGGTTCAATATATTATTGGTAAAACAATAATTATTTCATATTGGTTTTGTAATCGTGACATAAAAATTAATATCATTAATTAAAATTCCATTATTTGTTTGTTGAAGACCATTGAAATATGCTTTTCACCAATTGTTTTATACAAAAAAACATAACTAAAAAACATTGAATGAAATTATAAAAGTATCAATGGTCACAATAAATCATTTTTAGTACTATTTATAACGATTTATTTATGATAGTTTGGATTGAAATTATAAAACCCTAAATATGATAGCCAAGAGTTAGTGGTTATCTTACTACATTAGCACAAGTACAAAAGACACAACCCTATGAATTGAGTAGTTTAATATCCATGGGAGATAATATTCATACATTAATTTTCAGGTTATATATGACAACATTAAATATAACATAATAATTGTCATGATGAATTTATTACTTCCTATTGTAAATATTTTTATGTAATTCATAGATCTCTTAATCTTAATTCAAGGAAAGGAAAACAAAATAAAGGTTGAGATTAGATGCTTAGTGAGTAAAATTATACCCTAGAAATTATCATATTGTAACTAAAAAATGAATAATATGGTTGAGATAGAAAATAATCAAATATCCCATATAACTAATACAATAAAATGGGACCTAATCCATGGATAACATAAGAAAATAAATAATCATATGTATAATAATAGCCAGTTTCATAATGAGATGAAAATTTTCATACATCACAATCACACCATCAAGGAATTTTTCCAAGAAAACATATGTAAAACGGTAAGGCATCTACATAATGATCAGTCTATTTTGACTCGTGATATTTTTTCATTCATTGAGGGGATATAAAAGGTCATTCTCAATAGATAATAATTCTAATTCATTCATCATATGAAAGGATTGAAAAAAAATCAATGTAACAATATTTATAGAAAAACATGAATATGAACTGAAAATAATTTTCCCAACAAATAAACATAATAATAATAAATTCATAGTAATGTGGAATACGGTATCAAAATATCACATCCTAAGAAAATAATAATATTTACTAAATTATTTTCACATAAATTAATATGCATTAAAAATATCACAAGATGATTTTATTAGGAAAATAAAATTTTCATTTTGAATCCACTTATTGAAAATCTTATAATTTATCAAATATTATGGAAAACATTTTCATTTAATGGAACATTATAAAATTGTAAAGTAATTCTCAAAAGATTGAGTTGTTTTAGTGTTATAAAATTTTGTTCATGCCTTATAAGATACAACACGTTCCTTTCAGACTTTTGTAAAAGGACAACAATACATCATTTGGAAGAAGAAAAGAATATTCCTTTTAGACGTTTTTTTTAAAAAAGTTAAACATGGGTAATGATTTATTTAATATGAAAGTATATAATACGAATAAAATAAAAACATTTACCCAAAATTTGGACATTGAAGAAATATATTCTTGACTTAGTACAAAAATAAGGTCATATTTCCTTAAAATCATTATTTCTATATCTTTAGTAATTAAGGAGAGAAAAATGAATGTAAAAGTTATAATATACAAAAATATCCATATAAATTTATATATAGGTTATAATATAAAAATATAAAATAATTCCCACAATAAATACTTTCGACATAAATAGTCCCAAATAATGATGATATTTTGAAATAAACCCTTAGCGCATGCTCGAAATGCAATGTAAAAGCTATCATCCTCATGTATAATCAATTAAAATTTATTGTATTTATATATCAGAAAAATATAAAAATTATAATATAATATAATATTCATTTATAACATTTAAATACATTTTTTTAATAACTATTTCTTTAATTCATCTTTTTTTAAGTGTAAATTGATTTACTTTCCATGTAAGTTTTTCTTATTAAGTTTTAGTCCTTCTATTTTGATCATGGTTACATCATCACCAGAATGATAATTAAGATATTAGCATTAAATATTTTCATTATATATATTTTTATTTATCTATAAAATGTAGAGGTAGAAAAATGAATTACACCATTTTTAGTGGCTATGGTACCTAAATATGCAAGGACATTATTTTCTCTTTCATATGTATGGTATAAAATAAATGTAAATAATAATTGACATTTAATTAATTTTTATTTTTTTTTATATTTCATGTTTTTTTATTTATTATATCCATATTACCATTCATGTAAATAGAAAATGAAAAAATAACATCGCTTTGTAAAGGTGTTATTCCACAAGTATGCTTGAGAGACATTATCATTTTCCAATGGATTGGATGGTATGAAGGTAGATATTATATCAAAATTGAGGAATTATAATTATTTCAGACAAATTATACATAAAAGTTAATCTCATCAAAATTCTCATTCATAAAATATGGTTAGGAAAAATATATTGTATCATTGTAAGGAGACGGTAAGTCGCATGTATGCAGTAGTGATACTCTCACTTCCATTTTGATGGATACAGAGATGGATATATGTAATTCTAATAACATAACAACACATTAGTATAAAATTTATAATTTATTATTATATTAGGATTATTTGTTTAAATTTTAATGGGTATAAGAATAAAAAAACGAAAATAAATGGTTAATAACAAGACCTCCTCTTTAAAAAACATTTTCACGTCTAAACCTAAATCCATCCTAGGATTTTTCCCCAAAATATGTACTCTAGGACAAATTTAATAATTTAATGAATGTATTTGGGTAGATACTTAATGAATAAAGGCTATTTAATTGTGTAAAGGATAGGGGATAAGGTGTCCTTTAATAATTGGGTACATGACACACTTGGGCTTCTGAAAAAAATACCAATTCCTTTCTTGAGAAAATAGTTCTGAAATGGACCATTAAAGAACCATGGAAGATTTAGGGTCAAAATAAGAATAGAGAATAGGAATTAGAAATATATACTTTTCATTTTTAAATCCTTATAATGTATGAAAATCAAATTTATTTGAAATATATCTTTTTCATTTTTAATGAAAAATTTCCTACTATTCTTATAATGAATTTGAATCTATAAAATATGGTTAAACAATAATTTAAATGATTTATTATAAAATTAATTATGTTATTATTTTAATTTCTCATATAAAAGTATTTCCCTCAAAAGTTTCTTATATATTAATTTCTTAACAAATGTGCGTGGTTATTTTTCATAACATCCATAGGTTTTGATGTTTCTTCCTCTATTTTATGATTTCTCTAAAGTACCTTTATCAGTCATGTCATCTGGTTCCTCAAAATTTTCTCTCTTGTGTAAATAATTTTGATAGACTCATCAAATTAATATAGATCAGGTAAAAATTATACCTCATCATGGGTGGGCACATAGTTAACAACCCATGATTTTATGAAATACTTTTTCCAATAAATGTATTTTTTTGATAGCTTGCGATACATGCAACATTTAATTTTAACAAACCTTGAGATACTATTAGTATTATTATTTAAAAATTAAAATTATAATATATTTGTTAAACATTTAAGACTAAATTAGAATAAAAAAATATTAAAATTTATTATAATGTTTTTAGACAAAGAAAATATTTGGGTAAAAGTACTATCTTTTTAGTAAATCCTTTATATACATCAAAACAACATTTTTCTGAAAGACTGTTTTTTTAAAAAACATTAATTTTTTGAAACATTTAGAAACTTTATTTCATAAATTGGAATTAATTTTATGAATCACTGTGTAAATATTCGTTTAGGGGAAATTTTTGATATATTCGTAAAAATATTAGGTTTTTCAAAATAGTAAATAAATACAGGTTTTTATTGAAAATTGCCTTTTTTAAATCATGAAAAATCCATATAATGTTTTATATTTAAATAAATATAAAATTTTAGCAATTAATATATAATTAAACAAATTATGGAAAACATAATTAATATAGTATATAATTTTAATAATTAAACTTTCTACACTAATGAAAAGTTTCTAATTGCAAGGACGCATTTTCATCATGTTTGTGGGATTAATTTTATGTTAAATTTATACATCTTATGTGAATTAGATTTGAAAAAAATTGATTCAATATTTTTCATCTGAATATTTAAAATTATATAATAATTTAAAATTAATTTTTTTCATAATAAATAGTAAAAAATTATAAATTAATCATCGCATTTAAGGTGAAAACATGTTTACTGAGGGCTAAATTAAAAAATAAGAATTAAAATTACAAAAAATTGACTAATTCATATTTTTGACAGAATATCTTCTTTATCTCATATATGTTTCAATAATTATCAATTTTGGTTTCTTTTTTATGTTTAAAATGTTGGTATAACTTTATATTTTTAGAAATTTAATGTGTGTCCTCTTCCCCAAATACAAAAGGGAACCCCCTCTCATAATTGAACATCCATATACTTTTGGTTTAGTTAATTGTGACCCAAATATCATCCTTACATAAATCCCCAATTATTATAGGCCATATTTTAATTATTAATCCCTCCTATGGTTAAATTTGGGGTTATCCTAAGGAGGTTTTCCAAGGAATATGTATCATTATTAACTGTGTATTTTCATATTATTTATCCATTCAACAGTACTAAATATTCTTAAACTATTCTAATGTAATAATATCAGTATCTCTTGTATATTGAGATAATATTATCTTAATTTAATAACCTATTTCAATATCCTACTCTATAAAATGTGAAATATAAATCATCGATCATGTGTACGACAATCTACCTCCTCAGGAATGGATGTTATTCATTTTCCATCACTCTCTAATGTGGATAGATATGATGATGGATTTGACATTTTTTTGTAATATTTATTAAAAAAATTATATAATTATAATATAAAATATATTTTATCACCTTCCAATCAATTTTAAAATCATAACATCTCTAATGTATATGTGGGGACTACCACCTCCATGAAGAGATGTGATTACTTCAAATGAGGGTATATTGGTTGATCCATCAAAGAAAGTGGATTTTGATTCTTGGACTATACCAACCACCAGGAAATATATATAAATTTTTCGTGATTTAAATTTATTTTATCCCTGGTTTTTTGATAATTTAACATGAATTTCAAATCCACTAACCATGTTAACATATGAAGGAGAAACGTTCTTCTATATGGATGGATGTGTGGAAAATTCCAAGTAACCGAATAGATGGTTAGTTATCAAAAAATGATATCACATATCCCAAAAGTAGAGAATGTTTTAGAATCAATATTTATGGATTGAGGAAGGAACTGGGGTGCATCCTAATTAAAAATGATATGGTGAGTGTTTATGCCATTTGAAAATTGATGGTTCATGACAAAAATTAACAAAATCATGACGTGGAGTGGAAAAAGTTCTTATTTCATTAGTGTTATCGGGGAATTATCTTTATATAGAAATGTTTGATATATATTCTATTAAAAAAATTAAATTATATATTCACATTGAATGTTTTCAAATTTCCTCATAGAAGATGGTCAGAGATGAATAAGGATTTTGACTACATGACTCACTCATACCCTGGAAAAATGAAAAATGTGGATGATGAGTTTAGTAAAAATGTTAATGATTTATTACCAATGATGAGGATAAAAAAATATATAATATATTTAGATTTTAAAATTAATGATTTATAAATCATAATGGAAGGGGTAAAATCATATCTTCCTCAAATAAGCATTTAACCCTCTACCTAGGTCATGATTAAAGGGGTGTTGAAGAAATAGGTAGTGCTATAGAAGAAGAATAAAATAAATAGGTAGTGTAATAGAGGGAAAAATATTATTAGGTATAATAATGAGTATAATAGCATAATATGATTCAAGAATAATTTATGTGTCCCATCCATTCCATATTTGAAGGACCTTTTAGAGGAATCTCATAATTCTTCACTCTCTATTCATCTTGGATTTACAAAAATGTATAGATATTTGAAAGAGTATTTTTGGTTGGATGGCATAAATATAGGTATTTATATGTTTGTATCTCGATTCATGGTATTTCATTCATTTAAGCCTAGGATTTGGAAGTCTAATAATGAGTTACAAACATTACCTAGTCAATAATGTAAATCATAAAACATCATAATGGATTTTGTCACTGAACTCCCTAAAATTTAAAGGGACTAATTATATATGGGATATAGTTGATCACCTTAAAATTTAATCAAACATCATATATAATAGGGAATATTTATATATAGATCATTTTAGTAAAATATACATTAAAAAATCTGTAAGGATTCATTGAGTACCACATTATATTATGTCTTATTAGGATCTAATTATTACCTCAAATATCTGGTGAAGACTACAACAATATTTTTGATATAGAATAGAGTTTCAATACTATGTATCATCATTAAATAAATTTTTAGTCTGATAAAAAAATTAAATCTCTAGAGGATATGTAAATATATTATTCATTGGATATCAAAGGTTGCTGGGATCACCACATTTCTCTAGTTGAGTTTTCATACAATACTTCCATTAAATAAATCATTCAGAGGGCCCTATATAAATCCTAATTTGGAAAGAATTGTAAAACTACAACATATTTGGATGAATTTAGATATAGAAATATATTGGAACTTAAACTGTTAGAGGAAATGTTGGAGTCATTTTTAGTCATTCAAGATCATATTAGTTAATTCTATAGTCAATATAAATTTTTTAATAATAATCATTGGAATGAAATGGATTTTTATGTTGGTGTAATTATTTTTAATGAATTACTCTATGGAATAAGGTAATGGTATTTAGGAATGAAGTATATATGATCCCTATGTATATTTTACCATTCAATATTTGTTATTGAGTTGGTATAGTAGATTATTACTTGGAACATCAACCGAACATATCTTTAGTCCATGATGTGTTCCATGTACCTCTCATGAGGATGTACAAACCTGGCCCCTCACATGTATGGAAAATATTATGTATTTACATTGAAGAAATGACTTTCTTTCTAATAAAAACCGGTGGAGATTCTGGATCCTTGATATAAATTTCAATAAAACAATACAACTCACCTTGTCAATGTTTTGTGATGAATCCACCATTTTAAAGAATATAAATGGGATCCTGAAAATATAATGAGATATATGTATCCTCCTTTTTTATTAGAGTGATAAATTTTTATTGAAATTTTTATTTTAATTGGATTCAAATGTGACACCCCATGATTTTATGACTTATTTTTTCAAATAAATTTAATTTCATTGATAGCATGTGTTAGACACAACAATTAGTTTTAACGAACCATGAGATATTATTAATATTATTATTTAAATATGACCATTATAACCTAGAAATTAAACTTATATGTATGTATATGAATAACAACTTTATAAAAATTATGTATAAAATCTTTATGTATAAAAATTATATTGATATAATGTACTTAGTTGTTAGTAATGTATGTTTATAAATCGAAAAAAATATAAAAAATTAATAATTTTTAGAAAATAATTTTTAAAAAATTTTAGATCAATTATTTTAAAAAAATAACTTAAATTTTTTATTTAAAATGTTGAAATTATTTTAGGGTGAATTTTTGGGATTTTAATAAAATGTGTAAATTTATAAATGAATAGTGAATAATACTAGTTTTTATTGAATACTCGCTTTTCATTTAAATCATGAAAAAACTAAAAAAAAATATGTTTTTTAAAATTAAAATAAGATACATTAATTATTAAGTTAATCTAATTTAAGTCATTAAAATAAATTAAATATTTAATTTTTTTTTGTTAAAAATTTTATACTTATGAATCTTTTCCCTTTGGAAACCTGTGTTTTTCATCACGTCTATGGGTTTTAGTTAAAATTAAATTCTATTAATTATTCAAATTTATCATTGAAAATTTGTTTCCAAATATTTAATCATAATAATTAATATTATATAATATGGTCAACATAATTGTTTTATAAATAATAGTAAAAATAGTAAATATTAATTGTTGCAATTACGGTTAAAATGGGTATACTAGTTGGATAAATTAAAAATATGAGGTTTCAAATATTCTAAAAACATGTCCAATTTTAATTTTATATATTTATTTTGACCATATATCATCTGTGATTCTATAATTATCCATTTTAGATCCTTGGGAATGTATAAAATGTGGGTATAAGATTTTCTTTACAAAAACACCAACGGTGTCCCCTCCCCCACCAATAAAAGGTCACCCTCAATCATAACCTATTTTAACTTAAATATCCTTTTGGTTAATACAATACCATATCTAATTTATTCCTTACGTCCATCCCAATTTCCTAAAGGCATTCATTTGTTTTGGAAATAAACATAATAAGTATTTTGTTGAAAACCTGTGGTGGTTGTCTAAAAAGATGGGTTGTTCTTAACCGAGTGTTTTTATTTTATTTCTTCTTCCACCTCTATAAAATATTTTTAAAATAGTTTGATATAAAAACAAATTTATCTAATGTATACTTCTATGTTACTATGCTATTTTAGTGACTTATATCTGTCTACTCCACTATAAAATGGAAAATGAAATTGTTAGTCATGTGTACGATGGACTACCGCCCCACGAACCTATGTATTTCATTTTCCATCATCGCCTCTAATAGATGAATATAAAGATTTATTTAAAATAATTATATGATATTTATGAAATAATAATTCTTTTATGATTAAAAAATCATATTTACCTTCGTAACTTCCAATTTATTGGAAAATGATAAAATCTCTAATGTTTACGTCCTCCATGAAGTAGTGTGATACATTTATCAAATTATTTTTACATGAACATTAATAATGATAAATTTAATAAATATTTATGATATATATTATATATAATTTTTTTTGAAATTATATATGTTTATTATCTTAATTAATTCAATTTATAGGGAAAAGAGAAACAACGTTCAGGTGTTTGTATTGTATATCGTCTCAAGGAAAGGTGTACATAATTCACTGTAACTATATTTAATGGACTGATTTGAATAATTATATAATGAAGATATGTGATATTTATATCATGTTTAATATTCAATAGATTATGGATCCTTGATAAAATTAAAATGACCAGTGATTCCAAAACAAAACATGCATGAAAATGATGCATTTATTACACAAAACTTGAATTTAATAAGAAAAATGTAAATAATATGGTAATTAAAGGTGTTATTTAAATCATGTATGGTATGATATATATATGTTTATTATTATATAATATATTTAATAAACCAATATTTTTAAGAAATGAGGTTTTTATATATACAATGATGGTTGAGACTTCAGGTAAGTGATTTTTGTCTCAAATTGTCTTTTTTGAGACATATGTTATGTTATGAACCTATATTATTTTATAAGGTAGATAACATACCCCTTGAAATGTTATTACATTATTTTCTATAGGATAATTATATTTAATATTTCATTTAACATTATTATTTCATGTTGAATTCGATTCAAAAGTTATCAAAGAATATTAGGTAATTTTTTCTCACTTTTATTTCTATGAAACACATGCCATTTTCACCACATGTTTATTTTACATAGTGTATATACAGACCATGAATTTAATTTATAATGGATCATATAAATTTTATATGGATTTATATATCCCTCTATGGTTTTTTCCATGGTTATTATTATTCATATGTAACTAAAGTTTTAAGGGTTTTATATTATAATCTCATTACTTATCCAGATTGTTCATGTTTTTACTTCCATTGATTTAATATTATGATATAAACCTATAAAAACTCTTGAGTTTCCATCTTGTATGGTTATTTATAGAGAAACAAATGTTTTCATTTCATTTTCCAATGTTAAAGGATTCAATATACTGAAACAATTTATGAAAAAATACATCATTTTTATCTTCAAATGAAAAAACTTTTTCATTCAAGTAAATATTTTCAAAAAATTATTTAAATTATGGTTTTAATATTATCCAATGACTGTTTACTTGAATTATTGTTCAAGTTTTAATATCTATTTCTTTTAAGGAATATTCTAATAATTTTCTAAATAATTATTTTTTACTTTTTACCAAAAATGTGAAACGAATCTTAATTTTCACATGTATGGAATGAATATAATTTTGAACCATCATGAAATATCAATGAATTAAATATTATTATATGAGTATCCAATGTAATTTTCAAATAAATATTTTCTTTAATATTTGACAATTTTTTGGTTTTTTAGATAAGTTATTTCTAAATGGTTATGTAATTTTACTCAAGAATGTTTTAATGATCACTTTATATAATTTTAATTCCAAAATAATGATTTTTTTCTTATATATTAATCGGTATATATTCCAATGGTACCATCATTACTCATTCTTATTGTTTTTGATTGTTTTGAAGATATGTTTATGAAACCCATTTCTTCACCAAGGGTCATGCAATGATGAAATACTTATGAAAAAAATTTCTTTTTATGGTTTCTAATATGATGAAATATTAGGGCTCAAAATTTAATAATTATGTGATTGTTGGAACCTATATCTACCTCTAATGAATTAGGTAATGGTTAAAGTTCTATGTGCTCAAATGGTTCATTGGAGGTTATCCCAACCCCAAAAAGGAAGGTTACATATGAGGTTATACCAATCCTATCAAAGAAGGGTACATGAGAAGTTATCCCATGAATGAAACATGAGGGTACGTGAGAGGTTTTACCATTCATATATTAAGAGAGTACATTGGTGGTTATTATAGTCCCAAAAAAATAGGTTACACAAGAGGTTATCCCAATTCAAATATTGCAAAATGAGAGGTTATCCTAATCGTGATGTAGGTACCTTGGTGGTTATCCAAATAGTAACATGTTATCAATGCCTTTGTGGATAACCTTGACATGTGATTTTATATTCTACTATGTATTCCTCAAATATATGTTATATTCAAGTGTTATTCTCTCATGGTTTATGTTCTTTGATTCCATTATGATACATATTATATAAACATATATTATTTTTTTACATAACTAAAGATCATGATATATGATATATAGGGTATGGCTTTTAAATTTTATTCTCATGTTATAATAACCTTATTACCATGTTATATTGATATCACCCTTGTTTACCCTTACTGAGGATTTTATATCACCCTTTATTATGTTTTTGTACCCTGTGTTATGAAGAATAGTATTATGTATCATATTTTTAAAAATAGTGATCATTATTTTGAGCTTTATGAGAGATTATTTAGTTCATTTGTGAAATTTTTGACTATGTTCCCTTGGTTAAAAAGCCTCAAGTCCTAAAAATTTCTTGCATGGATCTTTATTTTATGTAATGAATATTCCACAACTAATGTGTAATATATATGGATGAATATTTTGGATCATTAAAACATGAATATTTTTTGACATATTCTTTCTTAATATGGAGATATGGAACACATTATTTACTTTTGAGAGGATGGTGTTATTTACAATCCATAATACAAGTATCCAATTTATTCTAAAATTATAAAAGTTCTGATTTACCTAAGGTTCAGTTTTATATTCATACCAAGCCTTTTAACACCCATAAATGGATATACCTTCAAGAAAACATGATCTTACCCATGAAATTCCAAATGCTTCCTCTAGTTATTATTATAAAACATTTTCCTAATTTTAGAAACATTAATTAGAGTATTAAAATTATATACCTATATCATTGTATCCTCAACATGTTATGGAACTATAAGACTCCGTTCTCTTACTCCATCCCAACATGTTGGAATATGACATCACTTTACATATAATGATTCATATAGAACCACTTGAATACTTATAGGAAAACTCTATCAATGTTAAATCAATTATCTCACATACATTGAATATAAACTCAAAAAAATCACTACATGGATTCTAATATTTCAATATCTATTCAAACTGGCCATATTTTCGATGCTTGAAGGCAGTGGTCAAAGGAATATCAGTATCATGATACTTCTAATTAATTTTCAATAATTCCAATGGATATCCGGGATTATGATAATAAACAATTGAAATATGAGTTCCATGTTGTCTTATAACATTACTAATATAATGTCATAATTGGGTCTCCAGAGGTAAATCTTCTCTTTTAGTGATGAAATATGTAAATTTGTTGAGGTGAAAAAAATAAACCATATTCCATTATTCTTTCTCAGAAACAATTTTAATCCTATGAAAAATTAAATAGTAACAAAATCCCATTTCTACATAGTAATATGTATATATTTCATGATTCCTCTAGGAAAATATCTCTATTGCTTCACCAATTTAAAATCTATGTATCTTGAAGCATAATTTTCAACTTCCCATGTAATATTATACTCAAAAATACACCCCTTCAATTTTCAATAAATATTAGTGATTTGAGGGTGTATAGTGAGATTTATGTTATGAGTATTATCTAATAATTCCAATTCATCTCTAGTATGAATAAAACACATAACCACCTTCCAATTTTTGGAACCCCGTATTCATATATGATGTCTTCCAATTTCCCATTATTCAATGTTTCAAATTTCTTTTAAAGATTATCATCATTAGGATGTGAATGTATTAATGTTTCTAATAATTATTGTCATAAAATCATTTTAAAATTGATTATTGTTTCCCCTTACTTAATAATTCTTATATCCACCTTTACTAAATACATGATTATAGGATTCATAATAATGCCCATTTCAGTTAGGACCCCATGATCTTTCGGCATTTATTTCCCATCAACATGTGAAATATATTGAAAAATCGTAATCTTTGAGTATCTCAAGCCATCCTATTTTACCCTGGAAGATATATTTTTGTTGAAAACATGTATTTCAAACTCTTATTATCCCTATAAATCCTACATTTTAAAAAATAGAGATAATGTTTCCATATCTTCCAAGAAAATATTATATCTACTAACTCAAGATCATGGCTTAGATATATTTTTTCAAGAGACATTAACTAAATTAATTTATAGTAAATAAATTTATCATTATATGTAAAGACACAAACAATTACCATCTTCAAAATATCAGTATATATCAAAGATATTTCATTTCCTAATGGAAGAGTCAAAACTATATCATTATGCAAACTCCTTGAAAATTATACAAAACATTCATCACATTCCATATCCTATATAAACATAACCCCTTAATGATTATTCTTGGTTAATAAGTTATAAAATCTAGACAAATTTTGAAAAATCATATATATTTACCCTCCAATCCAATGAAACCGCATATGTCAATTATTTTTGTTGGTGTAAGCCATTATTTTACTACATATTCTTTCATAGGCTCAACTGATAATCCATCATTGGTGACCATATGGCCACAAAAATAAAAATTCTTGAGAGATCATCCATAAAATCTAAATTTTATATTTATTTATTTTCTTCTAAGAGTCTCACGAATGATTAGAAAGTAATTTTTACATTCCACATAACTCTTAGAGTAAACTTAGATATCATCAATATATACCATATAAAATTTATCAATGTTTTACTTGAATACATTATTCATTAGATCTATAAATATTTAGGGTCAATTATTCAATAAAAATGTAATTAATATAAACTTATAATGGTCATACAAAATAAAAAAAAAATTTCCAAATACTATCATTCTTTACTCACAATTGATAATACTCAAAACTAAGAATACTCTATAAAGAATTTTGAGACTGCAAACTTTATTGAATAATTAATTAATGAAATGTAGATGATAATTTTTCAATATCATAATATTACTGATATCCTTATTACAAATCTATATCCTCATAGATCCATCTTTATTCTTAAAAAAATGAACATGGTCTTCCAATGCTGAAACACTATGGTATTAAAATCCATTACCATAGGAGTCCTCTATGTTTATCATTAACTCAACTTATTACATGCATGGATATTCTATAGGGATTATTTGATATAGGTCTTTTATAATGAATTTAATCAACAAAATACTCAAATTTATGATTTGGTGGATGTTTAGGTAATTATTTGCGAAATATATCAATTTATTCCTTTATAATAGGTATGTTCTAAATAATAAAATTAATATTTCCATATTTATGGTGAGTATACTCTATATCTCTAATAATATCATTCAGAGGGGCTAATGGGGGTGGAAAATTTGAATTCCAGTTAATACCAATGATTATATCAAAAGTAACCATAGGTATAATAATAATTTCAGAAAATAGAAAACAATTATGTTTCGTAATGGGAACTAACTAGACATCCTTTTTCTGTGATACTTCTACTAGTATTTTTAACATATATTGCCCTTATTAAGGATTAATTAAAAAAATTTAATTTTCATGAGAAATATGGATGTAGAGACCCGAACATTTACGTACATGGACATTAGATTACTCTAGCAGAATACTTAATACGTAACAAAAATCAAAACTCAAGGACCGTAATAGTTTAGTGTCTTTGGAAACTCGGAACGTAATCATCTAATCTTGGTGAAATATCTTCAATATCTCCCATAAAGATCTTCCCCTTTTGTTTTCTTACCTAAAACCTTTCTTTTAATCCTGGGGAAAAGAAAACATAAAAAGGGTGAGCTCAAATTCTCAGTAAGGGTAATCATGGATAAAGTAAACCATACCATATACATTTGAACTGAAAAAAAAACATGAACATTAAAAATCATGATCAACGACATAAAACATGGAAGTACATAAGGCATAGAACATAATGGAACATAAATCATGATAAAATAGCTTGGGAATAAAACATGTAATTGTGGCATCCACTAAACACATGTAATGATTTCCATAGTAGCCAAGGCATTGCTTCCAAGACCATCGTAGTGGACAAAGTCCCAATCTGAATCGAGTTCACTCCTTGTTTCAGTCCTGTAACACTGAACATGATTAACTTACCGTTCCAGCCATGTCTATCTCATGAGATATAAAATCATTACACAATGCATTGGAGGGAGATATATGTCTCACCCATATCATATTGAAATCATTCTTACTTGTGCCTCAAAATAAACATACATCATTCATAATAACCCAAAGAATAAAATGGGTTTCATAAACATCATCCCATCATCACATAATCCATATAAAAGAAATGGATATCATCACATAATAAGAAATTTGAAACCATTTAAATCATAATGACATTATACTTGAAACATACACATATGAAATAATGTCAACTTAGATGAAAAATTGTTTTGATAAAACACTTGAAATGAATTCTTGTGAAAAATATCCTTTCTTATTCAAAATCATTTTCTTTTCACAAAATGGGATGCAATTTTAAAATAAAAGGATTTTGTTGAAAATATTCGTGAAATATTTTTGAGGAAGATTCATGAAAATAAGGCTTTATAAAACTGTAAAAATCCATTCGTGCCGTATAAGTTAAAAAACATTCTTCTCGTACTTTTTCCAGAAAAGTCAAAAAGTACCTCATAATAGTAAGATTCCATACATAACATGTATTAAAAGTAAAAAATGGGTAAAAATGACTTTAAACATACATGAAAACTTTTTTATAAAACATGGACATGGTTGATAAAAATAACCCCATTAAATACTTACGAATAATCAATCTCGGATAAAAATGAGATTTGCAAAATTATACCTTACCTTAGGTCCGATATGCTTCGTATGGTTCCGAACCTCCTGTATA
This sequence comes from Viscum album, assembly GCA_963277665.1. NCBI lineage: Eukaryota > Viridiplantae > Streptophyta > Magnoliopsida > Santalales > Viscaceae > Viscum > Viscum album. The sequence goes on from OY728161.1 coordinate 1,608,346,760, forward strand.
AAGATTTGAATAATGTCATTGACTTATTACATAATCATATTCATTGTTATGATATCATATATGTTTCACTTATGGCTTTATATTACCCGTTCTTTTGTAAATTCCATGTTAAAGTAGCGTTTTGGGTAAAATCATTTCATTTATCGTATGTGTTTCGACTTGTCGTTTCTTGATATTATTACATATATTCTTATTTACATAATTCCAGAATGTAAGAAATTATTTATATATAATATATATTCATCATATACATATATATTATAGATCGATAAAAGTAATGAAAAACATTGTTCATGGAGACGGTAGGCCGTACGTACGCATGAACGTTGTTGTCGTTTCCTTATTGAGTTGAATGGAATTAAGTAGATGACATAAATATATATACACATAAATCTAGTATCATTATTATGTCATATATTTCATGATTACTTATCATATATACTTTATAATCATTCACTAATGGTTAACGTGGAGAATGAATCTCATCGCATCGTGGAGACGGTAGTCTGTATGTACGCACGAGCGATGATATCATTCTCATGATTGTGGAATTGTATTGGAGTGTATGTATACTATTTCAGAATCAATATCACATTACAATAACTATATATAGTTATTATTTACACCATTATACCCATCCATGTAAGGTGGTGGTGGAAAATAGATTACACCACGGCGTGGAGACGATATTCTGTACGTACGCACGCGCGATGATTTTGTTTTCCATAGGATGGATAGAAGGTGAAATGGGGTTGTTCCATATTTATAATAACATATCATTATATTGGTGATACTGATGTTATTACATTATAATGAAAAAACTAAATAAGAAGAAGTTGAAGAAGAAAGAAGTTTGAAAGAATCGGGAGAAGAAATTACCTGTTCTTCGATACGCCTCTTTGAAACCTCCTATTAGGGAACTAAGATTGGTCTTTAATGTAGACCAGGACCACTAGGATGGGTCTAGGGAAATGGAGAAGATAATTGTTCAGGGTTTGGACAAGCTTGAAGGCTCAAAGTGGTGTGAGGAAGAGAGGGATGAGGTGCCCTTTATAAGGGAGGAGAGGGGCACCTTTGGAATTCTTAAACATATTATTTTATAATAAATCTAACCCCACTTAAAAACCTCCAAAAATGACTCATATTCAAAGATTATATGAGATAGGGTTTTAATCTCATCAAATAATCAAATTTAGAATTGTTTGGATCTTATTTTAAATCTTATCATTTTGATTTATCCTTATTTAATTTATTTAAGTTTATTTGTGGTAATAAAATTCTAAATTTTAAATTATAACAAATAATTACTTATTTGTTGTGAACTTTCCATAATTGGTTAATTTATAAAAATATAAACCATATAAATTATAATTATAATTTTTAATTTTTTTTGTGATTTTTAAACAATTTTATAATATGTTATTTTTATAAAAAAACAATAGTGTCAATTTTGACACTATTCATTTATTTAAAATTAAATAAAATATATACAAGAAGATATGTTCGAAATAAAAGCTTTAATAGAATCATAAAAGGTCATATTTATCTATAAAAGTAGTGTAAAACTTTAAATAGTTCATATGATATTTATTTTATTATTTTTAAAACCATTTATTTGTTTTATCTATTAATAAAATAATTACAACAACATTTTTGTATAATTATTTAATATACTTATTTGTTGCATATAAATTAAATATAAAATTATATGATGAATATAAATCAGATAAATTTCACAAAAATACTTTTAATCGAATTTATCATCTTAAAATTACAATATTTAAATTGTTATATTTATTAAATTATGAAGGTTACAACTTTGGCATCGTTTAATATAAAATTATATAAGTGTCATAATCACTTTTATAAGACTCTAAAAGGTTATATATTAGGTCATTGGATTATTATGGTATAGATATATACTTAAAATAAGTTTTGTTCAGGTTTTTGGGGATTTTAATTGGTATTATTATTTCAATAAAAAACTATATTACTGATTTTTCACTTAATAAATAATTTCTGCATCATTAATGTATTACCATTAATGAAAATTATATAATCCCTAAAAATTATAAATAAATTATCATGATGTAGATAATGTTATTATCTTTCTGTAGAAAATTCATGTTCTAAGTTTTGTGATGTTTATCACTAAATTAAAATTATTATACTTATAAGATTTAAGAGAGTGACATGTTGTCACTTTCTATGGTTTTAATAATAATTAAATTATTTTCATGGTAAAAAGTCAATAAAATTAATCTAATCCTACCCTTAGGTGTTATGGTTATACTTTTATCCATCCAATAGAATTTGGGCATGTGTTAGGGTAATTTTATAATATTTTATTTACCCTTAATTACCTGATTAACTTTAACTATGGTAAATAAAATTTACCGTTGTTACTATTCATAATTCCCAAAAATAAAAAGTAGCTTATTAACATAATTTGGACCCACTGATTCCAAATATGGAATCCTTTTTCCAAATTCAATACACAAAAGTTTCAAAAATTAAATTAAAATTAATCTCGTTGTCGAAAGAAAACAGGTTTTTCTTTAAAACATTGCAAAAGATTGAATTGATTTAACCTACGAATTCAAGGTAAAATCAATGCTAATGACAGAAATTATATTAAATGGTTAAAATATATTATATTTATACTTTAAAACAATTCAATATTATAATTTAACCATATAAATTATTGTGATGAAAAAAGTTGTTTTTAATTAAAATATAGCGTGTTTTTACTATTCATAAAAATATGAAAGTTACCAGAATAATATGAAAAATTTATCCAAAGTAAATTTTTATTTCTTGATTCCAAAGAAGAATTTTATTTTTTCATATTGAACTTATAAACATGTAAAAAACAAGATTTAATGTCGGTGCGCCATCAAAAGGCGGCAAAACTGCATTTTTTGAAAAATACTTATTTACCCAAAAAATTTATTTTGTTCTTATACAATGTTCTAGAAAATGTATGAGATGAATAATAATGTTATAAAATTCAAAATTTAGTTAATACTATTCATAACGGCTAGTTCATAATAATATTATAATAATATATCGTTGTTTAGTAAAACCCGGTATTGCGTACAACACACGCTATCGAGGAAGGTCACAATTGCGTGTAATGCAAGCCAAGTTAGGGTTGTGTGTTATGCAAGAATCATTCGTTGTTTCATATAACATAATCCAACCATATTTCATTTATACATTAATATATATATATATACTCAATGTTGCATAGAATAACTATTATCAAAATTGTGTGTAACACGATCCAAGAATAGTGTTGCGTATACTACAAGCTAATACGGTGTTGCGTATAGCTCAAGGTAATCTTGGTGTATCATAAAACACAAGACATTAATGAAATTAAAAGAATATTTTTCATAAAATATTGGGGTGTTACATTCTACCCCCCTTAAAATGAATTTCGCCCTCGAAATTCGTTGGGGTTATAAATGGTTTACTACTTGAAAGTTTGTTTAATAGAAACCCACATCGTAAAAAGGAATACCAAAACATGGCTTTAAAAACTAATGTATGAAATGTAACGGTTACCCAAATTAACTCATCACTGGGTTTCCATGTAGGATAACATAGGTGAAAATATAAATATGGAAGAAAAATCTAACCATCAAGTTCTGATGGAGAGTGGTAGAGAACATGGCTATGAAAAAGCCAACAATCACAAAGCTATTGATTTGTGATGATCTAAGGTACCATCTGATTCATCGAATATAAGGGGACTAGGACAACATTTTAGGTTTTCAAGATCATTTCCCTAATGTTGATGAATTAAAAGAAATACTTACATGATTTTGGTACAATCTCTCTGTTGTTCGTGAATTGAACAATTTCTACTTCATCCCTTAAAGAAATGAAGTTGAATTTGTTATTAGTGATGTGTTAGTAGATCATGTGATAGAATGATGGGTCATTCCATCTCTTTCAAACAAAAGGTTAGAAAAAGTTATAAGTCCATCTTATGGTTAGATTAATTGTATATGGTTCCAAAAATGAACTTATACTTCATATATCATACCGCTTAGTAAAATAAATCTAGTTTATACTAACCAGGGACTTCCTGTAGGCCATGGGTAGGCGATAAAGGCCAGTCGCACTTCGGTTGTGGGTTCGATTCCCATAGCCTTGTCTGACGCGATGGGCTGTCACCCGTCCTACAGGTTGTCCTTTTTCTAATACTACATTACTATAACATCCGATCAATAATATCAAAAAAAGTTTTATCCTTAAACAATACTAACTTTTGTCCAACATAATCAATTCCAATCGTTAGGCTTATCTAAAATACGTCGGTCCAAGCACATAGTATAAAGAAAATGATTACCTAAAATATCATCAACCAAGCATGTGAATACCATCATTTATCCCCCATATATCTTGTTGGTCACATTACAATCATGCAAATACCTTAATCATGTATTCTCTTGAAAAATGAATACCCATTAAACCTTAGTGAAAACATAAATGCTGACAAAAGTAAACTCTTTCCACATACCAAAATCCAAAAATTCTATATAATCACACCATGCTATAACCTTCTCCTTATATCAGTCATGAGCTCATGAATACTATCAAACATTTAATTTTCTCCTTATCCATTCATTATGCGCATATCATCTACATTCCAAAAATATCTGAATAACCTTTCATGGTTACTGGTACCATTAATCATACACATTCAAAACATAAGGAAAGACAACAATGTAACAATCCTTAGATGTCTCTTTATTCTATAGTACCATGAGATTACATATACAACATTACAGTTGATAAACATGTAATCATTCCGCTACCTTCTTAAACCATTGACTAAACTTCAACAATTCTTTCATCTTACATTTCATTTGTAGTCTCTTCATCATTATCAATATAAATACTACCCATAAGACTGTACTAATTCTCTTCATGAGACTTTCCCTTAGGGCATTGGTTTTCATAATGCCCATACATTCCACATATAAAACATTTAACCACTACTGATGTCATAGAAATACCATTATCCTCATCCATGGTGTTAACTGAAACTTTTTCTTTGAACTTACTAGCTTTGTGTCCTTCTTTTCCACACCCAAATCTTCTTTAAGTTCCCTTGAAACATTCTCTTTGATGCCTCTTCCAACATGATTTACAAAGGAAAAATTGAACTTTTTTCCTCTATGACCATAAGGAAACTCCATCTTTCTCTTATTATCTGATTCGGGAAACATACCAAAGTTGAGATTTTTGATCATATTATGAGATTGCTGATTAGGCATAATAACGATGTTTGGACTTCCAAATCCCGTTTCATTTGGTTTCTCATGAATAATATCATTCCATTATTCGTCATATCCTCCATTATCTTGAATCTTCCTGTTTCAAGCCATTTTCTAAAACCCAAAAAGAATAGTGTGAGAGGCAAAAAATCATTCTAGGGAAAACAACATAGTAAAGGGGGAGTATCCTCAATATCTAACATCTTAGGTTAAATTCTGTGATTCTTACCATAGTTCCAGGACTGCATCCTATACGTATACTTATCCTTAGGGACATCCCTAGACATACCTTAGAAATATCTCTAGGGATCTCACTAGCGTTTTCACATCCTAGTTTCCTAAAGTTGACTAAAACTTTCCTCTGATACCAACTGTAGAGACCCGAAGCTTTACGTACATGGACATTACATTACTTTATCGGAATACATAATACATAACAAAAATCAAAACTCAAGGACCGTAATAGTTTAGTGTCTTTGGAAACTCGGAACGTAATCTTCTAATCTTGGTGAAAGATCTTCAACATCTCCCATAAAGATCTTCCCCTTTTGTTTTCTTACCTAAAACCTTTCTTTTAATCCTGGGGAAAATAAAAAATAAAAAGGGTGAGCTCAAATGCTCAGTAAGGGTAAGCATTGATAAAATAAAACATACCATATACATTTGAACTGAAAAAAAAACATGAACATTAAAAATCTTGAACAATGACATAAAACATGGAAGTACATAAGGCATAGAACATAATGGAACATAAATCATGATAAAATAGCATGGGAATAAAACATGTAATTGTGGCATCCATTAAGAACATGTAATGATTTCCATACTAGCCAAGGCATTGCTGCCAAAACCATCTTAGTGGACAAAGTCCCATTATGAATCGAGTTCACTCCTCGTTTCAGTCCTGTAACACTGAACCGGATTAACTTACCGTTCTAGCCATGTCTATCTCATTAGATATAAAATCATTACCCAATGCATTGGAGGGATATATAGGTCGCCCTCATCTCATATTGAAATCATTCCTACTTGTTCCACAAAATAAACACACATCATTCATAATAACCTGAAGAATAAAATGGGTTTCATAAATATCATCCCATCATCACAAAATCCATATAAAAGAAATGGATATCATCTCATAATAAGAAATGTGAAACCATTTAAATCATAAATACATTATACTTGAAACATACACATATGAAATAATTTCAACTTAGATGAAAAATGGTTTTGATAAAACACCTGAAATGAATTCTTGTGAAAAATATCCTTTCTTATTCAAAATCATTTTCTTTTCAAAAAATGTGATGCAATTTTAAAAAAAATGATTTTTTTGAAAATATTCATGAAAATATTTGGAGGAAGCTTAATGAAAATAAGGCTTTGTAAAACTGTAAAAATCTATTCGTGTCGTATAAGTTAAAAAACATTCTTCTCGTACTTTTGCCAGAAAATTCAAAAAGTACCTCGTAATAGTAAGATTCCATACATACCATGTAGTAAAAGTAAAAAATGGGTAAAAATTACTTTAAAAATAAATGAAAACACTTTTATAAAACATGGACATGGTTGATAGAAATAACCCCAGTAAATACTTACGAATAATCAATCTCGGATAAAAATGAGATTTGTAAAATTATCCCTTACGTTAGGTCCGATATGCTTCGTATGGTTCCGAACCTCCTGTATAATGATTTAAATAATGTCATTGACTTATTACATAATCATATTCATTGTTATGATATCATATATGTTTCACTTATAAATTTATATTACCCATTCTTTTGAAAATTCCATGTTAAAGTAGCGTTTTGGGTAAAATCATTTCATTTATCGTATGTGTTTCGACTTGTCGTTTCTTGATATTATTACTTATATCCTGATTTACATAATTCCAGAATGTAAGACATGATTTATATATAATATATATTCATCATATACATATATATTATAGATCGATAAAAGGATTGAAATACACCGTTCATGGAGATGGTAGGTCATACGTACGCATGATTGTTGTTTTCGTTTCCTTATTGAGTTGAATGGAATTAAGTAGATGACATACATATATATACACATAAATCCAGTATCATTTTTATGTCATATATTTCATTATTACTTATTATATATACTTTATAATCATTCACGAATGGTTAACGTGGAGAATGAATCTCATCGCATCGTGGAGACGGTAGTCCGTACGTACGCACGAGTGATGATATCGTTCTCATGATCATGGAATTGTATTGGAGTTTATGTATACTATTTCAGAATAAATATCACTTTACAATAATTATATATAGTTATTAAGTACACAATTATACCCATCCAAGTTAGGTGGTGGTGGAAAATAGATTACACCACGGCGTGGAGAAGGTATTCTGTACGTACACACGTGCGGTGATTTTTTTTCTGTAGGATGGATAGAAGGTGAAATGATGTTGTTTCATATTTATAATAACATATAAATATATTGGTGATACTTATGTTTTTAATTTATAATGAAACAACTAAATAAGAAGAAGTTGAAGAAGAAAGAAGTTTGGATGAATCGGTAGAAGAAATTACCTCTTCTTCGATACGCCTCTTTAAAACCTCCTCTTAGGGAACTAATATTGGTCTTTGAAGTAGGTAAAAACCACTAGGATGTGTCTAGGGAAGTGTAGAAGATAATTAGGAAGGGGTTGGCCGAGCTTGAAGGCTCAATGTGGTGTTAGGAAGAGAGGGAGGAGGTTCCCTTTTATAAGGGAGGAGAGGGGAACCTTTGGAATTCTTAAAAATATTAATTTATAATAATTCTAACCCACGTAAAAACCTCCAAAAATGACTCATATTCGAAGGTTAGATGAGATAGGGTTGTAATATCATCAACCAATCAAATTTAAACATGTTTGGATCTTATTTTAAACCTTTTAATTTTGATTTATCCTTATTTAATCTATTTAAGTTTATTTCTGGTAATAAAATTATAAATTTTAAATTATAACAAATAATTACTTATTTGTCGTGAATTTTCAATAATTGGTTACTTTATAACAATATAAACCATATAAAGTTAAATTTATAATTTTTCAATATTTTTGTGATTTTTAAACAATTTTATAATATGTTATTTTTATAAAATAACAATAGTTTCAATTTTGACACTATTCATTTATTTGAATTTAAATAAAACATATACAGAAGATATGTTCGAACTAAAAGATTTAATAGATTCATAAAAGGTCATATGTATCTATAAAATTAGTGTAGAACTTTAAATAGTTCATATAATATTTATTTTATTATTTTTAAAACCATTTATTTGGTTTATCTCTTAATAAAATAATTACTACAACATTTTTGTATAATTATTTAATATAATTATTTGTTGCATATAAATTAAAAATAAAATCCTATAATGGAGAAAAATCTGTTAACTTTCACAAAAATACTTGTACTCGAATTTATCATCTTAAAATCACAATATTCAAATTGTTATATTTATTAAATTATGAAGGTGACAACTTTGGCATTATTTAATATAAAATAATATAAGTGTCATAATAACTTTTATAAGACTCCAAACGGTTATATATTAGGTCATTGGATTATTTTGGTATAGATATATACTACCAATATGTTTTGGTCAGGTTCGTGGGGATTTTAATTGGTATTATTATTTCAATAAAAAACTATATTACTGATTTTTCACTTAATAAATAATTTCTACATCATTAATGTATCACCATTAATGACAATTATATAATCCCTAAAAATTCTAAATAAATTATCATGATGTAGATAATTTTATTATATTTCTGGAGACTATTCATTTTTGATTTTTTATGATGTTTATTGCTAAATTAAAAGTATTATACTTATAAGATTTAAGAGAGTGACATGTAGTCACTTTCATTGGTTTTAATAATAATTAAATTATTTTCATGGTCAAATGTCAATAAAATGAATATAATCCGACCCTTAGGTGATATGGTTCTACTTTTATCCATCCAGTAGAATTTTGGCATGTGTTAGGGTAATTTTATAATATTACATTTACCCTTAATTACCCGATTTACCTTTAACTATGGTAAATAAAATTTACCATTTTTACTATTCATAATTCCCAAAAATAAAAAGTAGTTTATTAACATAATTTGGACCCACTGATTCCAAATATCGAATCATTTTTTCCAAATTCAATACACAAAAGTTGCAGAAATTAAATTAAAATTAATCTCGTTGTCGAAAGAAAACGGGTTTTTCTTTAAAACATTGCAAAAGATTGAATTGATTTAACCTATGAATTCATGGTAAAATAAATGCTAATGACACACATTATATTAAATGGTAAAATTATATTCTATTTATACTTTAAAACCATTCAATATTATAATTTCACCATATATATTATTGCGATGAAAAAAGTTGTTTTTAATTAAAATATAGCGTGTTTTTACTATTCATCAAAATATGAAAGTTACCAGAATAATATGAAAAATTTATCCAAAGTAAATTTTTATTTCTTGATTAAAAATAAGAATTTTATTTTGTCAAATTGAACTTATAAACATGTCAAAACTAGATTTAAAGTGGGTGCGCCATCAAAAGGTGGAAAAACTGCATTTTTTGACAAATACTTATTTTAACCGAAAAATTTATTTTGTTCTTATACCATGTTCTAGAAAATGTGTGAGATGAATAATAATTTTATAAAATTCAAAATTTAGTTAATACTATTCATAACGGCTAGTTCATAATAATATTATAATAATATATCGTTGTTTAGTAAAACCCGGTATTGCGTACAACACACGCTATCGACGAAGGTCGTGATTGAATGTAATGCAAGCCAAGTCAGGGTTGCGTGTTGTGAAAGAATCCTTCGTTATTTCATATAACAGAATCCAACCATATTTCATTTATACATTGAATATATATATATATACTCAAGGTTCTATAGAATAACTATTTTCAAAATTGTGTGTAACAGGATCCAAGAATAGTGTTGCGTATACTGCAAGCTAATACGGTGTTGCGTATAGCGTAAGGTAATCTTGGTGTAGCATAAAACACAAGACATTAATGAAATTAAAAGAATATTTTTCATAAAATCTCGGGGTGTTACATTCTACCCCCCTTAAAATTAATTTCTCCCTCGAAATTTGTCGGGGTTATAAATGGTTTACTACTTGAAGGTTTGTTTAATAGAAACCCACATCGTGAAAAGGAATACCAAAACGTGGCTTTAAAAACTAAAGTATGAAATCTAACAGTTACCCAAATTAACTCATCATTGGGTTTCCATGTAGGAGAACATAGGTGAAAATATGGATATGGAAGAAAAATCTAACCATTAAGTTCTGATGGAGAGTGGTATAGAACATGGCTATGAAAAATCCAACAATCACAAAGCTATTGATTTGTGATGATCTAATGTACCATCTGATTCATCGGATATAAGGGGACTAGGAAAACACTTTTGGTTTTCAAGATCATTTCCCTAAAGTTGATGAATTAAAATAAATACTTACATGATTTTGGTACAATCTCACTGTTGTTCGTGAATTGAACAATTTACACTTCATCCCTTAAAGAAATGAAGTTGAATTTGTTATTTGTGAAGTGTTAGCAGATCATGTGATAGAATGATGGGTCATTCCATCTCTTTCAAAAAAAAGGTCTGAAAAAGTTATAAGTCCATCTTATGGTTAGATTAATCAAATATTGTTCCAAAAATGAACTTATATTTCATATATCATACCTCTTAATAAAATAAAACTAGTTTCTACTAACCAGGGACTTCTTGTAGGCCAGTGGTAGGTGATAAAGGCCAGTCGCACTTTGGTTGTGGGTTTGATTCCCACAGCCTTGTCCGACGCGATGGGCTATTTCCCGTCCTGTAGATTTTCCTTTTTCTAAAACTACATTACTATAACATCCGATCAATAATATCAAAAAAAGTTCTATCCTTAAACAGTACTAACTTATGTCCAACATAATACATTCCAATCTTTAGGCTTATCTATAATACTTCGGTCCAAGCTCATAGTATAAAGAAAACGATTACTTTAAATATCATCAACCAAGCATGTGAATACCATCATTTATCCCCCCATATATCTTGTTGGTCACATTCCAATCATGCGAATACCTTAATCATGTATTCTTTTGAAAAATGAATACCCATTAAACATTAGTGAAAACATACATGATGTCGAAAGTTAACTCTTTCCACATACCAAAATCCAAAAATTCTATATACTCAAACCATGATATAACCTTCTCCTTATATCATTCATGAGCTCATGAATACTATCAAACATATAATTTTTTCCTTATCCCTTCATTATACGCATATCATCTACTTTCCAAAAATATCTGAATAACCTTTCATGGTTACTGGTACCATTAATCATACACTTTCAAAACTTAAGGAAAGACAATTGTGTAACAATACTTAGATGTCTCTTTATTCCATAGTACCATGAGATTACTTATACAACATTACACTTGATAAACATGTAATCATTCTACTACCTTCTTAAACCATTGACTAAACTTCATCAATTCTTTCATCTTACATATCATTTGTAGTCTCTTCATCATCATCAACATAAATACTACCCATATGACCATACTGATTCTCTTCATGAGACTTTCCCTTAGGGCATTGGTTTGCATAATTCCCATACATTCCACATTTAAAACATTTAACCATTGTTGATGTCGTAGCAATACCATTATCCTCATCCATGGTGTTAACTAAACCTTTTCCTTTGCACTTACTGGCTTTGTGTCCTTCTTTTCCACATCCAAATCATCTTCCAGTTCCCTTGAAACATTCTCCTTGATTCCTCTTCCCACATGATATACATAGGGGAAATTGAACTTTCTTTCCTCTATGATCATCATGAAACTCCATATTTCTCTTATTTTCGGAGTTGGGAAACCTAACAAAGATGAGATTATTGATCATATTATGAGATTGCGGATTAGGCATAATAACTATGTTTGGACTTCCATATCCCGTTTCATTTGGTTTCACATGAAGAATATCATTCCATTGTCCGTCATATCCTCCATTATCATGAATCTTCCTGTTTCCATCCATTTTCTAAAACCCAAAAAGAATAGTGTGAGAGGAAAAAAATCATGCTAGGGAAAAACATATAGTAAAGGGGGAGTATCCTCAATATCTAACATCTTAGGTTATATTCTATGATCGTTACCGTAGTTATAGGACTGTATCCTATACGTATACTTATCCTTAGGGACATCCCTAGACATACCGTAGAAATTTCTCTAGGGATCTCACTAACGTATTCGCATCCATGTTTCCAAAGGTTGACTAAACATTTCCTCTGATACAAACTGTAGAGACCCGAAGCATTACATACGTGGACATTACATTACTTTAACGGAATACTTAATACATAACAAAAATCAAAACTCAAGGACCATAATAGTTTAGTGTCTTTGGAAACTCGGAACGTAATCTTCTAATCTTAGTCAAATATATTCAACATCTCCCATAAAGATCTTCCCGTTTTGTTTTCTTACCTAAACCCTTTCTTTTAATCTTGGGGAAAAGAAAACATAAAAAGGGTGAGCTCAAATGCTCAGTAAGGGTGCGCATGGATAAAATAGAACATACCATATACATTTGAACTGAAAAAAAACATGAACATTAAAAATCTTGAGCAACGGCATAAAACATGGACGTACATAAGGCATAGAACACAATGTAACATAAATCATGATAAAATAGCATGGTAATAAAACATGTAATTGTGCCATATATTAAGCACATTTAATGATTTCCATAGTAGCCAAGGCATTGCTGCCAAGACCATCTTAGTGGACAAAGTCCCATTCTGAATCGAGTTCACTCCTCGTTTCAGTCATGTAACACTGAACCGGATTAACTTACCTTTCCATCCATGTCTATCTCAGGAGATATAAAATATTTACCCAATTCATTGGAGGGAGATATAGGTCCCACCCATCTCATATTGAAATCATTCTTACTTGTGCCACAAAATAAACATACATCATTCATAATAACCCAAAGAATAAAATGCGTTTCATAAACATCATCCCATCATCACATAATCCACATAAAAGAAATGGATATCATCTCATAATAAGAAATTTGAAACCATTTAAATCATAAATACATTATACTTGAAACATACACATATGAAATAATGTCAACTTAGATGAAAAATGGTTTTGATAAAACACTTGAAATGAATTCTTGTGAAAAATATCCTTTCTTATTCAAAATCATTTTCTTTTCACAAAAAGTGATGCAATTTTAAAAGAAAAGTATTTTGTTGAAAATATTCATAAAATCTTTTGGAGGAAGCATCATTAAAATAAGGTTTTATAAAATCGTAAAAATCTATTCGTGCCGTATATGTTAAAAAACATTCTTCTCATACTTTTGCGAGAAAAGTCAAAAAGTACCTCGTAATAGTAAGATTCCATACATACCATGTAGTAAAAGTCAAAAATGGGTAAAAATGACTTTAAACATACATGAAAACACTTTTATAAAACATGGACATGGTTGATAGAAATAACCCCAGTAAATACTTACAAATAATCAATCTCGTAAAAAAATGAGATTTGCAAAATTATCCCTTACCTTAGGTCTGATATGCTTTGTATGGTTCCGAAACTCCTGTATAATGATTTAAATAATTTCATTGACTTATTACATAATCATATTCATTATTATGATATCATATTTGTTTCACTTATGACTTTATATTACTCGTTCTTTTGTAAATTCCATGTTAAAGTAGCGTTTTGGGTAAAATCATTTCATTCATCGTATGTGTTTCGACTTGTCGTTTCTTGATATTATTTCTTATATCCTGATTTACATAATTCCAGAATGTAAGAAATGATTTATATATAATATATATTCATCATACACATATATATTATAGATCGATATAAGGAATGAAATACACCGTTCATGGAGACGATAGGTCGTACGTACGCATGAACGTTGTTTTCGTTTCCTTATTGAGTTGAATGGAATTAAGTAGTTGACATACATATATATACACATAAATCCAATATCATTATTATGTCATATATTTCATGATTAATTATTATATATACTTTATAATCATTCACTAATGGTTAACGTGGAGAATTAATCTCATCACATCTTGGTGACGGTAGTCCGTACGTACGCACGAGCGATGATATCGTCATCATGATCGTGGAATTGTATTGGAGTGTATGTATAATATTTCAGAATCAATATCACTTTACAGTAATCATATATAGTTATTATATACACCATTATACCCATCCAAGTATGGTGGTGGTGTAAAATAGATTACACCACGACGTGGAGACGGTATTCCGTACGTACACACGCGCGGTGATTTTGTTTTCCATTGGATGGATAGAAAGTGAAATGGGGTTGTTTCATATTTATAATAACATATCAGTATATTGGTGATACTAATGTTTTTACTTTATAATGAAACAACTAAATAAGAAGAAGTTTAAGAAGAAAGAAGTTTGAATGAATCGGTAGAATAAATTACCTCCTCTTCGATACGCCTCTTTGAAACCTCCTCTTAGGGAAATAATATTGGTCTTTAAAGTAGACCAGTACCACTAGTATGTGTATAGGGAAGTGGAGAAGAGAATTTGGCAGGGTTTGGCTGAGCTTGAAGGCTCAAAGTGGTGTGAGGAAGAGAGGGAGGATGTGCCCTTTTATAAGGGAGGAGAGGGGCACCTTTGGAATTCTTAAAAAGATTAATTTATAATTAATCTAACCCCACTGAAAAGCCTCCAAAAATGACTCATATTCGAAGATTAGATGATATAGGGTTTTAATGTCATCAACCAATCAAATTTAGACATGTTTGGATCTTATTTTAAACCTTATCATTTTGATTTATCCTTATTTAATCTATTTAAGTTTATTTGTGGTAATAAAATTATAAATTATAAATTATACAAACTAATTACTTATTTGTTGTGAATTTTCCATAACTTCTTAATTTATAACAATATCAACCATATAAATTTATATTTATAATTTTTAAATATTTTTGTGATTTTTAAACAATTTTATAATATGTTATTTTTATAAAATAACAATAGTGTCAATTTTGACACTATTCATTTATTTGAATTTAAATAAAATATATACAGAATATATATTCGAACTAAAAGCTTTAATAGATTCATAAAAGGTCATATGTATCTATAAAATTAGTATATCACTTTAAATAGTTTATATAAGATTTATTTTATTATTTTTAAAACCATTTATTTGGTTTATCTCTTAATAAAATAATTACTACAACATTTATGTATAATTATTTAATATACATATTTGTTGCATATAAATAAAATATAAAATCCTACGATGAAGATAAATCTATTACCTTTCAAAAAAATACTTTTACTCTAATTTATCATCTTAAAATGACAATATTTAAATTGTTATATTTATTTAATTATGAAGGTGACAACTTTGGCATCATTTAATATAAAATAATATAAGTGTCATAATCACTTTTATAAGACTCCAAACGGTTATATATTAGGTCATTGGATTATTATGGTATAGATATATACTACCAATAATTTTTGGTCAGGTTTTTGGGGCTTTTAATTGGTATTTTTATTTCAATAAAAAACTATATTACTGATTTTTCACTTAATAAATAATTTCGGCATCATTAATGTATCACCATTAATGACACTTATATAATCCCTAAAAATTCTAAATAAATTATCATGATGTAGATAATTTTATTATATTTCTTGATACTATTCATGTTCGAATTTTTATGATGTTTATCACTAAATTAAAATTATTATACTTATAAGATTTAAGAGAGTGACATGTTGTCACTTTCTTTGGTTTTAATAATAATTAAATTATTTTCATGGTAAAATGTCAATAAAATGAATCTAATCCGACCCTTAGGTGATATGGTTCTACTTTTATCCATAAAATAAAATTTTGGCATGTGTTAGGGTAATTTTATAATATTATATTTACCCTTAATTACCCAATTTACCTTTAACTATGGTAAATAAAATTTACCATTGTTAATATTCCTAATTCCCAAAAATAAAAAGTAGCTTAATAACATAATTTGGACCCACTGATTCCAAATATAGAATAATGTTTTCCAAATTAAATACACAAAAGTTTCATAAATTAAATTAAAATCAACCCCGTTGTCGAAAGAAAACAGATTTTTCTTTAAAAAATATAAAAGATTGAATTGATTTAACCTACGAATTCAAGGTAAAATAAATGTTAATGACATACATTATATTAAATGGTAAAAATATATTCTATTTATACTTTAAAACCATTCAATATTATAATTTAACCATATAAATTATTGCGATGAAAAAAGTTGTTTTTAATTAAAATATAGCATGTTTTTACTATTCATCAAAATGTGAAAGATACCAGAATAATATGAAAATTTTATCCAAAGTAAATTTTTATTTCTTGATTCCAAATAAGAATTTTATTTTTTTCAAATTAAACTTATAAACATGTCAAAAACTAGATTTAAAGTGGATGCGCCATCAAAAGGCGGTAAAACTTCATTTTTTGAAAAATACATATTTTACTCGAAAAAAATTATTTTGTTCTTATACCTTGTTCTAGAAAATGTGTGAGATGAATAATAATGTTATAAAATTCAAAATTTAGTTAATAATATTCATAACAGCTAGTTCATAATAATATTATAATAATATATCGTTGTTTAGTAAAACCCTGTATTGCATACAACACACGCTATCAAGGAAGGTCGTGATTGCGTGTAATGCAAGCCAAGTCAGGGTTGCGTGTTGTGCAAGAATCCTTCATTGTTTCGTATAACAGAATCCAACCATATTTCATTTATACATTGAATATATATATATATATACTCAGTGTTGCGTAGAATAACTATTATCAAAATTGTGTGTAACACGATTCAAGAATAGTGTTGTGTATACTGCAAGCTAATACGGTGTTGCGTATAGCGCAAGGTAATCTTGGTGTAGCATACAACACAAGAAATTAATGAAATTAAAATAATTTTTTTCAGAAAATCTCAGGGTGTTACATTACTTTCCTATGATCATAGACTTTCACCTCCATTTTCATGGAGTCATCTAAGAGAAAGCACATGTTATCTAAATGAGATCATTTTTTCCCAAATTATTTTATTTTCATTATTACCTTCCCAAATACAATTATATTATTGTTTTTTAATGGAATAATTATTTATTTTATGATCACATCTATTATTATAAGTTAATAAAGATTAACCACATTTCATCTTTTCCATTATGAAAATAAAAAAATCATTTTTGTGTATGTGGACTACCGCCTCCACAAAGTAACATATCTCATTTCCCATTTAACATCATTTATTTTTATTAAAATCCAAAAAATATGATTAAATTACATAAAAATTTCTATATAATGTAACTAATAATTTTTAATAATTATTTTACAGCAAAATAAAGGAATTTCAAAACCATAATTATCAATTAATTATGGTATGTTCATGTTTTGTTCAGTCTAACCACTTACCGGAACTACGATATAAATTTTTTTCATGTTTGACTATAATAACATAATTAATAAAGATATATTATATAAAAAATTAAATAAACATTTTATTTTTTTTAAATGGTACTATTTATACTAAACACATTTATTAAGATAGGATAATTATTTTGTTAAAGATCATTGAAACATGCTTGTTTCCACTTTTGAATACAAGAAAAATGAATAAAACATTTATAAAATGAAATTATAACATTATAATATATATTTAAACTTTAATTATGGTAACTTTTATGATCTATGAATGATAAAGTTTTAGCGAATAATGAAAATAAATACCAAAAATATGAAAAAAGATTAAAATAGTCATGATTACTCACACCGAATTTCAAAAATGTATAATAACTCACTAATAAATAATTTTAAATTATTTTAAAAATAAATTATAAAAGGTTATAGTAAACAATAATATCTAAAATATGTGATTAAGATAATTTTTTTATTATAATGTTGGCTAAAGTGTGTTTCTGTAAGGTGGAATACAAGGTAAAGTTTTCTATGTATCATTTTAAAATCCATGACACCGGTTTGAAAATTTCCAACTTCATCTCTTTTAAATGGTGTGTACACTTAGAAGTATCCATAAATTATAATTAGTACGTTTCATTTCAGGGCATCTCTCTTATCTTGTTTTTATTCTCACATTACTGTTATCTTAACAGGTTCTTTGTCTAAAGATTATTTCCTTAAGGAATGTTTCTTTTTATAGACCATAATATATTTTATATGGTTTTATTACTACATAGGGAATTTAGTTGGCATATTCATGTAATTCAAGGAGTTTTAATATCTATATTTTTTTGTTATTTAAATGTCATTGGATTCAAAAGATACAAAATATGTAAGGGTTCTTGATAACTCAGTCCCTTCATTGAGTTATAATACTCTTTCTTGAACTTCTTTCTTCAAATATTGGTTAATTACATCTTAATATTTTATTCCATGGTTCTTTCTCTTCCTCTATATGTAAAATGATGTATAAATTTGAACCAGTATTTTTCAATTCATGAAACATTTTCTATAAACACTTTATTGATATCACTTATAATATATGAATTTATTTTATGTAGTTTCCATTATATATTTTAATTTTTTTTTTCAAATTAATTTCACCCATTTTGATTTTGAAAATAAAATAAAATATTATTAAAATGTAAAACATTGATTTTAAAAGTGATTCATTATTTAAATAAACCTATATTTAACATATTTTGTTTCTAAAATATAATTCTTCTTTATTATTATCTCTTTTCATGGAACCTTTGTGAAAACATATTTCTTTAAAAAAATATTTCTTGAATATTCTTTTGGATTTACATAGATATTATTAACGATTTTTAATTTTACCAATGTATCTCATTTTAAATATGATATATTTTCATGATTTATAAGGATTATTAAATGGATATTTATTCATATTATTTAAAGTGATTTTTGTTATAATATTTTCACAACCATTTTCTTCTTTATTCACAAAAGAAAAAACATGTATTGAATTATGTATTTTGAATTAAAATCTAAATCAAATTCTAAAAAAACATTTTGGGTGTTTAAATGTGTACTATAGTCTGATCTTCTTTTGATTTCATGTTATATGATTTCATTTGAAATGATATAAAACCCATCATCTTTCAATGGGTTCTTCATGTTAAGATATTAGATTCAATTTTTTTGTTGAAAAACTGAAAATGGTTTTTAATTATGAAATTATTTATATTAGATAAATCTCTTATAACATTAGGTATTGAAACATCCATGATTTGGTTTGGTTCTTATAAATCCATAAAAAATTTAGATCATTTAAATTTTATATGAAAGTTTGGTTCTTATAAATTCTCTAGATGGTTTGGTCCAATAAAACTCTCTAATGTATTAGGTAATGTTTCTTATAATATGGGATAATCAATGGGAGACATAAATCAAATTTTTTCATAGACATTAATAGTGTATGAAGATGGGTTTTGTTCAAAATTATAATGGCTCGACATACCTTGATTCGTTCACACCATATAGGGTGTGAATGATTGGTTTTTCAAACAATTTGATGTTCTAATTTTCATATGTTATGTTACTTTATTATAATTAATTTCTCAAGAGTATTTTCCATTGATTTCATGATCTTATTTCATATTATAATTTTTTCATTTTAGTTCATAATGCCTTTTATCATTCCTTATAGATAAATATTATTTTTCCTTGTTATTGTATTAGGATATTATCCATAACTCATGTTATATAATGATATAACCTTTAATCAAAACATGATGAGTTTTTCATTTATTGATCATTTGAGTTTACCTATTTCTTATGTTATCTTTCCCTCGGTTATAAAGATGAGTATCATATGGGAGATTACTATAAAAAGTTCTAGTGCATTTCAAATATGGAGAAATATTCCTATTTATCATACAATAAGTTTCTTATGTAGTTTTACCTTATAGACACTGAACCATTTGTCCATTGGACAAGGAGGATATTATTTCAGATGAAAATTTTAAATTAAGGGAATAATGTATAATATAGTTTATCATGGGTCTTTATAGTTGGTATTAAAGCATAGATTAGTTACTCATCACAATTCATTTAAATATTTTTTAATATGATAATGACTAAATTTAGTGAAAACCTAGAGGATATGTTTATGTTATATGTCTACATAGAGAATAACATCCCAAATTTTTTATAAATTAAATATAATACCATTCATCAAGAATTACATCCCTATATGGACACTGGAAATTGGATGAGGTTATGGAATAAATAAACATGCGTGTAATCACAAAAAATGATGTTTTTCATTGAATATATATTCAATGTGGTTAAATATGTGGTGGCCTAAGACTAAACATATTATAAAAAACTAAAATTTAGAGACGTCTTTTGGTGATGTTTTTTGGAAATCATCATGAATTTAAAATTTATCCATTTTTTTAAGAAATACTGCTAATTAAGATACTTTTTACGAAGAAAACATCTCTATTTTAGAAATGTTTTTAGAAAACATCCTTAAATTAAAAAATTGTAATGTTGTTTCATGTTTATTAATTATTAACATTGTTTAACACTGTTTTTAATCATGCTTAATTATATGTATGTAAAATTATATTAATATACATACAAATATATATATAATTTTATGATAATATTTTTATATAAAAATATATATTTATATAGAAATATATTAACATATATTCAAATATCATAATATATGTATGTAAACCCATAAATATATTAATATATATAAATAAATCCCTCAGGGTGTAGCTTAATGTTAGTCGTTCTTGTGGGCCAAGGAGACTTCTCAAGTTTGATCCTCACCATATTCTACTCTACAATTGTGTGTTTCATGTTTTTATTTGTAATGTAGCTCATTTTCTAGCAACGATGTAAATATAAATTTTGATATATATTAGTATATATAATAACACATGAACATATATAAAAATATATATCTATATATATTTATATATATATATATAAACACACACATATATTTTAAATTTAGCTACGTTTTTAAAAAAAGGTGGCTATTTTAGTGAAATTTTTAAGAGTGATTTAAAATATGTATATATATATTTATAATTCTGCTAACATGCGTATATGTATAAATAAGAAATTATAATTATAATTATATGTACCTATAAACACAAATATTTATTTATATATATCTAGTATATATTGACACAAACACATATATATATATATTAACATATATAGATAATCATCTATATACAAATATATAGACATATATATAAAAATATATATACATGCACACATTTATATAAACATATATGTGTGTGTGTGTGTGTAAACACAGAAACACACTGATATATATAAATATATAACCACACACACATACATAAAAACATACCTATATATAAAAACACGCACACACATACACACACACAGACATATATATATATATATATATAACCACAAATATATATATATAAATATATAAATATATATATACTTAAATATAAACATAAATATATATATAAATAATCTCATATATACATATACATAAACATATGTATAAACACATATATAATACACAAATATATATATATATATATATAAATACACACACAAGTATATATATAGAAAATTTACATATAATCAAATACATATTAAATATTAACATATATATATAAACAAATATTTACTATATTATATGTATTAATATAGGATATTATATTTTTTAAAAAAATAAATTTGTTGGAGAGTTGGTCTAGTGCACAGAATGGGGAAGACAGTGTTGAATGTTCAGTGCCTTGGGGCGTTCTATATGTAGTGGATATGAATCTTGTCATCGTGTCACCATGGTATGGGGTTGGGATGGGTGGAGGGCCTAAAAATAATAAATAATTATGAATCCATATTAAGGGATGGGGTTTCCCATAAGGTATTGTGTAGCATGAAGAGAAGCATGAAAATGGCGAGCAACACGTGTGGAGGAAAAATAATATAATTTTTCAAAGAGTTAAAAAACTTGGAAGAACATCATTTATCAACATTTCAAAAAAAATATGTAAATTAAATAATCTTATTTCATAATATACTTTTAATTTATAAAAAATGTATTTACATTCATTCTATAGAAACATCAATAATTGAACAACATGGTTAGTAGAGGATAGGGTTGAGAGGGGTGGAGGGCCAAAAAATAATATATAATTATGAATATATATTAATGTAAGGGGCATACCATGAGGTTTTGGGTAGCATGGATAAGAGGTTGAACGTGGGGGGAAATACAGTTGGAGAAACTAAAAAATATATTTTTTAAAAAAATTATGAATTTATAAGAAAATTGTTTGTCGATGTATCATAAAACATAGGTAAATGCAATAAACATATATCATAAAAAAGTATTAATTTATAAAAGAAATATATTTATAGGTGTTCTTTTGAAACATCTATAAATAAGAAGTCATTAACCGATGTTACTAAAAACCATATTAAATGGTGTGTCGCAAATTGGATGGGAAGGGAAGCGTTGGTGGAGGAACCAAAAAAATATGTTTTAAATATCACGAATTTATAAAAAAAATAAGTTTCATAAATTTATAAAAAATGGAAATAAATGAAAAAAATTAAAAATTAAAAATTTCCAAAAATTCTATTTACAAACCTTTTTTTTTTGAAGCATCGGTATGTGAGGTTTGATTTTACGAACTCTATTCCCAGGGTTTTGTTTAGGGAAAATGTATCTAAACAACTCACTCTCTTCTTTAACAATTTTGTTGATTCCTTTGGTCCTGAACTTATTGAAATGTAAGGGTTCCCACTTTCCCCTTAAAAGTGATTTTGTGTTTAATAAAAAATTAACATTGGATGGATGTTACTCTTTTTGTTGTAGTATTTTTTATGGAAAGAGGATCATGAAAATGATGTTGTGAAAGGTATGTCTCTCTGAACACATAAAGAAGAATATTTGGGGAAAATAGTTTTTTATAATTACCAAGGTTAGTGGGGTTAATATATCCGTATAAGATATATCATGAGTTTATTATTCACACATAATCATCTTCCTTTACTAAAATATAATTAAAACTATGGGGACAAATTTATATTATGGGGGAGAATGTAACACTCTTATATTTTTAAATATATTTTTCTTTCTAAATTAACACCATGATTGATAGATTGTTCCGAATGTAACATAAAACTAAAATTATCAGAAAAATATTAGATAGCATTTATCAAAAAATTACAAAAAATAAAAACCCCTACTAAATAAACATATATTATCCGATTAAAAATTATTACATTTGTAGGATATATATATAACATTATTTTATATTTAAAAGGATTGTTCAATTTCATATAGATATTTATATAATTAATAAATTAAAATGCAAATATTTAAATTATAATTTTTATAGTAAATTATATTTCAATATATTAAATAAAATATTAAAATAATTTCAATGATAAGTTAGTTGAAAATAATTCTCAAAACATGTGTTATTTAAGAAGGCCATTTTTAAATAAAAATGGTTTTCTTTATATTTTGAATTTTCATTTAAAATATAAATTTATATATTTTATAATTTTAATTTTAATAAATTAACTTCAATTTCTTATTATAAATATAATATTTATCACAATATTTTTTTTTAAAATTTTTTGGAAAAAATTGAATTTTAGTGAGTAGTAGAAAATATAGTTTTTATTAAAACCGCTGTGTTTAAACCTCTATCAAAATGTAATTATAAAAAATTATATAATAATTAATTATAAAATATGTATAAATTTGTATAAAAATAAATATATAAATACTTTTATGAATCAATAAAATATATGTTCAATGACTTGAGTACTATTTTCCAATAGAAGAAATTATTTTTATCTATTATTTAAATTCATTTTTTTTTTGTAAATTATGGTTTTGGATTTCCTTGTGAGATAGATAAATTTTAATTTTTTAAAATAAACCAAACAATATAATGAATTCTAAATTAATAGATAACTTTATCTAACACATGACCATTTCACTTATAAATAAACATTCTCTAAAAAATAGGGTCTTTTGTGTAACATTTGATAATGTAAAAATTAACATGTCATAGAAAAATAGATATTAATTTTAAAAATAAATTTTAAATTTTAATTCATTGTGACTAAATTATTTAATGTGTTCAATTTATTTTACTTCATAATTAATTAATTACTCGGGATAATATTATTTTCAACGTTAAAACACAAAAAAAATTAAACGGGTTAACTAAAATAATAAGAGATCTACCATGTTACAAAAATATTTTTAAATTATTTTTTTCTATTTATATTGACCAAAAATTATCTAAAATAAGTTATTTCCTATTTTTAGTCAACTTGATAGGTGAATAATGTGTTCTTTTTATATTGACATGAAGTATTTAAAAATTCCATTCTTACCTCTTATAAAAGGTGCCTCTCTACACCACTTCAAGACCACTCCTAAATCTTTTTTACTCTTTAAAACCTACACTATTTAATTAAATTGTAAAAAAAATTCATCAAAATTGGTTTTTTTTTAATATAGAATGTCCTAAGTTATCTATTTCTAGGAAGCCTTTCTTGGGAAATCCCAAATCCTCAATATTAGTACCTTTTTCCACAATTATTTTTTTTACATTCTTACATTCCCAAATATATATTTCTTATTAAAATATTTTGAAGTTGATATTTATTTTATAAATAGATTTATCAAAATAATCTTTTAAATATCAATTAATATTCTATTTTACAATATTAAGAACAAAAAAATTAATTTTTGTGTGTGCGGACTACCACCTCCCTAGAGTAATGTATCTTATTTTTAATCTGGTTTATTTATTTTTTTATTAAACACTCTTAAAATAGATTTCAACAACATAAAATATGTAAATAATATCATTATGTTTATGTGATTATTATATTTTTCCAAAACAAACCACTTTCATCATCATAATAAAACATTAATTATGGTATCTTTCAGTTTGGGTCTGTATAACCATATACATGAACAATATTATATAATAATATCATCGATGACCAATAGAAAGTAATTATTGGTACAATATATGATTGGTAAAAAAATAATTATTTCACATTGGTTTTGTAATCGTGACATTAAAATGAAAATCATTAATTAAGATTCCATTATTTGTTTGTTGAAGACCATTGAAACATGCTTTTCACCAATTGTTTTATACAAAAAAACATAACTAAAAAACATTGAATGAAATTATAAAAGTATCAATTGTCAAAATAAATAATTTTTAGTACTATTTATAATGATTTAATTATGATAGTTTGGATTGAAATTGTAAAACCCAAAATCTGATAGCCCAGAGTTAGTGGTTATCTTACTACATTAGCACAAGTACAAAAGACACAACCCTATGAATTGAGTAGTTTAATATCCATGGGAGATAACATTCTATACATTATTTTTCAGGTTATATATGAAAACATTAAATATAACATAATAATTGTCATGATGAATTTATTACTTCTTATTGTAAATATTTTTATTTAATTCATAGATCTCTTCATCTTATCTCAGGGAAAGGAATACAAAATAAAGGGTGAGATTATATGCTTAGTAAGTAAAATCATACCCTAGAAATTATCATATTGTAACTAAAAAATGAATAATATGGTTGAGATATAAAATAATCAAATATCCCATATAACTAATACCATAAAATGGGACCTAATCCATGGATAACATAAGAAAATAAATAATCATATGGATAATAATAGCCTGTTTCATAATGAGATGAAAATTTTCATACATCACAATCACACCATCAAGGAATTTTTCCATGAAAACATATGTAAAACGGTAAGGCATATACATAATGATTAGTCTATTTTGACTCATGATATTTTTTCATTCATTAAGGGGACATAAAAGGTCATTCTCAATAAATTATAATTTTAATTCATTCATCATATAAAAGGATTCAAATATAATCAATGTAAAAATATTTATAGAAAAACATGAATATGAACTGAAAATAATTTTCTCATCAAATAAACATAATCATAAGAAATTCATAGTAATGTGGAATACGGTAACAAAATATCACATCCTAAGAAAATAATTATATTTACTAAATTATTTTCACATAAATTAATATGCATTAAAAATATAACAAGATTATTTTATTAGGAAAATAAAATTTTCATTTTGAAGCCACCTATTGAAATCTTATAATTTATCAAATACTATGGAAATCATTTTCATTTAATGGAATATTATAAAATTGTAAAGTAATTCTCAAAATATTGAGTTGTTTTGGTGTCATAAATTTTTTTTCATGCTTTATAAGATAAAACACATTCCTTTCAGACTTTTGTAAAAAGGACAACAATACATCATTTGGAAAAAGAAAAGAATATTCCTTTTAGAAGATTTTTTAGATATGTTAAACATGGGTAATGATTTATTTAATTTGAAAGTATATAATACGAATAAAAAAAATTTACCTAAAATTTGGACATTGAAGAAAACGATTCTTGACTTAGTACAAAAATAAGGTCCTATTTCCTTAAAAACATTATTTCTATATCTTTAGTAAATAAGGAGAGAAAAATGAATGTAAAAGTTGTAATATACAGAAATAACTATATAAATTAATATATAGGTTATAATATATAAATATAAAATAATTCCCACAATAAATACTTTAGACATAAATAGTCCCAAATAATGATGATATTTTGAAATAAACCCTTAGCGCATGCTCGAAATGCAATGTAAAAGCTATTATCCTCATGTATAACCAATTAAAATTTATTGTATTTATATATCAAAAAAATATAAAAATTATAATATAATATAATATCCATTTATAACATTTAAATACATTTTTTTAATAACTATCTATTTAATTCATCTTTTTTAAGTGCTAATTGATTTACATTCCATGTAAGTTTTTCTTATCAAGTTTTAGTCCATCTATTATGATCATGGTTACATCATCACCAGAATGATAATTAAGATATTATCATAAAATATTTTCATAAAATATTTTTTTATTTATCTATAAAATGTAGAGGTAGAAAAATGAATTACACCATTTTTAGTGACTCTGGTACCTAAATATGCAAGGACCTTATTTTCACTTTCAAGTGGATGGTATAAAATAAATGTAAATAATAATTGACATTTAATTAATTTTTATTTTTTTTTATATTTCATGTTTTTTTATTTATTATATCTATATTACCATTCAGGTAAATAGAAAATGAAAAACATAACATCGCTTTGTAAAGGTGGTATTCCACAAGTATTCTTGAGAGACATTATCATTTTCCAATGAATTGGATGGTATGATGGTAGATATTATATCAAAATTGAGGAATTATAATTATTTCAGACATATTATAGAAAAAATTTAATCTCGTCAAAATTCTCATTCATAAAATATTTTTAGGAAAAATATATTGTATCATTGTAAGGAGACCATAAGTCGCATGTATGCAGTAGTGATACTCTCACTTCCATTTTGATGGATACAGAGATGGATATCGGGAATTCTTTTAACATAACAACACATTAGTATAAAAATTATAATTTATTATTATGTTAGGATTATTTGTTTAAATTTTAATGGGGATAAGAATAATAAAAACGAAAATAAATGGTTAGTAACTAGACCTCCTCTTTGAAAAACATTTTCATGTCTAAACCTAAATCCATCCTAGGATTTTTTTTCCCCAAAATATGTACACTATGACAAATTTAATAATTTAATTAATTTATTTGTGTAGATACTTAATGAATAAAGGCTATTTAATTGTGTATAGGATAGGGGATAAGGTGTCCTTTAATAATTGGGTACATGACACACTTGGGCTTTTGAGAAAAATACAAATTCCTTTATTGAGAAAATAGTTCTGAAATGGACCATTAAAGAACCAAAGAAGATTTAGGGTCAAAATTCGAATAGAGAATAGGAATTACAAATATATATTTTTCATTCTTAAATCCATATAATGTATGAAAATCAAATTTATTTGAAATATATCTTTTTCATTTTTATTGAAAAATTACCTGCTATTCTTATAATGAATTTGAATCTATAAAATATAGTTAAACAAAAATTTAAATGAGTTATTATAAAATTAATAATGTTATTATTTTAATTTCTCATATAAAAGTATTGCCCTCAAAACTTTATTATATATGACATTCTTTACAAATTTGGGTGGTTATTTTTCATAACATCCATAGGTTTTGACATTTCTTCCTCTATTTTATGATTTCTCCAAAGTACCTTTATCAATCATGTCATATGGTTCCTCAAAATTTTCTCTCTTGTGTAAATAATTTGGATAGACTCATCAAATTAATATAGATCAGGTAAAAATTATACCTCATCATGGGTGGGCACATACTTAACAACCCATGATTTTATGAAATATTTTTTCTAATAAATTTATTTTTTTGATAGCTTGCGATACATGCAACATTTAATTTTAACAAACCATGAGATACTATTAATATTATTATTTAAAAATTAAAATTATATTATATTTGTTAAACATTTAAGACTAAATTGGAATAAAAAAAATATTAAAATTAATTATAATGTTTTTAGATAAAGAAAATATTTGGGTAAAAGTACTTTCTTTTTAGTAAATCCTTTATATACATCAAAACAACATTTTTCTGAAAAATTGTTTTTATTAAAAACATTAATTTTTTGAAACAGTTAGAAACATTATTTCAAAAATTGGAATTAATTTTATGAATCACTATGTAAATATTCATTGAGGGGAAATTTTTGATATATTCGTAAAAATATTAATTTTTTAAAAATAGTAAATAAATACAGGTTTTTATTGAAAACTGCATTTTTTAAATCATGAAAAATCCATATAAGATTTTATAATTAAATAAATATAAAATTTTAGCAATTAATATATAATTAAACAAATTATGGAAAACATAATTAATATAATATATAATTTTATTAATTACACTTTCTATACTAATGAATAGTTTCTAATTGCAAGGATGCATTTTCATTGTGTTTGTGGGATTAATTTTATATTAAATTTATACATCTTATGTGAATTAGATTTGAAAAAAATAGATTCTATATTTGTCATATGAATATTTAAAATTATTTAATAATTTAAAATTAATTTTTTTCATAATAAATAGTAAAAAAATTTAAATTAATTATCGCATTTAAGGTGAAAACATGTTTACTAAGGGTTAAATTAAAAAATAAGAATTAAAATTACAAAAAATTGTTTAATTCATATTTTTGACAGAATTTCTTCTTTATCTAATATATGTTTCAATAATTATCAATTTTGGTT
The DNA here is from genome assembly GCA_963277665.1 of Viscum album. NCBI lineage: Eukaryota > Viridiplantae > Streptophyta > Magnoliopsida > Santalales > Viscaceae > Viscum > Viscum album. The sequence goes on from OY728161.1 coordinate 1,608,376,478, forward strand.
TCATTTTTATATTTAAAATGTTGGTATAACTTTTTATTTTTAGAAATTTAATGTGTGTCCTCTTCCCCAAATACAAAAGGGCACCCCCTATCATCATTGAATGTCCATATACATTTGGTTTAGTTAATTGTGACCCAAATATCATCCTTACATAAATCCCCAATTATTATAGGACATATTTTAATTATTAATCCCTCATATGGTTGAATTTGGGGTTATCCTAAGGAGGTTTTCCAAGGAATATGTATCATTCTTAACTGTGTATTTTCATATTATTTATCCATTCACCAGTACTAAATATTCTTAAACTATTCTAATGTAATAATATCAGTATATCTTGTATATTGAGATAATATTATGTTAATTTAATAACCTATTTCAATATCCTACTATATAAAATGTGAAATATAAATCATCGATCACGTGTACAATAATTTACCACCTCAGGAATGGATGTTATTCATTTTCCATCACTCTCTAATGTGGATAGATATAATGATGGATTTGACATTTTTTTTAATATTTTTTTAAAAAAATTATATAATTATAATATAAAATATATTTTATCACCTTCCAATCCATTTGAAAATCATAACATCTCCCATGTATATGTGGGGACTACCGCCTCCTTGAAGCGATATGATTACTTCAAATGAGGGTATATTGGTTGATCCATCAAAGAAAGTGGATTTTGGTTCTTGGACTATACCAACCACCAGGAAATATATATATATTTTTCATGATTTAAATTTATTTTATCCCTGGTTTTTTGATAATTTAACATGACATTCAAATCCACTAACCATGTTAACATATGAAGGAGAAACATTCTTCTATATGGATGGATGTGTGGCAAATTCCAAGTAACCGAATAGATGGTTAGTTATCAAAAAATGATCTCACATATCCTAAAAGTGGAGAATGTTTTATAATCAATATTTATGGATTGAGGAAGGAACTGGGGTGCATCCTAATTAAAAATGATATGGTGAGTGTTTATGCCATTTTAAAATTGATGGTTCCTGAAAAAAAATTAACAAAATCATGACGTTGAGTGGAAAATTTGTTATTTCATTAATGTTATAAGGGAATTATCTTTATATAGAAATGTTTGATATATATTCTATTAAAAAAATTAAATAATATATTCACATTGAATGTATTAAAATTTCTTCATAGAAGATGGTTAGAGATGAATAAGGATTTTGACTACATGACTCACTCATACCATGGAAAAATGAAAAATGTGGATGATGAGTGTAGTAAAAATGTTAATGATTTATTACCAATGACGAGGATAAAAAAATATAAAGTATATTTAGATTTTAAAATTAATGATCTTAAATCATGATGGAAGGGGTAAAATCTCGTCTTCCTTAAATAAGCATTTAACCCTCTATCTAGGTCATGATTAAAGAGGTGTTGATGAAATAGGTAGTGCTATAGAAGAAGAATAAAATAAATAGGTAGTGTAATAGAGGGGAAAATGTTATTATGTATAATAATGAGTATAATAGCATAATATGATTCAAGAATAATTTATGTGTCCCATCCATTCCATATTTGAAGGACCTTTTAGAGGAATCTCATAGTTCTTCATTGTATATTCATCTTGGATTTACAAAAAATGTATAGATATTTGAAAGAGTATTTTTGGTTGGATGGCATAAAGATAGGTATTTATATGTTTGTATCTCGATTCATGGTATTTCATTCTTTTAAGCCTATGATTTGGAAGTCTAATAATGAGTTACAAACATTACCTAGTCAATAATGTAAATCATAAAACATCATAATGGATTTTCTCACTGAACTCCCTAAAATTTAAAGGGAATAATTATATATGGGATATAGTTGATCACCTTAAATTTTAATCACACGTCATTGATATTAGGGAATATTTATATATAGATCATTTTAGTAAAATATACATTAAAAAATTTGTATGGTTTCATTGAGTACCACATTATATTATGTCTTATTAGAATGTAAGTATTACTTCAAATATCTGGTGAAGACTACAAAAATATTTTTGATACAGAATATAGATTCAATACTATATATCATCATTAAATAAATTTTTAGTCTGATAGAAAAATTAAATCTGTAGAGGATATGTAAATATATTATTCATTGGATATCAAAGGTTACTGGGATCACCACATTTCTCTAGTTGAGTTTTTATACAATAATGGAATTAAATCAATCATTCAGAGGGCCCTATAGAAATCCTAATTTGGAAAGAATTTTAAAACTACAACATATTTAGATGAAATTAGATATAGAAATATATTGGTACTTAAACTGTTAGAGGAAATGTTGGAGTCATTTTTAGTCATTCAAGAGCATATTAGGTAATTCTATAGTCAATATAAATTTTCTAATAATAATCATTGGAATGAAATGGATTTTTATTTTGGTGAAATTATTTTTAATGAATTACTCCATGGAATAAGGTTATGGTATTTAGGAATGAAGTATATATGATCCCTTTGTATATTTTACCATTCAATATTTGTTATTGAGTTGGTATAATAGATTATTACTTGGAACTTCAACTGAACATATCTTTAGTTCATGATGTGTTCCATGTACCTCTCATGATGATGTAAAAACCTAGCCCCACACATGTATGGAAAATATTATGTAATTACATTGAAGAAATGACTTTCTTACTGATAAAACTGGTGGAGATTCTGGATCCTTGATATAAATTTCAATAAAATAAGACCACTCACCTCGTCAATGTTTTGTGATGAAGCCACCAATTTAAAGAATATAAATGGGATCCTGAAAATATAATGAGATATATGTATCCTCCTTTTTTATTAGAGTGATAAATTTTTATTGAAATTTTTATTTTAATTGGATTCAAATGTGACACCCCAAGATTTTATGAATTATTTTTTCAAATAAATTTAATTTCATTGATAGCATGTGTTAGACACAATAATTAGTTTTAACGAACCATGAGATATTATTAATATTATTATTTAAACAGGACCAGTATAACCTAGACATTAAACTTATATGTATGTATATGAATAACAACTTTATAAAAATTATGTATAATATCTTTATGTATACAAATTATATTTATATAACATACTTAGTTGTTAGTAATGTTTGTATATAAATCGAAAAAAAAATCTAAAAAAATAACTATTTTTAAAAAATAATTTTTTTAAAATTTTAGATCATTTATTTTAAACAAATAAATTAAATTTTTTATTTAAAATGGTGAAATTATTTTAGGGTGAATTTTTGGGATTTTAATAAAATGTATAAATTTATAAATGAATAGTTAATAATACTAGTTGTTATTGAATACTCTCTTTTCATTTAAATCATGAAAAAAGTTAAAAAATTAATTTTTTTTAAAATAAAATAAGTTAAATTATGTGTTAATTTAATCTAATTTATGTCATTAAAATAAATTAATTATTTAAATTTTTTGTTCAAAATTTTATACTTATGAATCTTTTCCCTTTGGAAACCTGCGTTTTTCATCGCATCTATGGGTTTTAGTTAAAATTAAATTCTATTAATTATTTGAATTTATCAATGAAAATTTGTTTCCAAATATTTAATCATAATAATTAATATTATATAATATGGTCAACATAATTGTTTTATAAATAATAGTAAAAATCGTAAATATTAATTGTTGCAATTACGGTTAAAATGGGTATACCAGTTGGTTAAATTAAAAATACGAGGTTTCAAATATTCTAAAAACATGTCCAATTTTAATTTTATATATTTATTTTGACCATATATCATCTATGATTCTAAAATTATCCATTTTATATCCTTGGGAATGTTTAAAATGTGGGTATAATATTTTCTTTACAGAAACACCAATGGTGTCCCCTCCCCCACCAATAAAAGGTCACCCTCAATCATAACATATTTTCACTTAAATAGCCTTTTGGTTAATACAATACCATATCTAATTTATTCCTTACATCCATCCCAATTTCCTAAAGGCATTCAATTGTTTTGGAAATAAACATAATAAGTATTTTGTTGAAAACCTGTGGTGGTTGTCTAAAAAGATGGGTTGTTCTTAACCGAGTGTATTTATTTTATTTCTTCTTCCACCTCTATAAAAAAAATTTAAAATAGTTTGATATAAAAATAAAATTATCTACTATATACTGCTATGTTACTATGCTATTTTAGTGACTTATATCCATCTACTCCACTATAAAATGGAAAATGAAACTGTTAGTCATGTGTACGATGGACTACCGCCTCACAAACCTATGTATTTCATTTTCCGTCATCGCCTCTAATAGATTAATATAATGATTTATTTAAAATAATTATATGATATTTATGATATAATAATTCTTTTATAATTAAAAAATCATATATACCTTCGTAACTTCCATTTTATTGGAAAATGATAAAATCTCTAATGTTTACGTCCTCCATGAAGCAATGTGATACATTTATCAAATTATTTTTAAATGAACATTAATAATGATAAATTTAATGACTATTTATGATATATATTATATAAATTTTTTTTGGAAATTATATATATTTATTATCTTACTTAATTCAATTTATAGGGAAAATAGAAACAATGTTCAGGTGTTTGTATTATATATCGTCTCAAGGAAAGGTGTACATAATTTTCTGCAACTATATTTAATGGACTGATATTAATAATTATATAATGAAGATATGTGATATTTATATCATCTTTAATATTCTATAGATTATGGAACCATGATAAAATTAAAATGACCATTGATTCCAAAACAAAACATGCATGAAAATGATGCATTTATTACACAAAACATTAATTTAATAAGAAAAATGTAAATAATATAGTAATAAAAGGTGTTATTTAAATCATGTATGGTATGATATATATATGTTTATTATTATATAATATATTTAATAAACCAATATTTTTAAGAAATTAGGTTTTTATATATACAATGAAGTTTGAGACTTCAGGTAAGTGATTTTTGTCTCAAATTGTCTTTTTTGAGACATATGTTATGTTATGAACCTATATTATTTTATAGGTATATAACATACCTCTCGAAATGTTATTACATTATTTTCTATAGGATAATTATATTTAATATTTCATTTAACATTATTATTTCATGTTGAATTCGATTCAAAAGTTATCAAAGAATATTATGTATTTTCTTCTCACTTTTATTTCTATAAAACACATGCCCTTTTCACAACATCTTTATTTTATTTAGTTTATATAAAGACCATGAATTTAATTTATAATGGATCATATAAATTTTATATGGATTTACATATCCCTTTATGGTTTTTTCCATGGTTATTATTATTTATATGTAACTAATGTTGTAAGGGTTTTATGTTATAATCTCATTACTTATCCAGATTGTTCATCATTTTACTTCCATTGATTTAATATTATGATATAAACTGATAATAACTCATGAGTTTCCATCTTGTATGGTTATTTATCGAGAAAAAAATGTTTTCATTTCATTTTCCAATGTTAAAGGATTCAATATACAGAAACAATTTATGAAAAAATACATCATTTTTCTCTACAAATGAAAACACTTTTTCATTCATGTAAATATTTTCAAAAAATGATTTAAGTTATGGTTTTAATATTATCCAATGACTGTTTACTTGAATTATTGTGCATGTTTTAATATCTATTTCTTTTAAGGAATATTCTAATAATTTTCAAAATAATTATTTTTTACTTTTTACCAAAAATGTGAAACGAATCTTAATTTTCACATGTATGGAATGAATATAATTTTGAACCATCATAAAATATAAATGATTTAAATATTATTATATAAGTATCCAATGTAATTTTAAAATAAATATTTTTCTTTAATATTTGACAATTTTTTGTTTTTTTAAATAAGTTATTTTTAAATGGGTATTTAATTTTACTCAAGAATGTTTTAACAATCACTTTATAGAATTTCCATTCCAAAATAATCATTTTTTCTTATATATTAATAGGTATATATTCCAATGGTACCATAATTACTCATTCTTATTTTTTTTTGATTATTTTGAAGATATGTTTATGAAACTCATTTCTTCTCCAAGGGTCATGCAATGATGATATACTTATGAAAACAATTTCTTTTTATGGTTTCTAATATGATGAAATATTATGGCATAAAATTTAATAATTTTGTGATTGGTGGAACCTTTATCTACCTCTAATGAATTAGGTAATGGTTAAAGTTCTATGTGCTCAAATGGTGCATTGTAGGTTATCCCAACCCCAAAAAGGAAGGTTACATATGAGGTTATACCAATCCTATCAAAGAAGTGTACATGAGAAGTTATCCCATGAATGAAACATGAGGTTACGTGAGAGGTTTTCCCATTCATATATTAAGAGAGTACGTTGTTGGTTATTCTAGTCCCTAAAAAATAGGTTACACAAGTGGTTATCCCAATTCAAATGTTAATAAATGAGAGGTTATCCTAATCCTGATGTAGGTACCTTGGTGGTTATCCAAAGAGTAACATGTTATCAATGCCTTTGTGGATAACTTTGACATGTGATTTTATATTCTACTATGTATTCCTCAAATATAAGTTATATTCAAATGTTATTCTCTAATGGGTTAAGTTCTTTGATTCCATTATGATACATATTATATAAACTTATATTATTTTTTATATAACTAAATATCATGATATATAATATATAGGGTATGGTTTTTATATGTTATTATCATGTTATAATAACCTTATTACCATGTTATATTGATATCTCCCTTTTTTACCCTTAATGAGGATTTTATATCACCATTTATTATGTTTCCTTACCATGTGTTATGAAGAATAGTATTATGTATCATATTTTTAAAAATAGTGATCATTATTTTGAGCTTTATGAGAGATTATTTAGTTCATTTATGAACTTTTTGACTATGTTCCCTTGGTTACAAAGCCTCAAGTCCTAAAAATTTCTTGCATGGATATTTATTTTATGTAATGAATATTCATCTACTAATGTGTAATATATATGGATGAATATTTTAGATCTTTAAAACATGAATTTTTTTTTGACATATTCTTTCTTAATATGGAGATATGGAATACATTATTTACTTTTGGGAGGATTTTTGATATTTACAATCCATAATACAAGTATCCAATTTATTCTAAAATTATAAAAGGTCTGATTTACCTAAGGTTCAGTTTTATATTCATACCAAGCCTTTTAACACACATAAATGGAGATACCTTCAAGAAAACATGATCTTACCCATGAAATTCCAAATGATTCCTCTAGTTATTAGTATAAAACTTCTTCCTAATTTTAGAAACATTAATGAGAGTATTAAAATTATATACCTATATCATTGTATCATCACCATGTTCTGGAACTATAAGATTCATTTCTCCTACTCCAACCCAACATGTTGGAATATGACATCACTTTCCATATAATGCTTCATATAGAACCACTTGAATACTTATAGGAAAACTCTATCAATGGTAAAATACATTATCCCACATACATTGAATATAAACTCAAAAAAATCACTACATGGGTTCTAATAGTTTAATATCTATTTAAACTGTCCATATTTTAGATGCTTGAAGGCAGTGGTCAAAGGAATATCAGTATCATGATACTTCTAATTAATTTTCAATAATTCAAATGGATGTTAGGGATTATGATCAGAAACAATTAAAATATGAGTTCCATGATGTCTTATAACATTACTAATATAATGTCATAATTGGGTCTCCAGAGGTAAATCTTCTCTTTTAGCAATGAAATCTGTAAATTTGGTGAGGTGAAAAAAATAAACCATATTCCGTTATTATTTCTCAGAAATAATTTTATTCCTTTTAAAAATTAAATAGTAACAAAATCCCATTTCTACATAGTAATATGTATATATTTCATGATTCATCTAGGAAAATATCTCTATTCCTTCACCTATTTAAAATCCATGTATCTTGAAGCATAATTTTCAACTTCCCATGTAATATTATAATCGGAAATATACCCCTTCAATTATCAATATATATTAGTGATTTGAGGGTGTATAGTGAGATTTATGTTATGAGTATTATCTAATAATTCCAATTCATCTCTAGTATGAATAAAACACATAACCACCTTCCAATTTTTGGAACCCGGTCTTCATATATGAAGTCTTCCAATTTCCCATTATTCTATGTTTCAAATTTCTTTTAAAGATTATCATCATTAGGATGTGAATGTATTAAAGTTTCTAATAATTATTGTCATAAAATAATTTTAAAAGGGATTATTGTTTCCCCTTACTTAATAATTATTATATCCACCTTTACTAAATACATGATTATAGGATTCATATTAATACTCTTTTCAGTTAGGACCCCATGATCTTTCTACATTTATTTCCCATCAACATGTGAAATATATTGACAAATCGTAATCCTTGAGTATCTCAAGACATCCTATTTTACCCTTGAAGATATATTTTTGTTGAAAACTTGTATTTCAAACTCTTATCATCCTTATAAATCCTACATTTTCAACAATAGAGAAAATTTTTCCATATCTTCCAAGAAAATATTATATCTACAAACTCAAGATCATGGCATAGATATATTTTTTCAAGAGTCATTAACTAAATTAATTTATAGTAAATAAATTTATCATTATATGTAAAGACACAAACAATTCTCATCTTCAAAATATCACTATATATCAAAGATACTTCATTTTCTAATGGAAGAGTCAAAACTATATCATTATCCAAACTCCTTGAAAATTATACAAATCATTCATCACATTCCATATCCTATATAAACATAACCCCTTAATGAGTAGTCTTGGTTAATAAGTTATAAAATCTAGACAAATTTTGAAAAATCATATATAATTACCCTCCAATCCAGTGAAACCACATATATCAATTATTTTTGTGGGTGTAATCCATTATTTTACTACATATTCTTTCATAGGCTCAATTGATAATCCATCATTAGTGACCATATGGCCATGAAAATAAACATTCTTAAGAGATATTCCATACAATCAAAATTTTCTATTTATTTATTTTCTTCTAAGAGTCTCAAGAATGATTAGAATGTAATTTTTACATTCCACATAACTCTTAGAGTAAACTTAGATATCATCAATATATACCATATAAAATTTATTTATGTTTTACTTGAATACATTATTCATTGGATCTATAAATATTTAGGGTCAATTATTCAATAAAAATGTAATTAATATAAACTTATAATGGTCATACAAAATAAAAAAATTATTCCAAATACTATCATTCTTTACTCACAATTGATAATACCCAAAACTATGAATACTCTATAAAGAATTTTGAGACTGTAAAATTTATTGAATAATTAATTAATGAAAGGTAGATGATAATTTTTCTATATCATAATATTACTGATATCCCTATTAAAAATCTATATCCTCATAGATCCATCTTTATTCTTAAAAAAATAAACATGGTCTTCCAATACTGAAACACTATGGTATTCAAATCCATTACCACAGGAGTCCTCTATGTTTATCATTAACTCATCTTATTACATGCATAGATATTCTATAGGGATTATTTGATATAGGTCTTGTATGATTAATTTAATCAACAAAATACACAAATTCATGATTTGTTGGATGTCTAGGTAATTATCTGCGAAATATATCAATTTATTCCATTATAATAGGTATGTTCTAAATAATATAATTAATATTTCCATATTTATGGTGAGTATACTCTACATATATAATAAAATCATTCAGAGGGGCTAATGGGGGTGGAAAATTTGAATTCCAGTTAATACCAATGATTATATAAAAATTAACCATAGGTATAATAATAATAATGTCATAAAATAAAAAAAAATTAAGTTTCATAATGGGAACTAACTAGAAATCCTTTTTCTGTGATACTTCTACTAGTATTTTTAACATATAATTCCATTATTAAGGATTAGTTAAAAATTCTAATTTTCTTGAGAAACATGGATGTAGAGACCCGAAGCTTTACATACATGGACATTACATTACTTTAGCGGAATACTTAATACATAACAAAAATCAAAACTCAAGGACCGTAATAGTTTAGTGTCTTTGGAAACTCAGAACGTAATCTTATAATCTTGATGAAAGATCTTCAGCATCTCCCATAAAGATCTTCCCCTTTTGTTTTCTTACCTAAAACCTTTCTTTTAATCCTTTGGAGAAGAAAACATAAAAAGGGTGAGCTCAAATGCTCAGTAAGGGTAAGCATTGATAAAATAAAACATACAATATACATTTGAACTAAAAAAACATGAACATTAAAAATCTTGAGCAACGACATAAAACATGGAAGTACATAAGGCATAGAACATAATGGAACATAAATAATGATAAAATAGTATGGGAATAAAACATGTAGTTGTGGAATCCATTAAGAACATGTAATGATTTCCATAGTAGCCATGGCATTGCTGCCAAGACCATCTTAGTGGACAATGTACCATTCCGAATCGAGTTCACTCCTCGTTTCAGTCCTGTAACACTGAACGGGATTAACATACCGTTACATCCATGTCTATCTCAGAAGATATAAAATCTTTACCCAATGAATTTTAGGGAGGTATAGGTCCCACCCATCTCATATTTAAATCATTCTTACTTGTGCCACAAAATAAACATACATCATTCATAATAACCCAAAGAATAAATTGTGTTTCATAAACATAATCCCATCATCACATAATCCATATAAATGAAAAGGATATCATATAATAATAAGAAATGTGAAACCATTTAAATCATAAAGTCATTATACTTGAAGCATACACATATGAAATAATGTCAACTTAGATGAAAAATGGTTCTGATAAAACACTTGAAATGAATTTTTGTGAAAACTATCCTTTCTTATTCAAAATCATTTTCTTTTCACAAAATGTGATGAAATTTTAAAAGGTATTTTGTTGAAAATATTCATGAAATATTTTGGAGGAAGCTTCATGAAAATAAGGCTTTATAAAACCATAAAAATCCGTTCGTTCCGTATAAGTTAAAAAACATTCTTCTCGTACTTTTTCCAGAAAAGTCAAAAAGTACCTCGTAATAGTAAGATTCTGTACATACAATGTAGTAAAAGTCAAAAATGGGTAAAAATTACTTTAAACATACATGAAAACAATTTTATAAAACATGTACATGGTTGATACAAATAACCCCAGTAAATACTTACGAATAATCAATCTCGGATAAAAATGAGATTTGCAAAATTATCCCTTACCTTACGTCTGATATGCTTTAGATGGTTTCAAACCTCCTGTATAATGATTTAAATAATTTCATTGACTTATTACATATTCAAATTCATTGTTATGATATCATATATGTTTCACTTATGAATTTATATTACCCGTTCTTTTGTAAATTCCATGTTAAAGTAGCGTTTTGGGTAAAATCATTTCATTTATCGTTTGTGTTTCAACTTGTCGTTTCTTAATATTATTAATTATATCCTGATTTAAATAATTACAGAATGTAAGACATGATTTATATATAATATATATTCATCATATACATATATATTATAGATCGATAAAAGGAATGAAATACACTGTTCATGGAGACGGTAGGCCGTACGTACGCATGAACGCTGTTTTCGTTTCCTTTTTTAGTTGAATGGAATTAAGTAGATGACATACATATATATACACATAAATCCAGTATCATTATTATGTCATATATTTCCTGATTACTTATTATATATACTTTATAATCATTCACTAATGGTTAACGTGGAGAAAGAATCTCATCGCATAGTGGATACGGTAGTCCGTACGTACGCACGAGCGATGATATCGTTCTCATGATCGTGCAATTGTATTGGAGTGTATGTATACTATTTCAGAATAAATATCACTTTACAATAATCATATACAGTTATTATGTACACCATTATACCCATCCAAGGAAGGTGGTGGTGGAAAATAGATTACACCAAGGCGTGGAGACGGTATTCTGTACGTACGCACGCGCGGTGATTTTGTTTTCCATAGGATGGATAGAAGGTGAAATGGGGTTGTTTTATTTTTATAATAACATATCAGTATATTGTTGATACTGAATTTATTACTTTATAGTGAAACAACTAAATAAGAAGAAGTTGATGAAGAAAGAAGTTTGAAAGAATCGATAGAAGAAATTACCTCTTCTTCGATACGCCTCTTTGAAACCTCCTCTTAGGGAACTAAGATTGGTCTTTGAAGTAGACCAAGACCACTAGGATGTTTCTAGAAAAGTGGAGAAGAGAATTTTTTAGGGGTTGGATGATCATGAAGGCTCAAAGTGGTGTGAGGAAGAGAGGGAGGAGGTTCCCTTTTATAAGGGAGGAGAGGGGCACCTTTGGAATTCTAAAAAATATTAATTTATAATAAATCTAAACCCACTTGCAAACCACCAAAAATGACTCCTTTTCCAATATTAGATGAGATATGGTTGTAATATCATCAACCAAACAAATTTAGACATGTTTTGATATTATTTTAAACCTTATCATTTTGATTTATCCTTATTTAATCTATTTAAGTTTATTTTTGGTAATAAAATTCTAAATTTTAAATTATAAAAATAATTACTTATTTGTTGTGAATTTTCCATAATTGGTAACTTTATAACAATATAAACCATATAAATTTAAATTTATAATTTTTAAATATTTTTGTGATTTTTAAACAATTTTATAATATGTTATTTTTATAAAATAACAGTAGTGTCAATTTTGACACTATTCATTTATTTGAATTTAAATGAAATATATACAGAAGATATGTTCGAAATAAAAGCTTTAATATATTCATAAACGGTCATATGTATCTATAAAATTAGTGGAGAATTTTAAATAGTTCTTATAATATTTATTTTATTGTTTTTAAAACCATTTATTTGGTTTATCTCTTAATAAAATAATTACTACAACATTTTTGTATAATTATTTAATATACTTATTTGTTGCATATAAATTAAAACTAAAATCCTATAATGAATATAAATCTATTAAATTTGAAAAAAATAATTGTACTCGAATTTATCATCTTAAAGTCACAATATTTAAATTGTTATATTTATTAAATTATGAAGGTGACAACTTTGGCATAATTTAATATAAAATAATATAAGTGTCATAATGACTTTTATAAGACTCCAAACGGTTATATATTAGGTAATTGGATTATTAGGGTATAGATATATACTAAAAATAAGTTTTGGTCAGGTTTTTGGGGATTTTAATTGGTATTATTATTTCAATAAAAAACTATATTACTTATTTTTCACTTAATAAATAATTTCTGCATCATTAATGTATCACCATTAATGACAATTATATAATCCCTAAAAATTAAAAATAAATTATCATTATGTAGATAATTTTATTATATTTCTGGAGAATATTCGTGTTCGAAGTTTTATGTTGTTTGTCACTAAATTAAAATTATTATACTTATAAGATTTAAGAGAGTGACATGTTGTCACTTTCTTTGGTTTTAATAATAATTAAATTATTTTCATGTTCAAATGTCAATAAAATGAATCTAATACGACCCTTAGGTGATATTGTTCTACTTTTATCCATCCAATAGAATTTTGGAATGTCTTAGGGTAATTTTATAATATTATATTTACCCTTAATTACCCGATTTACCTTTAACTATGGTAAATAAAATTAACCGTTGTTATTATTCATAATTCCAAAATATAAAAAGTAGCTTATTAACATAATTTGGACCCACTGATTCCAAATATGGAATCCTTTTTTCCAAATTAAATACAAAAAAATTTCAGGAATTAAATTAAAAGTAATCCTATTGTCGAAAGAAAACGGGTTTTTCTTTAAAACATTGCAAAAGATTGAATTGATTTAACCTACTCATTCAAGGTAAAATCAATGCTAATGACATAAATTATATAAAATGGTAAAAATATATTCTATTTATACTTTAAAGCCATTCAATATTATAATTTAACCATATAAATTATTGTGATGAAAAAATTTGTTTTTAATTAAAATATAGCGTGTTTTTACTATTCAACAAAATATGAAAGTTACTAGAATAATATGAAAAATTTATCCAAAGTAAATTTTTATTTCTTGATTCCAAAGAAGAATTTTATTTTGTCAAATTGAACTTATAAACATGTCAAAAACTAGATTTAAAGTGGGTGCGCCATCAAAAGGCGGCAAAACTGCATTTTTTTAAAAATACTTATTTTACTCTTAAAATTTATTTTGTTCTTATACCATGTTCTAGAAAATGTGTGAGATGAATAATAATGTTATAAAATAAAAAATTTAGTTAATACTATTCATAATGGCTAGTTCATAATAATATTATAATAATATATCGTTGTTTAGTAAAACCCGGTATTGCGTACAACACACGCTATCAAGGAAGGTCGCAATTGCGTGTAATGCAAGCCAAGTCAGGGTTGCGTGTTGTGCAAGCATCCTTCGTTGTTTCATATAACAGAATCCAACCATATTTCATTTATACATTGAATATATATATATATACTCAATGTTTCATAGAATAACTATTATCAAAATTGTGTGTAACACGATCCAAGAATAGTGTTGCGTATACTGCAAGCTAATACGGTGTTGCATATAGTACAAGGTAATCATGGTGTAGCATACAACACAAGACATTAATGAAATTAAAAGAATATTTTTCATAAAATCTCGGGGTGTTACATTCTACGCCCTTTAAAATGAATTTTTCCTTCAAAATGCGCCGGGGTTATTAATGGTTTACTACTTGAAAGTTTGTTTAATAGAAACCCACATCGTAAAAAGGAATATCAAAACATGGCTTTAAAAAATAAAGTATGAAATGTAACGGTTACCCAAATTAACTCATCACTGGGTTTCCATGTAGGAGAACATAGGTGAAAATATGGATATGGAAGAAAAATCTAACCATAAAGTTCTGATGGAGAGTGGTAGAGAACATGGCTATGAAAAATCCAACAATAACAAAGCTATTGATTTTTGATGATCTAATGTACCATATGATTCATCGGATATAAGGGGACTAGGACAACATTTTTGGTTTTCAAGATCATTTCCCTAAAGTTGATGAATTAAAATAAATACTTACATGATTTTGGTACAATCTCACTATTGTTCGTGAATTGAACAATTTCCACTTCATCCCTTAAGGAAATGAAGATGAATTTGTTATTTGTGATGTGTTAGCAGATCATGTGATAGAATGATGGGTCATTCCATATCCTTCAAACAAAAGGTTAGAAAAAGATATAAGTCCATCTTATGGTTATATTGATCATATATGGTTCCAAAAATGAACTTATACTTCATATATCATACCGCTTAATAAAATAAAACTAGTTTCTACTATCTAGGGACATCCTGTAGGCCAGAGGTAGGCGAAAAAGGCTAGTCGCACTTCAGTTGTGGGTTCGATTCCCACAGCCTTGTCCGACGCGATGGGCTGTCACCCGTCCTGTAGGTTGTCCTTTTTCTAAAACTACATTACTATAACATCTGATCAATAATATCGAAAAATGTTATATCCTTAAACAATACTAACTTATGTCCAACATAATCCATTCCAATATTTAGGCTTATCTAAAATACTTCGGTCCCAGATCATAGTATAAAGAAAACGATTAATTAAAATATCATCAACCAAGCATGTGAATACCATCATTTATCCCCCATATATCATGTTCGTCACATTCCAATCATGCGAATACCTTAATCATGTATTCTCTTGAAAAATGAATACCCATTAAACCTTAGTGAAAACACAAATGCTGTCAAAAGTTAACTCTTTCCACATACCAAAATCCAAAAATTCTATATACTCCAACCATGATATAGCCTTCTCTTTATATCAGTCATGATCTGATGAATACTATCAAACATTTAATTTTCTCCTTATCCCTTCATTATGTGCATATCAT
This sequence comes from Viscum album, assembly GCA_963277665.1. NCBI lineage: Eukaryota > Viridiplantae > Streptophyta > Magnoliopsida > Santalales > Viscaceae > Viscum > Viscum album. The sequence goes on from OY728161.1 coordinate 1,608,392,448, forward strand.
CTACATTCCAAAAACATCAGAATAACCTTTCATGGTTACTGGTACCATTAATCATACACTTTCAAAACTTATGGAAAGGCAACAGTGTAACAATCCTTAGATTTCTCTTTATTCAATAGTACCATGAGATTACTTATACAACATTACACTTGATAAACATGTAATCATTACACTACCTTCTTAAACCATTGACTAAACTTCAACAATTCTTTCATCTTACATATCATTTGTAGTCTATTCATCATCAACAACATAAATACTACCCATACGACTGTAGTGATTCTCTTCATGAGACTTTCCCTTAGGGAATTGGTTTTCATACTGCCCATACATTCCACATTTAAAATATTTAACCATTGTTGATGTCGTAGCAATACCATTATCCTCATTCATGGTGTTAACTGAACCTTTTCCTTTTCACTTACTGGCTTTGTGTCCATCTTTTCCACACCCAAATCATCTTTCAGTTCCCTTGAAACATTCTCCTTGATGCATCTTCCCACATGATTTACATAGGGGAAATTAAACTTTCTTTCCTCTATGGTCATCATGAAACTCCATCTTTCTCTTATTATCTGAGTCGGGAAACATACCAAAGTTGAGATTATTGATCATATTATGAGATTTCTGATTAGGCATAATAATGATGTTTGGACTTCCAAATCCCGTTTCATTTGGTTTCTCGTGAATAATATCATTCCATTGTCCGTCATATCCTCCATTATCATGAATCTTCCTATTTCCAGCCATTTTCTAAATCCCAAAAAGAATAGTGTGAGAGGCAAAAAATCATTCTAGGGAAAACAATATAGTAAAGGGGGAGTATCCTCAATACCTAACATCTTAGGTTAAATTCTATGATCGTTACCGTAGTTCTAGGACTGTATCCTATACGTATACTTATCCTTACGGACATCCCTAGACATACCTTCTAAATATCTCTAGGGATCTCACTAACGTTTTCGCATCCTAGTTTCCAAAGGTTGACTAAACCATTCCTCTGATACCAACTACAGAGACCTGAAGCTTTACGTACATGGACATTACATTACTTTAGCGGAATACATAATACATAACAAAAATCAAAACTCAAGGACCGTAATAGTTTACTGTCTTTGGAAACTCGGAACGTAATTTTCTAATCTTGGTGAATGATCTTCAACATCTCCCATAAAGATCTTCCCCTTTTGTTTTCTTACCTAAAACCTTTATTTTAATCCTGGGGAAAAGAAAACATAAAAAGGGTGAGCTCAAATGCTCAGTAAGGGTAAGCATGGATAAAATAAAACATACCATATACATTTGAACTGAAAAAATACATGAACATTAAAAATCTTGAGCAACGACATAAAACATGGAAGTAAATAAGGCATAGAACATAATGGAACATAAATCATGATAAAATAGCATGAGAATAAAACATTTAATTGTTGAATCCATTAATCACATGTAATGATTTCCATAGTATCCAAGGCATTACTGCCAAGACCATCTTAGTGGACAAAGTCCCATTCTGAATCGAGTTCACTCCTCGTTTCAGTCCTGTAACACTGAACCAGATTAACTTACCGTTCCAGCCATGTCTATCTCATGAGATATAAAATCTTTATCCAATGCAATGGAGGGAGATATAGGTCCCACCCATCTCATATTGAAATCATTCTTACTTGTGCCACAAAATAAACATACATCATTCATAATAACCTAAAAAATAAAATGGGTTTCCTAAAACATCATCCCATCATCACATAATCCATATAAAAGAAATGGATATAATCTCATAATAAGAAATGTGAAACCATTTAAATAATAAAGATATTATACTTGAAACATACACATTTGAAATAATGTCAACTTAGATGAAAAATGGTTTTGATAAAACACTTGAAATGAATTCTTGTGAAAAATATCCTTTCTTATTCAAAATCATTTTCTTTTCACAAAAAATGATGCAATTTTAAAAGAAAATTATTTTGTTTAAAATATTCATGAAATCTTTTGTAGGAATCTTCATGAAAATAAGGCTTTATAAAACCGTAAAAATCCGTTCGTGCCGTATAAGTTAAAAACATTCTTCTCGTACTTTTTCCAGAAAAGTCAAAAAGTACCTCGTAATAGTAAGATTCCATACATACCATGTAGTAAAAGTCAAAAATAGGTAAAAATGACTTTAAACATACATTAAAACACTTTTATAAAACATGAACATGGTTGATAGAAATAACCCCAGTAAATACTTACGAATAATCAATCTCTGATAAAAATGAGATTTGCAAAATTATCCCTTACCTTAGGTCCGATATGCTTCGTATGGTTCCGAACCACATGTATAATGATTTAAATAATGTCATTGACTTATTAAATAATCATATTCATTGTTATGATATCATATATGTTTCACTTATGACTTTATATTACCTGTTCTTTTGTAAATTCCATGTTAAAGTAGCGTTTTGGGTAAAATCATTTCATTTATCATATGTGTTTCGACTTGTCGTTTCTTGATATTATTACTTATATTCTAATTTACATAATTCCATAATGTAAGGGATGATTTATATATAATATATATTCATCATATAAATATATTTTTTAGATCGATAAAAGGAATGAAATACACCGTTCATGGAGACGGTAGGTCGTACGTACGCATGAACGCTGTTTTCGTTTCCTTATTGAGTTGAATGGAATTAAGTAGATGACATACATATATATACACATAAATACAGTATCATTATTATGTAAAATATTTCATTATTACTTATTATATATTCTTTATAATCATTCACTAATGGTTAACGTGGAGAATGAATCTCATCGCATCGTGGAGACGGTAGTCCGTACGTACGCAAGAGCGATGATATCGTTCTCATGATCATGGAATTATATTGGAGTGCATTTATACTATTTCAGAATCAATATCACTTTACAATAATCATATATAGTTATTATGTACACCATTATACCCATCCAAGTAAGGTGGTGGTGGAAAATAGATTACACCACGGCGTGGAGACGGTATTTCGTACATACGCACGCGCGGTGATTTTGTTTTCCGTAGGATGGATAAAAGGTGAAATGGGGTTGTTTCATATTTATAATAACATATAAGTATATTGGTGATACTGATGTTATTACTTTATAATGAAATATCTAAATAAGAAGAAGTTTAATAAGAAAGAAGTTTGAAAGAATCAGTAGAAGAAATTACCTCTTCTTCGATACGCCTCTTTGAAACCACATCTTAGGGAACTAAGATTGGTCTTTGAAGTAGACCAGGACCACTATGATGTGTCTAGGGAAGTGTAGAAGAGAATTTGGCAGGGGTTGGCCGAGCTTGAAGGCTCAAAGTGGTGTGAGGAAGAGAGGGAGGAGGTGCCCTTTTATAAGGGAGGAGAGGGGCACCTTCGGAATTCTTAAAAATATTAATTTATAATAAATCTAACCCCACATAAAAACCTCCAAAAATGACTCATATTCTAAGATTAGATGAGATAGGGTTGTAATCGCATCAACCAATCAAATTTAGACATGTTTTGATCTTATTTTAAACCTTATCATTTTGATTTATCCTTATTTAATCTATTTATGTTTATTTGTGGTAATAAAATTCTAAATTTTAAATTATGAAACATAATTACTTATTTGTTGTGAATTTTCAATAATTGGTTACTTTATAACAATATAAACCATATAAATTTAAATTTATAATTTTTAAATATTTTTGTGATTTTTAAACAATTTTATAATATGTTATTTTTATAAAATAACAATAGTGTCAATTTTGACACTATTCATTTATTTGAATTTAAATAAAATATATACAGAAGATATGTTCTAAATAAAAGCTTTAATAGATTCATAAAAGGAAATATGTATCTAAAAAATTAGTGGAGAACTTTAAATAGTTCATATAATATTTATTTTAATATTTTTAAAACCATTTATTTGGATTATCTCTTAATAAAATAATTACTACAACATTTTTTATAATTAATTAATATACTTATTTGTTGAATATAAATTAAAAATAAAATCCTATGATGAAGATAAATCTATTACCTTTTGGTGAAATACTTTTACTCGAATTTATCATCTTAAAATCACAATATTTAAATTGTTATATTTATTAAATTATGAAGGTGACAACTTTGGCATCATTTAATATAAAATAATATAAGTGTCATAATCACTTTTATAAGACTCCAAACAGTAATATATTAGGTAATTGGATTATTATGGTATATATATATACTACCAATACGTTTTGGTCAGGTTTTTGGGGCTTTTAATTGGTATTATTATTTCAATAAAAAACTATATTACTGATTTTTCACTTAATAAATAAATTCTGAATCATTAATGTATCACCATTAATGACAATTATATAATCCCTAAAAATTCTAAATAAATTATCATTATGTAGATAATATTATTAGATTTCTGGAGACTATTCCTGTTTGAAGTTTTATGATGTTTATCACTAAATTAAAATTATTATACTTATGAGATTTAAGAGAGTGACATGTTGTCACTTTCATTGGTTTTAATAATAATTAAATTATTTTCATGGTCAAATGTCAATAAAATGAATATAATTTGACCCTTAGGTTATATCGTTCTACTTTTATCCATCCAATGGAATTTTGGCATGTTTTAGGGTAATTTTATAATATTATATTTACCCTTAATTACCCGATTTACCTTTAACTATGGTAAATAAAATTTACCGTTGTTACTATTCATAATTACCAAAAATAAAAAGTAGCTTATTAACATAATTTGGACCCACTGATTCCAAATATGGAATCCTTTTTTCTAAATTCAATACACAAAAGTTGCAAAAATTAAATTTAAATTAATCCCATTGTCAAAAGAAAACGGGTTTTTCTTTAAAACATTGCAAAAGATTGAATTGATTTAACCTACGAATTCAAGGTAAAATCAATTCTAATGACATACATTATATTAAATGGTAAGAATATATTCTATTTATACATTAAAACCATTAAATATTATAATTTAACCATATAAATTATTGCGATGAAAAAAGATGATTTTAATTAAAATATAGTGTGTTTTTACTATTCATCAAAATATGAAAGTTACCAGAATAATATGAAAAATTTATCCAAAGTAAATTTTTATTTCTTAATTACAAAGAAGAATATTATTTTGTCAAATTGAACTTATAAACATGTCAAAAACTATATTTAAAGTGGGTACACCATCAAAAGGCGGCAAAACTGCATTTTTTGAAAAATACTTATTTTACCCGAAAAATTTATTTTGTTCTTATACCATGTTCTAGAAAATGTGTGAGATGAATAATAATGTTATAAAATTCAAAATTTAGTTAATACTATTCATAACGGCTAGTTAATAATATTATTATATTAATATATCGTTATTTAGTAAAACTCGTTATTGCGTACAACACACGTTATCGAGGAAGGTCGTGATTGCGTGTAATGCAAGCTAAGTCAGGGTTGCGTATTGTGCAAGAATCCCTCATTGTTTCCTATAACAGAATCCAACCATATTTCATTAATACATTGAATATATATATATATACTCAATGTTGCGTAGAATAACTATTATCAAAATTGTGTGTAACATGATCCAAGAATAGTGTTGCATATACTGCAAGCTAATACGGTGTTGCGTATAGTGCAAGGAAATCTTGGTGTAGCATACAACACAAGACATTAATGAAATTAAAAGAATATTTTTCATAAAATCTATGGGTGTTAAAATGGAAGATATAAAAAAGTGTTTAGATCCAGAATCAAATAAATCATTAGTTAAATTTTAATATATTATGATGGTACCTTTAACTATATCATTAAGAACATCAATCTATGTTTTCAGGGACAAATAATCTTAGTCTTTCTCTCTTATACTTTTTTGGGGAAAATTCTTTTAATTCCTGAAAAATTATATTCCAAATGATCTATATACAAATATTCGAATCATTTAATAATGTGATCATTTTTATTTCTCTTAAAATAATGATCATGTTGGACTTTATATTAACACATTAATTAATCTCATACTCCATTAAATCATGTTTCATGGTGTTTCATTCCATATTTATTAAAAATTTAAAATTCCAACCATCCATTATTTCATTTTTTCATATTTTCGTTTTCAGGGTGATAAGTAACCCTCTTTTTATCTTTTATTTCTTAATCGTCATAAAGATTTTATAATTATTTCTCCCTCTTGATAGCACATGATATTATACCCATGTATAATGATAAGTTTTTTGATACTAGTATCTTTCAATGTATTGCCTTTATACCTTCATAAAAATTGTTTTTCATAGTACTATGATTATATATGTATTCCATATAATTCCTTTCTAAACATGTAAATATCGATCCATACCTAGAAATATTTTCTTCTTCCAATTGTCAAAGAATAAATAAATGTTTCTACATATCCTTTACATGATTTTGTATAAAATATTTTTCTATGAAAATTAATTTCAAATTATTCCACTCTATTTTTTTATATTTCCTAGTAATCCTTGGTGTTGTGAATTAATGTCTACCATTGATTTTAATCTCTCATGACATGATAAACTATAATAAAAACCATTTCTCTTTCATTACATTCCAAATAAATAAATATATTCTCTAATGAAAATATCAAATATTCTACCACAAATAGATTTATAATCCCATTATATGACATAGGTTTTTACCTCATGAATTAGTATAATATTGATTCACCATGTTTTGGAGCAGTAGGTATATCTATAAAAGCACAATTATTGGTAATAACTAGAGTCAACTTCACTAATATTGGTTTAATTTTTCTATCTCTATATGTATCTCCAACATCATTCTATTTCTTAGTATTGAAATCCCAATATTAGTATTATGAATGGGTATGATTATCATACCTTCCAATATGATCCATTTCTAAAAAATATAATACTCATGATTAGATCATAACACTATGAGACATAATGTATAATTGTTACACTTGTGAAACAATTAATGTGGAATAAAAATTTATTAATAGCTAATATTAGGATCACAAGATTAGTATCATTGGAAAAATTCTAAATATTTTCTAGTATTTCATAATGGTTTGAAAATAAAATGTGAAATGAACTAATAAATTCCCATGTGTGTTTCAAACTAGGTTCACATTAAGGTCACACTCCCTATGCATCATAATGATTGAAAACTTAAGTTTGACCAACACTGTTCAGGGTTATTTCCCAAATATTCATACATTAGAAAACCATTACAACTTTTTGAATCCATATAGGGATGTATTACTTGGAAAACTATATAATATATAACATAAAAAACATTACAATATTATTCAATATTAAGTCATGTGCTCATTGTTTTTCAAATGGTTATGTTCTATACTATAGTTCTTCATTAGTCATGCGACCAAGGTTTCTACTAAACTTCATTTTTAACAATCATATCACACTGACTCCCGTAGCTTGGAGCTGGTATTTTTTTACTAAATTGATACAAGTATAAGAGATCACATCACAGAGGGTTAAATAGTTTATTAGTCTTGGGACTCCAGATGTATGCATCTATTATCACATTAAATTTAAAAACATGAAATATTATATGTTAATTATAATAATAAATCTATTATTTATTCTAGTAAATTTATAATTTCATTCATATATCCCTTTACATATCCTAGGTAATTAAAGTCATAATAAATAGTGAGATCAGATGCTTAGTAATGGAACACATACAAAATAAGGTATCAAAAAGTAAATACCACATGAATAATATGGTCGAGATGAACATTAATCAAATATGATATATATAATATCATAAAAAAGATACTTAATCCATGTATAAAATAAAAACATTAATATTTAAATGTATACCAATAAATAGTTACATAATGATGTAATTCCTAATGTTAGACATCATAATATTACCTTCATGGAATTGTTCTAAGACAACATACATAAATAGGTTAGGAATAAACCAAATACCCAATATAGTAGGTCTCATGAGACCAATAAATCAATATAGGTGATATATTAGTCATCTCCTTCCACTTAAGAAGTCTAATGTAATCATCATATGAAATCTTTGAAACGTAATCAATGAAAAAATTCATTTTGAAAAAACCCAGATATGAAATGTTTATAATATCACCAATAAATAAACATAATAATAATCCATATATATTAATATTTTATTTGGTAGAAAAAAATAACATAACTAATGTTGAATAATATTCACCAAATAATTTTTATATAGATGAATATACATTAAAATTATCATTGGAATTTTTCCTGAGAATAATTCACTTTTCATTTTTAAATCACATTTTAAAATTATAAAAAATACCAAATACTAGGAAAAACAATTTATTTCAAAGGGTTACATAAATCTTTTAAATTATCAATTAATATAATTATTTTTCATTATAATAGGAAATTTCATCAACCTAGTATAAGTTAAAAACCATTACTTTGCTAATTTTTTTAAAAAAAAGTATAAGGTACCTCATTCAGAATTAAGATATTCTTTTTAAAACATTTTTTAAAAACTAAATAATGGATAAAATATTATTTAATGAAACATTTAAAAAATTAAAAAAATAGATATTCGAAGGAAAATATGGGTATATAAGAGAAATATTCTCAACTGAGTAGAAAAAACAAGGTCACTTTTCATTATAAGAATTATTTGCCTTTCTTGAGTACTTAAGGGGAGAAAAATTAATGGAAAAAATTTAATTTATAGAAATAAAAATATCATAATAAAATTTATTGATAGAAATATGAAATATATTACCTATAGGACACTTAATACTAAGAAATCTATAATAATGATGAGATTGTGAAATAAAGTGTAACCCCAAGTATGAAATTTTTTGAATGTTAATTTTGTATCTAAATGTTAAATTTAATATAATTATAACTCTATAAAACATTAATATATATAATTACATAATAATATTTTATCCAATTATAACATTTCAATAACCATTTTTCAATTATTATTTATTAAATTTGACAGTTTTTAATGTTAACTAATTGAGTTTTCATGTATGTTATAGTTAATTAGTTTCTATACTTATTCATTGATAATGGTTACATAATACTTTGAATGTTTAAAATGATATTAATATAATATATATTCATTATAAATATATTTATAGTTTTCCAAAAAAAATTGAGGTATAAAAATATATGACATTTTTCATGGTGACGTTAGGCAGTACTTATGGATGAATGTTATTTTAAATTTTAGATCGATAGAATAAAAATGAAAAAATTTATCTTTTTAAAATAATTATTATTTCTTATATTTCATATATATTTATTAAATATATCCTTATTTACATCCATGTGATCCAAAAATTAAGAATAAATCGCATTGCTTCGCTTCATAGAGGATATAGTCCACCCGTATGCACGAGTGTCATTATAATTTTCCAATGGATTATAAGGTGAGAAGGTTTATATGATATTAAAATTAAATTAGTATAAGTATTTCATAAATATAATATATAAAAATTAAACCCATCATAATACCCATCTATAAATGATAGTGATGAAAAAATAATTGTATCTGTATTTGGAGAAGATAAGGCGAACATAAAAACAAGCGATAATTTCACTTCCCATTTTATGGAAGAAGATATGGATATAGTGTATTACATTAACAAAATAAATTAGAAGTATATTTATGATATTCGAGTTATTTTTTTAATTGTTATATAATTTTTGTAGGGGGTAGAAGAATAATAAAAATTTAAATGCTTGTTTCAAACGTTACCACTTCCTCAAACAACATATTTAAGATTATAAATATATCCCTCATAAGATTATTTACTATTAAAATATGTTATCTAGGTAAAGTAATAGAATATAGGTGAGTTATTTTCTGGGTTTTTCTAAACCAAAAGGCTACTGATGTTTGAAGATCATAGGGGAGGGTGAATCCTTTTATAAGACATGGAGAGGACATACTTGGAATTTTGAGAATAAATAAAATAAAATAATGTCTTACTCAGTCCAAGAACCTCCAAAATGGACCATTTAAAAATATTAGATGATATATGGTTTATATATGTCCATAAAATAGAGATTTGACATGTTTTTTGGACATTTAATCCCATATCCCTTTTGTTTAACAACCGAGTAAACCTAAATTAACATTAAATGTGGTAGCATATTTTTAATGTTTTTACCTTTCATTATGACCCAACATAAAGAATTTTTTTAAATAATTACTAATTATAATGATTAAAAATATAAAATAATTCATATCATATTTTATTTATAAAATATTTATAATTTTATACAAAATTAATTCTAAATAATTTAATGAAAAACAGATTTTATGAAAAAAAAATGTATTTTATGTATGACTGTTTTTCTATGAAAAATAAATTATAAAATTCATTAAAAATAAAATATCATTATTAAAAATAATACAATTTATCTAATAAAACAATGAAACTATTTTAAAACGAAATGTAAATGTTTAAAATATGAAACAAAATAGATTGATTTTAATAAAATAAATATTTTTTACTATCATTTCTAAATAACTTTTCATAAAATTATCATAAATATTAAGATAATTTTGACATAGATAATTCAAAAAATAACATTTATTTATTAAATTAAAATTATATAATTTTTAAAATAGTATTTTAAATAAATCCATATAATGCCTGGAAGTCCAAATGTTTATAAACCAATGTTTTTTCTTTTGACTGCAAAATAAACTAATATTTTTAGAAATAATAAGAATATATAAAATATATCTAAAATTACAATAAAATGATTTATTATAACATTAACTAGGTAAATAAATTCTTCTGTCCTTCAAAAATTTCGATATACATTTTTCATGGATGTTACATTCTAAACAAATGGGAGTGGTTCTTTATAATGTCCTAAGGATCCCAAATTTCTTCCTCTATTTTATAATTTATCCAAAGTGACATTATCATTTTGGTCACATAATTCCACAAAAAAATTCTCTCTACTATTATGAAACATGCTAGGATCATCATATTAATTAATGTTCAGCTCTAATTACATTTCATCAGAGGTGAGAACATGCATCGGTCTAGCATATAATTTCCTTATAAGGACATATGGATCTTATTATGTACTTTAGAGAGGAATGGGTAAATTTCTAACTGATAATCCACACCTCTAATTATACCTTGAATTTAAAAAGTTATGAAATACATTAAGAAGAGTTTTTATTTCATTCCAAACCTTAAAACACCCTTTCGTGGAGATACATTCAAGAGAACTTGATCACCCACTTCAAATTTCATATCATTCATTTGATTATTAGCACAACATTTTTTCCTGATTTGAGCGACATTAATATGAATCTTTATAGTTTTTACCTTTTTTAGTTTCCCCAAAACATGTTCATTTCCAATAAATATCCATCAACCATCTTCATCCCAACATTTTGGAGTAAAACTTTCCTTTCTATATAATTCTAGATATGATGAAATCTAAATACTATAATGAACTCTATTATAAAATAAAAACTCTAAAAATTGTAAATATTGATCCTATGTACCATGAACATGAATTTAACATGATCTAAATATTTATTTTAATGTTACAATATCCCTTTAATATTTTCCATTAGTTTTAGGATAGTGGGTGGTACATTAATGAAACTCGATATCAGTATTCATCTGATGACTTTTCCTGAGGTAAAACATATCTTATAGGTGAGAAATGTGATGATTTGTTATGGTGGTCAACAGTTACCAATATTTAATTATTCATTCCATGAGTCTTTATTGATATAAGGACAATGTCTATTGTAATTTCATCTTATTTCCACAGTTTAATATATAGATATTTCATGATTCTTCAAGGATGTTGTCTCTCAGAATTATACTACTGAAAAACTATGAATCCTGATACATAATTTGAAATTTACCAATCCATGTTATCGCACAAAATATTCACCTTCAGAACTAAATTTATTTTTGTTCATCCATGGTATATATAGAGATTAGAGTTATGATCTTCATATAATAATTACCTTTTAAGCTCTGGTATACATAGAACACATATCCTCCTTCGAATTTTTAAAATGTTATATTAATATATAATGTCCTATAATTTTCCATCATTTAAATTTTCAATATTAATTTTAATATTATCATCATCAGTCTTAGAATATTTTATATTTTATAATATTTATGTTTTATAAATCATTTGAAAAATGAGTAATTTCTTCCCTTCCTTAATAATTTCCATGTCCATATTTATTAAATCAATGAATATTAGATCTATTATAATCCACATTTTGGTCAAGACTCCATGATATTTCTAGATCAATGCATCTACTTCCTTATTTTTCAACCTTTGGTGGTAGTATATTGATCAATACTAATCCCAATGTTTCTCAAGCCATCTTCTTTTCGACATGATGTGATATTTCAATGAAGTGGTGTATTTAAGACTCATTTGACCTGTATATATCTCCCATTTTTTACCATATAGATGATGTATTTATATCATCAAATAAAATATTAGGACATCCATGTTTATATAATGGGTTTTATAGTTTCATTCAAGATTCCTTAACTTCCTTGATGTATATTCGAAAACATTGTCATTATATATAAGGACACGACCATATAACTTCATTAAAACATCATTCTATATAACAAATCAATCATTTACTGATGATAGAGTCCAAATCATAGAATTATCCAATATCCTCTTCGATTATTCAAAACATTCTTCTCATTATTTATATTATATATACATAACCCCTTTATGAGTAATCTTGTCCAAAAGGTTTAAACAATTGAGAAAAATTTCAAAAAAATCATCTTTAGTAACATACCAATCAATTAGAAATATGTACCTTAGTTATGTTCATTGGTGTAAGTCATTAATTGATTGTTTTTTTCATCAAAAGATGAAAAAATTATTCTAAGGATAGAATTAAACTTGATAAATTTTTCATATAACTCTTTTCCTTATATTTTTTCAATATTTATCCTCAATTGATTCTCAAGGCCCACATAACTCTTGATTACAACAAGACATCATCAATAAATACCACTAAAAAATTATCATCATATTCCATTAATACTCAATTAATTGTATCCATAAAATTATAAGGTGAATTAGATAGTCCAAATGGAATTACTATAAACTCATAATGCTCATACCTAAAAAGAAATATTTTCTTTAGAATATATTTCTTGTTTACTTGTAATTAATGGTACCGAGAATGAAGTTCAATATTTAAATAATATTGATCTCCATTAATTTTATCAAATTAGAAGTCAATGTGAGGTATATGATACATATTTTATATTATAATAGCATTGATTTCCCCATAATAAATGAATATCATCATATTTTCATTCCCCATCTTAACTAAAAAACATGGGAACCCCAAAAACAAACACCAGAGTGCACAATTTCCTTAACACACAACTCAACTAGATGTTTCTTAAACTCAACAAACATCACATTTTGAATCTATAGGTATTAGATTATTTAGTTCTTGAATAAAGGATTAAATAAATAGAAAAAAACATTACCCTCTAGTGTGTTTCCACGTAATTCCTCAAGAAATAAATTAATATATTCCAATACATTGGGTATATCCTCAATTTTAAGATTACATTTTCCATATTTTGGTTTTCTTCTAATCTTCTTCCCCAAGAATCTCATTCAGAAGAGCTACTAGGGGTGGAACCAGATTGGATCAAATGATGACTTCTCCCTTAAAAGTATAAGAAATTCAAAATAATCATCCATAATAATAATTTACGTCTCTTTTTATTAAAAAAGTTCATCATATTTTGAAATACATTCCATTCTAAGGATTATATCAAAGTAAACTATAAGTATAATAATAAATTTAGAAAACAGGGCATTGTTATGTGTTAAAATGGGAACTAACTGACACAACCTTATTTTTGTGAGACATTCACTATTATTATTAGTTGATAACTCCCTTCTTATTATTCTAGGTAAATATCTAATTTACATTTCAAAAATATAAAATATAAAACAATTTGATGATCAAGAATTAAATAAAGAGTTAGATATTTTTTAGGCTATGATTGACTTAATTACCAATATATTTTTTATAACATCATTCTATATTATTTTCAACACATTGTATTATTCAGGAACACTGGTACAGTTCTAGGAGGAAATTTACTTGAATATAAGGGAAATCATTTGCATAGTTCCAGGTCTTCTTATAGTTAAATCATTGATCCTTGGATTCTTCATTCTTTCCCTTCTTATCACGATCCTTATAGATATTATCTATACAATTTATGAAAATTATCATTATCTTTAATCATATTCTATGGTCTTTAATTATTTATTTACTTCTAGTTGGAAATTAAAAACATCCCTAATTCTATTTTGTTTTATTTCCTTTTCCAGAGTTCTTAGCATCCATCTTCTTATCTTACATTCCTTCAAAGTCTTGATACTTGGAGAATTAATTTTATATCATAATAACACAAGATACTATGTCCTTGTGTAAGGATAATATTTGGGGAACAATTTCACCTCCAAGGATTGGAATTATCCCTTCAAAAAAACTCTTAATACTACTCCTTGTATTACTTTTTTCCATAAAAATTCATTTTATCCTTATATAGTTTGAATCATACATAGAAATGATTTCTTCTACCTTTTTTCATAGACATGGGAATTATCTCTTCATACCTTCTCATTTCTCACACAGACATGTTTTCCCCCTAAAAGTTACATAAAATAATTCTTCTCCATGTTTTCTAATTCAAACTCTTCCTTATTATTTTGAATTAATTACCACCATGCTTTGTATCCCCCAATAGAAGATAATATACATTGAAATTTTTATCTCTTTCACAAATTCCGCAAGAATGAAATATCTTCTTTGAGGAACATATCAACTATTTGGCCCTAAATGCATTTGTAATCTCATTTAATGATAGTGGATGATAATGAAAAAAACATTCCCATAATGTTGAACCATATCGAAAATTAGTATGATTCTCATTATGGGCATAGTTAGTGGTAATAGACTCATTCAGTAGCCCAAATATAGTTAAACATTACCTCCATCTCCGGATACATTATCCTTCCTTTGATATAAATCGATACAAGGATTCTATTAATTGATGTAGTTTTCATTCCTTCTCTTAGGATCCATTTTAAAATAATGGAATAAACTAGATTAGATCACAATATTATTAACTATTATGTATTATTTCAAAACATCTGAAATAGTTGATGCACTTAAAAAATTATTCACATCTAATATTATAATCATAATAATATTATCTATGGGAATAATTTCAATATTATAAAATATTTTATAATTGTTTTTAAATAAAATCTGAATTATCCCAAACATATTCCCACGTAGTTTCAAATCAGTTGTGCAGTAAGAGCACACTCCCCATGAACGAGAATAATGATGAAGGCATACTTGACCAACTCTTAATGGGGTTATTACATAAAGATTCATCTATATAAAACATACTACTACTTATAATTTCCTTGAATGGTTAAATTTATAATAAAACTATATAATATCTACCTTACCAATAAAAAATATGATAATATTAAACAATTAGAAATTTTATATTATTTATTCATACGGTCATTTCGCCTAGTCTATGACTTCCTAAATCTAGATCCTAATGTTTCTACAAAAAATTCCTCTAATTCAAACTATAAACTCACGACTCGTGTATCTTAGATTAGGTTGTTACTTATAAACAATGTAAGAGGTGTAAGGGATCTCCTCTCAATGTATTGAATTGTTTAATAGTTTTTAGATATTATATACGTACATAAATTATCACATTCATTCTAAAAGCATGACATTTCATGCAATAATTATTATGAGAACTTTATTATTTCTTCTGGTAAATATCTAATTTCATTCATAGGTCCCTTATTTTTTTCCCTATGAAAGGAAAACATAATAAAAGCTGGTCTATGTTGCACATAAATGTAAAGTGTACAATATAGTCTATCATAAATTAAATAAAACCTAAATAATATCACAAAGAAAAACATAAAATATTTGAAATTACAAATAATATAAAGGGGCTTAATTCTATTGATAACATAAAAATATAAATAATCAACTAGATAAAAATAATTATTTTCATTATGACAGAAGGCATAATTTTAGAAATCATAATCTTTATTTCAAGGCCTTGTCTGAGGATAACATATGTAAATAATTAAGGTATATAACAAATACATATAAAATTTTATATCATTAGTCCTTCCAATACATAAATGGGATATATTTGTTCCCTCCATTCACATACCGAGTCCAACTCATTCATCATGTTAAAGGGGTGAAAGAAAATCATTGTAAACATTCTTATTAAAAACATTCAAAAAAAATGTTAATAATTTCCCCAGTTAATAAACATAATAATTATAAATATAGATTAATCTGGTTAATGTTATCAAAATATTATATCCCGATTATATCATAATACGATCCAAAGGGTGTTGAAATAGATTAATATATATTAAAAATATCACTGGAATATTTTAAAAGGAAAATATATTTTTCATTTTGAAATCACTTATTTAAAATCTCAATATTTCTCAGATTTTAAAGTAAACATTTTCTTTGAAATGGATCCAATATTAAATTAATTGAATCTTAAAAATAGTGTGCATTATTGATAGTGGTAAATATGGTTTTTTTCATATAAGATAAAAAACATTCCTTTCACACTTTTGTAAAAAGGTCAAAAAAGACATCATTAAAAAAATTATAAAAATATTCATTTTAAACCATTTTATAAAAAGTAAAATATCGGTAAATTTTTTTAATAATTTATTTTATATTATTAAAAACATTATTTTGTAAATTGAATTGAAAATATGGACCCAAAATAGAAATATTCTCACCAAAGTTGAAAAACAAGGTCAGTTTTCTATAGAAACATATTTTTGTATCTTGAGTACATAAAGAGTGGAAAATGAAATTAAAACATTTGATTTATATAAATAACCAGAGATTTATAAAATATTATGGGTTTTTATAATATATAATAAATAATATCCCCAACAGATACTTAAAGATAATCAATCTTGAATAATGAAGAGACTGTGAAATAAACCCTCACCTCAAATCTGACTTGTATTTTATGTTCATTTAACCTTCTATATAATAAATATAAATTTATTATAATTACTTATGAGAATAATATAAATACTTATTATATTAAATATTATCCAATTACAAAATTTTAATATTCATTTATCAATTTGTATTTAATAAATTTTTCAATTTTTAATGTTAACTAATTCATTTTTCGTGTAAATTTCACTTCAGTAGTTTCAAACCTTGAAATTTGATCAGGGTTCCATCATATCCATATTTTAATAATGATATTAATATAATATATAGTCATTATATATATTGATATAGTGTGTGTTATCCATAAATATTAGAGGTAAAAAATGGATCACACTATTCATGGAGGCTATGGTGTATGCATACGCATGAATGACTTTTTTCACTAATACATGGATTGAAAAAAAAGAAAGGTATGTAATAATTTACTTTTTTAGGACCATTATTATTTTATATATTTCATATTATTTGGTTTATCTGACCTTATTATCATCCATGTAATGTATAAATGTAAAACATATCACATCCCTTCGTGGAGGTGGTAGCACGCATATACTCAGGAGCGACATTGTGGTTTTTAAATGGATTAGAATCTGAGATGATGGATATGATATTCTAATTATTGAAGATTATTTATGTAATATATATCATATATATAAATTATACCCATTATAAGACATATCCATATAATATGGTGGTATAAATTATATTAAATCTCTATATGGAGATGATAAGTTGTACATATGCATGTGCAATAATTTCATTTCCCGTTTTTGGTAATATGATATATATATATAGGTTATGTAATTATCATAACATAATATTACTATATTTGTGATACTGGTGTAATTATTTCACATGTTTTAGGGATAGGTGAAAGTGGTAGAAGAAAAAATAAGTAAAAACTCATGGTTAAAAACTATATATCTTCTTCGGAAAACCAATTTATGATTATGCCTAAATACTTCGAAGGATGATTTCATGATCACAAAATTTCATGTTGGTCCAGTATAGGGATGTATTGAATGGATTTTTGTTTGTTTTAACTAAAAAAAAGGCTCATGAAGTGTAGATATGAGATGGGAGGGTGTCATTTTATAAGTAGGGGAGAATTCGTAACTGGAATTTTGAAAAAGATTAAAATATATTACGGTCATTGTAATAAAAGGCTCCATAACTGACATTTTATAATTTTATATTGTATAGGATTAAAATATATCCATCCAATTTAAATTAGACATATTTTTACATCTTTTTACCATTATCTAGTTAGTTTAACCCCCCCCCCCCCCTAAAACGTGCTCTAACATAAATTGTGGTGACATGTTTTTACTGATATTAATAATAATTATGAAAAAACATTATGATAATATGCTCACAATGGATATTATGGGTTTTTATATAGATGTGAGACCATATCTCTCTAAAATCATCACGAGCATAGGTTTTTTTCTTCTCTCTCGATCTCATTTCTCAGGAAAGATTCCAGTCTCATGCCTAGAAGATTCGAATCGCATTGATTCACCTTTCTTTGCACAAAGAACACCAAAAATGAACAATCCCTTTTCACGTACAATCAATGTGCTGGAATCCCTGATGAGAATATTCACACTCAAGTGCCTGTGGGAAAATCTCAAGGGATTTCCATTCTATATTCACTAAAAGACACTGCATTGTTAAATGATATTGCAACGAAATTTCCTCTCTTCAAAAAGAATGATGATGGAGGTTACCTAGTGGAAGTAGACCTAGACACACTTCTACAGCACACAAAAATGATCCAATATTCTATTGTGGGTTGTTATCATACCTCAAAGGTGATTTTCCCTAGACTCTAACTGATTTATATTCAAGTATTTCTCATTGTTGGAATTTCTCTAATAGAGAAATGATACCAATAGGAAAAGGGTATTACCACATTTTGTTAAGCACACAAGAAGACATAAATAAAGTGTGGAAAACTGGTAATATTAATCTGAAACTATGATTCATCAGATTATCTGATTGTGACATTGCCTTCAATCCACATAAATATTGGAACACAATGGCTCTAGTGTGGATTAGAATTCACAGCCATAATTGGTTGTTTGAAATCCTAAAATTTTAAATTACATTATATCCTTTATTTTAACCCCACTAAAAATAGACCATAGAACATTAAATGTCGACTTAGGCCTTTTTTCAAGGTTTATGGTTGAAATAAATATTGATTCAAATCTTACTTACACTATCACCATCAATGCCAACAATTGTAAAACTGAAATCACAACTGAATAGAAGATAATGCCCCCCTTTTGTGATCTCTAAAGGATTATTGGTCATGCCATTTTATAATTGTAGGGTGGTTAGGAATCAAGTTAACCAACCACTAGAAAATGATAGGACAGAAATAAGATAAAATAATAAGGATAAATCGTACATGATAGATTTACCAGAAAAAAATGATGTTTGGGTCAAAAAAGATCATAACATGACACACGTAGGTGACTCCTCAGCTGTAACTTGGGATGATGATGTTGAAATGGAGGATATTTTCTATAACTAACAAAATCACATAGCTGAAATAGAGACAATGGTAATTTATACCTAATGCCTCTCCATCCAAGAATTTGAGAAGGTTGATATTGATGCTTGTTCATTGGAGAAAACATCAATATCCAAACTCATCATTAATGATGTCAATAACATGGGTAGAAGGGATATGTTGTCTCCAACTATTCAAATGAACTTTATATCAGATATTTATTACTATACATATAATAATTTAATAGGTTTCTAGGGGCCAATTACTATGAATGCAGTGAACCATAACTGCGCAAAATTGTCCACTGGATTGACCCATGACATCTCCTCCTTCAACATCTTTGTATCACTAGATAAGTAAAATAAAAATAGTATAGATATTAATGGTCTTCCTCTTGCTTATTCTCAAAAACAAATTGGAACTGGGAATATAATTAACATTGGGACTCT
Organism: Viscum album; assembly: GCA_963277665.1. Taxonomy (NCBI): domain Eukaryota; kingdom Viridiplantae; phylum Streptophyta; class Magnoliopsida; order Santalales; family Viscaceae; genus Viscum; species Viscum album. The sequence goes on from OY728161.1 coordinate 1,608,412,568, forward strand.
GACCATGTTCCAAACTAATGTGCATTTGGGAAAACAATCCAGTTTTGATTTCATATTTCTCACAAATAATAATTGCATACATACTATAAAACCTACTTTATGAATCCTCTATCTCAATGCAGGATACCTTGAAGCAATGTTGTGAACCATTTGTCATTGTTTTGACAATTATACTATCCCCTACGGTGAAGTCCCAGGACTCGGACTCTGTTGACACTACTATTTGGGAAGAGACATAGTCTGCTAATACCCTATAGTGGGTCATGGATTCCACAAAGGACTAGGTTCTGACTGTAGGGGATTTAGGTATTGACTCCAACGTTTGCATCAATCTCATAGATGTTAGTCCATTGTATGATTCTCATATAGACTACGATGTATAGAAGGATGAACACATTGTATCTTTTGTCATGACTACATAAATGCAGTTAACTACTCATATTGATAAACATGTAGTTACAACTAACCTGAGCATCCTCTTTGATTACTACTACTCTGATGTAAAGAATGTCACTATTAGTAATAATACCTTAGATGCTATTAACAATAAAGAAATCAGTATAATTGTTAAATCATATACAAATAATTCTTCATAATATGCTTCCATGAAATCTTTGACTGAAGATGATAATACCATCCCCTTATTCTCTACTAAAGGTAAGATGGGGTCCAATTCAACCCCAAATATGCCTAAAAATATTATATGATCAGTTAGAAAAAAAGGCTCATATATTAAAAAAATAGAGTTCTAACTTCAAACATAGGTTTAAAAGATGATATTATTTTGGAACTGTCATGCTATTGCAAACCTTGACCCCTTTATTATATTAAAATGAATATTAAACATTCATAAAACCCTATTCATTTCCATTGCTGAGCCTAAAAAAACATCTCCACTGATTTAGTCATTTTTTCATTTTGGATACACCTTCATATGTTTATGTCAAAACAACACCATTCTTGATTCTCTTTGTATTTTTCTCACTCATCCTTGTAAAATGTTATTGTTTTATATATTTCATATCATTGTTTCACCAATGAATTTATGGTTGAAAAAACACACCACCTTTTATCATTTATCTATAATAAGAAAAAATATCAAGATAGGAGGACTCTTTGGCATGACCTCACCTACAAGAGCTCTAAAATTCATTTTCCCTAGTTAGTTGTTTATGGTTTTAGTGAAATTATTTATTCAAGTTAAAAAATAGGCTCTCTCCACTAAAATTTATTTTCGAGGGATCTTAAGGATGCTATAAATAATTCTAATCTAATCGAAATTTCTATCCTAGGTTCCAAGTATACCAAGTATAGGAATCATAACAGTAGAGTGGTTGTGAGAAAACTGGATAGAGCGTTCACTAATGACCATGCATTGGATAGACGGGACATCATTTCTAGCACAACCCTATTAAGTAAATAAGGTTTCCTTATGAATTTTCCATTCCTCTATATTTTTAAAATCACTCACACTTTATCTTAAGGAAAATTATATTTTCCCTATGAATTATATTAATACAAAACAAATTCCCCAAGGAAACTTTATCATACCTATGTTTTCATTGTTCATTTTATAGTTTCTCTAAATCTAACTCATTTTATTTCTATGTATAAAATTTTGTTTCACCTATAAAACCACAGAATCCTATAAATTCTTGGATATAATGTATTCCCTTTTTAGGGTCAAAATTTTCAGTAATTCAGACACTGAAATCTCAAAAATTCAGACACCAAATTATTTAAAATTCTGACTTAGAATTATCTGAAATTCAGACTCAAAATTCTCTAAAAATTCGAAATCTAAATTATCTAAAATTCACACTCTGAATTATTTGGAATTTGGACTCTGAATTCCTTAGAATTTGGACTCTAATTTCTTTAGAATTCAGACTCTAAAATATTTAAGATTAAGGTTTTGAATTCATTGAAAAACATAATCTAAATTTCCATGAGTTCTAGTCTCTAAATGATTATTTGGTTAAGTTACAAACACTATTTTTCCTTAGACTCTAAAAAATTATATTTGGTTAAGAATCCTTATTTTTATTACACTTGTTATAGTTATGAAATTATTTCACACATTCTGTTTCTAACAAACTGTTGTTTGAGTGAAACGTGTATTGGTCCCTCTGACATTCAATGAAAAATATGACTGTTGGAGGGGGGAGTCGACTATTGAGGAAGTAGCAATAAATATAGGCTCATTTAAATAATATCATAAGACAACAACACTATTGATCACTTTCAATATTGCATGCTACTGATGTGATTTCTAGAGAGAGACTCGCTTAATTTGTGCATTTTGAACATCTTGTTCAGCATGCTTTATGTGACTCCGGTTGTTTCTGAGTACAATCAAAGACTTTTGGAGATAGGAAGACAGAGGTTTCGAGAACCTTGATGTTCTATGACTTCTGGGGATAAGAAGAAAGAGGTACTGACTACCTTAATGATTGAGGGCTTGTGGGGATATCAAGACATATTCTCATATTCCTATCGAGGGATTACCTTGGTGTGTGTAAGAAATAATCTCTGCAATGTATAAATAAAGATACCTTTATCCAAGGTTGTTAGATAATCTTCTTTTTCCATTAAAATATTTCAAACTTGTTACTTGTTTAGTTTTAACATTATTTATGCCATTTTTTGATAAATGATGAAAGTAAAACATTCTTATACTTTCTTGTTCTATTGTATACTCTGATAAGTAAGATTCTATATGATTTAAGATAGAATCTTTTCCTAGAAAACTTTCCTTATGATTCATTTCAGTATCCATATTTCTATAACATAGAAATTTTGTAGAACTAAAATCTTTCTTGTAAATTTACCTTGTTTAAACTTGTTAAACATAGTTGTCCTTATGGTTAAAAACAAATGTTTTCAAACATACAATTCACCCCCCCTCTGGTAATTGAGCATCTACATTCATATCTTGATCTTATAATTGGTATCATATGATGTCTCTGAAATACTAGTACTCACATAAATGTTTCCCTACTCATGTTTTCATTGTTTTAAATATTTTTCTTCTTTCTTAGGGTTTTTTATTTTTTATACAAACATTTACTATTAACAAGTTTCTATGGGAATATTTTTATCTTAAGATGTCAAGATTGAATGTTGGTTCAATTGAAAATCTAAATCCTACCAAACAACATATATTTGATGGTAATGATTATAAATATTGGAGAGATTGTATGAGGTATTTTTTTATTAATACTAGAGTGGAAAACATTTTTATGCTTATTGGAGATTAGAAGATTCATGATAAGAAAGTAAGAACATTCACCAGTTGAGAAAAGTTAGAATCTCATCTAAACTAAAAGGTATGAAATAATTTGTTGTGTTCCATGTCTAGGAATATATATAGCCATAATTATTCATATGAATCTAATAACTATATCTAGAAGAAATTGTAGGTTACTCATTTTGGTACATCCAAAGTTATAGAATCTATAAGAGGTATGCCTCGAGAAGAATATCGTGGATTTCAATTTCCTTGTGGATAACCAGTTTGTAAAGTACAACAAAGTTTTATGTCTATTTTTAATAGTCTACAATCTATGGGTGAGAAAGGTTTAGATTATGAGGAACTTGTGGACAATATTATAGTTATCTTTCCTAATGAGTTGGAATCTAAAATAACAACTATTGGTGAGAATAAGAAAGTATCTCATATAACTCTTGATGATATTTTTGGAACTCTTCTTAAATACGAGACAATAATGAAATGAGATGTTTATATAAATAAGATGAAAAATAATATTGGAAGTGTAGCCTTTAATACTACTAAATCCAAGACTCTTAAAAGGGTTAGAGGATCTAAATCATAGAAAGTCACTATTTTATATGAATCTAGTGAAAGCGAACATTGTGCAAATGAAATAGAAAATCTTGCTTGAAGTATGAACCAGAAAGTTGGAAAGAAAGGCATTCAGTGTAAATATAAGAAAAAAGAAATAAAATATAATAAAAATTTAGAATTCAATTGTTATGAATGCAAAAGAAAAAGGCATATCATGCCAAATTTTCCTATGATAATGAAAAAGGATATAAAGGAAAAGAATTATGAGGGGAATATAAAGAAGTATTAAAAGGATAAAGTGTTGAATATTTTGGAAGCCAATGACACCTGGAGGGCCAGTGGTGGTGACTCTTATTAGGAATCATTAATGTATGAATCTTCTGATCAGAACAATAATGGTCTACTAGCCAAACTACCAATTGAAAATATTTTTCTAATGGACAAGGTACACAATGATAAATCTATCACAAATGTATCATTAAATGCAAATTATACTATTAAAAATACTATAAGTATTCATATGAAGAGTCTTCTTCTGATGAAGATAATATATAACCTACTTATGAAGAATTATCTAGGTTTGCTATACTTTTTGATAATGAAAATTCTATACGCAAGAAAAATCATGATAATGAAAATTATAGAATTTATATTTTAACTAAAGAATTATTAGATATTTCTAAATATCTTGATAAGAGAATTTTTTATTTTAAATGTATTTCCAAAAACCTTGAGAAAGATAATTATGAGAAGGATTAAAATTCTAAGGATCTTAAAAATGTAATTTCTAAGAAAAATATTTTCGAGACTAACTCTAGTTCAAAAACAAATGTTTTTTAGGATAAAAACATGGTTATTAAACTCAAGTCAAAAATATTTTCCTTCAGGAAGTGTTTTTAAAACCCTACATCTAGTAAAGAAAACTTTGACAAGATGTATACCCAAATTTGACCACTAATGAATAGTTCTAGATTTGGTTATACTCATTCTATGCCAATCATTAGTAATAAATATTTTGTTCTTTAAAGTGATTTATTCTGTACTAAATGTCAGAGTGGTGGATATTGGGAAAAATTGTTCTTTAAATAAATCTCTGCCTTTAGGTTTTTATAAAGCTTATTTTTCTAAGAAACTGTTGATTCCTAAAATCATGATTTATGAAATTTTGGGATCCATGAAAATTTGGATTCCAAAAGTATAATACTATTATTTTCAAAAAAATAAAGATATTACCAATAGAAATACATGTTAAAAGAATAGTGGATGTTCTCAGAATATGAATAGTAACAAAAGCATCTTTGAAAAGATTATCAAGACAAAAGGAGTAAAAGTATCATTCAGAGATAATGCTCAGAGAGAAATTATTTGTATAGGTAACATTATTCTTCTTTGAAAAATATTAATTTCAAATGTTTTATTTTTTAATGGTATTAATAACAACATCGTTAGAATTATTCAATTATGTGATGAAGGTTACCTTGTGAATTTTAGGAATGATAAGTTCTTACTACATAATTCCATGGAAGAGTTTATTATTTCTTCCCATAGGTATGATAATGTATACACACTAAACATAGAAGACCTTAGGAGCCAAGATCTACTTTGACTTGGTGCAATGGAAGATTAATATAGGTTATGGAATAGAAGGTTAGTACACTGTAAGCATAGGAACCTAAGTAAACTTGCTAAGAAAAGACTTTTTAAAGATCCACTAGAGCATAGATTTGATTCTTCAAAAGTTTGTGATCCTTGTCAATATGGAAATTAACATAAATCATGTTTTAAATCAATCAGTGAAGTCTCAACTACTGAGTAATTATAGTTGGCGCATATGGATCTTTTCGGTCCAACACAAACTGGAAGCATTGGTGGAAAATATTATGTATTCATCCATGTTAATGATTACACTATATTCAAATGGGTCTAATTTCTAGAAAATAAATCTGAAGCTCTTTCTTATTTTAAAATTTTTATATACCATGTTTAAAATGAGAAAAACCTTCCATTGATAAATATTCATAGTGATCATGGAGGTGAATTTTAAAATTTTGATTTTGAATCATTTTGTAGTAAAAAATTAATTACACATAACTTCTCAGCACTAGGAACTCCTTAACAAAATGGTGTTGTTGAAAGAAAAAATAGAATTCTTCAAGAGATAACTTGAACCATGTTGAGTGAATATTAAATAGCTAAACACGTTTGGGATGAAGTTGTAAATACTGCATGTTATACTATAAATCGAGTTTTGATTAAATATTCTATTAATATAACCCCCTAAGAATTGTGGAATGGTAGAAAACATATACTTTCCTTCATCAAAGTATTTCATTTCAAAGTTTACATTTTGAATACTAATGATAATTTACATAAATTCTCTCCCAAATCTGATGAAGTAATTTTTATAGGATACTCCACAGCTTTTAAGTCTTATAAGGTTATTGATAAAAATACTCGTACTTTTGAAGAAAAAATACATGTTAAATATGAAGAAACTAGTCCTTTGGTTTTAAACAACCTCAACTAAAATCTTTATATTTGTTTTAAAAACATATTTATTAACCCTTGATCGAACATTCTTATGATAATGAAAATGTTCGAGAAAATGTTTCTGGAGTATTTACCCTAAAATATTTCCTACCATTTTTTGATTAACATGTTTTAAAAAAACCAAATCAGTTATTTCTTAAGAATCATCCTAGTTATAGTATCACTGGATATGAAAATCAACCAATAAAGACTAGAAGTTCCTTAAAAATGAAGTAGAACATCTAGAATTCCATTCTTATATAGAACTAAAAAACACTAATGATGCTTTAGGTGATTATGATTGGATAAAATCCATACAAAATGATCTAAATGAATTCAAAAAGAATAATGTCTGGACCATGATTGAAAGACCAAAGGAAACTTCTGTTATTTATGTAAAATGGGTCTTTATAAATAGGTGTGATGAAAATGGAATCATAGTAAGAAATTATACTAGATTAGTTGCTAAAGGATATAATCAACAAGAAGGAATAAACTACGATGAAACCTATGATTCAGTAGCTAGACATGAATCTATCCATATTCTACTTGACATTTTAGAATTGATAAACTTTAAAATTTTTCAAATGGATGTTAATTGTGTTTTACCTAATAGATATGTTCAAGATGAAGTTTTTGTTGAAACCCTTTTGGTTTTGAAGACACAATACATCCTGAACATGTTTTCAAACATACCAAAGCTTTATATGGACATAAAAATCCACTAGATCCTGGTATGATATACTTACATGATTTTTTTCACAAAACAATTATGTTAAGGGAAAAGCTGATCTAACCCTCTTTATAAAGAATGATAATATAAATGTTTTCACTGTTCAAATTTATGTTGATGAAATTATATTTGGATCAACACAGCTATATTTAACTGATTCATTTTCAAATATAATGAAATTTGAGTTTGAAATGATTATGATGGATGATTTAACATTTTTCCTAGGTTTTCAAATTTCTCAAAAACCAGAAGAAACATATATATCCCAACATAAGTATATTAATGATATTCTTAAAAATTATTGGTATGAAAATACTAAAAGTATTATTAATCTCATTGGTACCTCAATTACTCTTGATCTTGATGAATCTGGGAAACCAGTAGATCAAACATAATTTAGAGGTATGATAGGAAGTTTACTATAGTTGATAGCTAGTCATCCAGACTTAATGTTTTCAGCATTCTTATGTGCAATATGTCAATACAATCCTATGGATTTCCATTTAAAGTCGTTGAAAATAATTTCTCACTATTTAAAGGGAACCATGAATGTATGACTATTTTATACTTTTGTAAATGATTTTACTTTAAAAAGTTTTCCATATGATTATTTTGGTGGGTGTAGAATGGATAGGAAAAGTACTTCCAGAACATTTCATTTTTAAGGAGACTCATTAGTTTCTTGTTCATTAAATAATAAACACTTAATATCACAATCCACTACTAAATCTGAATATATAGAAGCTAGAAGTTTTTGTTCTCAAGTGTTGTGGATGAAACACACACTCAAAGACTAAGGTATAAATTTTAAAAAATCATAAATATTGTGTAATAAAACTAGTGCCATTTCCTTAAGTAAAAACCATGAACATCACTGTAAGGTAATCTTCCATATTATCTTTTTTCATAACCTATCTCCTTACATTAAAAAACTCTTTTTCATAGGGGAGTGCATTTTCTTGTCAATCAATTTTTTTCCCTTTTCAAAATTTTCATTTTAAAAATTATAGAAATCAAATTTTTTAATCAAAATTTTTGTAATAAAAAATTTTTCAATAAAAAAATTGTGTATTCATTTTTTTTGTAATAAAAATATTCGTAATCAATTTTTTTCATATTCAAAATTTTATTGACCTTATTTTAACAAAAATCGAAGACGAAAGTTCTCGAGAATAATTTTCATCATTAAGGATAATTTTAACATAAATATAGATGGTATGTTTCCTTTCTTAAATTTTTGTAACCATCATTTTACATGTTGGTATTTTCATTTTATTGAAATTTTATCAGATTCACATTTCCTAAAATCTGTGTTTTTATCTTAAAAAATTCAAATGATCAGAACCTACCAAATTCTTTCTTAATCTATCATCTCAACCGTCTGATCTGATCATGTGTATTTAAACTATTGGATCAATCATGGATAATAAATTTTCACCTAAAACACCTATATAATTACCCCCACGATAGTTGTCCTACATCATTCTTCAAAGTATTGAAGTGCTGATGTTATTCTCAACTACTTAAGGTTGTTCTGAATCTTCATGTTTTCTTCAATTCTAAATGTTTATACAAGCTTCTCCTCAGAAAGAAATGTCATCATTAAAGGAAATATCTGAATGGAAATTTACATAGAAAGGTTAATCGATCCATAATTCTTTTCTAAGTACTATTCTCTTATTTCATGGAATATCAAGTTAAATGGATGGGAGAGCCTATGTATATCCAAACTGAAGGCACAAGATACAATTTTTCTGGAGTTTTTGGTTGAATTCTCTGAATCAGTATGTTTCTTAGATGAAGGAGTGATAGATAAGTTTTCCTTAAAGATATATGTAATTACCTACTCTGTTTCCTATAGTAAGTCTTCCAACCTGGTTGGAATCACATATGAATGTGAAGCATTATTTTTCACCCACAAACTACCAAATGTTTCAGGATTTTTAGATATGGAAAAGGCTTTAGAGTTCCGTAGCTTGAAAGAAGTAAAGACACCAAAAATTATTCATCTCTTTATAAACATATTGATTCTTCAGATATAGGTTCAGGGATTTATCATTCTGAGAAAAGGTGACAATGTTGCCCTGAAGAAGGGTGATATTTATGCCTTAGACCTTCTGGTGAATTTCAGAAGGAATAATTTAGTGAAGTATGTTTTACTTAAAATTTAGAATATCAATAATGTAACTTTGAAATCCCAAATCATCAGGTTTCCTATTATTATCTCAATGATTATAGTCATTTTTCTAGAATCCTTTAAAATTACTTAAAGTACTATTCTAAGGAATTTCAAAGTAATGTTGTTGAGTGGTGATTCTCTATGTAGAATGAAGGTAGGTTTTTCTAGTGAATTAGAAGAATTATATGATTTTTTGGAATCAAAAATAGATTCTCTATCAAAGAATCCGAAAGTGGCCAAAACATCCATTAGGGGTGGAAAGAAGAGGAAGGCAACGGAACCGAAAGAGGAACAAAAAAACTCCTATAGATAAGGAAACTCAATCAGCATCACCTAAGACAAAGATGAAAAAGACTTATATAGATGAAGTGATTGCTAGGTAGCGAGAAGAAAAGAAGAATAAGATGGAAGGGGAGCCTAGTTTTAGCTTGGACCTTGCGGAGGAAAAATCATTGAAGTTTAAGGGTACTGAGGATCTTGATAAACAATAGAAAGAAAAGAAGTAGAGGAAGAATATTTTAGAAGATGAAATCATTCAATCCCTTTTCTAGGATACTGAGAAAGCTTATGAACAACACCAGGTACCAGAATCCATTTTTCAAGAATCACTTCCTGTGACTCCAGGAAAGAAAATGTTGATTCTAGAACCAGAAAAAGAAGAAGAAATAATTCATAATGAACTAGTGGAAGAAGAAGAAGAATAGGAATAAGTAAGTGGTGATACCAATGATATTATTATACAAGTAGAGGAATATCATGAGAAGGATATTCCTTCTAAGAAACTGTCAATCTGAACAACTGAAGCTGAATCATCAAAACATGATACCCCAGTAAATAAAGAAATTGGTCATAAAGAAGTGAATATAACATCTGAAGAATAGTGTATCAATCATGATTTCGTTCATCCAGAAGATCTTGTGGTAGGTTCTAAGAAAGAAAACCTTGAGGAAGGCATGATTGTTCAATTACCAGATAGTGAACATGAATCGCCTAATGCAAACGAGATCATTCTGGGAGAAAAAAAGGGAAAGTAGGTGTTGTTTCATAGACCTAGTAAATCAGTAGTGAAAAATAAATATTTTAGTGGTTTGTCGAAAAGGATAGCCGAAGATGTAGAAAAAGAATCCTCACTAACCAAACTATCTGATTCAGAATCATCCTCTCTTGAACATGATTTTTTCGTTCAATATTTGATGAAGCTGGTTGATACAATTCCATTATTTCTGAGTATAGACTCTAGGTTCCATATTCTTTAAAACTCATTTAATTAGAAAGTAGCTTCAGTCATCATGCATATGGATATGTTTTTCAAGCATGAGATCGATTTAAAACTTTCATCATTGGATATGATTCCCACAAAAGTTCGTGCAAGGAAATTACAAAATGGTCAAGGAAACCAATCGAAGAGATGAGTATCCTTGATGATTTTCAAGAATGTGTGAAGGAATCTTTTGAAATTGAATATGGGAAGATTAATGATCTTACTATGTTTTTTGAGGAAAAGCTATGTCTCGAACAAAACACTCGAAAGAAAGAACTCATTGATCTAAATGGGAATATTAATTTCATGGATATGAATTGGAAGAGGGAAAGGGATCTTGAAATAGAGTTTGAAGAAAATAATTCTAAGAAAGAATATCATTTCATGGCTTAGGAAAATATTCTTAAGGCTCAGGATGAAAATATCAATTCCTTAGAGAAGAAAAATGGTGATCTAAATCAGCTGCTCAAGCATGTGGAAGAAGATCACAAGGATATAAAAATGATGAATATCATCTTAAATAAGTTAATGTCGAAGTTGAAGAAAGGTTATTTTCCCCAATCCAATATTTTTTTGTTTTTCCTTATTTGTATAAATTTTTCCCATTATAAAAAAATTTTGGTTGTTCAACATGTGTTTTGTTGTATAGTGATAATTTTTTTTGGTACCAATTTTTTTCTATTCTCTTTATTCCTTTTTCAAAATCAAAAAGAGCAAGAAATAAATGATAAAAATAATACTAAGTGAAGAAGTGAATTCCCTATGTAAGGGGGAGTCTATATAAGGGGGATTTACATCAATAAAAATTTTCTTATTCAGTAGAAAAGCAAAATCTATTTAAGTATGTCAATAATACGATCCTTAGGGATTTCAAAACCTAAGGGGGGTTAGTCGCATTCAACATGATTCATTAGTAAAGAGAGATAAGTTTTTATTTTTTCACCTCCATAATCAATAATTCTTTGTCCATATATTCTTTTTCGTATGGATATTAGTCCTTTCCAAAAAGGGGGAAATTTTTGAATCAATAAGGCTTCCTTATGACTTTTCCATTCCTCAATGTTTTGAAAATCAAAAACACTTTACCTTAAGGAAAATTATATTATCCCTAATTTTTAACTTAAAAAGTAAAATTTTCCTTCCCTGAGGATAAATAATCCTTACTTATGTTTTCTTTGTTCATTTTATAGTTTCTCTAAATCTAACTCATTTTATTTATAAGTCTAAAATTCAATTTCACATCTAAAACCTCGAAATCCTATAAATCTGTGGTTATATAGTAATCTGTTTTAAAGGTCTGAATTATCTGAAATTTTGAATTTGATTTCTTTGATATTCAAACTCCAAATTATTTGAAATTCAGATTCTAAAATCTCTGAAATTGGGACTCTGAATTCTTTAAGATTCAGACTCCTAATTCATCAAAATTCAGACTCTAATTTTGCTGAAATTTAAACTCTGAATTCTCTAAAATTCAAAGTCCAAATTCTACAGAATTAGGACTCTGCATTCCTCATAATTAAAACTCTGAATTTCTCATAATTCTTCAGAATTAAGACTCTGAAATCTATAGATTCAGATTTAAAATTCTTTGAAAAATAGCATATGAATATCCCTGAGTTATATTCTCTTAATGTTTATTTGGTTATATTCCGAACATTAATTTTCCTTACACTCTAAAAAATTAGATTTGGTTAAGAAACCTTATTTTTCTTACACTTTTTATTGTTATGAAATGATGTTGTACATTATATTTCTAACTAACTGCTATTTTAGTGACATGTGTACTGGTCCCTTTAAAATTCAAGAAAAAATATGACCATTGCAGGAGGGAGCCGACCATTGGACAAATTTCTATAAATATGATCTCATTAGAATGAACTCATAAGACAATAACATTGTTGATCACTCTAGAGATTTCATGTTGTTGAAGTGATTTCTATGGAGAGAGACTCTTAGGATTTGTGTAAACTGAACATCTTGTTCAGATTTCTTCTTGCGTCTCTGATTATTGCTGAGTACAATATAGGACTTCTAGGGATTCAAAGATAGGGGTGCCGACTGCCTGAAAGTTATAGGACTTCCAGGTATAGGAAGAAAGAGGTGTCGACAACCTTAATTATCGAGTGGTTGTAGGGATAGCAAGAAAAATTCTGATATTCCTATTGAGGACATACCCTATTGTAGTTAAGACAAAATTTCTTGAAATTATAAATCAATAGACTTTTTTCCAAGGTTGTTTCATACAATTCACTTTGGGTTATAATATTTCATACTTAATTCTTGTTTTATTTCAACGTTATTTCTATTATTTTGTGACAAAGGAAGACATTATAACCTTCTTATACATTCTTTTTCTTTGGTATACTCTGATAAGTAATATTCTATATTATTTTAGGTATAATCTTTTACTTGTAAAATTTCCATAAGTTTCATTTATGGAACCAAATTTTTGGAACCTAGCATGTTTGTAGAACTAAATAAAGTCTTATGAATTTACCTTATTTAACCTTATTAAACATTGTTTTCCTTAAGGTCTAAAATTAATGATTTTAAACATACAATTCACCCACCTCTTGTAATTAAGAAACTACATTCATATTTTGATCCTACACACCCTCCCAAAAATTCAATCTGACCATCATCCTATCTTGGTCACTATCACCCTTAAAACTATAAAACCTCTTCTCCCATTAGATTCAACAATTATTGGTTATTAGATATTTAATGTTGTAATCTCCTTAAACATTTCCAGACCTCTATGTATCACTCTAATGATTCCTTTTATTGTCACCTTAAATTAAATTATCTCAAACAAAGGATTAAGAATTGGTGGGTATTAAAGCTCAACAAACTGATAATTAAATCTTACTTCTTTAGAATGAGATACATCAAATCCAAAACATCCACACACACACACACACGTATTTTTCTTCAAATCAAAATCAAGAAATTAGCATTACTATGAAACTAAAATCACTTCTCTATTTCAATGACAATATTCAAATGAAAAAATTCAAAATCAAATGGTTAGTTGATGGTGATAGAAATAAAAAATTCAACAATTCTTTATAGAGAGTTCTTAAATCTTGTAAACCTCTAACCTCTCTCAAATATGGAGACAACCTCTTCAATAATGAAGAGTACATATTTAATCATGTTGTCTATAACATTGAATCTTTCTTCAATAGACCTTCTTTGAGAAAGGAGCTCATTCATGAGATTATTCCGACAATTTTCACTAATGTTGACAGCACTTTCCTTATTGGTGTTACCCTTAATCATGAAATCAGAGACACTGTCTTCAGATTAAATCCATAAAGTTCCCTATTTCCTAATGGTTTTAACAATGGTTTCTATCAAAATTATTGTAATATCATCTAAAATAGTGTTTTGAAAATCGTTAAAAAAAATTCGAGTGGAATCAAACAACATGGGTTGAATGAACAATTCCTTGATTTGATCCCTAAGATAGACAATGCCTCTAAAATTCATCTCTTTCGACCCATTTCTCTTTGCAACACTCTTTATAAAATTATCACCAAACGGAATGGGATTATAATTTCCACTATCACAGATAAAATTTTCTCCTAGAATGAATTTGGTTTTGTGATGTGAAGATCCATTCAAGACTGTATTTTTCTTGCCTCTAAATGCACTAAAATGATGAAAAATAATAATATATGTGGTAACATTTCTATTCAACAAGATATTAGGATGTCCTTGGACACTATTTATTGTAATTTCATCTTCAATGTTTTTCAAATATTTGGTTCCAACGATATCTTCATCTCTAGAATTAAAACCCTATTCAACTTTGTGCATTTGTTTATCTTGATCAATGGATCTCTCAAAGGATACATTAATTTCATCAAAAGTTTCAGACAATGTGACCCTCTATCTAGAATCCTTTTTTCAATTTCACAGGGAAATTTAAGTCATCTTCTCTATGACAACCCTTCTTTTTATTACACAATTAAACATAATTTATTACATAAACATCACTTGATACAACATAAAATATCGAGAGTTCTAGTGTCTTTGGGGATTAGGATCATTACATAACAACTTAAAACATGAAATACAAAATCATTATTGAAAACTTCCTTTACATGACCACTACATTCTGTCGTACTTAGCATTGCATGGGATAACCCGAGGACATGCATAAGAAAAGGGTGAGCTATAAAGCCTAGTAAGGGGATAATCTTGGAATAACATGAGGAATAACATACATGTTAGTCAATAGGCGTATCAATATAGTGAAATATAAGCGTAAACATAAAGGCATGATAAATCATGATAATCATAACATGGAAATGTGGCAACAATACTTAACATGGAATTAGCATGAGCCAAGGCTCATTGCACATGGAGAATGAGAAAACCCTCATCGCACAAGAAACACAAGTAAAATTTTGTTTCAATTGAATTATCATGAATAAAAACCCATTTCACATGACTTATCATGATACTATACTTTACCCAATTCATTGGAGCGCTATAAGGGTGCGCCCTTCTTCATCATTTCATTTCATGCATAAGTGTGCCACATGGATCATAAAACATCGAATCATTCAACATAATCATTTATTCCATAATAAATGAATATGGAATACATAATTGAAATCTTTAAAAAAATAATTAAATGTGCATAAAGTTGAATACCCTTGATGGAGAAATGGGCATGGTATTCACTAACTAATGACTTTGGCATGGAAAAATAGGGTTCAATTTTGACAGCATAATGGCGTGACATAAGAACTCATAAAAATGGTTGATGAGAGATAAAGGGGTGTCTCATCATATTTACATGACCTGGATAGTAAGGGGGTAATATAAATACATTTCCCAACAAATGTAATGGAATTTTGATTCATGATACAAAATAATTTCTTAAATGTAAATGAGGAGAGATAAATTCCGTTCAGAATTTCGACATAGTAACGGGTGTACATGGGAGGAATTTAATGATATAGAATAAGATATACCATCATTAAAACATAAATAGGGCAGTATGGGGGAGGTTCGAAACAATACCCCAACATTTCTAATTGAAATTAAAAGGTAAAAACAATTTAAAGAATATTGGACATAAATGAGAAAGGAAGAAAAAACCCTTACGTGGAGGTGTGCTTCAAAAGTATTGAGAGAGGCTTCTTGTGAAGTTGGGGCACCTTGGGAGGATTATAGAGAGAGGAGGTCATTGTTTTAATGAACTAAAAAGTCTTTGAGGGGGGAGGAAGAGGGATCTTGGGTGGGGTTATATAGGAAAGGTGAGGGAATTCTTTATTATTTAGGTTTGGGACACCTCAATTAAACTAATCCAAACCACAAACCATCCAATGGTTTCTACTCATGATTTTTGG
Source organism: Viscum album (assembly GCA_963277665.1). Taxonomy (NCBI): domain Eukaryota; kingdom Viridiplantae; phylum Streptophyta; class Magnoliopsida; order Santalales; family Viscaceae; genus Viscum; species Viscum album. The sequence goes on from OY728161.1 coordinate 1,608,428,447, forward strand.
AAAAGTGAAGTGGAAAACAATATTTTATATGTCCAAAGTCATAACCTCTCAAAATAATGGGGTTTCTTTTGTGGAGGTGAGTCACAATCCCAAGGAAAACATTTTAAAAAGACAAAATGTTAAATAAGTCTTGAAGGGTCCACTAAAGCTTTGTAAAAATAAATAAAACAAACCCAAGAATCACATTTTTTAATGTTAAAACATATATTTTCCGAACATAAAGTGTATTGTATTTTATTACATAACTATTGGTTCATTATGATGTCATAAAACACATTATATATTTAAACAGTATTCAATTTTTGCCCAAAAATTTGACTATCTCAAAAAATTATGAAAAATTCAGTGTTGGATAATTTAGAAATAATCATTCTAGAAATAATATTCACTTTATCTAAATAATTATCTTAATATGTTAATTTTCACTTTTAAAATAAAAACATAGATTTTTCGAAAATTCATGGGTTTTAAAGAAAATGGATTCCAAACCTTAATAAAAATTATAATTGCATTCATAAAATTATACGAACATTTATATTTATTAAAAATTAATTTAATAATAATAATAATATTTTATTAAAATATTATTTAATTCAAATATCCTTTAATTTATCACAATAGATTTCTTAGTTGAACATTATCTAAAAATACTATTTGTTCTTTAAAATCTATTTACAACGTAACAATAATATATTCATTATTATATACAAAAATAATGTACACAACCATAGTACTATGTTCTTGTTAAATAACCCCTTAAAACACTTTCATAAAACTGATGGGTGAGGTGTGTGATGGTGACAGACTCTTGGGGTGGCTCAGATATCATCGCTTAAGTGGTAATCTCTATCAACTTCCACTTTTCCCATAGGCATTTCTGTTAAAGCTTAACGTGTTCAAGCTCAGCTTGAGCTTGGTCAAGAGTGAATTCCAATGACACCATCTCCATTCCGAGCTCTGACAAATGGCCTTCATATGGGGAAATTCTACTTGATGAGTTCATCGCATCCTTTGTCTTAGTAAATTGGATTTGTTAAAGCCTATATTTGTACAAATCATGTGATCATTATTCAACGGCTACAATAGAAACTGTCACAGTTCTTAATTGTATTTTAAAATCCAAAAACATAAAACAAAAGGAGTGCATATATTTTATAACCAATTAACATATTAATAAATTTAATTAGATCAAGAGGGATTTCCATTAACAAAAGTTTGGGTTGTTACAATCTTCCACCCTTAAGAAATTTCACACTCGAAATTTTTTCCCCACACTAAAACATATGTGGGTAACTCTACTTCATCATTTCCTCAGATTCCCACATCGGTCCATCAAACTTTTGGTTTTACCACAACTCCTTGACAAGCCGCATTGTCTTATTTCATATAAATTTTTCTCTACGATCTATGATCTTCACTCGTTGAACCTCATAAGAAAGATCATCCACTAACTATACCATCTATGAAGAGAGTTCATGTGAAGGGTCCTTTATGTACATACGTAAGAGGGATACATGAAAGACATCATGTACTTTGTCCATGGTAGTTGGAAGTGCCAGTCGATAGGCCACAGCCCCGACACGTTCATGAATCTCGAAGGGGCTATTGTACCTTGGACTTAACTTCCCTTTCTTTCCAGACCTCATGACCTTCTTCCCTAGATATATGTTTAGAAATACCATATTTCCAACTTTAATCTCAAGGTCTCATCAATGATTATCTGAATAACTCTTCTATCGACTCTGGGATTCCTTGATATTCTTCTGAATGGTTTTCACCTTCTACCCCATTTATTCAACCATTAATGGTCAAAGTAGCTTATGGTCACCGACCTCATCCCAATATGTCAGTGTTCTGAACCTTTTCCCATAAAGGGATTCATATGGTTCCATTTGTATTCTTATGTGGAAACTGTTATTATAAGAGAAATCAATCATGGGAAGATGTTGATCTTATCCTCCTTTAAAGTCCATTGAGCACGCTCTCAACAAGTCCTAAAGTGTTTGTATATTCCGCTCAGATTGGACATCAGTTTGAGGATGATAAACCATACTGAAGTTCAATTCAGTATTTAGGTCATCTTGAAGACTCTTCCAAAACATAGAGGTGAATCTTGGATCTCTATCGGACACAATAGATAGTGGTACTCCATCCAGCCTTACCACTTCCCTGATATATATTTGTGCCAGTTGATCCAATGAGAAATCCCACTTGAATAGAAATAAAGTGTACAGCCCTTGTAAGATGATCCACAACAACCCAGATTGCATTGTTTCCTTTGTACGTCTTCTAAAGTCCGGTGACAAAGTCCATGGTGATGTTCTCCCATTTCCATTCTGGTATGGGCAATGGTTGCATCATACCCTTAGACTTCTGCCTCTCTGCCTTCACATGCTGACACACCAGGCACATTGATGTATATTCAGTGATCTCTCTCTTCACATTATCCCACAAATAATGCTCTCAGATATCTAAATACATCATTGTGTTTCCCAGGTGAATAGGGAAATTTGAACTATGTGCATCATCCAAAAGATCCTTGTTCAACTCCATAATTGATGGGACACAAAGTGTTTTCCCAAATCTCACAATTCCGTCCTCATTAACATTAAACTCTGTGGATTTACCTTTTCTGACACCTTCTAATTTTTCTTGAATGCCCACATCATCTTTTGGAGCATCCTTTAACCTTCCCAAAAGTGATGGTTGAGTGATCATTTGTGAAAGGATTGATGATGTTCCCTTCTTTATGATTCCCATATCCATCTTCATCAAATCTATGAGGATTGGATCCTTTTTTAATTGACATCAATGATAGAATCATTGGGTCCTTTCTACATAGGGCATCTGCCACCTTGTTTACTTTCCCAGGGTGGTAATGGATTGAGAAGACATAGTCTTTGATCAGCTCTAATCATCTTCATTGGCGCATGTTCAATTATTTCTTTGTGAATATATAATTGAGGCTTTTTTGGACCGTATATATTTCACACTTCTCCCCAAAGAGATAATGCCACCAAATTTTCAATTTGAAGATCACTACAGCCAACTCGAGGTCATGTGTTGGATTATTCTTTTCATGAACATTCAATTTCCTTGAAGCATAGGCAATGACTTTGTTATTTTTCATCAGCACACATCCTAGGCCCTTCTTCTAAGTATCCCTGAATACCACAAGATGTTCTCCACTTGTGGTTAAAGTGAGCACGGGTGCCCTGATAAGCCTTCTTTTCAACTTCATAAATATTTCTTTGCATTCATCACTCCATGAAAACATCACTCCCTTCTGATTTATCATGGTAATAGGGTAGGAAAATCATGAGAAATTACTCACAAATCATCGATAATATCCAGCTAACCCCAAGAAGCTACAGATATCTGTTGTAAATGGAGGCCTTTTCCATCCCTCAATTTCATCTGTTTTGGACGGATCTATAGATAAATCATTCCTTGTGATGATCTGGCCCAAGAATGATACCTCCTTCAACCAGATCTCACACTTTTTGTACTTTGCATAGATCTTCTTATTCCTCAATGTCTCTTGTACATTTCGTAGATTCTCCTCAAGATCCTCTTTGGTTTTGTAGTATATCAAAATATCATCTATAAATTCTACCACAAATTTGTTGAGGTAATCTCTAAAGACTCTATTCATCAAGTCCATAAATATTTCTTAAGCATTTGTGTGTCTGAAAGGAATTACTATTAATTCAAAGTGATTGTATCTTCTGCGAAAATCATTCTTGGAGATATCTTTCTTCTTCACCCTTACATGATAATATACCGACCACAAATCCACCTTGGGGAAGTATTGTGCTCCACACAACTGATCGAACAACTCATCAATTGGTGGGAGATGATACTTGTTCTTTATCTTGATTTTTTTGAGATCACGATAAATAGTGAAAAGGTGCATTGAACCACCCTTCTTCTTGATGAAGAGGACTGGTGCACCCCATGGTGAATCACTTGGGCATATGAACCCTTTATCTAGATTATCTTGTAGTAGTTTCTTCAACCCCTCAATCTCCACAACATCCATTCTATATGGATTCTTGGATATTGGCAACACCCAGGTATATGATCAATTGAGAATTCAACATCTCTTCTAGGAGGAAGACCTGGAAATTCCTTGGGAAACACTTCAGTGAATTCCCTCACAATAAGCATGTCTTCAAGGAAGGATGCTTCCTTGGACTCAATCATCTGATCCAGATACGTGTTCTTATAGGGAAGTAATATCCATGCATGGGATGATGGAGCTAAAGAAGATTAATCTTCACCTGGAACTTGTTTAGAATTAGGGGTCTATTATCTACATGGAGAGTGATTTCTCTCTAACGACAATTTATGTTGGCGCTATATAATGAAAGCCAATACATGCCAATAATTGTATCAAATTCCCCTAGAGGGAGTATGATGCTGTTATTTGGGAAGTCTAATCCAAATATTATGATAGTGGAGAATTTATATTCATGGTATGAAATTATTTCTCCATTTTCTGTACTCACCGACATCTTCACTTCCATGATTTTTGGTGGTGCTGGGATTATTCTACTAAACTTTTGAGATATAATAGAATGTGTAGAACCTGAATCAAAAATTATGTTCCCTATTCTTGAATTAATAACTAGCATAATTGTCACTACTTCGTTGTCGGGGTTCATTTTCATAGTAGTGATGGAAAATGATTTCCTTTGCTACCTTGGAGGTTGTTGGTTGCCTCCAAAAACCCTTGGCTTATGGAACTGATTTTCAAGATGACCTAGTTCTTTGCAGTTGTAGCAATGAACCATGTGTTGAGGTTAAAATGGAGTGTTCCTCTCTTCTATCACAACAGTTGGTCTTTCTTGCTGACAGTTAAAATCCAGGTGCCCTTCTCTTCCATACCTAATGTATTTCTTATTCCCCTTCAGACAATTTCTGGGGTGATTCTTTCTGCACCTTTGGAAAGTGCGGTTCTGGATCTTCATAGCACCATTGGAATTATCCATCGGACTGCGAGCATTGAAACCCACCTTATTCTTCTTATCTCCATGATTTCCGTGAGATTATCTTATCTCCATTTCTACCTTGAGGGAACATAAGAAAATTTCCCCATAGCCGTCAAAGTCACGGTTTGCCAACGCTTTCCACAGGCTAGGTTTTAGCCCACCAAATAAGTAGTCAACCTTATATTCGAAGGTAACGACAAAGCTAGAATCATATCATGCAATACTTGGGAATTTTTCCTCATACTCTCTAATAGATTCATCATTTTTTTCATGAGGGAATGGAAGTCTCATTCCATCTTAAGCTGGGGTGTGCGCAAAAAATATTTATCGAAAAACATCATCTGGAAATCCTTCCATTCCAATGCTTCAATCTCCTCCTCAGGCTTCATATTTTTTATCAATGTCTACCATTGATCAACTTAACTCTTCATACAATAATAATCCATAAGAACCTTATCTTGTTCATAACGTTGAAGGATGGAGAAGATCTTTTCAATGGACTTTATCCCTTGTTCAATGATAGAGGGATCAGATGATCCATTAAAAGTAGAGGCCTTTGTCTTAAGAATCTATCGATAGCGACATGTTCTTTCTTGGGGGGGGGGGGGGGTTGAACATTCCTCCTAACCCATGATTCTATTAAAATATTGAGTTATCTGAGAGAGAAGCACGAAAAAGTTCACATTTCTTTCTCTCATTGGGTTGGGTATCTCATTAGTACAGTCATCACATTGATCTTCAAATCAGTTGTAAGCCCAAGTTATCCATTTACCAGCCATTGGTTGGGATAAAAAGAAAGTTAGGGGTAACACAAAAAGGGTAATCCAAGGAAAAAACTGATGACATATAAATAAAACTTATTTCCGTAACATTTGAATCTATTGTCTTTTTTCTATGTTATCCATGATCTACTTTATAACATACATTCTTATGGAATTTTTATGTCCATTAATTATGGTTCATACTATGCTTGTGAATTTACCAAAGAATATCCTCCAGGAGTTTCTTAACCAAGAGTGCAGTAAGTCCCTTTATTGTGCACTAGTTTCTGTTCGAGTCTAGCTCAAAGTAGTGTTTTCGGGTTTTACCTCTAGGATACATCAGTTCCAGAGCTGCCTCTACCTTCTCGTATCATGATAGGGATTCATTTATTAAATAAAACACTTACTCGATACTCACCAAAACATAGGGATGTTTTTATTATAGTTGGTCTTGTATCTAAGGCTTTACCAGGGTTTTCTAATCCTAATCCCTAAAATAACTAAACCTATCCTCTGATACCAACTATGAGAACTGTGCATTTTATTACACAATTAAACATAATTTATTACATAAACATCACTTGATACAACATAGAAGATAGATAGGTCTAGTGTCTTTGGGGATTAGTTTCATTACATAACAACTTAAAACATTAAATACAACATCTTTATTGAAAACGTCATTTACATGACCACTACATTCCCTCACACTTATCATTACATGGGATAACCAGAGAACATGCATAAGAAAAGGGTGAGGTATAAAGACCAGTAAGTGGATAATCATGGAATAACATGAGGAATATAATACATGTTATTTAATTAGAATATAAATACAACACAATAGAATTAGAAACATAAAGCATGATAAATAATGATAAATAGAACATGTAAATGTGGCAACAACACTTAACATGGAATTAGCACGATCCAAGGCTCATTGCAAATGGAGCATGAGTAAACCCTCATTGCACATGAAGCACGAGTAAACCCTCATTGTACTTGAATTGTCATGATTAAACACCCACTACACATGACCTATCATGATACTATACATTACCCAATGCATTGGAGCTCTATAAGGGTGCACCCTTCTTAAACATTTCTTTTCATTCATAGTGTGCCACATAGATCATAAAACATGTATTCATTCAACATAATAATTTATTACATGATAAACGAATGTGGAAGACATACTTTAAACTCTTTTAAAAATAAGTAAATGTTCATAAAGTTGAATACCCTTGATAGAGAAATTGTTATGGTATTCACTACACAATGACTTTGGCTTGGAAAAACACGGTGCAATTTCGGCAGCGTAATGGCGTGACATAAGAACTCATAAAAATGGTTGATGAGAGAGGAAGGGGTGTCTCATCATATTTAGAAGCCATATAAATTAAGGGGGTCATATAGATACATGTCCCAAATAATGTAATGGAATTTATATTCATGATGAAAAAGAATTTCTTGAATGTAAATGAGGATAGAGAAATTCCTTTTAGAATTTCGATATAGTAATGGGTGTACATGGGAGGAATTTAATGAGAGAGAAAGGGGTCTCTCATCATTTAAAAATAAATATGGAAGTATGGGGTAGGTATGAAACCATTCCCCAACATTTATAATTGAAATTAAATGGGCATAACAATTTAAAAAATATTGGACATAAATGAGAAAGGAAGAAAAACCCCTTACTTGGAAGTCTACATCCAAAGGCTTGAGAGAGGATTGAGAGAGGATTATTGGGAGCTTGGAAAACCTTGGGAGGATTATAGAGAGAGGAGAGAAGAGGTTGGAAGAACTCCAAAGGCTTTTAGTGAGGGTAAGTGGGAGATTGGCTGGGATTATATAGGAATGATGAGGGAATTTTTTATTATTTAGTTTTGGGACAACTCACATTAAACTAATCCAAACCACAAACTAGACCATGGTTTTTCCAATGGATTTTGGAAAAAGGAAGTGAAAAACAATATTTTATATGGAAAATTTCTAATATTCTTAAAATAATTGGGTTGCTTATGTGACGGTGAGTCACACTCCCAAGGAAAACAATTTAAAAAGACAAAATCTTTAAGAAGTTTTGAAGGGTCCACTAAAGAATTGTAAAAATAAATCAAACAAACCCAAAATCAAATTATTTTGATTGTAGAACATATATTGTCTGATCATAAAGTTTATAGAGTTTTATTAAATTATTATTGGGTCATTATGATGTTATAAAACACATTACATAATTAAATGGTATTTAATTTTTACCCAAAAATTTGACTGTCTCAGAAAATTATAAAAAATTTACTGTTGGATAATTTTGACTTCCTGATTCTAGAAATAATATTTATTTTATCTAAATAATTTTATAAATATGTTAATTTTCACATTTAAAATAAAAATCTGAATTTATCTAAAATTGATGGGTTTTGACGAAAATGGCTTTCAAAACTGAATAAAAATTATAATTGCATTCATAAAATTATAAAATCATTTATGTTTAATAAAATTTAATTTAATAATAAAAATATTTTACTAAAAAATTATTTAATTAAAAAAATCCATTAATTCATCAAAATACATTTCTTAGTTGAACATTCACTAAAAATACTCTTTGTCCTTTAAAAACTATTTACAAGGTAATAATAATATATTCATTATTATATAAAAAATAATATAGATAACCATAGTAATAGGGTCTTGTTAAATAACCCCTTAAAACACTCACATAAGACTAAATGGTGAGGTGTGCTATGGTGACAGACTCTTGGGGTGTCTTGGATAACAACGCTCAAGTGGTAATCTCTATCAACTTCGAATTTTACACTAGGTAGTTCCTCTCATGTTTAACATGATCAAGCTCAGCTTGAGATTGGTCAAGAGTGAAACCCAATGATGCCAACTCCTTTCTGAGATCTCACAAATGAGATTAATATGGGGAAAGTCTACTAGATGAGGCCATCACTTTCTTTATCTGAGTAAATTGGGTTTGTTGAAGCCCATATTTATAATAATCATGTGATCACTATTCAACGACTACAATAGAAATGGTCACAATTCATAATGGTATTTTAAAATCTGAAAACATAAAATAAAAGACGTGCATATTTTGTATAACCATTTCACATATTAAGATATTTAATTAGATCAAGAGGTATTTTCATTAACCAAATTTTGGGTCATTAAATCTCACTCATCTGGTTGAACTAAACAATCTCAAACAAATTCTTGATTATAGGATTTTCAATGCTCACACAACCTTCTATATGATGACTACATCATTATTTTCATAAATGGGGATAAAAGGAACATCAAAACTCTCAAAACTACTCTTTCCCACTATGATGTTGTCTAGGGTCAATGCATTGGCTATCACAAATGCTTCATCTACTTTAGAAAAATATTCCATTCTTGTAGAAACAATGGTACCATAAATGAGCACGGAATCAATGAAGGAATTATTCCCTTAAAATACCATGGGGTTCCAATAATTTGGGGAAGACCCAAGGCAAGTTACTTTTCTAAAATTGTTGATCAAATTCTTAATCAGCTATCCACTTGGAAGGGAAAATATCTTTCTATGGTGGGGAGAGGTTTTCTTGTCAAATCAGTCATTGTCTCCAAATTGGTCTACTCTATGATGGTCTACAAATGGTTGGATGGTATTATTAAAAAAATTGATGTTTACATCAAATTTTTTTTTGCACTTGATGCACCATGTATATAAAACGTGTAACTATTCCTTGTACTACTTATTATAAACCATTATACAGGGGTGGTATTGGAATAAAAAACATAAATCATTTTAATGGATTCCCACAAACCATATTAACATGGAACCTAATTCAAAATGAATCCCCCTCGATTGTGCTCATCAATAACAGGTTCCTTGAAAGATTGAAAATAGGTAACAAGAATTTCATAATTTCTTCCATTTAGTCCTCCGTAAAAACCATGTATGAAAACATTATGAACAATTACAGATGGATGGTTTCTAAAAACTCATCTATGATATTCTTGTTGGACAACTGGACCAGTGATCTTATAATCTGCTCGATTCCTCTTGATAATTATATAGAAAATATAAAAAACACTGTTAGAAATGTAATCTCTTCTCATATTTACACTCTTCCTTTTAATGTTGTTAAAATAATTGATAATTACCCATTTTCTATCTTAGAGGATCTTTTGATTTGGGAACTTGATAACAATGGGTTACTAAATTCTAAAAATTTCTATAACCACTGCTTCCATAACTCTGAAAATGAAATCAATTGGATTAAATTATTTGATAAGTCTTAGATAATTCCTTCAATACTCACTCGTATTTGGTGTCTTTCCTATAATAGTTTTCCCACTAATGATTGATTGAATCTTTTTGGGATCCAGCTTTACTATAAATGTCATGTCTTTAATCTGCATAGAGAAGATACTAATCATTTATTTTTGTCTTTTTCTACTACCACTACCCATTGGAACTATATTTTTAAAATATTTGATTGCATATGGCTGATCATTGACTCTATGAATGATCATAAAAAACATTGGGTAGTTGTTGTTAACTCCCAAGAAATCAAGAACTAGTTTCTTGCTGGGGTTGCATAGCTTCTTCATGTGATCTGGTATAATAGAAATTCAAATTTCAATATAATTTCTCACATAACATTAATGAAGGTAAAATTAGGACTGTTTTGGCTATTTGGGAAGCTACGTTGATTTAGAGAGGGAGCTGCTACAACTCTGTGGATGATTTTATGTCCCTGAGATAGCTTTGGGTTGATGACAATTTTTCTGCAAAGATGCACATTTGAGGTTTTCTAGAGACCTCTTCTCCCTGGATGGATCAAAATCAACATAGATGGTGCCTCCCTTGAAAATATGTGGCATGCAATATGTGGCTCCCTCTTCAAAAACCACCTGGGGCAGATCATTGGGTGCTTTTTGTAGTTTAAAGTACTGTAATCTCTCTGGAAGCCGAAATGCGGAGTGTAATCCATGCCATCTCTTTCTCCATTCCCAATGGTTGGAAGAACATATGGATTTACTGTGATTCTACTACTATGTTGTAGGCCATTTGGAATGGGGTGATTTATCTAGCATGGTTTATTACTATATTCTGGATGAATTGACTCTTTTCTCTCCATGACATCAACTACATTGCTACCCACACCTATTGTGAGGTGAATACTGTTGCATATAGACTCTCCAATAAAGGGGATGCACAAGACATAACCTGGATCGAGGATCTTCACAACAATTTTTTTCCTCTTCATGTTAATTATTTTAATATGATCCTGTCTTTTAGACTCATATAATCTCACATTTTTAAATAAAATTTTCTTTTGTCATTTGAAAAATGCACAACCTTATTATAAAAACATTAAGTAGAACATATTTCCTAATATTAATGAATATTATTCAAAATATGGATTCCATTTTATCATATTCAATTTATAGAACACGAATAGTTTAATTCAAAAGTATATTTGAAATACATAATAACAATTGGTTTTCATAAAAATGTTTTAATAAATTTAAAAATGATTTTATAAAAATTTAATGTTTAAGATAAATTAAAACATCAAAATTAGATTACAATAAAAATATTTGAACTAATTTTTCTTTGAATCAATTTTAAAAATAAATAAAACATTTTAAATTATTTAAATGAAATGAATGTTTTAAATAAAATCTATATATTTCAGTATTTATTAAAAATAAACCATTTTATAAAATTATCAAAAATTAATCATTAGATAATATTTATATGACGTATTCTAAACATATTATCTTATTTTTAATTCTCGTTCAATAATTTTTTAATGAACATTTTAAATAAAAATATATAATTAATAAAAATAAAATTAGTTTAGAAATAAATCATTTTCCTTTTGACAAAAAATTACCTAATATTTTATAATTAATTTGAATCGATGAAATATAATCAATAAACCTTGAAAATGGTTTGTTCTTACATTGAAAGGTATATTAAAATAAGGAAGAACAGAATTCCAAATATGAAAATAGTTTCGAAAAATCTTGATTACATACAACCAATATCCAAAATATATAATATCTAAATAATATGATTGGAGGAAATAATTATAAAATAATATTATAAAAGGTTATATAAATGAGTAACATTATTTTATAAATCATTAATATACGTATGTTTTTATACAAGAGTTTAAATCATGTTTGAGAATATAGGAATACAATGTAAGTGTGTCTTTGTCTCAATTTCCAATATATAAGACACGTTTCATATTATGTACCATAATTTATTTTATAATATGTATTCACTTCAAATTTTTCTTCAAGTAAAATTAATTTCATTAATTTCATGATATTTTAATTTTCATTCCATTGTATCCCAATAATATTGTATTGGTTTTTATTTCACCCTAACTTTAAGGGGTTCTTTATATCAAATTTAATACCTTGAAAAATGGTACAAATTATGCACCATGATATATTTGATATGGTTTGATCATAACTGATGGAATTTAATGTAACATATTCCTATAAATCATTGAGTTTTAAGACCTACATCAAGCTATTTTACTAAATGAACTTTGATTCAAAATATACAAAATTTTTATTGGTTTCGGTTAACTCAACTCCCTTCATCGATTTGTAATTATTCTTCTTAAACTTGTTTCTTACAAGGTTTTTTTCTTCTACCCTAATAATTTATTTCATGGTAATTTCCATTCCACACTAGTGAAATTTTTTTTCAATGTGTCTCAGAACTATTTATTTCATAATAATTGTAAAAACATTTTTAAAAAATTATTTTATGTTTTCTATCATTGTATGAGCATTCTTCTTTATGAAAGTTCTATTCCATATTTCAAAATACTTTTCAAATGATTTTAATTCTTGATCATGTTGTAAATAAAACTAAATAATATTAGAAATAAAAAAATTATTTTAGATAAATTTTATCCAATATATTTTTTAATAAAAAATTCTTCAATGATTTTAGGCCTTTTAAAGAAATGTTGTTTAAAACATAATTTATTAATAATTTTTTTATAAAAAACTTTTTCATTTTAAAGGATAATTTTCAAACGTTTTTTCAAGACCAATGTAGTTCTATTTAAGAAAAACATTTTTAAGAGTTTTCAATCATTTTCAGAAAGGATATTTCTTCCTTTTTTTCAATGTGATTTATATGATAATCATTTCACATCCATTTTAGTATTTAGCCAAAAAAATATATAACCCCTATATAGTTATGTTTTATGAATAAAATTCTAGAGTTTATTTTTTAAAACCCTTTTGGGGTGATGTAATTTTTGATTTCAATCGATTAGCTTCTGATTTAATGTTATGTGATACTATATAAAAATGATTTGAAACCCATTTTCATTTCATGGGTTCATTATGTTAGGATATTGGATTGATTTTGTGTGTAGGAAAATTTTATGGAACGGAAAATATTAAATAATTAAATTTTTAAATTTATTATGTGAATATTCATTATATATCAAAACGATCGACACCAGAATAGTAAATGTTTACTATCTTTGAAAACCTGGACACTTGGAAAACTGGTACATGAAAGATCTATATCATCTCCCAATATGATCTTCAAAAATTGAACCATTATTATATATACCATACATAAATATTCTCTAGACATAATGGGATAATAAAATCATAATAATGTTATATTTCACATTCCCTTTAAGGGTGAACAAGGGAGACATCAATCAATTATCATTTTTAAGCATAACATGAGTAAAAGTTATGATAAAAAATCATGACATTTCAAAACCAAAAAACAGAAATTTATAGATCATAACCATTAGTTGAGGGATAAATCTTGGTAGTTCATATGCTATGAATCATAAAGGACTAAAATAACATGATACATGACATAATAATATTTTATAATATTATTTCATAAAAGAGTGGCGTAAATCATGGAATAATCATAATCAATGAAATATTATGTTAACTCTACCCAAAAAAAATATTTATCATATGTTATGCTTGGTATAAACAATCGTCTACCTTCATTAGATTGGGAAAACCCCTTATATATCCATATTTGTCTGTATATAACCTATTTTATAAACTTTTATCTCATAAAAATTAATATTTACAAAATTAATTGAAGGGATATAATGGACCCACCCATCTCATAATAATTATCCATTCATATATATGTCACATGATTATTAAAATATTTATTATTTCATCATTTCTTCATCAGTGAAAATGAAAATGGGTATCATTAATATTTCATCATCATAATCATAAACCATCCAAATATAAAATAAGGATTGTATAGTAGGATAATATCCTATGTGAAGTAGAAGTAAAATAAAAGGAATTTATTATAGATAAAAATAACATTAAAATATAAATAAAATATTTATAAAGGAAAATAAACTTTTTATTTTGAAATAAATTATTTATAATATAAAAAATTATACAATATTATAGATAAAAATTATTGAAGTTAACAACAGAAACTTGTTAAAAAAATTTCAAATCATTTAGTGTTCATGATGAAAAAATATATATTCATGTGGTATACATTAATACTAAGATTATTTTAATATATAGGATAAAAATTTAAAAGTACCTCTTTTGAAAAATTGTAAGAAGATTGATTTAAAAACAACTACAAAAATTAAAACATGGATAAAATTTAAATTATTAAATTCCTAGTGAATATTAAAAACATTGTTGAAAAATATTTTAAAGAAAATATGAACTTGAAAGAAAAATATTTCTAATATGATATAAAAATAAAGGTGATTTTCTTTAAGAATCGTCATTTAGGACTTATGAGTACATATAGATACAGAAATTAAAGGAAAAGTAAAATTTATAAAATATTTAGAAAATAATAAAAATATAATTGATTTATGAGAGATAAATCATATAATTTCATCATTTGGGATTTAAGCCTAAATAATCATGGTCAATAGTGATATTTTAATATAAAACCTTTACCTATAGTATGACATTATTTGAACGTTATCTAAATTACTATAAAAAAATTAAATTTATTATATTTATTTTAAGGAACCATATTCATACATATTTATATAATTTTAATTTTAACTACAAATAAAACATTTATAATATCCCTATATATCGAACAATGGCTAACCTTAAGGTCTCTCTCATGTAAATAGTGTCAAGTGTTCTAATGATTCTCAAAAACTCTTCTTGATATTTTGTTAATTTCAAAAAAAATGAATATATGTAGGTGTACTCATCAAACTCGCTAGATAATATCATTGAAATGAAAAATTGTAAATAGATTGGAAATAGTGAAAACAATATTACGATAATTAAAGAATATTTATCATAAACCTGCCTAGGTCTATGTTGATTCACTAATAAAAAACCTATCATGGATCTTAGATAGATTAGATCACCTCTCAACCTAACTCATTGGATTATAAGTCTCATTAATCACTCAACTCTCACAAAAAAATAAGAAAAATAAAATTGAAAACATATGCTACTTCATGAGATTTATCCTTAATGATTAAGAATAACATAGTTAGACCACTAAAGATACGAATATCTTCCTAGAAAAAGTTTTCTTCACATGATCATCAATTAAAAAACTACTCATGGATACTTTTTCAAGTGATATAAGGGTACATGTGGATAAAAATAAATGGGAAAAGAGTGTTGAATACATCCCTTGAGTTTTTTTGTTTTCACATCACCACTAACACTGTAAATATATTACAAGAGTATGAAATAAGGTGATCAAAAAAAAATTTGAATCTCCAAGAAGTATTAGATATTCAATCTCTAATTTTGGTCATGAAAATTATTCCTAAATCGTAGAAGTCCCATGATCAAAACACATCAAGGAGTAATAATAAATAAATTTTTTTTTTCAATTAGAAATATGTATAAAAATGTTTAAAACTGGGAAGATAAAGAGAAATATTGTTTTATCGTATGAATTGATAATAATAAAATAGACTAAAAATAAATACACATATTATAAAAAAAGGATATGTGATGAAATATTAAACTAATTGTAGGAAAAAACCAATGTGGCAGGATTTTAGGTGCTCATCAACAACATCCTTTGAATCCATTGTTAAAATACCCAACCTCTGATAATGACATTAATTTCTGCACTAATTATTATATTCTACATTGTGACCAAAATCTAAAACCTAGATATTCTCCATGTTAATGGTTCTAGGGCCATGATTTCTTGGTGAGAACACCTGAATATTTCGTCTTTTCTAATGATCACTAAACTTTTATATTTTCCTAATTTAGGAAAATAGATGGAAGAAAATATGAATATAAAATTTTACAAGATCTGTATATATTGCTAAACATACATGGATCCTCTATTACCAATTATTTATGAGAATTTATTTATTTTTATTATTTTAGTACTCTGATGATCTAATTTTTTTATGTGTCTTGTTTAGTGATTTGGATCATTGAGGGGTCTTAATTCCATTTTATGGGTCATTTCAATGTGTCTCAACTTCCATTCTATAAACCTCAATAATGTAGAAAAAATTGCTCCATAAAATTTTGTGTATATAGAATTTGGATATATTAATTCATTCTATGATCAATGTTCAAACATCCAAAAAATCTAATTTGGTTTAGCATAACAGTCATTCTTCAATCGTGGATCAACATCAACACAGGAAGTGCACAATCCATTCGAACTGGTTGTATTGTACATGGGGTTTTCCATTGAACATATAGAATTCATCATAAAAGGAACCTAGAACCACAAAATTGGGGAAGATATTTATCCACCTTCAATGATTGGGCCCTAAAAAAGAAAAAAGAACATAAAATCTCAAAACCATTATCAGTAATCATGAAATATCCCAAATTCAATTCATTATCATCTATAAATCTGTCTACAATAACCCCCATTGAAATTTTATTTTAAATTGATCTACGGTATAACATAATTAATAATTGGTATTTGATTTGAGTTCTTTCATTAGGATCAGATCGTGATGGGATTTCTTCTCCTCAACAATCTTAGGTTTCATCTTCATTGTCATTTCTTTGTTTGTGTTCTTCAAAATGATACCTAGGTACATCTCGGCCTTCTAGAATCATCATTTGATCCCATATCAGCATCAAGGTCTCTAATAATGTTCATTGGTTTGTGGATTAATTTATATTCAATTTTACAATTCATTAGTAATTCTCATCTACACGTTCAGAAAAATATTCGATGTGACCTTTCCAGGTGAGATTATCTTGAAATTTTAGATGGAATACTTCCTTAAACAATCATCTTAGGTTTGATTCTTCATTATTGGCTATTTGGGGTTCCATATTTGTAATGATTTGTTCATCAAAAATTATCATTATTGGTTCTTAAATAACCAGATTTGGGATATAAAATTTTAGATTTTTCTTAGGTTTCAATCTTCAGAGGGATTTATTGTTCATGTTTTCGCTCAAGTGATCGCCCAAGATCCTATAATTGATTTCATTTAACACTTTTAGTAGGGTTTTCACCCTCAAGCATGTCATATGTTTCAATCAAGATGTTATGTTCCTTAAATCATAATCATTGTTATATAATTTCAAAAATAAATATCATGATATAAATATTATATATGTTATATTTAGAGCCATCCATAAATTTGGGGATATAAAAATTAATTACATTGTTATTGAAGTTAGTATTCTACATATATGATTAAATATTATTTATGTTTTCTAAAAAATTGATTGAAGAAACATACAATATATCTTATCAATAAAAATCCATATTTATAAAAGAAATATTTTTATTTTTATTAAATACATAATTTTATCGATCAATGTGATGTGGATATGGAAAAATAACAAAATCCTTATGTGGACGTGGTAGTCCAAAAGTGTTCTTGAGTAATATTTTCATTTCCCATTTAATGGAACTGAGTTGGAACATAGTTTTTTCATAATAAAAATAATAAATAAATATATTAATTATATTATATGCATAGTTTTATTATGTATACAATATTTTTAGTTAATTTATAATAACAAATAAAATCAGATGTGATCGATTAAGATTTATACATATTCTTTGAGAGACCGCCTATGGCTTAAATCATAAGACTTGAAATATTGGTCACATGAAAAGAATATGGGATCTACGGTGATGAAAAGAAATCTTGGATTAGTTTTTGGTTTTTAATGATTCATATATAATTCTTGAAATACAAAAATAATGGAGGATAGGATGATCCCTTTTATAAGTTCAGGAGAGGACACACATGGTATGTTTTAAAAAATATATTTTCATTTTTTGTAAAAGTTATACCAAAAAGAAATTTTCAAGAATGAAAGATAATATATGGTCAATATACCTTCAAAAAATAATTATTATATATGTTTATATAGAATTATAATCTTTAACTCTTAGTTCACCCCCGGTAAACCTATTTTAACCCTTCCATGGTAAATTGTTTTTTACTACTTTATCCATTCATTATGAACAAAAATGTAATTTTAGTCAATTAAGTTATTGGAAATGATAATTACTTATAAAGAATATATTTTATGAATTTTAATTTCTATAAGTGGAAAAAATTAAAATGACCACATGATATGTAGCAAAAACTAGTTTTTAGAAGAAATATAGTTTTAAGAAATAATTGAATTTACTTTAATTCCATGACATGTAAACACTATCAAAAAAATGATAACATATTTAATTGAATATATTATCTATATATTTCACTAATTGAGTTAATAATTAATGATTTAAATGACATATTATAATAAAAACACATTCCTCACATAAAAAGAGTTTTATAAATAATTCTTTTATCTTTAAAATTTATTGTCTCCATTCATAACCATTAGATTAAAAATTCATGGATTATTATTCAAAAAATATGAATAAATATAATGAAAATAAATTTTAAATACTGAATAATATATTTTTTAATATAGTAATTTATAACACCACAAAAAGTCAATTTCATCATAAAAATATTCCTATTAATCAGGAAATGATTTAAGAAAAATTTAGTGATTTTTTCTTGGTCACTAATAAATAAATTAGAATTTTGGAAGAAATTAATATATAAAAATATTATATATATATATATATATATATTTCTAATTGTGGTTAATTGTAATGACTAAATTTTTTATCAATTGAAATTCCATTCTTATAACTATGCCATATAATCAAATGAAATTTCAACTCAATGAACTATATTGTACTATATAACCTTTAAACATAATATTTTCACTTTTATTATTTGAATTTCTAAAATTTGACATTCATGGTTGCGATTATAAATATGTTTGGAGTCCTATAAAGCAAACGTAATATTTTTTGAATAGTAAAATATTTTGATTTACGATAAATTCTAAATAAATTAATTTATGCATCATGCTTGAGTCATGGATGATGTAAATGGACATGGGTTCAAACTCAAATGAAAATATTACTATTTTTGGTCTTAGGAATCATTTCTATTTATTATATTATAAAAAAAATCTAATGATTAAAATATTAAGAAAACACACCTCCCCTCTACAATAAAAACCACCCACACTCCCCTATTCTCTTCACTCTTATCCAGACTTGTGACTTGCCTAAATTATTCTAAAATATCTCCCCAATCTACTGTTATTCGTCCTACAACCCTTGTTCTCCTCAAAAGACCAAATCCTCTCACATTAAGAGGCTCTCAATGAACATTAACTCAAGAGGTTAGTTCCTATTTTCAATTCTTTTACTTTCCTTTCATGTTCCTATATTTTCATTTCTATCATTACCTCTCCTCATCCAAATGTTATAAAAAATCAGGTACCATACATGTAATAAAATTATTTAATGATAATATACTAAGTTATTATCATCTATTTTTTACCCTTATTTTATACTAGTAGTAAAAACACTATCTGAGATGTGTTAATTTACCACATATAAGGACGATGGGTTTTCTATTTCAGTTTTCATATTCAATTTTGGTAATGAAACCATATTCATCGTTGAACCTTACTATAATATATATATTATGTCTTATCTATTATTCTGGAATATTTTTTTGCACGTGGTTTTGATTTATCAAACAAAATGTGTTCGTTTTGATCAAAAACCACCAATTAACCCAAAAGGTTATCACTAAAGATTTACATAATGATTCATATTAAATCTAAGTAACCTAATTAAATTTATAACCATGTAACCATATAAATGTTAAATAATAAAATATAATTCCAATTCTATAAATCCTTCAACATTTTACATGATTATTCGTTCTTGTATATAAGTAAACAAATCATGAAACAAACGGACCTGAAAAAAGAAAGAAAACCTCATAACCAATCCAAAAGGTTATGAATGAAATCAAAAAGGTTATAATAAATAAATAAAATGTAAATAAGGTTGTATAATTATTAATTAATTAGTCCAATTTTATTATTCAGGTCACTAATATCACGTGGATAACACCATCGGACATAATGTATGGGATTCTACCCGAACCTCTATTATTCCTTGGAGTTATTCTTACACTCATTTTCACCCAAATGAAATCATATATTTTTTATGTACATTCTATAAATTAGTTTTATATGTCCAAACTCATATATAAATATCCATTAATCATTATTTTTCTAGGATATACAATATTTTAAGTGATTCCCTCCTCAATACTTCTGGGTAAGCAAACCTATTTTAAGGGAACTTCCTAATTTATTACCCCATTTCATGTACACTATAAAATCTGTTTTAAGAAAAAATATATTTATAAAACCAAAAATTTTGTCTATAAATTTTTCTTCATTCACTTTTGGTTTTATATAAAATATTTTTTCATTTCCTATTTTAAATAATATTTTATATTTTCATTAAACCGCTCCAAAAATTTTACATTTGATGTTTCATAAAAACACTATCACATGATATCACTTCAATTTGGCATAAATTATTATGATATATTCCTTTTATAAATTATGAATTTCCATGATTTATCTAACTCTTTTTGTCATGGACACTTGTTTGATATGCCCATTAATTATGTTATATGACATTATTATGATACCCATTTCCCTCCCTGGGTACCCTTATGTTTATGTATGATTGATTATGTATGACTATTTCTGTGGAAAGTATAATCTTGAAAATTTTTAGATGGGTACACCTAGATAGTTATCCAATTCATTGGGTAAATTTCTTTCTCACAAAATATTATGTTCAACGGTCTTGGTGGTTATCTGTGACTTGTGCTACCATGTGCAATGGTCTTGGAGGTTAACCATAACTTGTTATCCTCTATGTGCAACAAGAATTGACTCATGATAAATCCATGTTTTATGTGGCTGAAATTTTACTATTAATTCATGTTTATCATACTTCATGTTTATATGTTATGATTCCATATGTTCTATGCAATTTTATATCATTATGTTATGTATTTTAACCCATGTGCTAAAGCGTTATTTCTCATATTTATTCCCTTCCTGGTATTTTTGGATCATCCATTTGTTCAAGTTATTCCTAGGTTATCCAATTAATATTTAGGAGCAAAATTTATGTTAGGATCACTTTCTAAATAATAAAAAATTAAATGTTTTATCTAGTCCCATGTTTTCTGTTTTATGTACATAGCCTTTCAAGACACTGGTATTTATGATCCTTGGCTTTTAATACGATAATTTATTATGATTAAAATCATGTCATGATATGTGTATAAGTATAGGGTCACTATATTTGGTATGGGAGGAGGGTATAGTTATTTTTAAATATTAATAATAGATTACTTTAGTAATAACCTTACGGATGAGACTAAGTATAAGATAAAATCCCTAAATTTTGGAATCTATAGTGTAAGTGTGTTATCAAGAAAATAAATCCCTATCTAGATATAAATAGGTAAAAGTAGCTCTAGAATAGATTTACCTAGAGTTAAAACCTGAAAACATAACTTTGAGCTAGACTCAAACGGGAATTGGTGCATGAAAACGAGCCCTGTTGCACTCTTGGTTTGACACTCTCAATGGTTATGATTTGGTGAATTCATGAACTTCATAAAAACCATTATTAAGGGAATAAAACAACATCCCATAAGAATATAAGGTATGAAATAAATCAAGGATAACTTTGATTTAAACCTAGGGAATCATAAGTTAGGATAAACTTCTCATTTACATGTTTTTTCTTTTATGTTCAAATATTCCTTTTTTATGATTAATAGATATGTATTCTAGACCTCTTATTGTACATTATTTTCTGAGTTAATGAAGATAAATATAACAACATGTTCCCACAATCAATATGATACTCAGTGTGACAATTTCCAAAATTATATTCCAGATATAATGGGAAGAATGCTCAAAACATCAAGAAAGTAATTCCTTAGAATGACCAAGTTATAAATAATAACACGAATCATGTGAAATGCCCTCCTCCATCAAAGAAAGAGCATGATGTTGTAGAATACTTCGTGTGGAAAAGGCCTCTCATGTTTACTAGATCTTTTGATCCCCTCTTCACGGAACAGTGGATTAACTCCATTGAAACTATTTCCTCTATCCTCTAGTTCTTAGAAGAAGAAAATGTCATAATGGAATTCTATATTGTGAATAGGAAACCTGATCAGTGGTGAAAATGATCTCAAATATTATGTTCCAAGAGGAAATGCATTCCATGGATTGGGAGTAATTTATTAAGATGTTTTTCAATAAATATGTTACGCATACCCTCTATCACAAGATGTAATGGGAGTTCCTGGGACGCAAGCTGAAGGAAGATGAGTCCATTGGGAATATGAAGAAAATATCACAAGTCTTTAAAGATATGCCTCTAGCTTTTCTATGAATACTGAAATCAGGGTGGAGCTCTTCTTTAGAGGACTAAGGTCGAGTCTACAAAAAGCATTATTGATTAGAGACTTTGACAGTTGTGAGACGATTTTCCATTATGCCCTAAATATTGAAATGGATATGGGAGAATCACAATGGTCTTGTGGTCCCAGTGATAAGAGGAAAAAAATGGAGCCTAATATGGGTGGTTCAAAAAATAAATCTAATGAAATAAGTAAGATTTAACATCACACATGTCAAAATTGGGGAAGAAGCATCCAAGGAACTATCTAAAGGGAACCCAAAATTACTTCAAATGTGGAATAATGGGTCATCTAGAAAATAACATTCAAAGGGATATGAAGAATATCACTATGTTAGATGAACAATGGATGTTTTAGATCAATGCTTAGCCTATAGTGAAGCATACAACTAAAAGAAGCATGGTATTTATGGGAACAATTTCCGTAATCCAAGGGTTATTGGAGGCAATAAAAAAAACTACAAGGAAACAAGGAGGTATTATGTTATCATTACATCTATGGTGGATCCATATAATTATATGGTGAAAGGTATGCTAGTTATTCATTCAAGAATATCAAGTGTTCTATTTTATTATTGTTCTATGCATTCTTTCATATCTTTCCAGATTAGTTAAACTGTTAAAACACCACCTTAATGAATGAGTAAATTATTAAATAAAAGTATTATAACTCCACTCTGATTAACCTTTGTGGACTGGTCCTCCCATAAAATCTCTACACACTTCCTTTAGTGGAGTTTGAAACAATCTTGGGCATGAATTGGATATCATTATAAAAATATAACATCAACTATAGGGAAAAGAAGATAACTCTTCATATCCTGAAAAATCCTCTAATTCATTAAAAGTGTATGGAGGACTAAGAATCTCATTTAGAATCATTATATCAATTTTTAATATTACTGCCTTATGATTAAACATGTCTAGACCAAATGATTGGTACAAATGGTGTGATACTTCTCGAATATATTCCCATTGTGATGGATTATACTGATGTATTCCTTGAATATTTTCCTAGTCTTCCTCCCTATTGAGTGGTTCTGTTATCAATTGTACTTATTCCTATATCTCTTCTTATATCAAAGACACCATATTGAATATCCACCATTGAGCTAGAAGAGCTAAAGAAGCTGTTATAGGATAATATTGTGAAGCGTTTTATACACCCAAGTGCTTCACCATGGGGTGTTCCAGTCCCATTCGTCAAGAATAAGGATGGATCAATGTGCCTCCATGTTGATTATAGTGATCTAAATAAAATAATGATAAAAAATTATCTCCTAACTCAGATAGGTGACTTTTTTTATTAGCTTTTTTGGGCCTGTTTTTTATCTAAGGAGAACCTTTAGTCAAGATAACATAATTAAAGGTGGGGAAGGAAGATATTCCAAAGAGTACCTTTTTAACAAGGTATGGACACTACGAGATCATAGTGTTTCCCTTCGGACTCACTAATTGTCTAGAAATTTTCATGGATTTAATGAATACTATATTTAGATACTACCTTGACAAATTCGTGGTAGTCTTTATCAAATCTATTATGATATACTTCCTGAGCAAGGAGGAACATTAGAAGATTTTTAATACTGGGATAAAGAGTTTCTGAAGGGAGAAAAACTATGAATGGTACAGTAAATGTGAGTTATAGAATGAAGAAGTATCATTCTTGGGCATGTTGTCACCTGCAAAGGGATATCTGTAGACTCATCCAAGATAAAGGAAATTGAAGATTAGCCCATGCCAACAAATGTAATGGAGATCTGCAACTTTCTGGTTATTGCTAGGTATTATTGATGATTTGTGAAGAACATGTCATAATTTTTAAACCCAATTTATAAGCTGAAATATAAGGGAGTGAAGTTCTTCTGGACTCAATAATGTGAAGACTCTTTTAAGGAGTTGAAAAAAATGATTATATCGGCACCAATACTCACAGTCCCAACCAGTGGAAAATTTCTTGTGCTGTATAGTGATTATTAAATAAAGGGATTAGGAATTATGCAAAATAAAAATGATAAATTGATATATTATGCCTCAAGGAACCAGAAAATTTATGAGAAAAACTATCCCAAACATGATCTAGAGTTTGCGGTTATGATCATTGCATTGAAAATACAGCGACATTATCTCTATGGGGAGAAGTGTGGGATATATACTGATCATAAGAGTATCAAATATATATTCACACAAAAGAGTTTAATATATTCCAATTAAGATGGTTAGAACTCACTAAGGATTATGATTGCTAAATCCACTACCATCCCGGTAGGACAAATAAAGTGGTGGATTCTTTAAGTAGAAAGAATCAAACATCTTTATCAAAGATGAGAATTGAAAAGGATCCAATGTACTCAAATTTGCAGAGTTTGTACATGTGAATTATTAAGGGGGGTAATTATCAATCCTTTCTCAAATTATTTCTCAAACATTACTCATAAAGAAAATAAATTTTGATCAAAAAAAGATGTGGAAATTCTGAAAAGGGTGGAAGTTATTAGAAATGGGAAATTCCCTAAAATCAAGATTGGAAAGGAAGGATTTATAAGATTTAGGTCACAATTATGGGTACCATATAATCCACAGTTAAAGGAGATTTTCAATGAAACACATAGATCAACCTTCTCTACTCACTCAAAGAGCACAAAGATATATCGAGTCTCTTAGAGAACTTTTGTTGGGAAATATGAAGAATGAGACTGGTGAGTATACCCCAAAGTTTCTGGTCTGTAAAAAAGTGAAGGATTAAAGGAAAAATTATAAGGGGACGATGCAAATATCACCCATACCAATATGGAATTTGGAGAACATCGCCATGGACATTGACACTTGACATATAAGGGCATATAAAAGAAATAATGTTATATGGGTCATTGTGGATCATCTAACAATGAAAAGACACTTTCCTGCAATTTGATGGGACATCTAATTATATCAACTTTCACAGATATATATCAAATAGGTGGTAAGGATGCATGGAATACCATTATCTATTATATCTGATAGAGCTCTAAGATTCACCTCAATGTTTTGGAAAAGCCTCTAACATTATCTAAGCACTAAACTGAACATTAGTACGACCTATCAAATTCAAAATGATGGCCAATCTAAATGTACTATTCTAAAACTGATAGATATGTTGAGAGTGTGTTCTATGTACTTTAAATGAAGACGGGATCAACATCTTCTCTCATTCAAATTCTCCAACAACAATAGTTTTCACTCAAGCATCTGAAAGGAAATATATGAATCCCTTTATGGGAAAAGGTGTAGAAAACCAGTGTGTTGGGATGATGTTAGTGAGTGTAAGCTTCTAAGACCAAAAATGGTCACTGAAATTGTAGAGATGGTGAAAACCATTTATTAGAACATCAATCCAATCCAATGTCGATAAAAGAGTTATGTATAAAATCATTGATGATGTGTTGGTTTCAAAGTGTGGGACATGGTATTTCTTGACATATATATATGGAAGATGTTAATGATGTTTGGGTTAAAAGAAATCTATGTCCCAGGTACATTATCCAATTTTAGATTCATGATTGGTTTGGGATTGTGGCCTATCGACTGGCAGTTCCACCAACAATGTATATGTACATGATGTCTTTCCAGTATATCTCTTAAGAAAGTACATACTAGATCCTTCAAATGTACTCTCTTCGGAGGTGGTATAGTTGGAGAATGATCATTCTTACAATGTGTAGCCAGTGTTGATCTTGGATCGTAGAGATAAAGTTCTACATAATAAGACTACTCATCTAGTCAAAGTACTGTAGTGGAACCATTAGTACAAATAGGAAAAAATGGGAACTGGAGGAGGAAGTAAAGGAAAATTACACACACCTATTTATTTCATAGAATGTAAAACGAAATTTCAAGGGTAAAATTTCATAATGGGGGAAGAATGTAACAATCCAACATTTTATCAATAGAAAATAACTTCTTATAATTGTGTCATATAAACACATGAAATCACAACTCAATGAACTACTACATAATATGTGACCATTAAATATAATATTGTCACTTATGTGATTTAAATTTCTAAAATATAACATACATGGTTTTGATTAATAAGTTTTTTGGATTCTGATAAGACAAACATAATTTTAAGTGAATAGTAAAATATTATAATTTATGGTAAATGCTAAATAAATTAATTTCTTCATCATAATTGAGTCATGGATGATGTAAATGGACATTGGTTCAAACTCAAATGCACATATTATTATTTTTTGTCACAAGAATCAGTACTATTTCTTATCTTATGGAAAAATAATATTCTAATGATTAAAATATTATGAAAACCCTCCCCCACTCCACTATAAAACCACCCAGACTCCCCTCATCTCTTAACTCCTCTCAAGCCTTGTGAATTTCCGAAGTTATACTCAAATATATCTCCATGATCCTCCCCTACATCCTTCAGCCCTTGGTCTCCCTAAAAGGCCAAATCCTCCTCTCTTAAAAATATCTCCAAAAATATTAACTCAGGAGGTAAATTTCTCTTTTCAATTATTTTACTCTCCTTTCAAGTTCATTTATTTTCTTTTCTATTGTTACCTCTACTCATCCGAATATTAATAAAAATTTAGTACCATATATATACTATAATATTTATATAATAATTGAATAATTTATTATCATCCCTCCTTTACCAATATTTTATACTTGTAATAAAAACATCATCCAAGATGGGTTAATTTACCATGTTTAAGGATGATGGATTTTCAATTTCTATTATCATCTTCAATTCTAGTGATGAAACTATTTTCATGGTTATGCCACACTATAATATATGTATTATGTCCCATATATGGTTCTATAATCTCTTTTCAGACATGGTTCTAATTTATAGATCATAATTTGTTCGTTTTGATTAAAAAACCTATAACTAAACCAAAAGGTTATCACAAAATTTTTAGATGATGATTCATCTTCACTCTAAGTAACCAAATGAAATTTAACACCATGTATCCTTCTATATGTCATATAATAAAATATAATACTTATTCTATAAAAATATATAATTTTACCTGATTATTTGTTCATGTATATATGTAAACTGATCATGGAACTAACGGACCTGAACAATGAAATTGAAACTCATAACCAGTCAAAAAGGATATGAATGAACTCAAAGGGGTTATAATAAATAAATTACATGTAAAATATATTTCTTAATTATTATTTAATGTAGCTATTTTGATTATTCAGGTCATTAATATCATATTTAGAACACCATTGTACTTAAGGTAATGTATTATACCTGAACCTCCATTATTCCATCGAGTTATTATTACTCTCTTTTTTACCCAAATAAAATCCTATATTCTATTTAATTACATTTTATATTTTTGGTTTATACATCCAAAATCATGTATCAATATCCAATAATAATTATCTTTTAGGGATATACATTCTTTTATGTGATCCCCTCCTTAATACCTCCCATAACAAAACCTGTTTTAATGGAAATTCTCGATTTCATAGCCAATTTCAAGTAAACAATTTGATCTATTTTTAAGAAAAGATTATATTTACAAGTCCACTATTTTTATCATTAAATAATTCATGGATAACTTTTGGTTTGATATAAAATACTCTTCAATTTTCAATTTTAAATGATCTTTGATATTTTTATTAAATCGTACAAAAATGTTTTAATTTTAATGTTTCTTAAAAAAACTTTTTCATATTATCATTTCAGTTTGGTATCACTTATTTTGATTTATTACTATTATACCTTATTAATTTCCATCTGTGATCTAATTATTTTCTTCATTGACACTTGTATTATACACCCATTCATTACTCTATATGGCATGATTATGATACCCATTTATTTTCATGGGTACCCTTATGTGTATGTATGAATGATTTTGTTCGATTATTTATGTGTAATGAATATTCATGAACATTTTAAGATGGTTGTGCCCAGATAGAGCTCCAATCCATTGGGTAATTATTAGTGTCATGAGATTTTATTTTAAAAGGTCAGTGAGGTGATCCTTGACTCATGCAACCATGTGGATCAGTTTTAGTGGCTATCATTGACTTGTGCTCTTCTATATGCAACAATATTGAATCATGAAAAATCCATGTTTTATGTTTCTGAAGCATCACTATGCAATCATGTAAATAAGATCCAATGTTTATATGTTATTATTCCCTATGTTCCATGACTTTTTATATCATTATATTATGTCATCTAACCCTTGTGCTAAAGCTGTATTTCTCCTTTTAATTCCCTTGTTGGGATATTTAACTCATCCATTTGTCCATCTTATCCCCAGTTTATTCTATGAATAGGTATGAGAAAAATGGAAGTTAGCATCTCTTTGTGAAGACTAAATAATGAAATTTTTTATTAAGTACCATGTTTTTTGTTTTTTGTCCCTAGTCTTCCAAGACACTAGACTTTATGATCCTTAGCATGTAATATGATGTTTTATTATGCATAAAATCATGTTATGATATGTTTAAAGTGATTAGGTCACTATATTAATACTTTTTATACCCAAAAATAAAATATCTAGTTAACAAAGGTATATTATATCATGGGTTCATTTTTACTCATGGTTGTATGTAAATCATTATATAAAATACAACAAGTTTATTTCAAATAAAATACTTAGAAAATCATAGGGTGTTACACATGTGTCTGGATTATCATTATGATATGGATTAGCCCTAACAAATACATAATATTTGTTGGGTATAATATATCCCTATGATGGTTTATTCATAATAAATCCCTGAGTTGATTTAGGTTGAATAAATCCATGAGATAGTTTGGGGCAGTTAAAGCCCTAAAATTATTTGTGTTCATTAAATCCTTGAAATTAATTGAGTTAACTACTATATATCATGATATAATAAAGTGTTGAATAATTGGATATGTTTTTTTCACAAAGATATTGGGTGGAAGTAATTGGATTATTTTAATATACTTAAATGGTTGACATTATTGGATATGTTAACATCTTAGAGGGTGGTAAGGATTGGTTTATTGCATAATATGTTGTTTTAATGTTCCTATCTTATGTTATATGGTTATAATTTAATGATAATTATTATTTTATCATGATTTTAAAACATTATTCCATTTTATATGTTTGTTAATTTGAGTTATTCATTCTTTTATCATGCCTTATAGAAATATCATTTTGTTCCAGGTTATTTTTATAAGATATTTCTCTCCTTGTAATCCGTCTACATAATCTATCACTTGAGGACATGTCCATTATTTTTTACATAAATGAGAGTTATATCTCACCCCTCTCTTATTTTTTTCATAGGTGATAAATATCATTATAACCTTTGATATATCTATAATTGGGTCTATTTTGGTTCAAGAATAGATAAATGATCATAGGTATCATAAAGAAGTTCCTTTTGTATCTGATCCTTAGAGTCAATGATCTTCCCACTCATAGAATTGTGAGATTATTTTGTCATATTTGATGTTTAAAATATTCCAATGATATAAATTTTTTATTTGATTTTATGGTGTATCTATAATTATTTTAACCCAATAGACTCTAGAAGAATTAACTGATTAATAGAGTAGTATGGCTTCATGAATGTCATCAAAGTGGTGGACCAATGTGAAATTGTTTATGTGAAACATAAAAACAGAATCCTTCTAAAAATTCCCATATACATTCTTGAAACAAGGTAAAACATTCCACAATAAATCACAATGTGAGGTGTATTAACCCTGATAATGTTTTCTATATTTTTGAAAAAAATAGGGATTTGTTTCTTATAACATACCAATAAAATCCTCTTATTTCAATATCTTATACCATGGATTTGAGGTCTATTTAGTTATTTGATCTACTAGATTAGATAATTTCATCCAACAAACAATAAAACTCTATGGGTTCCAATCATGTTCCCTTATCTCAACCATTTTTTCCATCCGAACTTTTAGTTAGAGAGAGACCTCTTGAGATAAATAAACATGCCCCATGTATAAAGGAATAATGTGCTAAAGAAAATTTTTTAAACTCTGCCATGACTCTCAATTTGTTATGTTATCTACCTATCAAATAAACCTCATGAATAAAACATTTATGCCTTGAATATTTTTCATGATCATGATAATGATGTGGCTACAATTAAAGTCTATCATGTGGATGAGGGGCAGCATGAGGACTATCAATTCATTATTTCCTTCTTTGGGGTATATGAAAAACCAATTATATGGGTCTAAATATTCCCCCTCAAACACTCTTGGAAACATAATAGAATACATATCCATTGGTTCTTGGTGAACACTAGGTCTAGGATAAATCTCATACAGTCCCAAATTCCCTACAAGATAGGACACATAATGAACGATCTAGCCCCATAAAACCTATCAATTAAGGGATATATCAAGAGTAGACTGAATATGATCAAAAATAACTTACTAAAGTCCTAGATTGGAAAATTTATAACCAATTTATATTTCCAGGTTGACTCATAAGGAACTAATTTTGATGCATTACTTGGAATTCCACATATATAATAGCACATTTCCATCCCATTTTCATATCACAAGGTGCTCAGTTAATCCCTAAATTTTCAAGTAAGAGTGATCCCTATTGATGAAACCTACATGGAATCATGTGAAACCAAATACCTTGAATATAAATATTACCAAAGGAAAAAATACAACATGAATTTAAGGTATTTATGTCTTATAATTCTCCTAATGACTTGATTCCCACCTCAAAAGATAAACGGGGTGGCTTCAATAGTAGTTTAATACTACCAATCCACTATTTGGAGAAAATAAATATGAACATATAAATAACATTGTCCTTAAACACATAACAGACTACTCCAAGATCACTTACTAATCAAATGAGAGATAGGTGAGTTTGGGGAAAAGGAAGCCCACTCTCATTGAACATTAAAGAGTTTTTCTTATTCTTGATAACTAGTTACTCAACTATGTATCTTGAAGAGTATAATTTTATGATTTGTGTTTGACTCATTCATAGGTTTTTGAAATCCCAAGTGGTATGCATTGGTAATAACCCCATTAGATTGGTCATGCGGTCTCCATCGATACGGTCTATATAGTGCTATAATTTTGGGAATCAATTTTCAAAGATTCTTCCCCAAAATAGAAATATGTTCTGCCTCACAGCAACCCATTCTATTAGAGAAATGTTCCAACTATATTACTCATTCCTAAAATGAATATATGTTCAATTATTCCACCTTATAATTTTTAATAATTACTTTACAATATCATCGATGATCTAGTATAGGTAAACATCGGTACACAGAGAGAAACTTGACGAAAGTATTGATCAATTCCACCATGCCTCATAATTAATAGCATTAGTAAATTGTGTTCCTGAAGTAACACCATATACGATTCATGTTGAACAATAAGTATATTCAAGGGCCCAATAAATACATCACAATACATCCATTATACCTTCTTTTTTGGCTAATGTGATTTTATACTTGAACCAGAAGGGATGGATCCCTCTCATTATACCATGGGTGACGCCAAATTTTAAAATATAATCATATCCATAATTTTTATGGGGTTTTGTAACTCATGTGGTTAGCCTATATCATTCCATATTTAAATAATAATATATAGATTACTTTATATATTGTTTATCAAAACCTTACTCAACATTTTATTAAGGGTGACTTATATATCCTAGTGACAGAGTTGTTTATTGATGTAATTGAAAACTTATAGGGTATCTTCCTTTTGGATAGAAACACTAGATATAATCAAATCCTTATATCTACTAAATATTAAGTGCCCAATTTATTCAATTACCATCATGTAACAAATCCTTATCACGTGATTACCTTCAACTTGAACAACATTTGAGAAACCTACTAGCACTCCATGTGAAATATATTTAAGAACCTACTCATAATAATGTTGGAGTGTTAATTGGATTATTTAATGTTGAATTATAATCAATTACTAGACAATGTAATGATGTTAATAATGTTTATATCATGATCTATTCTCACAATATAAATATAAACACCTTGAAGTGTGAATTTGGGGTTACCTTTGGGAAATTATTAGACTTTATTATTTGAGACATAAGAATCTAGCTCAAACCAAAGAAGATTTAATCCACTATTAAATTACCCCCTCCATGTGATATGTGAGATTTATTAGGCTTTATAGGAAATATATATTATATTTAGTATTTTTTCTCTAACTGAGAATGAATATGTAAGTCTTATTCTATAATGATAAAGAATTGCACCGCCTAATTCTGGGATGAGGAATGCAAGTGGTCATTGAACAACATCAAGAAGTATATGATGTGCCTCTGAGTTATCATACTTACTTACAATAGAAAAAATATGATCCTATATGTGACAAACCTATAGAAGTCCCTCAGTTCCCACAAGTAATTATAGAATGGTTAAGGAAAATAGAATACTATTTACTACCTCAATCACATAATACTAGACATAGATTCTGGATGTTATCTTATTGAGAAGAGATACATTGCCTTAGTATTCTTAGATCCAATGTTTCACTGTTATATGTAATATAATGATCTCTCATTGATCTTGTGAATTTATTTGCAAAATTATATACTCAATCATCTCATATAGACTAAAAATGGTATGGTTGGAAGTGTTCCATCAATAGTTCGACATCTGTTTCACCCATTAAAAGGCTTTAAATGGATGATCACTAGCATATTTTCTCACCATGAACCCATCCTCTAAAGAGTTACCCATTTAAATAAAGTTTCACATAGGTTTTATTTTCATTATTGATGAAATATATACCTATTAGTATAAAAACTTTTAAAGTGACTCCTAATTTCTTTTTAGTATATGAATGAGCTACCCTACCATAATAGGGTTAGCCTTGGATTTTTCTTTTTCACTCCCTTAAAGGCCCTCTTACCATACTCATTCTTCCACTCAGAGAAATACGCTACCGATAAGGATTAATATAAATCACTCATAATTAGTCATGACTTGAACCTTGGGATCTAGGTTCGCAAGTTTCATGTGAAAGGAGACTCTATGTTAGTCATAAAAAAATAAAGAGTGACTATTATTTTAGTAAATAAGATTATTTACCCTTTATCAAGATCACCTATTTGTTGATAGATATGTTTTCATCCAATTAAAATGTTTATAATATCCTATGATACAAAAATTATCTTGTTGATACTCTCAAAACAATTTTATGTTCCTTACTAATCCATACAATGATGGCTTGGTCATTTGAATTATTCAAATGAAAGTAATCATTTTTGCATCTCATGATAAATAAGGTTGGGAGTAGAATCAATTCATCATCATCTCTTCCCATGAGGAACCCTAAAATTTCCAATCATCTGATTAATAATATGTTCAAAATAATTCATTGATTAAGATTTCCAAAAACAAACACCGCAAGTAAACAATTTTAATTGGGAAAAATCTATAAATTGTCAGAAAATATCATCCTCTATGATGGAACTGACTCATAAAATATCCTTTAAAATAAAATCTTTAGAGGAATAAATCTATACTATATACAATGAAGATAAATTATTCATTCCATATATGAGGTTCACATATAAAAATGTATAGTTCATTAGTCATGATTGAATATCTCCAACATGATCTAATGTTTGCGCTACTTTTGGCCCACCATGGTTCATGACCGCAAGGTGTTCACCAAGAAGATTAATGTATTATAGATTCACACCATATTTATTCATTAAAATATTAATATTAACAATTCTATAATGCACTATTGGAATTTTTTGTATTTGGATTTAACATTCTCTGTCCCTACACATCGATGAAGGGTTCATAGTTCATACTCTTTATTTTTTCCACTAATTATTTAATAAATTATGATGAATTATATGCCCTGAATGAGTTCAAGAACATTTATATACTCATGTTTTTTAAATATCACATCATTAATAATTGTGGGATCCATCAAAACTTTCTCCTATAAAATTACACCAACATCTAAGTTACTGAGCTAATGAAGTTGTATTCCAAGTACAACATCTACCTCAACCATACTACTCATAATAACATGCTGGTCAATGGGAATATAGATTCAATAAATGAATTTATCTATAATATTTTATTTAATATGGAAAAATAAAATTGTCAGATCATCTATGATAAGAACACTAATGCCTTTGAGGTATATAAAACAATGATTAAAAACTCTACCAATGTGAACTTTTACTGGTTAGTGTATGAAACAGGGGTAGTACTTCCCATTGAGGTTTAACTAAGATCAATCTAGAAAGAAATATATGACCAATTTATACTTTAAAATAGGACTTGTGTTCATTCTTTTGTGTTTAAATATATTTATTAAAATATGATTTGGGATCTACTAAATCGTGAGGTCCATCCAAAATAATTATCCCAAACATTAAATATGATTGTTCATCATATCTCATTCATCCAAGATGATTTGAAATTTAAATTTAATGATTCAAAAATACCCATAATAAAAATAATTAATTTGGAATCCAAATAGGGTTACCCTTCTTCATTCATAAATTCACTCCAATGATATGTAATCCTTGATCAGCATGGGTGGGGAGCACATCACACCTCCCACCAGATGAGTCTTCTCAAGAACAAATTTGTGTAACCTCATGTTATTTTCACTTTGATCTATCCCCCATGACTATAAATTTCATTGAAAGGACCTTATAAAATGAATTTATACTTCATGGCCTAATCATCCTAGATTTATGAGGTTAATCTACATAGAATCAATGTCTTCATCATATGATGTTAAAATGAACTAGTCTTGCTCCATGCTGCATGACCAAAAAATAATTAGATAACATATTTTTATATATTTCATAAACTATATAACTATAATGGATTCCATATCCAATACGAATCCCTACTACTATGAAGTTACTCACATACCACATCACTTTAATATTACCACATGTCCCTTGATTCCCATCATATGGGATACATAATGATGCCCAAATTTCAAATCATGGACCCAACCATAATTCATATTTTTCTTTTTCATAAATTTTATTATCAGTACCCATGTATCATGTTTTTTTTCTATTTCCTGACATTTATATGAATACTCTCTCAAAATTGGTGATCAATGACTACATAACACTTAATTTTAGCTATCATTGGTGCATGCATCATGATCTTAAACTATTCATACCCAACCTAGGTTCATATGCATTTAAATTGGGATCCAAATTCATGTAGAGATTAACTCATTCCAATTTCCATATTGATCAACATAATCATAAAATCTCATCTCTATGACCCTAAAATAGAAGTATCCCATGTTCTAAATAGTAAGAGCCAAAATTCTATCTCCATGATCCAAGCATTATGAACTTCAACTCAAAGAAAATTCATTATATAATTCCTACAATAGCCTTGGGTTCTCGACCATATAATATTTTTCTATTTTCTAGTTCTATATAGAAAACTTATCCTTTATGTTCAATTTAATGTGAGCTTACACTATGCATCATTTGGGGGTATCTTGGTTTCCCCCTAAGGATGGTGGATACTTTCTTCTGTCTATCAAGGTTCCACAACATCATTAGGCTACTTCACAACATCATATACGTAATGTGTGTTGATTTTCTACCAGGGTATTATGATCTCCCCTTGAGGGTCTCCATTTTTGTCACCCCAACACTTTGTGTCTCCTGAGTTTGAATCACCTCATCTATAGTCTTTTTCTAAATTGACTCCCCTATGGTGATATCTCAAAACCCCAATCTCACCCCAACTAATATCTTGAAATAAACATCATAGATGAAAAAAATTAAAAGAAACACAGTGTTCAAGCTCATCAGATGTCCCCAATGGTCTACCTCAACTTTTAACCCCCCATTCCTAGTGATATGCTGAATTAATCAATTATTAGGCTGGGATGATATGTCATTATATTCCTATATCTCACCTCTATTGTAGTTTAGATTTTCTTATCCATGATTTACCCTACCTCCACACCATTTTTATTGGGTAGAGTCACAACACTTGAGGTTTTACCAACTTCTACATCACTACACTTTGATAGAGGAAACCAATCATATAACTCATACCCAACTAGTTTCCCCATATTCACAGAACTCCATAGTACTCAATGTAATATTTTAACCCTGATATGTAAATCATTAACTAGAACTCTCTTATGGTGTGAGTAATATTGTATTACCTCTTGATTCTTACAACGAGCACAACTCACATGGTATTAAGGGATATAGCTAATCATTTTTTCAACATAATCAAAAACATCTGAATCCAAGGTTGGGAATCCCATGTTAGTACTAGAAACAACAATTTAAATTGCATGAAATTTTATCCTCACTATATAATTTTATGCTACATAATAAATACCCATACAATGTGAAGATAAAATTCATGGAATTGTACCCATAGCATCAGATAAAACTATATGATTCTTTCATCCTCACTTAATAAGAAACCCTACAATAGTCCCGATCACTTACCAAACCATCCCCTATAAATATTTTTTTATTGATTTCTACTATATATAATATGTAGATCTTTAAAAATCCTTTATCCCTATCCATCCATGATTTTCTATATCATTTCATTCCTATCATTTTGGATACCACTTTGACTCATATCAAGTTACCCTTACTCACCAAAATCATGGATGATTCCAATGTTTAGAAATCAACTATGTATGATTGAATCCTTTTATAGAATATTTATATTAGTTAAAAACTAGTGATTCTAAATCTACAAATTCACATCATATTTTGGTTTCCCTTCTCTTGGTCAAGTTCCCATGCCACCTCATTCATATTTTTATTTGTGATCCAGGTCTGCATAAGAGTTTGAGAACCACATGTTGTTTGATTCTCATATTAGGGTAAATATATTGATACTTTTATACCCTATAATATAACCATCAAAAAATTCATCATATACCCAATCTCGTCATGGAATTTGTTTCCCTACTAGGTTAATATTTCTAAACCAACCAACATATAATAATTCACCCTAAGACAATGTTCTCGGTTTAAGGACCTTAAATTTTTGAACCATTATAATTGAATCACAACCATAATCAGCATGTACCCTTATTTTTTGTTTTTACATTATGTTTTGAACTCGCAATACATGTTAAATTGTTTATTTTCCCTAATCACCTCCTCATCTACCAAACTATCCCTCTAAACCTTGAAACAAAAAATATATAATATATAATATCTCTCTTTGATGAGTGACTAAAAAATTAACCTCAACTTAGAAAATGAATCATATACTTCAATTAGAATATAGTTCACCCCACTCTTATTGTATTATATGGATTGAATAAATATCATCCCCTAGTCCAAGAATCAAATCACAAAACTATATATAGTCCTTTTAGAAGTTTGTTGTGTTAGTATTGGTCTATAAGTCCATGTCATTTTCTTATCTTCCCTCTATCAATAATATAACATAAAAAATAGTCTTTTTTCCGACCTTAAACCTCAACACCTCATGGTCATTATTGTGTGACCATTAAACTCATTATCCCATGGTTCAATATTTACAAACATAAACTTCATCACCTAATAATATAGGTTGTCTTACCCAATACCATTGAATCTCTGAGGTCAAATAACTATGAAATTAAACCATGTACACCTTCCTATGTGGAAGCCTAAAATTATATTAGTATTTCCATTCATGTAGTGTTTAATTCACCCTCACAAGATACACCATATCACCACATGTTCAAATATGTGTAACCTTAAAATATAGAAACCTTTTTTGATGTATTTTTCCTTAAATTCTTGTAACTATTCTTCATATCATTATGACATTAATCTATAGAGCCCCACTCTCCCCATGATATCGCCAATATGAACATAAAATGAAATATATTTCCAAGATCTATGTTCCATGACCTTGAACTATGAGAAACCTCATAGCCATAGGTACATACCCATAAACTATATAGATTCTATAATCATATTGAACCCATTAATATAAAGACTAAAACATTTATTGATGGAATTTCATTTATTAATGAGTAAATTACTTGTTAAAAAATTCATTTATAGAAAGAAATCACTACATTGGTTTATTTGGAACATTATTTGTTATCTCCAATCAAAATTAAAATATCACTAAGCATCATAATCATTGACTGCATAGAAATTTAATATTAACCATTGTTGTTATTATATTGAAGGTAATGATAATGTCTAATTGAAACATATAGGAGATGTGATGTCCTAGATCACAATGATGAAACCTAATGAATCCCATTTATCATATCTTATGAGTGAGATATAATCACTAGGCTTTTCTTTTGACCAATCCCAAGCTGAGATTTAACAACTAAAGAACATTTGGAGTGACTTATAGTGGAAGTTGAATCTCATCAATATCACATCCAAAAACCATGTTCATTGAATCACCAAAACAAAATCGCACCATTACACACCTAACCCATAGGGAATTCACTTGTGAAAAAAATTGTTATGCATATAGAGCTAAACAGTATGAATTTCTATATTTTCATTCAATAAATAAATTATTATATTCATTATTTTTTATTATTTTTTAAATTTTGGAATAATGAGTCTGATAAAAATGATTTTTATATAATAAGAAATAAATGTATTTTTGGAGAATATATAGTTTCAATCAAAGAATACATTTTTATAAATTCTAGAATTTATTACATAATTGATATTTAAATAAAATATTGTTATTAAATAATATTTATTGAAAATATATGATAATAAAATTTTACAAAGTCAAGTGAAATTATTATAATGGTTGAAACACTTTAATTATGAGAAAAAATCTGATATTTTACAATAAATAAAGATTTTTGAAATAAAAGATTAAAATACCATATTTTGAGAAATATTTTAATAAAATATATATTATTTTTAAAATAAAAAACATAAAAATTATCCAATTTTAAATTTCTCATAATTTTCAGGGTTAGTTTAATTTTTGGGTAAAACCATAGTATGGTTTGTGGTTTGGATTAATTTATCATATATAGTCTAAAACCCAATTTTAAACAATTATAAATAATTGTCCTTTCTTAATTGATATAAACCCACCTAACATCCCATTATTATTCACTAAAAACACATAATGTTTTTATTTAATCTTTTCTTTTCACATTAGAGACCCGCCAAGGTGACTAAAAACTATTAAATAAGATTTTACCCTGATTTAGAAGTTCCCAATCACGGTAAGGGATCCTCACATTCTCATATTTATTTAAGCACCTTTTTTATATTATGGATTTTGATTCCCAATTTTTCATGATGAGATATGTTTTCAAACAATCCTCATACTAACCTTATGATTTTATATTTAAGATAGATCCCTTTAAATATAATTAAACACATCAATGAAGCTTCATGTACCTCTGTTATGTAGTTGACATAATATTATGATTTTTAATTCCAAACATTTGGGTAGTGAATACCCAACCCCATTTCTTCTCAATGTTATTCAACATTATGTATCTATCATTTATTAATATGTTGAATCCGTGTATTTGACCAACAATCCTTAATTTTTGGATTTAAAATGATGAAAAATAACATTTTTGTATGATCTATGGGGAACACATATGCATAGAAATGATAAGAATGTGATATGTGGGACAATAATTATATAGCCATAGAATGCATTTGATAATTTTTTAATGTCATGATATGCAATGTTTGTTGTGCATGTTGTTATACAAGGAATTCTATATTAAAAATTTTTGTTGTTTATCCTTGGTTGGTGCTTAAAATTTCATTTTTTATGTTCTTT